>OZ018332.1:73327253-75897210 GCA_963969495.1 Ceratothoa steindachneri
TTGAAAAAACGGTTTATTTTCTCAAAACTGACGTTTTTCAAGCTTTTTTTAAGAAATGGATCGAATCTCAAAAACTAGGTGTTTTTCCCTGTTTTTTCCTAATATTAATTATAATCGGAGAACTTAATTGGATAAGTTTGAAAATATTTGCATTATCCCCAAAACTCCCGTTTTTCAAACTTTTTTAGAAAATGGATCAAACTTGAAAACAGCTGTTTTCCAGGTTTTGGTTAATATTACTTAGATTCTAGAGCAGTAACTTGCTAAGTTTGAAAACGGTTTATTTTCCCAAACCGACGTTTTTCAGGCTTTTTATAAGAAATCGATCGAATATCAAAAACTGGCCGTTCTCGCATGTTTTTGCCTAATATTACTTATAATCGGAGACCTTAATTGGATAAGTTTGAACATATTTGCATTATCTCAAATAACTCCCGTTTTTCAATCTTTTTTAGGAAATGGATCAAACCTTAAAATCGCCCGTTTTTCGAGCTTTTGGTTAATATTACTTAGATTCAAGAGCAGTAACTTGCTAAGTTTGAAAAACGGTTTATTTTCCCAAACCGACGTTTTTCAGGCTTTTATAAGAAATCAATCGAATATCAAAACTGGCCGTTTTCGCATGTTTTTGCCTAATATTACTTATAATCGGAGACCTTAATTGGATAGGTTTAAAGATATTTGCATCATCCAAAAAACTCCCGTTTTTCAATCTTTTTTAGGAAATGGATCAAACCTTAAAAACAGCCGTTTTTCCAGGTTTCGAATTATATTACTTAGATTCGAGAGTAATAACTTGCTAAGTTTGAAAACGTTTATTTTCCAAAAACTGACGTTTTTCAAGCTTTTTTTTAAGAAATTCCTCGAATCTCAAACCGGCCGTTTTTCCATGTTTTTGCCTAATTTTACTTATAATCGGAGACCTTAATTGGATAGGTTTGAAAATATTTGCATTATCCAAAAAACTCCCGTTTTTCAATCTTTTTTAGAACATGGATCAAACCTTAAAAACGGCCGTTTTTTCAGGTTTTGGTTAATATTACTTAGATTCTAGAGCAATAACTTGCTAAGTTTGAAAAACGGTTTATTTTCTTATAACTTACGTTTTTCAAGCTTTTTTTAAGAAATCGCTCGAATCTCAAAACTGGCCGTTTTTCCATGTTTTTGCCTAATATTACCTATAACCTGAGGACTTAATTGGAGAAGTTTGAAAATATTTGCATTATCCAAAAAAACTCCCGTTTTTCCATAATTGTTAGGAAATGGTTTAAACCTTAAAAACGCCGTTTTTTCAAGGTTTTGGTTAATATTACTTATATTCGAGAGCAGTAACTTGCTAAGTTTGAAAACTGGTTTATTTTCCCAAAGCGACGTTTTTCAGGCTTTTTATAAGAATCGATCGAATCTCAAAACTGGCCTTTTTCGCATGTTTTTTCCTAATATTACTTATAATCGGAGACATTAATTGGAAAGAGTTGAAAATATTTGCATTATCCAAAATACTCCCGTTTTTCAATCTTTTTTAGAAAATGGATCAAACCTTAAAAACGGCCGTTTTTTAAGGTTTTGGTTCATATTACTTAGATTCGAGAGCAATAACTTGCTAAGTTGGAAAATCGGTTTATTTTTTCAAAACTGACGTTTTTTCAAGCTTTTTATAAGAAATCGATCGAATCTCAAAACCGGCCGTTTTTGCATGTTTTTGCCTGAAATTACTTATAATCGGAGACCTTAATTGGATAAGTTTGAACATATTTGCATTATCTCAAAAAACTCCCGTTTTTCAATCTTTTTTAGGAAATGGATCAAACCTTAAAAACGGCCGTTTTTCCAGGTTTTGGTTAATATTACTTAGATTCGAGAGCAGTAACTTCCTAAGTTTGAAAAACGGTTTATTTTCTCAAAACTGACGTTTTTAGGCTTTTTTTAAGAAATCGCTCGAATCTCCAAACTAGCCGTTTTGCATGTTTTTGCCTAATATTACTTAAAATCGCAGACCTTAATTGGATAAGATTGAAGATATATGCATTATGTAAAAAACTCCGGTTTTTCAATCTATTTTAGGAAATGGATCAAACCTTAAAAACAGCCGTTTTTCCAGGTTTCGAATTATATTACTTAGATTCGAAAGCAATAACTTGCTAAGTTTGAAAAACGGTTTATTTTCCAAAAACTGAAGTTTTCAAGCTTTTTTTTAAGAAATCGCTCGAATCTCAAAACCAGCCGTTTTTCCATGTTTTTGCCTAATTTTACTTATAATCGGAGACCTTAATTGGATAGGTTGAAAATATTTGCATTATCCAAAAACCTCCCGTTTTTCAATCTTTTTTAGAACATGGATCAAACCTTAAAAACGGCCGTTTTTTCAGTTTTGGTTAATATTACTTAGATTCGAGAGCAATAACTTGCTAAGTTTAAAAAACGGTTTATTTTCCCAAAACTGACGTTTTTCAAGCTTTTTTTTAAAAATCGCTCGAATCTCAAAACCAGGCGTTATTTCCTTGTTTTTGCCTAATATTACTTATAATCGGAGACCTTAATTGGATAAGTTTGAAAATATTTGCATTATCCAAAAAACTCCCGTTTTTCAATCTTTTTTAGGAAATGGATCAAACCTTAAAATCGCCCGTTTTTTCCAGCTTTTGGTTAATATTACTTAGATTCAAGAGCAGTAACTTGCTAAGTTTGAAAAACTGTTTATTTTCCCAAACCGACGTTTTTCAGGCTTTTTATAAGAAATCGATCGAATATCAAAACTGGCCGTTTTCGCATGTTTTTGCCTAATATTACTTATAATCGGAGACCTAATTGGATAAGTTTGAACATATTTGCATTATCTCAAAAAACTCCCGTTTTTCAATCTTTTTTAGGAAATGGATCAAACCTTAAAAACGGCCGTTTTTCCAGGTTTCGGTTTATATTACTTAGATTCGAGAGCAATAACTTGCTAAGTTTAAAAAACGGTTTATTTTTCCCAAAAGTGACGTTTTTCAAGCTTTTTATAAGAAATCGAGCGAACCTCAAAACTGGCCGTTTTGCATGTTTTTGCCTAATATTACTTATAATTGCAGACCTTAATTTGATAGGTTTGAAAATATTTGCATTATCCAAAAAACTCCCGTTTTTCAATCTTTTTTAGAAAATGGATCAAACCTTAAAAACGGCCGTTTTTCAAAGTTTTGGTTGATATTACTTAGATTCAAGAGCAATAACTTGCTAAGTTTGGAAAACGGTTTATTTTCTCAAAACTGACGTTTTTCAAGATTTTTTTTAGAAATGGATCGAATCTCAAAACTAGGTGTTTTTCCCTGTTTTTTCCTAATATTTCTTATAATCGGAGAACTTAATTGGATAAGTTTGAAAATATTTGCATTATCCCCAAAACTCCCGTTTTTTAATCTTTTTTAGAAAATGGATCAAACTTGAGAACAGCTGTTTTCCAGGTTTTGGTTAATATTACTTAGATTCTAGAGCAGTAACTTGCTAAGTTTTAAAAACGGTTTATTTTCACAAAACTGACGTTTTTCAAGCTTATTTTAAGAAATCGCTCGAACCTCAAAACCGGGCGTTTTCCATGTTTTTGCCTAATATTACTTATAATCGGAGGACTTAATTGGATAAGTTTGAAAATATTTGCATTATCCAAAAAACTCCCGTTTTTCAATCTTTTTTAGGAAATGGTCAAACCTTAAAATCGCCCGTTTTTCCAGCTTTTGGTTAATATTACTTAGATTCAAGAGCAGTAACTTGCTAAGTTTGAAAACCTGTTTATTTTCCCGAACCGACGTTTTTCAGGCTTTTTATAAGAAAATCGATCGAATATCAAAACTGGCCGTTTTCGCATGTTTTTGCCTAATATTACTTATAATCGGAGACATTAATTGGATAGGTTTGAAGATATTTGCATCATCCAAAAAACTCCCGTTTTTCAATCTTTTTTAGAAAAAGGATTAAACCTTAAAACAGGCGTTTTTCCAGGTTTTGGTTAATATTACTTAGATTCGAGAGCAGTAACTTCCTAAGTTTGAAAAACGGTTTATTTTCTCAAAACTGACGTTTTTTAGGCTTTTTTAAGAAATCGCTCGAATCTCCAAACTAGCCGTTTTGCATGTTTTTGCCTAATATTACTTAAAATCGCAGACCTTAATTGGATAAGATTGAAGATATTTGCATTATCCAAAAAACTCCGGTTTTTCAATCTATTTTAGGAAATGGATCAAACCTTAAAAACAGCCGTTTTTCCAGGTTTCGAATTATATTACTTAGATTCGAGAGCAATAACTTGTTAAGTTTAAAAAACGGTTTATTTTTTCCAAAACTGACGTTTTTTAAGCTTTTTATAAGAAATCGATCGAATCTCAAAACCGGCCGTTTTTGCATGTTTTTGCCTAATATTACTTATAATCGGAGTCCTTATTGGATAGGTTTGAAGATATTTGCATCATCCAAAAAACTCCCGTTTTTAATCTTTTTTAGGAAATGGATCAAACCTTGGTTAATATTACTTAGATTCGAGAAAAGTAACTTGCTAAGTTGAAAAACGGTTTATTTTCTCAAAACTGACGTTTTTCAAGCTTTTTTTTAGAAATGGATCGAATCTCAAAACTAGGTGTTTTTCCCTGTTTTTTCCTAATATTAATTAAAATCGGAGAACTTAATTGGATAAGTTTGAAAATATTTGCATTATCCCCAAAACTCCCGTTTTTCAAACCTTTTTTAGAAAATGGATCAAACCTTAAAATCGCCCGTTTTTCGAGCTTTTGGTTAAAATTACTTAGATTCAAGAGCAGTAACTTGCTAAGTTTGAAAAAACGGTTTATTTTCCCAAAACCGACGTTTTTCAGGCTTTTTATAAGAAATCAATCGAATATCAAAACTGGCCGTTTTCGCATGTTTTTGCCTAATATTACTTATAATCGGAGACCTTAATTGGATAGGTTTGAAGATATTTGCATCATTCAAAAAACTGCCGTTTTTAAATCTTTTTTAGGTAATGGATCAAACCTTAAAAACGGCCGTTTTTACAGGTTTTGGTTTATATTACTTAGATTCGAGAGCAATAACTTGCTAAGTTTGAAAAACGGTTTATTTTCCCAAAACTGACGTTTTTCAAGCTTTTTTTTAAGAAATCTCTCGAATATCAAAACTGGCCGTTTTCGCATGTTTTTGCCTAATATTACTTATAATCGGAGACCTTAATTGGATAGGTTTGAAAATATTTGCATTATCCAAAAAACTCCCGTTTTTCAATCTTTTTTAGAACATGGATCAAACCTTAAAAACGGCCGTTTTTTCAGGTTTTGGTTAATATTACTTAGATTCTAGAGCAATAACTTGCTAAGTTTGCAAAACGGTTTATTTTCTTATAACTTACGTTTTTCAAGCTTTTTTTAAGAAATCGCTCGAATCTCAAAACTGGCCGTTTTTCCATGTTTTTTGCCTAATATTACCTATAACCTGAGGACTTAATTGGAGAAGTTTGAAAATATTTGCATTATCCAAAAAACTCCCGTTTTTCCATAATTGTTAGGAAATGGTTTAAACCTTAAAAACGGCCGTTTTTTCAGGTTTTGGTTAATATTACTTATATTCGAGAGCAGTAACTTGCTAAGTTTGAAAAACGGTTTATTTTCCCAAAGCGACGTTTTTCAGGCTTTTTATAAGAAATCGATCGAATCTAAAAACTGGCCTTTTTCGCATGTTTTTTCCTAATATTACTTATAATCGGAGACATTAATTGAAAAGAGTTGAAAATATTTGCATTATCCAAAAAACTCCTGTTTTTCAATCTTTTTTAGAAAATGGATCAAACCTTAAAAACGGCCGTTTTTTAAGGTTTTGGTTCATATTACTTAGATTCGAGAGCAATAACTTGCTAAGTTGGAAAAACGGTTTATTTTTTCAAAACTGACGTTTTTCAAGCTTTTTATAAGAAATCGATCGAATCTCAAAACCGGCCGTTTTTGCATGTTTTTGCCTAATATTACTTATAATCGGAGACCTTAATTGGATAAGTTTGAACATATTTGCATTATCTCAAAAAACTCCCGTTTTTCAATCTTTTTTAGGAAATGGATCAAACCTTAAAAACGGCCGTTTTTCCAGGTTTTGGTTAATATTACTTAGATTCGAGAGCAGTAACTTCCTAAGTTTGAAAAACGGTTTATTTTCTCAAAACTGACGTTTTTTAGGCTTTTTTTTAAGAAATCGCTCGAATCTCCAAACTAGCCGTTTTGCATGTTTTTGCCTAATATTACTTAAAATCGCAGACCTTAATTGGATAAGATTGAAGATATATGCATTATCCAAAAAACTCCGGTTTTTCAATCTATTTTAGGAAATGGATCAAACCTTAAAAACAGCCGTTTTTCCAGGTTTCGAATTATATTACTTAGATTCGAGAGCAATAACTTGCTAAGTTTGAAAAACGGTTTATTTTCCAAAAACTGAAGTTTTTCAAGCTTTTTTTTAAGAAATCGCTCGAATCTCAAAACCAGCCGTTTTTCCATGTTTTTGCCTAATTTTACTTATAATCGGAGACCTTAATTGGATAGGTTTGAAAATATTTGCATTATCCAAAAACCTCCCGTTTTTCAATCTTTTTTAGAACATGGATCAAACCTTAAAAACGGCCGTTTTTTCAGGTTTTGGTTAATATTACTTAGATTCTAGAGCAATAACTTGCTAAGTTTGAAAAACGGCTTATTTTCTTATAACTTACGTTTTTCAAGCTTTTTTTAAGAAATCGCTCGAATCTCAAAACTGGCCGTTTTTCCATGTTTTCTGCCTAATATTACCTATAAACGGAGGAATTAATTGGATAAGATTGAAGATATATGCATTATCCAAAAAACTCCGGTTTTTCAATCTATTTTAGGAAATGGATCAAACCTTAAAACGGCCGTTTTTCCAGGTTTCGGTTTAAATTACTTAGATTCGAGAGCAATAACTTGCTAAGTTTAAAAAACGGTTTATTTTTCCCAAAACTGACGTTTTTTAAGCTTTTTATAAGAAATCGAGCGAACCTCAAAACTGGCCGTTTTTGCATGTTTTCGTCTAATATTACTTATAATTGCAGACCTTAATTTGATAGGTTTGAAAATATTTGCATTATCCCCAAAACTCCCGTTTTTCAAACCTTTTTTAGAAAATGGATCAAACTTGAAAACAGCTGTTTTCCAGGTTTTGGTTAATATTACTTAGATTCTAGAGCAGTAACTTGCTAAGTTTGAAAAACGGTTTATTTTCCCAAACCGACGTTTTTCAGGCTTTTTATAAGAAATCGATCGAATATCAAAACTGGCCGTTTTCGCATGTTTTTGCCTAATATTACTTATAATCGGAGACCTTAATTGGATAAGTTTGAACATATTTGCATTATCTCAAATAACTCCCGTTTTTCAATCTTTTTTAGGAAATGGATCAAACTTTAAAATCGCCCGTTTTTCGAGCTTTTGGTTAATATTACTTAGATTCAAGAGCAGTAACTTGCTAAGTTTGAAAAACGGTTTATTTTCCCAAACCGACGATTTTCAGGCTTTTTATAAGAAATCAATCGAATATCAAAACTGGCCGTTTTCGCATGTTTTTGCCTAATATAATTATAATCGGAGACCTTAATTGGATAGGTTTGAAGATATTTGCATCATTCAAAAAACTGCCGTTTTTAAATCTTTTTTAGGTAATGGATCAAACCTTAAAAACGGCCGTTTTTCCAGGTTTCGGTTTAAATTACAAAGATTCGAGAGCAGTAACTTGCTAAGTTTAAAAAACGGTTTATTTGCCCAAAACTGACGTTTTTCAAGCTTATTTTAAGAAATCGCTCGAACCTCAAAACCGGGCGTTTTTCCATGTTTTTGCCTAATATTACTTATAATCGGAGGACTTAATTGGATAAGTTTGAAAATATTTGCATTATCCAAAAAACTCCCGTTTTTCAATCTTTTTTAGGAAATGGATCAAACCTTAAAATCGCCCGTTTTTCCAGCTTTTGGTTAATATTACTTAGATTCAAGAGCAGTAACTTGCTAAGTTTGAAAAACTGTTTATTTTCCCAAACCGACGTTTTTCAGGCTTTTTATAAGAAATCGATCGAATATCAAAACTGGCCGTTTTCGCATGTTTTTGCCTAATATTACTTATAATCGGAGACCTTAATTGGATAAGTTTGAACATATTTGCATTATCTCAAAAAACTCCCGTTTTTCAATCTTTTTTAGGAAATGGATCAAACCTTAAAAACGGCCGTTTTTCCAGGTTTTGGTTAATATTACTTAGATTCGAGAGCAGTAACTTCCTAAGTTTGAAAAACGGTTTATTTTCTCAAAACTGACGTTTTTTAGGCTTTTTTTAAGAAATCGCTCGAATCTCCAAACTAGCCGTTTTGCATGTTTTTGCCTAATATTACTTAAAATCGCAGACCTTAATTGAATAAGATTGAAGATATTTGCATTATCCAAAAAACTCCGGTTTTTCAATCTATTTTAGGAAATGGATCAAACCTTAAAAACAGCCGTTTTTCCAGGTTTCGAATTATATTACTTAGATTCGAGAGCAATAACTTGTTAAGTTTAAAAAACGGTTTATTTTTCCCAAAACTGACGTTTTTTAAGCTTTTTATAAGAAATCGATCGAATCTCAAAACCGGCCGTTTTTGCATGTTTTTGCCTAATATTACTTATAATCGGAGACCTTAATTGGATAGGTTTGAAGATATTTGCATCATCCAAAAAACTCCCGTTTTTTAATCTTTTTTAGGAAATGGATCAAACCTTGGTTAATATTACTTAGATTCGAGAAAAGTAACTTGCTAAGTTTGAAAAACGGTTTATTTTCTCAAAACTGACGTTTTTCAAGCTTTTTTTAAGAAATGGATCGAATCTCAAAACTAGGTGTTTTTCCCTGTTTTTTCCTAATATTAATTATAATCGGAGAACTTAATTGGATAAGTTTGAAAATATTTGCATTATCCCCAAAACTCCCGTTTTTCAAACCTTTTTTAGAAAATGGATCAAACTTGAAAACAGCTGTTTTCCAGGTTTTGGTTAATATTACTTAGATTCTAGAGCAGTAACTTGCTAAGTTTGAAAAACGGTTTATTTTCCCAAACCGACGTTTTTCAGGCTTTTTATAAGAAATCGATCGAATATCAAAACTGGCCGTTCTCGCATGTTTTTGCCTAATATTACTTATAATCGGAGACCTTAATTGGATAAGTTTGAACATATTTGCATTATCTCAAATAACTCCCGTTTTTCAATCTTTTTTAGGAAATGGATCAAACCTTAAAATCGCCCGTTTTTCGAGCTTTTGGTTAATATTACTTAGATTCAAGAGCAGTAACTTGCTAAGTTTGAAAAACGGTTTATTTTCCCAAACCGACGTTTTTCAGGCTTTTTATAAGAAATCAATCGAATATCAAAACTGGCCGTTTTCGCATGTTTTTGCCTAATATTACTTATAATCGGAGACCTTAATTGGATAGGTTTAAAGATATTTGCATCATCCAAAAAACTCCCGTTTTTCAATCTTTTTTAGGAAATGGATCAAACCTTAAAAACAGCCGTTTTTCCAGGTTTCGAATTATATTACTTAGATTCGAGAGTAATAACTTGCTAAGTTTGAAAAACGGTTTATTTTCCAAAAACTGACGTTTTTCAAGCTTTTTTTTAAGAAATTTCTCGAATCTCAAAACCGGCCGTTTTTCCATGTTTTTGCCTAATTTTACTTATAATCGGAGACCTTAATTGGATAGGTTTGAAAATATTTGCATTATCCAAAAAACTCCCGTTTTTCAATCTTTTTTAGAACATGGATCAAACCTTAAAAACGGCCGTTTTTTCAGGTTTTGGTTAATATTACTTAGATTCTAGAGCAATAACTTGCTAAGTTTGAAAAACGGTTTATTTTCTTATAACTTACGTTTTTCAAGCTTTTTTTAAGAAATCGCTCGAATCTCAAAACTGGCCGTTTTTCCATGTTTTTTGCCTAATATTACCTATAACCTGAGGACTTAATTGGAGAAGTTTGAAAATATTTGCATTATCCAAAAAACTCCCGTTTTTCCATAATTGTTAGGAAATGGTTTAAACCTTAAAAACGGCCGTTTTTTCAGGTTTTGGTTAATATTACTTATATTCGAGAGCAGTAACTTGCTAAGTTTGAAAAACGGTTTATTTTCCCAAAGCGACGTTTTTCAGGCTTTTTATAAGAAATCGATCGAATCTCAAAACTGGCCTTTTTCGCATGTTTTTTCCTAATATTACTTATAATCGGAGACATTAATTGGAAAGAGTTGAAAATATTTGCATTATCCAAAATACTCCCGTTTTTCAATCTTTTTTAGAAAATGGATCAAACCTTAAAAACGGCCGTTTTTTAAGGTTTTGGTTCATATTACTTAGATTCGAGAGCAATAACTTGCTAAGTTGGAAAATCGGTTTATTTTTTCAAAACTGACGTTTTTCAAGCTTTTTATAAGAAATCGATCGAATCTCAAAACCGGCCGTTTTTGCATGTTTTTGCCTGAAATTACTTATAATCGGAGACCTTAATTGGATAAGTTTGAACATATTTGCATTATCTCAAAAAACTCCCGTTTTTCAATCTTTTTTAGGAAATGGATCAAACCTTAAAAACGGCCGTTTTTCCAGGTTTTGGTTAATATTACTTAGATTCGAGAGCAGTAACTTCCTAAGTTTGAAAAACGGTTTATTTTCTCAAAACTGACGTTTTTTAGGCTTTTTTTAAGAAATCGCTCGAATCTCCAAACTAGCCGTTTTGCATGTTTTTGCCTAATATTACTTAAAATCGCAGACCTTAATTGGATAAGATTGAAGATATATGCATTATGTAAAAAACTCCGGTTTTTCAATCTATTTTAGGAAATGGATCAAACCTTAAAAACAGCCGTTTTTCCAGGTTTCGAATTATATTACTTAGATTCGAAAGCAATAACTTGCTAAGTTTGAAAAACGGTTTATTTTCCAAAAACTGAAGTTTTTCAAGCTTTTTTTTAAGAAATCGCTCGAATCTCAAAACCAGCCGTTTTTCCATGTTTTTGCCTAATTTTACTTATAATCGGAGACCTTAATTGGATAGGTTTGAAAATATTTGCATTATCCAAAAACCTCCCGTTTTTCAATCTTTTTTAGAACATGGATCAAACCTTAAAAACGGCCGTTTTTTCAGGTTTTGGTTAATATTACTTAGATTCGAGAGCAATAACTTGCTAAGTTTAAAAAACGGTTTATTTTCCCAAAACTGACGTTTTTCAAGCTTTTTTTTAAAAATCGCTCGAATCTCAAAACCAGGCGTATTTCCTTGTTTTTGCCTAATATTACTTATAATCGGAGACCTTAATTGAATAGGTTTGAAAATATTTGCACCATCCCAAAAACTCCTGTTTTTCAATCTTTTTTAGGAAATGGATCAAACCTTAAAAACGGCTGTTTTTCCAGGTTTTGGTTAATATTACTTAAATTCGAGAGCAGTAACTTGCTAAGTTTGAAAAACGGTTTATTTTCTCAAAACTGACGTTTTTTAGGCTTTTTTAAGAAATTGCTCGAATCTCAAAACTGGCCGTTTTGCATGTTTTTGCCTAATATTACTTAAAATTGGAGACCTTAATTGGATAAGTTTGAACATATTTGCATTATCTAAAAAACTCCGGTTTTTCAATCTATTTTAGGTAATGGATCAAACCTTAAAACGCCCGTTTTTCCAGGTTTCGGTTTATATTACTTAGATTCGAGAGCAATAACTTGCTAAGTTTAAAAAACGGTTTATTTTTCCCAAAAGTGACGTTTTTCAAGCTTTTTATAAGAAATCGAGCGAACCTCAAAACTGGCCGTTTTTGCATGTTTTTGCCTAATATTACTTATAATTGCAGACCTTAATTTGATAGGTTTGAAAATATTTGCATTATCCAAAAAACTCCCGTTTTTCAATCTTTTTTAGAAAATGGATCAAACCTTAAAAACGGCCGTTTTTCAAAGTTTTGGTTGATATTACTTAGATTCAAGAGCAATAACTTGCTAAGTTTGGAAAACGGTTTATTTTCTCAAAACTGACGTTTTTCAAGATTTTTTTTAGAAATGGATCGAATCTCAAAACTAGGTGTTTTTCCCTGTTTTTTCCTAATATTTCTTATAATCGGAGAACTTAATTGGATAAGTTTGAAAATATTTGCATTATCCCCAAAACTCCCGTTTTTTAATCTTTTTTAGAAAATGGATCAAACTTGAGAACAGCTGTTTTCCAGGTTTTGGTTAATATTACTTAGATTCTAGAGCAGTAACTTGCTAAGTTTAAAAACGGTTTATTTTCACAAAACTGACGTTTTTCAAGCTTATTTTAAGAAATCGCTCGAACCTCAAAACCGGGCGTTTTTCCATGTTTTTGCCTAATATTACTTATAATCGGAGGACTTAATTGGATAAGTTTGAAAATATTTGCATTATCCAAAAAACTCCCGTTTTTCAATCTTTTTTAGGAAATGGTCAAACCTTAAAATCGCCCGTTTTTCCAGCTTTTGGTTAATATTACTTAGATTCAAGAGCAGTAACTTGCTAAGTTTGAAAACCTGTTTATTTTCCCGAACCGACGTTTTTCAGGCTTTTTATAAGAAATCGATCGAATATCAAAACTGGCCGTTTTCGCATGTTTTTGCCTAATATTACTTATAATCGGAGACATTAATTGGATAGGTTTGAAGATATTTGCATCATCCAAAAAACTCCCGTTTTTCAATCTTTTTTAGAAAAAGGATTAAACCTTAAAAACAGGCGTTTTTCCAGGTTTTGGTTAATATTACTTAGATTCGAGAGCAGTAACTTCCTAAGTTTGAAAAACGGTTTATTTTCTCAAAACTGACGTTTTTTAGGCTTTTTTAAGAAATCGCTCGAATCTCCAAACTAGCCGTTTTGCATGTTTTTGCCTAATATTACTTAAAATCGCAGACCTTAATTGGATAAGATTGAAGATATTTGCATTATCCAAAAAACTCCGGTTTTTCAATCTATTTTAGGAAATGGATCAAACCTTAAAAACAGCCGTTTTTCCAGGTTTCGAATTATATTACTTAGATTCGAGAGCAATAGCTTGTTAAGTTTAAAAAACGGTTTATTTTTTCCAAAACTGACGTTTTTTAAGCTTTTTATAAGAAATCGATCGAATCTCAAAACCGGCCGTTTTTGCATGTTTTTGCCTAATATTACTTATAATCGGAGACCTTAATTGGATAGGTTTGAAGATATTTGCATCATCCAAAAAACTCCCGTTTTTTAATCTTTTTTAGGAAATGGATCAAACCTTGGTTAATATTACTTAGATTCGAGAAAAGTAACTTGCTAAGTTTGAAAAACGGTTTATTTTCTCAAAACTGACGTTTTTCAAGCTTTTTTTTAGAAATGGATCGAATCTCAAAACTAGGTGTTTTTCCCTGTTTTTTCCTAATATTAATTAAAATCGGAGAACTTAATTGGATAAGTTTGAAAATATTTGCATTATCCCCAAAACTCCCGTTTTTCAAACCTTTTTTAGAAAATGGATCAAACCTTAAAATCGCCCGTTTTTCGAGCTTTTGGTTAATATTACTTAGATTCAAGAGCAGTAACTTGCTAAGTTTGAAAAACGGTTTATTTTCCCAAACCGACGTTTTTCAGGCTTTTTATAAGAAATCAATCGAATATCAAAACTGGCCGTTTTCGCATGTTTTTGCCTAATATTACTTATAATCGGAGACCTTAATTGGATAGGTTTGAAGATATTTGCATCATTCAAAAAACTGCCGTTTTTAAATCTTTTTTAGGTAATGGATCAAACCTCAAAAACGGCCGTTTTTACAGGTTTTGGTTTATATTACTTAGATTCGAGAGCAATAACTTGCTAAGTTTGAAAAACGGTTTATTTTCCCAAAACTGACGTTTTTCAAGCTTTTTTTTAAGAAATCTCTCGAATATCAAAACTGGCCGTTTTCGCATGTTTTTGCCTAATATTACTTATAATCGGAGACCTTAATTGGATAGGTTTGAAAATATTTGCATTATCCAAAAAACTCCCGTTTTTCAATCTTTTTTAGAACATGGATCAAACCTTAAAAACGGCCGTTTTTTCAGGTTTTGGTTAATATTACTTAGATTCTAGAGCAATAACTTGCTAAGTTTGCAAAACGGTTTATTTTCTTATAACTTACGTTTTTCAAGCTTTTTTTAAGAAATCGCTCGAATCTCAAAACTGGCCGTTTTTCCATGTTTTTTGCCTAATATTACCTATAACCTGAGGACTTAATTGGAGAAGTTTGAAAATATTTGCATTATCCAAAAAACTCCCGTTTTTCCATAATTGTTAGGAAATGGTTTAAACCTTAAAAACGGCCGTTTTTTCAGGTTTTGGTTAATATTACTTATATTCGAGAGCAGTAACTTGCTAAGTTTGAAAAACGGTTTATTTTCCCAAAGCGACGTTTTTCAGGCTTTTTATAAGAAATCGATCGAATCTAAAAACTGGCCTTTTTCGCATGTTTTTTCCTAATATTACTTATAATCGGAGACATTAATTGGAAAGAGTTGAAAATATTTGCATTATCCAAAAAACTCCTGTTTTTCAATCTTTTTTAGAAAATGGATCAAACCTTAAAAACGGCCGTTTTTTAAGGTTTTGGTTCATATTACTTAGATTCGAGAGCAATAACTTGCTAAGTTGGAAAAACGGTTTATTTTTTCAAAACTGACGTTTTTCAAGCTTTTTATAAGAAATCGATCGAATCTCAAAACCGGCCGTTTTTGCATGTTTTTGCCTAATATTACTTATAATCGGAGACCTTAATTGGATAAGTTTGAACATATTTGCATTATCTCAAAAAACTCCCGTTTTTCAATCTTTTTTAGGAAATGGATCAAACCTTAAAAACGGCCGTTTTTCCAGGTTTTGGTTAATATTACTTAGATTCGAGAGCAGTAACTTCCTAAGTTTGAAAAACGGTTTATTTTCTCAAAACTGACGTTTTTTAGGCTTTTTTTTAAGAAATCGCTCGAATCTCCAAACTAGCCGTTTTGCATGTTTTTGCCTAATATTACTTAAAATCGCAGACCTTAATTGGATAAGATTGAAGATATATGCATTATCCAAAAAACTCCGGTTTTTCAATCTATTTTAGGAAATGGATCAAACCTTAAAAACAGCCGTTTTTCCAGGTTTCGAATTATATTACTTAGATTCGAGAGCAATAACTTGCTAAGTTTGAAAAACGGTTTATTTTCCAAAAACTGAAGTTTTTCAAGCTTTTTTTTAAGAAATCGCTCGAATCTCAAAACCAGCCGTTTTTCCATGTTTTTGCCTAATTTTACTTATAATCGGAGACCTTAATTGGATAGGTTTGAAAATATTTGCATTATCCAAAAACCTCCCGTTTTTCAATCTTTTTTAGAACATGGATCAAACCTTAAAAACGGCCGTTTTTTCAGGTTTTGGTTAATATTACTTAGATTCTAGAGCAATAACTTGCTAAGTTTGAAAAACGGCTTATTTTCTTATAACTTACGTTTTTCAAGCTTTTTTTAAGAAATCGCTCGAATCTCAAAACTGGCCGTTTTTCCATGTTTTCTGCCTAATATTACCTATAAACGGAGGAATTAATTGGATAAGATTGAAGATATATGCATTATCCAAAAAACTCCGGTTTTTCAATCTATTTTAGGAAATGGATCAAACCTTAAAACGGCCGTTTTTCCAGGTTTCGGTTTAAATTACTTAGATTCGAGAGCAATAACTTGCTAAGTTTAAAAAACGGTTTATTTTTCCCAAAACTGACGTTTTTTAAGCTTTTTATAAGAAATCGAGCGAACCTCAAAACTGGCCGTTTTTGCATGTTTTCGTCTAATATTACTTATAATTGCAGACCTTAATTTGATAGGTTTGAAAATATTTGCATTATCCCCAAAACTCCCGTTTTTCAAACCTTTTTTAGAAAATGGATCAAACTTGAAAACAGCTGTTTTCCAGGTTTTGGTTAATATTACTTAGATTCTAGAGCAGTAACTTGCTAAGTTTGAAAAACGGTTTATTTTCCCAAACCGACGTTTTTCAGGCTTTTTATAAGAAATCGATCGAATATCAAAACTGGCCGTTTTCGCATGTTTTTGCCTAATATTACTTATAATCGGAGACCTTAATTAAATAAAAATGAACATATTTGCATTATCTCAAATAACTCCCGTTTTTCAATCTTTTTTAGGAAATGGATCAAACTTTAAAATCGCCCGTTTTTCGAGCTTTTGGTTAATATTACTTAGATTCAAGAGCAGTAACTTGCTAAGTTTGAAAAACGGTTTATTTTCCCAAACCGACGATTTTCAGGCTTTTTATAAGAAATCAATCGAATATCAAAACTGGCCGTTTTCGCATGTTTTTGCCTAATATAATTATAATCGGAGACCTTAATTGGATAGGTTTGAAGATATTTGCATCATTCAAAAAACTGCCGTTTTTAAATCTTTTTTAGGTAATGGATCAAACCTTAAAAACGGCCGTTTTTCCAGGTTTCGGTTTAAATTACAAAGATTCGAGAGCAGTAACTTGCCAAGTTTAAAAAACGGTTTATTTGCCCAAAACTGACGTTTTTCAAGCTTATTTTAAGAAATCGCTCGAACCTCAAAACCGGGCGTTTTTCCATGTTTTTGCCTAATATTACTTATAATCGGAGGACTTAATTGGATAAGTTTGAAAATATTTGCATTATCCAAAAAACTCCCGTTTTTCAATCTTTTTTAGGAAATGGATCAAACCTTAAAATCGCCCGTTTTTCCAGCTTTTGGTTAATATTACTTAGATTCAAGAGCAGTAACTTGCTAAGTTTGAAAAACTGTTTATTTTCCCAAACCGACGTTTTTCAGGCTTTTTATAAGAAATCGATCGAATATCAAAACTGGCCGTTTTCGCATGTTTTTGCCTAATATTACTTATAATCGGAGACCTTAATTGGATAAGTTTGAACATATTTGCATTATCTCAAAAAACTCCCGTTTTTCAATCTTTTTTAGGAAATGGATCAAACCTTAAAAACGGCCGTTTTTCCAGGTTTTGGTTAATATTACTTAGATTCGAGAGCAGTAACTTCCTAAGTTTGAAAAACGGTTTATTTTCTCAAAACTGACGTTTTTTAGGCTTTTTTTAAGAAATCGCTCGAATCTCCAAACTAGCCGTTTTGCATGTTTTTGCCTAATATTACTTAAAATCGCAGACCTTAATTGAATAAGATTGAAGATATTTGCATTATCCAAAAAACTCCGGTTTTTCAATCTATTTTAGGAAATGGATCAAACCTTAAAAACAGCCGTTTTTCCAGGTTTCGAATTATATTACTTAGATTCGAGAGCAATAACTTGTTAAGTTTAAAAAACGGTTTATTTTTCCCAAAACTGACGTTTTTTAAGCTTTTTATAAGAAATCGATCGAATCTCAAAACCGGCCGTTTTTGCATGTTTTTGCCTAATATTACTTATAATCGGAGACCTTAATTGGATAGGTTTGAAGATATTTGCATCATCCAAAAAACTCCCGTTTTTTAATCTTTTTTAGGAAATGGATCAAACCTTGGTTAATATTACTTAGATTCGAGAAAAGTAACTTGCTAAGTTTGAAAAACGGTTTATTTTCTCAAAACTGACGTTTTTCAAGCTTTTTTTAAGAAATGGATCGAATCTCAAAACTAGGTGTTTTTCCCTGTTTTTTCCTAATATTAATTATAATCGGAGAACTTAATTGGATAAGTTTGAAAATATTTGCATTATCCCCAAAACTCCCGTTTTTCAAACCTTTTTTAGAAAATGGATCAAACTTGAAAACAGCTGTTTTCCAGGTTTTGGTTAATATTACTTAGATTCTAGAGCAGTAACTTGCTAAGTTTGAAAAACGGTTTATTTTCCCAAACCGACGTTTTTCAGGCTTTTTATAAGAAATCGATCGAATATCAAAACTGGCCGTTCTCGCATGTTTTTGCCTAATATTACTTATAATCGGAGACCTTAATTGGATAAGTTTGAACATATTTGCATTATCTCAAATAACTCCCGTTTTTCAATCTTTTTTAGGAAATGGATCAAACCTTAAAATCGCCCGTTTTTCGAGCTTTTGGTTAATATTACTTAGATTCAAGAGCAGTAACTTGCTAAGTTTGAAAAACGGTTTATTTTCCCAAACCGACGTTTTTCAGGCTTTTTATAAGAAATCAATCGAATATCAAAACTGGCCGTTTTCGCATGTTTTTGCCTAATATTACTTATAATCGGAGACCTTAATTGGATAGGTTTAAAGATATTTGCATCATCCAAAAAACTCCCGTTTTTCAATCTTTTTTAGGAAATGGATCAAACCTTAAAAACAGCCGTTTTTCCAGGTTTCGAATTATATTACTTAGATTCGAGAGTAATAACTTGCTAAGTTTGAAAAACGGTTTATTTTCCAAAAACTGACGTTTTTCAAGCTTTTTTTTAAGAAATTTCTCGAATCTCAAAACCGGCCGTTTTTCCATGTTTTTGCCTAATTTTACTTATAATCGGAGACCTTAATTGGATAGGTTTGAAAATATTTGCATTATCCAAAAAACTCCCGTTTTTCAATCTTTTTTAGAACATGGATCAAACCTTAAAAACGGCCGTTTTTTCAGGTTTTGGTTAATATTACTTAGATTCTAGAGCAATAACTTGCTAAGTTTGAAAAACGGTTTATTTTCTTATAACTTACGTTTTTCAAGCTTTTTTTAAGAAATCGCTCGAATCTCAAAACTGGCCGTTTTTCCATGTTTTTTGCCTAATATTACCTATAACCTGAGGACTTAATTGGAGAAGTTTGAAAATATTTGCATTATCCAAAAAACTCCCGTTTTTCCATAATTGTTAGGAAATGGTTTAAACCTTAAAAACGGCCGTTTTTTCAGGTTTTGGTTAATATTACTTATATTCGAGAGCAGTAACTTGCTAAGTTTGAAAAACGGTTTATTTTCCCAAAGCGACGTTTTTCAGGCTTTTTATAAGAAATCGATCGAATCTCAAAACTGGCCTTTTTCGCATGTTTTTTCCTAATATTACTTATAATCGGAGACATTAATTGGAAAGAGTTGAAAATATTTGCATTATCCAAAATACTCCCGTTTTTCAATCTTTTTTAGAAAATGGATCAAACCTTAAAAACGGCCGTTTTTTAAGGTTTTGGTTCATATTACTTAGATTCGAGAGCAATAACTTGCTAAGTTGGAAAATCGGTTTATTTTTTCAAAACTGACGTTTTTCAAGCTTTTTATAAGAAATCGATCGAATCTCAAAACCGGCCGTTTTTGCATGTTTTTGCCTGAAATTACTTATAATCGGAGACCTTAATTGGATAAGTTTGAACATATTTGCATTATCTCAAAAAACTCCCGTTTTTCAATCTTTTTTAGGAAATGGATCAAACCTTAAAAACGGCCGTTTTTCCAGGTTTTGGTTAATATTACTTAGATTCGAGAGCAGTAACTTCCTAAGTTTGAAAAACGGTTTATTTTCTCAAAACTGACGTTTTTTAGGCTTTTTTTAAGAAATCGCTCGAATCTCCAAACTAGCCGTTTTGCATGTTTTTGCCTAATATTACTTAAAATCGCAGACCTTAATTGGATAAGATTGAAGATATATGCATTATGTAAAAAACTCCGGTTTTTCAATCTATTTTAGGAAATGGATCAAACCTTAAAAACAGCCGTTTTTCCAGGTTTCGAATTATATTACTTAGATTCGAAAGCAATAACTTGCTAAGTTTGAAAAACGGTTTATTTTCCAAAAACTGAAGTTTTTCAAGCTTTTTTTTAAGAAATCGCTCGAATCTCAAAACCGGCCGTTTTTCCATGTTTTTGCCTAATTTTACTTATAATCGGAGACCTTAATTGGATAGGTTTGAAAATATTTGCATTATCCAAAAACCTCCCGTTTTTCAATCTTTTTTAGAACATGGATCAAACCTTAAAAACGGCCGTTTTTTCAGGTTTTGGTTAATATTACTTAGATTCGAGAGCAATAACTTGCTAAGTTTAAAAAACGGTTTATTTTCCCAAAACTGACGTTTTTCAAGCTTTTTTTTAAAAATCGCTCGAATCTCAAAACCAGGCGTATTTCCTTGTTTTTGCCTAATATTACTTATAATCGGAGACCTTAATTGAATAGGTTTGAAAATATTTGCACCATCCCAAAAACTCCCGTTTTTCAATCTTTTTTAGGAAATGGATCAAACCTTAAAAACGGCTGTTTTTCCAGGTTTTGGTTAATATTACATAAATTCGAGAGCAGTAACTTGCTAAGTTTGAAAAACGGTTTATTTTCTCAAAACTGACGTTTTTTAGGCTTTTTTAAGAAATTGCTCGAATCTCAAAACTGGCCGTTTTGCATGTTTTTGCCTAATATTACTTAAAATTGGAGACCTTAATTGGATAAGTTTGAACATATTTGCATTATCTAAAAAACTCCGGTTTTTCAATCTATTTTAGGAAATGGATCAAACCTTAAAACGCCCGTTTTTCCAGGTTTCGGTTTATATTACTTAGATTCGAGAGCAATAACTTGCTAAGTTTAAAAAACGGTTTATTTTTCCCAAAAGTGACGTTTTTCAAGCTTTTTATAAGAAATCGAGCGAACCTCAAAACTGGCCGTTTTTGCATGTTTTTGCCTAATATTACTTATAATTGCAGACCTTAATTTGATAGGTTTGAAAATATTTGCATTATCCAAAAAACTCCCGTTTTTCAATCTTTTTTAGAAAATGGATCAAACCTTAAAAACGGCCGTTTTTCAAAGTTTTGGTTGATATTACTTAGATTCAAGAGCAATAACTTGCTAAGTTTGGAAAACGGTTTATTTTCTCAAAACTGACGTTTTTCAAGATTTTTTTTAGAAATGGATCGAATCTCAAAACTAGGTGTTTTTCCCTGTTTTTTCCTAATATTTCTTATAATCGGAGAACTTAATTGGATAAGTTTGAAAATATTTGCATTATCCCCAAAACTCCCGTTTTTCAATCTTTTTTAGAAAATGGATCAAACTTGAGAACAGCTGTTTTCCAGGTTTTGGTTAATATTACTTAGATTCTAGAGCAGTAACTTGCTAAGTTTAAAAACGGTTTATTTTCACAAAACTGACGTTTTTCAAGCTTATTTTAAGAAATCGCTCGAACCTCAAAACCGGGCGTTTTTCCATGTTTTTGCCTAATATTACTTATAATCGGAGGACTTAATTGGATAAGTTTGAAAATATTTGCATTATCCAAAAAACTCCCGTTTTTCAATCTTTTTTAGGAAATGGTCAAACCTTAAAATCGCCCGTTTTTCCAGCTTTTGGTTAATATTACTTAGATTCAAGAGCAGTAACTTGCTAAGTTTGAAAACCTGTTTATTTTCCCGAACCGACGTTTTTCAGGCTTTTTATAAGAAATCGATCGAATATCAAAACTGGCCGTTTTCGCATGTTTTTGCCTAATATTACTTATAATCGGAGACATTAATTGGATAGGTTTGAAGATATTTGCATCATCCAAAAAACTCCCGTTTTTCAATCTTTTTTAGAAAAAGGATTAAACCTTAAAAACAGGCGTTTTTCCAGGTTTTGGTTCATATTACTTAGATTCGAGAGCAATAACTTTCTAAGTTTAAAAAACAGTTTTTTTTCCAAAACCGACGTTTTTCAAGCTTTTTTTAAGAAATCGCTCGAATCTCAAAACCGGCCGTTTTTCCATGTTTTTGCCTAATATTACTTATAATTGCAGACCTTAATTGGATAGGTTTGAAAATATTTGCATTATCCAAAAAACTCCCGTTTTCAATCTTTTTTAGAAAATAGATCAAACCTTAAAAACGGCCGTTTTTCCATGTTTCGGTTTATTTTACTTAGATTCGAGAGCAATAACTTGCTAAGTTTGAAAAACGGTTTATTTTCCCAAAACTGACGTTTTTTAAGCTTTTTTATAAGAAATCGATCGAATCTTAAAACTGGTTGTTTTTGCATGTTTTTGCCTAATATTACTTATAATCGGAGACCTTAATTGAATAGGTTTGAACATATTTCCATAATCCAAAAACCCCCCTTTTTTTAATCTTTTTTAGAAAATGGATCAAACCTTGGTTAATATTATTTAGATTCGAGAGCAGTAACTTGCTAAGTTTGAAAAACGGTTTATTTTCTCAAAACTGACGTTTTTTAAGCTTTTTTTAAGAAATCGCTCGAATCTCAAAACTAGGTGTTTTTCCCTGTTTTTGCCTAATATTAACTATAATCGGAGAACTTAATTGGATAAGTTTGAACATATTTGCATTATCCAAAAAACTCCCGTTTTTCAATCTTTTTAAGGAAATGGATCAAAACTTAAAAACGGCCGTTTTTCCAGGTTTTACTTTATATTACTTAGATTCGAGAGCAATAACTTGCTAAGTTTGAAAAACGGTTTATTTTCCCAAAACTGACGTTTTTCAAGCTTTTTTTTAAAAATCGCTCGAATCTCAAAACCAGGCGTATTTCCTTGTTTTTGCCTAATATTACTTATAATCGGAGACCTTAATTGAATAGGTTTGAAAATATTTGCACCATCCCAAAAACTCCTGTTTTTTAATCTTTTTTAGGAAATGGATCAAACCTTAAAAACGGCTGTTTTTCCAGGTTTTGGTTAATATTACTTAAATTCGAGAGCAGTAACTTGCTAAGTTTGAAAAACGGTTTATTTTCTCAAAACTGACGTTTTTTAGGCTTTTTTAAGAAATTGCTCGAATCTCAAAACTGGCCGTTTTGCATGTTTTTGCCTAATATTACTTAAAATTGGAGACCTTAATTGGATAAGTTTGAACATATTTGCATTATCTAAAAAACTCCGGTTTTTCAATCTATTTTAGGAAATGGATCAAACCTTAAAACGCCGGTTTTTCCAGGTTTCGGTTTATATTACTTAGATTCGAGAGCAATAACTTGCTAAGTTTAAAAAACAGTTTATTTTTCCCAAAAGTGACGTTTTTTAAGCTTTTTATAAGAAATCGAGCGAACCTCA
Source organism: Ceratothoa steindachneri (assembly GCA_963969495.1). Lineage (NCBI taxonomy): Eukaryota > Metazoa > Arthropoda > Malacostraca > Isopoda > Cymothoidae > Ceratothoa > Ceratothoa steindachneri. The sequence goes on from OZ018332.1 coordinate 73,350,303, forward strand.
AAACTGGCCGTTTTTGCATGTTTTTGCCTAATATTACTTATAATTGCAGACCTTAATTTGATAGGTTTGAAAATATTTGCATTATCCAAAAAACTCCCGTTTTTCAATCTTTTTTAGAACATGGATCAAACCTTAAAAACGGCCGTTTTTTCAGGTTTTGGTTAATATTACTTAGATTCTAGAGCAATAACTTGCTAAGTTTGAAAAACGGTTTATTTTCTTATAACTTACGTTTTTCAAGCTTTTTTTAAGAAATCGCTCGAATCTCAAAACGGGCCGTTTTTCCATGTTTTTTGCCTAATATTACCTATAAACGGAGAAATTAATTGGATAAGTTTGAAAATATTTGCATTATCCAAAAAAACCCCGTTTTTCCATAATTGTTAGGAAATGGTTTAAACCTTAAAAACGGCCGTTTTTCCAGGTTTTGGTTAATATTACTTATATTCAAGAGCAGTAACTTGCTAAGTTTGAAAAACGGTTTATTTTCCCGAAGCGACGTTTTTCAGGCTTTTTATAAGAAATCGATCGAATCTCAAAACTGGCCTTTTTCGCATGTTTTTTCCTAATATTACTTATAATCGGAGACATTAATTGGAAAGAGTTGAAAATATTTGCATTATCCAAAAAACTCCCGTTTTTCAATCTTTTTTAGAAAATGGATCAAACCTTAAAAACGGCCGTTTTTCAAGGTTTTGGTTCATATTACTTAGATTCGAGAGCAATAACTTGCTAAGTTGGAAAAACGGTTTATTTTTTCAAAACTGACGTTTTTCAAGCTTTTTATAAGAAATCGCTCGAATCTCAAAACCGGCCGTTTTTGCATGTTTTTGCCTAATATTACTTATAATCGAAGACCTTAATTGGATAAGTTTGAACATATTTGCATTATCTCAAAAAACTCCCGTTTTTCAATCTTTTTTAGGAAATGGATCAAACCTTAAAAACGGCCGTTTTTCCAGGTTTTGGTTAATATTACTTAGATTCGAGAGCAGTAACTTCCTAAGTTTCAAAAACGGTTTATTTTCTCAAAACTGACGTTTTTTAGGCTTTTTTTAAGAAATCGCACGAATCTCCAAACTAGCCGTTTTGCATGTTTTCGCCTAATATTACTTAAAATCGCAGACCTTAATTGGATAAGATTGAAGATATTTGCATTATCCAAAAAACTCCGGTTTTTCAATCTATTTTAGGAAATGGATCAAACCTTAAAAACAGCCGTTTTTCCAGGTTTCGAATTATATTACTTAGATTCGAGAGCAATAACTTGTTAAGTTTAAAAAACGGTTTATTTTTCCCAAAACTGACGTTTTTTAAGCTTTTTATAAGAAATCGATCGAATCTCAAAACCGGCCGTTTTTGCATGTTTTTGCCTAATATTACTTATAATCGGAGACCTTAATTGGATAGGTTTGAAGATATTTGCATCATTCAAAAAACTGCCGTTTTTAAATCTATTTTAGGTAATGGATCAAACCTTAAAAACGGCCGTTTTTACAGGTTTTGGTTTATATTACATACTTAGATTCGAGAGCAATAACTTGCTAAGTTTGAAAAACGGTTTATTTTCCAAAAACTGACGTTTTTCAAGCTTTTTTTTAAGAAATCTCTCGAATCTCAAAACCGGCCGTTTTTCCATGTTTTTTGCCTAATTTTACTTATAATCGGAGACCTTAATTGGATAGGTTTGAAAATATTTGCATTATCCAAAAAACTCCGGTTTTTCAATCTTTTTTAGAACATGGATCAAACCTTAAAAACGGCCGTTTTTTCAGGTTTTGGTTAATATTACTTAGATTCAAGAGCAATAACTTGCTAAGTTTGGAAAACGGTTTATTTTCTCAAAACTGACGTTTTTCAAGATTTTTTTTAGAAATGGATCGAATCTCAAAACTAGGTGTTTTTCCCTGTTTTTTCCTAATATTTCTTATAATCGGAGAACTTAATTGGATAAGTTTGAAAATATTTGCATTATCCCCAAAACTCCCGTTTTTCAATCTTTTTTAGAAAATGGATCAAACTTGAGAACAGCTGTTTTCCAGGTTTTGGTTAATATTACTTAGATTCTAGAGCAGTAACTTGCTAAGTTTAAAAAACGGTTTATTTTCCCAAAACTGACGTTTTTCAAGCTTATTTTAAGAAATCGCTCGAACCTCAAAACCGGGCGTTTTTCAATGTTTTTGCCTAATATTACTTATAATCGGAGGACTTAATTGGATAAGTTTGAAAATATTTGCATTATCCAAAAAACTCCCGTTTTTCAATCTTTTTTAGGAAATGGATCAAACCTTAAAATCGCCCGTTTTTCCAGCTTTTGGTTAATATTACTTAGATTCAAGAGCAGTAACTTGCTAAGTTTGAAAAACTGTTTATTTTCCCAAACCGACGTTTTTCAGGCTTTTTATAAGAAATCGATCGAATATCAAAACTGGCCGTTTTCGCATGTTTTTGCCTAATATTACTTATAATCGGAGACATTAATTGGATAGGTTTGAAGATATTTGCATCATCCAAAAAACTCCCGTTTTTCAATCTTTTTTAGAAAAAGGATTAAACCTTAAAAACAGGCGTTTTTCCAGGGTGTGGTTCATATTACTTAGATTCGAGAGCAATAACTTTCTAAGTTTAAAAAACAGTTTTTTTTTCCAAAACCGACGTTTTTCAAGCTTTTTTTAAGAAATCGCTCGAATCTCAAAACCGGCCGTTTTTCCATGTTTTTGCCTAATATTACTTATAATTGCAGACCTTAATTGGATAGGTTTGAAAATATTTGCATTATCCAAAAAACTCCCGTTTTTCAATCTTTTTTAGGAAATGGATCAAACCTTAAAATCGCCCGTTTTTCCAGCTTTTGGTTAATATTACTTAGTTTTTAAGAGCAGTAACTTGCTAAGTTTCAAAAACTGTTTATTTTCCCAAACCGACGTTTTTCAGGCTTTTTATAAGAAATCGATCGAATATCAAAACTGGCCGTTTTCGCATGTTTTTGCCTAATATTACTTATAATCGGAGACATTAATTGGATAGGTTTGAAGATATTTGCATCATCCAAAAAACTCCCGTTTTTCAATCTTTTTTAGAAAAAGGATTAAACCTTAAAAACAGGCGTTTTTCCAGGGTGTGGTTCATATTACTTAGATTCGAGAGCAATAACTTTCTAAGTTTGAAAAACGGTTTATTTTCTCAAAACTGACGTTTTTCAAGCTTTTTTTAAGAAATCGATCGAATCTCATAACTGGCCGTTTTTTCATGTTTTTTGCCTAATATTACCTATAAACGGAGGAATTAATTGGATAAGTTTGAAAATATTTGCATTATCCCCAAAACTCCCGTTTTTCAATCTTTTTTAGAAAATGGATCAAACTTGAGAACAGCTGTTTTCCAGGTTTTGGTTAATATTACTTAGATTCTAGAGCAGTAACTTGCTAAGTTTAAAAAACGGTTTATTTGCCCAAAACTGACGTTTTTCAAGCTTATTTTAAGAAATCGCTCGAACCTCAAAACTAGGTGTTTTTCCCTGTTTTTGCCTAATATTACTTATAATCGGAGGACTTAATTGGATAAGTTTGAAAATATTTGCATTATCCAAAAAACTCCCGTTTTTCAATCTTTTTTAGGAAATGGATCAAACCTTAAAATCGCCCGTTTTTCCAGCTTTTGGTTAATATTACTTAGATTCAAGAGCAGTAACTTGCTAAGTTTGAAAAACTGTTTATTTTCCCAAACCGACGTTTTTCAGGCTTTTTATAAGAAATCGATCGAATATCAAAACTGGCCGTTTTCGCATGTTTTTGCCTAATATTACTTATAATCGGAGACCTTAATTGGATAAGTTTGAACATATTTGCATTATCTCAAAAAACTCCCGTTTTTCAATCTTTTTTAGGAAATGGATCAAACCTTAAAAACGGCCGTTTTTCAAGGTTTTGGTTAATATTACTTAGATTCGAGAGCAGTAATTTCCTAAGTTTGAAAAACGGTTTATTTTCTCAAAACTGACGTTTTTTAGGCTTTTTTTAAGAAATCGCTTGAATCTCCAAACTAGCCGTTTTGCATGTTTTTGCCTAATATTACTTAAAATCGCAGACCTTAATTGAATAAGATTGAAGATATTTGCATTATCCAAAAAACTCCGGTTTTTCAATCTATTTTAGGAAATGGATCAAACCTTAAAAACAGCCGTTTTTCCAGGTTTCGAATTATATTACTTAGATTCGAGAGCAATAACTTGTTAAGTTTAAAAAACGGTTTATTTTTCCCAAAACTGACGTTTTTTAAGCTTTTTATAAGAAATCGATCGAATCTCAAAACCGGCCGTTTTTGCATGTTTTTGCCTAATATTACTTATAATCGGAGACCTTAATTGGATAGGTTTGAAGATATTTGCATCATCCAAAAAACTCCCGTTTTTTAATCTTTTTTAGGAAATGGATCAAACCTTGGTTAATATTACTTAGATTCGAGAAAAGTAACTTGCTAAGTTTGAAAAACGGTTTATTTTCTCAAAACTGACGTTTTTCAAGCTTTTTTTAAGAAATGGATCGAATCTCAAAACTAGGTGTTTTTCCCTGTTTTTTCCTAATATTAATTATAATCGGAGAACTTAATTGGATAAGTTTGAAAATATTTGCATTATCCCCAAAACTCCCGTTTTTCAAACCTTTTTTAGAAAATGGATCAAACTTGAAAACAGCTGTTTTCCAGGTTTTGGTTAATATTACTTAGATTCTAGAGCAGTAACTTGCTAAGTTTGAAAAACGGTTTATTTTCCCAAACCGACGTTTTTCAGGCTTTTTATAAGAAATCGATCGAATATCAAAACTGGCCGTTCTCGCATGTTTTTGCCTAATATTACTTATAATCGGAGACCTTAATTGGATAAGTTTGAACATATTTGCATTATCTCAAATAACTCCCGTTTTTCAATCTTTTTTAGGAAATGGATCAAACCTTAAAATCGCCCGTTTTTCGAGCTTTTGGTTAATATTACTTAGATTCAAGAGCAGTAACTTGCTAAGTTTGAAAAACGGTTTATTTTCCCAAACCAACGTTTTTCAGGCTTTTTATAAGAAATCGATCGAATATCAAAACTGGCCGTTTTCGCATGTTTTTGCCTAATATTACTTATAATCGGAGACATTAATTGGATAGGTTTGAAGATATTTGCATCATCCAAAAAACTCCCGTTTTTCAATCTTTTTTAGAAAAAGGATTAAACCTTAAAAACAAACGTTTTTCCAGGGTGTGGTTCATATTACTTAGATTCGAGAGCAATAACTTTCTAAGTTTGAAAAACGGTTTATTTTCTCAAAACTGACGTTTTTCAAGCTTTTTTTAAGAAATCGATCGAATCTCATAACTGGCCGTTTTTTCATGTTTTTGCCTAATAATTGGATAAGTTTGAAAATATTTGCATTATCCAAAAAACTCCCGTTTTTTAATCTTTTTTAGAAAATAGATCAAACCTTAAAAACGGCCGTTTTTCCATGTTTCGGTTTATTTTACTTAGATTCGAGAGCAATAACTTGCTAAGTTTGAAAAACGGTTTATTTTCCCAAAGCTGACGTTTTTTAAGCTTTTTTTTAGAAATCGATCGAATCTTAAAACTGGTTGTTTTTGCATGTTTTTGCCTAATATTACTTATAATCGGAGACCTTAATTGAATAGGTTTGAACATATTTCCATAATCCAAAAACCCCCCTTTTTTTAATCTTTTTTAGAAAATGGATCAAACCTTGGTTAATATTATTTAGATTCGAGAGCAGTAACTTGCTAAGTTTGAAAAACGGTTTATTTTCTCAAAACTGACGTTTTTTAAGCTTTTTTTAAGAAATCGCTCGAATCTCAAAACTAGGTGTTTTTCCCTGTTTTTGCCTAATATTAACTATAATCGGAGAACTTAATTGGATAAGTTTGAACATATTTGCATTATCCAAAAAACTCCCGTTTTTTAATCTTTTTTAGGAAATGGATCAAACCTTAAAAACGGCAGTTTTTCCAGGTTTTAGTTTATATTACTTAGATTCGAGAGCAATAACTTGCTAAGTTTGAAAAACGGTTTATTTTCCCAAAACTGACGTTTTTCAAGCTTTTTTTAGGAAATCGCTAGAATCTCAAAACCTGGCGTATTTCCTTGTTTTTGCCTAATATTACTTATAATCGGAGACCTTAATTGAATAGGTTTGAAAATATTTGCACCATCCAAAAAACTCCTGTTTTTCAATCTTTTTTAGGAAATGGATCAAACCTTAAAAACGGCCGTTTTTCCAGGTTTTGGTTAATATTACTTAGATTCGAGATCAGTAACTTGCTAAGTTTGAAAAATGGTTTATTTTCTCAAAACTGACGTTTTTGGGGCTTTTTTTAAGAAATCGCTCGAATCTCAAAACTGGCCGTTTTGCATGTTTTGGCCTAATATTACTTAAAATCGGAGACCTTAATTGGATAAGTTTTAACATATTTGCATTATCCAAAAAAAAAGGGTTTTCAATCTATTTTAGGAAATGGATTAAACCTTAAAAACGGCCGTTTTTCAAGGTTTTGGTTATTATTACTTAGATTCGAGAGCAATAAATGCTAAGTTTGAAAAACGGTTTATTTTTCCCAAAACTGACGTTTTTTAAGCTTTTTTATAAGAAATCGATCGAATCTTAAAACTGGCCGTTTTTGCATGTTTTTGCCTAATATTACTTTTAATCGGAGACCTTAATTGGATAGGTTTGAAAATATTTGCATTATCAAAAAAATAAAGGGTTTGCAATCTATTTTAGGAAATGGATCAAACCTTAAAAACAGCCGTTTTTCCAGGTTTCGGTTTATATTACTTAGATTCGAGAGCAATAACTTGCTAAGTTTGAAAAACGGTTTAATTTCCCAAAACTGACGTTTTTCAAGCTTTTTTTAAGAAATCGCTCGAATCTCAAAACCTGGCGTATTTCCTTGTTTTTGCCTAATATTACTTATAATCGGAGACCTTAATTGAATAGGTTTGAAAATATTTGCACCATCCAAAAAACTCCTGTTTTTCAATCTTTTTTAGGAAATGGATCAAACCTTAAAAACGGCCGTTTTTCCAGGTTTTGGTTAATATTACTTAGATTCGAGAGCAATAACTTGCTAAGTTTAAAAAACGGTTTATTTTCTCAAAACTGACGTTTTTTAGGCTTTTTTTAAGAAATCGCTCGAATCTCCAAACTAGCCGTTTTGCATGTTTTTGCCTAATATTACTTAAAATCGCAGACCTTAATTGGATAAGATTGAAGATATATGCATTATCCAAAAAACTCCGGTTTTTCAATCTATTTTAGGAAATGGATCAAACCTTAAAAACAGCCGTTTTTCCAGGTTTCGAATTATATTACTTAGATTCGAGAGCAATAACTTGCTAAGTTTGAAAAACGGTTTATTTTCCAAAAACTGAAGTTTTTCAAGCTTTTTTTTAAGAAATCGCTCGAATCTCAAAACCGGCCGTTTTTCCATGTTTTTGCCTAATTTTACTTATAATCGGAGACCTTAATTGGATAGGTTTGAAAATATTTGCATTATCCAAAAACCTCCCGTTTTTCAATCTTTTTTAGAACATGGATCAAACCTTAAAAACGGCCGTTTTTTCAGGTTTTGGTTAATATTACTTAGATTCGAGAGCAATAACTTACTAAGTTTGAAAAACGGTTTATTTTCTTATAACTTACGTTTTTCAAGCTTTTTTTAAGAAATCGCTCGAATCTCAAAACCGGCCGTTTTTCCATGTTTTTTGCCTAATATTACCTATAAACGGAGGAATTAATTGGATAAGATTGAAGATATATGCATTATCCAAAAAACTCCGGTTTTTCAATCTATTTTAGGAAATGGATCAAACCTTAAAACGGCCGTTTTTCCAGGTTTCGGTTTAAATTACTTAGATTCGAGAGCAATAACTTGCTAAGTTTAAAAAACGGTTTATTTTTCCCAAAAGTGACGTTTTTTAAGCTTTTTATAAGAAATCGAGCGAACCTCAAAACTGGCCGTTTTTGCATGTTTTTGCCTAATATTACTTATAATTGCAGACCTTAATTTTATAGGTTTGAAAATATTTGCATTATCCAAAAAACTCCCGTTTTTCAATCTTTTTTAGAACATGGATCAAACCTTAAAAACGGCCGTTTTTTCAGGTTTTGGTTAATATTACTTAGATTCTAGAGCAATAACTTGCTAAGTTTGAAAAACGGTTTATTTTCTTATAACTTACGTTTTTCAAGCTTTTTTTAAGAAATCGCTCGAATCTCAAAACTGGCCGTTTTTCCATGTTTTTTGCCTAATATTACCTATAAACGGAGGAATTAATTGGATAAGTTTGAAAATATTTGCATTATCCCCAAAACTCCCGTTTTTCAATCTTTTTTAGAAAATGGATCAAACTTGAGAACAGCTGTTTTCCAGGTTTTGGTTAATATTACTTAGATTCTAGAGCAGTAACTTGCTAAGTTTAAAAAACGGTTTATTTGCCCAAAACTGACGTTTTTCAAGCTTATTTTAAGAAATCGCTCGAACCTCAAAACCGGGCGTTTTTCCATGTTTTTGCCTAATATTACTTATAATCGGAGGACTTAATTGGATAAGTTTGAAAATATTTGCATTATCCAAAAAACTCCCGTTTTTCAATCTTTTTTAGGAAATGGATCAAACCTTAAAATCGCCCGTTTTTCCAGCTTTTGGTTAATATTACTTAGATTCAAGAGCAGTAACTTGCTAAGTTTGAAAAACTGTTTATTTTCCCAAACCGACGTTTTTCAGGCTTTTTATAAGAAATCGATCGAATATCAAAACTGGCCGTTTTCGCATGTTTTTGCCTAATATTACTTATAATCGGAGACCTTAATTGGATAAGTTTGAACATATTTGCATTATCTCAAAAAACTCCCGTTTTTCAATCTTTTTTAGGAAATGGATCAAACCTTAAAAACGGCCGTTTTTCAAGGTTTTGGTTAATATTACTTAGATTCGAGAGCAGTAATTTCCTAAGTTTGAAAAACGGTTTATTTTCTCAAAACTGACGTTTTTTAGGCTTTTTTTAAGAAATCGCTCGAATCTCCAAACTAGCCGTTTTGCATGTTTTTGCCTAATATTACTTAAAATCGCAGACCTTAATTGAATAAGATTGAAGATATTTGCATTATCCAAAAAAAAAGGGTTTTCAATCTATTTTAGGAAATGGATTAAACCTTAAAAACGGCCGTTTTTCAAGGTTTTGGTTATTATTACTTAGATTCGAGAGCAATAAATGCTAAGTTTGAAAAACGGTTTATTTTTCCCAAAACTGACGTTTTTTAAGCTTTTTTATAAGAAATCGATCGAATCTTAAAACTGGCCGTTTTTGCATGTTTTTGCCTAATATTACTTTTAATCGGAGACCTTAATTGGATAGGTTTGAAAATATTTGCATTATCAAAAAAATAAAGGGTTTGCAATCTATTTTAGGAAATGGATCAAACCTTAAAAACAGCCGTTTTTCCAGGTTTCGGTTTATATTACTTAGATTCGAGAGCAATAACTTGCTAAGTTTGAAAAACGGTTTAATTTCCCAAAACTGACGTTTTTCAAGCTTTTTTTAAGAAATCGCTCGAATCTCAAAACCTGGCGTATTTCCTTGTTTTTGCCTAATATTACTTATAATCGGAGACCTTAATTGAATAGGTTTGAAAATATTTGCACCATCCAAAAAACTCCTGTTTTTCAATCTTTTTTAGGAAATGGATCAAACCTTAAAAACGGCCGTTTTTCCAGGTTTTGGTTAATATTACTTAGATTCGAGAGCAATAACTTGCTAAGTTTAAAAAACGGTTTATTTTCTCAAAACTGACGTTTTTTAGGCTTTTTTTAAGAAATCGCTCGAATCTCCAAACTAGCCGTTTTGCATGTTTTTGCCTAATATTACTTAAAATCGCAGACCTTAATTGGATAAGATTGAAGATATATGCATTATCCAAAAAACTCCGGTTTTTCAATCTATTTTAGGAAATGGATCAAACCTTAAAAACAGCCGTTTTTCCAGGTTTCGAATTATATTACTTAGATTCGAGAGCAATAACTTGCTAAGTTTGAAAAACGGTTTATTTTCCAAAAACTGAAGTTTTTCAAGCTTTTTTTTAAGAAATCGCTCGAATCTCAAAACCGGCCGTTTTTCCATGTTTTTGCCTAATTTTACTTATAATCGGAGACCTTAATTGGATAGGTTTGAAAATATTTGCATTATCCAAAAACCTCCCGTTTTTCAATCTTTTTTAGAACATGGATCAAACCTTAAAAACGGCCGTTTTTTCAGGTTTTGGTTAATATTACTTAGATTCGAGAGCAATAACTTACTAAGTTTGAAAAACGGTTTATTTTCTTATAACTTACGTTTTTCAAGCTTTTTTTAAGAAATCGCTCGAATCTCAAAACCGGCCGTTTTTCCATGTTTTTTGCCTAATATTACCTATAAACGGAGGAATTAATTGGATAAGATTGAAGATATATGCATTATCCAAAAAACTCCGGTTTTTCAATCTATTTTAGGAAATGGATCAAACCTTAAAACGGCCGTTTTTCCAGGTTTCGGTTTAAATTACTTAGATTCGAGAGCAATAACTTGCTAAGTTTAAAAAACGGTTTATTTTTCCCAAAAGTGACGTTTTTTAAGCTTTTTATAAGAAATCGAGCGAACCTCAAAACTGGCCGTTTTTGCATGTTTTTGCCTAATATTACTTATAATTGCAGACCTTAATTTTATAGGTTTGAAAATATTTGCATTATCCAAAAAACTCCCGTTTTTCAATCTTTTTTAGAACATGGATCAAACCTTAAAAACGGCCGTTTTTTCAGGTTTTGGTTAATATTACTTAGATTCTAGAGCAATAACTTGCTAAGTTTGAAAAACGGTTTATTTTCTTATAACTTACGTTTTTCAAGCTTTTTTTAAGAAATCGCTCGAATCTCAAAACTGGCCGTTTTTCCATGTTTTTTGCCTAATATTACCTATAAACGGAGGAATTAATTGGATAAGTTTGAAAATATTTGCATTATCCCCAAAACTCCCGTTTTTCAATCTTTTTTAGAAAATGGATCAAACTTGAGAACAGCTGTTTTCCAGGTTTTGGTTAATATTACTTAGATTCTAGAGCAGTAACTTGCTAAGTTTAAAAAACGGTTTATTTGCCCAAAACTGACGTTTTTCAAGCTTATTTTAAGAAATCGCTCGAACCTCAAAACCGGGCGTTTTTCCATGTTTTTGCCTAATATTACTTATAATCGGAGGACTTAATTGGATAAGTTTGAAAATATTTGCATTATCCAAAAAACTCCCGTTTTTCAATCTTTTTTAGGAAATGGATCAAACCTTAAAATCGCCCGTTTTTCCAGCTTTTGGTTAATATTACTTAGATTCAAGAGCAGTAACTTGCTAAGTTTGAAAAACTGTTTATTTTCCCAAACCGACGTTTTTCAGGCTTTTTATAAGAAATCGATCGAATATCAAAACTGGCCGTTTTCGCATGTTTTTGCCTAATATTACTTATAATCGGAGACCTTAATTGGATAAGTTTGAACATATTTGCATTATCTCAAAAAACTCCCGTTTTTCAATCTTTTTTAGGAAATGGATCAAACCTTAAAAACGGCCGTTTTTCAAGGTTTTGGTTAATATTACTTAGATTCGAGAGCAGTAATTTCCTAAGTTTGAAAAACGGTTTATTTTCTCAAAACTGACGTTTTTTAGGCTTTTTTTAAGAAATCGCTCGAATCTCCAAACTAGCCGTTTTGCATGTTTTTGCCTAATATTACTTAAAATCGCAGACCTTAATTGAATAAGATTGAAGATATTTGCATTATCCAAAAAACTCCGGTTTTTCAATCTATTTTAGGAAATGGATCAAACCTTAAAAACAGCCGTTTTTCCAGGTTTCGAATTATATTACTTAGATTCGAGAGCAATAACTTGTTAAGTTTAAAAAACGGTTTATTTTTCCCAAAACTGACGTTTTTTAAGCTTTTTATAAGAAATCGATCGAATCTCAAAACCGGCCGTTTTTGCATGTTTTTGCCTAATATTACTTATAATCGGAGACCTTAATTGGATAGGTTTGAAGATATTTGCATCATCCAAAAAACTCCCGTTTTTTAATCTTTTTTAGGAAATGGATCAAACCTTGGTTAATATTACTTAGATTCGAGAAAAGTAACTTGCTAAGTTTGAAAAACGGTTTATTTTCTCAAAACTGACGTTTTTCAAGCTTTTTTTAAGAAATGGATCGAATCTCAAAACTAGGTGTTTTTCCCTGTTTTTTCCTAATATTAATTATAATCGGAGAACTTAATTGGATAAGTTTGAAAATATTTGCATTATCCCCAAAACTCCCGTTTTTCAAACCTTTTTTAGAAAATGGATCAAACTTGAAAACAGCTGTTTTCCAGGTTTTGGTTAATATTACTTAGATTCTAGAGCAGTAACTTGCTAAGTTTGAAAAACGGTTTATTTTCCCAAACCGACGTTTTTCAGGCTTTTTATAAGAAATCGATCGAATATCAAAACTGGCCGTTCTCGCATGTTTTTGCCTAATATTACTTATAATCGGAGACCTTAATTGGATAAGTTTGAACATATTTGCATTATCTCAAATAACTCCCGTTTTTCAATCTTTTTTAGGAAATGGATCAAACCTTAAAATCGCCCGTTTTTCGAGCTTTTGGTTAATATTACTTAGATTCAAGAGCAGTAACTTGCTAAGTTTGAAAAACGGTTTATTTTCCCAAACCGACGTTTTTCAGGCTTTTTATAAGAAATCGATCGAATATCAAAACTGGCCGTTTTCGCATGTTTTTGCCTAATATTACTTATAATCGGAGACATTAATTGGATAGGTTTGAAGATATTTGCATCATCCAAAAAACTCCCGTTTTTCAATCTTTTTTAGAAAAAGGATTAAACCTTAAAAACAGGCGTTTTTCCAGGGTGTGGTTCATATTACTTAGATTCGAGAGCAATAACTTTCTAAGTTTGAAAAACGGTTTATTTTCTCAAAACTGACGTTTTTCAAGCTTTTTTTAAGAAATCGATCGAATCTCATAACTGGCCATTTTTTCATGTTTTTGCCTAATAATTGGATAAGTTTGAAAATATTTGCATTATCCAAAAAACTCCCGTTTTTTAATCTTTTTTAGAAAATAGATCAAACCTTAAAAACGGCCGTTTTTCCATGTTTCGGTTTATTTTACTTAGATTCGAGAGCAATAACTTGCTAAGTTTGAAAAACGGTTTATTTTCCCAAAACTGACGTTTTTTAAGCTTTTTTATAAGAAATCGATCGAATCTTAAAACTGGTTGTTTTTGCATGTTTTTGCCTAATATTACTTATAATCGGAGACCTTAATTGAATAGGTTTGAACATATTTCCATAATCCAAAAACCCCCCTTTTTTTAATCTTTTTTAGAAAATGGATCAAACCTTGGTTAATATTATTTAGATTCGAGAGCAGTAACTTGCTAAGTTTGAAAAACGGTTTATTTTCTCAAAACTGACGTTTTTTAAGCTTTTTTTAAGAAATCGCTCGAAACTCAAAACTAGGTGTTTTTCCCTGTTTTTGCCTAATATTAACTATAATCGGAGAACTTAATTGGATAAGTTTGAACATATTTGCATTATCCAAAAAACTCCCGTTTTTTAATCTTTTTTAGGAAATGGATCAAACCTTAAAAACGGCAGTTTTTCCAGGTTTTAGTTTATATTACTTAGATTCGAGAGCAATAACTTGCTAAGTTTGAATAACGGTTTATTTTCCTAAAACTGACGTTTTTCAAGCTTTTTTTAGGAAATCGCTAGAATCTCAAAACCTGGCGTATTTCCTTGTTTTTGCCTAATATTACTTATAATCGGAGACCTTAATTGAATAGGTTTGAAAATATTTGCACCATCCAAAAAACTCCTGTTTTTCAATCTTTTTTAGGAAATGGATCAAACCTTAAAAACGGCCGTTTTTCCAGGTTTTGGTTAATATTACTTAGATTCGAGATCAGTAACTTGCTAAGTTTGAAAAATGGTTTATTTTCTCAAAACTGACGTTTTTGGGGCTTTTTTTAAGAAATCGCTCGAATCTCAAAACTGGCCGTTTTGCATGTTTTGGCCTAATATTACTTAAAATCGGAGACCTTAATTGGATAAGTTTTAACATATTTGCATTATCCAAAAAAAAAGGGTTTTCAATCTATTTTAGGAAATGGATTAAACCTTAAAAACGGCCGTTTTTCAAGGTTTTGGTTATTATTACTTAGATTCGAGAGCAATAAATGCTAAGGTTGAAAAACGGTTTATTTTTCCCAAAACTGACGTTTTTTAAGCTTTTTTATAAGAAATCGATCGAATCTTAAAACTGGCCGTTTTTGCATGTTTTTGCCTAATATTACTTTTAATCGGAGACCTTAATTGGATAGGTTTGAAAATATTTGCATTATCAAAAAAATAAAGGGTTTGCAATCTATTTTAGGAAATGGATCAAACCTTAAAAACAGCCGTTTTTCCAGGTTTCGGTTTATATTACTTAGATTCGAGAGCAATAACTTGCTAAGTTTGAAAAACGGTTTAATTTCCCAAAACTGACGTTTTTCAATCTTTTTTTAAGAAATCGCTCGAATCTCAAAACCTGGCGTATTTCCTTGTTTTTGCCTAATATGACTTATAATCGGAGACCTTAATTGAATAGGTTTGAAAATATTTGCCCCATCCAAAAAACTCCTGTTTTTCAATCTTTTTTAGGAAATGGATCAAACCTTAAAAACGGCCGTTTTTCCAGGTTTTGGTTAATATTACTTAGATTCGAGACCAATAACTTGCTAAGTTTAAAAAACGGTTTATTTTCTCAAAACTGACGTTTTTTAGGCTTTTTTTAAGAAATCGCTCGAATCTCCAAACTAGCCGTTTTGCATGTTTTTGCCTAATATTACTTAAAATCGCAGACCTTAATTGGATAAGATTGAAGATATATGCATTATCCAAAAAACTCCGGTTTTTCAATCTATTTTAGGAAATGGATCAAACCTTAAAAACAGCCGTTTTTCCAGGTTTCGAATTATATTACTTAGATTCGAGAGCAATAACTTGCTAAGTTTGAAAAACGGTTTATTTTCCAAAAACTGAAATTTTTCAAGCTTTTTTTTAAGAAATCGCTCGAATCTCAAAACCGGCCGTTTTTCCATGTTTTTGCCTAATTTTACTTATAATCGGAGACCTTAATTGGATAGGTTTGAAAATATTTGCATTATCCAAAAACCTCCCGTTTTTCAATCTTTTTTAGAACATGGATCAAACCTTAAAAACGGCCGTTTTTTCAGGTTTTGGTTAATATTACTTAGATTCGAGAGCAATAACCTGCTAAGTTTGAAAAACGGTTTATTTTCTTATAACTTACGTTTTTCAAGCTTTTTTTAAGAAATCGCTCGAATCTCAAAACTGGCCGTTTTTCCATGTTTTTTGCCTAATATTACCTATAAACGGAGGAATTAATTGGATAAGATTGAAGATATATGCATTATCCAAAAAACTCCGGTTTTTCAATCTATTTTAGGAAATGGATCAAACCTTAAAACGGCCGTTTTTCCAGGTTTCGGTTTAAATTACTTAGATTCGAGAGCAATAACTTGCTAAGTTTAAAAAACGGTTTATTTTTCCCAAAAGTGACGTTTTTTAAGCTTTTTATAAGAAATCGAGCGAACCTCAAAACTGGCCGTTTTTGCATGTTTTTGCCTAATATTACTTATAATTGCAGACCTTAATTTTATAGGTTTGAAAATATTTGCATTATCCAAAAAACTCCCGTTTTTCAATCTTTTTTAGAACATGGATCAAACCTTAAAAACGGCCGTTTTTTCAGGTTTTGGTTAATATTACTTAGATTCTAGAGCAATAACTTGCTAAGTTTGAAAAACGGTTTATTTTCTTATAACTTACGTTTTTCAAGCTTTTTTTAAGAAATCGCTCGAATCACAAAACTGGCCGTTTTTCTATGTTTTTTGCCTAATATTACCTATAAACGGAGGAATTAATTGGATAAGTTTGAAAATATTTGCATTATCCCCAAAACTCCCGTTTTTCAATCTTTTTTAGAAAATGGATCAAACTTGAGAACAGCTGTTTTCCAGGTTTTGGTTAATATTACTTAGATTCTAGAGCAGTAACTTGCTAAGTTTAAAAAACGGTTTATTTGCCCAAAACTGACGTTTTTCAAGCTTATTTTAAGAAATCGCTCGAACCTCAAAACCGGGCGTTTTTCCATGTTTTTGCCTAATATTACTTATAATCGGAGGACTTAATTGGATAAGTTTGAAAATATTTGCATTATCCAAAAAACTCCCGTTTTTCAATCTTTTTTAGGAAATGGATCAAACCTTAAAATCGCCCGTTTTTCCAGCTTTTGGTTAATATTACTTAGATTCAAGAGCAGTAACTTGCTAAGTTTGAAAAACTGTTTATTTTCCCAAACCGACGTTTTTCAGGCTTTTTATAAGAAATCGATCGAATATCAAAACTGGCCGTTTTCGCATGTTTTTGCCTAATATTACTTATAATCGGAGACCTTAATTGGATAAGTTTGAACATATTTGCATTATCTCAAAAAACTCCCGTTTTTCAATCTTTTTTAGGAAATGGATCAAACCTTAAAAACGGCCGTTTTTCAAGGTTTTGGTTAATATTACTTAGATTCGAGAGCAGTAATTTCCTAAGTTTGAAAAACGGTTTATTTTCTCAAAACTGACGTTTTTTAGGCTTTTTTTAAGAAATCGCTCGAATCTCCAAACTAGCCGTTTTGCATGTTTTTGCCTAATATTACTTAAAATCGCAGACCTTAATTGAATAAGATTGAAGATATTTGCATTATCCAAAAAACTCCGGTTTTTCAATCTATTTTAGGAAATGGATCAAACCTTAAAAACAGCCGTTTTTCCAGGTTTCGAATTATATTACTTAGATTCGAGAGCAATAACTTGTTAAGTTTAAAAAACGGTTTATTTTTCCCAAAACTGACGTTTTTTAAGCTTTTTATAAGAAATCGATCGAATCTCAAAACCGGCCGTTTTTGCATGTTTTTGCCTAATATTACTTATAATCGGAGACCTTAATTGGATAGGTTTGAAGATATTTGCATCATCCAAAAAACTCCCGTTTTTTAATCTTTTTTAGGAAATGGATCAAACCTTGGTTAATATTACTTAGATTCGAGAAAAGTAACTTGCTAAGTTTGAAAAACGGTTTATTTTCTCAAAACTGACGTTTTTCAAGCTTTTTTTAAGAAATGGATCGAATCTCAAAACTAGGTGTTTTTCCCTGTTTTTTCCTAATATTAATTATAATCGGAGAACTTAATTGGATAAGTTTGAAAATATTTGCATTATCCCCAAAACTCCCGTTTTTCAAACCTTTTTTAGAAAATGGATCAAACTTGAAAACAGCTGTTTTCCAGGTTTTGGTTAATATTACTTAGATTCTAGAGCAGTAACTTGCTAAGTTTGAAAAACGGTTTATTTTCCCAAACCGACGTTTTTCAGGCTTTTTATAAGAAATCGATCGAATATCAAAACTGGCCGTTCTCGCATGTTTTTGCCTAATATTACTTATAATCGGAGACCTTAATTGGATAAGTTTGAACATATTTGCATTATCTCAAATAACTCCCGTTTTTCAATCTTTTTTAGGAAATGGATCAAACCTTAAAATCGCCCGTTTTTCGAGCTTTTGGTTAATATTACTTAGATTCAAGAGCAGTAACTTGCTAAGTTTGAAAAACGGTTTATTTTCCCAAACCGACGTTTTTCAGGCTTTTTATAAGAAATCAATCGAATATCAAAACTAGCCGTTTTCGCATGTTTTTGCCTAATATTACTTATAATCGGAGACCTTAATTGGATAGGTTTAAAGATATTTGCATCATCCAAAAAACTCCCGTTTTTCAATCTTTTTTAGGAAATGGATCAAACCTTAAAAACAGCCGTTTTTCCAGGTTTCGAATTATATTACTTAGATTCGAGAGCAATAACTTGCTAAGTTTGAAAAACGGTTTATTTTCCAAAAACTGACGTTTTTCAAGCTTTTTTTTAAGAAATTTCTCGAATCTCAAAACCGGCCGTTTTTTCATGTTTTTGCCTAATTTTACTTATAATCGGAGACCTTAATTGGATAGGTTTGAAAATATTTGCATTATCCAAAAAACTCCCGTTTTTCAATCTTTTTTAGAACATGGATCAAACCTTAAAAACGGCCGTTTTTTCAGGTTTTGGTTAATATTACTTAGATTCTAGAGCAATAACTTGCTAAGTTTGAAAAACGGTTTATTTTCTTATAACTCACGTTTTTCAAGCTTTTTTTAAGAAATCGCTCGAATCTCAAAACTGGCCGTTTTTCCATGTTTTTTGCCTAATATTACCTATAACCTGAGGACTTAATTGGAGAAGTTTGAAAATATTTGCATTATCCAAAAAACTCCCGTTTTTCCATAATTGTTAGGAAATGGTTTAAACCTTAAAAACGGCCGTTTTTTCAGGTTTTGGTTAATATTACTTATATTCGAGAGCAGTAACTTGCTAAGTTTGAAAAACGGTTTATTTTCCCAAAGCGACGTTTTTCAGGCTTTTTATAAGAAATCGATCGAATCTAAAAACTGGCCTTTTTCGCATGTTTTTTCCTAATATTACTTATAATCGGAGACATTAATTGGAAAGAGTTGAAAATATTTGCATTATCCAAAAAACTCCTGTTTTTCAATCTTTTTTAGAAAATGGATCAAACCTTAAAAACGGCCGTTTTTTAAGGTTTTGGTTCATATTACTTAGATTCGAGAGCAATAACTTGCTAAGTTGGAAAAACGGTTTATTTTTTCAAAACTGACGTTTTTCAAGCTTTTTATAAGAAATCGATCGAATCTCAAAACCGGCCGTTTTTGCATGTTTTTGCCTAATATTACTTATAATCGGAGACCTTAATTGGATAAGTTTGAACATATTTGCATTATCTCAAAAAACTCCCGTTTTTCAATCTTTTTTAGGAAATGGATCAAACCTTAAAAACGGCCGTTTTTCCAGGTTTTGGTTAATATTACTTAGATTCGAGAGCAGTAACTTCCTAAGTTTGAAAAACGGTTTATTTTCTCAAAACTGACGTTTTTTAGGCTTTTTTTAAGAAATCGCTCGAATCTCCAAACTAGCCGTTTTGCATGTTTTTGCCTAATATTACTTAAAATCGCAGACCTTAATTGGATAAGATTGAAGATATATGCATTATCCAAAAAACTCCGGTTTTTCAATCTATTTTAGGAAATGGATCAAACCTTAAAAACAGCCGTTTTTCCAGGTTTCGAATTATATTACTTAGATTCGAGAGCAATAACTTGCTAAGTTTGAAAAACGGTTTATTTTCCAAAAACTGAAGTTTTTCAAGCTTTTTTTTAAGAAATCGCTCGAATCTCAAAACCGGCCGTTTTTCCATGTTTTTGCCTAATTTTACTTATAATCGGAGACCTTAATTGGATATGTTTGAAAATATTTGCATTATCCAAAAACCTCCCGTTTTTCAATCTTTTTTAGAACATGGATCAAACCTTAAAAACGGCACTTTTTTCAGGTTTTGGTTAATATTACTTAGATTCGAGAGCAATAACTTGCTAAGTTTGAAAAACGGTTTATTTTCTTATAACTTACGTTTTTCAAGCTTTTTTTAAGAAATCGCTCGAATCTCAAAACTGGCCGTTTTTCCATGTTTTTTGCCTAATATTACCTATAAACGGAGGAATTAATTGGATAAGATTGAAGATATATGCATTATCCAAAAAACTCCGGTTTTTCAATCTATTTTAGGAAATGGATCAAACCTTAAAACGGCCGTTTTTCCAGGTTTCGGTTTAAATTACTTAGATTCGAGAGCAATAACTTGCTAAGTTTAAAAAACGGTTTATTTTTCCCAAAAGTGACGTTTTTTAAGCTTTTTATAAGAAATCGAGCGAACCTCAAAACTGGCCGTTTTTGCATGTTTTTGCCTAATATTACTTATAATTGCAGACCTTAATTTGATAGGTTTGAAAATATTTGCATTATCCAAAAAACTCCCGTTTTTCAATCTTTTTTAGAACATGGATCAAACCTTAAAAACGGCCGTTTTTTCAGGTTTTGGTTAATATTACTTAGATTCTAGAGCAATAACTTGCTAAGTTTGAAAAACGGTTTATTTTCTTATAACTTACGTTTTTCAAGCTTTTTTTAAGAAATCGCTCGAATTTCAAAACTGGCCGTTTTTCCATGTTTTTTGCCTAATATTACCTATAAACGGAGGAATTAATTGGATAAGTTTGAAAATATTTGCATTATCCCCAAAACTCCCGTTTTTCAATCTTTTTTAGAAAATGGATCAAACTTGAGAACAGCTGTTTTCCAGGTTTTGGTTAATATTACTTAGATTCTAGAGCAGTAACTTGCTAAGTTTAAAAAACGGTTTATTTGCCCAAAACTGACGTTTTTCAAGCTTATTTTAAGAAATCGCTCGAACCTCAAAACCGGGCGTTTTTCCATGTTTTTGCCTAATATTACTTATAATCGGAGGACTTAATTGGATAAGTTTGAAAATATTTGCATTATCCAAAAAACTCCCGTTTTTCAATCTTTTTTAGGAAATGGATCAAACCTTAAAATCGCCCGTTTTTCCAGCTTTTGGTTAATATTACTTAGATTCAAGAGCAGTAACTTGCTAAGTTTGAAAAACTGTTTATTTTCCCAAACCGACGTTTTTCAGGCTTTTTATAAGAAATCAATCGAATATCAAAACTGGCCGTTTTCGCATGTTTTTGCCTAATATTACTTATAATCGGAGACATTAATTGGATAGGTTTGAAGATATTTGCATCATCCAAAAAACTCCCGTTTTTCAATCTTTTTTAGAAAAAGGATTAAACCTTAAAAACAGGCGTTTTTCCAGGTTTTGGTTCATATTACTTAGATTCGAGAGAAATAACTTTCTAAGTTTAAAAAACAGTTTTTTTTTCCAAAACCGACGTTTTTCAAGCTTTTTTTAAGAAATCGCTCGAATCTCAAAACCGGCCGTTTTTCCATGTTTTTGACTAATATTACTTATAATTGCAGACCTTAATTGGATAGGTTTGAAAATATTTGCATTATCCAAAAAACTCCCGTTTTCAATCTTTTTTAGAAAATAGATCAAACCTTAAAAATGGCCGTTTTTCCATGTTTCGGTTTATTTTACTTAGATTCGAGAGCAATAACTTGCTAAGTTTGAAAAACGGTTTATTTTCCCAAAACTGACGTTTTTTAAGCTTTTTTATAAGAAATCGATCGAATCTTAAAACTGGTTGTTTTTGCATGTTTTTGCCTAATATTACTTATAATCGGAGACCTTAATTGAATAGGTTTGAACATATTTCCATAATCCAAAAACCCCCCTTTTTTTAATTTTTTTTAGAAAATGGATCAAACCTTGGTTAATATTATTTAGATTCGAGAGCAGTAACTTGCTAAGTTTGAAAAACGGTTTATTTTCTCAAAACTGACGTTTTTTAAGCTTTTTTTAAGAAATCGCTCGAATCTCAAAAC
Source organism: Ceratothoa steindachneri (assembly GCA_963969495.1). Classification (NCBI taxonomy): domain Eukaryota; kingdom Metazoa; phylum Arthropoda; class Malacostraca; order Isopoda; family Cymothoidae; genus Ceratothoa; species Ceratothoa steindachneri. Next base: position 73,371,898 of record OZ018332.1, read on the forward strand.
TAGGTGTTTTTCCCTGTTTTTGCCTAATATTAACTATAATCGGAGAACTTAATTGGATAAGTTTGAACATATTTGCATTATCCAAAAAACTCCCGTTTTTCAATCTTTTTAAGGAAATGGATCAAAACTTAAAAACGGCCGTTTTTCCAGGTTTTACTTTATATTACTTAGATTCGAGAGCAATAACTTGCTAAGTTTGAAAAACGGTTTATTTTCCCAAAACTGACGTTTTTCAAGCTTTTTTTTAAAAATCGCTCGAATCTCAAAACCAGGCGTATTTCCTTGTTTTTGCCTAATATTACTTATAATCGGAGACCTTAATTGAATAGGTTTGAAAATATTTGCACCATCCCAAAAACTCCTGTTTTTCAATCTTTTTTAGGAAATGGATCAAACCTTAAAAACGGCTGTTTTTCCAGGTTTTGGTTAATATTACTTAAATTCGAGAGCAGTAACTTGCTAAGTTTGAAAAACGGTTTATTTTCTCAAAACTGACGTTTTTTAGGCTTTTTTAAGAAATTGCTCGAATCTCAAAACTGGCCGTTTTGCATGTTTTTGCCTAATATTACTTAAAATTGGAGACCTTAATTGGATAAGTTTGAACATATTTGCATTATCTAAAAAACTCCGGTTTTTCAATCCATTTTAGGAAATGGATCAAACCTTAAAACGCCCGTTTTTCCAGGTTTCGGTTTATATTACTTAGATTCGAGAGCAATAACTTGCTAAGTTTAAAAAACGGTTTATTTTTCCCAAAAGTGACGTTTTTCAAGCTTTTTATAAGAAATCGAGCGAACCTCAAAACTGGCCGTTTTTGCATGTTTTTGCCTAATATTACTTATAATTGCAGACCTTAATTTGATAGGTTTGAAAATATTTGCATTATCCAAAAAAACTCCCGTTTTTCAATCTTTTTTAGGAAATGGATCAAACCTTAAAAACGGCCGTTTTTCAAAGTTTTGGTTGATATTACTTAGATTCAAGAGCAATAACTTGCTAAGTTTGGAAAACGGTTTATTTTCTCAAAACTGACGTTTTTCAAGATTTTTTTTAGAAATTGATCGAATCTCAAAACTAGGTGTTTTTCCCTGTTTTTTCCTAATATTTCTTATAATCGGAGAACTTAATTGGATAAGTTTGAAAATATTTGCATTATCCCCAAAACTCCCGTTTTTCAATCTTTTTTAGAAAATGGATCAAACTTGAGAACAGCTGTTTTCCAGGTTTTGGTTAATATTACTTAGATTCTAGAGCAGTAACTTCCTAAGTTTAAAAAACGGTTTATTTTCACAAAACTGACGTTTTTCAAGCTTATTTTAAGAAATCGCTCGAATCTCAAAACCGGGCGTTTTTCCATGTTTTTGCCTAATATTACTTATAATCGGAGGACTTAATTGGATAAGTTTGAAAATATTTGCATTATCCAAAAAACTCCCGTTTTTCAATCTTTTTTAGGAAATGGATCAAACCTTAAAATCGCCCGTTTTTCCAGCTTTTGGTTAATATTACTTAGATTCAAGAGCAGTAACTTGCTAAGTTTGAAAACCTGTTTATTTTCCCAAACCGACGTTTTTCAGGCTTTTTATAAGAAATCGATCGAATATCAAAACTGGCCGTTTTCGCATGTTTTTGCCTAATATTACTTATAATCGGAGACATTAATTGGATAGGTTTGAAGATATTTGCATCATCCAAAAAACTCCCGTTTTTCAATCTTTTTTAGAAAAAGGATTAAACCTTAAAAACAGGCGTTTTTCCAGGTTTTGGTTCATATTACTTAGATTCGAGAGCAATAACTTTCTAAGTTTAAAAAACAGTTTTTTTTCCAAAACCGACGTTTTTCAAGCTTTTTTTAAGAAATCGCTCGAATCTCAAAACCGGCCGTTTTTCCATGTTTTTGCCTAATATTACTTATAATTGCAGACCTTAATTGGATAGGTTTGAAAATATTTGCATTATCCAAAAAACTCCCGTTTTCAATCTTTTTTAGAAAATAGATCAAACCTTAAAAACGGCCGTTTTTCCATGTTTCGGTTTATTTTACTTAGATTCGAGAGCAATAACTTGCTAAGTTTGAAAAACGGTTTATTTTCCCAAAACTGACGTTTTTTAAGCTTTTTTATAAGAAATCGATCGAATCTTAAAACTGGTTGTTTTTGCATGTTTTTGCCTAATATTACTTATAATCGGAGACCTTAATTGAATAGGTTTGAACATATTTCCATAATCCAAAAACCCCCCTTTTTTTAATCTTTTTTAGAAAATGGATCAAACCTTGGTTAATATTATTTAGATTCGAGAGCAGTAACTTGCTAAGTTTGAAAAACGGTTTATTTTCTCAAAACTGACGTTTTTTAAGCTTTTTTTAAGAAATCGCTCGAATCTCAAAACTGGCCGTTTTTGCATGTTTTTGCCTAATATTACTTATAATTGCAGACCTTAATTTGATAGGTTTGAAAATATTTGCATTATCCAAAAAACTCCTGTTTTTCAATCTTTTTTAGGAAATGGATCAAACCTTAAAAACGGCCGTTTTTCCAGGTTTTGGTTAATATTACTTAGATTCGAGATCAGTAACTTGCTAAGTTTGAAAAATGGTTTATTTTCTCAAAACTGACGTTTTTGGGGCTTTTTTTAAGAAATCGCTCGAATCTCAAAACTGGCCGTTTTGCATGTTTTGGCCTAATATTACTTAAAATCGGAGACCTTAATTGGATAAGTTTTAACATATTTGCATTATCCCAAAAAAAAGGGTTTTCAATCTATTTTAGGAAATGGATCAAACCTTAAAAACGGCTGTTTTTCCAGGTTTTGGTTAATATTACTTAAATTCGAGAGCAGTAACTTGCTAAGTTTGAAAAAGGGTTTATTTTCTCAAAACTGACGTTTTTTAGGCTTTTTTAAGAAATTGCTCGAATCTCAAAACTGGCCGTTTTGCATGTTTTTGCCTAATATTACTTAAAATTGGAGACCTTAATTGGATAAGTTTGAACATATTTGCATTATCTAAATTACTCCGGTTTTTCAATCTATTTTAGGAAATGGATCAAACCTTAAAACGGCCGTTTTTCCAGGTTTCGGTTTATATTACTTAGATTCGAGAGCAATAACTTGCTAAGTTTAAAAAACGGTTTATTTTTCCCAAAAGTGACGTTTTTCAAGCTTTTTATAAGAAATCGAGCGAACCTCAAAACTGGCCGTTTTTGCATGTTTTTGCCTAATATTACTTATAATTGCAGACCTTAATTTGATAGGTTTGAAAATATTTGCATTATCCAAAAAACTCCCGTTTTTCAATCTTTTTTAGAAAATGGATCAAACCTTAAAAACGGCTGTTTTTCAAAGTTTTGGTTGATATTACTTAGATTCAAGAGCAATAACTAGCTAAGTTTGGAAAACGGTTTATTTTCTCAAAACTGACGTTTTTCAAGATTTTTTTTAGAAATGGATCGAATCTCAAAACTAGGTGTTTTTCCCTGTTTTTTCCTAATATTTCTTATAATCGGAGAACTTAATTGGATAAGTTTGAAAATATTTGCATTATCCCCAAAACTCCCGTTTTTCAATCTTTTTTAGAAAATGGATCAAACTTGAGAACAGCTGTTTTCCAGGTTTTGGTTAATATTACTTAGATTCTAGAGCAGTAACTTGCAAAGTTTAAAAAACGGTTTATTTTCCCAAAACTGACGTTTTTCAAGCTTATTTTAAGAAATCGCTCGAACCTCAAAACCGGGCGTTTTTCCATGTTTTTGCCTAATATTACTTATAATCGGAGGACTTAATTGGATAAGTTTGAAAATATTTGCATTATCCAAAAAACTCCCGTTTTTCAATCTTTTTTAGGAAATGGATCAAACCTTAAAATCGCCCGTTTTTCCAGCTTTTGGTTAATATTACTTAGATTCAAGAGCAGTAACTTGCTAAGTTTGAAAAACGGTTTATTTTCTTATAACTTACGTTTTTCAAGCTTTTTTTAAGAAATCGCTCGAATCTCAAAACTGGCCGTTTTTCCATGTTTTTTGCCTAATATTACCTATAACCTGAGGACTTAATTGGAGAAGTTTGAAAATATTTGCATTATCCAAAAAACTCCCGTTTTTCCATAATTGTTAGAAAATGGTTTAAACCTTAAAAACGGCCGTTTTTTCAGGTTTTGGTTAATATTACTTATATTCGAGAGCAGTAACTTGCTAAGTTTGAAAAACGGTTTATTTTCCCAAAGCGACGTTTTTCAGGCTTTTTATAAGAAATCGATCGAATCTCAAAACTGGCCTTTTTCGCATGTTTTTTCCTAATATTACTTATAATCGGAGACATTAATTGGAAAGAGTTGAAAATATTTGCATTATCCAAAATACTCCCGTTTTTCAATCTTTTTTAGAAAATGGATCAAACCTTAAAAACGGCCGTTTTTTAAGGTTTTGGTTCATATTACTTAGATTCGAGAGCAATAACTTGCTAAGTTGGAAAATCGGTGTATTTTTTCAAAACTGACGTTTTTCAAGCTTTTTATAAGAAATCGATCGAATCTCAAAACCGGCCGTTTTTGCATGTTTTTGCCTAATATTACTTATAATCGGAGACCTTAATTGGATAAGTTTGAACATATTTGCATTATCTCAAAAAACTCCCGTTTTTCAATCTTTTTTAGGAAATGGATCAAACCTTAAAAACGGCCGTTTTTCCAGGTTTTGGTTAATATTACTTAGATTCGAGAGCAGTAACTTCCTAAGTTTGAAAAACGGTTTATTTTCTCAAAACTGACGTTTTTTAGGCTTTTTTTAAGAAATCGCTCGAATCTCCAAACTAGCCGTTTTGCATGTTTTTGCCTAATATTACTTAAAATCGCAGACCTTAATTGGATAAGATTGAAGATATATGCATTATCCAAAAAACTCCGGTTTTTCAATCTATTTTAGGAAATGGATCAAACCTTAAAAACAGCCGTTTTTCCAGGTTTCGAAATATATTACTTAGATTCGAAAGCAATAACTTGCTAAGTTTGAAAAACGGTTTATTTTCCAAAAACTGAAGTTTTTCAAGCTTTTTTTTAAGAAATACCTCGAATCTCAAAACCGGCCGTTTTTCCATGTTTTTGCCTAATTTTACTTATAATCGGAGACCTTAATTGGATAGGTTTGAAAATATTTGCATTATCCAAAAACCTCCCGTTTTTCAATCTTTTTTAGAACATGGATCAAACCTTAAAAACGGCCGTTTTTTCAGGTTTTGGTTAATATTACTTAGATTCGAGAGCAATAACTTGCTAAGTTTAAAAAACGGTTTATTTTCCCAAAACTGACGTTTTTCAAGCTTTTTTTAAGAAATCGCTTGAATTTCAAAACCGGCCGTTTTTCCATGTTTTTGCCTAATATTACTTATAATCGAAGACCTTAATTGGATAGGTTTGAAAATATTTGCATTATCGTAAAAACTCCCGTTTTTCAATCTTTTTTAGAAAATGGATCAAACCTTAAAAACGGCCGTTTTTCCATGTTTCGGTTTATATTACTTAGATTCGAGAGCAATAACTTGCTAAGTTTAAAAAACGGTTTATTTTTCCCAAAACTGACGTTTTTCAAGCTTTTTATAAGAAATCGATCGAATCTCAAAACTGGCCGTTTCTGCATGTTTTTGCCTAACATTACTTATAATCGGAGACCTTAATTGGATAGGTTTGAAGATATTTGCATCATCCAAAAAACTTTCGTTTTTTAATCTTTTTTAGGAAATGGATCAAACCTTGGTTAATATTACTTAGATTCGAGAGCAGTAACTTGCTAAGTTTGAAAAACGGTTTATTTTCCCAAAACTGACGTTTTTCAAGCTTTTTTTTAAAAATCGCTCGAATCTCAAAACCAGGCGTATTTCCTTGTTTTTGCCTAATATTACTTATAATCGGAGACCTTAATTGAATAGGTTTGAAAATATTTGCACCATCCCAAAAACTCCTGTTTTTCAATCTTTTTTAGGAAATGGATCAAACCTTAAAAACGGCTGTTTTTCCAGGTTTTGGTTAATATTACTTAAATTCGAGAGCAGTAACTTGCTAAGTTTGAAAAACGGTTTATTTTCTCCAAACTGACGTTTTTTAGGCTTTTTTAAGAAATTGCTCGAATCTCAAAACTGGCCGTTTTGCATGTTTTTGCCTAATATTACTTAAAATTGGAGACCTTAATTGGATAAGTTTGAACATATTTGCATTATCTAAAAAACTCCGGTTTTTCAATCTATTTTAGGAAATGGATCAAACCTTAAAACGCCCGTTTTTCCAGGTTTCGGTTTATATTACTTAGATTCGAGAGCAATAACTTGCTAAGTTTAAAAAACGGTTTATTTTTCCCAAAAGTGACGTTTTTCAAGCTTTTTATAAGAAATCGAGCGAACCTCAAAACTGGCCGTTTTTGCATGTTTTTGCCTAATATTACTTATAATTGCAGACCTTAATTTGATAGGTTTGAAAATATTTGCATTATCCAAAAAACTCCCGTTTTTCAATCTTTTTTAGAAAATGGATCAAACCTTAAAAACGGCCGTTTTTCAAAGTTTTGGTTGATATTACTTAGATTCAAGAGCAATAACTTGCTAAGTTTGGAAAACGGTTTATTTTCTCAAAACTGACGTTTTTCAAGATTTTTTTTAGAAATGGATCGAATCTCAAAACTAGGTGTTTTTCCCTGTTTTTTCCTAATATTTCTTATAATCGGAGAACTTAATTGGATAAGTTTGAAAATATTTGCATTATCCCCAAAACTCCCGTTTTTCAATCTTTTTTAGAAAATGGATCAAACTTGAGAACAGCTGTTTTCCAGGTTTTGGTTAATATTACTTAGATTCTAGAGCAGTAACTTGCTAAGTTTAAAAAACGGATTATTTTCCCAAAACTGACGTTTTTCAAGCTTATTTTAAGAAATCGCTCGAACCTCAAAACCGGGCGTTTTTCCATGTTTTTGCCTAATATTACTTATAATTGGAGGACTTAATTGGATAAGTTTGAAAATATTTGCATTATCCAAAAAACTCCCGTTTTTCAATCTTTTTTAGGAAATGGATCAAACCTTAAAATCGCCCGTTTTTCCAGCTTTTGGTTAATATTACTTAGATTCAAGAGCAGTAACTTGCTAAGTTTGAAAAACTGTTTATTTTCCCAAACCGACGTTTTTCAGGCTTTTTATAAGAAATCGATCGAATATCAAAACTGGCCGTTTTCGCATGTTTTTGCCTAATATTACTTATAATCGGAGACATTAATTGGATAGGTTTGAAGATATTTGCATCATCCAAAAAACTCCGGTTTTTAAATCTTTTTTAGAAAAAGGATTAAACCTTAAAAACAGGCGTTTTTCCAGGTTTTGGTTCATATTACTTAGATTCGAGAGCAATAACTTTCTAAGTTTAAAAAACAGTTTTTTTTTCCAAAACCGACGTTTTTCAAGCTTTTTTTAAGAAATCGCTCGAATCTCAAAACCGGCCGTTTTTCCATGTTTTTGCCTAATATTACTTATAATTGCAGACCTTAATTGGATAGGTTTGAAAATATTTGCATTATCCAAAAAACTCCCGTTTTCAATCTTTTTTAGAAAATAGATCAAACCTTAAAAACGGCCGTTTTTCCATGTTTCGGTTTATTTTACTTAGATTCGAGAGCAATAACTTGCTAAGTTTGAAAAACGGTTTATTTTCCCAAAACTGACGTTTTTTAAGCTTTTTTATAAGAAATCGATCGAATCTTAAAACTGGTTGTTTTTGCATGTTTTTGCCTAATATTACTTATAATCGGAGACCTTAATTGAATAGGTTTGAACATATTTCCATAATCCAAAAACCCCCCTTTTTTTAATCTTTTTTAGAAAATGGATCAAACCTTGGTTAATATTATTTAGATTCGAGAGCAGTAACTTGCTAAGTTTGAAAAACGGTTTATTTTCTCAAAACTGACGTTTTTTAAGCTTTTTTTAAGAAATCGCTCGAATCTCAAAACTGGCCGTTTTTGCATGTTTTTGCCTAATATTACTTATAATTGCAGACCTTAATTTGATAGGTTTGAAAATATTTGCATTATCCAAAAAACTCCTGTTTTTCAATCTTTTTTAGGAAATGGATCAAACCTTAAAAACGGCCGTTTTTCCAGGTTTTGGTTAATATTACTTAGATTCGAGATCAGTAACTTGCTAAGTTTGAAAAATGGTTTATTTTCTCAAAACTGACGTTTTTGGGGCTTTTTTTAAGAAATCGCTCGAATCTCAAAACTGGCCGTTTTGCATGTTTTGGCCTAATATTACTTAAAATCGGAGACCTTAATTGGATAAGTTTTAACATATTTGCATTATCCCAAAAAAAAGGGTTTTCAATCTATTTTAGGAAATGGATCAAACCTTAAAAACGGCCGTTTTTCAAGGTTTTGGTTATTATTACTTAGATTCGAGAGCAATAAATGCTAAGTTTGAAAAACGGTTTATTTTTCCCAAAACTGACGTTTTTTAAGCTTTTTTATAAGAAATCGATCGAATCTTAAAACTGGCCGTTTTTGCATGTTTTTGCCTAATATTACTTTTAATCGGAGACCTTAATTGGATAGGTTTGAAAATATTTGCATTATCAAAAAAATAAAGGGTTTGCAATCTATTTTAGGAAATGGATCAAACCTTAAAAACAGCCGTTTTTCCAGGTTTCGGTTTATATTACTTAGATTCGAGAGCAATAACTTGCTAAGTTTGAAAAACGGTTTAATTTCCCAAAACTGACGTTTTTCAAGCTTTTTTTAAGAAATCGCTCGAATCTCAAAACCTGGCGTATTTCCTTGTTTTTGCCTAATATTACTTATAATCGGAGACCTTAATTGAATAGGTTTGAAAATATTTGCACCATCCAAAAAACTCCTGTTTTTCAATCTTTTTTAGGAAATGGATCAAACCTTAAAAACGGCCGTTTTTCCAGGTTTTGGTTAATATTACTTAGATTCGAGATCAGTAACTTGCTAAGTTTGAAAAACGGTTTATTTTTTCAAAACTGACGTTTTTTGGGCTTTTTTTAAGAAATCGCTCGAATCTCAAAACTGGCCGTTTTGCATGTTTTCGCCTAATATTACTTAAAATCGGAGACCTTAATTGGATAAGTTTTAACATATTTGCATTATCCAAAAAACTCCTGTTTTTCAATCTTTTTTAGGAAATGGATCAAACCTTAAAAACGGTCGTTTTTCCAGGTTTCGGTTTATATTACTTAGATTCGAGAGCAATAACTTGCTAAGTTTGAAAAACAGTTTATTTTCCCAAAACTGACGTTTTTCGAGCTTTTGTATAAGAAATCAACCGAATCTTAAAACTGACCGTTTTTACATGTTTTTGCCTAATATTACCTATAATCGGAGACCTTTATTGAATAGGTTTGAATATATTTGCACCATCACAAAAACTCCCGTTTTTCAATCATTTTTAGGAAATGGTTTAAACCTTAAAAACCGACATTTTTTCAGGTTTTGGTTAATATTACTTAGATTCGAAAACAATAACTTGCTAAGTTTGAAAAACTGTTTTTTCATCCCAAACTGACGGTTTTCAACCTTTTTTGAAGAAATCGATTGAATCTTAAACCGGCCGTTTTTGCATGTTTTTACCTAATATTACTTATAATCGGAGACCTTAATTGGATAAGTTTGGAGATATTTGCATTATCCAAAAAACTCCCGTTTTTAAATCTATTTTAGGAAATAGATCAAACCTTAAAAACGGCCGTTTTTACAGCTTTTGGTTTATATTACTCAGATTCGAGAGCAATAATTTGCTAAGTTTGAAAAACGGTTTATTTTCCCAAAACTGACGTTTTTCAAGCTTTTTTTAAGAAATCGCTCGAATCTCAAAACCAGGCGTATTTCCTTGTTTTTGCCTAATATTACTTATAATAGGAGACCTTAATTGGATAAGTTTGAACATATTTGCATTATCCAAAAAACTCCCGTTTTTCAATCTTTTTTAGGAAATGGATCAAACCTTAAAAATTGCTGTTTTTACAGGTTTAAGTTTATATTACTTAGATTCGAGAGCAATAACTTGCTAAGTTTGAAAAACGGTTTATTTTCCCCAAACTGACGTTTTTCAAGCTTCTTTTAAGAAATCGCTCGAATCTCAAAACCAGGCGTATTTCCTTGTTTTTGCCTAATATTTCTTATATTCGGAGACCTTAATTGGATAGGTTTGAAGATATTTGCATTATCCAAAAAACTCCCGTTTTTCAATCTTTTTAAGGAAATGGATCAAACCTTAAAAACGGCCGTTTTTCCAGGTTTCGATTTATATTACTTAGATTCGAGAGCAATAACTTGCTAAGTTTGAAAAACGGTTTATTTTCGCAAACCGACGTTTTTCGATCTTTTTTTAACAAATCGATCGAATCTCAAAACTGACCGTTTTTGCATGTTTTTGCCTAATATTACTTATAATCGGAGACCTTTATTGAATAGGTTTGAAGATATTTGCACCATCCAAAAACTCCCGTTTTTCAATCATTTTTAGGAAATGGTTTTAACCTTAAAAACCGACGTTTTTTCAGGTTTTGGTTAATATTACTTAGATTCGAGAACAATAACTTGCTAAGTTTGAAAAACTGTTTTTTATCCCAAACTGACGGTTTTCAACCTTTTTTGAAGAAATCGATTGAATCTTAAACCGGCCGTTTTTGCATGTTTTTGCCTAATATTACTTATAATCGGAGACCTTAATTGGATAAGTTTGGAGATATTTGTATTATCCAAAAAACTCCCGTTTTTCAATCTTTTTTAGGAAATGGATCAAACCCAAAAAACGGCCGTTTTTCCAGGTTTCGGTTTATATTTCCTAGATTCGAGAGCAATAATTTGCTAAGTTTGAAAAACGGTTTATTTTCCCCAAAACTGACGTTTTTCAAGCTTTTTTGGAGAAATCGCTTGAATCTCAAAACCGGCCGTTTTTCCATGTTTTTGCCTAATATTATTTATAATCGGAGACCTTAATTGGATAGGTTTGAAAATATTTGCATTATCATAAAAACTCCCGTTTTTCAATCTTTTTTAGAAAATGGAACAAATTTAAAAACGGGCGTTTTTCCAGGTTTTGGTTCATATTACTTAGATTCGAGAGCAATAACTTCCTAAGTTTGAAAAACTGTTTCAATGCAAAACTGACGGTTTTCAACCTTTTTTGAAGAAATCGCTTGAATCTCAAAACTGGCCGTTTTTGCATGTTTTTGCCTAATATTACTTATACTCGGAGACCTTAATTTAATAAGTTAAAGATATTTGCATAATCCATAAAACTCCCGTTTTTCAATCTTTTTTAGGAAATGGATCAAACCTTAAAAAGGGCCGTTTTTTTAGGTTTTAGTTTATATTACTTAGATTCGAGAGCAATAACTTGCAAATGTTGAATAAAGGTTAACTTTCCCAAAACTGACGTTTTTTAAGCTTTTTAATAGAAATCGATCGATTCTCAAACTGGCCATTTTTCAATGTTTTTGCCTAATATTACTTATAATCGGAGACCTAAATTTAATAAGTTTAAAGATATTTGCATTATCCCCAAAACTCCGGTTTTTCAATCTTTTTTAGGAAATTGATCAAACCTTAAAAACGGCCGTTTTTCCAGGTTTTGGTTAATATCACTTAGATTTGAGAGCAATAACATGCTAAGTTTGAAAACGGTTTATTTTCCCAAAATTGACGTTTTTTAAGCTTTTTTTAAGAAATCGATCGAATCTTAATACTGGCCATTTTGCATGACTTTGGTTAATATAACATATAATAAGAGCCCTTAATATGATAAGTTTGAAGATATTTGCATTATCCAAAAAACTCCCGTTTTTCAATCTTTTTTAGGAAATTGATCAAACCTTAAAAACGGCCGTATTTTTAGGTTTTGGTTAATATTACTTAGATTCGAGAGCAATAACTTGCTAAGTTTTAAAAGGGTTTATTTTTGCAAAACTGACGTTTTTCAAACTTTTTTTAAGAAATCGATCGAATCTCAAAACTGGCCGTTAATCCATGTTTTTGCCTAATATAACTTATAATCGGAGACATAAATTTAATAAGTTTAAAGATATTTGCATTAACCCCAAAACTTATGTTTTTCAATCTTTTTTAGGAAATGGATCAAATTGAAAAACGGCCGTTTTTCCAGGTTTTGGTTTATATTACTTAGATTCGAGAGCAATAACATGCTAAGTTTGAATAACGATTAACTTTCCCGAAACTGACGTTTTTCAAGGTATTTAATAGAAATCGATCGAATCTCAAACTGGCCGTTTTTCAACGTTTTTGCCTAATCTTACTTATAATCGAAGACCTAAATTTAATAAGTTTAAAGATACTTGCATTATCCAAAAAACTCCCGTTTTTCAAACTTTTTTAGGAAATTGATCAAACCTTAAAAACGGACGTTTTTCCAGGTTTTGGTTCATATTACTTAGATTCGAGAGCAATAACTTGCTAAGTTTGAATAACGGTTTATTTTCCAAAAACTGACGTTTTTTAAGCTTTTTGTAAGAAATCGATCGAATCTCAAAACTGGCCGTTTTTCCATGTTTTTGCCTAATATTACTTATAATCGGAGACCTGAATTTAATAAGTTTAAAGATATTTGCATTATCCAAAAAACACCCGTTTTTCAATCTTTTTCAGGAAATGGATCAAACCTTAAAAACAGCCGTTTTCCAGGATTTGGTTAATATTACTTAGATTCAAGAGCAATAATTTGCTAAGTTTGAATTACGGTTTATTTAACCAAAATTGACGTTTTTCAAGCTTTTTTAAAGAAATCGATCTTATCTAAAAAACTGGCCGTTTTTCAATGTTTTTGCTTAATATTAGTTATAATCGGAGACCTTAATTTGATAAGTTTAAAGATATTTGCATTATCTAAAAAACTCCCGTTTTTTAATCTTTTTTAGGTAATGGATCACTCTTAAAAACGGCCATTTTTCCAGGTTTTGGTTAATATTACTTAGATTTGAGAGGAATAACTTTCTAAGTTTAAAAACGGTTTGTTTTCCCAAAACTGACGTTTTTCAAGCTTTTTTAATAAAATCGATTGGATCTCAAAACTGGCCGTTTTTGCATTTTTTTGCTTAATATTACTTATAATTGGAGACCTCAATTTGATAAGGTAAAGATATTTGCATAATCCAAAAAACTCCCGTTTTTAAATCTTTTTTAGGAAATGGATCAAACCTTAAAAAGGGCCGTTTTTTTAGGTTTTGGTTCATATTACTTAGATTCGAGAGCAATAACTTGCTAAGTTTGAATAACGGTTTATTATCCAAAAACTGACGTTTTTTAAGCTTTTTGTAAGAAATCGATCGAATCTCAAAACTGGCCGTTTTTCCACGTTTTTGCCTAATATTAACTATAATCGGAGACCAAAATTTAATAAGTTTAAAGATATTTGCATTATCCCCAAAACTTATGTTTTCCAATCATTTTAGGAAATGGATCAAATTTAAAAACGGCCGTGTTTCCAGGTTTTGGTTTATATTACTTAAATTCGAGAGCAATAACATGCTAAGTTTGAATAACGGTTAAATTTCCCAAAACTGACGTTTTTCAAGGTTTTTAATAGAAATCGATCGAATCTCAAACTGGCCGTTTTTTAATGTTTTTGCCTCATATTACTTATAATCGGAGACCTAAATTTAATAAGTTTAAAGATATTTGCATTATCCAAAAAACTCTCATTTTTCAAACTTTTTTTAGGAAATGGATCAAACCTTAAAAATGGCCGTTTTAGCAGGTTTTGGTTAATATTACTTAGATTCGAGAGCAATAACTTGCTAAGTTGGAAAACGGTTTATTTTCCCCAAATTGACGTTTTTTAAGCTTTTTTTAAGAAATCGATCGGACCTCAAAACTGGACATTTTGCATGTCTTTGGTTAATATTACTTATAATAAGAGCCCTTAATTTGATAAGTTTGAGGATATTTGCATTATCCAAAAAACTCCCGTTTTTCAATCTTTTTTAGGAAATGGATCAAATCTTAAAAACAGCCGTTTTTCCAGGATTTGGTTAATATTACTTAGATTCGAGTGCAATAGCTTGCTTAGTTTGAAAAACAGTTTATTTTCCCAAATTTGACGTTTTTCATAACTTTTTGTAAGAAATCGATCAAATCTCATAACTGGCCATTTTTCTATGTTTTTGCTTAATATTACTTATAATCGGAGACCTTAATTTGATAAGTTTGAAGATATTTGCATTATCCAAAAAACTCACGTTTTTCAATCTTTTTTAGGAAATGGATCAAATCTTAAAAACAGCCGTTTTTCCAGGATTTGGTTAATATTACTTAGATTCGAGAGCAATAATTTGCTAAGTTTGAAAAACGGTTTATTTCCCCAAAGTGGACGTTTTTCAAGCTTTTTTCTAGAAATCGATCGAATCTCAAACCTGGCCGTTTTTGAATGTTTTTGCTTAATATTACTTATAATCGGAGACCTTAATTTTATAAGTTTAAAGATATTTGCATTATCCCCAAAACTCACGTTTTTCAATCTTTTTTAGGAATTTGATCAAACCTTAAAAACGGACGTTTTTCCATGTTTTGGTTAATATTACTTAGATTCGAGAGCAATAATTTGCTAAGATTGAAAAACGGTATATTTTCCCAAAACTGACGATTTTGAAGCTTTTTGTAAGAAATCGATCGAATCTCCAAACTGGCCGTTTTCCTGTTTTTCTTTAATATTACTTATATTTGGAGACCTAAATTTAATAAGTTCCAAGATATTTGCAATATCCAAAAAACTCAGTTTTTCAATCTTTTTTAGGTAATGGATCACTTTTAAAAACGGACATTTTCCCAGGTTTTGGTTAATATTACTTAGATTCGAGAGCAATAACTTGCTAAATTTGAGAAACAGTTTATTTTTCCTAAAATGAAGTTTTTCAAGCTTTTTTTAAAAATTCGCGTGAATCTCAAAACTGGCCGTTTTTTTCTTGTTTTTGCTTTATATTACTTATAATCGAAGACCTTAATTTGATCATTTAAAGATATTTGCATTATCCAAAAAAGTCCCGTTTTTCAATCTTTTTTTAGGAAATGGATCAAACCTTAAAAATGGCTGTTTTTCTAGGTGTTAGGTCATATTACTTAAATTTGCGAGCAATAACTTGATAAGATTGAAAAACGGTTTATTTTCCCAAAACTGACGTTTTTTAAGCTTTTAGTAAAAAATCGATCGAATCTCTAAACTGGCCGTTTTCCTGTTTTTCTTTAATATTACTCATAATCGGAGACCTAAATTTAATAAGTTTCAAGATATTTGCAATATCCAAAAAACTCATGTTTTTCAATCTTTTTTAGAAAATGGATCAAATTTAAAATCGGCCGTTTTTCCAGGTTTTGGTTAATATTACTTAGATTCGAGAGCAATAACTTGCTAAGTTTGAATAACGGTTTTTTTTCCCAAAACTGACGTTTTTTAAGCTTTTAAATAGAAATCGACCGAATCTCAAAACTAGACGATTTTCAATGTTTTTGCCTAATATTACTTATAATCTGAGACCTTAATTTAATAAGTTTAAAGGTATTTGCATTATTCAAAAAACTTCCGTTTTTCAAACTTTTTTAGGAAATGGATCCAACCTTCAAAACGACCGTTTTTTCAGGTTTTGGTTAATATTACTTAGATTCGAGAGCAATAACTTGCTAAGTTGGAAAACGGTTTATTTTCCCGAAATTGACGTTTTTTAAGCTTTTTTTTAAGAAATCGATCGGACATCAAAACTGGCCATTTTGCATGTCTTTGGTTAATATAACTTATAATAAGAGCCCTTAATTTGATAAGTTTGAGGATATTTGCATTATCCAAAAAACTCCCGTTTTTCAATATTTTTAGGAAATGGATCAAACCTTTAAATCGGGCGTTTTAGCAGGTTTTGGTTAATATTACATAAATTCGAGAGCAATAACTTGTATAGTTTGAAAAGCGGTTTATTTTTTCCATAACTGCCTTTTTTAAAGCTTTTTGTAAGAAATCGATCGAATCTCAAAACTGGCCGTTTTTCCATGTTTTTGCCCAATATTACTTATAATCGGAAACCTAAATTTAATAAGTTTAAAGATATTTGCATTATCCCCAAAACTCATGTTTTTCAATCTTTTTTAGGAAATGGATCAAACCTTAGAAAACGGACGTTTTTCCAGGTTTTGGTGTATATTACTTAGATTCGAGAGCAATAACTTGCTAATTTTAAATAACGGTTTATTTTCCCCAAACTGACGTTTTTTAAGCTTTTTGTAAGAAATCGATCGAATCTCAAAACTAGCCGTTTTTCCATGTTTTTGCCTAATATTACTTATAATCGGAGACCTTAATTTGATAAGTCTGACGATATTTTCATTATCCAAAAAACTCCCATTTTTCAAACTTTTTTAAGGAAAAAAAGGTTTTGGTTAATATTACTTAGATTCGAGAGCAATAATTTGCTAAGTTTGAATAACGGTTTATTTAACCAACATTGACGTTTTTCAAGCATTTTTAAAGAAATCGATCTAATCTCAAAACTGGCCGTTTTTCAATGTTTTTGCTTAATATTAGTTATAATCGGAGACCTTAATTTGATAAGTTTAAAGATACTTGCATTATCTAAAAAACTCCCGTTTTTTAATCTTTTTTAGGTAATGGATCACTCTTAAAAACAGCCATTTTTTCAGGTTTTGGTTAATATTACTTAGATTTGAGAGCAATAACTTGCTAAGTTTAAAAAACGGTTTGTTTTCCCAAAACTGACGTTTTTATGAAATCGATCGAATCTCAAAACAGGCCGTTTTTGCATGTTTTTGCTTAATATTACTTATAATCGGAGACCTTAATTTGATCAGTTAAAGATATTTGCATAATCCAAAAAACTCCCGTTTTTCAATCTTTTTTAGGAAATGGATCAAACCTTAAAAAGGGCCGTTTTTTCAGGTTTTAGTTTATATTACTTAGATTCGAGAGCAATAACTTGCAAAGGTTGAATAAAGGTTAACTTTCCAAAACTGACGTTTTTTAAGCTTTTTACTAGAAATCGATCGATTCTCAAACTGGCCATTTTTCAATGTTTTTGCCTAATATTACTTATAATCGGAGACCTAAATTTAATAAGTTTACAGATATTTGCATTATCCAAAAAACTCATGTTTTTCATTTTGTTTTAGGAAATGGATCAAATTTAAAATCGGCCGTTTTTCCAGGTTTTGGTTAATATTACTTAGATTCGAGAGCAATAACTTGCTAAGTTTGAAAACCGTTTATTTTCCCAAAATTGACGTTTTTTAAGCTTTTTTAAGAAATCGATCGAATTTCAAAACTGGCCATTTTGCATGTCTTTGGTTAATATAACTTATAATAAAAGCCCTTAATTTGATAAGTTTGAAGATATTTGCATTATCCAAAAAACTTTCGTTTTTTAATCTTTTTTTAGGAAATGGATCAAACCTTAAAAACGGGCGTTTTAGCAGGTTTTGGTTAATATTACGTAGATTCGAGACCAATAACTTGCTAAGTTTGAATAACGGTTTATTTTCCCAAAACCGACGTTTTTGGGGCTTTTTTTAAGAAATAGATCGAATCTCAAAACTGGCCGTTAATCCATGTTTTTGCCTAATATTACTTAGAATCGGAGACCTAAATTTCATAAGTTTGAGGATATTTGCATTATCCAAAAAACTCACGTTTTTTAATCTTTTTTAGGAAATGGATCAAATTTAAAAACGGCCGCTTTTCCAGTTTTTTTTTAATATTTTTACTTAGATTCGAGAGCAATAGCTTGATAGGTTAGAGAAAGGTTTATTTTCCCAAAACTGACGTTTTTTAACCTTTTTGTAAGAAATCGATCGAATCTCAAAACTGGCTGTTTTTCCATGTTTTTGCCTAATATTACTTATAATCGGAGACCTTAATTTGATAAGTTTGAGGATATTTGCATTATCCAAAAAACTCACGTTTTTCAACCTTTTTTAAGGAAAAAAAGGTTTTGGTTAATATTACTTAGATTCGAGAGCAATAATTTGCTAAGTTTAAATAACGGTTTATTTAACCAAAATTGACGTTTTTCAAGCATTTTTAAAGAAATCGATCTAATCTCAAAACTGGCCGTTTTTCAATGTTGTTGCTTAATATCGTTTATAATCGGAGACCTTAATTTGATAAGTTTAAAGATACTTGCATTATCTAAAAAACTCCCGTTTTTTAATCTTTTTTAGGTAATGGATCACTCTTAAAAACAGCCATTTTCCAGGTTTTGGTTAATATTACTTAGATTTGAGAGCAATAACTTGCTAAGTTTAAAAAACGGTTTGTTTTCCCAAAACTGACGTTTTTGAAGCTTTTTTTATGAAATCGATCGAATCTCAAAACTGGCCGTTTTTGCATGTTTTTGCTTAATATTACTTATAATCGGAGACCTTAATTTGATAAGTTAAAGATATTTGCATAATCCATAAAACTCCCGTTTTTCAATCTTTTTTAGGAAATGGATCAAACCTTAAAAAGGGCCGTTTTTTCAGGTTTTAGTTTATATTACTTAGATTCGAGAGCAATAACTTGCAAAGGTTGAATGAAGGTTAACTTTCCCAAAACTGACGTTTTTTAAGCTTTTTAATAGAAATCGATCGATTCTCAAACTGGCCATTTTTCAATGTTTTTGCCTAATATTACTTATAATCGGAGACCTTAATTTGATAAGTTAAAGATATTTGCATTATCCAAAAAACACCCGTTTTTCAATCTTTTTCAGGAAATGGATCAAACCTTAAAAACAGCCGTTTTCCAGGATTTGGTTAATATTAATTAGATTCAAGAGCAATAATTTGCTAAGTTTGAATAACGGTTTATTTAACCAAAATTGACGTTTTTCAAGCATTTTTAAAGAAATCGATCTAATCTCAAAACTGGCCGTTTTTCAATGTTGTTGCTTAATATCGTTTATAATCGGAGACCTTAATTTGATAAGTTTAAAGATACTTGTATTATCTAAAAAACTCCCGTTTTTTAATCTTTTTTAGGTAATGGATCACTCTTAAAAACGGCCATTTTTCCAGGTTTTGGTTAATATTACTTAGATTTGAGAGGAATAACTTTCTAAGTTTAAAAAACGGTTTGTTTTCCCAAACCGACGTTTTTCAAGCTTTTTTAATAAAATCGATCGGATCTCAAAACTGGCCGTTTTTGCATTTTTTTGCTTAATATTACTTATACTCGGAGAACCTAATTGGATAAGTTTGAAGATATTTGCATTATCCCTTAAACTCCCGTTTTTCAATCTTTTTTAGGAAATTGATCAAACCTTAAAATCGGCCGTTTTTCCAGGTTTTGGTTAATATTACTTAGATTCGAGAGCAATAACTTGCTAAGTTTGAAAACCGTTTATTTTCCCAAAATTGACGTTTTTTAAGCTTTTTTAAGAAATCGATCGAATTTCAAAACTGGCCATTTTGCATGTCTTTGGTTAATATAACTTATAATAAAAGCCCTTAATTTGATAAGTTTGAAGATATTTGCATTATCCAAAAAACTTTCGTTTTTTAATCTTTTTTTAGGAAATGGATCAAACCTTAAAAACGGGCGTTTTAGCAGGTTTTGGTTAATATTACGTAGATTCGAGACCAATAACTTGCTAAGTTTGAATAACGGTTTATTTTCCCAAAACCGACGTTTTTGGGGCTTTTTTTAAGAAATAGATCGAATCTCAAAACTGGCCGTTAATCCATGTTTTTGCCTAATATTACTTAGAATCGGAGACCTAAATTTCATAAGTTTGAGGATATTTGCATTATCCAAAAAACTCACGTTTTTTAATCTTTTTTAGGAAATGGATCAAATTTAAAAACGGCCGCTTTTCCAGTTTTTTTTTAATATTTTTACTTAGATTCGAGAGCAATAGCTTGATAGGTTAGAGAAAGGTTTATTTTCCCAAAACTGACGTTTTTTAACCTTTTTGTAAGAAATCGATCGAATCTCAAAACTGGCTGTTTTTCCATGTTTTTGCCTAATATTACTTATAATCGGAGACCTTAATTTGATAAGTTTGAGGATATTTGCATTATCCAAAAAACTCACGTTTTTCAACCTTTTTTAAGGAAAAAAAGGTTTTGGTTAATATTACTTAGATTCGAGAGCAATAATTTGCTAAGTTTAAATAACGGTTTATTTAACCAAAATTGACGTTTTTCAAGCATTTTTAAAGAAATCGATCTAATCTCAAAACTGGCCGTTTTTCAATGTTGTTGCTTAATATCGTTTATAATCGGAGACCTTAATTTGATAAGTTTAAAGATACTTGCATTATCTAAAAAACTCCCGTTTTTTAATCTTTTTTAGGTAATGGATCACTCTTAAAAACAGCCATTTTCCAGGTTTTGGTTAATATTACTTAGATTTGAGAGCAATAACTTGCTAAGTTTAAAAAACGGTTTGTTTTCCCAAAACTGACGTTTTTGAAGCTTTTTTTATGAAATCGATCGAATCTCAAAACTGGCCGTTTTTGCATGTTTTTGCTTAATATTACTTATAATCGGAGACCTTAATTTGATAAGTTAAAGATATTTGCATAATCCATAAAACTCCCGTTTTTCAATCTTTTTTAGGAAATGGATCAAACCTTAAAAAGGGCCGTTTTTTCAGGTTTTAGTTTATATTACTTAGATTCGAGAGCAATAACTTGCAAAGGTTGAATGAAGGTTAACTTTCCCAAAACTGACGTTTTTTAAGCTTTTTAATAGAAATCGATCGATTCTCAAACTGGCCATTTTTCAATGTTTTTGCCTAATATTACTTATAATCGGAGACCTTAATTTGATAAGTTAAAGATATTTGCATTATCCAAAAAACACCCGTTTTTCAATCTTTTTCAGGAAATGGATCAAACCTTAAAAACAGCCGTTTTCCAGGATTTGGTTAATATTAATTAGATTCAAGAGCAATAATTTGCTAAGTTTGAATAACGGTTTATTTAACCAAAATTGACGTTTTTCAAGCATTTTTAAAGAAATCGATCTAATCTCAAAACTGGCCGTTTTTCAATGTTGTTGCTTAATATCGTTTATAATCGGAGACCTTAATTTGATAAGTTTAAAGATACTTGTATTATCTAAAAAACTCCCGTTTTTTAATCTTTTTTAGGTAATGGATCACTCTTAAAAACGGCCATTTTTCCAGGTTTTGGTTAATATTACTTAGATTTGAGAGGAATAACTTTCTAAGTTTAAAAAACGGTTTGTTTTCCCAAACCGACGTTTTTCAAGCTTTTTTAATAAAATCGATCGGATCTCAAAACTGGCCGTTTTTGCATTTTTTTGCTTAATATTACTTATACTCGGAGAACCTAATTGGATAAGTTTGAAGATATTTGCATTATCCCTTAAACTCCCGTTTTTCAATCTTTTTTAGGAAATTGATCAAACCTTAAAATCGGCCGTTTTTCCAGGTTTTGGTTAATATTACTTAGATTCGAGAGCAATAACTTGCTAAGTTTGAAAACCGTTTATTTTCCCAAAATTGACGTTTTTTAAGATTTTTAAGAAATCGATCGAATTTCAAAACTGGCCATTTTGCATGTCTTTGGTTAATATAACTTATAATAAAAGCCCTTAATTTGATAAGTTTGAAGATATTTGCATTATCCAAAAAACTTTCGTTTTTTAATCTTTTTTTAGGAAATGGATCAAACCTTAAAAACGGGCGTTTTAGCAGGTTTTGGTTAATATTACGTAGATTCGAGACCAATAACTTGCTAAGTTTGAATAACGGTTTATTTTCCCAAAACCGACGTTTTTGGGGCTTTTTTTAAGAAATAGATCGAATCTCAAAACTGGCCGTTAATCCATGTTTTTGCCTAATATTACTTAGAATCGGAGACCTAAATTTCATAAGTTTGAGGATATTTGCATTATCCAAAAAACTCACGTTTTTTAATCTTTTTTAGGAAATGGATCAAATTTAAAAACGGCCGCTTTTCCAGTTTTTTTTTAATATTTTTACTTAGATTCGAGAGCAATAGCTTGATAGGTTAGAGAAAGGTTTATTTTCCCAAAACTGACGTTTTTTAACCTTTTTGTAAGAAATCGATCGAATCTCAAAACTGGCTGTTTTTCCATGTTTTTGCCTAATATTACTTATAATCGGAGACCTTAATTTGATAAGTTTGAGGATATTTGCATTATCCAAAAAACTCACGTTTTTCAACCTTTTTTAAGGAAAAAAAGGTTTTGGTTAATATTACTTAGATTCGAGAGCAATAATTTGCTAAGTTTAAATAACGGTTTATTTAACCAAAATTGACGTTTTTCAAGCATTTTTAAAGAAATCGATCTAATCTCAAAACTGGCCGTTTTTCAATGTTGTTGCTTAATATCGTTTATAATCGGAGACCTTAATTTGATAAGTTTAAAGATACTTGCATTATCTAAAAAACTCCCGTTTTTTAATCTTTTTTAGGTAATGGATCACTCTTAAAAACAGCCATTTTCCAGGTTTTGGTTAATATTACTTAGATTTGAGAGCAATAACTTGCTAAGTTTAAAAAACGGTTTGTTTTCCCAAAACTGACGTTTTTGAAGCTTTTTTTATGAAATCGATCGAATCTCAAAACTGGCCGTTTTTGCATGTTTTTGCTTAATATTACTTATAATCGGAGACCTTAATTTGATAAGTTAAAGATATTTGCATAATCCATAAAACTCCCGTTTTTCAATCTTTTTTAGGAAATGGATCAAACCTTAAAAAGGGCCGTTTTTTCAGGTTTTAGTTTATATTACTTAGATTCGAGAGCAATAACTTGCAAAGGTTGAATAAAGGTTAACTTTCCCAAAACTGACGTTTTTTAAGCTTTTTAATAGAAATCGATCGATTCTCAAACTGGCCATTTTTCAATGTTTTTGCCTAATATTACTTATAATCGGAGACCTAAATTTAATAAGTTTAAAGATATTTGCATTATCCCCAAAACTCCGGTTTTTCAATCTTTTTTAGGAAATTGATCAAACCTTAAAAACGGCCGTTTTTCCAGGTTTTGGTTAATATCACTTAGATTTGAGAGCAATAACATGCTAAGTTTGAAAACGGTTTATTTTCCCAAAATTGACGTTTTTTAAGCTTTTTTTAAGAAATCGATCGAATCTTAATACTGGCCATTTTGCATGACTTTGGTTAATATAACATATAATAAGAGCCCTTAATATGATAAGTTTGAAGATATTTGCATTATCCAAAAAACTCCCGTTTTTCAATCTATTTTAGGAAATTGATCAAACCTTAAAAACAGCCGTATTTTTAGGTTTTGGTTAATATTACTTAGATTCGAGAGCAATAACTTGCTAAGTTTTAAAACGGTTTATTTTTGCAAAACTGAAGTTTTTCAAACTTTTTTTAAGAAATCGATCGAATCTCAAAACTGGCCGTTAATCCATGTTTTTGCCTAATATAACTTATAATCGGAGACATAAATTTAATAAGTTTAAAGATATTTGCATTAACCCCAAAACTTATGTTTTTCAATCTTTTTTAGGAAATGGATCAAATTGAAAAACGGCCGTTTTTCCAGGTTTTGGTTTTTATTACTTAGATTCGAGAGCAATAACATGCTAAGTTTGAATAACGATTAACTTTCCCGAAACTGACGTTTTTCAAGGTTTTTAATAGAAATCGATCGAATCTCAAACTGGCCGTTTTTCAATGTTTTTGCCTAATCTTACTTATAATCGAAGACCTAAATTTAATAAGTTTAAAGATACTTGCATTATCCAAAAAACTCCCGTTTTTCAAACTTTTTTAGGAAATTGATCAAACCTTAAAAACGGACGTTTTTCCAGGTTTTGGTTCATATTACTTAGATTCGAGAGCAATAACTTGCTAAGTTTGAATAACGGTTTATTTTCCAAAAACTGACGTTTTTTAAGCTTTTTGTAAGAAATCGATCGAATCTCAAAACTGGCCGTTTTTCCATGTTTTTGCCTAATATTACTTATAATCGGAGACCTAAATTTAATAAGTTTAAAGATATTTGCATTATCCAAAAAACACCCGTTTTTCAATCTTTTTCAGGAAATGGATCAAACCTTAAAAACAGCCGTTTTCCAGGATTTGGTTAATATTACTTAGATTCAAGTGCAATAATTTGCTAAGTTTGAATAACGGTTTATTTAACCAAAATTGACGTTTTTCAAGCATTTTTAAAGAAATCGATCTAATCTCAAAACTGGCCGTTTTTCAATGTTGTTGCTTAATATCGTTTATAATCGGAGACCTTAATTTGATAAGTTTAAAGATACTTGCATTATCTAAAAAACTCCCGTTTTTTAATCTTTTTTAGGTAATGGATCACTCTTAAAAACAGCCATTTTCCAGGTTTTGGTTAATATTACTTAGATTTGAGAGCAATAACTTGCTAAGTTTAAAAAACGGTTTGTTTTCCCAAAACTGACGTTTTTGAAGCTTTTTTTATGAAATCGATCGAATCTCAAAACTGGCCGTTTTTGCATGTTTTTGCTTAATATTACTTATAATCGGAGACCTTAATTTGATAAGTTAAAGATATTTGCATAATCCATAAAACTCCCGTTTTTCAATCTTTTTTAGGAAATGGATCAAACCTTAAAAAGGGCCGTTTTTTCAGGTTTTAGTTTATATTACTTAGATTCGAGAGCAATAACTTGCAAAGGTTGAATGAAGGTTAACTTTCCCAAAACTGACGTTTTTTAAGCTTTTTAATAGAAATCGATCGATTCTCAAACTGGCCATTTTTCAATGTTTTTGCCTAATATTACTTATAATCGGAGACCTTAATTTGATAAGTTAAAGATATTTGCATTATCCAAAAAACACCCGTTTTTCAATCTTTTTCAGGAAATGGATCAAACCTTAAAAACAGCCGTTTTCCAGGATTTGGTTAATATTAATTAGATTCAAGAGCAATAATTTGCTAAGTTTGAATAACGGTTTATTTAACCAAAATTGACGTTTTTCAAGCATTTTTAAAGAAATCGATCTAATCTCAAAACTGGCCGTTTTTCAATGTTGTTGCTTAATATCGTTTATAATCGGAGACCTTAATTTGATAAGTTTAAAGATACTTGTATTATCTAAAAAACTCCCGTTTTTTAATCTTTTTTAGGTAATGGATCACTCTTAAAAACGGCCATTTTTCCAGGTTTTGGTTAATATTACTTAGATTTGAGAGGAATAACTTTCTAAGTTTAAAAAACGGTTTGTTTTCCCAAACCGACGTTTTTCAAGCTTTTTTAATAAAATCGATCGGATCTCAAAACTGGCCGTTTTTGCATTTTTTTGCTTCATATTACTTATACTCGGAGAACCTAATTGGATAAGTTTGAAGATATTTGCATTATCCCTTAAACTCCCGTTTTTCAATCTTTTTTAGGAAATTGATCAAACCTTAAAAACGGACGTTTTTCCAGGTTTTGGTTCATATTACTTAGATTCGAGAGCAATAACTTGCTAAGTTTGAATAACGGTTTATTATCCAAAAACTGACGTTTTTTAAGCTTTTTGTAAGAAATCGATCGAATCTCAAAACTGGCCGTTTTTCCACGTTTTTGCCTAATATTACTTATAAGCGGAGACCAAAATTTAATAAGTTTAAAGATATTTGCATTATCCCCAAAACTTATGTTTTCCAATCATTTTAGGAAATGGATCAAATTAAAAAAAAAACCCGTTTTTCCAGGTTTTGGTTTATATTACTTAAATTCGAGAGCAATAACATGCTAAGTTTGAATAACGGTTAATTTTCCCCAAACTGACGTTTTTCAAGGTTTTTAATAGAAATCGATCGAATCTCAAACTGGCCGTTTTTTAATGTTTTTGCCTAATATTACTTATAATCGGAGACCTAAATTTAATAAGTTTAAAGATATTTGCATTATCCAAAAAACTCCCGTTTTTCAATCTTTTTTAGGGAATGGATCAATTTCAAAAACGGCCGCTTTTCCAGGTTTTTGTTAATATTTTTACTTAGATTCGAAAGCAATAGCTTGACAAGTTTG
Source organism: Ceratothoa steindachneri (assembly GCA_963969495.1). NCBI lineage: Eukaryota > Metazoa > Arthropoda > Malacostraca > Isopoda > Cymothoidae > Ceratothoa > Ceratothoa steindachneri. The sequence continues at coordinate 73,397,912 of OZ018332.1, forward strand.
AGGAACGGTTTATTTTCCCAAAACTGACGTTTTTCAAGCCTTTTTGAAGAAATCGCTCAAATCTCAAAACAGGCCATTTTTCCATGTTTTGGATTAATATTACTTATAATCGGAGATCTTAATCTGATAAGTTTAAAGATATTTGCATTATCCAAAAAACTCCGGTTTTTAATATTTTTTTAAAAAATGGATCAACCGTTAAAAACGGCCGTTTTTCCAGGTTTTGGTTAATATTACTTAGATTCGAGTGCAATAGCTTGCTTAATTTGAAAAACAGTTTATTTTCCCAAATTTGACGTTTTACATAACTTTTTGTAAGAAATCGCTCAAATCTCAAAACTAGCCATTTTTCTATGTTTTTGCTTAATATTACCTATAATCGGAGACCTAAATTTAATAAGTTTAAAGATATTTGCATTATTCAAAAAACTCCCGTTTTTTAATCTTTTTTAGGAAGTGATCAAATTTAAAAACGGCCGCTTTTCCAGGTTTTTGTTAATATTTTTTCTTAGATTCGAGAGCAATAGCTTGACAAGTTTGAAGAACGGTTTATTTTCCCAAAACTGACGTTTTTCAAGCCTTTTTGAAGAAATCGCTCGAATCTCAAAACAGGTCATTTTTTCATGTTTTGGATTAATATTACTTATAATCGGAGATCTTAATCAGATAAGTTTAAAGATATTTTCATTATCCAAAAAACTCCGGTTTTTAATATTTTTTAAAAAATGGATCAACCTGTAAAAACGGCCGTTTGTCCAGGTTTTGGTTAATATTACTTAGATTCGAGTGCAATAGCTTGCTTAGTTTGAAAAACAGTTTATTTTCCCAAATTTGACGTTTTTCATAACTTTTTGTAAGAAATCGATCAAATCTCAAAACTGGCCATTTTTCTATGTTTTTGCTTAATATTACTTATAATCGGAGACCTTAATTTTATAAGTTTGAAGATATTTGCATTATCCAAAAAACTCACGTTTTTCAATCTTTTTTAGGAAATGGATCAAATTTAAAAACGGCCGCTTTTCCAGGTTTTTGTTAATATTTTTACTTAGATTCGAGAGCAATAGCTTGATAAGTTTGAGAAACGGTTTATTTTCCAAAAACTGACGTTTTTCAAGCCTTTTTGAAGAAATCGCTCGAATCTCAAAACAGGCCATTTTTCCATGTTTTGGATTAATATTACTTATAATCGGAGATCTTAATCTGATAAGTTTGAAGATATTTGCATTATCCCCAAAACTTTGGTTTTTAATATTTTTTAAAAAATGGATCAAACCGTAAAAACGGCCGTTTTTCCAGGTTTTGGTTAATATTACTTAGATTCGAGTGCAATAGCTTGCTTAGTTTGAAAAACAGTTTATTTTTCCAAATTTGACGTTTTTCATAACTTTTTGTAAGAAATCGATCAAATCTCATAACTGGCCATTTTTCTATGTTTTTGCTTAATATTACTTATAATCGAAGACCTTAATTTGATAAGTTTGACGATATTTGCATCATCTAAAAAACTCCCGTTTTTCAATCTTTTTTAGGAAATTGATCAAAGCTTAAAAACGGCCGTTTTAGCAGGTTTTGGTTAATATTACTAAGATTCAAGAGTAATAACTTGCTAAGTTTTAAAAACTGTTTATTTTCCTGAAACCGACGTTTTGAAGCTTTTTTTAAGAAATCGATCGAATCTCAAAACTAACGGTTTTTGCATGTTTTTGCTTAATATAACTTTATCATCGGAGACCTTAATTTGATAAGTTTAAGATATTTGCATTATCCAAAAAACTCCCGTTATTCAATCTTTATTAGGAAATGGATCAAACCTTAAAAACGGCCTTTTTTCCAGGTTTTGGTTAATATTACTTAGATTCGAGAGCAATTATTTTGCTAAGTTTGAAAAACGGTTTATTTTCCCAAAATTGACGTTTTTCAAGCTTTTTAAAGAAATCGATCGAATCTCAAAACTGGACGTTTTTTAATGTTTTTGCTTAATATTACTTATAATCGGAGACCTTAATTCGATAAGTTTAAAGATATTTGCATAATCCAAAAAACTCCCGTTTTTCAATCTTTTTTAGGAAATGGATCATTCTTAAAAACGGCCATTTTTTCAGGTTTTGGTTAATATTACTAAGATTTGAGAGGGCTAACTTGCTAAGTTTGAAAAACAGTTTATTTTTCCAAAACTGACGTTTTTCAAGCTTTTTTTATGAAATTGATCGAATCTCAAAACTGGCCGTTTGTGCATGTTTTTGCTTAATATTACTTATAATCGGAGACCTTAATTTGATAAGTTAAAGATATTTGCATTATCAAAAAAACTCACGTTTTTCAATCTTTTTTAGGAAATGGATCAAACCTTAAAAACGGACGTTTTTCCAGGTTTTGGTTCATATAAATTAGATTCGAGAGCAATAACTTGCTAAGTTTGAATAACGGTTTATTTTCCAAAAACTGACGTTTTTTAAGCTTTTTGTAAGAAATCGATCGAATCTCAAAACTGGCCGTTTTTCCATGTTTTTGCCTAATATTACTTATAATCGGAGACCTAAATTTAATAGGTTCAAAGATATTTGCATTATCCAAAAAACTCCCGTTTTTCAATCTTTTTTAGGAAATGGATCAAACTTTAAAAACGGCAGTTTTTCCAGGTTTTTGTTAATATTACTTAGATTCGAGAGGAATAGCTTGATAAGTTTGAGAAACGGTTTGTTTTTTCCAAAACTGACGTTTTTCAAGCCTTTTTGAAGAAATCGCTCGAATCTTAAAACAGGCCATTTTTCCATGTTTTGGCTTAATATTACTTATAATCAGAGACCTTAATTTGATAAGTTAAAGATATTTGCATTACCCAAAAAACTCCCGTTATTTAATCTTTTTCAGGAAATACATAGATCAAACCCTAAAAAGAGCCGTTTTAGCAGGTTTTGGTTAATATTACTAGGATTCAAGAGTATTTACTTGGTAAGTTTGAAAAACTGTTTATTTTCCTTAAACTGAAGATTTAAAGCTTTTTTTAAGAAATCGCTCGAATCTCAAAGCTGGCTGAATTTCCATGTTTTGGCCTAATAATACTTTTAATTGGAGACCTTAATTCGATAAGTTTGAAGATATTTGAATTATCCAAAAAACTACCGTTTTTCAAACTTTTTTAGAAAATGGATCAAATCTTAAAATCGGCCGTTTTTCAAGGTTTGGTTGATATTACTTACATTCGAGAGCAAAAACTTGCTTAGTTTGAGAAACAGTTTATTTTCCCATATTTGACGTTTTTCAAGCTTTTTTTTAAAATTCGTTTGAATCTCAAAACTGTCCGTTTTTCCATGTTTTTGCTTTATATTACTTATAATGGGAGACCTTAATTTGATAAGTTAAAGATATTTGCATTATCCATAAAAGTTCCGTATTTCAATCTTTTTTTTAGGAAATGGATCAAACCTTAAAAACGGCCGTTTTTCCAGGTTTTGGTTCATATTACTTAAATTTGCGAGCAATAACTTGCTAAGTTTGAAAAACGGTTTATTTTCCCCACATTGACGTTTTTCAAGCTTTTTTTAAGAAAGCGATCGAATCTCAAAACTGGCCTTTTTTTATGTTTTTGCTTAATATTACTGATAATCGGAGACCTTAATTTTATAAGTTTGAAGATATTTGTAGTATCCAAAAAACTCCTGTTTTTCCATCTTTTTTAGGAAATGGATCAAATTCAAAATTGGCCGTTCTTCCAGGTTTTGGTAAATATTACTTAGATTCTAGAGCAATAACATGCTAAGTTTGAAAACGGTATATTTTCCTAAAACTGACGTTTTTCAAATTTTTTTAAGAAATCGATCGAATCTCAAAACTAACGGTTTTTGCATGTTTTTGGTTAATATACCTTATAATCGGAGACTTTAATTTCTTAAGTTTAAGATATTTGCATTTTTTAGGAAATTGATCAAACCTTAAAAACGGGCGTTTTAGCAGGTTTTGGTTAATATTACTTAGATTCGAGAGCTATAACCTGCTAAGTTTGAATAACGGTTTATTTTCCCAAAACTGACGTTTTCAAGCTTTTTTTACGAAATCGATCAAATCTCAAAACTGGCCGTTAATCCATGATTTTCCCTAATATTACTTATAATCGGAGACCTAAATTTGATAAGTTCCAGGATATTTGCATTATGCAAAAACTCCCGTTTTTCAATCTTTTTCAGGAAATGGATCAAACCTTAAAAACAGCCGTTTTTCCAGGATTTGGTTAATATTACTTAGATTCGAGAGCATAAATTTGCTTAGTTTGAAAAACGGTTTATTTTCCCAAAATTGACGTTTTTCAAGCTTTTTTTATGAAATCGATCGAATCTTAAAACTGGCCGTTTGTGCATGTTTTTGCTTAATATTACTTATAATCGGAGACCTTAATTTACTAAGTTAAAGATATTTGCATTATCCAAAAAACTCACGTTTTTCAATCTTTTTTAGGAAATGGATCAAACATCAAAACAGCCGTTTTTCTAGGTTTTGGTTAATATTACATAGATTCGAGAGCAAAAACTTGCTATGCTTGAAAAACTGTTAATTTTCCTAAAACTGAAGATTTTAACCTTTTTTTAAGAAATCGATCGAATCTTAAAACTGGACGTTTTTCGATGTTTTTGCCTAATATTACTTATAATCGGAGACCTATATTTGATAAGTTTGAAGATATTTGCATTATCCAAAATTTCCCGTTTTTCAATCTTTTTTGGGAAATGGATCAAACCTTAAAATCGGCTATTTTTCCAGGTTTTGGTTAATATTACTTAGGTTCGAGAGCAATAACTTGCTCAGTTTGAAAAACGGTTTATTTTTCCAAAATTGACGTTTTTCAAGCTTTTTTTTCAAGAAATCGATCGAATCTTAAAACTGGCCGTTTTTGAATGTTTTTGCTTAATATAACTTATAATTGGAGACCCTAATTTGATAGGTTTGAAGATATTTGCATTATCCAAAAAACTACCGTTTTTCAATCTTTTTTAGGAAATGCTTTAAACCTTAAAAACGACCTTTTTTTCAGGTTTTGTTTAATATTACTTAGATTCGAGAGCAAAACATTTTTTTTAAGCCTTTTTGAAGAAATCGCTTGAATCTCAAAACAGGCCATTTTTCCATGTTTTTGCTTAATATTACTTATAATTGGAGACCTTAATTTGATAAGTTTGAAGATATTCATTATCCAAAATTTAGGTCTCTGATTATAAGTAATATTAGGCAAAAACATGCACAAACGGCCAGTTATTAGATTCGCTCGATTTCCTTAACAAAAAGCTTGAAAAACGTCAGTTTTGGGAAAATAAACCGTTATTCAAACTTAGCAAGTTATTGCTCTCGAATCTAAGCAATATGAACCAAAACCTAGGTAAAACGGTTTTTTTTTGTAGGTTTGATCCATTTCCTAAAATTGGTTTAAAAACGGGAGTTTTTTGTATAATGCAACAATGTTCAAACTATCAAATAAAGCTCTCCAATTATAAGTAATATTAAGCTAAAACATGGCAAAACGGCCTTGTTTTTAGATTCGATCGATTTTTCAAAACAAGCTCCAAATTGTCAGTTATAGAAAGATAAACAGTTTTTCAAACTTAGCAGGTATTGCTTTCGAATCAAAGTAATATTAACTAAAACCTGAAAAACGAACGTTTTTAAGGTTTGATCTATTTGCTAAAAAAGATTAGAAAACAGGAGTTTTTTGGATAATGCACCTATGTTCAAACTTATCAAATTAAGATCTCCGATTATATGTAATATCAACCTAAGACATGGAAAAACGGCCAGTTTTTAGATTCGATCGATTTGCCAAAATAAACAGTTTTTCAAACTGCGCAAGTCATTGCTCTCGAATCTAAGTAATATTAACTAAAACCTGGAAAAACGGCCAGTTTTTAGATTTGATCTATTTCCTTTAAAAAAGCTTAAAAATAGTCACTTGCAGCAAAATAAACAGTTTTTCAAACTAAGCAAGTTATTGCTCTTGTATCTAGGTAATATTAAACAAAACTCGGAAAACGGCCGTTTTTAAAGTTTGATCTATTTTCTAAAAAAGATTGAAAAACGTGAGTTTTTTTGGATAATGCACATATGTTTAAACTTATCAAATTACGGTCTGCGATTATAAGTGATATTGAGTCAAAACATGGAAAAACGTCCTGTTTTGAGATTCGATCGATTTCTTAAAAAATGCTTAAAAAACGTCAGTTTTGGGAAAATAAACCGTTTTTCAAACTTACTAAGTTATTGCTCTCAAATCTAAGTAATATTAACCAAAACCTGGAAAATTTACTGTTTTTAAAGTTTGATCCATTTCCTAAAAAAGATTAAAAAACGGGAGTTTTGGGATAATGCAAATATCTTCAAACTTAAAAAATTAAGGTCTCCGTTAGTAAGTAATATCAAGCAAAAACATGGAAAAACGGCCAGTTTTGAGATTCGATCCATTTCTTAAAAAAAGCTGGAAAAACCTCAGTTTTGGGAAAATAACCAGTTTTTCAAACTAAGCAAGTTAATCCTTTTGAATCTAGGTAATTTCAACCAAAACCTGAAAAAACGCCCCTTTTTAAGGCTTCATCAATTTCCTAAAAAAGATTGAAAACCTGGAGTATTTTGGATAATGCACAGATTTTGAAAATTATCAAATGAAGGTCTCTAATTATAAGTAATATTAAGCCAAAACTTGGAAAAACAGCCTGTTTTAAGATTCGATCGATTTCTTAAAAAACCCTGTAAAACGTCACTTTTCGGAAAATAAACCGTTTTTTAAACTTAGCAAGTTATTGCTCTCGAATCTAATTAATATTAACCAAAACCTGGAAAATCAGCCGTTTTGAAGGTTTGATCCCTTTTCTGAAAAAGATTGAAAAACGGGAGTTTTTTGGATAATACACAAATCTGTAAACTTATGAAATTAAGGTCTCCGATTTTTAGTAATATTAAGCCAAAACATGGAAAAACAGCCAGTTGGGAGATTGATGAAATTTTTTAAAACACAGCTTAAAAATTTTCAGTTTTGGGACAATAACCAGTATTTCAAACTTAGAAAGTTATTGCTTTCAAATCTAGCTAATATTAACCTAAAACCTGAAAATACGGCTCTTTTTAAGGTTTCATCCATTTCCTAAAAAAGATTGAAAAACCGATGTTTTTTTAATAATGCACATATGTTCAAATTTATTAAATTTAGGTCTTTGATTATAAGTAATATTAAGCCAAAACATGGAAAAACGGACGTTTCAAAGGTTTGATCCATTTGCTAAAAATAAATTAGAAAACGGAAGTTTTTTGGATAATGCACCTATGTTCAAACTTATCAAATTAACGTCTCCGATTATATGTTATTTTAAGCCAAAAAGTTAAAAAAAACGGCCAGTTTTTAGATTCGATCGATTTCTTCAAAAAAGCTTCAAAATAGTCAGTTTTGGCAAAATAAACAGTTTTTCAAACTTAGAAAGTTATTGCTCTCAAAGCTAAGTAATATTACCTAAAACCTGAAAAAACGGCCGTTTTTAAAGTTTGATCCATTTCCTAAAAAAAATTAAAAAACGGGACCATTTTGGATAATACACATATGTTTAAACGTATCAAATTAAAGTCTCTGATTATAAGTAATATTAATCCAAAACATGGAAAAACGGAGAGTTTTTAGATTCGATCAATTTCTTAGAACAGCTTGAAAAAGGTCAGTTTTGGGAAAATAAACATTTTTAAAACTTAGCAAGTTATTGATTTCGAATCAAAGTAATATTAACTAAAACCTGAAAAAACGGACATTTTTAAGGTTTGATACATTTGCTAAAAAAGATTGAAAAACGAGAGTTTTGGGGATAATGAACATATTTTGAAACTTATTAAATTTAGGTCTCCGATTATAGGTAATATCTAACCAAAACATGAACAGTTATTAGATTCGATCGATTTCTTAAAATAAGCTTCAAAAACTTGAGTTTTGGGAAAATAAAAAGTTTTTCAAACATAGCAAGTTATTGTTCTCGAATATAAGTAATATTAAACAAAACCTTAAAAAACGGACGTTTTTAAGGTCTGATCCATTTTCTAAAAAAGATTAAAAAACGGAAGTTTTTTTGAAAAATGCACCTATGTTCAAACTTATAAAAATTAAGGTCCCTGATTATAAGTAATATTTAGCCAAAATATGGAGTAACCGCCTGTTTTGAGATTCGATCAATTTCTTAAAAAAAGCTTGATAAACGTCAGTTTTGGGAAAATAAACTGTTTTTCAAACTTAGCAATTTATTGCTCGCGAATCTTATTAATTTTAACCCAAACCCTGAAAAACGGTCGTTTTTAAGGTTTGATCCATTTTCTGAAAAAGATTGAAAAACGCGAGTTTTTTGGATAATACACATATCTGTAAACTTATGATATTAAGGTCTCCGAATTTTTAGTAATATTAGGTCAAAACATGGAAAAACGGCCAGTTTTGAGATTGATGAAATTTTTTAAAAACAGCTTAAAAATCGTCATTTTTGGGACAATAACCAGTATTTCAAACTTAGAAAGTTATTGCTTTCAAATCTAGGTAATATTAACCTACAACCTGAAAAAACGGCTCTTTTTAAGGTTTGATCTATTTCCTAAAAAAGATTGAAAAACGGATGTTTTTTGAATAATGCACATATGTTCAAACTTATCAAATTAAGGTCTTTGATTATAAGTAATATTAAGCCAAAACATGGAAAAACGGACGTTTTAAAGGTTTGATCCATTTGCTAAAAATAAATTGAAAAACGGGCGTTTTTTGGATAATGCACCTATGTTCAAACTTATCAAATTAAGTTCTCCGATTATATGTAATATTAAGCCAAAACATAAAAAAACGGCCAGTTTTTAGATTCGATCGATTTCTTCAAAAAAGCTTCAAAATATTCAGTCTTAGGAAAATAAACACCTTTTCAAACTTTGCACATTATTGCCTTCAATTATAAGTCATATTTGCCAAAACAATGAAAAACGGCCGTTTTCAAGGTTTGATTTATTTCCTAAAAAAGATTGATAAACGGGAGTTTTCGGATAATGCACATATGTTCAAACTTATCAAATTAAGCTTGCCGATTATAAGTAATATTAAGCCAAAATATGGAAAAACGGCTTAATAAAATTTGATCAATTTCCTGAAAAAGCTTGAAAATCGTCAATTTGAGGAAAATAAACAGCTTTTCAAACTTAGCAAGTTATTGCCTTCAAATATAATTAATATATAACAAAACCTAAAAAACTGCCGTTTTTTTGAGGTTTGATCCATTTTCTAAAAAAGATTGTGAACGGGAATTTTTTAGATAATGAACATATTTTGAAACTTATTAAATTTAGGTCTCTGATTATAGGTAATATCTAGCCAAAACATGGACAAACGTCCAGTTATTATATTCGATCGATTTCTTGAAAAAAGCTTCAAAAACTTGAGTTTTGGGAAAATAAAAAGTTTTTCAAACTTAGCAAGTTATTGTTCTCGAATATAAGTAATATTAAACAAAACCTTAAAAAACGGACGTTTCTAAGGTTTTATCCATTTTCTTAAAAAGATTGAAAAACGGGAGTTTTTTTGAAAAATGCACCTATGTTCAAACTTATAAAAATTAAGGTCTCCGTTTATAAGTAATATTAAGCTAAAATATGGAGTAACTGCCTTTTTTGAGATTCGATAAATTTCTTAAAAAAAGCTTGCTAAACGTCAGTTTTGGAAAAATAACCTGTTTTTCAAACTTAGCAATTTATTGCTCGCGAATCTAATAAATATTAACCAAAACCCTGAAAAACGGCCGTTTTTAAGGTTTGATATATTTCCTGAAAAAGATTGAGGAACGGGAGTTTTGTGGATAATACACATATCTGTAATCTTATGAAATTAAGGTCTCCGATTTTTAGTAATATTAAGCCAAAACATGGGAAAACGGCCAGTTTGGAGATTGATGAAATGTTTTATAAACAGCTTAAAAATCATCAGTTTTGGGTCAATAACCAGTATTTATAACTTCTTTCAAATCTAGGTAATAACCTAAAACCTGAAAAAACGGCATTTTTTAAGGTTTCATCTATTTCCTAAATAAGATTGAAAAACCGATGTTTTTGTAATAATGCACATATGTTCAAACTTATCAAATTAAGGTCTCCGATTATAAGTAATATTAAGCCAAAATATGTAAAAACGTCTTGATTAGGATTTGATCAATTTCCTAAAATAGCTTTAAAAACGTTAGTTTTGGGGAAAATAAACAGCATTTCAAACTTAGCAATTTATTTCCTTCAAATATAATTAATATTGAATAAAACCTAAAAAAATTGCCGTTTTTAAGGTTTGATCAATTTCCTAAAAAAGATTGAAAAACGTCAGTTTTAGGAAAATAAATACTTTTTAAAACTTAGCCAGTTATAGCTTTCGACAATAAGTAATATTAACCAAAACCTAGAAAGACGGCTGTTTTTAAGGTTTGATCCATTAACAAAAAAAGATGGAAGCCAAAATTTTTAGATAATGCACATATGTTCAAACTTATCAAATTAAGGTCTCCGATTATAACAAAGATTCAGCTAAAGCATTAAAATACGGCCAGTTTTAGGATTTAATCGATTTTCTAAAAAAGCTTGAAAAATGTCAGTCTTAGGAAAATAAACACCTTTTCAAACTTTGCACATTATTGCCTTCAATTATAAGTCATATTTGCCAAAACAATGAAAAACGGCCGTTTTCAAGGTTTGATTTATTTCCTAAAAAAGATTGATAAACGGGAGTTTTCGGATAATGCACATATGTTCAAACTTATCAAATTAAGCTTGCCGATTATAAGTAATATTAAGCCAAAATATGGAAAAACGGCTTAATAAAATTTGATCAATTTCCTGAAAAAGCTTGAAAATCGTCAATTTGAGGAAAATAAACAGCTTTTCAAACTTAGCAAGTTATTGCCTTCAAATATAATTAATATATAACAAAACCTAAAAAACTGCCGTTTTTTTGAGGTTTGATCCATTTTCTAAAAAAGATTGTGAACGGGAATTTTTTAAATAATGCACATATGTGTAAACTTATCAAATTAAGGTTTTCGTTGATAATTAATATTGAGCTAAAACATGAAAAAATAGCCAGTTTTAAGATTGATCAATTTCATAAAAAAGCTTGAAAAACGTTAATTTGGGGAAAATTAACAGCTTTTCAAACTTAGCAAGTTATTGCTCTCAAATATAAGGAATATTTACCAAAACCTGGAAAAACGGTGGTTTTTAAGGTTTGATCCAATTCCTAAAAAAGTTTAAAAAATGGGAGTATTTTTGATAATGCACATATGTCCAAACTTATAAAAAAAAGGTCTCCGAATCTAATTAATATTAAGCCTAACATGGAAAAACAGCCAGTTTTTAGATTTGATCGATTTCTTAAAAAAGCTTGAAAAACGTCGGTTTTAGGAAAATAAACAGCTTTTACAACTTAGCAAGTTATTGCTCTCAATGATAATTAATAATAACTAAAACCTAGAAAAACAGCCGTTGTGAAGGTTTGATCCATTTCCTAAAAAAGATTAGTAAATGGGAGTTTTTTGGCTAATGCATATATGGTCGAACTTGTTAAATTAAGGTTTACGATTATAAATAATATTAAGCTAAAATATAGAAAAACGGCTTGATTAGGATTTGATCAATTTCTAAAAAAGCTTGAAAAACGTCAATTGAGGAAAATAAACAGCTTTTGAAACTTAGCAAGTTATTAATCTCAATTATAAAGAATTTTAACCAAAACCTAGAAAAACGATGGTTTTTAAGGTTTGATCCACTTCCTAAAAAAGATTGAAAAACGGGAGTATTTTTGATAATGCACATATGTTCAAACTTAGCAAATTAAAGTAAACGATTATATGTAATATTAAGCCAAAACATGAAAAAACGGCCAGTTTACAGATTTAATCGTTTTCCTAAAAACTTGAAAAACCTCAGTTTACGGGAAAATAAACAGCTTTTCGAACTTAGCAAGTTATTGCTCTCGATTATAAGTAATATTAACCAAAACCTGGAAAAACGGCCGTTTTTAAGGTTTGATCCATTTCCTGATAAAGTTGTGAAAACACGAATTTTTGAAAATTGAACATATGTTCAAACCTATCAAATTAAGGTCTCCGATTATAAGTAATATTAAGCCAAAACATGAAAAAACGGCCTGTTTCGAAATATGATAAAATTTCTAAAAAAGCTTGAAAAACGTCAGTGTTAGGAAAATAAATAGCATTTCAAACTTAGCAAGTTTTTGCTTTCCAATATAAGTAATATTAAACAAAAACTGGAAAAAAGGTTTTTTAAGATTTGATCAATTTCCTAAAAAAGATTGAAAAACGGGAGTTTTTTGGATAATGAACATATATTCAAACTTTTTGAATTAAGGTCTCCAATTATAAGTAATATTAAGCCAAAACGTGGATAAAACAGCCTCTTTTAAGATTTCATCAATTTCCTAAAAAAGCTTAAAAAACTTCCTTGTTAGGAAAATAAATAGCATTTCAAACTTAGCAAGTTTTTGCTTTCGAATATATGTAATATTAAACAAAACCTGGAAAACCGCCTTTTTAAGATTTGATTAATTCCTCAAAAACATTGAAAAAAGGGAGTTTTATGGATAATGTACATATGTTCAAACTTATCAAATTAAGGTCTTCCCTTATAAGCAATATTAAGCAAAAAAAAGAAAAAACAGCCTGTTTTAAGATTTAATCAATTTCCTAAAAAAGCTTGAAAAACGTTGGTCTTAGGAAAATAAATAGCTTTTCTTACTTAGCAAGTTATTGCTTTCGAATCTAAGCAATATTAACCAAAACCTGGAAAAACGGCCGTTTTTAAGGTTTGATCCATTTCCTAAAAATGATGGAAAAACGGGAGTTTTGGGATAATGCACATAAGTTCAAACTTATCAAATTAAGGTCTCCGATTATATGTAATATTTAGCCGGTTTACAGATTTAATCGTTTTCCTAAAAACTTGAAAAACCTCAGTTTTAGGAAAATAAATAGCTTTTCAAATTAGCAAGGTATTGCTCTCGAATATAAGTAATATTCCCTAAAACCTGGAAAAACGGCCGTTTTTAAGGTTTGATCCATTTCCTAAAAAGATTAAAAAAACGAGTTTTTTGGACAATGTACGTATGTTCAAACTTATGAAATTTCGGGCTACGATTATAAGTAATATTAAGCCAAAACCTGAAAAAACGGCCTGTGGTAAGGTTTGATCAATTTCCTATAAAGCTTGAAAAACGTCAGTTTCAGAAAAAATAAACAGCTTTTCAAACTTCGCGGTTATTGCTCTCATATATAAAAAATATTAACCATAACCTGGAAAAAGTGCCGTTTTTAAGGCTTGATCTATTGCTATAAAAATGATTGAAAAATGGAAGTTGTTTGGATAATCTACATATGTTCAAACGTATAAAATCAAGGTCTCTGATTATAAGTAATATTAATCAGAAACATGGAAAATTGGCCTGTTTAAGATTTGATCAATTTTCTAAAAAAGCTTAAAAAACGTCAGTTTTGAGGAAATAAATAACTATTCCAACTTAACGAATCGTTGCTCTCAAATATAAGTAATATTAACCAAAACCTTGAATTACGGTGGTTTTTAAGGTTTGATCCATTTCCTAAAAAAGATTGAACAACGGGAGTTTTTTTGATAATGCACATATGTTCAAACTTATCAAATTAAGGTCTCCGATTATAAGTAATATTAAGCTAATTTATGGAAAAACGGCCTGTTTTAAGAATTGATCAATTCCCTAAAATAGTCTGAAAAACGTCAGTTTTGATAAAATAAATAGGTTTTTAAACTTAGAAAGTTATTGCTCTCGAATATAAGGTAATATTAACCAAAACCTGAATAACGGTCGTTTTTAAGGTTTGATCCATTTCCTAAAAAAGATTTAAAAACAAGAGTTTTTAGGACAATGTACATATGTTCAAACTTTTCAAATTAAGGTTCCCGCTTATAAGTAAGATTAGATTAATTTTTTAAAAAAGCTTGAAAAACGTCAGTTTTAGGAAAATATCAGCTTTATAAACTTAGTGAGTTATTGCATTCGAATATAAGTAATATTAACCAAAACATGGAAAAACGGTTGTTTTTTAGGTTTGATCCATTTCCTAAAATTAATTAAAAAACGAAGTTTTTTGGATAATGTTCATATATGTAAACTTATCAAATTTAGGTCTCAAAGTATACGTAATATTAAGCCAAAACATGGAAAAACGCCCTGTTTTAAGATTTGATCAATTTACTCAAAAAGCTTGTAAATTAGTCATTTTGGGGAAAATAAACAGCTTTTCAAACCTTGCGAGTAATTGCTTTGAAATATAAGAAATATTAACCATAACCGAAAAAACGGCCGTTTTTAAGGTTTGATCCATTCTCTGAAAAAAGATTGAAAAACGGGAGTTTTTTGGATAATCTACATGTGTTCAAACTTATTAAATTAAGGTTTCCGATTATAAGTAATATTAAGCTAATTTATGGAAAAACGGCCTGTTTTAAGATTTGATCAATTTCCTAAAATAGCCTGAAAAACGTCAGTTTTGATAAAATAAATAAGTTTTCAAACTTAAAAAGTTATTGCTCTCGAATATAAGGTAATATTAACCAAAACCTGAAAAACGGTCGTTTTTAAGGTTTGGTTTATTTCCTAAAAAAGATTTAAAAACGAGAGTTTTTTGGACAATGTACATATGTTCAAACTTTTTAAATTAAGGTTTCCGCTTATAAGTAATATTAAGCTAAATCATGGAAAAACGGCCTGTTTTAAGATTAGATCAATTTCTTAAAAAAGCTTGAAAAACGTCAGTTTTAGGAAAATATGAATAGTATTAACCAAAACCTTTTAAAAGCGGCCGTTTTAAGGTTTGATCCATTTCCTATAAAAGATTGAAAAACGGGAGTTTTGGGATAATGCACATATGTTCAAACTTATCAAATTAAGTTCTTCGATTATGTGTAATATAAGGCCAAAATATGGAAAAACGGCTAGTTTTGAATTTGGTCAATCTCCTAAACAAGCTTGAAAAACGTCGGTTTTGGAATATTCAAGGGAAATAACTTTCTATGCTGGAAAATCTATTTATTTTTCCCAAACTGACGTTTTTCAACCTTAAAACAAACCGTTTTTTCATGTTTTGGCTTAATATTATTTATAATGGAAAACCTTATTTTGATAAGTTTGAACATGTTTGCAATATCAAAAAAACTGCCGTTTTTCAATCCATTTAGGAAATGATTCAAACCCTAACAGACGCTGTTTTTCCAACTTTTGGTTAATATTAGTTAAAATCGAGAGCAATAACTTGCTAAGTTTAAAAAGCTGTTTATTTTCAAAAACTGACGTTTTTCGAGCTTTTCAAGGAAACCGATCAAACTCTAAATCAAGCCGTTTTTCAATGTTTTGGCTTGATATTATTTATAATCGAAAACGTTAATTTGATTAGTTTGAACATATGTGCATTATCATAAAAAGTCCCTTTTTTTCAATCTTATTTAGGAAATGGATCAAACCGTAAAAAGGCCGTTTTTTCAGGTTTTGGTTAATATTACTATTAAATTGCTAAGTTTGAAAAGCTGTTTATTTTCATAAAACTGACGTTCTCATTTTTTCCATGAAATTAATCAGATGCAAAAATAGGCCGTTTTTCAATGTTTTAGCTTACTATTACTTATAATCGAAAACCTTAATTTGATAAGTTTGAACATATCTGCATTATCAAAAAAACTCCTCTTTTTCAATATTTTTTAGGAATTGGATCAAACCTTATAAAACGCAGTTCACCATGTTTTGGTTAATATTACTTATAATCGCGATCAATAACTTACTAAGTTTGAAAATCTGTATTTTCCTAAAACTGAGGTGTTTCAAGCCTTTTTAGTATATCGATTAAACCTCAAAAGAGGCCGTTTTTCCATGTTTTAACTTAATATTAGTTTCGTAGAATGCCCCCCTTTTTGTTCTATTCTACAAGTACTAAGAGTTCTTATATGGATATCCTAAAGAAGAGAGCCATTTGAAAGACGTAAGGATATAGAGAAACGCACAAAATTCCTAAAATAAACTTATATTTTAACTTTAACAATTAATTACTTAAAATTTAAACATTAACCACAGCAATACTCCGAATATTATTACACACAAGATTTAATTCAATTATTTTGACTCTCTAAAATTGGTTAATTTCGTTACACACAGCACTATATATGATTTAGGCTTACGGACTCTACTGTAGTTTAATTCTGAAATAAGTGACGTTTTTCAAGCGTTTAGGACAAAAGAATCAAACTTTTCAAAGGGCCGATATTCCAAGTTTGATTATAATATTGCTAACAATCGAAAACAATAATTTGTTAAGTTTTAAAATATGTGCATTATATGTTAATTATTCAAAAAGTACCTTTTTTGAATCTTTTTGATGAAATAAATCAAACTTTTGTAAAGCGACGATTTTGCATGTTTATACTCTTCTGCTAATAATCCAAAACAAAAATTTGAAAAAAAACCTGCCGTTTTTGAAGCTTTTATAGGAAATGGATCCAAACCTAAAAAATGCCGTTTATGCATGTTTCCGGTTAATATTGATGATAATCCAAAACCTTAAATTGATAAATTTGAACATCATTGCATTATTAAAAAAACTGCCGTTTTTTAAGCTCTTTTAGGAAATGGATAAAGCCTTAAAATAGGCTGATTTTACAGGTTTTCGGTTAATATTTCTTATAATCGAAAACCTTAATTTGATATGTTTAAACATGTGTGAGTTATTCAACAAACTGCCATTTTTCAAGGTTATTTAGGAAATAGAACAAAACTTAAAATAGGCCGTTTTTCCATGTTTTGGGTTAATTTTACTTATAATTAAAACCTTAATTTGATATGTTTGAACATCTGTCCAGTATTCAAAAACTGGCATTTTCAAGCTTTTTTAGGAATTGGATCAAACATCAAAAATGGCCGTTTTTCCAGGTTGTCGATTAATATTACTAATAATCGAAAACCTTTATTTGATAAGTTTGTAAATCTGTGCATTATTCTCAACACGGCCGTTTTTCAATATTTTTTAGGAAATGTATCAAATTATAAAAAAGGCCGTTTTTCAAGGTTTTTTTATATTACTTATAATCGAAATCAATAACTTGGAAAGTTTGAACATCTGTGCATTATTCCAAAAAATGCCGTATTTCAAGCTTTTTTAGGAAATGGATCAAACCTTAAAAAGGCCGTTTTTCCAAGAATTATTTAATATTAGTGATAAAGGAAAGCAATGACTTGTTAAGTTTGAAAAGTTGTGCATTATTCCAAAAAACTTTAGTTTTTCAATCTTTTTTAGGAAATGGATCAAACCTTTAAAAAGGCCCTTTTTCCAGGTTTTCGTTAATATTACTTGTTTTCAAAAGCATTATCTTGATAAGTTTGAAAATCTGATCAATATTCCTAAAACTGACTAATTTAAATCTTTTTTAGAGAATGGATCAAATTATATAAAGGTTGTTATTCCAGGTCTTATGCTCTTTTGCTTATAATCGAAAACATTAAGTTGATAATTTTGAAAATCTGTGTATTATTCCCAAAACTGCCGTTTTTCGAGATTTTGTAGTAAAGGATCAATCATTGAAAAAGCCCGTTTTTTCAGGTTTTCGTTAATATTACTTATAAACGAAAACCTTAATTTGATTCATTTGAACATCTGTGCATTATTAAGAAAAAGCCACGTTTTTCAATCTTTTTTAGGAAATGGATCAAACCTTACAAAAGGCCGTTTTTTCAGGTTTTCGTTAATATTACTTATAATTGAAAGTAATAAACTGATAAGTTTGAAAATCTGTGCAATGTTCCTAAAAATGACGTATTTCACTCTGTTTTAGGAAAGGAATAAAATTAGAAAAGAGGTCGTATTTGGAGCTTTTATCATGCTTTGCTTATAATCGAAAACAATAATTTGATAATTTTGAAAATCTGTTAATTATTCTCAAAACTGCAGTGTTTTAAGATTTTTTAGGAAATGGGTCAAACCTTAAAAAAGGCCGTTTTTCCATGTTTTCGTTAATATTACTCATATTTAAAATTAATAATTTGAAAATCTGTGCAATATTCCAAAAACTGACGTATTTCAATTTTTTTTAGGAAATGGATCAAATTATAAAAGAGGTCGTTTTTGGATCTTTTATGCTGCTTTGATTATAATCGAAAATAATAATTTAATAATTTAAGGAAATTGATAAAACCTTAAAAAGACTGTTTTAAGACGTTTTCTTTAATATTAATCATAAATGAAAGCAATAACTTTATAATTTTGAAAAGTTGTGTATTATTCCTAAAATTGCTGTTTTTCTATCTTTTTTTAGGGAATGGATCAAATTATAATAAGGTCAATTTTGCAGCTTTATTCTCTTTTGCCTAGAATCGAAAACAATAATTTGAAAAAAATCTGTGGATTATTCCAAAAACTGCAGTTTTTAACTGTTTTTAGGAGATGGATTAAACCTTAAGAAAGGCGATTTTGCCAGGTTTTCGTTAATATTACTTATAATCGAAAACGATAATTTAATAAGTTTGAACATATGTGCTTATTTAAAAAAACTTACGTTTTTCAATCTTTTTTACGAAATGGATCAAATCTTAAAAAGGCCGTTTTCCCAGGTTTTCTTTAATATTACATTTAATCGAAAGCAATAACCTGATAAGTTTGAAAATCTGTGCATTATTCCAAAAACTGCAGTTTATCACGCTTGATAGGAAATGGATTAAACCTTACATCGGCCGCTTTTACAGGTTCTCGTTTATCTTACTAATAATCGAAAGCAATAATATGATAAGTTTGAAAATCGGTGTAATATTCCCAAACCGACGTATTTCAATCTTTTTTAGGAAATAGATCAAATTATCAAAAGGGCCGTTTTTACAGGTTTTATGCTCTTTTACTTATAATTCAAATTAATAATTTGGTAATTTAAAAAACTTGTGCACTATTCCAAATACTGTCGTTTTTTAAACATTGTTAGGAAATGCATCAAACCTCAAAAAGGGTCGTTTTTCCAGGTTTTTGTTAATATTACTTAAAATCAAAAACCTAAATTTGATAAGTTTGAATATCTTTCTTATAAAAAAACTCACGTTTTTCAATCTTTTTCCAGAAATGGATCAATTTTTAAAAAAGGCCGTTTTTCCAGTTTTTCGTTAATATTACTCAAAATATGTGCAATATTTCCCAAACTGCCGTTTTTAATCGTTTTAGGGAATGGATCAAATTATAAAAAGGTCATTTTTCCTGGTTGTATGCTCTTCTTCTTATAATCGAAAACACTAATTTTCTAATTTTGAAAATCGGTGCATTTTTCCCCAAACCGCTGTTTTTAAGAGGTTTTTGTTAATATTACTTATAATCAAAAACCTGTAATTTGATAAGTTTGAATATCTTTCTTATAAAAAAACTCACGTTTTTCAATCTTTTTCCAGAAATGGATCAAACCTTAAAAAAGGCCGTTTTTCAAGTTTTTTTTATATTACTTGTAACCGAAAGCATTATCTTGATAAGTTTGAAAATCTGATCAATATTCCTAAAACTGACTAATTTAAATCTTTTTTAGAGAATGGATCAAATTATATAAAGGTTGTTATTCCAGGTCTTATGCTCTTTTGCTTATAATCGAAAACATTAAGTTGATAATTTTGAAAATCTGTGTATTATTCCCAAAACTGCCGTTTTTCGAGATTTTGTAGTAAAGGATCAATCATTGAAAAAGCCCGTTTTTTCAGGTTTTCGTTAATATTACTTATAAACGAAAACCTTAATTTGATTCATTTGAACATCTGTGCATTATTAAGAAAAAGCCACGTTTTTCAATCTTTTTTAGGAAATGGATCAAACCTTACAAAAGGCCGTTTTTTCAGGTTTTCGTTAATATTACTTATAATTGAAAGCAATAAACTGATAAGTTTGAAAATCTGTGCAATGTTCCTAAAAATGACGTATTTCACTCTGTTTTAGGAAAGGAATAAAATTAGAAAAGAGGTCGTATTTGGAGCTTTTATCATGCTTTGCTTATAATCGAAAACAATAATTTGATAATTTTGAAAATCTGTTAATTATTCTCAAAACTGCAGTGTTTTAAGATTTTTTAGGAAATGGGTCAAACCTTAAAAAAGGCCGTTTTTCCATGTTTTCGTTAATATTACTCATATTTAAAATTAATAATTTGAAAATCTGTGCAATATTCCAAAAACTGACGTATTTCAATTTTTTTTAGGAAATGGATCAAATTATAAAAGAGGTCGTTTTTGGATCTTTTATGCTGCTTTGATTATAATCGAAAATAATAATTTAATAATTTAAGGAAATTGATAAAACCTTAAAAAGACTGTTTTAAGACGTTTTCTTTAATATTAATCATAAATGAAAGCAATAACTTTATAATTTTGAAAAGTTGTGTATTATTCCTAAAATTGCTGTTTTTCTATCTTTTTTTAGGGAATGGATCAAATTATAATAAGGTCAATTTTGCAGCTTTATTCTCTTTTGCCTAGAATCGAAAACAATAATTTGAAAAAAATCTGTGGATTATTCCAAAAACTGCAGTTTTTAACTGTTTTTAGGAGATGGATTAAACCTTAAGAAAGGCGATTTTGCCAGGTTTTCGTTAATATTACTTATAATCGAAAACGATAATTTAATAAGTTTGAACATATGTGCTTATTTAAAAAAACTTACGTTTTTCAATCTTTTTTACGAAATGGATCAAATCTTAAAAAGGCCGTTTTCCCAGGTTTTCTTTAATATTACATTTAATCGAAAGCAATAACCTGATAAGTTTGAAAATCTGTGCATTATTCCAAAAACTGCAGTTTATCACGCTTGATAGGAAATGGATTAAACCTTACATCGGCCGCTTTTACAGGTTCTCGTTTATCTTACTAATAATCGAAAGCAATAATATGATAAGTTTGAAAATCGGTGTAATATTCCCAAACCGACGTATTTCAATCTTTTTTAGGAAATAGATCAAATTATCAAAAGGGCCGTTTTTACAGGTTTTATGCTCTTTTACTTATAATTCAAATTAATAATTTGGTAATTTAAAAAACTTGTGCACTATTCCAAATACTGTCGTTTTTTAAACATTGTTAGGAAATGCATCAAACCTCAAAAAGGGTCGTTTTTCCAGGTTTTTGTTAATATTACTTAAAATCAAAAACCTAAATTTGATAAGTTTGAATATCTTTCTTATAAAAAAACTCACGTTTTTCAATCTTTTTCCAGAAATGGATCAATTTTTAAAAAAGGCCGTTTTTCCAGTTTTTCGTTAATATTACTCAAAATATGTGCAATATTTCCCAAACTGCCGTTTTTAATCGTTTTAGGGAATGGATCAAATTATAAAAAGGTCATTTTTCCTGGTTGTATGCTCTTCTTCTTATAATCGAAAACACTAATTTTCTAATTTTGAAAATCGGTGCATTTTTCCCCAAACCGCTGTTTTTAAGAGGTTTTTGTTAATATTACTTATAATCAAAAACCTGTAATTTGATAAGTTTGAATATCTTTCTTATAAAAAAACTCACGTTTTTCAATCTTTTTCCAGAAATGGATCAAACCTTAAAAAAGGCCGTTTTTCAAGTTTTTTTTATATTACTTGTAACCGAAAGCATTATCTTGATAAGTTTGAAAATCTGATCAATATTCCTAAAACTGACTAATTTAAATCTTTTTTAGAGAATGGATCAAATTATATAAAGGTTGTTATTCCAGGTCTTATGCTCTTTTGCTTATAATCGAAAACATTAAGTTGATAATTTTGAAAATCTGTGTATTATTCCCAAAACTGCCGTTTTTCGAGATTTTGTAGTAAAGGATCAATCATTGAAAAAGCCCGTTTTTTCAGGTTTTCGTTAATATTACTTATAAACGAAAACCTTAATTTGATTCATTTGAACATCTGTGCATTATTAAGAAAAAGCCACGTTTTTCAATCTTTTTTAGGAAATGGATCAAACCTTACAAAAGGCCGTTTTTTCAGGTTTTCGTTAATATTACTTATAATTGAAAGCAATAAACTGATAAGTTTGAAAATCTGTGCAATGTTCCTAAAAATGACGTATTTCACTCTGTTTTAGGAAAGGAATAAAATTAGAAAAGAGGTCGTATTTGGAGCTTTTATCATGCTTTGCTTATAATCGAAAACAATAATTTGATAATTTTGAAAATCTGTTAATTATTCTCAAAACTGCAGTGTTTTAAGATTTTTTAGGAAATGGGTCAAACCTTAAAAAAGGCCGTTTTTCCATGTTTTCGTTAATATTACTCATATTTAAAATTAATAATTTGAAAATCTGTGCAATATTCCAAAAACTGACGTATTTCAATTTTTTTTAGGAAATGGATCAAATTATAAAAGAGGTCGTTTTTGGATCTTTTATGCTGCTTTGATTATAATCGAAAATAATAATTTAATAATTTAAGGAAATTGATAAAACCTTAAAAAGACTGTTTTAAGACGTTTTCTTTAATATTAATCATAAATGAAAGCAATAACTTTATAATTTTGAAAAGTTGTGTATTATTCCTAAAATTGCTGTTTTTCTATCTTTTTTTAGGGAATGGATCAAATTATAATAAGGTCAATTTTGCAGCTTTATTCTCTTTTGCCTAGAATCGAAAACAATAATTTGAAAAAAATCTGTGGATTATTCCAAAAACTGCAGTTTTTAACTGTTTTTAGGAGATGGATTAAACCTTAAGAAAGGCGATTTTGCCAGGTTTTCGTTAATATTACTTATAATCGAAAACGATAATTTAATAAGTTTGAACATATGTGCTTATTTAAAAAAACTTACGTTTTTCAATCTTTTTTACGAAATGGATCAAATCTTAAAAAGGCCGTTTTCCCAGGTTTTCTTTAATATTACATTTAATCGAAAGCAATAACCTGATAAGTTTGAAAATCTGTGCATTATTCCAAAAACTGCAGTTTATCACGCTTGATAGGAAATGGATTAAACCTTACATCGGCCGCTTTTACAGGTTCTCGTTTATCTTACTAATAATCGAAAGCAATAATATGATAAGTTTGAAAATCGGTGTAATATTCCCAAACCGACGTATTTCAATCTTTTTTAGGAAATAGATCAAATTATCAAAAGGGCCGTTTTTACAGGTTTTATGCTCTTTTACTTATAATTCAAATTAATAATTTGGTAATTTAAAAAACTTGTGCACTATTCCAAATACTGTCGTTTTTTAAACATTGTTAGGAAATGCATCAAACCTCAAAAAGGGTCGTTTTTCCAGGTTTTTGTTAATATTACTTAAAATCAAAAACCTAAATTTGATAAGTTTGAATATCTTTCTTATAAAAAAACTCACGTTTTTCAATCTTTTTCCAGAAATGGATCAATTTTTAAAAAAGGCCGTTTTTCCAGTTTTTCGTTAATATTACTCAAAATATGTGCAATATTTCCCAAACTGCCGTTTTTAATCGTTTTAGGGAATGGATCAAATTATAAAAAGGTCATTTTTCCTGGTTGTATGCTCTTCTTCTTATAATCGAAAACACTAATTTTCTAATTTTGAAAATCGGTGCATTTTTCCCCAAACCGCTGTTTTTAAGAGGTTTTTGTTAATATTACTTATAATCAAAAACCTGTAATTTGATAAGTTTGAATATCTTTCTTATAAAAAAACTCACGTTTTTCAATCTTTTTCCAGAAATGGATCAAACCTTAAAAAAGGCCGTTTTTCAAGTTTTTTTTATATTACTTGTAACCGAAAGCACTATCTTGATAAGTTTGAAAATCTGTTCAATATTCAAATGGATTAAATTATAAAAAAGGTCGTTTTGCCACGTTTCATGCTCATTTGCTTATAATCGAAAACAATAATTTGATAATTTTTAAATTCTGTGCTTTTTTAAAAAGTTTGATTAATAGGAAATTAACAGAATTTCCTATTCTTGAAATATTTTATCGTTATAATATGCAATATAAACCGAAAACCGGGAAAATCTTACCTTTTAAAAAGTTTGATTCATTTCTCTATAAAGCTTGAAAAACGGAACTTTTTGAATAATTAACAGACTTTATTATTTTCGAATTTGTGCAAGGCTATGAATTGAAATTTTAAGTGAATACATGGAAAATCGGACATTTCAAAATGTTGAATTCATTTTTTTAAAAAAAGCTTGAAAATTGCACTTTTTGAATAATGAGTGAAACACTGATTATGGAAATAGTTTATTGGTATAATATGTAATATTACCAGAAAATCGTCCCTTTTAAAAGTTTGATTCATTTGGTCTAAAAGCTTGAAAAACATCACTTTATGCATAATTAACAGAATTTCTAATTCACGAAATAGATTATTGATATAATATGAAATATTAACCAAAAAGCTGTTAAATCGGACTTTTTAAAAAGTTTGATTCTTTTCAGCAAAAAAATTGAAAAACGGCACTCGTTGAATTATTAACAAAATTTTTGCTTTTGAAATAGTTTATTAGTATAATATAACCTGGAAAATGCGCCCTGTAAAAATTTTGATATTAATCAAAAAGTGGCACTTTTTGAATAATTAACAGAATTTCTGATTCTTAAAATAGTTTATTGGTATAATATGGAATATCAACCGAAAACCTGATAAATTGGCGTTTTAAAAAGTTAGATTTATTACATAAAAAAGCTTGAGAAACCGCATTTTTGAATAGTTAAGAGGATTAGTTATTCTCGACATCGTTTAGGGGTATAATATGCAATATAACAGAAAAAATCGAAAATCGGCATTTTAAAAGTTTGATTGATTTCGGGTAAAAGTTTGAAAACGTCACTTTTGGCATAAATAACAAAATTTCTAATTCAAAAAATAAATTATTGGTATTATAAACAATATTATCCGAAAACTTGTAAAATCGGCCCCTTTAAATAGTTTGATTCATTTCATCAAAAAGCTTGAAAAACGGCACTTTTTGAATAATTAACAGAATTTCTTATTTTTGAAATAGTTTAATGGTATAATATGGAATATCTACCAAAAACCTAAAAGATTGGCGTGTTAAAAAGTTAGATTTATTTTATAAAAAAGCTTGAGAAACGGCAATTTTTGAATAGTTAAGAGAATTAGTTAATCTCGACATTGTTTATGTGTATAATAAACAATATTAACCGAAAAGGTCGAAAATGGGCATTTTAAAGTTTGATTCAATTCGGGTAAAAGCTTGAAAAAAGTCACTTTTTACATAAATAACCGAATTTATAATTCACGAATTAAAGTATTGCCATAATAAAAAAATATCATCCAAAAACATGTAAAATCGACCCCTTTAAATAGTCTGATTCATTTCATCAAAGGGCTTAAAAAACGGCACTTTTCAAATAATTAACATAATTTCTGATTCTTAAAATAGTTTATTGGTATAATATGCAATATTAACCGAAAGCCTCGAAACTCGGCCCTCTTAAGAAGTATGATTCATTTCACCTAAAAGCTTAAAAACGGCACTCTTCGAATAATTAACAGAAATACTCGTTCTTAACATTGTTTAAGGGTATATAATGTAATATTAACGGAAAACTTGAAAAATCTGCCCTCTTAAAAAGTTTGATTCATTTTATCAAAAAGCTAGAAAACGGCACTTTTTAAATTATTGACAGAATTTCTGATTCTTTAAAAAGGTTATTGGTATAATATGCAATATTAACAGAAAAGAATGGAAAATTGGCTCTTTTAAAAAGTTTGATTCATTTCATCTAAAAGCTAGAAAACGGCACTCTCTGAATAGTCAACAGAATTACTCATTTTTGACATCGTTTATGGGTATAATATGCAATATTAACCGACAACCTGAAAAATCGACTGTTTTAAAAAGTTTGATTCATTCCCTTAAAAAGCTTGAAAAACGTCACTTTTGGCACAATTATCAGAATTTCTAATTCAAGAAATAGATTATTGGTTTAAATTGGAATTTTAAGTGAAAAACTAGAAAATCGGACCTTTTAAATAGTTTGATTTATTTCATCAAAAAGTTTGAAAAATGCCACTTTTTGAATAAATGGCAGAAACACTGATTATTGAATAGTTGATTGTTATAATAAAATCAGCCCTTTTAAAATCTTGAAAACGTCACTTTGTGCATAATTAACAGAATTTCTAATTCACGAAATAGTTTATTGATATAATAGTACATATTAACCAAAAAGCTGTAAAATCGGCCCTTTTAAAAAGTTCGATTCATTTCATCAAAAAAGCTTGAAAAACGGCACTTTGTTATTATTAACAGAATTTCTGATTTTTAAAATAGTTTATTAGTATAATATGCAATATTAACCGGGAACCTGGAAAATGGGCCCTGTAAAAAAGTTTGATTCATTCCTGAAAAAAGCTTAGATACGGCACTTTTCTGAATAATTAACATATTTTCTGATTCTATAAATAGTTTATTGGTATAATATGCAATATTAACCAAAAACCTCTGAAATTGGGGCTTTTAAAAAATTTGATTCATTTGATAAAATTGCTTGAAAAACGGAACTTTTTGAATAAATCACAGAAACACAAATTCTAGAAATAGTTAATTGGTATGAAACGCAATATTAACAGCAAACCTGGATATTCGGCCCTTTAAAAAGTTGGATTCATTCGTCTAAAATATTGAAAAAACGTCACTTTTTGCATAATTAATAGAATTTCTAATTGACGCAATAGATTATTGGTATAATATTGTGCTGGAGCGAATGTTAGTGTGTGTGTGAAGGGCCATTCTCCCACCCTTTTTCCCAATACCCTTTCCTTCCCTTTGTGCGAATGAGTGTATGTGAATAACTGGAATTTAAATTTTGTTTTGTTTTTTTTTTCAATTTTTATTGATGTTTGTATTCTCTTTTCAGAGATTAAATTTTTCAAAAAAATCTTCTAGCAAATATAAATATAAAAATTAATATTTAAAGAATTTTTAAAGCCGTAAATTAGAATTGGTCGTGCACAATAGGATGTACACTTAGAGAGTGGAAACTTGGAAGGACTGAGAGAGGGGTTCTCTAGGCGAGTGCTCCGCCCAGCCCTGATACGGAGTGCTTTTTTACCTCGCTTGCCACCTGCACTGCTCACCTGCATTGGCTGACGAGCCTGCTCCCCTTTTATATTGGCCTACTACCCCCCATCTCCCAGCGCACAAGTGATTCTCCCGTGCCCCTTTTCGTTCGGTTGTTTTTCGTTTTGTTGCGTGGACCTTGTTTGGGTTTGTACCGATTGTTCTCTGCACCCATTATATTTTATTTTGTTTTTCGGTTGGGAAGATTGAAATTTGTATAGAGTATTTTTTTTGAATGCGCACCGATGTTTATTTTTTGTAAATATAAACTGTAATTATCACTGGATTTTTTTTGTAAAGTAAAGGACTGTATATCAAGTCGTATCAACTCTTCCTCGGGGTTCTCAAGGTTCTTAAATTCTAGGATAAGTTTGGAACGCGGGGTTAGTGTTGCTTTCGGCTCGCTACATTTGGCGCCCGAAAAAGGACCTTGAGATCTATAAACTGGAGGAATTTGATTTCATTGCAGTCCATCTGTATATAGGTGAAGTAGTTTGATTGATTTTTCCCTCCTCCTATCCTCTGTTACTAACTTGGGAAAATGGCTCCGGCAGGAAGTTCAAATGATGAAGTAGTGCGATTGAGACTGGAATTGAGGAAGAAAGAAGAGGAGTGCAAAATGTTACGGGAAATGATTGAGGGGATGAGGAATGAGATGAAAGCGATGAATGAAAAGACTGATAGGAGGAAGGAGGAAATGGGAGACCAACAGGATCAGACTGACCGACGGATGCAGGACTTATATAACATGATGACAGGGGCTGGACCAATCCCAGGACCTAGGACCCTGACTCCTGCTCCGACTGAAGGGACTCCACTGAATGGAAGGGATGGCAGTGTGATTAAGTCTAGAGAAGATACTGTGAGAGTGAAAAGTAAGAGAGGAAGGAAGCATAGTTCTAATGTTAAGGATAGGAATCCGAGAGGAAAGAATGTGGATTTGCTATACTTAAATGAGGGATAGAGTGAAGATATGATTGGAATGAGTGAGACCGAGAGTAGCTCTTTGGAGAGCGAAGTGAATGTGGAGAAAGGAATTTTGATTAGGTGGGCAGTGCAGGTGGCAAGCGAGGTAAAAAAGCCCTCCGTCTCAGGGCTGGGCGAAGTACTCGCCTAGAGAACCCCTCTCGCAGTCCGTCCAAGCTTCCCCTCTCTTTGGTGTATATCCTAATGCGCACGACCAATTATAATTTACAGTTTTAATAATTCTTTAAATATTAATTTTTATATTTATATTTGGTAAAAGTTTTTTTTTCAAAATTTAATCTCTGAAAAGAGAATACAAACATCAATAAAAATTGAAAAAAAAAACGAAATTCGGGAATTTTGAGCGGTACTGCAAGCTCAAGTACCCGCAGAACAAGGGTCACTGGGTGAGTGTTCTTGGAGATTGTTTGGATGGAAAAGTTTTGGAATTCTTTTGGGGGATAACTAGTGTGAGTGAGCCTAAGTACGATGTAGTGAAAAAGTGGATGATTGGAAAGGTGAAACGAATGAAAGTGAGTGAATGAATTTGAGAAGGCGCGTATGGGTATGAACGAAGGGGTAAATATGTATGCACATAGGCTTGAGAGCATTGAAAGAACGAGGTATGACGATTTTGGAGTGAATGAGTGTAAACCACTGATGAGGAAGTTCCTGGACACAATCCCGCGAAAGGTGAGTAAAGGGCTCAGTGGATAGAGAAAGGTGAGAATGAGAGTGACAGGTGAACGGTTTATGTGGGAGGATGTGTTGGAGCTGTTGGAAGATAAACGATTCGATGATGAAAGCGATCTAGAAGAGGATGGATGGTACAGTGTGAATGTTGGGCGTAAGAAGTCCAGGAGCTTTTCTCAACCACAGCAGTTTGTCAGCTACAGGATGTCCTGAAGGCTGCACTAGCTGGAGTGATGTCGAGCTTCCTGGACCGGCAGAATGGATGGGTAAATAAAGGGTGGTCGAATGGAAAGGGACAGATGAATGTCAACCGTGGAAATGTGTATATGAGGGAACAACCGAGGTATATCCCATAGAATGAGAAGCAGAATGGATTGAAAAGGAATGTACAATGTCGTAGGTGTGGATGAAAGGGACATGTACTGGAGGAATGCAGGTGGACGTCTGGTTCATGTTTTGCGTGTGGAAAAAGGGGCATATGGTGAAAGATTGTCAGGAAAGTGTGAAGGAATGTTTCGAGTGTAAAGAGAAGGGTCATTTGAAGAGAGACTGTCCAAGTTGAATGGTGGAGTGACTGCTAGAGGACGTATGAATTATGCTTGTGGTAACTGTGGAAAGGCTGGTCATTATGCGAGAATGTGCCATGATCAGAGAAATGTATGTAGCTATTGTGCAATGGAAGGAAATTCGAGTGAAAAGTGTTGGATAAGATTAAGAGCGCAAGGTGTGAATGGAAAGGCGTAGTCGGGAATCTGAATCGTGAGAGGGTACCTGGTGAAGTATCCTCTGGGGGTGTGAGTGTGAAAGATGTGTTGTTAGGTCTGTCTAGTGTGAAAGTGCTGTCTGGTAGAAAGTATGAGTGTCTGAGTGTAAAGATTTAAGTAAATGGGATTGAGTGTTTGGCTTTGATAGATTCTGGGTGCAAGGATGTGTGTGATAAGGTGAGTGATAAAGCCCCCCTGTCTGAGTGTAAGAGTAGTTTGGTAGGTATTGGTAGTAGGAAAGTGCCTTTGATTGGAATGATAAGGTCAGTTGTTCAAGCGCATGGTATGTTGATGAAGGAATGTGAATTATCTGTTATTGTTAAGGTGAGTTTGGTGTGATTTTTGGGTATGATTTTATGAAAGTGAACCGTATGGTTGTGCATCCTGCGAGTGATCAGATTGAGAGAAAGATTGGTAAAAATGGGGTGTATAAGTTGTATGTAGGAAAAGATGGTAGTGTTTTAAGGAGTGTGTTTACTGGTATTGAAGTGACTGCTATGGAGAGGCTTGGGAAGGTAAAAGGGTGTCTGTTAGAGTCAGTTGTAGTAACGAAGTGAGTTTGGATGTGGGTGAGAACACTGTGGTATTGGATGGAGTGGATGCGTGTTATAGGGTAAGGCGTGTGGCTTGTGTGTTTGATGGATGGATGAGAATGAATGATCCGTTTGTATATGTGCAGGCGGACCCCAGTGTGAAAGAACAGGTAAGGGGGACCCAAGTCGGAGATGTACTGGGTCACCTCTCCACTGTCAATGAGGCTGGTATGGATGATAGCACGGATGTCAGGGTGAATGTTGCAAATAAAAAGACGTGTGAATGGACTTATAATGAAGTGAAGAGCATGGTTGAATTGGATGGATGTTTGACTGAGTATGAAAAGGAGGATGTGTATCGAATGATATTTGAACGAAAAGGAGCTCTCAGTAAGGGTGATCTGGATTTCGGGGTTGCTAGACTCCCGGAATTCAAAATTGTCATGAAGGAGGACTCCCCAATATATCAGCGACCGAGGCATTTCCCACGTCCGGTTGCTAATGAGATTGAGGAGCAGTGTTTGAAATTAGGGCAATTGGGGGTAATTGAAGAAAGTTAGAGTGCATGGAATAGCCCAATTGTGCCTGTATGTAAGCCGGATGGAAGATTGCGTCTATGTGTGGATTATCGAAAGGTGAATTAAAGGACTGTAGAAAGGTTTCCGATGTGTGTGTGGTATCTGAGTGTGTGTATAGTATGCATGGGATGGAGTGGTTTACGAAGCTGGATCTGGTACTAGGGTATTACCAGATGCCCATTGCTGAAGAGAGCCTGCCGGTAACTGCCTTCTCTTCCACAAAGAGGCATTATCAGTTTCGGAACCTCAGCTTTGGGTTGGCTAATGCTCCCGGAGCCTTCCAGAGGGCAATGAATGTTGTGTTGAGTAAGTTTGAAAGTAAGAATGTGATTGCGTTTATATATGATATTTTGATTATGACTAAGACTTTTGATGAGCATATGAGACTGGTGAATGATCTGTTGAGAACGTTAGAGAGTATTGGTGTGAAGGTGAAAGTAGCGAAGTGTGAATGGTTTGAAAAAGAAGTGGAATTCCTTGAAAATATGGTAAGTGAGTATGGGTTGCGAAAGTCGCTGAAGTATGTTAAGAAGGTGTGAATGTTTTCGAAACCTGTGACTGTGAAGCAGCTGAAGTCGTTTCTAGCTTTGATTTAGTTTCAGCGAAAGTTTATACGTGATTGTTCTGGTAGGAGTAAGCCTCTGACTGAGTGGATGGGCAAGAAAGGTAGTATGGTTGTCAGGTGGAATGATAAGATGAATGAGGCATATAAGAAACTGAAAGAGGCAGTAGCTGAAGATGTTGAATTGGCGTACCTGGATTATAGTGTGAATGTTAAAATGCATGAATTGTATACACATGCGAGGGGATATTGTATGGGAGGTTTTCTGATGCAAGAGCAGCGTTTAAATGGAGAGAATGTGAAGCAAATAATTGGACATGTATCCAAGACTATGAATGCGGCAAAGCGAAAATATTCGACTGTGGAACGAGAGTTGGCTGTGATAAGGTATTGTTTGAAAGTGTGGCATCCGTTTTTGTATGGTGTGATGAGTATGATAAAAACAGATCACCAACCTCTTATGTATTTGCAACGTATGAAATGGGCTGATAGTAGGATTGCGAGGACTTTTGAAGATTTGAGTGATTTTGACTATGTGATTGAATACGTGCCTGGTGAATGGGATGGAGTGGCTGATTTGATGTTAAGGTATCCTGGTATGAATGATGAAAATGTGTGTGGAGTGAGTGATCCTGATTATTCGCCGAGAAGAATTATGAGTGGAAAGGAGAGTAAGGGTGGTGGTGATTCCTTGTTTGGGAGTGTATCGAATGGTTTGCAAGATTTGAAGAGTGATGTAGTAGATGTGAGAGTGCTCGATAGTGTGGATGACTTAAGGAAGGAGGTAATGAGTGAAGTATGTAGGAAGCCTGAAAGTATTGTATGGCAAAGATGCGGAACTTTATGAAAGAATTGAGAGCTATGTGTATGCAAGGGGTCCCGCCGTTTCAGGAAGCGTTGATTGTAGTGAGTCGTTTGTATGGAGTGATTGTTTATGTGCCCTTAGGTGGGGAGAGGCCGATTGTGTACAAAGATGAGAAGATAAAGGGTTTGAATTTAAATGTGGTGCATTTGCAATGTTTGATCGCTGTGCACTACAATTGGGTGATTGTAAAGTGTTCATATATGAGAGAGAAGAATGATTGTCTGGATGAAGATGAGTGTGTGGTGAGTGATGATATAGGAGTTGATGACGGTGTAGATATCAGTGCTGATGTTTGTTTGCTTGTTCCTTCTGTATATTACGAACATGGTGGACCTGATATGATGGAAGCGAGAGTGAAAGTTGGTGAAAGGTTCTTCTGTGGTTTGATTTATACTGGAGCACAAGTGTCTTTAGTGAATGAGAGGATTCTGAGTAAGTATGATGAGTTTAGATGTTGCGAGCATAAACCTGTGAAGTTACGGATAGGTGGATTAGGGAATGACATGATAGTAGCATGGGAACAAGTTAGTCTGAAAGTGATTTTAAGTAATGGTGTGAATGTGAAGCATGACTTTGTGATTCTGAAAGATGAGCAAATGCCGTGTTGTTTTCTGCTTGGGATAGACTTTATGAGATTGAATGATTTTTCTCTGGATGCTGATAAGGATTTTCTTATGAAAGGCAAATGTGAGGTGATGAGGTTGAATGAGTGTGCGAAGAATGTAGTCAAACTTTGCGGTATGATTGAATTTCTCATGGATGATGAGAATGAGATTTTAAGTGATGATGATATTCTAGAGATGTCAGAGATGTGTCGTTTTGTCAGTGAGTTGAAGAGGTGTGTAATGACGCGTGTTGATTTGAATGAATGGCCTGAGTGTTTAAGTGATTTTAAAAGGTATGCTAAGTATTTTGTTGTTTCTATGGATTTTCTATATTTTGTGAGGCATGTCAGTTAGTATGTACCTGTGATGACCTTGGTTAGTCTAATTGGTCTGGTGAAGGTTGTGCATGATAATTATGGGCATATGGGTAAGTTTAAGCTGTGGGAGTGTATGCAGGAGCGTGTGTTCCATCCGTTTCTGAGAACTGTTGTGAATGATGTTGCGACTACATGTGAAAGGTGTCAAAAGCGAAAGGTGCAAGGTGTGAAAGTGAAACCACCGATGTTGAAAGTTGATGCGAAAGAACCGTTTGAATTGGTAGTGATTGATTGTGTCTTTGCTGTGTACGAGTGCTGGGAATGTTGGTATGGTTGTTATGGTTGATCATAAAAGTAAGTTTGTGTATGCAGCGCCTGTGAGAGATAAAAAGAGTGTGACTGTTGCACGTCTGGTTAAGCAGTTGTTTTTTCATATGTGTGTATGGAAGCCTAGAAGATGTCTGAGTGATAATGGGCCTCGACTTGTAGGAGATGCGTTTAAGCAAATGCTGAGAGAGAATGGTGTGGAGCATGTGAAAACGACTCCGTATGTACCGTCTTCAAATGGGTTGGCTGAACGTGCGATAAGAACTTTGTGTAAGATGTTAAGAATGATGAGTACGACATTAAATGACGGGGATATATGGTTGGGAAGAGTGTTGTGGGCATATAATTCGACCGTGCATAGTGCCACTGGAATGTCCCCGTGTCAGTTTGTGATGAACTTTGAAAGGCGATTGAAAGATAAGCTTCGTTCAAATAAAAGTAAGCAGAGTGTATGGCGTGAGGCGCATGAAAAGTTCCGTTTATTTGAATTAGGTGCGAAAGTATTGAAAGTGAAAGATGTGAAGGGTAGGTTAAATGTGTCGAAGATGAGTGAAAAGTTTGATGGACCTTATAGAGTTGTGAGAGTTAGGGAAAATGGAGTGACATATATTTTGGAGAGTTTAAATGACATTATGACTGAGAGAGTGCGGGCTCATCAGTCAGTTAAGGATATGGAGAGAACCTCCTAACTACCAGGTGAGTCATCCAGTGTATGAACTGTGCAGAGAGAGGTAAAGTGCATGATGATGAGATTGAATGTGATAGTATGGATCTGCATGGGAAAGAGCTAGTCTTGGTCTCGAGGAGTAAAAAGCGTACCAAAAAAAGTGAAAGGAAGAATGCAAGTATGAATGAAAGTAAGTCTAAGCAGAGTCATTCTGGTATGGGTGAGCTTTAAAGAGAGATTGAGTGTATGCATAAACAGGTGAATGATTTGGCTGGTGTAGTTAGACGAGTGAGTGAGCTGCCTGTGCCTGATTTTTCTGGTTTTGGGAACAGTATGAATGATAGTGTGTTTGGGCAGAATAAACCCAGTGTGGATGAATTTTGAGGTTTTATGAATGGTAATAGTAGCGGCGAGTTTGATTTAGTGAATGATGAAGTGGCTGATTTTTCAGGTTTCTGGTGGGAACCAGTCGAAGAGGGTTTTGGTATGCCTGTTTAGAATAGAGGGGATGTGAATGACCTGTCTGATTTGCAAGAGTGTGCTTTGAGTTTGATGAGGGCTGTGAGTGAGGAGTAACAAGGAGTAACAAGTAAAAGAAGTACCCTAGCAGGCCTTACGGTTCATTTAAGCAGGGTACCTTTGGACTAACAATCGAGCGGGTATATGGCTGCTCAATTGTATTGCGTCCCTAAACGGCCACTTTTCAAGACTTTGTCTAGTCTTGACTTGAACTGATCAACAGATTCACTGATGACAACTTCCACTGGGAGTGCGTTCCACATACCGCAGATACTGTAAGTAAAATAATTTCCACACAGATTGTGGTTGTAACGCTTCAGTTAAAGTTTGAATGGAGGTAGGAAGAGTGAAGGTTATGAACGAAAAGGTATGAAAGAGTTCTGTCGAGAGATTAGTGAGTTAGTAATGAAAGCAAAGAGTATGGTGGAGGACATGATTAATAGTGACGAGGAGACCGAGACTGATAAGACAACTGACGAACGCCCGCGACGGATGCAAAGCGTATCCAGGGAACAGTAGAAGAGTCTGAATGAGTGTAGCAGGGTGCAATTAAGTATAAAAGGTACAATAAGTAAGGATTGAGAGTGTATTGTAGGTGACTGTTTTAGAATGTCCTAAGTAGGGAGGGGTGTGATGAAGCGAATGTGAGTGTGTGTGTGAAGGGCCATTCTCCCACCCTTTTTTCAAATACCCTCTCCCTCCCTCTGTGGGAATGGGTGTATGTGAATAACTGGAATTTAAATTTTGGTTGTTTTTTTTTTTCAATTTTTATTGATGTTTGTATTCTCTTTTTAGAGATTAAATTTTTCAAAAAAATCTTTTAGCAAATATAAATATAAAAATTAATATTTAAAGAATTTTTAAAGCTATAAATTAGAATTGGTCGTGCGCACTTGGATGTACACTTAGGGAGTGGAAGCCCTGGACGGACTGCGAGAGGGGTTCTCTAGGCGAGTGCTCCGCCCAGCCCTGAGACGGAGGGCTTTTTTACCTCGCTTGCCACCTGCAATGCCCACCTGCATTGGCTGACTAGTCTGCTCCACTTTTATATTGGCCTACTACAATCTCCCAGCGCACAAATGATAGTCCCGTGCCCCTTTTCGTTCGGTTGTTTTTTCGTTTTGGTGCGTGGACCTTGTTTAGGTTTGTACCGATTGTTCTCTGCGCCCGTCATATTTTATTTTGTTTTCGGTTGTGAAGATTAAAATTTGTATTGATTTTGAATGCGCACCGATGTTTATTTTTTGTAAATAAAAACTGTAATTATCACTGTATTTTGGGGGTAAATTAAGGGACTGTATATCAAGTCGTATCAATTCTTCCTCGGGGTTCTCAAGGTTCATAAATTCTAGGATAAGATTGGAACGCGAGGTTAGTATTGCTTTTGGCCCACTACAATAAGAAATATTTACCGAAAACCTAGAAAATCGTCCCTTTTAAAAAGTTTGATTCGTTCATCAAAAAGCTTGAAAAACGGGACTTTTTGAATAATTAACAGAATTTCTGATTCTCGAAATTGTTTATTAGCATAAATTGCAATTTTAAGTGAAAACCTGGAAAATCGGAACTTTTAAAAAGATTGAATCATTCCATCAAAAAGCATAAAAAATGGAACTTAAATGAGTAAATGACAGAAACACAAATTATCGATATAGTTTATTGGTATAATATGTAATATTCCCCCAAAACATGCAAAATCGGCGCTTTTAAAAGTTTGATCCATTTCGTCTAAAAACATGAAAAATCTAACTTTTTGAATAATTAACAGAATTTCTGATTCTTGAAATAGTTTATTGCTATAATATACAATATTGACCGAAAACCTAATAAATTAGCGCTTTTAAAAAGTTTGCTTCATTTCATAAAAAGCTTGAAAAACAGCACTTTTGAATAGTTAAGAGAATTACTCATTCTTGACATCGTTTATGGCTATAATATGCAATATTTACCGAAAACCTGGAAAATCGGCCGTTTTAAAAAGCTTGAGTCATTTGATAAATAAGTTTTAAAACGCAGGTTTTTGAATAATGAACATATTTTCAAACTTATCAAATTATTGTTTTCGATTGTTAGCAATATTAAGCGAAAACCTGGTATATCGGCCCTTTGAAAAAGTTTGATTAATTTAGTCTAACAACTTAAAAAACGTCACGTTTTACTTATTCTTGACATCGTTTATGGCTATAATATGCAATATTTACCGAAAACCTGGAAAATCGGCCGTTTTAAAAAGCTTGAGTCATTTGATAAATAAGTTTTAAAACGCAGGTTTTTGAATAATCAACATATTTTCAAACTTATCAAATTATTGTTCTCGATTGATAGCAATATTAATCGGAAACCTGGAAAATCGGCCCTTTGAAAAAGTTTGATTCATTTAGTCTAACAGCTTGAAAAACGTCACTTTTTGCATAATTGACCGAATTTTTAATTCACGAAATAGATTATTGGTATAATATAAAATATTAACTAACAACCTGTAAAATCGGCCGCTTTAAATAGTTTGATCCATTTTGTCTAAAAACTTGAAAAACGGCACTTTTTGAAATATTAACAGAATTTATGATTCTTAGTTTATTGGTAGTTTATTGGTATTAACCGAAAACCTGGAAAAATGGCGGTTTTAAAAAAGATTAATTCATTTCATAAAAAAGCTTGAGAAACCGCACTTTTTAAATAATTGGAAAATCGGCCCTTTTAAATGTTTGATAAATTTCTTCTAAAAGGTGGAAAAACGTAACTTTTTGCATAATTAACAGGATTTCAATTCACGAAATAGATTATTCGTATAATATGATATAATAATGGAAAACCTGTAAAATCAGCGGTCTTAAAAAGTTTGATTCATTTCATCAAAAAGCTTAAAAAAAGACACTTTTGGAATAATTTAATCCGAATTTCTGATCCTTGCAATAGTTTATTGATATAATATGCAATTTTAACCAAACAGATGTAAAATCGGCCCTTTTACAAAGTTTGATTCATTTTATCAAAAAAGCTTGAAAAACGGGACGTTTTTAATTATTAACAGAATTTCTGATTTTTGAAATAGTTTATTAGTATAATATGCAATATTACCCGTAAACCTGGCAAAACGTCCAGTTTTTAAAGATCATTTATTTCATATATGTTGGCAAAACAGCATTTTCAAACAAAAATTAAATTTGATTATAAGTAATATTAACCCAAAACCTGGAAAATCGGCCATTTTAAAAAGTTTTATTTATTTCATCAAAAAGTTGGAAAACGGCAGTTTTTTTAATAATATACAGATTTTGAAACTTGGCAAATTATTGTTTTCGAATATAAGCAATAATAACCGAAAACCAGTAAAAATGTCCCTTTAAAAAATTGGATTCATTTAATGAAAAAGCTTGAAAAACGGCACTTTTTGAATAATTAAGAGAATTTCTGATCCTCGAAATAGTTAATTGGTATAATATGCAATATTAACCAAAAACCTGAAAAATAGTCACTTCTAAGAAGTGTTATTAATTTTAGAATAATTAACAGAATTTCTGATTCTCGAAATAGTTTATAAGTATAATATCGAATATTAACCGAAAACCTGGAAAATCGGCATTTCAAAATTTGATTCATTTCATGAAAAGCTTGAAAAACGGCACTTTTTGAATAATTAATAGAATTTCTGATTCTGAAACTATTTTATTTGTACAATATGCAATATTAACAAAAAACCTGAAAAATAGTCATTTTTAAAAAGTGTTATTAATTTCATTAAAAAGATGAGAAACGGGACTTTATGAATAATTAACCGAATCTCTATTACTAAGAATAGTTTATTGGTATAACATGCATGATTAACCGAAAACCTGGAAAATCATCCCCTTTAAAAGTTTGATTTATTGCATCTAAAAGCTTGGGAAACTGCACTTTTTGGATAATTATCCGAATTTGTGATTCTCGAAATAGTTTATTGTTATACTATGCTATATTAACCGAAAACCTGGGAAAATAGCTCGTTTAAAAGTTTTAATCATTTTCTTAGAAAACTTGAGACACGACACTTTTTAAATAATTAACCAAATTACTGATTCTCGAAATAGTTTATCCGTATAATATAAAATATAAAGCGAAAACATGGAAAAAGTGCAATTTTAAAAGTTGAATCATTTATTTAAAAAGCTTAAAAAACGGCATTTTTTTAATAATCGACAGATTTTCAAACATATTCAATTATTGTTTTGAATTATAAGGAATATTAAACCAAAACCTTGAAAATCGGCCATTTTAAACTTTTGATTTATTTCAAATAAGCCTGAAAAACAGCAGTATTTTTTAATAATACACAGATTTTAAAACTTAACAAATGAAGGTTTTCGATTATAAGTCTTATTAACCCAACAGCTGGAAAATCGGCTCTTTTAAAAAGTATTTTCCATTTCATCAGAAATCCTAAAAACGGCACTTTATGAATAATTACCAGGAATTCTGATTTTCTATATAGTTTTTTTTTTAATAATCGACAGATTTTCAAACATATTCAATTATTGTTTTGAATTATAAGGAATATTAAACCAAAACCTTGAAAATTGGCCATTTTAAACTTTTGATTTATTTCAAATAAGCCTAAAAAACAGCAGTATTTTTTAATAATACACAGATTTTAAAACTTAACAAATGAAGGTTTTCGATTATAAGCCTTATTAACCCAACAGCTGGAAAATCGGCTCTTTTAAAAAGTATTTTCCATTTCATCAGAAATCCTAAAAACGGCACTTTATGAATAATTACCAGGAATTCTGATTTTCTATATAGTTTATTGTAAAACTAATATGCAATATTTACCGAAAACCTGGAAAGACAGCACTTTTAAAAAGTTTGAATCATTTCAACAAAAAGCTTGAAAAACGGCACTTTTTGAATAGATAATTAACAGAATTTTTTTCTAGAAATAGCTTATAGGTATAATATCCAATATTACCAGAAAACCTGGAAAATCTCCATTTTAAAATTTTGATTCATTTAAAGAAAAAGCTTAAAAAACGTCACTTTTTGAATAATTAATAGAATTTCTGATTCTTGAAAAGGTTTATTGGTATAATATGCAATATTAACCAAAAACCTGAAAAATAGTCACTTTTAAGAAGTGTTATTTATTTTTGAATAATTAACAGAATTTCTGATTCTTGAAATAGTTTATAGGTATAATATCGAATATTAACCGAAAACCTGGAAAATCAGCCATTTTAAAATTTTTATTCATTTTGTGAAAAAGCTTGAAAAACGGCACTTTTTGAATAATTAATAGAATTTCTGGTTCTGGAACTAGTTTATTTGTATAATATGCAATATTAATGAAAACCTGGAAAATCGGCCCTTTTAAAAAGTTTGATTCATTTTATCAAAAAGCTTTAGAAACGGCAACTTTTTGAATAATTAACCGAATTTCTGATTCTCGAAATAGTTGATTAGTATAATATGCAATTTTAAACAGAAAATGTGGAAAATCAGCCCTTTTGAAAAGTTTGATTCATCTCATCAAAAAGATTCAACCACGGTAGTTTTTTGAATAATACGCAGATTTTCGAACCTATCAAATTATTCTTTTCGATTATAATCAATATTAACCAAAAACCTGGAAAAACGGATCTCTTAGAAAGTTTGATTCCTTTCAACAAAAAGCTTGAAGAACTGGACTTTTTGAATATTTAACAAAATTCATAATTTTCGAAATAATTCATTGGTATAATATGCAATATTAAACGAAAACCTGGAAAATATGCCTCTTTTATAGTTTGATTCATTTCATACAAAAGCTTAAAAATGGCAGTGTTTTGAATAATTGAGAGATTTTCAATCTTATCAAATGACTGTTTTCGATTAAAGCAATATCAACCGTAAATATGGAAAAACGGCTAGTTTTTAAAGTTTATCTATTTTATTTATGTTCGAAAAACAGCATTTTTTATCCAAAAGCTGTTTCCAATTTTAAATAATAGTAACCAAAATCCTGGAAAACGGCCATTGTAAAAGGTTTTATTCATTGCATTAAAAAACTTGAAAAACGGATGGTTTCTTTATTCTGCACATCTTTTCAGACTTCCCAAATTATTGTTTTCGATTATATGCAATATTTCCCCTAAACCTGGAAAAACGGCCAGTTTTTAAAGGTTATTTATTTCATATATGTTATAAAGACAGCATTTTTCAATAAAAAGTCTTATTTTGATTATAAGTAATATTAACCAAAAACCTGGAAAATCGGCCATTTTAAAAGGTTTTATTCATTGCATTAAAAAGTTTGAAAAACGGCAGTTTTTTTAATAATTTACAGATTTTGAAACTTAGCAAATTATTGTTGTCGAATATCAGCAATAATAACCGGAAACCATTCAAAATGGCCCTTTTAAAAAGTTTGATTTATTTAATCAAAAAACTTGAAAAAGGCACTTTATGAATAATTAACATAATTTCTAATTCTCGAAATAGTTTATTGGTATAATTTGCAATATAACCGAAAACCTGGAACTTTGCCAATTTAAAAAGTTTGTTCACTTCATCAAAAAGATTGCAAAAAGGCACTTCATGAATAATAAACAGAATTTCTGATTATCGAAATACTTTAATGGTATAATATGCAATATTAAGCCAAAACCTGGAAAATCAGCCCTTTAAAACGTTTGATTCATTTCCCTAAAAATCTTGAAGCACAGCAATTTTTAAAATAATGACCAGATTTCCAAACTTACCAAAATATTATTTCGATTAAAGCAATATTAACGGCAAAAAGGTGCTTTCAATTATAGGCAATATTAACGGAAAACCTAGAATA
This sequence comes from Ceratothoa steindachneri, assembly GCA_963969495.1. NCBI lineage: Eukaryota > Metazoa > Arthropoda > Malacostraca > Isopoda > Cymothoidae > Ceratothoa > Ceratothoa steindachneri. Next base: position 73,439,206 of record OZ018332.1, read on the forward strand.
TCGTCCCTTTTAAAAGTTTTAATCATTTCCTCAATAAGCTTGAAAAACGTCAGTTTTTTTAATAATGCATAGATTTTAAAATTTATGATATTATTGCTTTTGATCATATGCAATATTAACCGCAAAACCTGGAATATCGGCAATTTTGAAAAGTTTGATTCATTTCATCAAAAAGCTTTTAAAACGACAGTTTTTTCAATAATTTACAGCTGTTCAAACTTATCAATTTATTATTTTCATTTCTAGGCAATTTTAAACATGGAAAATCAACCATGTAAAAGTTTGATTTATTTCATAAAAAAGCTTGAAAAACTGCAGTTTTTTAAAATAATGCAGAGATTTTCAAACTTATTGCATTATTGTTTTCGATAATGAGCAATATTAACCTAAAACCTGGAAAATTGGCCCCTTTAAAAAGTTTTACTCATTTCATCAAAACCTTTAAAAACGGCACTTTATAAATAATTAACAGAATTTCTAATTATAGAAATAGTTTATTGGTATAATTTTTAATATTTCCGAAAACCTGGAAATCGGCCAATTTAAAAAGTTTGTTCACTACCTTAAAAAACTGTTCATACGGCACTTTATGAATAATCAACAGAATTTGATTATCGAAATAGTTTAATAGTATAATATGCAACATTAAGCAAAAACCTGGAAAATCGACCCTTTAAAACGTTTGATTCATTTCATCAAAAAGCTTGAAAAACGTCAGTTTTTTGAATAATGCGCCGATTTTCAAACTTATCAAATTATTGTTTTTGATTATAAGCAATATTAAACAACATATATAAAATTGATACCCTTTAAAAACTGGCCGTTTTCCTGTCTTTCCTGATAATATTGCTTATAATCGAAAACAATAATTGATAAGTTTGAAAATCTCTGCATTATTACATAAACTGCCGTTTTTCAAGGGTTTTTTAGCAAATGGATCAAATATGAAAAAGGCCGTTTTTCCAGGTTTTTGGTTAATATTGCATATTATACCAATAAACTATTTCAAGAATCAGAAATTCTGTTACTTATTCAAAAAGTGCCGTTTTTCAAACTTTCTGATGATATTAATCAAACTTCTAAAAAGTGCCATTTTTCCAGGTTTTCTGTTAATATTGCTTATTACCGAAACCAGCTTTTTGATTTATTAATGACGTTTTTCCAACATATATGAAATAGATAATCTTTAAAGATTGCTGTTTTTCCAGTTTTTATGGTTAATATTGCTTATCATCGAAAACAATAATTTGATAAGTTTGAAAATCTCTGCATTAATCAAAAAACTACCGTTTTCAAACTTTTTTAGGAAATGGATCAAACTATAAAAAGTCCGTTTTTCCAGGTTTTGAAAATAATATTTCATATTATATCGTTGACTATTTGGAGCATTGTAAAATAGGGTGATCCCAAAATATAAAATGTATGTGTTCATTCTATTGTTACGGCCGATTTGAATATAAAGAGGAAAATTGTTCGCACGCTTTAATATATTTTGTACGTAACTCTATATAGGACTAATAACTTTTCCTTGTTAAAAGACCCTGAAGTGATTAGTGTATATTATATATATATATATATATATATATATATATATATATATATATATATATATATATATATATATATATATATAATTTCACGGTGAAGGTAAGGACACATAGGAGGCTGAGGTACATGTGATTTATTTATCGAACAACGTTTCGGGCGTATCACCCATCTTCAGGTTCTAAAACATAAATTAAACTAATACAGTTAAAGAATATTAAAAATATTAAAAATAATTAGGTTATGACTATGTAGGTAAATCAAAAATTAGAAAATAACTCAGGAATTTAAAAGTCAAGAGAATCAAATTATCAATCTAATATAACACTATTGAAACGAAAAAAACTCACAAAAAACAAAAGTAAATAATTACTGTATAATATTGCTTACCGATAATTCAGGAATTTAAAAAGCAAGAGAATCAAATTATTAATCTAATGTAATCACTATTAACACGAAAAAAAAGAAGCAAAAACACAAAAGTAAAAAAAATACAGTATAATATTGCTTACCGATGAAGTTCAGGAGAAATCACAAAGTGAAGAAATTATAAAGGATGTGGCTTAAAGATGGATAGGAATTTGATTGGTTGGTTGTTAAATAAGAGAAGGTTGGTTGGTTGTTGAATGAGGTAATTAAAATTAAGAAATAAGAAAATGAACAGCGGTATTATCTATGTTGAGTGTAGGAGATTTTGTACGTATTAGTAGGGATTCCAAAATTCTTAGACTATATTCATTGTTATTATGACCAATTATTTTGAAGTTATCTATGGAACATTCTGTCTTGCATTGTATACTATGATCTTTGTTGGTGTCGCTCTAGGCGTGCGGAACTCATGCACCGAGTTTTTAACTTTCCGCATCGAATGAAGGTGATTCACTACAGTTTTCTGATCACACGCCAATTGTACAGCTAATTCTCTAGTCGATTGACGAGGCTTTTCATGAAGAAGGTCGTTCAGTTGATTTTAATCTAACCTAATGGGGCGACCAGAACGTTCTTCGTCATTAAGATTGAAATGACCGTTTTTGAAACGTGAAATCCACTATTGAGTCTTATTTTAAAAATAATTGTTACCCCCCACCTTTGGTTGACAAACTAATCAATAATTTTCTTACCAAAATTTACTCTCCATCCTTTCTCTCATATAATTTTCCCCAAAATGAAAATTTTTTCGTAGTACCAGAAATGGGACCTTACAATAAATTATTCACTAGAAAATGCAACAAATTACTTAAAAAATATTTCTTTCATACCAACTTCAAAATCACTTTTATTAACCCACTTTCCATAGGAAGTTTTTTCTCGTCAAAAGACAAACTTCCTCTAGAAATGAGCAGCCGTGTTGTTTATACTTTTACTTGTCCTTGTTGTTTGCAAGGAATCTATATTGGTAGTACGGTTCGCTCGTTGAAAGAGAGGTTTTGTTCTCACATGAGAATAAGCCATCGCACTGGAAAAATATTGTCTAAGAAGGAAGCTTCTGTAATTAGAAATCATATTATACAATGCAAGACAGAATGTTCTATAGATAACCTCAAAATAATTGGTCATAATAACAATGAATATAGTCTAAGAATTTTGGAATCCCTACTAATACGTACAAAATCTCCTACACTCAACATAGATATTACATAAGAACATAAGAACATAAGAAAAGAAGGAGACTGCAAAAGACCATTCATGGCCTACACTTGGCAGCTCCTGTTCCATTCAACACACAAAAGATTTCTTACCAGAGAAAAGTCATCAACATTGTCACCCTTAACAGGAGTTCGTCAGATCTAATCTACAATATACATAAAATGCATCCAGAGGATTATGTCCATTCATGCAACCGCAAAATATAATCTTCCCACTTCTTAGAAAAATATATACATATGTACATAAAAAAAAGTCAGTCCCATCTAGCAGCTTCATCCATATATTTATCTAATCTATTCTTAAAACTACCCAGAGAGAAGGCTTCTATCACATGCCTAGTGAGCCTATTCCATTCATCCACCACACGATTTGTAAACCAATTCCTCCCAATCTCCTTCCTAAACCTATACTTATCAAGCTTAAACCCATTGCTACGTGTCCTGTCATGTTCACTAAGTATAAGAACCTTACCCAGATCCCCTTTATTATATCCTTTTACCCATTTGAAGACTTCAATCAATTCCCCTCTGACTCTTCTCTTTTCCAATGTATGTAGATTTAGTTTTCTGAGCCTTTCACCATAGGGTAAGTTCCTTAGCCCACCAATCATCTTTGTCATCCTTCTCTGCACAGACTCATGCAAATCAATATCCTTCCTATAATATGGTGACCAAAATTGTACTGCATAGTCTAGATGAGGCCTAACTAGCGCCAGATACAGTTTTAGAATGACTTCAGCACTCTTATTGCTTACACTCCTCCTAATGAATCCCAATATCCTATTAGCTTTATTCTTAGCATTTAGACATTGCTTTCTAGGACGAAGGTCTGAACTTACCAAAATACCCAAGTCTCTCTCACAATCAGTCCTCCCTAAAATTCTGCCATTTAATTTATAACTATTCAATGGATTATTTCTACCTATACTAAGTACACTACATTTGTCTATGTTAAACTTCATTTGCCATTTCTCGGCCCAATTGGACAGAATGGTCAATTCCTCCTGCATTACAACAGCATCAGAATCAGCCCTAATGGCCCTACCTAGCTTAGTATCATCAGCAAATTTACTCAGGTCACTACTTATACCTATGTCAAGATCATTAATATAAATTAAGAATAGCAAGGGACCCAAAACAGATCCTTGAGGAACTCCACTGCTAACACACCCCCACTCAGATTTAACTCCATCTATACTAACTCTTTGCTGTCTGTCACCAAGCCATGACTGAATCCACCTAAATATACTGCCATCGATCCCGTGTGCTTTAACTTTGCTCAGAAGTCGTAAGTGTGGCACTCGATCAAAAGCCTTACTAAAGTCCAAGTATAAAATATCATAGTTTTCATCATTATCTGCTGCTTCATATACTTTACTATAAAAAGACAGCAAATTAGTCAGACAGGATTTACCCTTACTAAAGCCATGCTGTGATTCTTTTATCAACTTATGCTTATCCAAGTGATCTCTAATATTCCTTGCTATAATAGATTCCATCATTTTCCCTACCACTGATGTCAAACTTACTGGTCTGTAATTAGACATATTTGTTTTATCCCCTTTCTTAAATATAGGTATCACATTGGCTTTCTCCCATGCCACTGGCACAATGCCACTCTCCAATGATTTTCTAAAGATGCATGCTAGGGGCTCACTTAACACATCCTTACATTCTTTCAAAATTCTAGGAAAGAGCTCATCAGGACCGGGTGCTTTACTACTTTTGATTTTATCAATTTCCTTTGTCACTATCTCCTTTGTGATCAATATATCCTTTAATTTCTCTTCATCATTACCCCGAAAGATCATTGACACCTCAGGTATATTTAGAGTATCCTCCTGTGTAAATACTGAGAGAAAAAAGTCATTTAGCATTCCAGCCATTGAGTCCCTATCACTCACTAATTCTCCATTGGAATCTATAAGTGGGCCTATTTTATCTCTAACCTTAGTTTTGTATAATTGATAAAAACTTTTAGGATCTTCCTTTGCCCTATTTGCCACTTTAATTTCATAATTTCTCCTTGCTACTCTAACTAACTTTTTAACATCTCTTGCTAGTTCATTATATCTCTGCCTTAAGTGATCCTCCCCATTTTTTATTTTCCTATAAATGCTCTTTTTAATGCCAATATAATGCTTAATTTTATCTGTCATCCATTTTGGGTCATTATTTTTAGTCCTAATCTCCTTATATGGAATATTAATCATCTGACCTGTAATTAATTGCTCAATTATTCTTTCATACTCCTCTTCAATTGTAATCTCTTCCTCCTGGTGATTATTGTCTCCACTAAATGATATCATTGAATCTATTCCTGAATTGATTTCATTGCCTGGTTTCTGTACAACTGCCTCCAGGTAAGTCCTGAGCCCATTATAATTTGCTCTTCTAAAGTCAGGAATTTTAACATTGTTCATGCTACTATCAATACCATTCCATTTCATCTTGAATCTAATTCCACAATGGTCACTATTACCCAAATTTCCTCCAATCTCAGTATCCTTGAATAACTTCTTCCCTATTTGTCAGAACTAAATCCAGTATATTATTACCTCTAGTGGGTTCGTTAATAATCTGCCTCAGAAAATTATCTTGGACAACATTCAAAAATTCCTCAGCCTCCTGATCACCCACAAGAGCTTCCCAGTCTATATTTCTGTAATTAAAATCGCCCATTATACACACATGCTTACTTCTACATGCCCGTTCAATCTCCTGCCACAGAAGATTTGAAGCTTCCTTACTAAGATTTGGTGGTCTGTATAATAATCCTAAGACAAGCTTGTTTTTACCTTCCTTTACATTTAGCCATAATGACTCTGTGTTATCATCTAATTTAATTGTACTGTTTACACAACACTGGAGATTATCTTTAATATAAATAATAACCCCTCCTCCTCTCTTCCTATTCCTATCTGTATGGAACATGTTAAAGCCCTCAATCTCAACCTCAGGTTTAAAGTGATTACCTGCCAAATCAAGCCATGACTCTGTTATCGCAATTATATCAAAATTCTCTTCACTTGCTAACGCTCTTAAGAGATCTATCTTATTCCTTATACTCCGACCATTTGTGTAGTATATTTTTAAGTTTTTTTTATTATTCCCATCTTCATTGCATTGTGCTTTTTTATTCCTAGTTATCTGCTCATTCACTTGTGCATTAGTCCCCCTATAACGCATCAGTATGCCCTCTCCCCTAGCTATTCCTCTATCACTGCATCCCTTCCATTTCCTACACCTGCCCTCTATTCCTGTTATTCCCTTACCTCTAACAGCTTCTAGTTTCCCACCCGTAAGGACCTAATCACACTATCCAGCTCCCCCCATAGAACCTCAACACCTGCCCGACTAAGATGGAGCCCATCCATCGCATACAACCTCCTATTCCCGTAAAACCCTCCCCAGACATCTACAAACACCAATCCTAGCTCCTCACACAGTCCTTTCACAAATTCATTCAAACCAATTGCACGCGACAACCATTCTACCCCCACATCCAATCTCGGAAGCACACCAGAAACAACACCTTTTACCCTGCTTTTACTCATCCTTTCAACTAACCTTTTATACTGCTCACGTAACTCACATGTACCCACCTTCTTTACATCATTCACTCCCACATGCGTAATCACAACTGCATCCCTCTCACACCCAGAAACCAGCCTATCATACCTCTCACAAACATCACTTACACCAGCACCCGGCAGACAAACTCTCATTCCCTTCCACTTGCTATCACTCAACTTCCTATCTAAATACCTAATCTGAGAGTCACCCATCACTAGCACCTCAGTCATTCTCCTATTCTGTCTTGGCCTAACATTACCCTCCCTCCTGCTCTCAGTCACGCTACCACCCATCCTGCTTTCATCCACAATCACACCAGGCAAATCACTTTCACACTCTTCCTCTCTCAGGACATTGAATCTGTTAGTCAACCTAACAGGTTCTATGTCCCTCTCATTCACACACCTAACCTGTCCTAACTTATCTATCCTATCCATTTTCACCCACCATTCATCATCACTCACAACTTCCACACTGTTCCCAGTCCTAGCCCTATGTTCCACCCTCTTAGCACTAATCTCACCCTTCAATCGCACACTTGCATCTCTTCTCACCTCAAACACCAAATCATTCAACCTCTTACATTCCCCACTCAACCTCCTAACCTCCCCTTCCAGAAAACACACACGGCATTCAGTTACATTCACTCTCCTTTCAACTCCACATGCATCACACACCACATACACACTACTTTCAAACGGCATGCTCTCACCATCTATACAAAAAGCCATACTCTCAGAAATTTACTAATGAAAAAGTTAACACTCACCAAAAAAAAAAATTCCCCTTCTTATTTCTTAATTTTAATTACCTAATTCAACAACCAACCAATCACATTCCTATCCTTTTTTAAGCCACGTCCTTTTTTTAATTTCTTCACTTTGTGATTTCTCCTGGACTTCATCGGTAAGCAATATTGTACTGTAATTTTTTACTTTTGTGTTTTTGATTCTTCTTTTTTGTGTGTCAATTGTGATTCCATTAGATTAATAATTTGATTCTCTTGCCTTTTAAATTCCTGAGTTATCGGTAAGCAATATTATATTGTAATTATTTACTTTTTTTTCGTTTCAATAGTGTTTTATTAGATTGATAATTTGATTCTCTTGACTTTTAAATTCCTGAGTTATTTTCTAATTTTTGATTTACCTACATAGTCTTAACCTAATTATTTTTAATATTCTTTAACTATAATAGTTGAATTTAGGTTTTAGAACCTGAAGATGGGTGATACGCCCGTAACGTTGTTCCATAAATAAATCACATGTACCTCAGCCTCCTATGTGTCCTTACATTCACCGTGAAATTGAAGAGTAGACTGGTTAGCAGCAACTCATATGACTATATATATATATATATATATATATATATATATATAAATTATAAATTATAAATGCACCTTCACCGTAGGAAAGAGAAAACGGAATAATTTTTCTTCGAAAATAGTTATTTCTTACTTCAAAAAAATCCGAGCTGGGTGAGATTTGAACTGTGCATATTGAGGCAGCGAGCAACCGCTTTGATCTCAATTAAACCGCCCTTTCGGCCACTTGGCTACGCGGTTTAATTGTGTACAGTTCGAATCCCAACCCATGTCGGATTTTTTTCAAGTAAAATTAACTATTTGCGAAGAAAAATCATTCTCGGTTACCCATTTTGTCACCCTAAAGTCATCTGTGATATTAATTATTTGTCATGACAAATAGTTTAGAATTTAAGATTTTTTGATTAATCCAAATCTCTTACCGCATTTACTAATTTAAATCTATTTCACGTGGTGAGATTTAAGGCAATAAAAACCATATCTTCTTTTCATAATTTTTATAGACACCCTATATATTTTCCTCGAAGTCTCATTTTAAAATGTATCCGCTATATCACTTTAGAAATACAAACTCCCTCACCGAATTCTCAAAAATAGCGTTAGATTCATACTTATTTAGTATTAGACGTCTACCAAATTTTTAAGTCATCCTATTCTCCCCTAATTTTTAATAATAATTACTTACATTTTCTGAATTTTTAGGCAAGAAAATCAATTTTGCAGTTAAAGGATCATTGAGACATTCTTAAAAAAATTTCCTATGACGACCAATGATCACTAACAACATTGGTAACGATAATTAGTAACAATATTAAATTTTTGCAAACTTTTAGAGGAAAATATAACAATTGGGTGGGGAATGGCAGCATAATTATGTATTTCATGCTAACAATATGCCAGTTGAATGCATTACTTCGCCTAATGATTCTATATTGTATCCCGCCATGGAAAACTTCACTTCCTGTTCGAGATCATTAGAGAAGTTTCGACTCCTGGGCGTGTTGGGGAACTATCCCCCAATCCCGCGAATTTGTCCAGAGCCCTCACCCAGCAACGAGGAGAGAACGAGTGGTTTTTCTTTCGCGTTTGGCCGCTAAAAGCTGAATTTTCTTCCGCCTTACAGATTAAGATATCTGGAGCTTCCTCATCCCCTGCTCCGAATCCCCTTTTCCTCCTCCCGGATCACTCGTACAAATATCCGCATTTGACTTGAGATCGGGGAGTCCGGCACGCACCTTAAAGTCGTCCTCATCGTTTCGAGTCGAAGTCCCGTGAGCATTCATCAGACAACAAGAATTTCTCTGCTGTGATTCTACCCCAGTTAATTGGTAGCTTCTGTGAACGGCAATTCTTTGAAGTTGCACGACAGTCTCCCTTCGTTTAATCGATCCTAAGAAAATCTCCATCGAGTACATTTGAGGAAAATAAGTTTCCTCTTACAGTGGAATAAAGAGTAATCCTACATTTACCCGTCGAACGTCATCCTTGAAGATTTGCTATTTTCATCACTATTTCTTGGAAGGTTGTTCGGATCGTGCCCCACTTGCCTCATTCAGAACCTGCATCACTTGCCTCATCCGGATCGTACCCAATTTGCCTCATCAGATTGTACCCCACTCGCCTCCTCTCAAGCAGGACCTTCCTTAAAGTCACCTTCCCGTAAGATTGAAACCCACTCAATTATTGGTATTCTCAAGTTCTTTCTTTTCATATGAGCATAGTAACGTTAATTAATTAATTTGATTTGAGAATACATCCTTATCATAATTATAAAGAGACTATTTCATTTTAAATAATTCCATTTTGCCTATTTTATTCTTATTTTGTTATTTGTAAATAAATTTATATTTTTGTTGTTTCATCTTCAACTAACCTCGGCATATTCAAGTAAATCTCGCCAACCATTTTGGCACTCTGCCTGATTTGTTAAGGATTTGAAACCCAAGGCCTCGAGTTTGACCTGCTGGACGATCGTTATCCTTGCGAACAGTCATTAAACGGTTCGCGTTGCAGTAGGTGATTAAGTCACCCCCAACATAATATATGAGTAGTGTATGGTATATAGAGTTGTTGAAACGAAACTTGATTTCACTAAGTTGATATAAAGATTTAAAATAACAAGATCTTTAAAGGAGTTCCAAGGTGATTCGTGAAAAGAGGCTGTCATTCCTCGTCAGATATTCTCGTTTAGAAGTTCCTAAATAATTTAGAATGGCAGAAAACATTTACCTGTCTAGTAAATTTTAAGTGATCCAGTCCTCGAATGTTCTAGCGCATTATTATTTGTACTATAACCGATATTATTACTAACACTCTTTACTCAAAATCATCTGTAGTTTTTCCTATTTTCTTAGTTCATTAAATAATTTATTTGTTGAAATTAAAGGGTTAACATTTATTTATGATAATGAAATAAGCGGATAAAGAGTCGGTACAAAGCCATAATTGAGAAAATGAGATATACAATTATTCTCTGTTAAAATTTTAAAAAATCCTTCCAGTTAAAAATGAATTTCATTTTAATGAGTATAAGTATGAAATTTGATTGATTTCTGCTTTTTAATATTACAATGTCAACTATAATAATAATAAACATTACTACTTAAATGTTATTGCTTCCATTATTCGTGGCACCGGTACAATAGCCTTTCAGCCTTTTTTAAGTAATTAATTAATATCCATGTAAAATTAAATGAACTTATAGTCAGTTGAACTAAAAATTAGGAAAAATGGTCAAAAGTATTTGAGGAATAACAGGAATATTTTCACATGATTACCCCATAGAGAGATATGCCTTTACCACCTAACGTTTTTAATCTTCCCAACTACAAACTTGTCAAATACTAATGTTACTCGAAGACTTTTAAGGGATTATCATCAACTCACATTGAGCTTATAATTCATACTTATATGCAACATAAAATATATTATTAGATAAATAATAGCATGAGTACCTGTCTTTGCTCTTGAAGAAATTGCTGGCCTAAATAAATATAGATGCATATTGTTTGAAATTCTTACATTGCGCCCTCAGAATAGCTTTACTTGATGATTATTATTATTTGTGAGGAAGGCAGATTCAGTAGAGTTGCGACCTCTCCCTATCATATAATATTATATAATCAAAAATATCATGTAATATCATATCATATCATATACATACAATGCGTAAACGTTTCACTGCACCAGCCCGGCAGTTTATGCGCACGCGTGAAAGACCATTAGTTAAGAGAGAACAACGTCGGTCGCTAGAGCAACAGATCGAGCGTTTTATCTATAACTATATACTTTTAGAAAGAATTAAAAATAAAAAAATATACCTTGGTTTGAAAAGACTTTTGTAGCGGGGAGAGAGGGGGCGGAACATATGGGGGCAGAGTGGGAGAGACAGGGGAGAAAGAGGGGAAAGTTGTTGAAGATAATTTTTTCTCTTAGTTTGGAAGTTCTCCGGTAGTGAAGGAGAGTGGGGGATGGTGGGGGCTGAAAGAGGTGGAGGGTAGGGAGGGGAAAGGAGATCGGGATTGGTAGAGAGGGAGATAGAGATGGGGATGTAAAGTGTGTGGAGGGAAGAGATCGGTGGTGGAGTGGTGAAGATTAGAGAGGAGGAGAGATTAAGGGAGGAATAAATTGAGATTTTATGATTCCTATAAATGGACACATGTCCAGACACACACACGAGGAGACAGACACACTTAATTCTTATTATATAGATGAATAAATTAACAAATTAATTGTGTGTACTATATAAAGTACCTGAATGATTTTTTCTTTTTGAAATGGTTTAAAATAAATTCGCACACATTTGGCCTTTAGAAGCGAATAATTTCTTCATTTAGTTACTAATTTCTTTCAAAATTTAAGCATGCACTAGAACTCATCTATCATTTTTGAAAGCTGCCTTAACGTTTGTACCTCAAATGTAAAATGGAAAATAGTCTTCATTTACTAGCAATTTATATAAATTTGTAAAATTATGTTTCGTTGTTCTTTCGTTGTTAAATTCAATTTAATAGCAAACTATTTCGTTCGTATTCTAGCTTAGGCTCACTGATTGTTCATTTGACACATTTCTTGTGATAAACGTTATAATCTGATTTTTTAAAATATCAAGATTTTGCCAAATAGAATCACATAAATTTAAAGTAAATGTACTAGATATTTTAGATATTCTTTGCAATATAAAATAAAAAGATTGACTTATTTTACTGCATTTACTTTCCTTTTTAAGAAGGTTAACATTTGAAGAAATGATGAATATTCTTGAAGAAGAGTACTATGATGATGTAGTTGAAATGGTCTATATTTAGCTCCTTACCAATAGCGTTTTTTTATATGATATCAGTCTTGATTGTACTAATACATACTTAGTTCATATTTAATAATTAACGCTGAATGTGAAAAATGAGGTTTGGTTGTTTACATCAAAGAAATACTGCATCGAATGATCACGCTAAATTAAGTCTTTTCAATGAGAAAATAATAATTTATAAATTCAATCAAATTAAGAATAGCTTTGATTCGAATCATGTATCTTTTAAGTTCAATTCCGAATAATATTTTATTTTTTCAAATTATAACACTGGTCTGCGCAGTTTACAAGGTCAAATAATACCCGATTTTAGGTGTTTTTCGCACTGAATCCGAAAATTAGGCTTATTTTATCTAATCATATCAAGTTTTTAAGATATATGCACATGCCAGAAATTCCTATCTATTTGTAGGCGAATGTACACACAATAGTAAATTTCGAACTCCTAAATACACAAAAGGTTTAAAGAATGTTCTAATTGATACTACTTGCTGACACTTCGAAACTTCTGAAAGTCCTTGATTGATATGTTAACTAATATCACAAATTATGGAAAATGAAACTATCTCTACCAAAGTTTAAATGAATTAGAAGTGTACTGTATTGATAATCTTCTTTCTGTCATCCAAATATTTGTGTTTACATTGTTACCACAAAAAAAGACTGCTGATTCAAGTTTGAAGAAAGTTGATTCAAATTGAGTAGGAAGTCCATTTTTTATTGAAAGTTCAGTTGTCTTCCTGAGATTTACAATTATCTTGGACACAGAAAAAGAGAAAAATTAAAATTTTTATTTAAAGGGACAAAATCCGGCTCAGAACCTTGCAAAGTATCATGAAATTAAGCGCACTGGTTGTCACTGCCGAAAATAAGAGACAACAATCCATTATGTTGGGGGCCAAATCTAGAACGTATTGTTAACATTTGTTCAATCTAAATTTGTCTATGTTTTTTTGATAATTCGAAAAAAGATCTCATAAAGGAAGCCTTATATAGTTTAAAGTTAGATGGGACGATAGATATATAGATATATGAAGGTTTCCGCAGGAAAACGAAGAATAATTCAAAGCATTTCTTATTTTCCAATTAGTTTTAAAAGAGAAAGGAGAAAAAAGAAAAGGGGGGCGTCAGGAGAGAAAGAAGTAACTTGAGTTGAGAAGTGACCCAATAGGGTCCTTGGCACCGGAATCCAAAGAAGTTCTTTCATCATTGTGTCTTCCCTAATTTTAAAACACACTACGTAATAAAGATCTCATTCAATTTTACAGAGATACAGGCTAAATACAGTCCAGGGTTCATTTTGCATAACTGGAAGGATACAGTATAAACACATGAAAAATATTCTCTTTATTGGATTGAATAAATTGAGGAAAAAGAGGTTATATACATACAAGAATAAATGAACTCGTTTAGATTAAACGAAATTTATTATTATATTATAATTTGTATACTAAATATATTATTTACTTCCGAGGAGAGAGAAAAATTGTGAATAAAATTACTTTTCAAATACTGTTATATTTCTTTATTGAAATTCCTTTTAGCCAAACGACTTACAATAACAGCCATTTAAGCGAATATCTATTTTGCGAAAGGGTAATTAGCAGTATCTTCCCATTCAATCCAACTAGATGTAAATGTTTCATTATCGTTCTCCCTTGCAGTAATCTTACTAATAGTCAGAGCATCTTGATTTCATTGAAAATGGTTAATTGGCAAAATAAAACTCATCTTCTCGGGCGACGAACAATGTTATTAAGTCTAGTAGTTCTCTTTAAAACATAGTTTATCATTAATTATCAGAGTAAAAAATAAATAAGCTTTCCTTTCTAGGATTGATTGAAATATTGTTATTATATTCTCTATAAGGCAATTCTATGAATATGTGTACAAATTTTCTATTTTGCACTAGCTCATCTATTGACTCTTTTAAAATGAGAAAATGTAAACTTGATTCAAATTAACTTTTGGTCCTATCGAGTAATTTAGTGATTTTTAAACAAGCAAGGAAATCATGCAAATAAATACAAGACAATTCTTGGCACCTTATATGATTAAATGGATATGTATTTCGACATAACTTTTGTAGATACAATAAAAGAATATTTTATTCACCGAGAACTTTAACAGAAAAGTTTTAGAACTTTAAGCCATTTTTTGGGTACACTTAATAACATTAAGAAAAAATAAATTTGGCATGAAAGTTGTGACAAAATACGTACCTCTTAGTTGAATAATTATTTACCTCAAATGAAATATCATTCATCAGGTAGCACTTTGTACCTCATCTACTAAAATGACAACCATCCTGGTTAGCTTTTCATCGGTATTTCTCAATTAGGATAACAGTACAAATTGTTTGAGAGGGTAAAATTTTTAGAAAAAGAAAAGAAACACCATAAACTTTATGGCCATTTTCAAATTAGACAAAAAAAGAAGGGAACTAAGTTAGCGTGAAAGAAAACGTTGGTAGGAAGAAAAACGACGTGAAAGGTTAATTAAAGACATAGTATAAATAGATAAACTAACAATTAAATATTGTAGATACGAAGCGGGATCAGAAATATCTAGAAACATATATTTACAATGAGGAACAGACATTTTAAATAGAACGTTCTCCGTTTTTGCAAGTAAAACGCATTAAATATTTTGTTAAGTAGGTACCATTTTTTAAGCGTTTTACGCCCCCATTTACTACCTACTTCTATACCTGCTTATCTACTCATGAAATTAAGGTTAAGTATGCAATAAAAACCAAAGGCAAATGAAGAGATTCTATAGGCTTAATGAGAAAGATTATAAATTAGAAGACCGTTAAGACCATTAAATCTCCCTGGCCAATGGTTCGCGAACAATCTCATAAACATAAGCAAGTCAAATCTTTTAGGGTGGATTATTTCTCTAAAGTTAAAAACTTGAGTTGTTTATTATATTCATGTTTTGACATAAGTATTTTCTAACTTCATCTTTTTAAAACTAATACTCTCAATTTGTTCGAAAGGTATAATTAAAACAATTGAAAGCAAATTATTTATGTATTGATAATTAAGTAACAAAATATGAAAGTAAATTTTATTTCCTAGATTAATTTTAGAAAGCTTTTTTGCCAATTTAGGGGCATATCATAAATCCTTTTCTTTTACGTTTAACAAAGAAACATCTTGATGTTTTTTCACAGAAAGTTCTCTTTACAATTCATTTCTAATTTAAAAGATATTATTTATGAATGGCATTACTTTTTAAGTCTTATCTAAAGAATGCCATAAAATAAAATTAAGAGCGGGAATTTTATTCACAAAGGAGCTAAAAAGCTTAGACAGAATAACTTTGAAGGATAGAAGCAAGAATGGCTCTCAAAGTGAGGGGCACAACTTCTCAACTGAGGATAACACCCACTACTGGATAACTTGGAGCGAATCAAATATTATTTCTACAGAAAGTTTTAAGGATAGATCGTTAAAAAGGTTGTGAAGCTCTAGAAAGTTAAATGTGCATAAGAAATAAAAAGGCAGGCATTGAATCCGGGGAGCTATGCGGTGGATGTTAAAGTAGAAGGCGAACTGCGGATGACGGAACCGGGAGGGCATACTGCAGAGGTTAAACTGAGAAAGGAATACAATCTTCGAGTTGTCAGCCGCAGCAAATTTGCCTATGTTACAAATGACATCCCTTTGAGAAAGGATAAACGGATAGATAGGGAATGGAATGATTGCACTCGCTTGAATGTAGGAAGGGAGGGAAGAGAGTAATCATGTTATAAAGATATGGTGACCAAAGTCGCGTGCTCTAACATATTCTGATTTATGACCTTACGAACTTCAAAACCTTTAATAATTTCAGGACTAACCTTGTGAGGACCTTGATAATTATATCGAAAATTGCCTTTTTAAGGTTTGATCCAATTTCTAAAATGATTGAATACATGAGTTTTGCTTAATAATGCACAAATGTTCAAACTTATCAAACTAATGTTTTCAATCATAAGTAATATTAACGAAAACCTTTTTAAGGTTTGACCCATTTACTAAAAAAGAGTGGAAAACTACAGTTTTTAAAATAATGCATAGATTTTCAAAATTATCAAATTATTCTTTTCGAAAATAGGAAAAGGAGCATAAAACCTCCCAAAACGATCTCTTTTATAATTTGATCCATTTGCTAAAAAATTTGAAATAGGTCAGTTTTGGGAATAGAGCATAGATTTTCAAACTGATCAAGTTAATGCCTTTGAATACAAGAAATATTAAAGAAAACCAGGAAAAACGGCCTTTTTTATGTTTAATCCATTTCTTAAAAAAAGATTGACAAACGTGTGATTTTCTATATAATTCACAAATGTTCAAACTTATCAAAGTAAGGTTTACGATTATAAGTAAAATTAACGAAAACCTTGCAAAACGGCCTTTTTTAAGGTTTGATCCATGTAATAAAAAACAGTGAAAAACTACAGTTTTTCGAATAATTTATAGATTTTCAAAATTATCAAATTATTGTTTTCGATTGTAAGCAAAGGAGCATAAAAGCTGAAAAACCGACCGCTTTTATAATTTGATTCATTTCCTAAAAAAAATTGAAAATATGTCTCTTTTGGGAATATTCCACAGATTTTCAAACTTATTAAATTAATGCTTTCGAATTCAAATAATATTAACGAAAACCTGGAAAAACGGTCTTTTTTAAGGTTTGATCCATTTTTCAAAAAAGATTGAACTCGTGAGTTTTTCTTAATAATGCACAGATGTTCAAACTGATTAAATTTAGTTTTACGATTATAAGCAATATCAACGAAAACTTGAAAAAACGGCCTTTTTTGATGATTGATCGACCTCCTAATTAAGTGTGAAAAACTGCAGTTTTTGGAATAATCCACAGATTTTCAAATTTATCAAATTATTGTTTTCGATTATAAGCAAAGGAGCATTAAAGCTTAAAAAACGACGTCTTTTATAGTTTGATCCATTTCCTAAAAAGATTAAAATACGTCAGTTTTGGGAATATTGCACAGATTTTCAAAATACTCAATTATTTCTTTCGATTACAAGTAATATTACCGAAAACCTGGAAAAACGGCCTTTTTTCAGGTTTAATTCATTTCCTAAAAAAGATTGAAAAACGAGTTTTCTTTAATAATGCACAGATGTTAAAACTTATCAAATTAACGTTTTCGATCATAAGTAATATTAACGAAAACCTGGAAAACAGCCTTTTTTTGGTTCGCTCCATTTACTAAAAAAGAGTAAAAAACTGCAGTTTTTGGAATAATTTACAGATTGTCAAATTATCAAATTATTGTTTTCAATTGTAAGCAAAGGAGCATAAACCCCCCCAAAACGACCTCTTTTATAATTTGATCCAATTTCTAAAAACGATTGAAATACGTCAGTTTTGGGAATATTTCACAGATTTACAAACTTATCATGTTATTGCTTTCTATTATGAGTAATATAAACGAAAACCAGGAAAAATTGCCTTTGTAAGGTTTGATCCATTTCCTAAAAAAACGTGAAAAACTGCAGTTTTTGCAATAATGCACAGATTTTCAAAATTATCAATTTATTGTTTTTCGATTTTAAGCAAAGGAACATAAGAGCTCCAAAAGCGACCTCTTTTATAATGTGATCCATTTTCTGAAAAAAATTGAAATACGTCAGTTTGGGGAATATTACACAGATTTTCAAAGTAATCAAGTTATTGCTTTCGATTACAAGTAATATTAACGAAAACCTGGAAAAAGAGCCCTTTTTAAGGTTTAATCCATTTCTTTAAAAACGTGAAGGGGTATGATTTTATGAAAGTGAACCGTTTGTTGTGGATCCTGCGAGTGATCAGATTGAGAGAAAGATTGGTAAAATGGGCTGTATATATTGTATGTAGGAAAAGATGGTAGTGTTTTGAGGAGTATGTTTCCTCGTATTGAGGTAACTGCTATGGAGAGTGTAATGCTTGTGAAGGGTGAAAGGGTGTCTGTTAGAGTCAGTTGAAGTAAGGTTGTGGCTCTGGGTGTGGGTGAGAACACTGTTATATTGGATGGAAAGGATGCGTGTTATAAGGTAAGGCGTGTTGTTTGTGTGTTTGATGGCTTGATGAGAATGAATGATCCGTTTGTATGTGTGCAGGCGGTCCCCAGTGTGAAAGTACAGGTGATGGGGATCAAAGTCGGAAATGTACTGGGTCACCTCTCCACTGTCAATGAGGTAGGTGCGGATGATAGCACGGATTTCAGGATGAATGTTGCAAATAAAAAGACGTGTGAATGGACGTATAATGAAGTGAAGAGCATCGTGGAATTGGATGGATGCTTGACTGATTATGAAATGGAGGATGTGTATAGCATGATATTTCAACAAAAAAAGAGCCCTCAGTAAGGGTGATCTGGATTTCGGGGTTGCAAGACTCCCGGAATTCAAGATTGTCCTGAAGGAGGACCCCACATTCTATCAGCGGTCGAAGAATTTCCCACGTCCGGTTGCTAATAAGATTGAGGAGCATTGTTTGGAATTAGAGCAATTGGGGGTAATTGAAGAAAGTGAGAGTGCATGGACTAGTTCAATTGTGCCTGTATATAAGCCGGATGACAGATTTCTTCTATGTGTGGATTATGGAAAGGTGAATGAAGCACTGTGAAAAAAACGTTTCCGATGTGTGTGTGGTATCTGAGTGTGTGTATAGTATGCATGGGATGGAGTGGTTTACGAAGCTGGATCTGGTACTAGGGTATTACCAGATGCCCATTGCTGAGGATAGCCTGCCGGTAACTGCCTTCTCTTCTACAAAGAGGCATTATCAGTTTCAGAACCTCAGCTTTGGGTTGGCTAATGCTCCCGGAGCCTTCCAGAGGGCAATGAATGTTGTGTTGAGTGGGTTTAAAAGTAAGAATGTGATTGCGTTTATAGATGAAATTTTGATTATGACTGAGACTTTTGAGGAGCATATGAGACTGATGAATGATCTGTTAAGAACGTTAGAGAGTATTGGTGTGAAGGTGAAAGTAGCGAAGTGTGAATGGTTTGCAAAAGGAGTGGAATTCCTTGGACATATGATGAGTGAGAATGGGTTGCAAAAGTCGCTGAAGTAAGTTGAGAAGGTGCAGATGTTTCCGAAAACTGTGACTGTGAAACAGCTGAAGTCGTTTCTGGGTTTGATTTAGTTTCAGCGAAAGTTTATACGTGATTGTTCTGGTGTGAGTAAGCCTCTGACTGAGTGGATGGGCAAGAAGGGTAGTATGGTTGTCAGCTGGAATGATAAGATGAATGAGGCATATGAGAAACTGAAAGAGGCAGTGGCTGAAGATGTTGAATTGACGTACCTGGATTATAGTGTAAATTGTATTGTATACAGATGCGAGTAGGTATTGTATGTGAGGTTTTCTGATGAAAAAGCAGCGTTTGAATGGAGAAAATGTAAAGCGAATAATTAAGTATGTATCCAAGGCTATGAATGCGGCAGAGCGAGAGTTGGCTGTGATAAGGTATTGTTTGAAAGAGTGGCATCCGTTTTTGTATGGTGTGATGAGTATGATAAAAACAGATCACCAACCTCTTATGTAATTTTAACGTATGAAATGTGCTGATAGTAGGATTGCGAGGACTTTGGAAGATTTGAGTAATTTTGACTATGTGATTGAATACGTGCCTGGTGAATGGAATGGAGTGGCTGATTTCATGCCAAGGTATCCTGGTACGAATGATGAAAATGTGTGTGGAGTGAGTGATCCTGAGTATTTGCCGAAAGGGATTAGGAATGGAAAGGAGAATAAGAGTGGTTGTGATTCCTTGTTTGAGAGTCTATGGAATGGTTTGCAAGATTTGAAGAGTGATGGAGTAGATGTGAGAGTGCCAGATAGTGTGGATGACTTAAGGAAGAAGGTAATGAGTGAAGTATGTAGGAAGCGTGAAAGTATTGTATGGCAAAGATGCGGAACTTTATGAAAGAATTGAGAGCTATGTGTATGCAAGGGGTCCCGCCGTTTCAGGACGTGTTGATTGTAGTTAGTCGTTTGTATGGAGTGATTGTTTATGTGCACTTTGGTGGGGAGAGGCCGATTGTGTACAAAGATAAGAAGATGAAGGGTTTGAATTCTAATGTGGTGCATTTGCAATGTTTGAGCGCTGTGCACTACAATTGGGTGATTGAAAATTTTTCATATATGAGAGAGAAGAATGATTGTCTGGATGAAGATGAGTGTGTGGTGAGTGATGATATAGGAGTTGATGACGGTGTGGATATCAGTGCTGATGTTGGTTTGTTTTTTTCTTCAGTATATTGCGAACATGGTGGACCTGATATGATGAGAGCGAGAGTAAAAGTTGGTGAAAGGTTCTTCTGTGGTTTGATTTATACTGGAGCGCAAGTGTCTTTAGTAAATGAGAGGATTCTGAGTAAGTATGATGAGTTTAGATGTTGCAAGCATAAACCTGTGAAGTTACAGATAAGGGGATTATGGAATGGCATGATAGTGGCATGGGAACAGGTTAGTCTGAAAGTGATTTTAAGTAATGGTGTGAATGTGAAGCATGACTTTGTGATTCTGGAAGATGAGCAAATGCCGTGTTGTTTTCTGCTTGGGGTGGACTTTATGAGATTGAATGATTTGTCTTTGGATGCTGATAAGGATTTTCTTATGAAAGGCAAATGTGAGGTGATGAGGTTGAATGAGTGTGCGAAGAATGTAGTCAAACTTTGCGGTATGATTGAATTTCTCATGGATGATGAGAATGAGATTTTAAATGATGATGATATTCTAGAGATG
This sequence comes from Ceratothoa steindachneri, assembly GCA_963969495.1. Classification (NCBI taxonomy): domain Eukaryota; kingdom Metazoa; phylum Arthropoda; class Malacostraca; order Isopoda; family Cymothoidae; genus Ceratothoa; species Ceratothoa steindachneri. The sequence continues at coordinate 73,460,355 of OZ018332.1, forward strand.
AAAGAGATGTGTCGTTTTGTCAGTGAGTTGAAGAGGTGTGTAATAACGCGTGTTGATTTGAATGAATGACCTGAGTGTTTAAGTGATTTTAAAAGGTATGTTTAGGATTTTGTTGTTTGTATGGATGTTGCATATTTTGTAGTTAGTATGTACCTGTGATGTCCTTGGTTGGTATGATTGGTTTGGTGAAGGTTGTGCATGATAATTATGGGCATATAAGTAAGTTTAAGCTGTGGGAGTGTATGAAGGAGCGTGTGTTCCATCCGTTTTTGACAACTGTTGTGAATTATGTTGCGAATACATGTGGAAGGTGTCAGAAGCAAAAGGTGAAGGTGTGCAAGTAAAAACACCGATGTTAAAAGTTGATGCAAAAAAAACTTTTGAATTGGTAGTGATTGATTGTGTATTTGCTGTGTACGAGTGCTGGGAATTTTGGTATGGTTGTTATGGTTGATCATAAAAGTAAGTTTGTGTATGCAGCACCTGTGAGAGATAAAAGAAGTGGGACTGTTGCACGTGTGGTTGAGTAGTTGATTTTTCATATGTGTGTATGGAAACCAAGAAGGTTTCTGAGTGATAATGGGCCTGAATTTGTAGAAGTGTTTAAGCAAATGTTGAGAGAGAATGGTGTGCAGCATGTGAGAACGACTCTGTATGTACCCTTTTCAAATGGGTTGGCTGAACGTACGATAGGAACTCTGTGTGAGATGTTGAGAATAATGAGTACGACATTGAATAACGGGGATGTATGGTTGGGAAGAGTGTTGTGGGCATATAATTCGACCGTGCATATTGCAACTGGAATGTCCCCGTGTCAGTTTGTAATGAACTTTGAAAGGCGAGTGAAAGATAGGTCTCGTTTGAATGAAAGTGAGCAAAGTGTATGGCGTGAGGTGCATGAAAAGTTCCGTTCATTTGAATTAGTTGCGAAAGTATTGAAGGTGAAAGAAGTGAAGGGTAGGTTGAATGTATCAAAGATGAGTGAGAAGTTTGATGGACCTTATAGAGTTGTGAGAGCTTGGGAAAATGGAGTAAAATATGTTTTGGAGAGTTTAAATGACGGTATGAGTGAGAGAGTGCCGGTTCATCAGAGTCACTTAAGGAGATCGAGAGAACCTCCTAACTACCTGGTGAGTCATCCAGCGTATGAACTGCGCAGAGAGAGAGGTGAAGTGCATGATGATGAGATTGAATGTGATAGTATGGATCCGTCTGGGAAAGAGCTAGTCTTGGTCACGAGGAGAAAAAGCGTACAAAGAAGAGTGAAAAGAAAAATGCAAGTATGAATGAAAGTAAGTCTAAGCAGAGTCTTTCTGGTATGGGTGAGCTTGAAAGAGAGATTAGGTGTTGGCATAAACAGGTGAGTCATTTGGCTGGTGTAAGTAGATGATGAGTGAGCTGCCTACGCCTGGTTTGTCTGGTTTTGGGAACAGTATAAATGATAGTGTGTTTGGGCAGAATAAACCTAGCGTGGTTGATTTTTCGGGTTTTATGAATGGTAATAGTAGGGGTGAGTTTGATGTAGTGAATGATGAAGTGGCTGATTTTTCAGGTTTCTGGTGGGAACGAGTCGAAACGGTTTCTGGTAAGCCTGTTGAGAATAGAGGAGATGTGAATGACCTGTCTGTTTCGCAAGAGTGTACTTTGAATTTGATGAGGGCTGTGAGTAAGGAGATGATGAATGAAGGTATGAAGAGTAAAGTTTCTGAAAGAAAATGTATAAAAGAGTTCTGTAGAGATTTGCGAGTTAGTAATAAAAGCAAAAAGTATTGTGGATGACATGATTGATAGTAACGAGGAGACCGAGAAAGACATGACAACTGACGAACGCCCCCGACCGATTGCTACGCGTAGCCAGGGACCAGTAGAAGAGTGTTAATGAGTGTAGAAGGGTGCAATAGAGTATAAAAGGTACCATGAGTAAGGATTGATAGTGTATTGGGAGTGAACGGTGTAGAATGGCCTAAGGAAGGAGGGGTGTGGTGGAGCGAATGTGAGTGTGTTTGCGAAGGGCCATTTACCCACCCTTTTTCCCTTTTCTCCTTTTCTCTGCGCGAATGGGTGTATGTGAGTAACTGGAATTTAATTTTTTTTTTTTTCAATTTTTATTGATGTTTGTATTCTCATTTCCGAGATTAAATTTGGAAAAAAATCTTTTATCGAATAGAAATATAAAAATTACTATTTAAAGAATTGTCAAAGCTGTAAATTAGAATTGGTCGTGCGCACTTGGATGTACACTTAGAGAGTGGAAGCTTGGACAGAGTGCGAAAGGGGTTCTCTAAGCGAGTGCTCCGTTCAGCCCTGAGACGGAGGGTTTTCTTACCTCGCATGCGACCTGCACTGCCTACCTGCATAGGCTGACGAGCCTGCCCCGCTTTTATATTGGCACGCTACCAGCCCCCTAGTGAACAAGTGATAGTCCCGTGCCCCTTTTCGTTCGGTTGTTTTTTCGTTTTTTTGCGTGTACCTTGTTTGGGTTTGTACCGATTGTTCTCTGCGCCCGTCATATTTTATTTTTTTTCGGTTGGGAAGATTAAAATTTGTATACAGTATTTATTTTGAATGCACAATGGTGTTTATTTTTTGTAAATATAAACTGTAATTATCACTGTATTTTTTTGTAAAGTAAAGGACTGTATATCAAGTTGTATCAATTCTTCCTCGGGGTTCTAAAGGTTCATAAATTCTAGGATAAGATTGGAACGCGAGGTTAGCGTTGCTTTCGGCCCGCTACAATATGAAATATTAACAACTGAAGAGATAGAAAATCGGCCCTTTTAAAAAGTTTAATTCATTTCATCAAAAAGCTTGAAAAGCGGCACTTTTTGAATAATTAACCGAATTTCTGATTTTCGAAATTGTTTATTGGTATAAATTGCAGTTTTAAGTGAAAACCTGGAAAATCAGACCTTTTAAAAAGATTGAATCATTTCATCAAAAAGCTTGAAAAACGGCACTTTTTCTTTAAATAACAGAAACACAAATTATTGATATAGGTTATTGGTATAATATGTATTATTCCCCGAAAACCTGGAAAATCTGCCGTTTTAAAAGGCTTGATTCATTTTATGAAAAAGTGTGAAAAACGGCAGTATTTTTTAATAATGCATTTTTTTTCAAACTTATCAAATTATTGTTTTCGATTGTTAGGTATATTAAACAAAAACATGGAAAATCGTCCCTTTAAAAAGTTTGATTCATTTCGTCTAAAAGCTTGAAAAACGTCGGTTTTTTTAAATAATGCACAGATGTTAAAACTTATTTATTAATATCTTCAATTATAAGCAACATCCAGCGAAAATTTGGATACATGACCTTTCTAATTGTTTAATCCACGTCCTAAAAAATGCTTGAAAATAGGCAGATTTTGAATACTGTACAGCTGTTCAAACTTTTCGACTTAAGGATTTCGATTATTCGCAAAAGAGCATAAATCCCGGAAAAACAACCTTTTTATAATGTGATCCATTTCCTAAAACGCTTGAAAACGGCAGTTTTTGTGATAATGCACTGATGTTCAAACTTATCAGATTAACGGTTTCGATTATAAGTAATATTACCCCAAAACATGGAAAAACGGCCTTTTTTAGTTTTTACTCTATTTCCTAAAAAAGGTTAAAAAACGGAAGTTTTTGGAATAATGCACAGATGTTCAAAATATCAAATCATTCTTTCCGATTATAAGTAATATCAAGAGAAAACCTGGAGAATCGGCCCTTATAAATAGTTTGATTGATTTCCAAAAACGACTGAAAACGGCAAACTTTTGAAAAATGCATAGATTTTCAAACTTATCAAATTGTTGTTTTGTATTATAAGGAAAAGCGGAGAAAACCTGGAAAAACGGCCTTTTTATAATATGATCAATGAAAAACGGCAGTTTGGGCAATTCAATACAGATTTTCAAAGTAATATTAACGAAAAGCGGGAAAAACGACCTTTTTAAAGGTTTGATCCAGTTCCTAAAAAAGCTTGAAAAACGGCAGTTTTTTGAATAATGCAGAGATTTTAAAAATTATCAAATTAAAGTTTTTGATTATAAGTAATATTAACAAAAACCATGGAAAAACTGCCTTTTTTAAGGTTTGATGCATTCCCTTAAAAAGCTTAAAAAACAGCAGATACTGAATAATGCACAAATGTTCAAACTTATCAAACTATGGATTTTGATTATAAGTAATATTAACCGAAAACCTATAAAAATTGCTTATATTTAGGTTTGATCCATTTCCTAAAAAAGGAGGAAAAACGGGAGTTTTGTAAATAATGCACAGGAGTTCAAAGTCTTTAAATTAAGGTTTTCGATTATAAGTATTATTCTATACACTGGCGTTTTCAATCTTTTTTTGGAAATGTATCAAATTACAAAAAGGTCGTTTTTCAAGGTTTTCGTTAACTTACTTATAATAGAAAGCAATAACTTGAGAAGTTTGAAAATGTTTGCATTATTAAAAAAATAGCCGTTTTGAAGCATTTTTAGGAAAAGAATGAAACTTTTTAAAAGGTTCCATTTTCCAGGTTTTCGGTTTTAAAAGGTTCGACTTTCCAGGTTTTTAGTTAAAATTGCTAATAATCGAAAACATTTATTTGCTAATTTTGAAAGTCTGTGCATTATTTAAAAACTTAATTTTTTATGCATTTTGAGTAAATGGATCAAACTTTTAAAAAGGCTGGGTTTCCAGATTTTCGGTTAATATTGCGACTAATCAAAAACAATAATTTTAAGTTTGAAAATCTGTGCATTATTAAAAAATCTGCCGTTTTTCAAGCTTTTCAGGTAAATGGATCAAAGATTAAAAAGTCTGTTTTTCCAGATTTTCTATTAGTATTACTTAAAATTGAAAACCTTAATTTGATAAGATTGAACATTTCTGCATTCTTCAAAAAACTGCCGTTTTTGAAGATTTTTAGGAACTGGTCGAACCTTAGAAAGGGCTGCTTTTTCATTTATCGTTTAATATTATTTATAATCGAAAGCAATTACTTGATAAGTTTGAAAATCTGTGCAATATTCCCCAAACTGCCGTTTTTCAACCTTTTTTAGGAAATTAACCAAATTATATAAAAGGCCGTTCTTCTAGGTTTTATGCTCTATTGCTTATAATTTAAAACAACAATTTGATAAGTTTGAAAATCTGTGCGTTATTAAAAAAAGTGTCGTTTTTCAAGCTTTTAAGGAAACTGGATCAAACCTTAAAAAAGGCCGTTTAGCATATTTTCAGTTAATATTACTTGATAATCGAAAACCTTAATTTAATTAGTTTGAAGATCTGAGCATTAATAAAAAAACTGCCATATTTCAAGCTGTTTTTGTAAGTTTTTGGTTAATATTAATTATCATCGAAAACCTTAATTTGATAAGTTTGAACATCTGTGCATTATTCGAAAAACTTAAAAATAGCTATTTTTCCAAGTTTTCTTTAGTATTACTTATAATCGAAAACTATAATTTGATAAGTTTGAAAATCTGTGCATTATTAAAAAACGGCCCTTTTTCAAGTATTTTTTTTGGAAATCTATTAAACTATTAAAAAGATTATGTATCCATGGTTTCACTTGATATTGCTTATAATCAAAAAGAATAATCAAATAAGTTTGAACATCTGTGCATTTTCCAAAACACTGCCGTTTTTCCAGCTTTTTTAGGAATGGATTACACCTGAATAAAGGGCATTTTAATATGTTTTTGCCTTTATTACTCATAATCGCAAACGTTAATTTGAAATCGGTGCATTAATACGAAAACCGCCGTTTTTGCATTTTTTTAGTAAATGGTTCAAATTACAAAAAGCTCGTTTTTCTAGATTTTCTGCACTTTTCCTTATAATCGAAAGCAATAATTTGGTAGGTTTGAAAATCTGTGCAATATTAAAAAAACTGCTGTTTTCACGATTTTTTAAGAAATGAATCACACCTTAAAAAAGGCCGATTTTCCAGGTTTACGGTTAATATTGATTACAATCGAAAAAAGTAATTGCTAATTTTAAAAATCTGTGCATTATGTATTCAAAAATACTGCCTTTTTAAGCTTTTTTAGGAAATGGATCAAACTATTAAAAAGGCTGTATTTCCATAATTTAGGTTAATATTGCAAATAAACAAAAACAATTATTTTAAGTTTGAAACTCTGTGCATTATTCAAAAAACTGTCGTTTTTCAAGATTTTCTGGGAAATGTTTCAAACATTAAAAAATGCTGTTTTTTTGAGGTTTTCGGTGAATATTGCTTATAATTGCTAATTTTGAAAATCTCTGCATTATGTATTAAAAAAACTTTCTTTTTAGTCTTCTTTAGGAAATGGATCAAGGTATTAAGGAGGCCGTATTTCCAGATTTTCGATTAATATTGAGAATAATCCTAAACAATAATTCCTAATTTTGAAAATCTGTGCATTATTCAAAAAACTTCCTTTTTTAAGCTTTTTTAGTAAATGAATAAAACTATTAACAAAGCCGTATTTCCATATTTTCAGATGATATTGGCAATAATTAAAAACAATAAATATGTTTGAAAATTTGTGCATTATTCAAAAATCTGCCTTTTTATAAACCTTTCAGGGAAATGGATCAAACCTTAAAAGAGGACGTTTTTTCAGGTTTTCGGTTAATATTACTTATAATCGAAGAACTTCATTTGATAAGTTTGAAAATCTGAGCAATATTATTCCCAAACTGGCGGTTTTTAAACATTTTTAGAAAATTAATCAAATTATACAAAAGGCCGTTTTTCCATGTTTAATCCTCCGTTGCTTAAAAAAATTTGATTAGTTTGAAAATCTCTGCATTTTTAAAAAGATTACGCTTGTCAGTCTTTTTCAGAAATCAAACAAACTTTTTAAAAGGGCCGAGTCTCTGGGTTTTCGCTTGATATTACTTATAATCAAAAGAGTAATTTGATTAGTTTGAACATCTGTGCATTATTCAAAAAGACTCCCGTTTTCAAACTTTTTTAGGAAATGGATCAGCATGAAAAAAAGGCCAATTTTCCAGGTTTTCGTTAATATTACTTTGAAAATATGTGCAATATTCCCCAAACTGACGTTTTTCATTCTCCTTTAGGAAATGGATCAAATTATAAAAAGGCCGTTTTTTACAGGTTAAATGATCCTTTGCATATAACACAAATCAACAATTTGATAAGATTGAAAATCTATGCATTACTCTAAAGATTGCCGTTTTCATTCATTTTAAGAAATCAATCAAACTTTTCAAAAGGGCCGATTCTCCAAGTTTTCGCTTGATATTACCTAGAATCGAAAACCTTAATTTGTTAAGTTTGAACACCTGTGCATTCTTCAAAGTCTGAAAGTCTGTCAATAATGCAAAAAGTGCCGTTTTTCTAGCTTTTTATTTAAAATGAATCAAACTTTTTAAGAGGGGCGATTTTCCAAGTTTTCGTTTAATATTGTATATTATACCAATAAACTATTTCAAGAATCAGAAATTCAGTTAATAATTAAAAAGTGCCGTTTTTCAACCTTTTTGATGAAAATAAATCTAACTTTTTAAAGGGGCCGAATTTACAGGTTTTCGGTTAATATTTCAATTTATACCAGTAAATAATCTATGTCGTGAAATAGAAAATCCGTAAATTGTGAAAAAGTGACGTTTGTCAAGCTTTTATAGGAAATGAATCACACATTAAAAGTGGCCGATTTTCCAGGTTTTCCGTTATTATAGCATTTTATACCCCAAAACGATGTTGAGAATGACTAATTCAGTTGATTTTTCAAAAAGAGTGGTTTCTCAAGCTTTTTGATGAAATGAATCAAACTTTTTAAAAAAGCGCATTTAGTAGGTTTCCGTTTAATATTTCATATTATACCAATAAACTAATTCCAGAAATTGAAATTCTGTTAATAATTCGGAAAGTGCCGTTTTTAAGCTTTTTAAAATGAATCCATCTTTTTATGACGGCTGATTTTCAAGGTTTTCTGTTAATATTGCATATTATACCAATAATCGAGGTCAAGAATGAGTTTTCTGTTAACTATTTAAAAAGTGCCGTTTTTCAAACTTGTTTATGAAATGAATTAAACTTTTAAAAGGGACAATTTTTCTACTTTTTCGGTTAATTTTGCATATTATACCGATAAACTAATTCAAGAAATACAATTTTTTTTATTAATTCGGAGATTGCCGTTTTTCAAGCCAGTTGATGCAATGAATCATACTTTTTAAGAGGGCAGATTTTGCAAGTTTCCGGTTAATATTACACATTATGTATTTCCATAAACGATATCAAGAATGAGTAATTCTGTTGATTATTCAAAAAGCTCCGTTTTTCAAGCTTTGTGATGAAAAAAATCAAACTTTTTAGGAGGGCCGGTTTTCCAGGTTTTCGGTTAATATTGTATATTATACCAATAAACTATTTCAAAACTTAGAAATTCTGTTAATTATTCAAAAAGTGCCGTTTTTCGACCTTTTTGATTAAATAAACGTTTCAAAGGGCCGTTTTTGCAAGTATTCGGTTAATATTTCATATTATACCAATGATGCATTTCGTGAATTAGAAATTCTGTTAATTATTTACAAACTGGCGTTTTTCAAGCTTTAAGACGAAATCAATCAAACTTATTAAAGGACCGATATTACATATTTACTTTTAATATTGCTAACAATCGAAAACAATAATTTGATAAGTTTGAATATATGTGTTTTATTAAAAAAAACTGCCGTTTTTCAAACATTTTTATGAAATAAATCAAGATTTTTCTTATACAGCCGATTTGCAAGGTTTTCGGTTAATATTGCATATTATACCCATAAACGATGTCAAGAATGAGTAATTCTGTTAACTATTCAGAAAGGTCCGTTTTTCAAGCTTTTTTATAAAATGAACCAAACTACTTAAAAGGGCCGATTTTATAGGTTTGTGGTTAATGTTTTATATTGTACCAATAATCTCTTTCGTGAATTAGAATTTGTGTTAATTATGCAAAAAGTGACGTTTTTTCAGCTTTTAAACGAAATGAAACCAACTTTTAAAGGGGCCGACTTTACTAACAGACTATTTCGAGATTCAGAAATTTGTTTCATTATTTAAAAAGTGCACTTTCCCAAGGTTTTTGATGAAATGAATCAAACTTTTTAAAAGGGCTAATTTTCCAGGTTTTCTTTTAATAATGCATACTATACCAATAATTATTCAAAAAAGGCCGTTTTTCATACTTTTTGATGAAATGAATCTAACTTTTTAAGAGGTCCGTTTTTATAGGTTTTCGGTTAATATTGCTTATAATCGAAAAGAATAATTTGATAAGTTTGAAAATCCTCGCATTATTCAAAAAACTACCGTTGTTCGAAGCTTTTTGATAAAATAAATCAAACTTCCTAAACGGCCCGATTATCCATGTTTTCTGTTAATATGGCATATTATACCAATAAACTACTAGTATTTCGAGAATCAGAAATTCTGATAGGTATTCAAAAAGTGCCGTTTTCAAATATTTATCAAAATTTATAAAAGGTCCTATTTTCCAGGTTTTTAGTCAAAAAGTGCTGTTTTTTTAGCCTTTTTTCCACGTTTTCGATTAATATTGTTATAATCAAAGATAATAATTTAATAGGTTTGAATATCTTGCATTATTTAAAACGAACTGTTGTTCAAAATTTCTGATGAAATTAATCAAAATTTTCGAAAGGGCCGATTTTAAACAATTTCTGTTAATATTGCATATTATACTAATAACCTATTTCAAGAATCAGAAATTCGGTTAATTATTCATAAAGTGTCATTTTCAAGCTTTTTGTTGAAATGAATTAAACTTTTTAAAATTGTCGATTTTCTAGGTTTTGTGTTAATATTGCTTATAATATAAAACTCTAATTTGATTAGGTTTGAAAATCAGTGCATTATTAAAAAAACTGCCGTTTTTAAAGCTTTTGGATGAAATCAATTAAACTTTTTAAGAGAGCCGATTTTCCATGTTTTCCGTCAATATTACATATTATACCCAAAACGATATCAAGAAGGAGTAATCCTGTTAATTATTCAAAAAGTGCCGTTTTTCAAGCTTTTCGATGAAATGAATCACTATATATTTGAAGAGAGTCGGTTTTTTAGGTTTTTGGTTAATAACGCAGATTTTACCAATAAACTATTTCGAAAATTTGAAATTCTGTTATTTATTCAAAAAGTATCCTTTTTCAAGCTTTTGGAAGAAATGAAACAACTTTTTTAAAAGGTCTTATTTTCGATGTTTTTGGTAAATATTGCATAATATACCAAGAAACTATTTTTAGAATCAGGATATCTGTTAATTATTCAAAAATGATTCAAACTTTTTAAAAGGGCCGTTTTTCCAGGTTTTCTGGTAATTGCATATTATACCAATAAACTATATCGAGAATCAGAAATTGTGTTAATTATTCATAAAATGTTCTTTTTCAAGCTTTTTGACGAAATGAATCAAACTTTTTAAAATGGCTGTTTTTCCATGTTTTCGCTTAATATTACCAATTATACCAATAAACTATTTAGAGAATCAGAAATTCTGTTAATAATTTGAAAAGTGCCGTGTTTAAACTTTTTGATGAAATGAATCAAACTTTTTGAAAGCCCCATTTTTCCAGGTTTTCTTTTAATATTCATTCTAAAAGAAAACAATTATTTGATAAATTTGAAAATTTGCGCATCATTAAAAGAACTACCCGTGTTCAAGCATTATTCAAAAACTACCTTTGTTCAAGATTTTCTAAAAGAGCTGATTTTCCAGGTTTTCGATTTTCCATGTTTTCCGTCAATATTACATATTATACCCAAAACGATATAAAGAAGGAGTAATCCTGTTAATTATTCAAAAAGTGCCGTTTTTCAAGCTTTTCGATGAAATGAATCACTATATATTTGAAGAGAGTCGGTTTTTTAAGTTTTTGGTTAATAACACAGATTTTACCAATAAACTATTTCGAAAATTTGAAATTCTGTTATTTATTCAAAAAGTATCCTTTTTCAAGCTTTTGGAAGAAATGAAACAACTTTTTTAAAAGGTCTTATTTTCGATGTTTTTGGTGAATATTGGATAATATACCAAGAAACTATTTTTAGAATCAGGATATCTGTTAATTATTCAAAAAGTGCTATTTTTGATGAAATGATTAAAACTTTTTAAAAGGGCCGTTTTTCCAGGTTTTCTGGTAATTGCATATTATACCAATAAACTATATCGAGAATCAGAAATTGTGTTAATTATTCATAAAATGTTCTTTTTCAAGCTTTTTGACGAAATAATCAAACTTTTTAAAATGGCTGTTTTTCCATGTTTTCGCTTAATATTACCAATTATACCAATAAACTATTTAGAGAATCAGAAATTCTGTTAATAATTTAAAAAGTCCTGTGTTTAAACTTTTTGATGAAATGAATCAAACTTTTTGAAAGCGCCATTTTTCCAGGTTTTCTTTTAATATTCATTCTAAAAGAAAACAATTATTTGATAAATTTGAAAATTTGCGCATCATTAAAAGAACTACCCGTGTTCAAGCATTATTCAAAAACTACCTTTGTTCAAGATTTTCTAAAAGAGCTGATTTTCCAGGTTTTCGGTTAATATTGCATATTATATTAATAAACTATTTCGTCATTCAAAATTAGGTTAATTATTCCAAAAGTTCCGTTTCCCAAACTTTTTTATGAAATGAATCAAACCTTTTAAAAGGGCCGATTTTCCAGGGTTTCAATTAACACTATATATTATACCAATAAACTATTTTGAGAATCATCACTTCTGTTAATTTTTCAAAAAGTGCCGTTTACCAAACTTTTTGATTAAACGAATCAAACTTTTTATGCGGTCCATTTGCGCATTATTATAAAAACTACCGATGTTCAAGCTTTTTGATAAAATGAATCAAACTTTTAAAAGCACCGATTTTCCACAGTTTCTGTTGATATTTTCATATTATACTAATAAACTATTGAGAGAATTAGGAATTCTGTAAATTTTTTAAAGAACTGCTGTTTTTCCTACTTTTTAATGAAATGAATCAAACTTTTTAAAATGGCCGATTTTGGTGGTTTTGGTTTAATATTTCTTATAATCGAAATTAGATTTTTGATTCAAAAAGCTGTTTCGCCAACATATATGAAATCGATAAACTTTAAAAACCGGCCGTTTTACCAGGTTTTACATTTAATATTTCATATAAAGCAAATAATTTGTTAAGTTTAATAAACTGTGCTGTATTCAGAAACCAGCCGTTTTTCAAATATTTGATGAAATTAATCAAACATTTTAAAATGATCGTTTTTCCATGTTTTCGCTTAATATTACATATTATATCAATAAACCGTTTAGAGAATCAAAATTCTGTTAATTATTTAAAAATTGTCATTTTTTAAGCTTTTTTATGTGATAAATCGAACTTTTTTAAAAAGTCCGATTTTCCAGGTTTTCGGTCAATATTGCATAATATACCAAGGAACTATCTTTAGAATCTGAAAACCTGTTAATTATTCAAACTTTTAACTTTTTGCTGAAATGATTCAAACTTTTAAAAGGTCCGTTTTTCCACGTTTTTGGTTAATATTGCATATTATACCAATAAATAATTTCAAGAATCAGAAATTCTGTTAATTATTCAAAAAGTGTCGTTTTTTAAGCTTTTTGAAGAAATGAAACAAACATTGTAAAAGGTCTTATTTTGCTGGTTTTCGGTTAATATTTTATATTATACTAATATAGTATTTCGCATATCAGAATTACTCTTAATTATTCAAAAAGTCCCGTTTATCAAACCTTTTGATGAAATGAATCAAACTTTTTAAGAGGTCCGTTTTTCCAGGTTTTGGCTTAATGTTGCTTATAATCGAAAAGAATAAATTGATAGGTTTGATAATCTTTGCATTATTAAAAAAAAACTGCTTTTTAAATTTGCTGATTTTCCAGGTTTCGGTTAATATTCCTTATAAAAGAAAACGATCATTTGATAAGTTTGAGAATCTGTGCATTATTAAAAAATTGCCCTTTTTCATGCTTTTTTATGCAATCAATCAAAAGTTTAAAATGGCCGATTTTCCACAATTTCGGTTAATATTGCATATTATACCAATGAACTATTTCGAAAATTGGAAATACTGTTAATTATTCAAAAACTACATACTTGATGAAAGGAATCAAACTTTATAAAGGTTCTGCTTTTCCACGTTTTCGGTTAATAGTGTTTATAATCGAAAAGAAAATTTTTAATAAGTTTGAAAATCTGCGCCCTATTAAAATAACTACCGTTGTTTGAGCTTTTTGATTAAATAAATCAAACTTTTTAAAAGGGGCGATTTTCCACGTTTTCTGTTAATATTTCATATTATATTAATTAATTATTTCGAGAATCAGAAATTCCGTTAATTATTCAAAAAGTGCCGTTTTAAAGTTTTTTTGATGAAATGAATCTCAATCTTTTTAAGAGGTCCATTTTTGCAGTTTTTGGTTAATATTGCTTATAATCGAAAACATTAATTTAATAGGTTTGAAAATCTATGCATTATACAAAATACTGAGCTTTTTTAAGCATTTTAATGGAATGAATCAAACTTTTTAAAATTGCCGAGTTTCCAGGTTTCTGGTCAATATTGCTTATAATGGAAAATAGATTTTGGATTTAAAAATCTCTTTTCCCAAAATATGTAAAAAAGATAAATTAGAAAACCGGTTGTTTTTCCAGGTTTTACGGTTAAATTTCATATAAAGACAACAATAATTTGTTTTATTTGAAAATCTGTGCATTATTCAGAAAACTGCCGTTTTTCAAGCTTTTTGATCAAATGAATCAAACATTTTAAAATGGCTATTTTTCCATGTTTTCGCTTAATATTGCATATAATACCAATAAAATATTTACAGAATCAGAAATTCTGTTAATTATTAAAAAATGTCGTTTTTCAAGCTTTTTGCAGACATTAATCAAACAGTTTAAAAGGTAATATTTTCCAGGCTTTGGGTCAATATTGCATAATATACCAATAAACTATTTTTAGAACCAGAAAATATGTTAATTATTTTAAAAGTGACGTTTTTAAGCTTTTTGATGAAATGATTTAAACTTTTTAAACGTGCCGGTTTTTGAAGTTTTCGGATTTTCTTGCATATTATAATAATAAACTATTTCGAGAATCAAAAATTCGGTTAATTATTCAGAAAGCTTTTGGATACAATTATTCAAACTTTTTAAAAGGGTGATTTTCCAGGTTTTTGGTTAATATTGATTATACTTGAAAATAGAGTTTTGATTGAAAAATTATGTATTCCAAACATATATGAAAGAGATAAACTTTAAAAACCGGCAGTTTTCCAGGTTTTACCGTTAATATTGCATATAATCGAAAACAATAATTTGCTAAGTTTGAAAATTTGTACAGTATTCAGAAAACTGCCGTTTTTCAAGCTTTTTGATTAAAGGAATCAAACTTTTTAAAATGCCTGATTTTTCAGGTTTTCGGTTAATATTGCTTATAATCGAAAACAGCTTTTGGTTTAAAAAATGCTGTTTTTCGAACATAAATGAAATAGATCAACTTTAAAAACTCGCCTTTTTGCTGATTTACGGTTAATATTGCTTTAATGAAAGCAATAATTTGATAAGTTTGAAAATATGTGCATTATTCAAAAAAATGCCGTTTTTCAGGCTTTTTTATGAAATGAATCAAACTTTTTAAAAGTCGCGTTTTTCCAGGTTTTTCGTTATTATTGCTTCTATTTATAAAAAAGTTTTTTGACTCAAAAATGCATTTTTTCCAAAATATATGAATTAGATAAACTTTAAAAACTCGCCTTTTACAGGTTTTACGGTTATTATTGCAAATAATCAAAAACAATAATTTGCTCAGTTTCAACATCTCTGCATTATTCTAAAAATGGCCGTTTATCAAGCTTTTTTATGAAATGAATCAAACTTTTTATACGGGCCGATTTTCAAGGTTTGCGCTTAATATTGCTTCAAATTGATCCCAAAATGCTGTTTTTCCAACATTTATGAAATTGATAATCCTAAAACTGGCCGTTTTTTCAGGTTTTACCGTTAAAACTGCTTAAAATTAAAAACAATAATTTGATAAGTTTGAATATATGTGCAATATTATAAAAAACTGCCGTTTTTCAAGCTTTTTGAAGAAATGAATCAAACTTTTTAGAAAGGTCCGATTTTCCAGGTTTTAGGTCAATATTGCATAGTATACCAAGAAACTATTTTTAGTATAAAAAAAATCTGTTAATTATTCAAAAAGTACTGTTTTTTAAACTTTTTTCTGAAATGATTTAAACTTTCTAAAAGGGCCGTTTTTGCGGGTTTTCAGTTAATATTGCATATTATAACAATAAACTATTTCGAGAATTAGAATTCCTGTTGCTGAAATGAAAAAAAATTTCAAAAGCCGATTTTCCAGCTTTTGGGTTAATAATGCTTATAATCGAAAACCTGCGGTTTTTCAAGCAATGAATGAAAAGTTTAAAATGGTCGATTTTCCAGGTTTTCGGTTAATATTGCATATTATACCAATAACCTATTTCGAGAATCAGAAATTCGGTTTATTATTCAAAAAGTGCCGTTTCCCATGTTTTTTATAAAACTAATCAAACTCCTTAAAATGGCCAATTTTCCAGCTTTTTCTTTAATATTGTTTATAATAGAAAACCGATTTTTGACTCAAAAATTCTGTTTTTCCAAAATATATAAAATAGATAATCTTTAAAAACTTGCCTTTTGCCAGGTTTTACGTTTAATATTGCTTATAATTGATTACAATTATTTGATCAGTTTCAGCATCTCTGCATTATTCTAAAAATTGCCTTTTTTAATGCTTTTTTATGAAATTAATAAAACTTTTTATAACTGCCGGTTTTCCAGGTGTTTAGTTAATATTGTTTATAACCAAATACTGCTTTTTTATTAAAAAATGCCGTTTTTCCAACATAAAGGAAATAAATCATTTTTAAAACTGGCCGTTTTCCTGGGTTTACTGTTAATATTGCTGATAAATTTGAAAATTGGCGCATTTTTCAAAAAACTACCGTTGTTTAACATTTTTGATGAAATGAATGAAAATTTTAAAATTGCCGATTTTCCAGGTTTTCTGTCAATATTGCATATTATTTCAATAAACTATTTCGAGAATCAGAAATTCTATTAATTATTCAAAAAGTGCTGTTTTTCAAGCTTTTTGATGAAATGAATCAAACTTCTTAAGAGCGTCGATTTTCCAGGTTTTCGGCTACAAATCCAGTTGTAACACGGGAAATATGAAGAATGGAGGAATTTTAGATATCCACTTTTCCCTTGTCCCAACTGGATTTGTAACCAAAGATTTTCGTAAGCCAACCTTTATTATTCAAGGCCAAAAAACCTTTTCAGTTTTTGTGACTTTTCTCTCAAAATAAGTGCCATCAAAACACTATTATTCCTGGCTCTTAATATTTGTCGATCCTACTCCGGATTTCACTAAGAAGTCGTATTTCTGACTAACTATTTCCCTGACCAAAAAGATTACGGCCTAATTTTTTTAAACAATATTTACCATCCCAAATTTAAATTCCCTACTGTTTGCAAAGATATCCGTTAGATAATCTTTCCGGATCTGGGTTTTTTAAATATATTTTTTTCAAAAGAAATTACATCTCTATTAAATAAATTCTTTTTCTATACCAATTTTACGTTAATTTTCATAAATACACAACACATAGGATTATGCTTTAATTATAAGGACAGAATCCTGCCTAAAGCGAAGTGCTCCGTTATTTACGAGTTTACTTGCCCCAAACGTAAACTGGGGAGATACATAGGCAGTACGTGTAGTTTTTTTAAAGGTAAATAAATTCCATTATTTTTTCTGGAAGTTCAATCAGCGTCCAATATTAAAATGAGCTTTGGGTCAACCATTACTTAATATCCATTTGTTTAAATTAGTAAGTCTCACTTAAACTCGTTTAATTCATAGCTGTATAGTTTGTTTTGTTAGACTTAAATTTTTTTGTTGTAATTAAAGATCTATTTTCTTAAAGGAATTTAATTCAATCATCGAAACGCTGAGCATAATAATAATAATAATATAGCCCTCTTAGAGAAAATGTAATCAAGGAGTTTTTAAAGTACGTACCAAACCTATACGTACACCACCACTCCGTCCTTGCAATACCACGACATAAATATTTAGTGTCAGGTTTTATGGGTATTGGAAAAACTCTGTATAGTTGTTTGTCTTGCTTTCCATTCATGAATAGTAAATGTGTGCCTAGCGTTCGAGGAAAATTTAAACATAAAAAGGTCTGTCTATAAATTTGTGGTTAATTGTCGGTGATTAGCCCGTTAATGTTATTGATAATTTTTGGTAGAGTGGTATTCCAATTAGCAGAAAGTGTTGGGATAAAGGTGAGTTAGGCAGCGCGCTACTTGTTCGAGGTTGCTTAAGGTCCTTTAGCAGACAGAGGTAAAATGGAATCGTTCGACAGATTCCATCAACAAGCCCAAGCTTTGGAACTAAGAAGCAAGGAACTAGTTGCCTACGTCCAGGAACGAGAAGACAAACGAGAGTAAGCCGAAAGGGAAGCAAAAAAAGAAAGGCGTAAGCCAAAAGGGAAGCAGAAGAAAGAAAAGCACAAAGGAAAGCGAAAAGAGAAAAGGCGCAAGCGGAAAGGGAAGCGGAAAGAGAAAAGTCACAAGTAGAAAGGGAAGCAGAAGGAAGAAAATTAGAAAAGGAAGCAGAAGAAAGAAAATTGCAACGGGAAGCAGAAGAGAAGGAACGAGTACGCGCTCAAGAAAGGGAAATGAACAAGGATCAGGCAGAAGCCAGTTCCGTAGAATACCGAGCTGGAGCTACATTCCCAGCTTATAAAGCAAACAAAGACCTGTATTCGTATCTGAAACACTTCGAGAAGATATTTGATTTGAATCATTGGAACATATAGGCAGAGGGGATCGCCAGATTAGTACCTCTGCTTAGTACCCGGCTCCGTGACTTATTCATCTCATTACCATCCGAGGCTTGCGTGGACTACACCACGTGCAAACACGAGCTACTGGCCGCCGTCATTATAAACCCCGAGGAGTATCAGATGAAGTTTAGACATGCCAAAATTCAGCCTGGTCAAACTTATAGGCAATTTAAATTTATCCTCAGAAGGCACCTCCAATTATGTCTAGAGCCAGAACAAGTAAGGAATGAATTCGATTCCCTCGCCGATTCTATGCTGAGGGAACAATTGCTATGTACCCTTTTCCCCTCAGAGATACGTGCCTTTGTCAAGGACAGGCGAGCTGCTACATTCAAGGAAGCAGACCTGCATGCTTCCAGCCATAGATTATATCCTCAAGAGCTCAGAAAGAACCAGCCCTTGTCTCCTAAGAAAGGTGGGTATCTCCAGAAACCCTTTTCTTTAAAGAAAGAGGGGTATCCCCAAATCCCCCCACAAAGTAACCCTCCTAAGTTCGTTTAAGAACTCTAGACACCCCAGAAACCCCATACACTGTTTTAATTGTGGCACCCCAGGTCACAGTTATAATTGCCTCCAAATTTAGAGGCTTAAGTCGCCCTCGATTCAGCTGGTACATTACCTCGCTGCAAAGCTTAACCAAGAACAACCTCCTAATCCCGCGCCTCCTTTGACCACATCGAATTCCCCTGACTAACAGGTAAACTTTGTGTTAAACAAAAATTCTCCCGAATGACTAAAATTCGAGGCTGAGGCCGTAAATGGTCGCCAAGTCTCAACCTTGTTACGTGATACGGGGTGCACCTGTATCTTAGTATCAAATAAATTGCTTCCCCCTGTCAGCCTCCAGCACCAGAAGTTCGTGGTCGTTTAGGATTTCCTGGGTAGACTAAACAAGTTCCCCGTCGTCAGATGACACATTCAGTCAAAGTATTTTACTGGCTGGATCGAGGTATTGGCAGTGCCTATTAGATTCTGCTCAATAGTAATAGGCCAGAGCGCGCAGCTCTTCCCAAATCCGGTGGCTCAGCTCGTAGTCACCCGGATGCCCGACAAATAAGAGGTCCACGGTTCCGACTACTTTATCTCTTCGTGAAAACCACGTAGACGAAGAGCTTAGTTCCCAAGCCTTCGATCCTGCGCCGAAAGTAGGTCTGACTCTCTGACCCCTGGATGGGAAGGTAGCGAAAAAGGAAAAAGAAAACGAAGAAAGGAGAATATTGATGGACATGAAAATAGAAAAAGAATAATACAGACGAGACGAGAAACGAAAGAAAGAAGAATACCGATAGAAAGAGAACTAGCCAAAGCGGAATGAGAAGAGAGAAAAGAAAAAGAAAGATTGCTCGCACATGAAAGGGCATCGAGCAAGGATCAGGTGGAAGTCGAAGCGGTTTTATCCCGGCCTGGACCTAGGAAAGTACTTACGATGAAACCAAGCTAAATGGGGGTGACGATGGAAGAAGAAGGAAGTGAAAACACGGTATATCCAGGTAAACCGAGTCAGATGCTAGAAGCGGATAACGAGTATCCTCTACCCTCAGTAGTCTTCCCCCAGAACGAAACGACCACGGAGTTACAAATAAAACCCCAATTCGCCGTGAGAGCCACGCCCATTAACAACCCAGTAAAGAAACTTTTCCCCGACCCCATAAGGTCGAATATAAATCAGATCTCCAAGTTTAGCTTGGTAAAGGATGACGATGGGACTCCTGTCCCCATCACTTATGCAACCATGAAACAAGCCACCCTAGCCATAAAAAAGATAGTACGAGTACGTGGAATTCCATTACCAGTTTTTGACATACTTGAGTACACCCAATAACCAGAACGGCCGACTCATGCGCTGTAAAGTATTGGTCATCGAACACTACTTTAATATTAATTATATCAAAGGTGCAGATAAGGTAAACTCTCTGTATAACCTGAGTCGAAACTCTATCGATGAGGCTTAAAATCATTCTTTTTTTGTTGTTGTTAAGGTTTTATGTATAAATATTTAAGGTCTTACGGTATAGAAGTGTAAGAAAGTAGCTGGCTAGATACCCCTTTAGAGCTAGGCTCCTTTTTTTGTGTGTAATCGATGATTTGGTTTTGTTTGTTTGCCTGTTAAATTGGGTGTTATGAGATGTACCCAATAGGCTCGCGAGGCCTAGGTTGATCACTTGCCTTTGTACGCGCGCGCGTGTGCACCAGAGATCAAAGAAACTTAAGTTAATATGATGGTTGACCCAGCTAGCGGTAAGAATCAATACTATGGTCTAAGACATGTAAGTTTGCTTTTGTCGATGATGCTTGTTTGTTTGTTTTTTTCACTGAAGCTCCCCCCTCCCATTAACCTCTTCGAAGGGAGGAATGTAGGAAAATCGATATCCCACCCTTAAAACAGAGGCCCTGGTTTGGTCACCACAACTTTCTGGCATTTAGCAGCCTAACCCGATTACTTAACCCCCTCCCCTCTCTCCCTTCGCCTTGCGGATCACCAGAAAGGCCCTTCCCAAAACCACTAGATGCTCGAATCATCAAATTTCGCGTCTGGCGAGCCTAACATTGGTTAAGCCGGCAATATTTACCCTAAGATTTGGGATTTAATTTCACTTCATAGACGAAATTAGAGGAGCGATGACCAAAAGCCAGAAGATGCCTTTAGGGCTAAGTGAAAGACGCTCGGAGAAGCGCCGTAAGAGGAAGAGGCTTAATTCCTAAGAACTTATCCCCCTCCTTCCCCTACTCACAGTGGGGTAGTGAAGTATATAGGCAGATAACTGTAGAAGAAGTTGGAAGAGTGAGTTAGCGATCGAGACGACGAAGTCCGGCTAGAGTGCCCAGCAACCCAACAAAAGGAACACAGAAGAAGCTCATGGTCAGCCAGTTCCTGGTGGTCACAACGAAATTTAGTTTAGCTTGTATTGAAAAACAAGTTCAATCATCTCTTGTCAGAGAAAACCCCTATCCCGGGTTACGCGTCTGGCCACAAAAAACATCCTTGCGTCCACATAATAATTGAAGCCAAGGTTAGTCCCCAGTCAGATTCACGTGTGGTTATTTTTTAAAGGTAAATAAATTCCATTATTTTTTGAAGTTCAATTAGCGTGCAATATTAAAATGAGCTTTGGGTCAACCATTAATTATATTCATTTGTTTAAATTAGTAAGTCTCACTTAAACTCGTTTAATTCATAGTTACATAGTTTGTTTTGTTAGATTTATTGTTTTATGTTGTCAGAAAAGATCTATTTTCTTAGAAGTATTTAATTTAATCCTCGAAACGCTGCGCATGGCACTAGACATCCTCGAAGATTGAAAAAAACGTAATAATAATAATATAGCACTCTTAGAGAAAACGTAATCAAGGACTTTTTGAAGTACGTAACATACCTATACCTAAACCACCACTCGGTCCTTACAAAACCACGACAATTTGTATAGAAAAACAATTGATAATATAAAATTTAAGCAGGTGACAAAAGCTTTTAACTAGTATATAATCTTGCGCAATATTTTATCAATTTGATGCAAAGGATAAAATTAAAGATTACAGAAATTTCTAGAAACGAAACTGGTGTAAAGTGCCAAATATTCATCGCCTTTCATTGATATGAATTCATAGATGTAGGGAGTTTGCTTTGATCAATGTCATAGGTCAAACTACCGGGTGATTCAAAAGTCGCTGACATAGAAAAAATTAATGTTTTTATAAGAAACAATTGATTGTTCGAGCTTTATATTTTTTAACGTCTTATTTTCGGATATCCTTAAAATGCCTGGATTAGTAGGGGTGGTCCAGTTGAAAGGCCTCCTAGGTCCCCAGTTCTTACCCCTCTTGATTTTTACCTTTGTACCCACTTGAAAGCCATGGTGTATCGTGAAGAGATAAAAAGAAAAACCATTTAAAGGAACGCATCACCAATTCATTTGCATACATATGTCCAGATGTGCTATTGCGAGTTCAAAAAGAGTGCCAGAAACGTATTACAATGTGTATACAAAACAATGGTAACCATAGAGAGCCTGTTACATAACTAAATTGTTTCTTATAAAACATTAATTTTTCCTATATATCGCGACTTTGGAATCATCGTGTAGTTTCCCAAGCTATTCGACAACAAATAATTAGACTTCTTTCAGATAGATTATCCTATAGAAATATTTCTGCGTGAGTTGAAGTGCTTTATTTAAATGTAGGTTCTATAATTCGAAAGCATCGAGAAAATAGAATCACCAGCAACTTGCCAAAAGCCGGTGCTCGTCGCAGGATTAGTTATCGGTTTCGACGTTTCATGCTTCAGAATTTTACAATGATTAATATAAAAGATCTACAATGCGATCGGGACTTGTCGTAGACTAAAGTGAAGATTACGAATTTAAGGAATAAACAAAATGAACCGCTGCATAATCCCAGTGGATTCTAGATAGCAGCATATACAAATAAGGTTAAATTAATTATAAAAAAGACCACTATGTGACAAAAATAAAACAAATGAAGCTGTATAAATATCCTCTGCCAGAAGGAAACGAAGAGATACTTGAAAGGGTAGGTAAAAATAACAACAGGAGAGTAGAAAAATGAGGACATTCCAATAGAAGATGGGTAGGCGATTGATCTGAACCAAACAAACAACAGCCAGGGATTATTCGAGCTACAGCTAAAACAAGATGGCTGTGGGAGTAAAGTGTGGCTGATGAATATGCGGCAATGGGCCGCTTCAAGGCATTGCAGTCTCTGAAACCTTGAGGGTCTATATCAGAAAGACGATTTAAAATTGTATAATTTTAATCATGAATCCCAATCCCATTTGTCCTGCCACAAATGTAAAACATAATCCCATATAGATAGAAATAAATCTTGCAAAGTCAATGCAAAGTCACCTCGCATCTAAGAATAGACAGACGGGCCAGCTGATCAGGTCTCTCTTTGCCCAAGACCCGTAAATGCCAGGAGGCGCAAGTAAATAGAATCTGATAAGAGGACGCATTATGGATCAAATAGTTGAATATTTCTGCAAAGGTAAAGATGGGAATCACATATTGAATCAATCGCTTTTAAAACATCAAGAGAATCGGAGAAAATAAAATATTTAAAAAGCAAAGTTGGGATCAATCTAAAGAATTAAAGGATTGACGAAAGTTGAGCGATAAAAAGATAAGCAGTCAACGGCATAGACAAAGTTAAAAACTCTTCTGAGTAAACGGCTGCAGCACACACGGCTCGTATGACTTGGAACCACTCCTGTATATAAACAATGTTATGTATGTGAGGTCGCCTGCTTAAAGGAAGGCTCTTAAAAGAGCAAGAGTCCAAGGGTGACTTGTCCAAGCTCCTCATGCTGGTGCAAATTCTGTGAGGTAAAGCAAGCCAACTAGGGATCGGCGACGAGGTAAGGACCATTATAACAACCAGGTTGGAGAGATGATCTCTAATCCAGAAGTTCAAGGGGCGGGGTAAAGACGGGAACCCCTCTAATGCCACCGATTATTTAGAAGTATGAAATAATCTGTGGACATCCACCGTACACAGAAATAGACTGTTTACGGGCAAGGTGCGGAAGGCTCCACTGGAAAGACGAATTCCAAAGTTGCGAATTAGGTTCAGCAATCAAAAGTTTAAAGGTTAAGCCGAAGAGTAAATTTAGCACCCATAGTCCGAATATTTTGGATGAGGGCAGTGTAGATCACAGTGTCCGACGATCACTTCTACACGACGTGTGGAAAAGGACCTTTAAAAGGCCTGAAAGTGCGCAGAGAATCCGTTTGAAGATGACTTAGGTATGGTAACCAGGATATCTTAGATCAAGAGTTACGCCCAGGAACCAAAACTCACGGAATACCTCGATCTCTACACTTTGCAGGGAGATAGGTTACGAAACAAGAGCCCATTTATCCCAGTAAGTAAGTAATGGTTCGCCAACCTTCCTTCATCCAGGAGGATATCCAACTGGATAATAAATAGACATAGAGGTCAGTATTACAATCGCTGGTGAGCCCCAAAGCACCAGGGGCTGGTCCTCTTTGGACACCAACCAGCGTTCAGGTGGAACGTTCGTCACCTCGGGGCAGAGGTATCTGTTCCGCGTCAGAGGTATGTTGATATGTATACCCGTCGGCAGGATTCTTTAGAAATGAGGGAGTGTGTAAGTTGTGAGGCGAAGACGGGAGAAGAAAGAAAGCAGTGTTGTTTTTGGCTATGTGTGTGTGTGATGAGAAATGTAAGATCTACCCACCCCAGTACAAGGATGAGCACAGCTCCCCTACCAATTGGTAGCCAGATATCTACGTGCGCTGACGTCTGTGTCCGCTCATGCCGGGATCGAACCCAGTACCGCGACATTGGGAGAATAACGCCGTATCCGCTGGGCTAGCAAGAGCTCTATCTACCTCTTTAGAGGTATATACTCTTCATTTTGCTCGTGCACTTTTCGAAACCGCATCGACTAGCAACTGCAGACGATGTGACGCTGAGAAAAGACTCAGCGAGGAGAGAGGAGATAAAACTATTGATGGCAATTACAAAACATGAAATATTAAAACGATGCTCTGAGGAACTCCCTCCTCTTGGGACTGAAGGTCGTTGTAAGTGTCTTCAACGTCCACCATAAAACATCGAAATACTAAGAAATTTTATAATAAAGGACGCTAAAACACATCATATACCCAGAACGTTGAGCTGCCTTACACACCTTATCTCTATCTAGTATCGTAAGCTTTCTCAATGTTGAAAACGATTGCCAAGAGTAGGTGATTTAATGAGAAAGATTTAAAGAATGATGCCTTAAAAATGGAGAATGTAAGTGATTAGTCTCGAAAAATTAATTTAGCCCCGCCAGCACCATCTTTTTTAAGAAACTTTCTCAGATAGGTGGTAAAAGCTATAGGATGATGGTGATATAGGTCTAATCGGTTCCTACTTGGTTTGACAAAGGCGTGAACAATCCCAATGCGTCATGATGGTGGGTAAGAACCGTTCTCCAGTAGAAGATTGTATTATAGGTCGAATAAGAAGTGGAAAGAGTGTGAATAAAGTTGCTGAACGCTACCATAAGGGACCCAGTCAAGGGCAAGAGAAATAAACCCGGAGAGGAAGAACAAGAAGGTTAGAGTTCGTCTCAAGATTGAGGGAACAAAACTTTTCCTCTGATTTATAAGCTAGAAAACCCTTATTGTTAGGGCTGACACTGCTGATCCACTGTAATGGTTAGCCAAAGCGTTGCTGACCACCAAACAGTCATTCACTAACAATCCAAGCAAATTGACAGATAACGATGCCGGATCTTGTTAATCCAATTGCTGATATTTGCGGTAGAAATCATAGAAGAAATCGATTTAACGTATCGACACTATGAGGTTTGGGGAGACTGAAGAAGGTTCATTAATGAAGAACCTGAGATCAGTTTGGGTCAACCTTGTCACATAAGGTCGGGTTCCGCGGGCACCGAGCATGAGCTAACTTGTAGTTTATAAAGCCTGTCGCGCACTCCGAGATTTAACAGGGCACAGTTCAGTTGAGCGAGCCATTACGAGTTCTAAGTATTCGATGTGAAATACGACACCACCGCGTCCACACCATTAAGGGTGCTTAATGAGGCTCAATAATGGCTAGGATGAACGGCGTATAATATAAAAGGGGAGTAAGTGGTCACTCTCATGGAGGTCATCAAAGACGAGCCACCGAAAATTAATGAGACAATTTGGAAAACAGAGAGAGAAGTCAACAGAGCTAAAGGAGTCCGTCTGGACATAATACGTTAAATCACTAGTGTTTAAAAGGCACAGAAAGTCAGAAAATTAACGAGACTCTAAAACACTACTGCTGACATTAAGAGTAACGTCGCCCCAATATGTGTGACAAGCATTAAATTCCACGATTAATAAAAATTGGGAAAAGCAACTGAACTGAAAAAATTTAAAAGATCGGATCTTAACAATGGTAATGAAGGGTTGAAGTAAATGTAGCAAAGAGTAAAAAACATTCTAAGAAAATCCCTCACGGCAAGAGCTTGAAGGGTAGTGATGAGTGAGAGAAGAGATACATGGTGGTGTAATGAAACCATAAATGACACCACATCATGGGAGGAACCATAGACACGAGCAACAGTTTTAAAAATAGAAAAACCTTTCACTGCCGGAAAAGGGTGAGTACTAGTTTGTTGTTCTGAACAGAACGTCAGCAGGATGGAGAATTGTCAAAAGGACCTTAAATTCTTCCAACCTGAGAAGAACACCTTGACAATACCATTGTAAAATAGGATATAACATGCAGCAGAGGGAAGAGATCCTGGAATGAGCGATGACGGGGTATTTTTCTGAAGGCTCCGAAAAGTCAGCAGAGACCTCTACCTGTAACTGGGGCTGAATCGTGGAATTGGGCTCTATGAACATCACCAAACTTAGCACCCTGTAGTAGGGTCCCACGAGAGAGCTCGGGCAACAGGCAGTTGTCAGTGGCTTGATAAATCCTTTTTGGTCTCTTGTGGAGAGCCAATTTGATCGGTGTTTAGCCAATCGAGTCGTGAAGCCTCCTTTGTCTGTTGTGTTCTCTCCTTCGGGTATTTGCAATGATTACCACCACCTTGTTCTGAATTTTGGGGGGCTTGATTTTATGGATCTCGGGACTCGTACTTAATTACACCAGCAGATAAATGAGCCTCGAGCGAATGCACGCATTGAATAGCTTTAGTTTATTTGAAAGATTCAGGGAGATAAACCTGAAGAATTCCCTCAAATCTCCTTTTTCCATTTACGGCAGTTGGATCGATGTGGATTCCATAACTTCCTAGGGGATCTTGAGCCCCAGAACCGCGCCCTTCGTGCAGTATATGATATGTTCTTGCTCAACACGGATATTATTAACGATTTTCGAAATTAGTTTGAATATTTGTTCATTTGTTCGATATCTTCCATCTTCTCGCGAAGAGCTAAAGTTTTCTATCTCTTTCGATTTGGGAAAAAATATCATTTTAGCCATTTTCCATTGGTCAGGAAAATTGCCTGTCTTTAGATCAGCATTATATCCAGGTGGGACCTGAATATAATTTTTCCGGATCAGCCCCGTGTATTTAGGGGACTGAAGGTCAATTACTTAAGATTTTTTCTGGGCATGAGTTCCCATGATGAAGTAAACATTCTAATGTTTATTTATAAAAATTAATTATTGTTAATATATTATTATTACATATTAGTTACATGTTTTGTTATTTTTAACATTAGTTTTTACATTATAATTTAATCCCACTTTTATAAATTTAAATCGAACTAATTTTTCCATATATCGTTAAACATATATTGCCACTATTGTAGAAAAAATTGTAAGTTAATGATTTTTCAGGATATTTAGGCTTCCAAAAGTGGATAAGTTTACATGATATAATTTTTATCTAAAATGTAAATGCTATATGGCCACTTGAAAGAATTCCCCTTGGATAGGCATGCCGTAGGTCTATTAAATTTTGTTTTTGTTGATTCTACCGACGATTTGCTGGCGATCATCGTCACCCGAGAATTTCGTTGAAGGCGTAGCAAACGGCTTCATGCCCATTTTCTTTACACCGAAGAAACCCCTATACACAAATGGAAAGGGTCTATTGCCTAGATGAATTCCAGAGTGCTCGATCGAGGTGGTCAGCGCGTTGCAATTACTAGAATCTTCTTAGACATTACCCTAAAATCTGGCGTGGCTCATCATAGCTTCTTCGTTGAATGAGAAAAGTTTCATCTCGTCCTCTCTTTCTTGTCGTTTATCCCCACGGCAGAATAATTGAAAATTATTATTTTGGAGGGTATCCATTTACATCGTATTTGTCCTTTTTTCCTTTCTTCCACATCAACGAACTTCACTTTTGGATATCGTCATATGACGAGTTAGACCATTTTTTTCTACAAAATATTTTGAAAGAGTATATGTAAAAGCATAGCTCAAAATCGGGAGATTCCATAGTCGGGCTAGCCAGGAAAAACCAAAAATCGTTCTCATTTCTTTATTTTTAAAGATATTCACCCCAAATTTTTATTCGACGAACAGATTCGGCGTGACGTTCGAAAGTGTGACTTATTTAATGAAAAAGAATAAATAAAAACCTTATATTTATAACCGATGTTGATTAAATTCAATTCACTTTTATTTAATAAGGCTGTTTACAATGGGATTCTTAGATACTACAGGTTGTCTACTAATATCAAATTACAAAATTCCATAAGTTTTCCAGGTACTTAAAAAAAAAAATAGATGGCAAAATCTCTAATTAAATCTGTAATGAAAAATGGGTATATTACATTTAGCATCAATTAAAGAAAACAAAGAAGAAATACTGACCATTCTAGCAAACAATTATATTTCTATTAGGTATCATTTAGCTAGACCCCCGCATTTAATTTCATTTTTTTAAACTTTATAAATCTTTTTCATAGCCCATGGGTGAGTACCGACTATATTATTCTGAAATAGGTATAATAAAATAATAGCTAGTAAGAATCTGAGGTGTGGGCACCCTGTACTAGTAACCTATTTCCTGGTTAACCTGGACTCTAATATCTACCTTACAAAATAAAAATACATAACAAATGTCAGTGGCTATGCACACTTAAATTGACTTTTTACTTTTTCTCACTAGAAAGTTTCTTCTTCTTGTAGTCACTTTTCCTCCTGGTAGCTTTCTTAGGTGCATCCGGATTTCCTCTTTTTATGACGCTTCTTTTAACTTTTGTATGGGCATAACTGTTAGCTTTAGACACCATATTTTTGCCCATGACATGAAAGAGGGACCTGACGATGGTAGGAACGACTATTTTGACCAGGCTGCAACTTTTTTCACAGTCCAGCAGGGACATGTCTAAGTCTTTCCTCATTATTTCCTTGTAGACACTCACAAACCCTTCTTCTTAAGAATAGGTCGCCAGAAACTTGGCCCTCCTTTCACCTGGTGTTGTAATCGCCTTGAAGACTTCCACGGCCATCATGGCCATGTGGATGCACTCGTTTGAGGGGTAGAAGAGACTGCCGTGGTTCTGAAGTTCAACCATCTCTCTGAAAGTCTCTGGTAGCTTGTCGCGGTCGGCCAGCTGCACTGAGGGCATAAGGGTGTTGCCTTCTACCAGAGCCTCCTAGCAAGAAACACACTTTAGGAGGCTGCGGGCCTTTCTGGGAAAATAATACACCATTTGTAATTATATGAATAACAGTACAGTATTATTAATTAGATTTTATTTCTGTCTTTGAACCCGTGTTTAATAAATTTCCTAAGGCATTGATGAAGGTGTAGTTTAGTGTGCGTATCGTAGTCACGACTTTTAATATCACAGTTATGATAAACAGTTATCTATGGATAAACAATACCATAGATTAGGGTTGCACCGATATGGAAATTAGCCGATAACCGATATATCGGCGCCGATACAAGGTTAACGAAATCAAAATAAAAAATATATATTTGAGAATATTTTTGCCGAATAGAGGAGCTATTGCCGTATAAAAAAAATGTGTACAAAGACGTCATTTCTGAAAATTTTAGACGATCGCAATCTTGTTAAGCCTAATCATCTTCGTTTGTTTACAAACGTATACAATACTATAAATAATAAAATAATTCGATAATAGTTAAGTTTATTGTAGCCTAAATGCACTATTAATTTAAATTAGTGTATTATTTACGAAATTATTGCTATAACTTTTAAGTTATTTTAGAAATCAACGCGTGAATTGTGAGGCCTAAGGCTAAGTTTACAATTTCTAGATCATTATAGCGTCCCTCCCCAAGCAACATTTATGTATCATATGCTGGCTTCCCTTATTTAACGCACATTATAACTTATTCACTTCAATAGCATGAGTACACATCTTCACTACCTACAAGTATTAGAGCTAACAGTCCTACAACGGCAAATAAATACAATTAACTTATGATTTCAAAACTTTCCAAGATGGCAGCAGCGTCTCACTCAAAGTAAATCGTAACAATGACTGGACTCGCCACCTGGCGGGCATAGCGGCAAACAACCACGCTGACTGTCGCCCGACTATGGAAGTAGCAGAATACTGAATTTGCTAAAGCTACCAATCAAGTATTCGTTATCTATGGTAAATGTCAACAAAAATAGCCTGTATTGCAAGATAACAAACAAGATTGTATGATATACGGCATGAGCTCTGTTTTCCTTTTGCGCCAAGAGGAAAAGGGAGTGTAGTATACTATTTAGTTAGTATTTTTTGCTGTATAGCCTCTGACCGCGCCATTCTTTAATTTCATTCTTTTTGCTGATGCCCTTCTCTCATAGGAAGGAACTTTTGATTGCCAGTGTCTTGCAGCCTCCACACAGTTCATACATTTCTTTTCTAATTTTTCGTACTTTCTTTTCAGAAACGATCCTTGACTGATGATTTCGGGGTCGGTTCTTGGTCAACTTCTCTTTTGCATCTAATCTTGTTTTTCTAATGCGTCTTTTTAGTATATCATTTCATTTTTATGCGGATGCCTTGCAACTTTATATTTCAAAAGCAATTCTACCCAGCATTGCCAGGCCATTAAATAAATATCTTAAGCTAATTCAATTCTTAGCTTGAATTAAATTGCGCTATTAAAAGTTTGTAAGCATAAGAATGCAAGATTTATTTTGATTCTGAGTAATGGAGCAGTGTATCATGAAATAATATCAGAGAAGGATTTTCGCATTACCATGACATTCCATATTCAACTTCTGGGTCTTAGACTCTTAGTTATCTAGAGTTTCTAAATAAACCACGTTTCTGGTTTGTTCGTTGGTTCCATGCAAAGATGCTGATTTCTTCGCGCTGTCATTGCGTGAAGTGGCTACACATACCTGTCCATGAGAGAAAGATCGGGTCGAGAGATCCACCCTAATTGCTTTAAAAGTTTTTCTGATAGGATTAGCGTGGTCCTTGTGAGAAGTACTTTTTCATTTTTTAATGGACCACAGTAGGATGTAGTTTCAATTGGATTTTCATGTAACCGTGTAATGATGCAGCGCGTGTCATTTTTTTGTTTTGGGAGGCTCCATGTTGCCTAGGATCATGATTGATACATCACCCTTCAGTTTGAAAATATGAGGAAGCATTACAGATAGTTCAAGTGAGTTTAGCAGCTCTGTGGGATATGTCATCTCCGGAAAACTCTTGCATGAGCAAGCGGTGTATAATCTGGTTTGAATTTGCATTCAACAGTTAGAGAATTTCACGTGCTGTAGCTATTTAGACATGGCACCACTAGTAGGCAGATTATGGTAGACTTCTGCCTTTAGTTCCTCTATGGTAGTAAGATTATTTAACAAAAATTAAATAAGTACAGCTTTATTTGGGCTAAAACCTAGACGTATGCTTAAGCTTATCGAATTTAATCACCCCTACAACAAAAACGTTCATTAATGCGGGCAGGCAAGCATGACTACGCAGGTGGCGATCATGGAATTAATAGCGTTCTTTAGCCAAATGAGCCCGCTTTTTAACTAAATATTTAAATTATTCGAGTTGTGGGTATATAGATAATATATATTATCACGTTTTTAAACATTACACTCACAAAACAGGTCAATAAAACTGTAGGTTCGTAGCTAAAATTAGTAGGGGTGCTGCATCAGAAACCTTTAGTCGCGTGAAAATCTGGTCGCGAGCGACTCGGTCGGTCGCTCTTCGTTTTGCTAATTTTGTTTTGGCAATAACAGCATAACTATTCGGCCGATTCTAACGAAATTTAAAACTTTTATGTTTTTTACATTCTAATTCAAATGATATAATTATCAAAGTCCTTCAAATGTTAGCCATGAAATTATTTGGTAATAACCTCATAACTATTTGGCCTATTCTAACAAAATTTTAAACGCTTATATTATTTTACATTCTCTATCGAATGGTATAATTACTAAGGTTCACCCAAGTATTAGCCGTGGAATTATTTTGTTTTAGCAATAACATCATAACTATTCGGCAAATTTAAAAAAAATTTGAAACTCTTATGTTGTTTTACATTCTCTTTCGAATGATATAATTGCCAAAGTCCTCCCAGGGTTAATCCAGGATTTATTGAAAGTTTTTAAGGTAGTAAGGTCATAAATCAGATAACTGAGAACACGCGACTTTTGCTCAGCAGATGTTGTTTAGCATTGTTTTAATATTGTGTAAAAGGAAATAAACATATAAAAAGAAATATTATATATAAACTTGATAAAATCCTAAACTGAACATAATCAAACATTTTTTACTTACAAATAGCCTAAATTCAAGCTTGATCCATTGATTTAAAAACAAAATAAATTATTCATGTTTTAATTTGTTCGAAAAGATTAATTATTTTCTCATTGATCTCTGGATGACTACTGAGGAATTTTCTCTTCATTGAAAGCCCTGCCAGTGCATTTATTCTTTTAAAATTCATAATGGTCCTTAGAAACGTTTTTATTCCTTTGAGTATTTTAAAAGCAGCGTTCTGACTCTGATGTAGTTATAGAAATTGTAAAGAGGATTTTTATCAGTTTCGTATTTACACTAAGAACAGCAGCTCAATTAATTAATTAATTAATAAAAGAAGCGAAAAATATTAATTAAATTCTACACTTTATCACATTCAAGAATATAAGCACGTTTTTTAGCATAACACACACGAGGTAAAAAAAACCCACTTCCTTCCACCGGCACACCAAGGTCGGCACTACGTGAGTCACGGTGATCTCTCTCACTAGCGTGCAGCTTCCTATCACGGAAATGTGAGCATGCGAATAACAGCCAAACACCGCGTCGCTCGAACTGTGAAGCGCACAGCTCTATACAAGGATTTTTGTATTTTTTTTGATAAACTAGCGGAGGGTTACTGGCATTAAGCTTAAGGATTATATAATGTGCTAGTATAAAGGAAGAATTAAAAAAAAGGACTCATTACTTTCAATGTTATCGATAATATCGGGTGGAAATAGGGGGTACTGCAGTTCCACAGTGCCTATACACGAGCCGCCACTGATTATTTCAAACCTTATTTTTTGCGCGCATAATGTTGTTGTTTTAATTGAAACTTATAACCGCGATTGCTGGTCAAAAAACATAGAACGGACAGAAATTCGAAATCTTTTTAATCGCGTTTTTGAAAAAACAAATACATGGAACTCCTAGATATTGACGTGCTGATTCGAAATCTGCCAAAAAATTCAGTCTGGCTTCAATACTTTGTGGGTTATGGAGAAGCAAATATTTTTCGTGCGAACACGTATTCCAATATATATATATATATATATATATATATATATATATATATATATATATATATATATATATGTATATATATATATATATATATATATATATATATATATATATATGGGAAATATCATGAAAGTTAGCAGGTGATAACTATAAATATGAATATGTACCACGGAAGGAAACTGAACAAAAAGCAGATTGGAGTTAGTACTTTCGTCTATTATACATTTTCAAACTCAATGGTGAGAAAAAATAAGACACCCAGTATTTATACAAAGCACGTTTCCCTGGGATGAGGTCAACATTTTAATGCTATCAGATAAGTCGGATTTTAGAAAAAGTGATAAAATTGGATCTAGCGAAAACATCCCTGGGTTAATATTGAGATTACTCTCCTTTGTGTGGGAGATTAAAATGATTCCAGGATATTTCTCTTTATAAAATCATTACTATGGATTATAGTATCAGTTTTTAACCAGTTAATTCCGTGTCCCATCTTGGAATTGTAAACAGCCAAGGCATTATTCAGATAACCCTTAATTACTGCATTTTTGTGTTGTTGGGTCCTTATGAAAACATTTTTGGAAGTTTGGCCTACAGAGAATAAATTACAATATAAACATGGAATTCGGTAAATTACATTATTATCATTATTGGGTCTATGCTTTATTAAGAGATTTTTTAAATGTATGATTGTATTTAAAGGTAGCGCTACCTTAATATTAAGTTGTTTTAGAATGGGCGCTACAGACATAAAATTATCATGATAGGGTAAAATTGATAGGTTTTTAGGAGGTTCTATTGTCTTTAATTTATAATTATAAATTTTTTTTTGTCTATGTATGAATATAGCCCCCCCAAAAATTATAATTGTAAATTAGAGACAATAGAACCTCGTAAAAACCTATTAATTTTACCCTATGATGATAATTTTATGTCTGTAGGGCCCATTCTAAAACAACTTAATATTAAGGTAGCCTTTAAATACAATCGTACATTAAAAAATCAGGAGCTCGAAGAAAATAATTAATCCACAACTCTCAGCCGTAATGGATAGATCCAAGATATCCGATCATGCAGGAGTTCATATACTTGCAGCAGCTGCAAAATGCCTTGGTCATGATCCCTCAAAGCTGGTGTTAAACCGTGAGTCTTCCCGGTGAGAACGAAGGAAGTTTCGTGCAGAAGTCGCCAAGGAAATTAAAAACTCGTTCAGACCTTTGGTGCCGCTGGTTGTGCACTGGGAGGGAAAAATGGTGTAGACAGCGGCAGGTGGTGCTGGAGCTATAGTTTACCGACTTTCTGTTCTGGTTTTAAGACATCGCGTTGCAAAGCTATTGGGAGCCCCAATCCTTCCCAGTAGCACTGGCAAAGCCAGGACCGATGCCGTGATGACTGCTTTCGAAAACTAGGGAGTAACGGATCATGTACCATAATCAAACAACGGCTCAATTGAAGAGTTCTTCACCTCGCTTGTTTTTACCATATCTTGGAACTGGCGTGTAAGAAAGAGTTTACAGCATGCATAGGCCCTTCTTCTGGGCCTAATATTGCTCTCTTCAAGCGATTTTAGACCAAATGGCAGGACTTAAACCAATCTCTGCCTCAGCCATTCACAAAAAAAAGACATACGTCACACCTCCTTGAGCGTTGCGATGACCTCATGATTGAGTTCAACCGACTACTTGAAGAACACACGCCACGTGACAACTACAAGGAGCTACTAGAGCAGTCTATAATCATTTTGGGTGTACAGCCGACGCATGAGATCAGAATTTTGCGTTCTGGTGCCCTCCAGATGGCAAAAACCACAGAGCAATTCCACCTCACTGCAAGCGAAAAATCTGGAGTTCAGCATCTCGACGTACATTGTGTCTTGCTTTCGCGCGACATGTCCAGCTGCAGCCCCGGCACAAGACCTCCAACTGTTTAAGATGCTGGTGTCCCACCCCGAAAAGGCAGTGGCCAAGGCGACAGCTACAGTCTTTGGGCGCCATATTTAGTACTTGAGTGAGAGGCTGGTTATTTTTGTATTTTTTGATGACCACCTGGCCATTGAGATGAAGTGGGAGATGTTGAATGATTTGCAGATAAAGAGGGCTCTGACGATACTCCTCAACGAGCAACGGTCAATCTTATATCTACTGCACTTGTAGAGAAAACTGTTGCAAGTTTTGTGACGTCTTCCATGCCATCCTTCTTTGAGATCCTTGGGTTGGATGCAAGTTTCCTGGCACTTGACTCAACTTAGTGCCCCGACAATCAGGGATACTCCCTCGACGCTTCATGCATCAAGGAACTGCACACTGTGAACGAATTCGCTGAGAGGGGCATCGCCTTGATGCAGGACTTCAACCTGGCCCTCACAAAGAACGAAGAGCAGAAGCAGTTCCTCCTCCAAGTAGTGGAGAAACACCAGATGAATTACCCTGACGCCCGCAAGTCCACAGTAACTTCAAACTAGGCTACAATGAGTGGGAGATGGGCGCCCATGAAACCACCCCCTTGAGGGGATAATACTTGAGAAGAGGGGGACTTAGAATCAGTGCTGTAAAATGAAACGTGTTTACAACTATGTTTATTGCATCAAATGATGTGACTTTTAAATTGTTAGGATTTAAACAGTTTTCTAATCACCTATAACGGCACAAAGAAAATGTCCATCCTCTTACAAAAGGTAAGAAACTTCAAACAAGTTGAGCTACCCCTAAATATTAATATTTTAAAAAATAACTTTGCATACATTATTTTCGGAGCAAATAGAAAATTTGAACTGCCCGTCCCTAGTAAAATATCAAAATTACCATGAAATAAAGGTCATCTTTATATATATAAATATATATATATATATATATATATATATATAAATATATCTATATTTTCCCTAGCTATGTTTTGTAAAACTCTTAGAAACCTACTATCCTATTATAAGATCATTAGTGAATGCCTCTTTAAGAACTTTCTGAAACTGAACCATTACAACACAGAGCTACTATTAGTAAGCTCTTATACGACACGGGCTCAATGCGAAACTATTGCTCTCATTCTCTCATTACATTCGTGACT
The DNA here is from genome assembly GCA_963969495.1 of Ceratothoa steindachneri. Taxonomy (NCBI): domain Eukaryota; kingdom Metazoa; phylum Arthropoda; class Malacostraca; order Isopoda; family Cymothoidae; genus Ceratothoa; species Ceratothoa steindachneri. The sequence continues at coordinate 73,496,533 of OZ018332.1, forward strand.
CCCAAACCTGTTTTTTTGATAGTTAAAAATTTGGGTGTTTCCTTTGATAGTAAGTTATATCTTAAAACTCTTGTTGCCAATGTTTGTAAGCATCCCTCTTTCCCTTCTCCAACATGTTCAAAACACTTCCCAGCCTGTTCTCTTTCTCCCTGGTGGCGTTTCTTCAGTGCAACTTCACGTTTCTTAGTGCTTAGTGAACTGAAATGGCTACATATTCGATGCAAAATGATTTTAAAAGTTCTTCTGATTATATGTAATAGTTTAAATGCCGCAGCTTTGTCCTATCTATCATCTTCGCTGACACTATAGGTCCGTTCTAAAATTAGCTTTTTTATTTTCATAGGTTTCAGTACATTTTCCTGTGCTTTTTTTCAATTGAGACAGCCAGAAAAAACACAACTATTATGATCTAGTATGTTGGCTAAAGGCACCAGTTCCGGAGTCCCTTGAATCATGTTCTGCACAATAATATTTTCTCTCAAAAAATAGAACAACAAATAGAGACACCCAATTAATGTGTTTTGATAGTGTTTCTAGATTATACAATTATAATAGGCTTGTAACGAGAAATGCCACATTGATACTTACAAAGTTTTGAGAAATATCACAAAATTTGTTTTCTTAGACTCAAGGCAGAAAAAGCGCGATATTCATGACACAAGTTTGAGATTAACATTTTGTCACCAGACTAATCAATTAAAAAGTAAAAGCGTTACATGAAGATTAATTTTATAATGACATTTACACAAACAGTTGATAATTTGTTTCGCTCATCCTCTTGACATCATATTCTGAAATGTCATTTACTGTTTTTAGATTCTTAACATAGTCATAGGCTTTTCTGTAGTCCTCAGCATGACAGATTCTAGAAAGCACTCAGATCCAATATTTAGTGTGTCTAGCAGGAAATGTGATTCTAAGACAATGATATCCACTAGAGTGGACTGAGCTCTGACTATCTAGAATAGAGGCTTATGGAGGTTTATGGCTTCTCAGTATCATGTAACTGGGCAGTAATGTTGTGATCAATTGTTTCAATCAATCTACTTCTTGCGTCAATTACCACTTGTGGGTCATGTTTTGTACTTTACCCCGTAAGGGGCACGGCGATCTGATTTACTGATCGAGGATGTCCATGGGCTAACAAGACTTAGCGCCCCGTCCGGACCCAGCTCAGCCTCTCTTCCTTCCTTCCTCCATCTCCTCTACCATCTCTCCCTTATCTTGCCCCTTGCCCTTCCGTCATCCCTTTACATTAACATTTTCTCTAACCTTTTTGTTGTCCCCCTTCTTCTCCTGCCCATGGGCCTCCGCGATTATGGCTCGGCGCTCATTTGGATCACGGTACCGAAAACTCAGAAGCCGGTCATATTCATGGTTTTCCCAAGGGCTGGCGGAAAAGGCGTATACTACTTCGCTTAGTGATAGCGACCGAGACGCCCAGTAGTGCCGTTCTCACGTTGCGGTCAATGTTGGCCGTCAGAGGCAGGGGTGGCGAAATCTGTCTTTATGATAGACTCGTTTCTTACCTTTAGCGCTAAATCTCCTTAACTGTTTCCCCTAAAGTCAACATGGCTTCATGCAATACTGCAGGGTTCTGTATCCTTTTGCTCGCTTGACCTGGAGGTCTAAGAAATTTTGTTGACAGCGCAATTTTCGCGAACCAGGTCGAAGCTCCTCTATTCTATATTGTATCCATTCCTCTGGACCAGCTGATTCCAGCCCACATAATTTCAAAGTTCATGCAGAATCCTTCCTTTAGGTTTACGTAGGTTCATCATACTCTATTCTCTATCTAGTCTCAGTAGAAGGGCGTTTCCAAGTCTTCCGTTCTAAATGTAGGCTTCTTTTATGATGAACATGGTCTCATCGTATCTTCTCATTAACATCATTAGCACATTTTATGCAGGTGACCGAGTGATCTACTATTGCAGAAGGTCTCTTCCCATCATCGCTATGCAGATTTAACTTGTTCACTTCCGGGGTTGAGAGGGCTACTTTTAATGGATTTCCTTTTTCTAACAACTAATATGGCAGCATCCTCTTACATCCCATTCACTACCGGTGCATCTGCCGCAAATTTATTTATCTTCTGGAAACTCATACTGGTAAAGCAGCCATTGAAACTTTTAGGACATATTTTTGATGAAAGGTTTTTGGTTTTATCGAAGCTTGACGTTTCCAATCTCATTGCCTACACCTCGTCCAATCTAAACTTCTTGTAATTTATCCCAGACTGCAAATCTAGCATGGATTCTTCCAGTCGAAACTGGATTTAGGCTGTGCGGCGTACAACTCCTTCGTTTGGGTACAGGAGCGTTGCGCTCTTATCTAGTCGCCAGCCTGGCCTTTGAAAGTAATTTCTCTTCACTATTTGATAGACGTTTTTCATCTCTGCGAAGACATCGCTACCGCCGTATGCAACATTCCCAGTGATCTAGGTCTTGCCCACAGACTCTTCTCCTGAAGACAATTGGAACCACTTATGGTTAGTAATTCCGCTTTTTCCTTTCTCACTGACCTGGTTTATTAGATTTTTCTTCCATGTGTTTGTCCCTGGATAATGACTCTAGCAGGCCTTTGAGACTAGCTAGCATTCTCCTCTCAGAGTTCCTTAAAAATGTGTTCGCCAACTCGCAGCTCACCTGAGTCTTCACCTATGACTCCTGTTTACCTATATGTTACTCGGCTGCAGTTGGAAAGAGAGCCTGCCTCTGTGCTTCTTTTCTTTTTTCTCCATCCCCTGAGTGTTCATTGTAAACACAGAGCTGTATGGCATTCGTACTATCTTCCTATTCTATTTTATGGGATTAGTTCAGTTCAGGAATTCTTTAAGCGCAATTTCTTCACTATCCAATTAATCGTAAAATAAGCTTCCATATTAGACTAGGTGTGCTCCAATCATGTGACGCCTGCTAACAAAATTCCTGACCATACTAATTCACATCATCCACTGGTTTCATTCCTCAAGGAGGGGGTGATCTTTAATGCATTTAAGCTTGCTCCCTAGCAAACTCACCTCTTTTCAAGCTACAACGCATTAAGTTCTCTTTTCGTATATTCAGCTTTATCCTTATATCGGTCAAGCTATGAAAGGTTAGTACTGTTCACCTTTGCCTTGGTTCCCTCAGGCTAACACAGTGAAAACTTATGTCCTGCGAATTTCTTTTATCATTGCCACCGTGCCGTAAGAGACATTAAATATCCACCCTACTCTATCCTACTACCCTGACTCAGAGTTATCTGCAAATAATCTGCAAGTTGCATGCAGATAAACCTTTGTTTAATTATTTTTAACAAGGTAAGATAGGTAAATGTAATATGGCACTGGCCCTACACCTACTGGGTGTGGTGTAGGTGGTAGTGGTGTTGATAGTGGTGTTTTTGTTGTAGGTGTTGTTGTTGCAGGTGTTGTTGTTGTAGGTGTTATTGTTGTAGGTGGTGTAGGCAAAGTTGGTGTAGGTAATGTTGATGTAGGTTATGGTGGCGTAGGTGGTGGTGTGCAGGCGGTGGTAGTTAAGGTGATTATGTTGCAGTTGCTGGTGGTCGTTGTCTACGTGGTGGTGGTATAGTTGTAGTGGTGTAGGTGGTAGTGATGTAGGTGATGCAGTTGTTAGTGGTGTAGGTGGTGTAAATGGTGTTGGTGTAGGTGCATGTTGTTTAGCTGGTACAGGTGGGGGCAGGGGTGTAGATATGGATGGTGTAACTAGTGGTGCTGTAGGTGATGTTGGTGTAGGTGGAGTAAGTAGTATAAGTGATGGTTGTAGTGTAGGTGGTGATTATGGTGTAGGTGGTAGTTGTGTATGCGGTGTAGGTATGTGAGGGGTGGTGGTGTAGGTTGTGTAAGTGGTAGCGGTGTAGGTGGTGGTATTGCAGGTGGTGTAGGTACTGTTGTAGGCGGTGGTGGTATATGTGGCGTTGGTGTAGGTGTGGGAGGTGTAGGTGGTGTTTTAGATGCTGTAGGGGGTTGTTGTGTATGTGGTGGTTTTGTATGTGGTAGTGGTGTAGGAGGCGGTGGTGTAGGCAGTAGGGATGTCGGTGTTAGTGGTGTAGGTGGTGGGTATGTCGGTGTTTGTGGTGTAGGTGGTGGTGGTGTAGGTAGTGGTGGTGTAGGAGATGGTGTAGGTGGTGGTGTTAGCGTTGGTGTAGGTGCAGGTGATGGTGCAGGTGCTGGTGGCGTAGGTGCTGGTGGCGTAGGTGCTGATGGCGTAGGTGCTGTATTTTTGGTGGTGTAGGTGTGTTGTCGTAGGAGGTGGTAGTCATGTAAGTGATGTAGGTGGTATTAGTGTAGGTGAGATTTGTGTAGGTGGTGTAGGTGTGGGTGGTGTAGCTGGTGGTGGTGGTGTAGGTGCTGTTGGTAGTGGTCGTGTAGGTAGTTTAGGCGGTGGTTGTGTAGGTGTTGTAGGTGAGGTGGTGTAGGTAGTTTAGGCGGTGGTTGTGTAGGTGTTGTAGGTGAGGTGGTGTAGGTAGTTTAGGCGGTGGTTGTGTAGGTGTTGTAGGTGAGGTGGTGTAGGTTGTGTAAGTAATGATCCAAAAGAAAATGTAAAACAACATATGGTTTCAAATTTCGTTAGAATCGACCGAATAATTACAATGTCGTTCCAAAAACAAAAAAAAAGCAAACTGCGGACCACCCGACTGACCAACCGACAGACAGATGTAGAGTTGCCCGTGAATAGACGGGCACGCGACTAAAGATCTAGACCTTACATTTTCAACAGTTTTGCTATGGCTTTAATTTCCTTCTATTTTTTAGCTGACATTGGGTCTCCACTCTTGATAGCTGGTTGGCGTTCTTGCATTCTCGGTTCCAATTGTGTGTTTGTCTGTCCACTGCATTTGGCTGTGCACTCTTCACAGCCCGGACTTCATATAAAAAGATTAATTGTACAGATGTTGGCACCTTGTCTTTCACCTTGGTCAATATGTTATGTAGCTGGTCGCCAGTGTATGGGACATATCCAAACCATACGGTCTGTGAACTCAGGCGACAACTCCTGACGACGGGTTAATGCAAGGGAGTATGATCTTTCCGGTGCTTTAAATCGACGATTTGACCTTGACAATGCGGACAATGTACTGAGAGAAATTTCCATCGTCCCTTCCTTCTTGGTTATCGCGATGCACGTTTTTTTCATGAATTACAATTAACTACTGTTTGCATTTTTTGCTTTGATTATCTTATATGGTGTTTGCATTTGGTTTATCTATATTTTACTCAATTATTTTTGATTCGTTCCTTGTTATTATTCTTTATGCTCTCTTTTATTGATATTTTTATTGATGCCTGTTATTTCCTTTGACTCTTATGCATTTGTCGAATTTGTCTACAATGGAACCTTTCGAATCCTTTCTTCGATGTGCAGTCTTTTAGACCGAATTTCACTTGAGAAACGGAAAAGCAGGTTTTACAATTTCTTTTATTTACTGCAGCATGCCCATAAGTGCTCTGAATGAACTATGCCATTGTACTTGCATTGACACCACCTTTATTAAACTCAAGAAGATTAAATGGTTAATGTGATCTTTTGATGAGAGGACATCCAATTGGATAAAACAATGAAAGTGTTTTTAAGCCAAAAGATAAAGGATTGAATTATATGGAAATATATAGTAAAACAATCGTACATCATGAAACACAAAAGCAAGGTTGAATACAAAGGAAGATTATGAACAATAGTTTTATAATCTGAAAGAACAAAATATATATTTTATATTGTAGCATTCCTAAGGGGTAACAAGAGGCACTACTTAAATAAATACTATCTCAATCTTTATTCTAGAAAATCAGACTTTTCTTTCGTTCAAAATATGTATATTAACATTTTAATCATCTTTTTCAATACGAGCATAGAAAAAACGTCGGAGGATAATGGCACTCGGTGCAAAGGAATTCTTCTCAGAACTAAACACCGAGTGTTCTTTTTCCCAACCAAGCAGAGAGCGCTATAATCATGAAAACAGCAAAGATGCCTCCCCTGATTTTTATACTTAGCCCCTCCTAAAGCTTTAATAACTTAATATCATATCATAAAAAAGAAAGATATTGCAATATATCCCTAAATTTTATGACTTAAAATCTTAAAGAACAATTTCTTTCGTTGACGACCATCATGTCTTTAAGTGCTATCAAAATATTCCGTAAATTAGGCACCCTTGAGTTTCTTAGTCACTTGCAAGGGCACAGTAGAGAAGTTACGAGGGCAGAAACTTAGCCTTCTGCCTAAGTTGAGATAAATTCTTAGTAAACAAGGAAATTCTTCAAAATGAAATTCATTATAACGATCGAAACAGATGGGGCAGGTAAACTTAAATGGTGTTTAATCATATTTTTAGATAAAAATCCTTCCGAATTATAAACTTTGAATTATTTTTAGGATCTTTTACTTGGCGAAAATAGCTGAATAAGTATGAATAAGGAAGAGTTGTGAAGAGCAAGGCCCTGCATTAAAATTGCACCAGCAAAGTGCCTCGCAAAGAGAGGGAAAATTATATCAAATCTCCACGCGTATACATATAAATATATATATATATATATATATATATATATATATATATATATATATATATATATATATATATATATATATATTATAAAGTGGTCGCCGCGTCAAGTGCTATAAAATTTATACCCTTCAATATCTCACCATCCACTCAACATAATCTAATCTAATGGATGGAGTTCTCTTCTCTAGTTGAGTAATTCTGCTTCCTCAACGGATCCAAAAACCATGGAGACATTTAACTCTATGATAAATGATCTACTTCTTGACATCACTAACAAGTCTTCTAAAAATATGCCTCTTGAAGTGATCGTGAAAACAATGACACACCGCAAGCAAAACGGTGTTGCAGATTCTTTGCGGTCATTTCGCGTAAGACCCATTTTCCAATCAATGAAACCTCTTGAACCTTTCTTTGATGTGCAGTCTTTTAGACCGAATTTCCACTTCAGAAACGGAAAAGCAGGTCTTACAATTGCATTTATTTACTGCAACATGCCCATAAGTGCTCTGAATGAAATATGCCATTATACTTGCATTGACACCACCTTTATTAAACTCAGAAGATAAAACATGTTTAATGTGATCTTTTGATGAGAGGATATACGGGTGAATACAAAGGAAGATTATGAACAATACTTTTATAAACTGAAAGAACATAGTATATATTTTATATTGTAGCATTCCTAAAAGGTAACAAGAGGCACTACTTTAATAAATACTATCTTAATCTTTATTCTAGAAAATAAAACTTTTTTTTAGTTCAAAATATATTTACTTTTTAATCACCCTTTTCAATGCGAGCATAGAAAAAACGTCGGAGGATATCGGCACTCGGTTCAAAGGAATTCTTCTTAGAACTAAACAGGTGAGTGTTCTTTTTCCCATCCAAGCAGAGAACGATAGCTGTGGATTATATCTATATAAATGAGAAAATTTATAAGTGAACACTTTATATCTATAGTCACAAAAGCAGCAAAGATGCCTTCCCTAATATCTTTACTTAGCCCCGTATGAAGATTTAATAGCATATCATAAAAAAGAAAGATATTGCAATAAATCCCTAAATTTTGTGACATAAAATCTTAAGGATCAATTTCTTTCGTTGACAGCCATCATGTCTTTAAATGCTATAAAACTATTCCGTAAATTAGGCACCTTTGAGTTACTTAGTCACTTGCAAGTACACACTAGAGAAGTTACGAGGGCAGAAACTTAGCCTTCTGCTTAAGTTGAGAGAAATTCTTAGTAAACACATAGGAGACAGTGGACGTATAGCTGATGTTTGATGAAGATAATGGATTTTACATTTGTATTTCAGGTTGTATCCGCTGCGTCAATTGTTATTTTAATTTATATCATGAAGGCGTCATCTTTTAGCCGTCATGGATACATGACCACAGGACAATAGATTAACGTCGGTTGATGAACTTCCACCCTGTTGGTAGAGCCAAAGTCGGCGTACCCTGGAGGCAGGAAGAGGCCACGCCTTTTTCACGCCCTACTTTTAGAAGAAAAATGGAGAACGCATACTCATTCTAGATTCTAACTCTCGATCTCAGAGTCGCCCCGTTATTAATTATGTTTAGTTTAGCGTAGCGAAGCTTATCTCTTAACCACCTAAGTCTTGTTCTCGTTACTCTCGCTTTCCTCACCGGTAGTAATAAATTTCCTTGACCGTACTTTGTAAACGCGAGCCTCATTTTTATCTTGCTTGTTTGTTTTATTCGTTTTTTAATTAAACCTAAATTTTTTTTACGTGATTCCTCCCAGTCCTTTCTCGATCACAAGCCTTCGGTAAGCCCAACCAAGCCAATATATTATTTAAGTAACTTTTAGAGTCAGATACAAATTTAACACCACCTTTCACTTCACCTCGGGGACAGTAGGGACCTCGCAAAATATCCGCATCATTTTTAACCATAACTGGAACTGTTACCTTTACCCATCTGTACCATAAAGCGGCATCCTGGACGGCCTTTCACCTCCTACCATAAAGGGGTAACCCGTGATAGTCCCTACCTAATGCTATGAAGGTAACAGTAACGTGCCCTTCCTGCCTCAACCTTAACTGGCAACCGCTACATATCTACCAACTAACTGGTAACCGGTGGTCGTTCCCCTTATACGTATAAAATCGGGTACCCCCTTGAAAACTGGTGACCTTCCTCTCATCACAGTATTTTCGGTATTTTCTAATCAAACAGACAAAAATGTATGGTATATTTGAGTTTATATATTTAATATATATATTTTAAGTTATTTATAAATTTATATTGTCGAATTTGTTAAGGATGATTTATTCTGCAATGTTCCTCTCAATATAATTGTTTGATTTATGAATATTTTTTGCTTGGTTAAAATCAATTGTATGTTCTGAATTTTGCCTGTGTGAAATGAGATTTGAGGAAATTGCACCCCATCGTATATCTGCTCGTTGTTTTTTATCCTCTTAGTAAAGTGACCAGGCTCTCCGATGTATGCCAAATTACAATTTTGGCTGGGGATTAGATATATCCCTGCGTCCTGGTTGGTAGGATGCAGTTTTGGCTAAAGATTTTTGTATGGTATTTGAATGTTTAAAGATAACCACTGAGAAATTCATATTATTCCTCAAGTTTTCAAATATATGTACACTAAGGGACGCTAAATGTTGTAAGTTTGATGAATCACTGTTAGAAAAGGAGAACGAGAGTCTATATTCGAGAATGATTTGCTCACGTATGTTAATTCACACGAAGAGAGGTCCAATTTGCTTTTTTCTCGGTGTACCGGGGACTTTTCTTGAAGAGGAGGTCAAGTTTCTTAGTTTGGAAGATTTTCTAACGTAGGCGTGGTGAAGCCAGTCTTGGCTGATAAATTAAATGAAATTCTAGTAAATGTAGTGAAATTCTAGGAGTTAATAGTGAATTTCTCAGTGGTTATCTTTGCGGGGTTTTGATTCGAATGCGAGTGTTTAATATCAAAATATACCAAAAAGGTTACTTAGTGCTTCAAAACTCCTACAGAAAGACAAAAACATAATAATAACCAACATTAATAAACCTAACCAAATTATCAAGATGGATAAAATTTAATATTCGCAAAAATTAAATTACCTTTAAATTCTAATCCTGTGAACAACAAAACCATATCTTTTAATGAAGCCACGCGAAAAATATTAGGTTCCAAATCTGAATTAACTAAGAAATTTAAAACTATCAATCCCTCTCTTCCCTATATGTACGGGCTACCAAAGACCCACAAAGAAGGAATTCCATTACGCTCGATTATCTCTTGCATTGGTTCCCATAGTTATAAGCCATCAAAAACTCGACTGCAGTTGAAAAATACTGTTAAGCTTTGACGTAAATAGTGTGTTCACCAAAGTCCCGGTCGATGAACTGCTTGATGTTTTATCGAGATTTCTTACCAATCTTAATATTAACCTACCTTTAACTTTCTCTAAAATTATTAAATTAGTGCGCTTATGTGTAACTGATAATGTGTTTTCAGCTCAAGATAGATTTTTTGCCAAGAATATGAACCAGGCATGGGAAACCCAATTTACCCTATTCTATGCAATCTTTGTATCGAAAACTATGAAACGTCCATCCTTCCCAGAATCACCTCCCAACCTCTTATCTGGTTCCAATATGTAGAGGACATTCTATCGACATGGCCTTAGGCAACAAGAATTTTAATGAATTTTTCCACAACCTGAATTTGTTACACCCATCAATAAAATTTAAAGTAGAAGGGGAACAGAACAATTCCTTGGCCATTTTTGCACATAAAAATCCACCGTTAAATGATTGGATACACTGCTCAGTCTATTGAAAACCTACAAATTCAAATGATTACATACATTTATTCTCAATGCATGACAAATCTGGTAAAATATCTGTTCTTTCCTCCCCTTTGCCCGAACCTCTAGAGCAGGGGTGGGCAACCTTTTTAAGTGGGTGTGCCAAAATTGGCCAAATCTTTGCTACAAAATTTTCTCAGTGCAAATACTTGACTAAAACACAATGAAAGGATATAAAATTAAAGATGTTCTGTTTATTCATTCCCAACCCTTTATGATGCATAAAAATTACAAGGAAAAGATAGTCATTTTACCTAAAAATATAAATATTATCATATTATATTAAACAGAATTTTAACTTTATCATTTCAAATAGAAAACAACAAATCCAAACTAGAGAAAGAAAAATTGTGGACCTTTTCACCTACCTTTACCTTTCTCACTGACAACATAATTTATAACAGGTTGTACACAATGCGGTTGCTATATAAAATAAATTGGAGATACATTTATTTAGTTTTCTTAAGTTAAGCATTGGGCTTCGCGTGCCGGTAGAAGGCGTTGGCCTGCTACGTTTGCCACGCGTGCCAAAGGTTGCCCAGGTCTGCTCTAGAGCATGTGACCCAATTTTCCTTTAGGTGAAATCAACAATCTTATCTGGAATTTCATCGAACTAAATCCCCAATTTATTTCTTAGGCATATGCCATTCTAAGGCACGAACTAACTTCTATTCCATCTCCACACCCCAACCTTAGCCCCCTTAAACCCGTATGTCAATGGAAATGTCATATATATATTACATTTATAAATTCAAATACTATACAAAATTTGTTTACCAACTGCGTCCAACCAAATAGGCCGCAGGCGTATATCTAATCCCCTGCGAAAATTGTAATTTGTTATACATCGGAGGATCTGGTCACTTTAGTAAGAGGATAAAAGAAAACCGAGCAAATATACGATAGGGTCCAATTTCTTCGTACATGTGACCCCATCTGACCCCATCTGACCCTAATACGGATATTAATCTAATTGTATACTACAAGACCCCCCACAAAAGTAGTTGCATCATGAAGAACAACTGTCTCCCTTCAACGAGCGAACTCCAAGAGACTTAACGTTGATTATGAATATTCGTGCAAAGTCAGGGACTACGAACACCGCAAATTCAAAGTACATTGGCGTAACCTCCACAACCCTTTCAAGGTGACTGACAGCTTACCTTCAAGATGGCGCGATTCAAAAACACGTCCACTCTCATAGTACTACCCTAACCTGTGAAAAACTGAATCAGGACACCTCCATCATCCTGAGACTGCAAAATCGCAGAAGATTGCGGATGACCGAAGCAGTCATCATTCAAATGAAGAAACCGGCAATTATCGTGCAACTTCAGCCGGAAACCATACTCTCGACATCTCGGCGTCCCCGAGTTGACCACCGTTAAAAGAAGTACGTTTTCAAACTTGATTTTCCTTAGCCTCATTTGCCAGAGAACTAGATCGGAGCGACAAATAGTCAGAAGTGAAATGAAAAGAGAGGTGGGAGAGAAAGAACAGTTCTTTCGACCCTCCACCCGCCCCCTTGGCGTTCATGGAGCGGCCAAGAAGGGAGGAAAGGAGGCTCGGTATTCCGTTATAGACCCCAATAGTCACACTGTCTAGAGCCAAAGTAGGCTCCAAGTACTGTGAGTACGGTGGTTAGGAGTGAAAGGGAGAGGAAAAAAGGTTTTAGGATAGGACAGCGAAGAAAATAGTTGGAGAAAAAAGTGGACTAGATTAGTCATGGAACCTACAGCTTAACGTGAAATCCGAACCACAATGTGTCGCTTGTCTCTAACTATAACTATACTAGTTTATCGTAACCCCTGTCCCACGTATTGTGAATCCCGTGTGCGAATATGATAGTAAAAAATGAATAGATGCAGAAGGCTGAAGGAAGTAAGAGGTTTGCAAAGAGATACTACTTGCCTGGAGGTCAGGCTTATCTCTGTCCATTTTAGGTAGTATAGCTAGCATGATAAAGTTTGGAAGTATTATTGGTATTTATGAGGCGTTCAAACCGTTATTCGTAAATATTCTTACGAAAAACTGGTGTAGGTTTCTATCTCTCTATCTATTTTTTTCTATTCCTATCCTAGTTATAATTGACTATATGCTATTCTCTGGTTTGCTTCGGTTAATTAACTACTCTTAGTCGTCGTCGAGTATTAATCTCCTTCTCTAGGTGTAGATTTCTCCTTCTTCTTCTTCTCCTCCCTCATCTATCCTGGGGAAACTTGGGACTAATCTGTGTGATCTCCATCCTTCTCTTTGGGCAATTTGGTTTGTTAATTCAACTCCTACGTCATTCTGTCTTTTCTAAGACTCTCCTTGCTCTATTTGCAATTATTCTGTTAAGTGGTTTTATCCTTGCCTCCCTATACATGTCTCGTAGTCTTCTTCTTTTTCCTCTTCTGGTGTCTGTTATTAAGTAGATAGCTTTGTTTTCAAATTTTTGGAGTCTTAATAGGTTACTTCTCGAGATCGTGTACATCGCGATGCTTAGGTTTACTAACTTGTACAGTACTGTAATGCCAGGCTGCTCTTCCCTTGATTTACCCTCTCAGTTACGTGCTTTTTATAACCTGATTTCGTAATGGTTAGTTCGAGCACCTTACATTCTTTGTCCTATCTGTAGCGCTGTCCTTCTACATATACATCTGAGATGCTCCTCCTGTACACGGGTACCATTTTAAATTTATCCCTGTTAGTTTAAAATTTCCATTTTTCTTCGTATCTTTTAATGTTTTCATCCTAGCTTGCATTGGGCCGTTCCTGTTGGGAAAAACTATGATTTGAGTGACGTCGTGGCAAATTGGATGTTCAAGCAGCTTTCATTTCTTGATGGTGGTATATCTGCTGTATAGATTGAATAGAGAAACGGACTCAGACATCCGCCTTGGGGCAAATCCGCATCGAGCTTGAATATTTACCCCCTGATGTCGTCCTATTTCCAGATAAGCACGTTTCTCCATTACATAATCACATAAACTCCTTTCGATCTTGTTGTTCATTCCTAATCTGAGTATCTTGAATTGTATATCCGTCTGCCATACTTTGTCGAATGTCTTGGACACGTCCCGGCATACGATGTCTACGCTCATTTTTTCTCTCTTTGCTTTCGCTATCTTTTCAAAGATGACTCTAAGGGACATCTCCATGCTTCTGTTTTTCCTTAAGCCAAATTGGCAGCTGTTTCTTCGGCCATTATCATCAAGGAATTCGGACAGTTTGTTATTTATTATTTTTTAGAATACCTTACCGATGAAATCTAGCAGCGAGACGGGGCGGTAGTTACCCACTTGATCTGGGGGTTTTCCCGCCTTGGGTATGAATATCATCTTCGCCACTTTCAGTTCATCAGGAAAGTATCCCGTGTTCAAGCACGCATTGAAGACGTTTCTCACTCCCTCGAGTATGTTCGGGGGTGCTTCAATGTAATTTAATCTAGTGAGTCCCGATCTGCTTGAAGCTCTCTGTCGGAAGTTCTTTATCATTTCTTTTAATTCCTCGGATGTAATGATTGCGTTTATCCCGTTGTTGTTGTTTCTACTTTCCTCGACAAAGTGGAAGGGGTACGTCCTTTCGATCTCTCCATTGAGTTCGTCCACTATCTGATGTTCGAAATCAATATCATAGTCCTCATTCTCTTCTTCGCTAATTTTGAATACATTTCTCCAGTGCTCTCTAAATAGTGCCTCTATTTCTCCCTCATCTTCTAAAATGTTGTTTCCTGCATCCTTAATTTTCATTTTACCCCTTGTTCTCCGAGTCTTTAATCTGTTGATATGTTTCCAAAATTTCCTTGGTGATGTTTCCACATATATTTTCTCGATGTGCTGATCCCATTTCTCTTTCTGTTTTTTTTATAAATTATTGCTATTAGTACTCTTTTTTGTCTCCTTAGTGCGTTGTATGCATCTCTTGATGTTCCGAATCTTCTTATATGTTCTGAGCCCGGCCGATCTCCTTGCTCAAAGCCACCATTTGTGGTTTCCACCTAAATTGTTTAATTGTTTTAATTTCTTCTCTGATCTTATCCAACTTCCCGTCGATTTCCTCTAGAGTGGCTTCCCCGAGCAGGCTGGGCACGTACGTCTGAAGTAATTCTTTGTACTTATCCCAATCCGCTCTATAGTACGCTTTCCATTTCTTCGAAGGAATTTGTATAGGATTCTTGTTTATGTACATTAGAGTCGCAGTGTGGTCACTCCAAGGAACATCCACTGGTTCCATAAAATAGTTAAAGGGCAGATTGAAGTTAGACAGGCAGATGTCCGGTTTTGTTGCGTTATCTCTTCGTAAGTATGTTGGGAAACTTGCCCCAGTCTTTGCGGTATACGTCTATTGATAAGCGTGTTAAGTTGTTTTCCGACTCTGTTTGTATTTTTATACAAGGATTTCTACCAATCCTTGTATTGTTTTGTACTGCAATCCTTGCTTGACCACTATTGTCGCTCCGTCGTCTGATTCTCCTGAAGGATTTGTGTTAATAACATTGTAGTTCCATATCTTTAATTTCTCGTTTTCTGTGTTTCTTCCATGTTCTGATATTAGTATAACATCTGGGTTAATCTCTCTGACTAAGTTTCCGTACATAATTTCTTTGTCTTTCTATCCACATGTGTTATTTTGTAGTATTTTTAATTTCTTAATAATTAATTTCATAATCCAATTGTCAATTTCCTTTCTTTTATTTGTTTTCCGTTTAGTTTGTCCTATCTGTTAAGTTATCGGTGTTTTTTTTTTCTGGTTCTTCTTTCGATTCTCCTGGGTTCTCCCTCTGCTGACTGCATTCAGGGGTTCCTCTGATCGTTTTTCTTTGAGTAATGGACCTCTTTTACTTGCGGGTTTAGATCTGTCCTTTCTTTGGGCTTTCCTAGGAGTAACCCGTGTGCACTCATGCTCTGTGTGGTCGGAGGAGTTTTCAGTCTCTGAGTCTTCGCCGATTGTGTCCTCTTCTGATTCTTCTGCCTATTGATTTCCTTTTGCCTCTCCGATTAACTCATGTTTTGTCTTTTCAGTGACTTTGATTCTGAAAATGGCCGATGAGTCGACTTCTTTGGGAAATTTCATCGGTTCGAGCCCGTTTTCCTGTTGTTGCATAACTTTCAGGGTTAGCTATATTCATCACGTAGGCATGTACTATACAAATAAGTATTTTTACGTTGAGCGTACCATCTAAATTTATCTGAGTTGCCGGTCCTTGTTGGTCACTTTTTGCCATTGCTTCGTATAAGTTTTTATTTACGTTCGTATTATTTCTGTTTGACTCTGTTTCTTTTCTCTTTATAATTTCTCTTATTTCTTAGCATGAGTGATCTCTTACCTAGGACTCAATTTTTCGACAGATGATACTTCTGTTAGCTGTGATTTGTGGTGGTACTTAAGCTTCCGAAGTCCAACATCTTTAGCGCAATGCTCCCCGCAGATATTTGTTTTCTGCGCAAATAACTGTGAATCGAGATGGTGTCTCAATGCATTTGATTAGTGGTATCTCCAGATCTATAAATATGCATTGCACTACTTATGGTAATCTTTTCCTTCCGTTGAGTATGAATTTCAGGGGAAACCTTTTGAAGTCCGGTGGGTACATCTTCCCGGGAGTCGTCCCCTCTCCGAGTAGAGGGGTTTTTCTGTCGATCTTCAGCTGTGCAGTCTTAACCAGTCTCCATAAATGGAAGGAACCCCTATATCTGTCAAAGTTCTCTCTCGCTTACCTTCCAATTTTCGCACTTTCCTTGGTCAACCCTACCTATGGGGGCCTAGCCCTAACAGCGGTCCACAGTTGGGTTCTGGATCGTGACCTAGAATTGGCTCCCATGTTCTGGCCCCCTAAGAGGGTCTCCTGCAGGAATTCACTATACCTTACTACCAACTGCAACTCAGACCTTGCCGGTGAACAAATTATGTAATGCTAGTGAAAAGTAAGTTTGAGGTAAAGGTATGAAAAAAGAATAAAAAAAATAAAATAAGGAAGAGCAACCTCTTTGGGTTGGGATGGGGGTGGAGGGGATACTTCGCTCAAGAGGAACAGGAGGAATCTCAAATCAGCCCCAGGAGTGCATATATTTCTTGCCTTTACTAGTTTGCAGCGAGAGAGCAAGCGTACAGACTAAGTAAATCAAATAGTCAGACTTGGACTTGGACTAGACTTGGATATATTAAGTTGTGAAAGGAAAATATATACACACATATAAGATTGCAATTGCACCATATATATATATATATATATATATATATATATATATATATATATATATATATATATATATATATATATATGATAGTAGGAGATGGATAAATAGGGATAGAAGGGTAGAAACAATCTGAGCCTTCCAATTTTATATGTTTCTTGAAACACTTAGTTTCCCCTTAAAAATTTCCCACGCCATGATTGTCTCATTTTTCTAATACTTATGTTTGCGTAGATATACTATATATAATATTGCAAATATTTTAATAATTCCATGACTGACAGAGTGAGTAGAGTGAGTGAGTACGGAGTTTACCTTTTGATAGGTTGAATTCATCATGTGAGGTCGTGGCAAAGGAGGAAAAGTTCAGGGGGGGTCTGTTAAGACGCCATCACAAGACAATCTCATATTCGAGCCACGTGATTCGGAAGAAGAATATTCTCTAAAAGAAGACGGTCTACATTTTCACTAAGAGAAGTAGAAAGCCCAAAGGGGGCCATGGGGCCTCCCAACCCGGACTGCAAGAGGGTGCCCCTCCGCACTTTCGGGGGAGCGACCAAAGCACCAATTCCAAAAGTCATGCAAACCATCTTCGGCATGCTCAATATAGCCCTAATTAAGCTTATTGATACCGCCAACGGCTACGCAGCAGTATGTTGGAAGGACGAGGATATCGAGAAACTGGTTTCGAAGGAAGCCAATGAGCCCCTACGTACGATTGGCCTCGAAGATGTTATCCCCGAGGAAATCCTCGCATGCCGTACCATCATTCTTTGGAGACTCGTCCCGTTCTTCATTGACAACTCTTGTGAGGACATCAAGGTAGAGCTAACTAAACAGCAGAATTGGGCAAAAATCGACAGAGTCGAAAAATTCGGAAAAAACAGCGTTAAAGTAATCTTTGCGAACATCGAGATGGCTCAGAGGGCCATATAGGATGGACTCCTGAGATTCTTCCTTAGTATAGCCCCATAACAGGTAGAAACAGAGGTGTTTATCTAACTTGAGTTCTGAGAACGCTGCCTTGCCGTAGAACAACATCCCACTAAATAGTGTATGGCGGCTGACATCACTTTCTCCATTTGTTGCAGACTCAGTCACGGATAGAAAGAGTGCACTTCCGAGAAACCAAGATGCGTTAAACTGCGGTGGTGGCCATAGGGCCGTGCCAATGAGGTGTCCCATCCCCAAGGAAGCTATCCGGGCAAAACGCAAAGTGGTGAAGAAGGTAAGGAAGGCAAAATCCAAGACCTACGTCGAGGCAGTGGCAATAACCAAGACAAACAGCACAGAAAACTCTGCCCCAAACCTGATCATCTTTGCCCACTTGGTAAATCTAGCTAACTCAGGCTCCTTTGCAGAGGAGTTAAATCACCTCTTGAAAAATAACAGGTTTCAGAAAAAGTTATGGTTTTCACCCAACCCCGCATCAAAGGGAATGTTAAGGATACAATATATCGACGAGTAACAGAAAAAGAACACTGAAAAAGAAGAAGTTGCGAATCAGCACTAAAAAACCTCGGAGGAAGAAGTAACAACGGAAGAAGACTTGAAAAATAATGGAAACACGAGGAAAAGAAGAGGAAACAACTCAACCCAACCATAAGAAGAAAGCTCAGACGAAGACGAAATCCTAAAGTATTCGGGAGTTCCCCTCACGGAGAAAAGGGACATCCTTCTGCGGGGCTGTTTCTTCGAAGTCACGGACGTGGACCTTTTAGCCTTTAGCAATCCCCCATGCCGACCCCTTAGGGAAAAACCATGAAAAGCTGCTCTACGGAATCAAAAAGGCAAATACAAATGCACTAAGGAAGGACCATGGTCCCCGAAAGAAATAGGTGGACTATTGATGGAGCGCGCGATTTACATCACGGACTCGTGCGTGCACCCATCGATATGTCTACCTTTAAGAGGACTTTAAGAGGATAGAAACTGGCCAAAAGACTTCCGAAATTGAATAAGTTCTTAAAGGTGATAACAATAAGTGGAAAAATAAATTAGTGAATAAATCAAAGTGATTAAAACAAGTAATCAAAAGTGAAAATTAATGAACAGATTAAAGAGTCTAGAATTAGGCAATCAAAAGTGCGAAAAGTGGATGAATAAATGAAGTGAATGAATGAATGGAAAAATAATCATTAAAATGGTCTATGTAAAGGTAAGGAACGTACATACTCACATGCCGCCAGACAATTGTGGGAACAAACAAGCTTGCATCTTATTTGACTTCTTTATGATAGCATGGAGATTGTCCAGAAGGCGTGCGATAAGCGAATTGTCGTTAATGGGATCTCTCTCTCGATTTTCCACAATCCGCGATATAAATAACATCACCATTTACCTCTCCACAGCAGTGTTCTAAATCTACTCGCGTAATCCTCACGTTGAACGAGAGTCGTTGCAGTGACGTATCGACTACCAACGCGCCGTGAGTCAACCTGGTCGCTGTCTCAAAGTGTTCCTGGAAGTAAATCCCACCCCGCTGTGTCTGTGACTAGAAGAGTACGCAAAGTTGCACAACTAAACTTGAGTAAGAAAAGGAACATCCAAATAGTTACTGGAAGTTACTATTTGTTAGTGTCACATCCAGGCCCCGAACCCGTCATCTTATCGCCCCTCTCCCGGAGAACCCCCAACATAAGAAGTACGCAATTGTACACGACTTCTTGGGTCGAGAAAATATATTCCCGGTAATCCGCTGACATGTACAGTGTAAATATTTCACTGGTTGTGCACGACGTAGTGGCAGCGCCCATCAAAATTTGCTCGGTACTCATTGGCCAGAGCACACTACTCTCCCCGAGTGAAGTGACTCAAGCTGTCGTCACTCGAGCGCAAGATAGCCGCGAGGCCTCTCCCCTAACAGGCCTGTTCACCCCAGAGGCCCCTTTAGAGGTCCCAACTAGTAATGCACAATTCCTCAGAGCTCAGCAGAACTGCCCTTTACTTCAATCCCTTTGGGAAAAGGCCCAAAAGAACGAAGAGGTGATCGATCGAGGAAACCGACCCATAAGGTACATCATTAATGACTCCCTTCTATTTCGCACCTCACGAGATGAGTCGGACCCACCTTCCAAGGTCATGTGTATTCCGCGCACACCTGTAGACCAAATCCTGCGAGTAGCACATTAAAGTCCGATGGCCGGTCATTTCGGTCATAACAAGAGTTCTCAGCGAGTATTTTAATACTTTTTTTAGCCCGGTAGCCAAAGATATTGCAGAATTCTGCAAAACGTGTGACTTGTGCCAGAAAACCATTGCAAGAGGTCGAATAGCCCATACTCCCCTGCAAATAACCCCAGTCATTTATGAGTCCCCCGGATGCTCGACTCAGTTCAAACATGATATTGCCCTCACTACGCTCGAACCTGTGAGATGTAAGCCCTATCCCGTACCGGTGCACCTAAGAGACGCTTTCAATGAGGAAGTCGACAATCTTTTGCAATTAGGGATTATCGAGCCATCTACGTCCGACTACTGTTCCCCAAAAGTCATGGCCTGCAAGCCAGACCAGTCCTTTTAGGATGTGCGTTGATTTTCGGAAGTTAAACACCGTCACGGTGTTCGATACCGAGCCTCTCCCCCTAATTGACCAAAATTTACATCTCTTCGAAGGAGCCGCCTACATCACTGAAATAGACCTATGTAAGGCCTATTATCAGATCCCCCTAATTCATCAGCGAGGAAACTAACAGTCTTTCCTACAGACAAATGTCTAATGGAATTCACTCGTCTTCCTTTCGGCCTAGTCACTGCCTGCAGTAGCGACAACCGCATAATGCGCCGTGTAATAGACGGTTTAAAAAACGTTTCTTTTTATTTTGATAACGTGTATGTGGCTACACGTTCATGGAACGGCCATATCTTGTCCCTCCGCCCACTTTTAGAAGGCCTAAAGCATCATGGCTCAACTATTAAACCCTTAAAATACCATTTTCCTTAAAAATCCATAGAATACCTTGGATTTAAAATAGGCGAAAGTCATCTGGCCCCACAGAAAAAGAAGGTAAAGGCTATTGTCAATATGTCCCTACCACGCACCAAGAAGCAATTACGGTCATTCCTCGGTGCTGCGTCATTTTACCACCGCTTCGTACCCCAATTCGCTTCTGTAGCAGCTCCCCTAAACGATCTGCTAAAAAAGAAACTCCCGGACCCCTCGAGTGGAACCCCGACGCCGAAGCGCACTTTGAAGAACTCAAAGAGAAGCTAGTCTCCGCCCCAATCTTAAAATTGCCGAACCCACACAAGAAATTTGGCGTAAGGACAGATGCCTCATAACTGGGTATTGGCTGCTTATTACTCCAATACGACGAGGACCAAGAACCCGCTCCTATAAGCTATGCAAGTCGCCGACTGACGGCTCGCGAAAGGGCATACGCTACGGTAGAATTAGAAGCTCTAGCGATTGTTTTCGGGATTACAAAATTTAGGATGTATCTGGTAGGTCGTCCATTCCTCATAGAAACTGATCATAGACCGTTAGCCTACTTAAAAACTTGTAAAAACCGAAACGGCAGGCTAATGCGCTGGTCATTATTGCTAGCGGAGTACCGTTATGAAATCAGGTATCTAAAAGGGTGTGACAATGTACTCGCAGACAGCCTTTCAAGAAACCCCATTTCAGATAGCAATTAATTGGTAATTATTAATTTTTTGTGTATCTCTTTGTATTAATAAATATTTCTTGTCTGTACTCCGTATGTGTTTGTTTTGTTTTGTATATGTAAATTAGAGAAACTGACGTAGCAGTAGTATTTTGTAGCCATTAGATACTAAGGTAAATTCCTAATGGTTTTGATAAAATTACCGACTCAATTGTTCGAGTCGAGGAAGATAATGACAAATTCCCCTGGTGAAGTTAATTTTCCCATTATTTCTTATTTCATGGCAGAATAATGTTCCTCGAAATAGGTAGGCGTGTTGGGGTATGGAACGTACATACTCACATGCCGCCAGACAATCGTGGGAGCGGAAGAAATTTGTCGTTTGAGTTGACCTTCGTCTCCTCTCTCTCTCCACCCACCCTTCCCCCAACTGGCGACAGGAAGTCGGAAGAAAGAACGCCTATCTCCTAAAGAAGCTTAAATCTTATTTGCCTCCTTCATGATAGCATGAAGGTTGTCCAGAAGGCGCTGCGATAAGCGAATTGTCGTGAATGTGATCTCTCTCTCGATTTCCCACAATCCGCGATATAAATAACATCTCCGTTTACCTCTCCACAGCAGTGTTCCAAATCTACTCGCGTAATCCTCACGTTGAACGAGAGTCGTTGCAGTAACGTATCGACTACCAACGCGCCGTCGAGTCAACCTGGTCGCTGTCTCAAAGTGTTCCTGGAAGTAAATTCCACCCCGCAGAGTCTGTGACTAGAAGAGTATGCTATGTTGCTCAACCAAACTTGAGTAAGAAAAGGAACATCTAAATAGTTACTGGAAGTTACTATTTGTTAGTGTCACACCCAGTTAGGAGTGAACTACCTGGAACTGAAGCCAGCAGCCCCGAACCCGTCGTCTTATCCCCCATCTCCTCGAGAACTCGTGTTAACGCCACCCAAATTACCCCGTATAGACCCAAGTAGTCGTCTCTCCAATCCATCAATTAATGGTAATCTGTAAACCCAGTGTCTCTCTATTCTTAAATTACCGAATCAATTAACCGTGATGATACTCCCATTAAGTCATTATAAATCTAGACGCTTAACGTCATTGTTTAATATTTAATCTTAAATTTTGCCTGTTAACTATTGCTAATTATTATATTTGTGTAAAGTAAAGTTTATTTTGAGTACGTGTGTTTATTTGTGGCTCCTTTCTTTTGACGTACCCTTGGCAAGACTTTAATTAAGCATCGCTTCGGCTAATTCATTCAACCTGTATTTTGCACTCTTAGAATTCAACAATCACAAACCTCCCCCCAGTAACAAGTGGGACTTTTATAGTAAAAATCTTGGCTACGGCACAACAAGCCTCTAACCAGCTTTCGCACGTTCAGTAGGAATTAAAGCCTCCCTATATATATATATATATATATATATATATATATATATATATACATATATATATATATATATATATATATATATATATATATATATATATATATATATATATATACATAAATATGATCGTAGGATTGAGTCATAGGGTCAATACCAACGACTTAAACAAAAGCGGTGTGTCCAGATCAAAGACTAGAATAATTATTGGATCAGACTATGAGCAATTCTACGAAAAAAAAAGTGGTGTCAGCTTTAAGGGTTTAAGCTTTTGAGGAAGCGAACTCATATAGCCTAAAACTTGCCAACTTCCAAGTAAGCCCAAATAAACTAACGTAAATTATAATAATTAGAGTCTATTCCCCGAAGGAATATAAATAATAACCATTAATAACCCTTTCCAGATAGCAAAAACAAAGCTAGGAAAATATTAATTATTTTGGGGATTAATTATTAGATTGTATCGGTTAGGAACAATCGCAGCTTCTAATTCTCTTACCAGGTGCGTAAGTTCTTTCGTGAGTCACCAGTTGCGTCAGCAAGAGCAGCAATGGCTTCACAATCGTTCGAAGTTTTCGTCAAGCAGGGACAAGCTCTCGGTCTCACAGGACAGGAACTAAAAGAATTCGTCGCAAGCGAACAGCAAGAGGAAAGAGCACGTGAAATGGAAGTAAGAAAAGAAGAGTTAGAATTGGAAGAAAAGAGAAGAAAAGAAGAGTTAGAATTGGAAGAAAGAAGAAGAAAATAAAAGGTGGAAGAAAGGAGAATAAAAATGTGTTAGAAATGGAAGTTAGAAAAGAAACGTTAGAATTTGAAGAAATAGAAAGGATTCGAAAACATGAAAGGGAATTAGTCAGAGACCAAGTTGGAGTCAGTTCTATTGGATCTCGTGATCATCAACCCCAGGCCCCCGCTATTAAATATAAAGACGATGAAGATTTGTGCTCATACTTAACACATTTTGAAAAGATCTTCGAAGTAAACGGATGGGCCCTAGAATCCGAAGGAGTGAGTAGATTGCTCTCATTGCTCAGTCCGCGCTTAAAAGAAATTTTCATCTCGATACCACACGAAGCTACAATATACTATAGCACTTTGAAGGGCGAATTGCTATCTGCCTTCAACTTGAACCCTCAGTTTTACTGCGCTAAGTTTAGATTGGCTAAAATCCAGCCCGGTCAAACTTACCAACATTTTGGACATATCCTGATGCAAAACCTCCAATTCTGGTTAGAATCCTCCAAAGTCGAATCGGAGTATGAGGCACTGATCGAATTTATGTTAAAAGACCAGCTATTGTCCCCCCTCCCACCAGGAGATCCCAGCATTTGTACAAGACCGCCGAGCGTCTACCTTTCAAGAATGCCTCGAGGAAGCCGATCTCCATGCGACAAATCATCGCCTATACCCACAGGATACCCGGAAGAATAGTCCGCCGTCCCTGAAGAATAAATTTAGTCAATGGAAGTCCCAACAAAGGAAACCTTCTCCATTGATAAAGACCACAGCCCCGTTCAGGCCAAAAAATAAGCCTTTTGTAGCCCACGAAGACAGAAAATCCCCAGTCTTCAATACCCCCTACAATAACCAGCACCAGAATAAGCAGGTTATATGCTACTCCTGCGGTTTCTCCTGCCATAAAGAGGCCCAATGTTTACAGAATTCCAGCCTAAGTCCCACGCAGAACCAACAAGTCCACCAAATAACTGCTACCCCTTCCCTGGAACAGCCGGCCGCGCTTACGTCATCCCCCTCGTCTCCATCCCCACAGGAATTTGAAGTGAACTTCCTGTTCAACAAGAGTACCCCCGGAGGACTAAATTTCGAAACCGGCCCGATCAATGTCTGTAAAGTGTCCACCCTCGTCAGAGACACCGGGGTCACATGCATTGTGGTGTCGGACAAATTGCCCTTCCCTGTCGACCCCCAACATAAGAAGTACGCAATTGTACACGACTTCTTGGGTCGAGAAAATATATTCCCGGTAATCCGCTGACATGTACAGTGTAAATATTTCACTGGTTGGGCCCGACGTAGTGGCAGCGCCCATCAAAATTTGCTCGGTACTCATTGGCCAGAGCGCACTACTCTCCCCGAGTGAAGTGACTCAAGCTGTCGTCACTCGAGCGCAAGATAGCCGCGAGGCCTCTCCCCTAACAGGCCTGTTCACCCCAGAGGCCCCTTTAGAGGTCCCAACTAGTAATGCACAATTCCTCAGAGCTCAGCAGAACTGCCCTTTACTTCAATCCCTTTGGGAAAAGGCCCAAAAGAACGAAGAGGTGATCGATCGAGGAAACCGACCCATAAGGTACATCATTAATGACTCCCTTCTATTTCGCACCTCACGAGATGAGTCGGACCCACCTTCCAAGGTCATGTGTATTCCGCGCACACCTGTAGACCATATCCTGCGAGTAGCACATTAAAGTCCCATGGCCGGTCATTTCGGTCATAACAAGAGTTCTCAGCGAGTATTTTAATACTTTTTTTAGCCCGGTAGCCAAAGATATTGCAGAATTCTGCAAAACGTGCAAATTGTGCCAGAAAACCATTGCAAGAGGTCGAATAGCCCATACTCCCCTCTCAAATAACTTCAGTCATTTAGGAGTCCCCCAGATGCTCGACTCAGTTCAAACATGATATTGCCCTCACTACGCTCGAACCTGTGAGATGTAAGCCCTATCCCGTACCGGTGCACCTAAGAGACGCTTTCAATGAGGAAGTCGACAATCTTTTGCAATTAGGGATTATCGAGCCATCTACGTCCGACTACTGTTCCCCAAAAGTCATGGCCTGCAAGCCAGACCAGTCCTTTTAGGATGTGCGTTGATTTTCGGAAGTTAAACACCGTCACGGTGTTCGATACCGAGCCTCTCCCCCTAATTGACCAAAATTTACATCTCTTCGAAGGAGCCGCCTACATCACTGAAATAGACCTATGTAAGGCCTATTATCAGATCCCCCTAATTCATCAGCGAGGAAACTAACAGTCTTTCCTACAGACAAATGTCTAATGGAATTCACTCGTCTTCCTTTCGGCCTAGTCACTGCCTGCAGTAGCGACAACCGCATAATGCGCCGTGTAATAGACGGTTTAAAAAACGTTTCTTTTTATTTTGATAACGTGTATGTGGCTACACGTTCATGGAACGGCCATATCTTGTCCCTCCGCCCACTTTTAGAACGCCTAAAGCATCATGGCTCAACTATTAAACCCTTAAAATGCCATTTTCCTTTAAAAAACCATAGAATACATTGGATTTAAAATAGGCGAAAGTCATCTGGCCCCACAGAAAGAGAAGGTAAAGGCTATTGTAAATATGTCCCTACCGCGCACCAAGAAGCAATTACGGTCATTCCTCGGTGCTGCGTCATTTTACCACCGCTTCGTACCCCAATTCGCTTCTGTAGCAGCTCCCCTAAACGATCTGCTAAAAAAGAAACTCCCGGACCCCTCGAGTGGAACCCCGACGCCGAAGCGCACTTTGAAGAACTCAAAGAGAAGCTAGTCTCCGCCCCAATCTTAAAATTGCCGAACCCACACAAGAAATTTGGCGTAAGGACAGATGCCTCATAACTGGGTATTGGCTGCTTATTACTCCAATACGACGAGGACCAAGAACCCGCTCCTATAAGCTATGCAAGTCGCCGACTGACGGCTCGCGAAAGGGCATACGCTACGGTAGAATTAGAAGCTCTAGCGATTGTTTTCGGGATTACAAAATTTAGGATGTATCTGGTAGGTCGTCCATTCCTCATAGAAACTGATCATAGACCGTTAGCCTACTTAAAAACTTGTAAAAACCGAAACGGCAGGCTAATGCGCTGGTCATTATTGCTAGCGGAGTACCGTTATGAAATCAGGTATCTAAAAGGGTGTGACAATGTACTCGCAGACAGCCTTTCAAGAAACCCCATTTCAGATAGCAATTAATTGGTAATTATTAATTTTTTGTGTATCTCTTTGTATTAATAAATATTTCTTGCCTGTACTCCGTATGTGTTTGTTTTGTTTTGTATATGTAAATTAGAGAAACTGACGTAGCAGTAGTATTTTGTAGCCATTAGATACTAAGGTAAATTCCTAACGGTTTTGATAAAATTACCGACTCAATTGTTCGAGTCGAGGAAGATATGACAAATTTCCCTAGTGAAGTTAATTTTCCCATTATTCCTTATTTCATGGCAGAATAATGTTTCTCGAAATAGGTAGGCGTGTTAGGGTATGGAACGTACATACTCACATGCCGCCAGACAATCGTGGGAGCGGAAGAAATTTGTCGTTTGAGTTGACCTTCGTCTCCTCTCTCTCTCCACCCACCCTTCCCCCAACTGGCGACAGGAAGTCGGAAGTAAGAACGCCTATCTCCTAAAGAAGCTTAAATCTTATTTGCCTCCTTCATGATAGCATGAAGGTTGTCCAGAAGGCGCTGCGATAAGCGAATTGTCGTGAATGTGATCTCTCTCTCGATTTCCCACAATCCGCGATATAAATAACATCTCCGTTTACCTCTCCACAGCAGTGTTCCAAATCTACTCGCGTAATCCTCACGTTGAACGAGAGTCGTTGCAGTAACGTATCGACTACCAACGCGCCGTCGAGTCAACCTGGTCGCTGTCTCAAAGTGTTCCTGGAAGTAAATCCCACCCCGCAGAGTCTGTGACTAGAAGAGTATGCTATGTTGCTCAACCAAACTTGAGTAAGAAAAGGAACATCTAAATAGTTACTGGAAGTTACTATTTGTTAGTGTCACACCCAGTTAGGAGTGAACTACCTGGAACTGAAGCCAGCAGCCCCGAACCCGTCGTCTTATCCCCCATCTCCTCGAGAACTCGTGTTAACGCCACCCAAACCACCCCGTATAGACCCAAGTAGTCGTCTCTCCAATCCATCAATTAATGGTAATCTGTAAACCCAGTGTCTCTCTATTCTTAAATTACCGAATCAATTAACCGTGATTGATACTCCCATTAAGTCATTATAAATCTAGACGCTTAACGTCATTGTTTAATATTTAATCTTAAATTTTGCCTGTTAACTATTGCTAATTATTATATTTGTGTAAAGTAAAGTTTATTTTGAGTACGTGTGTTTATTTGTGGCTCCTCCCTTTTGACGTACCCTTGGCAAGACTTTAATTAAGCATCGCTTCGGCTAATTCATTCAACCTGTATTTTGCACTCTTAGAATTCAACAATCACAAACCTCCCCCCAGTAACAAGTGGGACTTTTATAGTGAAAATCCTGGCTACGGCACAACAAGCCTCTAACCAGCTTTCGCACGTTCAGTAGGAATTAAAGCCTCCCTATATATATATATATATATATGTATATATATACATATATATATATATATATATATATATATATATATATATATATATATATATATATATATATATACATAAATATGATCGTAGGATTGAGTCATAGGGTCAATACCAACGACTTAAACAAAAGCGGTGTGTCCAGATCAAAGACTAGAATAATTATTGGATCAGACTATGAGCAATTCTACGAAAAAAAAAGTGGTGTCAGCTTTAAGGGTTTAAGCTTTTGAGGAAGCGAACTCATATAGCCTAAAACTTGCCAACTTCCAAGTAAGCCCAAATAAACTAACGTAAATTATAATAATTAGAGTCTATTCCCCGAAGGAATATAAATAATAACCATTAATAACCCTTTCCAGATAGCAAAAACAAAGCTAGGAAAATATTAATTATTTTGGGGATTAATTATTAGATTGTATCGGTTAGGAACAATCGCAGCTTCTAATTCTCTTACCAGGTGCGTAAGTTCTTTCGTGAGTCACCAGTTGCGTCAGCAAGAGCAGCAATGGCTTCACAATCGTTCGAAGTTTTCGTCAAGCAGGGACAAGCTCTCGGTCTCACAGGACAGGAACTAAAAGAATTCGTCGCAAGCGAACAGCAAGAGGAAAGAGCACGTGAAATGGAAGTAAGAAAAGAAGAGTTAGAATTGGAAGAAAAGAGAAGAAAAGAAGAGTTAGAATTGGAAGAAAGAAGAAGAAAATAAAAGGTGGAAGAAAGGAGAATAAAAATGTGTTAGAAATGGAAGTTAGAAAAGAAACGTTAGAATTTGAAGAAATAGAAAGGATTCGAAAACATGAAAGGGAATTAGTCAGAGACCAAGTTGGAGTCAGTTCTATTGGATCTCGTGATCATCAACCCCAGGCCCCCGCTATTAAATATAAAGACGATGAAGATTTGTGCTCATACTTAACACATTTTGAAAAGATCTTCGAAGTAAACGGATGGGCCCTAGAATCCGAAGGAGTGAGTAGATTGCTCTCATTGCTCAGTCCGCGCTTAAGAGAAATTTACATCTCGATACCACACGAAGCTACAATATACTATAGCACTTTGAAGGGCGAATTGCTATCTGCCTTCAACTTGAACCCTCAGTTTTACTGCGCTAAGTTTAGATTGGCTAAAATCCAGCCCGGTCAAACTTACCAACATTTTGGACATATCCTGATGCAAAACCTCCAATTCTGGTTAGAATCCTCCAAAGTCGAATCGGAGTATGAGGCACTGATCGAATTTATGTTAAAAGACCAGCTATTGTCCCCCCTCCCACCAGGAGATCCCAGCATTTGTACAAGACCGCCGAGCGTCTACCTTTCAAGAATGCCTCGAGGAAGCCGATCTCCATGCGACAAATCATCGCCTATACCCACAGGATACCCGGAAGAATAGTCCGCCGTCCCTGAAGAATAAATTTAGTCAATGGAAGTCCCAACAAAGGAAACCTTCTCCATTGATAAAGACCACAGCCCCGTTCAGGCCAAAAAATAAGCCTTTTGTAGCCCACGAAGACAGAAAATCCCCAGTCTTCAATACCCCCTACAATAACCAGCACCAGAATAAGCAGGTTATATGCTACTCCTGCGGTTTCTCCTGCCATAAAGAGGCCCAATGTTTACAGAATTCCAGCCTAAGTCCCACGCAGAACCAACAAGTCCACCAAATAACTGCTACCCCTTCCCTGGAACAGCCGGCCGCGCTTACGTCATCCCCCTCGTCTCCATCCCCACAGGAATTTGAAGTGAACTTCCTGTTCAACAAGAGTACCCCCGGAGGACTAAATTTCGAAACCGGCCCGATCAATGTCTGTAAAGTGTCCACCCTCGTCAGAGACACCGGGGTCACATGCATTGTGGTGTCGGACAAATTGCCCTTCCCTGTCGACCCCCAACATAAGAAGTACGCAATTGTACACGACTTCTTGGGTCGAGAAAATATATTCCCGGTAATCCGCTGACATGTACAGTGTAAATATTTCACTGGTTGGGCCCGACGTAGTGGCAGCGCCCATCAAAATTTGCTCGGTACTCATTGGCCAGAGCGCACTACTCTCCCCGAGTGAAGTGACTCAAGCTGTCGTCACTCGAGCGCAAGATAGCCGCGAGGCCTCTCCCCTAACAGGCCTGTTCACCCCAGAGGCCCCTTTAGAGGTCCCAACTAGTAATGCACAATTCCTCAGAGCTCAGCAGAACTGCCCTTTACTTCAATCCCTTTGGGAAAAGGCCCAAAAGAACGAAGAGGTGATCGATCGAGGAAACCGACCCATAAGGTACATCATTAATGACTCCCTTCTATTTCGCACCTCACGAGATGAGTCGGACCCACCTTCCAAGGTCATGTGTATTCCGCGCACACCTGTAGACCATATCCTGCGAGTAGCACATTAAAGTCCCATGGCCGGTCATTTCGGTCATAACAAGAGTTCTCAGCGAGTATTTTAATACTTTTTTTAGCCCGGTAGCCAAAGATATTGCAGAATTCTGCAAAACGTGCAAATTGTGCCAGAAAACCATTGCAAGAGGTCGAATAGCCCATACTCCCCTCTCAAATAACCCCAGTCATTTAGGAGTCCCCCGGATGCTCGACTCAGTTTAAACATGATATTGCCCTCACTACGCTCGAACCTGTGAGATGTAAGCCCTATCCCGTACCGGTGCACCTAAGAGACGCTTTCAATGAGGAAGTCGACAATCTTTTGCAATTAGGGATTATCGAGTCATCTACGTCCGACTACTGTTCCCCAAAAGTCATGGCCTGCAAGCCAGACCAGTCCTTTTAGGATGTGCGTTGATTTTCGGAAGTTAAACACCGTCACGGTGTTCGATACCGAGCCTCTCCCCCTAATTGACCAAAATTTACATCTCTTCGAAGGAGCCGCCTACATCACTGAAATAGACCTATGTAAGGCCTATTATCAGATCCCCCTAATTCATCAGCGAGGAAACTAACAGTCTTTCCTACAGACAAATGTCTAATGGAATTCACTCGTCTTCCTTTCGGCCTAGTCACTGCCTGCAGTAGCGACAACCGCATAATACGCCGTGTAATAGACGGTTTAAAAAACGTTTCTTTTTATTTTGATAACGTGTATGTGGCTACACGTTCATGGAACGGCCATATCTTGTCCCTCCGCCCACTTTTAAAACGCCTAAAGCATCATGGCTCAACTATTAAACCCTTAAAATGCCATTTTCCTTTAAAAAACCATAGAATACATTGGATTTAAAATAGGCGAAAGTCATCTGGCCCCACAGAAAGAGAAGGTAAAGGCTATTGTAAATATGTCCCTACCGCGCACCAAGAAGCAATTACGGTCATTCCTCGGTGCTGCGTCATTTTACCACCGCTTCGTACCCCAATTCGCTTCTGTAGCAGCTCCCCTAAACGATCTGCTAAAAAAGAAACTCCCGGACCCCTCGAGTGGAACCCCGACGCCGAAGCGCACTTTGAAGAACTCAAAGAGAAGCTAGTCTCCGCCCCAATCTTAAAATTGCCGAACCCACACAAGAAATTTGGCGTAAGGACAGATGCCTCATAACTGGGTATTGGCTGCTTATTACTCCAATACGACGAGGACCAAGAACCCGCTCCTATAAGCTATGCAAGTCGCCGACTGACGGCTCGCGAAAGGGCATACGCTACGGTAGAATTAGAAGCTCTAGCGATTGTTTTCGGGATTACAAAATTTAGGATGTATCTGGTAGGTCGTCCATTCCTCATAGAAACTGATCATAGACCGTTAGCCTACTTAAAAACTTGTAAAAACCGAAACGGCAGGCTAATGCGCTGGTCATTATTGCTAGCGGAGTACCGTTATGAAATCAGGTATCTAAAAGGGTGTGACAATGTACTCGCAGACAGCCTTTCAAGAAACCCCATTTCAGATAGCAATTAATTGGTAATTATTAATTTTTTGTGTATCTCTTTGTATTAATAAATATTTCTTGCCTGTACTCCGTATGTGTTTGTTTTGTTTTGTATATGTAAATTAGAGAAACTGACGTAGCAGTAGTATTTTGTAGCCATTAGATACTAAGGTAAATTCCTAACGGTTTTGATAAAATTACCGACTCAATTGTTCGAGTCGAGGAAGATAATGACAAATTTCCCTAGTGAAGTTAATTTTCCCATTATTCCTTATTTCATGGCAGAATAATGTTTCTCGAAATAGGTAGGCGTGTTAGGGTATGGAACGTACATACTCACATGCCGCCAGACAATCGTGGGAGCGGAAGAAATTTGTCGTTTGAGTTGACCTTCGTCTCCTCTCTCTCTCCACTCACCCTTCCCCCAACTGGCGACAGGAAGTCGGAAGTAAGAACGCCTATCTCCTAAAGAAGCTTAAATCTTATTTGCCTCCTTCATGATAGCATGAAGGTTGTCCAGAAGGCGCTGCGATAAGCGAATTGTCGTGAATGTGATCTCTCTCTCGATTTCCCACAATCCGCGATATAAATAACATCTCCGTTTACCTCTCCACAGCAGTGTTCCAAATCTACTCGCGTAATCCTCACGTTGAACGAGAGTCGTTGCAGTAACGTATCGACTACCAACGCGCCGTCGAGTCAACCTGGTCGCTGTCTCAAAGTGTTCCTGGAAGTAAATCCCACCCCGCAGAGTCTGTGACTAGAAGAGTATGCTATGTTGCTCAACCAAACTTGAGTAAGAAAAGGAACATCTAAATAGTTACTGGAAGTTACTATTTGTTAGTGTCACACCCAGTTAGGAGTGAACTACCTTGAACTGAAGCCAGCAGCCCCGAACCCGTCGTCTTATCCCCCATCTCCTCGAGAACTCGTGTTAACGCCACCCAAACCACCCCGTATAGACCCAAGTAGTCGTCTCTCCAATCCATCAATTAATGGTAATCTGTAAACCCAGTGTCTCTCTATTCTTAAATTACCGAATCAATTAACCGTGATTGATACTCCCATTAAGTCATTATAAATCTAGACGCTTAACGTCATTGTTTAATATTTAATCTTAAATTTTGCCTGTTAACTATTGCTAATTATTATATTTGTGTAAAGTAAAGTTTATTTTGAGTACGTGTGTTTATTTGTGGCTCCTCCCTTTTGACGTACCCTTGGCAAGACTTTAATTAAGCATCGCTTCGGCTAATTCATTCAACCTGTATTTTGCACTCTTAGAATTCAACAATCACAAACCTCCCCCCAGTAACAAGTGGGACTTTTATAGTGAAAATCCTGGCTACGGCACAACAAGCCTCTAACCAGCTTTCGCACGTTCAGTAGGAATTAAAGCCTCCCTATATATATATATATATATATATGTATATATATACATATATATATATATATATATATATATATATATATATATATATATATATATATATATATATATATATATATACATAAATATGATCGTAGGATTGAGTCATAGGGTCAATACCAACGACTTAAACAAAAGCGGTGTGTCCAGATCAAAGACTAGAATAATTATTGGATCAGACTATGAGCAATTCTACGAAAAAAAAAGTGGTGTCAGCTTTAAGGGTTTAAGCTTTTGAGGAAGCGAACTCATATAGCCTAAAACTTGCCAACTTCCAAGTAAGCCCAAATAAACTAACGTAAATTATAATAATTAGAGTCTATTCCCCGAAGGAATATAAATAATAACCATTAATAACCCTTTCCAGATAGCAAAAAAAAAGCTAGGAAAATATTAATTATTTTGGGGATTAATTATTAGATTGTATCGGTTAGGAACAATCGCAGCTTCTAATTCTCTTACCAGGTGCTTAAGTTCTTTCGTGAGTCACCAGTTGCGTCAGCAAGAGCAGCAATGGCTTCACAATCGTTCGAAGTTTTCGTCAAGCAGGGACAAGCTCTCGGTCTCACAGGACAGGAACTAAAAGAATTCGTCGCAAGCGAACAGCAAGAGGAAAGAGCACGTGAAATGGAAGTAAGAAAAGAAGAGTTAGAATTGGAAGAAAGGAGAAGAAAAGAAGTGTTAGAAATGGAAGTAAGAAAAGAAGAGTTAGAATTGGAAGAAAAGAGAAGAAAAGAAGAGTTATGTAGAATTGGAAGAAATAAGAAGAAAATAAAAGGTGGAAGAAAGGAGAATAAAAATGTGTTAGAAATGGAAGTTAGAAAAGAAGCGTTAGAATTTGAAGAAAGAGAAAGGATTCGAAAACATGAAAGGGAATTAGTTAGAAAACAAGTTGGAGTCAGTTCTATTGGATCTCGTGATCATCAACTTCAGGCCCCCGCTATTAAATATAAAGACGATGAAGATTTGTGCTCATACTTAACACATTTTGAAAAGATCTTCGAAGTAAACGGATGGGCCCTAGAATCCGAAGGAGTGTGTAGATTGCTCTCATTGCTCAGTCCGCGCTTAAGAGAAATTTTCATTTCGATACCACACGAAGCTACAATATACTATAGCACCTTGAAGGCCGAATTGCTATCTGCCTTCAACTTGAACCCTCAGTTTTACTGCGCTAAGTTTAGATTGGCTAAAATCCAGCCCGGTCAAACTTACCAACATTTTGGACATATCCTGATGCAAAACCTCCAATTCTGGTTAGAATCCTCCAAAGTCGAATCGGAGTATGAGGCACTGATCGAATTTATGTTAAAAGACCAGCTATTGTCCCCCCTCCCACCAGGAGATCCCAGCATTTGTACAAGACCGCCGAGCGTCTACCTTTCAAGAATGCCTCGAGGAAGCCGATCTCCATGCGACAAATCATCGCCTATACCCACAGGATACCCGGAAGAATAGTCCGCCGTCCCTGAAGAATAAATTTAGTCAATGGAAGTCCCAACAAAGGAAACCTTCTCCATTGATAAAGACCACAGCCCCGTTCAGGCCAAAAAATAAGCCTTTTGTAGCCCACGAAGACAGAAAATCCCCAGTCTTCAATACCCCCTACAATAACCAGCACCAGAATAAGCAGGTTATATGCTACTCCTGCGGTTTCTCCTGCCATAAAGAGGCCCAATGTTTACAGAATTCCAGCCTAAGTCCCACGCAGAACCAAAAAGTCCACCAAATAACTGCTACCCCTTCCCTGGAACAGCCGGCCGCGCTTACGTCATCCCCCTCGTCTCCATCCCCACAGGAATTTGAAGTGAACTTCCTGTTCAACAAGAGTACCCCCGGAGGACTGAATTTCGAAACCGGCTCGATCAATGTCTGTAAAGTGTCCACCCTCGTCAGAGACACCGGGGTCACATGCATTGTGGTGTCTGACAAATTGCCCTTCCCTGTCGACCCCCAACATAAGAAGTACGCAATTGTACACGACTTCTTGGGTCGAGAAAATATATTCCCGGTAATCCGCTGACATGTACAGTGTAAATATTTCACTGGTTGGGCCCGACGTAGTGGCAGCGCCCATCAAAATTTGCTCGGTACTCATTGGCCAGAGCGCACTACTCTCCCCGAGTGAAGTGACTCAAGCTGTCGTCACTCGAGCGCAAGATAGCCGCGAGGCCTCTCCCCTAACAGGCCTGTTCACCCCATAGGCCCCTTTAGAGGTCCCAACTAGTAATGCACAATTCCTCAGAGCTCAGCAGAACTGCCTTTTACTTCAATCCCTTTGGGAAAAGGCCCAAAAGAACGAAGAGGTGATCGATCGAGGAAACCGACCCTTTAGGTACATCATTAATGACTCCCTTCTATTTCGCACCTCACGAGATGAGTCGGACCCACCTTCCAAGGTCATGTGTATTCCGCGCACACCTGTAGACCATATCCTGCGAGTAGCACATTAAAGTCCCATGGCCGGTCATTTCGGTCATAACAAGAGTTCTCAGTGAGTATTTTAATACTTTTTTTAGCCCGGTAGCCAAAGATATTGCAGAATTCTGCAAAACGTGCGACTTGTGCCAGAAAACCATTGCAAGAGGTCGAATAGCCCATACTCCCCTCTCAAATAACCCCAGTCATTTAGGAGTCCCCCGGATGCTCGACTCAGTTCAAACATGATATTGCCCTTACTACGCTCGAACCTGTGAGATGTAAGCCCTATCCCGTACCGGTGCACCTAAAAGACGCTTTCAATGAGGAAGTCGACAATCTTTTGCAATTAGGGATTATCGAGTCATCTACGTCCGACTACTGTTCCCCAAAAGTCATGGCCTGCAAGCCAGACCAGTCTTTTTAGGATGTGCGTTGATTTTCGGAAGTTAAACACCGTCACGGTGTTCGATACCGAGCCTCTCCCCCTAATTGACCAAAATTTACATCTCTTCGAAGGAGCCGCCTACATCACTGAAATAGACCTATGTAAGGCCTATTATCAGATCCCCCTAATTCATCAGCGAGGAAACTAACAGTCTCTCCTACAGACAAATGTCTAATGGAATTCACTCGTCTTCCTTTCGGCCTAGTCACTGCCTGCAGTAGCGACAACCGCATAATGCGCCGTGTAATAGACGGTTTAAAAAACGTTTCTTTTTATTTTGATAACGTGTATGTGGCTACACGTTCATGGAACGGCCATATCTTGTCCCTCCGCCCACTTTTAGAACATCTAAAGCATCATGGCTCAACTATTAAACCCTTAAAATGCCATTTTCCCTCAAAAATCCATAGAATACCTTGGATTTAAAATAGGCGAAAGTCATCTGGCCCCACAGAAAGAGAAGGTAAAGGCTATTGTAAATATGTCCCTACCGCGCACCAAGAAGCAATTACGGTCATTCCTCGGTGCTGCGTCATTTTACCACCGCTTCGTACCCCAATTCGCTTCTGTAGCAGCTCCCCTAAACGATCTGCTAAAAAAGAAACTCCCGGACCCCTCGAGTGGAACCCCGACGCCGAAGCGCACTTTGAAGAACTCAAAGAGAAGCTAGTCTCCGCCCCAATCTTAAAATTGCCGAACCCACACAAGAAATTTGGCGTAAGGACAGATGCCTCATAACTGGGTATTGGCTGCTTATTACTCCAATACGACGAGGACCAAGAACCCGCTCCTATAAGCTATGCAAGTCGCCGACTGACGGCTCGCGAAAGGGCATACGCTACGGTAGAATTAGAAGCTCTAGCGATTGTTTTCGGGATTACAAAATTTAGGATGTATCTGGTAGGTCGTCCATTCCTCATAGAAACTGATCATAGACCGTTAGCCTACTTAAAAACTTGTAAAAACCGAAACGGCAGGCTAATGCGCTGGTCATATTGCTAGCGGAGTACCGTTATGAAATCAGGTATCTAAAAGG
Source organism: Ceratothoa steindachneri (assembly GCA_963969495.1). Classification (NCBI taxonomy): domain Eukaryota; kingdom Metazoa; phylum Arthropoda; class Malacostraca; order Isopoda; family Cymothoidae; genus Ceratothoa; species Ceratothoa steindachneri. Next base: position 73,533,582 of record OZ018332.1, read on the forward strand.
GTGTGACAATGTACTCGCAGACAGCCTTTCAAGAAACCCCATTTCAGATAGCAATTAATTGGTAATTATTAATTTTTTGTGTATCTCTTTGTATTAATAAATATTTCTTGCCTGTACTCCGTATGTGTTTGTTTTGTTTTGTATATGTAAATTAGAGAAACTGACGTAGCAGTAGTATTTTGTAGCCATTAGATACTAAGGTAAATTCCTAACGGTTTTGATAAAATTACCGACTCAATTGTTCGAGTCGAGGAAGATAATGACAAATTCCCCTGGTGAAGTTAATTTTCCCATTATTCCTTATTTCATGGCAGAATAATGTTCCTCGAAATAGGTAGGCGTGTTGGGGTATGGAACGTACATACTCACATGCCGCCAGACAATCGTGGGAGCGGAAGAAATTTGTCGTTTGAGTTGACCTTCGTCTCCTCTCTCTCTCCACCCACCCTTCCCCCAACTGGCGACAGGAAGTCGGAAGAAAGAACGCCTATCTCCTAAAGAAGCTTAAATCTTATTTGCCTCCTTCATGATAGCATGAAGGTTGTCCAGAAGGCGCTGCGATAAGCGAATTGTCGTGAATGTGATCTCTCTCTCGATTTCCCACAATCCGCGATATAAATAACATCTCCGTTTACCTCTCCACAGCAGTGTTCCAAATCTACTCGCGTAATCCTCACGTTGAACGAGAGTCGTTGCAGTAACGTATCGACTACCAACGCGCCGTCGAGTCAACCTGGTCGCTGTCTCAAAGTGTTCCTGGAAGTAAATCCCACCCCGCAGAGTCTGTGACTAGAAGAGTATGCTATGTTGCTCAACCAAACTTGAGTAAGAAAAGGAACCTCTAAATAGTTACTGGAAGTTACTATTTGTTAGTGTCACACCCAGTTAGGAGTGAACTACCTGGAACTGAAGCCAGCAGCCCCGAACCCGTCGTCTTATCCCCCATCTCCTCGAGAACTCGTGTTAACGCCACCCAAACCACCCCGTATAGACCCAAGTAGTCGTCTCTCCAATCCATCAATTAATGGTAATCTGTAAACCCAGTGTCTCTCTATTCTTAAATTACCGAATCAATTAACCATGATTGATACTCCCATTAAGTCATTATAAATCTAGACGCTAAACGTCAGCGTTTAATATTTAATCCTTAATTTTGCCCGTCTAACTATTGCTAATTATTATATTTGTGTAAAGTAAAGTTTATTTTCTGTACGTGTGTTTATTTGTGGCTCCTCCTTTTTGACGTACCCTTAGCAAGACTTTAATTAAGCATCCCTTCGGCTAATTTATCTAACCTGTAGTATGCCCTCTTAGAATTCAACAATCACAAACCTCCCCCTAGTAACAAGTGGGACTTTTATAGTGAGAATCCTGGCTACGGCACAACACGCCTCTAACCAGCTTTCGCACGTTCAGTAGGAATTAAAACCTACCTATATATATATATATGTATATATATATATATATATATATATATATATATATATATATATATATATATATATATATATATATATATATATGATCGTGGGATTGAGCCATAGGGTCAATACCACTGACTTAAACAAAAGTGGTGTGTCCAGATCAAGGACTAGAATAATTATTGGACCAGACCATGAGCAATTCTACGACAGTCTAACAGCGTAAAATATACAATAATAAATTATTTCGTAAGCTAAATGGGACTAGATTAAAACAAACCATTAAAATTTATCTAAAATGCAAAAATTAAACGTAAGTCAGTTAAAAATTAATTACCATAAAAATATGTGAACTATGAAAATAAAAATATCAGTACAACTAGTTAACAGATAAGATAATATTTTAACTCAAGTGTGTAAATAATAATAACATAAAGGCTACCAAATTACTGTTAAACTAAACTAGAAGAAATAATATAACCAGAATAATAAATATATCTAAATATGACAAAAAGAACAATTCAATTAAAATTGTAAGTGCTAAAATAAATTAAATCGAATGCAATGTGATTATATCAAAAATTTACCTTAAAATATTTTTTGAATATATCCAGATATAAAAAAAACTCCAACTCAACTGAAATTGTAAATGCTAAAATAAATTAAATCTCTTATGAATGTAATGGGACTATATCAAAATTTTACTTTGAAAATTATTCTAAAAGTTTATATAACTAAAATTAAAAACAATTCATGTATTTTATCAAAGCAATCTATAGTTTTAATATGATGACCTCTCCGATGATTCCGGGAGAATCTGTTTTCCTCCTTATACTTATATCTTAGTCTTCTCCGCTGAATTTTCATAAAAATATAACTTTACCACTACACCTATCTATTTTTTCGTTTTACATATATGTATTTTATTTTAATATTTGTAAAATGCAAAACCTCATTGTATATTTATCTTGATCTTGATAATTCCATTTCATTCCATTCCCTGAAGATGACCTAACATGGTCGAAAGTAGTCTAGCAATAAAGAATGTCATGCGCGGATGTTTTTTCTCACCTCGAAGACCCCGTTAAAAAACTTGAAAGAAATATTAAGAAAATACAAGTTAAAATTAATAACGCTGCTACAGCTGTGAGCTTCAATAAAACCAGCATACCGCATGACCTTTTACCTAATTATATATATATATATATATATATATATATATATATATATATATATATATATATATATATATATATATATATATATATATATATATATATATATATATATATATATATATATATATATATATATATATATATATATTTATATATATATATATATATATATATATATATATATATATATATATATATATATATATATATATATATATATATCATGTCATTTTCAAGATATGTCATAAAAAAGTCAGCTGCAAGTGGTCCCATTGGAGAACCCATTGCAACACCATCAATCTGGCAGTAAACTTTATTATTAAAGGTGAACCAAGATTCAGAAAGACTTAATTTCAGCGCCTTTTTTAATTCTTCTTGAAAATCCATGAAAAGTATTTTTTGAATGGAATACCTTATTTAGTATTGGTTGTATAGTTGAGGGGAATGTTAGTAAATATAGATTCAATATTATAACTCACTATATATCCATCGTTAACTTTGCTGAGTAATTCTTCTTTAAACTAATAGGAGTTTTGAATGGAAAACTGATTTTTAGATAAAGGCGAAAGTAGTTTAACCAGATATTTGGCCAGTTTTATAATGGTAAAGAATATGACGCAAGTATGTGTCTTAAAGGGACTCCTTCTTTGTGTAATTTAGGTAGAAAATACATGAATGCTAAATATTTGGAAGATACAAATAATTCATTATAGGAACAATTGATGCCGCATGCTTAAGTTGTGTTAAGAAACGATTAACTTTATCTTCGAATCGTAGAGTAATAGTTTTGGGTAAATCATTTGTAGGTTCAAATTTAATTCTTTACTTAGTCCTCCCTATCAAGGATCACTACAAAAAGCCCATAGTATATTGAATGACAGAATGAAATTTGAACCTACAACCAGCGAAAAATGTAAACAACCATTTAATGAAAAAAACATTTTCAAGGAGCTCTCCCATATCCCCTACAGTCCAGATCTGGCCCCTAGCGACTACTTTTTATTCCGCCAGCTCAAGGCTGTACTGCGTGGACGCCGGTTTGGGGACGATGAAGGTGTCCAGTTCGCCGTTCGGGAGTGGATTGAACAACAGTCAGGAGATTGCTGGTTATCGGGAATTCGAAGCCTCAGAGACAAGTGGCGCAAATGCATTGAAGTCGAGGGTAGTTAAATTGGAAAAATAATAAAACACTTTTCCTCATATCTCGTTACCTTATATCCGAATTGCAAAACTTATTGACCGCCCCTCGTAGGTCAGAGTGAAATAATTTTTTTTAAAAAAAATTTCCTAAGAAAAATAAATTCATTATGGATTGATTGGTAGGTGAATGTTAGCGAAAATTTCTATGTATTATAGTTTTTACTGTGGATATTTTTTATCGAAAATCACAAAACAGCCATCCCCCTTCCTCTGTTTTGCCCTACCGATTCGCAAAACTCATTGACCGCCCCTCGTATAAAATAGAGTTTTAAAAAGCTACTTGGAAATTTCATTGACCTCCCTCAACCTTGCATAAAAGTTCCTATAATGCCCATATACGAGGGGCGGTCAATAAGTTTTGCGAATCGGTAGGGCAAAACAGAGGAAGGGGGGTGGCTGTTTGTTGGGGTGTTAGGACAAGTTATAAAAGGTCAAGACCTGCAGCCGCACGCTCCTGCCTTGTCTATTTAAGAAGCAGTAGCTGATCGCAGATCATCAGTCACAAATGTTTCAACAATGGAGAAGGTTGAGTACAGCGCAGTGATCAAATTTTTGACCAAGAAATGCAAGAATGCAAAAGAGATCCATGAACGCATGGTTGCAGTGTACAGCGACACCGCCCCTTTCTCTGTAACCATAGCTCGCTGCAATAGGGAGTTCCGCCATGGTCGTGAGTCCCTCGAAGATGAACCCTGTCCACGACGCCCGTCAGACGTGACCAACGAGAACAATGTTGCCCGTGTGGAGAGAATGATCCTCGAAAATTGACGGGTGAAGGTCGAAGAAATTGAGCGAGAACTTGGAATATCACATGGAAGTGTTATCAACATCATCCACGACAATTTGACTATGAAACCTCACGCCCCATGATCAACTTCAACGTCGTACATTTTCTGAGGAGCTGCTGTTCCTCTACAACCAAGACCCGGCGCGATTCGAGTCACGAGTCACGCATAGTGACAGGTGTTGAAAGGTGGAACCATCACTAAGATCCAAAGCCAAGCTCGAAAGCCTGATCTGGAAGCACAGGGACTCTCCGACCCCCATCAAGTTCCGGACCCAACCCTCAGCCGGGAAGATCATGGCCACCATCTTCTGGGATTCTGAGGGAGTGTTGATGGCGAACTATGCGCCTCGTGGAAGGACCATCACAGGCCAATATTACGGCGAGGAACTGGCTGGGTTGAAGAAGTGCATCCGTCAGAAGCGGCGTGGCAAGTTTACACGTGGTGCCCTGCTCCTCCATGACAATGCCCGTGTCCACAAGGCCAGAGTTGCACAAGCTTCCCTGCGCGAGTGAAGATTCGAGGAGCTCAACCATCCCCCCTATAGTCCAGATCTGGTCCCTAGCGACTACTTTTTATTCCTCAGCTCAAGTCTGCACTGCGTGGACGCCGGTTTGGTGACGATCAAGATGTCCAGCTCACCGTCCAGGAGTGGATTGAACAACAGTCGGGAGATTTCTGGTTGTCGGAAATTTGAAGCCTCAAGGGATTTTATAAATTACGTTATTTGTTTCATTAGGGCAATTTTTTATTAACATTCTTTTTAAAGTATTTGTATAAGAGGAAACAAGATTTACATTAAGTGTTTTTAACAATGTTTTTACGGTTTCAAAGCCATTAAAATAAGGTAAAATGAGGATATTCTTGGGCGCTTTCTTCTCAATAGTACTTTCGTTATAAAACTTTTTTTTGGCTTTAATTATAACAAATATCAAGTATATTTGCTGGATAACACAAGTCTGCACCGATTTTTCTTATAGATTCAATTTCCTGATCCAAATATTGAGGACTGACAATGCGCAACGCACGTAAAAACATAGAGGAAAAAATTGATATCTTAATATTAAGATGGTGGCCTGAATAAAAATGGACATAGGTTAAGTTTTTGGTTGGTTTCCTATAAATACTAAAATTGCAATTAAATGATTCCCTATGTATTAAGACATCTAAGAATGGAAGGCAATTGTCTTTCTCTAATTCAACAGTAACGGGCACCCACTCAGAAGACTGTCCATTCACCACCACCCGTTGCCGTCTGCCACTTAGCCAGTTCTCGATCCAACCGGCTACCTTTCCGTCTATGCCAAGCGCTCGCACTTTCCGGAGAAGGCGGCGGTGTGGTACCTTGTCAAAGGCTTTCTAAAAGTCTAGGTAGACCACATCCACCGCCTTGTCCTGATCGTGCTCACTGAAGACGAAGTGGAAGAATTCTACAAGGTTCGTCAGGCATGACCGTTGCCTTCGGAAGCCGTGCTGGGAACTCCTCAGTAGCAGGTTTGACTCTAAATACGACGTCACTTTGTCCACCATGATGCTTTCCATGAGTTTACCGACTATCGAAGTCAGACTGATAGGTCGGTAGTTCGACGGTTGGTTACGGTCTCCTTTCTTGAAGATAGGAGTCACCTCCGCCTCACGCCAGTCTCTAGGAACGCATTTGGTCCGGATTGACATGTTAAAGATAGCGCACAGATGTCGTGATACTTTATCGCACACTTCCTTCAACACCTTGGATAGAAACCCGTCCGGTCCAGGGGACTTATTCGTCTTTAGGTCAGCGATCTTTTTCTTTATTTCTCCTTCGGTGAAGTCCATTGCCTCCAGCTTTTCCCCCGAGTAGGAATCCGTCGGCTGGGGAATGGGACCACACTCTTCAGTAAACACTAAAGAGAAGTAGTCGTTGAGGAGGTTAGCATTTTCTGCATCTGAATGCTTTAATGTCCCCTCCTCATTCCTCAAAGGGCCAATCGTTCGACGGATTGGTTTACGGCTGTTCACATATCCCCAAAACTCCTTGGGATTCTCTTTACAGAGTCTCGCCACTCGGAGTTCCTCAGACCGCTTAGCCGCCCTTATACTGGACCTTACTCTCCTGGCTAGCCTCCGGTATTCGTCAAAGTCACCCGAGATCTTCGATTGCCGGTACACATTTCTCTTCTCCCTAATCAGTTGCCCGATTTCTCGATTAAACCACTTTGGTTGAACAGAGGACCGACGGGGGCATTTCAGAGGGATAAAACGCGATTGAAGACTCATGAATGTGGTTTTGAAACTGTTCCAAGAGTCTTCAACAGCATCGCACTCTTCTAGCCTCGCGTCAGTCAGTCCCGCGCGTAGACCTACAAAGTCTGCTCTTCTGAAATCCAGTTTCCTTGATTTACTAGTTGCAGGCTCTGCCTTGGGGACTTTGACTACAAATCTAATTAGTCGGTGGTCACTGCCACCGACCTCTTCGCCAACAGAGAGGTCCTCAACGATGTCATCCTCAGAGGTGAAAACCAAGTCGAGGATATTGTCTCCTCTCGTTGGCTCTCTCACCCACTGAGTGAGGAACTCGTTGTTCGTGAACTCCAGGAGTAGTGCGTTCTCGCCACAGGGTTCTCTGGTTTCCCAGTCAACTTGTGTGTTGAAATCACCCATGACGATACACACTCTGTCTTCGACAAGTTCTCCTAGCAGCTGGTACAGATCTCTGTCCTTTTCAACGAGTTGGGCAGAAGGTCTATGAAGCACCAGGGTCCTGTATTTGGCAGGACCTATCTCTAGGTCAACACCTAGTAGTTCATGGTCGGATATGATGTTGCAATCCGTCGAGTTGAGAGTATCCTTGACATACAACATCACACCGCCACCCTCTCTGTCTGGCCTATCTTTCAGGAAGAGCTGGTAACCGGGAATCGTGAATTCACCTTCAAAATCTCGGCTTGAGGTTTGCTTTAGGTTGTTCTATATAAAATTTTGTAACTCAGAATACATTATGTAGAGAATTAGAGGCGCAACTTTTGCTCTTTGGATAGTAAGATCCAAAAATTAATCGCCGCTACAGTCCCCTCTCCATTCCTTTCTCCCGATTAAGTGATGGGTTAGAGAGTAGCCGCGGGTCAAACTTTCATCAAACTTCCTCTCTCTCTTCAATGGTTCCAAGTGGACCAACATGTGGAAGAGTTGGCGAGGGAAATTAAAGCTAGAGACGAGTAATAAAAAATGAAGGCAGAAAGGGAGCAAGGGAGTCTAAGTTGATCTAGTTTGACCTTTTCCATATAGCGGAAATATTTGAAAGATCAATTCCATTGATTTTATCGTAGAATCCGAACCACGCATCTTCCCATCGCTCTGTTCCTTACATCTCTTTTAGTTATTTTATTCCAATGTGAAATTCATACCGTTATGTGTTTTTAAGCTGAGTTATATGAGCTTGCTTGTTGTTTATATGGTATATTACGATGTTGTTTAGTTTTTATTTGTTTCTTATTAATTCATTTTCCTTATATGATATTCATTATTTGTTTGTTATAATTCTAGGAAGTGGATTATTATTATTAGTTATGTTAGGGAGGGCAAAATTTCCAGCAAGGCCATTATTCCAAATACAACCGAATTCCTTCAACGAGTAAATTTACCATGTTTGGCAACTACTTTTCCATTTGACTTGAAAAGTGGAAAATCAAGTTAAACTTGTCCAAGAAGCTTTGTGATTTGTGAAAATTAAAGTTCCTTAGTAGAACTTTTCTCTTCTACATTATAATTATTTAGATTAAGAATAGCAACTTTTACTAAAATAATTTGAGCCATACCAGTATCGTTTAGAATAATGACGGAGATTTTCAGATCATGTTCGCTAAGAGTGACATATCCCGATAAAAAACCCTTGAGTATACTTTTCTGAGGGAGATATTGCTAGAAACAACAGTTTTGTCTGTGAACTTAGAAGTAGTAGAACTCCTATTTGAAAACTGGCACCTTAGCTCTCTAGACTGAAAAATGGTACATAGTTATGTCCTACCAGCTTTCTTAAAATAAGTTCAAACTACCTGGTTAAATTTAGAACTTCTGCACCTCTATTCATCACTCTATAAACTTTGGGAATCGCCAGATGTAGACTTTTCCCCTGAATAACAATATGGACTAAAGAATGAACGTTATTTAAAAGAGATACTATATCTAGCAAAACAGATACTGCTACCCTAAAATCTCTTTGAATTTATTGTTCTCCTTTACATAATAGGACGATGAGATTCACACCCTCTGAATAAGTAGAAATTTTAATGTTTCCTAACACTTTTTGAACTGACGCAACTTCTCTGTGGTTAATTCAATAAATGGTTGATTATGAACTTTAGTTATATTCTTAAATTTTGGTCTCTAGCTTTCTGGTGCGATCGCATGCCTATGAAGATTTGTGTTTTGCCAAAGTTATTTTCTTCCTGTTTCTCTACACTACTCTAAGCCCCCAAATATTTATCTGCTTCACATGCATAGGTCATTCATTCGATTTAATAGCAACTTTCCCAAATAGATTAAAAATACCTCTATGTCTCTAGGACAAAGAACGGAATATTGAAAGATATCTCTTTTGTCCTGTATTTCTAGCTCCGTCTCCTTATGATTACCGGCATGTTTTAACTATTATAATTTCAGTTCTCTTTTTATTTCTAGGTTCCTCCATTGTATCTTTGTCCATTTTGTTTTCTTTTTATCTAAATCTAGCCTCATATATTAACTTCCCTAAAATGTATATTGAAGTTCGAATTTTCATTTCTCGAAATCTAAGGGAAAAGGAGGTTTGGGTCTATTTTCGGAAAAGTTTTTGAATTATCCCTGTTCTGCTATTTTTATGCTAAACTGAATTATGGTTCCTATACAAATTAGAATCTTTAGCAGTATCTAGAACCTTTTCTTACCAAACTGAAACCTTTCAACAAAATAGTATTACCGATTTATTAGGCTTTCACTATCAACTGACAAAAAGAGCGATAGGACTGTATGGATCATGATACTTGATTAAAAGTGTACTTTAACGTTTAGGAGACTTGATAAGACAAGGAAATTTCCATCTACTTGAATAAAGTAAACTAAAAATATCCAGTTGACCTATCGAGCCATACACCACTGATTCGTGCGATTAATTTAATGAGGTTAACGGGACTTGGATGAACATTAAAAAGTCTAAATTCATCTTACGCTCAGATTAGAGTATTTATATGTAGCTCCTACACAATACTATACTATGTAAGCTTTTAGTACCATAAAAAATTACGAACATATGTATATGTGGAAGTCTAAATACCGCGTATATTAGTGTACACAGAAACACTCTGACACAAAGCCGCGCGCGTTCTCGTATCCCCAAACGCACCTCTCGCCTTGAAATCTCCGTTGCCCTTTTTCGCACCGCCGTAAAACCTGAGATGGCTCGAAGCCGTGAATGACATATCGTCAGCCCAAAGATGAAAAAAGGGCTTTCGCGCGACGATACGGATTTTACGAGAATTTGATTCTCTCTCTCGATTCTGCTCGTGAGAGAAATAAAAGGAAGACTTCTCCCTTGAATCAGGCAGAAACCCTTGGACCTACGTCTAGTTTGTGTGAAACTCGATCCACATAAGAAAACGTTCGCCTGCTGCAAGGAAGGAACTTCTCGGGCAATTGGTTGTTGCCGTCACGGTACTTGTAGGTGCCAAACTTCTCGCAGCCCCCTTCCCCTTCAGAGTCTGAGGTTATACAAAACCTCACTCTGGGGATTACCCTAGACGTAACTAGGTAATCAGTTTTGGCTACCCACTCCAGGAGCCAAATAATCGAACACGTACTTCAAAGAAGAAGTCCGATTGAGTCACCGCTTGACTCACCTTCGTGATCCGGCATAGGATCAGCATATCATCGGTCTAGGATTACCCTCTCATTCGGTAACCTCGGACGGCCGGACTAGGTGCAATCATCGTCACCAGAAAAGGATATTCTCCGACCCCCCTTCAAAAATACCTACGAACTCAAAGGTATCGTTAATTAAATTATCCCCTCCACCAGTTTATTTAAACATAAGAACACAAGAAAAGAAGGAGACCGCAAAAGATCATTCATGGCCTACACTTGGCAGCTCCTGTTCCAGTCAACACACAAAAGATTTCTTACCAGAGAAAAGTCATTAACATTGTCACCCTTTACAGGAGTTCGTCAGATCTAATCTACAATATACATTAAATGCATCCAGAGGATTATGTCCATTCATGCAACCGCAAAAATATAATCTTCCCACTCCTTAGAAAAATATATACGTACATAAAAAAAGTCAGTCCCATCTAGCAGCTTCATCCATATATTTGTCTAATCTATTCTTAAAACTACCCAGAGAGGAGGCTTCTATCACATGTCTAGTGAGCCTATTCCATTCATCTACTACACGATTTGTAAACCAATTCCTCTCAATCTCCTTCCTAAACCTATACTTATCAAGCTTAAACCCATTGCTACGTGTCCTATCATGTTCACTAGGTATAAGAACCTTACCCATATCCCCTTTATTATATCCTTTTACCCATTTGAAGACTTCAATCAATTCCCCTCTGACTCTTCTCCTTTCCAATGTATGTAGATTTAGTTTTCTGAGCCTTTCACCATAAGGTAAGTTCCTTAGCCCACCAATCATCTTTGTCATCCCTCTCTGCACAGACTCAAGCAAATCAATATCCTTCCTATAATATGGTGACCAAAATTGTACTGCATAGTCTAGATGCGGCCTAACTAGCGCCAGATACAGTTTTAGAATGACTTCAGCACTCTTATTACTTACACTTCTCCTAATGAATCCCAATATCCTATTAGCTTTATTCTTAGCATTTAGGCATTACTTTCTAGGATGAAGGTCTGAACTTACCAAAATACCCAAGTCCCTCTCACAATCAGTTCTCCCATTTAATTTATAACTATTCAATGGATTATTTCTACCTATACTAAGTACACTACATTTGTCTATGTTGAACTTCATTTGCCATTTCTCGGCTCAATTGGACAGAATGGTTAATTCCTCCTGCATTACAACAGCATCAGAATCAGCCTTAATGGCCCTACCTAGCTTAGTATCATCAGCAAATTTACTCAGGTTACTACTTATACCTATGTCAAGATCATTAATATATATTAAGAATAGCAAGGGACCCAAAACAGATCCTTGCGGAACTCCACTACTAACACACCCCCACTCAGATTTAACTCCATCTATACTAACTCTTTGCTGTCTGTCACCAAGCCATGACTGAATCCACCTAAATATACTGCCATCGATCCCGTGTGCTTTAACTTTGCTCAGAAGCCGTAAGTGTGGTACTCGATCAAAAGCCTTACTAAAGTCCAAGTATAAAATATCATAGTTTTTATCATTATCTGCTGCTTCATACACTTTACTATAAAAAGACAGCAAATTAGTCAGACAGGATTTACCCTTACTAAAGCCATGCTGTGATTCTTTTAGCAACTTGTGCTTATCCAAGTGATCTCTAATATTCCTTGCTATAATAGATTCCATCATTTTCCCTACCACTGATGTCAAACTTACTGGTCTGTATTAGACATATTTGTTTTATCCATTTTCTTAAATATAGGTATCACATTGGCTTTCTTCAATGCCACTGGCACAATGCCACTCTCCAATGATTTTCTAAAGATGCATGCTAGGGGCTCACTTAACACATCCTTACATTCTTTCAAAATTCTAGGAAAGAGCTCATCAGGACCGGGTGCTTTACTACTTTTGATTTTATCAATTTCCTTTGTCACTATCTCCTTTGTGATCAAGATATCCTTTAATTTCTCTTCATCATTACCACGAAAGATCATTGACACTTCAGGTATATTAAGAGTATCCTCCTGTGTAAATACTGAGAGAAAAAAGTCATTTAGCAGTCCAGCCATTGAGTCCCTATCACTCACTAATTCTCCATTGGAATCTATAATTGTGCCTATTTTATTTCTAACCTTAGTTTTGTATAATTGATAAAAACTTTTAGGATCTTCCTTTGCCCTATTTGCCACTTTAATTTCATAATTTCTCCTTGCTACTCTAACTAACTTTTTAACATTTCTTGCTAGCATATTATATCTCTGCCTCAAGTGATCCTCTCCATTTTTTATTTTCCTATAAATGCCCTTTTTAATGCCAATATAATGCTTAATTTTATCTGTCATCCATTTTGGGTCATTATTTTTAGTCCTAATCTCCTTATATGGAATGTTAATCATCTGACCTGTAATTAATTGCTCAATTATTCTTTCATACTCCTCTTCAATTGTAATCTCTTCCTCCTGGTGATTATTGTCTCCACTAAATGATATCATTGAATCTATTCCTGAATTGATTTCATTGCCTGGTTTCTGTACAACTGCCTCCAGGTAAGTCCTTAGCCCATTATAATTTGCTCTTCTAAAGTCAGGAATTTTAACATTGTTCATGCTACTATCAATACCATTCCATTTCATCTTGAATCTAATTTCACAATGGTCACTATTACCCAAATTTCCTCCAATCTCAGTATCCTTAATATCTTCTTCCCTATTTGTCAGAACTAAATCCAGTATATTATTACCTCTAGTGGGTTCGTTAATAATCTGCCTCAGAAAATTATCTTGGACAACATTAAAAAATTCCTCAGCTTCCTGATCATCCACAAGAGCTTCCCAGTCTATATTTCCGTAATTAAAATCGCCCATTATACACACATGCTTACTTCTACATGCCTGTTCAATCTCCTGCCACAGAAGATTTGAAGCTTCCTTACTAAGATTTGGGGGTCTGTATAATAATCCTATTGCAAGCTTGTTTTTACCTTCCTTTACATTTAGCCATAATGACTCTGTGTTATCATCTAATTTAATTGTACTGTTTACACAACACTGGAGATTATCTTTAATATAAAGAAAAACCCCTCCTCATCTCTTCCTATTCCTATCTGTATGGAACATGTTAAAGCCCTCAATCTCAACCTCAGGTTTATAGTGATTACCTGCCAAATCAAGCCATGACTCTGTTATCGCAATTATATCAAAATTCTCTTCACTTGCTAATGCTCTTAAGAGATCTATCTTATTCCTTATACTCCAACCATTTGTGTAGTATATTTTTAAGGTTTTTTATTATTCCCATCTTCATTGCATTGTGCTTTTTTATTCCTAGTTATCTGCTCATTCACTTGTGCATTAGTCCCCCTATAACGCATCAGTATGCCCTCTCCCCTAGCTATTCCTCTATCTCTGCATCCCTTTTATTTTCCACACCTGCCCTCTATTCCTGTTATTCCCTTACCTCTAACAGCTTCTAGTTTCCCACCCGTAAGGACTTAATCACACTATCTAGCTCCCCCCATAGAACCTCAACAACTGCCCGACTAAGATGGAGCCCATCCATCGCATACAACCTCCTATTTCCGTAAAACCCTCCCCAGACATCTACAAACACCAATCCTAACTCCTCACACAGTCCTTTCACAAATTCATTCAAACCAATTGCACGCGACAACCATTCTACTCCCACATCCAATCTCGGAAGCACACCAGAAACAACACCTTTTACCCTGCTTTTACTCATCCTTTCAACTAACCTTTTATACTGCTCACGTAACTCACATGTACCCACCTTCTTTACATCATTCACTCCCACATGCGTAATCACAACTGCATCCTTCTCACACCCAGAAACCAGCCTATCATACCTCTCACAAACATCACTTACACCAGCACCCGGCAGACAAACTCTCATTCCCTTCCACTTGCTATCACTCAACTTCCTATATAAATACCTAATCTGAGAGTCACCCATCACTAGCACCTCAGTCATTCTCCTATTTTGTCTTAGCCTAACATTACCCTCCTTCCTGCTCTCAGTCACACTACCACCCATCCTGCTTTCATCCACAATCACACCAGGCAAATCACTTTCACACTCTTCCTCTCTCAGGACATTGAATCTGTTAGTCAACCTAACAGGTTCTATGTCCCTCTCATTCACACACCTAACCTGTCATAACTTATCTATCCTATCCATTTTCACCCACCATTCATCATCACTCACAACTTCCAAACTGTTCCCAGTCCTAGCCCTATCTTCCACCCTCTTAGCACTAATCTCACCCTTCAATCGCACACTTGCATCTCTTCTCACCTCAAACACCAAATCATTCCCCACTCAACCTACTAACCTCCCCTTCCAGAAAACACACACGGCATTCAGTTACATTCACTCTCCTTTCAACTCCACATGCATCACACACCACATACACACTACTTTCAAACGGCATGCTCTCACCATGTATACAAAAAGCCATACTCTCATCCCATATTCTCATCCCGAGCCCATACCCTTGAATATTAGAAGTGCTTACTTAATTCAGTGTTTAACTTAATAATAATATTCCATTCGTTCTGTCTGGTGTCATTAAGACACAAAAATCCTAGTGAGTAATCTGCAAGCAATCCCCACGACATTTTGTAGACTTATTTATTCAGTGCAAGATTAATCCTATTCATATTTATATACGCTGTTGCTTATTTCAAATTCATGTACATTAAAGACTACTTTTGTATATGTGTGTTTAACTAATTTGAAAGATCCTTTGGCAATTATTAAGCAATCCACTCAGCTTAAATCTCATTATTCCACTGACCCACCCATGGTTGGCTTTCACTGAGTGGAAAACTCACTCAGGGGATCATAATCTTAGCTTAGATCAAAAGATACGCACCGGGGTTATTTTTATTCACCGTAAGTGGCTAAGGTAGGTGTATTGGATACGCTTCACCTCCACTTCACATCAGTGTGGTAGTAAAATATATGTCCAGGAAGTGGAACTGGGATTACCCACTCACTCAAACCTCGACAGTATATTTAAGCAAACAAGTTCAGTAAAAATCATTGATTACTCCACATTAACAAGTACAGGTGCTGTAATCTTTAATAGATGGAAAGTGAAGGAGACGGCTTTAAGATTACTTTTAATTCAAGCATAAATCATTGCATGGCCGCTACTTTTTTACGCCCAGCTGTGACTAGTTTGTACTCAAAGGAATAATAGTTTATTTCTTGGACGAGGCAACAACATATGGCCATGTGCCAGGAGAGAAAACAGTTTATCTGACTCAAAAATATAAAGGGCAGGAAGGAATGTAACAAGTTATTTGCAAATTCTATCATAATAACCAAAACATTACGACTATAAAACATTAAAAATAAACATACTAAAACCAATAAGGAAATAAATTATATATTTTATACTAGTGAGAATATGGTGAGATCAATATTTACAATACTTTTCAAATAACACAGGCCTGCGTTTGAAAAAATTTCTGTTCCTGCGGTTTTCTTCAGTGATTCCTAACGAGATTGTTCTCTTAAATTTAAATATGACATTCATTTTGCTCAAACAGATCTGGTTTTTGAGATACAGCGCACTACTGTTTTTAGAAAAGGGCCATTTTTGAAAAAATCCCTTATTATATAAAAGTTATTTAATAAATTACAATCACTTGTAATAAAAATAATACCGACTCAATTCGACTTTCTTTTAATTAATTTTAAACTTATAGACTACTTATGAGCTTACCCAGGAGTGCAAAGTAACTATTTTCCAAGAAAAGAAGTCCTTGATGACTTCCGCTTGTGAAGCGATGTTGGTTCGTCGCGTTTAAGACACCAGCAATAGTCAGCTAACATGTTGATGTCCAAGCGTCCTTGATATTTTGTCTCCATCGTCTTTATGTTTTGGTGAAATCTTTCTCCTTGTTCCTCGCTATAATCTCCACAGTTTGCCGGAAAATAGTCAAGATGTGACTGGATAAATGCATTTTTATCGACATGCAAGCTCCCATTTTTTCGAAGCTTTTCATAAGCTCATTTACATGTGAGATATATTCTGAGCTTCTTTTATTTCCCAGAAAACCGTCGATTACCTTACTAAACGCTCGCCATGCTTCTTGTTCACTGGCTTGCATATTGGTGTATAAATGCTTGTCCTTTAACAGAGTTCTAATTTGGGGACCATCAAATATGCCTGCATGGAGCTTGGCATCACTGATCTGTGGGAATTTTTGCAGTAGATACTTAAAAGCTTGGCCTTCTTTATTCAGTGCTTTGGAAAAAGTTCTTCATCAGGCCAAGCTTTATATGAAGAGGAGGCAGTAAAACATTTTTGGGAGGGACTAGAGGTTGAGCTACCACATTGTGGCAGCCAATTTGGAATGCCTCTCGAGATGGCCAGTCTTTTTGCTTATAGGGAAGACTATCCGCCGGGCTATCCCATAAGAACATGAAGCATAGATATTTTGTATAGCCTCCTTGCATCCCAAGAAGAAGGCACACAACCTGAAAAAAAACATATTGATGCATATTGATGTACATGGTTTCTAAGAACTTCTATTTTTTGCATAGGCAATTTTCACTAAGTTTATTAGGGGTTTGGGAGAAAACTAATATGTGTATAATATTCTTCTGTCATTGGTATTTAGAAACAAACATTCCTTGAAATATTTAACAAGTTTAATAAAGTAAAATATATCTTACCTTGAGATCACCACATATTAACCAGCTCTGGTTAGAGTATTTGATTGTATTAATCAATACTTTCATATTTTCGTAGCGTACTGTTAACTGAACTAAATGACCAATAGGTACAGATGCCATTTTATTGCCAATATTTAAGAGTACTGCCTTCAAACTTCTGATAGAAGAATCAATAAAGAGCCTCCATTTACTTGGTTGGTAAGGAACGCCAAGGGCCTCAATTAAACCTTTTACAACATTGCAATACACGAAAGAGCTGCAAAAATCAACTGCAAAGAACTTTCGAAACTCTTCGTCTCTATTTCTGAACCAGAAGTATGTAGTTTCTTGAGAGAGGAGGTTGCTCTCACTAAAACGGGATAAAGAAGTTGTGCGTTCTCTTTAGAAAGACCAAGATCTCTAGTCAAGTCATTTAATTGACCTTGAGTGAGTGGTCTTGGCAAAATCATTGTAGACGTAGGCTGATATGTCACTGAAGTGTTAGTGTCATCCACTTCTATATCTTCTATATGGTCTTGTAGCTCAGTATTTTTAGGTGGAGAATGAACTGGAACTCCTGGACCATGTGGTTGTGGTTTAATGGCAGAAGGAACATCAGGATAGACTACAGTGTGTTTGTTCTTCTTATTAACACCTGAAAAAAAGTTTCGCATACTTAATTTACATACTCGACCCTCGTTTCCACATTTTTATACACATTTTTCATACCAGGTAAATTTACAATTTTTAAATACAATAAATTTTTATATATAATTTAACCACAATTTTTCTACCAGCATAATACACTATTTTTATACACAATTACAATTTTTAAAGGCTACCGAAAGATTTGTATAAACATTTCTAGATTTATCAAGGACTATATTGTTAAAGTAATTATCTCACCTTTAAGATTTGTCATGCAAAAATAGCAGTCTGTAATGTGGTCCTTGCCTTCTCTCCACACCATAGGTACACCAAATGACAAACAGTTCGTTTTGCCCTCACTCCAGCGTCTTAAGGATATGACACAGGCTTTGCAGCACATATGTGGAGCAAAGTTTTTGTCTTGATCACCTAGCTTTATTCCAAAATATGCATTGTAAAGGAACTTTACTAACGGCGTTATAGTGCATTGCTGGTCACTAAAAGTTACCTTTTCACAAACAAAACAAAATCTATCAGGACTGTTTTTACACTTTCTATTCATTTTTATGAAATATAAGGAGTTTTGCTAATGTATTTGCCTGCAAAAAAATTCACAAAGATAAATAAAGTTTTAGAAATACACTTTAAACACTGTTCATAGATGAGAAAAGTCATGGATTAAAAAACCAACACTTAGTTGGAGAGTGAGAAAGCAACACACAACCACTCGCGTTCGCGGTCAGCTAGAGACTGAGCTCTCTAACGCCATCTAGGGAGCTTGGTCTGTATCTTAAAAACTAGACCTGATTGAGCAATATGAATGCTTGATTTGGATTAAGTAGACAAATTTCATTAAGAATCACCTATGAAACCCTCAGGGACATTTTTGACGCAGACCATTGTAATAGAAGAGCTTTAGGTACAGTAAGATGTAATTTTTTTCCTTTAGTTTCCTTAAAGAAAAGTAAGATAAAAAAACTTCATTAGCTCTGTGTGGCTGAGAGAAGTAGAGCAAGTAGAGATTGCTTGAATAAAGATTGAACAATTTGGCCAGATGGGAGGCATCCAGGAGTTTAGGTCGGCGATAATGATAAAAAAAACTTCAAGAAGCTCATTAATGATCATTTGATCATCGTTTTCTCTTGCAGCCTGTAATCTTCCCGATCCATGTTCCATACTTAGGTATTAGCATCTCCCCTTGCTTCATTTGACCTTAATCGAATTAGTAGTTTCTCCATCAACTCTATGTCCCAAGTTTGGTCGAGATTATACCAAATGAGAGTGCGAATAATTGAGCTTGTGTGACATCGTGCATCTCATACTGCTGTAACTTTCAAACAGTTCTTTATTACAAGCTTTGTCATTATTCTGTTTTATGTTATCTAGAAACACATCAAGTTCATTTTTGAATGCCTCCTAAGCTCAGTTGTTTCTCAACTGTTTTAATTTTTTGTATCTCGAAAGAGCCCTATGTAAGCGTCTGCAAATCCTTCGTCAGACAACTTCGAGAAAATTGCTCGTATTTTGGCATATGGGTCACCATTGCCATTTATTGTTGTGAGGAATTGTTTTATCAGTCCAAGTTAAATGAGGATCGGATGTAGAAAGATTTTCCTCGCGGACACGATAATTGTATTTAGACTGTGGGTATCCATTCTATCTTCACGTAATTATTTTCTCTTTTTCTTATATAACACAATCACAAAAAGCAAGGGTGCTCCCTATATCCCTCCAAAATCAGAGCAAGAATCTGAGCATGTTGAAGTTTCCACATGTATACAACCCATTGTATTCATATATACTTCATTAATGTTTGTTCAGGTGTACGGAGTTATCAACAGTGATAGATGGTTACTCGTTTATGTTATGAGGCAGCACTGCTTTCAAACATCTCGTAGAGATGTCAATGAACAGACGACATTTCTAGGATTAGTGGCTCAAAACTTTACTTAAACAGACCTCGTGCATCACTAGATATGCACAGCGACTCATGCAAATGGTAGAACCAGAAAAAAGATGAATGCTTTAATCGGTAATTGGAAATTTTGATGGTTGCAGCCATTAGGTTGCATTCCTTCAATCTGGAAGCCAGGAGGTCTACACTAGATTTAGTGAGATTCAAGACTTTTACGAGGTCATCATGCTCTTCCTTGTTTGGGAAACGGGGATTTTACGTGGCAATGCCGATTCCCTCACTTTTTTATCTTGATTATGATCTCACATTTCGATGTCAATTTCATCAGTGAATTCAAACGTTAAACAAGCTGTAATCGGCAGCTGTTCATGATTTGGCACTGGTGTAATTTATTAGAGGAAGTTTAGATAGAGCGGTTCTTATTTCTTGTTATCATTTATAAGTAGATACGTTCATCATACAGAAATATCAGCCAATGAGATAGTCTGTCTCTTCTCGCTAAAGTCCTTGAATGGCATGGGGGGGAGTGCATTTCCCGCTTCCAACATAAATGCTTCTAGTCTAGATTTGTAGCTACTACAGGATATATGGAGAGAAAATGACTTGTCCTTGCCTCAAATGGAGTAGCAAAGTACTTTTCTTATGCGACATTATATGTAGTACTCCACTTAATACAATATTTGAGTTGTTTAAGGACAATATAATCTACACACACATAACAAAAAACCATCAATATACTACATATTTAAAACAATAAAACATGAAAATTATGCAGTATATTTAAGGCAAAAGGTTAATGTAACGAACTAACCATGTTATACATGAAAATGAAAGATGAATTATTGATATAACATACCAATAACATATTTAGCAATAAACACGAAAATATAATATCTAACAATTTTTTGTTGTGTGGAAAATTATTAGGCTTAAAAAGGTTTATGCAGTTCTAGTTTAAAAAAAGGTTTATGCAGTTCTAGTTTAAAAAAAGATTTCTTAGCATTGATGCAATTATTTTTAAACAGATTTCATCAAATTGGGAACATTTTTCATTCCATTTTTCACAAAACGATGTCACCCATAATGCAGGGAGATGTAATTTGAAAGAGTGATGAGTTGACCCTTTCATCTTGGCCCTCTTATTCTCAATGTTAATATGGTCGCGACCCTATTTGTGTTGATGCAAAGCAGGGCAAATATTTTGGCCTATGAATCTTGGAGCCTTTCGGACAACTGGGGTAAAAAGTGAGGACCGCAGGAGATCCCTAGCTTTGCTGCCTCTTTGTGTCAGATGTGAAACTCTGGATTGTCTCGAAGCTTAAACTGATGAGGCACGTCGATCCATAACTTCCGTAATGATTCTTGTTTGATTGAAGGATTTTATGCCATTGGAAGAGATGATAGAAGCGAAGAGACAACCTGGTTGAATTTCGGGTGGTATACTTTCACCTACTTCATGAGATTCTCTCTCGCTTGTTCTAATGGAAACTTTCATAATTCGCCCAATTGATTCCGCATTATCCCCGAGAGTCAAGAATTTCATTAGAATTCTCTTCTCACTTATTTGTCGATGCCGGTGGCTAATTTTGTCTGGCTAGTCGCTAAACAGCTTATGTTCCTTCGTCCCTGGCTAGGGCGAAGAGGGTCGGGAATTGATTTACCTCTCTCTCACTCTCTTAGACGTGGTTGTGGTTGTGATATTATTCTCTTATATTTTTCTCACTTTTTCCCATATTTTTCCACCTAGAATTTAAGGTGCAATAGCAACGAGAAAGATGAAAAAATTGGAAATGTATGGGAGAGTAGGTTTAGACGCAGATTCTGTTACAGTAATTTGGGCTGGAGGGGCATAAAGGCACCCCCTTGTTTTTTTTTCTTCTGCACCCAATCCTTTGCCACGTAACATTTGTGAGCTGGTATGGGTTGTCCTCCTGGCCCCAATGCTTGCAACAAAATCAACGGTCTTATATCTTTCCCACATCTTCATATCTTCCATCATCACCACTTTCTTTACAGGTCTTCCCTCAATAACTTTCCGAGGGAGATGACTATCTGCTATTGCGCTTTGAAACCAAGAATGAAACTGATGCCATTTAATGTTAATTCACCACTTAAATGGCCCTCTTATTCTAGTTTATTCTGTTAACATCAGTTTATTCCTTTACTAACCAGATCCTAATTTTCTTTGTCTAAATAGGAATGAATTTCCGGGGCGGAGTAAATCCCTAATATATTTCACATTTCGATACTCGGTGCCTATTCCCACGTTTCTTATCACCTTTTTAAACTCTGAGTGGAAATTTCGGACCATTTGAAATACGGTAATTCTCGCCATACTTCTAAGGTTGGGAGGTTATTTAATTATTTCGGTTGAACCCAAACTAAGCCTATTAAATTGATTTAAGTCCTGCTTCCTTTTTGTTTTCCTGATAATTTACCCAATTGACGAGTAACCTTAGACTTTATGCGGGGACATGCATACGAGATAATCTTTATTTGTCATTATTTAATTACCTAGTTCGAGTGTAGCCTTTGCTACTAATTTGGTTTAGGTTCTTTTATTTTCGTAATCCCTGATTTAATCAGTTTGTTTTATGCTAACTTTATCTATTTAGGTAGGATATGCTAGTTTAATATTTCATATCTTCTGATTCCGCGTCGGTGATGATAATACTTTTAAAGTAGAGGATTATAGTAAGATTATTATTTATAAGGGAACTTTTAGCTCGCTACTATTGACATGATTGGATTGGGTTTGTTATTCTGAATTGATGAATCGTGCTTTTCCTATAAACCATAATACCATCAAGGTCGCAGCACAACAAGTCAAGTTTGGGTATTTGACCTAGTAGATATTAGATACTCACTAGCAGTGGAGTATATGGAAGAAGTTGATGAATTTCGAGTTCACAAAATCTGGTTAATAATCAAAATTACCAGCAAAGAACCGTCAATCGCTCTTGGCACTTCGTTAATCGATAGAGAGGAATTCATACAAAAAGTAATGAATCGTATGTAGGAAGAAATAAGGTAAAAATTACCATGCAGTGATGGGAACTGTGTAAGAATAACTATCCGATTTAACCCTTTATAACTATAGGGGTCCAAGTTGGCATATTTGAAGAATGAGGGTCCTATTTTTCGCCTATTTGAATAATAGTGATAAAAGGTATTGATATATATATAAAAAAGTGAGATACTAAAATAATCATAGTTACAAACATACTGCCGAGGGACGTGTGACCAAAAGGTCTCTAAAGATACACACTACTGTACGCCCAGCACTCACTATCGGCGCTGCGCTCGGATACAATTGAATTGGAAAAAGGTAAGGATATTATTAGGTTGGCTCTTTAATAGGGAATACGCTTGACGAGTTCGTCTCAAGGGTTATTCGAAAGATAAACACCTCTACAAAAATAAACTCCAATAAAAATAATAAGAACAAGGGCACAGATAAATATGGAAATCTAAATAATAATCAGTACGACAAAAAATATTATGACAGGAAAAAATAGGGAAACTAGGTTCGGAAAAATATATAAGAGATCCAATAAGTTGGATTGAATGAAAGATTTAGCAAGTCTATTGGCATTACACCAAATGGAGAATTCTTATTAGGACTGGGAACGAAGAGGTGGGACTTACGAGGAAAGGACTCCTGGTTACCTATGGAGGATGAAGTAGGAGGTGGAACACCAATGATCAGGTCTTTGTCGATGGGATTTCGATGCAAAGGTGTCCAGAGAGACTCCGAGTTGGGTTGAGATTAACTCGGCTCCAGGGAGAAGTAATCACATAATCGAGATTCATCCGCGGACGGCAGAAAGTCTCAACCAATGCAGTGAGATGAGAGAGACTCAGTACAATCTTCAGGAGTATAAACGAGTTTCCGTAATCTTCCTCTGATTTAGCGGATTACACGAAGACGATCTGATGACGAGATCACAATGGCGAGGAGACCACTTCACGGGAGACAGATACTAGGGTCTGGACGGCAAGAAGTTTGTGTTCTCTCTATCTGCTGAAGATGTGCAGACATCACTTTAAATAGCAGCCACAGCCATGGTCAACAGCGGGCTGCCTGCTCGAGGGCGTCACAAGAGGGTATCGCACACGGCTTAACCAAACATGGACTTTGATAATTTCGGGCATTGACGAGGCGAAAGACAATTAAGCGAGATTCCCAAAGGATATCGGACGCGGCTTAAGCAAACATCAACCTTGATAATTTGAGGCATCGACGTGGCAACGGGAAATAAGAGAGATTTCCTTTGATCCCCTGAGGGGAAAGATGGACACGGCTGCGACCTGGGAGCGGGATAGCGTTATCAAACTGGGGGCAAGACGGTGATAAAGCACCCCAAATTAAACACAGCTGCGCTCGTCTGTCTCGACCAGATAAATTCTGTGTGATAATGGCGTATTGAGTTTCATGCTTCCAAACATACTGCTTGGTATTTCAGGAAATTTCCCTCTCCCATTCGAGAAGTTTAGGTCAGTGGATGAGGCCATCGAGTTTTTCACGGTAATCTAATCGCCGTGCGTGGGCATGGCTACTATTTTTAGAACGTCTTGCCGTTTTGCACGCCGATAGCTTCCGGGGTGGTCAACCGAGTGTAAAACGGCCCTCACCCAGAGGCGTTATGCTTACATGTGCTATAAGCGCTGCCCGAAAGATTTTACTGTTGGTGAATTTCGTCGAGCAAAGTCTAACTGCTTGGTATTTCATGAAAATTCATTCTTCCATTCGAGGAGTTTAAGTCAGTGAATGTGGCCGTCGAGTTCTTCACGGTAATCTCATCGCCATGGGCATGGCTACTATTATAAGAACATCTTGCCGTTTTGCACGTCGATCGCTTCTGGGGTGGTCAACTGAGTGTGACACGGCCCTCACTTAGAAGCGTTATGCCTACATGTGCTATAAGCGCTGTCCGAAAGATTTTACTGTTAGGGAATTTCATCGAGCAAAGTCTACATAGGTTCCGCTATGTTTCGAAGCACACCCTTTGATCTTCTTGATGGGCATACGTGTCTTTATAGGCGGTAGTTAGAAGGTAATTCCTTGTATTCACAAGGCTACTCGTATGTCTCCAAAAGTGGAAATCTCTCTTTTTGCTTGGTAGGCTGAGTAAATTAGTGATAGGGGATTTTTTCAAACAGGTATAAGGAATTTTTGAGCTGGATTCAATATTCTTTATTGGGCAAGAGCTTGGAATCATCCTAAGATGGTCGTTTTGTGATAAAAGAATTCATCCTCAAACGCAGTCGATTTACCTTTTACATAAGAGCTTGAATATATAAATGCGGTCTTTTGAAGAACCATTTATAATAAATGGATATATTTAATCGGTTCACATAAGATAAAATTGGTTCTCTAAATTTACCTTAACATATTTTATCAATTCTTAAATAACTATTAAATCTTATAATTGCTATATAATAAAAATAGGCAAGTAGTTAATAAAATATTTTTCGTATATCCAGACAAAGGAATGACTTATCTAGTTTAGACCCTGTAATGTTGCCAAAATGTCACCGTTTCTCTTATTTAGGCGATTAACCTATAAATGCTCTTTGTTTTCATCAATCAAAACCGATTTATAATAAATATATTAAAAAAATAAGTTTGTAATTATTTCCTGTAGGCTTTAAATTCTATTTTTATATTTATTAACTCAAAATTACTATATTCAGTTGTTTCATTTATTTTTAAAGTTCCTTTTAATATTTTTCAAAAAACGGAGAGCAAAGTTTATTTATTTTAGCTAGTAATAAAAATAAAGAAATGATTGAAAAGGGGATAATAATATAGAAAAACATAACTAGGCTATTCAATTGTGATTATATTGCAAAAGATAAGTGATTACAATTGGTGAACAGTACTCCCTTTAAAACACTTTTGTATACTTTTGTATTACCTTTATATGGAATGTTATTTTGGTTTACCGTGAACCCATTATAAGATTTTATGACTCCGAAATGCTCATTTTTGAGGTCCCTTTTGTTGTCTCATTCAATCTTGAATAATACGGAGCTTTAAACAAGAATACTGTATGTATTTTGATATAATTTTTTCCACATATTTTTACGGTACTCAGCAGTTTATTTAAAGCGTTGGAATGCAGGAACTTCAACTCTTAAATGCGAACAAAAATATGTTTTTGCGTATGTGTGCGCGCTACAACTTTATAATTGTTACTTATTGGTTGCAGTATAAATTAAATTTTTAAGCGGTCCTGAGGGTTTTGTACCATTTTTTGTATATATTTTTATGCATACCTACAGCATGGTGCGCGCACCCGCAACATTATTTTTGTTATTCTTGAGTGCACAAAATAGATTTAAATGGTTCCTGAGATTCTTTATTTAACTTATGTTATTGCAAGCAATTTAATAACATTGATTAGAGCGTTCCACATGTAGTAGCTCAAGTTCCTCATCGCGAACTAAACCTCTTTTTTTATTATTACCTTGTTTGTATGCACTACTCCACTTTTCATAAATTAAATGGAACTTAGGAATACATAGTTAACTTTATATTAATATTTACAGTGTCTATCACACTTAATTTAGTTTACCAAGATTAATATTTTTCTCATCACTGGAAACTGGAATTTTTAATATTTTCACTTTTACAAATTAGCACTGAATATTCAATATAGAACTTATATGCACTGAAATTTTTTCATCGCTATTATTGTTATTATTATAATTTTTTATCACTGTACCCGAACGAAAGGTGTGAGTTTGTTTCCTCTTGCTCCAGTGTTGTACCCCTGAGCTGTAATATGGGTGCTGTGTTCATAGGTAGATACTGGAAAAACTTTTTCCAGGTTAGGTCTCAACCCACCTCCACCTAGAGCGGTTTATCGTAGCTCAGCAAGGTTGCTTGAAGTAGTCCGGTGCGTAGAAATAAGCTCAAATCATTTTGGCTGCCGAGTTTTGCAGAGCTTGATGATTTTGGTGCTTAGAGCATGTAGCTCAGTGAGAATGTGATCATAGGTAAGATTCGATGCACGATATCGGGCGGCAAAGAAGAAAAAATCCAAGGCTGCTTAGGTGAAGACAGGAGGCTCACTGGTGGTAGAATTCGCTCCACCCTGTCAGACGGCAAAGCAGCAAAAATTCATGATTTTCATTATCCTTTAACGGCTGCTTCGTTGAAGACGAGGGGCTCAATGGTCGTGCAATTTGATCTACAGCTTCGGGAAGCAAAGTAGCAGAAATGCACGATTTGGGGCCATCCCGTAACGGCTGCTTCGGTGAAAAGGGGAAGCGATGGTAATGGGATTCGTCAGGCCTTTTGTTCTCTTAGCGAATCCATCTTCTTCTGTTTCACCATCCTTCAGAGTCACCGGTTATGGATGTGTCTACCTCCTTGGAAGAGGCGCACCCCATAACTAGTAAGATTTCTTCTTCTTCTGCAGCTGGGATACTCTCGAATGGTAGCGAACTAAGATCTTCCTCTTATAGTGGTAACCTCTCAATTCCGTAGAAACGTCTAAGTTTGTAGCTCTCTCCCTCTCTTCAGATGAGGATTTTTGTAGATAAACGAATTCATCTTTAAACGCAGTCCATTTCCATTTTTACATAACAGCTCGAAGACATAAATGAGGTCTATTTAAAAAACATTTATAATAGTTATATATTTAATCGGTTCTAATAACATAAAATTGGTTCTTTCAATTTACACTCACATATTGTATCAATTCTTACATAACTATTAAATCTTATTATTGCTATATAATTATTACATAACTATTAAATCTTATAATTGCTATATAATAATAATAAAATATTTTCCTTAAATCCAGACAAAGGAATGAATTGCGTCTCTTAGGTCTTGTATTATTGCCAAAATGTCACTCTTTCTCTTATATAGGCGATCAAACCTATAAATGCTCTCTGTTTTCATCAATAAAACCTGATTTAAAATAAATATATTAAAAAGATAATTTTGTAATTATTTCCTGTAGATTTTCATCCTATTTTAATATTTATTAACTCAAAAGTACTATATTCTACTGTTTCATTGATTTTTAAAGTTCCTTTTAAAATTCTTCAAGTAACGGAGAGAAAAGTTTATTTATTTTAATTAGTCATAAAAATAAAGAGGTGATAAGAGAATGATAATAATTTACAAAAAAACATAACTGGGCTATTTAATTGTGATTATAATGCAAAAGAGAAGTATTTACAATTTATGAACAGTGATCCCTTTACAACACTTATCATTTGTGTTCCCTTCAGGTGGCATTCTGTCCTATTTGATATGGGAACCCTCTATGACGCACCACTTATTTTTAGACCGTTAGCTCGCACCTTATTGAGACGATCGCGTTGTCCCCAAGATTATTCGGCACATTCTGGTTGAATGTCCCAGTCTGGGTCATCTTCGCGCATGTTTCCTGTCCCCTTATCTGGAGGAGCGGGTTGATACACCTTGTTCCTTTTAATAGTGACTGGTTATTGTATCGAGACTTGCAGACACTCTGACTTTATGGAGGAGGCTGGCCACCTTCATTTTATTCTACTCCCCTTGATGTAGGCCGAATGTTCCATTCTTTGAATTGAATAGTTGATGTTTGCCTAATAATATTTTCAATTATCGGTAGCGAGGTTGCAGTATCTCGGTCCTTGACAGTTTCCATTTATCCCAGGAGTGATTTCTTCGATATATTCACAATTAAAATAACACTTAAGAATAGGGAGATTTTCCTCTTTAATTTTGGGCGTTTTCTGAAAATCACGATATGTTAACTTATACTCTGACATCAACTCATCTTCTAGTGTAATCGGGTTATTTTCAAAATGATCACTACATACTCGTATTTCACGAAAGAAACTATACAAATTAACCATATTTTATTATGAGACGTTAATTAACTTTAAGCTATTAGTTTCGTTATTTGTTAACACTAATAAAAAATTGCTTCAGCCTATTTTCGAAGGCTTGATTTATAATTAATATAGAAAGAGTTTTTCTAATTGACACTCTATGTTTGTACTTTGTACATTAATATTAGTAGTTATTTTGGTTATGTCATTACCCAGTTACAAGAAGCACATTTCATTTCGCGCTTAAAATTTTCTTTCTCCTTCTTCTTAAGCAATTACTTTAAGAGAATCTTCAAAAGTAAATGTTTGATTCCAGTTTTGAATACGCTACGATCCCATTTGTTCATGATTTGTTCACTATTAAGACTAGAACAGTAAGCGGTCAAAATGACTGTTTTTCCGATTTAAATTTGCCCATCTTGCTTAATTCGTGTTAGATTGCTATTATATTCCATGAATGCCTTCAGTACGCCATTAACAATTATGTGTTATCATATGATTTAATTGATCTTAATAATTGATATGATATTCAGCGATATTACTAAAACAGCGACACTGTCATAAGAGCAATAATGCAGCTTTGTCACGACCTGTCCCGAGATGTTCAATCTCAGTGTATGCTGCTTACAGTACTACTACAGTATTTCCCGGCGAATCTTTTCATGGGTCACTTCCAAGCTAGAAACATTAGTGCAACATTCTCTCTTCCTAATGAAAATAATTATTATTAGTCTGATAGCAATTTCAAAATCAAACTGATGATAGCGAAGATGATGATGTTCCTTAGGCAAAAAGTTGCTACTCTGAGTCAAATGAAGAAAGTGATGACCAGTCATAGAGTGTTGCAGATATTAAAGATTTCAATGTTGGTCATGATACGGCTGAGTACAATAAATATTTACACTCTTTGTTTTACAATATGATGATTAGTGCATAAATTTATCGATGATATTTAGCAATTATTTTGTGACATATTTTAGCACCATTATTAATGTATTTTGACGATCTACTATTTGATTATTTTATCATACTATCATAGAACTAAAGTTTTTTGTATGTTTATTAGTTTATATGTCTGTCCGTTTTCAGATTTTTGTACAGTATATAGTATATAAATGCATCTTATTTTAAAGGGGGAAAAATGCGTCTACCCCTTCATGCCAAGCAGATAAGGTCTTTATATTTTATTAAACTGAATATATGTGTATCTTTTATGATACTTACTTATTCTTGTGTTTCTTTTTTTCAGGAGTAGTGGGAGGCTTAATAGGAAGAAAAAAAGAGATGCGACTTCCTGTTTTGAAGGAAGTTGGTTACGTTCTAATTGCGAAGGATGGCACGGAATGGGAGTTTATCAAACTCGACAACAGAAATGAGGGAAAAATCGAGCACATAATATTTTACGATAAGATCCTAGTTCAACAGGTTATGCCATACGATAAATTGCTGAAAACGATTTTTTGAGTGCGTTTAGATTGATAATTGATGACTTTATTTTGAAACATATTACCAAAGTGTATTCAAGCAGAAGCTCATAGACGATCGAAAACTAGTTTATGGACTGTGTCATTGGAAGAAATTATGGCCATCATATTTACTCCACAAATATTGGCCAAGGGACAAATGTGGTAATCTCTGGTCAAAAGAGAGGGGATCTCCTTTTTTATGAAAAAATGGCACGAATTAGTTTTAGAGATATTGAGATATGTACATCCGTTTTGACATGAAGTCCAACATATTTGAAAGGCTGAAAACAGACTAATTTGCCCTGGTATCTGAATTTGGCATCACTTCACACAAAATTGCATTGATTGCTGAGGAACATCTGGTCCTTAAAAAATCAAGATGCCATTCTACCAAGTACATTGCCACTAAGCCAAACAAATTTGGAATAAAGTTTTTTATAGCTGCTGATAACAAGTCAAATTTCTATTTGAACGGATATTCATAGTTCGATAAAAATGAAAAACGTCCATCAAACAACCGCCTTCAGATTATTTAGTTCTTATGCTTGTTGAACCATACATTGGCAAAAAAGAAATGATAGTTTTCTTAGTTATGCTGTAAATTACCCCCCCCCCCAATAAAAAAATGCCAATTAATATTAAGAATTTGAAGGGAAAAGGCGCAGCACTCATGTTTTGAAGAATGACAAGGCAACGCCAAATGTCGATCAATGTAACTTAATTAAAAATGTGTTTCTTCCCAGCACCATACATAGCTGTGTTAAAGTTGAAGGTGATGTCAAAAAAACTCTTGATACTGTGACTTTCTAAAATTTAACGAAATATGGAGCGGATATTGTTGATCAAGGCTTCCTAATACAACAAAATGTTTTAACTCGCTGGAATCATGCAGCTCTTCTCAATTGGTAAATTCCTGGTAATGAAATTACTCCCTGTGACGTTCTTCGGCAGTTATCTTTATAATTGCGGCCGGCTTTTGAAAAGAGTTACGACGAGCAGAGAATCAGTGAAGACGACACTACTTTGATATTAAGTAACATTTCCGGAAAAAGAAAAAAATGCTACGGTAATAACAAATGTCTAAGCAGAATGAAACTTCTTAATTTTTCTACATATGTAAAATATTTGTAAGTGGTTCATGTACATTCAACATAATGAAATTTTTTTTGGTTTTATTCATTTCTAAGGTTTGTAAGAAGTTTATTCATTTTTTATTACTGCACATAGTGATATAAACAGTATATTGTTTTGAAATAAGTATCCTTTCCATTTTATATACTAATAAGCGTAAATTGAAAATATTAGTAGATAGCGGTAAAATTAACCGTTCTCGCTTTTTAAGCTATCAAAATATTTAAGCTGTTCTATTGTTAAATAAATGACAACGAAGTTTGAAGCAAGGTTAGATAAGATAGACAAATTACATTTTAGGAAGTGTGAGGGATATCAAATGGAATAACTTTCTAAATCCTAAACATTGGATGTTCAACCAATCACGCAAAAACTAAATTACATTTATCTTAGGATTTGAGGGGGTGAATCGGATTAATTTAAAATTAACCCAATTGAAAAATAGTGGATGCAGTTTTGCGAATATGACCAAAAGCCGTCCTTGGGCCAAAGAGGAACACTTTTCTTCTAAAGCTCCAATTTACGGACTTGCAAATCCCTCTCATAAAATGCTTAGAGGCAACAACGGGATTCATTGTTATATTTCCGGAGAATAAGGACGTGGAGAAACTACTATCTTAAGCAGGTAGCATAGCTCTGAAAAAGGTCGACATCGAAGCAAAAATCCCTACACAGCTCACGACCAACAGAACTGTGGTCTACAGAAAGGTCGAACCCGTGTGTTGGCATGCACTCCCAACATGGCATCAAGGAGGAGCTGGAAACCAGGCAACCCTGGCTAAAAGTCCACGAGATTATAAAGTTCAAAGAACAGACACATGTGTTCAAAATAGTATGCGAAGACACAGAAATGGACTCACAACTTGTAGACAAGGGGCTGATAGCCTTCTGTACCAGAATTCCACAAGGAAACATCCAACGTAACAATTTTGTGAATATAAAAATTTGCTTCCAATGCTACGCAATGAAAGATAATATAACAGCAGATTAGCCTTAAAAGATCTACGGATTTACTTTGAATGTGGGACAGAGGGCCCCTAACATCGTAACTACCAGAACATACTCCAAATAAAAATAAACGACAAAACGACAAAGGAGCTTATAGAAGAGTCTAAACAAAACGAGGACAATGAAGAAGAAAGAGAGGATACCAACACGGATAAAACTGAAACGGATAGCAGCAACTAGGAATCCACTTAGGAGGCCGAAGTGACGAGAAGAAAGGCACAAAAGAAAATGAAATCAAGTACAAATAATAATACAACCCTAGGGCAACAATCTCCAGTCCCGCGGACTTCACTCTCACGCAAAGGAAAGCAAGAATACACGTGTAGACGTGAACATATCAAAAGAAAATAGAAAAAGCGTTTAATAAGAACTCCAGGAAAGGACAGAAATAAGACTCGAACAATTATCAAAATGGACAAATGAAAATTGGAAATTCTATAAATAAATAGTAACGGATGGAGAGATAAGAAATATATCTATGGTAATGTTTTTAGGAAGCTAGACCCTGATATAATTCTAATATCAGGACATGGGATAGATACAGAGGTAGACAAGATGATATTATGGAATTAAAATGTTATAGCGACGAACCATTCAAGACAAGAATTTGACGGAGCCGCTATTGCGGTAAAAAAGGAACTCGACTACTCGAAAGAACTCGAAAGAAGGAAAATTAGAATCATATGCAGCAATAGAGATTCAACTTGAACTTACCAACCTTTATAATAGCAACGGGGCGCCAACCACCGAGGAAAAACCAGTCATTTTTATGGGGGAGCTAAACGCGTACTGCGCTGAAAATTGGTATAAGAGTACAAACAACTCCGGCAGGCATCTAAAGATGATGGTAGATAGGGGAATGCTCTAAAGACTGAGGCCAGAATTCCCAACCTACATTAAAAACAATGTTGAGTCGAAACCAGATATCTGCCTAGCAAACTTTAACCTACCATTCAATTATCACTTCGAACCCATAGACATTCCGGTCAGCAATAACCTAGCTACCCTACTTAAGATAAACCAACATCCCATACACAAGCCATATAAGAAATTGAAGTCCTTTCATCAGGCGGATTGGATAAAGTACACGGATATTCTGAGAAATTATGAACCAAGGACACTCAACAAAGCGACAATCGAGGATATCGATGAAGGACACAAAGAAATCAGACGAGCTCTGATCAACGCAGAAAAGGAGATCCTGACAGAACCATACAAAACTTCAGATAGACACACGAAGTGGTGAACAAAAACATAGAATTAGGATTGATGTCGGAACAGATACGGAGCCACGGACCATGCAGGGAACTTTGTAACCAATTAAGAAGAAAAAAGAGCAAATTAACGGTAATGATACAAGATTAGCAACAAAACACTGGAATAACCATATACGTAAAACAGATGAGGAAGTTTCACCGAAACAGTTCTGTAAATGGGTGAACAGATTGAAGTAAAAAACCAGCTAAGCAAAAGACCAGAATTAAAGAAGAGAGAGGAAACCCACGGAAAGAAGAAACTGAGGTTGACATAGCCTTTAGAGATAATTTGAGGAATGTTTTCAGATGAGCGAGGAAGAAAATTGAAACTTCGACACTGACATTGAGAATGAAATTGTTGAAGAACTGAACCGGAAAAGGAAAAGTAGCCATAATTACCATTCTGTCAACTCAAATTACGTAATAGATAGATACGTGTATATAGACACGGGCAATCACCAAAGGAAGCGCTTTAAGCTTGAAGCCGGGGTTACCCAGGTCGGTTGCCTGAGTCCGCTATTATACGCTGTCTAGACAGCAGACATACCACCCCCAGCAATAGAAGGGTGTATAAATATACAAGTTGCGAATGACACAACGCAAGTTGTTGAGTCACAATACAGGTACGCGCTCAGTTCCAATCGAGAGCAACGGGAGAAGACATACGGAGGATAAACGAGTACGAACAGAGATGGAAGATCAGTACGAACCGCGAGAAATTCAAAATTGTACCAGTATTCAAGAGAAAGACCCGAAATAAATGTAGGTAATGAAATATATACATACAGTAATAAATGTAAAGTACTGGGGCTAACGATAAGTAAAACCGGTTGTAAGAAACACGTAACCGACAGAATAGATAAAGGCAAAATAGCACTAAAACTTTTATATAAATTAAGAATGATCAACCAACGAAATAAAAACAAGATTTATAATTCAATAATCCAACCGACGCTAATCTATCCGGCAATTGTGATGTGAACATTGTCGAAGAGTAATCTTCTGAAATTACAGAGAATACAAAACAAGGAAATGTACTAAATAACTTACACTAGACAGATAGAGAGAAGAAAAATAGAAGACCTACACAGGATACATAATACCGAGCCCCTTAACAAATTAATAACGAAAAGTGGGAAAGAAGTCATTGAAAAGACACGCGCAGAGAGTGGAGTAGAACTTGCCAATCAAATACTACTAGGGGCAGGATGGAGACCTCACCGACTCCCCCCAAGCAGGATGAGGATAAGATATAAAAAAGAAGTAGATTGTATATTCACATAGAAGAAATAATCAACAACTTGAAAACGGATCAACATTGCAAAGACTAAACTACGAATACGACAACCTATTAGAGAACCGACTACGACACAGGATAAAGAAAGATAATAATCACTTCTAAATAAAAGAAAATAACAACCAAGGAATCTAGAGAAGATAGACATTAGAAAGAAATCAGCTAGCTAACAACAAAACATGCAACTAAAACAAACAAATACTTACCAGTAACAGACTTACAACTATAAAGTTTTGAAGGCCTACATTAAACATAAAAAACATTAATGGAATTCACAACAGCCTGGATCTCACTACTTAATCTTGGACTATAATTCATTTTACAACTACTTAACAATGGCCAGAGATTAGCTTGACGTCCAAGAAATTTACAACTCTCGCAATTCTCCAACTTCCTTCCATTCATCACTAACACTTTTAACACTGTCTTTCAAAACGGGCTCTAAATACATACGATGGTGGGCGATACACACCGTGGTATTAGCACCGCGTTTAGATGTCGGGCCATGACAAGCTAGGTTACCTGTCTAGTCTCCTACTAATTTCCCGCTATACTATCGCTCCATCTCCTCTTTCTCTCTCTGTCTGGGCTCTTCCGCCCTTTCTCCTCTCCTCTAGTCTCGAAAAGGAGCCAGATAAGAGAGGAGGGGTTGGAGTAGCTCTATATGCACTAGCCTTTTACTCTCTCTCACACTTTTTATTCTTCTTATGATTTAAAGATCAATAATAAAGAACAGTTCTCTTGGTTCCAAAGACCCACTCCACAGTCATCAATCAACAGAATGCTTCAACTACCAAAGAATTCAAAATAGAAGAGTACAATAGCAGCGTTCTAACTTTAAGAGAGTAAGACAAGAAGAGCTACACCATCGGAAAAACTAAAAGGTCTAAAGCAAACTTTACATCAAACATGAAACAACGATAGAAACAGGGATGAGGAATGAAGAAATGCCCAGCGAAGGATGGGAAGAAAAAACATGTTTAATGTTTGGTCAAGATTGAATAAATCTTAACAGCAGGAATTGGATTGATAGCACTTTTTACACCATCAATGTAGTAGCTAGAAAATAAAGACTAAAAAGAGAAAAAACAAATAAGGAATAGTAAAATCAGTATGAAAAGTATGAACCAATATTTTTTAGAAACTTAATTAACAGTATTAAGAAACAATCTAATAGAATAAATCGAAATGCAGATAATTCTCTCTAAATTGTCATGATAAAGACACCATTATACCAAATTTCTAAAGAGCATCTAACGTTGGATAAGATTCATTCTGATGAGTGGCCTAATTAGGCTTTACTGAATAGCATAGGATATATTCATCAGACTGTTAATCACCGGAGACATTAGGGGAATCCTGCTGCTGGTGCAGATTAGCAAGCAATAGAACATAATTAGTAGAAAGATGGCAACATGTGTATTTTAAAGGAAAAGAGGGGCATTCCTGAACAAATCTTACAATCTCATTTAAACCATTTTGGGGGGGAAAGTGCAAAGAAGAGAAGAGTGAGATATATTCCTAGTCTTAGTAACTCTTTTTCGTGCATTAACTTTTTTATATCATCCAAAAATCCATTTAAGATGTTAAAATATATCCCTCTACAAGATATTTTTATTTGTGACCTTTTTATATAATAGTTAAAAAAGAATGAATCTTGCAAGTTCAACTTTGCTGCGTTCCGTTTACTCACCGTATTCAAGCCCCCAGTCAATTAGTCTTTACGTGAGTCTCCCCGTTATTTGCACTTTCCAATTTTCTCTGAAAGCAATCACCGTGCATCCTCTCTCGGAATCTCCTACCCGTCGAGTCATTTGTATTCACCCCCCTTCCGTTGGTACCCCAGGTCTCATTTTATTTATTTTCATTTATTTACTTGTGCTATTAATATTTTATTTGTATATATAGTAAAGTTATATATATTTTTCTGCCATTAGTTTCTATAATCCCAGAAACTCTAAGAAATGATTATTTAGGCCAATCGCACTCGACTTTGTTTATTTAACCCTCGCACTGGGATGTGTATCCCGATTCTCTGGCGTTCCCTCATCACGGTTACCCTACGCCAATCATCATCCTTTATGATAGTCAACTCACATTTGGAGCTATTAATCTCTAGCCATATTTTGTTAATTTCAGGGGGGTGGGGGTATCATAAATTGAATCATCATCCAAGTACAAGATATTAAGCTCTGATTTTAGGCTTTTAATGATCTTATCTATACCAAGTGAAAGCAATGCAGGACCCAAGGGGTCTCAATGTTGCATGCCAGTATTAAAATTCAAAATCCCTCCGCCACACAAGAGTGAGGTTGGCCTGGAGTATGCAATAAAAGGCATTCTTCAAGTCGACCTTCAAAAGACCCGCCCAGGGGCATCACTAATTAAATATTCCCAGGCTGAATGGGCAGCCGCCTCACAACCTTCCTTAGTAGCAAATCCCAGCTGGACTGGTTTGAGGTGAGCACCCAAAGCCCGAAAAACATGTCGCACACCTACCTTGGTCGCAAAGCGGCGGAAGGTACATCCCACAGCAATTGGGCGCACCCTCATCCCCCTTAGACAGTGCATAATGTGATACTCCATAAACAAACATGAGTCTGGCCTCCCTGCAAGACCAAAATTAAAAAAATGATTAAATTAGACAAGATTCGTACTCTCGCCTTGGAAGTGTTACGACCCAATAAATTTTAAGATGCCCCCGAGGAAAGGTTCCAGCTCTCACCCTAGAGGCCGGCAGGTACTCCTCTCTGGACACCTCTGCATTCTAAACAAACCCACTTTGGGATATCTCTCACCTGGGAATGTGTCAAGTTGACAGTTGGGCATGTCAAGTGAGACCACCTAGCACATCCAGAACAATCAATTGGCCTTTTCCGAAGTAAATCAGTTGGAAAATTGGGCACCTATAATCATCATAATCATCATCATCCATTATTAAAATTGTCAGCTTCTTACAAAAAAAAACCCCCAAATAATAAAGACCGATTGGAATTCCAAACTAAATTGAGTTATGGAAGTAACCCACTGGCTTGGTCTGGCAATCGTCTTTGAATTTGAATTTTAGTTAACTTATGTTTTTCTTGTATTTTCGTTGTTTTTTTTGTTAAAAGATTAGTTCTAATAATTATTTACTTAAACAAGATAATATAGCGTGCCCATATATAGGGCGTCAAATTTAAAACTTGTTCCCGAGATGGCCGACGATGTAAACAAAATTTCGCTCTTCCCGCAACAAAAAACAATTCCAGTTGTTTAAATTCAAATACTATTCGTTAATCAACTATATTCCGTTATAAAATAACCCTTTATCACAACTGACCAAAAAAATCTGAAATTTTATCTAAAAAATGTCACTTGAAAAGATAGGTCACCGAAACACATCTATTATTATTATTATTATTTTTATTATTCTGAGAGCTACCAAAGGCTCCCTCCCTCTTGCACAAATAACAGCTAAATTGATTACAACGAAAATACCATAATGGTACTGAAAAGAGGGAAAGGCAGCCATTAAGAAAGTGAAGGGCTAATAGTAAACACAGATGAATAAGAAATATTAGAAGAAAAGAAAAAGCTACTGTTTAAAAAATGCATTCACACGAGACTTAGATGAAGAAATATCCCTTGAGTGTACAATCTTGTTTTGCAAAACATTCCACGTTTTAATTAAGGATGGTATAAAACACAGTGAGAACTGTGTCGTACTAACATTTATATAATTCATAGCCAAGTCATTAAGATTAAAAGCAAACCTTGTCACGCAAACTAGATTAAAAGAATCAGGCAGAGCTGCGTGCAACGGATGCTGAATAGTATTTAATACCTTAAAAAAATGCTTAGTGCACGAACCAGACGCTGATGATCCAAATCAAGGGACAGAGCTGGAGATATAAACTTAATTGAATTCAACGCTCTTTCCAACAACTTGAGAGGGCAATTAGCAGCAGACATCCAAACAGGAGCAAAATACTCAAAATGAGGCAGAATGAAGGCATAAAAGACTTAATAACTGTAGGCTCACCCGCAAAAGTTCTGTAACACTTACGAAGTAATCCAGTCTTCTGTGAAATAAAGGGGGACAAGAAACGAATGTGCTTCTCAAAAGTTAGCTTCAAGTCAAGAATTACTCTAAGAAGAAGTAAATCATCCACTTCCTCAATAAGTTCACTCTTGATATGTACAAACTGGGTTGAGCTGGAACCCGTGTACAGGATCTTTATAATGATAATAGAATGCGTCTTATTAGCATTAATCTTCATGCTCCAAAGTTGACATCAAGAGGTAATTTTGGATCTATCCCTATTTTAAAGATGCTGCAACTTCTTTGTTACATGGAAACTGAATTGAGCAGTAAAAAATTGTGTCATCAGCACACGATATAAGTTTATTTTCGAGGTTAATGCCAAAGTCAGAGGTGAAAATTACAAAAAATAGGGGATCAAAAGCGCTCCCTTGTGGAACGCCTGAGACCACAGGCACAAAAGCAGAATAGGTCTCATCAACAGAAACACGCTGGGATCTATTTATCAAAAAATTCTTAAAAATATTAAGAAGGCTTCCACCAATACTATAAAGTTGTAGTTTATAAATTAGAGCCTTATGATTAATAATGTCCAAGGCTGAGCTGAAATCAATAGCTACAACACGCGACTCCTGCTTACGGTCTACAGAGGAATAAAGGTCATGGGTCAGTGTTAGGAGTGCATAGCAAGTTCCCAAACTCTTGCGGAACCCAAATTGTGAATAAGGTTTGAAACCGATTTTTTCACAATACATGAGTCTCTCAAATATGTTAGATAAGAGAGGTGTGATTGAGATGGGACGGTATTCAAATGATAAGGTTGAAGCCGATGCTCCATTTGAAATATGAGTAATGTTGGTTTTACGCCAACAAGAAGGAAATGAACCGGTCTTAAAAAGCAACCTATAAACAACAGCCAATTTAGTTGCCAAAATGAGGGTGATCTTCTTGATGAAGAGGGGGAAAAAGCCATCCGGGTCCATATCACCATAATCTCATTTGATTTAAAGGCAACTGACTTTAACTAAGGAAAGGGGAAACAAGTCAAGGAAACTGACAAATGCTGATCTTTATGTTTGTTTAAAAAGGTATTATAGGGCAAATTAACTTTATTTAAGGGCTCAAAAGACATGGAACCATCAGGTTCAAGTAGTGGAGGCATACTCGAGTCCGCACCAAACAATGAAGACTTAAGGAAGCCCCACCATTTATATGGCTGAGTAGCTCCAACAAAAACATCTTGTAAATGAGAATTATATGCAGCTTCATCAGCATAATTATAAATTCTCTGAGCCTCAGCTCTAAGAGCAAAATAATTATCCCAAAGCAACTGGCTTGGATTGCGTCTCTACAAGTTGTTAGCAGCCTGTTTGTCATCAAAGGCACACTTTAAATCATCGTTAAATCAAGCTTTATCTTAGACACGGGATTTTATTTTTTTAGATGGAACCCATCTATGTATATTATTAAGAAGACAAGTATTTAGAGCTAATACTGTGTCATTAGAATTAAAAATAGTATTCCACTGAATACGATCAACTTCCAGGCATACATTGTCTCAATTGACTCTAGATTTTAAATATTCCTGATAGGAGATGGTTATATCAGGAAGAGTGAATTGAAGACAAATTTTGCAATAGATGGCATTATAATCAAGGTATCTATGGGAGCGAGAACAGAATCCTCGACAACTCCTGGTATGTCAGTCAAGACAATGTTCAGGCAGTTCCCAGAATTGTATGCAAGACCTCGAATCAGCTGTTCACAACCATAAAGTTAGAGAAATTCAGAGCTGCATGATCACTTCGATTGGTTGGTGATACAGAACCCAACCAATCTTGATCATAAGCGTTTAAGTCACCAACAAAAATGAAGGATGCCTTTAAATCAATATACTGTATTGACGCTATGGCAGTAAGCAGGCAGTCATACAAGTCATTGTTGGCATCAGGGCTTCAATAAACTCGAAAAATCTAATGGTTATGATATTTGCTAGAGGCTTTTACAAGTTACATCTCATCGTAGTGAGGGCAAAATGTGGTTAAATGTTGTGAACTATAACCAGACCTAATGTTAGCACACATACCACGGGTTCAAGGAAAAGAGTCCCTTCGTAAAGGATGTTACACCGGGCCTGAAGTAGAGCAGGTCTAATAATACCACTACATTAACCGTAGCATATATATATATATATATATATATATATATATATATATATATATATATATATATATATATATGTTCAAGATGAAAGAAAATACTAGTAAAACAGGATTCATATATTACGACATTTAGGGCTATACACGCCCATCTTCGGATACTACAAAACAAAAAGAGGAAATTTTAACCAGAATATGTGAAGTAAAAATGTAAAAATGATAAATTAGAGCACCGTAAAGCGAAACAAAAATAGAATGATTAAATGAACACAATAATTAATTTACATGCACAAAAGCTCACCAAAAGCGGCAATTGGAACTTTATGCAATAGGCAAGGAACCTCTCTCAAGCAGGTCATTTTTATAGGGCTAAGGAAAGTGAGCAGTTCTTCATAATATGAAGTAGGATCGTTGTTCCTTCACGAACTAGGAGTTTAGCGACTGTGGCTTAATGTAAACTAAAAGATGGTAGTAAAAGAGTTGCACGCAAGTATTTATGGAATCCAAAGATTGAGGTTGGAAGTGATGCGTATATTTTATGAATAAGGAGAAAATATGTACTTTCTCACATTTAATAAGACTGCATGTAACGTTTTTATTTCAGCTCTTTGTGTCTAACCAAGTGTTTGAACCGTTTTCGTTTCCATTTTGTATTTATTCTCCATTCCTATGTGCACACTGTCACCGAGCAATGCCAAAGAAAATATATTTAGAGCAAAATGAAGCAGAAATAAGTTCCCCTGAAAAGTTTAATTATAAAAGAAGGTTTAAAAAAAACAAAGAAATTAAAATGTTAACAATCTTTTATCTCTAGGCATAGGATTGTTTTTTTTTCTGAAGAAAGTAATAAAAGCGGAAGAAGATGGAAAATAAAAGGACGGGAAAATAAAAAGAATCGATTTGAGGACCTCTTTTCGCCACAAACAATGCAATGATTCCAACACATTAAGAACAAATAGAAATAACTACCAAAATTTTAATCTTAAAGAAGGAGGAGAGACATAGAGACTTGTGTGATTTAAA
Source organism: Ceratothoa steindachneri (assembly GCA_963969495.1). Lineage (NCBI taxonomy): Eukaryota > Metazoa > Arthropoda > Malacostraca > Isopoda > Cymothoidae > Ceratothoa > Ceratothoa steindachneri. Next base: position 73,575,457 of record OZ018332.1, read on the forward strand.
GTTGAGTATTATTTGTATATTTATTTTTATTATTTTAAGTTTCAAAGAAAGTTTTCACATATATTTGCATTGTCGATTAACTTCTTCACAATCCCATCTCTGATCAGATATTCAACACGTAAATAGAAGGGCTGGTAGCAAATTAACATAACTTTACTATTCTAATTCTTCTATAATAATTTAAGAACTTGTTGTTTTTTGTTTTTGTTTTTATTATTAGTTTTATTGACATATATATACTTATATACATTTATTTGCCCTCATTCAAACACATTCATTAATGTTTGTGAATGTATTTGTTAATATATAGTATGTGTAGTTGTTTGTGCAGTGGGATTTTTATGTGAACAACGGTGTTAACTGTTCCTCGGAGCATTGTCTCGAGCTTGGAAATTGCATTGTTAAGACCCCTTTCCACCTTTTTGCTGCGATGTTTAGACGCTCAGCTATATGGTTGTCGTTTCATTCAAGATCCTTTCCCATGTTCTTTTGGTCAGAATTTGGGTCGCCAGATTGATTAGTGTCAAGGCGACTCTCCGGTGGACTTCTCTTTGGGGTATTTGATCTCTCCTTCTGCGTTTGTTTATAGGGAGAGTCACCTTATTCTGGTCTATTTATAATAATAATAAATTTCTTATAATGAGCTGTCAAGGCCAGAGGCCTTTACAGAGCGCACGTTCGGCTGTGGGCTAAGATCATGTGGGTGAGTGGGGAATCCAGAAAGGTATGCGTTTTCAGGAGTCACTTGAAAGTGGTAAGTGAGGCAGCAGATCTAATTTCGGCTGGAAGAGCATTCCAAAGCTTGGGGGCACAGACTGAGAAGAAGCGGTCGCCCATTGAGCAGAGGGACGAGCGAGGAGTATTCAGGAGTGGAGCATGAGATGAACAAAGGGCCCGAAGGACGAGACGTTGGGAAAGGGCAGAGGAAAGGTAGGGTAGGGCCTTTTGGTGAAGGACCATGGAAGTGAAGAGAATAATCTTGAAATGAGAACGATATCTGACAGGTAACGAGTGCAATTCCTGAAGCAGGGGCTTAGAAGGGGAGAAAGGAGAGCGACGGAGAAGAAGTTAGGCAGCGTAGTTCTGGAATAGCTGAAGGGGACGTAGAGAGGAAAATGGTAGATTTACAAGAAGAGAGTTACAGAAATCAAGGCGGGAGGTAAGGAAGGCGTGGACAGCAGTCTCAAGACTGTGGCGATCGAAGTGAGAACGAATGTGGGAGAAGTTACTGAGAAAACAAAGGGAAGATTTACTAATATCGTAGATGTGGGGCTTGAAGAAGAGATGCTCATCAGACACAACGCCCAGATTTCTAACAGAGTCAGAGAAAGCGACAGAGTTTCCACCCAGAGGGAGGGAGGAAAAGAGGGATATAACTTTGTATACTAGAGCGGGGGTACAAACCAGAATAACTTCAGTTTTAGAGTGGTTAAGTTTGAAGAAGTTAGCCGATAGCCAGTCCGAGATAGAAGAATAGTCAGATAGGAGGTCACAGATTGATTGGGTAATGGTCGAAGGGAAAGAGGAAATAAAGATTTGAGTGTCATAGACATAGAGGTGGAAAGATAGACCGAGATTACGTAGGAGGAAGCTAAGAAGGAATAAGTAGATACGAAAGAGGAGAGGGCCGAGGACAGAGCCTTGAGGGACATCAAAGCGAATGGGAGTTGGGTCAGAGGAGACATCGTTAATCACTACAGACTGGGTGCGAGATGAAAGGTGAGAGCGGAACCAGTCGAGAGCAACGCCAGTAATGCCAAGGAAAGATTGGAGGGGGTCAAGTAAGACGGAATGGTCAATAGTATCAAAGGCAGAGGAGAGTCAAGTAGAATGAGGATGGAGGCACAACCCCGGTCACCAGCTCGACGTAAGCAATCAGTAACATTGAGTAGAGCTTTACAACCTGATTGGTAATTCTCCTCAATATTACAGGCAACGATGTGGGAATTAATGCGCGAAACAACTACTCTCTCAAGGACCTTAGAGAGGAAGGGAAGTTGTGAGATCGGGCGATAGCTAGCTTGGTCTGAAGGGTTAAGCTTCGGTCTTTTAAGGATTGGACGGATTTGGGCACATTTGAAGGAAGAAGGGACAACACCAGTAGCAAGGGAGGCATTGAACAGGTGGAGGAGCATTGGAAGTATGACAGGCAATATTTTGATTAATAGCTTGGGAAAGGGGGCGAGTCACGAGGGGAGTCAGATTTTTTAGAGCGCGAGAGTAGGGCAAACAACTCAGATGCGGTCACGGCCGGAAATACGTTGAACGGCCGGGGGGAGGGGGTCAGGGAGAATGGGAAAGGCCTGGTCAGGCAGTCGTTGGAAGAAGGCACGAAGGTTGATGACCTTATCAGCAAAGAATTTCGAGAGGATAGTGGGGCTAATGGGGGTGGAGACTTGGTGTGAGGAGGTAAGAGAAGAGAGCAGGTGGAAAACCTCACGGGAGTCATTCTTATTGTCGGCTAGCAATTTACGCAAGAAGGTTACTAAATTCATCAAGAAAAAGATCAAGGAAGGAGTGGGGGGGGGGCGGTAGAGCACAATAGTTGTTAGAAAGAGAACATAATTTGAGACAGAGATAAGTGCCTCTAAAGAAAGAAGAGGGGGGGGGGAGGGTATTCAAATAGAGAAAGGCACTATGAATGAGAGCAACCCCTCCGCCACGTTTGTTTCGGGGGTTATGGGGAGTAGACGTAGCCATCAGAATGCGACAAGCAGCATTCACGCTGATCAAGCCAAGTTTCATTGGGACCAAGGAGGGAGGTACGCAAATTAGTCAGGAGATCGAGAATGAAATCCACTTTATTAGCGACGCTTCTAACATTGAGTAGAGAGGCATTATAATCTGAGAGTAGGAAGGTTGAAGGAAGGCTTAAAGGAGACAGGGAAAGAGGGCTAGACAGTTCAATGAAAAATAACTTTTTAAGACCGAAGATAAACGTAATCCCCTTTTTATAGGACGAGATTGATTTCGAGCGATTCATAGTGCTTTAATTCTTTAATTCCCCCTGATAATATTTTCGTGCTTTCATAATTCTTCTCCATGCGAGTTCCAGGATATGATTTCTTTCATCTTTCAGCATACAGAGAAGAATATTTTCCGCATGTGCATTCCTTTGAATCACTGAGGCAACTATATCTTCAATCTGATGTTCATCCCTCGAGTCGATTAAACTGTCTTGAAGAGGTTGAGTGCTCTATCTTGATAAGATGAGTTAGCTTTTATTTCAAACCAGCATGGTGCATACACCTTCAGGATGAACAAGACAATGGATTTCAGCGTGTTAGAATGGTCGGAAGTCGAAACATATAATCGAAGTATCCAATTTGCCGTTGTAAGCCATTGTGCATGCGATATTTTTCCAGGACACTTACGAGCCATTTCTGCAGAACATTCACTTTGTGAGGAATAAGTTCTTGCGGTTTTATCAAATTTATTCATTACCACTAAAATTTTAGAAAAACTTCATTTTTAATTGATAACAATATGCAATTTACTCAATAATGTATTCTCCTTTGTTATTTACGACTTCTTCCTAACGTTCAACAAGTTTTTAGATGCCTCTGCAATAAAAATCTCTGGACTTCGACTCGAAGAATTCGTCTAACCAGGTTCTTAATTCCACATCAATATTGAACGAAACGCCGCGCAAATTGTTGGAGGGCAATCGGAACAGATCAAAATCCGATGGAGCCAAGTCTAGCGAATATTGAGGATGCGGCAGGATTTCCAAATTAAGCATTTGGATGGCGTCTTTTGTCATATTGGCAATGTGAGGACGAGCATTGTCGTGTTGCAGAAGGACTCCCTAACGTCGATGAGGTCGCTTTTCACCAATATCTTCGGCGAGTCGATACATTTGTTAAACGTAGAGTTCTGCATTGGCAATCTTGTTGTTCGCAAGGAGCTCATAATGCTCACAGCATCGTCTTTCGTGAGTGAAGTCCTTGCTTTAATCGCGGAAGTGTTTTTTTTATTAGAGCCTAGCCATTGTTTTCGATGGTTCATGTTCACATAAACACCCTGCTTTTGGTCGCCAGTGATGATGAGGTGAAAAAATCTGTCCTTATATCCACGAGTAGCCTCATCACGAGCGAGCAAACCTGCAGAAATCGTGAAGCGTTGAAGTTTGTTGCTTTCGCTCAAAGCGTGCGGAACCAATGCAGTGATTTTTTTAACTTTCCCCATTGAATGAAGGTGATTCACTTCAGTTTTCTGATCACAAGCTAATTGTACAGCCAATTCTCTAGTCGATTGACAAGGATTTTCATGAAGAAGGTCGTTCAATCGATCTTCATCCAACTTAATGGGGCGACCAGAACTTTCTTTGTCATTAAGATTGAAATGACCGTTTTTGAAACGTGAAAACCACCATTGAGCTGTCCTTTCTGATAAAGCATTTTCTCCGTACACAGCACAAATATCGCGACGAGCTTTGGCTTCGTTTGCATTGTTCCCATCTCGATTAAAAATGAATAACAACAAGTGTCGAAAATGCACCTTTTTTTCAACTTGACATTCTATTTTGAGGGTACAGAACAAAAATTAAATTAACACAACTTTTAAATAAACCGCAATGACTTATTACTCAACTTCAAGACGTAGCCAAAGCAAAAGCCTAATAGTCTACGCTGTTAAGAGACGTAGCCTAACCTTTGAAAATTTTGCTCTCATTATTTATTATTGTTTCTTAATATGTGCACAAATCATGTCAACAAAACTTAAATCAAAACAACATAAAAAAACGAAAGAACTTATTCCTCAACCTAATAGATAGAAGGATATCAAACAAATACTTTTGATCAGTAGTCAGATTTTTTTTGTCTGCAGACGGCAATTTATTCGGAATTGGCTCGAATTTAACAACACTTATAATCTAAGCTTTATCTAGTTGTTTCCCTATAGGTCCGAGAAATCCACCAGGCCCCGTTGTTTTCAGATCCAAATTGTTAATGAGATGGCCCAATGGGAGCTTATTTGCATGGAGCAGGCAAATAAACCAATGCAGTGGTCTAGTAAGTTTTTAATCTAACATCCTGATCACACCTCCTTTGGTTCCTGTATTCACTGCCATTCCATCGCATCCCACAGCAACGAGATAATCAGTTGCGATGTTATTTTCTTCTAGATACGAGAATATTACGTCTCATATAGCTTTTTCAGAACCTGTCTTCATTGTCAGGAGTCCAAGAAATTCTGAACCAGGTTCTTCTATCATAGTGATGTGCTCTTCCATTATCTTCTTCTTGTGATGAGTTCCCTCGATCGTCTCAACAACAAATTTGCAATCTTTCCTACCATGAAAATAAATAGAATATAATGGCTTATCCGATCTAATTTCTCTCTTCTAACTTTTGACCTGTCAACTAATGCAGAGGTTTCTTTGCCTTCAATTGACGATAAGCCCTTAAGGATTCAACTTGTTATTAAAGCTGCAGCTTGATCAGAAACACGAGTACGGGCACATGCCCACGCAAATTCAGACAATTTTATTAGTTTAGATGGAGTTTTGGATGAAAATGTTTTGATGGGTCCCTGTGTTTTTTTTCCCTTGATTCTTGAGTTGTTAGTCGGTTATTTCAGTAGGGTTGGAGACGTGGATGCATCTATCTTGTAGGGAAATCGTCCCTCTCCCATTTTCTCTCAGTGGAGCCACGGGACGGTAACCGCTAAAACATCCGGGCCCGGCACCGAGGGTCAAACTCGTTACCACAGCCCCTCACTACTAGTCGCTATGAAAAGCCAAACGGTTTTAAACAGCAAGATCTCCCCTACGAGAGTATATTAAATTTCATCTCGAGTAAGAATTTGGAGACGCGTTTCTCTCAAGCTCGAAGGCCAGCTGGAACAGGGTTGAGACTTGATGAAAAAAACCGTTGAAGTAACAACCCTCCTGCGGCCCGTCCACAAGCCTCCCCCCTCCTCCTACCCCAACCCAAGTAGGGTGACGAGGTATGAATAACAAACACTTGGGAAAAACGTTGTAGAATACGTGAGTCTCCAAGCTACGTAGTTGCCAGATAGAAGCCGGGCTACCAAGACTGGACCTGTAGAATACATGAGTCTCCAGGCTACGAAGTCCCCGGATTGAGGCCAAGCTACCAAGACTAGACAGGTAGAATACGTGAGTCTCCAGACTACGAAGTCCCCGGATTGAGGCTGGGTTACCAAGCCTGGACAGGTACAATACGTGAGTCGTCAAGCTACGAAGTCCCCTGCAAGAGAGGCAGGAGTACCAGGGGGGCTAAGAAGCAGCTCATCCTCGAGCTAGTCCCTGGTTATCAGACCGAACGTTAAGTTAACTTGTTCAAGTTCAACTTATTCTCGTCAGAGAAACCCCCCTCCTCTATCCTCGTACTTGAAGAAGGCCCCCTCCCCCGAGTAGAGTCCTCGCCTAAGAGGAATTACGTAACAAAGGAGAAAAGGCTTCCCCTCAAGCCCGTTACCCTGTGGTCACACCGAACTCTAAGTTAACTTGGTTTAAGAACCAAGTTCAACTTACTCTCGCTAGAGAGACCCCGCCTATCCTGGTGCCCCCTAAAGCACCGTGATTGGTCTTGCCCTTGAAGACCCCCCACCATTGAATACCATGTGGACCCATATCTGCTACACCCGCCAAAGTACCTTGTGATCTCAACCACCTCCAACAATCTGGTCGAAGCACGCGTCAAAGGACCTAGCAGATTCCTGTGGTGTCTAGGGCTCATTAAGTTCAAAGTCAAACTCTAACCCACCGCCAGAGCAACCAAGGTATTTAAACTCCCGTAGAGACAATTAGCCTATTTCTTGTATTTTGAATTGAGTAGCTAATTAGCCAATATTAGAGGTTCAAGTTAATTGGAGTCGTTTTTGTGTATTTTCATATTCGTAATATTTCGGTAGTTCATTATTTGTTTTTAGGTAGTAAATTGTTAAATTTAAATTATAAGTATATTTTGGGAATTCCTGTGCTTTTCTTTATATCCTTACGTATTGAAGCGTCTCCTCCTTAAAACAACAAAATTAGCACTCTTAGAACAAAGCCTACTTCATCAAAGAAGTATATCACGACTACAAGGTATACCGCGACAAAAGTAGTGTCAGGTGTGGAGTGATCAAAAGGGGTATTTTACGATATACCTCTTCATTTACCTTTGGGAAAAATTTTTATTTTTGAGTGTCGTGGTATTACATTATATTAAATCAATACCATATTATATCCATGGGAGAGGGACCGATAATTACGGGCGAACCGAGAAAGGGACGGAACAAGACTAGTTTAGACAGGCTGAGTAGCGAGAAAGAGTGCAACGAGGTCAGGTAAATTACGGGCAATGGCAAAGCTCAATGTTATTTAAAGAGGCATGAACAAAAATAGAATTTTATTTACATAAAAATAATGAGAGAATTGAAGGAAAAAAAAATACATCGGATGAATTAAGGGATAAAATTACACCGGTAAAAGAGGGGGGGGGGGGGAATTGGAGTCATAAATCAGACTATGAAGTTAAAATTAATGTGTTAAGGGATTATACAATTCAAATGGGGGGAATTAACGCAAATAGGTTACTGAGGGGAAAGAGGGAGTGGTTGGCTTACGGAAGATTCCAGGTGAGACGACGGGGTAAGGCTTCAAGGATGTCTTCTGCACGTGAGACGAGGGCGCTTAAAACCTCTAACCGGGAACTCGAAGTGATGACCGTTCTCTCAAAGAAGGGGAGGGGGGGGGGGGTAACGTCGGGTCCAGGGGTGAGTATTTTGGCCATCCGAAAACAAGGGGCGAACGAGGAGGACTTCGACAGGAGTTGATGATAGAAGTCGAAAAAATCACTCGGTAGCAATCGTTAAATGGATTTACCTCACTGGCTGGGGCTAATTCCAATTCACAAATAGTTCAGCTGTCTCTCTGCTTTGTTGTTAGCACCTGACTTGGAACTAGGAGGATCTTCTTGGGTCCGGGCGAGACTTCTCAACTCTGTCTCAGTTTCATGGGGAACGAGCAATATATATGTGTCTGAGACTCTCCCCGCGTGGGGGGAGATTAGTGGGAAAAAGCTCTACTCTCGAATGGCCTCGAATCATCTTGCCGAAGGTTATTCCAGCCCGTGAAAAGGTGAATCGTGGTGGACGCGGTTTAAGGCTACCGCTTGTGAAAGGGGGGGGGGGTAGGCTTACCAATTTAAAGCCTAATAGATCTTTCTACAGCGCATGGAAGTTCCGCGCTGGACAAGAGATTCCACGTGGAATTCCCTCACACATCTCCCAACCAAAAGATGATGCTTTACAGATCAGTTGCGTAGGAAAGGATCATCCCACGCGTCAAACTAGAATTATCAAGGGCCTAGGAAAATTCTGACCTGCTACGACAGGTGTACATACCCACAAAAAAACGTAAATCTGAGCTCAGCGCGGAATTTACGGACATAAGCCTTAAACAGATCATTTCTAGAGAATTTAACTAGTACAATTTAAAAAAAAAATCACAGTTGAACATTGGCGACATTTCAGTGGAACCAAAAAAGGATACAATTAAATTGAGGCATAAATATGGGACTAAAGACTAAACAATTTAGTGGACCCTTCAAAAATTCATAATTAGGAACTTTAATGCGATAATATATATACAATTCGCGTGGAAAACCTTCGCTCTCGCCGGAGTATTTTATGAGGTAATCCACGGTTCCTCTAGCCTCAAGGACGGGGTAGTGTCCCTTTCACTGGCTAATGAGTTTGTTGCTTCCCGTGTGAAGTAGCACCAGCACCTCCGCGTCAGGCTTGAATTTTTGTTTTCGTAACTTAAGGTGCAATTAGGTCTGATACCTCTCAAAAAGTCCTTCTTCACGAGATACGACACTCGTTTGTTACCTCGGGTGGACTCACGCTCGAAGGCTTTAGTTTTCTCCCAAAGGGGAGAGAGTTTCGCGCTCTTTCTGGGCGCAGGAAAACTTGTCGCTCCGGAGGGCTTGGAACTCCGGGTCGATAGGGATTTCCATGGGAACAGGTGCACGGGATTCCAGGGCTGCCTGTGTACGAGTAATCACGAGCTGGGCCACAGGATGATCGTAAATTACGGGATTCTGACAGAACAAAACGGAGCAGAACTGGATTGGGGCCGCTACCACTTCGGCCCAACCGGACATATAGTCACACTCGACGTGACAACGAATTACTGGGAGACGACTGGCCCGGCAAAGGTAGTCATGGACCACCGCAAATTTCTTGTGGTCGGGCCCAACAGGGGGGAGCTGCCAAGTGTAGGCCATGAATGGTCTTTTGCAGTCTCCTTCTTTTCTTATGTTCTTATGTTCTCAGACACTATGATACAGGTGCACCCGGTGTCACGGATGAGGGTGGATACTCGGCGACCTTTACAGTTCGGTTCTCGAACTTCAATCCACCAGGGTCGTTCTCATTAAAGAGATAGTTTACCTGATGGACCGGGTCTTTGGCGGGCGAGGAAGGATCGGGAGTCTCCTGAGGTGACGTAGGAGGATCAGGGGCGGCCTAGATTTGGTGCACTTAGTGGGACTGAGAGTTTGCGAATTACGAGTTTTGAGGACAGTTCGTGCGGTAATGGCCGGGAACTCCGCAGGTGTAGCAGACAATTGGGTTGTTTTGGTACAGTGTAGCGGGCCGAAAAATTTAGACTAACCCCAATCGATCCAACCCGCTTCCTACACTAATCCGGACGTGAGAAAATGAAGGAGAATGAAACGGATTGTATGTACAGTCCTTTACTAACACGAAAAAAAATACAATATTTACAAAAACATGGGTAAATATGCACCCAATGAGCCTATATATATATATATATATATATATATATATATATATATATATATACTAAATCAATCCTATCTTGGAACCAAATCAATCAAAAAATATATATTAATACTAAGAGTGCATATACAAAAGGGGACAACCAAAACAAGAGACAACAAAAGAGGAGTTTTTCTTACGTGGTACCACGGTTTATTATTTGCCGGCTTCCCCGGGGGAAAATCTTGTTGGTAGTCACTCTTGTGACAAAATTGGGTGTGCGGGGCTTATGGTGCCTGCCACCTCGGAGCTCAGATGTCTTTAAGATCTAGTCAAGTACCATTAGAAGACTTCTTATATCTTCTTTGAATATCTTCGAAATATTTTCTTACAGTCGCTCTTGCAAAATGCAGGCAATGTTTTTGTTTTTGTTCTTTTCTTTTTTTTTCTTCTATTCTGGTACTTTAACGCTGTCTCATAAAATCTTTAACATTTAGTAGCTAATAAAAAAAACATGAGATGTTAAATAACCTTATACATACAACATGAAATCAAATACATATGTACAAAAGAAAATATAATAAAAAAAAACCCATTCCCACTCACACACACATTCTTACAGAAGGAGGGAGAGGGTACTTAGAAAAGGGGTGGGAGAATGGCCCTTTTACACACACTCACATTCGCTCCACCACACCCCTCCTTCCTTAAGCCATTCGACCAGCCACTCACTAAACCCTTTCAATCACTCTTCACGGTACCACTTGTGCTCAATCGCACCCTTCTGCACCCATTCACACTCTTCTACTGGTCCCTGGCTACGCGTAGCAATTAGTCGGGGTTGTTCGTCAGTCGTCCTGTCAGTCTCATCGTCACTATTTATCATCTCATCAACCATACTCTTAGCCCTCATTACCAGTTCTCCCATCTCACGACAGAATTCTTTCATACTCTTCCGTTCAGAACCCTCACTCTTCATACCCCCATTCATCAGCTCCTCACTCACAGCTCTCATCCAACTCAAGGTACATTCTTGCGAAACAGACAGGTCACTCACATCCCCTGTATTCTCAACAGGCATACCAGCAACCCCTTCGACTGGTTCCCACCAGAAACCTGAAAAATCAGCCACTTCATCATTCACTACATCAAACTCACCCCTACTATTACCATTCATAAAACCCGACAAATCAGCCACACTAGGTTCATTCTGCCCAAACACACTATCATTCATACTGTTCCCAAAACCAGAAAAATCAGGCACAGGCAGCTCACTCACTCGTCTACTTATACCAGCCAAATCACTCACCTGTTTACGCAAAAACTCAATCTCCCTTTCAAGATCCCCCATACCAGAAACACTCTGCTCAGACTTACTTTCATTTGTACTTGCATTCTTCCTTTCACCCTTCTTTGTACGCTTTCTACTCCTCGAGACTAAGACTAGCTCTTTCCCAGACAGATCCATACTATCACATTCATTCTCATCATCATGCACTTTACCTCTCTCTCTACACAGTCCATACACTGGATGGCTCACCAGGTAGTCAGGAGGTTCTCTCCATCTCCTTAACTGACTCTGATGAGCCCGCACTCTCTCAGTCATGCCGTCATTCAAACTCTCCAAAACATACGTTACCCCATTTTCCCAAACTCTCACAACTCTATAAGGTCCATCAAACTTCTCACTCATCTTTGATACATTCAACCTACCCTTCACTTCTTTCACCTTCAATACTTTTGTACCTAATTCAAATGAACGGAACCTTTCATGTGCTTCACGCCATACACTCTGCTCACTTTCACTCAAACGAAACCTATCTTTCACTCGCCTTTCAAAATTCATCACAAACTGACATGGGGACATTCCAGTTGCACTATGCACAGTTGAATTATACGCCCACAACACTCTCCCCAGACACACATCCCAGTCATTCACTGTCGTACTCATCATTCTCAACATCTCACACAAGGTTCTTATAGTCCGTTCAGCCAATCCATTTGAAGACGGTACATACGGAGTTGTTCTCACATGCTCCACACCATTCTCTCTCAACATTTGCTCAAACACTTCCCCTACAAATTCAGGCCCATTATCACTCAGACATCTTCTAGGCTTCCATACACACATAGGAAAAAACAACTGCTCAACCACACGCGCCACAGTTACACTCCTTTTATCTCTCACAGGCGCTGCATACACAAACTTACTTTTATGATCAACCATAACAACCATACCAACATTCCCAGCACTCGTACGCGGCAAAGACACACAATCAATCACTACCAATTCAAACGGTTCTTTCGCATCAACTTTCAACATCGGTGGTTTCACTTGCACACCTTGCACCTTTCGCTTCTGACACCTTTCACACGTAGTTGCAACATCATTCACAACAGTTCTCAGAAACGGATGGAACACACGCTCCTTCATACACTCCCACAGCTTAAACTTACCCATATGCCCATAATTATCATGCACAACCTTCACCAGACCAATCATACCAACTAAGGACATCACAGGTACATACATATCATCACCACCTTTCCCATGCCTCACAAAATATACAACATCCATACAAACAACAAAATCCTTAGCATACCTTTTAAAATCACTTAAACACTCTGGCCATTCATTCAAATCAACACGCATCATTACACACCTCTTCAACTCACTAACAAAAGGACACATCTCTTGCATCTCTAGAATATCATCATCACTTAAAATCTCATTCTCATCATCCATGACCAACTCAATCATACCGCAAAACTTGACAACATTCTTTGCACACTCATTCAACCTCATCACCTCACATTTACCTTTCATAAGACAATCCTTATCAGCATCCAAAGACAAATCATTCAATCTCATAAAGTCTACACCAAGCAAGAAACAACAAGGCATTTGCTCACCTTTCAGAATCACAAAGTCATGCTTCACATTCACACCATTACCCAAACTCACTTTCAGACTAACCTGTTCCCATGCCACTATCAAGCCATTCCCTAATCCACTTATCCGTAACTTCACAGGTTTATGCTCGCAACATTTAAACTCATCATACTTACTCAGAATCCTCTCATTCACTAAAGACACCTGCGCTCCAGTATCAATCAAACCACAGAACAACCTTTCACCAACTTTCACTCTCGCTTCCATCATATCAGGTCCACCATGTTCGCAATACACTGAAGGAACAAGCACACCAACATCAGCACTTATATCCACACTGTCATTAACTCCCATATCATCACTCACCACACACTCATCTTCATCCAGACAATCATTCTTCTCTCTTATATATGAACACTTTTCAATCACCCAATTGTAGTGCACACCGCTCAAACATTGCAGATGTACCACATTAGGATTCAAACCCTTCATCTTCTCATCCTTGTACACAATCGGCCTCTCACCACCAAAGTGCACATAAACAATCACTCCATACAAACGACTCACTACAATCAACACTTCCTGAAATGGCGGGACCCCTTGCATACACATCGCTCTCAATTCTTTCATGAAGTTCCGCACCTTTGCCATACCAATGCTTTCAGGCTTCCTACACACTTCATTCATTACCTCCTTCCTTAAATCATCTACACTATCGGGCACTCTCACGTCTACTCCATCACTCTTTAAATCTTGCAAACCATTCCATACACTCTCAAACAAGGAATCACCACCACCCTTACTCTCTTTTCCATTCATAATCCCTTTCGGCAAATACTCAGGATCACTCACTCCACACACATTTTCATCATTCGTACCAGGATACCTTGACATCAAATCAGCCACTCCATTCCGTTCACCAGGCACATACTCAATCACATAGTCAAAGTCACTCAAATCTTCCAAAGTCCTTGCAATCCTACTATCAGCCCACTTCATACGCTGCAGATACACAAGAGGTTGATGATCTGTTTTTATCACAAACCTCACACCATACAAAAACGGACGCAACACATTCAAACAATATCTTATCGCAGCCAACTCTCGTTCCAGAGTCGAATACTTTCGTTCTGCAACATTCATAGCCTTGGATACATACCCAATTATTCGCCTGACATTCTCTCCATTCAAACGCTGCTCTTGCATCAGAAAACCTCCCATACAATACCCACTCGCATCTGTATATAATTCAAGCATTTTAGCATTTACACTATAATCTGGGTACGCCAATTCAACATCTTCAGCCGCTGCCTCTTTCAGTCTCTCATACGCCTCATTCATCTTATCATTCCACTTGACAACCGTACTACCTTTCTTGCCCATCCACTCAGTCAGAGGCTTACTCACACCAGAACAATCACGTATAAACTTTCGCTGGAACTCAATCAAACCCAAAAATGACTTCAGTTGCTCCACAGTCACCGGTTTAGGAAACATTGCACCTTCTCAACATACTTCGATGATTTTCGCAATCCATTCTCACTCACCATATGCCCAAGGAATTTCACTTCTTTCGCAAACCATTCACACTTTGCCACTTTCACCTTCACACCAACACTCTCCAACGTTCTCAACACATCATTCACCAATCTCATATGCTCCTCAAAAGTCTCAGTCATAATCAAAATATCATCTATAAACGCAATCACATTCTTACTCGCAAACTTACTCAACACAACATTCATTGCCCGCGGGAAGGCTCCGGGAGCATTAGCCAACCCAAAGCTGAGGTTCCGGAACTGGTAATGCCTCTTTGTGGAAGAGAAGGCAGTTACCGGCCGGCTCTCCTCAGCAATAGGCATCTGGTAATACCCCCGTACCAGATCCAGCTTCGTAAACCACTCCTTCCCATGCATACTATATACACACTCAGATACCACACACATCGGAAACCTTTCTTTCACAGTCCTTTCATTCACCTTTCGATAATCCACACACAGACGCAATTTTCCATCCGGCTTACGTACAGGCACAATTGGACTATTCCATGCACTCTCACTCTCTTCAATCACTCCCAATTGCTCCAATTCCAAACACTGCTCCTCAATCTCATCAGCAACCGGACGTGGGAAATGCCCCGGCCGCTGATAGATTGGGGAGTCCTCCTTCAGGACAATCTTGAATTCCGGGAGCTTTGCAACCCCGAAATCCAGATCACCCTTACTGAGGGCTCCCTTTCGTTCAAATATCATTTGATACACATCCTCCCTTTCATACTCAGTTAAACATCCATCCAATTTCACCATGTCCTTCACCTCATTATACATCCATTCACATGTCTTTTCATTCGCAATATTCACCCTGATATCCGTGCTATCATCCATACCTACCTCAGTGACAGTGGAGAGGTGTCCTAGTACATCTCCGACTTGGATACCCCTCACCTGTCCCTTCACCCTGGGGTCCGCCTGCACACATACAAAAGGATCATTCATTCTCATCAAGCCATCAAACACACAAGCAACACGCCTTACCTTATAATATGCATACTTTCCATCCAATATCACGGTGTTCTCACCCACATTTAAACTAACATCCTTACTCCAACTCACTCTTACCGCCACCCTTTCACCCTTCACAAGTCTTACATTCTCCATAGCAGTCACCTCAATACCAGTAAACACACTCCTCAAAACACTACCATCTTTCCCTACATATAACTTATACACCCCATTTTTACCAATCTTTCTCTCAATTTGATCACTTGCAGGATGCACAACCATACGATTCATTTTCATAAAATCATAGCCCAAAATCACACCATACTCACTACTCACCTTATCAATCACCGAGAATTCACATTCATTCATCATCATACCATGCATTCGAACAGATGACCTTATCATTCCAATCACAGGCACTCTCCTATTACCAATACCTACCAAACTACCCTTGCACTCAGACAGGAGGGCTTTCTCGCTAACCTTGTCATACACATCTTTATACACCAAGCTCGCCTTGCATCCAGAATCTATTAAAGCCAAACACTCAATTCCATTCAATTCCACCTTCACACTCAGACACTCATACTTCCTACCAGACAGCACTTTCACACTCGACAGACTTACCAACACATTACTCACACTCATGCACCCAGAGGATACTTCAGCATGTACCCTCTTACAATTCAGTTTCCCGCTTCAGACTTTCCATTCACACCTTGCGCTCTCAGTCTAATCCAACACTTTTCACTTGAATGTCCTTCCATCGCACAATAGCTACATACATTCCTCTGGTCACGACACATCCTCGCATAATGACCAGCCTTTCCACAATTACCACAAGCATACTTCACACTTCCCCCAGCAGTTGCTCCACCATTCAACCTCGGACAATCTTTCTTCAAATGGCCTATTTCTTTACACTCAAAGCACTCTTTCACACTTTCCTGGCAATCCTTTATCATATGCCCTTTCTTACCACAACCAAAACATGCACCAGACGTCCACCTACATTCTGCCAACATATGACCTTTCCTTCCACACCGATGACATTCCACAATCTTTCTCCCACCATTTGATCTCTCGTTTGCTGGGACATACCTTGGTTTCTCTCTCATATATCCGTTCCCACGCTTGAAATTCATCTGTCTCCTTCCATTCGACCACCCTCCATTTACCCATCCATTCTGCCGGCCCAGGAAGTTCGACATCACTCCAACTGGTGCAGCCTTCAGGGCATCCCTGTAGCTGACATACTGCTGGGGTGGATGAAAGCTCCTGGGCTTCTTACCCCCAACGTTCACACTGTACCATCCATCCTCTTCTAGATCGCTTTCATCATCAAATCGTCCATCTTCCAACAGCTCCAACACATCCTCCCACATCAACCGTTCACCTGTCAGTCTCATTCTCTCCTTTCTCTTTCCACTCAGCCATTCACTCACCTTTCGCGGGATCGTGTCCAAAAACCTCCTCATCAGTGGTTTACATTCATTTACATCATCATCACCATACCTCTTTCTTGCCATACTCTCAAGCCTAAGTGCATAAATGTTCACACTTTCACTTTTCCCCATTCGAGCCTTCTCAAATTCATTTACCCTTTTATACTTCACACTCTCTTTCATTCGTTTCACCTGTCCAATCATCCACTTCTTCACCACATCGTACCTTGGTTCCCCCACACTTGTAATCACGCGGAAAAACTCCAATACTTTTCCCTCCAAACATTCCCCCAAAACATTCATCCAGTATCCCTTATTCTCCGGGTACTTGAGCTTACAATATCGCTCAAATTCCCCGAAGAATTCTTCCACACTTTTCCCACCATGTAACCTAAATCTATCTATCTTTGGCACTTCCCTTATCAAAATACCCTTTCCCACATTCACTTCACTCTCACTTGAGCTGCCTTCACTCTCACTCATATCAATCATACCATCACTCTCTCCTTCATCCGAGTACAATGAGTCCACACTCTTGCCTCTTACCTTCCTATCCTTCCCCTTTGCACCACTCTTCCTTCTTCTCTTGCATTCAACTCTCTTCCATTCTCCGTCCTTCCTATCACTCATAATCACCCTATCCTCTCTAGACTCGCACACACTCCCATTGATCCCATTAGTCTTATCCCCTTCAGTCGGAGCAGGGGTCAAGGTCGAGGGTCCTAGGGCCGGTCCTGACCCCTTCATCATGTCATACAAGTCCTTCATCCGTTGGTTGACCTGCTTCTGTCTCTCGTCCATTTCTTTCCTCATCTTGTCTGTCTTCTCATCCATACTCATCACATCACTCTTCAATCCATCAATCACGTTCCTCAACATCATACATTCCTCCTCTTTCGTCCTTAATTCCAGCCTCAGTCTCACAATCTCATCATGGAGGCCCTGTTCCACAGAAGCCATCCTCCCAGGTTAGTAACAGCGATAGACAAAGGTGAAAAACAACCAAACTACCTGCCACGCTAATTGGGTATGGACTGCAATCCAATCCCGTCACGCTCCCGGTTTCGAAGTCTCACGTCCCTATTCGGGCGCCAAATGTAGCGGGCCGAAAAATTTGGACTAACCCCAATCGATCCAACCCGCTTCCTACACTAATCCGGACGTGAGAAATTGAAGGAGAATGAAACGGATTGTATGTACAGTCCTTTACTAACACGAAAAAAAATACAATATTTACAAAAATATGGGTAAATATGCACCCAATGAGCCTATATATATATATATATACTAAATCAATCCTATCTTGGAACCAAATCAATCAAAAAATATATATTAATACTAAGAGTGCATATACAAAAGGGGACAACCAAAACAAGAGACAACAAAAGAGGAGTTTTTCTTACGTGGTACCACGGTTTATTATTTGCCGGCTTCCCCGGGGGAAAATCTTGTTGGTAGTCACTCTTGTGACAAAATTGGGTGTGCGGGGCTTATGGTGCCTGCCACCTTGGAGCTCAGATGTCTTTAAGATCTAGTCAAGTACCATTAGAAGACTTCTTATATCTTCTTTGAATATCTTCGAAATATTTTCTTACAGTCGCTCTTGCAAAATGCAGGCAATGTTTTTGTTTTTGTTCTTTTCTTCTTTTTTTTCTTCTATTCTGGTACTTTAACGCTGTCTCATAAAATCTTTAACATTTAGTAGCTAATAAAAAAAACATGAGATGTTAAATAACCTTATACATACAACATGAAATCAAATACATATGTACAAAAGAAAATATAATAAAAAAAAAACCCATTCCCACTCACACACACATTCTTACAGAAGGAGGGAGAGGGTACTTAGAAAAGGGGTGGGAGAATGGCCCTTTTACACACACTCACATTCGCTCCACCACAACAGTACAACCCGGGGGAAATAAAATAGGGGCTTAACGTATCGGTGTTCAGATGGATGGAAGTTTCTTGGCTTGGAGGGAGTAGGAACTTTGGTAAATCTTGGAACCAATTTAGGGGGGTCTTAGAGCCATCAAATTTAGTTTTGGGGCTGATTGGGGAGACTTTTTAACATCCTTAGGGTATAAATCGTGACTACCAGCGTAGACATCGGCCTCCTCCAAGCACTCCTTGAAAGTGGCACAACGTTTAGCCTCGCGAATTTCGGGAACTACGGCAGCTAAAAGCTGATCCCTAATGAATTTTGCACGCATCCAGCCAACAATGAAGGTGTCTTTGGAGGATGTACCCGTGTTCTCGAAATGTTTGGCCAGGGTGGATCCTTTACTGGCGGAATCGGGAGAGGTAGATTTCACTATTCATATGAACAGCGGCTAACAATTCAGACTTGTACGTGGAATAGACCAAAGTTTCTTCCGGGGGAAGGGATACGAAGATATCCCTTAACTTGGCATTTAGGAGGGCAAGTAAGCGAGCGACGCCATCATTTTCGAGATCTCATCAATTGATCTGAAAGATTCTCTCAAAATGGGTCAAAAATGACCCAAAGTCCTCTCCATCATTAAAAGCGGGAAGATGCACTGAGGGAGTTTGGGGAATTTCAGCCCAGGAACCGATGGACTGAGAATTCATTTGATTTCTGCTCATTTCAAGCTCATGCTGCCTAATTTGTTCACGTTCTTCCATCTCCATTTTGTTCTTCTCCATCTCCATTTTGTTCATCTCCATCTCCATTTCCATCTTCAGTTTGTTCTCCATCTCCGTTTTCAGTTTGTTTTCCTCCATCTCTATCTTCAGTTTGTTCTCCTCCATCTTCAGTTTGTTCTTCTCCATCTCCATCTTCAGTTTGTTCTCCTCCATCTCCATCTTGTTCTTCTCCATCTCCATTTTCCTTCGCTCTGCCCATCCGTTCCTCTCTTATTTCTGTACGTAATTCTGCATGTCTTTGCCCAAAAGACCTAACATTTCACCCTGACTCTTAACTTTTTCAAAGGATGACATTGTTATGCAGTTAACTAAGGGAACAATGACACGCGAACGATCTAGGACACTACCCACGCGAAACGAATACTTGAATATTCGTGAAGGCCTTGTTCACAAAATAAATAAATACAGCTACCTACCTCTGCTGTTTCTAAGCGGGGAAAAAATTAAATGGTCTTACCGGAATTAAGACACCAAAGACCTTAACTCTTTTGGATTAATAACCAGGAGAGTCTCCAAAATTCAAACACAGTAAATTTTTTTTAATTACCTGGGGTCTGACACAAAATCTAAATAGATTACCGTTTACTGCTCTTTAATTAACTTGAACTTGCCTTCTGCCAGTACAATACAAAAATTAAAATAAAAGGGACATACGTGAATAACAAGAGAACTTCTAATGTGGAAATTAAAATGACATGGGTTCATAAAAAACCCCAAACACACTTAAAACGAAAATTATATATTATGTATATGTAATGAAATGGCTACATTAAGCATCCTGGAGGAGTATAGGTACATTCAAGCCCCCCCCCCCTTCATGAGGAGAAGCGTGGGAAAGGTAGCCGGCGAAAATGCTTACCATGTGTGATCTCCCCGCCGCTGTGGGCAGTTGGAGCTAACATATGTTTGAAGGCGACCACCTAAGGTCCTTAAACGACGCTCTAACGATCGAATTACCTACGAGACCCATAAACCCGTGGTTATGGAAAAAAAAAGCGGTGCGAGTCAGAAGGCACGCCAAGTAGCGGTGCGGTTGCGAGCCTATAATTTGCGAGCTGACTTGGGCACCCCAGTGCCACCTCAGGAATTCTCGCTCCCCCAGATGCTAACTCACCATTCGCTCCCCCCCCCCTTTGCATCTGTGGCCTGGTCACTTCCCCCTTTAGATGTGGCGGCAATCCGCCTATAAATAAGCCCCGCAAAGAAAGAGAAGAGGATTATCTGAAGTCGATACGCCAGAATAGGATTAGGTCGTGAAGATCGATCAATCGGCCAGACAAGAAGATTATTAGAAGTAGATTCGCCAGAAGAAAGATTAGTTCGTAAAGATCGATCCTTCAGCCATACAAGACTATTTCCATGAGGAACGATAGGATCAGATTGAGAAAATCGATCTCCCCTTTCAGGGCCGTATTAACCTAAATAGTCAAGTTTTATATCGGTGCCATACCGAAGAAGCCTTTTCCGTCTGCAAAGAAGTCCGACTAAAAAAAAGTAAAGCCACTCACACTCGAGTGATTCTCACATCTCAAGCACCGTAAGAGTGAGAGGAGAAGAACCCTGCCCCAACGAGCTCCCGTTCTTTAATTACGTGGAAGAATCAGCCCCCGTCACAGGCGACAAGCAATCCCTCCTCGAAAATTTCAACCAGCGGCCACACCCCTTCAAAGCGAGAGATAAGTCCTCCAGCGACATATGGCAATCCCTAATACCTACCTGTAAGTTAACAATAACATTTATATATCTATTGCGATAGTAAAAGTTTAGTACGTCCCACGTTTTTAAGGAGAGTAGAAACCATTATTCTTGAACCTACGTCATATGTGTTTGTAGATGACAGTACGTTAATTTAATGTTTTAGGCTAATCAAATAGGGTCGTGATAAAAATACTAATTGGCAATTGGTATGTTTTCTGGAAGCCTACTTGTTTATGTTTTATCATTGAAAAATCTTTGAGGCCAAATATAGAAATGTGTTTACTGTTGGTTCGTAATATTTAATTTAAAATACATGTTTATTTTGGTAGATTCTGGTGTTTCCTCTTATCCTTATGTGTTTAAAAATAGCTCTTCCTTAAGGACTAAACCACTAAAATAGCACTCTTAGAACAAAGCCTACTTCATCATAGAAGTAACTCACGCCCCTTAAAGCATACCGCTACTAAAAGGGTGTCAAAGAGTAGAGGGATCAAAACCAAGGGTCATTCTACGACATATAATAAAAGTGGTGTCAGGTCTAGAGGTTTTATATTAGAAAGAACCTAGCAGTGTCTATTTAAGGAAGAGCTAACACATAAAAGGAACACCAGGAATAATAGAATATTTGACGAGTGGGAAATTGGTAAAGTTAGAGGTGGATACCATCTAAAGGAAATTGTTAGGCCAAGTGGTAAGTTTCGGTGGTGGAATAGGTCAGGCTTGAGTAAAAACAAGGTAGATGACTGACATAAGCGTGATGGCATTGTTTGACCTTTATCAGAAGCAAGGTCAAAGCTTCGGACTGGAAGGAACCGATCTGAGTTCGCTTATTCAGGAGAAAGAGAGAAACGAAAGAGAAGAAAGAAGAGAGGAACGTAAAATGAAAATGGAAGCTGATGAAAGAAGAGAAAAGGCGAAAATGGAAGCTGATGAAAGAGAGAAGATAAGGGCCCACGAAAGAGCTCTTAGCAAAGACGAGTTAGAGGTGCAGTCAGTGTCATCTAGAACAGGAGTGTCACCAGCGGCCAGCATGAAACTCCCGGAGTACAAGGACGAAGAAGATTTATGCTCATATCTCTCTCATTTTGAGAAAATATTTGAAGTCAATAATTGGGACCTAGAAGAAGATGGGGTCGCCAGACTGTTACCGCTACTCAATCGTAGGATGAGAGAGATATTCGTATCTTTACCCTCAGAAGCGACTGTGGACTATTCCACTCTCAAAGCCGAACTTCTCTCAGCAACAAACCTTAACCCGGAAGAATATAGGATGAAGTTCAGGCATTCTTGTATTAGACCTGGACAAACATACAAACATTTTGGCTTTGAGCTTCGTCGAAGCCTACAGTTTTGGATGGAGTCAGAAGTGGTAGAGAACGAAGTCGCTGCGGTCGTCGACTTCATGCTTAGAGATCAGTTACTAAGTACACTACCCCAGAAAATCCGTGCATTCGTTAAGGACCGAAAAGCTTCTACCTTCAACGAGTGTCTGGACGAGGCTGACCTCCACGCGGTAAATCATCGGTTATATCCTAGGTAGTACAAGAAAGAGAAGGCTCCCTCCCCAAAGAAAAATGGGCCGCCACCCAGGCATTTGCAGAAGAAGCCCTGTAAGTTCTCAGTAGCAAAAGGAACTTATAAGCCAAATTTTGGAGGAGAAAAAAATCAAAAAGAAGTTAGGATTCCACAAGGATCATACCCTAATACCGGCACGTATCCCAGGAAGCCCGTCACTTGTTATACCTGCGGGATAATGGGTCACCTGAGTTTCCAGTGCCCACAGAACTCCCGACTGAGGGAGACCTCGAGACAACAGGTGCAAAACTTGACTGCCGCGATCCCAGCCGGACAAGCTGATTCGTCCTACGTCCCCGCGCCAACATCCGAAGGGCCCCAGCAACAGGTAAACTTTCTATTCAACAAAAGTTCGCCAGGCGGCCTACAATTTGAAGAGGGCACTGTTAATGGGTGCCGAGTATCCACTTTAGTCAGAGACACCGGATGTACGTGCATAGTGGTATCCGACAAGTTGCTGCCCCCAGTAAACCCTGACCATAAGAAATTCGCAATCGTCCACGACTTTTTAGGACGCGACAATCGATTCCCCGTCGTGAGATGTCATATACAATGCAGATATTTCACCGGTTGGACAGACGTGGTAGTAGCCCCGATTAAGTTCTGCGCAGTACTAATCGGACAAAACTCCCTAATTCCCCAGCAAGAAGTGGCTCAACAAGTAGTCACCCGGGCACAAGAAGCCCAGAGGAAAGAGCAACCTGCTAAGTTGACCCCGAGGATTACCCTCGAAGACAATGGGTTCAAATTGACTTCCTTTGCCAGTGCTCAGAAGGAATGCCCCACTCTTAAACCTCTATGGGAGAAAGCTATTAAAGGTGAAATTCTCCAAGTGAAAGGAAAGAAGCCTATCCAGTATATCGTAGAAGACTCACTTCTCTACCGTACTATCAGCAAGGAGGATAAGGAGAACAAGAAAGCACTGTGTGTACCTCAAGAATACACGCAAAGAATTTTGAATACCGCGCATGATGGAATATTAGCCGGACACTTTGGGCACAACAAAACGGCGCAGCAGATATTCCGACACTTTTATTGGCCCCAGGCCGCCAGGCAAATTGTGGCCTATTGCCGATCATGCGACGTGTGTCAGAAGGATCCCTCCAGAGGACGGGTACCTCCCGCTCCCTGACAAAAGGTGCCCGTTATAACCGAACCATTCTTTCGAGTGGCAATTGATTTGGTGGGACCAATTCACCCCCCTTCAAGTGGAGGACACTCCTACATCCTCACCCTAGTGGATTGTGCCACCCGGTTCCTAGATGCCGTGGCCCTACGGAAGATTGACACTATTTCCTGCGCGGAAGCATTAATTTCAATTTTTGCACGAGTAGGCCTGCCTAAAGAAATTCTATCTGATAGAGGGCGCCAATTCACCTCAGAATTGATGGAGTATTTTAATAAACTACTGTTAGTCAAGCCAATTTTTACGAGTCCATTTCATCCAGCCGCTAACGGAATCTGCGAGAAATTAAACGGGACTCTCAAAAATATATTGAAGAAGTTGTATCAAAACAACCCTACACAGTGGCACAGATACCTGCCTGCAGCCCTTTTCGCCTGCCGAGAAATACCTCATCGGACGTTGGGATTCTCGCCCTTTGAGCTATTATACGGGAGAAATGTGCGAGGTTCTATGAGTATTCTTAAGGAATTATTTTCCAACGCGAAGCTCGAGCAAGAAATCAAATCGTCTTACGCCTACGTGATGGATATGCGCGAGTGCCTAGAATACTGCTCTGGCTTAGCTCGAGAGAACGCCGAGAAAAATTTAGCCAAATATCGGCACTACTTCGATATGAAAGCAAAGGCTCGAAAATTAAAGGCAGGAGATGAAGTCTTATTATTACTCCCGACCGAAAATAATAAGTTATGGGCCCAGTGGAAGGGACCGTTCGAAGTAATCGAGGCACGGGGTCCAGTCGATTACTTGATAGATACCCCAACAGGGCGAAGAACCTATCACATAAACATGCTAAAAAAATATCACCGCCGCGCGTGCATAAAGAATATTACCCTTCTAGACGAAGAAGAACCGATGGATGCCGTTTACCCGGGTACGCTCCTGCAAGTCATACACACCGTGTGTGTGGAACAAGACGGGGAATACGAACTTCCCTCGCTCTCACCTACCCCGGAAGACCCTCGGGTGGATCTAAAGATAAATCCCCACTAAGAAATTCAACAAAAAGCGGAAATGTTGAACTTGCTCATGGAATTCCCAGAAGTCATTTCTGAAAACCCCGGATGTGCCAAGGATTTTATCCATGAAATAAAACTAAAAACTAATTCAATGGTTCGGAGCAAACCATATCCGTTACCGATCCACCTACGAGAAGCCTTCAATAAGGAAGTCCGGAATTTACTAAAATTGGGAATTTTAGAGCCATCGGAGTCCGATTATTGCTCCCCCATAGTAATGGTTAAGAAACCGGATCAATCATTTCGGATGTGCGTGGAATTCCGAAAATTGAATTCAGTTACCGTTTTCGACGCCGAGCCCATCCCACTAATAGATCAAAATCTCCATTTATTTGAAGACGCTAAATTCATCACCGAATTGGATTTGTGTAGAGCGTACTATCAAATACCTCTCGCTAAGGAGTCCAAAAAACTGACGGCGTTTGCGACCGAGAGAGGTCTGTTACAGTTTACCAGGCTACCCTTCGGACTACTTACAGCCGGTAGCAATTATAATAGGATGATGAAGCCAATTATCGCTGGACTAAGTGACGTGTCGTTTTACTTCGACAACGTGTACGTAGCTACCCGTACATGGGAGTCACACTTACACGCCTTACGCTCATTGCTGGAGAAATTGAAGGAGCAAGGTCTAACCGCCGGGCCGACCAAGTGTTATTTTGCCTACGAATCCATTGACTACCTGGGATTCAAAATAGGACAAAAACACTTGACTACACAGCAAGAAAAAGTGGACGCCATAGTCAAGATGCCCCGGCCGAAAACAAAGAAACAACTGCGATCGTTTATGGGAGCGGCCTCGTTCTATAGGCGTTTTGTACCACACTTCGCTTACATTGCGGCCCCACTTAATGATTTGTTAAAAAGAGAGCGTCAGACCCTGTCACGTGGAACCCCCATGCAATAACTCAGTTGGAGGTTCTAAAAGGAAAACTCGTAACTGCGCCCATTCTTCGCTTACCAAATCCCATCAAGATCTTCGGCCTTCGCACGGACGCTAGTCGGGACGGGTTAGGCAGAGTATTGCTTCAATACGAAGATGACGAAACAGCCTATCCCATAGCTTATGTCAGTAGGAAACTGTTGAGTAGAGAAAAAGCCTACGCTACTATCGAAATCGAAGCTTTGGCCATAATATGGTCCATAGGTAAATTCAAATATTATCTAATAGGGCGCGAGTTTAAGTTGAAATGCGACCATAAACCGTTGTCATACTTAGGTAAAAATAAGTGTAGGAATGGAAGACTCCTGAGATGGAGTTTACTCTTGATGGAGTACCAGTACTCCATTCACCATATAAAACGGTCCAACAATTGTATGGCCGACTCGTTAAGTCGGAACCCTGTCGACGATTAAGGAGCAACCCAACTATTGTATTATAGCAAAGTTAAGTGTAAATCAGTAGAATTGTAAGTAAGTAGGGGCGAGTAACCCCCTAGTGGTAGGTAAGAAAATCCTAAGTTGGCACAGTAATATAGGAATTAATGTAAGGTCAGGTGAAATGTTATCGAGGCATTCCCGAGTGAACTAGAATTTATTGTATAATATAATGTTCCGTAAGTTACCCATGTATATTATTGTAAGCGTCGGATTGGAACCCTCCCCCTCCCGTTATTTTCTTAAGGATAGAGGTAAATGTAGGGAAATGGCTACATTAAGCATCCTGGATGAGTATAGGTACATTCAAGCCCCCCCTCCTTCATGAGGAGAAGCGTGGGAAAGGTAGCCGGCGAAAATGCTTACCATGTGTGATCTCCCCGCCGCTGTGGGCAGTTGGAGCTAACATATGTTTGAAGGCGACCACCTAAGGTCCTTAAACGACGCTCTAACGATCGAATTACCTACGAGACCCATAAACCCGTGGTTATGGAAAAAAAAGCGGTGTGAGGCAGAAGGCACGCCAAGTAGCGGTGCGGTTGCGAGCCTATAATTTGCGAGCTGACTTGGGCACCCCAGTGCCACCTCAGGAATTCTCGCTCTCCCCAGATGCTAACTCACCATTCGCTCCCCCCCCTTTGCATCTGTGGCCTGGTCACTTTTCCCTTTAGATGGGGCGGCAATCCGCCTATAAATAAGCCCCGCAAAGAAAGAGAAGAGGATTATCTGAAGTCGATACGCCAGAATAGGATTAGGTCGTGAAGATCGATCCATCGGCCAGACAAGAAGATTATTGAAGTAGATTCGCCAGAAGAAAGATTAGTTCGTAAAGATCGATCCTTCAGCCATACAAGACTATTTCCATGAGGAAGTTTTATATCGGTGCCATACCGAAGAAGCCTTTTCCGTCTGCAAAGAAGTCCGACTAAAGAAAAGTAAAGCCGCTTACACTCGAGTGATTCTCACATCTCAAGCACCGTAAGAGTGAGAGGAGAAGAACCCTGCCCCAACGAGCTCCCGTTCTTTAATTACGTGGAAGAATCAGCCCCCGTCACAGGCGACAAGCAATCCCTCCTCGAAAATTTCAACCAGCGGCCACACCCCTTCAAAGCGAGAGATAAGTCCTCCAGCGACATCCGGCAATCCCTAATACCTACCTGTAAGTTAACAATAACATTTATATATCTATTGCGATAGTAGAAGTTTAGTACGTCCCACGTTTTAAAGGAGAGTAGAAACCATTATTCTTGAACCTAGGTCATATGTGTTTGTAGATGACAGTACGTTAATTTAATGTTTTAGGCTAATCAAATAGGGTCGTGATAAAAATACTAATTGGCAATTGGTATGTTTTCTGGAAGCCTACTTGTTTATGTTTTGTCATTGAAAAATCTTTGAGGCCAAATATAGAAATGTGTTTACTGTTGGTTCGTAATATTTAATTTAAAATATATTGTTTATTTTGGTAGATTCTGGTGTTTCCTCTTATCCTTATGTGTTTAAAAATAGCTCTTCCTTAAGGACTAAACCACTAAAATAGCACTCTTAGAACAAAGCCTACTTCATCATAGAAGTAACTCACGCCCCTTAAAGCATACCGCTACTAAAAGGGTGTCAAAGAGTAGAGGGATCAAAACCAAGGGTCATTCTACGACAGTATATTAATAAATATATATATATGTCGTGGTATGACATTATATTACATCAATACCATATTATGTCTATCGGAAGGGACAAATAACTTACAGACGAACCGAAAAGGGACGGAACACCCTTACTTTAGACGGGCTGAGTAGCGAGAAAGAGTGCAACGAGGTCAGGAAAATTATGGGCAGTGGCAAAGTTCAAGGTTTATTTAAAGAGGCATGAAAAAAAATATAATTTTATTTACATAAAAATAATGAGAGAATTGATGGACAAAAATTACATCGGATGAATTAAGGGGCAAAATTACACCGGTAAACGGTGGAAGGGGGGGGGGGAATTGTAGTCTTAAATACGACTAGTAAGTTAAAATTAATGTGTTACGGGAGGAGACTATTCAAATGGGAGGAATTACCGCAAATGGGTTACTGAGGGGAGGGGAGAGTGGTTGGCTTACGGAAGATTCCGGGTGAGACGACGGGGTAAGGCTTCACGGATGTCTTCTGCACGTGAGAGGAAGGTGCTTAAAACTTCTAAGCTGGAACTTGAAGTGATGAAGGTTCTCCCCCAAAAGGGGGTGGGGGGCCGGTAACGTCTGGTCCATGGGAGAGTATTTTGGCCACCTAAAAACGAGGGGCGAACGAGGAAGGTTTCGACAGGAGTTGATGAGAGGAGTCAGAAAAATCACTCGGTAGCGATCGTTAAATGAAATTACCTCACTGGCTGGGGCTAATTCCAATACACAAATAGTTCAACTGTCTCTTTGCTGTGTTGTCAGCACCTGACTTGGAACCAGGTAAATCTTCTCGGGTCCGGGCGAGACTTCAAGGCTACCGGTTCTAGGCTACCGCTTGTGAAAGGGGGGGGGGGGTAGGCTTACCAATTTAAGCCTAACAGAGCCTTCTACAGCGCATGGAAGTTCCGTGCTGGATTCCACGTGCAATTGCCTCACATTGAGCATCTTGTTAAGCTCACTTGAGAACGTTCCTGGATTCGTAAGAGTTCTTACGTGCGCATAAAGTATGCAGGTAAGAATTTCGTTGACTCCTCGTTCTCAAGTTTGATGTAGGTTTTTGTCGGGCTTTTTGTTGGGTGGGACATTTTGTCTGCTTGTGCATACGAATTTGTCTTCCTCTGTTTTTATTCTTTCTTGAGAGCTTGTTTTCTTTTGTTTATGTGTCCCTGCCCGCAGTTGACACATTTTCTGTTCTTCATGCAGTTTTTTCACCCATGACCCCTTTCACTGCACCTAGAGCATGTCTCCTCTACTTCTTGGTAATCTTTGGTGGAGTGCTTCTCCATTTTGTAGCAGCGGAAACACATTAGGTTAGGTTAGGTTAGGTTATGCTGCACCGGCGTGAATTATTTACGCTAGATCTGGTCCCCACTGATCTTTGCGTGGAAGAGTAGCAGACCATTTTCTTTGGCCTTCTGGACCATGTCCGTCTCTTTGAAGATCACCTTGAATACATGAGTGTATTTTTGGTTTTATTTTCGGTTTCTGAACTTTATTATTTCAGAAACTTTTGCCCATTTTTGATTAACTTCTATCTCTTCTGCTAATTCCTCCTTCGTGCGATCACCTATCCAGGGATCAAGTCGACGGCAAATCACTCTGCTGTGGGCCTGGATTTAGGATGGTACTGCGGGTTGAAGGTTTATCTCCTGGAGTGGGAGAAAGCCATCTTCCTTGGTGATCGTCTCGATGTCCTTCTCCTTCTTGCATATCGCCAAGTAAATGGGTGGGAGTTTTCCGAAGATCGTCTCAAAAACTTTGCCTCTTTCCTGTTTGGCCTGGCCATTGATTACCCTGAGAGGTATTCGTGTGGCCAGATTAATTGCCATGTTTTTGAGGGTAACCTTGGTCCTTGTGAGGCAAGCTCGTAGGGTAAGCAGACTTTTGTTATGCGGTGTCTAATTCGGTGAGTGGTAAGTGTGTATTTTAAAGTACTATTTTCCTAGGGTGATTCCCCCCCACGCTTTTTTAGCAAACTTGTCCCCTAGACGTATTCGCCTTGATGAATGTTTAGATGAATGTGGTAATAGCGCATTATGATTAGATAAAGGATGATTAAGTAAGTGTGAGGCTGGGTGTAGGAGTAATAGGGTATAATCTCTCTTGAGGTTCCTCTTTCTTCTTCTTCTATTTCTTGAAGCTTCCTTGTCGTCGAGAGGAAGCGATTATTGAGGTGTTTGCTGGTAGACTTTGGCCAGACCTTGCCGCCTTTGCCAGTTGCTGACATCAGTCACTAGAATAATATTAGCCTTTTTCCGCCCTTTTATACTTTTGTGTCAGATGATGGAATATTAGAGATGGCATTGCCTGATCTAAAACAAGTATAAGATGATGCAATAGTAGGGATATTGCATCATAAATTTTAACATGAATTGAAAAACTTTCAAAACCATTATATAATAAGTTAAATTCAAAACCTATATATTTATCCTTGATTTGAAGGTGACTATTCATATTATTACTCCATAATTTCTTTCATTTCAGAATTTATTCGATTTGGGTCCAATGTATCCATATGCTAATTGGAGGTAAAACATTAAATTTCTCTTCTCCTATTTAATTTCTAAAAATCCTTTTTCTCGATATGATAAATCCTTACTAAAAAATAAAAGTTACTAAAGATCTTTCCGATTGAAAAAAATCAACGTGGAAAATCGTTTTGAAAAAGCGAAATTGGGTCGAATGGACTCAATGGTATTCCCAAGGTCAAACCTGGAATATATCTCCTAAGCTGGTTCCTAAATGTGGGGAGAATTCAAGAGTAGGTTTAGGTTTGGGTGTTGGGCTATTGGGGTATGTATCTTTTCTATTAATAGTTAACTCTCTTGGTTTTTATTTTGCACATTCTTAATTAATGTCAGGCTCAAGTTTCTCCATTTGTCTATTTTTTTCCCTATAACTTCCTAAACACGAGTTGTAACATGATTAAGAGAGTATTATTATATTAATAAATGTTTTATAGCTGCCCTATCTGGCAAAAATAGGGAGAAGGCAAGAATATACGCTGGTTTTCTTCTGTTTCTAATGAAAAATATATCGATTAGCTAAACATAAATTAGTAAATTATTGATGGCATGTTTAATTCAAAAAGTTAGATTTTTTCTCTCATGCTAATGTATATTTTTTCAACTAATATTTAGAAATTGAAAGAAATGGAAAAGTTTGAAAGAACAATTTAAAGAAAGGACAGAATGATACATTCATTTGAATATTTGTCCTGAAATACTTACTAAAATAGTGCTAAAATAACTTTCAGGTAATGCAAAGTTCTTTGGAATTATTTTTATCACATATCTATGCCGTTAAAATAGAAGTCTCGACGCATAGGATACTCGACTCCTGTCTTGGAACTCGTAACCAGGCTGCTACAAGAAGAAGGGTAGGCAAAGCCAGAAGATAGCTACCAGAATTGAAGTAGGGTAAAATTAGAACAAGAGAGCCTAATCTCCCTTGTTGTCAAACAGCTCGAAAGTGTGGTTTTATAATATATAATCACCTGATAAGTATATATTATAAAACGACAAAAGTTACAATCTCATTATGAAAAACAATATCTATCCAAACTCCTCGATTTACGAACATAGTTTACGAGTTTACCTGCCCGAATGAACTGTAAGCTTCAAAACAACTCAAAGTATGTTGGTTTGACTGCCACCACACTTTTGAGGCGTTTTACAATGCGCCTGCAACATGAAGCAACTAGAAAACATATGGAGACTGTGCATAACATCAGCTTAACCAAGGGCATATTGGTTAATAACACAACGATCAAAAGAAAAGAAAGAAATAAAGCCAGACTGAACACCTTAGGAGCCATCTTAATTAACGAAAATAGGCCAGCTATCAACCTCCAGACTACGGGCTGGAATTGAACATTAAAGTTGTTTTAAAATTCTGCTAACACAGGAGTGGCCCGTACCCTTAACATAACGTTTGAGTGAGGAGAAATAAATATCCCCTTAAAGCCGTTTTCTTTTCATTCTGACTCCACCATTCTTCACCGATAAAGGAGGAAAGACAATCTGAAGATGATCACATAGATCGAAAGCTCAGCAATTAAAGTCAAGTTTGCTTTTATCAAACATATTTCATTTAAAAAAGAGATGGACGTAGAAGTTGTTTACCATCTACAAGATGAACTAAAAAAGATAATAAGAAAAATGGAAAGTTTCCAAAGAAAAGTAATAAAGGCAAAATATTCCATATAAGAATGTCTGCTACCCATTTACACTAATATACCTATATATATATATATATATATATATATATATATATATATATATATATATATATATATATATATATATATATATATATGTATTACAGACACATCTTGACGTATACTGATGCAGTGAACGGCAGACCTTAAATATATGGGTCAGAGTGGCATGATATAGTCATATGTCGAGGAATAGGTCAAGGGGTGTTTGGAGTTTTTTCCGACTCTTATATTTCTATATATCCTAATATCCCGAATGCGGAGGACTCGCCGTACTAATCCTTATACTTCGTTCGGCGCGTGCCCTGAATAGGTTTATTGACTCAGAGTGCTTAGAGGTTGGCTACGGATGGATTGGAATGAACTTTGCCAGGAAGCGATTCAAAGGAAGTTAGATACACAACAATATGAAAATAAAGTTTAATTAACACTAAACAAGAATATATATATATATATATATATATATATATATATATATATATATATATATATATATATATATATATATATATAAAAATAATGTGCTTTGAGAGATAAATCAATAAGTGAATCTCGGATATCTCACTTGGCTTGTAAATAACTATTCACTATGAAAATCTCTCTACACTTGTAAGCTTTGCGGTCAAGTTGGGGAATGTGAAAGGGAAGGGTTACCTTGGAACCTGATGTTCGGGTGGCACTGGTGAGTGAAGGTGGTGAGATAAGGAGTGGAGACGAAGAGTTAGGTTCTCCAGGGACCGACCTGATCCCACAATTCCGTCACGATTCGGCTGAAAGAAGGCAATGGCGGGAGCTTCTTATTAAACAGGGACCCACACTCGTGAACCCGAGGAATCTTGAGTGCATCTGTGAGGAATGGGGAGAGCGAAGTGACCTATCGACGCGTAGGGTTACGGAGAAAAGCCGAGATGTAGATTTCTTGCTTAGGGAACCAGAGTGAGGTTGTTGGTAGGTTTGGCTCTGACACGTGAGTACGAGCTTGGATCCGCACTGACTTGCAGACCAATGGAATAAGGAGCCTCTCTAACTGGGAACGATCTCCTCTCTGACCACTTGGTGCTTCGACAATTTACCATCACACCGATAGATGGCAATTCCTGCCCCACCAGACGCTATGCAAGCTCTACTCCCGAGGGTTAAAAGAATTCATCTTTTATACTCGAAACTCGGGAGAGGTTCACATTGCTCCGGAAGTAGATTTGATATCAAGTTCCTCCATTTCGTCCTTTGTAAACTTTCGAGAACCACTGGAAGCCAAGATGGGCTCCCATCTATCGATAACCAGTCGAGGAAGGAACTCGGTGTTTAGTTGAAATGGCCGGCGGTTTCTTCCGGCGGTAGACCATCAGATATCGGGCCGGAAGGGAAAGGTTTGATAATTGGCCCGCCCGGAAGGGAGGTGTGGGAAACGTGGGTGCATTATGCTATTTTCCTACATCATATGCTCACTTATGTCCACAAAGCTGCTGGCTACAGTTGGCGAGAAGACACAAAAAGTGAGCCGTAAAGATCTGGAAATACTTTATCTGCTCAGAGGAATCACGTTTCTTTTTGCATGTGAACAATGCCCAGAGTATTGTTAATCGTAGACATCAAGATGCTTTCAGGGATAATTGCATGCGTGGTGTAGTTTAAACTAGAGGAAGATATGTGACGTACTAGAAGCGTTTGAATTATGCAATTATGCAGAATTGGGTACTTTGGTTGAGATGAACAACAATTTAGCTCAGTTTGCTTATATCAAGGTGCTAGACTATCAGGATTTTCCGTTTGCAATCTCTGTCATCTAGGATGACAAACCATTTGTTCAGCCACCAGAACTATAACTAACTGGCATGGTGAACATTCATACATATTCACATATCTATATATCGAATCTGAACTTGATCGAAGTTCAGATTTACTACCTGAAAAGGCGTGCAAAACGTATGAGATGGCATTGACGCTCTCTAGCAGAATTGCGCATTTAGCATCTCATACAAGCCATTCCACATTGAATAGCAGCTGCTCTCCAGTCTCTTGGGGGTATTAAACGTTATTAGGTACGTTTTTGCCCCAGTTGACTAATTCTTTTGTCAAGTGAGCTTACATACGGACATTGTAAATTGTAACGCGTCCAGCGCCGAATTATTAGGGATTATATACAAAAATGTCCTAGAAAGTGGATCCAATTGAAGTATTTTGTAATAAAAAGGCATTAAAGGCATACTATGTAGGTTTACTTAAAATTACTAGACAATAAGGAACATATCTATTCCATTGGTTAAGTCCTTTACTTCCATCATCAAAGAAAATGGTAA
This sequence comes from Ceratothoa steindachneri, assembly GCA_963969495.1. Classification (NCBI taxonomy): domain Eukaryota; kingdom Metazoa; phylum Arthropoda; class Malacostraca; order Isopoda; family Cymothoidae; genus Ceratothoa; species Ceratothoa steindachneri. The sequence continues at coordinate 73,609,732 of OZ018332.1, forward strand.
GTTAGCTGCTTGAGGATTAAACGAAAAATCTAATTCAACGACTTGTATAACAATATATTTTAGCGGAGAACAGAATAAAGCCTAGTAAATAATATGCAGACTGTTTGCTGGTGTTATAATCTGAAATTTGATTTTTTTAATTATTTCCGTATCCATACATGACAATCTTGTCACCGCATACTTGTATTTGCTTGTTTGTAAATATAATGTATTAAGTAACGAAAGGATTTTAATGAGTGCAACACTAAAATCAACAAATATATCAGATGGTACCTTAGACGATGCCATATAATTTTCCAAACAAATTTATTTAAGAGGAAAAATAGAAACCTGCTCAATTTATGGACCACTAGCAATATAGGACTTTGCTTTGGATTCATATCTGTTTTCATGCGATACCTCTTTATGTTACTTTTATGCATTGCATTATCCATCGGTTTGCCTGATGAGTCACACTCTCTACTGCAATTATTGAGTGAAATGTTCAACAATGTAAAAGGAATCGATATTAAGAACCTGGTATAAAGTTTCATTTCCCTGGTTTTAACTTGAAATTCAATTTATTTTAAAATTTTTGGTTAAATTTCGAAGAAGCACTTTTCACCACACTTAATTTATACATTATACAGTGCAGTTTTTTCCATCATAATGTTTAATTATTTTGTGAATTTGTCCACCCTGAATCCACCCCAAAATTAAGAAAACTTGGAATAACATTATAATTGGATCCCACGAATCTTTTAAGTCCGTTCTGGATAACACAAATACACAAGACCACTGAGCTTTTATTGTATATACATTTGACACAAAGTTTGATTAACACTGTAAGAGATTCATTCATTCGTTTATTCTTCATCAAATTCTTTTTCTTATTGTTTTCGTTATCTATGGTCATTTTTTTAATACACAAGCTCATGTCAGTCAAAATCATCTCCTACAATCCCTCGTATTTACCTGAATCCATATTTAGAATAACCATAACTCTCACCCCCCTATCGCTGCATTAATTGCACCAATATGAAGTTATATATTCACAAGTTTTTTATAGGGGGAAATTTTGATAATCTACTGCATTGGGCGTTGATGAGTGATCGTTTAACTTACTTATGTCTCTCTGAAAGTTTAACGGGGGTATAACTTTCCTGAAAAAGAAATCCCTGTCAATATTTGTCAAGAAATACATTTTTTAATGGAGGACTTACTATAAAACAAAAGATTAGGGTGAGCTTGTATAATATATAGACTAGGAAAAAGTATAAATTTACAAATTCCCGATGGCAGTTTATATTTATTTATGTATATCTCCAATGGAAGCCACAATTCATAATATTCTTTGCATTGACTAACCTTTCTGCAGGGATCTGCTTGAAGTGCAAGACCTATTCATGGTATTTGTCAGTTCTAATAATTACAGGTAACGTTTAATTGATATCGGTGCAAAATCGGATATTATTGATGATCATTTTATCCTCCGGTTTACATATCGATGTTCAAAAGAGAGATTATCGTTTAAGAAGATAATTGTCCCTTACAAACCGTATGTAAACTTTAGTCATTATGTGAGCTGCACCGTGACTTACAATCATCAAATTATGGTTTGATGCTTTGAAAATTAAAAGCGAAATTATTTTCCCTGCTTCTTGGACAGACTCGATCGGGTCTTTTAGTAATTTATACTACCTATTGAAGACTACAGAAAATTGGTATGAATTTCTTTCAAAATGTTCAGAAGTAGTTTTGAACGTAGATCGCACTTCATCGTAAAAAAACGATAACTTGCTAAATGTTGTGTTTTCTCCGATTTTTGAGAATATGGATTACCCCTTTTTAAATGAACAAAGTATTTATAAGTTTAAATTTAGTCCTTTTATTTATTCGATCTTAGTAAATTGGATATAATGCTTTCCTATTCGTTTAAATTATACCATTTAATGTAGGGTATGGTTTAAGTTATTAAAAGATATAAAATTTATTTTTTTCGTTTTTAATCTGTAGTGACGAGTTTTCCGAGAATTCCATTTTCTGGCACAATCGACCACAAAAATATACAACCAAGTTTAATTTACTTCAAAGTGTAACGTTCCATCCTTATCTTTAAACAATTTTATCATCTCGAAGAACCCAGCTAACCATAATAGTAGTGGAAGTAATATTTATCATCACAATAAAAAAATCACAAAAACAGTTCTAGGGCAAGTTATAATTTTAAGAGAATTTAATAAACATTCATATATTCGTATTTGAAAATTAATTAGTGTTTGTTGAACATTTTTGCAATTTTTAAAATATAATTCATAGCTGTCAAATTAGTTATTAAAGTTTAATTACTTCCTGACATTTATGTTCCATATTAAATACATATATCATATGATAAAGTTCATTCGCTTGAAAAATGTACCATGCCCAAAAGTATTTCTAAAAAGCTTATAAGAAATAAAATGTACGAAAAATATAGCCAAAGCACCAAAAAATAACATGGTCAAATGCCTGAGAAATAACAAGTTGTCTTAAATTGTTAAACTTTTATATTGATGTCATTGATCAAATGTACCAACCTCATCCTCAATGATGATTTTACTCATCTTAAATTTAATTTATACTTATAATAAATTTTTTACAGAAACAGAAATGTTTGTGCGACAAGTAATTAGCGCAACCATTGCGAAGCAGGAGACTTATGGGTCAGTGTTGAATGCATTTACTTCAGCTGCTCGATGCTTGAATGATCTGAGACCTTGGTTAATTGCTTGGCGACGATGCGGAACCTGCTGGTTCGTATCCTCCCCTGGATCCAACCCTGTTCTTTTTCCACTGAAAAAGGTATCCAGGGAAGCATGGGTCAACATAATACTGCTGACATCTGGAGAGTTGCTCTCCCAACTCAGGAACTGTGGCGGTATATTTTCACTTCTTTTAGCTCACTTCTTTTAGGTTAATTATATAAAATCTTTTTTTTGTAAGCGGCACTTTAACTTTCTAAGTTATTTCAATTCAAGGCACAATAATATATATACTCTTGAACTATATATACTCTTGTAAACTGCGCTTGGTGCCTCTATATTTCAAGGAAAATCTTAATAATTCTGATAGAATATTAATTTTTGAGTTTGTTATCTCAATTGTATACAACTGGACGATTGGATAGATTGTATTTTATATCTAACTTTGATTTTTTAAATATATATTGGCACTTCGTTCTCTTCTTGTAGCTTGTTGACACAGATCTACAATCTTGCATGTCTTCTGCTTTTAACTCATCACCTTGGTTTAAGGTAATCCTTCCATATATCTTTCGTGCTGTTCGTTGAGTATATTTGTTTAATTGTTCAACATTTCTGATCTATCCAAGTCTCCCTGCCCTTTTTCCTCTTTTCGACATGTGCAAGTGATGATGTATAGATACTTATTTTGAACTCTGTACATTCCTAGTTTCGAAATTTTTGATACGCACAAGTACATATTACCAAGGTAGATCATGGTGTTTTTTAACAACGCCATATACATTTTGTCTTTTCCTCGAAGGTTTCTGAACATAAATTAAGTTCTGACAACTAAGAAAGCTTCACCGATCCGCTCTTTGTCATGTTTTCTTCATCGGTTGAAATGATTTTTAAACTTAGTATATTGTACTTTATCGTGTAATTATGGATTTATCACCTAACCTTACAACATCTAATTTACTTCTACTTAGGGGTACAATTTTAAGTTTATCAGTGTTCATCTTATTTTTACATTTCTTTTGAATTCGTTGATATTATTTGTTTTCATTGCAGTCCTTTGAACCATCCTGGGTCATTTTTCTCTGGCCATTCTATTATATGCGCTACGTAATCACCGAATTGCAATTCGAGAGAACAGGGGCTGCATGGTGCCTAGGATATCTTCCGCACACTTTGAGTATAACGTGGACCTTCAATACACACATTGCTTTTAACCCACTTGGTGGCTGAATTTGGGCCCGTAAACTTCCCTATACTAATGTATGCAACTCTCTCCATAAAATAGTCGGAGAATATCCTCTTTACCTTTTCACTTAGCACATTTGGGGGATGTTGTGTTACATCCCCCTCTACCACACCTTATCACGACAGAAAATATCAACATAACTTCCGTTCCTTTAGGCTTGAGCCATCTTTTAAGAAAATAAATTGATTGCCATTGTAGTATTTCAGATGTTTCTCAAACTTTACTGAGTGTGGTTGTACAAAGAGTACTTCAAGGCGGAAGAAAAATCTGTTGTTAAGGATATATTCCGCCGAATTTCAAGAGGGAAATAAGGCAGTAACTCTTTTTTTGATCGGTTGCAAGGAAGAATATTTTCGGGTACTTAATAACCATCGTAGAAGTTGTCCTTATTTAGACAGGTGTTGAAAATGCTCCAAATTGCATGAGAAGTTTTCACTAAAATTTAGTATGCTTAGGCCTGTTGTGCCCGAACTTTATGCTTGAAAGAGTGGAAAGCGCTTATCATCTCATCAATTCTAAATAGAAAATCGCATCCAAAATCCCAGTTCACCCTGAATCACCTGGTAAGGGGAGGCTGCCCTATGGATATTAGAATTAATGTTTTCTATTTCGAAATTTTCATTTTCTTCGTCCCCGATATTGAAAATGTTCTTCCAGCGTTTGAAAAATAATCTTTCTATCTACACTTCTAATGCGATTTTTCCTATTTGCGTTTTGATTTCAAATTTCAGATTACGCGTCATTAACTTTCGAATTATTACTCGTAGTTTTATCCAATTACCAATTTCTAGGTTGGCTTTCTCACTTCTTTCTTCTTGTTGATCCGATATCAAATAGCTCAGTTCTTTCCTGTATCCTTCCTTCTTAACAAAACTGTTCTCGATGGCCATATGCCGATTTTTAATTAGTAAAGTTTTACTCGTTTGTGATGTAGTATTTTCATATCTTTAGACCACTTATAAGTTCAGATCGTATTAATTAATTTAGATCAAGAAATGAATCGCTGTTTGATGGTAGTTTTAGCTCTTTAGGCAGCTTAAACTGCATATTTTTTCTTGGGTAAGCAGAAGAACTACATTCGGCTCCTATTAATGGTGATGCAAATTGATATATTTTTACTACAGGAAAATACTACTCATTTAATTGATTAATTCAAACGTAACACAATATTGGCTTGGCAAATTACTGGTTTATTGAGTGCTTTCTTTTTAATTAAGGTGGAGAATTCGGTTGCGATTCGTTGGAACAAATTCATCTCAAAGAGGCGATTTAAACTCACCCCCTTCCAGTTTACTGACCTGTAGCTGGATTCCTGGCATCTTGCATTAAGAAACCCCAAGAAGATAACCGGAGTGGTTCTTCAAAAAATGGCGATGCAAATTGATATATTTTCACTACAGGAAAATACTACTCATAAGATTGATTAATTAACACGTAACACAAAAGTGGCTTGGCAAATTACTGGTTTATTGAGTGCTTTCTTTGTAATTAGGGTAGAAAATTTGGGTCCGATTCGTTGGCACAAATTCCTCTGAAAGAGGGGATTTAAACTCCCCCCCCCCAAAAAAAGGTTTACTGACCTGTAGCTAGATTCCTGGCATCTTGCATTGAGAAACTCCAAGAAGATAACCGGAGTGGTTCTTTCAAAAATGGCGATGCAAATTGATATATTTTTACTACAGGAAAATAGTACTCATAAGATTGATTAATTAACACGTAACACAAAAGTGGCTTTGCAAATTACTGGTTTATTGAGTGCTTTCTTTATAATTAAGGTAGAGAATTTGGGTCCGATTCGTTGGCAAAAATTTATCTTAAAGAGGCGATTTAAACTCATTCCTTTCAGGTTTACTGACCTGTAGCTGGATTTCTGGCATCTTGCATTGAGAAACCCCAAGAAGATAACCGGAGTGGTTGTTTAAAGAATGACCAAGATTTCAGGAATGAGAACGAATCCGCACGTAGATTAATACTCTTTGGCGATTATAATTTTTCTTAAATTCTATCTTGACTTAATTATCTGGCTTTTTTATTGATATTTAATCCTTCTTTTGACGGCAATAGCAGCGCCATCGTAACCTTCTTGAAAATGGTTAATACATAACATTTTGTAATTTCAGATCTTCTTGTGTTCCTAGCCTGTGGTTAAGCGCGTATCAGCTATAACAATAAAATCGCATCCTTTGGTATTTAATTCTATAATTAAAAAGTTATAACTATTCATGATCTGTTTGTGTACGATTTCAGTATCTTCTTAGATCTCTGTTCTGTGACCGTAGTCTTGGACCTGGTATGATTGTATTTTCTTAATTTTTTTTCGCGGGTGATATGGGAATATTCTTTTATTGTTTGGGGGATTTGGTTATTTTCTTTGTAGTTTTCTGTTTCCTCTTTTGCGAAGTACAGGGGATTTCTTCTCGGAGTAGGTACTCCTGGTTTCCGCTTGATTCTGTCTTGAATTGATATTTTGTTTATCCGTTGTCTCGGCCGAGTCACTATTATCTTGGACTTTACCTGCCAGGGTTGCTCCTGCCTGGTTTGTGGCATGAGTTTTTGTTTGAATTCCGTTGGCCACTAGAATTTGACCATTCGAAGCGAACTTAAAGTTCCGGTAGAGTCAGGTTTTGGGTAATAATTGCTTGTAGGGTGCCATTTGGGGAATCCTCAAATCATCTAGGATTAGCAATGTTTCCCAAATCTGAGTGGATTATGAACTTGAGTATTTTCGCATTCATATTCATATGTCCTGCATGTTCCTCAAGGGTCTGATTTCTTCTTTTTAGTTATAGATTATTATTATTATCTAACGGACTACAAACCCTTGCTGGTAGAACAGAATGCTATAAACCTAAGGCACCAGCAGAGAAGGTAATGCCATAAGATTAAACTACTACTTAACGCCTCAGCAGGGTAGAATGAGCACCAGTTTTACACTTTCGAAGTTCCTGAGATTCAACGACAAGACTAGAGAGCTCATTCTATAACTAGGTAGTTGCTGGAATAAAGCATCTAGAGTATTAAGATGTTTTACATCTCGTAAACTTGAAATGTTGGCTATTTGCATTAGGGGCATTCCTAGTTAACCGAGCTAGACGAAAAGGATCAGGAAGTTCACTGTACAAAAGATGGCTAGGATTATGATGTATCTTATACAACATACATAGTGAACTCACAGAGCGGAGGTGCTACAAGTCAACATCAATATCACGAATTAAAAGTTTGCATACTCTCAGATTCATTTCCAGTAGCTTAAGATGAGATGATGCAGAAAAGGACCAGACAGGAGAACAATACCTCAGACAAAGAAGTATGAACGAATTGAAATACTTCCTCATAACAGGAATGTCTTCAAAAGTTATATAAAATTTCCTAAGTAAACCAATCTTTTGGGCAACAGAAGAAGAAATAGTGCACCCATGTTGTTCAAAGGTAAACTTGGTGTCAAACAGAACCCTCCAAATTGTAAAAGATAGACAAGTGTTCAATACAACCTTTTTAATGATAAGATCAGGATTATTGAGGTACAGAGTTCTAGTTACATAATGAACTAGCCAAAGAATGTCGCATGAATATATTCGTTTCAAATCGTATGAGAGCGATAAGTTAATATCAGGTACGACGAATGCTGTGGCTTTTTCTTGATGAGAAAAACTTCAAGCATAACCAAATTGTAAACCTAAGCAATGTGAGTTGATTATTCAGAGTGACAAACGAGGTTTTAACTTCAATGCATACATATTTTCCTGCAGATGTGATGGTTCCAGTAATAATAGCGCCATCGTAACCTTCTTGAAGATTAATTAATTAATAACCATTTCCACATGGCTTTTAATCAATGCTGTTGCCTACACAGATATTTTGTAGAAAGTTGTGAGGTCCTAGTTAGATATACTACCGAACGAAAGACCTTATATCTTGCAACAACACTCTGCACCATCTCATAAGGCTAGAGCGACATGAACTTGGATGATTGTCAATCTCCACGACCATGTCCTTCCAGACACATGACCTTCTAGCTCACCTGACCTTAATCCATTGGACTATTACGTATGCAGCCTCGTGGAAAGAGAGGTCATTTAACACCATAATAATACTATTCAATCTCTCAAGCCTGTTATAACAAAGACTAGGTCCGAAATTGATAAAGATCATCAGATTTGGGCATGGGAATGTTTCAGAACCCAAATTGAAGCAGTCTTTGAAACTAAAAATGGATTCATTGAATAGGCGATTTGCACTTAACTATATATTTATCGTCCATGCGTAATTTTCTACTCGCTTGTAAAGTATCAGGAAATACTGACGCATCCTTTATATATCATTAATATTCGAGAAGCTCTAGACAAGTGGTGCCGCTCGTATAGTATAGCAAAAAATGACAACCAAAATTGCTTCAAGTGCCCTAAAGACCGGGCATCGTCTCGCCAGAGAAGGTATGTTTAAAGTTTCTTTTTAACACTCTCAAAAATAAGTGTATCGATTGATACTTATATAGAGCTAGAAGTCGAATAAGCATCAAATTATCCGCACCTGCTCTTTGTAACATTAATATGAAGGTTAATTTTACCCATAACCAACTAAGACACAAATATTTTCGTGGAATTTCTACTTCTAACGCGAAAATTAAGAAATTCCTTTAGCAAAACGACTTTCACGTTTTACAAGTTAGAAAGAAACTTTAGTTTCTTAAATGTCACGTTCATGTGGATTGAGGGAAGGAATGCAGCTATCAGTATATCAGGGTAGTAGAAGTAAGGCGGGCGTTACATTGGTTTTAGAGAAGAGTGGTATTATACCAACGTTTGATATCAAGAATTATGAGTGGGGAATCTGGGAATACCTTATGTGAATTGGTGCAAATTTTATTGTATAGACGCAATAATGATAAAAAGAAGTTGAGAAAGAGTTTGTAGAATAACGTTGGACGAGCGCTAGGGCAATTTAGGAATGTGAATTGCTTATAGATGAGCAAATAGTTGACATGTTGAGTGTTGGAAAACATGAACTTTTGGAGAAAAGATAATAATTTTTTCTGGTGAAAGAAACTTTTGTATATGAAAGACTCACATTCAGCACAAGAATAGACATGGATGCATATGAGTTAACCAAAAGAGAGGAGAAGAAGTGTGAAGCTAAAAAGGGGATGAGCATGAGACTAACTAATCATATTATTGTACAGTCTAATGCAAATTTGCTAAGGGTAGGGATAAGAAAACATCAGGAATGTGGGAAATAAAGAGAATCAATTGTGAAAAGTTGCTGATTAAGAAAAAAATGGAAGAGTACTTGAGAGTTTGAATGATATTGAGAGTAAAAGTAAGTATAAAGATGGGATTTAAAAAATGTGGAACAAGTTTATAAAGTGAAATCTCGTAAAGAAGCTATGCTAGAACTATGAAAAGTAAGCAATACGTTAAATTGTAGATTGAGGTTGCCAAACGTGCAGTCGAGAGCTAAATGGAAATGCAATTGAAAATGGCTAATATTTGATATTAATGTCAGAGAGCTGCGGAGGATACCGTGAAAGTGGGAAAAAAGCAAAGTCAAACAAGTGATTATCCAGGTAACCACGAAGTAAATGACATATTTAGACAAGGGCAATGAAGATCGGTTAGGCTTAGGAAGATTTTTGGGGTAAATTATTATCTCTTGTGCAGGACTCCAGAGAGGAAAAACCGTGAATGAAAACTAAAATTTAAAAACAAGATATAAAAGGAAAACGATCTCAACATACAACGACAAATGAATAATTACAATGAAGCTCACGTGTATGGAAGAGGCTACTGTCTTTTAGTGGACTGAACATACTACCAACAATTCGAATAATTAAAATTTATGGAAGCTTGAGACCTCAAAAATTGAATCTCACAACAGTCTGGTTAGCAGAAGTCTCTCTGAAAAAATTAGCACAGGTGGCAGTCAAACCGCGCCTCTCGGTATTGTGACATTTCCGTTCACTTGGCCTCAAAACACTATGATATTCAACCAATATATTTACAGTTACTGTCTTGGAGACCAAGCAATCTTGGCAAAGTATACCACGGATCATTTCATCCGCTTAAATGTAATCACATGATTATTTCCAATTCGAATGCCCAAAAATATGACTTGAACCCGTCCATACATTGTAAGATGGGATCACAGAAGCACTCGCGGCGCTATTGCTCACTACTGACTGCTCCTAGGCGAGTCTCTATTACCTTTGCCATGCAGGTCGTAGGGTAAACTTGATCTATGTTTGTAGTCAGTTTGGTAAATAGTAAAACACCATTCCTGTAGAATCGCCTCTGCCTACATCCCTTCCCCTCACCAAACCACTCCTTCCCAGAATAAAATCTTAATATCTTCCCAACACGCAGTGTACGCGGAGTTATGGAAAGTGATAACGATGAGATGCGGAGATTTTAAAAAATCAAGAGCAATCGGCATATTGTTTTATTTGCTATGAAAAATAATCTTGCTCCAAAAAAAGTAAAGCGTGTAATTCCACGTGCTCAGCATTTTGCTTGCACCCAGAATAGGAGTACCACCTCAAAAGGTTCCTAACTACTCGAAAGGGATGGGTTACTTCGTAGAAACCTATTTACCTTGAGACTTTGATATGTTATATACTATACAAACGAAGTACTTCAGAGCCATAGAAACTTCAGAACATAGGGGTAAACAAATTCAAATCAGTCATCCGTCAGTATGATGTAATTGGTAAAAAGATAGATGTCACCAGCCAGAAAGTTAGTTACACCGATCAGTAGAAGGAATTTATTATCTATTAACACTAAAAGTTATAGGGCAGGATTGTACTCTCTGGTTGTCAACGGCACCTCCAAAGTCGGCTTTAAACTAAATAAATAAAGAGGTGACCGGAGGTGAAACTGAATTCACGCATACATGTGTATCGCATCGATAGGAGATTTAAGAAAGGCACCAAGCACCAATCAAAGACAAGAGTGGTGGATCGAATCCCGCCATCCACAATATCACCTTGAATGCAGAGGGGTAGAAATAGCATTCGTAGACCTGCTTGAATGAAACAAAGAAAGGTAAAATTAAAGGTAGAATATCCCAATTAGGCCAACACGTCTTGTACTTTAAGAAAGAGGAATGACTATTACCTAGGAACACGGGTAAATATGATTGCAAATATGCTAATATGCGCATCATAGGTGTGCCTTAAGTCGACTACGAGTCTAGGTTGCCACGCCGAGGAACATTTAGGAAGATGTTTGTATAGGAGTTGTGTCCAATAGGAAGACAGAAATGCATAAGTCTGATCGTAGCCAAAGAAAACCGAAAACAGTGGGTTTCGGCATAATATCAGACGTGATTTAGATCCTCTTTTACCTTTAACTTAATTATAAGCATCTTATCCATATGAAAAAGAAAGAAACTTCATCTACATGGAGAGTAGCAAAAACATTAGTTAGCAGTACTAATATTATACCGTTGATGCTTATTGCAATGAAATTGACACTGAAGGCACATTCGTGCGCTAAGCCACCACTTGCCGTATGGACTTGGAAATGATTACCCGTATGTGGAAAAGGTGTTCTTGAAGAAAATCATCAAGAAAGATGGCAGTAGATCTTACTCAGAAATTTAATGCGAAATGCTATAAACAAGGAGAAATATAGCTCTGTAAACAAAAGAAATACGAAAAGAAAGGTACATGCGAATAATGAGTATATGTAAGAAGATTGGAAATCACATATACAAGCTGTATATAATAGGTAGGGGACATGAAATGTATATTCTATGATATGATTGGGTGTTCTAAACATGAACCTTCTTGGAGAGTGGATCGATGCGCTTATCTGTGGCTCTTTCTACGGTTCAAATTACATAACGCCTGGCACGTTTGTGCTGTGTTTTAATTTTGTTTTTTGCAGTGTTATTGCCTGTGCTTTCACCATTTGCTGTGTTGCTTTTTTGTGCTTTTAGGTATTGTTTACTACCATGCCCGCCTTAGCACTCACGTGTTTTTTTCAAGCCGCTTCATTGTTACCTCCGCTTTGTCTTCCCGCCCATGCCCCCTACCCCTCAACAAACGCTAATTCTGATTCATCACTATTTTTCCCCTCTCGTTTCTTTTTTCTATCGTAATTTTATTTGTTCACACTATTCGATTAATCTTTATTTTGTCTCGATTGTTGTTTTTCCCGTTATTGTGTCGCTTAAGCCACTCTACTTATATAGTTAATTTGCTTTTCTCCCATTATTGTGTCGCTTAGCCACTACGATTGATAGGTTAACGATTCTTGCCCTCAATGGAACTGCTACCAGTGTTTCTCAAAACACCCTTACTCACATTAATGCATTGGGAATTTCTCGTTCTCGCCGCCAGACTAAACGTGGTTTCCGTTTAGCTCATGCTCTTAGAAAACTTTTTTACTTGAATCAAGCCCCCCCCACTTATCCCTGATTCTTCTTCACCTCCCCCTTCACCCTTTCTCTCAGCGTTTCTCCTTAATGTCAGAAGCCCTGCGAAGAAGGCTGACTACATTCATGACCTGCTCGTTATCACTCGAGTCACTCTCCTTGGACTCACGGAAACTTGGCTTGCCCCTTCTGCTTGCTGTTTAAATCTCGCCACCCCTGATGGTTACGTCCACTCCCATACCTCCCGTAACTCTCGCGGTGGTGGAGTTGCTCTCATTCACATTGCCTCCTTCCCTCTGAATAATCTGCCCTCTTCACCTCTTCTTTCTTTTGAGGCGCTCATCAATGTCTCTGATTCCACCCCCTCTCTAACTGTCTTAGTCCTCTACCGCCCCCCAAGCTCCTCCCTCGAGCTTTTTCTTTAAGAATTTAGTAACCTCCTCGCTGGCCTCTCCCCCACTAGTTATCTGCTAATCCTCGGTGATTTCAACCTTCCTGACCACAATCCTGATTTCAAAGCCTTTTCTGAGATCCTTGATATCTTCTCCCTCACCCAACACGTTTCTTCCCCGACCCACTCTCACGGTAACATTTTAGACCTTGTAATCTCTGACTGTCTTATTTCCAACCTGACGACTATAAATTTGTCCAATGCTATATCTGATCACTTCCTTATCAACTTCAAATTCTCTATCTCATTCCATATACCTCCCCAGCTGTCTCATAATCCTAAGCCTTTCCGTCGACTAGCCTACATTGATATTCCCTCCCTATCTAATTATGTGGCCTCCAAACTTCCTTCCATTGATGCTTCTGCCTCTCCTGACCAGATTCTCTCTTCTTTGGAGCAACCCGTTCTCACTTGTCTCGATGCCCACTCTCACCTTGTCACCCCTTTGAACTCCCTTTGTCACCGTGCCCCTTGCTACTCTATGGAACTCCTCCGTGCTAGTCAGTCCATGTGTGTCCATGGAAGAGTTCTTAGAAAGGCTCGCACCCGTGGGCAAGACACAACCCCTCTCTCGCTGGCGTTCCTATTTGCGACAGCTTCCTACGTGGCGAAATTAAAATCTGCTCGTGAAGCCTACTCACCTAATCTGCTTAGGTGAGGAATGATCCCCGTACCGTCTTCCGCCTGCTCTCCCTTCTTACTTCCCCAACCCAGGCCTCCCCACCCATTAGCTCTGCTACTCTCTCAAATTTCTTCGCAGATAAGGTCACTAACCTCCGCTCCTCCCTCTCTCAGCCTTCTGTCCCCGCTCCTGCAATTCTCCCTGACTTCCCACTTCAGCTGCTTATCGTTTTCCCCGCTGTGAACGCGTTGAAGCTTACAGCCCTGCTCTCACGTTCTAAGATATCGGGCTCCCCAAAGGACATTTTTCCACCTAAACTGTTATGTAAAATTCTGCCTGCTATCCTCCCAACGCTTCTTCACCTGTTTAACACTTCACTTGCAACTGGTCTTGTTCCCTCTTCCTTCAAACGGGCCCACATCCGTCCGATTCTTAAAAAGCCTCAACTGAACCCCACTGACTCTTCTGATTATCGCACGATTTCGCAACTTCCTTCTCTCTAAAGTTCTGGAGAGAGTGGTTGTTCACGCATTAACAGTCCCATGGTGGCCTGTAACATTGATGAAACCTATCAATCTGGTTTCAAGTCAGGTCACTCCACAGAAACCGCCCTTATCAATGTCTACGATTGCTTACGAAGAGCTGCAGGCAGGGGTTGTGTCTCCATCCTCGTTCTACTCGACCTCTCTTCTGCCTTAGATACTATTGACCATACCGTCCTACTTGATCGTCTCCACTCTTGCCTCGGCATATCAGGCACCGTGCTTGACTGGTTCCACTCCTACCTCTCGTCTCTTACCCAATCCGTTGTGATTGACGAGGTTTCATCCGACTCTACCCCTATTCGCTTGGGAGTGCCACAAGACTTTGTCCTTGGTCCTCTACTATTTAGTATCTACCTTCTTCCTCTTAGTTCCCTTCTCCGTAATCTCGGTCTATCCTTCCACCTCTATGCTGATGACACTCAAATTTTCGTTTCATCATCCCTTGCGTCTCTTGCCTACTCTATCACTGACCTCCTGGCTGCCTACTCCTCCATTTCTGACTGGCTCTCTATCAACTTCCTCAGGCTTAATCACTGCAGAAATGAGGTCCTCCTCGTCGGCACCCCTGGTCTTGTCAAAAAATCTAAATCTCTCTTTCCCTCGCTTACTCTGGGCAGTAATATTATAATTTTCTCTGACTGCGTTAATAATCTGGGTGTTGTTTTTGATGAGCATCTCTCCTTTAAGCCTCATATCCGCAATGTCAGCAAATCCTCTCTATGTTTCCTCTGTAACTTCTCTCGCATTCGCTCTCACTTTGATCGCCAAAGTCTTGAGCCCGTATTTTATGCCTTCATCACCTCACGCCTTGACTACTGTAACTCTCTGCTTCTGAATCTGCCATCCTCCTCTCTCCGCCCCCTTAAACTTGTACAGAACTATACCGCACCGCTTCTCCTTCGTCGCCCTCGCTTCTCTCCCTCAAAACCCTTGCTGCATGAACTGCACTGGCTCCCTGTCAGATCCCGTACTCACTTCAAGATACTTCTCTTCACATTTAAGGCCCTAAAAAACAAGGCCCCGCCTTATCTCTCTTCTGCCCTCTTGCCACGCCATGTCCCTCTGGCCCTTTGGGCATCACATACACGTATTTTGAATATTTCTCGTTCAACTCTCTGCTCAATGGGGGACTGCTCCTTCTCAATCTGCGCCCCTAAGTTGTGTAATGCTCTTCCTGCTGAAATCAGGTCTTCTTCCTCTCTTACCACATTTTACCGTCTCCTGAAAACGCATCTTTTCAATAGTGCCTTCTCCCCCTCTTGAATTTCCATTCTCATCTCAGCACAACGTGCGCTCTAGGAAGGCATGAGACCTTAAAGAGCGCATTACAAAAGACTTATTATTATTATTATAAACCTGCTTCAGCATATATAAGATATGAGCAAGCAGGAGGTTGTCAGTGCTGTGACTGGTTTGGAAATTCACTAGGCATACGTGGTAGTGTATAGAGTCGCTGAGATACTAAAGAGTACTGGTTATCGTAATATTGAATTTGTGCTTTAATTGTGTTGTAAGACATTGTATAGTAAAGTGTTCATGATGCCAAAATGAATGTTGTTATAGTATGGTTATACAAGGATAAAGAAAAGAAAAAATGGTAGAAATATAGGAAAATTATCCTATAGACATGTAAAAAGAATGGATTCTGATAGATTTGTGAAGCGGATGTACCATATTGAGTTTCATGGGGATGATAAAGTTGCGAGCCTTGCGTAAAAAGTCGATAGCTTTAGGAAAGTTTGTTTTAAAGGGAAAGGACGACCGAGGATCACTTCAATATTATTGTCGTAGAATGGACTCTCGACGATATACCATATATAACTATTCGTTGAGGGAACTTCATTAATTATCTTTAGAGTGCGTGGATGTCTGGCGGGCCGATATTATGTATCTTCGATATGCTTAAGAAGTGGAACTGAGCTCAAGGATAATAATATTACTATCATTAATAAAATAGAGTTTTATTAATAATAACTATCAACAAACACAAAAACGGAAAATATTGACATAAACAGAGAATGGAAAGGGTCGTGGGGGCTCGGGCTAATTGTAGGATTAAAGGATTTAAAAAGGGAAAACAAATATTGAGTTAAAGGGATGGGATGGTTCGCTAAACCATTTAAAGCACAGGATAGAATTGACAAAAGGGTTAAGTACTCAAAGGTGACGTTTGGCTTACGTAACTTTATACTAGTGGTGCAGTGGAAGGCGACGTGAAGGAATTTTTGGTCCGCTGGCGAGTTCCAGCCGAACGGGAGGGATAAGATGATCCTGACGTGGCGTCTTGGGATTGAGAACCGTTTCTCGACGAACGGCTTGAAGAACAATGGCTGTTCTACGTTGTTCTCTTCCGAACAACAGGGGGGTGAGAACCGTGTCTTGTCTACGGGCTCAAGAACAATGGCTGTTCTAATGTTGTTCTCCTCAAAACAACAAGGGGGAAGGGTGAGAACCGCTTCTTGGCGAACGGACTCAAAAGAACAATGACTGTTCTACGGTGTTCTCTTCTGAACAACGGGGGAAGGGTGAGAACCGTTTCTTGTCAACGGGGCTCGAACGAACAATGGCTGTTCCAACGTTGTTCTCTTTCTGAACAACGAGGGGGAAGCCTTTTGGACTCGGCGTCGCAAAGGCTCGAACTTTGGCACTCAAGGGATTTTGTCCTCCTTCTGGACAAGTGATGGTGAATCTCGAGGTCGAGGTCCCTTGGCGCACAAAATGAGAGAGGGTCGTGGTGATGTTTCACGACGAAAATCTGGATCTCCAATCTGATCTTAGCGGTAAAGTTTCTATCTAAATAGTCGAGACACTCCCTTGGCGTGGGGGACAATGGATTGGAAACTTTGAGGGAATGCACAGCCGACGCTTGGAACAATGCCTTATCTGTCCATAAGCCTAACTCAATCTGGCGAGGTCGGCGTATGGGGGCGAACGGGGGGACGATAACCTCCTTGTTTAAACAATGACATCCGGTGGCTGCGATAAGACGCCAAGCTTCGAAGCGAAGATGCACGTGGGAGCATCGTGGTTTTAAATAATATGTGATAGGAGTTGAAACTAACGCTGCCTCAACCCGTCCTATCACAGTTATAATATATGATTAATGGGCAATGAAGGGGTATGTGAAGTATTTATAATATTAAATTAATTAGAAATGCACGTCACGAGAAATATTTAACTCTAAATCAAAGTAAACTCTGATTATGTTTCTCTTTGTTCTTTAAAATCAAATTTTTGGTAGTTATTTCTATTTGTTCTGATTTTTTGTTGGAATCATTTGATTGTTTCTGGCGAAAAAAGAACCTCAGTTGAATTCCTTTTTCTTTTCTCGTCTTTGTATTTTCCTTCTCCTTCCTTCTCCTCTTATCCCTCTTTCCGGAGAGACAATCCTTTGCCAGAGATAAAAGATAGTTATTTTTTCGTTTCTTCTTTGTTTTCTTAAATATTCTCCTCTTTTAGCTAAAATTTTCAGGGGAACTACCTCTTGCTTCATTGTGGTATAAAATGAGTTTCTCTGGCATTGATAAGTGGGAGCGTGCATCCAAGAATAGATAATAAGGAAATTAGAACACTAGAAATACTTCAAAAACTGGGTTAGACACAAAGAGTTAAAAGACAAACACTAGATGCAGTCTCTTCTAGTGTGAGAAAGTACATATTTTCTCCTTATACATAAAATCTACCAATCACTTCCAACCTCAAACTTCAGATTTCATAGATACATGCGTGCTACTCTTTTACTACCATCTTTTAGTTCATCGTATGTCACACTCGCCAGTCTCCTGGTTCGTGAAGGAACAATGATCCTACTCCATATCGTGAAGAATCTCACACTTATCTTAGCCCTTACAGATTGCCTCGCTGGAAAGAGGCTCCTACACTAGTTTATAAGGTTCCAATTGCGGCTTTTGACAGTCCCTTGTTCTGGACGAAAGATTTGCCATTTATCGAAAGGAAAATGCCTGGCGGATGACTGACAGGTTTACCCAATAGTCACATGGAAGTTTATCTTTCAAGCCCCCTGCCCAGGTATTCTATTTGTATTGTGAAGGATTTGTGCAATTTGGTTATTTCGTTCTATATTTTATGTCTTAATTTTTTCATTAATATAGCTTATTTCTTTCTATTTATGTGTGCATCATTACATAAATATATATATATATATATATATATATATATATATATATATATATATATATATATATATATATATATATATATATATATATATATATAGAGAGAGAGAGAGAGAGAGAGAGAGAAAGAGAGAGAGTGAGAGTAGTCTGGCCATTCTACGACAATGTTCTTTTGTTCATACAATGGATACAAGTAAATCAGAATAATATTTATGTAATAATGCATACATAAATAGAAAGAAATAGGCTATATTAATGATAAAATAAAAACATAAAATAGGGAAGGAAATAACCAAATTACACAAATCCTTAACAATACGAATAGAATACCTGGGCAGGTGTCTTGTGTCGCCTCCGTGAGATGATCTAGACTTTCTAAAAGACAGTATTTCGGCCACCTTTAGAATGAAATTGGTTAAAGGCCGTTAGTGAATTGGGAAATTGTTATGAGTCCAGTGGGGATGGTTTATTATTAACTTTGCGGGGTCTTTTTTACAAAAATTAAAGCTGAGACGGTCATTAGGTTCTGCTACATCCAGCGTTCGAAAACTTTAGTAATGTCAACTGTAGATTAAATAAAATAAACCCCAATCCATTTGACACTACTTTTATATGTACATACATAACTAGTAAAGACTGGTTTCAAATTAGCATTTTTTATAGTTAAGTAAAAGCATAGAAGAGAGATGCCATTACAATCGCAACTATCTTTCTTTCTCTTTTCCAGTTACAATTAAAGTTTGAAATGTTTATCTAATCCTACCGATCTCAATTTTAATGAATAGATTTATTTCTTACGTCTTTTTGGTATTTGAATGCTATATAATAATGTAATCCTTTCCTACGAATATTGTAGATCCCTGATCTTTAACTTTCAAGGCTAATTAAAATGAATATAACATTGTCCAACAATGATTTTGCTACAGAAATGAGAAAGTAGTTTTTTATTGTAGTTTTTGCGTAGCTTACAAAAATAACCTTTATTTTTCATGAAATGACCTTAGTTTTTGTAATCTGCACATTTAATTTTGTATTAATATTAGATTATTCAGTCTATAAAGGTATGAAATATTTGTTATTATTTTTATTTTATTTGACAAAAAGTACAAAGATAAGTGTAAATAAAGATTATTCATCAAAAGAAATTAATAATTCCTTTTAATACATTTCAGAGTGTAGTATTATAAAAATATATTTAAAAAATAATGAAAATTTCAGATTTTTTCAAAGTTGCTGAAATATATACAATAATCATCTATTTTTAGAATATTTAGTCTTCCCTTTATGCACCTCATCTTGTCTGTCTCTGTGAAGGGTCCAGCAGAAGTCAGCAAGCATTGCAGGACTCCACTTTCCTTTATAACTATTTTCTATAGTAGCAATATCTTGTAGAATCTTTCATCATGCTCATCGCTGACGTCTGCTGGATTCTCTGGAAAGAAAGACAGATGGAATACACAAAAATGCACCTTTAGTGACATACTACATCCCAATTTATTATAGGTCTAATCAAATTCTAAACAAGAATGTAGTAAT
Organism: Ceratothoa steindachneri; assembly: GCA_963969495.1. Taxonomy (NCBI): domain Eukaryota; kingdom Metazoa; phylum Arthropoda; class Malacostraca; order Isopoda; family Cymothoidae; genus Ceratothoa; species Ceratothoa steindachneri. The sequence continues at coordinate 73,629,364 of OZ018332.1, forward strand.
TTTCTGATTTGTGCCTTCCGAGGAGACCATTACATACACCTTTGAAACTATGACAGGCCTTAAGTTCTGGCATGCCCAATTTTGCCTCAAACTCACTATCGAACATAAGTTGTCGAATCTAAGGCCCAAAAAAGATTCCTTCTTTAATTTTAAGGCTTTCACAAATTGTTTCATTAAACCTAATTTTGTTTGAAGTGGTGGCAAAATTATGTTTTCCTTAGGAACCAATGGTTCACGTATGACATTATGACAACCTGCTTTTGTCTCTTCTCTTAAAGGCCATTTTAAGCGTAGGTAATGTTCCTTCCGAGCTTTACTGTCCCACTGGCACAAAAAAACACATGGATTTTGTGTAGCCTGACTGCAAGCCATTTAATATGGCTACTACCTTAAGGTCAGCAAAAATTAACTATTTATGTTCACTGTATTTAATGCTTTTTAAAGGTCAATCTAAATTCTCATAAGTTTCTTTCAAAACAACAGAGTGAGCTAGTGGTATCGATCGTAGTTTATTTCCATTATGCAGAAGCACGCCTTTACTACTCTATAAAGAAGCGTCAATGAAAAGTCTCCATTGACTGGGTTCATAATGTACATCTAATTCTTCAAATAAACGTGTAATATTATCACAGTAGCATAAATTGTTGTTAAATAAAAATTTGTCTTGTAAATTGTTTGATCGAATACAAAACTTAGTCATTCGAACATCTACTGCTACTAAATTTCTTGCTTTCAGTCTCGAGGCCAGTAATTTACTATGTTGTTTTGTTAAGTTTAGATCTCTTACAAGACCATCTAGATCAAGTTGTGAGAAAAGTTTTGGAGTAGTATCAACAGTTTCAGGAGCAGTTTTTGGTTCAAATGATTTCATATCTAATTCATCAGAGTTAGACAAACCATTTCTGCAGGTGGTTCAGGTACTGGAATGTCTTTTGAGCAAGGTATAGGACAAATAGCAGATCTAAAGTTGGGATATACCACAGCTGAAGCGCGCTTCGTTGTTTTACCTAAAAGTATGGAAATTATGTGCATAAAATTTGAAGTTATGTACATATGTGTGATTACAATGAAGGGTTCTAAACTTGATTAATTTTATATTTTTAAAAATAATATTACAGTATACTACTACAAAATATAGGTACAGTGGACACTAAACAATTACTTACTTTGTATGTCTACCAAACAGAAATAACAGTCAGGGACATGATCTCGGGGCTCTCGCCATACCATTGGAACACCAAATTGAACGCTTTTAATTTTTACTTTGACCATTTTTATAAAGAATTGAAGCATGTCGTGCAACAGATATGTGGTGCCCATGGTTGATATTGGTATTCAATTTGACATCCAAAATACAAATTATATAGTTTTTTCACTAGAGAAGACATTTTTCTTTGTTTTATTTTTTATTTTCCTGAACCACATATGTAGCAGAATTTTTATGGCCTATTTGTACACTGTCTTTTTCTCATTTTAATTAAAATTGTTGCTTTTTAAAAAATTTTATTTAGTTAAATAACTTGAAAATAAGAAATAAAAGAATGAAATTCGTTAAAATCTTCAAAATTTGATAAAAATAGTAATTGGCAACTTACAAAAACCTAGAGTAATTTCGATAAAAATGACTTCCTTTTTTTAAATATATGCATAAAACTACATTACAAAATGTTATTCTAATCTTTGTAGTTGACAAAAAGTTAAATTTTGTTAGAAAGTGCAATTAATCTGTATCCAAGAGATTAACCGAGACCATAATTTTGACTGGTGTCAACCCTGTCAGTTTGGCTAAGACATTATATAAATAATATATGACATTTTTCCGCATATTTGGATTTAGTTATATAAATTTAAGTGTCAGCCCTCTATAATCAGGTTTCGGGTTTAACTCAATCGGAGAATGTAGTTTCTCTGAGAATTCTTGATCACAATAAAAAAAAAATGAAACGACCTTATTTGGTAAGTTTAGATACAGGTATATATATGAAGAATACATAGGTTATAACCAAGTTGAGCATCTGACGCTAAGGTAACCAGATGACTGAAATAGGGGCAATGAAACAGTAGAAGAGAAAATGGTAAAAAGAGTTTAGAATTAGCTATGGGATGTTACTTGGAGAAAATCAGCTTCAGGGCCACGCCCAACGAATGGCTATTACCTTTTCCGCTTCGGGAGTAGAGATCACACTTAATCGAGATTGGAGTAATAAGAATGTCACAGACAAAGACCTAGTTACAAATGTAACTGGGAAATGACTTTTTTTGCATGCTTACTTGTGTGGTGTCACAGTGCCAGGCGAAATAGGATTGACAATGAAGCATCACACATGACCATCATGTGAATCTTAAGAAGGCACGCTCACAACTATGCACATGTAAGTAATAAAAAATATTTATAGCAGTTTTCCCAAATAATAATAAATCATTGTGTAAATAATATTTAACATTTCTGTAAAATAATAATGTATAGCTCTGGTAACAAAGAACCTATAACAATAGTCCATGTAAATAATAATATATATTTTGCTTGTAAAGGCCTGAGGCGTCAAAAATGAATTCAAGACGTTCACATGTTAGCAAACCTGTCCACATGTGAACATAAATATACAGTAAAACGAAGTAAAGAGATACGACCAGTCACATTAAAAGGTCAGTTGTTCAAACAAACTTGGTAGCAGGTGCAGAGCCAAAAACAAGATAGTATCGGGCATTATTTACTATCGGGAAACCGCGAAACGCAACGTCGTATTTTGGAATTCGAGATAAAATAAAACTCTCTCTTCATGCACAAATAATTTAACATGGAGTGAAGGTGGCTCCACCCAAACAACATCATTGGCTAATAGTCAGCCACGTCCATGGTATGCACCACCGTATATACCATCTTGGGTAGACCGAAATAGACAGTCTTACAGTAATTAAGTCCATCAATGTCACGGGCATATTCACAATTACAGTTGCTGTCACAGTTGCATTCAGAGTCACGGACAGTTAAGATACTAACGCAAAACAGGAATAGGCTCGTCAGAATATACGATACGCCCGTTTCGAGTTCGTCTTACGCTAAAGCAACTCGAGTTTTAGGCCCTAATAAAGAGTACGATATTCCGCCTTTTGGGAATTCCTTTTATTATGGGTAATCCATATCGATCCTCTTAACCAGCCTAGCTAACCTCAAGCCGAGGGAGAGTATTATTTTTCCTCGAAGAATTGGAGTCAGCCTCAGGTCAGCGTCGGGTTACCATCGGCCCTGTAACGAGGTCGTCACTACTAAGCAACATAGGAACGGATCAGTACTTGGATGTTAAATCGCCAAACGTGGCAAACCTCAAAACCGCATTCTCCTAAGAGAGCAACCTCCGCAAATGGTGACTTACCCTTATTCAAGCCACCATGACCTGACGCTACCAACCTCACCTACTTAAGACAACCACCATCTAAGCACCCTATACTGGTCTGCTCTTGTTATACATATACCATTTTCATCTATTATTTGCATTATACAAATAATTAAGGCCAAAGCGTATGATAAATCTAGTAAGAAATGCATTGACCCTGTGAAAATCTGCAATTCCTAAATTAAATTGCCCTAATGATCATCTTGGTCAGATCATTAGGATAACTGAGAAGAGGGATAAATTCGCATAAGATAAACAGGAGTTTTATGGAAAGCAAACTGTATACAGAGTTCAGTTCAATGAATACAATGTATCATACTATGGATACAAAATAAATATATATTATTGAAAATTAATTACGAAATAAAACTGATCAAAACCAGGCGTTTGACTTAGGTAAAAGGGTGGATGTAGAAAGATCCTTAAAAGGCTTGTTTGTCCCCTCAAATTCCTCGCCATGGTTATTCAGCTTCATGTTAGTCAGTTTGGCCAGATTTGTTAAGGACCGTCCTCTCGAATTATTTCCATTCGCCAACAGTCTTAATTAGGCCTCTGTCATTGACTAAACTCTGTAGCCATCTTCTTCTACTATTACAATCCATATAAAATATTGACGATGAAAATAAAGTCTACATCTGATACAGAACTAGTGGCAAGCTTAACAAATTGCAACTGGTTGTTTCTCGAACTAGGAAACTGGAACAGGTCATATGTTAACTAATTAATCTTTGAAGACTATTGCTTCCTTGTTGACTACCGCCTTGCAGCTAGGGTCACTAATTTTTCGAACTTAATATAAGCCTGATAAAGACACCACATTACCATAAACAACAGTGAACTAAAATTAGTCTCACAGTTCAAATATCTGAGGTTAATCATAACAGATGATGAAAATATCAATGAAGTCGACAAGACTGCAAATCAAGCACTATCTTTTGCTGACTCTACAAACTTGTGCAACAACAAGCAAAAAAAATATTGGCCTATTTTATTAAAAAAATGCCTAACTTAACTTAACCTAATCTGACCTCCACCATTTATTCCGCCGAATAAGGCATGCATTTTTTCTCTCTCTCCAAGTGCCCAATTTTTTCTGGCCTATTGCGCAGACACACACACACAGACCATGCAATCTTTGAGTTGTATATAAAATAAAATACGTACATGGATTTTAATATGATTCAGGAAGCTAAAATTTGGAGATTTTCTCTTCGACACCTGATTAGAAATTTTATGAAATACGACCCCATAAAATCATCCCACCGTATTCTTGATAAGAGCAAAATCGGCAATTCTGATAAGTTTGATCTGAATAATACTGATATCTCTCTCTATATACGAGAATATACATATATGAGGTTTCAAACAAGGTTCGTGCTTAGTAAACTTAAGTGAATAAATGAAAATACTGTTTTAAAAATATCAATCTATTTAAAAAGTAGTATGAAATGTTTCAGAGATCCTTTCCCAACAAAACAAAAGTTTATACCTGTTGAAAGAAACTCCTTAAGCTTCGAAGTACAATGTTTTATTCTCTATTCGACTAGGCGTTATCGAAGAATAATTGTAAATCTAATTGTTTAAAAATAAAAATAGTTAGTAATCCAAAGGGGAAAGGTAAGCTAAAATAACCAAGCTAAACGTCTTTAGGGAAATTCAAGAGTCAGCAAAAATCCTCCACACCGCGCCCATAATTTTCAAGTTGTGATGACAAGATTATTTTTTTATGCCATTCCTTCCAAGAGCATATGAATAATTTAAATAATATATATAAAATAACGCTTTAATTAACCTTTAACAATATATTAAAAATTCATAACGTCTTAACTTTTGCCACCGCTCTTTGATATGATACCATACTTAACTTTACGCCCATCCAAAAATTCATAAGTACGCAGCGTTAGGTGCAAAGTTTTGACTTCCAGTCGTTTAAAATTGAAACAACGGAACCTTCGTCACTAAGGTTATATATAATTTGAAATCATTTCTAAATACCAACATTTTAGGCAATGACAACATACCATGCTCGACAAAAATATCTATTGCTTTTGCTCCATCGTAGCAATTGTATATTTGAGCAAGTTGAGGTCACACCTACCACAAATCGTTTTTACAACAAAAATCATATTTCCGTGTCTTTTCTTTTGCCCATTATTTCTTACATTTTCAATGTCTCTGAGCCGAAAAATCAAATAAAACGCGATTTTTTACTCCTAGATTTTAATTATATTTTTTTCTATATAAATTTCTGATAAATAAGAAGCTCAAATTTCCAGGAAGAATGTAAAAAATATTACCAAAAAATGAAATAAGGCTAGCATGGTTATTGACCGGAATTTTTTTACAAATCCGAGTATACGAAGATAATAAGATGTACACACGTACGTAGAATATACTTTCGAGTTATCCATAGCTTGTTAGTTATCATCCCCTTATTCCTTTTGAGAATCCAACTACTCTACAAAGTAGTAATTGGTACTTAGATCGCAATAAAAAAGACTTCTTAAATATTACAGTCCCTCTAAAAAGAGATTTTTGTGAGGCGATCGTTACTTTTAATTTGCCTAATCATTTCGTGGTAAAAAACCTTGATTGAGCTTATTTTATTAGTATACTAAAACACTATAATCGGAACACAAACTAAACTTAATGTGGTGTTTGTTGTTTCTAGATCTAATGAAAATCATTAAATGATTTTAAGTATCGTTGTTTCTAATACAAAATTGTATTTAATTCCAATATAAAAGTTTATATATAAAAATGTCTGAATTAAAATTTTAATTGAGACCGTCATGGTCTGCTGATGGCCGAGGTTTAATAAGGCAAATGAATATTAAATTCTACAAAACAAACTAAGACTAACTGGAAATAGAATTTCATTTTAATACTTTGACTTAAAAACTCTCAGTCCCCGCACATAACGTCAACAGGTATTTTATAGCATATTAAAACTCAGGGTGAAAAAGCAAAACTGATGATTAAAGAAAAAGATAAAAGCTAATGAATTACTCTAAAATGGTGGAAGAGAATATAATTCTGCACATAAATAAGAAAGAAATACATAAAACGTTTTTCAACGAACGTTAATTTCTAGTTCAAGAAATATGCGGACAGAAAGTACTCAACTATAATTGAGCATACAAAAATGAAATAAGATAGAAAGATAGGTAAATGAGGCCAAACAAGAGAATAGTTTGTCTTCTAATCGTTATTTTTTCCTACCGTTAGCCATGAGGTAATTCTTGGCTCATTCGTATTTCGAACTCAATGAGAAAACCATTATCTAATGTATGTTAAGCATAAGTGAGGAGAAGGATTTAAAAGGCAAGGTCAAATAGCCTTTGGGACTATTACTGTGGAAGAGAGATTAAAACATCCTTCAATCAATACTAAAAATAAACACCTTGTCCAACAGCTACTTTTCGGCTAACATACAATTCAACTTCTTTAATGTAGACGTTTATATCTTGTCGAACTTAAAATGGTTCATGACCCTGATAACGCATTTTTACTTTTTAAATTCAATATGGAAGGAATATGGCTCCTTTAGAACATTCCAGTTACATAAATATATTAGCCACCTGCACCTCATCTTAAATTGCTCATTTAAATAGAGCTACTTCACTAACAAAGGCGTGGGTGTACTAAACCCTAGATTACTAATCATAAAAGCGAAATGCTACTCTGAGTTATTTCAAGTGCGATGCTTGGCTGTAATTAGATTACTGGAACGTAGAAGGCTTAAGAAGCAATAAACCGAGCACCTAGTATAGTTCTACCGATAATTTAATAAGTGCCACTCCTATGGCATTATGTTTTTTTTCTAAATAATGAACTTAGATAAATGATTTACAACTTACTACAACAATATTATTATTTTCTATTTATTATATTCAAGCAGTTTTGATAAAGGATAGGATAAGGTATACTTGCCAAGTTAAAAAATCAATTTGTGTTTTTTTTTACTTGGTTTGTCATAAACAATATTAAGTTATGAAATTTTGTGAAGAATCAAAGGACATTAAGTATGCTACATAGGTGTGTGTATTCTTTTGTCCACCAAATAGAGGCCAAGTTACCACGGTCAAGATTAATAGGGAAAAAGTTTCGGACTAATATTAATATAATTGGATTAAAAGTTTAGCCCTATTGTTTTGAAAACGCTATACTTTTCACATTTTATTATTATTTCCTCTTCCTTGCAAGGATGTAAAGGCGAAATATCGTCGATAGTTCTTTTTTAAATTCTCCTGGAAAGCGTATATGACCGCAACCACTCGATAGGTATTGCTAACCATTTTTTACTCTCTCATTGTGCATTTGTAATCTACCTAAGTCATAAATAATGAGTAAAAATTAACTTTCTTCCTCACTAAACCTCAGATTCAGCAACATATTAAAATATAGGATAGTTAACATTTAAACCTCCTTCCATTATTCAAATGCATTTGTGTTCCCTTCAGGTTCAATCATATTTACTTAATTATTTACCCGATAAAGTGGAACGCACCAATTTTCTTTAGAATTAACAAATGAAGCCCTGTTGAACTTAAAACTAGACCTTCCCCTGGACGGTGGTTTATTGAAGAGTTATAGTAACAAAGATGAAAGTAGGTATGATTTTTTTCAAACTCTGAAGAGACCCCTTCGCGAGGGTTCCACTAATTTGAGCATCCTGCCAAACAATTACGCAATAAAGCATGGAATCGCGTTCTAATCGTTTTTTGTATCGCTCTTAGAAGTCATGCAATTTGATCACCCATCATTTTTTTGGATTAATTACATTAATTACTTTGCTCGCCTAATTAGATGTGTTTTAAAATGCATAAAGTTTTCAGTAAATGCTACAGATTATTAGGTTAATCAGAAATCTGTCAATAACTTGGTTCCATGTCAAAAATTATCTTTTCTTAATTACAGTCGTACTAAATTATAAAAAAGGGGAAACATTCTTAATTTCAGTCTATTCGTTTATATCTACATTGTCCCATTCGTTTTTTCTCAAAAAGACTTACTTCTTAACTAAGAGCTCCTAATTAAAATACAGAGATAAATTAGGGTACAAAGAAAATGGACTCAAATTCCAGATTTGGGAGTATTTGCAGACAATTGATATATTTCACTGTAACTTTGCCTAACTTTCATATACTTGCTATTGTTACAATAGCAGTTCAATTAATCAATATGGCTGATGGGAAGTGGAATCAACTGCTCCTTAGATAGTTGAAATTACAGGAAAGTTTGCCTGGCGAATAATTATAAAAGAGCAATCGGAATAAAAATTCAATCTAGAAAATGAAAGGCCATCCTTTGTTATCTTTGAGTGACTGGTCCTATTATTGAAGTTGAATAAAATCAGCTGAGAAAATACCATCAAAATTGGGCATTAACAAGGTATGTTCATTGGATCAAGCATATTTAAGAAGAAACAATAAAATTCAAGAAAACATGAATTGCAGTATATAATGCCAAATAAAAATGGCAAATATTTTAGCCAAATTCCTACCTACAGTCATAGATATGCCCCTAATAAATATTTCATTTACTTTCGAGCAGTCAAACTTAATTCTACGCCCGATTCATCCCCGATTTGCTTCTTGTTACACCAATTTAAAAAAAAAGAATTGATTAAGAAGATTTATTGTAAGCAATTTGATGATAAATTAATCGATATATCAAGTAGAACAATTTTGTAAGATAGGTGAGGAAATATTTATTATGTTTAATGTTGTTGGAAAATTTGATTTTTAGCTAAGAGTGGGTATTTTGAAGTTTATCTAACCTATTATACTCTAATATTTTACACTTTCTCTTCATAAATGATTGATTATGAAACAAAAGTGTGACTAAAAGCTATAGGAGGACTAAAAGCTATAGGTTGATATGAAAATCTTTAAATTTAAACTATATCCTGGTATTTTAATAAAATGATGCAGAGGTAGGCAAGAAAATAGAGATTTATTAAACCTCAGCCTGTCATGATAATATTTTAGACGTGATATCCCTTTCATTTTAAATATAAGAAAGAAAACTAGAAAAATTTCCAGGTTGCTTTTTTCGCAAGCAATAATGGGTAAGTGGAAGGGACATAGAGTATGAGGATAAAGCAATCTAGGAAAGAGGACGGCATTATCCTTTAAAATGATGTAGGGGATAAGAATCTTGCAAGAAGGAAAAGTAATTAAAACATTCAAATTTAATCTTGATGTCCTATTGGCAATATCAAGAGTGATATTTTTATTTAACAATCCTATTATGACCCAAGGGATGATACTCCATTTTACCCCTAGCTTTTCCTCGTCCTTCGCTCCCTTACTCACCTAGACACTCTTCAAAAACTCCAATTACCTTTTCTTACCACTTCCTTTTACCACAATCTTAAAAAACATGCATGCCCCTAAGTGCCGTTTTAACATCCTCTACTTATTCTCAAATATAACCATTATTTCCCTCCGCTAAATTAATCGTTTTCTGAACCTCAACCTCTTTACATCATCACTCTACTCCCCTCAAATCACGAGCGCTCATCCATATAATGGAATAGGCGCTCACTGTGAGCAAGCACCGGCACTTCACCTGTCGTCACGAAACGATTTTTGCCAAGTACCTTCGAGACATACCGGTGTAAGACCTCTTTGAGGTTCTTTCTGCCTAAGGGTTGGGACCCTCGCCAGCAAGGAAAATACGCTCATCCCTAGGCAATTACTATAATTCAATTGCCTTGCGTCGACCACTATATTAATTGGGATATAGATACCCCCTATCTGTAAACATGATATTCACCCATATCTACCAGCCACTATTCGTTGCTTTAATTCAAATAGTTTAGTCATGTCAGCTCTTCTTGCCTAAAGATAGCAGTTCTGTTTACAAAATGTGGCGTTTGAGAACACCACCCATTTTAAAACAATTGTACACTGTAAATTCTGTTCAGAAAGATACCCAGGATTCTTCTATGACCTACTCAACTTTAAGTTTGATTTAGAAGTCCAGTTTATCTGATATACTTATATGGTTAGCCAGAAAGTCATGACTTACTTATGAATCGAAAGGTAAACAACAAATTATAAGGAGCAACATTAACTTTTATTCTTCACAATAAAGTCTATCATTCTCTATGATATTATTCCAGCGATCAGCCAGCTACTGAATATGGCCCAGATACCAGTCATCTGGCTTTGATTAAAAAAATTGTAAACAAGATTCCTTTACTCCAACAAAAGTTTTAAATCGCTGGTCTGGTAAGAAGTGTACCATTGATCAGAATAGGCCATAATCGCTCGGAGAGGCATCAGGACTAAATGCTGGATGTGGAAGAATTTAAACACCGTCCATCTGTTTGAAATTCTCCATAGTAAACCTAGCAGTGTGTGGCCTCGCATTGTCTTGATGAAACAAAACCTAATCTCGGTTGATCAAATTAGAATACTCCTTTTTTATTTTGTTGTACATGAAGTATAGTTGCTGGCAATGCACTTTAGCTTTGATGGTGCAACCATATGGAACAATCTCAAATTGCAGTACTACTTAGAAATTCCGCCAAACAGAGATCATGACCATCTTGTGAAACTGATTTCCTTTGAAATGGATGCCGGTTGTTCACCTTGCGGAACCCATTTCATCTCCCGATCGTGATTAACCTAGTACATCCACTTCACAATTCCCCTTGAGAATAGGTTATGCATTGGTTTATTTAGAAGTTTTCCTGCAAATCTCTATTCTACGGGCAGTTTGTGCTTCGCTGAGGTCATATGGATCCAATCGTAGCTTCTTGTGAACAAAATCCATTTGATGCAATCGGCTCAGCACAGTCTGATGGGATGACACTCCAACAAAGTTTGCAAGATCAGGGCTGCTTGCAAAAGATTCAACTTTAAATGCTGCCACTGAAGCCTTGCTGACAAATCTTATGGTCGGCAGGAAAGTGGTTGATCCTCAAGGGTAAGATATTCGAATGCTGAAACGTCTTTACCACCTCAACACGATCATTTAACTTTCTATAACCAGATTCCTTTCTAAATCTGTATATCCGAAAATACTAGAAGTACCTCCAGATATCCCTAACCTATAGGCTTCTTCACAAATACCAACCCTTTAAACCTTTCCTAAAATTTCTATCCCCCCTTCAGAGACATATGTACTGAATCCCCTCCCCCAATGACCTCAGGAATATCATTCCATCAGCCTCGGATAAAAAACGCCTTCCAAGTCTGTCTTTAAAGCTTTATCTTAAATCCCTTCCTAAAATCTACCCCAGAAGTTCACTTTAAATCCCTCTCCAGATACCAAACAGGCTCTTCCCTAAATCCCTAAATTCTCAATGAATATCGCTAATTTACTCCCACAACGGTCAACTCTCACTGATATTTCAACAGCTCAAACCATGTCCTAATTTCTTTACTCACCTCTAAAGTTGTGGGAAGTAACTATTACCTTTTTCCACCTAAACTGTTCCTCCCTTCTGAAATGACACCCTCATATAACGCCCGAATCCTAACTATTCTAAAATTCCCAGAACACGCATCCCGTGATCTTAGAGTAGCTAAAGCCTCTTGTTCATCTCATCTTCTCCGGCAGCCTATTTGTGACCTCTTGTCCTAGCGATGAATCATAAATTTTGAATCTCTGACTTTCCATTTCGTCTATCCCATAGTGCCAAATTGGAATTGCGTTTGTTTACTAACGGAACTAATATTGAAATTTTCTAAATTATTATCATCTTCGTTTCCTGTTTCAGGAGGTAATCATTGGTATTCGACACGTTCGCTTTTACCAAGAATAAAAGTGCATTGTATTCTCGGTCTACGCCCGCAGCAAGACCGTCAATTCATTGACACTATCTTAGATCTTATAATTTAGCTCTCCATAACCTTCATTTTTAAGAGCTTTTAACCGTAACAAACTCGCCTAAAGGCAATTATTATCGGTCGACTCTCCTTTTGCCCCCTCTCATAGCCCTAATGAACGAGCTGTTTCTTTATATATGAACACCGGCTCGCTATCTATCAGGACTATTTGACGACATTCTTTCTGTCTTCATCTTTCCAGATTTTTTAATAGAGCACAGCTTGAATTCTCTTGGGTTGTGTCCCAGAAAGATTGCTGTGGCAACGATCTTCCTGTTTAACTCAAGCTATTCCACCATATATCAACTGTCTCTAGATAAGGAGGTCACTTCCTGAGAGCATACTGAGCTAATATATTTGTAGAGCAATCAACCTTGGAGAGAAATCACTCAGGTTGATAAATAGTCTATGCCTACAGCAGCGTATATTGAAGTTTTGGAGCATAGTTTGCACATGGTTGAAGACTCTCTCCTTATACGTCTATGAAACTCCCAATGGTCGAAGAATAGAGTTGAAATATAATTACCTAGCCTCTTAAATAATTTGTATACGTAAAATTAAACCACACATGGATGAGCGTCGTATGATATCCTTGAAAACCGTAATAAAATATTTTTAACAGAGAAAATTACGCGAAAATTCTAGCAATAAATCGAAAGAGTGATTAGAATATTTAACAAGTATTCCATATGCATTCAGAAAGAATCACCCACCTCAGGCTAATTATTTTTTGGTCTATGAATGAAAAAATACGCTAGAAATAGAAACATGCTAAGACATAAAAAGAATTTGCATCGATATTGGTACAACTGTTGATAGCAACAGATTATTTAAAGGAAATTATATTACTACACTTAAGCATTTTCTTGCCATTTTGTTATCCAAGATAATTCTTAAATTCGTGGCGAAGTTTAAAAAAGAGAAAGATCGCGCCAAAACAAAATGAATGACTACTGAATTACTCTAGAAAAGAATAAAAGAAATAAAAATACTTTGAACCTTTGTTGATATTCAAATTAGACCTTTTGGAGGGGTTTGGTTGGTTCGACTGCTTGGTTTGTTTACCTTTGGAGTCGACTTTGTTTTGGAATTATTATTGGATTGCTTTTGTTGAACATGTTGTAATTAAAATTTTGATCTTGAACTTTGTTCTCAAATTTTTATTTTGTATTTTTTTTTGCTTGACCTAGGCCACTTGAGTTTGGTTGGAATTGTTGGATATTTCAATGATATAGTAATTGGTTCTTCAGTTAGGACAGTAGCTGCCTAAGTTAGTTAGACTTGTTTGGACCTTTAATTTATCCTTAGCCCCAAAATAATTTTAAGGCTTCTCAATCGGCTTACAGTTAAGCAATTATATTTTATGTATTAAAGATTTTAAAAATAATTCTAATATAATTTTTTACAAATCAATTTTGTTTAAATAACTGTTAGTGAATTAAGTTACCTTCCAGAATTTATTTGTATATATTTTGTGATTGTGTTTATTTTAAACTAAATTATGTTTTCTGCAGAAGAAGATAAATTCTATACAGAATCTAAACAAGTTATTGCTCGACATATTAGAACTAGAGCTGTGTATAAAAGAAAAATTACCTTGATGCTTAAACGATTAAATGAAGCTCATTTAAAAAGGACTTTAACTATTTCTTTATATAAAACTCATCTTACAAGTATAGAAAAGCTGTTACACAATATAAAAGAAATAAATAATAAAATTTCAACAATTCTTGTTAGAGATAATTTCCAAATATATAATTTTTCTTTTTAGGAAAATGAGCTTGATGTTCAGGTTGATTATCTTTTTAATATTAGTTCTGAATTAACTGTATTCGAATCTTAAAAAGAAAAATTTACTAATCAACTAGATAATTCGAATTTAAATTCAACTGAGCAGTTTTTATCTGCCTTAACAAATAAAATGACCTTAAATGAAGGAAAGCTTTCCCCACGTCAATGTGGCAACTTTTAAGGTTTAGCAGAGGATAAGTTCGCAATTGGTACCTTTTGAATCAGTTCAATAATGTTATTTATACTCGTCATAATCTGACTGATGCAGCTAAGTTAGCTTATCTTAAAAGCTATTTGCTTGGCTATGATTTCAAAGTTATTAGTCACTTTTCCATAAATGATGAAAATTATTCTGTAACTATCAAATTGCTTAAAGATGAATTTTTAGATATCCCTTTTCTTATTGGTGAAACTTTTAAAAGGATAATTGATTAAAAACTAGAAGATAGTAATTTTCAGGCATATTAAATATATTTAAATTAAGTAAGAACCTCTATATATGAACTTAAAAATCATGGCTTAGATTTTCTTGAGAAAGACACACCAAGTTGTGCATTATTAAGTCACATCATATTTTATAAATTGCCTAAGCCTTTGAAAAATGAATTGGTACACAAGGTGAACAATAACTACCCTTCTTTGAATCAAATTTTGGTAATTATAATGAAGTTTTGAAAAATTAAACAAAACTACTAGACTAAATACTTCTAAATTTAAACTTAAGAGGGAAATGCCTAAACTAAAAATTTTGGTAAGAGGAACCAAAAGCAAGAACCTTTAAAACACTCAACAAGTTTCTTACAAAACTTAAAGACTTATAATAAAATAAATGAGAAGGGTTCTAGTGCTGCATATTTGACAAATCAAACATGAAAAATCATTTTCTGGAGAAGGCAGGAACTTTGAATATGGACAATGTAAATTTTGTAATGTTTCTAGATACTCTATGAATAAATGTAATAAATTTCAAACTTTAAATGCCAGATTGAAAAGGCGTGAAGAGCTTTCTTTATGTAAAAGCTGTTCTGGTATAAAACATTCCCAGAATGAATGTAACAATAAACTTTATTTTATGTGTAATAAATGTAGCCAATATAACCACATAAGGGCTATATGTCCTAACCAGCAAGATAACTCTGTAAATTTATGTTTCAAAACTAATAAAAAGGGGAACCGGTATTTGATTTTATCTACCAATACATGGGAAATAAGCAGATGTTCTAAAATTGAAAAGATCCGCTGTTTAATTGACTCAGGAAGCCAAAGATCATATCTTTTTCCAAGGTAGCTAAAGGATAATTATGATAGTTTACATGAACCAAATTACAGTATACAGACCTTTATTAGTTTGGAAGAAAGAAATTTTAAACAGGTAGCTTTAAATGTGGGCCTGAGTGATACCTATAAAATAGCAATGCCCTTCTTAATTGACAATCGGTTAAATTACAATGGTATGGGTACTGCCATAAATAACTTGGTTAATAAAGGGTTCCAATAAGCTGATGTAGCCTTTCTCAAAATCACTTATTGTTCAATATGGAAGCTTTGATAGGAATTGATATCCTTTAGTTTTTCCCTTCTTTAAATTTGGGTTAATGCATGAATGGAAGCTATTATTGGATAAAGTATAAATTAATTCCATTTGAAATGTTGAACATTTTTTAACTTAACATCAGTTAAAAGAATATTATAAAATAAATAACGTAGATTTAGAAAGTGATAGACAAAATATATTGGTTAATTTAATCATGAATCCTATTAAGTATTACTTTAATCCTCTAGCAAATATCGTTACAGATTCTGAAATTGATAATGAAAATTTATTTTCTTTTGAATCTTTTGGTATTGAGAGTCACGAGCACTTACTATCTTATGATGAATTAAACATTCAAGAATTTAGAGAGAACCTAGAATTTATAGATGGGCATTATCATGTTATAGATATACAACTATAGTTTTTAGATTTACTTCTTCACCTTTTTTATCTTACATTATGGAATGCAATATTATGTCTCTCAATACCCTAAAGATATATGTACGGAAATTTTCAACAACAACTTTTACGTAGATAATTTGATATTTACAGGAAATACTCTGAATGAGTTAAAATATATTTATGAACAAGCTTTTCAGAGAATGTCAGAAGGAGGTTTTAATTTGAGGTCATGGAATACCAACTGTGATACACTGCAAAATATTATGAAAACTAATGGTACGCTAGTGGAGCATAACTAACCCTATGATAAGATATTGGGTTATCTGTATAGTGTGTTAAATGATAAAATTAGTTTGTCACCAGTATATTGTAATCAAGAAGCTGATACTAAACGTTTACTGTTAGCTGAAATTTCAAGGTTGTTTGATCTTCTGGGATTTGCACTTCCTGTAACAATTAGAGTAAGATTGATGATCAGACAAATTTGGCTTTTAAAATGTGACAGTTGAAATTATTTCAGAATGGAAACAAAATTGCCTCTGATTTTGACAACCTTTCTTTAAATACTTTTCCTAGAAGTGCAAAGAATGTTAAAAGTTATTATGGACTATATTTATTCCGTGACAGCGCACAAACATGTTATGGGTTTGTGGCTTATGCTTGTGGATCAGAGGGATGCAATTTTTTATTTGCCAAGAGTAAGGTTGCTCCCTGCAAACGAAGGAGTATTCCTGTACTGGAGCTAATGATCGTTTTATTAGCCCTCAAGTTCCTACCTTCCGTCTTAGTAGCCTATAGTAAAATTAACTTTGAATTCATAAATATTTGTGTAGATGCTCAAGTAGTTCTTTCCTGGATCTGCACTGGTGATCTCAAAACTAAATCTAAATTTACTCTTAATAGAATTAAAGATCTTAAAAACCTGGTTAATGTAATAAAAGGTAACTTTAAGTTACATATTTATTTTAGATATATTGATACAAGGAAAAACGTGCCGACTTAATAATTAGGGGTCTGACATATAAAAAATATGTTGAAAATAATGAACCTTGGATGCATTGGCATGATTGAATTTGTAATAATATTAAAAGTGACCCAAATATCAGTTGATGTGTCTATCTCCTGAAGTCATGAGTTTTAATATAGTAAGCTCAGGAGTCATCAAGGTTTATATTAAGCCCCCTCCCATTATTGATTTCACTAAATTTTATAATTTTACCAAGCTTTTGAAGGTGACAAAGTGCATTTTTAAATGGATGCCTTCTGTTAAGAACTGCAATCCATTTGAAAAGGTAATGAAGTGCTTATTGAAAATTATGCAACCAGAAATTTTCCTGATGAAATTAAATTTCTTGAAAGTGTAAACAAAGTAGATTTAATACCAAATTTAGTGAATAACTTCAACTTATTCCTTGATACCAATGGCTTACTGAGATTAAAAGGAAGGCTTTCTAAATGCCTTTACTTTGATTATTATGTTTTAAACTCTATTTTATTAGGTAAAGAACATTACCTGACTAAACTATTATTAATCTATCATTGTAATTGTAAAGTTCAACATCTTCGACTCGGTAATACCTTAAACCAACTCAGAATTGGGGGATTCTGGATTCCCAAGGCCAGACTGTCTATTAATAAAACTTTCAATGATTGTATAATATGTAAAATGGTAAATGATTTTGCCTTTAATTATCTTAAATTAGCAGATTTACCGAAACGTAGAATGAATTTAGTAAAACCTTTTAATCATGTGGGAGTGGATTTCACTGGTCATGTTTGGGTTTAAGATCAAGTAACAGGGATGAATCGCAAAATGTTTATCCTTGTTTTTACTTGTTCAAATATACGAGTACAAGCTATTTAAATGGAGCTTCTCCAAAACATGTCAACAAAGTGTTTTTTACTTGCATTTAAAAGGGTTTGCCACTTGTCCACCATCCTTTCTTATTTGTACAGCGATAATGCCAAAACTTTTAAGAAGGGTGGAAATATCTTATCTGAAACTTTAAATTCTGGAGAGTTCAATGAAGAACTTGGTAGAAATAATATTAGACATATAATAATTCCATTGTGTTCAGCCTGGGTAGGTGCCACATGGGAAAAACTTATTAGGGTCTTAAAGAGTTGCCTGTATAAAATAATAGATCGTCAAAGATTTTGAATTTTAAACTGTACTTTCTAAAGTACAAAATGCTATAAACTCTATGTGGATGATTTGGAAGTTATTACCCCAATTCTTTTTTGAAGTTTAATTGTAATTCTAGCTTAGTTTTTAAGGAGACAACTGAATTAAATATTAATGCTGATCCTGATACTTTAGAAAATATTTATAAGTTCAGTAGCAGATTTTCCAAAACTTGAGAAAAATTGGTATGAAGAACACTTGCTAAGTTTAAGAGAGCATGGGAAAATAGAATAAAGGTTGAGAAAATTGTCCTCATAAAGCAATTAAATAAACCTAGACCCTTTTGGCTCCTTGGAAAAATAATTGAAATTGCAATTTCTTTTAATAACAAAATTAGATCTGTTAAAGTTAAACAAAGTAATGGACTAGTTTTGCATCACTCAATAAGGAATTTATATCCATTTGAACTTTCCATTACCCATGAAGATCGGAATAACTCGAGAAAAGAGGATATGGCCTTAGAAAATGGTCTAATATTAGAAATTCAAAAAATGAAAATATAAATGAACCTTTAAATTCTAGTACTACTACTGAAGGTAGACCTAAAAGAAAGGCTGCTCTTAAATTTACAGACTTTATGCAACAAAATCTTGAATATCTTTAAATAAAACTATTTTGACATGTTAATGTTATTTATTTGCATTTTTATCAATGGAACCCTGTTGTTGGAGTGTAAAAGAATTAAGAATACTTCGAACCTTTGTTGATATTCAAATTAAGTTTAAATATTTAATTTGATCCTGAACTTTGTTCTCAAATTTGTATTTTGTATTTATTTTGCTTCACTTAGACCACTTGAGTTTAGCTGGAATTGTTGGATATTTCATTGATATAATAATTGGTACTTTAGTTAGGACAGTAGCTTAGGTTACTTAGACTTGTTTGGACCTATAATTTATATAGTGAGTTAAAAACTTATCTATAAGACGATGTTTAGGACATCATTATCCCCAAAAATAATTTGGAAGGCCTCTAAAAAAAAATAACTCTACTAAGAAATTTAGAAACTAAATGTCTAAATGACAGTATCCTCACTAAAAATATGACAGGAAAATATATCAGAAAGATTTTCCAATATTACGGCAATTCTTTTAAATTGAGACCAAATCAACTTAAACAGATATAGTTGTCGGATATGAGTCTTTTCGACAAAAGCCATAATAACCACGGAGAAGAATCAATTGAGACGTACTCGTATTCTAATATACTGATCTCAACAAGGCAACTAAAAACAAAAAAGAAAATAATGCAAAATATATTACAAAGTTATTGAAAATAATTTCGAAAGTAAAAACAAATGAAACAGATTAAACTTAACTGATGAAACAAGATATTATTGATAGAGAAAAAAATGACAACACGACGGAAAAATATCAACGAAAGAAAAAATCAAAGAAGGAATCGAATAATTTATGATTGCAATGGACACTAGACAGAAGGGTCAGTCAAAGTGAGAGACAGATCGAAATAATAAAATAAGTGAAAAATTAATGAGTGATATAATAATTAAATGAAGATAAAAATACCATATCAAAAGAATAACTTAATTGAGTTGAAAGTAAATCGCTTAATTATATATATACGAGTATTTAAATTGGTTTGTTGGTTATTGTTCTGCTAATTTTGATTGTATCGATAGATATAGTTTTCTATCTTCGTCAGCGGGGAGTAACAGTGTGCTGCACCCTTTCATTCCCAGCCACCAGGGATAGAGAAAATTGCATCATCACAAACTGTAGGGGAACCTTTACAATTTGCCCTGTGACGTATACAAAAAGGCTAGAGCCCTTTTATCATAAACAAATTTCAAAATTCATTATTGTTTTGGTGTTATATTATTAAATTATATGTATATATAAAAACTTGATGGTAATATTCATGTAACTCCCTCGAATTTATTCAGTTATGATATTCCTTTGAAGAGTCACTTCGACGAAACTAACTAAATACACCTTCTGTGAGCATTAATTTCTTAATAGAATACATGACGGGGTATCAGCCAACCTTAGGAAAACTTGGCGATGCCGTCTTGTCGATCATTTTAACAATCTGATTAGAAATGTCATAGGGAAGAGAGATCTATTTTTATTATACCCGTGCATATCTCCCGCGGACGGTGTATCACATGGCCAGAGACACTTCCACTTCACCATTCGCGCACATTATCCGCTACTTAAACAAGCTCAACCACTTACTACATTTTTTCATCTATCATCAGAGTTTGGCTATCCGGTTTCCCCAGAAAACTTTATTACTTAAGTTTGTGTGTCACCCTACCCAGTTCGTCCTCTCCTAACCATTTATCTTCATTCATTTCTATCCCTAGCATGCCTTTCTGCCTCCTGGATGCTCAGGCTCCGTCTAGCAAGGACATCTCTCGTACACTCCATCCACCCCCTTCTCGGACGTGCACGCTGTCTCTTTCCAATCACTCGAGATCTATACACTCTCTTTACCAGCCTTTTATTATTTATTCTGTCCAGGGGACCATACCATCTCATCACACCTCTAACAGCTCTTTCAAGCAAACTCACTTTACTTCCAAATCTCTCTCGTACTCTTTCGTTTCTCACCATGTCAATCAACTTCACATCACAAATACTTCTCAGATATTTCATTTCCATAACTTCAACTCTCTTCCTTTAGTTCACACTATACGCCCATGTTTCACATCTATAAAGAGCAGTGGTAACCACTAATCCCTCGCTCAATCCCATTTGCACCTGCCTGCTCATTCTCTTACCCTTCTTGAGATTCCTTATTGCACCATATGCTTGCACTCCTTTTTACATTCGCTGCAATATTTTATTTCACCAGTTCCATCAGCTACCAGATCCACATCCAGATACTTAAAACACTGAACTTCTTCTAGGCTCCTCCCATTTAGACTCACTTGCAGCCTACTCGTTCCTTCCTTATTGCACCGCATTACCTTACTTTTGCCTTCATTCACACTGAGCTTCCTTTTGTAATAGCTAATCTCAAAAACATCAAAGGGTACCTGTAGTTTCCCTTTTGAGTCAGCCACCCGCACTAAATCATCCACAAACAACAATTTTTCTAGCTCGTACTTCTCTCCAACTTCACTTACTGATGCTGCACCCTTACCTCCCACTCTCCTTTTCACCTTTCTCAACACGCATCTAATAGCAGGCTAAAATACATTAATTGCACTTCCATTCAAAATGCTATAAGAGAAATGTGAAAGAAAAAACTCAAAAAATAGGTCTATCATATACAACATAAAAAGTGGTCTGGGATGAAACTTCACTCTCACCTGTACCACTGGGAGCTCTGGATATTAATGAAGGTAGTTATACTACTAAAACTTCAAAGTAGACATATCGAGGCTGTTTTTCATTTTCGCCTAATAAAAAATAACTTCCAAGCGAATATTTTATTTAGGATATTTCCCTATTTAGCTGTTTACACGTCATTTTTTTACAGCAGAATGACTTGCACACACATGCGCATTTGTATATTGTGCAAGAAAAGGCTCAGTTACTTTTTATACAACGCGAGAAGGAAGAACTTCGGGAGCTATTAGTAAAGCGCGAGCAGGAAACACCACAGATAGGGTTTGTTAAGAACGAACCGAAAGAACTTGGGTACTGTTTGCACAGAGTGAAAAGAAAGAAACTCTAGCATACTTTGTAAAGGGCGAGCAGGAAGAACTTCTGGTACTGTTTGTACAGCATGAGTAAGGAGAACATTGGTTACTATTACTAGAACGCGAGCAGTAAAAACCTCGTGTAATGTTTGTACAGCCTGAGCAAAAAGAACTTCGGGTACTGTTTGTACGGAGCAAGCAGTAAGAACCTAAAGTACTGTTCGTAAAGAGTGAGCTGAAGCAATCTCGGTTTCTCTTTGTACGACGCTAGCAGGAAGAAGCTCTGTTACTGTTTACCAAGCGCGAAGAAGTGCCTTGATGCTGTTTATACAGCGTGAACAGGAAGAACTTCGGGTACCATTTGTAAAACGTGAGCAGGCCGAAACTCGGGTATTGTTTGTACAGCGTGAGCAGGAAAAATCTCGGTTACTCTTTGTACCGCGCAACAAAAACAACCTGGATATCAGTTGTACAACGCGAACAGGAAGAAACTCGACTGCTATTAGAATAGCGCGAGCTAGAAAAACATCTGGTACTGTTTGTACAGCGCGAGAACGAAAAACATGGATTACTATTTGTACAGAAGGATAATTCGCCTCAAAAAACCTCCTTCTCCTTCCATAACCTTCTTTATAACGCAGATTATTTGTAATATTTCTCACTACTACTCTCGGTCATCCTCGACTCATTGCAATCTTTTGAGCCATCTCACTACAAAAGCAGAAACCTGCGCGTGCAACTCTCCTACGCAACTAACTTATTGTTCAGGTTTTATCACTCTCAGGTACCTTAGCCGCGCTGCAGTGTTTTTAATAGAAGTCTAATTAAATCAAATTTATCGCACTAATTATTTTGCATACAAATCCAGTTCCTTGATTTTAATAAGTTAAAGTAATTACTAACAGCCTTAGTAATTATCAAGAATCAATAAATTTGTGCACATTAATTGTTTCATTTACGCATTCGAGTATTATAACTATCACGTAATTAATCAATACTATCTAGTGTATTGAAACAATAAAGCACCCAAAATGTTTCCAAGCATTCAACCAGAGGGTATACATTAAACGTTCTAAATACGCTCCTAAATTAGTTAATGCCCTAATTGGTTTCGAAGACGAAACAACAAGGGAAGTAAAGCCTGAAACTCAGAATTGTTCTAGATCTTCGAGGTAACAACAACGCACAACTCTCATGTGCAAGTGGTTTCTCTGCCCCCCACCCCCCACCTCCGTGTAAATCTCATCATCGGCTTAGTTTATGGTCAAGGTCGTTCGAGCGTCCCTTGGTCAATATTGTCTGTTTGTTTGTACGGTGACCGTCCTCACCACGTCTTCCCTTTCCTTCCTTAGCTGCTGAAGACCCATCTAAATCTAGCATGTGTATAGCTCATTCTGAAACGACTTTTAATTTTGTAAAATAATATTACTTTGCATATTAATAAAGTTATTTTTGTACCCGTTTTCTGTTATCCTGGAACTCCAAGATAGTCGACTATTGACCAACCTACTTTCAGTTAATTTGCACTTTGCTTATATTGTAAACTTCCCACGCACTCATAAAGCAGAAAGGGCGAACTTTAACCTTTCTACGATATCTATATTAAACTGGTGTAAGGTGTGCGGGGTTAACCTATGACATATATATTAATTTGGTATAGGTTTATGGGGTTAATCTTGGTGAATCAATTTATTAAAATATGATCAATCTATTGGTTAATCTTAGTTAAAATTGTTAATTATTGGATAATCTTAGTTTAACTCTGGAGTTTAAATGGTGAGAAATAACCATTACATACTTAGTTGCGAATTGTAATTGTTCCCGTTCTCATTTATTTTATTGGGGGGGGGATTGATTGTCGAGTGACCGTGCTCAACTATTAATCTTATTCAGCCACGAAATTGAATTGTTGTCCTTCGAGGCTTTATCTTGTTCGTGCGTGAAGGAAACCATAATTCCACCATACTCGTTGTTGTGCGTTAATTTAATTCTTTTTGTTGTGCCCATCGCGTAAACCAGCAAGCATGTCACCGCCTAAAATTTTTAAGGCCCAAGGTGAGTCACTCGGACTCAGTGGAAAAGATTTTAAGGCCTACATCAAAGGAAGAAGAAAGAAGATAAAGAGCCGAAAGAAGAGGCACAGAAGAAAAGGAACGAGAGGAACGAGAGGAACGAGAGAGAATTCACTCTCATGAATTGGAGAGGAGCAAAGCGAGGAACGAGACGCTCTCCATAAACTCTTCAAGTGTTAGGCTAGAAGCACCGCAGTCTGCGACCATAGAGCTCCCCGTCTTTAGGGAAGGCAAAGACTTTGGGTCTTATCTCACTCATTTGGAAAAGATCTTCGAAGTGAACCAGCGGGACATCGAGACGGACGCCGTAGCGTAATTATTGCCCCTGTTGAGTTCTCAACTCAGGAATATTTCTATCTCCATTCTATCAGAGGCAACAATTGATTACTCATCATTAAAAGCTGAGTTTCTCGCCGCTTAAAACATGATCCCGGATTTCCTTTGAAGCTAAATTTAGGTACTGTCACATTCAACCTACCAGACGTTTCGACAGTTTGGCTACTCCCTACAGCGTCGTCTTCAAGGACCAATTTCTTGCGTCACTCCCTTCGGAAATCATATCCTTCGTGAAGGACCGGAGGTGTCTTACTCTTTAGAAATGCATCGAGGAGACAGACGTCTACGCGGCTAGCCACAGCTGATATCCGAAAGAAGAGAAGAAATCAGAACCCCCATCTCCTAAATCCAAAACCAGCAAGACAAACCCCTCTTCTCGTCGCACCACTGTGATGTTAAGCCCTTTTCGCCAAACCCCCCCCGCTTCGTCTTTCCCCAAGAGGACCATTGTGTGCTATTTCTGTGGATTTCCTGGCCACGTGAGATCTTCTCACCAGGTACATCAGGTCAGTGCCACTGATACGCTCCCACCGTCGACAAATAAAGCCCCCTCTTATTAGAACCAGCCGAATACGGCTGGCCACCAGGTGAACTTTTTGTTCGATAAAAGTACCCCTGTGCAAGTGCTCCCTTTGCCCCCTCCCCCCGTGTAAGCCTTATCATCGGCTTAGTTTACGGTCAAGGTCATTCGAGCGTCCCGTCCCACGGTTAATATTGTCTGTTTATTTGTAGGGGGACCGTCCTCACTACGTCTCTCCTCTCCCTTAGCTGCTAAAGATCCGTGTAAATCTAGTAAATGTATAGCTCTCCAGCTCCTCTCTGTGACGTCTGATGAGTTCAGTCGTCTTCAGTATGCCTGTGATACTCTCTTTGCTGCTTGAGCAAAAGCCGCCTCAGGAGAAATCGAACAAGCTAGAAACGGATCTAGCTACCAGTTCGTCATGATTGACGGCCTCCTCTACCAAAATGTTTGAAGTCTGATCTTCTTCATTTTTTTAGGCAGGGTAGCCCTGATAGTTCCCCGTGATTGTCACCCGATTATCCTCTGTTGCTCATGAGAAACGCTTGGCTAGCCATTTCTCCCTCAGAAAGACATAATTAAAGGTCACGGAACAATCTTACTGGCATGAAATGAAAACGGATATCCAAACCTTGTGATGTTCTTGTGATAAATGTCAATGTTTCTCTACCAAAGGAAAAGTACGACCAGTTCCGTTACAGCCCATGCCCATCGTCACTGAGCCTTTTTCTCAAATTACTATCAACTTAGTGGCACTCCTTTCTCCATCATCTTCCTACTGCCATAGGTATATCCTTACCATCATCGATTTCGCTACAGGGTTTCCAGAGGTTGTACCCCTGAAGGATATAGATTCGATTTCCGTCGCCGAAGCCTTGCTCTCCGTCTTCTCTCGAGTTGGAATCTCTCGAGAAATATTCTCCAACCGTGGAACCTAGTTTACATCCAACAATATGAAATAACTTCATCAGATGCTGGGCGTCAAACCGATCTTTACCAAACCGTTCCAGCCTAGTGGTAATGCGAGGATCAAGAGGCTACATGCCTCTCTGAAGGTCATCCTCCGTATGTTATGTTTGGAAAAGCCTCGCGAGTGGCATAAATATGTTATCACGACTTTATTTTCCCTCAGAGAACTACCAAGGGAGGGGATTTTAGGCTTTGGAACTGCTGTATGGTCGTTTAGTTAGAGGTCCACTTTCCGTACTCAGAGATCTGTGAGAAGATCGTACCATCCAGGAAGACGAAAGGACTAGCTTCCAAAATGTCATTGAGTTGCAAGAGAAGCTGGCAGATTGCTCTTGAATTGCTGCCCAACGCACCGACGTTAGCCGTTCCCGATATAAGACTTATTTTGATCTCAGTTTAAACCGGGCGATGAAGTTCTGGTACTCCTGCTTAGTGATACCAGCAAACTGCTCGTAGCGTGGAATGGCCCTTATAATGTACTGGAGAGACGTGCTAAAGTAGATTATCTTATTAGGGTTCCTCGGGGATCCTGACTTTATCACGCTAACCTGTTAAAAAGGTATCACCGCAGGGCCCAGGTGCAGCAATTGGAAATTTTGGACGAAACTGCCACACTTGAAGAATCAAAGGGCTCCTAAAAGGGATAAATTAATCATCATCGAGAAAGGAGACACCGATTGCTTTCAACTGCCATTAACATCTGATGGTATGATCGACTCTCCTTCATGCAACTACATGCCATGAGTTTGGAACACCGCACCACGATCAGCTATCACAGCTACAAGAATTCATGAAGAGGTACCAGGATGTACCTGCACTCTTTTCCATGACAATTTAATGACCACATACCGGGTACAGGCTAAAAGGTATCCCGTAACTATTCACCTCAAGCCTGCCTTTGAGAAAGAGCTCAAGACTCTGTTTCAGCAAAGTATTATTCAACGCGACTCCTCCTCTCACTGTTCCCCTGTCTTCATGTTCAAGAGAGCGATAGTTCTTGTATGATTGCTATCGACTTCTGTCAGCTCAATTCTATTACAGTTTTTCACGCCGAACCCACTTGCAGCATGAAGGAAGATCTTCATCAGTTTTCGGGTGCCAAATACTTAAGCGAACTTGATCTCTGTAAGGAATATTATGAGGTTCCTCTTTCTGATAATGATAAAGGTCTAACCGCCTTTCCCACTCACTTAGGCCTAATGGAATTCTGTCGCATGCCCTTCGGATTAGTCGCTGCCTGTGCTACCTACATCTGCTTGATGAGACTCGTGATAGCCGGCCTACCCAACCTATACTTCTACTTCGACAACATCTTCGTACATTCTGTGCACTGGGATGAACACCTTGAAGCCATCAATTGCGTGTTTAAACGCCTTCGAGAACATAATCTAAACGTCAAACCATCGGATCTAGTTCTATCCAATATCTCGGTTTCGTTTTCGATGAAAACTCCCTACGACCCCAGCATGACAAGATCAAAGCTATTCGCAGCATACCTCTTCCCACGAGAAAGAAATTGTTGAGATCATTCCTAGGTCTGGTCTCGTTTTACAAAGTATTCATCACTTGAGCTTTCGACTACACAGGCCCATTCTTCAACCTCCTATGGAAGTCTATCCCGGAATCTCTACCTTGGAACGAGGATCTTTTGGAACGCTTCGGTCATTTGAAGGCTGCCATTTCTTCAGAACCGGTCCTACGGCTGCCGAATCCCCAGATAACCTTCGTCCTAAGACCGATGCTTCTCTTCATGGACTGAAAGATGTCCTCCTTCAATAGCACAAGGAATGTCCCAGCCAATTGCCTACGCCAGTACAAAGCTAGTGGACCGTGAAAAGAGGTACTCGACCATCGAGAGGAAATGTCTGACCATCATATTTTCCCTCACTAGAATTGATTTCTACCTTCTTGGTCAAGAGTTCATTTTAGAGGTTCCCAGGGGAAAGAATACTCCTACTAGGCACGATAGGGAAATGTCATCAGCTGTCTGTCTTGGCTGTTGTTGCGTTTCTGCTAAGAAAATGACATACACGGTGCCATGGTTGGCTGAGGGTAGCTTCGAATAAATAATAAGCCGTGAACCAGATAAAAAAAACAACAATGAAAAGTCCTCTAAGAAAAAAACGTTTGGTGGTCCCTTACTCCCATGAGCAGGAAGGGACTACTGCCGGCAGCGCTGATGTTCTAAGGGGTGCATCGGGAGGTCGAGGCATTGAGCCGAATCAAGCAAGGCCCCCAATGAGCGGTGGTCATCAGGCCCTCTCTGGTTTCAATGCTACCGGGAAACAACCTGAGAAAGTTAAGAAAAGAAATGTACATGATAACACTACACCAAATTAGAGAAACACAATATTTGGGCCAAAAGAGGATTATTAGCAATATTTTATAGTAAAATAAAAGACAGAAGAGACGGACATCAGTAAGATAAACTTTTTCAAATTTGGTAGAGATGTTGGAAAGTTCTTATGTGGAGAACCAACTAAGATATACTCCAATAGAGATAAGACAGTGACTGTTCAAGTAAACATCAAAGAATAGAGTGAGAAAATGAAAGAACTTAAAACCCTATGTGGTATAGATGTTATAATTGAGAACAATCATGAATTTAATACAAGTCGAGGGATATAAAAAACAAAGAAACTTTAGATTATACAGAGCAAAAATTTGGGAAAGAAAAAAAGATGAAGGCGACGAACTCATAAATACTGTAGCTTTAAAGCTTACATTCGTTAAAAGAGATCTACCTGATGAATTAAAAATAAGACCAGGAATGCTGAAAAAAGTAAAACCATACATACCTCTACCTAGACGATGTTATAAATGCCAGAACATGGCTCTGAAGAATGCCAGAGAGGACCAACATGTGCCAACTGTGGCGCTCCACATACTGTAAAGGATAGAACATGTGATAAGTACCTACTAGAAATGGAAGTACTAGCAATAAAAACAAAAGATAGAATAAACTTCAAGGAAGTAAGAGAAATAGCATTATCTATGTTTGTGAGAGACGGAATTACATTTGCAGCGGGATTGGAGAACTATGAAAGACCAAAAGTAGCCAGCTCTCAACATAGGAGAAACCTTTTAAGCCCCCCGTAGGGGGGGCGGCAATTTGCCTTCCTGGCCGCCGTGCTGACGGGCCTCAGCTGGCCCCGTCTAGCCCCAGCTTAGCCCCTCTTCCTTCTCTGCTAACTCCTAATCTTCGTCTCCTGTACCTCCTCCCTTACTGTGCCCCTGCTTTTTCGTCGTCACTTTACAACTACCAACCATTTTTTTACTCTTTTGTTTGGCCCTTTCTTCTCCTGCCCATTGACTTCCCCGATCACGACCCGGCGCTCATTTTCATCACACAACCAAATACTCCGATGTAAAGATGTTAGGCGTGGTCACCTTAACCGCTTAGAAGTCTGTCCCCTAGCTTGATCCGCTACTCTGATTAGCCTACCATGCTATGTGTGGGTTTGGTCCGGGGTTTCCAAGGGGTAACGGTGAAGGTGTATAGCGCCCTGCCTAGTGGTACCGGCCGGGGCCAATGTAAAAGGCGCCCAGTAGTGCCGGTCTATTGTTGGGGTCAGTGTGAGCCGCCACGGGAAGTGGTGTTGAATTTCATTTATTGGCCAATGGATACCATTCTTGACTCCCAAACTCTACAAAATGAACAAACAAAACCCCACAAAAAAAACAGAAAAAAGCAAAAAATAAACGACCTCAGAATAATAGTCGGACCGGTTTGTTGGTCCAGATACATAACGCTAAAAACCACAAGAAATGAACCATTCTGTGCACTTAAACTGCGAGAACAACTCCAAGTCGTTACAGAAGAGTCATAACCAGAATTCTCAATCAATCCTGACCAAAGAGAGGCTACAGTTAAAGCCAATTCAGAAAAAATATCAAAAACCTACTGGCCCTCACCGCCTTAGGTGATAATTAAATAAAACCAACGGACAAAAAAAATCACAACCTGAGAGTAAGTACCGTTCTACTTAACAGATTTTTGCCTGGAACCGAAAGTACGGAGGCCTTCATAAGCCAAGGGATCCAATCTGTTTGAAGATGACGGCTATCAAATAGACTCTGTGTCCATCTTTGAGAGAAAATTGCCCATATGCTCAACTCCGCTGAAAATCGCCAAAATAACTTTCAAACAGCAAACCATCGCAGAAATAATTAGATTAGCAGGAACAACAATCTGAATAGAGGAAGAAATGCCACTCTAATTCAATGTCGATCGTGCCTGATATTTGGTCACCCAGCCAAATATAGTAAAACTGATCCACAATTATGCTTCAAATGCAGAGTAAAAAGTACACAACAGTGAACAATAAAAAGCAAAGGAAAAATGCATTAACTATGGAGTAAACCACTACTCATTCAAGCGAGTATGTCCACACTTCAACTTCCATCAGGAGGTATGGATTAGAAATGTCCGTTTTGGCATCCGAAGGCAGCAAGACTTAAAAGACATGGCCGAGGAAGGAAGAAATTTGAGTACTCCAACTTATGCTACAGTTGCTTCCACCACCAAAGCTCCAACCACTTAATTAACTTCCAAACCAACATTCAACCTAACAGCCCTCAACAAAACCTCAATATCCAAGGAAAACACACTAGGACCACTAGAAAGCCCAAAGTTAAAACCTCACCACTAAGCACCCTGAAGCAGACCTACTTAAAGCGCAATCACAATAAGAAGCCACCAAGAATCCACTAAATCTGCCGCTTCCTCCTCCTCACCAACTAAAAGCCCAGAAGTTAAAGCAACCCGAAGAAACAGCTTATCGAGCACAGAAACTATATGCTACGATAACGAGCTACCCTCACCCCTCCACAACAAACTTATAAACTCACAACCCTTGACACCAGACTCCCATTGCCTGGCATGTCAAGCCTAGAAAACAGTACCGTATGGCTCAAACACAGCAACACAAAATAGAAGTACAAAGCCCCTAAAAGACGCTCTCCTTTCCCAAATATCACCACAGATTACCAACCTCTACACCAAGGTCCACATAACCAACTACAAATATATAAGAATTAGAAGTAAACAAGGAACTCGATAACAATAAGAATGGCTCCAGACATACAGCCCCACTATCAATACAGTATTCACAACGAACACTCTTGCCCGCTAGCGAAAAAGAAATGCCTCTATTAAGCATCCAACACAACACAAAACCAAAGCTGCAGCGCACTCAGGTAAAATATAAGGAACCTCTCATTAATAAAACTAACAATACCGACAAAAACATACAGTATCCGATAATACCAGGCACATCAAAACAAACTACACACAAATTCTATACAAAGACCGACCGCTCTACCCTAAATAGATCTACAGGCCGAAGACTATGACAAACAAACTCAAATCCTCCAATGGAATATTCGAGGCCTCCGGGCCAATTTCGAATCATTACAACCAATAATCACAGATCCAGTGTGCATTTGTTTCAACGAGACTCTGCACTCAAACCCGCAGAAGCATCTGAATAACAAATATGATTGTCATTTCCTGACAATTTAATCGACCAAAGGCAACGCAATCTACACGTGACGAAATATCTCACACATGCGATACCAGTTAAGCACGCCACTAAATGCCATAGACGTTCAGCTACAGTGTCTAGAGCTCATAACAGTATGTTCTATATAATTGTCCGTTAACCTGCCCCTAAACAGCCAGGTCCTCGAAGCCCTCTTCGACCAACTACCAGAGCCATTTCTCATCCTTGGCGTCTTCAACGCCAGAAGCCACTACTGAAACGACACAAAAACAAATGCTCGAGGATGCATCATAACAGACCTAATAGAGCGCCAATACATCAACATCCTAAATACAAGTACCCTAACACATTATTCCCAACAAACCAACACACTGTCTAACATAGACTTAAGCCTAACCTCCCTTAATTTCTCCACAGAAACTCATTGGAGCGCTTACTCAGACCTATTTAGTAGCGATCACTACCCAATATTGATTAATTTTCCTGCTCAAAGAGCCCCAATTTACAGGAAACGAGAGAATTATTATAAAGCAAATTGGACGGCCTTCACATTGACGACAGCCAAACTCTAACCCAATCCAGAGGCGAATATGTGCTACTTCACGGCAGAACTACAAAAGGCAGCTCGGGAACACATCCAAAAGACTAACCACAACACCAGCAAGCGCACTACTTCATGGTGGAGCCAAGAGTGCCAAGACGATAAAAGAAAACGCGATAAAGCGCACCGAATTTTCATACGAACTAAAACGTTACAGAATTACATAGACTATAAAAGAGCATCTACCATCGCCCGAAGGACCTTCAAAGAAGCTAAACGAGCTTCCTGTAAACAATATGTATCTAAAATTTGGCGAATCAAACTCAAGTCGCTAACATAATAGGACATTCCCTCAGTACCATTTTTAAAGGATCTCGAAACAAGACCTTTTAACACTGAAAATTCTAACAAAATCAACAAATTTAGACTTATCAACCAATAGAATCCTTCCTTAAAACAATCCTTTCTCTATGAACGAATTACAAGCATGCCTAGAAGAAAGCTCAAACACAGCCCTTTGAGAGGATGAAATCTCAAACCTCATCATAAGTAAAATCCACCCAAACGCCTTAGAGCTACTGTTGGACATTTATAACCTCATCTGGACTAATGGCTCCTTCCCGGATGATTGGCGTTAAGCGCTAGTCCTTCCCTTCTTAAAACCTAAAAAGGATCCATTAAACCCAAAGAATTATAGACCGATTTCCTTGACACCATGCCTATGCAAAATATTAGAAAGAATGGTCAATGCTAGATTGAAATGGTATCTAGAAAAAAACAACCTTCAGTCCTCAAACCAATATGGTTATAGAAAATACCGCTTAACACTAGATCCTTTAATCCTCCTTGACCACGACGTCGGCCAAGCATTCAGCAAGGGGCAATTTGTCACAGCGGTTTTTTTTGACATTGACAAAACGTATGATACGGTTTAGCGACGTTATATACTTAATATCATACACAAGATAGAAATCAGAGGTCCACTCGCTCTCTTCATCAAAAACTTCCTTAACAATAGAAAATTCAAAATAGATCTCCATGGCGCCCAGGCTACAAAATTGAGCCAACACGAAGGATTACCACAAGGAAGTGTACTCAGCACAACTCTCTTCATAATAGCAATCAACAATTTGACTCTTCAAGTACTACTTACCATTAAATGCTCATAATATGTGGAAGACTTGGCAATTTGGCTCTCAGGCATCAGCACAACACAAGTATCAAATCGCCTACAAGAAGCAATATACAAAATAGAGAACTACTCAGTAAAATACGGCTTGTCAATTTTAAGTGAAAAAACAACCACCATAACCTTTACAGGAAAAAGACAAATTCCGCATATCCCATTGCTACTTGAATGACGCCCAATAACCTTTCATAATAACATAAAATTTCTAGGTCTCACATAGGATCAGAGGGTTACATGGAAACCCCACATCCTAAACCTCAAAAGACGCTGCTACAAAGCCACAAACATTCTGACAAAACTGTCGCATCATCCTGTACCTTTATCAGACTCTCATCTTGTCCAAAATAAGCTAGGGATGTCATATGTAGGGAGCAGCATCAAAATCTGTAATCCAGAAATTAGATCATGTACAAAACCAAGCCCTCCGTCTAGCTATCAGTGCCTTCAAATCAACCCCAACATCCTCACTTTGCGCCGAGACCGGAATACTACCTTTGTGTCACCAAAGACAAGTTGCATAACTCAAATACCTTGCACGTGTTTACAGACATCACAACTAACTAAAATGAATACTAAAAATTACGCTACCAGCAGACAACCCAAGGACCCGCAGCTACATCACCTACACGGTAACGGTTAAAAAACTCTTAGAAAGTTTAAACTTTTCAGAGCCAAACATCCTCTTTGACAACTACTATACTATTCCCCTGTGGATTATTCAACCTTCAGTAATATGTCAAATAACTCCTCCATATTCGAATTCGACAATGACGCCTGTAGTTCTATCCAACATTTTCCAGGACCACCAAAGGTCCCATCAACCATGTCAGTCAGTCCATTTGCACAGATGGATCGAAGTTTGCGGATGGCGTGGCCTGTGCAGCAATTCTCCCACACCACATACGAGCAGCGAACTTCCGGATTGGGCTTCCGTCCTCTCGGCAGAAGTCACTGTGATCTACATAGGTCTCAAGTCAGTCAAAACAGGCACCAATAAAACCACAATATTTTCAGACTCAAACAGTGCGCTGACAATGATAAAATCACACAACCAAACCCATCTCCTAGCCATTGAAATTCAAATAAAGATAACGTCGCTTTCAGATAATGTAAACCTATGCTGGTGTCCCTCCTATGTAGGGATAAAAGGCAATGAAGAGGCTGACAGAGCTGCAAAATCAGCAGTCGCAGATAACTCATTGCCCATTGAACTAATATACCACAAAGATTATTATAACCTCTGTCGAGGCAGTTAATAACCAGTGGAAGTCTGAATGGTATGTACACGGCCATCAACATCCACGACAAATAAAAGATGACGTCAACAAATGGAAGAGCTCTTCCAGAAATTCTCGAAGAGATCAAGTTGTCTTAGCACGCTTACGTCTAGGACACACAAAGCTTACCAACAGCTATCACGCAGCTATCTATCCCGCACATACTACTAACCTGCGCTAGATTCCACCGACACCGGAGAAAATATTTGCGTAAAAGCCCAACACTAAAGAAAGTCCTCGCCGACGAACCACAAACAAGTACGGCACTGATTGCATACTAAGAGGAAAGTAAATTATATAGTAAAATCTAGAAAAAGAAACGAAGCAAAACCCGATAAATTATAAAAATTCGCTTCTTGCAATTTTAAAAACCTTTTAATTCATGCACAATTTCATTACTACCACCCATTCATTTCAATTCACTTCATCAATCACATCACTATTCATAACTCATGACTATTATTCACGCTTTCAAATTTTAATCACTATAAAATACCTTGCCTGTTTAGACCCATAAATGGGTGAACGAGGGCAGAAAACGCTTTAAAAAAGAAGAAAAAATGACCACGTAATACACCACTGCAGGCAGTGGCCGTTATGGTACATACCACCAAAAACTACTTACCTCCAGACCCTTGTGTAACAGAGGGTGATATGCTTAACCTCTTCTCTCAGCTTTCAACCTCATTCCTTGTCCTTGGTAAAATGAAAGCCAGAAATCACTTGTGGGGCGACACAGCTAATAATACAAAAGGGAGGAGGTTCGAAAAAATTGTTGGCACCTCAAACCTAAGTGTCCTTAATAATGGTAGCCCAACTTCCTTCCACGAACAAGTTAATACATATACGTGTATCAACTTATCCATCGGTTCACCCATCTGCAAAGTCGCTTTTAAGTGGAATGTGGATGATAAACTTAGGAGCAATAACCATTTCCCTGTGGTCTGGAGACATCCTTCCCTTACATTCCTCCTAAAGTTATGTTGACATGGAACACAAGGAAGGCAGACTGGCCAAAATTCACCTCTCTAACTGCTTCTTCAAGAGATATAACTGAGAGTAGTATTGATGAAACCCTTGAAGCCTTTTATAACTTACTCAATATGGCGGCCAACTCATCACTGCCAATTAAAGGGAAGCTCATTACAAATAAAGCACTCCCATAATGGACGGACGAGTGTACCAAGGCTGTCACTCTTTGCAGGAAAGCGTGTCGACGGTACCAGAGGAACCCCACTTTCACCAACAAATTTGACCGCAATAAAGCGCGAACCATACGGCAAAGAACACTCTGACAAGCAAGGAGAACCTCCATGAGAAGTTACATCTCCTCGCTTAATTACAAATAAAGCACTCCCATAATGGACGGACGAGTGTACCAAGGCTGTCACTCTTTGCAGGAAAGCGTGTCGACGGTACCAGAGGAACCCCACTTTCACCAACAAATTTGACCGCAATAAAGCGCGAACCATACGGCAAAGAACACTCTGACAAGCAAGGAGAACCTCCATGAGAAGTTACATCTCCTCGCTTAATTATAGAACACCAATGAGCAAAATTTGAAGGAAAGTAAAGAAATTCATGGGTAAGGACCCTGGTCCCTGTCTCACAAATCTGACTAAAGCAGGTGACCTAATTGGGGACCTCTCAGAAGCTGCACAAGTATTTGCCCAAACATTTGAAAATTACTCAGATCCAGTAAGTTACGCTAAATCATTCCAAAAACTAAGAAAGACACTGGAATTAATACCTCTGGAGTTCATGAGTTAACATGCAGCTGACAAGCCATACAACAATATCCTCACCTGACTAAATTCAAAGCAGCTCTGAAACAATCCCATATCACGGCACCAAGACAAGATGGGATCACCTATGATATGATCGCGTACTTAGCTCCTGCATCCTAAGACCACCTCCTTAATATATTTAACAAAATATGGATAGAGAGAACGTTCCCATCCATATTACAAAAGTCTATTGTGCTCCCATTTAAAAAAAGAATGAAAGAGTAGCACCGTGGCAGCCGATTACCACCCCATCTCATTAAATCATGTCTATGCAAGCTGATGGAACGGATGGTAAATGACATACTTATCTGGCTCCTGGAAAAAGATCGATTGATTACCCCAGTACAGGCACGTTTCAGAAAGGGCCCATCTACTACTGACCAAGTAGTTCGAATGGAGACCTTAATCAGAGACAACTTCGCAAGAAGACACCATGTCATCTGTGTCTTCTTTAACATAGAAAAAGCGTACGACACGGCCTGGAGGAGGGGCATTCTCTAACAGCTCCACGACTGGGGTCTTAGAGGTTACCTCCCCAGATTTATCCAAAATTACCTTCTAAGATGCACATTCCAAGTCAAGGTAGACACTGCAATCTCCCACCCTTATGAATAAATAAAGGGTATAATACCAAAGTGAGGAGTACTAACTGTCCCTTGCTTTACCATAGCAATCAACAACACTTTGGAAGGGGTACAACCCGCCATATTTACAGCACTCTATGTTGATGATCTTGCCATAACATGCTCCTCACCACGCGTAAGAAGAAAGAAATATTCAAAATACCGATACGAAAGCAGTGGAACAACACCCAGGTGACGGAAATCGAAGGGACGAAGAACGCACTGGTGATGACGATTGAGATGACCAGGGACCGAATATTCTTTCGTCGTACACCCTTTAATTTCTTAAGTGCTCGTGTTGAGACTCATTGCTTTTGTGTGAAGGACGAAGGAAAGGGGGTTATTATTTTTATACCTCTTACCTAAGTAGTGTAGTTAATTATTTTTAACGACGCATGTCGTTTCAGCGTAAAGTTCTTATTTTTATAAATATTCCTTATTACACGCTGATTTTATTTAATAACGATGTGTTGTTCGGTGGTTTCGAAGTTTGTGACTTTTTATTATTTTTTTGGTACCCTCTTGTACTCCAATGATAGGTTATTTTTACTTTTTGTAAATAATACGGTTGAATTTTCCTGTGTATTTATTTTACCCTTGCGGATATTTGAGCCCCATCCTGGTAACTTTTTTGATAATCTTTCTCGTGTGTGTATTTTGGTGCCGAGAGAACCGAGTTCCTCGTTTGCCCTCACACTGATGTATATCTCTATGTCTACGATGATCTTTGCTTCTTGTGTTGGGATTAGTAGTAATCCGCTGTTTTGTATTTTTTGTAGTTGACGATATTAGATTATGCAATCTGTTTAGTGGGATTGTTTGGTATAAGCGAATTGAGCGGCACGTTAATTTTATTGCTCCTGTTCAGTCCGCTGAATTTGTGCATTTTTATTACATAAGTTTGCTTTGACTAAATTTATTCTTTCCACTACATATTTCTTATAGCCACACCTTGTGATTTTCAGTCCGAGAACTTTGCCTTTCGTTAGGAAGCTGTATAAATCTTAGTGCATTATTACTCTGATTGTTGTTGATCTCCCTACTGACACAATTACAAATTTATTTATGTTTGTGCGAATCTTCCATTTTTTCTTAGATGTTTATAATTTGGATTTCCGCCGCAGTCATTCTAGCCATATTTAAAGCTAGACTGAATGGTTATGTTATTAGCGAATTGTATGTACTTCGTGGACTCGAAAATCGGATCTGGTACGTCTCTGGTATAGATTGTATATAATGTTGGACTTAATCATCATCCTTGCGGGACATCTTGGTTCATTTCAAAGCTTGCTCCTTGGTAATCTTCTATAGATATGTAGGCATTACAGTTTAAAATAGTCATAAAAATTTGGTTAGAATTTATGGAAGACCTAACTTTTGATTTTCGATTTCAGACCTCTTTTCCATAAATTGTCAAACGCCTTCTTAATCTCTCTTTATATCAAATCTGTATATAGTTCTTATCGTATTTTGCTTTAGGTAAGGTGTCTACGAGAAGGGCCAGTGCAATATCAATGCCTCCATTTTTTCTCCATCCAGGTTGGAGTTGTGGAATAAAGTCATTTTCTTCTAGGTCTTGTA
Source organism: Ceratothoa steindachneri (assembly GCA_963969495.1). Classification (NCBI taxonomy): domain Eukaryota; kingdom Metazoa; phylum Arthropoda; class Malacostraca; order Isopoda; family Cymothoidae; genus Ceratothoa; species Ceratothoa steindachneri. The sequence goes on from OZ018332.1 coordinate 73,667,526, forward strand.
TTAATCTTCTATTTATCATCCTCTCCAATGGTTTGGTAACATCTTCCAGGAGGGGTATTGGTCTGAAGTTTCATGGCTGATTTGATGGTTTGCCCGGTTTAGGTAAAAATATGATTTTCTCATTCTTTAGGGAATCGGGAAAATACCTCGCGGTAATTATAGCATTATATAAGTCGACGAGGTTGTTAAGGTATGCATTTGGTGCTCTTACTAAGTTTTCTCTCGTTATTCTTGATTTCTCCAGCGCTGTATTTTTCGTCGCTTAGATGGTTGCTTTTTATTTCTGCAGTGTCACAGGTTCGATACCTTGTTCTTCCATTGAAGTTAATTAGGCTGTGTGGTTAGGTGGTGTTTACTGCCTGTTTAATTCTAGTGCTTGCCCCTACCTTTTCGTCATGAGCGCTACCAAATTCTCGTTTTATTAATGAGATATGTCGAAGACCTTGTTCCAATGGTCCCAGAATGCTTTCTCTATTTAATCAGGTTCTCTTGTTTCATTTCCATTGTATTCGATGTCGAGTTTTGTTCAAGTTTGTATTTTCCTCTGGCTAGGTTTATTTTTTGCCAAAGTTTGGTTGGGTCAAAGTCTTCATCTGCAGATTCCACGAACTAGTCCCATCTCGCTTCTCTTTCCATAATGATTGTGACGATTATTTCGTCTCTTATTAACTAGAGGCTTTTTCTGTTTCCCCTTAATGGGCCGTAACGTTCAAGTGAGTCTCGAACTAGTTTGTATTCCATTTCTAATGCAGTAATTTGAGCAGAGTGTTCAAGGTGCGGAAGACTCCAATATGATATTGTTGGTACCTATTTTTTTTGTCTGCTTCGACAAGTGCCTTTTGTAGGTTATCAGTAGCTGAGTCGATCTCTTCTAAGGTTGTCTCGCTTAAGTCTAATTGATGGTAACTTGCAAGGTTCTGAGCATAACCGCGCTAACTTGTGGTCTTGTAACTCATCCTCAATATATAGGATCTGTCGAAATGGTCATTATAACCATTTTGTGGTCACTGTTTTCGGTAGCTGAGTCGATTTCTTCTAAGCTGGTCTCGCTTAAGTCTGGTTGATGGTAACTTGCAAGGTTCTGAGCATAACCGCGCTAGCTTGCGGTCTTGTAACTTATCCTCAATATATAGGATCTGTCGAAATAATCATTATAACCATTTCGTGGTCACTGGTGGATGGTGGAATTTTTTCAATGAGATAGTTGAATCTGAAATTCGGTGGTACTACAACAATATCAGGTTTGGTTTCTTTTTTTGGTCACAAGAAGTTTGGAAAGTCCGGAGCTACTCTTTGCACCATGCCCTATCTATTAGGATATCCAGGTTTTTTCCAATAATGTTAAATTTATTAGTATAACAGGAGGGCCTAGATCGGGCATTTAGATCGCCCATAAATATTATCTGTTTGTAATGGCCAAAAATGTTCAAGAACTTATGGAACGGTAAAAATTCCCATCTTGGTGGTTTATACCCTGTCATTATCGTTATAGGGCATGTGGATGTTTATTTTAATGTACCACCCTGCTACATTAAGACAAATTATCTTTACTTTTCTTATTTGGAAAATATTTTCATTTTAGTTATTGTATTTTATGAGACTTCTGCTTCACTTTATTTATTTCTCAGTGGCAAGGTGATATTGTTCTTCCACTACTCTTTTTCTTAAATTGTGCCTTTGTTACTGTGAAAACAGATCTGCAGGTATGTCTGAATTTCCATTCATTATTATTTTATTCACAACTAAATCCATGTACCCTCCCTCGAATTCTTATTAATAAATAAATCCTTTTCTTTATGCCCTTCAAATCTCTTGTATTATTCAATGGGAATCGTCTATATTCGTGCTTATATATATATATATATATATATATATATATATATATATATATATATATATATATATATATATATATATATTGTGTTTGTGTGTAATATACATTGGTTACCTTACCTCTGTTGTTCATTTACAGCACTGTCCAAGTCCTCTGTGTACTTCATAGAATGTAATTTGAGGCTCTTGCATCTTTGCTTTGCTTGGCAAACGTAATTAAATGAACAAGACAGGTTGGTAGTTCTTCCCAGGCATCTTTTTCTTTTCAGCCAACATTTTATAGGTTAGACTTAATATCAAGCTGAAAAAATCAAGAAAATAATTAAATCATAACTTGTATTTCAGTGAAACAAATCACTTTACACAATCATATTAAATAAAAGCAATATCATATAACTTCATTTTTAAGAGGACCAAGTTAGCCAAACATTCTTGAGATAAGTAAAGATAAAATCAATATTATATGCCTTCTAAAATTTTAAAATGAGCAATAATTTATATTTTACATATGCAGTTTCATGCAGCACAATATAAAAATAACACTGTAGAAATCAGTATTAAAAAAAATAAATTTCAAGCACATATGTAAAGAATATACTCACAAACTTCATATGCCTTAATACTGAGAATTCTGAAAGTATGTCTCCAACACAGACCTTCACATCATACTTCAAACGTTGCTTATAGGAAAATGTTCTCTCCAGATTTCCTCGACCGAGCTGAAGATCTGCTATTGCCTTCCTCATCTCTTGTTTCAGAAGAGGGAGGCGTGTCTTGATTTACTCATAATCGTCTTCTGCCAAAGAATTATGAAATATATAAACTAGGATTATCAACATTATCATCATTTGAATGCATCAGCCATGATAGAAATTATTAGATTTTTACCTCACATAATAAAATGTATGAGCTATCTCTAGATATGCATCACCATCAATATCAACCTTCATTTGATATAATACAAGACAAATACATTTGTAGATTGCTTAAATTAATATAGGAAGATGGTGGCCAAGTGGATAGGGTGGTGAGCGTGGGATCAGACTATTGTCTGTGCATGGATTTGAACCCCCCTAGTGGCATCTTGAAATTTGTCATTTCCTGAGTGGCTTAAAATCACCTATATGTCAACCTGATACCTAGTCTCCAATAGGACTGCATTAAAGATGAGCTCGGGGGCAGGGTGGGCAAATAAAAAACCCCGGATTTTATTCCCGGTGTTTTGGGGGCTTTTTCAAAATTACTTTTTTTTAAGAAATGAATGCTTTACTTATCATTATTTTATTCAAAATGTATATTTATGTTTTATAATTCCAACATATATGTATAAAATAAGTATTTTTCTCTGACACTGACTCATAATAATTCATTTCTCCTTCTACAGGTTATGGCAATCATGGGTACCCAGAATTCTCGATCAGTGATCTATTACTGTGATCTGTTTTTACTATAGCATTTGTTTTTGGAAAAACCCAAGATTTGAAAAACCTCAGAAAAAAATCCAGGTTTTGAGTTTCTTTCAAAATTATTTTTTTGTCACGAAATGAATGCTACTTATTATTATTTTATTGAAAATTCATATTTATGTTTATAATTTAAACAAATATGCATCAAATAAAGGTTGTTTCTCTGATACTGACAGATAATAATTCATCTCTCCTTTTACAGGTTATGGCTATCATGGGTACCCATAATTCTCAATCAGTGATCTGTTCTTACCTTAATATAATTATTAAAATAATTAATTATTATTATAAAAATAGAGATAGCTATTCTTTTTTCATCCTATTCTACTAATGCTTGTAGCATTTGTTTTTGAAAAACCTAAGATTTGAACAAAAACAGAATAAAACCCGGCTTTTTTTGTTTTTTCAAAATTATCCTATTTTTTTCAAGAAATAAATGCTACTTACGATTATCATTATTTTGTTCAAAATGCATATTTATGTTTTATAATTGCAACATATATGTATCAAATAAGGTTTATTTCTCTGATACTCTCATAATAATTTATCTCTCCTTCTACAGCTTATGGCTATCATGGGTAGCCATAATTCTCAATCAGTGAACTGTTCTTACTATAATATAATTAGTAAACTAAGTACTTATTAATATAATATAAAAATATAGAGAGCTATTCATTTTCTATGTTATTCTAGTGCTTGTAGCATTTGTTTTTTGAAAAACCCAAGATTTGAAAAACCCTGAATAAAATGCGGTTTTTGTATTTTTTTCCAAATTACTTTTTTTTTCAAGAAATGAATGCTAATTTCATTATTTTATTCAAAATTCATATTTATGTTTATAATTTGAACAAATATGCATCAAATTAAGGTTATTTTGCTCATAATGACTCATAAAAATACATCTCTCCTTTTACAGGTTATGGCTATCATGGGTTCCCCAAATTCTCGATCAGTGATCTGTTACTATGATCTATTCTTACTATAATATAATTATTAAACTAAGTACTTATTAATATTATATAAAAATAGAGATAGCTATTTTTTTTCTATGTTATTCTAAAGCTTGTAGCATTTGTTTTTGGAAAAAAACAAAGATTTGAAAAAAAACAGCATTTTTCAAAATTTGGGTTTTTTTGCCAACCCAGTCTGGGAAAGGGAGGCATATGTAAAGGAGATGCGCTGTAAAGTTCCACCTGCAAAATTCCTTCTTCTTTAACCTCGTTGACAAATGAACGAGTGAGTACTCCAGACGAGAACGAAGCCTATCTGTGTCTATCCTCTGTCGTGCGGGAAATCTCACCTTAGGTACGAGCGAGGCGGGTAGATGTGACCCGTCGCGTTCGTAGCTGAAAGTCGTTGGTGGCGGGCCAAGCCGTAAGACGGGGCTGTATGGCATTGATTTCTCAAAGTTGTTCCTAAAGTATTTATACTGCTCGGCGGAAGCGGGTCGCCGGAGGCCATACAAATGGAGACGGGGATCTCGGGAGAGGATATTTTCCGCGAGCACATCACAGGCTCACGCGAAGATCCTTTACGCTGTAAGTCTAGCGCCAATAAAACTATGAAACGTGGAAGAAATGGAATCCAAACGGATCATGCGGTCGCGCGAAATTTTCGCTGCTTCCTTGGGGCTGTCTGGCCATAGAGGTGCATCTTTCTCAGGAGCCAAGGGTAGACGTTGGGTTCTAGGGTGTGGGGTGGGGGTAACCTTCTTTCTCTGACAAACTCGAATATAACTCGTTTAATTATTTCCCCATTCACATTAATGGTATTCAACACTACTTCTTTTAACCTAGAATTATCATTAAGTGATCTACCTGAATTCGAAAATGTAAATACTAAAGAAAAATGATCATAAAGAACTCTATTATTTCCTCATGGCAGAGTTTAGTTTTAAAACATTTTCAAATTAATTTAAAAATGGGTTTGTCTTATGCAGTATTATGTGTACTTTTCAGATCTGACACTCGGTTTGCCCAAAATGCATACCTTTTCCCAAATCAACCCAAGTTCCATAATAGGGAAAGTATGGATTTCGACCAAAAATGAGTTTCAGATCTGAAAATGACACATAAAACTGCATAAGAAAACACATTTTTAAGTTCAGTTAAAAGATCCAGAACCAGACCAGACCAGACTTAACCTCGTAGTTTAGGACGACGATAGTGGCGCATACTTTAGACTATTTCACGCCCAAAATGATCATTTTTTAAAATACTTTCCAAATGTGGGGCTTCATCCCCATATCCCGCACTTAATTGTAGGGATGCATCACCCATACCTCCCGCAACTTAAAAAAAACCTCGTAATATTCCTAATTCGGAACCCTACCGTAAGATTTGAATGCAAAAGTTGATTGCTGTCGTTAGGTCTCTAGTTTGAATAAATCTTTGTACAGGAAACAGTTTATAGGCTAGCTAGCACTTGGTCGAATGCAAGAATTAGAAAGAAACGTGCCCTTAAACACACTAAGGGAAAATTTGCACTGGGTTTTTCGCACTTTCGAATCATTTAATCCCGAACTAACAGCCTCCGGACGCCATTAGCCATATAAACTAAAATAAATATGAAAGCCGCGAATCCTTCAAAATATACGAAATATAACGTGTCATTGGTTAAGAAGCCAGAAGACGCATGCGCAGATCGCCTCCAGATCTAAAGAAACTTGGTATTGTTGACTATTAAGGCCAATATTACGCCAAAAGTTGAAGGAAATAGGGCAAAATGACGCAAAGTTTCAAATTTAGCAAAATAATAATATCCTTTCAAAATGTGAATAACTACATTATTATTAAGATCCGGAAGTTGAAAATGACATCGGTGAGCATCATTTTAAAAATTAAAAACGTTTATGTTTTCGAAAATTAAAAAATTCGTAAATGTGTAATAGGCCCTATGTTATCATTGTTAGATTTGTTATTGATTCTATAATAGCTAAAGAATTTTCTTAGATCTTTATTTATATTTTGAGCTAAATTAATTTGATTTTCTTAATAATCATTTTTAGCTCCTTTCTGGTCGAGCTATAATGATTTATATTATGAAAAGTAATTTCTCTCTGTAATCTCTGGTATGCCCTTTTCTTCTCAGAAATTTGCCTAACTATCTCCTGATTCCACCACAATACAATGGCCTTCTACATTTCTTTCTAATTATAGCCTTCATTGGAATATACTGATCCTGGCCTATGTTTAATATAGTATTAAAAGTGTCTCACATCTCATAAGTATTCTTTCAACTGAATTCTATATCCCACCTAATCTGATTTAGCAAGTTGCTTAATTTATCGTAATTGCCCCTATAAATATATGGAGTTTTCGTGGAGTTCACTATTTCCTAATGATTCCCCGACAGTCAATTCCTGAACCAAGTGATCATCATTTGAAAGAGCCAGATCAAATATATTGGTATCCCTTGTTGGTTTATTAACAAATTGAGTCAAAAAATTATCTTCAAAGCAATACAATTAGACTCTCCGGGTGGTCTGTTAAAGGCTCGCAAGTGTATTAGCCTATATTTCTACTGACGCTAATATCTATCCAAAGTGATTAAAATTTAAAATCTAAAAAAAAGCAGCTATGGTTAAATTTGTATAGATTTTATGAACTTCGCCAATTATAATAATTATAAAAATTAACTCTAAACTAAATTTTCCCCTCTTTTTCAAAATATCACGTTGCTAAAATATAGGGTGATGGAAGAAGAAGATATATAAAAATAAATTTTATGAACTTCACCATTTGTAATTCTTTGGGTTTAAAAAAATTCACAAAATTTCGATACTTATATTTATTTCTGAACTTCCCCATTTTGTTTTTTGATATCATAAAAGAATTATTACAAATAACTTTGATAAAATAAACAAGTCATAACCAAATTAAGATGAAATTATTATTCAAATACTAAAAAAAAATCACCTTCTTAAATTATAGAGTTAGTTAAGTGATAATGATGATGATGAGCATTGATAGGGACCACAGTCATTATTCGGTCAAGATTGAAAAAAAATGGGCAAGAAATTAATTATACCACCGTCTAGAGGGTAAAAAGGCTTCCATAGGTGTGAGAATTCCATTGGAGTGTGATTCAGGCCTTATATTAAGAAACGGTTACCTAATAATCTTGTGAGGACGGGTGGAAAAGGGTTCATACCTTTGGTTAGAGGTGATGCTTGGCTGATGTGAAGAAAGCCAGTCTTGCTCTGCTAGGATGCAACAGCAGTCTCGGTGTGAGGACATTTGATGAAGAATGTATATAGTCCGCGTGCCTGACTCAGCTTTGACAAAGCAGCGTTGTTGGCGGGTGGTGCGGAAAATTTAAAAGATCTTGATCTATATATTGTGGTGGGAAGATGCCCCCCAACGGTGTTGTATGTCTTTTTTTAGAAATATTCATCTTCTGGCGATCATGCCAAAGGTGTTGATATTACGTAATTATGTTTTCATTATTTTGATCGCTTTCTTTTCGTAAAAGTGTAATTATATATGTATGACTAGCGGATGCACTTTTCACCATAAAGAGAAACCTGGCAATACTCTTGGAAGAGTTACCTGATAATACTTGAATGCTGTTTTTAATAATTTTCCAAGTTTTCAATCACAGATAAATTATATTTTGATTATGTATGTATTCTTTATTATATTTTTGTGTTTATTAAAAGAAATGTTTCCATTGTAACTCACTAAGGAAAAAATCTAGAACCTTGATTTAAAGGTGAACTGGAAAAGGCTGTTTCTAGAAACATTTACCTTTTCCAAAACGATAAATCGTGGAACAAGTGTAAAGCATCAACATAAATACACTTTTTTTTCATAGATTAGCCTATGCTTTTCTAATTTGCCCTTGTCTTACTCCGCATTTTGAGGACTTATATAAGGCATAAAGAGACTGAAGTTAATCTCCAAACTAAATTTTATTTGGAAAGACTCATCCACTTATACAGAGCTCCGGAACTCTGCATTAAGTGAGGAGTTGAGAAGCTTCCAAGAGGGGTTTTCAAGCTGCCGCAATCTTTAAGGTTGATTTAGCACATAAGCGCAGTGGTGGAATCATCCCAAACTCGAGTTACACCCATGGGAATAACCAATTTGTTCATGGAATTGCATTCACAGAGACTGCTTCTCCGGTGGACGATCGACACACTTTAGTGGTCATACAAAAAAAAGAATTAATCAAGTACCTACAACACTCATTTGCACCAAACCACCTCACAATGCATATGAAAGAAGAGTACGTGAACGGCCAAATCCAGAAGAGTATCTTGAAGTACGATCAATTTGGCTTATACTCGTAAGTCCTAGGCGATTTCAAGAATGTGGCAATTTTGATGAGTCTTCAGAGAGCATTCACTAATTCCGATTGATATCTGTGCCTATGTGATAGTTGAACTACAGCACATCACAAAGTCAAGAGTAACTGGCCTCACAGAATGTGCTATGAGGTTGAGGGCCATTAGGTGAAGCAAGAGTCACTGGTGTAGCCAACAAAGGGCTGATATTACGCCTACTCATCAAATTGGGCACCATCAAGCAGTTTGTTAAAGAGATGGACCCTGAGAGTGAGGTCTTGAAGCATATTTAGGAAGCTGCTCCAGAGGTTTTCGGAGGCAAGGATCAAATCTGTCGTATTTTGTGGGCTTTCAAGTGAACAACTTATTGGCTCCGACAGTTTTCCTGAGAAGTTGTCCGAGCTTTAGCGGGTAGCTTGAAAAATCTTCGTTTCTCTATTATAAGCTTTCATCGAAATCCCAGGCTAGGGAGCTAAAGGGAAATCGTAAACGAACTTGTGAACACGTACGAGAGCATGGGCATCTGGATGGCTAAGAAACCTGCTTAATGATTTAAAAACATGTGAGATTACATAGAAGAACAGGGTGACAGCTTTCCCATGATTTCAACTCTTTCTAAAAACTGTACAAAGGACATTACAATGAAAGTTTACTAGGGCAATATATCTCTAATCTATTGGGTGAGAGTTAATTGAAATGCAACAAAGATCTCGTAGAAAAAATTATTTTGTAGTTACATATTATAAATAATACATAATTATACTCTAATCCTTTCTTTCTTTAATTTTGATTTCTAAAGACGTGGAAGCGTGAATTAATTTTTTCATCCTTAATTTTATCATAATAATTGTATTAATATAAATTAAAATTGCAATTATCAGGTTCGTTTGATTTAAAAGTAGATAGTGGGAAAAACTCAAATTAAAAAGCACATATGACTAAAACAAACTACTTTTAAGTTACAAATTCTTCGGACAATAAAAATGAAATGATTGAAAGTTGTATAAGTTTGTTAATTGGTGTTTTTTGTTTTTATGTATATTTGAATATTAGTTATACTCGTATGTCTAGAATGACAACAATATTCGTTATGATTAATTTCGATCAACTTCACTAAACCTACGCCGTATTTTTGTCATTAAAAAGTAATAATGGTCTTTTTAGGCATATCTCTCGTCAGATATAGTTACCTTTTGGCACGGAAAGTACATATTTTTTTAGATACTACGCATTAATGAAGTTAGTATTGAAATTAAAATAAGTCCGCTTTGCGTTCTCCCATTTGACCAGAAACTATGAATTTCACTCATTGGCAACATTAAATTCAAACCTAATTCAAGCACTTTAACAGTGCTAATTTTGATTCTAGCAACAAAACCCGTTTGTCAAGCGTTCGTGTGCTTTTTGCGTATTTAGTTTTGTTAGTCGTTCAAATTGTGTACCACATGTTCCTGAGGCGCAAGCGAAGCGAGCAGGGGGGTATGAAGGGTGGAGCCCCCCATGATGGGAACCCATGGCACGGTCCGATAACGGCTTCCAGTAAATAAACACGGTGTATTTAGTGGTAAAAACAGTAGTAATGGTGTTTTTAGGCATTTCAGTAAATAAAAGCCGTGTATTTAGTGGTAAAAAAACAGTAGTAATGGTGTTTTTAGGCCTTTCAGTCATCATTTATGGCTTCGTTTTTGCGCGGAAAGCAGTTATTTTTAAGATAGGATCACTACAAATAGAACCGTACTCAGAGTGCTAGTATGTAAAAAATACGTGCTTTTTGCGCCTAATCGAATCCCTAAATGACGAATAGAATGCCCAAAACACAATTTGTACTGTTTTCACTACTAAAAACACGGCGGATGTCTTCTGAAGTTTCATCTTAATTATTTCAGGGTTTTCATTTTGCATAATATGTATATTTCTAGAGTAAACGGCGGTTTTCTAGTGTGAATTAAGGTTGTAGAACTCGATCTCTATATAAGTAGTAGGGATATTTCCTGCCCATGGTGATGTCAGTTGCAGAACTGTGCATGTAAAATATGGGTTGCAATGAATGATGCAGTGAGGGAGAAGTTTAATTTGGTTCAGCAGGATAGCGATCGATTTGGGACACCTTTTACTTTTGGGGGCGATTGTAAAATCTGTCCTACGGCTAATTATTACCTGTAATTCTCAGACTGTGAGGAAGTTGGCCTGCCTTTTTTTCTGGTTTATATCTTGTGTGTTGTTGAATAGGATCATTAGGTGAAATGAAAAATTCTTGTATCAAATGGTTGATTTTTTTAAGTAGTGTTTTTTTAGCACATGAAGAGAGATTCGTTTAAAATCGTATCAACTTAAATGTGTTGAATTTGTTTTACATTTATACTCATTGATCTAATAAAGAGTGTAGAGTTTGAGCAAGTGGGGATAGGATGGAGAGTCTATGAATACTTTGTTTGGTTTCAAGTTGGGTATTATTTTTCGCTATGTCATCGTGGTGGAAATGAAGCTCTTGAAAGTAGACAGTTTTTAGTATTACATAATATTCATTTAAACCATTAAGCTATTTGCTTCAATTTTCTATATCATATTTTATTAGGGATAGTAGGAGGAGATATTAGGAGGGATAGTTTCTGCCTTCCCTAGAGCTATAGAGAGTTTCTCTGCTGTATACTGCTGGAGTAACATAGGCTGCTCTGGCCAATTCTTGTGAGGTCAGCCGTTTTATAAGTTCTTTTTCCTAGTCCTTTGTGTACATGTTTGTTTGTTTACTGAGTATGGAATGTTCAGGTTTGTTTGAGTTAAAAAATATTATTAATTCTGCTAGAAACGTTACTTGCTTATTCGTTATTTTATCCGTGACCCCTGCTTAGATACCAGTAAAGGAACTGTGCCGTTTATATTTTCAAACCACTGATATTATATTTGAATAAACTATGCTTCCTACCCTTCTCTCCTAGTCATATCCAAGTCAATAGGTTTAGTATTGACCTAAAAATGTTTCAATTTAGTATAGTGATTCTGTATCTGAATGGAGTATTTTCAAGATGGGCTGCTGTCGAGTAATAGCTAGGTGATTATTTTACTTCTATTGCGTTCCAGGGATTTTGGGTGTGTTGATTTGTAGAAAAGTGGTTCTTGAAAATATTGAACTCAATAGAATATTTCCTGAAATTGGTTTTTAAACGTAAAATTGTATGAATGGAGTCTGTTTCGGAAGCCACTGTGTCGGGTTGACACTAAGTACGGTGGGGAGTGAAATTCCTTATGGTTTTCTTAGATTTAACAATGTGTTGGGCGAGGCACATCATTTACTGTGGAGGTGTTGTAAATTTTATGCAGTTGGGTTCATATAGATTCGTAGACTTTGAGTGTGTTCAAAGGCACATAGTGCTTCAATTATACCAACCCGAAAATCACTAATTTTCGATGTAGAAATCAGATTCACAAATTCCAACAATTTGCGAAAAATAGATCTTTCTAATTTGAAATTGTAAAAAAAAAATGATTTAACGTTCCAATGTTGATACCGTCCTAATTAAAACAAGATTGTTTTTGTCAGGTTGGAATTAATTTGAGGCAATTTTTCAACATTTTATTTTTTTGCAATTCCTTATAGTTTATAGATATATTTTAAAGTTTTTACTCCATTAATTCTATAGGAACTTGGGCCATAAGTGTATAAATCCTATTTTATTAAAACATAAATAAATGTTTCAATTATATTAATGAATGTAAATCGTCTTTTATATTTAAGAAATTTGATAACATCTAGCTTATTTTAGGATAAAAATATACTGAATTCAGTCATAGCAGGCCCAAAATTACTTAAAATGTTACGAACTCGACTGTAATTTATATGAATACAAGGAAACTTTTATTAAAGATAACGAAAAAGACATTTGATGATAGTTCCCCCTCCAATTATTAGAAAAAAAGATTAACTATGTGGTTTGACACGTATCTACGCATGTTTAAGCCTTTTACTACAGATCCAAAGCTATCTTAATCTTGACCCCATCCGTCGACTTACGACAGTCGATATGATAACATTTCTTTACAATTGAGAGCATTGTTTTCACACAGCTGGGCTATAGCTTATGAGTGGGGGCTTTAAAATGTTCGTGGAACATTATAATTATTATAGGCTTAAAGACATTATTTAAAATGTTCTTAATGCAATTTATAAAAATTTGGGGTGGGTAGTTGTTTAATTTAAAAAATGTTTTAAGTTTGAACATTTCCAAATGGAATAGGGTCCAGTTAGAACAGATATTGAAAGCACGGCGAATTAAAGTTCTACAAGAATTAACTTTGAAATGATAGGTGCAGAAGCTGTAAAAGTTTAAACGAAGGTTACAAAACGTTGGCTTTCGGAAAACAGAAAATACAAAGTAACCCTGATTCTTTTCTATTTTTACATCCAAAAACGATAAACTGTTATCTGTTTCTGGTTTTTCTATACAACTCATTCCGATCTCATACTTATTCATGTAAAATACCTATAGATTATAATCAATTTAAATTATTATCTATGTACATCAAAGTCTAAATCTGACTTTCTCATAATTGAGTCCCTTTTAATTAAATACAATCAGCCTCAATTAAATAAGGACTCTACTTCCACACCGTTATATATTGCCCAATTAATTTCGTTTGAATTTTTTTGGACTAGTTACCACTAATTAATTACCACTTGAACAACCAACTAGCTAACATTTTTTTGTTGTTCTTTTTCGACTAACCAACTACATAGGTCAGAAAACCAACTAATACTAAATCACATCTTTCCTGGTTGTATAATTATAAAATTTCATTCATTCAGCTCACAGCTTTCTCCGAATCAGGTAACAAATTTTAGTGTATTTATTGAGGTTTTCCTTTTCTTCCAATTGTAACCTTATTAATTTCGGTTGAATTTATTTATTTTTTAACTTAATATACAGAATTTGGTCCTTTATATTGCATTTTTATATATTTTTTGTTTTACATCCTAGTACATATTTAGCCTAAAGAAATTAATTATCATTGTCCTCATAATTGTTAAGCAATTGTCCAGAGCCCGAAACTTTGGCAATATATTTTATATTCAGTACTTGCTCTCCTTTTCTTGCGGAAGATCCGGCTTGCTAGAAGCAGAAACATACAGGTATATAATAATTGAAAATCACATGACACGTGATATAAATAATAAATACACACACATATATATATATATATATATATATATATATATATATATATATATATATATATATATATATATATATATATATGAATATGTACCACGAAAGGAAACTGAATTCAAAGCAGGTTGTAGTTAGTACTTTCATCTATTACACATTTTCAAACTGAATGGTGAGGAAAAATAAGACATCCAGTATTTATACAAAGCACGTTTCCCTATGAGGTCAACATTTTAATGCTATCAGATAAGTCGGATTTTAGAAAAAGTGATAAAATTGGATCTAGCAAAAACAACCCTGGGCTAATGTTGAGATTACTTTCCTTTGTGTGGGAGATTAAAAATGATTCCAGGATATTTCTCTTTATAAAATCTTTACTATGGATTATAGTATCAGTTTTTAACCAGTTAATTCCGTGTCCCATCTTGGAATTGTAGACAGCCAAGGCATTATTGAGATAACCCTTAATTACTGCATTTTTGTGTTGTTGCGTCCTTATGGAAACATTTTTGGAAGTTTGGCCTACATAGAATAAATTACAATATAAACATGGAATTCGGTAAATTACATTATTATCATTATTGGGGCTATGCTTTTTTAGGAGATTTTTCAATGTATGATTGTATTTAAAGGCTACCTTAATATTAATTTGTTTTAGAATGGTCACTACAGACATAAAATTATCATGATAGGGTAAAATTAATAGGTTTTTACGAGGTTCTAATGTCTCTAATTTACAATTATAAAATGATTTTTGGCTATATTCATACATTTTTCTAAAAGGTACTTTGGGTAGCATAAATTGGTAGCAATATCTTCGATTTTTGTTTATTATTTATCTATATAGTCGGGACTACATATTCGAAGAGCCCTAAGATGCATGGAGGAAAAAACCGCAGATTGTATATTTTTGGCATGACTTGAATAAAAATAGTCATAAGATAAATTATTTGTCGGTTTCCTATAAACAGTAAATTTAAATCTATGTGGTTCTCTAATTATCAGGACATCCAAAAATGGAAGGCTCATATTTACTTCCTTTTCTACGGTAAATTTAATTGACGGAACCAATGAGTTGATAATTAAAAGAAAACTATCGATGTCAAAACTGTTGTTTAAAATTACCTAGATGTCATTAACATACCGGAACCAAACAATTTGAGTAGACCAAAGAGGTGGGATTAACCTAGTTTCGAAAAATTCCATATATAAATTTGACAATAAGGGAGATAAGGGATTACCCATAGCCATACCAAACACTTGTTCATAGAATTTGCCGTTGAAACTAAATTTACATTTTTGAATACATAAACAAATAAGCTCAATGATCGTCTTGCTTGGTAAAGGGAGGTCATAATCATTTAGAATAGAGGCTAGGAAGTCTAATAAGTCATCTATGGGCACTTTGGTAAATAATGAGTCTCAGATCTGATGTTACTCTCATATTATATAATTTATTGCAAAGGTCAATGGAATTTTTTACCAACCAATACGATCTAAATAGATTTGGAAAGGGTAAGGTCGGCTGGAGCTAATGAAGGTAGACAGGAAGTACGAAAAGGATTCAATGTTTTGATATGATAGCAAAGAGTAGGCAAAGCAAACTTAATAAATTTTGTCATTCTTAATTATTTTAATTCACTTTCAACTTCATACATGGATGCCCTCTGGCAGAGATTGACGCTTGCAGTCAAAATATAATAAACAGATTCTTATCTGTTCCTCTGGTCTCAGACATAGTATACACCTCCCTCCCCTTCTAAAAAGCTATCATGAGTACATACTAGCTGTAAAATGGATGAAAAAATAATAAAAGTCAGAAATTAGCAGGAATATTACCTAGCCATCACCTTACTCATTTACTACAAATCTAAAAAACATCCATCCTTCTTATGAAAAATAGTTGCCTCCCCCTTCTGAGAACCTTCTATATGTTAAGGTTATTTGCCAATATAATTGCAGCTTTGATGCTTGCGAGTACCAAAATTCTCGATATATTGGCATGACTACCACTAAGCAGTCAATACGGTTAACTGTACACCAATAGTTTTGCTAATAAGCGCCATACACAATTTATCCATGGCATTGAGCTCAAAACGATTTTATTCAATGACTAAACCAACAGCTTGCAACGATGACAACTCCTCCATCAATCTTATACAATACTAGTACGAACTTATATATTAACAACAACAAACACGATTATTCTTGTTTCTTTATCTTTCCAACTTTTATGGCTTTTCTCTTAGCTCTCCTACTAAAGGTTAGTTCTTGTATTTTAAATGTATTTATTTTCATTGTAAATTTGTAATGCATCATTTTTTAAGAATTTTCTATTTTGGACATTTAATTATTACTTTATTTACTTACAGTCTACGTTAAAAACATTATGTATTTTAATTCTTTTAGTTAGTTCACTTTTTTTGAGAACATTTTATCTCACTTTTCCATAGTCTAAATATATTTGTATTTTTTACGCCAATTATTGAAAATTGTAATTTTGACTTATTTTATATCAACCTTCAACATTTGTATAAGCTTTTATATATAACATTTTAAAATAGGCGTCCCAAGTGCAGTCGAAAGCTTTTCGTTACTCCCGGTTTCAAATGAATTGCAATCATTTTATAGTATATAAATACCATGTAGCTGGATATGTAAATACTACTCATTATGGGCCTCAGAGTTATGCTGTGATGGCACATCGGCGTGTTGAGATGCTCTGGCACCTACCAACCACTAGACTTAACCCAACTGCCTTGTGGGTAGATATGGTAAAAAAGAAGGCTAGGGGAACACACCCTGAGAAAAATGGTGTGGAGTGCACGCCTAGGCGGCATTCAACAGATTGGGGTACCATCAGCACCTACATGCTCTGCAGTTAATGATCGTCCTTGGCCTCTTTCTTGCCATCAGCTACCCCAGTTCAGCACAAATAGTGTATTCTAGTACTTGCGCGCCCCCTAAAGGCACCCTAAACTCATCTTTAAAAATAGTTTTCATTCTCATGCTATCCCACCATTATTTTCTGACTTATGCAAAGCGGAGATGGGATGGTGGGTGACGGAAGCAGGAATAGAATGGTTATTGGTGTTCTTAGCCTGGATATGAACGCTGGCAGAACATGGCTATTGTAGTCGCTGGTGGCTGGGACTGGAGTGGAAGCCATCTTCGATAGAACCCTGAGTGCCTGAGAAGATTTATTTAAGAACGGGGAAGGACCTAGAAAAAGTGGTTTAAATATCGTCTCCTCCAATTTTCAATCGGGTAGGTAGCCGCTTCCACCAGGACATCCCATATATTCCAATATCAAGAAAAAACAATAGCCTCTTAAATAAGCCACTTATATTTACAGAACTCTGCTAGACCCAAACCAATCAGACAGAACAGCATTCAGTAAAACAAGCCTGTTAAATGATCCATATGTGAAATACTGTAGGTGAAGGATACACATTTTTATGGACGGGGTACCCTCAAGAAGGTCAGCACTTGCAATGAGTTGGATTCACCATAAAAATACTATCTTGAAAAAACTAACAAATTCCCAATTTGGAATATATGAAAAGTTGATGTCGCTCAGAGTAACGCTTAGCAATTATACTTACGCCACAATATTAAGTGCCTATGCACAAACCCTAATTTATCTAAAGAAGACAAAGACTGTTTCTACTTCTCTCTAGATGAAATTTTAAACAAAATCAACAAGAGAGATAAAATAATATTGTTGAGAGACTTCAAACCAATGGGTGGTAAAGACAGGGACAATGACAATGGAAATCATAGAGTCGGAAGATGAATAACATTGAATTCAGATTGCTGACACTGTGCTACACATCAGCTAACCATCACCAGCACTCTATTTCAAAGAGAAAATAAATGCAAGACTTCCTGGATGCACTCATGTTTAAACATTTGCATCTCATTGATTATTTTATAGTTAAAAGAAAAGATCTCAAAGGGGTTCTTCACACGCGAGCAATGAGAGGCGCATACTGCTGGATAGGCCATGGGCTAATTAGATATACTCTAAGACTCTTCATCCACCCTCCTCTGTATCGACAAAAATCAGATAAAAATACACTTAACACCAACAATCTTAAAAGAGAGAACTTAAGAAATAATTTTTGACAGTAGCACTAACTGAGAGGAAACCTTTAAGTTATATGACAATCCCATTGAAAAACAGCTGTGATGCTTTTAGTGATACGTTTTTAGAAGTAGCAGAAAAGTCACTTGGGATTCAAACCAAAATGCACAAGGATTGATATGATGGGAATATTTATGCCATCCTTCCTCTACTTAATAGTATACATAAAGCTCGTAATGCCTCTCTAAAACAATTAAACTCTCAACCAATGAAAATGCACTGACAGAAAAAAAAGAGTTAAGTGGAAAGAATATTAAGGAATCTACAGAATAACTGGTTACAAGGAGCTACAATGAAAATAAGACCTTACGGTCCACACAAGGAGGGTACTTTTGGCGCAATCTTCAAAGGTGTCCGTTGGCAACCTCGAAGATCCCCCACGAGGATCTTAACGGCGAATTCGCAAGACTTTATCTAGTCTTAACTTGAACTGGTCAACAGATTCACTGTTGACAACTTTCGTCGGAAGTGCGTTCCAACTACCGAAGATACTGTAAGTGAAGAATTTTCCACACAGATCACGTTGGTATCGCTTCAGTTCAAGTTTGAAGCCGTGATTGCGCGTTCAGTTCTCACTGAGTGTGAAAATATCCCGGTAGTCAACATTGTTGAACCCTCGAAGTATTTTGAAAACTTCGATGAGCTGACCACGCAGTCTACGGGTTTCCAGCGAGAACATATCTAATTCCCTTAATCTATCTTCATAACTTTTATGTCTGATAGAGGGAATCAGTTTGGTTGCCCTGGCTTGCACGCGTTCCAACCTTGCTATATCCTTTCGAAACGAAACACTCCAAAATTGTACTGCATACTCCAGGTGCGGCCGAACGAGGGAGTTGTACAGACAAAGTACTATCTCTTTGTTACGGTATCCAAACTGGCGCTTTATGTAGCCTAACATCCTTTGGGCTTTCTTTTCTGCCTTGATGCACTGTTTCTAGAACTTGAGGTCGCTATTGATAGTTACACCTAAGTCCTTCTCAGTGTCACTCGATTCAAGAGCAGTGCCCTCAAGGATATACTGAGATTGGGGGTTTCTGTGGCCGATATGCATTACTTTGCATTTCGCCACGTTAAAAGGAATTTGCCACGTGTCCGCCTACTCCCTAATCTTCCCAAGATCTTCCTGCAGGCACGCAGTATTTTCATCCTTTGCAACGTTCATAGCAAGCTTGGTATCGTCGGCAAATTTGGAAATCTTGGCAACCATGTCACCGTCCATGTCGTTGACGTAGATGATGAATAGTAGTGGTCCCAGGACAGAATCTTGAGGCACCCCGCTAGTAACGGGCACCCACTCAGAAGACTGTCCATTCACCACCACCTGTTGCCGTCTGCCGCTTAGCCAGTTCTCGATCCAGCCGGCTAATTTTCCGTCTATGCCCAGCGCTCGCACTTTCCGGAGAAGGCGGCGGTGTGGTACCTTATCAAAGGCTTTCTGAAAGTCTAAGTACACCACATCCACCGCCTTGTCCCCATCGTGCTCACTGAGTACGAAGTGGAAGAATTCCACAAGGTTCGTCAGGCATGACCGTTGCCTTCGGAAGCCGTGCTGAGAACTCCTCAGTAACAGGTTTGACTCTAAATACGACGTCATTTTGTTCACCATGATGCTTTCCATGAGTTTACCGACTATTAAAGTCAGACTGATAGGTCGGTAGTTTAACGGATGGCTGGGGTCTCCTTTCTTGAAGATCGAAGTCACCTCCGCCTCACGCCAGTCTCTAGGAACGCATCCCGTCCGGATTGACATGTTAAAGATAGCGCACAGATGTCGTGATACTTCATCGCACACTTCTTTCAACACCTTGGATAGAAACCCGTCTGGTCCCGGGGACTTATTCGTCTTTAGGTCAGCGATCTTTTTCTTTATTTCTCCTTCGGTGAAGTCCATTGCCTCCAGCTTTTCCCCCGAGTAGGAATCCGTGGACTGGGGGATGGGACCACACTCTTTAGTAAACACTGAAGAGAAGTATTTATTGAGCAGATTAGCATTTTCTGCATCTAAATGCTTTAATAAACCCTCCTCGTCCACTAAGGGCCTAATACTACGATGGATCGGTTTACTGCTATTTACATAGCCGAAGAACTCCTTGGGATTCTCCTTGCAGAGTCTCGCCACTCGGAGTTCCTCAGTACGCTTAGCCGCCCTTATGCTGGACTTCACTCTCCTGGCTAGCCTCCGGTACTCGTCAAAGGCACCCGAGATCTTCGATCGCCGGTAAGCATTTCTCTTCTCCCGTAGCAATTGGCCGATTTCTCGATTAAACCAAATTGGTCAACTTGATTGAAGACTACAGAACTTATTTTTGAAATTGTTTGACGAATCCTCAACCTCTTCGCATACCACTAGCCTTACATCAGTCAACCCAGCACGAATGCTTGCAAAGTCTGCTCTTCTTGAGTCAAGTTTCCTTGATTGACTGGCAAAAGACCTTAACTTCAGGATCTTGACTCTAAATCTAATTAGCTGGTGATCACTGCCACCGAGCTCTTCGCCTACAGAGACATCCTTAACGATATAATCCTCAGAGGTGAAGCCTAAGTCGAGGATATTGTCTTCTTTCGTCGGTTCTCTGACCCATTGAGTAAGGAACTCGTTGTTCGCGAACTCCAAAAGTAGCGCACTCTCGCCACAGGCTGCTCTTGTTTCCCATTCAACTTGTCTGTTGAAGTCCCTCATAACGATGCAGACTCTGCCATGAACAAGCTCACCTAGCAGCTGATACAGTTCCCTGTCCTTCTCAACAGGTTATGAAGGGGGTTTGTAAAGCACGAGGGTCCTGTATCTGACAGGACCTATCTCTAGGTCAACGCATAGGAGCTCGTGAACGGATATAATGTTGGAGTTCGTAGATTTGATTGTATCCTTGACATACAACAATAGACCGCCATCCTCTCTTTGTGGAAGAGTTGGTAGCCAGGAACCGTGAATTCGCCTTCAAAGTCTTGGTTTGAGGTTTTTATCCACGATTCTGTTATGGCTACTATTTCGGGTTCTTTCGTCGCTACGAGGCCACGGAGCTCAGGAAACTTGTTCTTGATTGACCTCGCATTAAACAGAAGAACTTTCAGGGAGTCCGTGACTGTAGGACTCCCTACGCTCTTCCGTTTCCCGGCTTGTTTGTTAGCGAGGCACCCCTCTTTGCGACCTCTTAGAAGGTCGTTCCTGGAGTGACACGGGCGTACTGGCGTACGTCCGCCTTCACTCTAGGCCGGATACTCCTTTGGGTCCTCCCTACCACATCCTGGATGATGTTCGACAGAAAGGCCTTTCCTTTAAAGGAAAGATGTACCCCATCCCTTTGGTAGAGATCATTTCTATCATAAAAGGTCCGGTACGGGTGCACAAAAAAGACCCCCGCTTCCATAGATAAATCTGCCAGGCGCAGGTTAAAGAGACATTCATCGAGTGAGCCCTCCGTATTGGACCTCTCCTCGGGAGCATCCCGACTACCACACGCTTGCGGGTTTTCAGCCAACAGTCGTCCATGGCACCCATGACCGTGTGGAGGATTTTATCTATAGGGCCTACCCTACCTCCTTTTAGGTAGAGGTCGTTTCCACTGACCATCAGAACAATGACTGAGCTCTCAGAAATCTGTGACTTCTCAGTCTCTACTCTGATGTGGGGGTTACCACATCCTGGCAGGCAGCTTACATTCACACTAGTGCGAAGGCGGGCCGCTAGCAGGAACTGCAGACCCTAGGCTTGAGAATCACCAATAAGGGTGACTATTGCACATTTGTCTGGAGGCGACTTAGTCTTTCCTTTCGCAGCAACTTGCCGCTTTCCTCTTGTATCTCTTCATTTTTATTTTTCTTCTTCTTCTTCTTCTTCTTCTTCTTCTTCTTCTTCTTCTTCTTCTCCTTCTCCTTCTTCTTCTTCTTCTTCTCTTTCTTCTTCTTCTTATTTTTCTTGTCTTACTTTGTTTTCTCTTCTTCTATTTCTCTTTTCTCTTCTTCTCTTTCCGCTTTCCCTTGCGCACCAGTAACGCTCGAATCCTCTACACTGGGGTGAGCTGCATTAAGGTCGTTTTTCTTCTTTTTCTTTTTCTCATGGGCTTCTCCGCATGGCTGAAGTGGGACTGCCAATGCAGTTTCAGCTCCTTGAGCTGGAGTCACATCGGCGGAACCATACAAGTCAGTGGGACTTTCGTCTCGAGCTTGAGCTGACTGGACCTCTAGTTTAGAGGCTAGCTCTAGGATTTTTCCTCGAGACGCCGAATCTGAAGCACGTGCTGCAATTCTAGGGTCTGTATTTTACTTTCCAGTTCCCTAGATTTTTCTTCAGAAGTTGTGAAGAGATCCTTGAGTTCATTGCAGTATGTCACTGCCTCTCGGACCTCTTCTTTAATGATGCAGTCGGTGCATATACTTCCCGGGTGGCATTTCGAAAAACATCCTTCCGGGAAGTCAACGCACCACTTATCCTTCTGGCATATCGCACATGTAAATTTGAGTGCAGCTGGACTTTTTTCCCTGTCATTTTGAACACTTTCTCTCTTTCAAAACTTTGCGACCAATCAATAGAAAAAAAGGGGGTTGGTGAGTTTTCCCCGCCTGAGTTGCTCCCGCCTATCGATCGGAGACGTTTCGGATCTTTCAGAAGGCACGCTCCATGTGCTGCTGTTCGTCCGACCAAGTCGTCAAGCCTCGGCGTGCCGTGGTTTCCAACCAAGCAGCACAGACGGTGCCCGAAGGGGCCATCGATTTGTCACTAGGTGAACAACAACGAAGCACGCTGCGTAGTAAACTTCTACTAGTTCCCTTCGTGAAGGCCAAGATCTCGGAGTAGCGTTCAATGGATATCCCGCCACACCAAAAAACTCGATCCAAGGCTTTTTCTTGGTCTGGCAACCAACATGGGAACAAAGGGCCATCACCACGGACCAATGCTTCCAGAGGCACCCGTCAACAGGCACTGGGAATGGTCAATAAATATGCGCCAGGAAAGGGGTTATAGGGGCACTACTCTCATCCCATTCATCGTGCCACAACGCCTAAGACCCCTCAAGCCCTAGTCTCTCGCAACCAGTGAGCGTCGATTGGCGTTGTTTATCGAGATTCCAAAGCCTCTCTTCTGACGCATGAGGTAGCTGCCAGGTCCTTATATGTAGATAGATGAAAAAAGGGTAAGAGTGACATGATAGGGATAGGGGTTGTTTTGTTGTTGCTTTTTTCTTGTATAAGTAGAAGAAATAGGATTAATGTAAAAAAGAAGGAAGGATAGAGTCGGATAAAGAAAGACAAAGAAAGATGCACATCGACAAGTAAAACCCTGCCAGGGGTACCAGAAGATAGGTACCCCCGCCGACAGAGCTGGAAAAGTCAAGGGTACGCACAAGCTCTCTTCCCGCGATAAGGGGGCGTCACCTCTCTCTCTACTTTCTTTATGAGAGAAAGAGAGAGCAAAGATGGGGACAAGAAATTCAGGCATATGCAGATTTTCATGATATACACCAGTTCTACGATGCTATGAAAGACTATCTGGTCAAAAAAAAATATTCATTTATTCCAGTAAAAACAGCTGATGAAACTACATAATTTAAGGAACAAAGTCAAATAATCTAAAGATGGGGCGAACACTTTAAAGAACTACTAAATCAAGCAAACTTAACCGATAAGTGCCCTACTTGAATTAGATGAGCGTCCATCAACACACGAGATGGATCTTCCTCCTACCCTTCAATGAATTGCTATCGGGAATAAAATCACTCAAAGACAACCAATCCTCAAACCCTGACAACATACCTGCAGATACTTTAAAGGAGTGGGGGCTACTTGCTTAAATATAACCTCTAAAAATTCATCCTGGTGGTTTGGGACAGGAAACAACTGCCCGAACAGTGTAAAGACGCTAATATTACAACAATATATAAAAAAAGAGTAGCAAAACCATTTTTGACAACAGCAGGGCTATATCACTACATCCAGTTGCCGGGAAAGTTCTTTCAACAATTATGCTGCGGAGAATAACATCCTTAATCAGAAAAGATCTACTGCCGGAATCGCAATGTGGCTTTTGCATGGATCGAGGTACAGCTAACGTGATTTTCATAGCCCTAAAATTGAAAGAAAGGTATAGCGAGAATAAGAAAGATCTGTTAATGGCTTTTACTTACCTCAGGAAGGCCTTTAACACTGTATACGGAGAATCTCTCGGGGAGTTTATGCGTATTTATGGCTGCCCACCAAATTTCGTTAAGATTGTAAAACAATTCCACGACTGATTGTAAAACAATGCCAAAGTGACGATGGGTAGTCTGGAGTAAACCCATTTCGCTGTTAACTCTAGGGTCAGAAAAGGGTGTGTAATGTTTCTAGTATTGTTCAACATGTACCTCATATGCTTTCCTAAAATACTTCACCAAACTATTCATGAGAGAAACGAAATAACCATCAATTTCAGACTGTTTGGCGGCTTTTTTAACATTGGGAAATTTCAGGCAAAAGCCAAGCTCTTAATATACTACAATCTGGACTTACAGTATGCAGAGAAGTGTGCCATAGTGGGTAACTTACACGAGGCACTACAATATTTCTTCAAAACTGCTACTGATATATACAGCAGATTAGGACTTGTTGTTAATATAAATAAAACAGAAATACCCACACAGTGGTTTGATGAAGTGCCTTCTAATCCCCCAGTGTTTCAAATTACTGGTGAGAATCTCGCAAACATTCTATCTTTTAAGTACATTGTTAACTACTTCTCCAGTGACATGCATTTGGATGATGATATACAGCACCGCAATAAAAAAGCAGCAGCATCCTTTGGTCGACTCTATAAAAGAGTCTATCAAAATAAAGACCATATACAATACGGTATGTCTATTATCTCTTCTTTTTGGTTGTGAAACATGAATGGCATACAGGAGAAACGTAAAAACTCTAGATTAGTTCCATATAAGATGCCTAAAAAAGATCCTTGGTATCACATGGTTATTCCGAATACCACACGTCTCGATACTGGAGATAACTAACAGCACCAGCATCGAGGCACTCATTGCTGAGCACCAGCTGCGATCGCTCAGTCACGTCATACACATTCCTGAAAAAAGAATTTCCTGCAGAATGCGCTATGGTCAGCTCTATGATGAGAGGAGGGCGGAGAGTGGTCATAAGCTCAGATTCAAAGATAAAATCAAGAAAACGCTTTAGAAAATGTATGGTTGACCCTACAAATCTGGAGGAATTGGCTTCAAACAGGGTGAATTGGAGATGACTTATGCATGAAGGAGTGAATCATCTTGAAGACAACCGACTAGACCATCAACATGAGAAGCGTGCTTTCCCGCCTGCGAGAGAGCAAGAGCCACCACCCAACCACCTTCAAATATTCCATGTCCTACCTGTGGGAGTAAAAGGGAAACTTCATCAGTGAACTCGATGGACTGCCTTAAGCAAAGTAAGCAATACTCATTAGTTCTCTTTAGTAATTTTTTACCTAGTGGCTCATGATCATTTAGGTATAGTTACGTCAGAAAGCTAGGTCTTCTGGTGGCATTCGAATGTTTGTTTCAGGCTATTGGTTAGGCCAGGTTTAACATTATTTGACTCACTAGCTTAAACTTTTGCAAGTTTTTTCTTGTCACTTTTCATAAAAAAGTAAAACCGAATCCTTGTACAATATTGTCCCACGGGTGTATAAGATAGCATGTGGTTCCCCAAGATGTTCGCAGTAAGTCGGTTAATGGGTACACAATCTTCAGCATTTTTATTGTGTTCTAATCTGTGTTCAATTTAACTTCCTTTTATACAGCCGGACTTCCGCTTTATTTTTCTTTATTGGGGAGTTTTCTGCTCGTATATTTGCCGTTGC
This sequence comes from Ceratothoa steindachneri, assembly GCA_963969495.1. Classification (NCBI taxonomy): domain Eukaryota; kingdom Metazoa; phylum Arthropoda; class Malacostraca; order Isopoda; family Cymothoidae; genus Ceratothoa; species Ceratothoa steindachneri. Next base: position 73,693,246 of record OZ018332.1, read on the forward strand.
TAGCATAATTTTCTCAAACATTTTTCAACTTCTTTGATTATCTGTTCTTACAGTAGGGTCCATAATATAAGGGGCAGTAAGAACAAGTGCATTTAAATATTTATTATGTGAGTTTAAGAAAACGTTGAGAATATATATTATACGCATATTTAGATATACAAGTATCTAATATCTAACTTTCGTGAAAATTTCAAGTGAATGGAATAAATATTTCGTAAGTTATGAGGAAATAAACAAACTAACTTCCAAATTGAAGCGGACAGAAGTTAAGGCTCAATGGGAAAAACAAGGTAAAATGGAACAAGAACATAAAATAAACACTTACTACTAATATTTTATAAACATCCCATTACTAGTAATGATCTCCCCACATCTGTTATGACAGAACTGGATTAATTTCTTGCAAAATGATGTGGTAATATTTTCCCATTTATCTTTTAATAATTCCCAGAGTTCATCCTGGTTCTTAAGAGTTCTCCTTCGCGCCACATCTCCAATAATCTTCCAAACGTTTTTTTCTATGGTTGAGATCGGGACTTTGAGATGGCCAGTCCATGAGATCAACCCATTTCTGACTCAAAAATCTTTCACTCTCTTTGCAGTGTGGAAGGAAATGTTGTCCTGCGCGAAGATAGGAGGGTGAACTGAGGAGGATTGGAGATGTGGTAGGGCATGGTGTCTAAGAATCTGCTTGTAGATTTTAGCGTTGACTGTCTAATGTAGGCGAATAAGTGGATCAAGAGCAGCAGCAGAGATCACTCCCCATACCATTACACTTCCTCTTCCATATTTCACTGTTTTCTTCACACTTGCACGAGATAACCTTTCGTAACATCTTCTTCGGACGTCCATCGCACCATCGAAACGAATCACATTAAACTTCAATTCATCGCTAAAATGAACCTGCGCCCACTGTTCTTCTGTCCAAACGACATGTTCATGAGCGTAACGAAGACAGATTCTTTGATTCGTTTTGGAGATCAGAGGTTTCTTTGCCAGTGCCCGAGCAAGCAACCCAGCACCTTGTAACCACAGGGAAACTGTTTTGCGGGATACCTTGACATCGGATGTGGAGCTGAACTCGCGGGATATTTCAGCAGCACTCTTAAATCTACCCTTCAGTGACCTTCTAACCATAATACGATCCTGTCTTGGTGAAGTTTCACGAGGTCTACCGGTTTTCGTTTAGCATCTGTTGATTCTGATGACTTAAAACGAGCTACAATTCATTGCACAACACTTTTAAACCTTCTTACAGTAGTTGCTATCACAGAATTTGACTTAACCTCTTGGTGAAGGCATGCAATCCTTTGTTTTTCATCACAAAACTCCGGTCATTTTTCACAAGCCGCCACGTTGACAGTTAAAGGTTTCAATAATGCATTATCATAATAAGTAACAGTTAGCACATCAACGGTTTCCTAAACACAAATACCTCGGTTGGTAATTCCTTTTTTTAAGTGACCTTTAAGAAATATTTATTCCATTCACTTGAAAATTTCACCAAAGATAAATATTTGATATATCTAAATATGTGGAAAATTAAAACAGAAGTATGTGTATAATATACAGTTTCAACGTTTTGTTAAACTTCTATAATAAATATTTAAATACACTTTTTCTTACTGACCTTTATTTTATGGCCGCTACTGTATTTCTGATAAAATGAATTTGTTTATCTTCTCTTTTTATTTCAATAATTCACAAACTTTGCTTTCTCATTTTTCATATTTTATTTTAAAACCTTCTCTAAATATCACTAATTATTGTGGTAGATTTTATTTTCTTCCTTGAAGTTCCAAATTTTCAATTTTAAAAGGGGTAGAAAACGAACCTCATCTTCATAATCATTGATGCTTAGGTTGAATTTTTCTTGGACTGGGGTTTGGTTCTGGCCGGCAAATGAACTGTTTTTTTTAGTGGCGGATTGGAGCCTATCCTGTGGACGTTTAACAATGTAAAGTTGTTCTTTCTCAAATTTTAACCAAAATAAGGTGTTAAAATTGCTTTGTTTTTTTATGAGGAATAAATACACAAACTAGATTATTACTATTTTGTCAGCAAGAATTTAAAGCAAGAATTTTTCATTGCCATAAATTTAGTCCTTCACCGAAGTTTAAAAATGTTCTGATTCCCTAGAGGCAGGATATTAAGGGTGATGAATAAATATGGTTTAGCTTTAATATAGTCAGATCAGTAGCTAATTTTATAATAATATTTGGAGATTATATGATAATTTAACCGGAAGTAATTGTAATAAGATATATTCGATTGAATGCGACTAGGAAGTGCCTAAATTTGAATAAGATTTTCAGATCAAATTACAGTATTGCAAGTGTCTGTACTACAAAGGTGGTACCCCAGTTTTTGGAATCTGATTTGACCTTACCCTCAGAAGGTCCCCTCTAGCCTCACCCATTATTTCACCATTAAAATTAAGGTAGTAACAAACAATTCGTGGTGGAACCCATGATGTAAGGGAAGGGCTTAACATACCTTATCTTTCCACTCAAATAACACAACATAAAAATCTTAATATTCATTTTCACAACAAAGAAAGATTCAGGATCTAAGAAGAATACTAAAAGAAGAATCTAACCTCCCCTAGAGTTCATTATGGATTACCTGGAGAGGTAAAAAGAGTCATTTTATGGTTATTCAAGGCAGGAAAAAACAGACAAGGGAGCGGACATTCCAAACCATGTATGGAGATATCGACGTAGTACTGCTGCGAATAAAGGACCAGTACCATTACTATAGTGATCTTTCTGATACAGAGGAAGACTTAGGCACGTTGAATTGGAGCACAAACACCACCCAGTATGACCACAAAAATATTAATAGTATGCTACTGCCTCGATCCGTGGGTGGATCTGATTCCTCCGTATAATGCGTTCAATACGTTCAATGTAATTTTTCGAAAAACAAAAATGGCCTCCAAAGCAGCGGAATGTGGAATCTTGGCATTATATACAAAGATATCACCTTAACAGATCGAAAGTGAGACGTATATATCACTCCAAATCTTATTCAATTGCTTTTCCATGGAGGACCATACCACAAGAGAATGCACATTACCTGAACTATGGGAGCTGCCACTACCTACGCAGTAGCATCAATCAAAGGTCAATTGGAAAACAACGCAGTGGTAAATATAGATGATAATCTGATACAGGATATTTTTTTGTGCAAATTACACCCTCATTTTGATATTATAGCAAATCCATTATCCTATGGAGACTAGCTCTGAAAAATGTTTGCAAAAAACGTAGTAACACCAATATGGCTCCAAGACCCACCCCCCTCCCCTCTCTGGCAAACTATAGTGAATCAGTATGAACGCAGTACAAAAGGAAAAGACAAATGCAAAACCCAATGAAAAAAAGACACATCGATAGCGAAGAGAAGATAAAACAAACGATGAAGTAGAACTTAAAAACGATGATGCAGAATCAAGAGAGATTGGAACCTAGATGATGAAATATTTAGAATAGATAACAGAAAGAAACACACCCATCACAGGAGTTATCAACATATAAATATATGGCTCTCAGACAAGACCTATTCCAAAATTGTACAAAAATAAAAACAATTGGATTTTTTCTTCAAAAGAAGAAAAAATGAGAGTACAACTGAGACGACGTTGAAAGAGAAACGAACAATAGATTAAAGCAAGGACTAGTACAAATAATTCCAGAATCATGCAACAATATAACAAACGAACAATTCAGAAAAATGCGGTCAGGAAAAACTAAGTTACCTAGAAGCAAATAGATGAAGCACAGCAAGCTAAATATGCACAAGTACCAAAACACATAAAGAATATTTACGCTTAATGTTAATTGCTGGTACCATAAAATGTTAATCTATAATAACATAATAAAAATAGAAGATCCAGATATATTTATTCTTTATGATAATGGAGTAGATCTAAAACGTGGTAAAAGAAAGTTACCCGATTACGGCATCATCTCGAAGAGCTACAACCAGTATAGATATGATGGCGTCACCCTGTGATTAAAAAGAGGAATAAAGAATACAAGAATAAATTAATCCGTTGAGTAGTTTATTTCCATTCAAATAAAAATTATAACTGGGGAATTGATACTAGTTGGTGTTTATCAACCACAATGATGCAAGTATCTTCCACTACCCTAACATTTTAAGAATATACTGTCATCATTTAGCAGCCATATTACTTGCGGACCTTCAGTAAATGTAAAGTGCGAAACAGGGTACACAAATACCCTAGTTGTAGTAGGAAAGACTCTACAAACAATCTTACTGAGAAATATTATATAGAGATAGGGCCTGGACTTCTCAACTTACTAACAGAATGTCCCATGTTTATTTCTGGTATAATCTTGACAAATCCTAACTTTAACCACCACACCGCAATAGGCCTTGCTACCCAATCTGACCACCTTACCTTTATAATAACTATCTCGAACTTTCTATCAAAATAAAGATACCCAAGAGAAAGGCCCTCAATAAAACCAACTGTACAAAGAAACAAAGAAAAACTAAAACCCAACTAATTTTATAACCTAAAAATCAATAAGAAGAAGTAGGAACACACATACAACAACTAAGAAACAATTTTAGTCAGTGTACAACTTAATCAACCTAGTAATAGGATATATAGGTTTGGCTGCACCCTAATGAGACCACAAAATAAAAGAACTTTTAAAAGAATTTAAAACAACTAGAAATGTAGTAAAAATGAAAAAAAAGAGCTACAAGGAAAATAAGTACCCTAGAAGACCTTACGGTCCATATTTATTTTTGTAAACTTATAAAAAGGAATAATTAACTGATCAGACCTATGACAATGCAGTAGCTACCAGGTCAGCACCTGCAACAAAAAAAATTAAAATAGATAAATTACTGATTCATTGCTGATTTCAGTTTCGTATATACTGACAGGTTACCTGAATTATCATGGATTGAATCGCTGGGCGAAAAACTACGCATTACTTCCATTCTAAGAATACCAAGGTTGCTTTCTAGATGGCAACGACCCAGAAAATTATAATTTTTCATCTAGAAAATTAATAGAACTCAACAAAAATTACATTTTGTTTTAGTATATTTGTATCATAATTTGAAGGTGAAATACACTGGTCAACAAAAATAAAAATTTTGTCATGGTTCTGGATCAAAATATCTGATTCTATGATAATGTTATGTGGTGAATTCATTAATTACATTCGTATAGCTGTATCGGGCTCAGTTTTCCAGAATCAGAATATCTATATATTTGGTGCACTATGTTATTCATACACTAATTAATATGTTCATTGGTTCAACTTCTAAAATGATTTTTTCCTAATTTGTGCTGTAAGTTTTGTTTCAGATTGCTGGTTCATGATATTGCATACCTACAACTGCCTTATTTATAATCACAAAAGCTGTTCGACTGAACAAAAAAAGTTACTTCAAATGTCCTCTGGGTGACCAAGACGAGAAATGAGCACCTCATATAGCTTGCAAGTCTTGTGTCAACCACCTGAGCAAGTGGATGTGTGGTAAGCGAAGCTTTAGAATGCCTTTTGTTGTACCAATAATATGGCGTGAATCCAAAGACCACAGCAGTGACCGCTATTTCCGTATCTCATACATCAAGCGAATTACCATCAAAACACGAAGCAAGGTGCAGTACCCCAATATTGCTTCTCCAATCTGACCAGTTCCGCACAGAGCTGAACTCCAAGTCCCAAATCCACCGACTGAACAAGAATTGACGAGTGATTCTGATTCTAATTCTGCCTCAAAGGAAGAAGACTATCAGGATGACTCTGAAAATGCCAGGCCTAAACTCTTTACTCAAGAAGCGCTTCATGATCTCATCAGAGACCTAGACTTATCCAAAGAAAAGGCCAAAGTTCTGGGATCCATTTTAAAGCCGCGTAACTTCCTGGAAGCCGGAGTGCGTATCACTACAGCTCGTTGCCGACATAGAGATCTGTCTGCATTTTTTAAGGTGGCAAACAATCTTTGTTACTGTGAGGACGCAGTATCTCTCATGCAACAACTCTGCAAGTCTGAACCATACAAGTCAGTTGATTGAAGGCTGCTTATAGACTCTGGAAAAGACTATCTGAAAGCTGTATTTTTACACAATGGCAATCAGTTTCCATCTGTCCCAATAGCACATACATCAAAGATGGCTGAGAGCTATGAAACAATGAAGATTTTGTTAGCCGCTATAGAATGCGAGAAACACCAAAGTCATCTGTATCTGTTTATTACTAGGCCTTCAGAGTGGATACACAAAGCACATGTGCTTTTTGTGTTTGTGGGACAGCAGAGCTGATGCAGAGCACTATGTGAGAGATGAATGAGTGACAAGACCAAGAGATGCGCCTAGAAGGTTCAACTGTGTTCACAATCCTCTTGTAGATGCAGAAAAGATATTTTTGCCTCCACTGCATCTAAAGCTTGGTTTGGCTAATAAATGATCAAGGCTATGGATCAATCTGGTGCTGGGTTCGATACTTATGTCAGAAATAAGGTGGTGTGGTTTCCGAAGCTAAGTTGAAGGCAGGTGTCTTGAATGGACCAAGGATTCGTATACTAGTTCATCATAGCGAATTCACCAAGACCTTGTTCCCACTGTAGAAAAACTCATGGGAATCATTTTTTTCCACTCTCATATTGATTTTTTCCCAGATAACGTTCGAGACATTAATGATGAGCACGGTGAAAGATTTTATCAAGTCATTGCCATAATGGAAAACAGATATCAGGGACAATTCAGTCCTAACATGATGGGTGACTATTGCTGGACGCTGCAGCGAGAAGAGAGCGAGCTGTATAAATGAAAGTGGAAATTTCAAAAGCACTTTTAGAACTTTATATTTTGTCAATTATAAAGGGTTGAACTTATCCTTTCTGGTACAATTTCTTATGAGCCTATCTTTGAAGTGTTTAATATCTTATCTTGTGTGAGGCAATTAATGTCATATTTACTATTTTTGTGATTGTTTAAGAAAGTCGATTGATAGTAGAATAAAACATATAAATCATATTCAACAATGTAAAATTAGTCAAGTAAGCACAGTCACATAAGAGACAAGCTAGTCTGTTTTGGGTTAAATATCTGTTGCACGACACAATTGAGGGGATATTGAATATTTGTGCATATTAATTTTTTATAAAACTTATTCTGATAGAATAAAACAAATATCAGATTCAAATTTAGCAATATAAAATTAGTTGTATGATAATAATTTCATATGTGAACCATTTTGGCTGTTGACCAGTAAAATAGAAGAATATGATGCCCAAATCCATTTTTATTAATAAATCCTGTCAACTGATGCGTATGGTAAATATTTACAATGATGTCCTTTGTTCTTCACGACTGTTTCAATTCGTTTTGGCAAGCTAGAGACCAAATTTGTTGATATCTTGACTAATATTACTTCATTTTTGTCTGCTAAGCACCCGTAACTGCTCGTAATTGGATTGCTTGTGTTTATCAACCGCTAGTTTAATTATCGCCCACAAATTCTCTATTGGGTTAAAAGCTAGAGTATTTCCACGTAAAAGTCCCCCAAGTACAGTATTATTTTAGCCAAGAACTTTATTGTTATATGTTTTGAGAAAACATACGCTAACATGCTTAAAATCCAGTTATCACCCCTAAATTGGTCTAGAAATTTGGAGAAAAGGTGCTGATGAAGCAGGTTTCGAAATCATTCTGAGTTCCTCCAGTGTTCTTTGGAAAAATTGTCAAGGCTCCAGTTCCGTAAAATGAGAAGCAGCTCAAGAAATGGTCAGTGTCCGGAAGATTCACATTGGGCATGACACATGACTCGTGAAAGCGCTCCCCTTTCTCCTCCAAATGAGAGATATTTCAAAATCATCAAAAATCATTTCTTTAGTTATATTTCCTACAGGGTGAATATGAGGGTATTGAACGTACATAATCACATGCCGCCAGACAATCGTGGGAACGAAAGAAATTTGTCGTTTGAGTTGACCTTCGTCTCCTCTCTCTTTCCCCCCACCCTTACACAACTGCTGACAAGAAGTCGGACGAAAGAACGCCTATCTCTCAAAGAAGCTTAAATCTTATTTGCCTTCTTTATGATAGCATGGAGATTGTCCGGAAGGCGCTGCGATAAGCGAATTGTCATGAATGGAATCTCTCTCTCGATTTCCCACAATCCGCGGTATAAATAACATCGTCGTTTACCCCTCTAGCAGCAGTATCCCAAATCTACTCGCGTAATCTTCACGTTAAACAAGAGTCGTTGCCGTAACGTATCGACTACCAACGTGCCGTCAAGTCAACTTGGTCGCTGTCTCAAAGTGTTCCTGGAAGTAAATCCCACCCCGCAGAGTCTGTGACTAGATGACTACGCTCTGTTGCTCAACGTAACTTGAGTAAGAAAAGGAACATCCAAATAGTTACTGGAAGTTACTATTTGTTAGTGTCACATCCAGTTAGGAGTGAACTAACCGGAATTGCAGCCAGCAGCCCCGAACCCGTCGTCTTATCCCCCCTCTCCCCGAGAACTCGTGTTAACGCCACCCGAACCACCCTGTCTGCACCTGAGTAGTCGTCTCTCCAATTCATCAATTAATGGTAATCTGTAAACCCAGTGTCCCTCTATTCTTAAATTACCTAATTAATTAACCGTGATTGATACTCCCATTGAGTCATTATAATTTTAGACGCTTAACGTCAGTGTTTAATATTTAATCCTTAATTTTGCCTGTTAACTATTGCTAATTATTATATTTGTGTAAAGTAAAGTTTATTTTGTGTACGTGTGTTTATTTGTGGCTCCTCCCTTTTGACGTACCCTTGGCAAGACTTTAATTAAGCATCCCTTCGGCTAATTTATTCAACCTGTATTTTGCACTCTTAGAATTCAACGATAAAAACCCTACCCCCGTTAACAAGTAGGACTTTTATAGTGAGAATCCTGGCTACGGCACAACACGCCTCTAACCAGCTTTCGCACGTTCATTAGGAATTAAAGGCTACCAATATATATATATATATATATATATATGATCGTAGGATTGAGTCATATGGTCAATACCACCGACTAAAACAAAAGCGGTGTGTCCAGATCAAGGACTAGAATAATTATTGGACCAGACTATGAGCAATTCTACGACAGTGAAGACTTTCAGAAAGTTCTTTTTGATATGATATACATTTTCGAAGCCCTTCTCCACTGGAAGCTCTGTCGAATAGTCTCCACCTCATTAAGAACTCTGAAGCGTTCTCACCTGCCTTTTTCTTATAGTGAGCAAGCTTAGCAGAGTAGGTAACCCAAACATTGAGCTAAAACCTTGCCAGGAGGCAATCGTGCAGGTCAATTAGAGCTATTTGACGTTAAGAAGACTTAATCACAATGGTTCAACCAGTTTTCTAAAGTAATAAATGATCCTAGAAGCATTACCTGTAGCAACTATGTCCTTGCATTTCATGCGACTTTGGAGCAGAGCAATAATAGTTGCGAGATTTTACTTGGAAATAACCTTTTATTGAATCGAAAAATATTCCTACATTTATTTTTCCAAACAATATTAAGAAATAGATTATAATTACACATCATTCAGTTAACCAAAGTTTGTCATAATTTTAGGAACTGGATCTAATTTTAACTTCTGGAATTCTGTAAAACCTGTAAAACCTGTAAAACCTTCAATAATGTAAATATTATAATAATTATTCCTTCCACTAAATCTTAAAAAACTAATGAAAAGGAGAAATAAATAGATGCTAAGATCATTTCTTAACAACTAAAGAAGGTCTAAATCCCTTCTAACTGTAATGGGTCACTGAACTCATTGGTATTCAACAATTTTATTCTTTGGTCGGATATCAGGTCTACATAATCTTCCCTGACGCAGGTTACATATAATTAACATTTAGTATAGAGTCGTTAATTCAAGCTGAGGATTTTATATCTCTTGACATAGTAACGAACATATTGTTGACACTGTTGCTCAGTAATCTTACTCCTTCATCTCAAAAGTTTTCCAACTTTTTTAACACTTTAGGGCTTCTTCTCTTAGACTTCTCTAAGAGTTTCTTCCAAACTTTTTAATGGGATCCGAGGCCAGCTTCTGTTTAAGCCAATTAAAAAAAGATTCTTATCTCCTCAGGAAGGTCCTGATCATCTTGACATTGTGGTAGGGAGGTTTATCCTCAATATTAGTTAATACAAAGAATGCCGCGTCTCTTTCCAATAAATCTAAGCGTCTGGATCTTTATAGACAACTCAATTTTTTTAGTAAATTGCTTATCTGCTGCTAACATTTCTTTTATTAAGCTAAATGTATTTTATATTTACCAATAGATAGCAGTCACTTTAAGGTCATCGTACAGTAATGTTCAAAACCTTGTACTTCATCAGACAAAAAAAATATATGTAAGTTTTTTGAGATGAAAATACTGCTGTTCTAATCTTTGTTGGTCGGTACTGTAGTTTCTATCCTGCTTATTCACACAAGTTTTAATGCTAATGGCCTCTAATCAAATATTTTATATGCTATTGTATATATAAAACCTTATTATCTCAAAGCCTATTTATTCACCTTAAAGAGATAAATAAAAATTTTTATTGTTGATTATTCCTTTAATAGTGACAAACTAATTCATTTCCTCAAAGTCTTAAAGTACTAGTCCTAAGAGAAAAATAACTTCATTGCAATTTCAACCGTTCAATATACGATTAAGTAAAAGCATTTTTTTCTTACTCAAGATCAGTTTCTTGAGCTTTCTCCGGCTGCAATCAAAATTACCAGTATTTTCTTAAGTTTCCATTTCCGCTTCAAACCAAACATTAATTAAATATTTCAAGAAAACGAAAAAGCATACAGTTACGTAAAATAGAAAAATAGTAGAAGAGGGAGAGCTGGGTAGCACAAGCGGGTGAATACCAAGAGTGTAAACAAAGATGATGACAAATGCCCATTGTGTTCTTGCTTAGTAACTGAAAATGATGATGGTACACTGTTTGATTTGTATGAAAGGTTGTAGAGGGACCCGCTAAAATAATAGTAATATTTCTTCCCCTAAGATATTACTTCGAGAGAGAAAGCAAGCCAGTACCCCCCCATCCCATCCGACTTCCCCCATTTTGGACTGACCACTTGGTCACTGAGAAATTCACACCGAGGCATGACGCTGTAATTGAAGGCTATCTCCCCGCCGTCTTAATATTCCCTCGCCCTGAGTCAGGAGATTATTCGTCTATTTATAGGTTTGCATCCAGTCAACTTTTATAGCTCCAGCCACTGGTCGTTCCTCCAGACCCACTGACACCTTCCCGGCCGATAATGAAGGTTTGAGAAGGTCCCTCTCTCTCTCCCTGCTTTTGGAGAAATCCACGTATATATGCGCCCTCTCAAAGATTACCCGCAGATTCTGTTAGAAGACACTTCCACATCACACTCGTAACTTCGGGACAGAGAGAAAAGTCTCTTGAAGCAACGTCAGCCTTTCTCAGCCGCCTTTTCATCAAGGATTGGAGAAGCCGTCCTCCGAAGTTCTTCTGGTGACCTCTTGAGGACAAGAGGCCCAATAGCTCGCTCAATCCGAGTTTGGAGAAGTCAGCTATCTCCCCCCTCTCTGAAGTTTGTCCGGTGACGTCTTGAGGACAAGAGGACCGCATCTTACTAAATCAGAGTTAGGAGAACATAGCATCACCCTATTCGGGTTCCCGTCTTCACCGAGAGTAATCAAGGTCACCAAGCTCCCCCCCCCCCAGTATGCCCCGCTTTACTCTCGAGGTTCAAAGGAACTGAATCTTACCCCCTTAACTCTCCCATTATAATCATTTAATAACCCTGGTTATCCAATCAGTATTCGGAACACCTAATTCCGTCTTATTCGTGTATATATATATATATATATATATATATATATATATATATATATATATATATATATATATATATATTTATTGTGTACCTTTTATTTAGTGTATATTAAAATCTATTTTTGTCGTTGTGTTTCGAATATTCCTTGGTTACGTAGTTGTAGCTAACTATTCTTAATCGCACTCTTAGAACAATAACATTTGTTGCCTTGCTTAGCTATCCTTAGAGCCTGTGTGCGTATATCGTCGAACACTTGCCCATACTTCGAGAAAGGCTGTACCACTTATATTATACGACACTGTCTAGAGAACTATATGATCCACTTGATAAAGGATTAAATACAATGAGATTCTGTAACAACTGTCACACTAAGGTTTCTGCCTCCATGAACAGAGGCAAGGATAAAAATCTAACTGAGGAGAGAGGAAATGACGATGGAGCCACAGGTGAAAATGGAGCTGGGACTCCACCCGAAATTAAGAATAATAGGACCCAGGAACATATTAATCCAAACCAAAGTAGTAAAAGACAAACAAGTATGTGTTAAACATTTTCCAAAAGATAGAAGATCTACAACATCAAGTGTCAGAGATTAGGAGAAATATGACCCCAAATAATCGGGATGAGGTATCAAAGGCATTCAGGAACAAGTGGCAGAAGCCTTTGAAGCTGAAAAGAGAAAAATTATCTGATTGTCCATAACCTTCCAGAACCTTGGCCAAACATTTCCAATGAGGAAAAGGAAGTCATCGACATCACAACTGTCGGGGAAATATGGTCCAGTGTATTGGGTGTGAATAATTTACAAATATATTAGTCTATTAGACTAGGCCAGGGGTCGCCAAACTTATTTCACAGTGGGCCAGATAACTAAGAAGATAACGAGCGCGGGCCGTATAACCTATTTGTTCAATACAATATATTGATTACACAAAAAATAAAGACAACCAACATATTTATTTACCAATACACGAAATACAAAATACACAAAAAATAATGCCACCAAACATATTTATTTTCTAAAAAGTTACCAAAGAAGGTGTTGTTAGCATGAACAGAGGCAAGGATAAAAATCTAACTGAGGAGAGAGGAAATGACGATGGAGCCACAGGTGAAAATGGAGCTGGGACTCCACCCGAAATTTAGAATAATAGGACCCAGGAACATATTAATCCAAACCAAAGTAGTAAAAGACAAACAAGTATGTATGTGTTAAACATTTTCCAAAAGATAGAAGATCTACAACATCAAGTGTCAGAGATTAGGAGAAATATGACCCCAAATAATCGGGATGAGGTATCAAAGGCATTCAGGAACAAGTGGCAGAAGCCTTTGAAGCTGAAAAGAGAAAAATTATCTGATTGTCCATAACCTTCCAGAACCTTGGCCAAACATTTCCAATGAGGAAAAGGAAGTCATCGACATCACAACTGTCGGGGAAATATGGTCCAGTGTATTGGGTGTGAATAATTTACAAATATATCAGTCTATTAGACTAGGCCAGGGGTCGCCAAACTTATTTCACAGTGGGCCAGATAACTAAGAAGATAACGAGCGCGGGCCGTATAACCTATTTGTTCAATACAATATATTGATTACACAAAAAATAAAGACAACCAACATATTTATTTACCAATACACGAAATACAAAATACACAAAAAATAATGCCACCAAACATATTTATTTTCTAAAAAGTTACCAAAGAAGGTGTTGTTAGCAATAAGGTAGTATTATCGCACCCATTGCGCACATATCCGATTCTCACAAACTAAGCAGCAAAAAAGGTTAGTGAGATTTCGAACTTCGTGTTTAGTTGTTAAGATATTATCAATATTTGCTTTGTAATTGCTGCATCCAAACTGCAGCCGCAGGCCGTAGTTTGGAAACCCCTGGACTAGGCAATAAGAAGCCAAATCAAAGATAAAAGTACAGGATAAGAATACCCGTTCAGGCCTTCTTAAGAATTCGAGGAAATTCCGAAATCTTAAAGTGGATAACTACTCAGTAGAGAGTTTTCTCTATATCACTCGGACCTAACTACTAGACAGAGAGAAGTAAACAGAATTCTTTACCAGGAGCCGAAAAAGAAGAAGGAAGACAGAGGGAATCCAAATTACATATTAAAAAACGAGAAAATAGGGCCCAAATCCCATTCTGCTGCCCCGATAAAAATACTAGAAGAGACAGGGGATACAATGTAACCAGAAGTGCAAATGTAAATAAAAATACGAATTTATTTGTAAATTGTGTAAATAAGAGGGCGAATGAAAATATGAATATATTTGAAAATAAAAGGATACATTTCATTGGTAGCAATTACCAGGATAAGGATGGGAGTACATATTAAAATGCCTGTCTACAAATTATGAAAGCATTAGAAATAAGCTACCTAGTTTAAGTATCGAGTAAGCAAAGTCACCCTAGACATTTTATATCTAACAGAAACTTTGTGTCAACCCAATAACATGTGCGACAGTGAATTGCACAGTGGTATCCTACAAAGCTGCTATATTTGAAGAAAAGACACAGAAATTAAATAAGAGGAAGTACATTAATGCACTTCGATAAAAATTTAAACATATCTGACAGTACAGAGCTGAAGGAATGTCTATAAGATGGGCCTAAATGTGTTTATCGAAAAGGTAAATGTATAGAGGAAAATAACAATCCTCTATACCGCTTGCTAAACGAAATTGGGGAAATACAGTGTAGTGTTCTTATAACAGGAGATTTTAATTTACTGGATGTAGATTGGCAAACCTCAACCACACAGTCCAAATCTTTGGTCAATAGAGCAGAAACTTGCCGATTAAGAGGTGACTATAGACCCAGTGACCTGGTCCTAATAATAACTAGAGAAGAAAATTTAATTGAGCAGGTAAATATTCTAAACCCCTTAGGTAAAATCGATAAATATGTCCTAGAATTTAACAATGTCTAACAGTTATCATCACAAAAGAAATCAGAAACAACTAAGTTTAACTTTTTCAAAGGTAACTATGCAAACCTCCAAGCCAAAATACAACAGATAAACTAAAGACTAGACCTTTAAGATAAAGACTCTCAAGAGATGTGGACTAGAATTGAGAAGATAATAGTTGATGGTTGTGTGAGAGAGAGAAAGAGTCACGCGGACAAAGAGCCATAGGAAGTTACTCATGAACGAAAGAACCTTCAACCAGCGTCTTTCGGTAAACTTGCCGGGCGATAACCGAGCGAGATGAGTCAAACTGGATCCCGTAAGCCAAATCAGCGAGAAGGCGTTAGGCCCTTGTTTACCGCTTCCGACGGTAATCAAAATTGCTTCCGGGGAAGTCGTATATTATATTTCCCAGCACGGGAACAAGCAAAGCAGTATTCAAGTAGGAGTCAGGCAGTACTCATTGCAGTATCCAAGCAGTAATAGAGAGGATTACTGCGTGACGCTTTCCGACAACGAAGCTTGACCTCATCATCTCGTCCCGTTTTCTTTCTGGTAAATATTGTGCTATTCACAGCTCGTGCCGAAGCATTAATTGTAAATTAATTTTCTTTTGCTGAACGCTTAGCTTTTCACATTTATTGTCAAATTCTTTTATTTGTTCACATAATAGAAAATATTATTTTGTTCCCCTTGTTTAAATACAAGAACCCCCCCAAAAGCCAATTAACTACTTGAATAAGTTGGCCAACGGTAGGAAACTCACTCGTATATCCACGCACTTAAAAGGGGCCTTCATCCGCCTCTGCTTGTCGCTTCTTCCCCCGCGTCTAGGGGTGAAAAGCGAAGGTCAGTGAAGCCTACTTGACTAACAAGAATGGTATAAGAAAATTCGTCCCTTAAACAAGCAACCCTGTTTTAATGGAGCAGCAATGAGAGTAGTGAAAAACAAGCAATGTGCATGGAAGCATTTCCAGGAAATATCCTCAAGATTAAGATACCAAATTTATACATATAAGAGATTTTGAACTGAATCTCTTAAGATAAGCAAACAGCGGGAAAAAAAGTAAAAGAACATGCTGGAAACTTAAAAACCTGATGGGACACTAACATCAAACAGTAAAGAGGCAGCCAACATACTAAATATTTACTTAAGATCTGTATTTATAGACGAGGATGACAAAGCAGAATTGAGGCCAAATAATTTGGGTCATCAAATTTACAGGGATGAATAACCAGAACCATTTGATTTGCTCATGAACAAATGTGCAGAGGATGTATTACTCATTATCATTGATAAAAACACAATCAAAACAAAGCTTTGAGCCTTAACTGAGCATAAAGTACTTAGGCCAGCCAACATCCACACAAATGTACTAAAAGAATTAGCGGAAGAATTAACCGAACCAACTACCTTGTTGACTAAATCCCTTCAGACAGCAACAGTGCCACAGAGCTTGAGTAATACCTTTGTATCACTAATCTATAAAAGCGGAAGAAGAGACGATCCAGAGAACTACCGGCCAGTGACCCTAACTAGCATCAGTGGACACATATTGGAAGAGATATTAAGAGACAAGTTCGTAAAAAGTCTAGAGAACAGTCATATGATAAACACAAATCAGCATGGATTTAGAAGTGCCAGATCATGCTTAACCAACCTGTTGGAGGCTCTAAGTGACTGGAAAGACTTAAAAGACAGAGATGAACCAGTTGATATAGTATATTTCGATTTTTTCAAAGTATTTAATACCGTACCTTATGGAAGATTGATAGATAAACTTCGCTGTATAGGAATAAGAGGAAATATGTGGAGGTAGATCGAAGATTTTCTCACTGACAAAATTCGAAAGGTGAGGTTAAACGGTGTGCTGTCTGACCCTGCTATGGTGGAGTCCACCAAGGGACATTTCTTGGTTCCATACTATTATGTATATAATGACCTCTTAAACCACTTAAACTCCAAATGTAAAATTTTTGCCGGTGACACAAAGAGTTATAGCCTTGTAGTAACAAAAGCGGAGAAACAGGAACTACAAAGGGACATCAACCAAATGACGAAATGTTCGAATACATGACCTCTGCATTTCAATGCTGCAAGGTGTAAAGTTATGCATGTCGGGCTAACAAATAAAAGGCCAGATTACAATATAGATGGTAGGAAGATACAGGAGGTGGTGATAAAAAAGATCTAGGGATATTGTTCAGAAATAATCTTAAATTTGATGAACATATTGGCAAAAAAGAATCTGAGGCGAACAGCATCCTGAGGCTCATCCGAGAACTTTCAAGAACTGGACTAAAGAAGGATTCGCGACCATCTACACGACTCACGTGCGACCTAATCTGGAGTATACGGTTCGAGTATGGTCTGATCAGCTAGGGTGGAACATAAACAAATTCGAGAAATTGAAACAGGGAGCAACAAGAATTGTACCCAACCTCCGGAGGCCTAAGCTATGTGGAGCGCCTGAAAAACTGGACATGCCTAAGTTGGAGGATAGATGTGTAATAGGCAACATGATAAAGGTTCTTAAAATTATAGCTAGATTGGAAAATGTTGACCACATAGACTTTTTCAAGAAAATAACACAAATTTGAGAGGACACTCAAAGCAATTTTACAAGAGCAGATTCAACAAAAGACAAACTGGAAACAGTTTCAAACACCTTCCGATAAACCACTGGGACAAATTTGCCTGACGATGTCGTGAGTGTTACCTCAGTAATTACTTTAAAAATCAAATATAATAAATATAAGGCACAGTCAGAGAAGGAAGCTGGCATTAGGATCTATGTAGATAATGGGTGAACCCCTCCATCTTATTGGTAAGTCTGTAGCGCAAGGTGATTATGTAAAACTGTTTGCATTCGAGGCTGTTTTTTAAAAAAATATTAAGCTACTAAAATCAACCTCTGATGCTTAATGCTAGTTCAATAACAGCGGGTTTAAAGTAAATTAAAATCGCCTAAAGCCATTCTAAGATAACAACTTTAAGCTTCCGAAATGGCAGCGAATTGCAGAACACTCGCAGTTATATACGCCAATTTCTGGTCTCTTGACGAGGTATGATTCTATCTTGATTGTTGCTGTCATTTTAATCATAAGATGCAAGGAGTGGCAAATTTCCAATACATAAAAGTGCACGCCTTCACGCTCCATCATAGCTGAATTAGTTTACTTATATTATGTACCTTCTCCACCTACTCATTTCCTTTGAACTTTAAGATTTGGCTTATGAGATTCTTTATAAATTTTGTGTTGCAGACACTCTGAAGCAGGTATCAGCACCATATTCGTGGAGAAATTATAATTTTCTGTTCTTAAGGTTAAGCCTACTCTTAGAAGTTGTTTTTCTGAGGCCAATACGTCTATTGGCTTTAGAAGTATTTGAACATTAGATTTATCGAGTTGGCAGAATTTTAACCTAAAATGTTACACTACGATTTCCGAGAGGCCGAACCAGTCTTTTTTTAAGGGCTTAGTAGTGAGATACGTAAAGTGGCAGGAATTATATTGTATGTACGGAAAGCGTTAATAAAATAATTAAGGTTAAAACTTACCCTAATCAAGCTAAGTGAAAATATATTTGGATGGACATCTCAACGAGGGCATTATTATTCAAATGGTTACTACTACAATTTTATCTTCTATATAATCAGAAATATAATGTTTAGCTCACTTACACGGTTTTAATTATTCATTACTTCCAATTTTTACTTTCACTACTCGGAGATTCAGACAATTCTTATAAAATATTAATAAAGAAATAAATGTAAATCAATAGTTGTCAAGTGCATGGTCTATGTACATATATATTATAATTAATTGAATTTAATTGGATTTTGTACACTTGCGCAACAGTTATTGATTATGAGTTCTCTCATAAAACGATTGCTAGTAAATACCGAGCAGCACCCCACCGTGAATACCTTTCCGGTCAGCATGCCTGAAAATTAACTTTCACACAGTTAAGATTCCAGTAGGTTTTCACTTCTATCCGGTTCTTCCTGCCTTTGGTGTATATCAAAGCCAAAATGGAATAGACGGGGCTGCTCGAATGCAGGAAATAACTATTACTGCATTTGAGCACTACCTTCTCTCATCACATCTTCAGTGTTTACGTCAAAAATCATCCTCCCGTAAAATAATTTGACCCCTCACTAAACTCGAGCCCACTCTTCTTTTTTCTATCATATATTCTTCAGTTAATTTCTTCAACTTCCTTCTCTCTCATCCATGCGCATCACTCTCTGATAAGTTTTATGTATTAAAAACCAATAAAAACTAATTATAAATCTTATCTAAGTTCAGTAAGTGTAAACTAATCCCATATAAATGCCGCCACCTAACTCGGCAACACGCTTTTTAGACCAACTTTGTTGTCTGTATGAATAAAGGTAAAAAGCGATCCTTTTTCAAATCCATGATCGCTGACTCTGAATAATGAGATTCCATTCACGTGTTTGCTTTGTGGGAGATTAAAGAGGTGACAGAAAGAAAAAGTTTTCTTTTAAGTTAATCGCAAAGTCACAAGAGGGGAGATATATCAAGGTTATCATTAAAACCATTATATATTGGGAATTGAATAGTGTGGGAGATCTTTTGCGGGTAAAAAATTTCATGTTATATAAAATTGAAATAAAAAAGGTTTATTTCAGGTACTTAAGATAGTTTCACTTTACATAACTCTTTGCTCGCTTTTTAATAAATATTTAAAAAGATATATTAGTCAATTAGAGGAACAAATTTAAATATTTTTTAAACTTTAGTAAATAAACTTTGGAATAGGCATGAAATAAATATTTTGTAAACTTCATTCATAGTAGAAAACCGAGTTAATAATTGTCCTCAAAAGAACCTTAAATAATAATTTTAAGCAAATAGAAAGGAGACATATTGATTAGGAAATTATTATTAACTTTAAATTGAGATGCATAATCCAACGTAGGCATCTCCATATGAAACTAACTTTATTCTGATACGAGTTTCGGAAGTGCGTTGATTTTTATCATCAGACAGATAATGAATTCGGTCATTCATTTCATTAGAAGTGGTGAGGTTAGCATGGGAAAAAGATGAGGATAGAGTGAAAAAGTATAGTGGCGAAATTTCAAGGAAGTTTATGGTTCGCAGAGAGTTGCAGTGTTCTTGAAGATCAGATTAAAATTGCTAACTTTGTTTTACTTAGTGTTTATTATTATGTGCCTGGTTTTATATTGTTTAATTTATTAACGTTCAGGGCAATAACTTGATTCCAGTGTATTATTTTATATTTACTTCTCGTATTCTTATGTGATTTCTGTATTTATGTGTGTACATATATGCATGTTCTATGTCTTAATTAGTACTTTAGTTTAAGGTAATTCTTTTGTTCTTTATTTCTGTCGTTATGCATTCTATTAAATTTGTTATTGGGTGGAACTGGGCTGGTCTTTAGAGTAAGTCTTGCCTTTTCCTATATCTTCTATGGATGAGGTAGATACACATATTTTTCTACCCCTACATTATTGTTTTAATAATAAAAAAAAGATAATAGCGTAGGTTAATAGTAGAGCAGCGTTTTTCTAACCAGAGCTATGTACATTCTCTTTCTTCTCCTTATATGTAGGTTTCTAAAGATGAGCACAGTTTGTGCTAGCACATTTGCTCGTTTTAATCTCATCTATGACTTGATTCCTGTGCGGGCAGTAGGAATAATCATACCGACTAATCTAACATCCGATAACAATATCCTACTTAGTGGATCATTGGATCAGAACTATCATTTCTCTTCATATTCACTTATTTCCCCGATTTCCCCGCAAGTCATGCGAACTTGCTTTGACGCAATCTTTTATGAATATTGTATGATGTCCTTAGCTTATGGTATGTCGAAAATTATGGTTGCTTGGATCAGATGTATGAACTGTGTGTTTCGAGTGTAAGGTTGGGCTTACATACCTTCCTCGCGGTAAGACGGTCATGAAAGTCTAATCTTTTCCAAGGTAAAGAATTTATATTGCATTCCCAACTGTAATGCTTTATAAAACGCCATGACACATCCCTAAACAATGTTTACATAGCTCCCGTTTTCTGCGCTGGGGCAATCTTTCCAGGAATGATATTAATTTTCATTTCTATGCCTCCCTTAGAATGAAACCTTACTTATGATGGTTGCAGAACGAATTCTTCATTAAATATTCAACGCATCTTCTATTTAAAATCTGCTCGAAGAGGTTATCTCCATTCTGGTAGGTGTTTTTTTGATTTTGGCTATGAAAATATATTCCGCCATTTGGAATTCAACAAGTAAGTAAGGTAATTTCAGGAAGGCTTTGAACAATTTTTATATTCCATCGAGAATTCAGTGAGGGGCTTTAAGGTATTTAAGCATTCTTATGTCTGAGTGTATTTGTGCCCTCTAGCCAAATTAATGGAGTGAACTTTGTAGTAAATATATTGGATTCTTCCGTTTATTTCACTTGTCTTTGGAGTGGTGGCGGAATATCTTTGCAAGGCTTTAATTTAGTTCGCCTACACTTTGAAGTACGAATTCTGAATTGAATATTTCATTTTTCTCTTCGATGACATCTAATTTCTCCTTACAATACTTTGGAAATATTCTTTCTCAAATTGAGCATCGTTGGTGAATGAATTAGGCGCAGAGTGACAGAAGACACGGTATTATTCATACTCGTACAAGATAAGAGAGGCCAGTCTATTGCATAAGATGAAGGAGAATAGGAGGGAACCTGCTGCGAAATATACTTTGAGGCCCGGCTTTCCTTGGTTCTACTCAAAGGAGAAGAATTTCTGCCAAACCCAGTTAGTAACCTTGAAAAACAACCGCTTATGAGCTGTGTCCCCCAAATATGTATCAAAAGTCAGGAAACCAAGTTTCCAGTCCATACCATGTCTTTTGTTGTAGTCGGTAGCAAAGGCCACGTTTTGTCCTCATTAATTTTCTCGGAACGAAACATCAAGTGTCTGGAGGAGTTATGTTCCCCTGGATCCAGGAGTTGGCCGCTTAACGCTGTATGTATGATAACAGTACTATACACGATGCAAAAAGAGCTGGAGAACCAAGTCCTGGGTCTCGGACAATTTATTTGACCACATTAATCTGAACATCTGATGTCCCAACTCACTAGAATGCAACTCCCTTGGGTAAAATGCAGTGACTTGGTGAAAAGAGCGACCAACACGACCCAAGTTAAATAGGGGGCGGAGGAGGTCGTTGAAGAAGCCTGCAGAATGTTCAGCCACTACCTAAAGGCCGTTTTTCAGAGCCAAAGAGATTTCATTGAGTAAAGGGAGTGGGACAATCCTTCAAGTCTTTTACATTTAATTTTGGTAAATATATGAGTACAAATCAACTCTGTTATTTTTTTATTGAAGTTAGGTGACAAATGATCCAGCGCAGAGATTATATCTTCTTCCCTTTTTATTTTGATCTCTGCAGTTTTTGATATATTATAATTAGCCTTACTTCTTTACGAGAGGCATCACAATAAAGTTCTTTGAATGTTCTTTCCATTTTAATGAATTTTTCCTCTAATCTACTAACATAATTTCTCTTTTATCTCTCTAGTTCATGCAATATTTGTCAAGTAGGCCCCATCCCTATGCTTCTTTGCCACAATTCTCACAGATCTAGGTGCAATCTCTTCATGTACTCGTTCCACTTTTACAAGCATATGTTTGTACATACTCGTAGTTTTGGGGGTTGTTTCCTTATCTGCTCGAATCATTTCCTAGTTTGGCTGCTCATCTACATATGTCGTACAGTGTGGCACCTTCCAAAATATTGACAACATTTCTTTTATTTGTCAATTCGGTTTGGGTTTGTCTGCCTTGTAGCAAATCTTTCTGCTAGATTTTGGTATTTGGAAAAGATTAATTTTGAATGTGAATGAAATTTCTGTGTTCATTGCAAGGAATTAACTCGGGTCGTATATAATAATTGCTTGGGACGAGGATGTTAACCAGACCTAACACTGCCCTGATGAATATACTTCCGGCGACGTAGCTGAAAATTTGGGAAACAAAATTTAGACGATGTTTCGCTCCGTGAGGTTGTCTAGACACCATTCTATTTCATTTGTCTCTCGATCTTTGGAAACTTCGCATTTTGCATCGAGATCTCTCACTGAAATGCTAGTAATTATCCCTGAATTTAATCTCCTGAACTAATAGATAGGGAGATATTTGCGCCTGTGGTATATTATCCTGTGGCAGTCCTCTTAAAACTTAGACTGAGCTCAGAATATTTGCCAATTGCATACAAGTCCCAAAAGCATTTTCAAAATTATGTGATGTTACTCGAAAACCAAGGGTAATAACCTTTTCGCTTTAGGTTTTGCAGTTTTCATATATAGATATTGAGTTATGACAATGTATAGACGAAATCTATTGGTGGTTATTGGTGAAATAAGAAAAAAGTTAACTGTATCTAATTTATCAATCAATCCCTGCTACATTGCTGCTGAATTAAAAATAAACAAAACAATATATTATTAGGCTTTAACTTCTCATTAGTTTTCACAGATTCTCAGATCATGAATGAATACTAAATATTAGTAAAACGAACAATAAAAATCATTCTGACTTCCAACACTAACCCGTGTCATTTTGTGAAAGTCCTTGTCACGAGAAATAAATTACCTGTCCTCATTACGTACCCACGTATTGAATCTTCGTGGCTCTTCTGTAATTTTACATTAGCCAAATCACCACAAGATTAATACTGAAATTTTCCCCAAACAATGTTAACGTTCCACAAAATGTATCTATTTCTTGAAGCCATTCAGGTTTAGTTTCTTATCAGTGCTCTTGTTGCGAGCTGCATCTGAATCAATTTTGCGTTTAGAATGCATTTTACTGTTTCTCTTTTTTTCTGTAATTACATGTAAAGACATTGAAAAGAATTGCCGCCATCTTAGGGTACAATATTTTCAAGAAGCTGTGAGCACTAGCACAGCTCAAGTGCAACAACGACCTTGTGGAAGGCCTCCTTAGGGTTGTTACACCCAAACAGGGAGTACAGTGTTATTTACTCCTTCGTGAGCTACCTGTATATGTAGCATACATTCCTTGTGAGACAGACAGTCTTGTGAAAAGGGCAGACTAGCCTACCACGCGACAGCAAGTCTGTGAATCATTCGAGTTTGCCATGTTGGGATACCTCTATGTCCTTGACCACTTGATCGGTGACACGGGTAAGTTTGTCTGAGACATTACTGTCTAAGAGGATGTCTTGACAAGACCAGCACCTGTGAGTACGCAGGATCTCATGTGCCAGGTAACCAGTCAGGTGAACAATTGCCTGTTCCGTCTATTCACACAAGTCGTCATTCTTAGAATGAATAGCTGCATCCACCAGCTCCAGGGTGACTCTGGTATCGTCTAGGTATCGCTGCAGCCTCGCGTTTTTGCCATTGCCTACCTCTCAATGAATTGATGGACACTAGACCAATTATTTAATCTGTGTTCCAGCCAGGATCACTGCGTTTTAGCCCAGAAATCTATTTCTTACGGATTTCTTGCCTGTGATACTTGGGGAAGGCAAACACTGAGTGCTTACAAGGTGCTTGGCCACCCGCTGCAATAACCTACAACTCTGTATTCGTGGGTCTGTGTACCAGATCGGCAATTGACAGCATCACACTTAACCATGCTAAGTTGACCCTATCTGAGTAAACATAATGGTATTAAAATAAAAAAATATATCGTAATCAATATCATGATTACTTTTGGTTGTGCTTGAAGTTTTCGTTTGAACTTTTGTGGTATTACATTAGATCAAAAAAGATGCGGTTAGGGTACAAATGTACAAAAATAATGCAAACTTATCATAGCTTACGGAGACCGGCCCGCGTGACTTGTAGCTGCACTCACTGATGTACTCAAACTGCCGTTCCTTGTGGCCGGCAGCGTGTTTGAATTTAGTCGGGCCGTTATGCCCAAGACACATTCAAAACATAGGGCAGTAGCCAGGCCAGTGTGGGAATGACTCTTTTTAGCGATGTCCAATTAGACCTATATGAAAGAAATAACTCTCCTAGTTCAACAATTTGCTTGTACTGAATCCCCTTTTAAATGTTATGGCAGCTTTGATGTTTTTTATAGGAAAATAATTATTAGCCTTTGTAGGAACATAATTTGGGGGGGTCATTTCTTTAGTACTCGTGTTAATTCTGGGTTAAAATAAATTAAAATTATATCTGCATCAACCTTTATAAAAATATTTCCTTATTGTAGTCTTTTAGAAGCCATCTGCATATAAATATATATATATATATATATATATATATATATATATATATATATATATATATATATGTATATATATTAATACTTAAGATTCCCAATATATTTTCAGCCATTAGAAACCTAATCGTTTATTTCAGTCTTCGGGTCAGATCATTGCTCGTAATAAGTCTTTCATCTTTGCCGTTTTTGTGTTTTCCTGTAACTTTCTTGTTCCTTCTTAATAACATTATTAGATCTCCTCATGTTTACACCTTTGGTTGTGCTTAAAGTTTTCGTTTAAACTTTTGTGGTATTCCTTTAGAGCAAAAAAGATGCAGTTAGGGTACAAATGTACAAAAATAATGCAAACTTACCATAGCTTACGGAGACAGGCCCGCGTGACTTGTAGCTGCACTCACTGATGAACTTAAACTGCCGTTACCTGCGGCCGGCAGCGTGTTTGAATTCAGTGGGACCGTTAGGCACAAGAGACATTCAAAATATAGGGCAGTAGCCAGGCCAGTGTTAAAGAGGTCTATGCCTGTGGGAATGAATCTTTTTAGCGATGTCCAATTAGACCTATATTGAAAGATATAACTCTGCTAGTTCAACAATTTGCTTTTACTGAATCCTCTTTTGAATATCATGGCAGCTTCGATGTATTTTTTAGCAAAATAATTTTTTAGCCTTTAAAGTATCATATTTGGAGGGGTCATTTCTTTAGTACTCGTGTTAATTCTGAGTTAAAATAAATAAAAATTATATCTGCATCAACCTTTCTGAAAATATTTCCTTATTGTAGTCTTTTAGAAGCCATCTGCATATATTAATATATATATATATATATATATATATATATATATATATATTAATACTTAAGATTCTCAATATATTTTTAGCCATTAGAAACCTAATCGTTCATTTCAGATTTCGGGTCAGATCATTGCTCGTAATAACTCTCTCATCTTCACCGTTTTTGTGTTTTCCTGTAACTTTCTTATTTCCTTCTTAATAACATTATTCAATCTCCTTATGTTTACACTTTTAGTTGTGCTTGAATTTTTTGTTTGAACATTTGTGGTATTACATGTTGTGGACGAATGAATATAACGAGGACAAGCAGACACTGGTTTGTGTATACAGCGTCAACCGTTACGTTCCACATGGGGCCAGACTTTCGCCCCCTTCCCCTTCCTCTGATGCTCCAAGATCCTTCGAAGTCGCTCGCAAAGAAGGATTTAATATAAACATAGGAGGGTGTGAGAGACTTTAGAGTGGAAAACATGCTGCCTATAGCTTCGTCGGCAGAAAAACCATGAACAGGCTGACTGTGCC
This sequence comes from Ceratothoa steindachneri, assembly GCA_963969495.1. Taxonomy (NCBI): domain Eukaryota; kingdom Metazoa; phylum Arthropoda; class Malacostraca; order Isopoda; family Cymothoidae; genus Ceratothoa; species Ceratothoa steindachneri. The sequence goes on from OZ018332.1 coordinate 73,719,588, forward strand.
TTCAGATTGTTTATGTCTATTTTCGCCAAATAGACGAAATCTCACCTTCCCTATGCATAAACCTGAAGGGGCGAAGTATCATAGCTTTGAAAATTTTTGCCCTCGGAAATAGGCTTAACTGTGGGCTAGTGAGGGTTCGCCCCCTCTAAACTCTCTCTTCTCCCCTCATTCCAGGGTATAATCGACATATATATAGTTCGATCCTGAGAAATTAAAATGAGAAGCCGTGTAGCCCTCAAAAAAAGAAGACGAGTCCCTGAGGCAAACAGAAATAAAGAAGATAGTTGGAACCAAGTTGGACTTAGCCTCCTGAGGCTGTTTCTTTGGTCGCTTAGAAGAGCAGACCAGTGGTATAGAGACCAACTCTCATTGGGGAATACCAACGTAAATTCCCATTCGAAAAAAGATTCACATCCTGGTTAACTCTCATCATCTAGAAGCTAGAATTGGTAACACAAGGATTGGGATAACTTCTATCCATTCAAGATCCCCTCACTTACATCTTCAAGTTGAGAGAGAAGCATCTTCATTTGCCTCAACTAACCTCCGGGAGAAGCATCAGTTGTTTCCCTGAATCACCTCATCACGCTCGCCTAACCTCAGCGAGGCAGCCTTTAGCCCAACTCGTCCCAAATCACCCCAACAAGGAGGCTCACTTCAAGGTCACCCAACTGTCGACACACTGTGAGGTAAAAGTAACACAAATCTAAGATTTATTTATTTTTGTTGCTCCTTATTCCGCGCGAAAGTGTATTTAAAGATATAATATTTCATTTATTTATGTAATTAAAAGTATATTTTTTCGGAGTTGTTTAATCAGATCCTCGAATGCAGAACTAGACAATAAATATATCACAATACGAAACCTCCCTGGTAAAAGAATTAAATTAGAGCACTCTTAGGTAAAAGTGGAACGGATTAACTTATGTACGAATCACAGTACATACCTACTCGGCCGTAAACCACGATACATATCTTTATAGGTCACTACGGCCCTTTTTCAGTTGGTCTTTTCTTGGTTCTTTTATTTCGGTCGATTGTAGTGAGTGCTTTTTTAAATTACTTCTTGTGTCCTGATAAGATTTTTCTATCAGCATTACTTTGAAAATTTTGGAAGAGTGTGGGTTCTGCGGGAGTTTTATGTATCGTTATTTTAAGCAATTTTTGTTTGTCACCCAGTGTTTCCTATCTTAGCCAGATTGGCGTGTATGATACTTGTGAGGATTCTCGCCTTCGCTTGTCCTACACTCTAGATTTTCTTTATTTGGTGTATTTCACCTTTCCGTTTTGGGTTATTATAGGTCCCTATCTTTGAAGACCTTGCTCCCTTCTTTCTTTTGATTAACTATTTCCCTCTTATGGGGCATCTTGCTGTCATGGTATCGTGCTAGTTATTTCAATTTTTGCTCCATCTTGAGATTCCTTTGATATATCTAAGTTCAACGTCTTTGCATTCGAGCCATATGCCTTTGTTCCTTTCTAGTCAGTTCACCTTGGTATGTTTCCATCATATAGCATTTAAAGAAATTTGTAAGGGGTTGAAAACTTCTTGTTTAATATTATCAGTTGTAATGTTCATATTTAAGGCCAGAATTCCAATAAATTTAACTTTTTTGCCATCTGTGTTGTCTTGAAGGGTCTGCAGACCATTCTTTACAGGGAAGTTCAAGACATTTAGATGCGTTTTTGATAATCCTCTCAATCCAGTTTTCTCCGATGCCTGCAATTATGCCTTGTTACAGTGGACTGACATAGCTATGACAAGGTTTATGAGGCATATGGATAAATCAGAGCAATAGGCAGGAGATGGGGATAGAAGTTTAGACCTTTGAGTATTCTTTTATTTCAAATAAAGTAATAATCATAGATCTGAATTTGCGTATAAGCTTATATACTCTCTCCGAGTTAGTTGCGTTAGTAGGCTTTGCTTTTAAATTCCTTCTCTCCTTAATGCATAAGAAGGCTAAAATTAAAGTTTCTAATTTGGCATAATCAGCACTTTTTATAGATCAAGAAAATTGTAGTTTAATGGATAATGTCCGTCAATAATTTAATGATGATGTTCTAATAAGAAAGAGAATAGTGTAGCTAATGTAGTTGTTAAAAATACTGGGTGGTTAAAGAAATAGATATACTTGATCTAAAATATTTTATGCTTTTTCATAGGTCACCTTTAGTTACTTTCTTTCTGACTTTGGATTTGTTTTTATTTTCTCTGACTTTTCTAATTACTCTTATTTATTTGATTTATATTTAAATTAGTCCCATTTTGGGGTAATTTATGTATTCTTGTGGGTCTGTTGATTCCAAGAATTTCTATGGATTGTTGGCCATAGATGCTATGCAGGATATTAAATTAACACTCTCCCATCTTTTTTACCTGTTTTTGTGTAGTCATGTTGACTGCTTCTAGGTAAATTTTCCGGCAAAGCTCTTTTGGGATTTTCTTTCCTCCTTCGATTTTATAGATATACAGATTGGCTTTGCTCATGATTCTTTGCAGTTGTTTCTATCAAGTGCCGGCTGGACGCTTGTACCAGTAACGCAGGCAGCATTTATTTTGCGCATACATATATTCATTCTTCAATTTATTTTGATAGTATGGGACACTAAGCCAGATAATCTATAGATGTTAATGAGTTCCGTCTTGAAAATTAGCCAATGTTGCTAAGGGGTTTCTTATCTTATGTTATAGTGATTTAGAGTCAAAATACATTGTTCTCATTTGGATACCTTAATATTTTACTTTTAACACCACATCGATGTTTTCTGGATTTAGAAGGTGAATCCTCTAATTTTGTCAGTCAATTTTCATTTTTTCAATTTATTTCCTAGTCGTTAATTTTCGAAATTTTGAGCTGCGTTGTGAAATACTTGTTTCAAACTCGAATTCTTGGAGCCTGTAACTTTCTACATATAATAAGTCTTTTCCACTCTCTACGATGTAGTCAGAGTGGATTTGTTCCAGTAATGAGTTTATCTGCAGAATAAAGATAAAGTAATGCAAAACTTTCAACTTATGTATTTCTTCTCAGTGTGGAATTGGACAAGATTCCCAGTAAGGCTTGCAAGAGCGGTGTCGGTCCCTCTAGTTTTTCTGAACTTATGCTGCTGTGGGTTATATGCTTCACTCTCTGCCAACTAGGATTTGACTCTGTTGGCGGCAATTTTCCGTACTATATTAGCCATTAGTTTCACGAGAACGATTGGCATGTAGTTGTTGAGTTGGTCAGGTGACTTTATTCCCTTTAAGATTGAAGCTAAACTTAGCTAGTTTAAAAACGCCTGGTAAGTACCAGGTGTTCAGGGCAGCACTAATCGCATTAAATAGCACCTGTAAAATTTACGATGGAGGTAGCTTCAAGGATATTCTTCTTTGTCATTGTCAACTTTAACCACCCTTTTCCTATAATTATTGGTGATTTCCATAAAGGAACCTTTTCCTTTCTATTATTCTTTTATTACATACTGAATTAGCTATTCTTCATTGTTGTTATCTGGTCTAAATCTTACTTTTTATTTATTTTCTTTTGTCCAAATGCAAGTTTTGGTATGGTTTCGCAGTCGTCTTGGTATTGAATCATATTTTCTTTACCTATATCCATTTCAATTAGTTCTTCATGTAGGGGTACATAGTATCCCCATTCGTACATATAACTTAATTTGGAGAAGGAGAATGGGGCCTGCTCCGTTTAGACAGCTCGAAAAATAATTTAATCCTAGCATTATTTTGCCATATTGTGCAGACTACAAGGGAAAATTTCATCTAAATTGATTCACAGAGGTGTGTCGGATAAGTTTAAATGTTTCCAAGACAAATTTTCTTCCATTTTTGTTTCTATTAATGTTCGTGAATTTGCAGTGATATTTGATAACTAATATACACCCGCATAATTATGTTAATCCTCTAAGTTTAAAATTTAGTAGTTGAATGCCTTGAAGAGTTCATTTTGGAGGCTTTGCCAAGTCAGCCTGTAAATAGCTGGGCATAGTTTTCAGAATTCGCCCGTAATTCTTCTCTGAACATCTTTTCCTGAACAATGTAGTACTTATTGTCTCCATTTCTAGGGTGGCTCATCTTTCTCTTCTCTTCTTGAAAGAAGTGAATCAAAGGTCTACGGTCATATTACAAACATTCTTCTAACTTCAACCATTGACTCACTCAAACTCGATGTTAGGTTGCTGCACTCAGCCGATTTTATAGATACTATTTTGTGCATTGCTTTACAGATTACATTAATATATGCCACGTCCACTCTTCCTTCGACGCAATATCTGCTAGGCTTCACATTTACATGATTACTTTGTAAAAGTGAATCCAGAATGAACTAAGTTCATAATTTCTTGATAACTTCAGAATTAGAATAAGGACTATTTACGACCTACCAGAAATTTTGGCTGTAATAACCTGCCTTTATTTAATGGCAGGTCTGCCTTCACTTGAAGAGTTCAGTGCATTAGGAATTCTCTTTGTTGTTTTTCTTCCTCTTCTTGTTTTTTTTCTACCTTTCACAGACTTAAACTTCATTTGATCACGTTTTGCCCTTTACTCTCTCTCAAGTTGTAAAATAAAAAGTAGAATTAAATTACTTGACAAGTATTAATAAAAGACTAAGATAAATTTGGAGAGAAAGCTGCAACTTGTTTATCCCGGATACAGAATTTACTAAAAATGACCATAGGCATGCTGTTATGTAGTTTTAGACGTTTACAAAAGAATATGAACTACTTCTCTGCAGGAAATTCTTCGAATAAGCAAATGATCTTTACTCAGTATAGACCAATTCATCTTTAGAAGCATCGCCAAATATTAGAATTATCAAAAACTAGGTACGTTTAGTACCGTGACCAATTGGTTGCTTTCTTCAAGGTAAATTTGAAGTGATATATTACCACTAAGTTTTGCGGACAAGTATTGCGATTTCGTCAAGAGAAGATTTATGTGACTGCATTTTGATCTTTGTTGAAAAGCAGGCTGCATCTGAGGTCAATAATTCTATTGGAAAGATGACTGGACCAAGCATTCTTCAGATAATTTCTTCTTTGCCTCTTGTTCTCTCCTCTAGATAATTTCACACGCCGTATATAGCAGACACTCACTCACTCTGATTTCAATATGAACATAAAGTTTTTATACACAATGAAAATATAATTCTCTTAGTTTTTTAACATCATTGTAATAATGAAAATATAATTACATATAAATAATATCGTAATAAGATGAAATCAGGCCCAGTAAAAAAACGAAAAGAGCATCTAAGTTCATGTACATCAGTTCGAAACTGAAGAGATAGAGCAAGATAGCAAGCACAGAATGTTACCGCCCGCTTCTTATAGCACCCTGAGGGACGCCTTAGTCACCACCATGGAAGATCAAGTTTCATTCGCTGTTTCTAGCGAACCATCAAAAGTTCACTGGAAACAATGACTTTATACTTTAGATCTCTTGCTGTTTTTAACAGAAAATGGAGAATTAAAAGTAATTTCTTTGGTTATCTATGCTAAATAATTTTGACAAATTTGGAAAATAATAACAGATGGAGCAGTTAATGAAAAGAAATGAATGATACCGCCCGCTTCCTATATCACCCCAGGGGACGCCCTAGTCACCCAAAGGTCACTAGGTTCACCGAGAGAAGATCAAGTTTTAGTCACCGTTTCTAGCAGACCCCCAAAATGTTCATTCGAAACAGTAATTTTATATTTTAGATCTCTTGCTCTTTTTAAGAGAAAACGGGCAATTAAACATACTATCTTTGGGTATCTATACGAGTACTAAACACTTTTTTGAGAAGTATGTAAAATTATAACAGATGTTTTGGTTAAGGGATAGCACAGAATGATACCGCGTGCATCTTATAGCACCCTGGTGTCGCCCTAGTCGCCAGCAGGAATATCAAGTTTCAGTCACCTTTTTTAGTGCTCCCCCTCAAAAAAGTTCTTTCGAAACAGTAACTTTAAAATTTAGATCTCTTTCTGTTTTTAAGAGAAAATGGGGAATTAAACATAATTTATTTGGATGTCTATGCTAAACACTTTTTGACATATTTGAAAAATTGTCACAGATGGTGCAATTAGTGTATAACACAGAATGATACCGCTCGCTTCTTATAGCACCCTGAGCGACACCCTAGTCACAAGCAGGGAAGTTTTGGTTTCAGTCACCGTTTCTAGATATAGATTTTTTAGTGCTTTTAATAAAAGGAGAACAAAGAAAATGTAGGGAGTATAATATAACACTATAGATTTTTATGGTTGGAGCAAAGATTATCTCAATCGCGGAGAGCTGTGACAAGGAAAAATGTTGGAAGATTTACTAATTTCTTCTGGCTTGAATACAGTATGAAAAAAGGACGACAAGCAAAGCCTTACCTAAATAAACTGAAACGGTCTCAAAAATGCTTAAATGTCTTTAAATATAATTATAAAAGAGAAGCGAAACGATTGGGAATGGATAAAAATTAGCTATAGATAGATTAAAATGTCACCGGCTTGATTAATTATGTTAATCATTAGCTTCTTTCTATATATGAAGACAGAGTTAAATATTTAAGCATATTTAAATTATTAATCATGTGAAAATTCATCTCCACTGATGGTCGTCTTGATTTTTATTATTGATACCTGTTAATCGGTTCAGTTAGATTTCAACAATTCTGATTGATTTTTTGTGCTTTTTCGAGAAGTGAATTTTGTTCATAATACCGTTGAGCCGTGTGCGGCCTGGAAAGCTTTGCCCTCGAGATACGCTCAATAGTGGCCTTCTCGCCTTGACCGGCGGCTATGTAGGTTAGTTGAGGGAAATGTAAATATATTCCATTCCGTTTTGAAGGTAAAGTGGTCATATTTGCTATCGGACGTCCTTTTCCACTTTTCATACATTTTCCCTTTTTATCATAACGGACCCCTAAACACATACACTCAGGCACAGATACCCACACCCAAAAACTCGGTCTTCTCGATTCTCGCCCAAATTCCAACCTCGGGTGAAATGACGGAGTGATGAAGGAGACCCGGAGTATAGCCCTGAGGACCTTACCTGACCCTCAAACACCGGACTGGGTAAGGTCTTCAAAAAGACTTACGGTGAACTAAATATTGCTCTCTTGCGCCTAATTGATATTCCTGAACGAGAGATTAACCTCCGTCGTTCAGATTTTCTCCCTACCTAATTGCTTAGGAGGTATTTTAATCCTCTTGTCAACCTTTAGTCTTTTGAATCTACCATACTAATGATCTTAGTTTATATTTATCGCCCCTCCTCTTAAGGTTTCCACCTCATATTAATTTATTTTGTTGATTGTTTTTTTGCTGTTTTGTGGGCGTTCCCTCTTATCTGTATCATCTTTATAAATATTACAATTTACAATACTTTTGTTATTCCTTGATAGAGAACTCGAAATTATGTTCGAAAGTACTTTGAATCCTCGTATTAATTTTCCCTGCGGGCTTTGTTGTATTTATTGCTTACTCACGCGATACTTTGTGAGTTTTCAAAATATATGTATATATATATATATATATAGATATATATATATATATATATATATATATATATATATATATATATATTTTGAAATTGTACCAACAAGTTCTTTTTCAATAACACTAACGAACATATATCCAGGAGAAAGTAATATAAATTATTCGTTATCCCACTTAATTTTTTTTCCTTCTATCTCTCACTAAGCCAGTTTTCGAGGCATATGAGCAGGTTCTCAATCATATCTTGGAATTGAAGTAAATTAATTCAGCACCGATGAAGATATTTTGCAATTGCTTTTTAAAAAATATCAAGCATTACGTCCTTAAACATGTTTAAAACTAAGAATGTTATAGGTTGTACTAATTAGGATGTAAGTTTTAAGGGAGTAACGAGCTGCCTTTTATGAAAATGAGATTTAAATTAGCGACTTTAAATAATTTTGGAACGACCTCTGGTAGTCTCAAAAATACTTTTATCGAATCCAAATTTTCACTTTGTTTACATGGAGCGTCAGAAAGGTTGCCACGATTTCAATGGTTAATAAAAAACAAACACATGAAGTTACGGGAAAAACTTTTATTTTTATTAATTACATTAAGCGCAATTTATTTTGTGTCTCAGTTAGCAACCCACCATCGCCTGAAGTGGATAGCATCGTGCCTTTGTTGTCGAACAATTTGTTAGGAACGATGAATCTGTCGTAACGCCGCAACGTTCCTTCCGAAGAAACTTTGTTCCTCGTCGTCATGATCCCGTCCCGGATGGAAAAACAATTAGTCCTTGGGTTTCTAACTTTAGACAAACATTATGACGATAAAGCGCATAGTGTCTTCGGAAGGAACGTTAGGTCGTTGCGAAGGATTCACTTTCCTTAAAAAACTATTACCAAAATTATTCCTGGGCTAATATTGGGAGGATCTTGACAATTATATCATTCGAAAGAGTGTAGAAAACAACCTTCAGGGTTTCAAATTCTGTTAGAATCTGGCGAAACTTATGATGATGAATCCCAAACAAATAATTCCTCGGCTAACCTTAGAAGGGCCTTGGTAATTATATTATTCAAAGGAGAATGTAAAACAAGATTAAGACTTTCAAATTTCGATAGAATCGGTCGAATAGTTATTAAGTTATTGCGACAAAATTACCTGCCTAATCTTAGGGGGAAATTGGGAATTATATCATTAGAAGGAGAATGGAAAACTACATAAGAGTTTACAAGGCATTGGCAATTATAACATTCGAAACAACATTAGGGTTTTAAATTTTGTTACAATCTGCCAAATAGTTATGATGTTATGGCCAAAATAAAATAATTGCCCGGCTTACCTTGAGAGGACCTTGGCAAGTAAACCATTTGAAAGAGAATGTAAAACAAATAAAGGTTCCAAATTTTGTTAGAACCTGTAGAATAGTTACGATGTTTTTTTCAAAATAATTCCCGAACTAACCTTGGAAGAACTTTGGCAATTATGTCATTCTAAACAAAATGTAAAACAATATAGTGTTTCATATTAGGTTAGAATCTGCTGAAGAATTATTTTATAGAGAATGTAAAACAAAATTAGGGTTTCAAATTTTGTTAGAATCAGCAGTAACGTTATTAAGTTATTGCTAAATAATTACCCGGGTAGCTTGGGAGGACGTTAACAATTATATCATTTGAAAAAAAATTTAAAACTAAATAAGGTTTCAACTTTGCCTAGAATCGGCTTAATAGTTATAATGTTATTGCCAAATAATTACTCGGCTAACCTCGTAAGGACTTTGGCAATTGTATCATTCAAAAGAGAATATATAACAACTCTAAGGGTTTTAAATTCGTTAGAATCTGCCGAATAGTTATGACGTTATTGCATAAAAAAATATAATCCCCTGGCTACCCTCGAGAAGACCTTGGCAATTATATATTTTTTCGAAAGAGAATATAAAACAACATAAGTGTTTCAAATTTCGTCAGAATCTGCTTAATAGTTAGGATTTATTGTGAAATAATGAACTAGCTAAGATTTGGAAGACCTTGGCGAAAGAAAATATAAAACAAAAATAGCCTTTCAAGTTTCATTGGAATCGGCTGAAAATTTATGATATTATTGCCCAATAATTACCCAGCTATACTTTGGAGGTCCTTTGCAGTTATATCATTTGAAATAAAATCTAAAATAACAAAAGTGTTTGGAATTTCGTTAGAATCGGCGAAAAGTTATAAAGTTATTTCCGAATTATTACCCTGCTAACTTAGGGAAGAATTTTGCAATTATATCATTTGAAATAAATTGTAAAACAACATAACTGTTTCAAATTTAGTTAGATTCTTATCAATAGGTATGATGTTATGGCCAAAAGAACATAATTCCCCGGCTTTACTTGAGACGACCTTGGCAATTGTATTATTCGAAAGGGAATCTAAAACAACATGGGTGTTCAAAATGTAATTAGAATCAGCCAAATACTTAGGAGGATATTGCCAATAATTTCCGGATTCATTTAGTAAGAATTTGTCAATTATATTATTTAAAAGAGAATCTAAAACAACACAAGCTTTTATAAATTTCGTCCAAATCTGCCGAATAGTTATGAATTTATTTGCAAATAATGACTTGCTAACCCTTGGAAGGTGTTTGGAAATTCTAGTATTTAAAATACTGCAAAAACAACATATGGGTTTTAAATCTCGTCAGAATCGGCCGAATAGTTATGATTTTATTGCCAAAACAAAATAATCCCCGGGCTAACTTTTGGAGGACATGGGTTTCAGAATTCATTAGAATCTGTCGAACAGTTATGATGTTAATGCTTACAAACATAATTTTCCGTCTAACTTTGGGAAAATCTTTGCACTTATGTAATTCGAAAGAGAGTATAAAACAACTTAAGCATTTCAAATTTTGTTAGAATCGAATTATTATCCGGCTAACTGGGACTTTGACAGTAATACCATTTGAAAGAAAATGTAAAATAATATAAGGGTTTCAAATTTGGTTAGAATCTGCAGAAGAGTTATAATGTTTTTTGTGAAAAAAATAATTTCCGGGCTAACCTTGGATGGACCTTGGCAATTATCTCATTCGAAACAGAATGTAAAGCAATATAAATATTCAAATTTCGTTACTATACCCCAAGACTTATGATGTTATTGTAAATCAAAATAATTCCCCGGCTATCTTTGGAAGACTGCAAATTTATCATTCGAAAGATAATGTAAAACAACATTAGCCTTTCAAAGTTTGTTAGCATCGGCCGAATTGTTATAATGTTATTGCCAAAACAAAAAAATTCTCCAGTTATCCTAGAGGACCTTGGTAATTATATCTTTCGAAAGCAAATCTAAATCAACATAAGAGTTTTATATTTCGTTAGAATCGTCCGAATAGTTATGATGTTATTTCTCAATGATTTCTCGTCTAACTTTTAGAGGACTTGGGTAATTATATCATTTGAAAGAGAATGTAAAAACAACCTAAGGGTTTCAAATTTCGTTAAAAATCTGGTGAATAACTATGATTTAATTGAAAAACAAAATAATTTCCCCGCTAATTTTGAGAAGACCTTGGGAATTATATATTTCGAAACATAATGTAAAACAACATAAGGCTTCCAAATATTGTTACAATCGGCTGAATAGTTAAAATGTTATTACCAAAAAGACAAAAAAAGAAAAACGGGAACTGAGCGACCAACATATTAGATGTAGAGTCACCCGCGACTAGACTCGCGGGTTACCGCCATGTTGAAATAGGCGATAATTTGGGCGATAAAATTATCGCATAAAATTTCTGCAGAAGTACAGGGGTTAAATGAACACTGTTATTACCTCCTTTGTTGTTTTTTATTCACTTTAAACAATATCTGAAGAAAATTTAACACTGCTTGAATTAACGCCTAACCTAACTTGCAAAATGCGAAGAAACCTTTCAGTTACATCGGGAACCTTTTTTATCAACAAGGACGTTGCTAGATATCCGTCTAAGTATCTTTCTCTTATGCCATATTTGGATATATTTTCCCTGCTGTATCTACAACTACGTCCAATATTTTGAATTTTTGCGGCAGTTACGGGGTCGACAAAATTTCTAAATGGTGAACTTTTGAATTTACCTAACTTCTAATGATAGGATGGAAAATGAGGCCCATTGTCCGATATTATTTTGGTCTCTAGCACGATAAAATCTTTTATAATTGTCGTCAAAGTTCCATTAGTTCTGTCTGAAACAGAGATCATGAACAGTGTTTTGAGCTTCACTCGGATCGTGTGAATATCCAGACAACTTAGACAACACAACCTCGATTATATTTTATTAAACTAACTTTATTCATCAATTTAAGCAGTTATACCCTCCTTCATTCATTTTCCGCATTCCTTTCGCAATAATGGATGGTGACCTCCCGACAATTATTTGACGTGATAATTCCAACTGTTTCCGAATTTCATGCAGGTCATTCCTGCTATACGATTCAATATACAAAATGAATCACTTTGTCAGCCTTTATTCAAGCCTTTTCCAAAATGCTCCTTCTTGCAACGAGAACCTATAAAAGACGCAATATTATTTAAAACTTTTGTTCCCAAGGGTTATATTTGTTTTATAGCAGCGGAAGGTTCGGTTTGCGTTAACTTAAGATTATTACTGCACACTGAACATAAACAGTTTTATCTAGGTAATATTTAGCCAAAAATGATAATAAATTTATTTTATTGGATAAAATAGTTCCTAACTTATAAGCGACAGCTAGTAACCCAAGTCGACTTCAGACATAATGCCAAATTTTCAACTCTTTTTTGGATATTTGAGGCGATAATTTGGTTCCTGGTTCCTCAAATTACAGTTGCTACTTGAAGTTAGTGCTACATATTGGCTCTTCGGCAGTAGATGCAGAAAATAAAACTAAAGAGGGAAGAATAATTTTTGTTGGCACCAATAGTTTTTATCATATAATTTCTTGCTATTGTTATTTATAATTATCCTTAAAAACGTACATGTCTCCATCCGCAACTAGTATAAACAATTGCCATCTTTTAATTATATTATAGGAACAGGTTAGCCTTATAATCAAAGGAAGTTGAAAAAATATAATTGACTTTGTCGGTTGTGCTGAAGGAGATAAGACAAATTATATTTATTGCCAAATGGATAACTCCACTATGAATTAGATGTGGTACTGAAATGACACTTTTAAGTTCCCTTTTTTTGGAAATATATTCCTATGGTTTTTATACTCATTTTTTTGTGATCCGTAAAATGTCCACTTCATACACACTGTTTGAAAATTGCCCTATTTTCATTTATTACGATAGACCTTTTCCATTTTATTTTTATAAACAATTAGTGATTATAGATCAGTTTTGCAAAATAAAAGGATGATAAGAAGAAATTGACTAGAATGAAATATCTTATAATAAAAGGAATGTCGTTTGCGTTCATCATCACTTGGCTCTGAATATTAGGAACTGAATTATAGCAAAATGGAAGACATCGTTTGGCAAAGATATAGACTCTATTCTCCAATCAATAAACTAACTGAGCCATATCCTCTATGAGATCGTTTAAGAAAAGATAAAGTTTAAGGCCTTTCATAATTAGCCTTTTGCATATTCCTTAATTCACTTTGCATTTGTATTATTCCGTAAACATAGAGAAAATACTTTATGCCTTTTCCTGTTAAAACACCTTAGAACTACAGTTTGACTTCTGTGACCGATCTTATTCCACGAGGAAAATTAAAGCCAAGGAATAGATAATACAAATGTTTGTTTCCTAAGACTTTCATAGGAAAGTATAGCGGAAAATAGAAAAATATATTATTTTCTAACTGATTATCGAAAATTGACAAAGCTATCACTTGCTATCATATATATGTATATATATATATATATATATATATATATATATATATATATATATATATATATATATATATATATATATATTAGGAATATGAAGACCCAGGTGATTACACTAATCATTTATTGGCCGGACGTTTCGGACCTTCACGAGGACCATCTTCAGCGACTGTATCGACTAATGAGAAGGGAAAGGAATATTAACGATAACAGTTAAACAGTTAGAAGCATGCGTTATATAATAGCTAAAAAAGCGGATGAGGACAAGTAAAAATAATAAAATGACAATTATTGAGATTAAAGTATAAACACAAATAACAATATATAGAATTAATTGATATTATCCAGTGTTATTTTGAAAAATAATAGAAAGAAGTGGAGTTATAACATAAACTGACTAGAATATTAAAAATTAAAGGTAACTGGAGTAAACAATAAAATAACCTATAATATTTAATTATAAACATAAAAACAAAAAAAAACGAAAACAGATGTGAATGAATTAAACAAAGGAAAAAACCTTTATCGTAAGAGTTGTTAAATCAACTAACTAAATATATACAAACTACTAAAGAGATTTGTTTGGTTGGTCGGTTCGCTAGTTAATGTATTTAAGTACTGGTTGATTATATAGTAAATAGTTTAATTGAAGAGGATAAATTATTTAGGTTTGGATTTATTTTATTAATGTAAAGTGACTCTAAGATTTTCAAATCAATTGACGTTAAGGCTAAATGAATCAGAATTAAGGAGATGATGGTGATACTCAGAGTATTAAAATTAGAGCTTTGGCGTTTTTTTACTATCGTTTCGTATATAAAACAAATTTAGATGAAAAAAGAGATCTGACGAAGGTTTTTCTACATATCAAACCGGGTGAAATAACTTAAAAAAAAGGTTTCAGGGTGTCTATGTTGAAAAAAGTGTTTGGAAAATTCTCAACTATATATAAATCTTGAAGGGATAACAGCAATATAATAAAAGGTGAAACAACTTTAAAAAAATGTTTCAGGATAAGAGTATCTATGTTAAAAAAGGGATTAAAAAAAGCAGTTTAGAATAGCAAATAGGCCGTAGGCCACACGCCGAAGGAGTGCCTGTGGAACCAAGTTCTTTCTGTAAGAAAGAATACGAAGTATGGCTTGTATATATATATATATATATATATATATATATATATATATATATATATATATATATATATATATATACATATATATATATATATATATATATATATACATATATACATATATATATATATATAGATATATGTATACCCCCTTCCTATAAGGCATCTAAGACTACCTGTGGTGAATAATCAGAATGAATGCTATTCAAGACTATTCATGGGAAACCGCCTCGAAACTTAAGCAAAACGTAGAATACCTATCCAATTGAATAATAAAGCAACTACAAGGACAATATAACCAACGAACGCTTCTCACTAAATTTTGGAATCTGTTTTTTGGGTTAGTTTTTAAATCTAGAATAATAATCATGCCTTAATAGTAACCACTATTTAATGCAAATAAATATGTTTAGAAAAAATTGATTTCTGAATATCCTTACGTAGATTTCTATATATGTTGTGCTCACATTCAACTAATTACCGAAAAGCATTTAATTTTTAATAAATTATTTTCTTTAAAAACTCATTTATTTCTCTCTAGTAAGAAGATACTCCAAAGTCTAAGAAAAACAGATATAAATAGTGAATAGATGAAACTAATACCGTGGTTGAGAAATGATTCAAGTATTGACCCAATTTTTCAAATTATCATAAATTCAAATTTCAAAGGAATATTTTAAGTGTGTTTTTTCTTACTAATTAGGACACTCACTCTCTTTAATTAGAAAAAACACAAAATATTCTTTTTAAGATGGGATAGAAAGTGGTGGTAATCCCAAATTTTACACTATAAGAAAGTTCCTCAAAATATTTGTAATTTTATAAAGGCCAACAATTACTAAACATAGGACTTAAAGTGTATTTAGGTTTATATTAAATTTACTAAATATTTTTTTAAAATTCTTGCAAGTCTAATTCTCACCCATAGATAGAGAGAGAGATGAAGGGAAAAACAAGATAGCCAATTATTATCATTTAATAATCGTCGTTTGGGTTACTCTACTCACTGTCTAGTTCAATAAATTACATAAATATATTAAAATGAAAGTGATTAATACCAATGATTATATAATTGTATAATTGTGCTCTAATTTTAAAAAATAGAGAAACTAATAACATTTAATTAGGGTAGAGCAGACATTACATAAATGTAATAAATTTTATTTTTGAGTTTATGTTGCCTAATAACTATTACTTAAACACAGCTAGCATTTTTAAAATTACAAGACCAGAATACTAAAGGGTTGATATTACATATGAATTTATGATAAAGATTAGTTGTTTAATTTAAAATATTAAAACTGTGTAGGGGAGGTAGAATCAAGAATTAAAAGTAAGTCGTATCTGTCTAATGGCTTGAAATTACAAGTTTTCCCGAGAAATGTGTATTTTACACAAGATGGAATGATTTCGGATAGAGAACTTGTCATCATTCTTTAGAACAGAACTAGTACGCATACTTATGCCCGGGAGTATAATCGTGCTTTCAGCGAGTGTAGGGTGATTTTGATATACATAGGTCCCCTGGGTGCTACCAGGGAGTAAGAGATAACCAAAAAAAATGTAATGATCCTGACTAGGCCTTGAATCTATTTCAAACTAGCACAGTAATCAGCTTTACATTAAGTGGATGGTATGGGGTCTTCAATTTCCAAGATGAGCATGAACGCGAGCCAAAGAAGTGATTCTCATACGACCTTTACAGGGCTACATAAGGTGCCGAAAGAAGAGCTACATAGATTGGCTAATGTAGCTTTGTTTGGCTTTTGTTTCAACTTATAGTAACTTAATCATGTATCAACAAGAATAGGAGAGGGAAGCAATAGTTACTTCACGAACAGCGGAAAGCATGGCTTCAATCAATCTGGAATCAATAATTCCCTCTGAATTCATTGCCCATCGAGCTATTATATGTCGTCAGTCAGCCCATAGTCGAAGAACACTTGGTAGAAGATATTAAGGAAGAAAATAAAAGAACCAACAATGGGTACAATTGTTAAAACAGGAATGACGATTGCACATCTTCCTTAGAAATAATATTTGAAAGGGCGAAAATTGCTAAGAAATTTCTTGCAACAAGCCTTTTAAACTTTAATCTCAGAATAAGAGAGGGTCAAATCGGCAAGGATGCATGTATCTCAATAATCACGTATATAAAGCTTTCAACTGTAATATCATAGCATCAAAGACTGCCCGATTATCCTACTACGGTGTTCTCAATGTGGCGTAGAAAGACTTCAGTTCGACTTGGTAATTGGTGGGCAGCCCGGTCAAAATGTCGATAAGAAACCAAAAGAGAATCATCACCAGCAAGGTTGAGTAAAAGATAAAGGTACTCCAAACATACACAAAAAACGAGAATGCGAACACCACAGCAAGCTCAGCAAATGTTAAATTGGGGGCAAAGAATAAAAATACTTGCTACACGGATGCCTACTTATGCATTAAACACAGTAAACTCCCTTGTTTTCCACGAAGTCAAATTCTCTAGTGAAAAGAAATGTCGCAAATACAAAGCTCCCACAATGAAATCTTAACGAAAAGCCTGGAAAACGAAGCTGCATAAGAAGAACTACCGGTAACGAATGAAAGTGAACGAGGGAGCAAACTAACTCAGGAAGCTCCCGAAGAATTATTATGATATAAAGATAGAGTGCAGGTAGAGTAGGAACAGGAAACAACGGACGCTGCACAAATAAACAAAAAAATAATGGCAGAAAATGAAGAATAAAAGGAACACGAATTGCTCAACTACAAAAACAACAACAAAAGGAATAAAAAGTACAAGGAAAAACAAGCACAGCAACCCACAGTCGAACGAATCGACATCAAACTAGATACAGGGAGACAGAAAGAATTGTCCAAAGATTATGATAACGAACAATCTTTCACGGAATAGCGAGTGTTATTTTCTACTAGAAATACTACTTAAATCATGACCAATATAATTGAGACTGCGTTGTACGAGATGCAGCTGAACATACCAAAGAACCAAAGCAGCGTCATAAGGACAGAAGACTTCAATAATCTAAGCCAAGGACCAAGCGCAAGCATAATATACACAAAATAGGGGAAAAAATATCAATAGAAAAGTACGAATAACAAAAGAACATTAAAACGTCAACAGACAATCAAAAAGAGGTTATTTAACACACGGAAAAAATAAAATTCAAGAAAATATTTAAGCAAAAGAAGAAAAGGCAGAATAAAAGAAAGACTAGCAGAACCAAATTGCAGAGTTATTGATGGCTGGAGCTTCGAATCCGGAATATCTAGGTAGTTTGACCAAAGCGAGTCTACCCCGAGTCAGGCGGGTGATATAGAAATTGATGCACAAGTAAGTTTTTTACAGGTCCCCAAGAATCCACCCTCTAGTGGGATGTCAATATACCAATACGAAAATGCCGAAGGGCAGAAAAAGAAAATCACAAGCAGTAGTGCAGCAAATATTTTCTAACCTATAAATAAATAGCTCTGATTAGATTCATTGAGACATAAAACGGAAAAGTCCCACTACACAATACTGAATAGAAGCGCAGTATGCTGAAGAATTTAATCTAGAATTAGCGAAAACGCCTGTCAAGAAATAAAACAAGAATGATAAGAAAATCATATATGGCTACAATTACATGAAGTAGTATAATTCATAGAATACACTCATATATGTATGCGAGACGAGAAAAATGGCAAGTATGATCCCCAACAAAGGAATCCTGGTCTACAGCATTATGATTCCGCCCGCGGTTTTCAGAGAAATTTATTTGTTATCATCCAAATTTGCTTCAATTTTTATGAAATGGAAAAGCATATTAGCCATAACTGCCTAAAAAAAAGCTAACCATATCTTTGGAATGCTGGTTAGAAGACCATTCCTTGAAAACACCAGAACCAGATAAAGAAATGTATTAACTGCTTCTGCCACAAAAGTTACACTAGAACAGGCCACTCAAATAAACGTGAAAACTATCACTGTCATGTAATGAACATAGTCATTCGAGGATCGTACCAAACCCCAAAACAGAATAGGCTGAAGATAAACGGGCAAACCAACTAAGCCCCCCGACTGTCAAAATGTAAAGGTCAAGAAAATATTATGAAGGCAGTATCAGAATCAAAAAAAGAACATATAAATACAGCTTATCAATTCACACTTTGATCTTAAAATTCAATTAATCCTAAAAAAAATTAATTAATGGTATGTACATAAACTGTCGTAGTATAGGAAGCACCCCACACGATGACACCAAATATTTATCTCGTAGTATAGGTAGGACCGAGTGATGGAAGGCTGTTTGTACGTATGGGTTGTTTACGTACTACTCTGTGATTAACGTAATATCTCTCTAAGAGTGCTATATATGATTGATTATTATTATATTGATGCTTGACTTCTTTAAACTTTAAAGGTTCTTTGTGTAAACGTAGCGATTTGAGAAGAGAATAAAAAAAATTGTTAAAACAAACTAAAACTTGAATTAAAACACAAAAACAAAATAAACATGAACCACAGAAATATTACGAATTTAAATACACAATAATGACTTCAATAAGTTTTTAAGTAAAGCTTTTTAACTTGACCTACTTCATATTATAGTGATGGTTAACAAACCACTCACTTCAATATAAAATAGAAATGCTAACGGCCTTTACCGGCCGAAACTACCTTTGTGGATACCCCTTGGAACGGGTTTGATTCTGACCTTGAACTCAATGAGCACTTTACCTCGGGAATATTATTGTCTCCAAATTGCGTGTCGACCGGCCAGATGGAAATTGCGGATGAATAACTTGAAAGCCACAAATAAATTTGGCGAGTGTGGCAGCTGGGGTGCCACACGCCTTTTGCAGGGACGGATATCACCAAGGGATAGTGAAAGAATGTTCCTTTATCCTCTTCGGATTACTCTGGGGAGTAATTCATACTGTCTCGCAATGCGCTAAGGCTTGAATACTTTGAATCAGGGGAGTTCTGGAGGTAGTGTACTGGGGGAGGGTCTTCTTTAAGGGCGAAGAGTGTACTCGGAGGAGGGGGGGGTCTTCTTCAAGAGCGAGGACTATCTCGTGTGCTTTAGGAAGCACCAGGATAGGAGGCGTCTCTCTGACGAGAGTAAGTTGAACTTGGTTCTTAAACCATGTTAATTTGACGTTCAGTGTGACCACCGGGAAACGGGCTCGAGAAGGAGCTTTTTCTTCCTTGTTTCAGAATTCTTTAAGGGCGAGGACTATCTCGGTGCTTTGTGCTACACCAGGATAGGGGTAGGGGGTCTCTGACGAGAATAAATTGAACTTGGTTTTTACACCAAGTTAACTTAGAGTTCAGTGTGACCACCGGGTAACGGACTTGAGGAGGAGCTTTTTCTTCTTCGTTATGGAATTCGTCAAGGGCTAGGGGTGTACTCGGGAGGGGGTCTTTTTCAAGGGCGAAGACTGTACTCGTGGGGATCTTCTTCAACGACGAGGATAGTAGGGGGGGGGAGTTCTCTGACGAGAATAAATTGAACTTGAGCAAGTCAACTTAAAGGTCGGTTTGATAACCAGGGACTAGCTCGAGGATGAGATGCTTCGTAGTCCCTTCTCTTGGTAGCCCGGCCTCTCTTGCAGGGGACTTCGTAACCTGGTTGACTCACGGATTTTACCCCGTTTTTTCCAAGTGTTTAGAATTTATCCCTCGTCACCCCACTGGGGTAGGGGTAGGAAGGGGGGGCTTGTGGAGGGGCCGCAAGAGGTTTCTTACTACAACGGTTTTTCACAGCAAGTCTTACCTCTGGTCCAGCTGGCCCTTCGAGCTTGAGAGAAACGCGTCTCCAATTTCGTACTTGAGGTGAAATTGAATACACACTCGTAGGAGGGTGTATATTGCATAGCCATAGGTGAATATATATGGTATTCTTTGCTTACATCTTTCGAAAATACATCACTTTATAAAAGTTTTTAGTTGCGTGCGACTATGTCGGTACATCGGTCCCCGTTTTGCTTCTTTTTATTTTGGTAATAACGTAACTATTCGGCCGATTCTAACGAAATTTGAAACCCTTAAGTCGTTTTACATTCTCTTTCGAATGATCTAATTGCCAAGGTCCTCCTAAGGTTAGCTCGAGATTTTGTAGTTTTGGCAATAACATCATAATTATTCAGCCGATTCTACCGAAATTTGGAACTCTTATCGTGTATTAGATTCCTTTTCAAAAATGCCAAAGTCCTCCCAATGTTAGCCGGAGAAGTATTTGGCCATAATTGCATAACTATTCGGCAGATTCTAACGAAATTTG
Organism: Ceratothoa steindachneri; assembly: GCA_963969495.1. Taxonomy (NCBI): domain Eukaryota; kingdom Metazoa; phylum Arthropoda; class Malacostraca; order Isopoda; family Cymothoidae; genus Ceratothoa; species Ceratothoa steindachneri. The sequence continues at coordinate 73,740,317 of OZ018332.1, forward strand.
AAACCTTTATGTTGTTCTGCATTCTCTTTCGAATCAAATAATCGTCACTCTTTTATTCCTTTTCTCAAAACATCAACTGTATCTTCCTCAGCCTACTTTCTGTATATAGTTTTGATATATTTTACTGTAGTAAATGCACTGTATTGTTTTCTTTTTTCAGGTATCATAATAAGAATGGCCCATTTAACAGGCGCTCTTTTCTGAAGGAGACAATTTTACATGCTTATTTATGTAGAAAGCGCTTTGCCAGGAAAGGAAATCAACGGTAATATGAGTAGCTGAGCCTCATAAATCAATTAGACTCCCAAATATCCGAATTTAAAGCGTAGAAATAGTTTAATTTGTGCTGCCAAAACTGTTGGCCGTGAGTGAGTTTATTGTAAAATGATAATCATTTATAAGATTTTCTGAATTAGCAAAGTAATTCTTCAAATGTTAAATATTTTTTTCTATGTTCTTAACCACACCAAAGGGAAGCAAAGGACCATTCCAAATTTATTTGTATATACGGAATTAGCTCTTAACCATTTTTATTCTTTCGATATATTTTAAAGGGAATTTTTCTTTGCGCTTAATATAAATATTTGGGCTATTTTCATCTTAGGTTCCCTTACTTTCGAGATAGCGTTACCCATTTCCCAGCTCAAAAGAGTTAAAAGAAATTGAAGCTCTATATCAATTGAAAAATACATAGATACGAAAACTTACCTTTTAGATATGCAATCAAAGGGAGTGTGCTTTCAGTCTTGATGTCCCTGTGCCCTTTTGCCGCATCAACTAAAAACAATCTTTGCAATTGGCAGATTCTACGTCTAAAGGTAAACACTAATATCTCAGTTTCTCAAATGTATTCTTTGAGGCATGTTGTTTCATTTCTCGGTTTCAACTCAATAAGTAAAAAGCCCATCTAAATCGTTCATTATTGGATTATTTTCACAGATATTTTTCATCTTTCAACTTGTCTAAAACTTCTGCTCTTTCAAATGTTCATTATGGATATAATTTTACACAGAATATTGTAATAATATTTAGTATTTAATGGATTAATATTGCTATAAATAATTAAAATTCAATTAGATAAATGCTTTAAACTTGTGGTTTAAAGATAAAAGCATATACACCTTTGCAAATCTGCCATCCCCCAAATTATATGATGACAAAAATGAAAATTGTAGACAAAAGCATTCAAGGTGATCAATGCTGAAGATTTTATTGTAATAAAAAAAACCCATTAATTGGAAAATCATGTTGCGGTGATAAGGATTTTGTAAAGAAATCCTGAGAAATCTGTAGAAATATGGTTTCGTTTAAATACTTAAATATATAAAACTACACTCGAGTCCACTGAAATGAGACCACTATAGTAGAAATCGGTATATAAAAATAATAAAATATAGAATATTCTTATTGAAGCCACTCATAAAATACCAGTATCACAGAAAGCACTCGTTTAAAAGAAATTATCTTCTCTATCGCTTGAAAATATTATTTTGAAAAACATGAATGTTGTTTTCTAATCTTGATATATTACTGCACGCATCCCCTAATTTTCTGATTATCCAAAGAAAAATAATTCGGAAAAGTTAATTTTTTTTCAAGAAGCAGATTTTAGATTTTTTCGCCCTCTGTGGCTATTTTTCTTTAATATTCTTCGAATTTTCCAAATATCCTTAAGAAGTTGTTCGCCCTCTTTTCTTCCGATAAAATCCTTGAAACAATAACACAGGTCTGCGCTGGTTTCAAGGTCTACCACATAATATCTGATTGTAGACCAACTTTTCGCGCTGAATCTAAATATCATGCTCTTTCTATCCTATCAGATCAAGTTTTTGAGATATAAGCAGATGCACGAAATTCCTATATTCCGATCTATTTATATACGAATGTACACACAATAGTAAAGTTTTAACTGATTTATTTACAGAAGGCTTATAAAATGTTTTAATTTATAGCAATTAGAATACAACATACAAGAAGGGCTACTCATGTATAAATGGTCTCTTCAGGGAAATCCGATTTTATCTAGCAGACAACAAATCACTTTTCACCCACCAGCAGTAGTCATCCAGAAAGTTGACATCCCAACGCCCTTGGTAGCGTTCCTCCATCACACGCATATCTTTCCTGAAGCCTCCACAATTCTCAGGAAAATAGTCCAAGTGGAACCGAAGGAAGGGCCTTTTCACTGACATGCGCGCACCATGTTTTCAAAAATTCTCCATTAACTCATCAGCCATTAACTCATGTGGTTGCTAAGCAAGTTTGAAATGACTGAATTATGGAACAACCTGGCAGAGAGTTCAGCAGGATTTGGTGCTTCATAAAAACTGGTGTCCTTGATGACCATCCTTATTTGAGGACCATAAACTAGACCTGCCTTAAGTTTTTCCATGCTCAACTATGGAAACTTCTGACGGCGAAAGCATACGAGTATCTTCTAACTTTTTGTCCATTGCCTTAACAAATTTCTTCATCAAACCGAGTTTGATGTGCAGGATGGAAGCAATATCTTGCTCGGTTCAATCAAAGGTTAGGACGGAACGTTGTATAAACGGGATTCTAATCCTTGCCTTCAGGTGCAGTCTTTTCTGACATAATGCTGGACGTCAACCCGACTGTTCCACAGGCAAATAAGCATGGATACTTTATGTACGCACCTAGAAGGTTCAGGATGAGTTCAGCAACTTTCAAATCTCCACATATCAACCATTTGTGTTCATGGTAGTTGATAATATACAACAAACGAGCCATGCTGTTGCAGGTTTCTCTCATTTCAGTTGAGAGTCCAACAAAGATCGTTGAAAACCTATTGCCGTTATTAAGAGGAACTGCTTTGAGGCTTCTGTTAGATTAGTCATTGAAAAGTATCAATTGCAAGGCATTATAATTCAGGCCAATAGGTTTATCAGGTCAGCAATATTCTTACAGTATACCAGTAAAAAGGCTCCATCAAAAGTGAAATTTTTCCTAAATTTTCTCTCGCGGTCTCTATACCAATAAAATGTTGTCTATAGTGCCAGCCCACATTTCTCTCGAAGATTTGGAGCCAATAGCTGAGTAGATTCTTTGGTAAGTACAGGTCTCCTCTCAGGTCGTTGAGTTTGGCTTGCGTAAATGGTACCAGTTGGTCGCCCTCTTTTGGCTTGTGAGCATCAAACTCAGCTGTATGGGTAGTGAACTAGCCTCGGACTCAGAGCTAGAACCCATGGTAAAATTAGGCCCAACAACAAGAAGATTGCGTTCATGAGGGACATGTTTTATAACAGAAGGAACATTGGGTATTGAACATGGTACTTTTTCTTGCGATGATGCCCTTCAAATCTGTCTTGTAGAAGTATCAGTAGGCGACTTGATATTTCTTTGCCCTCCCTCCACACCATTAGGACACAAAATTACATACTTTTCCTTTTATTATTACTCCAAACCAGTAAATTTTCCCCACATGCTTTGCAGCAAATATCGGGAGAAAGTGGCTTAACCTGGTCTTATTGTTTTACTTTATTTTCGCACGGGCTTGTGTATAATAATAATAATAATTTGATTAATCTTCCGATATTTACTAATATTGTTGCAGACGTCAGTAACCATTGCTAAAAAAAGGTCCTCGGCTCTTTAAACACTCCTAATTATCTTCAAGTATTCTCTAATGTGGAATAAAACGAGAAAATAGATGAGGTGACTGGATGCCCCTGAAAAGACCAGCTTGAGAGGAGAAGCTTCCCCCCCCCTCCTTAATACCTCTTTTAACCCCTTCGCTCCAAACCAGGTGCTACTTAGCGTGGGAATTTGGAATCATCGAGAAGAAAGCAGTCCTCCGCTGAGTCATTCGACCCAGCTGTATTTGTTTATTCGGGACGCATCTCGCTCTCCCTCCCCCATGATAACACCGAATTCTCGCCCCATGCCCAGAAGCATGTCTGTTTCCCTGCGAGCGCGGCCGTACTAACCCAACCCCATGTCTTGATGCAAACTTTGCTGTGCGATCCTACTCGTTATCTCGAAGTAGGTTTGCATAGACTGACGTCGAGAATTCTTTGGTGATGTCGATGCCCTAGGGCTATCAATAAGACCAGCCACCTGGCTATTTAATCATGCTACGCCACTCCTCGCGGAGATTGAGAGTCTTCTAGTCCCTTCAGACCATTTGGTCTGTTTCACCGCGAAGTCTCGCAACCCTTTTTTAACTCGTACCTCGTCGTTAAGATCTCACCAGCAGATCGCCCTTGGTGAAGCTTTGGCCCATGTTCAGAGGAAAACTATCGAGCCACCTTCATCCCGGATAACTGTGCGGCCCTTTTTATCTCGCACCCCCTTCAAGACTCCCATTCCTTGTGTCTGAGACCCCCACCGTGCTGCTGAACCGTCTTGTGTTTGTGATTTCACCTCTCTGGAGCAGGAAAAATCTCGTTCTTTAACAAGAAGTACTCAAAACCCCCATCTACGAATCCTCCTCGTCAGGACTCACAGAAGTATCTCCTCGAAGACCTGTGCCGTTTGTCCTTCCCATCCAAAAACCACGAAGCTTTAAGGTAAAGCGATTTTGCGTTGTAATCCCCTGATTACATCCCCCGCCAATAGTCAACTGCATCCCCTTTTAAATTGGCTTCCCGCTCAAATTTATAATATCCATTGGTCGAATTAACGATAATTTTTAACTCCCCGCTTAACTCGGTCCTATTGTAAGCTGTCACGATCCAAGTAACTATCCTTATTGAGAAATTTGTTCCCCTTTTTGTATATATATATATATATATATATATATATATATATATATATTGCCTCGTTTATTATATATATTAAAATTATATTTTGGGATCTTGATCTTTATATATCTTTTGAATGGCAACTTGGTAAGCCATTAAATAAATTCCGGTCAATCGTAAATGCAAAGCATATCGCACACAGCCTCGGGTCGGCTAAATGCCCGTGCTTGTGTGGTTGCCCTTGCTCCGAGCGGATCTTCACAGGCATACCTCAAAAACATGAATATTCCTAACTCATAGATAGAGGTGGGGGTAAATCCATTTAAAAGGTGGTGTGTGTATGCTCATGGAGTGTGTGTTTGTGTAGAGTTGAATTATCTTGAAAAAAAGATAACTGACCTCGAGGGGATGGAGGGGGACTAGGCTTGGAATATTTTGGTGAGAAAGCAATAAGGGGGAGGGAGATGTTGGAGGTGGAAGAGGTGGGGGGAGGTCGGGTCCATTAGGAAAGGTAATGTGTGTCTATTCTCTTGTATGTGTGCGTACGCGTTTTTATGTGCGTGTGTGCAGACTTGGGGTGCTACCATCAATACTACTCCTGTATATTACTTTCTCAAAGTATTTCTGTTCGAAAATCTCTTTTTCATTACTAAACAATATGTTAGTTTAGAGATTACTTTGGATTGAAGCTCAGAACAAGCGTGTTGACATAATTTTCCATTAAGTTGGCTCTCCAAAGGAGGCATTTTGCTGCCTCTGATGCATGTCTTATCTTAACAAAGAAAGTGTTTAGTGGTAAGTGATTTTCAAACTGCAGTACCAAGATGCCCCTAAAGATATTGCAAATATAAATCAACGAAGAAGGGTAGTGGTTTGCGGAGCTTAAACTCAGCCAGGTTTATTCTAGTTAAGAAGTTACAGCTCTGAAGAAGCACTAATTTCATTTATTTGCATTATTTATTTTAAGCTTGAGTTTACTTGTGCCTGCTCTCAAGGGCTCTTCTTAAGGTTAAGGGTGCTCATCTTAAGTTTTGCTGTGTAATTTCGAGATTTGTTTGTAATTCTTAAAGAGTTTTGAACATTGTTTATTCTATACACGCTGACACACGCAATCTTCCCTACATGCGGATGAAAAAGTTTATTTTAAATCTAATAATTTATAAATTTTTTTGATATCTTGTGTGCTCATCCCAATCGTTAGATTTTTTTTAGTCGCCTGAAACTCTATATCTCACTAAGTCGGTCGGCCAGTTCCCGTTTTTCTTTTATTTGTATTTTTAATAACCTCATAACTATTCAGCCGATTCTAACGAAAATTAAAACGCTTATGTTGTTTTACATTTTCTTTCGGATGATATAATTGCCAAGATCTTCTCAAGATTAGCTGGGGAAATATTTTGTTTTGGCAATAACATTATAACTATTCAGCAGATCCTAACGAAATTTGAATATCTTATGTTGTTTCACATTCACTTTCGAATGATATAATTGCCAAGTTCCTCCCAAGGTTAGTCCGGGAATTATTAAGATTTTAAGGGTCGTAAGGTCATAAATCAGAAGAAGTGAGAGCATTTTTTTATCTTTTTTAGCTTTAACATGAATTTTGTGCTACTATGCTTATAAATCATTATTATCTCTATGTAACTCTCTTACGATAAAAGATACTTCAAAAAAGTTAGTTAATCACAATATGTTGGTAGACTACATTTTGGAAAAGCACCCATAAATCTCTACTCAATGAATATATAGATATCTTAGTCAATTTATACATATATGCCTTTTTTTTACCTGTAATCACTGAGATGTATTGTTTTATTTTACATCAATATTACCCCTTTTTCGTCGCCCTCATTGCCAGCCTTCTCGCGGCGGCTAATCTCGGAGGCTAGTTGCCGACCAACTATCAGCTATTCATTCATAATCGGGGAAGGAGAGATGTTGTGGATGTTTCAATCATCCTGCATATCTACTGCTACCTGGCGTTGCGGGTTATAAACTAAAATAAGAGAGGAGATAAATCCTCTCTTATTTTAGTTTATAACCCGCAACGCAAGGGAATGTTATGTAACTTGAGCAACCGTGTCGTAGCTGATATATATAGAAGAGTGTGTGCCATCGCAGTCTGTCCTTTCCTTCCAAAGCCTGCCTGAATTTCTGCGAGTAGAAATATTTCACACATTTTAACTAATTTTCTCCAAGATTCACTTTCTTTGCTATTGCGCTTTTATTTCGAGGGATTTTTATTTTCTCATATTATACTTTTGTTGCCTGAAAAACGATATCAACTGGGTTGCTGCTCAATCTTTTATGATAACCTACCCTGTCATCCACAATAAAGGTAGTTTTATGCCCTTCCATCCCCAATAAATGTAGTTTATGCCCTTCCAACCCAAATAAATGTAGTTTTATGCCTTCCCTCCACAATATATGTAGGAAGAGCTGCGACTCTTTTCTTATATACCATTTGGCTTCTCTCATCTTTGCCATTTTCTTTACTAGTATTTTTTAACCAAGTATGTGCAGGATACACCCGTGTTGGTATTTGGCTTAAATTCAAGAAAAAATATATCCCATCAACGCCCTATTATCTCCTTTAGTTAACCACATCTAACTCTAGATCTTTGAGATCCCGACCCTCTTCATCCCATCCATTAGGTATTTCTCTACACCACCTTCAGATAAATACCAACGATCCCGTTTTTTCTATGGGTGAGTTATCATAAACCAGGCTACCTCAACATAGCTAAAACGGAGAGATAGAAAGAATGGGCGTACTAACATTCTCCAGGATATCCACAAGGCTATAATCCCCCAAATAGTTTTATTTAATAAAATGCGCTTAAATTCATCAGTTTAAATTAATTAAACTAAGAATTACCGAAAATAATCCGTCTATTTTAGCACAAAAATCATTTTGGCTACTTAAATGAAAAACATAGGGACTAACGAGGGCATTTCCTCCGAAATTATGGGGAAAAGTTTATGAAAAATGTAGGTAAATTGTAAAGACCAGCAGCCCTGAAATCAGCTTGTGGAGATCTGCAAGCCCGAAAATATGCTCGTAAACATAATCTACCTTCAAATCTTTCTATTTGAATCTGAATATAGCATTTATTTTTTAGATATAATTATGATAAAATATAATTATTAAAAACAAAAAATTGCTAAAATATAATTATTAAAAACAAAAAATTGCTAAAATATAATTATTAAAAACAAAAAATTGCTAAAATATTAGTGTTGAGGAGAAATTATCAGAGTAATCATAAAAGTGTCCTATTTCTTTCTTTTCTCTATAATATTGCTATTGCTAACTTCGACGATTTGCATGAAAGAAAAAATCCCTGTAATTTCTCAGCCAAACTTGATGTACTTTTAAAAATAGAAAAATATCAACTAGATTATGGCTGGTTGATAAAAGTTTACTCAAATTAGCAGCCCTCAGCTTCCACCGCGTCTTCAAGACGGATATGCAACCTGGCGCATGCGTTCCTCACTGTTTGCCTCGGATGATCTTCGAACACCTCCTTGATCTTGGCCACCAGCTTGGCCATGGATTTGCCAGCAGAGCGGCTGCTGCCGTTCTCAACCGCGCCATAGACATAATAAGCCATGAAAATACAATCATGGTATCTAGAAGGCCAGTAAGTGGGGTTGGGGACGTCACAGATATTCTCTTACAACCACTTCTGACTTTTGTCGGAGGTATGGCATTCTAGCAGCAAACCTATTCATCCAGGAATTGATTATAATCTCCAGCAGCTCTCAATGATACAAAGTCATAAAAGATCACAGGTTGGGAGAACATTACCTTCATTTTATGTGAAACATCGCATTAATTATAAGTAAACCACCTGTTGTTCTGTGTATTGTGCATATTTTCCTGGAATTTCTTTTTATTTGAGAAGAACCAGATCATGCCATGTTTAACAGGATGATTCACCTAGTTCAGGTGCTTCTTTTTCCTTCGTCAAGTGGTTCCTCCCCTTAATGAATGGCATAAGTTTTTCCTTTTGCCTCTTTTATGTGTGGTAGCAAAGTTCCTTACTCATAATCAGGTTTATAGTGATGACTCAACAATTATTTCTCTCACTAAAGCCAAGATTAGCTTTGCTCGGTCTTCTATCAACTTGTCTTCTAGTTGGTGGATGATTAAAGACGTATAGTCACTCCCTTACCTATATTAAGTGTTACAATCTTTGCAGTGTTACGAAGCCCTACGCAGCAGTAATGATATGGGCATTTTAAAACCCTGTAGGAATCAACATGATGCGAGTAACTCTTTTTCAATATTTGGATAGTTTCCACTCACCTGTGTCGACTGATCTCCTCTCAACTAAAACTTTACTCAATTTTATATTCAACGCCGTATACTGTTTACCGATTAATTAACATCTTCTTGTAAAATAGATACACGAAAGCCGTCAAATTTCTCTTTAACACACTATACAGAAAATAAATAAATTTTTGGAATCACTTTAAATCCCAACAAAATTAAATAAATAAAGGCTAGTAACGACAAATTGCCTCTAGGTACTGTTGAGCTGCTGATATTTCGATACAACCAATAGTTTTATTGCTGCTAATCAGTTGCAACGTGAATTAAAGATTTAACTTGGCCATCAGATGGATTGTCACCTCATAGATAGTAATTTCCTGACAATTAGGAGGAGCTAGCCCCCCACCCCTCCTGTAAATATTACCTGTATCGTTGTTAGTTTTTTCTTTTATTTCTGATTATATATATAAGAAATGTCGTAGGTCAAGTTTAGTTAATCGTTGTATCCAACTATAAACTAAACGTGTAGATTATGCTTATACCAGGAAGGTTTGGACACGAAAACATGCATGAAATCTACAAGGAATCCGTTCGAATTCATATCAATGAAAATGATATCAAACTCTCCGAAAGGGCCTTGGCGTAAAATTTGGCCCGGAAAATGTTAACCAAGAATATTTTGAGTTAGAGCAGTTTTTATTATCCAAGGGAAAATGGTTTAATAAATATAGTCATAAATATCTAAGACCACAAATGGTACGAAGCTAAATAATTTTCCTCGCACTTATTTCTACAGAAACTAAATGATTTTGATTTCTAATGCACCTTTTATTATCCGAATCTTTGGTTGGTTCTCCCTTTCCTTCTTCATCTTTTTTCTCAATATGTTCCTCTTTCATATCATTTATTCCCAGAGTTAATATGTTTTCCATCCAATATGTCACAAACAGTCTCTTCATTATGTTATTCGAGGTATAATTAGAAGAAACAAATAACCCAAGCTCATAATTATTATTATTACTATTGGGGTTATATATATATATATATATATATATATATATATATATATATATATATAACAAAACACATTTTCAATTGCTCCATAAATCACTTAAGTTGTGACAGATGTAGTTTTTGCAACAATGCTTGAGCGGAGATCTAGATGATCGCCGGCTCTCCAGGATCTGCTTTTATATATTATCAGTAGCATATCTTTACTTCTTCCTTCTTCACTGATTTCTCTTAGGTTCTTAATTTATAAACATTCTGCGGGAGATTCACAGGGTGGTTTTTTGATTAAATAAAAAACTCGCCATCTTCAGGATATACTTTCCTCACATTCCCTTTGGCGGAGATTCTCAATTTAGTTTGCGCTTTATACTTTAAAATGAATTAAATCATTCATTTTTTTCGGTAATTCTCAGCTCCGTTTTCTTGGGTATAAATTTTGTTTTAATTATCTAGAATAATTTCTATCTGATGTACAAAGGAGAAATAAGTAGAACTGATTACAAAAAAATTGGATTTGCTTCTCTACTTTTAGCCATAAGTGAAATGCAATCATAAACCACAATATTTATACAAATCTTGAGAATATAGTAACTTAACCTCGTTATGTAAAGTAGTTTGCAATTTTGTTTGCTGAACAGAATGGTAAAACATGAGTGAAACAAGAAGTTATCCGAATCAACCTAAGAACCTATCGAATACAAGCAATATTCCCTACACTTCCCTATTATGCACCAATTTTTGAATTACAATTTACTTTATCTCTATCGGACTACAAATATTCGAAAAGTCCTCATTTAATATTTTTTTAGTAAGAGAAAAGGGAAGTGCTTTCACGAGTCAAGTGTCCTGCCAACGGTGAAGCATCCGGAAACTCCGAATACCCCATCATGAACTCAAAATGCTACCAAAATGAGTTTCATTAGCACCTTTATTTTTAGGATGATGGCCTACATTTTCACAAAGCAAAAGTAAGCAGAGTTCTTCTGCGAAAATAAGAGCAAACTTTGGGGAATTTGGCACGGAAATTTGCCAGATTTGGAACTAAATAAAGATTTTGTTGGCAATAATCAAACTTGCGGTTATAAACAAAGGCCATCTAATTTTGAGCAGCTACGGTTGAGTATTGAAAAATATTAGGGCAATATCAGTTAAGATATCATCACAAATGTAGTCTTCAACCTGCCAAAACGCATTATGTTTCCCCTTCTAATTATAATTCTACAAATTAAATAAAACAAAATGCAGAGTTTGTTTAGTTCTATTAATTTTCTTATATTTATAAATATACTAGTCTTGCAACATTTGTTGAGAGAATAGTGTTTAATCTAGACCCTCGCGCGGCCCACCCATATCTTGCAAACCTCGTCTCTACTACCAGCAGTATTTTTTCCTCCCATTATGTTCACAACCTTATTCCTACTGCCACCGAATACTTTTGCTCTTCAGTCTCTGTGACCTATCTTCCCAATCATGCCTCTTCTGACTGCCTTCCCAATTCCACCTCTACGTCGCCCCAATTTCCAGCTCCTACCCATATTCTTTGCCAGGTTTCTACTCCTACTTCTTCATCGGATCCTACTCCTACCACTTCTCCATTTCACCCCTTACCCCAACTCTTACTTCCTCTCTGGTCGAACTCCCCTGCATTTTCTTCACTTCTCTCGAGATTTCTGTTGAGATTCCTTACACCGCTTCTGACTCATCTCCATAAATCCCATGGTTAATTTACAAGAACTAACACAAGACCCAACAACAACAGCTACGCAACAAACACTCTCAGAATTGGAGCAAGCGGTGGCACAAGCCTCAATGCTGAAACGTGAGGCCTCGAGGCAGAAAAACAAAGCTCGCTACTTACGGTCCAAACAAACAATGGCGTTAGTCTGTAACATATCATAAAAAACTAACAATTCTATCAGACCCGTCTGCAAAATAAAATGATCGACATATCTTCCGGGGGATACATATACACGTCAACAGATACAAATAGCATCGATAAGGCGGGACTTCGAGGTACTTTCAAGCTTCCAAATTTAACATACCTGCCGAATCTGATCTACGAGTATTTCATTATTTAATTTTAAGATTGTGGAAATATTTTTACGTTGTTTATTCAGAATAAAGGAAGGAAGAGGATAGAGAGGAAGAATAGGTGATGTTCCACTATATAAGTTAGCTTAAAGAAGCTTTATTTAGTATTTTAAATTATGATATGGATATAAAGGCTACTTCGACTAAATTCCTCCTTATCCTGTTCATTTCTGAACAGGATAGTGTACGACTTCCAGGTACTCGGTGGATGCCTTGCCTTACCACCAGTAAACTTCATATCTATGCTTCTTCACCTATCTTCACCTATCATTTTTATCAATTTATCAATAAAAGGGAAAGGTACGAGCCGGGATAACGTTTATGCTCTCTCCATTAGTTGTCACCTTTTGACAGAAGTTAAATCTCTTGCTCTTGACCATGCTGATGAAGATTATGCAACTTTAAATACAACAACCTTAGATAAATTAGAGGATATTAAAGTTTTGAAGGCAGCTGATATTTTCCAAGTTCGTTGTTTCCTCCATTATTTTTGCAACTCAAGTAATCTCAGATCACATTTTAGATTTGGTGAAATAACATAATTAGGATGCATATGTTAAACATGTACTTAATTATCAAAATTTTTAAAAAGCTAAAGATCAATGAAAATTGCTTGTGCCTGAATAATTAAAATCATGTGAATAAAAAGTTTGAATTTAAAATAGCAAGAATAATGAAATTCTGTTGTTTGTTATCTGACGGTATTATAACATAAATTATATTAAAAAATTCTAGAGAAGTATGAAGAACTGTGCTTATACAAATTATATTTTGGAAAAGACAATTACAATGAGTCAAATCCTTTATATTTTGAAACTAGATGGAAAGCAAAATATTTCGTTCATATATTACTTAGGTTAAGTTTTTATGTTAGGTTAGTTTAGATACCTGATTTTATAAATGATATTAAATTTGTTTTTCGCTTTGACAAATTATATTATATAAAATCCAATTATAATGAGTGGAATATTTGTATTTTTGACCCTAGATGTAATGCAAGAGAACTCTTAAGTTAAATTACGTTTTATTATGTTCTTATTTCTTTAGTTTTAACCACCATTAAGCTGATAATCTTATAAATCATTATTATCTCAATGTAACCTTCTTACGATAAAAGTAAAGATAAAAAAGTATTTCCTAAAATATTGGAATGAAAAAAGTTGGTAAATTATGTAATGAAAGATCACCGATTTACGTGTAAATTAGAAAAAATTCTAAACTAATCAACTTTTGTTTTTATTTTTGTTTTTTCCTAATTTACCCAGTATATAGGTCAGTATATGGATCTTATTTTTACTGAGTCATCGCAGAGTTTCTTTACTACCAAAGTTTTGAGACGAATTATTTTCACTTGAAGCAAAACTAATATTATGATGCTAAAAGAAATAATTTCCAGGTAGTTTCACTCTGGTATTGTCTAAGGGGGCTGTGATAGAACGGGTTGAGGCCGCGTTAATTTCAACCCCTATCACATATTATATAAAACCACGATGCTCCCACGTGCATCTTCGCTTTGAAGCTTGGCGCCTTATCGCAGCCACCTGAGTCAATGTTTAAACAAGGAGGTTTATCTTCCCCCGTTCGCCCCCGTACGCCGACCTCGCCAGATTGAATTAGGCTTATGGGCAGATAAGGCATTGTTCCCAGGCTCGGCTGTGCATTCCCTCGAAGCTCCCACTCCATTGTCGCCCCACGCCAAGGGAATGTCTCGACTATTTAGATGGAAACTTTACCACTAAGATCAGATTGGAGATCCAGATTTTCGTCGCGAAACATCACCACGACCCTCTCTCACTTTGTGCACCAAGGGACCTCGACCTCGAGATTCACCATCACTTTTCCAGAAGAAGGACAATATCACTTGAGTGCCAAGGTTGGAGCCTTTCGTGACGCCAAGTCCACAAGGCTTCCCCCTTGTTGTTCAGAAAGAGAACAACGTAGAACAGCCATTGTTCTTTTGAGCCCGTTCGCCAAGAAACGGTTCTCACCCTTCCCCCTTGTTGTTCAGAAGAGAACAACGTAGAACAGCCATTGTTCTTTTGAGCCCGCTCACCAAGAAGCGGTTCTCACCCTTACCCCTTGTTGTTCAGAAGAGAACAACATTAGAACAGCCATTTTTCGTTCGAGCCCGTTGACAAGAAACGGTTCTCACCCCTTCCCCTGTTGTTCAGAAGAGAACAACATTAGAACAGCCATTGTTCTTGAGCCCGTAGACAAGAAACGGTTCTCACCCCCCCTTGTTGTTCAGAAGAGAACAACGTAGAACAGACATTGTTCTTCAAGCCGTTCGTCGAGAAACGGTTTTCATTCCCAAGACGCCACGTCAGGATCATTTTATTCCCCCCCTTCGGCTGGAACTCGCCAGCGGACCGAAAATTCCTTCACGTCAACTTCCTCTGCACTAGTATAAAATTACGTAAGCCGAACGTTACCTTTGAGTATTTAACCCTTTTGTCAATTCTATCCTGTGCTTTAAATGGTTTAGCGAACCATCCCATCTCTTTAACTTTATATTTGTTTTACCTTTTTAAATCTTTTAATCCTCGGATTAGCCCGAGCCCCCACGACCCTTTCCATTCTCTGTTTATGTCAATATTTTCCGTTTTGTGTATTGTTGATAGTTATAATTGTTAAACTCTATTTTATTAATGATAGCAATATTATTATCCTTGAGCTCAGTTCCACTTCTTAAGCATATCGAAGATACATAATATCGGCTCGCCAGACATCCACGCACTCTAAAGATAATTAAAGAAGTTCCCTCAACGAATAGTTATATATGGTATATCGTCGAGAGTCCATTCTACGACAGGGGCCACTGGGTAGTGGCGTGCATGAAGCTACTCCTGGTCTTTAGATATAGAAATATATAGTTTTGTTCGATACAGGAGTTGAATTATTCTACTTAAGAATTAAGAAGTTGCGGAATTCATATTAAGGAATTGGACTCGAAAGAGATTAAACCTGAACGCTATAGAAAATCTTTGGAGAACACTGGCTCACGAATGGGAGAAAGACGCCGTAGTTCAAAAATCAGAGCGAACTATTTGGCTAAGCGCAGCTTCTATGGAAGAGTCTTTGTAGGAATGGACTTTTTATAGAAAATCTTTTTGACTTGATGACAATAAGAAGCGTTAAAAATGAGATGGCTTTAACTTTCTCTGCTTTTATCTGTTTAAATTTAGATAAAACCATAGAGTATGGGCGAATCGATGATGTCCATGCACCAATGTAAAATATGAAAGGTAAATAACTAATAAGTACGAGCAAAATGAAACCTAAAAAGGCATAGAACAAACTTACTTAAAAACCTGTTTGAGTGTTTGAGGGATGTTAGTGCCTAATAAAGTCTCATTCAACGCCCTTTACACTCAAGGCTATGAGAGCCCCAAAGACACACTTTGCTACAGGTCTCATCTAATCATCCATACAATTTTCCTTTATGTGTAGCTTCATGTGTATTTATTGTGTGCACACAATGCTTCAATGCAAAAATAGGGTTTTCGACTTTTTATCCTTCCCATATTTACAGTTTCTCCACCTTTCTCCCATTCTTTATATGTCTCAACTAAAATTATCTGGCAGAGATACACCTATTAGTTTTTTTATTGAATTAAAAAAGATTAGTGTCAATAACACACAGACGTCTTATAGAAGATTTTCGCCAGTTCCCAATCCCCTTTGTATCTCGGTTAATGACAATTTCTCCCCAGAGTTATTTATTAGAAATAAAAATAGATAAAAAAGGGACTAATAAATGGGCTGACTTTTTATTTACTCGTTCAGATAACTCCAGCTTACGTCGAATAGTGGGCAACTTTACTGGTTTTGCTCTCCACTTAGGCAGCGCCTGTAGTAAAGTGATCTTGACCTAATTGGTAAAGGCCTATATGTTACACCGATAGTATCAAATATTTACATTCAACGCCTTGTAAGATTCAGCACTTAAAATTCAAAGAAATAAGGGTTTTGTTCTCTATATAGCGGGGTGGATAGAAAACTAGCTGACCAATCGTAGGCAACGCGTAGTTATAAATATAAAATTATCTAGCTGGACAGACGTAACTAGCGATGTACCTAAGGGATCTGTTCTGGGACCAGTTCTTTTTCTAGTATATATTAAGGACTTAGACGAACGACTTTAACGCATAATATCGAAGTTTGCTGACGACACAAAGATTGCGAATTTAGTACCATATCGGATACCATAACTGCAAAGCAGATTACTCACTAAATGGTATTCAAGTCTTTAGTGTAGACAGTGAGGTGGACCTAGGATTAACAATATCGAGCGACCTAAATCCCAGTGAGCAAATTTCAGAACTCCTTAAGAAATCAAATAAAATAATTAGATTAATTTTTGGAGCATTCGAATATGAGTTCAAAAATACAATCCTTACGCTCTATAATTCTTTTGTGCGACCCATTATGGAATAATGCGTTAAAGCCTGGTTCCCGTACTACCAGAAAGCTATAGCAAAGTTAGAACCAGTCCAACGAAGGCTTACTAAAATGATACCAAGTTTAAAGAACAAAACATACGAAGAGCGACTTATAGAACATCTATTTCCGTTAACTCACCGTAGATTAAGAGGGAATCTAATTCAGGTCTAAAATTATCAAAGGCATATATATTTTGGATTGCAATAAATATTTCACTATCGACTAGTCAAATTACACGAGAGGAAACGGTTGCAGAATTCTAGGTAATCATTTTAACTCGCACAAATCTAAGAATATATTTTTTAAACGATTCGTATAAATAAATACTTTGAATCTAATCACTGAATAACAACGTCTTTCTAACGAATAACTAACTCCCTAGCTTTCAGGTGACAGGTTTACCAAATTTCTCCTACCTTTCATCCCCTCTATATAAATTTTACTTTGGGATTTTTCCTATCTTTCGACTAATCAAAGGTGTAGAATCTATCTGCCCCACAATCTTTATCCAATGTCACCTAGTATGGACTACAAGGTTTGTTATGGATTGTTTATCTATGTAACTCTATGTAGTTTATTAATCTCCTTGCTCTTAAATCAACAAGTCAATGAAATACTGTTTAAAGCAAATTAGAACTGCCAAAAAACAACCTAATAATTTGGATTAAGCATTATTTTTAGAAACTTAAATGGATAAAGTAGTGGCCAGCAAGATTAATTCCTACAAAAATATTTTGAAGAAATTTCATTTAGAATTATGTAAGGATAGAGAAAGTAAATGTAATGGAAGCTGCAAGATCAAATTTAACATTAATGATGCTATCAAAGTAAGAACTGGCAAATCTCCAGAACCTAACACATTGTCGCGATGGAAGTTGTTACCTTTTGTAGCAAGGCGTATCTGAAATGGAACTTGGAAAATTAATGAATTTATGATTGAATCTTAATGCAACTTGAAAAATTATATCAAACAATTTAAATTAAAATTTAATTAACAGAGAAACCGTTATTGGCACAATTGTCTTTCTATGCCTCGGTACATACTTTGTCTAGACTTGAATTTTGGATTTTTTTATGGCAATTTCAATCTCCCCACCACGCTTAAGTATCCAGTCAATCAAAAAATAATAGTAACTTCCTGCATTTTATTTATTTGGAAAACTGAGAATTGAATATGCTAAGCTACACTCATTAATTATTTTATAATTGGTTGAAAGAAAAGGGGAATTTTGTGGATGAAAAATCATGGTCATAATTCAGTTTTAAACACCTTAAACTGGGTCATGGATAATAGTAATGTTTTGTTTCAAGATTCTCCAAATGGGATGCTAAAATTTCTTCTTTATGCCCTACCTAATCTATAGAATATTACGCATATCTCTTCATTATTGTATAGATTATTTTTATATGAATTCAATTAGAACGTTAGCATATACTTTTAAGCCTTCGCAACCTATTCTAGAAATCTGGTTATGATAGTCCTATTATACGAGTAGAATAAGGATACAGGGCATCGAGACTTCTCCCTACTTTTACTAAGCCAAGAATTAGAGGTTAATTTTTTTTCAAGCTTACATAGAAGCACGAATTATACTAATAAAGAGTGTAGTAACTCATAATTCATAATATATTATTTTTTTATTTTTAACTAATAAACCCTTTAAGACCCTGTCAAAATGCTGGGAGAAATTAAACCTATTATTTAATTAAAAATATTCGTATTTACATATTCAGACATATATAATCTATGGAATATTACATATAACCTTTCAATATATAATCATTTACCTCTTCGAGTGAGTAAGTAATAACCATGTATACTAACTACGAATTCCGTGAACAATATATTCATGAGACTAATTCTATTGTAGTAGTGTAGTGAAAAAAATATTAGTGTAGACAAAATTATTTTGGCACTGTTTCACATATTTAGTATAGACTGATCCGAAGAAATTGAGATTTGTTTAATTATTAAACTCTCTTATTTAATATTATGCAATTGTAACTCAAGAGGTAAAAGAGGGTTTATAAATATATTATGTATAAAAATGCGAAATAAAATGGTAGACTTAATGAGATGAAAAATTTACCTACAGTAGAAAAAAACAACGTGCCATAATTATTTAAAAGACCAGGAGAAGAATAACCAATGGTTTGCGATATTTCGGTAGACAATTCTTTAGGATTACGGTGTCTGCCCTCCTTTGCTCTTGGTTAATAATTTGAAAAAATATAAAGATGTCATGAAGCAGAAAATGATTTATCGTGTTGTTTTCAGTACAAATTGGATTCTGGTCACTTGACATACTGTATACATCCTTTAAACTTTACTACTTCTGATGTGATTAACATTTGAAAATTTTTATCATTTTTGTCCTTTTACTTATTCAACAAGACACCTGGTAACTTTGCATTTTTTTTCACGTAAAATGAGATTCTTGGCTTATTTAACAAACTAAACTCATCAAACTTCGAGCAAAGGAAACATGAAAACATCACGACGGAGAAGTTAAATCAGTTCCTTTATTTAGAAAAAATTGGCGAGGTTGTTATTTGGTTCCAGTCCAAGCTCTGAGCAGGATACTTCATTACCTTGATATCTTCTTGTTTAGAATAGTATTTTACTCGCGTTGCAGTTGAAATAACACGTTGTCCTGCATAAATATGCTGGCTGGCTCATAGATACTCGGAGTGAAGCTATAACATGTTGTTTTTCAATGTTTAGGTACATTTTTGTATATACTGTTCCAATTTGTAAAAATATCGGACCAGTTCCTTCAGATAAACCCCCTTCCCATACAATGACGCAGATTCCTCCGAGCTTGCCAGGATTTTTAACAGATATATGATCAAGTCTGTCACTGCATCTAAATGGGAGGTGGTCGTCGACAATCTGCGAAACAACCTTTAATCACAGGCCTTCAAGGTGAGAGACTGAGTTGAAATATAAACCCTCATCGGTTTATTCAGCTTTCGTTCGTAGCTCGACACAAAATGAGTTTATCCGTTTCCATAACCGCTTGCGGTTGTTTCACAACGTTTTGGCGGTACGGGTTGCAGCCTACACTCCGAGACGCCAGAGAAAAAGCAGCAGTTACTACAGGGAAAACCCTCAGTGAAACCGCCCTCGCCAGACCACGCATCCAGCTTCTCCGCACCAATAGACCTCCTTCCCCGCGTTATAGATCCTTGGGACCACCAGGAACTTTCACCATGGGTACTCGAGGCTGAAGCTCACAGCGACGAGGGACTGCAGCGCGCCAGAATATTTATGGAAGACGTCGCCGCTAATCTGAATTAGAGATGGCGCATACTAGTTTCCCGCATGAGTCGACGAATGCAGATCCGTGAATCCGGCTGCAGATTCTCAACGTCACAGCGATTCCGTTCTCTGTCCTCGGCCTTGGTGGATCGCTTCTGGCCTGTGCTACCTTCTCCTTGGACTCACACGCCGACCCAGTACCGCCTGGCGAAGACCTATTTGAAGAAAACGTGCAGGTAAACCCAACAACCCATCCACTCTCTCTTCCTATTGTTGCCAAAATCCGAGAAGTAATCAACATCAACGAGGAGAACAACGCCATCCTGGAAATCGAGGAACCTCATTACCCCTCTCAGGAAATTCGGGACTTCCTGGATGAGGCAGGCAGAGAACTCGGTGGCCTGGAGATTAGAAAACCCCTTTTCTCTACTACCTCCATCATGCACATTTCTCTGCCTGGACTTGATGTCCCCACAATAATCCTGGTAGACCTCCGGTCCCGGTCCTCTTCTTTCTCCTCCTTGATCGCCTCAGGCTACCTCTCAGAGCACATGGACGTTTTGGAAGACATAATAAGCGCCACCCCTGTCATTATAAATCGTCTCAACAGTCAAAGCGATTATGGAGACAACGGACATCAATAACAGGTACAAGAAGCGAATAATAACCAGGAACAAGACCGCGATAAAGGAATAGAATAGGTAAGCCCGGAAATGGACTCACTCGAACCTATCTAGGAACATATCGACCCCAAAACTAGACTCGACGTCCAGATCCCCGGATCCCTGAGCTCCCTTTTCCCGGTGAATCACCTAATTAAAGCCGCCTTTAAAGACCTTCAGGTATATATAAACAAAAGATACCATCGCTGGGAGACTTCGAACACCTCCACTATCCCTTTGCTAGAACAATTAAAGGAACACGGCCTAAAAGAGGAATTCCCACACATTTGCAGATGTCATAAGGTATTCTCCGTCCCAAAAGCAAATGGCACGGTACGTATCGCTTATGAAATGAGCGGCCAGGAGGAATTCTTTAAACCCCCGACCTTCCAGCTCCCATCTATTAATAAAGTTTTGTCCAAGGCCAATCCTCGTCACTATGCAGAAAAAAATTATCTAAAAGATGGCTTATACCATCTCCCCCTCCATACGAAGGCCCTAACGTGCATTCCCATGGGATTCTCCGGCTCTCCATACCTTATACAGGCTACCTTAGGGGCCAGCATCCTTCAATGGATCAAACAATTCGGCTGTGCCTCCCATTCTTATTTGCACGACATCATCATTATAGGACTACGGAGAAAAGTTTGAAAGTGTGTAGCAACGCTTCTTGATAGTTCTCTAAATATTAACAAAAACAAAAGTGTGTTGTACCCTGTGACCAAACTTACTTCGGAGGGCAAGTGGACATTAAATTAAATAGAGTTGCCCTCTGAACAAGTATTTGCCTTAAGATTCTGCAGGCCCTAGGTGTCACCGCTACCGAAAGACTTTCCAGCAAATCTTGGAAAAGATATGCGGGACTGCTTAACTTTATCGTCCCAATCATTAGGATCTCCTTTTTCTGTATACATTGTGCCTCGATCAAAGTATATACACGAGACCCTCGTGCCTTTTTGAACTTATTCCCCTAGTAACCAGTAACTGGTTCTTATGGAATTGTCTCCATGCTTCCCCTCGTACGGTGTTCTCGGACGCTTACCGTTCTGGACTGGGTATCGACTCCTTGAGGAACTCCCTCGCCATACCATTCCCTATAGAACACTTGGGGTCTATCTTCCAATCTGAAAGAGAGAGTGGCCTTATGGTTGGACCTTCTTCTTTTCCCCAAAGCAAGAACCTTCGCGGACAATACTTCTACAATTTTCAACAACTTAATGCCTTCTTGATGGAACCCCAAGGCGGCTATACCAAGTTTAATTGTTATCGTTGCCTAGGGAACCGCACGGACAACGTGGCACACTACCATCAGGGAAATTGGCCACAACCGACCGAGTATAATGCGGGGAGAAACACCGTAAAATTTGAGCCTTTGTTGGACCCCAGAAAATTACTGTTTCTTTCTCCTCACATAAAAATAGGCATTATGAAACAATTCGTTAAAGGTGTCTGCAGCTTGTAAGTATCATGCAGAATTCTTTCCCAAGCTACGAGGGGCGGTCAATAAGTTTTGTGAATCGGTAGGGCAAAGCAAAGGAAGGGGGATGGCTGTTTGTGACGGTGTTAGGACAACTTATGACAAGTCAGGACCTGCAGCCGCACGCTCCTGCCTTGTCTATTTAAGTAGCAGTAGCTGATTGCAGATCGTCAGTCACAAATTTTTCAACAATGGAGTGATCAAATTTTTGACTAAGGAATGCAAGATTGCCAAAGAGATCCATGAACGCATGGTTGCAGTGTACACTGACACCGCCCCTTCCTATGCAACCATTGCTCGCTGAAATAGGAAGTCCCGCCATGGAAGTGAGTCTGTTGGAGATGACCCCCGTCCAGGACGCCCGTCAGACGTGACCAACGAGGACAATGTGGCCCGTGTGGAGAGGATGATCCTTGAAAATCTACGAGTGAAGTTTGAAGGAATCAAGCTAGAACTTGGAATATCACATGGAAGTGTTATCAACATCATCCACGACAATTTGGCCATGACCAAGGTCTCTGCCTATTGGGTCCCTAGAAACCTCAGGCCCCATGATCGACTTCAACGTCGTCAGAGTCCACAAGCTGCCCTGCGTGAGTGCGGATTCGAAGAGCTCAATTATCCCCCCTACAGTCCAGATCCGCCCCTAGCGACTACTTTTTATTCCACCAACTTAAGGCTGCACTGCGTGGACGCCGGTTTGGGGACGATTAAGATGTCCAGCTCGCCATCCAGAAGTGGAATGAACAGCAGTGGGGAGATTTCTGGTTGTCGTGAATTCGAAGCCTCAGGGACAAGTGGTGCAAGTGCATTGAAGTCGAGGGTAGTTATATTGAAAAATAATAAATCACTTTTCCTCATATCTCGTTTTCTTATATCCTAAATGCAAATATTATTGACCACCCCTCGTATATGCTGCAAAGGTGGAAGCCAAAGTCTTCGTCGGTCCACAAATAAAAAAGATCATGAAATGCAAGGTGTTGCCTGACAGGCTCACTACGCACAAAAAGAAGCATATGACAGCTTTATTGCAGTGGTTTTGGGCTTTCTAGGTAATCCCAAAGCCGAAAAATATTTAGAGCTTGTTAAGAACTAGGTAAGAACCTACTGCACGATGGGTTGCAGGATGTCCCTGTGTGGTGGAGTGAATGTGAAGATGTGTGTAGACCCATTCTCCCATCCCATTTTTAGCGAACCTCTCCCTTTCCCTGTAATAATGTCTGTGTGAATGGGAAATGTTTATATATATATATATATATATATATATATATAGATATCTATTTATACTTTTTGTAAATAAAGGGCTGTGTATACAATCCAGTTAATTTCTCACGTTTGACATAGTGTAAGAAGCAGATTGGATAGATTGGGGTTAGAGTGTAGGTTTGCGGCCCGCTACATTTGGCGCCCGAACAGGAACCTGAGATCTCAAACCCAGGAGCATGACAGGAGTGGATTGCAGTTCGTCATTGTGAAGGACTTAGTAAAGGGTTTAGGCTGTACAAGTAGTTGATTGTTTTCCCTTTGCTCTGTCCTTTCTATTAACCTGGGAGGATGACTTCTGTGGAGCAAGGTCTCCATGATGAGATTGTGCGACTGAAGCTAGAATTGAGAAAGAAAGAGGAAGAGTGTACAATGTTGAGGACAGTGATTGAGAGACTGAAAGGTGATATAGTGAGTATGATTGAAAAGACTGATCGGATAAGGGTAGAGAAGAATGCTGGACCTCTATGACATGATGAAAGGGTCGGGACCTGCCCCTGGACCTTCGACCCTGACCCCTGCTCCAACCCAAGGGGATAAGACTAATAGGATCAATGGAAGTGTGTGCCAGTCTAGAGAGGACAGGATGATTATGAGTGGTAGGAAAGAAGGTGAATGGAAGAGAGTCGAAGGTAAGGAGTGAAGGAAAAATGGTTTAAATGGTAAGGATAGGAATATGAGAGATAAGAGTATGGACTCTATTCGGATGAAGAAGAAAGTAAATGCATGATTGGCATGAGTCAGAGTGAGAGCAGCTCAAGTGAGAGTGAAGTGAATGTGGGGAAAGGTATTTTGATGATGGAAGTCCCGAAAGTTGATAGGTATAAATCGAATGGTAGTTAGAGTTCTTCGGGGAGTTTGAATACTATTGTAAGCTGAAGTACCCCGAGAATATGTGGCACTGTGTGAATGTTTTGGGGAAGTGTTTGGATGGAAAAGTGTTGAAATAGTTCCGACTGATAACGAATGTGGGTGAACCGAAGTATGAGGTAGGGAAGGAAAGACTGATTGGGCAGTTGAAACGAATGAAAGAGAGTGTAAAGAATAAAAGGGTGAATTAATTTGAGAAGGCAAACATGGGGAAGAGTGAAAGTGTGAATATGTATGCGCATAGGCTTGAGAGTATGGCAAGAAATAGGTATGGCGATGATGGTGTGAATGAATGTAAGCAATTGATCAGAAAGTTCCTTGATACGGTCCTGCAAAAGATAAGTGAATGGCTGAATGCGAAGAAAATGGAGAAAATGAGGTTGACAGGGGAACAGTTGATATGGGAGGATGTGTTTAAGCTTATGGAAGATGGGCGATTTGATGAAGAGAGTGATTTCGATGAGGATGGATAGTTTAGTGTGAATGCTGGGGGTAGGAAGACCAGGAGCTTTCTTCCACCTCGGCGGCTTGGTAGCTATCGGGATGCCCTGAAGGCTACCACAGCTGGGGTGATGTCGAGCTTCCTGGACCGGCCGAGTGGATGGATGAATGGGGGATGGACAAGTGGTAGGGGACAGATAGCTGGTGTACGACCGAATGAGGGCATAAGAGAGCAACGGAGATATGTTCAGGCGAGTGAATAGTCGAATGGTGTGAAAAAGATCGTGGAATGTCGTAGGTGTGGAAGGAAGGGGTATATGTTGGCAGAATGTAGGTGAATGCCTAGCGCGTGTTTTGGGTGTGGTAAGAATGGGCATTTGATAAAAGATTGCCAAGAAACTATAAAAGAGTGTTTCGAATGTAAAGAAAGAGGCCATTAGAAGAGAGATTGTCCGAAGTTGAATGGTGGAGCGAATGCTGGGGGAAGTGGAAGATACACATGTGGTAGCTGTGAAAAGGCTGGTCACTATGCGAGGTTGTGTCGTGACCAGAGGAATGTATGTAGCTATTATGCGGTGGAAGGGCGTTTGAGTGAAAGGTGTTGGATTAGACTGAGAGCGCAAGGTGTAAATGGAAAGTCTGAGTCGGGAAACTGAATTGTGAGAGGATACCTGGTGAAGTATCCTCTGGGTGCCTGAGTGTGAGTGGTATGTTGGTAGGTATGTCCAGTGTGAAAGTTGTGTCCGGTAGGACGTATAAGTATCTAAGTGTGAAGATTGATTTGAATGGGATTCGGCATTGATAGATTCTGTGTGCAAGAAGAGTTTGATATATAAGGAACTGTATAACAAATTGAGTGAAAAAGCCCTATTCTCTGAGTATAAAGATAGTTTAGTAGGGATTGGTAGTATGAGAGTACCTGTGATGGGTATGATAAGGGTAGCTGTTCAAATGAATGGTATGTTGCTGAATGAGTGTGAATTTCCTGTGGTTGATAAGGTGAGTAGTGAGTATGGCGTGATTTTGGGGTATGATTTTATGAAAGTGAGCCGTATGGTTGTTCATTCTGCGAGTGATCAAATTAAGAGAACGATTGGTAAAAGTGTTTAGTGGTATTGAGGTAACTCTATGGAGAGTTTAAGGCTTGTGAAGGGTGAAAGGGTGTCTGCTAGAGTGAGTTAAAGTAAGGATCTGAGTTTGAATGTGGGTGAAAACACTGATATTGTATGGAGATGGTGCGTATTATAAGGTAAGGCGTGTCGCTTGTGTGTTTGGTGGCTTGATGGGAATGAATGATCTTTTTGTATGTGTGCAGGCGGATCCCAGGGTGAAAGGGCAGGTGACAGGGATCCAAGTTAGCGATAGGCTGGGTCACCTTTCTACTGTCAGTGAGGCAAGTGTGGATGATTGTTCTGATGTTAAGGTGAATGTTATGAATGAAAAAACTTGTGAGTGGACGTATGATGAAGTGAAAAGGATGGTAAAATTGGATGAATGTTTGACTGAGTATGAAAGGGATGATGTGTATAGAATGCTATTTAAGCGAAAAGGGGTCCTCAGTAAGGGTAATTGGATTTCGGGGTAGCAAACTTCTGTAATTCTAAAAAAAATAAATGCTACTTTTGTATCATGTTTTCTTTCTAGTTTATGCAAATAAAAGTTCAAATTCGCCACTTACTTCCAGGGGGAATAGGTAAATCTCATATAAATATCATTATCCAGGGAACAAGAGCAAAATTTGAAATAAATAACAGTGGTTTTTATGTATTCTAGACACAAGTAAATATAAAATAACAGTTGCTGCCCAAAGAAAAATTTCGTGTTACACACTGTTATAAATGTGTGTGGTGATACTGATTGATATATTGTTAACTTATGGTAAAGTCCATTAACATTTATTATCACCAGACTGCTTGGCCTCTTTCGTTCAAAAAATATTTAGTTTTTTTATTAATTAACGTCGAGTGCCAAAGAACGTTTGTGATACTCTAGAGTTACTACGAAGTCCTATCCATGGTCCCCTTATTTAAAATATCTCTACTTTGGGAAATTTTCTGAGATTTTTTTCTTATGGTGATGTTTCTGGCCATTTTCCATTTTAAAATAATTTTTTCGTGCATATTTTTTTTTTAGCACAATAGCAATTTCTTATCCATCTACTTTATTCTTCAAATGTATTTTTCAGTTTCTGTAGAAATATTCAGTTTTGGCCTACGTTTTTTCCTTATATAAATTTCCCTCCATAATTCAAAGTTGTGAATTTATGACAGAGGTCATGTGTTATACATTATCCTCATATTTGTGTAAAATATTTTACTACTAATTTTACTCTAATTTTCTTCAACTCTTCGGAAAATGAAGAGAATGAATAAAATTTGTTATGAAAAGATTAGCTTGGGAAGTTAATTAGGATATATTTTCAAAAATATAAATGCAACACACTGCGAGAAAGAGGAAACAGAATAACTTTTCTTCGGAAATAGTTATTTCCTACTTCAGAAAATCCGAGCTGGGGTGGGATTCGAACCAAACACACTTAGCCAGCAAGCAACCGCTTTGCAAGGTCAACGAGACTGTGAATGAAAGAGAAATTAATTGGAAATTCTAACGACAAGGGAGAAATTGAGTAAACGAAGCGAATACAAAATGTATATCTCTCATAAGGGCAAAAGAGAATGATGAAATCAATTCCACATACCGCAAGAAAGAGAAAACGGAATATTTTTTTCTTGAATAGTTATTTCCCAATTCTAAAAATCTCTCACGCTCATGTGAGATATACATTGTGTATTCGCTGCGTGGTTAACTCAATTTCTCCTTTGTCCTTTGAATTCCAAATTAATTTCTCTCTCTTCCACAATTTTGATCGATCTTGCATGGTTTAGCATTACTAATTTCCAGTTTGTTCAAATAATGAAAGGTGGGCCGGTGGTTATGTAATTATTCCTTCCCTGATTAGCTAGATGCTTAGGGAAACTAATAATGAAACAAGTAATCGGATTATATTTTATTTACTGTAGCATGGTATAAATTTACAAGATCAGTTCGATGAAATGCAAGTCTAGATAAACTATTCGTCTATTAATGCAAACATAAATATATCAATATTCTATTTTCTACATTAATTGAGAATTGATTGGTAGCATTTGTCAAATTGGTTTGTAATTTATTATTTCAAATTCTTTCATTTACCTCTGTTTTTTATTTCTTTAATTTATAAATTTCAACCATTCATTTTGCAAAAAGTTTTACGTAATAAGAAGAAACCTGGTTAATATTTAAAAACCCTTAATCGCTTGAAAAAAAATTAATCACTACTATTAAGTCAAGTAACACTTTGGAAAATCCATTTATGTAGAATGGATTGAGCAGTCGATGTTACTATTATTATAATAACAGTTTGGATTTCGATATTTTTTCTCTTCCTTATTTTTAGGACGTCACAGTGAAAAAGTATTTTTGGCAAAAAAATGGTAGTGACTTCACATTGCCTAAATAATTTAGACCAAAACTACTTCGTTACATTTTACTCATATGCCTATCCTTTGGATTGGACAGCTTTGAAACACGTTGTTGTTATTCGCTTCTCTTTCATTTGTCGCGAGTGTGGCGCGCATTATAAGGCATTTGCGCAGATCGCCATTTTCGTTGCAAAAATATAGTAGAGTGTAATAAAAAGTTCTGCAGCTTCACTTGTTTACCCACTCTTAATTTGAAGGCTCACTTTAGGTTATTTATCCCAATTGGCTCTTTATTTTTGGCGATTAAAAGGCGAAATATGAAATGCAGAATCGAAATCATAATTTTATGGCGCATTTCGCCTTTGACAGCAAAAAAAGAAAAACAGATTTAGACACTCACAAAAAACGCTATAGGAAAAAGTAATAAAATATAAATAAAAAGCGATTACTGTAAAATAAATAATTTATGGAAAAAGCATGATTGGTTTTACCATTGTTGGCATTTTTTATCGTGGCACAAAGAAGGATGGACTATGTTATATTTTCTCTTGCTTTTCCCATTTTTTGAGGCGAAGTGAAATGTAAAGTGAGTACTAGTGAGATGAAACAGATTCTAGCTCTGGTATTAGAAATTTAAACGTCTTACAACCTCTAAATACTAAAGTATTTACTGATTTGTATTCTTTCTTAACTTCTCTGATTTTTGAACTGAATGCCTATTAAGGTAATTTCATGTTATAATTCTAAAACTTAACTTTTGCGGAAAATGAGGAATCTAGAAAAGACCTGTTGTATCTCCCACAGTAACATATAACATAACTTCTCAGAGTGAATAGATAAGATAAGCTTCCCAGAAGAAGAAAAGTCTTACAAATTGGCGACACTTATTTTTTTCAGGGAGGAAAAACATCAAATATCAAGGAGGAAGAATATTAAAAGTGTGGCAAATCCTACGTCTGAATAGAAGATAATGTAGAGGATGCACTTTATGGCCTTAGAATAATTGCGCTTGTCAAGATAAAATAAAAAACAAGATACGTTGCACTCTGTCATCAAGAAAAAGCTGCTATAAGATTAGTGTCGCGAGTAAGAATAGAAACTCCTAAGAAAATATAGTCAAAAGTCACGCATACTACACCATATTTTCGCAAATAGAAACGTAATTTGCCTAAACCTAGTTCTATGGGTAAGAAGAACAATTGAAACAGAAAATAGAAAAAAGCAACACATTTCTAACTCTACATTAAATCATAAAATTCATTCAGTCTACTCATATATATAAAATAGTTCTAGGAATGCGGAAATAGCAGACTAGATTGCGATAACGAACTGCTGGCATTTATTATGAAATTTAAGAGCAGATACACTCAAAAACTAAAAATATATTAATAATCACATGTGCTAAATCTGTTATGCAATGCACAAGATAAGTAACTACGTCGTAGCCCGCCCATTCTCCCGAAAATGCTCTGGGCCTCATGGCTGGAGGGAATGTCCCTCGACTATCAAAAAATGCCTCACTTGCGAAGTTCCCCCCCCCCATACTGGCAATAAATGTTCCCAAAGGAAGCACAACAAAGAGGACAAACTGAACCCTACGTAAGAGTTGCTAAAGCAACGATAAGCAAAATGAATGACACAAAAAGAATCATAACTATCCGACAGGTACTAAGTATAGATCTACTTGCATGCATCGTATTTGCACGCCTGACAAAAATTGCAACGACATGAGCATTTGTGGAGACGCTAAACCAACTTCTCCTTAAGAATGGCATACAAAATTGTTGTTTCCAGAGTATTCAGATCAGTTGTATTATTGAGAATAGATATACATATTAAAAAAAGAAGAAAGCAACTTAACTGTGGAAATTAAGAAAAAAGAACCACGCAAAAATGAAACAAGCGAAACCTAGGAAGCGAGCCAGAAGATTGACATGAATAGATAGTTACGCAATTTTGTTGAGAAGCCAAATATCTTAAAATGAAGATCTACGCAAGTGACGCGATGCCATTCTCAAAGAAAAACAAAACAAAAAGATGTAGTCCAGATATCAAAGGATGGTAGAGGCAGTCTCTAGCCAAGGGATGTAGGGACACTCTCAAACTTGATATTTGGCCAAGCGAAGAATGGGAAATTCAACCCCAATTTCAAAATAGAGAGGAGAGTCGCAAGGCGACCCACTACTCCAAATAAAACTGAGATCGCAGCAGCAAATCTTACAGAAGAAATTTAAGCAAAACATATATATACAACTTAAATTCTGCTACTAATGGAGGGATCTGAAAAGGATTATTGAAAAATAGTCTGATACTCAGAAATATGGATGCGATCATTGTAATCACCTTATATCACCGAGTTATGAATGAAATTAGCAAATATATGTAAATACCAATTCATAGTGATCACTCTAACAGGATAAAAAAATAACGGATAACGGAACCATTATAGAAAAAAGAGGTCTAAAATACACATAAATAAAAAACTTCGAAGAAACATAAATCTCCGTTAAAATATAATTAAAATTAGCATCACAAGTGGTAAAAAATTCCAAGAATTTTTAGTCGCGCGCGAGTTTAGTCACGGATGCCACTACATCTTACTATATCGGCCGGTTTGTCCGTTCCCATTTTGCTTTTTTTTGTAATAACGTAACTATTGGGCCGATTCTAGCCAAATTTGAAACCTCTATGTTCTTTTAAATTGCCTTTCGAACAATATAATTGCTAAAGTCCAACCCAAGGTTAGCTGGGGAATTATTTTGTTTTGGCTATAACATAATAACTATTAAGCCGATTCTAAGGAGATTTGAAACATTGATGATGTTTTACACTCTATTTCGAATGATTGAATTGCCTACTTTTGGTCAGCAGACGTTATTTTTTAACAGTAAATATCTTTATAACGTTATTCGAGCAAAGTCAACCAACAATATAAAGGTAAGGAAATGCATGTTGCTAAGAAAGCAGTTATAGAAGAACCAAATTCAGGACAATAGTTCTAAAGGGTGACAAAGCCAGGCACTGTATTGAGGAATATGCTGCTTAATATGCGCATGAAATCTGTACCATTTGCCTGCAATTATGAATTTGGAAAACTACTAGAATTGTATTAAAATCCTATATAAGTCCCTGCGACTATTAGAAAACAGTATACTAGAGCTTATAGGAGAAAATATTCATGAGAAATGAATAAATATGTACTAAGCAACCTAGCATACGCTTCATTTGAACGGACGTAAAAGGAGATGAAGTTGTAAACAGATGCCCTTTTAGACGCATACTCGACAAACGTCTCTAAAACCATTTACTGTATGCAACAACAACGCGAGTGGACTACGGAAATGAAAATGGATAAACAGGTCATAACATTTGATATTGAGAGGAAGAAAATGTTTAGAAAAGCTAGTAAAAGTGTAAGATTATACGTAATGAACAACAAAAAATGGACTAGAATGACCTTATTAAGAAAATAGATGAAAGATAAACGAACATGAATAACTAGAGAATAATAAACCAAGCCAGAAAGGCAAAAGCACAAACATGAAAAAGTTCAAAGAGGAAAACGTAAACTAACTAATCCAAGAAAACCAAAAGACAGAAGAAAGATTTCGCGGGCAGTTGATGTCAGTTTTTTCAATATCGTCTTAACACAACTTTATTTATCGATGGTTCTCACGGACTATTGAAAAATAAAGTTAGTTTATCCAGACACCATAGAAAACTAAAGGCCAAGACCCAGAAAGTTGAATGCGTAAAATAAAAATAAACCTCACATTCTTATACCTACCATCTTTTAATTTCAAAATTTAACTGAATCGGATAATTTAATTTGCTCAAGATAGTTTTTTATACCCGTGCGACGCCGGATACATTTTCTAGTACCAAATAAGCAGATAAAGTACTGTGATAATTAGAGTAAATATAAACTGATACAAGAATACGGTAGCGTGTCGAGAGTACATTGGCAGTGATGAGAGCCTTTATTCTTGGAGCCATGCGATGCACAGTTGGAGATAGGTGTCCTAAATTTGGATGAGTTTACGCATTACTTACGAGAACATCTTACCATGATGTGTGACTTTGCTATCGGCTTCACAGCCAGATTTTTTTGGAGAAGGTATAGACCACTTTCCCATTTAAATATCATTTTCTGGGCTGCTGCCACCAAAGAATCGATCTTTGTTTTGCTTAATTGGAGCGGGCGCGATTCTCTGCTTTTTAGCAAATGACTGATGTCTCTGCCAGTTGGAGAATTAGGTAAGTGGATGAGAACGTTGAGTCCTATTACAACCTCGTTAGCTTAAGCATAACCAATATTATTAAAATGTCTTTCCATTTAGCCTGACGTCCGCTTGATGATGGTCGACTGAGTGTGAGACTGCGATCTGAGACAATCTATGAGTATATGCTTACATGTGCTAAAAGTACCGTACGAGCGATTTCCCCTTATGTTTCCGAGCGAAGGCAAGGTTTTAGTATGTTGCGAATCCCACCCATCGCTCTTCTTGGTGTGTTTAGAATTGATCAACAGGCTTCGGGGTAAGTTCTCGCAGGACCCAAGGCCCGTTCTCCATAGAAACCTAACCGAACTATTGAACCTCGCGTAATTCTCAGAATCCTTATAAACCGTTGTTCCTACACCTATTAGCCTGAATGCTGACCTGTCACCATTCATTGCATGTCGAGATGTAACTTCATGGCCATACACTGCCCCTGATCAGGACGATGTCAGGTATGCAAAGCTTGCTTCGACACAGAGATGGTAATACATGGCAATTTTTAGATTTGTTGAGTAGGATCTGGAAACTGGGTATCTTCTCAGTCTTCTTGTGAACGGCTATTTTACTCGTTTTTCACTAACGGAGGAGAGATCCATCTAGTGTGACGGGTTTCCGCCCAATTGCTCTGACTTCCATTGTATACAATTTGATGTACATAGAAATTGGTAAATTATAGATTAGCTTGTTTCATGGACGGCGGAAACCATCTAATCCATTCGAAGACTGGACTCTGACTGGAAGATGCTATCTGAGAGACCGTGCTTCGTAGAAAATACTATCCAATGGTGTGTTGTTTGTAGGCGAAGGCCTATGGTACTGCATGACCCTACAGTATCATAGTTTTAAATGCATGCTCTAGCGCTTAGTGTAGTCGGCTTCTTCACGACGCCGATGTGTGTCTTCCGTTGTTTCTTCTATTTGGTTTGATTTCGTGATTGTTTTAGAATTATTATCTGTTTTTGTTCGTTTTTTATATAGTTAATTACTAAGATGAATTTACTGCGGCGACTTGTGCCATTGAATGTACGTAGTTGCTAGATAGAAATAGGAAAGAAAAAAATATTCAACCTCCTGCGTTTGCAAGTTGATGGGAAATTGGTATATGTTAGATAATCATTATTTAGGCAGCGGAGGCCACCTGTACTTCTCCCAGGGCCTCTTCGGCAATTTCCACTACAAAGTTTTACCAAAGTTCTTTTTCACTCATTTTTTGCTCAAAACCCGAGATGTTACATGTGTAATAGAAAAAGTTCTTTTCAATAAACTTAAAGTTCTACTCTTACAGCATGTTGCTTTGAAATATCTTTTCCATTGTGTGCAGGGTTATTGAGGTGGGAGTGAAAAGAAATGAGATTCCTGGTATCCAGCACGGGGCCACAAGAAGTCCGACATTGCCAAGCGACTCAACGTCAGCGGGATTACCGTCTACAGAGTCAAGGTGACGCTGAAGAACGGAAAAGACCTAAAAGATTGGCCTTGTTCAGACATACCTCAAGTTTTCAACCATTTGGCTGTGCGAAAGGCCTGGGAAAGTGATCCGAAGCTCAAAATGACTACGTTAGTGAAGAAGTAAATCTCATTGGCTACGCTGTCCAGGGCCGTCTGGAAGCAAGGTGCAAGGGCTTGTGGTGCATAGAAAGGCCTCTGCTTGCACACCGTCTGGTAGAACAACGTCGGGAGCATGTCTCTTCAGTAATTTGAAAAGTCATTTTTTAGGATAAAAACCATTCCTTGCCATGCCGTTCATCAATATGCTCAACAACTGCGTGTTATGCTTCGGCCAGGCCGTTTTCGTGGTCCACCACGTGCTCATCCCCATGACAAAACACCCGGCCTCCTTGATAATTATCGGCGTTGTGGTTTCGAATGGCGAGAAATGCCGCGAGCCTGGCTCGCGCCCGAATACAGACTCACTGGTGCCGATTACTTGGATATTAATGCTACAAAAGTCCTGCCCTGGGTGAGAAAATTAAAGAAAAACGCTAAATAAATCTATTTGCAGTCGCCCGATCTCAATCTCATCAACCACAGCGTGTATGTGCATGTCGATGGCAAGGTAAGTAAGGTCCGCTACAGCAACGTAGACGGAATGAAGTCCTCGAACAACCACCGGTGAGCAAGCATGTGGAAGAACTACGTCCGCAACGTGTGCGCAGCCTTCATCTCTCGCTTGGAGTGCGTGCTCGCCGCCGAAGGCGGCCACATTGATTGATATTACAAGTTAAAGACATATTTATATGTTAAACAAATAAAAACTGAAGCAAAAATATTATTATATCATTTGTTAGAGCTTGGAAACAAGTATAACAGGAATCTTACAATGCTCATACACATCGGATGTCTGAAATGGAAAATGTTATTTTTTATGACGTCCTTCGTTGATAGCAAGCCTTATGCCATGATATTTTGTATCAAGAGAAGGTCTATGATATTGCAAAGTGTTACAATATCATAAAGAACCTTCACACTAAGTTGGAGACGCAAGGCCTTTTTTCTTCATATATGAATTCATGCACTATTGTCTACATTTTCTTTTCCACGATTTACTTATTCATACAAGGAACAATTTTCATCCTTTCAATTTTATAACTCAAGTTTATTCACATATAAAAGCTACATCAATTATCTGGTGCTCTCAATTGCCTAGTTGATATAGCATTGGATATCTGACTTCGACGGAAGGGTTGATTCCGACTCAGCGCTGGCACAAATCTTTCCTCGTCGTTATGAGCTGGTTGCCCACTAGGCTGACAAACTAAGATTTTCATTCGTAGGGACAGGTAGATCCACACCCATCATAACCATTCATTACAGGCTATTCTTTTCCCTCTCGAATTTACAGCAGAACATACCGACTCTATCTTCTGTTATGAACCCCTACTGATGAACTACTGGTGTCTCGATTATGATTCTAATATCTCTTTATGGTGTATAAATACAATGCGAAAAGGATACCTATATCCCCACTCTTACCCCAATGATAACCAACCCATTGTAGATCAGGCTGAACATTGACTGTCATTATTAACTTTATGTACATTTCTTTATGCAAACGGCGAATCGAGTGCACGATTCCATGAACAAAATGTCGATACTTACCTACCAACGATTATATTTATGCCCTCTTTATTCAACAAACTTTTTGCCGTCATAAATTCGAGACCTTCAAGAAAAATTCGGCAAACAACCGCACCTTTTCTCGTCAAAAAAGTTTATGACCTATTTTCCGTTTGAGCCAGACACTTCACCGTTCATATAAATTTGCCTATAAAGTTCGTCGTTCAAGGAAGTGGTAATTTTAGGACTCCTCAGAAGGCCAATGATCCTCGACGTCCACAATGAAAATTTAGGAGTGACATAATCATTTTAATATTTCTTAACCAAATATAAATTCAGTATACCTACCGAATAGATTAAATTCAACTTTAAACAAGTTGATATTTATTAATAATTCATATGCTAGAAATGAAAATTTTAAATTTAAATAGAATGATAAAATTCTTCAATTTAAACACTTGTTACTACTCTAATCAGTTTATGGCTTGGAGAAAAGCGGCTTTCTTCCCTTCCATGAGAGAAATTAACATTATAGAGTTTTACAAATCACTATCATTTAACAATGGTTAACTACAACGTTAGGATTAGTATTAATATTCTTAATATGTTGGTCAAGGTCAAAAAAGAGAATTGGGTAACATTCGAACATGTGTCCTCAAGCGCTCATTGCTATTGTGACCGCGACGCTCATCGAGTAAGCAACAATACTCAACCCTCTCAAAAACTTTGATTCAAGAAGCCATTTGAATAAAGAAGTGTGTTTTTTTTATTATCCAGAGAAAGCCAAGACAATTGTTTTCTAGCAAGAGAAAGGCACGGGCCTATTTTGTGAGTAACTGAAATCACATGAGACGTCATGTACGAGGGGCGGTCAATAAGTTTTGCAAATCGATAGGAAAAAACAGAGGAAGGGGGATGGCTGTTTGTGAGGGTGTTAGGACAAGTAATGACAAGTCAGGACCTGCAGCCGCACGCTCCTGCCTCGTATATTTAAGGAGCAGTAGCTGATCGCGGTTTGTCAGTCACAAATTTTTCAACAATGGAGAAGGTTGAGCACCGCGCAGTGATCAAATTTTTGACCAAGGAATGCAAGAATGAAAAAGAGATCCTTGAACGCATGGTTGCAGTGTACACCGATATCGCCCATTCCTATGCAACCATTGCTCGCTGGAATAGGGAGTTCCGCCATGGTCGTGAGTCCCTTGAAGATGACTTTCGTCCAGGACGCCCGTCAGATGTGACCAACGAGGACAATGTGGCCCGTGTGGAAAGGATGAACCTCGTAAATCGACGGGTGAAGGTTGAAAAAATCGAGCGAGAACTTGGAATATCACATGGAAGTGTTATCAACATCATCCACGACAATTTGACCATGACCAAAGTCTCTGCCCGTTGGGTACCTAGAAACCTCACGAAACCTCACGCTCCATGATCGCCTTCAACGTCGTCAAAGTCCACAAGGCCAGAGATTCACAAGCTTTCCACCGCGAGTGTGGATTCGAGGAGCTCTACCTCCCCCCCCTACAGTCCAGATCTGGCCTCCAGCGACTACTTTTTATTTCGCAAGCTCAATGCTGCACTGCGTGGACGCCGGTTTGGGGACGATAAGGTTGTCCAGCTCGCCGTCCAGGAGTGGATTGAACAGCAGTCATGAGATTTCTGGTTGTCGGGAATTCGAAGCCTCAGGGACAAGTGGCGCAAGTGCATTGAAGTCGAGGGTAGTTATATTGAAAAAACATAAAACACTTTTTCTCATATCTCGTTTCCTTATATCCGAATTGCAAAACTTATTGACCGCCCCCCGTAATAGATGCATTTATAGTCCCCAAGAAATGAAAATTGGCATGACAACCCTAAAGAAGGTAACCATTGAAAGCTTAAGAAAGGAAATTTGAGATATAGAGACGGAGAAAATCGTAAAAACCCAATATAACCGTTATATGAAAAATAAATAAAGGAGTATGATTCGAACCTGTGTCCTCAAATACTCATCGCTATTGTTACAACGACGCTCATCGACTGAGCTGCCATCCTTACCCTGGCAAAAGGTTGATTTAAGAAGTCTTTTGTATAACGAAGTGTACGGTTTTTTTATCAAATGAAAGACAAGACAAGTGTTTTCAAGTAAGTGTTGACCCCGGGCTAATTTTTTAAATAACTGAAATAACATGACACTTGTTATAATAGATGCATTAATAGTTCCATAAAAATGAAAATTGGCATCACAACACTAAAGAAGGTAACCATTGAAAGCTTAAGAAAGGGAATTTGAGATATAAAGACAGAGGGGGTCGTAAAAATCTAATTAGACAGTTATATGAAAAGTGAATTAAAGAATATGATTCGAACCTAGGTCATAAAATACTCATCGCTATTGTTACAACGACGCTCATCGACTGAGCCACCATCCTCAACCCCCACCAGATGGTTGATTCAAGAAGTCTTTTCAATAGCAAAAGTTTAGGTATTTTTTATCTAGTGATGGACAAGTCAATTGTTTTCTACCAAATGTTAGGTACGGAAATATTTTATAAATAACTGAAATCACATGACATATGAAATAATAGATGCATTTATAGTCCCAAAGAAATGAAAATTGGCATCACACCACCTAGGAAGGTAACCATTAAGAACGTAATAAAGGAAATTTGAGATATAGAGACGGAGAAAATGGTGAAAACCCAATTTAACCGTTATATGAAAAATGAACGAAGGAGTAGGATTAGAACCTGCGTCCTCAAGCGCTCATTGCTATTGTGATCACGACGCTCATCGAATGAGCCAACATCCTCAACCCCTAGAAAAAACGTAGATTCAAGAAGCCTTTTGAATTTCGAAGTGTAGGGTATATTTATACAGTGAAAGACAGGATAAATGGTTTCTAGCATGAGTTGGGCACGGGCCTATTTTATAAAGAACTGAAATCACAATTCATGTGATATAATAGATGTATTTATAGGCCCAAAGAAGTGAAAATTGGCATCACAACATTAAGGAAGGTAACCATTGAAAGCTTAAGAAAAAAATTTGAGATATAGTTACGGGGAAAATCGAGAAAAATAATTTTAATTGTTATATGAAAAATTAATAAAGGTGTAGGATTCTAACCTGTGTCTTCAAGACACCATCCTTAACCCTCGCCAAAAAGTTGATTTAAAAAGCCTTTTGAAAAACGAACTGTAGGATTTTTATTATCCAGTGATAGACAAGATAAGTATTTTCTAGTAAGAGTTGGGCACGGGCCAATTATGTAAATACCTGAAATTACATGACAGGTGATATAATAAATGCGTTTAAAGTCCCAAAGAAATAAAGATTGGAATTACAACACTAAGGAAGGTATCTATTAGAAAGCTTAAGAAAGGAAATTTGAGATATATAGACGGAGAAAATCGTTAAGACACAGTTTAACCGTTATATGAAAACTGAATTAAGGAGTAAGATTCGAACATGCGTCCTCAAGCGCTCAGCGGTATTGTGACCGCGACCATCATCGACTGAGCCACTATCCTCTTGCCACCAAACTGTTGATTTAAGAAGTCATTTGAATAACAAAGTGTGGAATTTTTTATCCTAGTAAAAGACCAGCCAAGTCTTTTCTATTAATAGTTATGCACGAGCCTATTTTCTAAATAACGGAAATCACATGACCTGTGATATAATAGATGCATTTATAGTCCCAAAGAAATGAAAATTGGAATCAAACTAGGGAACTATTAAAAGCTTAAGGGAGGAAATTTGAGATATAGAGACGGAGAAAATCGAGAAAACTAATTTTACCCGTTAAATAAAAAATGAATGAAGGAATAATATTCCAACCTGTGTCCTCAAGTACACATCGCTATTTTGTCCACGAGGCTCATCAACTAAGCGACCATCCTCACCCACTAAAAAAAGTTTGATTCAAGAAACCTTTTGAATAAAAAAGTGTAGGTTATTTTTTATCCAGTGAAAGAAAAGATAAGTGTTTTCTAGCAAGAGTTAGGTACGGGCCTATTCTGTAAATAACTGAAATCACATGACACGTTATATAATAGATACATTTATAGTCCCCAAAAAATGAAAATTGGCATCACAACACTAAGGAAGGTAACTAGTGAAAGCTGAAGAATTAAAATTTGTGATATAGTTAAGAGAAAATCGTGAAAACTAATTTTAACCGTTATATTAATATGAATAAATCATTAGGATTCAAATTTGTGTCCTCAAGCACTTAGAGCTAATGTGAGCACTACGCTCATCGACTGAGCCACTATCCTCAAGCCCCGCAAAATGGTTGATTCAAGAACCCTTTTGAATAAGGAAGTGTAATTTTTTTATCCAGTAAAAGACAAGACAAGTGTTTTCTAGTAAGTATTGGGGAAGGGCGTATTTTTTAAATAACTGAAATCAAATGACACATGATATAATAGATGCTTTTATAGTCCCAAAGAAATGAAAATTCGCATCACAGCACTAAGAATGAACCATTGAAAGCTTAAGAAACCAAATTTGAGATATAGTTACGGAGAAAATCGAGAAAACTAATTTTAACCGTTATATGAAAAATAAATAAAGGAGTAGGATTCAAACCTGTTTCCGCAAGAGCTCAGCGCTATTGTGAACTCAACGCTCATCGACTGAGACACGATCCTTAACCTTCCCCCCAAAATGTTGATTCAAGAAGCCTTTTGAATAACGAAGTGTATTTTTATTTTATGCAGTTTAAGACAAGACATTTTTTCTAGTATTCTAATAAGAATTTGGCACGGGTCTATTTTGTAAATAAACAAATGAAAATTGGCATCACACCACTAAGGAAGGTAACCATTGAAAGCTTAAGAAAGAAGATTTGACATATAGAGACTGAGAAAATCAAGAAAACTAATTTTAACCCTTATATGAAAATGAATAAAGGTGGGGAAATCGAACCTGTGTCCTCAAGCGCTCATTGCCTGAGCCACCTTCCTCAAACCCCTCAAAAAGGTTGATTTAAGAAGACATTTTAATAACGAAGTGTAGTTTTTTTTAGCCAGTGAAAGACAAGACAAGTGTTTTCTATAATCCTTGGGCACGTGCCTATTTTCAAATTTACTGAAATCACATGTCACGTGATATAATAGATGCATTTCTAATCCAAAAGAAATTAAAATTGGCATCACAACACTAAGGAAGGTAACCATTGTGAGCTTAAGAAAAAAAAATTAAAATATAGTTACGGAAAAAATCGAGAAAAATAATTTTAACCGTTATATGAAAAATAAATAAAGGAGCAGGATTCGAAACTCTGTCCTTAAGCGCTCATCGCTTTTAAGACCAAAACGCTCATCGACCGAGCCACCATCCTTAAACCTGCAAAAAATGTTCATTCAAGAAGCCTTTTGAATAAAGAAATGTATTCTTTTATTGAAAGACGAGATAAGTGTTTTCTAGTAAGAGTTGGGCATGGGATTATTTTGTAAATAACTGAAATCACTTGACACCAGATATAATAAATGCATTTATAGTCGAAAGAAAATGAAAATTGTCATCAAAATACTAAGCAAGGTAACAATTGCAAGCTTAGGAATGTAAATTTGAAATATTGAGACGGAGAAACCGGGAAAACCCAATTTAGCCGTTATATGAAAAATGAATAAAGGTGTAGGATTCGAACCTATTTCCTCAAGCGCTCATCGCTATTGAGACCACGAAGATCATCGACTGAGCCAAAATCCTTAACCTCCCCAAAAATGTTGATTCAACAAGCCTTTTGAATAAAGAAGTGTAGGTTATTTTTTAAACAGTGTAAGAAAAGACATGTGTTTTCTAGAAAGGGTTGTGCCCAGGCATATTTTAGAAGGAACTGAGATCACATAACACATGATATAATAAATGCATTTATAGTCTCAAAGAAATGAAAATTAGCATCACACAGCTCTGGAAGGTCACAATTGGAAGCTTACGAAAGGAAATGTGAGATATAGAGAAGCTGAAAAATCGTGAAAACTAATTTTAATTTTAACTCATATCTGAAATATTAATAAAGAGTAGGATTCGAACCTGTGCCCTCAAGTGCTCATCACTATTGCGACCACGACGGTCATCGACTGAGCCACCATCCTCAGCCCACCCAAAAACGTTGATTTAAAAATCCTTTTGAATAACGAACTGTAGTTTTTTTTATTCATTGAAAGGCAAGAAAAGTGCTTCACAAAAAGAGTTGGGCACGGGCTTATTTTGTAAATAACTGAAATCACATGACACCTAATATAATAGATGCATTTATATTCCCCCCAAAATGAGAAATGGCATAAAAAACAAAGCAAGTTAGCCATTGAAAGCTTATGAATGGAAATTTGAGATATAGAAAACCCAATTTAGCCGTTATATGAAAAATGAATGAATGTGTAGGCTTCGAAACTATTTCCTCAAGCGCTGATCGCTATTTTGGCCACGACGCTCATCGACTGTGCAACCATCGACAACCCCCCAAAATGGAAGATTCAAGAAGCCTTTTGAAAGAAGCAGTATAGGTTATTTTTTATCCAGGGAAAAACAAGACAAGTATTTTGTATTAAGAGTTGGGCATGGGCCTATTTTGTAAATAACTGAAACCGAATGACACCTGATATAATAGATGCTTTTATAGTTCCAAAGAAATGACAATTGGCATCGTAACGCTGAGGATTGTAACCAATGAAAGCATAAGAAAGAAAAGTTGAGGTATAGTTACTGAGAAAATCGAGAAAACTTTTTTTAACCGTTATATGAAAAATTAATATAGGAGTAAGATTCGAACATGCGTCCTCAAGCGCTCCTCGTTACGTTTACCACGGCGCTCATCTAATGAGCCACAATCCTCAACCCTCCCACAAAAGCTGAATCAAGAAGCCCTTTGAATAATAAAGTGTAGGTTATTTTTATCTAGGGAAAGAAAAGACAAGCGTTTTCTAGTAAGAGTGGGCACGGGCCGATATTGTAAATAACTGAAATCACATCAACTGTGATATAAGAGGTGCATTTATAGTACCAAAGAAATGAAAATTGGCATCACAACACTAAGGAAGGTAACCATTGGAAGGTTACGAATGAAAGTTTGAGATATAGTTACGGAGAAAATCGAGAAAACTAATTGTAACCTTTATATAAAAAATGAATAAAGGAGTAGGATTCGAACCTGCGTCCTCAAGCGCTCATCGTTATTTTAACCGACACGCTCATCGACTGAGCCACCGTCCTCAACACGCCTAAAAGTGTTTTCTATTAAGAGTTGGGCAATGGCCTATTTTGTAAATAAATGAAATCAAATGCCACTTGATATAATAGATGCATTTATAGTCCAAACGAAATGAAAATTGGGATAACAACACTAAGCGAACTAACCATTAAAAGCTTACGAAAGAAAGTTTGAGATATACTTACCAAGAAAATCGAGAAAACTAAATTTATCCGTTATATGAAAAATGATTTTAGGAGAAGGGTTCGATCCTCTGTACTCAAGCCCTCATCGCTATTGTGACCACAACGCTCATCGACGGCTTACTATCCTTAGCCTGCCAAAAATGGTTGATTCAAGAACCCTTTTGAATAAGGAAGTGTAAGGATTTTTTGGCCAGTGAAAGACAAGACAATTGTTTTCTAGCAAGAGTTGGGCAATGGCCTATTTTCTAAATAACTGAAATCACATAACATGTGATATAAAAGATGCATTTTTATTTTCAAAAAATTAAAAAGTGGCATCACATCAATAAGGAAGGTAACCATTGAAAGCTTAAGAATGGAAATTTAAGATATAGAGACGAAGAAAATCGTGAAGACCCAATTTAACTGTTATATCAAAAATGAATTAAGGAGTATGATTTGAACCTTTGTCCTCAACTGCTCATCGCTATTGTTACAACGACGATAATTCACTGAGCCACCCTTCTCATCCCCTCAAAGAGGTTGATTCAAAAAGTGTTTTCAATAACGAAGTGTAGGATTTTTTTATCCAGTAAAAGGCAAGATTACTGTTTTCTAGTAAGTGTTGGGCACGCGCCTATTTTGTAAATAACTGAAATTACATGATACCTGATATAATAGATGCATTTATAGTCCCAAAGAAATGAAAGTTAGCATCACAACAATAGCATGGGTAACCATTGAAAGCTTACCAAAGAAAATTTGAGATATAGAAACGGAGAAAATCGTTAAAACTAATTTTAACCGTTTAATGAAAATTGAATAAAGGAGTAGGATTCGAACCAGTGTCCTCAAGAGCTCATCGCTTTTGTGACCACGACGCTCATCGACTGAGCCACCATCCTCTAACTTCCCCCCAAATCTTTTAGGTCAAGAAGTCTTTAGAATAACGAAGTGTAGGGTTTTATTATCCAGTGAAACACAAGACAAGTGTTTTCTTGTAAAAGTTGTGCAGGGGCCTATTTTGTAAAAGCTGAAATCACATTACAGTTGATATAATAGATGCATTTATATTCCCAAAGAAATTAAAATTGGCATCATAACACAAAGTATGGTAAATATTGAAAGCTTAAGAAAGAAATTTTGAAATATAGAGACTAATAAATCGTGAAACCAATTTTAACCGTCATATGAATGTAGGGGAATCGACCCTCTCCCTCTTCTGTCAGTTGAGACACGGGACGTTGACGGCAAAACAATATGGCCATGTAGGCACCTTGGGTCAATCTCGTGAAGACAGCCCATCGCCCCTTGTCCCTATGAAAAGCAAAACGGTTAAAACTGCAAGATATCCCCTATCCTGTATTCAATTTCACCACAAGTGCAAAATTGGAGACGCGTTTCTCTCAAGCTCGAAGGCCCAGCAGGAGCAAAGGTAAGACTTTCTGAGAAAAACCTTTGGAGTAAGACCCCTTCTGCGGCTTGTCCACAAGCCACCCCACCCTCCTACTCCTACCTCACTGGGGTGACGGTATATATACCAAAATCTTGTCAAAAACAGCGTAGAATACGTGAGTCAACAAGAATAAGAAGTCCCTGGAAAGAGGCCGGGCTACCAAGAAAAGGGACTAAGAAGCAGCTAGTTCCTGGTTGTCAAGTCGAATTTTAAGATAACCTGTCCAAGTTTAACTTATTTTCGTCAGAGAAACCCCCCCCCTTTATTCTGGTCTATCATTAACCACCAAGATAGGCCTCGCTCTTGAGTAATACTGGAACTAAGAAAAATCAGCTCCTCCTTGAGCTAGTTCCTGGTTATAAAACCGAAAACCAGCTACCTTGTCCCAGTTAATCTTCTTCTCGTCAAAAAAACCCCCTCCCTCTATCCTGGTGTAGCACAAAGCACCGAGATAGGCTTCGCCCTTGAGGAATACTGGAACTAAGAATAAGCTCATCTTCGAGCTAGTTCCTGGTTATCAATCTGAACTTTAAGTTAACTT
Source organism: Ceratothoa steindachneri (assembly GCA_963969495.1). Taxonomy (NCBI): domain Eukaryota; kingdom Metazoa; phylum Arthropoda; class Malacostraca; order Isopoda; family Cymothoidae; genus Ceratothoa; species Ceratothoa steindachneri. Next base: position 73,784,976 of record OZ018332.1, read on the forward strand.
GTTCAAATTCAACTTTAAGTTAACCTGGTGTAAGAACCAAGTTCAACTTACTCTCGTCAGAGAGACCCATCCTATCCTGGTGCATCCTAAAGCATAGGGATAGTCATCGCCCTTGAAGAAGATCCCCCCGAGTACACTCCTTCCAGCACTCCGCTGAGTCAAAGTATTCAAGCCTTAGCCCATCGCTAGACAGTGCAAATTACTCTCCCATGGTGATATCCCTTCCTGCAGAAGGCATGTAGCTCCCCAGCTGCCATACTCGCCAAAGTCCTTTGTGGCTTTCAAGTTATTCGTCTGCAACCTCCATCTGGCCCGTCGGCACGCGTCTTCGAGACAATAACATTCCCGAGGTAAAGTAGCTCATTGAGTTCAAGGTCAGACTAAAACCCGTTCCAAGGGGTATCCACCAAGGTATTTGAGGCCGGTAAAGGCCGTTAGCATTTGTTTTTAAATTAAAGTGAGTGGTGGGTCAACCATCACTATAATGTCAAGTAGGTCAAGTTAGAGAACCTTACTTAAAAATTATTGAAGTCCTTACTGTGTATTTATTTCGTAATATTTATGTGGTTCATGTTTATTTGTTTTTTATGTTTTAATTAAAGTTTTAGTTTATTTAACAATTTTTTTATACTATCCTCGAATCACTACGTTGGCACAAGGAACCTTTAAAGTTTAAAGAAGTCATGAATCAAGATAATAATAATAAATCATATATAGCACTCTTAGAGAGATATAACGTTAATCAAGGAGTCTTTTTTTTTTTGTAGTACGTAAACAACCCATACGTACCAACTCCTTCCATTACTTTGTCCTCCTATACCACGACAATCAAAAATAAGCAAAGGACTAGGATTTGAACCTGTATCCTCAAGCGCTCATCGCTATTGTGAACACGACGCTAATCGACTGAGCCACCATCCTCAGCCCCTCCCTCCCCCCCAAAAGCTTGATTCAAGAAGCCTTTTGAATAAAGATTTGGGCACAGGCCTACTTTGTAAATAACTGAACTCACATATATATATATATATATATATATATATATATATATATATATATATATATATATATATATATATATATATATATATATATATATAAAGAAAGAGCAAATACAAGTTATGCGGGTGATGATAACCACCACAGGGCTTTCGCCAATTTTCTGTCTTCAAAATTGTTTGGAAAGGCAGAAAATAAATATAATAAAAGTCCTGTGGTGATTATTATCACCCTCAGAACTTGTATTTCCTCTTTATTTGTATGTGACTTGGTTAATGAGCTTTAAATTGTCAGCGGATAAGAAGATGTGGTATCAAAATTCCTTGGAAGTTCCTAGCTTAGAGAGATACTGGGTTTGATGGCGTCTTGCTTTGGGAGAGGTAGAGTCACTGTGCCTTGTAGCTTAAGGGTAGAGCATCTGACTGGCAATCAGCAGAACTGGGTTCGATTGGCGGCCAGGAATTTTAAACTTTTTTCTCTTAGTGTTATTTCTGTCTTCTCGGTAAAGGAATTCTTTCATTGTGCCGGGGATCATCAGTTCCGAGTTAGAGCAATATTCTTACTCTGCTACATGATTCGAGGTCGTTTTTTTTAGGGTGACCAACAAATAAGTTCGTATTTGGATTTTTATAAGCAGGTTGATAAAAAATAACTTTGTTTTGACCTTGAGATTTAATGATGAATTATGAATCCTATCCATCAAAAGTGGATGGATTACAGTGGCGAAGATAAAGTGATGTGATCGTCTGTGTCGATTATGAGAATATCCATATCTTACCTGCATGGATAATAATATACACTTGATTTATGCGTGTAGAGAAGGTGCGTTTGTTCAATGGGGTTTCTCGGGAGGAGCTATTGTTTCAAGTCAATGTTTGCCCGAGAGGGCAGAGATTGTATATCAAAGGAATTTGATAGATAGGTTGTTGAGAAAAGGAATTTATGATAACAATTTTGGAAAACAGAGTATCAGTGTTACAGAATGGCTTCAATAAACAGATTTAAGGAAATGGTCAAATGACAGTTCTCGGAAATAGAGTTTGTTGACCTAAAGAAAGATAAAGTGACCAAGGTTAGATAAAATCGCTTCTGTCAGAACAGGTAAGTGTGGGAAAGAAAGAGTACATGATTGTGTGCAACAATTTTGTTCCTTGCTCCTTTCCCAAGACTCAGCCTCCTTGCAATTAAAAATATAGTTTCATTTGTATGATTACATATCTAATATCAAAATTATGATATAAGATAAAAGTAATGATATAATTAAATCTGTATTAATCACTTAGTTAAAAATACAATAAGGAAGATTTATTGGAATCGTAAATAGACTAAATAAAAGAATATGCTAAGATATACAATAATTCACTGATTAGAGTGATACATGATTACACAATGACATTATTTCTTTATGGACAAAATGTCAATTCAATACATCATATATCATTAAAGTAAGATGATGATTAAAATTTTTTATAAAATATAATTCTATCAAATTTCTACAGTGTATATTAATTATTAAGACGCTATTTACATGCTAACACTAATTCGTTGGTTAAAATAATCTATGAGTATAAATTATTATTATTATTAAACAAGATGAGAAAGGTAAAACGGGAAGAGTGCAAGCACTATAGATTGGAATTAGCAATCCCTGCACACCTGCAACGTCGAAGAGGAAACGATGGTAAGAAGAAAAGGAAGTTGCATAGAAGAACAAACTGGGAAAAGATAGGTAAAGAAAAACCTCAAGGCTTCCAGTCATCTATGGATTCAGTTAAATTAAATTGAGTAATAAAATTAAATAAAAAAATTGAAAAACAGTATATATCAACATTCAAACAAAACAAGATATAATGTATATAGAATATTCAAACAAGAAAAAAACAAAAAATAACAGGATAATGGCTCATGATGAACAAAAAATCCTATTAGCTTTCTTTGTGAAAGCATCAACACTATTAGATCATAAGTCTCTTCCTCCAAGGAATTCCAAAGATGGACAAAACTTGGCAGAAAGCAACGCTGAAACTGGCTAGTACGGCACCCAATAGACTAAAAACAAAGCCTTGCTACAAAGCGATTTGGCAAGGAAATATACAGCGAGTCATGCGGATTGGATTGTATCTTATAGAGCATGCACACATTGCTAATCTTTCGGCGATGTGCAAGGTTCAATTGGACATTACCGCGACAAAGAAAGCTGGCAGTATAAGAGAGGTGAGGTAGCAGCAGACGACCAGATAGGGGCACAATATTCCAAAGCTGGAAGAATAAAGCTTCGGAAGCAAGTGGCGTACACGGAAGAATTATTAAAGGTGGCTTGAGACTTTCTCATGATTCTCAATTTCTGCGAAGCAGTAGTCACAAGAGATCTGATGTGACACTAAGAAGTTAATTTGGAATCAAATTTAACGCCCAAAATATCGAGTTCGTCCACATCGTTCAATGCTAAACCATCAACATGGAGAGGTTCATGTTGATGAAAAGGGCTACAAGATCGTGAGATACACATACATTTAGATTTAGCGATGTTAAGCTTTATGTTCCATGCATGGCACTATATAGAAATTCATCGAAGATCTTCATTGATGGAATTAGATGCAATGCTGCGAGAGGGAGGGGAGTCAATAGTCGCGAGCAGAGTTACATCGTCTGCATAACCATGCATAATATTTTTTGTGATGCTAAAGAGATCAGCAATGTAAATATTGAAGAGCAGAGGTCCGAGAACACTTCATTGCGGAACGCCCGAGTGGACAGGATGCCAGTCACTGAAGTTGGCATCAACATAAACCCTGTGGATGCGACCCACCAGGAATTGCTCTAAAATAGATCAAATCCGTCCAACAACACCAATATCTCTTAGCTTCTTCAGCAAGATATTATGATTTACTCTATAAAATGCACCTGAGAGATCCAGTTGAACTATGCGTCCAACATGTCCCTGGTCTAGTGGCAACTGGATCTTGTGAGAGATCGTAAGAAGTGCATCCGTTGTACTAAGCTATTTTCGATGAACAAATTGATTACAAGGGAGTACATCTGATCTCTCAAGAAAGCGGGAAAGACGAGCTGCAACAAGGTGCTCAAAATCTTTAGACAGTATTGGTTTAATAGAGATTGAAAGATAATTAGAGGGATCAGGGGAGGGAGTTACCTTAGGAATAGGCGTAATGTGAGCCACCCTTCCGCACTCGGGGAACGATCTAGATCGCATGAGGCATCTAAATGCTGCGCTCATTTTTTTTTGCAATTACAGCAGAAGTTTCCTTGAAAAACAAAAGAAACATCTTAAGGGGATCTGTGCCTCCATAATAATCAAGAGCATTAAGTAGCTTCTCCACTTCTTTGGACCGAAATGCAATTTTATTAAGAGTAGGCATAATGGCCATTTATTGATTGAAAATTAAATGCTCTCTACTAAGTTTCGAGTCAAAGTGCTTTATCAAAAGATCAGTCTTTTCCTGTGTATCATTGGCGCTAACAATTTATCCATGGCAGAGCTGACATATTCCCTTTCCGCATCATGATAAATCCTCTCTGCATGAGATCTTGCTAGAACATACTCTTTCCAAGATTCTCTTGTGCGTAGCTGAGACCAGTGGCTGTATGCTGCCTATTTGGTATCCCGAGCAGTTTTGCATTCCACTGTAAACTAGGCTTTATCATTGAACCAGTATGAGATCCTTTTAACAGGGACTCTGCAAAAAATAATACTAAGTATCTGTTCATTGAAAGCGGACATGGGCTCAGCACCGCAAAAAATGGCCCCTAATCGGAACCTAGAAACATCATCACAGGCATTATTCCAGTAAACCCTGTTTTTTAGATAAATCTCCTTCGTAATAGTATAAGAAGGGACAGGTTGCCTAAGATCAAGTTTGAAACTGATGGCAGAGTGATCGGATGTACCTATGGGTGCATTAATTTCTGCTTTAACAATATCAGGTACATCCGTAAGTACTAAGTCGAGACAGTTTCCAGCATGATGAGTAGGGCCGCACACCATCTGTGAACAGACCGAAACACTAGCAAAATCATATGCTGCACGACCATGAATATCTTTTGGTGATGCAGACTCAAGCCATTCACGATAGTAAGCATTGAAGTCACCAACAAAAACAAAACCTGCTTTGCGATCATCAGAGTTGATGGTGGCCATGGCTTTTTATAGGCAATCATATATGGTATCATCGCAATTGGGGTTGCGATAAGCACCCAAAATATACAAGTTCATGGCAGCCACATTCATAGTTAGTTTTTTTATGAGCGGAGAAATCATCACGAATTAAAACGGACATTCCCCGCCGACGATTTCCTGGGTTACGGCGAATAAGCAGGGGCTGACAGAACCCAGGGATCTTTAGCTCAGTTTCGTGGCGATAGTCGGAAACTAAAGTTTCTGCGCATATAATTATGTCATTGGACCGACTAACAACAGTAAGGTCTCTGAGATTCTTGTGTAGCCATATTACATTGGAGTGAAGAACTCGACCAGTGTGGCAGAGAGTAGGGCCAGGATTCACATGAATATTACCACAACAAATTAGAAACAGCCAATCGAAAGCAAAAGTCAGAGAGAGGGCTAGGAAAAGGATGGTTGGAATTAGATTATTTGCAGTAAGCTATCAATTTAACGTTAAACTTTTCGGCTTTTGGCCTAGAAGAGTTAGTTCATACTCTACAGAGGTGATGTACAGAAGAGGAACCTACTGGCATAGGGCTGCCATGCTTAGACGGGTGTTCCCTCACAATAGGTCAAAAGAACTTCCCACCTTCCATGCTAGCGCATGGCGACTAGGATAACTGCTATTACCCAGCCTTATAAACTAATCACTAGCAGGAGCTGCGTTGCTGTGACAACAGTCATGATGGGCAGCTTCACGATGGGAGGATGGAAGGAAGCAGAGGAGAAGAAGTGAAAAAGGAGAAGAACTAGAGAAATAAAGATAGAACAGAGATACTCAGATTCACATCAACCTGAATAAAGAGAAATGAAGCAATGGTGGAAGATCAGATGTGTGACTATGGCACCATTGCAAAAATACACTTCTCAGAAAAAAGACTCGGGAGGTAGAGAACGCCAAGACCCTCACTCTGCAAGAGCAGCCGGCAAAAGCAGCCCGGCAAAAGCAGCCCGGGTTATACCGCCCGGCACTCGGTCGTTGGACGTACCTTTACTTTAAGGCAGGGAGACCACGAGCAGGTAGTACGCCAACAGTTGAGAGGCAGAGGCTAAGTAACCTTAACTTTTAAGACTTAATGTTATATATTGCGCATGCACTCCCAAACTCCCTCAAATGACATCAGTTCTTCTGAACTAAATGTTAATTCCATATATCAAATATTATTAGCAGATTCTCCAATATAACGCTTAACAATTAATAGAATACCCACTTCCAGTTTTTCAATAAAAAGTTAGTTAGTGATTTATATTATGTAAATACAACATTAGTGTTGAATAGTTTTAATAACTAAAGCAGATCGGGTAATGATTGTGAAAATCGTTAACTAATCATATTTTTAGTTGACTTTTTTTTCTTTGTCAGTGTTATAATTGAAGAAACGTCCAACACTATTCATAAAGTCACCCTAAACTTGGATTGATTTGTTGACATTTTTAATTTAAGACCAATATTTTAACTTTCTTGGCAACTCTAAAAAAACGCAACAAAAAATAATTAAACATTTTGTTTACATTTCTATGATGATCGAATAAGTAATGAATAACTAAATCGATTGAACAAGATTTTCTATAAATAATCTATTTTACGCTATTTGAACATTTAAGAAAGTTAGTATAGCCTTTTTTTAACTTCGTTGGTGGATTGAATAGAAGGAAATAAATTAAAAATAAACTGTATTTATAAAGTGCTGTCTTCATTCGGGGTCTAAATAAAGATTACATCATCTATGTAGATAAACCATTTAAGTGCGGTTGGGGAAAAACTTAAGTTATACATTTAACGATTAGCTGAAACTAGAGTGATAATTAATTGAAAGAAAATTTGAAATTTTTAATACGTGTTCTTCTAACTTCAACAAATTTTTTTGTGTTGGGAAAGAAAGTAAGTAAATCCTCTATCCAAACTCTAATGGAAGTTTTTTTCTGAAAAAAAGATTATTAATTATTATTATTATCAGCTTGAAATGAAAGTAATATCCGATATTAGGGTCTAAATTAAAAATGAAAATGTTAGAACTATGGAAATATTTAGTTATAAACAACCATAATTGCTTTATTGAACCTCATTCCATCTGTTAACGAGCAAAAAATTCCAGGCATTTTAATTTCTTTAGGTTCTATGCAAAAAATGAATTCAACTCGTTTTCACCCTTTTTTTTTGATGTCACAAATGACTATTTAATGGTTCTGTATTTCCTTAAACAATTGATAATCAGAAGGAGCAAGGTCAGTGAAATTTGGAGGAAGAAATTATATATCCCAACCCTTCTCCAATAAGAGATGTTAGGTCAATCAAACTGTGTGACGACGGGCATTATTTAGATAGAGAATGGGACCCCTTCAATATCTCTCGGCTGTAGAGAAATTGTGCTTCTTCGACCGATCCACGAACGGCAGCCTTTAGCTGAATAAATGCTCACTTGTCTAATGTCATCTTTAGATATGAGGACATAGGAGCGAAAAACGAAGAAAATGCTGAAAAATATTTTATAATCTATAATAAAAATTTATATTTTTTCATTGTAGCATTCTGGATGAATTGTGGATTTGTAAAAAAATTATGTAACTGAATCACGGAGCCTTCCTATTGGCCCATCTAATTTATTTTCTGAAAGAGTATGGACCTCAATGTCAATAAAGAGACGGTGCACGTGATGCTCACCTATGTGAAGGTTTCACAAACTAACGAGCTTTTACACAAGGTGCAGCTCCAAAAACCACACTGCCACCATTCCACATTCACACTGGTCTTCATATATGCTCATTCTTCTCCTATGATCATTAATTTCTTGTCAAAGCCCCTTTATTAAGACAAGCAAACATTACTTAGCAAAGTATTCTTCACGTGGGTCCTCTTTGGTTGTTTTATCGGGGTAAAATGGAATGACTTTTGTTGCTAGGCTCACAAGCAACACTATAGTGTTCTTCCTTTATTTTTTCCTGGAAATGATTGATCAATGTCGTCAGATTTCCTCATTGCATTGGTTAGTTCAATCTAGCCAAGAAAAGAGATGCATGAGGTCTCCCTATCTTCCCTAACCTTCTCCTCAAAACCTTCCCTGAGCTCTCTCATTAACATTTCCTCTGCTCTCTTACTTTGCTCCTATTTATCACTTTACTGGCTTCGTCTTCAGTGATGAATCCTGTATCAATAAGAACTGCAGGTGCTAGTACTACAGTTGTTCATAGCTTTATCTCTTACCTTACACTAGTTTTTCTTTAACTTTGATGAAGATGCAGGTTCATGGTCAGTTTGTGAGGCAGCACATTTTCAGCATCATAAACACCTCTCTACAATTACAGCTCTTCATCACCACCAGCCATAAATGTCTCCAGAACCCGAATGGATGTCATTTCTGTTGCAGGCACATTTACGTCTTGCTCCTTCTTCTTTACTTTACTTTCTTTAACATTCTCTGCCTTTTTAAAATCCGCAATTCTCTCTTCTGGTCTAGAATATCAGGGACACTCATGTCGTGTCTTTCTTTACTTTCCACCTTCTCTCTCTTACCCTTGAAGAAGGTGGGCTTGATTCACACAGCCATTACATTTTCCGTCCTCACAACTGGTAATTTTCCACTTGAAAGTAAAAATACTAAATAGCGTATCTAACTTGACAATTTAACTCTCTTTGGCTTCAAGTTTTCCCTTTCTTGTAGAAAACTTCATTTCTTGATTCTCGAGGTTCCTAAATTTGAAAAAGCGTATTAGCTTTTGGCCACTGACTAATCAGATCATGATAGAAATCAATAAGCATCTGATGTAGTATTTCTTACCAAATATAAGAGTATATAGACATATTTCTTTTTTGCCATTTCTGAAATGTATTAAATCTATTATTGGCTAAAATGTACCAGAAACTCTCTCAGAGTGATGCAAGTTTTTTGCGTAGATCAACTCTTTTGGAGGTTGCCCAAATAATTTTTAGCCACTTGTAGAAGAATTATGCAAGATGTTATAGGTAAGAGGCTCACTACCTTCTGGGATGTTATTAATCAGAATAGAAGTAGATTTTACTTGTGAACTCCATTTCTTAGAGCGATCAATAGTAATAAAACCATAGTATACTGGAAGCTTTATTCCGAGGCTTGTTTCGGAAAAGTGAAGACTTATATCCTCAAAAAGTTAAAAGATTTTAGTTCGCAATGAATGGATTGAATTACTTCTAAATCTTAACAAAAACAAATTTTCGCACATTAATTGAGTAAACACGAATGGCTAAAAATAAACTAGCATAGTCAAAACTAATACTATATCAACATAACTAAATAAATTACACACATTTGCGCCTAAAGACAACGGCGATGAAAAAAATAAAACAGGGAGCCAAATAAAACGAATAATTACGCGACAAAGAAGCGGAAAAGAGAAAGAAAATGAAGAAAAGGAGCACAAACGACAGATGATGTAGAACAGGAAATAAAAGACACTAGAAATAACACAGAAAGCTGTCGAACATGCACAAGGAAAGAGCAAGAATTGACATTAGAGCAAAAGAAAAAGCATGAAATCAAAAGGGGACAGAAAAGATAAATTTCTGGAACTGACAATCAAAGTAATGGACATTAGAGTTTACTTTATGAGACAAAATAAATTCCTCAAAAACTGGGGTAACGAGAAACCTCTTGACGAAAGTAAACGTTGTATGTTGAATTACAAATTTTCTTCAGACCATGACACGATTTAGACTGCGCTCAACGGAGGACTGTTTAGAAACCCCAAACCTGAAGCAGCATAATAAGCTCCGAGAAATTTAGGAAACTAAGAAGCGGACGACGAATATTCAAGACAGACACAAAATATGAGAAAATAAGAAGAAAACAAAACGACAAATAAGGCTAAAAACATAGGCAAAGTAGTAAACAAAAGAAGTTATTTAAACAAAGAACAAAGAAGAACCAAGAGAAAATAGCAGCAGAGAAAATTACAGCCGAATAAATAACGATTTTGCAACTCTATACAAAGAGGGCATAAATATTAAATCCTATACATTTAATTAGCCTTTAGTCCGGTGGGTAGCGGCTAAAATATAATTTTGGAAAGAATGTATCAAACAGGAGTACAAATAAACCTGTAAGGCGTTGAAATGAAAGATTTAGCGCATTAAAACGTCGAAAATCTTTTATGAGTATGAATTCAAAAGTTTTTCGTTCGTGAGGTTTTCATTATGGATAAACAAACTTATCTTTATCTAAAGAAATAGGGTTGTTTTCATTTGGACTAGTTAAGGCATAACGAGATTTATCTACGTAAATAGATGTAATTTTTGTGTGTAATAACCTCCTTACCATATTTTCCAAAAGGATTGAATTTAAAAAGCTTTTTAAAATTCAAAATTACAAATTATTCATCATCCGAACTATAAAACAATCCCTTTGGTCGGATAAATTTTCAAAGGCAAGTATTATATACCTTAGAAACTCAGAATAAGGTGATCTCAAAGTTTCTAGTAATTGGGCGAAGAAAACGACACACATTCGAAAGGCCAACAAAGATAGGAAAATAATAGAGAAAAGTGCAAAGAAGAATGTGAGAATTATTGTAAAAAAAGTTTATAAAGATATTCTCACCCAAACAACAAATATACATAAAGAGAATAAGAACAGTTATATATACCAGAGCCACCTTTTAGAAAAAAGGACAATACTAATCATAGTCTGCCCTCCGTTCCAAACTGCATACAGCGTAGATGACTAGTTTGCCAAATAAGACTGATGAACTCAAAGAACCATTGCCCCAAACTCCATTCCAGTTTTCTCAAATATTCTCATTTCAGTCAAACCCTATGTACCTTCTTTATTTACTAATAATTTTTGCTCCGAATAAATCTTACAGTTTACTACTGTTTTATTCCTATGGGGCTTTTCTAGTATTTCGGCTATTGTTCATTTTCTTTCTTTAGATATTACTTTTTATGAGTTATATTTAGGTAAAACTAAATAACAGCACATCATCTCTCTAAGAACTGCATTAATATTTCGAAAATTCATCAACGAATGATCTAAGTGCTTATGAAATCATGAAAACCCACTTTCAACCTAGACAGATTGGAGAAAACAAGAAAATAAGGAAATTAACTAGATTAGCACTAATTTGCATTTGATTATAACTCGTAATTTTCAAACGATTTTCATTTCACATTTTCCAACCCGGAATAAATTTAATCAAATTCATTAGGAACATTTGGTAGCCGTTGAAATTCGTTTGAAGTTAGTTTTCAATTATTGATTATTGAATTTAGTTTGCAAAGTCCTATATAGTTTCCTAACTTTCTAATAAAATTTCACGTGATTTCTCGCCAACTTACATTCATTTTCTGTTTATACTGAGCGATTAACAATTAAACATACTCTATGTATAACTACTGGCAGGTATTCTGTTAAAAGAACACCCTTTTCTTCGTGAATTTTTCTTGGTAAAAAGTACCAAAATATTGAAGAAGTTCTGAGTTGGTGAGTAGATTACAGATATTTCAACCATCTATTAGCATAAACACGTGTTGTGTAATAGAAAACACTAATCCAGTTATTATACAATTCAACAGTAACAATTGTGATATCCTTTAAAATACCATGTATAAAAATCTCAGCAAGTCGCTGCTGCAGTAACGAATTTCCACGGATTTCCCGATTTAGAAAAGGAATGTAAGTGAGGAACTACACTACGTTCATGTTTCCTATATTTATGCTTTCTGTAAATCATTATATTTCTTTCTGGAAGAAAAAGTGAATTTTTATTTATTATATATACTCAAATTGGCGCACCATGGACGCAATAGATATCTAAATCGCCATCCTTATAATTTAATACATTAAAGCAACATCTTTGGTTTGAAAACTTTTGTCTTTTAGCAAAGTAAACAAATATTTGAACTGGCAAGCTTTGAATTTTAATTTAATTTTGTGTAATGATACAATTTAAGACTTTTATAGAAACAAATGCCACTGGCGATTAAATAATCAATTATAAAAATATCAAAACCTATTTAATCATGCCATTCCTTCTTTAAGAACACAAGTTTCAAAATTTAGATTTAGATAGTCCCTGATAGCGATGAAAATGTTAAAAATAGTTTAAAGAATTGTTGAAAAAAGTAGTACAAAATTATATGGGTTAGGTTCCTGATCATGATTTACTGGGTAAAATTTAACGTCCAAAATGCCATCTGTGATAAAATTAACTAAATATTAATGAGTCGATGATATGAATTTTTAGTTTTGAAATGCACTATAAACTATTCGTCGGAGTAAAATGTTACGTTGTTAATACTCGTATCACGAGTGGCATTTATACTTGATCTTCTTCATAGGTTACTATGTTTTATCAATAGTGAGCGTTTTACTATCACAATGTAATATAACCTACTTCGGCACTTTCATGCTTTCATAAATTTCGAGAGATTCATAACAAACACTTTGAACAGTTTTGACAATTTATTTTGTTTAATATTTTCTCTAACAAAGTATATATATATATATATATATATATATATATATATATATATATATATGAGGAATTAAACCACATTCTCTGAAGACAATTTAATTCAGAACAGTTTTGGTGTATCTCACACCATTTTTCAACTGACACTGGGCAGAAAATATAAGAGAAAAGCATAACACAAGATTCCCGTCTTTTCCCCCCAATTCCCTACTTGTGGCTAATCTGGGGGAAGGGAGGCCTAAACATATTAAAGGGCTGACATTTTACTATTTTATTTATTTGCGATCTTATTACAGGATTAAAAGAAAATTGACCCTCAGATAGATTTAAATTAGGAACTGACGATATCAAGCTCGATTCAAAGATTCTTCTCTTAACATAGTTAGCCGATTTAAATAACATTTTACTTCCATTGAAATCGATCGTATGATTCTTGTCTCTAACATGGCAGAATATTCCACTACTTTCGCTGCCCACTCTAATATCTCTTTTGTGTTCATACAATCTCTTGTCTAGATTTCGCCCCGTTTTCCCTATATAAACTTTATGGCAATCGTTGCATGGTACTGCATATACTCCTATGTTATGATGTTCTTTGGGTTTCCTGGCCATCATCAATTGGTTTAAGGAATTATTATATTTAAAGGACATATTTGGAAAAGTGGGTATTAATCTAGCCTTTAAATATAATAATTCCTTAAACTAATTGATGATGGCCAGGAAACCCAAAGAACATCATAACATAGGAGTATATGCAGTACCATGCAACGATTGCCATAAAGTTTATAAAGGGAAAAGGGGGAGAAATCTAGACAAGAGATTGTATGAACACAAAAGAGATATTCGAGTGGGCAGCGAAAGTAGTGGAATATTCTGCCATGTTAGAGACAAGAATCATACGATCGATTTCAATGGAAGTAAAATGTTATTTTAATCGGAGAACTATGTTAAGAGAAGAATCGTAGAATCGAGCTTGATATCGTCAGTTCCTAATTTAAATCTATCTGAGGGTCAATTTTTTTTTAATCCTGTAATAAGATCGCAAATAAATAAAATAGTAAAATGTCAGCCCTTCAATATGTTTAGGGGTTCAGATTAGCCACAAGTAGGGGATTGGGGGAAAAAGACGAGAATCTTGTGTTATGCTTTTCTCTTATATTTTCTGCCCATTGTCAGTTGAAAAAGGGTGTGAGATACACCGAAACTGTTCTGAATTAAATTGTCTTCGGAGAATGTGGTTTAATTCTTCATCTTTTCTTGCGATATTGCATTAATTTTCATCATATTTATATATATATATATATATATATATATATATATATATATATATATATATATATATATATATGCCAAAAATCTCACAGGAAAGCTGATTCCAAGAACTTTCGAACTTTATTAGTTTACAAGAATAGTATATATGTATATAAAAAAAACCATTAGAAAAGATGGATTAAATGAAGGTACTAAAGGGTAATTTTTCTTGGTAAAATAGATTACATCTCTACCAAAATATCTACGTGTGAGAAAGTGTCTGTTAAATGTAGAAATATAAGTCACATAACTATGAATACATACATATGCCATTATAAATGACAGGGGCAAGTTTAAAGAAAGAGGGGGATATAATGAAGTTAGGGGAGGAATAAATGATGGAGCATTCAACAATATTTCTTTTAACATAGTCATCTGAGTTGTAAATAAACTTAGCCAAATTCCAATTGATGGGGTGAACATGCTCAGATAAGTGAACAAAGAAAGGACTATTGCTTTTATCTCTTCTAATAATTTTCAATTTTGTCCAAAGATCGCTTAAGGCAAACTGCACAACCCACAGAATAAGCCTCACCTATATTCTTACTATTATTATGAACAATTATTCGGAAATATTTGTATATTTGGATGTAATCACAGCAAATTCTTCAATGTGTACCGTGTCTCTAGATACCTACATCAAATATTACCTAAGCGGAGATGCAGTAGCAGGAATAGCTCTTTTCCTCTAGGCTAGTCACGTTTCTGATTCACCAAACATTTTAAACTTCTCATTTGAGATAAAGTCACGAATGATATTAGACTTGCCCAAAGACCATTTTCGATAATGTAAAGCAAAGAGAAGAGAGGAGGGCTAGGCCTTGCGTGGAGATGGCTAAGTTTGTGTGAAGAATAGGAGCTGGGATATGAAGCATGAGAAATGATTTAAAGTTCTTCATCTCGAATGAAATTGAGAGGAATTTTAACAAAACATAACAGATCTATTGCAGATTTGGGGAGTGAGTATGTTAAAGGCTATATTTTCTCACCTTGGTCACCAAGGTAAAGCGTGGTGGTAAAGTCGTAAGAACAGGACATATCTGTATTAAGAGGTAAACAGACAATGAAGATTGGATGGAGGGGAAAAGATTAATCTATGATGACGCTCAGAATACATACTATAAGCTGAATTAATTAACTAGAGGAAGATAGCGATGTAAAAACTAATAGTTGTAATATATAATTATTTATTAGAAGTTTAAACATCGCCAACGTTGGAAATTACGAGCCAAATATCAGTGAGTAAAATAATAAATAATCTACTGAATGAGTTTGGTTTAAGATAATAATCACATTCTCAATTAACAAAGAAAATACTACATTTAAATATCAAAATGCACCATTACAGAAATATGTCACGGTAATAGACAACAGTAAAAAGAGCTTGCCTGACACGCTGTATTGAAGGCTATCTAGAAAACAAGTGAATCACTGAATTTCGCAAAAGCCACAAGCTTAAACACCAGCAACACTACTCTAGAGAACACATGAAAATCTAGAAATATTAGGCAAACTTTTGAAAAAAAAATCTTTGGGTACAAGAATTGATTGATTCAAGGTTATCAAAGTTGGGCTATTTTAGGGGTATTAAAGTCAATTGATAGGCTGTTAATAATTGCACTTTGGCCTTTTCTTCCTAGTCAATTAAATTAAATTAAATAAGCAAACGATGTTTTATCGCAAAATTTAATAGTATTTCTTGCCCAACGCAGAATTTTAGTATTATTTTTCTCGAAATTTTTTTTTCTTAAAATAATAATTATTTATACCATGAATTGGAATAATTAAATGTATTAGAGCGATGTGTGTGTCCGCACTACTTTTAATCCAACCATTTCTCTTAGTTTTTTTTATTCGCATTCAAAATCACCATTTGCCGACTCATTTCATCATATTTTTTGGAGATCTAAAACAATACATAATTTGAAGTCTACATATATAGAACGAGAAGTAGGGTAAAAATCGCTAAATTTTATTTTTGACCTTCTAAATCTTTGCTTTATCCTTAACATGAAAATAAGACCATGGATGCTAACCGAATATATATATATATATATATATATATATATATATATATATATATATATATATATACAGGTTGTTCGGGCTAAATTTGTATTGTACTTTTATTTTTTGCTAAGATTTTGCGGTGAGAGTGTTTTATAGGTTTGCGTAAATCAAAATAGTCCTCAATATGTCAGCCTAAAATAAAAGTATTATAAAAACTTTAAAAATCTCATCTGTAATATAACTAGGAGATGAGAGTTTAATGAAAGTTACGATGATGACCTCTCCCATGTCTCTTGTCATGGGTACGCATGTGGCTGAGCAGACCTGATCTTGTCTGGAAGCCCCTTCCACATTCGTGACAGTTATGGTCTGAATCTGGGATAATTCAGTGCCGTTGGTGTCTTTCAGTTCAAGCCTGCTCCATTCTCCTTCATCTTTATGCTTCCAGGTGTTGTACCCCTTCCGTGAGAGTATGCCACCATGTTGGTCTATCCTCTACTAATTCTTCAAGGTGGGTTAGGTTTATGTTGGAGGCTTTTAACGTTCTTTTTATTTGGTCTTTATCGTGTTTTATTCTGTCCGCCAGCATGACGGGCACCTTCCCTGAGTTTGTCTAAAGGAATTGTTTAGGCAGTCGTTTGTCTGGCATCCTTATCACGTGCCCCACCGACCTGAGTGTGCGCCTAGAGACAATTGCTTCTATACTATCACAGTTGGTTCTACGCAATGTTTGATTGTGTGGTATTTTATCTCTTCACGTTATTCTGATGCTTCTTTGGAGACTACGGATGTGAAAAGCTTCCAGCATTCTTATATGTTTTCTGTAAGGTGTCCAAGACTCAGTCCCATACAACAGCGTTGAGACACAAACAACCTGGTATACGACTACCTTTGTAGTGAGCTTCAAGTCGTGGTTTAAGAAAACTCTGTCCTTCAATCGCCCCAAAGCTGCTGAAGCAAGCTGAATCCTGCTTAGAATATCCCTTTCAAGTGTGCCCGTGTTAGAAATAACGCTGCTAGGATATGTAAAATTCTCAGCTTCAGCGAGTCTTGCTCTGCCAATAGTGATAGGTTTTGCGGCTTTTGTTCTTGCTCTATTGATTTAGCATGTCTTTAGTTTTTCTTACCTTGACTCTTAGACTAGCTCGCTTGTAAGCCTCCTTAAAATCTTAAAAATGGCTCTGTAGATCTCTATGCTGTTTAGCAACTGCGGCTGATTCATCTGCGCACTGGAGCTCTTGAATTGCGGCTAATGCAGTTTTTTGTCCTTGCAGTGAATTTTCCTATGTTCAAAATTTCCCTTTCTAATGGTAATGATATATAATGGTAATGCTATTATCCTGTGCTGCATAATTGGCAAAAGTATGTGTGACTGCCACGAGGGAGATATTAAAGAAAACAGGGGGATCAAGCATCCTTACTTTACTCCAACCTAAACTGGGAAGTACTCGTAAATATTGGCGAAAAATTTCTACTAATGTGGGCGGACATCCAAATCTACTAGAGGATTTGATACAGTATGTCCCGAATCACTGTATTAAAAGATTTTGTTAGATCGACAAAAGCAGTGCTGAACGGTTGATGTTGTTCCCTGTATTTCTCCAGCAGTTGACGGTAAATAAACACCATGTCCAGGGTACTCCTGTCCGCTCTAAAACCACATTGCGATTCTGGGAGAATCTTATAAATACGTGTGTCAGGAGTCTTGACATAAGCGACGTCCAGCAATACCACTCCCCGACTGTTATCACAGACTGGCTTGTCTCCTTTCCTTTTGCATATTTTGACGATGCTGGCTTTACGAATGTTTGAGGGGATTCTACAGCTCGTCCAAATGCTGAGAAGTAATCGTGGAGAGTTGGTATTAGGTTTTCTCATCCGTATTTAGTATTTCAGGGGGTACTCTATCCGGCCCTGCCAATTGAAGATTTTTCAGCTGTCTTATGGCTTTTGCCACCTAATCTCGCGTAGGGGGTGCATCGAGCTCAGGTATCTGAGGGAATTCAGGCAACTCTTCAAGTATAGAGACATCTGTGTCATTTACTGTGTTCAAAATTCCCTGTTTGCTTTGAATAGAGTGGTGCCATCAGCAGATCTAACTGGAATTGTTGTATTTTTTAAAGGACCATGTATAAATTTTATGGCATCTAAGACTGCTTTGTACCTCTGCCCTTTTTTCATGTCATCTTTTCTTAAGGTTGGCATATTAAGGCTTAGAGACGTAAACATCTTTGGCTTTATTCTTTTCTTTCAGAATTTCTTGAATGACTACATTGGATTCCTCAAACCAGTCAGTCTCTATTACGTTTTATGTCTATCCAACGCAGTCCAGCGCACTCTGGTATGTTTTTTTAATGAGTTGGCTCCATTTATTATCAATTATTTCTTGCTTAAGTAGTCTAGGGTCCAATTCAAAATTGTCTACCTCCCGTGAAAGTTCTGCTTGAACTTCTTGTTTACGTGGGTTATTTAGTGCTCGACATTTGATGCGTTTGCAAGTTTTGTTGGCTATTTATTCTCGCTGGTGGACGTATATCCATGTGCATCCTGGATAGCAACAAACGATGATCTGTCCAACAATCAGTCCCTCTCATGGCCCTAGTTATGTGTATATCTTTTAAGTCCCTCTGTCTAACTATTATGTTGTCAATCTGATGCCAATGTCGAGATCTTGGGTGCGTCCACGTACCTTTTATTTGTTTTTCATTTAAAACCTAGTGTTCGTAACAGTTAGGCTGTTTGATGCCCAGAACGAAGGAAGATGGGGTCCGTTCTGGTTCATTTTGCCTATGCCATACTTTCCCAAAATTCCAGGACAGAAATCATTGTCAATTTCAACTCGAGCATTAAGGTCACCTAGTAAAATTAGTTTGTCATTGTAGGGGACTCTCCGAATTATTATTTGAAGGTCCTCGTAAAATTTATCTTCTTTTCTTTTTTTGAATCAAGATTTGGGCCGTAAATACTGACTAATGTTGCAAAGACATCTTTAGCTATGGGAATTCGTATGGTCATTATTCTTTCATTGTGACAGGCAGTCATTTCGGTAAACCTCTTGAGAATTTCATTCTTGATGGCAAACCCTACTCTGTATATACGTTGTTCTTCTTGTTTTAGACCCTTCCAGAAAAATGTATAACCAGCAGATTTCTCGTTTATGGAACCCTCAAGAGGTAACCTCATTTCCGAGAGAGAAGCAACATCTACTTTGTAGCCTTGTAATTATGCCGCAATTAGTGCAGTTCTACGGTGAGGTCCTTCGGTTAGGTAGGACTGCATTAAAGTTCTCACATTCCAGGCTGTAAACGTTATCTGTTTATTTATATTATTTCGACCCCCTTAAAGGGTATCCCACTGGTGACGGTACTCCAGCCAAGATTAGATGTTAAACAGGCAATTTCGGGGCCACATTTATTAGGCTTTTCCTCCACTGAAGGGAGTCAGTGCTCCCCTAAAAAGAGCTACATCCACACGTAGGTAGGACCGAATAGAGTGCTGTTCTCATGGTCCACTCCGAACGACCATCTTTCCTGCGCCGCACAACGTGCAAAGTTCTCCCTAGCATATTCCATTCTACCAAACTTGCTCATGTCAGCAGTTCTAAGTCGCCGCGGTCTTTCTGCTTGTCCATCAGGTTATGATGAGAGAAACTGCACCGAGAATTGTTTTAAGTAATGCTGGGTGAGTGCAACTTCTAACCGGACTATCTTGACCTACGGATGATGGCACCAGTGGCTAGAGGGAAACTCAAGACGACCGATATCAGCGGCAGGTTGCAGGGGACTAGCAGATCCATCAGTGAAACTACCTCATAGCTTATCCACAAGGCTGTTAGCCCACAAGTAGGCCCTCCCACTTAGTTAAGCCCATCCGTCGAAATAGTTTACCGGGGTGTGTCACTTGTAGCCATAAAGTGAGAGAGGAGAAGTTAGTGGCGCCTAGTGCTGCCAGAAGCTGGCGCAATCGTTTCTCACTATTTTCCTGTGAATATTTTCTAACACTACTTTGATATTGATCACAAACTAGGCCTTAGGTTTGCAGGCAAAGCATTTGTGTTGCATTTCTCAACCTCCCTTCACACATAGTAATCCAAAAGATTAAACTTGGGGCATCTAGGAGGCCAGGAAATGATGCTTTTGAAGTAGTAGAAATTCTTCGACAGCATTTGTGAAGGTCTCGTAAGTCTTCGCCTTCCAAGAACTCCACATAGCCGTCAAAATTGAGCCAGGGCTGTGTTAAAACATGTTACGTGGTATGGCGTCACCCCTATTAGAGACTCACACACAACAATCACAGCGATTTGAGGGAATTTGATTTTTAGGATACGTGTAACATTGGGAGGAAATGAGGAAGCCCCCTTGTTGTTCTGGGCTTTGTGAAACGTTTCTTTGCGTAAATTCTTTTCACTGTAGAATAGCCAGATTGTTCCGGGCTCAACAGGATGATTTTTCTTGTTCAGAAGCTTCTTTGCCTTTGTCAAGTGGTTCTCCTTGGCATAGCATATCTTATATCTGTGGTTGCGAAGGTATAATTTAGATCCAGTTGCATGGTATTGATTCCAACAACAATCTCTTTGCTACTAGGATTCTATTGCTAGGGTCTTTAATCATTTTGTTGAGCAGTTGCTAGATGAATTCTAGCCTGCGGAAGAAGTCAGATCACCTATTCTTTTTCTTTCTGCTGGCCAAAGCTTTTTAGTGTCCGTTGCAGCTATCTATGTCGCGTCTTACAGCCTTTAGAGTGTTAACATAGCATTAAGCACCAGTTATGATGTCGGCATTTAGATAGCCGGCTAGAGTACTGATTACAAGGGTATCACTTTTGCTATATTAAGATGGCTCTCCGTTATTCGTTTCAGCTAACGTTTTCGTAACTTAAACTCTAATCTGTGTGCGATGTGTGTTCCCAGAACCAAATTTTATTCAACTGCTAATTCTAAGAAAATGGGCGTAATAATAAGTATATTATATTTACTTATTCACCCCAATTTATTAATTTCAAAAAGTTTTCAGGGTACAAAACCAATTATGTTACCTTTCTATACAAAAATACCATATGAAACACTGTCCATAATGGAACTACTGATGAAAAAGAAGGCATTTATCATATCCTCTACAAAAATTTATGATAAAATATTCATTGGCGAGAGCAGTAGATTCCCCAATAGAGTAAAGGAACGCAAAGCCTATATTCTAGCCTGTTATTACATATATCTAGCGATAATCTTTCAATAATTTTAGAGTAAAAGCCATGACAATATCAGAAAGATCTGTGATGCTCTTGAATTGAGGTACAACCCAAGCTACTAAAATTGGTTTAATGATGCATCACGTTACAGAATTAAAGCTTGACACCACTACCACGGGGGTGGGGGTGTTAAGCTAGCTTAACTCAGTGCCGGTCTCAAACCCGAATAAATAGAAAGGATTGAAAACAGACTCATCAAGAAGAGCGGCCCCGGGTAATGAAAAACGAAAAGAAGAAGAAGATAGTCAAAGACGCTAAATAGAATCCGCTCTCATAAAGAAAATTCTCAACTTAATTTCATTCGTTGGTCAGCTCAACAATAATAACTTGATAAGCAGAAGAATCATCCTACCTCTGCTCAAAAATCTCTTCCCGACCAGACACCTGATTAAACTCTGACTTGTAATTTTTTTTGTTCTAGGAAAATATCTTTGTGTAATGATTTGTTTCCAGCTCTGAAAAATGACAGATATCTCCATCGAAAACTGTTTTCGCAAGCAAGATTTTTTTCAAATTTTGCCAAATACTTTGATTGATAATCTTCCACTTAATTACGGCTTTGATCGCATGATCCATATTTTGTGTGAACGCCTTTCAATTTAAATAATAATTTTGCTCTTTTAAACTCCTATAGGTTAAATTGGTGAATAAAGTTCCGGATGAGTTGTGGAAAGGAAGCAATTTTTCCTAGATTTTAATGAAAATCCGCTTTCTCCAAGAATACAATAATGGTTATTTATCTCTGAGTCTATTAATTTTCAAATTTATTAATTTGCCTATTATAGTTTATTGAAAATAAAAGAGATTTGGTAATAAGCATCAAATTTATCAAGGTCTCCTAAATTTTGATTTCCAAAAGCTTTAAAGTGAGACTAATCTGATTTCTAATATAATGTGTATTTATTTATGTCTAATAAAAATTCATTAAATTATTTTAAAAGGAAATGAGCGTGAAATCACTATTTTTATTGAAAGTTTTGTTTCTATTCATAGTGAAGTGATTTCTCCACTAAAAATAAATAAAGTTTGTGCCTTATTTCAATAAACAAAATAAAACTAAAATTTTAAGTAATTTTAATGGCGATAATTCATGCTATTTGTCCATCTAATGCCTATTTCAGTATGTACTAACGAATGCTTAAAAAGATGGCAGCCCTGATTTGCTCCAAATAAGAACTCTTTCTTATGATAAACGATATGCTAAAAGGCTTATTTTTATGTAACTTAGTGGCTGCAGTTTTTCCTCGGTTATAGAAGGACTTAATTTTTATTTTTTCATTTTCTCTTATAAATAATAGAATAAAAAATATTTCGTGCCCTAATTATTTTAAAATTAATTAGAATAAAGTGTTATTAGCTAATACCCAATTGACTATCGGCTTACAACTTAAAAAAACATATATTTGTTCCGATAAAGCAAAGCCACTTCTATGTTCTGCTACATTCTACATATAATAATATACTTAAAGTTACATATACTAGAATAAAATTTAATACAATTATAAAATACACTTTATTGGTGAAAATAATGCGTGTACAACAATACCACGTGCTTAAGTCATATAAATATTCAATAAATTACCAATGTAAGTTTCCCAGGTATAATTATGAGAAAATTTCCTAGTTTTTAAATTTTCTTTTTGTAACCTCTTGCCACACTTTGTTCTGCAAAATGAAACTCACCTTCCCAAATTACGGACATATCTCTACGTTTTTCCATTTCCTTCTGTATTCTGAACAAAATTCATTTATTTTATTTAGTCTTTACTCGTGAATAACTTTATGAGCCTCCTTAATATTTTTGTATATCTCTTCTAACTTAGTCCGTTAACTATACCTTAGTATGGAGATGAAAAACCTTGTACTTTGATTGACACACTTGACGCACCAGCGCAAATTGTATAGACGATTTAACATACCCTACAAAAGAAAATATATGCGTGTATCAACTTAAGTAGAGATTCTGCCTTGAGCTAGTGTGTGAGGTGAAACCGGAAGACGAAACACAATTACAAAATAGAGAAAATAACCAACAAATTAATGTAAGCAAACATGTAGATAAAGACCTGAAACCTTCATACAGATATAACCAGCATTGCAGGTCGCTACACAACCAATCTCTACTTTATGTTAAAAAGAATGGATTATCAACGAAAACTTCTCAAATAAACAGGACTATATACGACAGATCTTTAGTCAACCACTCTTCTGAGTTTGAGAGAGAAACAAACAGCGACCAGCAGACATCTAACGCTGAATCTGAGGAAGAATCTGCTAGAGAATTAAAAAAACTCAAAGAATGTAAGGTAATCACCAAGCAATGAACAAAAAGGGTAAATTCTGCGTGGCAATCAGAAATACAAAAAACAAATAAAACAAACCCAGCCGTAACCAAGCCCAAAGAGAACAAACAATCACAAGACAGAGAAATTAAAAGTGCAAATAAAGATGGCAAGAAACAGCAAATTGCGTAAGGGAAATTGAGAATCCTAAAGACAAACATCAAGGGATTGTTTGGAAAACGCATTCAATATGTAGATATCTTTAAAGAAATTTATCCCGACATAAGCTTTATATCAGCACATAGGATGAATACAGGAAATGAAAAGATTATAATATGGAACAAAAATAAATGGATGGGATAGCTCTAGCCATCAACAGGAAAATAAAATATAGGAAATTTCAAGGACTAAAAGAATTATCTCTAGCAGTGAATATTGCCATGTACGAGTATCTTTAAAAGTAAACAATCGCTACAGATTATCACTTGCCGAGATTGGACTTTCTCCCCATCTCCAACTTCTTCACTTTGTTCAACTGAAGGAAGCCTACTATCATTCTCAAGGATAAGCAACGATTATTCTACTGAATCAGGATAAAGATCGATCAACTTACTGTTGGATAGACTCATTGAACAAAGGCTGGGCCTTGATTTCCTTACGTATATAACAGGAAGAGCGACAACGAAACCTCATATTTGCATGTTGAGAACAATAGGGCATTCAATTAATACTAGGAACCAATTATGGTGGCATGTAGTGATCATACAAGATTTATTTTCATTATCAACAAAATCGGATACAAATCATAACAGAGATCAGAAAAGCATTTTCAAAGGTGGATTGGCAAAGATAACAAAACAGTCAGGAAAAATAGACTCCAAATGAAGTGGAGGACGCAAATAAAGGAGAAATCGAGGAAGAACCTGATCGAATAACAAACCTTTTAAAAAATGCGGATGAGGAAACTATGACAAGCCTCAATCAAAAAAATTGGGAACAGGATTGAATCAATGAGATGCATCCCACCGAAGCCAAAAATAAGAGACCACCAAGGAATCTTGAAAGAAGAATAAGAACTTTAAAAGAGGAAAATACCAACTTCGACATTGACTTTAAAGAATGCCTAAAGCCCCCAGCCTATTAGTTTGAGGAACGCAGAAAGACCCTCGACAGTAATTGAGCCACCATTATCATACAATTAGAAAGCCCAATAAAATTCTCTCGGCAATAAGCTCCAGTCATTCAGGTTTAACACATATTAACTTCAAAAAAGGCCATGCTATATGATCCAGCAGATGAAGAGCATATTTAACGAAAGGCTGAATAAAGGTTACTATCCTGAATAATTAACTGTAACAAAAATGATCTTAATCTCGTAACAGGAAAACAACCGGCTATAAACCAAAAATTCCAGACTTATTTCATTTTTTAAAATTCGCTTGGTAAGTTTAGGAAAATTATTAAATAGAAGACTAAAAGAACATCAAGAAGTAAATCAACTATATCGATCATAAGTACATTTCGGAAAATCTGAATTAGAGAATTATTAAAATGTACTAGCACACAAAACATAATGCAGCCAAAAAGGAAGAAGAATTATATCATCATTCTCATCATCATTATCACTAACTCTATAATTTACGAACGGGATTTTTTTAGTATTCTCATCATCATCATCACTAACTGTATAATTTGAAAAGGGGATTTTTTTTAGTATTTGAATAATAATTTTATCTTAGTTTGGTTATGACATGTTTTTTTCTAAAATTATTTTTTAATAATTCTTTTATAATATAAAAAAAAATGCTGAAGTTCATAAATAATTATAAGCAAAGAAATTAGGTGAATTTTTTAAAACACAAAGAATTAAAAATGGTGAAGTTCAAAAAATTTATTTTTATATATCTTCTATAATTTTATATTTTAGCAACGTGATATTTTTAAAGGGGGGAAATTTAGTTTAGGGTTCCTTTTTAAAATTATTATAATTGGCGAAGTTAAGAAAATGTATAAAAATTTAACCATCGCTGCTTCTTTTTAGATTTTAAATTTGATCTTAGTAGCGAAGCGCAAGCTCTCCACGTAAGATGGAATGGCCAAGCCATTGCCTCGTTTGAATAAGAATTTCATCTTAATTTGGTTATGACTTATGTTTTTTATCAAAGTTATTTTTAATAAATCTTTTATAATATCAAAAACAAAATGGTGAAGTTCAGAAATAGATATAAGTATCTAAATTTTGTAAATTTTTCGAAACCCCAAAGAATTATAAATGTTGAAGTTATCTATTCTATAACTATATTTAGGCAACGTGATATTTTGAAAGGGGGGAAATTTAGTTTAGAGTTCCTTTTAAAATTTATAAAAAGTAAACCATAGCTGCTTTTTTTTAGATTTTAAATTTTGATCTTAGTAGTGAAGCGCAAGCTCCCCACGTAGGGGGAGTGGCGAAGCCATTGCCTCGTAGATATATTAGGCAGAGACGTCCCAAATGAATTCAACAAAGTTTGGCAATTACGAATACAATACAAGACCACCTATTATTAATAAAAAGTACGCGGATGATTTGAATAAGCTGTTGGAAATTCAGTACCGTAACACCCTATTCACGCAAGAATGACAGCAAAGGATATAAGAATAAAAAATAAACATTAAAAGAAATGGAAGATACAAATAACGATAAACATATATAAGGTAGTACTTACAGGAAGACGTTTACTATGAGATGTGGAAATCGAAGAAACCCGATACCCTTACTAAACCGAATGTACAGTTCTAGGAATAAAAACTTACTATAGACGGATACAGGACACACGTCAAGAAAAAAGCACTATAAATGAGGCCATTTCTAAAATCCCTAGCAGAAAAAACAAAAAGAAACTATACATTTTAATAGTGGAGTCAGTACTGCTTTACCCAGCATCATTATTGCACAGCATTTAAAAAAACAAAAAAAGCACTACAGATACACAAAGCCAAACCTAAAGAATCGAAAATAGAAAACACAAATACCTATATAACTGTGTCAATATTGCAAGAAATAAATAGGATATTAGAGAAACCAGTGTCGCTGACCTATTAGTTAACATCATTAAGATAAAAACACCTTAAATGAAACAATAATTAACTTAATTTCACAACGGGATGAAGAATGCTGGATACAATTTATAACTATAAATCTATCTCATACCCGCCCCCTTTTTCAAGTTAGATAACAATAACAAGGGTGTGAACGGCTTTAAACAAGGGTAATTAAATATATATAACTAAATAAAATTAATTAATGCAACAAATTAGTTTCTTCTCCAAGCACGAGACTGAGATACCTCGGTTTGACACTGAATAGAAGGATTAAAAACAAAATGAATACATATTAGAAAGATCTCCCGTCCTCTATTTTGATTAGAACCAATCGAGTTAAGATTTAACAAGAAAGAAGAATATATGAAGTCTAGAAGGCTCCAGGATACAAGTGGTTCGGATCCCACGTAAATGGGTAGGTCTCAGCCTTTTAAACTTTACATACAAAAGAGACTTGGTTGGCACAAAGCTCCCTATTCTTCTTCGCTTAACTTCCTAAGTGAGACGAACTATAGCACCCTTTATGATTTCAACTAATATTCAAACTTTCCGACCTGTCTCTTTCTCTCTTACTCTGCAGGCACCGCCACCTCACCGCTTTCCTTACTCCTTGAAGTGAAGAAAGGCCGCTAGCGGACGACAATTATTTCCTCTCTTACTATCCATACTTCAAATTCGGATTATTACTTTCAGTGTTTCACACCGAATTTTAAAATTTTAATCTGTATGTCAAATTTGTCACAACACATAACTAACTTACCAATGTTTATTTGGTTCCAATTTTAATATTGTGAGCAAAATGAATTTACTTTACAATGTTTTCGCACAGCTAGAATATTTAGGAAAGTAACCAAGAAGATCAGAGTTAAACCTGATTCCTGAAAACACACACGAATAAACTGGTGCATTCTTTTCTTCCTATAATTTGACTAATTTTCAGTGCAATATACATATAATGGTAATTTATCAAATGCTTTATTCCAATATAAATATATGAAAACGCATTTTAAATCCGAATTTAAGGTTTTTTCATGCACACATAAAAGTTCACTGGCCTTGAAAAATAAAGCAGGATTTATTTCTTCCGAACGCGTTTTTTTTATTAATTGCCTTTATCATATTCTTATCTGTAACTAATATATTATCTTTCATTAAATAGTCCTTTTAGTTTTCTTTGAAAAATTATGATTTAAAAAGTACACCTTTTTATTGTCAACTTGAAATTATCTATCTCCTTCCTTTAATATTAGATACCCGAAAGGTTTGGGCCGTTTTTTTTTTACTTTTTAATTATTATTCGTAAATATATTGAAATATTTTATTGCTAAAAATTTCTAATCATTTAGTACAACATTATAAAGAGGAATGCGATTCCCTATCTAGCATAGGAGAGTGTTGGGAAAAGAAACAAGTAAAAATTAGGTGACCGCATAGTTAAACACGAAATCAAACCATCGCACACCACCCCAAATAAAAACGGAAGTTAAGAGTGATGGAGGAGTTAAAAAAGAATAGGTTATAAAATTAAAATGGAATTGGCTATATACTTTTCCAATTCAAATAACCATGTAAGAAAGCTTAAATCTAAAAGTTGACGATTTATAAAGAACGCACAACGAAATGCGAAAAAAGTCCGGAAAACATTATGTAAGAACTTTCATTTGCTTAATGAATGATGCAAGTGTCTCCTTGTGTATCATGGAAAAAAAAAGAATACAATGATGATTGATGCCTCGCAGAAAGCATTTCATTAGGAGCCAAATTTTCTGAAGTGTATAATTTTTCATCTACAATCCTACAATATTTTGGATAAGAGGAGAAGAAAATATTTATTCAAATATATAAGTTAAAAATTATTGTTCATATCTAATTAGCATAATGGCCGTAAAAAATGATTATATTTATCAATATAAGATCTTCCATCTGTTTAAAGCTCTAACTAGTAATCAATAACATTATTAACATTTCTAAAAGCTCATGATTAATTATCAAGCCAGTTCTCTTCAAGGATATATCTGCAGGACAAAAGAACACATACCACTAGCTCAAATCAAATCCTACACGCACAAAACCCGATTAATGGTGCTTCACCCTAAGTTATGCATATCATTCTTCCGAGTTTTGGAAATTTACGTTGGCACACAATTGCTAAATGATGCAAAGTGACTGGATATTTAAATAGGAAATCTGCCACAAACAATTCCATTTCTCAAATCTCAAAGGCCTAATCGAAGGTGAAACTCACGGACAAATGTTATAATAATATTATATGAAAATATTCAAAATAAATATATATATATATATATATATATATATATATATATATATATATATATATATATATAGAGAGAGAGAGAGAGAGAGAGAGAGAGAAAGAGAGAGAGAGAGAGAGAGAGAGAGATCTAGGATGGGGAGTGTATTCGTTCGTAATTTTCACTTGCTAAGTTTACGCATAATTTTTAATCTTTTTTTCGTTCTTTTTCATCTCAAAATAATTGAATAATGATAAGAATAATTACTGAGCAAGGAAAATTTTGATTCCCATAGTTTGTATAAGCAGCATAGTGTCATCCTTGGAATCCAGCACGGAAGGACAAATAAGAAGATTTCAGACTTCCTCAACGTCAGCAGAAGGAAGGTGGAAAAGACAATAAAGGTACTAATCGATTCAAGATTGGAATACGAGGCGACAACAGAGTTGAAAACCCATGATTGAATATATGACGCCATCAGAACGCCGGAATTCACCACTAAAATCCGAGTTAATCAACAATGATCACAGAAAATCGATGCGCGCCATTGTTAAGATCAAGATGTGGGTGAGGAGATCTTTAGTGTTGCATACGGACATTTTATACTTTTTATACATGATAAAGAAGGGACTGAAGAACAACAAGTAGCTTATAAACAGGATGAAACACCTAGTGGAGCCAGACATGCTGTAGTTTTTCTTAGACGATAAGAATTTCTGTCAAGACTAGAAGATCAACTGCCTGAACTACAGGTAGCTAGCTCTCTCTCGCATCTAAGGATGTGCTCAGGGTAATTCAAGTGAAATTTCATGAAAAAATCGAAATTAAAAACCTATTTTTAAATAGTAATGAAATTTATTTGTGTAAATATCAACTTAAGAGAACAAATATATAAATATATATATATATATATATATATATATATATATATGTGTATATATATATATATATTACCACTTCATACTTCAAACTAAATATTGTACCATATAAAGCTAAATAGATATTTAGTTGTTTTCAACCCGCTAACTTGCTAAGTATTTACCAGAGTATTAAATTTAGCGAGAAAAAAGATAAATTGGCAACCCGTTAATGAACAATATTTAGAAGTTATTGCAAAAGTCAGGAGAATTTACCGAATGTTTCAAAAATCTCCTCTCATAAATGATAGATTACAGGAATTCAATGAAGAATTGAATCTCATTTTAGACTCTAAGACACGTTGGAAAAGCCTCTTGGATATGATTGAACGCTTTATAAAGCTCTGAGAGTAATAGTCTCAACAGGAAATGTCTGTTAAGAACAATGGGTTACGTTAAATAACCTGACTGAGGCTCTTTGCTCTCTCAAAATTCTGTTGAAACCTGCATCATCTAAAGATGGTAATTACTCAATGCTAACATGCTCATGAGTCTGCTTGAATAAACTTAGCATTAATGATAATCCCATTTCTGTTTTCATAAAGGTGTGTCTTATTACCCGCTATCTACCATGAAGGCATAAAGAAGTTGTTGTTATTATTCAAATAGTTAACTAGCCCAGAACCAGAAGATAAAAGTGGTTCCTCTAATTTACTCCAAATGGCTTCTAGACATGTCATAAAGAATTTTGCAGAACAGACAATTTTTATACTTTTTTTTAAATTAAATTAAAAATATCGAAGCCGAAAATGATTCCCAAATGGCAGTTGCATCAGAAAATCAGATACAAGATAGTTCTAATTGTGAAGCGAAGGATGGTGAGCTGATGTAACTATGTATATAAAAGCACTGAAAAAATAGAGCTACCTGATCAAGCTTTATAACATAAGAACTGAGTTTAAACACTATGAAGCTACTCATCAAAATAATTACAATTTGCATCTTTTGTTTGTGCACTTTTAAGGATAAGGCCAACAAGGGTGGAAGATGAGGGATCGTTTTCATCAGCAGGTTACTTTTTGTCCAAAGTAAGTGCAAGAGTAGTCAAGAATACATTAAATGCGCTTTGCTTTTTGCACTGCTACTTTAGAAAAATAGAATGTCTTAAAAATTATACGTGGATTTTTTACGTATAAATTTTTATTAGGTTTTTCAGTAAAAAAAACTCATTTTATCTTTTAATAAAGGTTACTTGTTTTGCTATGGTATGCATTATTTTGACCTGTATTTTTATAACTCAATCGAGGATGTGTTTTTTAGTTTTATTTTTGATCAACCCCTAGTTGTGTTTTTAAAATTTTAGTTTAAAAACGGTTTTTAAAAATTACGCTCGGTGAAAACCAGTTTTCAAAATTGCGGTTATTTAGCAACCCTAGCAGGAAGGTGGCATCATGCCATCCGGCTACTTCCCTGTGGGCCTCTGGCTGAAGTGTTAGAGCTATATACGTATTCTAAGCAGGATAGTGAAGTGCTTGATTGACTGGGAGCTGCAGGGAGGCGGCCTTAGTTTTGGCAGCATTAATCTGGCCCTGCCAAACAGGCTAGATTATAAAGTCCATTGGCGGGTTTATTAAGTGAGCTCGACAGAATTGTCATGCAGACAAACACTTAAATTTGAAGAATATACCTCCAATAAAAAACACTGGGCTTTTTTATTCCTGAGACGGTCATCAGGCCAAGGAATACCGTCCGCCCCTTGTATATATATATATATATATAACACAGCTTCCTGCCTACAGATTATTCTATAATATGGTCTACCCAAGCCGTCCCATCCTTTGTGTGAGCTACGGATTAAAATCCCGTTTTAATCACTGACCTGAACCCGACCACTAATCCCCCTATTTATCCCTCCTGTGTCTCGTGCAAACAGTTAATTTTCACATGTACGATTAACTGTCCCTAAGTTCGGTCTATATGACCTCATTCCACGAGGGTATCGGTTGTGTCCTTCTTCAGTACGAACACGACGGTGAGAGTCATCCTGTGGCCTACGCGAGTAGTGAATAGCAAATCACTCCCACGTGAGATGAAAAGTATATTTCTGTTATTGTATTTTTCTTGCAACTCTAAACGAGTGCCAGCTCCCTGTTAATCTTTGGTCAACTTGCACTCTGAATTATTTGTTGTTAAAGAACCCTGCAATTAAAAAGTACACCATCCCCTATTTCCCGTTCACGAACCGGCTAAGGTCGAATCTTAAACCAACTTCGATGCAAACCCCAAAAGGCATATATATATATATATATATATATATATATATATATATAGTCTGGCTATTCCAACTTCCAACTTACATCCTCTATTAATTCGTCTAATAATTGTAAAACTTGCTCTGATTTTGTTTTTGCCACTTTGACTTTGAGTAAAGAAATGAATGACAACTCTAAATTTTTGATTAAACTGAAATAATACTAGGCTTCTCCTGCTCTTATATAGTGTTAGATGATGCAATATTAGATACATTTCGTCATCTGACGCGAATTATGAAATGACGCAATAGCTTGAAAAATACAGTGTTATAGAATGAAATTGAAATCTAATCAAAAAAAGGAAACTATTATATATATGAATTTTGAATGATATTTTTATTCTAATTTGAACGTGAAAGTGCATCTTTTTACTCCATAATTATTTAACTTTAGAATATATTTTAATTCGGGCCAATGGACCCATATGATAAGTCGAGGTAAAGTATTCAATTTATCTTTTAGCTTTATATTTAAGAAAATTCTTTTAGGTGATATAATAGATCTTTCTGAAAACATAAACTTCAGTAAAAGTCATTTCGATTAAATAGAAAAATCGAAGGGAAAAATAATTTGGGAAATCGAAACTGGGTCCAATGCACCCAGTTATTGAATATTTTTCATTTTTTACTTGGAGGTACGAGTAGCTCTTTAATTCTGCTTATTCGTTTATACTTCACTTTGTATGAATTACCCATATATATATATATATATATATATATATATATATATATATATATATATATATATATATATATATATATATGTACACAGGTCTATATATATACACTCTATATATAGCAATACTTATACAAAAGTAATGGTTGACAAAAGTGTTTGAACTTTTAAGCTCACCTCTCAGTCTAGGTTTACAAAAGTTCACCGCATGAACGAGAGAAAGAAGAGAGGAAGCTTTTACTTGGTTTGTGGTAGTTTTTTTCAAGGTTGACTATCTGACGATTGCAAACAAGGATGTTATTCGCCGAAATTAGTGATTTGTGATAAAAATATCGTTATTATCTGCGATAGGCTATGTAATTATTAATGAGAAACACTTTTATTAAAGTTAAATTTTGGGTTGTTCTCTTTATATTATTATATGTTTTATCATTTCATGTTACATAATTTTGAACAATTATATATAAAGGATCTGATATATAATATATTAATGCTTACGATTTAAGGAGGGCCAATAATTTTTAAAAGGAGAATAAATTGTCTTACAAATAGCCAAAACTTCTAGATATATGATTTGCATCTGTATAAAAATATGTTGTAACAATTTTAAATATACGCCTGTACAAAATAATTTCTAGAGCATTTTTTATGGAATAGCCACTCATTTAAATGTCAGAAAGTCTCAAACCCTTTAGAGTTCTCATCTAGATGTAATATAAGTAAAGATTGTTAGAATAATCAAAATTATAAATTAATAAGGGCAGAAATATTCTCTTCTAGGAAACTACTTACAAAGAGTTCAGGCACTTAAATATGGAATACCGAAACTCTTTTGGAAAAGTAAATTATGAAGTTAATGAAATAGCAAAAATGGTGATAATGAATAATACTACAAAGTTAAATCAAATGTAACAAATCTCTAATTTTTAGGATATATGAGTTCTGCAAAGGACAATAAATATTAAGTTACTTTACATAGATTTCATTTTAGAGAAGTTAAAGACGATTTACTGTTATCATTTTACAATAAATTATGTTCATTTGGTCTTTATAGCAATTCCAATTTTATGATTTCTTTCGTTTTTGTATACAATCTATTATTGCTCTGCATAATAAAAAAAAAGAGAGTCAGATTCGTTTGAACTCAAGAAATTGCCTTCCTTTAGGCGCATTTAGAGTTTTAACACAACGAAAGAGGGAAAATATTTGGGAAGAATCTCTGATAAATTCTCATGAGAATCATATATTAACATTATTTAAATTACAAGACCCGTGGCGTTATTTTTATCTAGGAAATGACTTAATTAGTAATGCAAGAATACTTAGTTTTCAATCATAAATGTTCAAATAAATAGGTACTTAGTTTAATTTGCATTGTTTATGAATTTTGATAACAAGAGAAATCCTCATATTAGTAATCAGAAAATAGGCGTAAGACTGCAAATTGATTCTATTAAATATTCTGGGGTATTTCATGAAAAAAGGCCTATGATATAACAATCCAAGCTGTTTTCAGCATTCGAGAAAAGGAATATGGAGCTATTTGGAGGAAATACAAATAAAAATTTATAGGAATAAGAGCAAAATGATGAAATGTAAAAAGAGCACCACAAGAACTTACAACATCACATTAACACAAATAACAGTTAGGCTACAATGTAAATAGATATAGAGAGGCAATATGTAGATAAACATAAATTGACAATAATTTTTACGGTAACATTTATAACAAATTTCACTACTAAGGAGGAACTTTCTTGAGAAATTCGTTCACTTTTCTTTTGACTTAGACCTGGCAACTTTAAGTTCAGTCTTATGCTTTATTAATTTGGCTAAAATGTGATCAAATCTAACTTCAAACTACACTTTGTTATTATATAATTTTACTCATAACTGGTTAAAACACCTAAGCGTTGCAGAGAAAATTTCTTCTTCATTTATTCTCTGAAGATTTCACATGCTTCCAGACAGTTTCATACTAATCAGCTTTATTACGACTCACTTCCTCCCCCTCTTTCGGTGTCTTGATCCTGCCAAACTGTTATTATTGAGTATTGTTTCTTCCGGAATGGTTTGAGGAGATTCATAGAGTTAAAAAATCTGCACACATTCATGCACTCCTAACGCGAGTTTCAAATTCTTTTAGCCCTCATCCTAGACTTGTGCATGATATACTAGTTCGCAGAACAAAGGGACTCGTTGCCATATAGACTCTGCAATCTTTTGCAACGTCTTGAATTAGATGACTATTAATGTAATTTCCTTAAAAAACATAAGTAAACATTCTCTTTGCAATTACTCCAGCTTCTCATACCAGCACTTCTTACCAATATCAACTCTTTTGTGCTTATAACCAAAATATATTACTTTTTACCTGGTTCAATGGAATTCGATTTGAATCAAGCAATACTTAATTCAAGCTGGTGAAAAGCAATTAATTTAGTGTTAGACTAATTCAATCTTAGGTAAATTAATTCGCGGCCCTTCCTTGTATGAATTTGCCATTTTCCTAACGTACAAACATCCATCTTTAATTCCTGCCAATTTAAAACGTAAGTAATCAGAGAGCAAGTTCACCGAAATCGCCACTCAATTCATTCTGCAATTTGCAGTTGCTTTTATTTTTGACTCTTGTTCTGAATACATTTTCGAAATTTCTTTAAATTTTGTGTTAGATGTCTATATCTCATTATTAGTTCCTAAATATACTCTTTAAAAAATCTAGGAGTTTTCTAATAAACTTAATTTCATTATAATTGTTTGCTCATGTACTTGAGTTTTAAATTTGATGAGGTTTACTCTAATGGTAGTGAGTTCGCCCTTTATTCTAAGATCAAAGAGCTAATAACCTATATATATATATATTTATGTATTTATATATATATATATATATATATATATATATATATATATATATATATATATACATACATATGTATATCAGAGATAGAAGGTTATCCCTCCCCCTTAGAACCCAACATTTAACCATGACGCCTGAGAAAAGATGCACCTGCACCCCCAGACAGCCCCAAGGGAGCAGCGAGAATTTCACGCGGCCGTGTGATCCTTCTTGGGTTCCCTTCTTCTTGGTCGCAGCGCCCAGATTAGCGCTAGGCCTACGGCATCGAGGACTTCCGCGCGAACCTGTGATGCTCGCCTAGAATATTCCCTACCCCCCTGGCGCACCAAGTCTAATGAGATCCCCACTCCTTTTTTACGGGCCTCTGGCGATCCGCTTTCGCCGAGGCAGTATAAATACTTCGGGAAAGTCTTAGTAACATACAGCCTGTTGTTGGTTAGCAGTCGTATATACTCTCGTACGCCCAACTCCGCCTCCCAACGGCTTCCAGCTACGAACGCAATGCATCACCTCTCTACCCGGCCTCGCTCGTACCTAAGGCCAGAGTTCCCGCCCGACAGACGATAGCCACGAACAGGCATCTATCACTCGGATATCGACTTCATTCTCGTCTGGAGTACTCCCTCGTTCATTTCTCAGCGATTTTAAAGAAGAAAGAGTTTTGCAAGTGGAACTTTGCAGCGCTCGGTTTCGTCGTCGTCTCCAAAGCTCCGGTCAATTAGATTTTACGTGAGTTTTCCCGTCATTTGCACCCTCTCTCTTTCTATGGAAGCAATGACCGTACATCCTCTCTCGGAATCTCGCTCCTGTCAAGTCAATTGTAATCCGGATCTCATCTTGTTTATTCTTATTTATTTACTTTTCCTGAAAGTATTTTCTTTGTATATAGTAAAGTTATTTTTCTACAATCAGTTTCTCCAAACCCATAACACCTAAGAATTTATTATATTGGCCAACAGCACTCGACTTTGATTAATTAATTCACGTACTGGGATCTATAACCCCCCTCCCCCCCCGATTTCTGGCATGCTCCCTTTTTGCGTCCGCGCAGAGTCAATCCTCGGCTAGAATCGACGTTCGACTCTACGACAAACATTATATAATTCTGGTGTCAGACGTATTAGGGTCACCCGCAGTATCTGATCTCATTTCTTTTAGACCTGTGACAGATTCTAAAGGGTGTTATTCTTGTATATTAAAGGTTTTAGATTTAGAAACTAGAAAATACCTTACCCATTTTCCATTTTTCCTTTTGTGTGCGTATTTTGTATTGAAATTTGCGACAGTGTGAAACATTAACCCTTTTCAGTTCTCATATAACGTCAGTCGTATTGTAAAGGAGTTAATGTTAGTTCTTTTTTTTATTGCGTTTACCGTTGGCGCAAAATTCCAAAATGAATATTTCGAATATAATTAAGAATTCACGTCGTGCGAAATAATTATCACTGTGATTTTTTTTAAGTGAAGAATCGTAGGTCCACCAAAGCCTACCAGCACTCCCGTTGTGCATCTAATTAATTCCTCCCTTTGTGGTGGTGCTTTTCCTGAAAGTTGGTCGAACACGATAAAATCTCCTTCTTGTTTGATAAGTTTAAGTTACAAGGAGAGTCGCTTGGGCTCAGTGGCAAAGAGTTCTTAGCATATATTCAAGAAGAAGAAAGGGCAGAAAAAAAGAGAGAAGACAAAAAAAGAAAACAGAAGGAACGAGAAAGAATAAGACAAAGAGAAGAACAAGAAGAAAGAAGAGAAAGAGAAGAACGATAAGAAAAAGAGAAGAACGGGAATAAAGGGAAAGAATCCCCCTTCATAAACTTGAAATGAGTCCGACCAAGAACGAGACGCTGTCCATCAGCTTGAGGTTCGAAGCTTTCCCTACCGCGTCAGTTAAGCTTCTGGTGGTCAAGAAAGTTGAAGATTTCGGAGACTTCTTAATCCACTTCAAGAAAATCTTCGAAATCAACCATTGGGACATCGAGGCAGATGGAATGGCTCAATTGTTGCCCTTGCTAAATTCTAAACTTTGTGTTCTATTCAGATCGCTCCCCTCGGAGACAACAATTGATTAAAATCAGGGTTACTGGTGGCATAAAACATAACCCTAAGCTTTTACCGATCCAAATTCAGTCATGCCCGCATGCAGCCAGTCTGATTAATTAACCCGTGTACTGGGGTCTATATCCTCCCCCCCCTTCCCAAATTTCTGCCGTGCTCCCTTCCCGCGTTGCCGCAGAGTCAATCCTCGGCTAGCATCGAAGTTCGACTCTACGACAATATATATATATATATATATATATATATATATTTATGTAGTAAACAACTTTGATTCTAAGACGGCGTAATTTTACAAATAGTAAAATGATACGACCAGAATTGACATGATTATTAATTGAAAACGACGTTTCGGATTTCTTAATCCCTCTTCAGACTAAAGGGTAAATAAGTTCATTTAATATTTCATATTGCTTATGTATCGGTTCCCAAAATCAAGCGCGAAAGAATTTTCTTTAAATGAGTTTGTCAGTAAGTCAAATTCCAGCCTTTTTACAAAAGCTAAAGAAATTTCAACCCAATTCAGAATAGGTCGACTTTCTAACGATGGACATGATGAAACCAGCAGGTGACTATTAATTTAGAATGCATGGAAAAGAAATAGAGTTTTCAACTGCCGTCTCCAGTCTTAAGGTTATATGAGAATGAAGTGTATCAAAAAAAATAGAAGAAACATAAAGCGTCATTTTATGATTTAAATAAGACAAACGTTTCGTAGACAAATACCTATATAAAAGCGTTTTAAAACGAGTGAGTCACTCCTCAAAAATCCTTTCTTCAATAGAAACCAAAAAGCAGTGGTTTCCAAATTTTTTAACTTCTTACCCAATTATACATACGACATTAAGCATGTTACCCCTTTCACAAAATGTTGTCAACATTGATATTATGGCTAAATTAAAACAGGAGAGATATTTTCTTTTATTTATTTGTATTTGAACATTGTGCTTCTCTAATGACTATTGCCAAAGATTTCAAGAACATCAGTGAGATGGATGCAGTTGCCAGCTTGTAGCTATTTGAGGAATTCTTGGCTTTGTGGTTGAAAGTGTGAGCCTGTCATCGTTTGCAACTTTCAAGCGAGTGCTCCTTTTTGTTTTCATCCCAAGCGCAGTTAAGGACCAACAACAATGATACCAACAACCTCAAGGCTCTCTTGGAGTTAGCAAGTCAGCTAGTCGTGAAATCCAAAAGGAATCCGTACTTTGGTTTGGGAATTGGATTTTCAAGGCTTCATTGACTCGCATTGTGATCCACTCCTCCTTTGCAGGGAAATCATCATCGTGAATGGCCTCATCAGATACAGAGAAGGGATTAATGATCCACTAAAGACTTGCTTTTTCTTGTTCACTCTCTGGAACGTAGTGATGTATGCTTGTTTCAAGCCCCTGCAAATGGTCACTCAATTCTTTGTTGATGGTCTGTAGAAGTGATCCAGTATCATGACTCTTTTCCTTAACAAACTGGTCTAGGCTGGGTAACTGGGCGATCATTCCTTTCCCAAGCGCTGAATGCAGAATCTCACTTTCCCCAGAAATGTCTGTGATGGCCATCAATGACAGTCGTGTTTCACCCATGGAGTTGCAGATTTTCACTTTTCAACTCCTCAAATATGTCAGCCAGGTAACAAAGTCGAGCAAGGCACTCCTTTATAGTGAACTTGGTAGCAAAAATTGATCCTTTTTATTCCAGGAAATCCTGAATAGCCTTTGGAACACAAAGACTCGACGTAAAACCTTGCCTCGTGATAATCAGCGAACATCGGTGGGGTAGAGCAGAACTTGATACTATTCTTCCATTTCCTTCCACAGCTCCTTGAATATGCGCGAATTCACATCCTTAGACTTGATGAAGTTGATTATTTTCAACACATTTTCAAACACTAACTTCAGATTACCAGGCAAAGAAACTGTTGATGATATATAAGACACCTTCTCCCTTCGTGATTGTCAGAAGATTCTCACATAATAGGAACTCTTCTTTAATCTTCTCCTGGTAGAAGTAACGGATGAACCCAAGGAAAACGGCACAACTGGCTACATCCCACTATTCTTTAAATTGCAAGGATTATTTACTATGTGAGCTTTCCTCGATCTCTATTGTAACTTGGAACTGGATATATGATGCCATGTCATCGAATCGTCGGCATTAAAAATGGTCATTTCTTAAATAAAAAAATATATAATGCAAAAAATATACCATACGCAATCATTTTAACATTTAATAAGGCCTGTAATTATTTTAGGCCTCAAGGAAATTCACTTTGTGGTTCACGAGGTCAGAGGGAAGAAGAGGGGGGAAAAGGGATAAGTAGGGGGAGAGGGGGAAATAGCAGTTGCGTGATAAAATAAAAGATGACTCATTAATTGAAAATGCTAGCTTACATTTGCTTGCAAAATCTTACAATTCACAGCATTTAATATAACATGATATTCGTATCATGACACTAAGTTAGTATTAATCCTAATGCCAGGTACCGCAATGTTTTCTGGATTTTCAGAATTCTGAACTTTTTTTCTGTCACCCCTCCATTACCACCGAAAATTGTTAAATAACCCCCAGGGACAATTTACGCCCAGTTTGGGAACCACTGCCATAAATGATTTAAATAAGGATGATACCAAGGGTCTTCCCATTGAAGCACCATAACCTGATGAAAGATGGAGCCATTGAAATTAAATATATTTTCTTTATTGGCAAAGAATAACATCTATGAAAAGTTGACCTTCTGAAGGAGAATATTTGTAAAAAGAGACGTTAAATCATAACTCACCATATAACCATGCCCATCGAGTTGAACCAGTGCAATGTAAATTTCATAACTATTTTTTTACCATGTAATGATTATATGTAAACTGTGACAAGAGAGCACCACAAAATTTGTCAAGAGAAAATGTCTCAAGCTCAAAACCTGCCAAGATCCTTGCACTGGTATTTCCTTGCTAACCCATAAATTTGCCCTAAGTAAGAATTAAATACGTACAGCTTTGAATAAAGATCATCTGGTTAAAGTGTTCAAATATTTCAAGCTGATGAGAAAGCGATTAATTTTGTCCCTCAACCTACGTAAAGTAAAAAAGAACACGTTGATCAACCTACAAAACCTCGAGGAATACTCAAGCATAGTATTCATGTTGCTAATGTAATCTACTTTGTCCATAATATCAATTAGATTGCCTATAAGAGGTCTACTGATTGCTAATTCATTATTTACTCCTAGCAACTTAAGGATAGCGCAAAGAATTTTGCCTTAAAACTCTGTAATTTAGAGAAAACGGATGTTCATGATCTCGTACATCGAATATTCGCCATATTTAAATAAACCCACAAAACTAGGCTTAAAATTAGGAAGCTTAAACTTTAATCCTAAAGTGAGAAGAAAGATATCTCGAGGAGTTAATTTATAGCTAGAGGAAGGATGAATGTATTGGCCAGAAGACAAAAAAGACGGGAGAGATAAAGTTTCGCTAACTTGCGAACATAAATGGATTTAATTCTATCAACATATCAATTTATACTACGTTGGAAGTAGGCAGACAGAGATGAAATCCAAAAGGGAAAAGGTTTCTCTACACAGACTCCTATTTAAGGACGCTTTGGTAGAAAGCTTTACAAAATGGGATATTTTATAATTGCTATCATGTTGAGGTAAATAGAATAAGCAGGACTTATAAAACTCAATCATAAAAGACTCACGGTAAAACCGAAGGTAAACCTAATTTTAAAAGAAACCTGCGTTTTTTAAAATATATTATTAGCTACTCGTAATTTAATATAGTATTTATAAAATTTGCTATGTATAATTAGTTTATTTGTCTTTGTTTGGTATTTTAGTTCATTTTTTAATTAATTTCCCTTATACCATTATTCGGGAATTTTAAATACAATTTAGCCTGCAGATGGATTAGGTAATCCGAAACGTTATCTACTATAAATAATGATATCACTGATGGTCTTATGCTTTTTATTCAATTCACCAATTTTAAGTTACGGAGCCTCAAATTTAATCTCTGATCACTTTATTATTTAATTGAGTTTAACTCTACCTTCTTAAACAAACTACCTCACCGATAGTTCTGCCTTTCGGTCACAGCATCAGAGACTCTCCCTTTGACCCTTGGAAAATGTTTCGGGATCTCGCCTCATTTCTCCCCGATAGCTCCACTGTCGCCTCCTGTACTAAACTCAATCTATACCTTCACTAATTTTCGCGGTCACTCTCCACCTTCTGCCTCCTCTCTCAGATCCAGAGGCGGACCCTTGGGCCTTCTACATTCTCTTAAGGGCAAAAAGAGGGAACAGAACGTGAAAGGCGCTTTCCTTTCACCCACACTAGAGGCAAAAGGACGAAATAAGCTTCTCTCGCCTATTCTCTTGTAATTCATGCGTACACAGGCCTCCTGCGATCGCTCTGTAATCACTTCTTCATCTTCATCTCGTCGCATTGTAACTCCCGTTACATCACCTCCCGATCTGATTTCCCTCACCCTAGTCTCGCTTGAAAAGTAGCAATACTCCGCTCATCAAAATATAACAAATCTCCTTCTGACACTTTCACCTAGTCACTATGTTCAGTTCCTACTTGTCCTCCTACCACATCTACTTGGTATCTTCAAGACTTCTTAGTCGGTAGGCAAAGTGCTTTTGAAATTTAGACGTGTTGTTGTCCGTCCGATCTTAAATAAACAAACCTTGTCCTTACTAAAGCTTTAAATTATGTTTTATCTCCTAAATTCTGATCTTTTCCATGGCACTCGAAAGGGATGTATCTGACAGCATCGCTGAACACATGTCCTCTTCCAGCGTCAACTAAATCTTACAGTTTATCTTCAAGGGAAATCACAACTCTGAATCGGCTCACCTACATGTGATTGACCGACTCCAACGTTAAACCGAGGGTGGTAGGCCTTAAATTCCAGTGCTTTTCGATCTCTCGGCAGCATTTGACACCGTTGACCACTCTGTTCTTCTCCCCCGCCTTCAGGACTTCATGAGTGTCTTAGGCACTGATCTAAACTAAGTTTGCGCTTAGGTGTTATACGCTACTCATTTTATTCACATAAGTGTTGAGTTCTACCGGCCACCTGCTGTATCACACTGCGTTCGTCAGGGCTATCTCCTTGACCTGCATATCCTTCTTATCTATCTCCTTCCTATTGCCCTTATTTTGCTTTGCCTAGGTCTATCATTCCATATCTCTGCTGATAAACTGAACATATTTTATTCCTCTTAAACAAACTCGTTCGCGGTGACCTTCGCTAATCTTTTTTCGGAACATTACACAATTACTGAAAGACTATCGAATAACTTCCTCAAACTTAATCATGAAAAAATGAGGTTATTTTGATGGACATCTCAGCAACGTCACTCGCTGTTAAAAATGTAGCCCCATATCTCAATCTAGGTGACTCTCCGATTGCATTCTCTGACAACGTTTGAGTCTTAAGTGTTCTTTTGAGAGTCTTTCGATTTCAAAACGGATGTTGCTAATACCAGAAAATCGTCTCTCTTCTTTGTCCGTAACTTTTGTCGTATCCGGTTCTATTTTCACCGAAATAGATTCGAGAGCGCCAGCCATGCTTTTGTTATTTTCCCCCTTGATTACTTTAACTCAATTTTCACTGGAGCCATTAAAACTACAATTCGTCACCTTCAATTTTTTCGAACTTTGCGGTTCGAGTTTTTTTTTATCCAGATCGGTTTTCTCGTACTAAAACAAAGCTCCGTTTGGTGCCCATAAAATTTGGAAGTACTTTTAAATTTCGACTTCTCACAATTAAACTTTTTAAACACTGCAACTTCTCTTTACCTGTACTCCACAATGGCTATGACCAGACAACAAAGAGGCCTTCGCTCGGAGAATGCCCCCCTGCTTTCTGTTTCTCGCACTCATCTCTGATGCATTGGTGATCATGCCTTTTCTGTAGTTACTCTCTGCCTACTGGCAGAGGCTCTTATTCCTCCCCGGGAGCTTTCAATCAGGCTCTAAAAACCCACATCTTCCGTCAGGCCTTTTCCTAGTCGATGGACGGACGGCCTCCGAAGGATTCAAGGGAGGCATTTAATACTTCTATTATCATTAGTATTATTTTTGCTTCATTTATACTTTGCATCACCCTTTTCTGTTTGTTAATTTTGTAGAACTAGTGCCATTAATATTTTTAAAAAAATTATTCGCATTGATATTAAATAAATCCATTTTAAAAATACAATAAAATATTATTTATTGAGATTTTGTTACTTTTTCCTTATATGAAGTCAAAGTTATTTAATTTCTCAGGATGAAGATCCTGATAAGTTTACCATAAATATTATGTATAAATGCGTAGGGATGATATCAGAGTTCTAAATTTCGTAAAGTTTAATAAGGCTAATCAACTCGGAATTTTGAGAGCATTGAGAGCAATTTTGTGGGCATATC
Organism: Ceratothoa steindachneri; assembly: GCA_963969495.1. Classification (NCBI taxonomy): domain Eukaryota; kingdom Metazoa; phylum Arthropoda; class Malacostraca; order Isopoda; family Cymothoidae; genus Ceratothoa; species Ceratothoa steindachneri. The sequence continues at coordinate 73,828,955 of OZ018332.1, forward strand.
CCGTTCAGATTTTCCTTTCGAAATTTTTTTTTTTCTTGAGAGCGATTTGAGAGGCCTCGTTATCAGGTTGAAAATCAAAGTTATTTTTAATTTGGTGGTTTTGAAGAATGACGAAGTATCTCGCGCTATTTCACAAAATTGTGTTATTTTAAATTTAAATAAACCATTAACTCATTAAGTGAAGTCATTATAAAATGTTAATACTATCTCCACTATGTGCGTTTGTAAGTTTAATACAAATTTATGTGAAATAATTTATATTATTTGCCTTAAAATTGTGTTTAATTATCAGATAGATTTGAGGAAGTTGTGCATATCAGTGTAGAATATATTTCGATTGTTCAGTTTAACAATATTTGCGTTCTCGTACAATGTAAGTCATCTTTTGCTAATTTATTTTTCCAAATATATCTCTAATCTTAATTTAAAGGATGTTGAAGAAATTCTTTAACTAATTCACGCCTGGTAGTTGAATGACGAATTTGTGTCCCCGAAGTTGAAGACAGATATGTGCATTTTACGGCTACATATGCCTATATCCCTAAATGCCTTAGATAAATAGATAAACTCGAAATCTTTAGAATTATATTTGTAAATTTATTTAGTTTTATTTCTTATTATACTATCCTCAAATTTCCATTTTTGTCACTTTTTCTAAGCTGATCTCCAGAAGGCGTATCTTGGACCTTCAAATTTTCTGCTCTTTCGGAATCAGAACACCCATTGTGCATATTAAAAAAGGTATACTAGTATATCTGATTTTATTATTTCCTTAGCTATATCTAGGCTTGATACTCTAGGTTCAAATTATGTGAAAAACAGATTTTATAAAAAAAAAATGCTTAATGAATAAAGGTTTAAATGTGAGATAGAGTGAGCAATAGGAGCGAAAAAGAAATTAGTATACTTACTGTGAAGAGTTGGATTGGGCCAGAATTCTTGCCGTTGAAGTCGAGTTACTTTCGATGCAGGCGAAGCGTCGGAGACGAATCTTTGAGGGCGATAATCTTTCATTGATCTTTATGGAACGCTTTCTAATCATGAGAAGTAGTTCGATTATCATAAGTGTGATAGAGCCACTGAAAACTTAGAAGCGCAAGAGAATATGGGAGTTACTTGAAATCTTACTACTGGTTTGCAAGAGAATTTTCTCTCAAAAGATGTTTACTACGTAAGCCGATCTGGTGCCTTATATTTTCGGAAATATGTGTATAGAGACACGTATGTTTGATCCTGTATTCAATTCGAGCGTCATGAATTGGTTTTAATGGCGTAGTTATAGTTGATAGCAGGCTTACTATCACTGTGTGGTTGATTGCCAAAGAAGGACTCTCGCCCGATTTTGCAGGTGTAATCTGGGCCAGCCTCTTTTTCTCTTTGGTTTTCTGAGTATGTTTGACATACCGACTTCATTTGTGGCCTAGCTCCTGACTCATTCATCTATGAATATCCAGTGAGACATGGCTCAGCGAGCAAGGAGGTTTGCTATCAATGTAGGGCCAGGTGTTTGTAGCTCTTACAACCCATCCAATAAATTGAATGAGTGTTTGTGACAAATGCTTATGTAGGAGTTTCGGCCAAAAATTTATTTTTCATATAAATGCTATTAGATAAATGGCAAGTAGATAATGATAAGAACATGTTGTTATCAGTGCAAGAAAATTTTAAAATATGAAAGGAAAAAGGGAAAAGAGATTGAATAAGTACCTACCTAAATACAATTAGGACAAAATTAATAACCTTGATATATAGTCTGTAAAAGAATACTTCTCTTTGTGAGCGATTAAACACAATTGAATAGCATGAGCAAAATACTCGGACCTCGTGAATCATCAAACGAGAAAAAAGGTTTAAATTTCATTTATAGGTATGTTTATACAAATTGATCTATGTTGTGTTTAATAGTGAAAATTATGAGTTGAGTATTATCGTCACAGATGAAGTTTGAGTATCTCAAAATATGAGAGACTAGAGCTATTTGTTTAGTGAATGTCATTTAGGTAAACCTACAATAGCTCTTAGAAAGACTTATGTGTACCAACAACGTATTATTTATAACATTCAACATATGAGGTAAGGTACACCACCTTTTTGGAGTTTTATGGTTTATATATAATTTATTAAAATCAAGTATTTTCGCCAGTATGAACTTAAATAACTCTTTTCGGTTACTTTTGTTTAAGGTGGTGAAATGGGAAGATGTGGCGAATATATATACTATGTAATATTAACGGTGGTATAAAACAGAATTTTAGCTATATTGTAAAACTACTTTACACAAATTCAAGTTTTGATTCTACTCATTGATTGTTGGAAGGTTATTTAACCACTTCTATGTATATTAAGGACCAAACTATTGGGAGGACAGAAATAATAGTAGGATATTTATTGATGTAATATTTCATAAGCCTATGAGTTTTATGTTAGATTCATTACTTCTTCTTGAAAAATTGCTCAAATTTATTATATGCGAATCTCAAGGGAAAATCAATAAGTGACTATGAACCGAACAAAATCACAAATCTGAAGAAATTCCATAGAACTTTTGGCTAATAGGCTAGATGTAAATGTTCATATGCGTTGAAGTTTAAAAGGGTGCTATTTGAATTTCTTTATTCCATTTCTGTCGATTTCAGCTAACACTCACATTTAATACGCCTTCTAAACACCAAGGGAAGAAATATTCACTAAGAAATTCAATATTATTGCTATTACAGATTCAGTGGTGATTTTGCGGTGAAATAATATATTTAATGGAGCAAAATTAAAATTAAATCCATCGATAATTTCTTCTATCCTAAGAGACTAACGAGAAAAATATAAATAACTCTCTCTTTCGGATTTTAAGTTAACCGATAGAGGTTTTGTTTACAAAAATGATTGACTTGAAAGGATTTGTTGTTGATCAGATTCTAAGGACGAAAAATAAGTTCTCATTTAAACGTAATATACTTCTTTTGCATGTGGCGGAGTGCTAGCTCCTCCCTATCCTTCTTGGCTTCGCCTCTCTCTTCTAAATCACCTTCAAAAATTCTGAAAGCAATTCCTGTTCATTTAGGACAACAAGATTTAAAAACGTTATTCCCTCAAAAACGCACAATAGCTGAAAATATATTTCCATTTTCTCATCCATGGATAGACCCGAGTCTTTGTCTTTACAGCATTTTTCTTTCCTTCTCCCCAAATAACTCAGCACACATTTTAGAGTTGTAAAGGAGGTAAAAATCAAATTCGTTGGTTGTAGATATTTAATATTCTGTTCTTAGATATTTTAATGACCAAGCACCATCTTGAAGCCAAGTTCAGCGACGTTTATTTCAATCTGTGATTTAGAAATAAGGTTATGGATCCTGGTCTAGTTTATTTTTATAAAAAATAATGGTACGGCAAGGCTAATGAATTTAAATGAAGTTGGTGCTATTACGTTATTGTCATATTAAATCCCTTTTCCACGAGGTGTGATTGAGGCGAATTATTGCCAAAAAAACATTTGATCAAACATAATAGTTTTTGTCATATTCCAACACATTTATCCTCTCACAAGAATTTACATTATACATTTGTAGCAGCTGCCAATTTTGGGCAGCTCATAAAATGCCCATGGCATATTTCCCATTTAAGTGCTTACCTTTCTTGCATTAATTTTATGCACAACACTTCGATTTATATACGGTTGTTCTCAACCAATCATGACAACAGCCTGACGCTAGTAAAATTAGCCAATCAGATTCCAACTCCTTTGTCTTAGCATCTTCACATCTAAATCCACTCGTGCTCTGTCCACTTGCCAGACGAGGTCAGTTCTCACAATGTTCCTGTAAATAATTATTTTTCAAAATTCTAGTGTCCATGATATAATTTACCCTTCTCTTTTTAATTCCAGTCCCACATGTTTTTTACATCCATATTTTATGATTATCACACATTCAATTTAAATTAATACCCATAAATTTTAAATAATTGATATTCTACATATTTAAATTCAATTCCTACCCTCAACTATGTTTCTATTCTTCACCCAATTGCTCTTAACTATATCTGTTAGTCATATCTAAATTTCAAGCAGCTTTGGGAATCAGGATTATCTAGGCAATCATGACCATTAACAAGTTTTACACACTAAAAAATCAGGCCATCTTTTAAGCAATATTAAAATGCTTCAAAAATCAGGAAAGTCAGTAATATATTCTCGTCACAAACGCATTCTGATCCTACATTTTTACAAGAACATGCGATATGAGAATAATGTGCGTTACACTCGGGTTTCCCAACCTCTTATAACCCATGGCTCACCTTGAATCCAGAATTTTTCTGTGACCCATAAAATTATTATAGCCCCCTAAATACTTCAATTTTACATATATATATATATATATATATATATATATATATATATATATATATAATATATTTAATAAAGATACCAGTCATGTCTTTTTTTTGCGCAAACAATTCCACAACCATCAAAAATATTTTGCATCTCCAATGAAACAACTATATATACGAGGGGCAGGCAATAAGTTTTGCAATTCGGATATAAGGAAACGAAATATGAAGAAAAGTGTTTTATTATTTTTCAATATAACTATCCTCGACTTCAATGCACTTACGCCACTTGTTCCTGAGGCTTCGAACTTCCGACAATCAGAAATCTCCCGACTTCTGTTCAATCCACTTCTGGACGGCGAGCTGGGCATCTTCATCGTCTCCAAACCGGCGTCCACGCAGTGCAGCCTTGAGCTGGCGGAATAAAAAATAGTCGCTGGGGGCCAGATCTGGACTGTAGGGGGGGATGGTTGAGCTCCTAGAATCCGCACTCGCGCAGGGCAGCTTGTGCAACTCTGGCCTTGTGGACTTTGACGACGTTGAAGTCGATCATGGTGCGTGAGGTTTCTAGGGACCCAACGGGCAGATACCTTGGTCATAGCCAAATTGTCGTGGATAATGTTGATTACACTTCCATGTGATATTACAAGTTCTCGCTCGATATATTCTACCTCCATCCTTCGATTTTCGATGATTATCCTCTCCACACGCTCCACATTGTCCAGCGAGCAATGGTTGCATAGGAAGGGGCGGTGTCGGTATACACTGCAACCATGCGTTCATTGATCTCTTTTGCATGCTTGCCTTCCTTGGTCAAAAAATTTGATCACTGCGCGGTGCTCAACCTTCTCCATTGTTGAAAAATGGGTGACTGACGATCTGCGATCAGCTACTGCTTCTTAAATAGACGAGGCGGGAGCGTGCGGCTGCAGGTCCTGACTTGTCATAACTTGTCCTAATTCCCCCACAAATAGCCATCCACCTTCCTCTGTTTTGCCCTACCGATTCACAAATCTTATGAACCGCCCCTCGTAATTATTATATGTTTTCACATATTTAAAGTTAATTTGTGATAAAACAAACAAAACTACAGCATTGATTTTTATATATTTTTATTACAAATTTTATGCACGTTTTTATAGTATATATTTTGTTTTAGCAACATGACTAAAACATAATAAAAATTATAATAATGCAAAATTTTATACCTTCGTGGAAATTCTCCGTAGATGTTTAAAGTTGATTTGTGAACAAAACAAAAAACTATACCATGCGATTTTAAATATTTGCTAAAAATAAACTGCGCCTAAGAACTGGTTTATATTTTTAGCCTTATTCGAATATACTGTAGATTGAAATAAATTCTAAGGTATTCAGAATACCCTACTATTTACCTAACATCCCCCCTCCAACTGAGAACAAAGCCTATAGTTGACCTTGTCCAAAAAAAATATATGTTTTAGTCCAGCATTAACATAAAATTTAATGGAACTGAAGAAAACTGATTTCAAATGATAACTAAATCATATGTGCATCTTTTACTCGTGAATTGAGTTCAAATACTTAAATTTAGTAATTTTCTAACCAGTTATATGATATCAGGTTTCAAGGGGGTAGGTCTAAAAGAACCCCCTGTATTTCAAAAATGGTGCCTTTGGTTGTTATGATTTTTGCTGGAATAAAATAAAAGGGCTTTTAATGAGCTTTAATTTCATATATGATAATCTAACATAGTATACAGTAAAAATATGTTTGTGGTATCCCCTTAACATTCATGGCACAAGGCTAAGTGAGATACTGCTAGAGCCTTCCCTGGGCTAATAATGGGAATTAAACTGAAGCAATTAGCTGATAGAAAGTGCGACTGTGAAACATGGGGGGGGTTTGTTTCAGAAACCGTTGATAGTCAATAAAGGGGCATTTGAAGTAAGGCTAGCAAGACTCAGGGGACATAATGATTTTGACATTCTTGGTCAAATGTCACATTGAAGGAGGATTTCATCTTTAGCATTCCATGCCTTACAATTTGCGGAGCTCTGTGGGATGTCTTTCTTCATCATCAGGAATGCTCACGCCGATGAGAACGCCAAAGAGTCCGCGAGGACTGGGCGACCAGACCAGTGTTTTAATCCTCCTTACGCCGATTACACGGCGGTAATACGAGTATATCTCGAACTGCTTGGCAAATAAGATGAGAGACGGTCAAGTGGAGCTTAAAGTTGCCTGCCATTGCGCCGCGACTGTTCCCATGGTCCTACTCTCGCCTGCACTTTATTGCAATGACTGTGTTGTTCCCCAGACTTTTTGGCACATTTTTGTTAATCTCACAGTCTGGATGATCTCCGCGCTCGTTTCCTGTCCCGGTAATGGGACAAGCGAAGGAGCTACCGCTTGTCCCTTGTACTCAGAACTGGTTCGCACACACCGACTTGTAGACTTTACGCCTTATTGGAGGAGGCTGACCTCCCATATACAGGAATGTTGTTGGAGGTGTTAATATCAGTCACTGTACCTCTCCTCCAATAGGAAGTACAGTGCGCCATTGGAGGCTTCAAATAAACCTTCATCCCGATCACAACCTCAGGGGAGTTACAGTTCTGTGCCTTGACAGGCTCGACTGTTGTGTCTCCAATCATAACTGTATACTTATTTATGGGGAAAGGTACTTTCATCCTGTCCTGTTCGTAGCTCCATCTTTTACCATAAGACTGCCTCCTGAGGTGTAATGTTCCCCCTCTCTGCAATGGATTTTATAGTTCGATGATTGCGCCTCACTATGCCATTTCCCTCTGGCCTACAAGATGCACGAAAGAATCTCATTATATTCCACTTTGGGCATAATTGTTCAAATTCCTTTGATTTAAACGCAGTAGCATTATCCATTAATATTACTTTAACCGGTCCTCTTTCTCAAAGATTTTATTCAAAATAGTCGCAATATGCTCAGCATTTTCTAATTTTAGCTTTTTCCACAAAACAAACCGTCCTGGACAACAATTAGCCATATATAATTGAGACTCGTCTCTAAAGTAATCTAACCTTTTCCAATTTTCACTTATACAGACTTTTGACCATAGGCCGCTTGAGATATGTTCTGGGGCAATTAACGGTTGACCGGGTTTTGACTAATGGCTTGCCAAGTTGCAGTTAAAAGGATATATAAAGAACAAAACCCCAAAATATAATTTTAATATATATATATAATAAAAAGGGGAAATTTTTATATATACAAAAGGGTGAACAAATTACTTAATAAAGGTAGTTAAATGAATTATTTGAAAATTAACGAGGTAACCTGGGATGACTATACAAGATCGCTTTCCTCTCAAGCGCGGGAGAATTAAGGGAATGTGGAAGACAACGGGGAGTCTTAATGAAGAGCACTCGATAAATAATTCCGTCGCTAATGAGGTAGGTGACTTCTCTTTGACCACGGGCAGATCCAAGTTCGTCACTTCTCGCTTTTTCCCACAAGAACTGGAGAATGGGGCGTTCCTTTTGAGCGCTTTCCTGTATAGACTAGCTCGGCGCACAAAGTCGTACACAAGCATGATCAGGCTTCTGACAAAGGGCCGCTTGAGATATGTTCTGGGGCAATTAATAGAGAGTGCGATTTACAGTTGGCCGGTTTTGAGTAATGGCTTGCCAAGTTGCAGTTCAAAGGATATATAAAGAACAAGACCCCCAAATATAATTTTAATATATGCAATTTATATATATATATATATATATATATATATACAATAGGGGTGAACAAATTACTTAATAAAGTTATTTAAATGAATCATGTGGAGATAAACGAGGTAATTTGGGGATGACAATACAAGATCGCTTTACCTTCAAGCGGGGACGAAGTGGATGGGTGGGGTGGGTCTTTAAGAAGATATTTCAGGGAGTCCTGACGAGGAGGATTGAAGATGAGGTTTGATTACTTCGTGATGAAAAATGAGATTTTCTCTGCTCCACAGAGACGTAATATTAACTCGAGACGATTCTGGGGATCGGCAGGGAGTTTTATTCTCGAAAGAACGGGAATCTTGAAGGGATGGTGAAGATGAGAGGGCCGCACAACTCTCTGGGAAGAAGGAGTCTCGATAGCTTTCCTCTGAACAGGGGCCTAAGCTTAACGAAGGTAAATCTGCTGGCGAGATCTTCGGCGAGGTTCGACTCGACACGGGTTACAGGTCTTAACGGGAAACAGACAGGCAGTCTGAACCGAGTAAATGGCAGGCTTTCAATCTCCTCGAGAAATGGTGAGCTTCGGGTTAAATAGACAGGTGGCTGGTCCGATAGATAGCCTCAGGGCCTAGCGGTCTCTAGAGGATTCTTGGTCTCAGTATATGCAAACACACTTCATGATAACCAGTCGGTCCAGACGGTTTAAGTGCCTCGTGATATGGGAGTAGAGTTAATGTGGCTGTCATCGCGGGGAAATAGACATGCCTGGAAAGCATGGGGTAGAAACAGGAGGTCTGAGCACGGTGTTATTCCAAGGGAGAGGGGGGACGAGTGGCTTCCGAAAGCAAACACGGCTGTGACGGGTGATTCAGCGAGGGAACGATTCTTTCTCAAACTTTCTAAAATTCTCACGCTAGGTGCACGTGGTCTTAAAAGAAGAGAGGGGTATTTTCGATGGGGCTTCCTCTCACGGTGGTCTTTCGTTGGTATTCCTTCACAATCATATGCATCCTTTTTTTCTCAACCACGTAGCATCTTTAACAGAAACTCCATTTACCTCATGTAATGCACTAATTGCAATACTGCTTACATCGCACTACACCATCTACTTCCCATCTTTTGGCACATAGCACTATCCTATATATTACGTGTTTAATCATACTTAGAGCTCTATTACCAATATAGTCCTCTCACCTAGCACCGTCGTCACCTCTCTTAATGAAACTACAAGCAATTCTCAACCATCTATCCACTGAATGTTGCCTCACCAACTTTCCGCATATGGAAAACAATTCTCTTTTGTTACAGTTTTCAGGAACATTTGGTACTTCATTTATAACAGTTATAACTGTAATAAACAAGATTTTCATATAACTACAATGGTAGTGCAATCAATTATAAGCTGTGCAATAATAACTAGGATAGTTTCTCTTTAAAGTCAAAGAAAACTATTTAGAACGGATATATAAAAGTCATTAAAACGCTAAGTAATTAGTAAATCACCATAATCTAAATTTATTTTAATTATATACATGGATTTAATTTCATTAATCCAAAGAATAGGAGTCAATAAAAGTTTTATGGCCCATTTAATGCGTTGTGGCCCATATATTAGCACTATGGGCCACAAACAATTATAAAATTTATGTGGTCCACATGAAGTTTGCCATGGGCCATTTTAGCCATGTGGCCACAGGTTGAGAACCGCTATGCTATAGATCCGATTCCTATTGATTAAAAAGCAGGCATCCCCCCCCCAAACTTCTCAAGTTGGTAATAATCGTTTGTTTTCTCATGTTTATCGAAAAGAAGACATGTATAAGGAATCCTCCCTACTACCCTTCACTAAGGGCTGGACCGGGCGACTCGGAGATGTAGGAACCTACGAAAGGGCCCCCGCCTCCGAAACCACCAATATTTTGTAGGTAGAAGGGGAGAAGACCTGAATGGCGAGCACAGCATCTCTCAGTTATCCTCAGAAGGCGGTAGCACCTTCAGAGCCTTCTACAGCCAAACAGCCCACTGAGTTCTTCATCAATGGATACAACCCATTCCCGTGAGGGCAGTCAAGACGAAAAAAGCGGGTATAACTGGATTCACTTAACGAGAAGACTCCTCTTGCTGAGGTGTGGAATAGACTCTAAGTATTTGGGTTAAGTTGTCGCAGTTCTTCACCACTCGTTACCCGGGACAACGGCAATGCAATTTCTGACCCTGATTCACTCGACGAATGCTGCGCGACCGCTTTCTCTGCAATCATTTATCAAGGATGCTGCACCACCAACATTCGTGCACGTCTTGATGTTGCTGAACCCATCGGTCAGCAACAGTACGGATTACGTTACTTCCACTCCACGTTGGATGCTCTTCCCTCCCAGGAGATTTTCAAGCTACGATGCCTTCCTTCGTATACAGCATACATCAATATATTTTACTATATGGTGAAGAGCTATGGTGCAACAGGACGATACTGGATGATGGGGACTCTCCACACGATGTTAGCGAAGGCAGGCCTCCAAATTGTCTTATTGAATTGCCAATAGATAGTCGATTTCACTTAAGGCTGGGACGTATCCTATAGCTCCAATAGAGCAGAAAGAGGGCATGCCGAAGAGTAGGGTAATTAGTGTAACACTCTTTACCCTTATCATCGAATATATCACCTCGGGGCTACAGGAAAATTTTCTTGGTAAGCTCTACGTAGATGATCTTACGATTTCGTTTTGTGGCTACAGATGCCATATTTAGATAGCCAACTGCAATAGGAACTGAAACTTTCGTTATATCGAGGCAAAGAGATTTATGATTTCCATGGCCAAGACTAAGGTAGTAAATTTTTCCGCCACCAATGGCTCTACCCAGACTCGGACGGACTTGTTACTAAACGGTTTGCCAAGAACTGGTGGATTTGCAGTATTCCTTGCTCTTAATTTCGGCTGACGCCTCAACTGGCAGGCGTGTCTTGTACTCGTGTCATGGACATTTTTCGTTACGTGATGGTCAGTACTCGTGTTCCAGATTAAGTTGCTGCTTTGTGTTTTTATCATAACTTTGTTTGTTTAAACTTAAATAAGGATGCAAATTTTAGTAATTCGTAGGCGAGCATGAATTTAAGAAGGTGGACTCGATTCACCAGACCAGTTTCCGCCTGACTTAGGCTGCCTTTCAAAACCTCCATATTGCGTGCCTGTTCGTTAATACTGGAGAGATACCAATTGCCGTGCAGTGTACGTTGTATATTGCGTGCCTGTTCGTTGATACTGGAGAGATACCAATTTCCGTGCAGTGTACGATGTGTATTATGCGCTTGTATTCGTGGGGCCGGCTTCTCCCTCAGTCGCCAACTGCTTTGAACGCCTTCGCGGCCGATATCAACAATACTTCTGCCCCTGAGAGACGCCACTCATACCCTAAGCTCCTTAGATTTTGGTGTAGGAAATTCTTTCTAGATCGTAAGATTTTGGAATTATTAACTTGAATTTACTTATTATTTACTTCATGACATTCTAAGTATCTTCACCATAATATATTTTTTAGTATAAGTTTAAATGCATTTCAAGTCATCTTTTCAATTATTTACATGAATAATATTGTAACAATTTCCGTGGAAAAGTGATTATTGATTATTTAATCTAAGGTAATAAAAAATGCAATCTAAAGTGTTTATTTTCCAAAAACAATTTATTTCCACAACATTTAAAATAATTTAACAGTTCTACTGTTATCAAAGGAAAAGAAAAAATAATAATTTTGCCCATGAACTATTTGAGAATCCTTTGTTAGAGGCTTAGGTGGACGTTCTTATCTCATTTCATCAACCTATTTTATTTCAGCTTCTAATTTTGGCTTTGTGGTGCTAGTTTCAAGACAATAATTTTGTCAAAGTTATAGATTTTAGACGAATGGGTTCAGTTTTAATTTAATATAGCTAAATAGTTTTTCGTCTCATTATTATATTGATTTTTACACAAGAGTTTCATTACCATTAGTAGCACAATATAATAATCTACATGCAATATTCTCTAAAAATGGTACAATGCTTTTCAGAAGAATGGTCTCACTAATCTCTGTCGTTTCTGTTATGAATTCCAAACAGTTTGGAATTAAATACCAATATCCGTCAAACCTCGGAACTAACACTTTATATTATCATCTCGATTCAATGCAACCGTGATCATGTGAGAAATATCAATTGGCAAAACTTAGGACAATATATGCTAGTATTCGCATGATGAATGATACCTTCTGTACTCTGAATTGGATTCTATAACTTAATTTAACAATTTTTTTTTAAACACAATATACGATACAGTGGCATAAAACGGAAATATAGCAAGTGCATATATATGGTAGCAAACTATTTTACAAACAATTTTATGTTGAGAATGCATACAAGCTGCTAAATTTTGGCCATAAAAAAATGATGAAAAAGCTTACAACCGGTATATTTCTATGCGGATATCTAAAAAAATAACCTTTTTTCGAAGCTGCATTGGAATAGGAATGCTCCAACGGGAACAGTTATGATTAATATGCTTCCGACTACCGCTGATACCACTCAGCCGTTCTCGTAAGCTTTCCTCTAAAATAGATATACTCGTGTCTAATAACCCATCTTTTGTTCTTGCAATATCGAATCTTCCTTTGAAGATTAATGGCATGCCCAGAAAAATAAAATATTTATGATATATGAGTATTATTGAAAGATGCACTCGCTTAAGCTAACAGAAGCAAATTTCTGCCATGGAAGCAGGTTTCTATTTCGAATGCCATTATAATGCTGGAAAGGGTAAAACATAAAGAAGAATGATACACATTTCTAGGATAATATTCACTGATTTAGATTCCTAACTCGCGCAAAAAACGTGGGATGAAATGGAATCCATATTGAGTCTCTCACATTTATTATTCCTTTACATATTATAGAAATACACAAGAATTTCGTAAAACTATCTTCATATCTCTGAATATATGCACTATGACACACTTTTTGTTCTAAAACCTTTTTTCTGAATACAGAGAAATATTATAGCCTAGATAAAGTGATAATTATCTTCGTTACATATGAAGATTAAATCGCATTAAAAAATTTGATTAGGTAGTTCGTTAAGAAAAATTTAAATTGAGTAACCCTCAGCAGATGGTTGAAATTTATTTAAACCTTACTTCTTAATAACACAATCAAACTAATTACTTTCGAATATGTTGTACGGATGCAAATTTAAGTTCGAAATTTGGTGCGTGAATAATAAGTCATTTTGATAGAAGTTTTAAGGAATTGAAAGAATTAATCAAGATCCACTGGATCTGTGGTTTGAGTGATTATTGGGGAGACCAACGTCTTTGCTTGAATCATTAAATTCACTGATTAGAGAAAGGCTTTTTTCCTCAATGCCTGAAGAAGTTGCGTAGATGCTACATTATTATGATAATAATCATTTATATTTCAAAGAACATCGATAAACATGTTTATAAATTAATGGAACGATCACTTATTTACTTATTAAGCACATGAAATGAAATAACAATTATTTACCTTTTTTTTGCTCTATAGATGACCACCCTCTCACACTTTTTTACGACTAGCCATAATGCTAATCTTAGGGTGTTTGCCGCTATTGAATCTATGATTCTATAATGAAAATTCTTATATGGAATTAGTAGTAGTAGTCCAGTGGGAAATGGTACTGGAGTTATTAGTAGCGGTAAAGTGAGAGAAACAATTTTAAATATTCGACATCTACTGCAATAGTTTCAACAAAGTTCGGTCGAAATGTTTCAACGACAATAAAATTACCAATCTTTCATGCCATCTTAAGCACAAAACTACCCACCAACCATTTGGCCCATGCCTGCAGCTCATTATATTCTACTGATTGGGAGGTATTGACTGTATTATCTTTTCCAGCCATGGTTAATCTCCGGAAACAAATATTATCCTAAATCGTCTAGTTCCATTTATTCTTTCAAAATGTCTAAATAAAGTGAGGAAACTTTGAATAACAATATCCTCATATTCACTCTTTATCAAATCATGAATATATATTGTACAATCTTCCCTCACTCTATCTAACTTTCGAAAAAATAAGGAGTCCACTCAAGTTATCTATTAGTACCTCTCCCAACGGAGATCTCCCCTTTCTCTCTCGATTTTTAAAACTTTGCACCTATTCAAAGGTGACACCGCGGATTTAGATATTTCTTACAACCTCCTTGTTAATCTCCAAATGAGAAAGGAAAATTATTTCTTAATAAATTTGAAGAGGAAAAAATTAAAATCGCCTGTGTGATTTTTGTTTTTCTCCAATATTACCGAAGATAAAAATGCAAGAAATTACCTTTAGGTTATTATCCTTTGTTTTAGTTTGTTAGTATAGAAATTCTTTAAATCCAACTTCATAGTATAAGTAAAACTTAAAATATCCTAATGAACTCTTTTTAGGGCCATTTGATAGTTTATTTAGATAAAGATCCTTGCTTCGATCGGATTACGAGCTCCTTTCAGGTGTTTCCCCATGAAAGCTTATATATAAGCTTATCTTTAACGAATCTTGCTCTATTCTTTTTCAATTGTTGACTAAATTTCTGATTGTTAAATAGATAAAGATTTTAAAAAAAATTAACCAAATAAACTAAGAAATATTTAACAAATTGCCTGTAAAATATAAATTATCGAGCCTCTTTGAAATTAATATTTCTTTTAGGCTAATAACACTTAGTAAATATAATCATCCTGGTCTTAAAAATTGGTCACGCTAATTAATTCTTAATGACAAATTAAAAACAGAATCATCATTTGTTTTTCATGCAGACTTTAGCTTATTATAGCCTAATGTCCTTTTCATATTCTAAACTCCCATTCAATATAAGATAAAAATTTAAATTAAAAATCATTGAAATAAAATATCCATTCGCAATGCAGAGAAAAACGAATCTCGGCTTTTCCCACTATCACGAGCCTACCCGAGCTACCAAGTGAAACTTAAGGGAGAGCTTCCTCGTGTTACTGTTCTTTGAGAAAAAGTACTTTCTTCGGGTTTCGCACATAATATTCTATCTCTTTCTCTTTAGTCTCCTCTGGAAGCAACTTCCTATGAATAAGAAATTCTTCCCTAAGCAGAGAAAAATTCATGATCCCAGAGATGTGTTTCTTTCATCTTCATTTATCCCCCTCAGCAAGGTCTTTCCGGGCTCAACTCAAAAGTTTTATTCATCTTACTAATTCTAGTACTTGTATTTCTGTTTCAAACGATATTTTTCCCATGTTGTCCTAGGAATACCTAACAATAATAATTACAGTTTTCCTATTTTTGCGTAGTTATTTATGCTATTAATTATGTAGTTATTAATTATCATTCCAAAAATTTAAAACTAAGATGTATTGACTAAATTTATAGCGGTTTTGGATATATGTCACTCGCTATTGAAGATATAGCTAAGCTTTCTTTCGCCTTTGCAACAAATTTTGGTCATCTAGATATTGATTTCATTATCTATTCTCTAAAATCTGATCGTAAAATCTAATAGCTCTATTTTCTGTCAAACTTTTGGTCAATAGTTTTTTCTTTAAAAAATTCATTTTCTTCCCGCCTATTAAACTAGCTCAAAGAGGGCTGCTATACGCTTGTGAATTTGCTCAGTAATCGTGTCAGAAAAACAACAATACATTGTTGAGAGGCGCTTTCCATATCTAACTTCGTTTTTATGTGGATTTTATTACAATCTTAGTGCATCGTAAATTTAAATTTCGGTGATGCATGGTTGTATATGCAGAGGAAATGGCGATGGGATCAGGAAGATTAAATTTTGGATATAATAAAAAAAATGTTTTGGGGGAGAAATGGAGACTATTTTGTCATAAACTTGTGCTAAAAGAAAGAAATGTGGGGTAGGATTAACCCCCGGACAATCATGAAGCTGCACTGTGGCCAGATATTGATGTGCACTAATTATCTTTCTTGGAGAGTGAAACAAATATATAGGTTGACAAGAAATTACAAAAGATAATTCTATTACACTTATTCAGGAAACTCCGGAATTTCTATTGAATAATCTCGTATGAGTGTGACAAAAGTAACCAGAGTAGAAACAAGGACTTAAATTGATGTGTAAGCATAAGGGCATGGATGATACAGAGACGTTATAGAAATTCTAGGGTTGTAGAGAGAATCTTTCATGAAGAGGTGAATGATAGGCATGGATTCCTGGAGTGCCCTAACCTGTGGAATTTTATGTGGGACTGTGGTTTATGATTTCTAGAGTAGGCTGTGATTTGTGTGAGAGGCAGCTTCGCGTGTGATAAGTGGTATTTGAAAAGCTAGTTGTGAGCTGGATTTGGGACGGGTTAATTGGAATGGGACTCTGAAAATGTAGGATTAGATTGGGCGTTTGGAAGCGTCATCAGGAGGCTGGGGCTAATAGGCCAATTTAGGATACGTTTTTATGGAGGGTTATTAGATTTCTGGATTGGAAAAGTGAGTAAGGAGAAATGAGTGGGAAATAGTTGAATGGAGAGGTAGTAAAGAGGAAGTGAGCAAGAAGAACCATAAAACGTTTCCTAATTGTTTCGATCTTCCAGAATAACCCTTCAAATCCGTACGTTACCTGCACCAGTAATGATCTGCCTTTTTTAAATGCGGCCGGACAATGCAAGTACGATTTCATTGTGTCGATACGCATATTTCCTTTTATTGAATCCCAATATCACTTTAGTAGGAATATTTTTTGTTTTATTTCATTGCTTCAAGCACTTACGATCGTCCGTTAAGATGCATCCAGTCATTTTCAGATGCTGTGCTCTCATGAGAGTACTCTGCAAAGTGTACTCGGTTCGTAAATTTTGTTGCCTATATGTACGAGTATATATAAGCTTATACTTACCGATGTTAAATGCCGGTGGCAATGAAAGAGAGAGAAGGGGGAGGGCTAAGTAATAAAACCCAGGTTATCGCAACTAGCTAACAGCAGTTACGAAACTAGCTATTAATTTACGTTCAACACGCTAACGGTTTAAAAAAATACCAAGTACCAAAACCTAAGCGAAAATGAAAAGAGGATCTAATGTAATAACAGTGGCCTCAGCATTGAAACAAATAGGAAAATTTACTATACAATAGAAAACACACATTCTCTCTCCAAAAGTTAGAAATGATACATAGGGATACTAGAGTTTAGAAAAGTTTATATACCGATACATTGGACTAATATTAAAAATAATCATAAGAACTTCCTATAAAATAACCACCATATTCGTAATACAAATATCGAATACAGTATGCCCGGAAAATATTCTAAAAGTACGAGGGATCTTCAAAAAGGTTTGATGCGAGCCTTTAATTTAAAAGATTATCGGAAACTTTGATACCTGCAAAACTGTCATTTATTTCTCTCACCCATTTTAGGTAGCAAGTGAGTGCTTACAAAGAATTAGCTTTGTTTCGTCCATGGAAAAGCAAACTTTTCATATCAGAGCTCTTATAATTTTTTTACAAAACTTGATTCGAAATCCTGGCTATTGTCGATTTTTTGTAGCATGTATATGGTGAGTCAACACCAAATAGAAACACTGTTTTGGGGATGATGAAACATTTAAAAGAAGGAAAAGAAGACCTTAAATGTGACAGGAGAAGGGATACCATTCACATCAACCAATGCAGAAAGGATGAACGCCATAGAAAAAACTTCCGAATAAAGATTGCCGGTTTAGCGGCGAATTTATTGCGAAAAAAGTCAATATTTACCAAGGATCAGCTTATGCAATTATAACAGAGCATCATAGTCTCAGTTGAGAAATATTAGTGATACCTGTGTTATTTTAAATTTTAATAAATATTTCTTCCATTTTGCACAAAGAATTTTTGAAGATCCCTCGTATTCCAAGCTTTCACATATTTTCAATCATGGCCCTTGTTCGTCGGGACTGTTTTAATTAGATTTGGAATACTGGAGATCCAATTTGTGATGGTATCTTGACTGATATTGCTCCCTTTTTGTTTCTAAAACACCCGCAACTACTCACAAAAGGGTGGCTTCTGTGTATGAACCGTCAGTTGGATTATCCTCTATAAATTCGGTATGGCGTCCTATTTGGCGAATATCGAGACCAAAGTAGCCAAAGTTTGATGTTATTTTCAGCTAAGAACATTTAATTTTTATTGCTTTTCTTTGTAAAACGTTGAGTAATTATACTGAAAAATACAGTTATCATCCCCAAATTACTCCTGAACTGTCGTGAAAAGGTGCTGGTGTAGCACATTTTGGTAGCATTTTTATACAAGGAAGTGGTTTGGGGAATTAGTTTTACTACTCCAGTTTCATTTGATGAGAAGTTGCAGCAGACATGGAAGTAGGGAATGCTTTATCGTGTACACAGCACACCTATTTTCATAATTAGGGATTGGCTTGAATCTCTAAACAAGCGGAAGGGAGATTTATTTAAGAATATCACTTTGTCCTATAAAAATGAAGCCTAACAGTATTGTTCTGTATTGTGAGAATAACATTCTTCACACCCATTCTCGACATGAAACAATTATTGGAAAGTCTCGCCTTCACTGTGTGGGCTGAAGTGTTCACACTTGCTTCTTCTAAGTACTCCCCTCATGTAAACGGTCTTTTTAAAGCCATTTTTTATCATGAAGGTGGTGTCCTAGAAGCAATACCTTTAGCAACCCTCTCTTTTCATTTCAGGCCACTCTCAAAAAGAGTTTATTATCAAACAATACGACGAAAATTATTAAAATTACCAACATCATTCATTTAACCAAGAATTGTTATCATTTTGCCCTTTTGACTGACTGAATAAAAGAGTCCAGGGACTGAAACTAACCTCCTACAAGTAAAGGTTGAGGGCGCGATTTTTGGATTCAGCGAAGGAGAGAACTTTTTCTTATTATTATGTGAATGCTGAAATTTTAATAAACCTGCAAAATTTTAAATATTAAAATGATTATTTCTATCACTTAAATAATAAATAGAATGCAATTTTTATTATTCTCAAAACTTTTGTCCATGACTATAGTTTATTAAAAAACAAGTATCGGAAGAATACGCAATTAATATGCATTGAAAGACTATTGAAAACAAGGTAAAATACTAAAACAATGAAAGAAGAATAGATAAGTTAAGATTAAATTTGGACTAAAATCACAGAATTCTCTGAGTAACTATATTATAGCAATACTTCAATACATCTGACGAAATATTTTCGATAAATGAAAAGGTACAGGTGGAAAAGAACCAGGAATCTTTGCACGTACTTAGGAGAAGAAATAAGAGTAATGTCTTAGTAAATGAGAGTCTAAAATTGGTCATTTTACAGGTTCTAATTGCCTGTTCCTTGCTGAGCCGTTTGTTAGTCTTATTATCAAATATTTAAAGAATTTAGAAATGCAATGGATTTCCCCATATTTGTTAGTAATTCTTAATAAGAAAAAACATGTAAAATTTAAAGAACTATTGGCCACTCACACATATATCTATCACTATCATAAAATATTTCTTGATAGCACAATGAAAACCTACCAAAACCCTCATCTGCAAACAGCCATCGTAGAATTTTTAAATAAATATACAGACCTAAAGATACGCACACTTTTTAGGACTCTATTCACCCAACAAATAAATACATATATATATATATATATATATATATATATATATATATATATATATATATATATATATATATATATATATGTATATATATATACTTAAGATTGCACAATGTCTGATCTTTGCTTGTGCATTTATCTGTAACTATATACAAAATTTGCGCACTCAGCTACCCGTTACAATAATCTTTTAGCTCCCAAAAGAAAAGCCAAAAATTTCATTTGCTCTTTAATTTTGAACATTATTTTATACAAAGAACCTAAGTTTATTTTAAGATAAAAAACTAATGGTTTAGTTCAGTTGCCTGACATAAATTCAAATTATAGAAAATAAAAATACCCAGTTGTTTCCATAGCTGAGATATTGAGTTGTTGAGAAAATAAAATATAGAAAAATGAAACTTTAACCAATTCCTTTTTTTAAAAAATGAATTTTTTACGTTATTGGCGCAGCCAATGTAAAAAGAAATTTGTTCTGATTTGATAAATATAATTTCATTCAAAATAAAGCTCGTTTTTTTTATTCATATACAAGAAGTTTGTCAGTGCTGTAAGAGAGAATAAAGCTTGAAAACACCACGTCTGTATTAAACCTTTCCCGATCCTTCGATCGAGACTTCAACTTCAGTCTTATCTCACCACTCCAGAAAGAAAAGATTACCCCTCTTGTGCTTGCAAGGTTTAGCGAGTTCAGGTCATTTTACGCAATTGTTCCTATCTTAGGTACGTGCCTATTCCCCCAAAATAATCTTAACAAGAGTTTTAGATCTGATTTTCAGGGCTCTAGATTGAAAACAAATGTGTATTAAATTAATTGTAAATATTTATTTGCCTCAAATCCCCCCCAAAATGTAAGTACTGGTGACTGAATTGCCAAAATTTAGTCTAACTTTTCGAGTGAAAAAGAAGTTTTCAATAATGAAATGGTGTTCGATAATTTAAAAAAATTTAATAACAATTTGGAATAAGAATCCAATTTTAAAACAGATATAGTAGAATACCTTGAGTTACGTTGTGATTTAGGATGAAAACCTAAAAAATAATAGTAAAAAAGGATCTCAAAATGTTTTAAGTTTTACAAGGAAATTGGGACATAAGGAGCAAAAAAGAAAACATGGATAAAACCCGGGTCAGAGATGAAAAAAAAGGTTCTTAAGGAGGGTAGGATATTTTTAAGCAATATAAGTCTAGAAAACCACCTCGCTGAAGCTAAGAGGATTGACATTCCCTACGTGGCAGGCGTAACATGACAGACTGAGTAAGCTTAATGGCACGTATTCTAAGAAGTCTAAAATGAAAATATACTTTTAATAGTAAGAGAGGAAATCATTTGTAATCCGTTACCAGAATTACCTGCCCCTCTCCCCAATGCAAAGAGTAAGGAGAGGGGCAGAGTGCCCGCGCGAGCCCACACCTTCTAATATTTTCCTCCTTAAATTGGGTATAGCTGGAAGACAGACGGGACATTCTATCCATCCCCAACTTCACCAAGATGTTCAACGGAAGGAACCCCACTATTTTCCTCGAAGATATTAACGCTCGTTGCAAGAAGACAGTTTACACACGGAATAACGAGAGCGGGTGATTTTAGAACCTCTGTTGGATAGGCAGAGTCTAAGGAGTTGCCCTAATTTTTCTTCTTATATATGTAAGAAGAAGATTGAGCTAGAAACGAAATATTTGCCTTGCTGGAAATAATAATGCATTGAATTCCTACATCGAAACTATTATGATACTATGTCGTGATTACACATAAATTCTTAGCACTATTAGTAAAAATCCAATTCAAATCTCAGCTTAGATTAGAAAAGCCTATGGAAAGGCAGATTAACAAAGTCCTAAACAATATATGCCAAAAGAACTGGAAAACACAAATCTAAAATAAATCAACGAAGAGCTCGTTTGATTAACAAACCTTCTAAGGAAGGGGGATGGATAAGCGATACCTTGAACTACGTACAAACCAATTACTCAGTGTAAACAGACTGAATAAATCAAATGTGTTTACCGGTAACTCGAAATAGAAAAAGTGGTGATAACATTTGAGCCATCCAAAAAATGAATGACCAGAAGAAGAGCGTGTACAATAAAAGACTAATTGGGATAAAGCAATAACGTAAGTTGCGAGCTAAGCCTAATCCAAAGATTTCTGGATAAAAAGTTGAACAGATCCTAAGAGAACACTGAGAATAGGTTTAAAATACTAGCAAAGCTGAAAAGGACACTTTCGACATAGACTTCGAAGAACGCTTTGTTGACGTTATGAACAAAAACCTCGTAAGAACGCAATATGCACATCAGGTAAAGGAACAAAAGGAATGCCTTCGATGGTAACGACATTTTTATAATGCTGTATATTTCATAACGGAAATGATACTGATAAAAACACAACCCCAAAAAACGCATTTACAATTGTAGGGAGTGTTAAAGGGTGCTAGGGACATGAACTTTGGGCACAAAATAGGTGAAAATTTGTGAGAAATACAAATATGGAGTACACTGTTTAATGAAAGAAAGGGTATAACTCTTAATTTGTTAACAATCGCTGCATACTCTTTCGTCCAGGATGCAGACTAGATCTTATCACTCGACATATCCTTTTCTTTGATTTGTTTGATTTGAAACGGATTGCACTTTTTGTTTTCTATGGTGATATCATTTTCTGTTGATTTGTCATTAATGCGAGGACATGGTCTCCTTGCCAAATTTTCATACCGGCTCAGATATTTTTTGTATGAGAAAACTAGTTTCAGTTATTTCTCTCCATCATCACGTAATTAAGGGTTGCTGTAGTGCTTGTTCTACTTTGTTTGACAAGATGTGATTAGATTAATACTGTATAAATCCAAATTCCTTACCCTGTGGAACTTCATTTGGCATACCATAATCTATAGATTCCCAAAGGGGTCTGTCATAACACTAACAAAATTTCACTTTTTTCTTGTTCCTGGGTTAAAACTGTTATTTCTCAGTTTTTTGTAACTAAATAAGTAAAAAATGTTTATTCTGCTCCTAAAACTTTGCTTTTGCAGGGAGGGTACTGAATTGATAAATTTGCCCATTAGAAAAATAATGCAAGAGTATTATTAATTTAATAATTATTTCAAAGTATTGTATAAAATTATAAATCTTACTTTTAAAAAGCATTGCAATGTTGAGAATAATATTTGTTTTAAGGACACTTTCCAAAAGTCTTAAGATTAAATGAGAAATATCTAGAATTTAGTAGCATTTTAGGAAGTTTTAAGAATATTCCAGAATACTACACCAGACTACCACAAGAAACACTGGTCACAAAGAACAGTTCTCTTTGGAGGGCATAAGGTCCAGCATGAGTGTATGATAGAACCTCAAATGGAGCATTCAAGTACCTTCATAATTCATTTCTCAAGCTCTCTGAGGAAAAGGTGAAAGTTATTGAACCACAAATCAGAATTAC
The DNA here is from genome assembly GCA_963969495.1 of Ceratothoa steindachneri. NCBI lineage: Eukaryota > Metazoa > Arthropoda > Malacostraca > Isopoda > Cymothoidae > Ceratothoa > Ceratothoa steindachneri. The sequence goes on from OZ018332.1 coordinate 73,852,010, forward strand.
AAGAAAAGCAAAACAATAAAAGGAAAAAGAAGCCTGAAAGAGTCTTTTTCAGGTGTGTCGGGGCTTTTTGAGTAACCAAAAATGCTGACAATTATTTGAAACTATGTGAGAGCTTAGTGAATAGCTATAGCCAAGTAGGCTGCAGGATATCGCTGAAAGGCGAATATCTTTGAATAATTATCTTGACAAGTTAAAAAGAATATGGCAGCATAATCAAAGGAGCAAGGTGAGCGCTTAAATCAAGATATAATGAACTTTGAACATAGAAATCAAGGAGTATACGATGAAAACATTATTGGAGACTACATTTTGAGAGTTGTACAGAAAAGTATTTTAAATTACAAAGGGAAATAGAGGAAAACTGTTCACTTCTAAACTTTTTATTGGTTTTAAATATTTCTTATGGAAGTTTAAATAAAAAGTATAAATTTGTTTTAGCCTACAATAGCTAAAAAAAATCGAAATAATGGTTATTTTCTATTGTTTTGCATTAAAAAGTGTTTGAAACTAACACTTACTGTCCAGGAAAGAAATGGTGTTAAATAGTGAAATTAATACATCGAGGAAGGCTAACTTTGTGTCCAGTTCTCTCTTCATCGTAATTTGTATCCCAAGGGAAAAAGTGTAAACATTATCGCTGAAATGTGGAACTTCTACCAATTTGAGCATCAAAGACCTGTCACCGGTTATATTAAGCCCTTTAATTTATTTGCAAGAATAGTCCTGCAATGACAACAGAAATGAGAGAATACATTGCTACGCCCTCGTTCTTAGGGTAATATATTTCGTACTCAAATCGTCGATTTAGGTAGAAGTAAAGGGCAGAAAGAGTTATTCGAATCTCTTCACGTTTGTTGCACTGTGCCTTAAGAGGTATCGGAGAATCCCGATATTAATGCGAATGGAGACAAGATTTTGAGAAAATTTATAATGTAATTAATTATAAAATTAGGCGAATGACTGGCGAAAATCGCTAGAGGTTTTGCTCGAGTAACTTATGTATGCCATTCTAGCATAATCAGTTAATAAACACACTATTAGTTTTTTCATTCGTTAAAGAAGATGCGTAAGTGACGTTATTTATATAACTTGGATCCATGCTAACCAATATTTTTATGATAAATTAGTTAAATTGACTCTGAGATTAAATGGTACAAATTCTTAATAAGTAGAGGCATCATACTGAGTTAATGACGGAAAGAATAAATCCTTGAAAAAAGCCAATAACTCTGCCACCGAAAATAACAGGGTAACAATGTTGAGAAGAGCGTTTAAAACATCAAATCCTCATGAATATTATTGATTGAAGAAGTTAATTGTGGCTTCTATAAAGTTGTTTGAGGTAAGACTTCTTAAAAGTGTAATTTATATAGGTAAAAGAAACTGGACATAAACAGAAGAAGGTATATTTCGGACAAAATGAGTTTTGGATTACCTTTTGTCTTATATAAACGACTTCAAGAAATGGCAAGCAATTTTCATTTTTTAATTACTCTATATTTTATTTTGGGAATGAGGGAAAAAGTAAACAAAATTAAATAAATAGTCTTATATTTGTTATTGATCACTGTGAGGTGGCAATTAAATAGATGAATTCTGCTTTGAGTCCTCCGGAAAAATATGGAGAATTTTTTCTCCATTCAAATTCATAGGCGATTGTTTGACAAAGCCAGTGGGTTACTTCCCAACTCAATTGTGTTAAGAAGTCCTATCAGTCTTGATTATTTCTTTTTTTTTAAGAAGCAGACAATTTTAATCATGGATGATGATGATGACTCATAGGAGCAAAATAGATACCCAGTTTGCGAACTGATTAATTATCGGAAAAGGCTAATTAAGTGTTCTGGATATGTTAGCTGGTTTCACCTGACATGCCCCTCTGTCAATCTGACACAGGCTCAGGCAAGAGATATTCCAAAGTGGGTTTGTTCAGAATGCCGAAGTTTCCAGAGGGGAGCACCTGCCGGCATTCAGTGTGACGACTGGTTCCATGCCCTTTGGATCTAGACTTAAATTGCCTTGAATTTCTTCCCAAAATGAGCCAGGATTGCTGCGGCTGATAACATTGGAAAACCTTTGAACAATATTTTACAAGTAAATATCAATTTTGCTTGGTTCCGGTTTTTTTTTCCATTATGTGGCTCTCTACCAGCTATACAAGCACAATCTTTCAATCGAGGGCACATCTCTTACTTCTTAAATCAAGGCTCAAATCGCTGCATATAGGGAGGCAGACTTCCCAGCTGGTCTCTACCTATCCAACAGAGACCAGCTCAGGGCTAGAAGGACTATGAACAATGTACAAAAAAAAGAGATACTGTCCTGAGTAGGAAAACATCTGCAAAGTTCGCTGACTTGACATTCGGAGAGCAATTCGGGAGCTTTTTTAGATGGGGGCTTGGCGCCCTTTACTGAGGAGACCCTGACTAAGCGAAGAGACAAACATGCACCAGTTACAGATAACATAATCTTCCCTGAATTACCTGTAAACGGTGCACCTTCAATAGCAACTTGTGATGAGGTATAAAAAACCCATTTTTTTATTTTCTTCCGGGCTCATCTGGGGGACCTGATGGGTTAACTCTGGGGCATCTTAAATCTCTGTTGGGTCGTGAAACTGCCAAGGCGGGAGTACGAATCTTGTCTAATTTAACCAATTTTGTGAGTTTGGTCTTGCAGGGTGGGTTGCTTGATGGCATGACGCATGTTTTTTTTATGGAGCATCACTTTGTGCACTAGCTAAGAGGAATGGGTAGGGTGCCCCCCATTGATGTGGGGTGTATCTTCCTCCTCATTATTACCAAGGTAAGCGTGCTACATGTGTTTCGCGCGTTGGGTGCTCACCTAAACCAGTTCAGCTGGGATTTGCCACTAAGGAAGGCTGTGAGGCGGCTGCCCATTCAGCTAGGAAATAAATGATTAGTGATGCCCCAGGCCGGGTGTTTTTGAAGGTCGACTTGAAGAATGCTTTCAATTGCATTCATAGGGATGTTTTTCTTGGGAATGCCCATGAGCATATGCATTCTTTAAGTAAAATGTTAAATTAAGCATACTTCCGGCCAACCTCACTCTTGTATGTCATGGCGGTGGAATTTGGAATTCTGCTCCTGGCATGCAACAGTGAAACCTACTGGGACCTGCACTGTTTTTACTCAGTATAGATAAGATCAGTAAAAGCCTAAAATCAGAGCTTGATATTTGGTACTTGGACGATGGTTTAATTGCTGTTATCCCCCAAAGGTTTTTGATGCCCTTCAGTCCATCATTTCTGAATTTAACAAAATAGGGCTAGAGATTAATAGCTCCAAATATGAGTTGACTATCAGAAATGATGATGATACTCAAGCCATTCTTTAAAAATTTAAAATAGTTTTTCCCCCATGATAAGATTGTGTCTTTGGATTATTTCTTTGTATTGGGCTGTTCCATCCCTGGGGCAGCAATTAGAGAGGCTATAGAAATAAAAGATGAAACCCCAAAATTAAGTTCGTAACTAACCTGTGTTTCTTTCTTTATTAGGTTCAAATATTAAATAAAAGTATAAAATAGATTTATTGCTATATGACTCACGATAATGTATGAAAGCTGGACTCCTAGATTTGTGAAATGAAAATTATGCCACTTATACATAGTGACATTAATAGTTTATGTTTGTGAAGTGTACATGTGCTTATATTTGTCTGTACTTATGTGAGTGTATTCATTGTATGTATTATGTGTTCCCCTGTTATAATTTATTAAGTTATAATTAATTAAATTCATAAATAACCTTTAGGTTTGAATATTAAATAAAAGTAAATATATAATGTATGAAAATGTACGATAATGCATGAAGATGAAGATCTTGCAATTCCTCTACTAAATGGATTCCTATGTTTGTGAAACCAACATTTTACTACTTATACATATATTAATTTCTTGGTTTTTGAAATTTACAAGTGCCTATCTTTGTGTGTGTTTATGTGAGAGTGTTTTCATCATATATATTATTTTCTTTGTACACTTATGTTCTCTAATTGTTTATTTCAGGGAACTAAAACGAACGTTTGGAATCTTCTTTCTCCTTAATGCTACATCAATTTATTGCACAAAGGAGAATGGAAGGTGGTCTTTATCCCGATCGTTTGGATGTTCTTCCAACTGTACGAGAAGCTGCAGTTGTATTTAAAAACTGGTTGTTTGTCTTCTTGAGGTACAAAGCGTGAATTGTATGTACAAGTAATTCATATTTAGGGCTCTGAGCCAAATCAGTTTGTCCTCAAAATATGAGATAATATTCGAATGTAATACTTACGACGATGCTCTTGCTGCTCTCAAACGTACCTTCATTCAAGGTTGTGAATTCTAAAAACGTATAGAAACGAGTATATTCGAGATGTCTTTAGTACTGGGCTTTTATCATCAAATATCCGAACGAGACTTCTAGAAAACAAAACTCTTACATTATCTTCAGCTGTCGATCAAGGGAGAGCATTAGATTCCCACAAGGGATTCGGAGGCATATGCATCATTCACTTCTGGTCCTGTAGCTTCGGTAGAATTGAATGATCCGGATGCTGAAGTCGTCGACTGCTCTAATCCTAATCCTGAGGGTTCGAATCGTGCTGTAGCTTTTTCGCTTTGAAACCATAAAAAATGTTATTATTGCGGAAATTCCTCGCACTAAAACCGTGCTTGCTGTCTGGCAAGTGACGTTACTTGCTTTCAATGCAAGAAGAAAGGATATTTTTCGAAGGTATGCAATTCAGCTAAAAAAGGAAGTCTCTGCATTAACCTTTAATCCCGTTCTTGCTAGTATGCCATCATCTCTAGAAGTGGAGGTGAATGGCTATCTTCTAACGGACTCCTTTAATATCCATCTTACAACCTCATGAAGGCACTATATCTATGGCCTGTACAAATTTATCTCCTATCAAGAAATGTTGTGAGGTTAGCAAAAAAGTCAGGGGCCGTAAGCACCGGACAGTACGTTTGCTTGTTTGATCTGAATGTTGCGCGGGCATTATTTTAGGAATCCCCTTCCTAAATCAACATTCCTCGTTCAAACAAAACCTTGGAGGGCCTCGACTTGATCTCGAAGTATGCTATCTGGCTTCTATGATTTCGGATCCTCCAAGTGTTTTGGCCAATTTATCATTGGATTGCAGACCAGTCATTACGAAGTTACGCAAATTTAAATCGCCGGACTCTGAATTTATGCGTTCTGAAGTTGCCCGTATGCTCAAGTAAGACAACATCGAACAAAGTACACCTCCCTGTCGAACTCAAGTTCATTTGTGTTGAATTAATCAAAGAAGTTATTATTTAAATATTCTACGACGATTCGATGATTAACAAATTTACTTAATTGGATGCGTACCAATTACTCAATGTTGAAACATCGACCTAAATAGAGCTTATCATTGTCTTCCTGTTTAACCTTGAGGATCAAATTTACACTGCTTTGGGGGCGGATGGTTTAAACAGCGGTCTTGCCTGCTTACAGAGAATTATGGACTAATTCATTCGTAAAAATAATCTTTAGAACATGTATGCTTACCTAGACGATGTTATTATTTGCGACCACACGTAAGCGAAACATGATAAAAAGTTAAATAAGTTTCTCGAAGCTGCTGAGAAACATAAAATGACCTTAAATAAAAAAAATGCACCTTTTCAAATTCACCTTTACACCAGAATGAACTTTGCCCGGATCCTTCACGTCGTGCTGCTCTCAAGGATATGCCTGTACCAACCAGCCAAGAATCATTATATCGATTATTTGGATTGCTTGCATACTACACGCGGTGGGTTGCAAGATTATCCCAACGAATTCGTCCCCTAATTGATTGTCAGTTTCCACTTTCTGAAGAAACTACAAATGCAATCTAAGAATTAAAATTAGCTAGTATTAACGCTGTTAGGGCAAAAATTGATGGAAATCTTTCGTTTACACTGGAAACAGATGCCTCATATTGGGCTATTGGGGCCATTATGAACCAAAATGTACGTAGAACCCGTTACCTTTTTTCGAGATCCTTAAATTCCTCCGGGAGAAATCACTGCTCTATCGAAAAGGAGACCTACGCTATTACTGTGGCGATCAAAGGTGGTGCTATTTTCTTCTAATTCGTATGTTTACCCTAATTACAGATAAAATCCTGTATCTTACATGTTTGATTCACGTCATAAGAGTAAAATAAAGAACGAAAACATTGTTAGATGGAGTTTAGAATTTATTCCATTTTGCTACAAAAGTGTACATCGTCTTGGTTTGCTCACCAGAGCTTATGACGCCTTATCGCACATTCTCTGCTCAAGCATAGACCTCATAATAATCCTGTCGAGCTTCATAAAGATCTCTGTCATCCAGGGATTACACTATTTCACCATTTTGTTCGAGTACGGAACTTTCCTTATTCTTTCGATGACGTTAAACGAGTGGTGTCAGGGTGCAAAACGTGTTAAAGGTTAAAACCTCGATATTATCGCAAGAGGTTATCCATGCAATGCGCCCTTTTGATCGAATCAGCCTGGACTTTAAAGGGCTATTACTATCTTCTTCTTCCAATAAGTATTTATTAATTCTAGCAGACGAATACTAGCGTTTCCCTTTGCTTTTACTTATAAGGATACTTCTTCATCAACTCTTATACAGTGTCTTACTACTTTTTTTCTCTTTTTGGTTTACCAGGGTACGAGCATTCAGATCGAAGTACTTCTTTCATGTCTGCCGAACCAAAATCACTTTTGCACAAGAAAGGGATTCCAATAAGTCATTTAACACCTTACCATCCTAACAGGAGTGGAAAATGCAAGCACTATGTAGGATTTGTATGGAAAACTGTTACCTTGCCGTTGAACTCTAGAAACATGAGCATTAACCATTAGGAACACGTCCTACCGGATGCTCTATATTCCTTGCATTCATTGTGATGTATTTCAACAAACGCAAATCCTCAAATACTTTTTTCCCATTTTCGCGAAATATCACGGCGGGACTGAGTATATCTAGCTGGCTTGCTTAACCTGGTAAAGTAGTGTTATAAAAAAATGTATGGAATAGGGAAGAGCCCTTAGTACGCGAAGTTGAACTAATTAAAGACAATCGTAAATATGCACACGTCAGATTTTTAGACGGCCGAGAAGATACGGTGGCTATCTAAGATTTAGCTCCAGCCGGAAAAAGCCATTAAATGAGATCGAAGATATTCCTAATCTTAATGTGGATACAAAACCCCCTTCCGTGTCTTGATGCTCTTGTAAAAGTTGAAACTAAACCAGATCCTAATTCATCAAGTCATGATGTTTCTCATCCAGTTCCTCTTCCTGAAGCTTTCCCTGAAACTATTCGTCGTCGCTCATCTCGACATAGAAAGTCTGTTGAACGTCATATTGAAAACTACAAGATCCTGTAAATACTCGCATTAGACGCTTAATCTAGTATTTAATTGTATTTTAGACTTTTTCTTTTGTAGAGATGAAGTTTATATTAATTTAGTGTTGGGTTAAGAAAATGGAAGGGCAAGCCCTGGCTTTATATTATGGATACTCTTAATAACATTAAAACGGAGATTTTACCATAGGTCTTACTGATTAAAAGAGTAGCATGGCCAAAACGGTTTGCGTAGAAAAACCCTACAGATAGCACTTTCCAGCCAGAGCAGAGCCTCTGTGATATGGAACATAATGAATTCTCACTGTGGAGGAGAGTGATTAACTCTGCATCTAAAACCTAAAAACTATGACAACTAATACATGACGGTATTCGTTCGCAAGATTTAGTGATTTAGGAAAAAAAAAATTATTTTGGGAGATATATTCGTAAAAATTAGGTCATTTGTGTGCAGGAGACTTTTTGTCAATTTCACTGTATGAACCCGCCTGTGGCCTCGATGAAATTCTACAGGATAACACGGAACCGGCCACATGTCTTTGACAGAATCATTTGTTTTAGGTCCACGAAGGCCCTGGGTAATCCGGGCCTTTAGGTTGTATTTCGTATTTTAACTGGATTTGCTGTATATCCTTCAACAACTCTCATCGCAACATGTGAATAGCAAGCAGGCTCTCCATTTATATATATATATATATATATATAGTCTGGAAAGAATTCCATCCTCCAGATATTCTTATACACAGATATAATTGAAACAATACCTCTCTCTTCTAGGTGTAGAAGCATATGGTACAGGTTATCATCTGGAATATGGGATGTGAACTCATGAAAAATGAGAGTCTAATTCATCTCGCTCATCGAAAACTGGTTGTTGTAGAGTTTCTAGACTATGGATAAGGAATCTGGTACTTGAAATGCTCGCAGAATAACATTTCAGCTAGACAATCCCGAGAAAGCAATTGTGAACGACTTTGTTGCTGACATTGGGGCGGAGATGGTAGTCTCCACTCTGCAAGAATGGTCTTTCCATTAATTGAAGCATCTTATGTCCATTGGACAAAAGTATTGAGATTGTTCTTATAGGATTTTCAAGTGTAATGATTCTATATAGAGAATGCTTCATATTCTACCCACTAAAAAGGGAGAGGGCATCATTTCATGCTGCCAGAAGTTCAACAAATATAATCTAGGGCTGTGACGATGAGATCTCATGTACACGAAAAGATAGGCAAATGAAGCATATTTCGGTCAGCTGCTTTGTTTTGTAAGACGTAATCACTGGGGTAGGGAGTCATATTGCGCGATCACAGCTTGCACTCTAATTGCTGTCAGCTGTCTAGGATGATGCCTTTCCCTATGCAGATATAAACTTCAGAATTTTGATTATGGCCGCGCAAGCTACCGCTTTAGTACGATAAGAATGGAAGAAAGAAAGGACCCTTTCTTAATTTGAGAGAAAATGAAGGTACTTGGTTGCCTAGACAACGGCAAAAATATCTATTCCCTTACCTAAACGAAACTTTGTTTGTAACCTGAAGTGAGAAGATCTACTTTTTTAAGCAAATAGAAATATCCATGCTGGATTATGCAAAAATTCATATAACAGTCCTTTTAAGATATATCTTCATCTGGATTGGTCCGAGAATATTTTGCACATATTTGTGCATGAACCAACTTGTTATGTAGAAAAGATATGTTTGTCTAGCAGAATAGGTTGCAGTGGCGCCAACTACGCGGTAAAAACACAAGTGTCTTCACGCAATAATGACACGAATGTGTTCAGTTGGTACTGATACTAGCAATTACGCACCGTTTCAAGTAGCGTAACAATGTTGATAATAAAATAGAGCTTTTCTATGGTTTAAAAGAAGCTTCCGTACTTTCCACCTGTCGGTCTGACACCTCTTGCTTTATAGATTAGAGTGAGTAATTTACAAGTTCTCTGATATACGCAACAAATTTACCAAAGTTTGCCGTAAAGAGTTTTCTTACCTGTGCATCTGTAACATTATGATTCCAAAGGGCGCATAAAATGCAGGATTAGCCACTAAAGAGGTCATTGTCTGCTAAAGGAGACACACTTTTACCTACCTAGACCACAACTACACCGGGAAGATAAAGAAAAGTTGTTTCCTTCGGTAATTTCTTCCCTTTGCGGGTTATATCTTGTGTTTTCATTGTAACAGTGCTCATTAGTAAATTTTCCCCATATTAGAAAGCAAATACATGGGTTGCTAAATGAGCTCAGTAACTATTTGGTTCTAAATCAGTTCAGTACCATTGTGGCTGTAAATACAAATGTTCAATAAGAATGCTTTCGATGAAGCAAGGTACTGTATTCTCTCGTAAATATTCCAATAGAGATGATGAAAAATATCCAAACCTGAAAATCACAGGATATAATTCATAATCTAATCAATTTGCAATATACGATAAACATCATTAATATTACAGTTAGTCAGGATGCACAGAACCTAAAGTAAATTTTAACCGTACCACTTTCCTAAGGAAATCAACTCATATGTTTCCCGCTCTGACCCCACAAATTAAACCAAAATTGACTTTCTATGTATCTTCGTTTACTTATTTATATTTATCTATTTATTTTTTAAATGTAAGCATTATTCTACTTTATGTATTTTCTATGATAACATCAGAGTAAATGATAATTAAACTAGTTTTACATAAAATCGAAATTTTGGTCTTTCTCTACCAGTTTAAAAAATTTAAATATTTGGTTCAATAATGGACTGTACGACGTCCAAGATATTATTTGAGTACGGAGAGAAGAGAAACAAAACAAACAAGACTTTGTTTTCCTCCACCTAGTTATTTCAGAGGGGGGTTTATGTAATAAGCCTTGTCTATCATTTTTTTCTGGTTGTACACAATATATTTTAAAGATCTGAAGGACTTGACGGGGATTTTTCGTGTAATGGTGTTCTTTGTCAAATGAAGATTTGATTATATTTTGGGCTAGAAGCGGATTATGCAATTGTTATTCACATTCTAATTTTGAACATGATATCTATAAATGTTTTTGACGACTTTAGAGAAAAATTTTATGGTGGCATGGGCCTTACAGCATGTAAAGTTGTTTAGATTTCCAAGCGAATCAATATCAGAAGAGAGATTCTAGGTCAATCTTTAATATGCGAGATAGAGAATTTTCTGATAACACTGTCTAACAATGATTATTCAGTATATAAAGGTATGAAATATTTGTTTCCACGAAGATAAGTGGCAACAAAGGGCTTATTCATCAAAAGAAACTAATATGTCCTTTTTATACATTTCAGAGTGTGGTATTATAAAATATATTTTAAAAATAATGAAGATTTAAGAGTTTTTCAAAATTGCTGAAATCAAAACACTAGTCATATATTTTTAGAATATTTAGGTTGGACCTGTGAAGGGTCCAGCAGAAGTCAGTAAGCATTGCATGACTCCATTTTCCTTTATAACGATTTTCTATAGTAGCAATATCTTGGTGGAATCTTTCACCAGGCTCATCGCTGATGTCTGCTGGATTCTCTGGAAAGAAAGACAGATGGAATGCACAAAAATGTACCTTTAATGACGTACTACATCCCAAATCATTATAAGACTTAATCAAATTCTGAACAAGAATGTGGTAATTTTCATTATAGGTATTGGCATTCTAATTCTTGTTACATTTGCAAACCCTCAAGACTGCTAGTTGCTACCAATTTAGACTATCAAATTCTGTTTTGTTTAAATTTGTTGTTTGTTGATTTATCTTGTTTTAATAATTGAATTTAGTTTAATTCTTACATTCAAAGCGTGTCGTAGAATTAGGCAGTTATCGCCATATTCTCGATTCCTTCGTTTGTTCGGGGAAGGACTACCACAGCCCTAAATAATAATTGGAATTGAATTTCGTTTAGTGCCCGGCGTTTTTGTTATTCGAATACTTTAAATATGGTTGGCCGGGATTGGTCTTATTTAGTTAAGCTTTAGTGGTTGGAGGACTTAAACAAGAATTGCAAAAATAATCTTTAGTTACGCAACAAAACATATAATACAAATAATTATACTCTCTAGTTATTTATTAATTTAACAATGGGAAAATTATCCATAATTACCATAATTACTAATGCCACAAGGCCAAAGTAAATTATTCAACAACATAAAATTTTAAAAAAATTTCAGCACAGGCACATTGGGCCTCAGTTACACCAGATAGGGGCGTATATTTACAATAAGGGTCATAAAAAGGACCGAGAGATAGTTATACCTATGTACATGAAATAATCACAGAAGAATCAAGGTAGGCCTAAGTTTCATTGGGGCTAAAATTAACAGTGTTGCCACTAAGGCTAATCGCTATACAATCCTCTGAGCTTTTTAGATATGAAATTTTGATTAAAATTCCTGCAAAAATCGGTTCCTCGCATCAAACTACCCTTATTATTTGTTATGTTTTTCAAGTACGCCAGCGGCTTGTAATCTGTTTCAATGGTTAACTCTTTTCCTAATAAATAAGTTTTAATTTTTTTATTCTCCATACAATAGTGATGGATTCGCTGTCGATTATATCATAATTCCTCTCAAGCAGTAACAGCTTTCGGCTACCGTATGCAATGGGGAATTACTCGTCATTAGGTCCGTATTGGACTAATACGCAACCTATCCCATCGTTGCTAGCATCTGTCCTGATGACAAAAGGCTTGACTGGATTAGGTAACCACAGGATCGGGGCAGACGCGAGTTTACCTTTGAGTTGATTAAAGCTGGCACCTAAAGATGGGGTCCAGGCCAGTCGATCGGGGTTTCTCTTCTTTAGGAGATCGCATAAGGGAGGACAGCGAGGCAAAGTTCGGAATAACTCCTGTAGAAGGAGGTAGACCACATAAATGACCTAAATTGCCGTTTGTTAACGGGTAGTGGCATTCTCGCGATGGCTTTATTTTTTCTTCCAGCGGGTCTAATCGTTGGTTTCCTATACAAAATCCTAAGTAGTTGATTGTGTCGAAGGAAAAATGACACTTGTTTAACCTGATAGTAAGATTGTGGCTTCTCAACTTTTGTAGTAGAGAATGAAGGGCAGTCAGGTGAGTTTCACAATCGTTCGTGGCAAAATATACTCGTATGTTATCAAAGTAGAAGGACACATTAGGCAATCCGTCTAAAATTTGTCTTATCATCCGGTTGTAGTTACTACAAGCGTTGGCGAGGCAAAGGGAAGCCTTCTAAACTGCATTAACCCCTTTTCGGTAGGAAATACAATAAATCTCCTTTGCACTGTCCTTTAGAGGAATCTAATAGTACGCTTTGCATAAATCCAGTTCCCAAATATACTTCGCTCGTTCAAACAAGTGCAGATTTTGGTCAATTAGTGGAATCGGCTCCGCGTCAAACACGGTGACCGCGTTCAATTTCCTAAAGTCAATACACATTTTGTATGACTCATCCGGCTTTCTTACCATGACGACGGTGGAACAATAGTCGGATTTGGAAGGCTCAATGATTTGCAACTTTTTTTCTAAAAAAAAAATTTAAGTTTCACTCTAATCACCAATTTCTGTTTCATTAGGTATAAAAACAATGATCGCCAAATATCGTGCAATTTAATTAATATTTAGGGGTGCCCCTGGAATGTTTAACATTTACTTTAATATTTATGAGAGAAAAACAATGCCTTTTGAATAGTTTTCGGTTAAAAGCTGGATCTCGCCAAAAACTTCGTGTCCTAATGGATGTTCTAATTATAAAAACATTTTGATCTTGTAAATTTTTTTATTATCTTAACAGGAAATGAGAAATCGCACAGAAAAAGGAAAAAAGGAGAAAATATTCATTAATGCATTAATATGAATTCAAGAATATTTAGTCTTTTTTAAAATAAATGCATTGCGTATATTTTTCTTAAGTATTTGTGAATGAAAATAGTCGCTGTGTTAATTAACATGCTATTTGCACGGTTACAATTGATTGTTAAATTGTAAGAGTTCAGCCATAGCAAATTGAATGGCTGCAACATTCAGTTAATTTGATATGTTACCAGGAAACGGGATGTAAACGCACTCTTACTTGTATCCCACCAACCTCTTTTCCCAACAAACACCCATTGAAAGAAGTTAATTATTTGAGACCTAGCGGGCCGGCTCACTGCGGCCTGTCACTGAGTAGCTCCTATACTATTACTGCCACTCATTGATGCTGAAGCAAGATTTTCTTCTTGCTCTCAGGCAACTTGAGTCTGTGCTCCGAAACTACTTTAAGCAAAAACTAAATCTAATCTTCATCTCGTGTTGAATGGCAATTGTATATTGTATTGTTGAATCAATGCAATCCTTCGTTCTGCATTGCCATTGACAACCTTGAGGTTAGAAATGACAGACGAGGCTGTCTTAAAATCAATGTTGCTTTTCCAAGTTTCTGGGTTAGAGCGTAAGAAGGTATGTGGCAGTCTCAGCTTTGTGAAAGGGACATTGAATTCTTACTAAAGAAATTTTATAGCTTGGATGATGAAACAGAGTCCTCTTTCAAATTGATCCGCTTTAGGTTTTTTTGCACCTTCCTTATTTAATATGGCTTCAACCATGGCTCTCTTTGTATTTGTTGAGACCAGAGGATCAAACAAAGTCATTATCACAATTTCCTCTGACAGATACCAGAGGTATGTGACTTTAGCTATAGTCTTATTGTGGTAACCAACCATGGTTTTTAGCATCTCAAGGTCTTGATGGGGAGCAACTGCTCCCAAAGGAACCCGTATCCATGCCTTGACATACAGAAGTACAACGAAGATGCAGATCTCACGAAGTCCTTTCTCTTCACGACGATTCAACTTAAACTGTGTTCTCAGCATCCATACCTTCAATGAGTAAATTGCTTTACTCATTCATCTGGCTTGGTGCATTGTCCCAGGAGTTAGCAAATAAAACCCTCAAGGAAGAGTGCCTTCCATGAAGATCAGAGATAACTCTACAAACTCACGGTAGTCATCTCGAAAACTAGGACTCTTATTCATGAGAACATATTCAAAGAAAGCTGTTTGGTTGTCTTTAATATTAATCAGAAACTGTCCCACCTCGGTACTGTCGGCTCCGGTGCTTATTGAACCTGGACCATGATCAATGGTGTGCCAGTGTGTTTTAAACCTCTTGAAAACCAGTACTTCAGGGCCAGACGTTGGACCCATTAAGGCGGTGAACGGTGCTCTAAGGACGAGCTCAAGAAGATGGTGGCGGCAGGCCGGATGCAAGAGATCTCTCTTCAACTGCTGTTGCAGGATGGCACAGGTTTCGGGAAACTTCCCTGTATTGGTGGTTGTGGTGTCGAATCCCATTCCTACAACCTGATCTTCCAGGCCCCAGTCTCTCAATGCTGATAAGACAGCATTTACTTGCTCGCTACCTGTCCCACTCCTGAGCTTGGCAACACACAAGAGCTGACTGCTACCAATACCGGTTATCAGAACTGGAAGCCTCTCCACATGCTGATTTCCAGTGAGATCTTTCATCAACTTTCCATCCCAGTGCACGATGAGTGGAACATCTTAAAGCTCGTCTTTAAGTCTGGGTGTAGCATGGTTTCGGGTACGATGTTGTATTATCTTCCGGTGAATGGATCTCTGATTTATGTTTAAGTATTCAACATTATAACCTAAGCTGGAAGCTGTCTCTGCAAGAATGAATGTTGCAGCTCTTGATGCCGTTTTAGTCCAGTCAAGGGCAGCAGCTAATGTCGGCGTCACAATATTCCCCACGCGTGCGCGCTTAGAGGGAGGCGGAACTGGCACGGAACCGCTCGAGAGTGACTAGGAGCTGAGCTTTCTGTTGAGGCATTAATTGTTCGCTGATTTTGAGCTACTTAAAGGGGTCTTCGTTATCTCTGGCACGGGAAAAGGGTTATCCTTGTCTTGCTCGACGTATGCATTTTGGATAACCCCCAGGGGAACCAGGGAAAAATTTCTTGTTTGTAATAATTATACGGCTGTTCGTGTTTATTTAATCTAAAATTGAGTGCGTGCAATTGATTCAGCTTTACCGATTGAAATATTTTGCAAAAGGCAATTAAAACACACAAAATTTAATTTGCTCACATTACATGTATAGATTTAACCAGAATCAGAAAAATGAATTCATGATAAAAAAGTGAAAACTAATAGAGAGATTTTAGAACGTTGAGGAGACTATTTTTATGGCAAGCAGTAATTAGCGTTCATAGGCCAAGATAAATCAACAGATTCTGAAAATATTTTTTTTTCTCAAATAGAATCGAAAATGAATTAATTAATTGCATGGGCCAAGTCCTTAGATACGTTTTGAAAGATTGTAATGTTTGGGAAAGATTGCTTTATCTTATAGGCACAAGCGGTTATCGTAAGATCAAAGGTTTATCTAGTATAGTTTTTAATTAACTAGAAGAACTAAAAATGGGGCAACGGATTCTCGCTCGAATTAATAATGGTGCAAGTTTTAGGTCGAACAAACTGAATACACCACAACAAAGGTCAAAGATAAATACCTCACTAGATTTCTATTTACTATATAGCCCATAGATTAAATTTAGTTGTGTCACAATTAGTTTAGAAATATGAGAGTTTTATATATTGCTTTCAAAGTTTTTTTTTTATTATCTTTTGCAAAGTCAACTAAACGCGACCATCTTTGAAATCCTGAAATTAAAATAAAACAATTTCCAAAGGCTGCATAAACTGGTTAGAAGTTTATTCACTCTTTGGTTTAGATTGTCCTTGAGTACCATGAGCATCTTATTGAATAATTCAAAATCATCATTGACAACTCTAGCAAATGCGACAATAATTGTAGCCAAGCATTTTTTCCAAACTAGAAGTGGGTTAATTCAACATTTTCTTAAATATATTTGGCGATATCTTTAATTATAAAACAGCATTATTTGACGTTTTCCAAATAAAACATTTCACAAAACCCACGGTATTTGTAAAGTAAAGGAAACAGTGTCTTATAACATATAAATAGTGTCAAATAACATATAAAAAATTAATTTTTTGAAATTTGGTAAACTGCTGATTGGCTTCATCCTTACATCAAACGAAAAAGAAATGTTCTATTAAAAAATCAAAGAAAAATCTAAAATAATTTTACCAAATTATTGATTTATTTGATTCGCGAGCAGATTGAGGTGAGATTTCAAAATCTGAAATAACATTTTTTGGAGGTTCTTGATACAAGAAAACAAAACAGTCTTTCTTTAATCATCTCTAACATAACTCACAAATTCAGTTGGAGAGTTTTATGATTACCAAATGTTAAAGAGTGAACTTACAATTTTATATAATGTCAAAAAACCAGAAGAAAAATAGTTGATAAATAGCTTAGTATTTTGCGTGACAGTGAAATTAGTGCAGCCTTATTACAACTAACAAAATAGTGTGAATAAACATTTACCCTACCGACAACAAGTGCTTAAGTTAAGCGATCCTTTTTGAAACTAAAAAGAATACAAAAATTATACCAAGAATATGCAAGGACAAAAGGGTTTAAGCAGTTTGACACAAATTGCAGTCGAAAAAGGCTCCTTTGAAAAACAAGAAAAAAAACATGTTTATGAAAACCTAATAAATAAAAAGGAAAGAATAGAATTAGCACTCAAATAAAAGAATTATGAATATATTTTTTCAAGTATTACCAAAATTCGAATTTTAGAAGATCGGCATTATATTTATTTTAAAATTTCAGTAAGTATTTTATGTTCTTTCTAAATGAAACAAAATTCTTTCTGAAACTTTATGAAATTTTATGACTTTATAACACTTTAAAAAAACTTCCTAAGAGGTGCAGAAACCGTCGTCCTTCAATACTTGTACACACCTTCCTTAGCTGGCCTAGAGTAAAAAAAAAGCTGGCAGTGTTAAATAGAGCGATCTTAGCGGCTAAAGTTCCTTCAAAATAATTTGATCACCAGACACCTCTTGGAGTAGCGCCATGGTGGCGCCAAAATTGTGTGCTGGAGCTCCCTCTTGTTGAAATTAAGCATTATTAATTTCTTTTTAAGTAAGTTGGTTTAGATTAATAATATCTGATCAATATATCTCGGTGTTCTTAAAAGGATCGGTCCACAATACGTTTTCTCGAAATTACTATCTATTCTCCCACCTTTTTAGTATTTAGAGCCTTCCTTGCATCCAGTGTTTATTCTCAATGTTCCATAACCTTGTGTTTACAAATTTAATGTTTCTTGGCAGAAGAAGAAAAACCTCATCGCTGTAAAAACACTCATCCAGCCATTCAATTACTTTTTTAGAAACAATGTTTTTGCAGCACTCACCCGAGAGGAAAGTAAACAGTTGAAATAGGTGACGGGGATAGATTTATGTTGGAGTTGGTTGTATAATTAGGAAAATGCTAAGGGAACAACTGAGTTGTAACAATTATGAATAAGGGTACGAGTTTTAATGTGAATGGACTCAATGATTCTTGAACAATTTTCATTTCTGTTACAACACATTATTTTAAATGTATTAATATTTATGTAAGCTTTAAATTAAATAATATATTCGATTAGGGAAATTTTCTTTATAGTTAAAAGGCTTATCACTACGGAAAGGAATGCTTATGTGTCAGGAAAAACTTGCGGGCAAAAAAGCCAATCGTGGTGCCTATATAATTTCCTTGGAGACACAGAGTAAAAGTGAATCCATAAACATAACGAATGCACATCTCTAAGGGAGGTATATATTTAGTTGTTCCAAATACATTGGAAGGTTTTTCGATTCACTTTAAAAGTTGATTTGGGTTGCTATTTTTGGAGTGCTTCATACAAAATTTTATATGCTCAATTATTAGAAATAAATTTCTTATAATTTATTTCAAATTAAAAATTCGAAGCACATGAGTGTGCATAAGCAGAAGAAAATGGTGATAGTCTGGTGGTCTGCTATTGGTGTTGTCCATTGCAGCTTTCTCGAAGCTAATCAGAGTATTAGAGCAGAGGTTTACTACAAACAACTCTAAAAATTCATGTTTACTTGGGAAAAATGAGATCTGCAATAATGAATTGGCGTGCCTCAATTCTGCTTGACGACAACACACGGCCACATATTTCCAGGATGATGCTACAGAAACTCACTGAATTCGGATACGCGACTTTACCACATCCTTCATGTTCTCTTGATTTTTCACCGAGTGACAAACAATTTTTTCCAGCTTCTAGACACTTTTTTGTCAACAAAACTTTCAAGTCCAAAACTGATGTGTAAGTTGAATTCAATGAATTCTTAGCATAAAAGTAAGTGAAATTTGATCTACGAGGCATAAATGATTATGTCTATCGATGGCAGAGATGCACAGATGTTCATGGATCAGACTTTGACTAATTTTGACATAGGATGTGTTAAATTTTTCAAGAATAAATGTTTGTTTCTGAAATCGGTCAATATTTTTCAAATAATGAAAGATTTATTGATAAGGCAATTTCATACATTAAAGTTATTAAATATGAAAAATTAATGAAAAGTTAATGTGAAATAAATAATATTTAGAAGATTTTAAACATTGTATAAACGATGGGCACCTGAATATTGGCTAATAAAAATCTTTGAAATGAGTATATAAATTAGTGCATTTGGATAAGATTTGTTTTCAAAAAATGTTCTTATGAATTAAATTTATTTCTGCATCATTAATAAGGCCATGAACTCTTTCGACAGAACTCGCCTAATAAGATAAATCACGGAGTTTATATGATTTATCTTATTGATACCTAGTCCAGTAAAACACTCTAATCTATCATTGATGATAGTAACCTTGGACGATCGTTTTAATTAAAATCATTAAAAAGTAAGTTTTTCTTGCGGTTGCCATTGCACATTTAATATATTGATGAATAAATTTAAAATTATAAAAGAAGTCGGTTCCGTGTTCCTGTTCATTAAATACAGCGAGATACTCATCTAAAAACCTTTGTTAAAAGAGCGGTTCAAAAAGACAATTTAGGAATACTTTTTTTTCAAACTCCATCAGAAAAATAACGGCGCCCACAGGAGCAATGAGGGAACCCATAGCTACTTCATCCAGTTGTTTCTAATTTTTTACTTCGAAATTTATGAATAATTATGGAAAATTATTTTAGTTACAATTGTGAAAACAGAATCGCAGATAATTTCTATAGTTTAATCAAAAGATACGTTTGTGAATAAATATCTATCTATCTATATATATATATATATATATATATATATATATATATATATATATATATATATATATATATATATATATATATGCAGATACACCCACAAAGGAAAAGTGAAAAATGATTCCGAGCGCTTTTGTCTTTATTCTTGCAGACCTTTTCAAGGAATGAACAGGAGGCTAGACATATATTGCCTTAAATAGTGAAAGCGAGTATTAGACTACCGACCTCTGAACCTTAATTAGAGGGGTATAAAATCCTGAAACAACTTTATTTAAGATTTTATGTATGTAGTGATGATGACGTCTAGTATCAGGAAACCAGAGCTGAGTTTAAAATTTGGGAACGTGTTAATGGAGATACATTCTAATATATTTCGCGAAATATAATTATGCATTTTATGACTGATTTGGCACTGCTCCAGTTAATGCTATGGTTAAGATTGTACATATGTAGAAATAGCGCAAAGTGTTCACTGTGATTACGTACATTGGCTTGATGTTGCTTAACTCGGACATCCAGTTCTTTCCCGGTTTGTCCATAATAACATTTTTGGCAGTTGTTGCAGACTATCGAATAAACAATGCCAGTTCGGGGGGGGGGGATAATTTTTGACAAGGAATCGTTTTTCAATTTTCTTTTGTGGGTGTATCTGCATAACTTTGACTCACGTAAACTTTGAGAGCTTTGTTCATATATATATATATATATATATATATATATATATATATATATATGCACTATTGTTAAATCTGATGATAGATTCCAAATATGTAAATAAAACCACTGTGGAGAGCGTAGTAGTTTATTATCTCGAGACCAGTTTCGGCATGGAGTTTGTCATGCCAACCTCAGTCGAACACTAACAATACATGCAGTGACCCTAAGCGTACAATATATATATATATATATATATATATATACAGAGAGAGAGAGAGAGAGATATTGCCCATCTGAAAGGTTAAAGTTGGGGATTTCATCTAAATGCAGCCCCTACGTCAAAGATGTAATCTTCAAAGATATCCTTAATGAACTTAAATTCACGCCCCCTGATTAGGAACTCTAATTGGATCTCTGTAAACTATAGATATATATATATATATATATATATATATATATATATATATATATATATATATACATATATTCTACGCTTGGTGTGACTGCATGTATTCTTAGTGTGCGACTGAGGCTGGCATGACAAACTCCATGCCGAAACTGGTCTCGAGATGATAAACTACTACGCTCCTTTTTATTTATATATATTTATATATATATATATATATATATATATATATATATATATATATATATATATATATATATATATATGTTTAACACCACTTTTTAAATAAATTAAAATATCGAACAGACGATTCTACAAGTCTATGAATCTTGAATTCCAATCAAGACAGTATAAGTAATAGAGTCGAGAATGGAGGTTTTGCACGCCCAGAGTAGAGCATGTGATAGAAATCAGTCGTACACTATAATGATCAACAAATATTAATGAATGTCCTCCAAAGAATACCATATAAAGAGCTAACTTCTGTTTTTTATTAGTCAAAACAAGGAGGCAGAGTTAAAATCACCTATGAATTGATAGATGGAACTTAATGAACTCTTGATACAAGATGGTATTTATGTGTCCGATGGTGGATTAAGTATGTTCTTTTGGGTCCCTTTGGAGGGATCTCGATGTAAATGCTTATGGTATTGCACAAAGCATGCCTTGCATGGGATATCTATATCAGATGTATTCTTCGGAAGTGAGAAAGTTCTAACCTGTATTATACACGTACACAGCTAACATGGAAAACACTGGATAATATAAAAAAAGTAAACTCAATGCTTTTAGCAGCAAGTTGCCAGCCACTTATCAAAAATGTTAGACATAATTGTAGGACAAACACAACCAGCCAAAGAGATCATAAACAGCAGGATTAATTGCAGGAAGAAACAGAACAGAGAATGCGAGTTCAAACGACTCATAGTTGATGTCCTATTGGAACTCCAGAAGCAAATTGAAGACTCCCATCTTCGCAAAGAGAGAAAAACAAAGAAAAATAAAGGTATGGAAACGATCAAGAGAAACAAATTGACCCTCCATCACCAAAAAAAAAAGCAGTCTCTAACAGGGGCCAAAGTTTAAGAAGAGGTAGTTTCTATATAAAAAACTGCATGGAGATAACCTAAGAATCATAAGTATAAATACTAATGGATGGGCAATAAAAAGATTAAAAGAGTGTAGTACGAGAAACATTTTTAGGAACATCGATGCAGATATAATCCTCATTTCTGAACACGGAGTTTAAACCAATAGTCAAGTAAAAAAATATGGAACTATTGACTGTTAACAGTAAATCTTTCAGAAGAACAATATAATGGAACAGCGATTGAGCTTAAAGAGATGTGGCATTATCCTTGATACACTGGTAATTGCCAGGGGTTATCAACTCTGAGGTGCTTCCTTTAACGTAGTCTGACCCTCGGTATGAAAATCACTTCGGCTGGGTAGAGGAAGTACGTCACATAGCGGATCCAGAGAGCAAAGTCGGCAGTAGAAAAGATCTTTACTTTCAGGGACCTCATCAAAAATATTAAAATAAAAATATATATGGCGCTCATCAGATCAACCAGCATTTATCACTCGGAAGTCCTCTTCAGAGTTTCAGTACAAAACAAATGCATGTAGATTCTCACCGGAAAACGAGGGATGAAGAAAGTAGAGAAACATAATCTCCACAAGGCGGCAAAGATCAAACCGCTTAAAATATTACTAAAGAAAAGAGCAACATCGATGAAGGAGAAGACGACGTAAAACACCACCGACGAGATAAGAGCTCTCAGAAGAAAACCAGCTAGGTTCATGCCATGCACGATTCCATGGCAGTGTCAAGAGGCTTTAAAATAGAGTCGTCTTATTCTATAAATCAAAAGATGAACTAAAGCCGAAGTAAAAAAGCTGATAAAGACCATCAAAATAACTATAAATTGACTACACCTTATCTAAAACATAACACGAAGAAGACAAAAATTAACCGAACAACCCCAAGCCAAAAAAGAGCCTTAACAAGAAGTTCCAACAATGAATCTACAAGAAATAAATTAAACTAATTAAATATAAAGATGTACGTATAGAAAACAAAGTCAAATAAAGGAACAAACAAACGATAACAAGAAAACAAACAAATTGAGATGTAGTCACAAGAAAAGAGATATAAAACGAATAAATAAATTCACATAATGGAACTAAAAAAATCATAGTTCACGAAAAGAAAAACTAAGCTAAAAACAAACAAAATTCCAATGATAGAACGCCAACTTGTATATATATATATGTATTTATACGCCCAAAGAAAGAAAAATTGGTATCACAACACTAAGGTAACCATTGAACGCTTAAGAAAGAAAATTAGGCATATAAAAACTGAAAAAATCTAAAACTATTTTTAAACGTTATATGAAAATGAATAAAGGAGTTGGATTCGAACCTGTGTCCTCTAGCGCTCATCACTATTAGGACTACGATGCTAATCAAGTGAGGATGGTAGCTCAGTACAGGAAAACAACAATGAACTGAATCAGCATCAACTAATTGATAAATTATCCAATTTAAACTATTCACATCTGTTTCTCATAGGAGATTTAAATTACAGGAATATTCACTGAAAGAACATGTAAACAGCCGGAGCATTCTCAGATCATGATGAATATAGATTTCTGGAAAATGTAAGTGATAACTACTTGTTTCTACATGTGATGAAACCAAAACGTCTCAGAGCCAACGACCAGGTATCAGTCCTGGGCCTTATATTCATGAATGAGGCAGAAATGATGGAGGGTGATGAAATAATGAGCCAACTGGGAAACAGTGATCATTCAAAAATATTTTTTTTCAAATTTAGGTATGACTTAGAAAACAACGACAAAGATAGGAGGATTTGGTATTAAACAAAGGAATATACAGGGAGATGAAAGAGATACTGAATATTGACTGGGAGGAGGAGTTTGCCGGTTATGAAAATGATGTGCAGGCGGCAAAAGGAAGATGCATACTAATAAAGTCAGTATCAGAGTTAGCTAAACAACAAAAACAGAAACACTCTATACATCTTAACAAGAAAACTAGAAAAAAGCTGAATAAAAAAAGACCAGTTGTACAAAAGATAAGAAAGAATAGAAACGAAGAAACTAAACCGGAGTACAATTACATAAGAATCCAAGTGAAATATTTAACAAGAAAAGCCAACAAATGATATAAGAAAAGTATCGCAATGATGGTAAAACAAAATCAAAAGGAAGTTTGGCATTATATTAGACATAACACATAGGCAAAGAGAAATAATGCATAGCTCGAAACAATGAGATGTGGTACCACAAGGAGAGTAGTAAATGATAGTAATAAGACCGAATCACTTTCAACGTTTGTCTCGAACGAAAAGGGAACTGTGAAATCAGCAGGACCAGTACCGTAAATAAAGGAGCAAGTACTACAACAATTCATTACAAATATTGATATAACTGAGGAAAAGGTCCGGGAATTGCTAAAAGACTTGGACATCAATAAATCACCAGAAGTAGATGAAATACATCCGAGGATACTGAAGGAACTTTCAGTGCTTTGCATGACCACTAACTCTAATTCATCGAACTTTCCTTCAGACTGATTACCTCCCTGAAAAATGGAAGCAGGTCAGTATAACAGCGATATTCAAAACCGGTAAAACAAGTAATCCAGCCAATTAAAGGGCAGTAAGTTTAACATCCATACCATGTCAAATCCTTGAAAAACATGTGCTTGTGAGAGAAGGAATATTACAGGACATAAATTCGAATAATTTGGTCAGTAGTCAGCAATATGAATTTGTCTAGAAGTGATCCATCCCGCTACACTTATTGCAAGTCATGGATATCTGGACTCAAGCTCTGGAGAACAGCCTCGAAATTGACCTGGTGTACATGGATTTTATGAAAGCATTCGATAAGGTTCCGCACATGAGACCCATCAAGAAGGTCGAGAGTTTTGGAATAAAAGGCCATATGTTAGTAGGAAGGATGTTAGTAGTGGTATACCGCAGGGCTGCATCGTAGGTCGTCTATTATTCGTCCTCTACATAAATGACTTACCGAATGTGGTATCATCAGAGATATACCTAGATTCTGATGTCACAAATATCTTTAGTAAAATCAGGTGGGCAGGTGATAAAAGAGTATTCCAAACTGACTTGCATGCCATGATGACTTGGTCTGAGAAATAGCTCTTCAAATTTCATCCTGATAAATGTAAAGTCATGACGTTATGTAGTTACAGGAAAGTCACACTGAACTATATATTAAATGGAGTAAACTATCAATGTTATATATTCACTACAACCTCTGCAAAGGATATCGGTGTCATCGTAGACCAGAACCTTACATTTAGAGATCATATAGCAGCAAAGGTCAAAAATGAAAATAAAATCATAGGCATCCTGAGGATTACCCCTGATCACATGGACTGCAATATGTTCAAAATGCTAATATAAGAAACCTCTTCTGGAGTATGGAAATGTAGTCTGGCATCTTTATAAGGCCAAAGATGTGGGGAAGATAGTGAGTGTCCAGAGGAGAGCCACAAGGATAAAACAGGGTATTGCAGGATTTAGCTACGAGGAAAGGTTAAGAAATTTGAACCTGCCCCACATTAGAGGACATAAGAATTCGAGGGGACATATGCGAAGCCTTTAAGTTCAACCATCAGATCTATGACAGCAAAGTAGCACAGATCATCCCCATGCGAAGACAAGAAAGGCAGTCAAGAGGGAACACAATGAGGATACAACACCACTACTCAAGACTCAAACTGAGATAAAACTCCTTTGAACCACGGAGGACGGCTCTGTGGATCGATCTCCCTAATCATGTTGTGACCTTACCTAATGTTAATGATTCTGAGAGCTGACTGGACAAATATTGGAAAAACAAAGTAATCAAATTCTCTTATAGAGAGGCACCCCTCTCGAAAAGTTCAATTGTCATCAAGGAACAAAATGACTTGGCCCACAAAGACTTCACCAAGACCTAATGCCAGAAACTCGTTTCTGTAAGCATTAATTCCCTAAGCTGAAGATATTAATGTTCCTAAGGAACAAAATTACGATTCCAAATAACACAAATCCTTTTTTCAATATTTTGGTTAGTAATGTACATGTGTACAAAAGAATAGGAAAAATGGTTATTTGCTTTTGATTATAATTTGTATAACTTGCCATAGAATGCCCCCTATGATCAACTAATAAGAAATACATAAAGTTTCAATTTACCAGACAAATAGAGACAAATTCCTAGTATAAAAAGGAATGAAATCAATTATTCTTGCAAAATAAAAGAAATCATAAAATATCTTTGTTAAACCAAAGGAAGTTTAAGTTCAAAGCAATCTTCATACCATTACAGAGAAAACTTTTGAACTCAAAAATGTTTTCAAAGAAAATTCCTAAAACTTTTGCATCAATCTTTGGCTTGAATCCTCTCTGTGTAATGGATGTCTAATATATAATTTTTACTTTATAATGCAAGTAAATAAGATCGAATGTGATTCTCTAAGACAATTAATTTGATGTTAGGTTCCGTACCAAAATGGTAACTTAGGGAATGTAAAATAGTGCAGAATTAAGCCTGAATGATAACCCTTTGGCTCTAGGCAAAGGGAGATTCTACTCGTACAATTATTCTAACTTACATAAATTTTCATGATCGCTATTCTAGAATTTTCTCCCGTCACATTTTTTTATTTGCACAGATGTATTCAAAGATAAATATAATAATGATATCCATTTAAAATATGCCTTTCTGCTCTGTCTAGAAAATCTAAATTTATTATAAGAATAATTCTAGATGTTCTTTCCAAGTATGATTTAAATTGCTGAAAATGTATATTTATTTCAATGTCTACCGCCCATTGAGTCACTTCTCCTGATCAGTAATGAAGTTTCCATTGCACATTTAAACCTGAGGGTCAAAATGAGCCAGCTTTTCTCTCCAACAAGGTAGAACGGCAGGGTTCAAAACCCTTTATTTATCTTTTCTTTTGAAAGTAGCTCACTGAGATCCAGAATTTCGGCATTTTACCCGAGTAGGATTTCCCTCTCTATCTCTTTCACTATACATATCCAAGTACCACATTCTCTTGTCAGTTTCTTAGAGCAGCCGTACGTTTTGTCATTTCCCCCAAATTTAAAAACCAAGTACTTTAGCTTTTTCATTGCCTGGCTCACTCTGGTGTTGAAGGCACTCAATCTATTTCAAATGCGCACGAAAAAATTAAACAAATCTCGATTTAGGTCATTTTCGGTGCCGAACTTAAGGCTAGGTGCTGTTCATATAGACTTCATTATGCCCTACCCTCAAACTCATTATATATCGTGGATAGATATACTAAATAGGTGGAGGTTCTAACCTTGCTCGCTTAATCCGCTGCAAAATTCATTCAAGTGATTACACAATGATAGGATGCGCTGCACTCACCATGATTTCACATCTTGTAATCCGTGGGGGAATAGTGTTGTGAAGTCTTTTCATGCTACGCTTAAACACTACATCTTTGCAGATTTCCCACCTGATCAATGGTATAATAAATTAGCATAGCTGCTTTTTTCTCATCACTCTCAAACTAAGGTACACTCTTGTATCTCCATAGCAAAGGCATTATAACAGGAATCTATCCTTCTTCAGTCTACACTCCTAAATCGGGAGATGCCCTATTTCCCTCATTGAATTCGCATAAGCCCTAAAAGCTAACATGTAAAAGTTGCTACCCAAGTCATCGCGCAAGCTCCCTCACCATCCTAAGTTGCACATACCTAATGATCTCTAAACTTGCACCTATATGTGTGTTAGAAACATTAAAAGCCTCCTGAAATTCACACTAAAGTCTGCAGTCGACACGCAGACGCAGCCCTTACCCATTCAGACCAAAAAGCGCTCAGAGTTCATTTAAACGACATTCCTTTATGGCACACACAGACCTTCTCACACAGCAATCTATCGCGAAAAAATTTGGTACTTCCATGACTGGCAAAACTTGCCAAAATCACTCTCTGCAAGACTATTTTAGTGTTTTTTCATCGCTTCGACACTCACAGCCTCCCTCTCTCTTCGCCAAGTGACAATTGTACTGTCAAATTTCAATCTCTGTATTCACACGAGCTGCAGCTATTTACGTTAGTAATCAAGAAGAATTCTTACATAAATTTTAAATAATATATTACATAATTGGAATGTGTTTGTATAACCAAACGCTCAACTAGCTACCGGTAGCCAAAACTTTAGTTTTAGGTCACTGTGAAATATAGTTATGTAGTTTATTTCTAATTATGTTCTTTATAAACCCCTTGAACTGACTGGTTTTGCTATTGACATAAATAATTCTCTCCAAGTATTAAAAATGCCTAATTGGAGTGACAATATACTCTAAATCTAATGCCTAGACTAGACACCGCTTGTGTCAGCCTTTTCTTTGCCACTGTGTGCCAAAACAGACGGGCAGCAACGTAACTGGATGGCGATTTAGGAATATGTTAGCGAGTTAGCATATGTACGAGGTCAAGATAACGTATTTGCTATGACGGAACGTCAATTCAATCCAAATTGACTCATTTGACCTCTGATCTCTGGCAGCAGCACCGAAAAATGAAGAAGAAATGAAGTCATTATGGTCTGAATAAAAAACATTTCCTTTTCACTGAGACGCTCAACTGTGGTGAGAAGTAACATCTAAATACCCACGGCCGTTTGTGCCTACAGCTTGTGGTATGGTAATTTTCAAGCAATTACATATCATATTTCATCCTTAAGTTAAAGCATCTGTTCGGCTTATTAAGGCGAGATATTATGGGCCAAATATGGAGACGAGAATGCCTACGTCAATATTCTTACGTCAAGGTTCGAGACGGTGCACATTTACATCGTTGGACAACTGCAACCGTGCAGACTGCCTGGACAGTCCTATCCATTGCATAACCGCTACCTTCTGTCATGCATAGACGAACTACAAGGTGGATACAAGTATTACCGATCTCTGACATTAGTGCGTCAACGGTTGCTTTATACTTCTTAGATGGCTGCATTTCCAGATTTTGGGTACTATAATAGAGGTGCCCAATTCAAATTTGAGCTTTTTGAAGGATTATCTGCCCTCGATGGTTTTCATCGTCTCCGAACCACGGCGTACCGACCAACCACGAACGAGATTGTAGAGAGTGCACAAAGTACTCTGAAGAGTTCCATAATGGCTCGCTGGCAAGGATGGTTAATGGCCTTACCAATTGTTCTTATGTGCATTCGTTCCTCGGTTTCTTACCATTCACGGCTGCTACTTGGATAACCCTTCTCTGCTTGTAGTTTTTTTTCTTCTTCATTGAAAGGTGATTCAAAATCCATCAACTAATTAGCTAAAGCAATGTCACAGATCGAATTCATACAGCTTTCCGAAGGACACCTGTACTCGGTGCCAAAAATGGTTGTACCTAAATTCCTTCACTACGAGATGCAACGCATGTGTGTCCTATGCTGGCCCATTTCCAGTTATTGTCGCGATGAAAAAGTTTACAAACTAAAACATCCCAATGGTAAGTAAAAGAAACTCTCCATAGAGAGGCTGAATCCAGAAAAGTCCCGCTCATATAATAGCACAAAACAAAATGCAAATTCTTTAGCGAAAGATGGAAGAAGGATCTTGGCTATGTCGGAACGAGGAGCAAATAATTACACTAGGAGTCTTACCGAGGAAAATAGTGAAGAAAGACATTCGCCAGTTACTTTAACAAATAATAACAATCCGAATGTTTACACATGATCTGGTGGACGTGTAACGTTTGGGAAAGACACCTCATTTTGGTATTTCTAAGAAGTCGAGTGCCTGATAATAAGTTAGGTCAAAATCGCGCCATTATAAGTATAATTTCAGTTTCTCCTGCCAAAATTTATATGTGGTTAAAGATATCGTGTGGGGCACTCATCCAATTTAGACCAATACCATAGTTCAATAGAACGATAATTTTATGTAATAATGTACATAAAAAATTACCTCATTCCTAAAAATGTATAAGATATTGTAAGATTCCGAAAGTCAAAGGAAGTCAAAATCAATGTAAAGATATACATTTCTTAAAGACATATAAACTAATTTAGGATTCTGAATTCAATATAACTTACAACACTCAGTGTCTGGCAAGGGAGTTTTTCTCTAGTGCCACATTGCAAGGTGAAAATAAAATTAAAAATGAAGCCTCAAAAATGAATGTCATGTTTCCTATAAAGTCTCGAGATAGGGAGACAGATAATTATGCATATGCAATAATATAATAGAATTGTATATCATTTTATCATTAAATCATGTAGATACTGTATTTCGGTAAGGGCCCTATAGTCAAGAGTGAATTCAAGACACTTTCACACGGTCATACACTCACAAGACAAACGCCGAAGCAGGGGCAGTTATTGACATCGAGCTGAAAACAAAAAAGATACTGGATCCTTGTTTACTGTCACAAAACTTAAACACAAAACATACTTTCTATTCAAGCAAGCTCCGCACTAAATTTCATTCTTGGTCAACTGCGGGCCACGCTCACATTTTTCGACTTGATAAATAACCATTCAAAATAAAGTCTAAGGTCATCATTTTGTGTGATATTGGAAACATGGATTTCCTTTATAAAAGGTATGATTTAGAAGTATGTAATGAGTTTTACAATTACGAAGTAAAACTGTCCGCTGGAAAAAAATGAGCGTACGCTATCCGTAGACCCCGACATAAGTAAACACGCCTCAAAATACCAGACGCATCAAAAAAATTAATTTTTGCATCGGTAGCTTATCGAACATACGTCGGAATACGTGAATTCAACCAATCCTCTTATCCCAGCCTACAGCGTAGTACCCCTAAAAGCGCTACATTGAAGTTAAGCAACATTGGGTCTTGTTAGCATTGGGCCATGTTGTTTGGCTCACTCTGGTGTTAGACGCACTCACTCTATTTAAAAACCCTTTGTGTTTCCTCAATGCAACTTAACCGTTTCCTGGTCATAACATCATATAATTTGAAAGAAAAGGAAAGAGCAAGTAAGACTTAATTTCATTTGTGTGTGATATTGGAAACATGGATTTCCTTTATAAAACGTATGATTTAGAAGTAATGAGTTTTTAGGTTTACATTTTGCATCTTCGCCAAGTTTGTTTACGTTTCTGAATAATCTAACACATTTATTATAGAAAACAAATGATTAGTAACCGGATTTGTGTTGAAAATATTTGGTTATTTGCATATACATATGATATAAATCTACAGAAAAATCTTTTCCTGGTTTTCATTTATTATTTATGTTGTTATTTATTTATTTGTTTTTTTTCTTTCGATGTAAAAATAACCGTCATATAGAGAGAGGAAGTTAAGCCAATTAATGGGAAACATACTCGTACATTTGAGAGAGATAGTTCGTAGTTTATATTTGAAGCATTCGTAAATTTTAGTTTCCCTGTGTAATAAAAATATCGTGTCAATCAAACACAAAAACTTTAAGACTACCTGGACATAGATTGAGTATCTAAAAATTTGGGCCATTAAAAAATTATAGTTTTCAATTTGTAATAAATTTAATAAAATCTTTCTTGGTTACCGAAAAATATCTAGCAATAAAATAAGATTATGTATTATAAAAATTTTAATAGAACTGCCATGTTGATGTATAAGCTGATATTCAACGAAATCCGTTAAGATTAGGAGATTTGTAATTTTTTCCGAGCGTTAGGTTACAGATTCCTAGGCATTATTCTAAGACGGTAAGAGAAAGTCTGAAAGAGAAAACTTAGAAATTGCTTGGATCTTCATAAAAGAGTCGACTAAAAGGAAGAGATAAAAATTATAATAAATATCTGCTCGAGAATATAATAATTGCAATAAAACAAAAGAATATGATAAACATGGCATTTTTTTCTAAAACATGATAAATGGAAGCTCATAAGTGTGAGATGCATAGTATATACAAGGTTGCGTCGTATAAAAATTGAAAATTGACCCATCGTGAATCTATAAGGGATGATACAGCCGCTATGCCACTAGCATATTAATCCTAGGACATTAATACAAAGATACGAAAAATTATGATATGATTTATTTGTCAAAAACCCTTATGCGATAATATTTCTGTTGAGTAGGCTATCGCCTATCATAATTTTTCGTATCTTAGTCGACAGAAATATCATTAATAGAGGAGATTTTGATCTAAATATTTCATTAGCAGGTAGAGAAAATCAGATTTTTGTTGATGTGTGAAGGATGGAAGGATATCAGAAAAGTGGGGTGAGGTAGCGATTTACAGTAAAGTGTTTATTATCAACGCAGAATTACATGAGAAGATTAAGTCGTTAGCTAACGCAGGTGAAACGTTCCGCTGCAGGAAACAAAAGTTTTTGAAAAATGAATGGTTTTAAGACTTCGCAAAGGAGAAGGCATCATTTAAAGAAAGAAAAGGCACCGGATTTAATAAATTCGGCCCGTGAAAATCACGACAACAGAGGGAATAAGGATTGTGGAGAATACATCATACAGAGATTAAGAGTGCTATAGTCAGAGCCGTACAAAAAGTTGTAGTAAGGTAAGAAAGATATATGGTGTATGCTGAGATTATGAATCTAGAGAAACAGTGTGATTATTTGGTGAAACTTCGGAAGACCTACTCCATATTTTTAGTATTAAAAACAGTACTATTGATTTCGGTTTGGCGCGGAAAGTACATATATTGAAGATAGTCCACCTTGATGTGATTAAAAGTAAAATTTAAAACAAGTCCGTCTTACCTTCTCTTGACGTGAAAAGAAACCATGATTTTCATACATTGGCTGCACTTAATTCGACCGTATTTCAAACATTTGCAACCATGGGTGCAAGCACTTATAAACAATGTTGATTTCGAATTGTTTATAAGTGAATGATGGCGGCTTGTGATTCTTACGCATTTAGTTTGTTGAACTTTAATAATACTTTTGCTAATTTCCTCGGCCAATTTAATAGACTTTTGTATATCTCATGGCCTCATTTTGAAAGCGAAGCTTTGCAACAGATGTGGGAACGAAGCGTGGCTCGATTATTATATCCCCAACACTTGATAGTAAGTTTTGTTTGTCATTGGATTTAAACCTAATGCTCTGTTTCGGTAATCTTTTACATTAGCGATTCAGTTGTTTTTTTTTCCTTCCACCCAATAATGCTTCGTCCTTTGATACAGAATTTTTCTTTGTACTACTTGTTCGTTAGGCGCGAACAGGGGAGTTATGGGTGGCGTGGCCCTTCTCACATAATGGCAACACATAGCACGGCTCGATAACGGCTTTCAGTAACCAAACGCAGATACGAATTAGAACGCACATTAATGCGTGGTTGAACAAAACAGGAAAGCAGATATCGTTCAATTTGGAACGAAACAATAACAAAAACGCTAATATAAAAAATTACTAGGCTTTCAAATTGTTAATAATACTAGATGTTTTAGGTTAGGTTGTAGTAAAATCAGTACTCATTGTATATTTAGGTATTGCAATCATCGTTTATGGCTTCGTTTTGGCGCGGAGAGCAGTTATTTTTAAGATAGTAGCACTCCAAATAGAGTCTTTTCCGCGTCTAATCAGAGTCGTAAATGACGACTAGAATGACTACCACTGCTAGCATTAGTACTGTTTTTACTACTAAAAAAACAGCATATGTCTTCTGAAGTTTGACCGATTCTTTCAAAAGCGAAAAGTTTATCTTGCTTACTCTTTTATAAATATGCAAAAAAGACAAATTCAATAATTTTTCCGCTTTGAAAAATCGAATCTCTTTTTTCATTTAATTGATATAATAACATAAAATTCTTTTTTCAATAAGTTGAACAATATAAAGACGGCTTAGTAGTTTATTCTCTCGACTCATTTTCCGAAGTTGGGCTCCACATTTGCAATGTTTTTATAGTCCTATTTTCCCAAAACAACTTCCGGATTGTTGGTAAAGACAGACCATCACTAGTTACGGTATACACGAAATGCTGTGGCGAGGGGTCGCGAATATCCCCCTATATGACAGCGCTAGTTCGAATAAACTAAAGATCGCTTTCGCGCCATCTAAAATAATCTCATAAACGTAGTAAGATAGGTTGGCTTCGACTAAATCCTCTTCATCAGTAAGGGGCTTAAACTTAGAAGACCTGTCATTTTGCCAGAAAAAAATAGATTCAGAAGAAAAGCTATCTCTAGTTAATTTGCTAACTGAAAGGTCAGTGTTATGTGCGGAATGAGAACTCTTGGGGTATGGTAATTGTAGGCGCTGAGAGGAAAGAATGAATAGAATCTAATACTTTCTCTTAAATTACTTCCATTTGATAAAATTGGAATGCTCCGAAATTTTCATGTGAGTATGTAATATGTTTTTCCAAATTATATCGTTAATTTGAGTTAACTGACATCTTAACGATGGTTTAACGGAGGATTATAACTTGTAATATTGCCTCAACAGGAAAGAAAATCACGAATTTTATTGATTATTAGAGATGATTCTCTGTCAGAATGAAAAAAAATCTAGCATATTGTTTGCTCGATAAGTAAATACAGGTTGGAAATACATATTGTAAACTACTTTTTACAAACTATTTTAAAAACGTTTATATACCACTAATTAATTTTTTGCAGGCTCTTTCAGGGTTTGTTGGATATTATGAATCAAAGTCCAAAAAGCCACGAACCTTTATTACTGATGTTTCGCTTCATTTGAACTTTCTCTGATAACTTTGCGCACACCGTATTTACGTGGATAGGTTTGTTTGTACTTCTATACTATCTTTTATGAAATTTAACCTCTAAATATGCAGCCATACATTACTAATAAAGAGAGAGTAGAAAAGAGGATAGGAAGTAGAGAGAGAAGAAAGCCACCTTTATCGTCGCTTAAAAGTCACTCACGACAACTACAAGTGAAATACACAAAAAGTGAACTTCAGAAGCACTGCAGTCAGCAAGGAATTGGAGACGTTTGGACGAATAAAGATAACCTAATTAATAAATTACTTGAATATTATGGAATATCGAAGAGACAGTCATCTCCCGAGAGAGAGAACGTGAAATTCCAAACTCGAGAAATTAGTTAGAGAGACAGAGGACAATATTTATGTTAGAAAAATTCTCTAACTGATTAGGAAAGAGAAATTGATGAGCTCAAAACTAAATTACTCTTTTCTAAAAAAAAATCTAAACTTTACAAGAAACATCGTAAAATCAGAATGGGTCACGTGCCCGTGAAACGATGGCTCCCACATTTAGTGAAGAAAACATATCACTAATTAAAAATTTTGGCTTAAAAGAAGTAAAGTCTAGTGATCTTCAAGAAAACATCATAATAAGAACCCTGCTGGAAGCATATATGGATCTATTAAAATCCTGGATAATGGAAAAGCTCAACCAATCACCGAAGGAAGGCATCATCTACTGTGGAACGCAAGATCTATTTGTTGAGGACGTTACATTGGAAGGAGTTATCAATAATCTAGGTACTGTTATTGCCGAACTCAAAGAAAAAAATATGAACTTAATGGAAAAGTGTGTGAACTGGTTCCAAGTGTGAAAACTAATAATCTACCTGGCAGAATAAATCAGTATAGTATGAAGCTACGAAAATGGTGTACCAACAATGGGGTTACCTTGATTAAAACACAAGACATTTTCAGGCTTGGAACTGGCGATCTTGATTTACTTGTTACGAAATCTAAAACGATAAAGGCTATAATTTAATTAATATAGTTGGTTCTATTAGATTGCTCGATGCTATTTCCTCTATATGCACGAATAATATAGTTTGCTTTAACTGGAAAAAGTTTAAATCAAATTTATATAATTTTAAGAATAATAGTTTCAGATCTAATACTGTAGGAGATATAAGTACTGATTATTTAGTATATCTAGCGAAAACAGGAATAAATATAACAAGGTTTCAACAAAACAGACGTTGTACTCTTAAAACTGAAACCTCTCTCGAGGTAGACAAGATTACAATAGTCCTCAAATGAGATCTAAAAATAGTAATAATAGATCAGGCCATTCTAATGACAGAATAAATAACAATCGTAACCATGCTTATTGTAGAGAAGCTAGATATGGTTGCTACAAATGTGGTAAATTTAACCACCGACAGGCAAACTGTAGATTTAATCACAAAATAAGATGTAATGTATGCTATGAATATGGTCACAAAACTAGAATATGTGAACACAATTTTAATTACTACGATATAGGCCAAGAAGATAGCGCCGATAAGATTTTTTATTCTAAATTTAATGTTTGCTAACTTTTGCTCATATAAATGCTCAATCTCTATGTCATAAACTTGAAATAGAACTTATGCTAAATGAGCAAAATATTGATATCCTATGTGTAAGTGAGTCATGTATATATACTTCTATAAGAGATACATTTATTAATATTCTCTTATATGATATCTACCAACATGATCATGGTCGAGGTTGAGTAGTATGTTTGTATGTTAAGAAGTATTTGAAAGTTACCGAATTTTAGTTTTCGATTAAGAAATATGAGGGAGTAGAATATAAGTGGGTCTCTGTCCAAGATCGTAAGATTCCTTCTATTATTGTGGGCTGCACATATCGCCACCCAAAAGACCCGGTAACCTCTTTTAATTTTATTTAAGATATTTTTAAAGAAATAGTTCTGCGTAATAAACCTATTTTTATTTATGGGGATTTAATGACGATCTGCTAATAAAGGAGAATGAAATGTGTAAATTAATTCGGAAATTAAATTTTGATCAGCTAATAAGTAAGCCGACAAGAATTACTCCCACTTCAGCGTCTTTAATTGATCTTGTAATAACTAATGCTAAACATGTGATAACGTTCATATGTAACGCCAAGCTCCGTAGCAGATCAGGAGACAATTTTAACCTCAGTGAATATCCGTAAGGCAAAAAAGCAACCTATTTTTAAAACATTTAAATGTTTGCAAAATTATTCTCCAGACACTATTTTCCCACTTCTAATGAATAACCTACACATATAAAGGAAATTTAAATACTGATAATGTAAGTAACCAAGTAGGAATTTTAACCAATGTTTTTACTTCATGCCTAAATATTTGCGCTCTGGAAGTAACAAAAGAAAGAACTCGTCCTCAAGCCTGTGGATAACAAAGGAGATAAAGCAGTAAGAGATAGATTGAAAAGAGAGCTTAAAACACAAACCTACAATCTCCCTCTCAGAGAAAAACATAAGGACCTAAAGAAAAGAGTAAATTCGAAGTTAGCGGATAGTAAAAAACAGTATCATAAAGAGGCGTTTCAAAACCTTAAAGGCGACGTTTCTGTTAACTATAAAATAACAAAATATATGCTTTATAACGAGCAACATATAGCTATGAACACTATAACATAAAATAAAAAAAAATGATTTGCAGTCTAAGGCCGAGAAGTTTACTAATTTCCGTTCTGAATTCGGGAGGAAAACATTTTAAAAAACTCAGGAGGAATTGAGAACAAGTAATATTTCTACTGAAACAGGTCTTAATATTCCGGATAGAAATTTTCATAGTTTTAAACCGCCCCTAGTCGATTGTAATACCGTTATTTTAGTTATAAAAAATCTGAAAGACACAAACGCAATTTATTCCGATAGCATTGTTTACGATTTATTTGGGACGAGTTATATGTAATAGAATTTAACCTTACAGTAATAACTACCACTTCAATAGCCATTAAATATTACCCGGACCTATGGAAAATTCCCGCTGTAATTCTTGCTTTCAAATGTGGTGATGAGGAGGACGTCTCAAACTATTGACCTATCGAAAGTCCTGGAAAAAGATCATTGCTAATCAGTGAACCGATTTTTTCGAGAAAAATATACTAATATCAGAAAGTCAAGACGGTTTTAGACCAAAACTGTCAACAGAAACGGCTTTAGTAAAAATATGAGATAAAATTTACAAAAATATAGACAATATAGAAGTATCATTACTGCTACTACTTGACATTTCTAAAGCCTTCGATGGTGTAAACCACACTATAATATTTGAGAAATGTACCTTAATGATATGGATCCGTGCTGGTTGAGGAGATTTTTAGATAACAGATACCAGTCAGTTAGATTAGATAAAGTTGTTTTCTCTCGGAAAAATGTAAAGTTTGACGTACCTCAGAGATCTATTCTTGGCCCAATACTTTTTGTAATATATGTTAAGGATATAGTAAAATCACTACCAGTTGTTTTATTATCCAGTACACCGATGACACTCAAATATTGGTAGAAAGTGTTGTAAACGATATAGATGAACTTATTCACAGGGTAGAAAACATTCTAAACAAGGTCAAATGCTATTATCTAACAAATGGTTTGCTTCTTATCGAAACAAAAACACAGTTTATTTTAATGGGATCCAGACAATATATATTGAAAATTGGCGGCGAGGTGCAAATCAATTTTAATCGAAATATATTTAAACCCATGAAATCTGTAAAAAATCTAGGCGCTTATTTTGACAGATATTTGACGTTTGAAACACACAGGACAAAGTTTATAAAGAAGTAATGGGTACTCCCATATATTTAAATAAAGTAAAAGAATCCTTTGACTCGTCTACACGAAAAATAGTTGTCCAATCACTGGCTTTAAGGATTACCAATTATTGTTTAAAAGTTTCGGGAACCACTAGCACTACGCAGATGCAAAGGTCCCAAATACTTCAAAACTTTGCCACCCGAGTGGCTGTTGGCAATGTAAAAAAATATGACAACATATTCCCCCACCTGAAAAAACTAGAATGGCTCAAAATTAAAAATAAATATACTCCCGATGTATGTAACTTTATATTCAAAACGTTACGAAACATGACTCCTGATTGGTTATACAATTTCCCGACAGTACACGCAGTTTACTGTCGGGAAATCTTTATGTAGAAAGAAAGAAAGAACGAAAACAAACATTGGCTCCCGTCAGCTTATTATTCGAAGCCCAGCAATATACAACAAACTACCGCATATAATTCACTGAGGAGAGGAACAAATTTCAACTTTTTCTTTATTGACTTAAATTTGACAATTAATTATACATAATTTGGGTGCGCTGAGCATGAATCTTTACTCCGTTTTGCTTTATCAGGTCCTGATTTTGTTCAACACACATCCTCTTTCATCATATTCATAAAGAGAATATTTTCTCAATACTTGCTAAGTCTTTTTTCAGTTGCACATTATGATTATAATTATCTATTAGTACCTATTTAAACTAATGTTTGTTTTCATATTTAAGATTTTGAAAATAAGGAATTAAATACCTTTTACAAATTGACAAAACAATCAAGTAATATGTCCTCAAGCACTAGAAAGATCATATGCAAAAATTCTCCTAATACATTTTGCATATGTGGAAATTTTACACTTCCACATCAATGAGGAAATATAACCGACCTCGTGAACAGAGTTTACTTAGCTTATTCTGGCATAAAACCAGGCAATCAAGATAAATCATGGGTTCCACATAAAGCCTGCACTGTATGCAGTGAAAGACTGCGACATTGGACCTTGATAAAAAGCTTTATAGGAAATTATATGGTAGATAACTACGAAGAAGACGTTGCAATATGAGCATAAAAATGCATTTTTTGAAATGTCATCTTGACTAATTTAGAAGTGATTTGGGTGCTGTAAGTAATGAACAATTGGAAATATTTCACCAAGATATTAAAATTATGGAGGAACATTATCAAGGACGCTGGGATTGCCACATGAAGGCTGATTATTGCTGGTGCCTGAAAAGTGACCTCCCGTTAACAACCAAATACTCTAGCAAGTCGTATAAAATATAATTTTTACCAGAGTGAAAGCTTCATATGTATCTCTTTGTTTTATTTTAAGTCATTTTAAAATAGGTTGAACTGAAGGTATTCTTTAAAATTAAAAATAAATGTTAACGCATGACTCCATTTTTAGTCCTAATTTTGAAAAAACTGGAAAATGGGGCATGGGCTGTTTACAAGAATTAAGACCTCATACAGCCAAAACGAGAGGAAATTCGTTTCAGCGCACAAAAATTAATATTTAATAAAATACGTGTTCCCCAGTGAATCAAAGAAGCTGTAATTGTCCGCACTTTTAATGTTAATCTTAAGAAACTACTTATTAATCGTAATTTTTACTAATGTTATGCTCACTTTATTTATTGATGTTGTTTTAGTCTGTGCTACTACACTTTAATAGATATTAGAGAAATTGTTTCTAGATAGTGCTTTGCTGATATGATAGCTACTATTTATATGTTATTTTATACACTGATGTTCTTTTAGTAAGTAGTAGTTCAGTTTTGCTATTAAAATATGTTTTGTAATATTACGATTTTAGTGATACCTCTTAGAATTTGGTCTTATGATATTCATAATAATATATTTTTACGTTCTGTGTTGATGTTATTTATTGCATTTTTAGTCTTTACTATGCATATATTGTTTCTTTAACACTATTTTACCTATACTTTTAAACCAAGTGTAATTGTATATTAATGATTATTTTGGTAGAACACCAAAAATGAAAGGATTTATTATTATTATTGATGACTCGCTTTTTTCTGTTCTGTGGACTGATGGGAAGTTGTTCACAGTCTAGGTCACCCCAAACTCATAATGATCGTGTTAGGGTACAAAATAAAAGTAGATTAGGATTTAATAGCGAATATATTTAAAAAATAGGAGTTAAGCTTGGTGATTGTGTCGTTTGTATGTGTAGATAGGTGGGGGTGTCGTAACATCAACGCGCCAAAAACATTTCTCATCTTTATCGAAGGAAGGGTGCAGATGGATCAGCATGTTTATTTGGACATGTTGAAGGAGATAGTCATTCACCGGCCTGTTTGTCTTATTTTAAATGCCGGTGTAAATTTTAAAAAGATAAAACAACCTTAAACACAGTTAAGAAAGTTCAAGAGTGGTCCCAGGCAAATTTAAGAGAAATTGTTCGAAGAAATTCTGTCCTCTCAGTTGGCAAGAATTGAACCCTATGGACTTTGGAATGTTGTCGATGCTCGAGCAGAATTCCTTTACTAAATTGCATCATAGTGTCGAAGTTCTGAAGTTATAACTCAAAGAATGCCCATGAAAAATATTAAGTGAACCCTTCCTGCCACTTGAACTTAGGTTATACCCAAGACCTCGTCGTATCATGGACTCAAAAGGCGATATAATTGAACATTTGTTACATCATCTTTTAGCATATAATTTTTTTCATCTTCTTCTAAGCGTTATGTACTATTTTATTTCGGTATTGAAATAATTAAATCAATATCACTCTAAATTTGGTCTTTCTGCCCAGTATGATGTGACAACTTTGGCTGTAATCTAATATATTGAATTCTACGTTCTTGAATTTGGAAAATATGATCTGAAATTCGATTATTTTATCATGAGCAGTAAGCTCAAATAGGGAAAACAAATATTTTAAGATATGATCGATTCTGAAGAAAATTGGGTTAATTTTGCAATTATGTACAGCTTTAGACGAAAGAATACAATAAAAAATTCAAAACATATAAATATAAAACTATAAGTAAGACAAGATTTACCAACTGCTTCGTGAAAATTGTATAAAACCCAGCACGGTGGTGAATGGTATAGCATCGGTAATGCCCCTACATCCAGGGAAACCTCGAGAGTGTCCCGATGCTTCAAAGTAGGCACAAGACAGAACAAGTGAAATTGCTTCTCTTTTTATTCCTAACAAGCGATCTTCTAGAAACTGCATACAGATGGAAGGAAGTTTCATCAGAAAATATCACTTTGCTCCAGTCTTTACCAGTTAATTCTTTATATTTCTTACAAAAGTGGGACCTATTTGTAATGTTCATCTTGGTTAGAAGAAGCTTGTATTTTGTGCTTCTGAACTGGAGTCCTTTTTAGAAATGTTTTCGCCTCGCTATGCTCGCTAAAGCGTTTAAACCTGCTTCTTTCCATTCGCACCCAAGCTTGACACTAGAAGCAACTTAATTCTCAGTCTGAAACCTTAGCAAGAGACGATCTTGGCGTTCATATCAAGCCCTTGGCCGGCGAAAAAATTCTTTATAGGAGTCTACCCCATCTTTTTAAAGTCATTAATGATCCGGAAGTTAGGTGTGCATTTATACAATTCCTTTAGCAACAATATTCTTGAATTTCAAGAGACTTTGGTGAAGAGCAACAATGGCTGCACGTTTTTTCGTTGGAAGGAACCATTTATGAAATTGAAAATGATAAAAACTTGTATTTTTACAAAAAATATAAAATAATATATTATATTAGGTTGAAAACAAAGTTCTCCAACAATATTTATTGAAAATGATTTACAATGAAACAAATCAAAGTTATTTTTGAGCACCTGCTTTCAACGAAGGGATAGATCGTGGATATTTTTGTAATAAAATTTAACTGGTCTGCTTTCAAAAGAAGTCTTAAACTGCAGCTTTCATTTTCTATCATTTGCAAACGTTTTGAAATTCTAGAAGTTCTGCAGTGCCAAGGAAAGTAAGTAGTGTGTTTGCACCAGGTCTATAGAGTACGGTGGGTTGTTTTTACGAGGATTGTAGGCAATTGCATCTGCCATCTATTGCAGTTTGTCGAGGTATAGCCAAGTGTACGTGAATATGCGCACACAGGCAATAAGGTAGGCCAAGCAAGGCGAAAACTGTTATTGTTTCTAAGAGTGCCATTTAATAGACAGCGGCAGCTGCGTAACCAAGAAATATAACAAACACAATGGCAAAAATAGACTTTTAATACACACGACTAAAAGGGGACAACAATATATATATATATATATATAAATATATATATATATATATATATATATATATATATATATATATATATATATATATATACATATATATATATATATATATATATATTTATATATATATATATATATATATAAATGGTACATAAAAGGAAACGGACTTATTTCCGAATACTAATTAGATAACCGTAGTTAGGGAATGGTTATTATGGGAGATTGAGGGTAATGAATGATTTACTTCCTTTGAACTGGAGGATAAGGTGGGGCAAATAGGGGGAGGGCTTGGTGACCTTGATTACTCACAGGGGGTAGCCACTGAACCCACAGCGGGTGGGGTTACTCTTCTCGAACTCGCGTTTGCGAGATCCGGCCCTCCTGTCATCAGGGGTCACCGAACGAACTTCGAAGGGGAGGAGGAAGAGATGACTTCTCCACACTCGGCTTGGGCGAGCTAATGGGCCTCTTGTCGTAAAAGGTCACCAGAAGAACTTCGGGGGACGGCTTCTCCAATCCTTGATCTGAGGGCGAATGAGAAAAGCTGACGTTGCCTCACGAGACTTTACTCCTCGACCCCCGAAGACACAGGAGTGATGTCCAGCTCTTCAGGGGCTTGCGACAGTCACTCACACTTCGTGGGAGAGAACTCGTTGAAGTGCACTTCTTTCGGGGAAGTTTTGTCTAACCAAATCTGTCCGTCAGCCCGGAACGGGTGAATATATACCCGGAGCTATTCAAAACAGAGAGAGAGATTGAGCCCATCTTAACCTTCGGTATCGGGGGCGATGAACCTCGCGCCTCCTTGCAAGCAAGTGTCAACGGCTGGGATCAGCAGCCAGACGGGTAACAGCGGTGGGGCCAGAAACACAGTCTACAAGGCAGTCTTCCAAACCGAGGGGTGGGGTAGATTAAGACGACCGGGAGGAAACTTTGGTGGAAAATTCACGGGAACCTAGCGGCGGGTCAAACGAGGGAAGAGTTCGGAAGGGAGGGCGAAGTAATGGCTCGTTTTCTCTCCCTCAATACTGTCTTAGTAGGTGGGGAAATAATATTATACAAAGGGGGTTCCTCCACACAGTTGATAGCTGTATAATTGAGCTACGATATACTGATTGCGTTTCAACATTTCAAAATTTCCTCCACATTCAACTAGACACAAACCATAAGCTTTTTTTGATGTCAATCGGCTTTTGACTAAACTTGTTTAAGTCCACTTTTGTCTGTCCAGCATCCTTTGCGCGTGATGTTCGAGTGTATACACCATTTCTTATCTGCAGGAATCACTTTGTTCAGTCAATCTAAACTAGACACAAACCATAAGCTTTTTTTGATGTCAATCGGCTTTTGACTAAACTTGTTTAAGTCCACTTTTGTCTGTCCAGCATCCTTTGCGCGTGATGTTCGAGTGTATACACCATTTCTTATCTGCAGGAATCACTTTGTTCAGTCAATCTAAACGATGCACACTAGATAGTAATGTCACGCAGGCATCTATGTGGCTGTGAATCTTGCAGTCGGTCAGCTTACGTGAAATCCACACCTACATTTTGCTAACCTAGCCCATTTCCTCTAAATGAGGCAAAATGGCTGTATGGCTAACGCTAAACTTTTTAGCCAGCTCGTATGATGTTAGATTTTAATAAACTTGGACACAGGCGCACAAGCAGTCATTGTCAATAAATGAGGAACGA
This sequence comes from Ceratothoa steindachneri, assembly GCA_963969495.1. Taxonomy (NCBI): domain Eukaryota; kingdom Metazoa; phylum Arthropoda; class Malacostraca; order Isopoda; family Cymothoidae; genus Ceratothoa; species Ceratothoa steindachneri. The sequence continues at coordinate 73,896,051 of OZ018332.1, forward strand.
CCACTTCTTAGCTGATCTTGGACTTCGAATTGACTACGCTGAAACCACTTATTCTAATCCTAGGCTGTGCAACGACATATCGTGTCTTTTCCTGATGCTTGGTTGGAACAGCGATTGGACAGCGTTTGAGTCGTCCTTGTAATCCTAAACTAAAAAAGACGTTGTTGTTCACGAAAACGTTATTTGGTTAATAATTTTTTAAATTTTAGATAACATATAAGGTATCCGACTAATTACCCTATAGAGTGGCATTAGCTTTCCTAAGTCACGGTTGAAAGTGCTTAGTGACCAAGTCTACCTCGGTTCTAGGTCACTATGCACTTTTAAGGGAATCCTAGGAAAGACTAGAGTTTATATAATGATTACAAATTATGTGTCGTGGTATGACATTACATTATATAAATACCATATTATATCTATGGGAGAGGACCAATAACTTAAAAGCAAACCGACACAAGGGACGGAAAACCACGCGTTCAGACGGGCAGAGTAACGAGAGAGTGCAACGAAGTCAGGTAAATTATTGACAATGGCAAAGTTCAAGGTTATTTAAAGAGACATTACAAAAATATAATTTTATTTACACAAAAAAATTAATAAAAGAATTGAAGGGAAAAATTACCTCAGAGAATTAACGGGCAAAAATAAAATCAATAAACGAAGGGGGGGAAGATTAATTCAATTGGGTTACTGAAGGGGGGGGGGGCTTACGGATGTCTTCTGTACGTGAGGTGAAACCGCTCGGACTTCAGAGCAGGAGATTGGAGTGATGACGGTTCTCCAAAAGAAAGAGGGGGGCAACTTCCAGTCTAGGGGAGAGTATTTTGGCTACATGAAATTAGTAGGGTTTCGACAGGAGTTGATGAAAGAAGTCTGGAAAATTACTCGGGGCGATCGTTCAGTGGAAATACCTCCAGGCTGGGGATAATTCCAAATACACAAAATAGTCCAGCTGTCACTTTGGGTTGTTGCTAACACTTGATTTGGAACCATGGTAAAATCTTCTGGGTTCTGGCGAGACTTCTCAACTCTGTGTCTCTTCCGGGGAGTCGAGCGTTATTTATGTCCGAGGCTCTCCCCGGAGTTGGGGGTTAGCGGGAAACAGCTCTACTCTCGAAGGGCCTCAATCCTCTTGCAGAGCTATTTTAGCCCCTATAAAGGCGAATCGTGGGGGACTCGATTCGAGGCTACCGCATGTGAAAGTGGGGGGGGGGGGGGGTAGGCTTACCACTTTAGGCCTAGTCGGGCCTTCTGCTGCACCTGGGAGTTCATTTCTGCTAAATATATTCCACGTGGGGATTCCCTCACATTATGCATTTAACCAATATTTGTTATAATTTTATCCTTTTGATCGAATAGCAAAGCTACAGGGAGTAAAACCCTATTCATGTAGGAAAGGAACTAGACCGCAATTTTTGATTCAGCTAAATAATGCAATGTTTTTATAATTATTTTGGAAATGCTAACTATTTAATAAACCTGCAATAATCTAAATATTAAAATAATTATTCCTATCACTTAAATTTTAAAGACGACCGAAAAAATAAGAATAAATATTAGTCTCCAAACATTGCCCATGTCTGTAGTAACAAATATTTTCTCACACATTGAAATGAAATTTTTAATAATTTGATTGTAATATAAGGGATTTATCCGAAAATTTGAAAAAACATGTACCAGTAGACAATCTGGAATAGATGTTCTACCTTGTAAAGATTGATAACTAATGTAAAGGTGTGCCTTTTATATCTGACGGTTTTAAGTTCACTATGATATTTTGGTGTTAAAGTTATATTAGGGAGTGAGGAAAAACAGCGAAAAATGCATAGAATGTCGTAAAACTGAACACGAGAATTGATTGGTCGCTTTTCTAAAATATTCATCTTTATCATTCTCTCCTCGTTAATTCTCTACTTCATTTGCATCAATTATTAATAACCATTCTTTGTCATACAACTTCAGTTAATTAAATTGTTTACGTACCCAAAATAATGCTGCACAATTGGTTACCTCGATTTCAGTAAAACCACAGTTAAAAGTTAGTTTTTATGTTCTTCTAATATCGTTAAGCTTAGCATAGGTCCGAGCCTGATATTATACATATATCTCTATTCTCGTGTGCACCGGAGCCGATGCAAACACTCCTCAAACAACATTCACATTTTGCAACGTGTTCAATTTAGTGGACCCAAACTTTACCACACGCACAGGCAAAAATTTCCATGGGCCGCAACTCTTCCCTTTTGGGCCAAACTAGCATATGCTGGTATATAAGGAGGACCTGAAATCTTAACCTTTTTTGGTTGCCTATACCCCAGGATATGAGAGACGGATTCTCTAAATGGTTTAGAAAAAAATTCGGATGTGACTAGGTGTTAGTTAAATTCTAAGAGCCGTGAGTGGCATAGAAATGTTTTAAATCATTGGTATCATTGCTTTCAAAAGATTTTAACCGCAATGTAACTTATGTTGAAGAATAAAGTTATAATTCTCTGTGTTTGTATATAGACTTACTCTATCGATGTAATGAAAGGAAAGCTTGTCCATGAAATAAAATAAATTAAATTATATCAGATTTATGAGTGTAAAACATCCATCATCCATCAAAGTTAAAGAATGTGAGATGGCGCGATAGATATTTTATATATCCTGTTGATACGTTTCGGTCTTGATGAAAATTAAGTACTATAGGGGTTGTTTACATCTAAATTTAGAATGAACTATGCATTTATTGAATCAATTGATCGTTCTCGCTATCAAATAAACTAGCATTTCAAAATATTGTTCATATTAAGAAAATGACTATTTCCAGATTCTATAATCTCAAGATATAAATAATTTACCGAGTAGTTCATATGAAGAGCGCCTTACACTATTTAATGATATTAATTTAACCAATAATTACAAAAGGAAATCAATGAGGAGGATTTCAATCTTCTGGAAGTTGATTTGTATACGATGATTTCAGATTCGGATAACCATATCTTAAACGCATTTTTTGCAAATTATCTGCATAAATTTGTCTAACAGACTAGAAAATTAAACAAGAAACCTAATTTAATTTTGAATTTGAAGAAAGCTTCAATTGATGTGCTTGTAGTTCAGAAATCACTCTGAATTTGGATCACAATTCATTGGTATTTAATACCAAATTTTATTTTATTATTCAGAGAAAAGCGCTAAAGGTAGCTCTATTTAAATTAGCAAACTACTAAGCGATTAGAAAGAAGGTAGAAGACTGGGATTGGCGTATATACCTCAGTAATAACACACCTGCTTCCGCTTACAACGTCATCTTTAAGGGCATTAAAGATCTTCTGACCATATATATTCATCACAAAACCAGTTTAAACTGTTCAAGAGACAAAATATGATTGACGAATTTCTTAAGACTTTGATCGAGCAGAAACGGTGACTTCATAAGCGTTTAAAAGGCTGTAGGGTCTGAGTCAGTTATGGTATTCTCTTTCTAGTTTTGCAGGCTGGGTTTAAGTGATCATCAGCTTCCTTACGGGATGAAAGAAAAATATATATTTATATCTGGATTCTTTATTCCTGTATATTATAGCCGAAATAAGCTTTTAAAATGGTGAACAAGGAAAATAATTTTTCTTATTCAAAATAACAATAAATTTTTAGATTCTGACTGATTTTTACGATAAACGATCAACGATTACAAAAGGTAGAAAATGTGTAAGAGTAGAGAGGATAGGTAGAAGAGGTGTATAATAGAGAGAGTAGTTGTGCAAGGTTGTCTGGCTACCTCAGTCGTTTATATCTTTATTAGCTGTAGTTATTATGATTAGTTTCGTATTGCAGCATTTTGTTATATTTATTCATTTATTGTTATTTTGTTATATCTACCTATTTATTGTCCACTTCGGATCTTTTATTTTATTTATTTATTTTTTTTAATTATGTTGTCCACTTCGGATCTTTTAGTTAATATTATACTTATGTTTATTTTATTTATTCCTCTTATTTAACTGTCCACTTAGGATCATTTATGATCAATTTGTTATCATTATTTACGTGAAATATATCAGTTTGGTTTTCTTTATCCATCGTTTAATATTGAATTGTCAATCTGAATTGAAATAGGATTAATCTTCTGGTAGTTTCTCAATAAATCGGTTGGATTACTTGTCGAGCTATTATTTGGCTGCTTTTAAAAGCTTTCCTGAACCTTATGTTCTGCATGTCTAAATCAGGTAGTCTAATCGGGTTCAGCACCTCTTCTGGCATATTATCATAGACTTTCTGCCAAATGTTTTTTGATGGCTATTTAGGGTAATTTTTAATGGCTCGATGTCCGTCGCTTCATGTAGTAATCTAGTAGGAATGTAGTCAAGCAGTGACACGTTGGTAATATATCCTATTGTCTTATTTTGGATATTTTGAGCTTTCTTAATAACTGTTTTGCTCAGGGTATTAAGGGGTATAGCCGGGTACAAGAGAAGTGGTCTCACCAAAAAAAGATAGAGTTTCCTTTTGTTGCTCGCCGAGAGATGTCTAAAGCGATAGAGAGACTGAAGCGTTTTCGCAGCAACGGCGATCTTTTGTAGGTAGTGGGTCCTGTACCCATTCGATGTTAATTCAAAGCCTAGAACTCGGCCTTTTCTTGAGTACTCATAGAGCTCATCCTGCACTAGCACGTCCGATGTTTTTCGACGGCCAACTGGTATCACTCTGAACTTTTGGACATTTGTTTTTATCTTATTTTTTCTTTCGAAGTTGTTAACATTAACAATTTTCCTCCCTGTCCTGTTAGCGATATCATTAGGATTTTTGTAAACGCTGGTAACGATTTGAGTGATATCATCTGCTAGTTGTACGTACTGGGTAAGGTCTAGAACAGGATGTGGTAAATCCTCAGTACACACTGAATACAGGGTGGGACTGAGGTAGTTCCCTTGAGGTACCCCAGCCTTGAGACTAAAGGATATCCCTTTTGTACCATTTATCTTCATCACTGCTTCTCTTTCCTCCAGATAGTCGCATAAAATCCTGGTTAAGTTTCCATCCATGGCTAGTTCACTCAGTTTGCTTTTAAAAACCGGTATCCATACCTTGTCCAATGCCGAGGCCACGTCGTGAAGTACGACATCGACATTACAATTCGTCGCTTTTCTAATCACTATTCTCTCCGTAATTAATGCCAGAGCCGTTTCCGTACCTAATTTCCTCCTGAACCCATGTTGTTGAGAGTTGTATAAGTTATGGGTTTGCAGGAAGTTTCTTAGTCTGGTGTTGAGAAGTTTTTCGAGTAATTTGCCAATAAACTCCAACAAGGAGAGGGGTCTATAGCTGCTTATTTCCTCCTTCGGTTTGCCAGGTTTCAAAATAAAGATCATACAGGCTTTTTTGAATTGGTCCGGGAAATATCCAACATTGAGGCAAGCATTAAATATCTCCAGTAGACCTTCGTTAATGTTATTGGGGGCATACGGCATTTGCATTTTAGTGATGCCTGTTATGCCTGGCGCTTTTTGTTTAAAGCTTTTGAGGGCCCACTCGTATTCTTCATGCGTGAACGGTCTACCTTCATCTTGTGCAACGCGGGATCTGTCCACGAAGTGATGTGGAGTGAGGTCAGCACCTAGGTCCTGCAATCTAAGTAGAACATCTTCTTCATACCTCTCATCAAATAACTCATTGTCCCATCGCTAATGCCAAAGCGGTTTTGCCAATATTGTCTAAATTCTCTCTCAATATCACGGTCTTCAGTATATTCTATGCCATTGACTCATAAGCTGATGATGTTTCTAGGAGGAGTGCCTCTCAGTTTCTTTATTTGACACCAAAACTTTTTGAAATCTTCCTCTTCGTCGATTTTAGCAATGATTTCATCCCACTAGTCTCTCGTCTTCTTAAGTATGAGTTGCCTGATCTCGTTTCTTAACTCGCGCAGCTCTTGGTACCGCTGTGCCGCGTTACCATGCATATCTATGAAGAAGACGACTGCCTCCAACTGATCCATTAAATGCTATATATTTTCGTCCAATCTTGGAGAAGGGAGAATTTTATGCTCCGTCCAGGGGATAGCCAGGCGGTCAGCTTCCAAGATTTTCAAGGTGAGAAAAACGAGTTTCTCGTTGATCTCTTCTAAGGTTGCCCCCTCGAGATGTTCGATATGCACTTGGCACAGGTGTTTACGGTATAATTCCCAGTTAGCTCTTGCTAGGCATCTTCGTTTGGGAATCTGCACTTGTATTGGAGAAGTTGAGACGTGGGTAATCATACTTATATGATCTGACGGTATGAAAGGGCCCGGGAGAGTAACATGGTTAAGAGGAAAATTACGATTTGTTAGCACAATGTCCGGTGTGGTCGACTATCTTGCTGTATGGAATGTGGAGAAGTTTGGCCCTTCTCTTTGCACAACTCCTCTGTCTATTAGGAGGCTCAGTGAGTTACCAGCTCCATTAAAGGACCTCGTATAGCCGGTCTCCCTACACCGGGCATTCAGATCTCCGACAAGTATCGTTGAGGCCTCTCTTCTAAACAGCCGCATAAAGTTAGGGATCGGTAAATACGGGCGCCTGGGCGGTTGATACCCGACTAAAACCACCAGGTCATCATATGTCATAGGGATCTTTACCGCCAAATACGATTCCTCTAGGTCCTGTATTTCTTTAAATCTGATGCCTTTTCTGATTGCAATTGCAGCCCCATCGTACCTTCCATTTGAGTGGCTAGCCATTAGAACTTCATAGTTATAAATCTTTATACGTTCTATTCTATCATCTAATCCATGTTCAGAAATAAGCACGATATCGGGATCAGCGTTTCTGATGATTTCATTGTATACACCGCTTTTGTTTTTTCCTCCGTTAACGTTCAGCGAGAAGATCTTAAGGTTCCTGATGAGTTTGGTAGAGATAGCCATGGTTAATGGATATTAGGATGCTTAACTTTAGTCCCTTTTCCTCTGGCTGCTGACTTTACCCTACCAGATCTTTTCTTCCTGTATTGTTGCTGGTTAAGGTTGAAGCAGGACTCAGGGCATATTTATACTTTTCGCTTTCTGAAGGCGTTAAGGAGCGATTCTTCGGTAACGTTGGCATCATAGTCCCATTTATAAGCTCATTGACATTAGCTTTCTTGGGAATGGGAGCAGATGGGGAGCCGTAGATTTTCATACACAGATCTTAGGTCGTCCGATAAATTGGTGCAACGGAGGCTGATGTCGAAGCCACAGGTCTCTTTCAGTTGGTCACTGATTTCCATCTGGGAGTCGTCTTTCACGGCACGTTCTTTCTTGCGCAAGCGCGGATCGCGAGAAGCAGAGCGGGGTCTTGTCTCTGGTTGCTTTAGATTCGATAATTTTGCTTGAAATAGTTCTCCTGATGGTGGGTTATACGGAAACCACATTGGCTTTAGTCCATTCTGCACCAGCATCTTATTCAATTCAGTTGCATAACTGCCAGGGTTTGTTATGTTCACGAAATGCGCGTGTAATATGCACATAATAAGGTCTGGTCTATCTGAATCGAGGTTTTCTGCTCGGGAACTTTCGTTGCCTGTGCATATGTAGTAGTCCTTCTTTGGTTCCTCTCCTCGATCATGGTCTTCTTATTGTCCGTTATCAAGGTCTTCTTTATTGGGCAAGCCATTGATAGTGTACGATGTGAATTGCCACAATTTATACATTTCTTATTGAAGCTAGTACACTCTCTCCCCGTGTGGCCAGATTCTGAGCACTCAGAACAGATCCTGACTGTAGCCTGACAGTCCTTAGTGGCATGCTTTTCGAGGGCAAAGCAGGAGAAGCAGATCTGCACCGACACGAAAACCTCTCGCTCAATGCAGCTGGCGGAGATTTTTGTATTAAAAAGGACCAGTACATTTTCCGCCGCCTTCGTTGCCATCTCAGTAATTTGAAAAATTAATTTAAACACATGGGAGTGTTCCTCTCCTTCTCGGTTGTTAAATTTTATAGCGTCGTCGATCTTTGCCCAACTTTGTTTAGCCTCCACTTCTTGTTTTATCTCTTTAGCCGAGTAAGTACCAACGTAAGGGTCGACACGTCTGCAAACGATCGATCTCTTGGCTGATGCATGTGGGGAAACTCGTGGTGTGAGGCCGATTTCTTCTAATTTCTCCCTTGAATTTGCACTCAAAAGGTTGACTAGGTCTTGATTCATGTCGCAAAAGGCCAAGTAACCATAATATTGGTCTTGAGTCGGCAGAGAGCAATCCCAAGCGATGAGAAGACGGTTTCAAAGACCTTCTCGCGTAAAGGCTTCCGGCAGCGCTCTTCGACATGGAGCGGGACTCTCTTCTTGCCGTTAGGGTCGTCCATGACGGCCCCAACAGCAGGAGCTACTGTAACCTACCAGGCCCTTATTGCGGGGGCGGGTACCTAAATAGACTTTGGTTCATCCTTGCTGCCCTACCTAACTTATATGTCTACCAGGGTCCTCCTATCTGCCTTGACCAATCTGCCCCAGAATGGGGCCCCCTTTTTCGCGCCCCCTGCGGGGCTTCCTTCCGGGGTTTGGACCTGTCAGAGGCAGACGGCTTCTACAGACCTTAGCGCCAAAAAAGTTATCAGAACCAAAGTTGTGCTGGTGTTAAGGGAACAGAAAAGATGCAGGCGAGAAACTCAAGTTCATCCAAAATCCCTCGTTGGCCGGGTTTACACTCTCGCGGGTGTGCACACGCGGGCCCGCGCGCGCGTATGTCCTTCGTAAAACCAGACGGTTTCCATTAAACCCAAGCGGGCGTTCTTCAACACTGAACAGCTTAAAAAGCTCTACCCGCGGTCGCGCTGCTGCCCGAGCAACGTGGCCACCGTATCCCCTATAACTTATCTTTAGTCCAAGTACCATCCCGTCGTTGCTGTAAGGGATCCGGGCGTTTTCAGTCTTGATATGCGTCCGTCTCTTACGGAAGAATGGAATAACCTTGAACTTTGGGGAGTTCGTGGCAATCTTCCATCTTCTTTCGAACCTGTTGATATGGTCGATTTCTCTGGCGGTAATTTCCGCCATGAGATCGGGATTTCTGAATGGGGCAGACACAATCTGAGAGATGTCGTCTGCAAACTGAACATACAAGGTGTCCTTCCTGACTGGATCTGGTGGGTCGAGGGTATATATGTTGTAGAGGAGGAGGTTTAGGCACCCACCTTGCGGTACACCTTGCGGTACATTTCAGTCCTGAGCGTTCGTAGGCGTCTGTTTTTAATTCGGTCAGTGCTAGTAAGTCTAATTTCTTCGAAGAGTCTTTTATACTCGTCTGATAGGTCATAAAGTTTTTGTGTCCATCTTGGTGCTGGTAACGTTTTGTACGAAGTTTTTGGAACCGTAACACGGTATACCTCCACCAAAGCCTTCGTCAACCTCTCCAGTTCCTGGTCGATTTCCTCCAGGGTGGCTTCTTCCAGGGGCTGCGCTCTGAATTTACCGAGAAGAGTACGTTACTCTTCCCAGTTCACTCGAGAGTAGCATTTTCGCTCCCTCACAGGTATTTGTATTGGGCTTGATGAAATTTTGATAAGTATTGCGACGTGGTCGCTGGTGATTAGAGGTTCGGGCTGAATACAATAATTGTAAGGGAATTGAGGGTTGGTTAGGGCGATATCTGGTTTGGTTGCGAAGGTGTCGGTGACATAGGTGGGGAAGTCGGGCCCGATGCGGGCAACGATACCTCTGCGAATAAGGTTCTTCAAGTTCTTTCCCATCTTGTTTAGGTTTCCGTTATAACCAGATTCCTGGCATCTGGCGTTGAGGTCCTCCCCATCAGGACTGTTCTCCCATGTACACACAGCTGGAGAAAGTTGTGCATAGGGATATAGTATCGTCTTGGGAGTTGGTGGTCTGTTGATACCACAAGTGGACCAGGGTGGTTTGGACCTCGATGGCCAAATAGGACTTGTCCAAAGAACAGAGTAGTTTGAAGCGGATGCCTTTCTTGACTGCGATGGCGGCACCATCAAAACGTCCCTGGCTATGTTTTTTTGTCCTCACGGAGTAATTAAGTATTTTTATCGCCTGTTGAGTAGTGTTTATACCGTGTTCTGATATCAGAATGATATTAGGGTCGCAATTTCTAATGATGTTTCCGTAAGTCGCTTGTTTGTCGGTCCATCCGTCAGTATTCATTTGTAGTATTGTCGAGTCCTTTTTTAGTCTGTCCATGTTGTTAGTCAGTTTTGCGTTCCTAATTGTTTGTTTTTAGGGGGGTGGAGGGGCTAGCTGGGGGAGATCGGAACCTGCCGGATCTCTTCTTCTTAAATTCCGAGTTTGAGATGGTGAAAAATGCGTCTAGGTCAAGTCGCACCATTCCGAGGATGAGGGCCTCTTCGACGACCTTCTCTGGTAGGTCCTCAGAGTATTCCCACTTGTATCTTTCCCTGGTAATTCCATCCCTTACGTTTTTGTCAGACCTGTGTAGGGGGAATGGGACGTCGTTTGTAGTGTATATTTTAAGGTCTATTTTCTTCCCGAGGTAGGCATGCTTGCCTTTCTTTGTTGAAGATGTTGACCTGCCCATCAGACGGAGGGGTGATTTTCTGGAGCGGCTACCGTGTCTGTGTTTACTTTTTGCTCCTTTAGGTGAGTTCACCTCGGGAGTAGTAGTGGCGGGTGCGCTTGAGGGGGCGTTTTTTTCGGGAACTACTTGGGTTGGGTTGGGGGTAGCGGGACGATTTTTTGTCTTTTGAGCGGCGGTGTTTGTTAGTGGAGGATGCAGTTGGATGCGAAGGACTTCCTCCGAGCGTGGGTTCTCGGGAAACTACATCTCATCCATGCCATTGTTCCTGAGCATTTGGTTGAGCTCCTGTTTGAAGGTACCGGGGCTAATCAGGTTAGCCATGTGCGCATAGTAGATGCAGCACATGATTTTCGTAGACTGCTCGCTTTCTACCTTAAGGTAGGTGCGCTGCGATGCTGCTTCGCAAACTGCGGCCTTCGCCACTTTCGCATAAGTTCGGTTTACACGAGCTTCTTCTTCACTTATTTTCATCAGCTGCTGCTTTTTGATGGCAGTCTTTTTTGCCGGGCATGACATCGCCATGGTGGCGTGGTCTCCGTTGCAGTTAATGCAACGCTTTATTGTGCTCTTGCAGTCACGCCAAATGTGACCGGTCTCGCTACAGATGGAACAGATGGGTTCAGTTTTGGTGCAGGATTTGGTTGTGTGCTCATTTATCTTGTAGCATTTGAAGCACGTTTGAAATTGCGTAAATTCCTCCCTTTCAATTTGCTCAGGGCAAATCCTGACGTGAAATAGGGGGAGACCCACCTCTTTTGACTTTAGGGCCATTCATGTTTCAGCAAACAAGACTTTAAACACGTGCGTGTACTCCTTAAACTTGATCACTTTTGAGACCTTGGCCCAGGAGTGATTTCTCTCAATTTCTTCGGAGATTCCCGCACTAGTGTGGTGACTCACCCACGAGTCGAGCCGACGGCAGACCACACTGCGGTAAACTTGGATTTGGGGAGGGATTTTACGGGGGAAAATTAATTGAGCCGAATATTTTGGCTCCCTTAGGTGAGGCCAGGAGCTCGACGTCTGTTGTTTTTTAGTAAATGGCCGTATACTCGAATGGAGTATCAATTAGTCTTACGAGGGCCACATCTAGCTCCCCGTAGAATATGGAGAAGACATCTCCCCGTTCAGGCTTAGTCCTTTCGGGAAAAGTCCTCAAGCTAATCCTAAGCACGTCGTTGGTCATTTTTTTTGTCCTAGTAAATGCGTCAGTTTTGTGTAAAGTGGGAGAAAAGAATACAGAAAAAGGATAGAATTTCCAAAATCCAATTCAGCACTTTACCTTTGACAAGCAGAGTCGGGGTCCGGAAATTTGCTGTAGTCCGGAATATTTTGTGACACTGGCACTGTGTGTGGTGTTATTTGTGTACCACATTTACTTTTAACGTTTAATAGAGGGAAGGGCAAGCCATGAGAATTTCACTTTTTTAAGAAAAATCTAGGAAAAGGTCAGGCGAACTTCCTCCAACGATTTCCTCCTTTGCTTAATGTCGCGTACCGAGAGAAGCGTAGTTTACATACAGAATTCTTAGCAGTCGATTTTTACTTTGACTTTGACTTTGTTTAAGTGGGGGTGCATGTGAGGGGAGACGATAGGGTGTGTGGAGGGATAGAGAAAATAGACAAGTGGAGAAGAGAGAAAGAAGTGTGGTAGAGGTGCAAAGAGATGCCTAGGGTCTGGTAATCAGACTTATCACTTTAATTTATTTTCTTGGATGCGTGAATTCATTGTTGTTGTATTCGGTTTTGGTAATAATTATAAAATTATAATTATTATGGCGTTCAAGCCCTTTGTCTTAGCAACTTTAGTTTTTTATGGTTTATGTTGTGCATTGCTTACTTTGTATATGTTTAAAATATATTTAAGTGCGTGCTTATTGTTTTGTTTTATTGTGTGTGTGTTTTAATAGTATTATTGTTTCTTCTTTCTTCTTTGGGTGTTTTCTTCTATTGAAGTTCTTGTCGTAATCGGGTTTTTTTTCTTGTCTTGGTAGGGTATTCTTTTTCGGTAATTTGTCGTAGTAATTTTTCGAGTTTATTCATTTTGCTTAATTTTGATCTTATTTTCACAGGTTTCTTTATCTCATCTTACGCATAGAACGGCACTTCGTCTCCGCCAGCCACTCGGTTGGCGGAGCTGGGGAATCTGGGGCGACAATCAGCTCTTCTGTTCTGGTTAATCATCTGGGTGATTTCATCGCTCAGTTCACGATTAACCAGATCCTGCATTTTCCGGGTCCGTTCTTCAATGACTTTGTTAATGGGAATAATCCCCGCCTCTCTGTGCAGGTCTTCTTGCCGTCTTCTTTCATGCCTGCGTGTACCCGTTATTAGGTACATGCATTTATTTTGCACTACTTGAAGACGCCTCTTTTGTGTTTTTACACAAAAATTTACCTATATAAATAGTAATTTCATCTAAACTTAACTCTATAACATTTCAACCAATCAGGCGCCAGGATATATTTAAAGTGTTCCTAACACTCCAACCGTTTACGCTTAAACACGGCCGAAGTCAGTTTTCCGAATTTTGACGGCCGAAAATCCGTTTTACTGCGTACAGCTGAAGAACTTTGGATACAGCACTTTTTACTTGTTTTAGTGTCTGATTGACTTTTGAGCGCTGCTACAGAAACGAGCCTATTCTGGAAGTCTTAAGGTGAACCCAGATTCATCCTTCAAAAGAGAGCCATATTTTTGTACGTCGAAGTTCATAATTCAATAATGGCTTAAGCACCTCACTGCTCCCGTCCATCGCTCTGCGTGTGAACCCGCTCGGATGTCTGCCATTCATTGATTTCGTCTTAACTATGTCAGCCACTTGGTTTGGCATAATTAAGGACTTATGTGAACACTGGTTTGAGGCCTAGCCCACAGCAGAAGCTTAAGTCAGAAATCGTCTCGATACTGGGGCATAACTGCAAGTCCCGGACGAAGGAGGAATCCTCATCGCCCGGGGGACCCGGCCAGAATCATAGAGGGAGTTACACCCGTCTCTATGTAGTTGGATGCAGTTATGGCGTATGTACCCGTGAGGGGGTGGCAAAAACTTAGCGGTCGTTGATTCGGCCGCTATGCATTAAGTCCACCAAGCTCAACCCTCTGAGGTCCCCACCCGAGACTCACCCCATCACCCTATCATCCCTCATACTGGCAGCATACGAGCGGGAGAGCAACAGGAGAAATGGACGGGGGCGTTCCTCTTAAGTTACTTGAAACCCATTACCAGCCCCACTCACACCATCCTATACCTCCTTTACCACACCCTAACTTTTTTCAAACATCAAAAACAAAATTAATTACACTTGATTACAGAAGAAGAAGGAATAAGAAGAGCAGCAAGACCATGGAGGCCCTCACTAAGAGGGTCCCCTTAAGGACCATCGCCGGAATGAAGACCCCTACGAAGAAGGACCTATGCGAAACCCTCTACATACAACTCAAGGTGGCACTGGTGAAACTAATCGAAGTTTCGTCAGGCTTCATCGCCATGTGTGCCGAGATCAGAGATGTAGACCTGTTCCTTTCAGAAGAGGGAGCGAGGGTATTAAAGGAGACCGGTCTGGAAGCCAAAACCCCCCCACAGGTGGCAGCAAATAGGAGCGTCATCTGCCGCAAAGTTGAAAGTTGGGTAGGCGAGCACAATACAACAGAGCTAAAAGAGGAGATCACGAAGAGTAACCAATGGGCACAAGTTCGCGAAATCATCAAATTCCGCGAACATATCCACGTTTTCAAAATTACCTTTGCAACCACGGACATGGCGAGAAAGGCTACCCAAAATGGTATTCTCGTATTTAATATGAGAATACCGGGAGAAAATATCCAGCAGGAAAAGTTCAGTAGCATACAGATGTGCTTTGTATGCTACAAACTCAAAGACCATACTTCCACCACCTGCCCAGACAAGAACAAACTGTGGTGCAGTGAGTGCGCCACGGAAGGGCACCGATTTTACAAATGCGAGAGCAACAAGAAGAAGTGCCTTAACTGCAAAGGGGAACATCGGACGATGGCCCTTAATTGCCCCAAGCGCAGAGAGATCATAAGAAGAAAAGAAGAAAAAGACAGAAAAGCAAAGGAGACGACGTATGCGAGCGCCGCAAAAAAGAGTACAGTGACGAACACTGCACCAGGACCTGCACCTTTCAGCGTATCAGGAGATCTGAGCGCCAAAATATTGATCTGCATAACACATGCAAATGTGGCAAATGCAGTGAAGCCTGGTTGTTACAACCAGGTGCTCAATGCGCTCCTGAAAGCGAATAACCTCCCAGCGGTAATCATGCCTGAAGACCCCGAGTTCTCACAAGCCTTCAAAAACTCCATCATCCAAAATAAAAGCACCAAATCCGGTTTGGAGGAGATGATTGGAACACCATCAGAGGAAGAAACCGAAGAAGAGGAATAAGAAGAGGAAAAGGCTGGAAGTGAGGATGGATCATCCTTATCTGACAGCGAAGAGGGCCCCTGCACTCACACGCGAGCAACCAAAAGCAGGTCAAAGACCCCGAGCCCCCCCCCCCCCGAAAAAAGAAAACCCTGGGCCGAGTAAAATCGCCCAACCAGCCCCCAGACCAAAAAGGGGGAAAAAGAAACATATGTAAAACAACTCATCATGCTACGTAACGGACTGAAAATAATGGATATCAACACCAACGGCTGGACGACGAAAAGAATTCTTTACGGAAATGTATTCAGAGAAATTGATGCAGACATCATACTGATCTCAGAGCACGGGATTGACACGCGTAATACAGAAATGAAAATCTGGAACTACGATGTGTTGATCACGAACTTTTCGCAAGAGCGGTACGATGGCGCCGCTATTGCAATAAAGAAAGGGATCAAATACAAGCAGATAAGAAACTTAGAAGAATCCTACCTCGCGATTGAGGTCGAGCTCGACTTAGGAAAGTTGGTCATTGCAACCGGATATCAACCGCTAAGGAGAGATGTGTTACCTATTCACACTCTCACTGGCCTATTTGGCAGAAGAGCCCCCACCATTCTAATGGGTGACCTAAACGCCAGATGCCGAGAATCCGGTTACAGGGCCTTCAACGGAATAGGGAGAAGCCTGGACCTGTTGCTAGACAGAAATATTGCCCAGCGGATAGGCCCCGACTTCCCCACCTATGTCAGAGAACGATGTGCCACAAAGCCAGACATGTGTCTGGTGAATCGTCAGCTACCGTTCAATTAATACATGGAACTAGTCCAGGTTCCATGCAGTGATCATATAGGGATCCTACTCACAATCAATAGGAACCCTATACAAGTCCCAGCAGTAGTCAGGAAGAACTACCGTCGAGCAGACTGGGCTCGGTATGCACACCTTTTCGAGGCCTACGATCCGCCCAACCTGGACGAGGCAATTCTCGAGGAGATTGACGAGGCACTCGATGACCTCAATAACTAAATCATCGACGCAGATAGGGCTTGTATCCCTCGTTCCTCATATAGGACCATCTCAACCTACGAGTGGACCGAATATATGAAGGAACTATACCATGAACTGAAGATAATGTATGAACACAACATCGTGAATGCATCAGTTCACTCGATGCAAAGAAGTAAAGAAATCAAAGAAGAATTGAACCAGTTGATCCTTGAACAACAAAACAGAAGATGGGAGGATGCGATCGAGAGCATCGATCACGAAGCAACTCCCAAAGAATTTTGGAAGAAGATCCGAATTCTTAAAGGATTAACTGGAAAGAAGGACAAGATCGAGCTACAAAAAGAAAATGGAAACATCGAAGAAGAGGAAGAAAAAGTTGAAGAGATATTCCGAAGTTATTGGGAAAAGATCTTCAGTATAACTGAAGAAGAAAACAAAGACTATGACCTAGAGTTCGAGAACAACATCATCGACGAGCTTAACGAAGAAATACAAAAGACGCACCCTCATCAGC
Organism: Ceratothoa steindachneri; assembly: GCA_963969495.1. Classification (NCBI taxonomy): domain Eukaryota; kingdom Metazoa; phylum Arthropoda; class Malacostraca; order Isopoda; family Cymothoidae; genus Ceratothoa; species Ceratothoa steindachneri. The sequence goes on from OZ018332.1 coordinate 73,912,469, forward strand.
AGGTGGATTGGCAGCGCGACGGAGTCGCCGAGATTACAGAAGAAGAACTACTCGGCGCGCTTCGCTCATTACAACAAAAAGCCCCAGGACAATCGAGGCTTACAAAGCTTAACTTTGAAAAGGCACCAGCCTGTGTCATCGAAGGAATGAGAAGAATATTCAACGCCTGCCTCAATATGGGGTACTTTCCAGACGCTTATAAAACGGCAAAAATGATTTTCTTGCCTAAGCCTGGAAAGAACCCCAAGTTGAAGGAGAGCTACCGACCAATTTCACTACTGGAATTTGGTGGGAAGCTCTTCGAGAAGATCCTCAACAAAAGACTGGTGTCTCACCTGGAAGATAACTCGCTCTACAACCCACACCAATTCGGGTTTAGGAGTAAGCGAAGTACGGAAATGGCGATTAACGTCATTACGGGAAAGCTAGCCCAAGCAAAACGGGAAAAGAGTTACGTGGACATTGTTTGTCGGGATGTATCAATGCGTTCGATAAGGTGTGGCAACGGGGAATGCAGTACAAGATCTTACGACTGGGACTAAGTGAAAGCTTAGAAAGAACTCTGTGACTATGTCATGGAGAGAGCGGCGTACATCAGTTTAGGGTGCACGGACGGGCCAAAGTTTCCGCTCAATGCGGGCCTCCCGCAAGGGGGGTGCCTGTCTCCCACTCTCTACTTGATTTACACCGCGGATGTCCCAGTCCCTGTAAACCCCACTTGCCTCAACTTACAATTCGCCGATGATTTCACCCAGATAATCACATGTCCATGAAGGAATGCGCCTATGCAAGCTCGCATGACGGCAGCAGAAATCGAAAACCTGAACACCTACGAGGCCCGGTGGAAAATCCGTACCAACCAGGATAAGTTCAAAGTAGTCCCCATAAGCAGGAGACTACTTGATGACGTCAGGGTGGGGGATAGACGATATCCCTACACCAATGAATGCAACGTACTCGGTATGAAGTTCACCTCAACCGGGTACGCAAAGCACGTCCAAGAACGAATCACCAAGGCCAATGCTGCAGTCAAGACTCTGTAAAGGTTCAGAACTCTTCGTCAAAGCCACAAAAAGAAGATCTACACTGCACTAGTTAGATCAACGTTGCTATACCCCGCTTCCGCCCTCTCCTGTGCCTCAAAGACACAGAAGAGGAGACTACAAGTGGTGCAGAATAAATGCGTGTACCTAATCACAGGTACACGCAGAATGGAAAGAATATCACAAGAAGAGCTGCACCGGGAGGCGGGGTTAACCCCCTTAACGTTGTCATCGAAGAACGGACAAGGAATATGCTGGAAAAGGTCAATCGTTTATTGGACGAAGATATCGTACAAATGATTGACCGAAACAGAAGAGAAGTATGTCGCGCTAGATTTCCAAGCTCCGCTAGGATTTTAGCTGGCGGAGCAGAAGTAGCGTTCTACGCTAGATGAGTCAATTTACCCCCAGAACACCGCAAGAAATACCAAGTTTGAAATCAACCGAATTCGACAAAACTCACCGATAATGACAAACCCTACCAACTATGGAAAAAATACCGAAGAAGGATACACACTCAAGAAGATGATATTCATCAAACAAGACAACAGGAAGAAACAACAAACACGAAATACACACACGACAAAAGTACAAAGAAACAAAGACACTAGTACAAAAACAGTAAGTTTATTAACGACTTACAAAAACAACAGCTAACGCGCATAGCATAAACAAAAATATTAGCAATAAAGACAAATAGCTTGAACGCCAAATTATATGTTATATATATACCTGTATATATATATGTATAAAACAACGATAAAAACAACAACGAAACCACAAATAAAAAAAAAATTTGAAAGCGAAAAGCCTGATCACCAGGCTCTAGCATCACTTTGCACCCTACCACACTTCTTTCTCTTTTCACCACTGGTCTACTTTCCGCTATCTATTCACACACCCTTTCTATCTCCTCACCTGCATACTCTCACATATACGATTCAAATTCAAATTCCGAATTTTTAGACTTAGAAGAAATCAACAAAAAATTGAGCTCACACTTAAGTTCACAGCCGGCAAAGGAGGAAAAGTCAAGGGTGAGGAAGCTCAAGAACGCCATCGATTTTTACCTTTTCTCCACGGGACTTCATGAACAAGATCTATTTTTGTACGGAGCTACTTATGGTCGACACAAGATATCGTAATGGGGAGTCTAACTTCCTGTTTACGAAGGAGAATTACTGCAAAAGGGGAAGTTTATCTTCCTATTTACAAAAAAACGTTATTAACAGCGGGAAATTTATCTTCCTATTTACAAAAGAGAGCTATTAACAGCGGGAAGTTTATCTTTCTATTTATAAGGTTCAATTTGTGAACGGTTTACATTTTTCAATCACATGTTTACTAGGTTCAATCTTCGACTCCCACAGGGCAACTAGTCATTAGCGGGAATAAATTATCGCCCTCCAAAGGCTGATAAAGAGTGAAGTGAATGCGGCTAAATGCATGTGCGAAAATAGTTTAGCAGAAATATCACGGGATAATCCGAAAGCATTCAATACATCCTAGAGGAACCAAAAACAAAGTCAGTGTAAAAGTTAAAAAATAATGACTGATTAGTTCAAAATGATCTTGAAAAAGCGACTACCTTAAATATGAATTTTGTCTTTAGTTTTTAACAAGAATATACCGAATTTAAATGAGTAAGCCTATAAACCTTCAATAATAACATCGCCAAAATGAATGAAATAATAGTTACCACCGATTATGCAAAAAATGCAATTGGATAATTTGATTCTGATAAAGCTAGCAGGATTGACGAAATGTACGTTCAAAGTAATAAGGCAGTTAAAAACGAAATTTCCGCTTTACTCGCTTTTCTATTAATTTTTTTTCTGTAGGCAAATTTTATTTCCAAGGTTGGGAATTGGTTAACGTTGTTACCACCTTCAAAAAGGTAGACGTGAAGAAAAGAGAATTAACGGCAAGTAAGGTTAACTTCACTAATATGTAAAATAATGAAGTCAATTATTGATTTAGAATTACGCACTCATTTGTTGAAAAATCAATTTTTAGTAAAAGGTCAACTGGATTTCAGGAGGAAGGAGGTCTTGTGTTACTAATCTGATCACATTTTGAGAAAGAGCAAAAGCTTTAGATAAACTCCCGTTCAAGACCCTTTTTTCAAAGCTAAAAGCTATTGATAACCATGAGAAAAGGATAAATTAGATTAAAAATTAGTTGACAGATCATAGGCAGAGGGGGATAAAACCTCTTAGCTACAAAGTTAGACTTGCAAAACTAAATCCCTTTTTTCGTCGAACATAGAAGAAAAACGGGGGAACAAAGAGAAACATATAGATTATTGATGAATATGTCCGATAATACAGGAAATCTTTTTAGTTTGATAGGCGTGACAGCGACGCAAGGACAAGACAAAAAGATCAAAAGGTGGAAATTCAAAACGTCAATGGGAAAAAAGTATTAATAATCAACTTCAAGATTATTATAAATGAGGAGGAATTTTGACCACAGAAAAGAATAAAATATCTTGGATATTCTAGAGGAAACTGGAAATTGAATTAAATTAAATGTGGAGAGATGAAGTTGCAATAATTTATGTCACATAGAGATACATAAAAGCTGTTAAAAAAGAATTCAGGATCATGCTCTTAGATATCACCAATAATTTCAGATTTTAATGGAAGTAATTTCCCAGATCAATGTATTTTTAATTTAATTTTATTTTTTAATTAGGCAATAATAAAAGCGCAGAGTAAATTAAAGACAACATGCATAAATTTATTGTTCATTTAAGAAGGAATAATTCTTGCGATACCCATTAAAAGGAAATTTACTTGGTAATCCTGTCGTGCTATGACCGGTGTACGCAGTTATACGCACACAGGCCTACTGACAGACCAAAATTAAGGCTCCACTGGGGGATGGTTCTAAGAATGCTTTACACAATATTCAAACATGGCTACAAAAATATCCTTTAATAGGAATAAATAAAGCAGAACCCAGAAATAACCGCAGCTGCTTCTTTGTCCGGAGAAGCGGCATTTCAGCTATGGCTTTAACTTTGTCTTCTTGAGGGACAATCTGGTTATTTCTGATCTTAAAAAAAAGATATTTAATCATATCATATGTGAAATGACACTTCGACCGGCCTATTCTGAGTCCGTGTGCGCGTAAACGGATTTTCAAAGCGCGAAGGGACTGTACGTGCTGGTCCCATGTACGGGTGGCAACGTACACGTTTTCAAAATAAAAGGTTACTTCGGCGTTAAACGCGAAGCGTAAATGAACGGGAGTAGGGTAAGGCTTATTTCTTACTGATTCTTGCGTTTTAAAACAATTTCATGCGTGAATTGGGTTGAGTAACCTGGGGTGTTAGGGACTACGTCCGATAATTCACTTATTGGGCTCGCCAATTTAGCCTTCTCAATGGGTCGGAGACGGAGGTTAAAATTGAGATCGGGGGCTGAGTCCGATTGGGGAAAAGGGAGAAACGGCAAAGGTTATTCAGCGTCTGCTTTCATGCAGACCGTTTGAATGAGCTAAAGCGGTTCGACCGGGTAAGTTGCCTCTAAGACGAGTTCTTCGTCTAAAGTGACAACATTATTAATGCACGCGCTTCGGTGGTACCTTTTAACAGGTTGAATTAAGTAGTCGACCGGGCCTCGGGGTTCTACTTCTGAAGAAGTTCCTTTCCACTGAGATAGGAGCTTATTAGACTCAGAGGGTAAGAGAAGTAGTACTTAGTCTCCTGTGTGAATTTCCGTGTTTTGGATTTAATGTCAAAATTCGTTCTGTATTTTTCCAAATTTGCCTCAGAATTCTTGATGGCGAGTAGGCAAATCCAACACATAAGCGTAGAAGGACTTAACCTCCTCATTAATTTTGTGGTTTAAACATAATTCTTTTAGGATGCCCATTGGCCCGTACAATAGTTCGAACGGGGAAAATCCGAGTGTTCCGTATAGGATTTCCAGACATGCAAATAAAGCCACGGAGAGGTAGCGGTGCCATTCTAGTGGTTGGGCGTGGCACACTTTCTTGAGAACTGATTTGAGAGTCCCGTTTAATTTCTTGCACATCTCATTTGAGGTGGGTTGATAAGGGGTTGGGAAAAGGGGTTCGATTGACCAGCATGAGCTTTCCTACATACGCCATCAATTCTGAACTGAATTAAGGGCCTCTATCCGATAGGATCTCCTTTGGGATTCCTACTCGAGAAAAACTGGAAATCAACGCCTCTGCACACAAAATACTATCAATGTTCTTCAAGAGGATCGCATCCGGGAAACAAGTGTCACAATCTAAGAGCGTCAAAATATAGGAATGTCCCTCACTAGACGAGGGACGGAGATGGCCTATTAAATCAATCGCGACCCTCAAGAATGATTCAGACACGATTGGGGTCTTTTGAAGGGGAGCGGGGCAACACGACCTTTGGCGGTGACCTTTTGACATTTAATGTAGGCAAGTTAAATTTCTGATTATTTATTTCATTACATTATTTCTACCCAGGTTGTCTTTTATGAATTGCGAAAAAAACTATAAAATGTATCTAAATTCCGTTTCATGTGTTTTTAAAAGGAAGATTGAAAGTATCCTGTATAGGAAAATTGTCATAAATAGGAAAGAGGTTACTGAAATATTATTTTTTTTCAGAAATGCGTCATTTTTCGGGGGGCAACCCGATATATAAATGAAAATTTATGATTATCTAATTGATATTCCAGCACATGCAAATAGATTACAGGAAAGGTTACTTCTCTAAATATGATTTCATGTAAGCCTGACTTCATTAATCTAATGTGACGTTCCTTGAGACCTACATTATTGTATCATTAAATTACGTTTATAGTGAAAATAAATGATACTGTAAAAGAAAAATCGCTTGAAATTGCGAAGAAGATGATGAAAATAAAGCGAAATGAGGAAAGTTTTAGTTAGATTTGAGTTGCTAAAACTTTACCATTTAAAAGAGGAGAATATTGTAAGTACTAGAAAAGACTGTAATTGTGTTCACCGAAGGCAGGTCCTACTTTCAGAACAATTTCAAAGAGATGATTATTTTCCATTAAACGAATTTTTATCCATATAATATGTTCATTTTAAGGAGATTTCACTTTTACTTTCATTTTTTTTAACTGGCCTCGAGTGGACCACAAGTTCTTTCCTGGTTCGTGATTCTCTAATTTTAGTTAGGTTAAATAAAATTGGGGGAAATGTTTCAGTAGGGACTCGCGGGTACAACATTTACTTGCGAAGTCTTTTATATAACTAATATGAAGCCTAAAACTATATTTTCCACGTATTATTCGCTTACTATTCATTCGTATGGCTTTGTTATTCTTTTTCAGTAAATATTATAAGTTTATCCGATTTTTTTCGTTATATCCCTACTACATACATTGCTCGTCACAATGCGTTAGTTGTCTGCCAGTCTTACTACTACATGCTCGAGGCAAAACAAAGCTGTAATCATATTCTGTAGTTGAATGTTAATAAGACGTGGTTTTAATTTTCTTATATACTCAGCAGAAGACTAAAAATATTTTGATCCCGTCTACAGAAATGTCACTCTTGGTGTCAACACTTCGTTTCTTTAAAAATTCTAGGGTGAACCTAGAGTAGAGATTCCGTGGTATTAACCTCAGTCAAGATAGATTCACATATCTTTCGGAGCTTTATTCAATAATCTAACTAAAGGAACAAAGTTTCAAAAATCCCACACAGGCTGAAATAACTAACAGTGAAACATGAAAAAGTAAATCTTCAGTCTTCTTCGTTAATCCAACCTGTCAATGCTCTCCAGATATTCAAATGAGCTCGTCCAATTAAAAGGTTACCAAAGTGGAATTGCTTTATCGACCCTGAGACAATTATCAGTGACGAAAGCAAATAAATTCCTATCTTTACCCACTTCTTTTCTACTTTACCAATACTGTTTCCCAATTCCTAATTATGTTCCAGGCCAGTTGGACCTCCATAACCCTTAAAGCCGCAATCCTTGATCAACCACATGCAAACAAGTGGCTTAAGAAAATGTAAATCAGGGTTAAATATTTCTCAGCTGCATCACGTGGATCTCATCAAATTTTGATGAGATGTTCTAGGTTAATAATAGTCCTCAGTGCAGTAGGTACCAGATTAATGATTAGGTTATTTTGCAACCTCGCCAATTCTCTAATAGAGAAAATAAGTCAGTAGCGAGTTAGTGAAATAAATGAGGATTAGCTCCACTATCGATATCAATGGCAGTCCTTAGGTTAGCAATTCCTATTGCCTTTAAAATTTAAGGAAAGCTAGGCAAGAGTTCAACCAGCCCTCCCCAAAATATTCCTCCCCCTTACGATCCTATCTCTTGCATCATAAAATTCATTAAGAAAGCTCGCCTTTGCCCTACATGATGACGGTTGTTGAAAGCGCATAACTATTTTTCTTTCTCTTAATATACAGATATTTCTTTGATGTTTTGATGAAAAATGAGCCATTTGCTGGGAAAGAAAGACAGGGCAGGTTACTCATTTTTAAAGTGTTCAATTCTCAATCTTCAATGGTTGGCGTTTCGGATAGTTAGCAACAAATATCACCATTTATAATTAATTTTTATATTATCAATTTTCTAGTAGTAAAGTTTCGTAATTTTTATTTAAGAGGACAATTTTATTGAATAATTGAACTGGGAAAGAATAAGGATTTTAGTCTCAGAAAAGTTAGACAAATCAATATTTAATTACAACAAATATATAAAAATGTTGCAATTTGAAATACAACAGGATAAAAAAACGTTTCACAGAAAAGAAAACTACACCAATGGGTAGATAGAAATATTAGTATATATGGATCTCCATCTCTATAAGCTTGTTGGCAGAAAAAGAAGTGAATCTGCCGCAAAAAACAGTTAATAACCCGATACTAAAAGTTGGATTGCAAGCATATAGTAATAAAAAAGCTAGGCAAACAAAGACAATGGATGTGGCCACATTAAAAATGGGGAAAGCAACATGCTTAGTGGATTTTAGACGACTGAAATATGGTAAGATCTCTTAGTTTCTTTTCTTTAATGTAATTTTTATGCATCAAAATAAAATCATAGGAAATTTACGAGTATTAAATAATATGTAGACAAAGAATAATTTGTTCGGTCAAGTTTCATTTGTTTCACCACGGTTATTCACAATTTATGTAATGCTTACTAATGGTCTCCTGTTTCATATAACTTCAGGAGATATTTCCGATAAGTTCTCTATCCAACTACTTAATGACTCAGCCCAGACTGTTTCTCGAACAGTTAAAGAAAAAAGGATGCCATAATATGTGAAGAAAAGTGTGATTTATTTGCACAAAATCATGAAGCGAGGCAGAATATCAATACAGGTAAGAGTCGTCAGCACAATATTAATTATGGTATGAACCAAGATAAGTAGATATAAGTTTTGAAACTTACCTTTGCCCCAAATCATAGATTAAAACAAGAAATAAACAAACAAAAGTAAACTTAGAGAATGACTAATACTTGTGTGGGCACATTCATCATATATCAAGGAATTGAGTCATTTCTCCATTGGTGAAATATCAAGACATGTCCACCCAGTAAGGGGCGCAGCGATTTGCCTTCCTAGCCTCCCTGTATTCTTTCTGACAGCGTGCGTTTTTACTGTACTTCCTCACTCTCTCTACAACCTCTCACACAACTTTCTCTGGTCAGCCTCTAATTTCAGATGGTAGATGCCGAACAACTTCCTCTCACCCAACTATCCCGGATCGGGAATGAGGGGTTAGAGGACAGCGTCCCCTCCCCCCTGAGCTCCGGTTTAAAGTGGTGGGTTTTTAAAAACTTGCTTCATCCCCACCAACACCATGCTAATAGGTTACCAGGCCACTAGGCTGTAAGAGTGGCCTCAAATGGCGGCAGGTGGCTTTTCCGTCTCCGTAGTCACCCCTCGCAGAGCAAGCTACTGCGTGGGGTGAGGAGCGTTTGCGTCCAGTGCTAAAAATAGGGGTTACCATGCCCAATAATGAATTAAAAAAAAATACTCCTTTACCTTTTCCTCGACCATCGTCGGAGCCGCCCTCGTGCAGATCCCATGAAAAAATGGAGGTCCCCCATATACTTTCTCAGGAAACCCTCAAAATTCTTCCACTGCACTTTTGAACCCCGCGTCTGTGGCGGAATTCTTCGCGACCGCTTTCTCCGCATTCTCTAGCCGAGATACTGCTCCGACAGCATTCAATGCGCGTCGTGATCTCGCGGAAGGCCGCCGACTGGACTTTACCTCCAGAGTCGAAGAAACTTTCAACGACAGGTTTACCCTAAGTGACCTCAGTTCCCCCCTCGCTTTGTGCGCGGACAACGCCCATTGTCCAGACGATGTCCCCTACACTATGCTTAGACACCTGGGTGAGCGAGACAGGGCATTTCTGTTAGATATGTTAAAATGATCTTGGTAGAGGGCATCATCCCAGATTCCTGGCAAATTGCTACTGTGCTCGCTTTGTCCAACCGGAGATAGATCACTCTACCCCGGCTGGTTTCCGCCCAATCTTTCTAACCTCCTAGGTGTGCAAGTTAATTGAGAAATTGGTAAATGTTAGATTGGCTTTTTTTCTTGATATCAGAGGCCATCTGTCTTCTTCACATTGCGGCCTCCGCAGGTTCCACTCCACGTCAGATGCTCTGCTTCGACTGGAGAATGCTGTCTGTGAGGCCTTCCTTCGTAGACTGCACTACGCCACGGTATTTTTTGATCTGGATAAGGCCTATGATACCACATGGTGATACGATATCATGAAAACTCTCCACACGATAGGAGCGATGGGATACCTCCCAATCTTTATATCTGAATTTTTTGAGAGATCGTCGATTACGCGTACGGGTGTGGAGGACCTTCTCCTTCCCCATGGAGCAGAAAGAGGGTGTCCAGCAGGCAAGTGTTCTCAGTGTCACAATATTTGCCCTGAGCATCAACGGCATCACCTTAGGGTTGTTGGACGACCTTTCTATCTCTTTTGGCGCGTCCCAGATGGCAACTCTAGAGCGTCGACTCCAACAGGCATTGACCCGCGGCTCTCGCTATGCCGAATCGCACAGGCTTCAGTTTTCTTTGGCCAAGACTGAGGTGTGGTACCTCTGCCACCATCTAAGGTACTATTCTGACTCACACTTATTTCTCGATGGGGTGTGCCTGGATTAGTGGACTCGCACTGTTTCCTTGGTCTGGCATTTGATCCACGCCTCACCTGGGACGCTCATATTCGCAGCCTTAGGGTCTCTTGTACCCTAGTCATGGATATTCTTCGTTCCGTGAAGTTTAAGGTCGACTATGTAATGCGAGTTTTATGCATCTGCGCCCTAGCGTATATTGCGGAAGGTGAACTCTATCCACCACACCGGCCTTCGCCCTGCGACCGGTGCCTTCCGCACTTCCCCCAGTGACAACTTACTTGTCAATGCTAGGGAGATACCAGTCGCTCTGCACCGTGCATCGTGCATTATTCGACTGTCTGCACGAGACCAGGCTTCCCTCAGTCGCCCACTGCTCTCACAGCATCCGCAGCCTATTTTGATGGTGCCTATACCACCAAGAGACGCTAGTTATATCTTAAGCCCTTCGGGTTAGAGCTGGATCTAGCTCTCAGGACGGTAGCCTTCCTGGTCTGCCCAAGATGCCTCCCTGGTGGGTACCACCTTTGACAATTTATCGCCAAGCCTCTGCTCCCAAAGCTTCTACAGGACCAGGAATATTGCGTTTGACATTTTGAGAGCTCTGCAATGCGCTATGTCTGTTTTCACGGCCGAGGTGTTTGCAATATATCGCTTGGTACGGGAGATAACGAGACGTGCCCGGTTCAGAGACTGTATTGTGATTTATAGCGATTCACAAAGCGCCCTGAGTGCTTTCGGGGCATTGTAATCTTCGCATCCCTTGCTTCGCGATATTCGTAATGCCACGGTTTTGGCGAGCCGTACGAAATTCGAGATTATCTTCTTCTGGGTTCATGTACATGTAGGAATCGCGAAAAATGTGCACGCCGATGAGGGCGCTAAAAAGTCTGCGAGGACTGGGCTACGAGACCAGCGTTTTGCTTTTTCTCACACCGAGTACATGTCAGGAATACCGGCAGCTCTTCGGGGTACTTGACAAAGAAGATGGAAGACAGTGAAGGGGAACTTAAAGTTGCGTGCCATTGCACTGTAACTGTCCCCATGGGACTACCCCCCTTCCCAATACCTTTAAACTTCATGTTGCTTTCTGTCGTGTTCAAATTTGATACACTCTCGGGACGCACTGCTATTTGATGGACCGCTCGAACCCACCCTACTGTTTTGACTGCGTCGTCGCCCAAGCTGTTTGGCACATTTCTTTTAATGTCCCATTATGGGCGATCTTCATGTGCGTTACCTGTCCCGGTACCGGGAAGAGCAGGTTCGCTACCACTTGTCTCTTGTACTTGGGACGAATTCGTTCAAATAAAAGGGGGGAGTCTGGTCTCCTCCCTTTTATTTGACTGTTTTTTCAAATTTTAGGTTGCATGTTCCTGCGCCGGGCAGAGGCAGGCCAATCGTCGATCACGGATTGCGCCTCCTTCTTTCATTTTTGCTTTGTTTTCTTGTTGTTATATTTTTAGCCCTTGTCCTTTTTAGCGTTGTCATTTGTTTTTTATATATTGTTATTTGTTTTCTTGTTTTTTGTTACTTCTTTCTTAATATAGCCTAGTACTAGGCTGTGTCGTGTACGGCGACCTATGCCCAATCAGGCAGTCGCCAGATGGACTAAAAAAAATTAAGGCTTATCCATTAACTTCTATCAGCAAAGCAAGAATCAAAATATGTAATAAAGCATTGTATATATGATGATTGAACGAAATAAAGGGGCAGTTTGTTCTAAAAAATTAATTTAATCTTCATTAAATTTAAAAATATATTATTTAGAAACATCCATAATAATTTCCAGTAGAGTACATACGTATCTCTTTTTGGAAGATCGGTTTAGATCACTTTGGAAAGACTCTTTGATGAATTGTTAAAATCCATATTTAATTAGTAAGTTTTTCCTAGGAAGGAGATTGATCAAGGAATAGTTGGGATTTAACTTATCCACTGAGTATTCAAAACTTTCGTGTCTACGAAAAGTAAATTTTATAATGATTCGATAAACACCCAGGTGTCTTTTCATCCTTGCACACCTCGCCTAAGGGGAGAATGATTTTTACCCATCGAAAATCAAATCGGGCTCTAGCCTTCAAACCGTGGTAATTATTTGTCATCTAGATAACTACTTCGTGCTACGCAACCTAATTCTAGACTTGATACATTCAAACCTTTTCTGATCCCTCGAATGCTCTGTTTCGGGAGGCCACTAAGCAGGTAACAGGCAGTCAGATATGGATGAGGGGGAGGATTTCGGTTCATCGGATCTACAGCTGCACCCAGTCCCTAGAGAAGCTGAACCTTGAGTACCAGACTTGAAAGAAGAGACGGATAAAGACCAAGAAAGGGTATAAGGACCAAGATGCTTTTTCCCAAAGCACCCTCGTCGAGGTCTAAGACATCGGGACCCGGGACGCCCTCATCACCATGAAGAATGAAGAAGACCGGTAGTTCTACCAGAAACTGCTCTAAGACGTCTTCTCCTGTAGCATGGCAGGAGAAGATATGACCACAGCTAGAAAAGAAGGCCCAAACTGGAGCCGGTAAGAGGAAGGAGAGCGACGAAGGCGATGATACGAGGAGAGAAAGGACCGGTCCTCCCAGGGAAAAGCTGCTGCACTTTCCTCGTCCACCTTATCCTCATCTCCGGAATCACAAAACGAGGATTACCACCCTACTCCAGGCACTTCGACAACTACAGCGCTGACGCCCCAAGAATGAAGAGTTCACGGTTGACGGCCCTCTTCTTCTCTACTGGGACGGCAAGCTGTTGCTCGATGTCACCGGGGAAGTGGATCGTTGGACAGTTGATCGAGCTGCCGTGCTCGTCACGAGCCTTAAGGAATTTGAGAAGCTGCTCGATATTCCCCAAATCGAGAGTAGGTTGGAAGAAGCCCAAGCAGCTGCTTTGTTAATTACCATTGACCAGTGGGCTCTTCTATAGAAGATCCGTGACCTTGTGTTTAACACGACAGCCTCCAACACGGGTTTTCACAGCGGAGCGTGCACCATCATCGAGGATGCATTGGAGCGGGAGCTGGTGTCGATTCCATGCCGGCACCACGTTTTCGAGCTCCTCCTTTCGGCCGCTTCCAGGTCCGCCTTCGGCCCCACCACAATACCAGTGACTGGACTATTCAAGCGCTTTAAGAAATAGTGGCGCAAAGTGAACCAGGCCACCTTAGTTCTCTACACAGAGGAGGTGTTCGAGCAGCGCGGGCTCCAGCACCTGCCGACGGTGATGGCTAAAGCCTTTTATAAATCTGATGAAAACATGATTTGCTAGTATTGGTTATATGAGCAAAGTCTCAACGAATTCCATAGTGATCAATTAAATTATTCACTTGCTAAATAATAACTTTCTATGTCTCAATATCTTTAGTTACGATCACTTCTAATTTTACGTCATATGCCTCAATTATCATTATATGCCTTTAATTATCATTAAAACTTCAAATATATTTTATTTGTATTCATACAAATCATACAAATTCATACTTGATAACTTCTCTTTCAAATTGATCATTTACTGTAGGCAAGTTAAATATCTGATTATTTTTTTCTTTACATTATTTTTACCCATGTTGTTCTTTTGTAAATTGCGAAAAAACTATAAAATGTATCTAAATTTCATTTCATGCATTTGAAAAAGGAAGATTGAAAGTACCTTGCATCTGAAAATTGTCATAAATAGGAAAGAGGTTACTGAGATATTATTTTTTTTAAATATATCATCTAGGGGGGAGGGGCTTCCGATACATGTTCCCGAGATTGAATTTTTGAAAAGTAAATGTATCCAAATTTGATGTAAAAAGAAGTGAAATCATTATATGACGATTATTTTCATAATGACATTTGCACAATCATTTGTTGAGGGGTTGTTTAATGAACCTGTCAAATTGGCGTCGGTTGAACTCCCCAGTTTGAAGGAAATATTTTCTTTACTTGGAATCTGTTGTTATAACTTTTGAAATGTCGTATAAAATCTTGAGACTCACTTTAGCAATGTCATTTAACGGCTTCAGATTTTTATTAACAAATCCCATCGCTTTTTTCTAATCGTTATTCTGTAGCCAAGACGTGGAAGGTCCCCCAGGCACATGGATTCCATTTGCATGTTTCCAGCAGGAAGTGAAATTCTAGGCCAATGAGATCAACCAAAATGCTCGTATCTGTGATTCTCTGGAATTGAGGCTTAAGTGTTCTGGAGCTGTCCGAATTATTAATGGCAAGTAACTGATTAAAAATGTTGACATTTCAATGTGTCATTCGATCGATGGCTGAACAGAGCAAATGGTACGTCTTCCTGCCTCAGGTACCATTTAAGGTTTTTCGTCTTATTAAATAAAACAGCAGTAACCTCTTGAACAGTTTTCTTTTAGTTCAACATGTCCTGGATTAGACGAATGTTATTCCCGGCAGCATCTTCAGAATGAATTCCTTTGCTACTAGTGTTTGAGGATGAGATTAGAAGGCTTTTTTCAGATGAACTATTTCAGCTTTCAAAGTTCCAGAAACCAAGTCAGTATCCTGATTGTCTGATAAACCAAGACGATGAGCTTTATTAAAGTTCTAATCATAATTTAATACTCCCCCGGAAACATTTTAATAAGAAGAACAACCAGAAATAGGCTGATGTAATCAATTTACTCTTGGTAATCTTCATTGTGATAGAGTCACTCCAGGTAATGTCATCCAGATCAACAACTACCTCCTGTACAGCTACAGCTGCAATATAGTATAAGAGAATAAATGAAGAGAATAAATGTTGCGACATTCAATACCATTAATATTAGCTTCTTATTTATATACTGCAGTGTTTTATACCTCTATCTTTACCGAGGTGATCTTGTCTCTAAACCTTTTCAAAACCAAAAATATGACCTTTCCTCTCAGTCATTTGCTCTTCGTAGGATAAGATATTCTCGCCTTTGGTTCTTACTGATAATAGTCTGTTGTCTGTTGTTATGCATTTTCTGGATTGGACCTAGAGCTCTAATATCAAATGGCTGTCTAATTCCAGGTTAAATGCTCGTTTGTTCTTCCCAGGTTACTTGCTCTTCCTTTGCTTTTCACCAGAACACGTTTTTGAAATATATTTTCATGAAGAGCTGAATTACGTTCCAATTTTTTAGTAGATCGTCCTAGCAATCTGCCAGAATGTAATTATTGATTTTCTTATTTGATATGCACTCTCTTAAATCTTGGGTTTCCCTATATTTTCCCGGAAGTTCTAAAAAATAAAGAAATAATGGAACGCCTTACTGGTGATGGAATGCTGGCACCCTCTTATAAAAAGTATAGGTTATTTCAAACAGGAATTTTCAGTGAGACATCTGTTAGGTTGAATGATACTTGCTTCAGTTTGGGCTGTTTGCCGGTTTTATTTTGCACAACTTTTTCTAAAATGCAACAACTTCGGCGCTGAGGAACGACACCAATGCCCGCAACTAGAATTTGTTGTAAAGACAATCCTCCAGACTCCCATATCTTGCTCTGGCTCGTTCTTTCAAGTGCACGAGTCTATGCAGATGCAAATATTTAGTAACATCTCGTTGGCCAGGAACTCTTAGGCCTTCTGAATATGAAGTAGTAGCCATCGGACGAAGTACACTCTAAAGAAGTTCTGTCTAATGTTTTCGCCAAGTATTTCTCTCAAATAATTTAGAAAGTTTATAGTGTTGAAAAGAAAGTAGATTTAGCCAGATATTTTCTCTAGAATGAGTTTTGGAGCGTGGCCGACAAAGCTTGCGGGGTAAGAGATTGTATAGTTAAAAGCTCCATTGGAGTTTTCTAGGAGTTGGTATAACATATGATGAAGCGCGCAAAGTAGCTACGTTAGTTTTGTCGTTTTCGCTCATGATCCTATCCAAACGAAATGTACCTCTCCATCTGAGTGAACAGCAACGAGGGAAGATCATTTATTGCCTGGAAATTTACATTTACGAATGTAAATAATACTCAATGGCAAATATGATTACAACCTTGCAAGATTCGAGTTAATTGGAGACTGATCGATGACCTAAGACAATTGGTAAACAACCTAATAGTGATAAGGATGAAAAAAGTGGTAAGGACGCGAATATCTTAAACTATTTACAAAACTATTCAAAACCGTAATTCCCTAATGAACCATACATATTCGGCTAATAATGTTTATGATGATATTCTATTACGAAATACTGATAATTACTGTTGAACCATAATTTGCTTTACACCGCTTTCTTGAGTCCGATCAGGTATGCTGTCAGATTGGTACAATATAGTCTATTGATTCGTGTATGATTAACGCTCAATTAATGGATAAAATATGATAAGTATTATTGATTCACTACATATAATATAGTGCAAGTCCTGCAAGCCTTTTCACTTTTTTATATTAATTAGTTAGTGACACCAATGAAAAAAGATATTTTGCTTCGAACTATTTGTAAAATGACCACATTTTCACGTACTTTAACTTTTTATATGACAGCCGACTAGTTCTAGTCGCGTGCAAGTCTAGTCACGAGCGAATCTATATCTCACTATGTTGATCGGTAGGTCCCCGTTTTGCTTTTTTTGTTTTTGGTAACAACATTGTAACTATTCAGCCGATTCTAACGAAATTTTAAAACCTTTTATCGTTTTACATTCTATTTCCAATGAAATATAAGCCAAAGTCCTCCCAGGGTTACCAGGGTAATTGCTATGACAATTTCTTAAGGAAAATTACTGACCAACGCAGATTCTACCTTCATTAATTCTTCATTTCGGCTATAATAAAGTATTACATCTCACTCAGGTCCTTCAATGACACGGACAAGTTTCAATATTACTAATAGATTACTTAGAGTAACGCAAATGAGTATTTAAAATATTTCAAAGGTCCCCCTGCAAATCTGTTACGGTGAAAGAATTTTGGTTTTGAAATCGCATAATCCACTATACCATTTTAATGAGAGAAATTTATTTTTTATACATATGAGGTAAAAAAACCAAAAAACAAATAGATTCGTGAAAAAAAGAGTGACCAATTCTGTTGCCCCTATCCAATAAATATTTTAAAATTCGTAGCGTTTGGCTATGAAGTTTTGCCACATCAACGTTACCCGCATGAACTCTCTCCGGCATAAAGAAAATTTTAAACGATTAAAATAGTCTATAACTTAGAAAATATTCGAGACTCAAAACTCTATAGTTGAAACAGTTCTAAAATATTAAAATGGAGAATCTATGGATAAAAAATTTAAATTTCATTTATAATATGTATCCCTTTTCTTAAAAAATAACACATTTAATGTGATACACTTTTTTGTATTTTAATTCAGTCACAGGTGCAGGCGAAGAATCATTCCCTGAATATTAGATATCTAACCACTGATTTCAAAATTTGTGAGGATCTAATATTTAGTTGTCATCTTTTCCTTTTATTACTCCCTTAATACGCCTTGGCATGCTTATTAGGCACTTTGAAAATCTCATTTTAATTCCTTTTTATGTAAAACCATCAATGAGCCCAGAGAGGAATTTATTTTATTTGCGGAAACTATAAGAATTGTTTTAATTTTCAATATTTTGCCAAACATTATTGGATTCCGATGGTTTATGGCTGTTTTTTTTGGACGGGTTAGCGATGAATGTCAAGTTGTTAGTGGCTTAAGCAGAAACAGTTCATGGTCATGTTAAGCTGTCACTCCTTGATATTATATAGACTGAACCGAAATGAAATGTTTGAATATATATATAGGATAACAAAGCAAAACTGGGAGGTATTTTTCCCAGAAAAAAATGAAATGCACAGTGTTTTATTTCTGTCAACAAATAAATGTAGAAGAAACGCGCTATTACAGACAAAAATTATGCATAATTCACATGAGCTTTTAAAGAAGAAAAGAGAAAGTGGGATATTGATTCATATCCTCTTGGATAGAAAGAACATTTTGAGAGTTGTGTTCGATGTGATAACTATGAAAATTAGGAATATTGGTATATAAAATCTAATGATTGTTCAGGACGAGTGGAAATTAGTCGAAAGGGAGATGGAAAGACTTAAGTAGAGACTGCTGATAATCTTGAGTAAAAAATTTTCCGTTTTGGGTACCGAGCAAGACGATGAATCCGAAGTTCGATTCGTAGGGGATTCTATTATTAGGGAGTTGAGAGGAAGGAGAGGAACGTTGCGGTTACAGGTATCCTTCCCAGAAGGCGGGCGGCGAATGTTTTCTATGGAAGAGCATCCTATATTAACAACCCTCTTAAAGTTCTTTGCCAGGAAGAAGTAGTGTACTTCATCGATTCATGGGGAGAGTAGCTCTACACGCCGTAATAATAATGTACCCTTTCGAAAAATAAATTTACATGTCTACTATTGTAACGCGCGTAGAATTCGAAATAAGCTCGACGAATTTTAATGTTTAGTACACTTACACAGCTTCGATATTATACGAGTAGCAATAACGAAATCATGCGCGGAGACATCTAGGAGAGACTATATCGGCTGAATGAAATTACCAGGATATAAATTAATCAATAAAGACTGTACAGATAAACGAGGTGGAGTAGTACTGTACACCAAAAATCATATAAGTTCAACCGAAATTAAAATTCACTCCCTTAAAGAAGTTGAGGTAATATTTGCCGAAATAAAGTCGAATGATCTTACAATGAATATCTTTGTAGTGTATAGACCCTCGCCACAACCGATTGAGGTTGATACTGAATTATATAACAGTATTGGAGATAACATTAAAAATAATTGGACTTTATTGATTGGGAGTTTAATATTAGAAATATTAAGTATGAAACGTTAAAGGCGACGGATAGGGGTAGAGGCTATTGAGGTTTATGGAAGAAACTACTTAACTCAATTAGTTAATAAACGAACTCAAGGGGAAAATATCCTAGACGTAATTCTAACTAACAACGTTAATCATATCTCAGGTAAGAGTATTGGGGAAGGTATAGGTTCGAGTGATTAAAAATAAGTAGATTTCAATACTAATATATGTAAGTTGTAACAAGTAAAGTAATGATATTAAAGTGCCAAATTCTAAACGTGCTGAGTCTAACGGCTTCAACCGCAAGTTTAGAGATATCAAATGGGATCCAACGTTAGATAATGTTAATCAGGGCTGTTTCTTTTTCACCAAGCATTTTAGAGAATTAGATTAGTAGTTCATTTTGCGAAAAAAACAAAAAGGAAACGCCTAAAATAAACTAAATTGGTGGAATCATAATATCGAAGTGAAATTGAAGGATAGGAACGGTGCATACAAACGTCACAAGCATAACCCATCCGAAGGAATTAGTTTCGGATTCAGAAAAGGTAGGCAATATATTAAATAACATTTTTGCATCGGTATTTAGAAACAAAGACGAACATAATATACCACGAACGAACGACATGATAAACTTTAACATGTATAACCTTTTAACCAGACCGAATTATTTGAAACAGAAATAGATTTTTATATCAGTAAGTTAAAATCCAATAAATCTCCAAGTCCTGATTTAATTTGTCCGCCGCATTTAAAACAAATTTAAAAAACGTGTTAGTGGCACTGCTAATGAAAATTTTCAAAAATGTTTAGAAGAAGGTGTCGTGCCATTAGATTTTGAGCTAGCGAATATAACTCCTATTTTTAAGAAGGAAAAAGAGAACTCCCAACCAATTATCGACCCATAAGTTTAACCTCCCTCATAAGTAAATTAATGGAATCCCTCATTCGTGATAAGTTGATCGATCATTTAGAAGCGCATAATCTCATAAATGATAGTTAACACGGCCTTATATAAACAGGAGGAGACTCGTGGGAACGGTAGCCAGCGAATAACAGTAACTGCCTACCCTGTTTGATCTCTCTGCCACATAAGTTTAACGACGCTCAAAAGATCCAATTACCCACGAGATCCGTAGGCCCGTGGCTATATCATACAAAAGCAGTGCCAAGCAAAGAAAACGCCAGGGAAGGGTGGCGGTTGGGGGGCTCTCTAATTAACAAGCCGACTTGGGCACCTCAGTGCCAACCTCTTCACTCCTCGCTCTCCCAGATGCGATCTCACCACTCGCGCTTCCCTCTGCGGCCTCGCCCATTTACCCTAGGATCTGGCGGTGATCCGCCTATAAATAATCCCCTGAAGGAAAGAGAAAGCATTATTATTCGGTGAGAATAACATAGGATCAGTTTGTGAAGATCGATCATTCTGCCAGTCAAGATTATTCGGTGAGAACAACATAGGATCAGTTTGGTGAGAACGAAATAGGATCAGTTTGCAACGATCAATCCTTCAGCTAGTCAAGATTATTCAAGGAGAGACGATAAAGGGTCAGATTGAGAAGATCGATCCTTCTTCCTTTAGTGCCGAATCAACATAAATCGTCAAGATTTGTATCGGGGCCATAACGAAGAATCCTTTACAGATTTAGAAGAAGTCTGACTGGAGAAAAGAAAACCGGCTTCCACTCGAGTGACTCTCACAGCTCAATCTCCGTAAGAGTTAGAGGAGAAGAACCAAGCCCCAACGAGGTTCCATTTGTTAATTACGGTAGAAATCCACTTGTTTACAAAAAAACTAGTTGGGCACCCAGCGTTAAAGAATAAGACACAAAGAAGCTTCAAGATTATCCAGAACAGGACTCTTTGATCGAGGAGCCCCGTAACTCTCTCCGTCTTCGTAACGTCACCGGAGCCAAAGTTGCAATAAGAAGTTGACATCGCCCACCCTCTCTTCCTCCATCCCATCTCGACGAAATTCTACCATCAACCAATTCAAATCTCTAAAGCGCGAGTAAAGCCCTCCAGCGACATCCGGCAACCCCTGATTCCTTCTGTCATGTAAGTTAGAAAGAACATTTATATTCATATTGGGATAGTATGAGTTTATTACGTTTTACGATTTAACGGAAGTAGAAACAATTGTGCGTGAACCCCTGTCATATTTACTAGTAGAAGAGAGTAATTTAATCTAATGTTTAACGCTAATCTAAAAGGGGCACGATAAAATTACCAATCGGCAATTGGTGTATTTACGTGTAGCCTATTTGTTTATTTTTGTCTTTGAGATATATTGAATAAGCCCAGTTGCCAATCGATTTGGTCTCGGTTAGCGTAGGAGGAGGATATAAATATGTTTACTGGTTTTTGTCATAGTGAATTGTTAAATTTAAAATATATGTTTATTTTGGGATAATTTCTGTGCCTTTCTCGTTATCCTTACGTGTTGAAGCGGCTCTTCCTTAAAAACAACGAAAAAATAGCATTCTTAGACAAAAGTATACTTCAAAAAGAAGAATATCAGGACAAAAAGGTATTTTACAACAAAAGTGGTGTCAGGCCTGTAGGTTTTTATTAGAAATAACCCAGCAGCGTCTAATTAAGGGAGAGCCAACGCATAAAAGGAATACCAGGAATAATAGAATAATTGACAAGAGAAAAATTGGTATAGTCAGGGGTAGAATCTATCTAAAAGTAATTGTTAGGCTAAGTGGTAAGTTCGGTGCTGGAGTAGGTCAAGCTCGATTTACAACAAAGTAGATGACTGACATAAGCGCGATGGCATCGTTTGACATTTATCGGAAGCAAGGTCAAAGCCTCGGACTGGAAGGAACCGAGCTGAACTAGTATATTCAGAGAAAGTGACAAACGAAAGAGAAGAAAGAAGGGAAAAGATGAAACTGGAAGCCGAAGAAAGAAAAATGAAACTGGAAGCTGAAGAAAGAGAGAAGATAAGATCCCACGAAAGAGCTCTTAACAAAGACCAGTTAGAGATGCAGTCAGTGACATCCAAAGCAGGAGTGTCACCAGCGGTCAGCATGAAACTCCCGGAGTACAGGGACGAAAAAGATTTATACTCATATCTGTCCCATTTTGAGAAAATATTCAAAGTCAATAATTGGGACCTAGAATAAGATGTGGTCGCCAGACTGTTACCGCTACTCAATCCCAGGATGAGATAAATATTTGTATACCTATCCTCAGAAGCGACTGTGGACTATTCCACACTCAAAGCCGAACTTCTCTCAGCAACAAACTTCATCCCGGAAGAATATAGGGTGAAGTTCAGGAAAGCCCGTATAAGACCTGGACAAACATACAAACATTTTGGCTTTGAGCTTAGTCGAAGCCTACAGTTTTGAATGGAGTCAGAAGGGGTAGGAAACGAAGTCCCTTCGGTCGTCGACTTAATGCTTAGAGATCAGTTACTAAGCACACTACCCCAGGAAATCCGTGCATTTGTTAAGGACCGAAAAGCTTCTACCTTCAACGAGTGTATGGACGAGGCTGACCTCCACGCGGTAAATCATCGTTTATATCCGAGAGAAGGCTCCCTCCCCAAAGAAAAATGGGCCTCCACTAAGGTATTTGACAAGCTGATGCTTCCTCCATCCCTGTGCCAACATCCGAAGGCCCCCAGCAACAGGTAAACTTTCTATTTAACAAAAGTTCGCCAGGTGGCTTACAATTCGAAGATGACACTGTTAATGGGTGCCGAGTGTCCACTTTAGTCAGAGACACCGGAAGTACGTGCATAGTGGTATCCAACAAGTTGTTGCCCCCAGTAAACCAGAACCATAAGAAATTCACCAACGCCCACGACTTTTTGGGACGCAACAATCGATTCCCCGTCGTGAGATATCATATACAATGCCGATATTTCACCGGTTGGACAGACGTGGTAGTAGCTCCGATTAAGTTCTTTGCATTGCTAATCGGACAAAATCCCCAAATCTCCCAGCAAGAAGTGGCCCAACAAGTAGTCACCCGAGCACAAGAAGTCTAGAGAAAGGAGCGACCTGCTGAGTTGACCCCGAGGATTACCTTCCAAGACAATGGGTTAAAATTGACTTCCTTCGCTATTGCTCAGAAGGAATGCTCCGCTCTTAAACCCGTATTGGAGAAAGCAATTAATGGTGAAACTCTCCAAGTGAAAGGAAAGAAGCCTATCAAATATATCGTAGAAGACTCACTTCTCTACCGTACTATCAGCGAGGAGAATAAGGAGAGCAACAAAGCACTGTGTGTACCTCAAGAATACACGCAAAGAATCTTGAATACTGCGCATGATGGAATATTAGAAAGCAGCAAATGAACTGGGACAAAATGGAATCAGAATTTAATTTTCTAAAGGGTCGATAAAAGTGAGAAGAAAAACTAATGAAAGATGTGTGAAAATAAAGGATAGGAATCATAGGTGTGTCCTCGTGAAAATTCGGTATGTTAATGTGAGACAGTGAGAGTGATCTAATTAGCTAATTAATTGTGGGTATGGGGTCTACTGACACCTAAGAAGCAGGACCCATTGTGGTATTATCCCACAAGTGTGATGCCCACTGACAGTCGAGGATCCGGTCGCGTCAGTAGGGCAAATCATCTTGTATATGTGAACCGAGAGGATGTTTGGGTTGTAATGGATGTAAATAGGTGATGGAAAAAGAGTTGAGTGAGAGCCAATGGGTTTAAAACTGAGAGATTGTATGTAGATACTTGCTCTATGAGAGACAAACATTAAAAGAATTGAAGCCTTCGTGTGGAATGGAGTAAATGAAGTGAGTTTGATTATAGATCAGGGTGGTAGAAGTAAATGAAGTGCAGTAGTACTTTTGAGTAAGAAGTGGCAGGATGCATTCGGGTATGAAAATGTGGCCTTGAGAGTTAATGAATGCGAGAACCCTGAGTTTCTTGGGGTAAAATTGTGCCTGATTTTAAATAATGGAAACTATAATGATAGAAATGGAGGTTATGGCATGCGTTGGAGAGATTAGTTGATGGATTTGAGAATGGGTATCGGATGAAGGTTGCTAAAAATATGAAGGGATGAATTAGCGAAAGAAAGTGAAATGGAATAACTGTAGGAAAGAGGGTGGTAGGTTTCTGTGTTGAATGAATTATGTGCAACAAACACTTTTTCTCAGAACAGTGATATGGGCAAAAATTGACATGGCTTGTGGAAATGAGAGGGAGAGAAGTTTAGAGTATGATTTATCTGCCCTTAATGAGAAAGAATGTGTTGGACTATGTATTTGATGAGAAAGTGTAAGAGTTATGTGTATTGGAGTATCGCCTTGCATGATTGTTATAGGTTAGTTAAAAATAATTGGTGTATAGATGAAAAAAAGGGAAGAGCAGGTGAAAATGTTGAGAGTAGAAAAGAGGAGATAATTTTGAAAATGACGTGTATGTGACCAGTAATCGAAAGAAAGAGAAAAGGATGTGAGGTGGAAGAACGATGTGAAGGAGGCAGTGGAAAGCCAACAATAGGCAGATATGTAAATGACAAATACGTAATGAGGATTTAAGGAATATGCCACTGAATGCATACAAAGAGAAGAAGAGAAAAGTGATATAAGTGATACAACAGAGAAGTAAACCAGAAAATGAAGTAATTGGAGAAAAGATCAATAAAGATCCTCATGGAATTGGACGCTGTTCTGGAAGGACGAGAGAAGCGTGCGGTTTTTCTTCAATTTTAAACGCAATAACAACGAGGCCGCATATCGCAGAAAGTTTGTGAGAAGATATTTTTAAAGAGGTAGTGAAGTGAAAGAAAGAGAGTTGATGTGAAAAATATTTACATGTTGTTCCTCCTGTTGGTATGGTGGCCCTTTCAGTTGTAGCAAAGGATATATAATGAAAATAAGGATGAGAGGTGTAGAATAAGAAAAGACATGTTAAATCCAACGAACCCATCTGGACCAAGATAGAGGGGTGCTCTCCCCGCATGAGCAACCTCAAAGAAGTTAAATGGACGAAGGTTAGTCGACACCTTGCTTGAGATTTAGCCACCAGCCGAGAAAGAGCTTGAAAATAAAGTTGTGAAAAAATTGCAAAATAGAAAGCTCTATCTATACGTATTAAAGGCAAGTTAGTTTCGATCCTTTTCAAGAGTGCTGGGCGCATTCGAGCCGGTGAGACGTGCTACTCCTCCATGTGGGAGTTAATACGGGCGAGGAACCAGAAGAAGAATAGCTTAAGACAAGAATGACGGTGAAGTTGGAAGTATTGGGCAGGTCACAAGAAAATGGTGAGAATACATTAATGAGGTGGATAATATCGGTATGAAAGAAAATTGAAATATAAATATTATTGGCTCTGTAGTAGATATCATTTCTTGTAGTGATGATTCAAAGTACTAAAATGCCAGAGATGGGTAGTGCTTTGAGAGGTATGAAAAATAGAAAGTCAGCTGGTGTAAATGATATATTCGCTGGAATTCTAACACATGGTTGTGATTGTGGTTATAAAATGGGTGTTGTGGCAGTGTAAGGCAAAAATAGACTAGTGCCTTAGCATTAGAAGATAGCAGCAAGGGTTGCGTTATAGATGGGTAAATGAGAGAAATGGAAATGCTAGAACTTAGGGGAATAAGCCATTTGATGTTTGAAATAAAGTTTATGGGAAAATTTCAGATTGGGCGAATAAGAACAACCGAGCGGTTGCAATGGGAAGAACAAGCTGGATATAGAGTGTGTAGGGAAGTAATTTCATTAAAAAAGCCAGCTGAAAAAACAAATGGATGACAGATGAACAGTGCATGTCTGTTTCGTAGCCCCTGATTAAGCATAGTCGTCATTCGTTCTATTCTATTTAGTATGTTGATGTTGTTTTTTGCAGATAAGGTGTGCCGAACCGAACTGCATATTTCAACTATGGACACACGAATTTCCTCGCAATACATCCAAGAAGTCTATATAATTCATTTGTTATTTGAAAGCCCTTTCGAGAAATTAATGTCGCTCTGGGTTAATATACCGCGATCACGTTCTTCTGACACATTTTCCAAATGTCAACCGCTTAATGAATTCACAAAGTTCCCATTTCGAGAGCCGATTTGAATAACTTGGTAACTAGCCAACCCATCACATATCTCATTTAATTCATGCTGTATTTACTTGATCTGAACCCTATTCCGTTATATGACCTAGTTTACTATCGATGAAGGTTTCTTAAATGAAGAAAAGTGGAAATACAATATGTATTGGTGCTCTCTCTGAGGAAATAATATATCAAAGGAGTATATATAAAACTTATTAAATATATTAAAACAGAAATAAATAGCACACACGATAGAGTGAAACAACTTAATATATATAATACAGCATTGAAAAATAAGGTTAAATATATAGGTATAGATTTGACAGACTTGCACGAAAAGCGGCTTGCAGTCATAAAACTACTAAAGAGTGCGTTTATAACTTAAAAAAATACCAAAAAATGTGAAAAAAGAAATTAAAGTGAGAAAAACTACAATATAAACTAAAATATGACAATACAAAAAAATAATAATATTGCATTAGAGACAGCCGAAAGTGCAATGAAATCGGGCTTAAAGATGATGAAACGTTAGTGTTAAACGATGTACACAAGCCAAACCTAAAATAATAAAATGGTAGAAACAATGTATAATAAAGAAAGGCATCACCATAATGTAATTTGTGTGTGTTTGAAATGGATGCACACCTGTGTGTGTATTTTTTATTAAAAAATATAGGCTCTTTCGCATGCAACGAGAGAAAAATTAATTTCTATTGTAGTCAAAAAGTAAGAATTTGGCGGGCAAGTTTTTTTAAACCCATAACGGCATTTGAGAACTGGACTGGAAGGAATTGGGGAGGGGCAAAGATGTACAGGGTGGCCCATAAGTCCCAGGGCACTACAGTTAAAGTTACATAAAAAAATACATTTGTTTTTCGTTAATAACATATTTTACACAAAGGTTGTACGTGGAGTTTCCTGGAACTTATGGGTCACCCTGTAGATGGAAACACCATTGTCAATCGAGAAATCATCAACATTGGCCAAATTTCAAACTCACTCTCTGGTAAGATTGATTAACTTTAATTTTATTGCATGTTTTCCCGTTCCGACGATCCCAAAAGGGACTACGCTATTTCAAATCTGGTAGGAAGTCGGTGGCTTATGATCCAGAAGTCGAGGTAAAGATGGTATTTATTGTTTTAATACGCTCTTTAAGCCCTTTAATCAATCAGCAAAGGAGTATGGAATGTTGTTTTCTCACACTAATGTAGCTAGAATCCTTAATAATGAACAGAAGAGCAGTTGTGCCAGGAAACGGTCGCGTTAAATTTGTCCTCTCATCTTAATATGATTAGGGCAAGAGGAATAATATTCAACCAATCTTGTTGCCTACTATCAGTTTTAAGGGCTTGATTTAGATTGTATTAGTAACTTCGGGTAATCCATTTAAATTAGGGCAGTATAGGGTTGTATAATTGTACATAGTACCAAAAGCTTTTGCAAAATATCGAGGGAGTAGGATTTAATAAAGCTGGCGTTTTTCGAAACGATCTGAGCTAAGGTACCAAATCTTAATATCCATCCATAAATAATGGCTAAGATGACTGAGAGAGTAGATTAACTTGTAGAAAAATGGTTGAAAGCCATCAAGGAATTCCTTCAACTATTACTAGGATATATTTAAAAATGTCACATGAGGAGAAGAGGTTAGTGAATTCGATATAAATTTTTACAAAACTTGCATCTGGCAACTTTTTCGAGGTAAAGGGTAATTTCCTATTTACGAATACTTACTCTTCAACCTTTCTCAAATTTTATTTTTATGTGATACCAAATGAATTCTTATGAAATTAGACTATTTGTGCTTTCAACTCCAAAAGGGCAAAGTATTTGAGTTTGGCAAGGAGTCTCTCGTAAGATTAAAAGAATTTAGCGAGTTTAAGACGCTTATTTTAGAACATTTAATTTGTTCGCAAGCTGTTTTCGTATTCTAGTCTAGATACTGAAAGTTTTGGCCTGGTTTTTAGTTTGGAGATAGAAAGAGGATAATTTTCATTAACCTGGTTTACTGCTATTAAACCTTGTGACAGGAACGATTCATTTTAAACGCTAGATGTTCAGATGATCTGCATAGTCGATATGGCCAGAAAATGAAGATAGCGAATATCAAGAGAAAGTAATCTTGAGAAAGATGATTTGAGACATATCTAAGAAGGCTGCCATCTGTTCAGATTGTAAAGTAGGAACCTTGCAAGATCCGGAGAATACGGTTTGTTTCCAAATACACGATGAGCATTTCCCTGACAAATATAGAAGGTCTGAACTGTGTAAAAGAGAAATGAGCAGAAAATCAGACAAGTGGCTCGAAGGTTACCTTCCATGAAAACAAAAGTTTGGAATATCTTGAAAAACAAACCAATGATAAAACGCAAATGTTCTACCCATATCAATCAGAATTCCACTGATCTCGGTGCTGCAAGCAAATGATTTTCCATATGACTCAATTTTCCTCTTCTTCTACTCATTTTGACTATCAGGTGCACATCTTACCTTTCAAAATTGACACATGAGTAACTACCATTCAATCCATATGTGGTTAGCAGTCCTTCTTAACTCAAATGAGGAAGTTTAATTTCAAGTTCGTATTTCCTAGATTTTGTTCACAAGTAACATGATGAAAGCAAAAGAAAACAGATAATCATTACTCACTTGACATAGTGACTTCAAAATGAGGAAAATCAAGGAAAACCAAATGAAAATAATGTTAATTTTCTTTGGTTTAATATGATTTTTCTTGACCTTAACTCCAATATTTCTTCGTAATATGAACAATTTTAACATATTTTCTGCTAAATTAAATTTTCCACTTGAAGTACAGTCCGTTTCAAGTCGATACAAAGTTGAAAAAGTGCCATAGGCCTAAAATTATCACTAATGTAGGCTACTTGACCTCATCACGCTCAGTAAGAGTCTATCTTCCATGCAGTTAACAACATACGTGGTTACTTCGAAAGATGCAAGCCTAAATCGAAAAAGGTTACCCCATACTCGAAATTCTCCAGACCATGAGAAGCGTGGAGATTGTAAATTTGTTTAGCTACATAAATAACCTTATGTACAAAGTGAAACGGAAGTATGACAATGCTAAGAATACTGACGAAAGGCTTAAGGACATGCACAGCAAATTATCCACCTCTTTGATGTTTTCTAGGAATGGTCTGCAGCGCAGGCCATGTTACGCCTCCTAACATCACTACCCAAAGCCTCAAGGTCAATGCAAACGTTTACATTGAGATAAGGCCTTACGTTTTCTAGCACGAATTAGCTCGCGCATACAATGCATAGAAGAAGCATGCGTGTTTATTTTCTAGGTGTTATTTCCCTTTTGTCACTGGTTTGATTACCAATAGTGATTTTTTACCAAGTTCTGATCAAACCTTTATGTAGCCAGATAGGATTCTTGATTCTGCTTAGTTGCTACCGATTCCAAACTTCTGGGAATGTTATTTACGTGGGGCACTGACTAAAGAGAGTAAACTTCTTATTTCTTGATTAAAGGCTGGGTAAAGGTAATCAGGGATTTTTTAAGGGTAAGGAAATCTTCAGTGCTCGATTCAGTATTCTTTATTTAGCGGAACTTGGAATTTCTTTACATTTTTTTTCTCCATATCCCGAGGTACTTTTCAATCTCCGTTTTATATAAATGGGCCGCACAACCCGCGACATTGGACAGATACATATGGAATTAATTTTTTTATATTTGATATGAGCTTTCAAATAACATTAAATTTGTACATTCTACTTACATAAATTTATTCTACAATATTTTACATTAATGTAAAATCTTACAGTTGATATTTAATTGCACACAAGGTAATTCCTTGGGTACCAACGAATTTGGTCATGAGTGCAGACGTCCTCCAGAGTTGTAATTTAAATCAATTTGTGACATAGATTTAGCTAATTCATTGATGAATTTGAAATCAGCTTTCGATGGCGAGGATACAACTAGGAATTTTATACAAAGAAGGCTCGTCCCGGTGGCGGCAGTAAGTGGCGAGAACCAGAATGCCCAGAAAAACAATATGTATGGTAGAGCTACTACCCATTATGCCAACGAGATATAATATTCCGTTTGTGGTGGATCAAGACGCCATGGTTCACAGGCTATGAAAACCAAAGAGGTAGGATATCTCCTTGAGAAGTTCAGATTCAAACTGAGCTCTTCTATCAGTAATCACATACAGTAGAATACCAAATCTGAAAATCTAATCTAACTTAGAAGCCTGAAACAATCGTTAGAGCACTGATGTCTGAAATCGGTAAAGCTTTAATGCACCTTGTAGCTCTGTCTATGCATGGTAAGAAGGAATGATTGTGAAATGAATATGGTTATCCAGGCATTGTAAACGACGGCAGCGGACCAACAATGTTAATATGTACTCTTTTGAATCTCGGTGTGTAGGAATACTAATGTTCAAGTTTGGTGATATGCTGTGACGATTGACCTTAGCTGCTTGATATTAAAGACATTTTCTTGTCTGTTAACGTATGTTCCGATCCATATTAGACCAGAAATACCTTGTTTTAACCAACCAAAATAGTGCTTTAATTTCAGGATGAGATAGACTAGGTAGTTAATTAAAAGTTAACATCCTGTAGAATATATGAACAAACTGTTGTGGATACATATGTAGATGATAGTAATCAACGAAGTTGAGTAATCCCGGGAAATGGAAATAATTTTTATTCGGATAAAAGAAATTTTACCTCTTCATCTTATTCTAGTGCTGTTACAAAAAAAAACAACAACAGTCAAACGAGTTTATTTTGACTGACCTCACATTCCGAGATATGCAGTCAGCAACTAAATTATCTTCTCCACGTACTTACGCTAAGTCGTGCAAATATATTCTAATATATTCCTCTAAGTACGTTGTTATCTATCAGTCTTTGCAGTTAGTGGCGAGAAAAAAGCACATACCAATGGTTTGTAGTCCGTACATAAGGTCACATGTCGACCTTCAATCATGTGTCTGAAAAGCATCACAGCAAGATACCGATCAAAAAGTCTCCTGTCATAATTGAGTTATGCTTGTTGTTTTTGCTTTATTTGTCATAGAAAAATGCCACTGTCTGTGGAGACTCATTAATAATTTAAAGAAGAGCAGCAGACACTTCAAATTATTACACTGCACAAAATTAGACCGAAGTTATCCCAAAACTCTTGGAGAGCCACGAAACGCTCGGTTGCAACATGAGCATCAAGTTGTATTTTCTGCTTAGCTATCTTGCTAATTTCCTGGAAAACGTTAGTAAAGTTAGCGATGAAGGAGTTGAACGATTTTCTCGAAGAGTAAAGGTCAGTAACGTAGTTATCCGTGATCAATGGGATGTAAATGCTGACTACTGTTGGCTAATATTCCGAAGTTGAACACTCGAGGAAAAGCTATAAGTGTGTATTTTTGCCTTAACTATTTGTACAAAATTTGATTTAGTGTAACGATATCCTTTGTAGCCAAAAAATCAATTTTTCCAAGATTTACAGCTAAAGTTATATTGTTTTTTCCAGTGTATAAAAATTGTTAAAACAGTCTATAAAAATGCATGAATTTGTTATATGGTATTTGTTTATATTTTTTTAACAAATCAAGTGTATCCTGTAGCCCCAAACGGGAGACACTTTGGGTTAAAATGACAAGTCTTAGTCAAAAAAAAAATAAAAAAAACGTTATAATATGTTCAAAAAAGTCATGCTAGCATTAGGACCTTGTATTCCAGTAGTAAAATAGCATATTAAAAGGAATAACACTTCTCATTTGACAAAAGCAGGTTGCTTTGACAGAAGGAATTACCAAATATGGCTAAATAATTCACAAATACGATATAACTATATATACATTAAAGGTGTGCGAGATAATTCAGGTTCAATGTTTTGCCGGAAAACCCTCAGGTTTTGCCTTTCTCGCCTATAATCAGTCTGTTACAGCACGCCTAGAATTTACTTCTTGATACGCAGGATATAAGTGCAAATTCGACTACTTAACTGAATTTAATTGTATTGTAAATTCTAAAAAAAATAACAAGAGCTGAGCACAGTTATTTGGTAAGAATAATTAATTGGACGAAGGATTAGAAGGCTCCAATAGATCGTAGGTTGGTCCTGGCAAATAAGCTGGGCTTAGAATAAAGAGTGTAACACTACCGTATACTTATGCAACTGATTGCATAGCTCTTCAGGCGATGATTATAATAAATAATGGTTATAGAGAAAAATAATATAAATAAGTCCAAATTGCGGCGTAGATATTAGAATAAAATTGTAATACACTTGTAAGCAGCATGACCATTCCACTTGGGTGTGATTCATAGACCTTAAATAGATTGTAGTATCTTAAATGACAAAATGGATAGAAAATGAGGTGGCCGCCACAATCTAAACTCTGTGCTTTTATCATGAACAATATATGATCTCTTAAGCTGTGGAATGAAGATAATAAACATAAGACGACTTTCCTTTTAGTCCTCGGCTTGCCATTAATTAAGAAGGGGGCATTTATATGGTCTTGAACTTTGATAAATACATCTTCTCCCAATGGAGAGTTTATATTACATCGAGATCTTGATGACAAGAGCGAGACAATGCGAGGTTTGGCACTTACCCGAGGTGGCATGCATACTAGATTTCTCTATTGAAAAGGGAAATATCGCGGAATATATATGCATATAGGTTAAGAAAAATTTTCCCCCTTATGCTAAAGATTTCTATTTTGGCCCAAATATGTTTTTTAAGTTATGATAAGAACAAATATTTTCCTAATTATTTACCAGGGCATAATAAGGAATCATGATATTTTAATTAATGTTTAAAATAACTTTTGTATTTAAATTTGGGCTATAAATCACTTCCTCATATCCAAAACTTTGCAAAAGTCTTTTTCGGAATTACAAAAGAATAACATAATGATCAGAACATTGAATTATTGTGCCTTTTTACACCGGCAGCATAAGTTTAAAGACACCTAAGAAATAATAAATTGTCTGCAGAGCTAATCCAACATGTTAAGAACACTGCATCAGGAGGGGGTGGGGGGAAAGAGAGGGAGAGTGAAAGACGCACGGACAGAGAGCTGGGAATATAGGTGATAAAAGAGGGGGATAAGGTGAAAAGAGAAGGAGAAGTGGGTTGGGAAGTGAGTATGAAAGAAAGCGAAAGCGATATATATATATATATATATATATATATATATATATATATATATATATATATATATATATATATATATATATATATATGCAGGTGTTCTATTGAAGTCCGCAGCTATGGCAGCGTTATTGATTTTAACTTCTATTTTCTTAATATTTATTACAAGTTTTTAAACGGGATCTTCGAGGCCCGGTTAAAAAACTTGTAAGAAATATTAAGTAAATACAAGTTAAAATCAATAACGCTGCCACAACTGTGGACTTCAATAGAACCTGCATACAACATGGCCTTTTACCTTATATATATATATATATATATATATATATATATATATATATATATATATATATATATATATATATATATATATATATTTATATATATATATATAAAGAGAGAGAGAGAGAGAGAAAGAGAAACTAAAAGAAGAGATTGAAAATAAGAATGAATGACAGGGTAATATAGAAGGATGCAAAAAGAGAGAATCACGAAAGAATACTAACAGAAAATAAGTAGGTAATTTAATTAAATTATATAATTATTTGCCCGGCATGTTTGCCAATTATTGTTTGAATGCAGTCAAAGTATAATCATCGAGTTTATGCATTCCAAAACTCATTAATATTAGAGAACTTGGTAATAAAAGAAGACTTTATGGTTAAGATGAGAAATATTCATGAAAATAGAACTACTTTCTTCCCCATGTAGCTCGTTATATTTGTGTTGAGGGTTATTTTTTTGAAATATTTAACTGATTTACCAAAGTAATATTTGGAACTAATTTATCAGCAGGATTTTTTATGACTAAATATAATAGAAATGTCTAATATTTCGAACATATGAGTGAGATTAGAAAGTGGAAGTAGGTTGTGTGGCAGAATTAGAGAATTGAGGTAAAATCCTCTAAGGTAGAATTACTTTTTGAAACATGTAATGACAAGTGAATAGGAAGCATACTTAAATAAGCTTAAACGTGCAGATGCAAAGGTGAACCCAGATTCATCCTTCAAAAGAGAGCCATATTTTTTTACGTCGAAGTTCATAATTCAATGAGGGCTTAAGCACCTCACTGCTCCCGTCCATCGCTCTGCGTGTGAACCCGCTCGGATGTCTGCCATTCATTGATTTCGTCTTTACTATGTCAGCCACTTGGTTTGGCATAATTAAGGACCTATGTGAACACTGGTTTGAGGCCTAGCCCACAGCAGAAGCATAAGTCAGAAATCGTCTCGATACTGGGGCATAACTGCGAGTCCCGGACGGAGGAGGAATCCTCATCGCCCGGGGGACCCGGCCAGAATTATAGAGGGAGTTACACCCGTCTCTATGTAGTTGGATGCAGTTATGGCGTATGTACCCGTGAGGGGGTGGCAAAAACTTAGCGGTCGTTGATTCGGCCGCTATGCATTAAGTCCACCAAGCTCAACCCTCTGAGGTCCCCACCCGAGACTCACCCCATCACCCTATCATCCCTCATACTGGCAGCATACGAGCGGGAAAGCAACAGGAGAAATGGACGGGGGCGTTCCTCTCAAGTTACTTGAAACCCATTACCAGCCCCACTCACACCATCCTATACCTCCTTTACCACACACTAACTTTTTTCACACATCAAAAACAAAATTAATTACACTTGATTACAGAGAAAGAAGGAATAAGAAGAGCAGCAAGACCATGGAGGCCCTCACTAAGAGGGTCCCCTTAAGGACCATCGCCGGAATGAAGACCCCTACGAAGAAGGACCTATGCGAAACCCTCTACATACAACTCAAGGTGGCATTGGTGAAACTAATCGAAGTTTCGTCAGGCTTCATCGCCATGTGTGCCGAGATCAGAGATGTAGACCTGTTCCTTTCAGAAGAGGGAGCGAGGGTATTAAAGGAGACCGGTCTGGAAGCCAAAACCCCCCCACAGGTGGCAGCAAATAGGAGCGTCATCTGCCGCAAAGTTAAAAGTTGGGTAGGCGAGCACAGTACAACAGAACTAAAAGAGGAGATCACGAAGAGTAACCAATGGGCACAAGTTTGCGAAATCATCAAATTCCGCGAACATACCCACGTTTTCAAAATTACCTTTGCAACAACGGACATGGCGAGAAAGGCTACCCAAAATGGTATTATTGTATTTAATATGAGAATACCGGGAGAAAACATCCAGCAGGAAAAGTTCAGTAGCATACAGATGTGCTTTGTATGCTACAAACTCGAAGACCATACTTCCACCACCTGCCCAGACAAGAACAAACTGTGGTGCAGTGAGTGCGCCACGGAAGGGCACGGATTCGACAAATGCGAGAGCAACACAAAGAAGTGCCTTAACCGCAAAGGGGAACATCGGACGATGGCCCTTAATTGTCCCAAGCGCAGAGAGATAATAAGAAGAAAAGAAGAAGAAGACAGAAAAGCAAAGGAGACGACGTATGCGAGCGCCGCAAAAAAAAGTACAGTGACGAACACTGCACCAGGACCTGCACCTCTCAGCGTATCAGGAGATCTGAGCGCCAAAATATTGATCTGCATAACACATGCAAATGTGGCAAATGCAGTGAAGCCTGGTTGTTACAACCAGGTGCTCAATGCGCTCCTGAAAGCGAACAACCTCCCGGCGGTAATCATGCCTGAAGACCCCGAGTGCTCACAAGCATTCAAAAACTCCATCATCCAAAATAAAAGCACCAAATCCGGTTTGGAGGAGATGATTGGAGCACCATCAGAGGAAGAAACCGAAGAAGAGGAAGAAGAAGAGGAAAAGGCTGGAAGTGAGGATGGATCATCCTCATCTGACAGCGAAGAGGGCCCCTGCACTCGCACGCGAGCAACCAAAAGCAGGTCAAAGACCCCGAGCCCCCCCCCCGAAAAAAGAAAACCCTGGGCCGAGTAAAATCGACCAACCAGCCCCCAAACCAAAAAAGGGGAAGAAGAAACATAGGTAAAAACAACTCATCATGCTACGTAACGGACTGAAAATAATGGAAATCAACACCAACGGCTGGACGACGAAAATAATTCTTTACGGAAATGTATTCAGAGAAATTGATGCAGACATCATACTGATCACAGAGCACGGGATTGACACGCGTAATACAGAAATGAAAATCTGGAACTACGATGTGTTGATCACGAACTTTTCGCAAGAGCGGTACGATGGCGCCGCTATTGCAATAAAGAAAGGGATCAAATACAAGCCGATAAGGAACTTAAAAGAATCCTACCTCACGATTGAGGTCGAGCTCGACTTAGGAAAGTTGGTCATTGCAACCGGATATCAACCACCAAGGAGAGATGTGTTGCCTATTCACACTCTCACTGGCCTATTTGGCAGAAGAGCCCCCACCATTCTAATGGGTGACCTAAACGCCAGATGCCGAGAATCCGGTTACAGGGCCTTTAACGGAATAGGGAGAAGCCTGGACCTGTTGCTGGACAGAAATATTGCCCAGCGGATAGGCCCCGACTTCCCCACCTATGTCAGAGAACGATGTGCCACGAAGCCAGACATCTGTCTGGTGAATCGTCAGCTACAGTTCAATTACTACATGGAACCAGTCCAGGTTCCATGTAGTGATCATATAGGGATCCTACTCACAATCAATAGGAACCCTATACAAGTCCCAGCAGTAGTCAGGAAGAACTACAGACGAGCATACTGGGCTCGGTATGCACACCTTCTCGAGGCCTACGATCCGCCCAACCTGGACGAGGCAATTCTCGAGGAGATTGACGAGGCACTCGATGACTTCAATAACCAAATCATCGACGCAGATAGGGCTTGTATCCCTCGTTCCTCATATAGGACCATCTCAACCTACGAGTGGACCGAATATATGAAGGAACTATACCATGAACTGAAGATAATGTATGAACACAACATCGTGAATGCATCAGTTCACTCGATGCAAAGAAGTAAAAAAATCAAAGAAGAATTGAACCAGTTGATCCTCGAACAACAAAACAGAAGATGGGAGGATGCGATCGAGAGCATCGATCACGAAGCAACTCCCAAAGAATTTTGGAAGAAGATCCGAATTCTTAAAGGATCAACTTGAAAGAAGCACAAGATCGAGCTACAAAAAGAAAATGGAAACATCGAAGAAGAGGAAGAAAAAGTTGATGAGATATTCCGAAGTTATTGGGAAAAGATCTTCAGTATAACTGAAGAAGAAAACGAAGACTATGACCTAGAGTTCGAGAACAACATCATCGACGAGCTTAACGAAGAAATAGAAAAGACGCAACCTCATCACCAGGTGGATTGGCAGCGCGACGGAGTCGCCGAGATTACAGAAGAAGAACTACTCGGCGCGCTTCGCTCATTCCAACAAAAAGCCCCAGGACAATCGGGGCTTACAAAGCTTAATTTTGAAAAGGCACCAGCCTGTGTCATCGAAGGAATGAGAAGAATATTCAACGCCTGCCTCAATACGGGGTACTTTCCAGACGCTTATAAAACGGCAAAAATGATTTTCTTGCCTAAGCCTGGAAAGAACCCCAAGTTGAAGGAGAGCTACCGACCAATTTCACTACTGGAATTTGGTGGGAAGCTCTTCGAGAAGATCCTCAACAAAAGACTGGTGTCTCACCTGGAAGATAACTCGCTCTACAACCCACACCAATTCGGGTTTAGGAGTAAGCGAAGTACGGAAATGGCGATTAACGTCATTACGGAAAAGCTAGCCCAAGCAAAACGGGAAAAGAGTTACGTGGACATTGTTTGTCGGGATGTATCAATGCGTTCGATAAGGTGTGGCAACGGGGAATGCAGTACAAGATCTTACGACTGGGACTAAGTGAAAGCTTAGAAAGAACTCTGTGACTATGTCATGGAGAGAGCGGCGTACATCAGTTTAGGGTGCACGGACGGGCCAAAGTTTCCGCTCAATGCGGGCCTCCCGCAAGGGGGGTGCCTGTCTCCCACTCTCTACTTGATTTACACCGCGGATGTCCCAGTCCCTGTAAACCCTACTTGCCTCAACTTACAATTCGCCGATGATTTCACCCAGATAATCACATGTCCATGGAGGAAT
Source organism: Ceratothoa steindachneri (assembly GCA_963969495.1). Taxonomy (NCBI): domain Eukaryota; kingdom Metazoa; phylum Arthropoda; class Malacostraca; order Isopoda; family Cymothoidae; genus Ceratothoa; species Ceratothoa steindachneri. The sequence goes on from OZ018332.1 coordinate 73,950,588, forward strand.
GCGCCTATGCAAGCTCGCATGACGGCAGCAGAAATCGAAAACCTGAACACCTACGAGGCCCGGTGGAAAATCCGTACCAACCAGGATAAGTTCAAAGTAGTCCTCATAAGCAGGAGACTACTTGATGACGTCAGGGTGGGGGATAGACGATATCCCTACACCAATGAATGCAACGTACTCGGTATGAAGTTCACCTAAACCGGGTAAGCAAAGCACGTCCAAGAACGAATCACCAAGGCCAATGCTGCAGTCAAGACTCTGTACAGGTTCAGAACTCTTCGTCAAAGCAACAAAAAGAAGATCTATACTGCACTAGTTAGATCAACGTTGCTATACCCCGCTTCCGCCCTCTCCTGTGCCTCAAAGACACAGAAGAGGAGACTACAAGTGGTGCAGAATAAATGCGTGTACCTAATCACAGGTACACGCAGAATGGAAAGAATATCACAAGAAGAGCTGCACCGGGAGGCGGGGTTAACCCCCATTAACGTTGTCATCGAAGAACGGACAAGGAATATGCTGGAAAAGGTCAATCGTTTATTGGACGAAGATATCGTACAAATGATTGACCGAAACAGAAGAGAAGTATGTCGCGCTAGATTTCCAAGCTCCGCTAGGATTTTAGCTGGCGGAGCAGAAGTACCGTTCTACGCTAGATGAGTCAATTCACCCCAAATCAAGAAAAAATACCAATCATGAAACCAACCGATTTTCACAAAATTCACCGATATCGACAAAATTAACCAAATAAGACAAACTACCGAAGAAGGAAACCTACACAAGAAGACGAAAATCACCGAACAAGACTACAGGAAGAAACATTGTACACGAAATACACACACTACAATATTACTAAGAAACAAAAAGATACTAAATCAAACACAGTAAGTTATTATTAACGACTTACAAAAACAACAGCTAACGCGCATAGCATAAACAAAAATATTAGCAATAAAGACAAATGGCTTGAACGCCAAATTATATGTTATATATATACCTGTATATATATATGTATAAAACAACGATAAAAACAACAACGAAACCACAAATCAAAAAAAAATTGAAAGCGATAGGCCTGATAACCAGGCTCTAGCATCACTTTGCACCCTACCACACTTCTTTCTCTTTTCACCACTGGTCTACTTTCCGCTATCTATTCACACACCCTTTCTATCCCCTCACCTGCATACTCTCGCATACACGATTCAAAACCAATGTTTGAAGGGCCAACTTAAGGAAATTGAGTCAAGAAGAAAATGGATTCGAGAAAATCAAGATGAACTAGTATAAATAAATAAAAAATGATAATAAGGATAGCCCCCCTTCCCAATAACGTGTGACCCTCAAAGGCCGAACAATTTTCTGATCTTCGTTACAACTGCACCTGCTCTCCTACTAGAGATTAAGAAAAGGTGCTGCTGGGAAATTCGGAGATCCGGGAAGGAGATGCCATTACTCATTGATTAGAGACAAGACTTCGTTCTTTCTCTCGTTAATCCCACAGTAATAGCTCCACTCATTCCCGCAGACTCGGAAGCGTAGGAGGGAGAGCTACTAACTCCTCGATTAAGAAATCCAAGACTAGTCTCTCTCTAATCCTCAAATTCGCTCCGCTTTCTAGAAAGGGACCTGTGTAGGGGTGGGAAAATGTATCAGAGAAAAATTCCTTCCACATCGATAATATAAATAGTCCATTAAATTACCAACTCAACACGGACTAAGCCGTGGCGTAATGGCTAAGAGCATCGGCGTTTAAATCTATCGGTATCGAGTTCGAAACTCAATAGTCCACAACTTTTACGAAGAAATCTCCAGAAGAAAACGGAAGTCTAGAAAAACGCTGAAGGACCAACTCAAGATAAAATGGATCGCCTCAAGAAATAAAACAGAAGAAAAAAACGACTTCAAGGACTAACTCATCAAATCATCAAGAACCAAGAAGGAATCATCAACTCAAGATAATTGGAAGTAAATGAAGAAATTAAAGATCAAGAACTAACCTAGCCAACAAAAATAATCAAACCAAGATAAATGGAAGACAATGTTTGAAGGGCCAACTTAAAGATAAAAAGAGAAATTCAGAAAGTAAATAGATTCGATAAAGAAAAAAATGCAAGATAAATACATAAACTGAAAATAAAGAATGCCCCCCCCTCCATATAATTACTATAGGGTTTGAATACAAATGCGGTTGCCAAACTTTGTTATAAACTCTAATGCTAATTGTTTTATGTAGTGCTCCGCCCCTTCGGGGAGAGGCTAGAAATAAGGTAATTAAATTTCCTTGAACACGGTGACTGTATTCCATATTTATTAAGTTATTAATTTTAAAGAAATGAATAAAAGATAGGTTTTCTCAAGGGAAAAAAAATTATAAAGCCCTGTTTACTATTTTGGTAATAGCCCATAGTATAAACGTAATACTTGATATACAGTAGTCGGTAAGGATGGTTTCAAATCCCTTGACAAAGCCTGGCAAATCTAAATGTATTCTCCTATATTTTTAGGTAAAACTGAGCAAAAATTGCGAAGAAACTAATCCGGCTACATTATAGACTCATACGCCTTTTCGAAATGTAAATCGCAAATCACATAAATTGACTCAAAGTCCTTTTTCTTTGTTCAGCGAAGACTACTCTTGCATTTTGATTACTGAGGAAATTATGCAAATTATATTGGTTTTCCACTCCTGAATAATTTCAACAAATTTCATAACTGCCATTGAATTCCAAAGAAAATATAAATTAAAATAATTATGAAAATATTTAGGCCGATTTATTAAAGAAATCCAAACAAATATATTTCCTTGCATCCAGATTACATGAATTTCTTCGTGTATTTACCCTGACAAAATGGATCAACTGAATAAAAGAAACACCAATCCTCCATTTTTACGACAAAGTTATTGTAGAAGCTTTTTAGGTTATTAACATTTATAACTTGGCAAAATGTTTGTGGCAGATAATAAGAATTAACGTAGCTATGAACCCTCGTTGGTAGGTTGTAAAATTAACATGGTGGGAGTCGACAGAAGGAATAGAAACTTGAATATGTTCATGTAAGTCAGGTGTAGCAGTTCGAACGCGAGGCGCTATGTTTAATAACAAAAACCAGCAAAACAAACAACTTAAAAGCCCTTTCAATGTCGTACAGCAACTTTCTTTTTTCAATTATAATCCGTTTCAAAGGAGTCTATAAAATCTATCAATATAAATAGCACAAACTTGAGAGGAAACATATTTTTTTCACATGAACTGAATGTCGAGGAATAGGTCACCTCCCCAGACAATACGTCTGTATCTATTGGTTGGGAGAAAGAAGATAGAAACCACAAAAATATGTATATTTACAGTTATATACACATATATCCTTTAATATACGTACCCATCCTTCGCTACGTACAAGTACGTTCACTTCGTAAAAGCAATCCGTTGATTACGAGGTATAAGGAATGAGATTTTAATACAGCGGCCAATAGCGTTTAATGAGTTTACCAAGTTGCAGTTCAATGATGTATTTAAAGAGTGAAAACCAAAAATATAATTTTAATAAGTTACTAGTTAGCATATATATACATACGGGAAATATAGTAAATGTAAATAAGGATAATACTGACGGACTATAGAAAGTTGGCAATCGGGTAACGTTAATTACTTGTTAATTAGCTTTTAGCCCTTTAAGGCCCACTAATAGATTCCTAGGAAATTTTGAAAAACGCTCTTAGGATGTGAAACTAGAACATATTCTAAGATTTTTTTGTTCTTATGCACTTATTGATTTGACGCAACATATTGCGAGAAAGTGCAGCCAAACATATATCTCAATTGGGGACCTCGGTCTGATTACGGGGAACAGCGCTTATCCCAATTGAGCTCTCGCCGGCCGACAACGGGTAAACACGCTAAACCCATTTGGGATGTACTGGGTTAATACGACTCAGCAAGTGCTTTTACCAAAATGTTAAATCTTCAGTTATTAACCAATTTTTTTTTTACACCTTTATTATTTTATCATTTAGGAGATAGATTTTCAACTCTATATTACATTTGGGATTTTTTTTCAATTCATTATGACCTATATTGTGTTTTTGTTTAATTATTTTTGTTCTTTTCATTTTCTTTAGGCAGTTACTTTTATTTCACACTTATACTAACTCATTTAGGTTTTACCAGACAACTGTACAGTAATATATTGTACACAAAAAAGATAAAGAATTCTTAAATGTTACAATAAAAGGTTTCAATAAAAGAATACTACATTGCATAATTTACTCATTGAAAATACAATAATAAACATATCAAAATAGACATACCGAAATAGATATATCAAAATATGCCTACATATCAAAATGTACAGAAATATACACAATAAAATATAGAAATGGCACCCTCAGTCCCATGGCACTTTATGGAAGTCCGCAAAACAATTTCTATTATCAGACAAGCACAGAGCAACTTTACATACTTCACACATCTATCGAGATCGGTTGAGGTTTCCTTTATGCAAACAAAACTTACAGGTTTGTCTCGTGTCGACGTGGACGGGCATGTGGAGTGCAGTGGCATTCTGCCTCATCGCCCCATCTGGCACTATCACACGTTGACCCTTTTTAGGAAGGGGTGCTCGTAATGGTTAATGGTAGTCCTTGTTACTCTCACTTCAGGCGTCTTGTAGGTTCTGTACTTGACAGAGATTTCTAGTCGAAAATCTTCTAAAGACATAGGATGAATCTCCAAAGCCTTGCAGTCTCGCTTATGGAGGAGCCATGCATTGAAAATGATGAGATCCAGTATGTAGTCAAATAACCACATGTAGTACCTTTTGGAACGCATAGGAGTCTTGTACAGGTGAGTAACCATATCGCTCTTGTCGATACCACCCATACGCCCGTTACATTGTTTCACAACGTTGGGACAGGCAACATTCTTCTTCCCCTTGGCGAATCTGTCGTACCGAGCAACAGAGGAAATTGGGTTAATTCCAACGTCATTGGATAACAAGGTGACTGGCTTGTTAATCTTCCAACGAATGAACAGCAATCGGTCGGCTGATACGTAGTCTATGTGGCCCCTTGGTACGGCTTTCTTGGTCATGTCCTTTATGCTCCGAAGGGGAGGATGCCCTACTCGGTTTTCTCTCGCAGTGCAAACATAGCGGCAACTGTAGGAGGACATCAGGTACTCTGCCATGAGAAGGCTTGGGAAGTAATTGTCGGCATAGATGGCAGACTTCTCTGGGCACTCCATAGTTTTCACAAGGGCAACCACGAACTTCGATGTCATAGTCATGGTCTTCTCCTTCTCCCCGAGTTCATAGTTGTAGTCATTGGAGGTGACATTCCGTTGGTACACTAGGATTTCGTAGGTAAATCCATCGTCATTCTACCTGCCGAACAGCTTGTAGCCCCACCTGTCGGGGCTTGGACTGGATATATGGACGAAAGTTGCCTGCCCGGGCCCGCTTGTAAGGAACCATTAATTAGTCACTATTGTTGACAAGAGTTTCAGGAACCTCGAGAAACTCCTTCGTGACCTTCGTGAATAATCTTGAATCTATTTTTGGACATATAATCAGCCACCTGAGGGACCTGCGTCTTCACAGCCCAATATGCCGTGATGGAGAGGGTTGAAATATGCCATGTAAATTATGAGACCAACAAACACATTCAACTCCTCCTCCTCGAGATTGAATGTACTGCTGACGTTCTTCTGACGAGCGTAGAGGTTAGTCTGGTAGACTATGTGCTCCCTTAGGTCCTCTGTAAAGAACTGCTTAAGGTATTCATACGGTTCACGTAGGAGATCAGGCTTCTGGTGGACGTAAGGAAGGAGGGAACGAACGTCGATATCTTCCTTGAGACACTTCCGTTCCCGCTTTCATTTCTTACTTGGCTGGCTATCCTCCTCCTCTTCCTCCTCCTTTTCTTCTTCCTCCTCCTCGTCTAAATGGATTGGTTGACGGACCACACGCTTGGTCTTTCCTTGCTACCCACTGAAAAGAAAAGAAAGATACATTAGTACATTAATGATTGGATATATGATAAACAGTTAGCATAATAAAAGAAGATAAAATGGAAAACATCATTTAGCATAATAGAAAAAGCAGTAATTGAAAAGCAACAGTTCGTCTAATAAAAAACAGTAATTGAAAAGCAACATTTAAAATAATAAAAAACAATAATTAAAAAGCAACAGTTAGCATAGTAAAAACGGTAAATGAATATCAGTCCTACAAGAGAGCAAACACATAAAATGAGAATTTAAATTAGTCTAAAGTAATACACATTGAAGGGCAATCAAAAAACAAACAAAGAGCAAAGTTTACGGTAGAAAGCTTAGCCTATTCAAACTGTCTTGTATGGACATGGTAATCCAACAATTAAAAATGCATTAGTAATGCACTAAACATGATTTAGTAACATTTGAGACTGATTGAAGTTATAAAAAGTTAGGAACATGAGGCCACATGGTTTACCGACACATCCAGTCTTTTGTCTTCTTTAAAAAATTATATAAAGTATTCGAAAAATCCCTAAATATATGAAAATAAAACTTCAAAAATTTTTGGAAATTATAGATGTGACGTGTTTATTTGGGATAAGCGTAATTTCCCGTAGTTGGTCCGAAGTATCTCATATGGGTGAAACGTGATTCTCCGTAGTTAGACTAAAATAACCAAATTGAGATACCCTGCTTTTTGTGAAGTTATTTAACCATCACAGACAATCACCAGGAAAATGACACCTATCACACAATAAAGACAAACTATTCAAGGGCAAGATGTAAAAGCACCATGAACTTACCATAAGTACTAAAGGAGATAGGGCGTGAAGTGTAGGAGGAACTTGGGGTGATCTTGACGGTTTGGCTGCTGAAAGTATACCGAGACAGACGTTCAGCGTCATTGCTTAGCGTAAGTAGCCGCTGCCGCTTTCCGATTGGCCGAAATCGAAAGAGGAGGAGTTTAGCTAACTGATAACACTTTCCTGAACATCCTAGGAAGTTCGTTTGGCGAACAAATTAAAACAAACTTTAGTCAGTTAAGTATCTCATATGGGTTATTTGGACCGTAAAGGGTTAAAGGGGATTCTATAAATCAGTTATACCGAAGGAATATTTAAAAGTCGGAAAGCGGGTCGATTAACGGGAGATACAATCAAGAATCGTTTTGCCTTAAAAGGGGTCACGTCTAGGAAGGGAAATCCTTTAGCGAGTCGGTGCGGGGGAATGGAGAGGGAAAATGGTCGTGATTCTCGGCCGAATATCCTGATGGTGACGAGGATGAAGGGGAGGGGGGTGCATCAGAAGATGAGTTCACGATCCTTCTTGAAGACTGGCGATAGTATCTCTGCTCCAGAGAAGTGCAACCTCTAAACATCGAGACTCTGACGCAGCTCGGCGCAAAATCTCACACGGGAAACTGGAGATTCTTGAGGGGGGTTCCAGATGAGACGAGAGGAATCCCGGCCAGTCCTTCGGGGATGAAACGAGTCGAGACTTGCTCTGAACAGAGTAAGCCTTCACAAAAGTGATATATCTGCCTGGTTAGATCCAACCTCGATGGTATACGCGAATACCAGGGACTTGAAGAAACAGACACACGATCTGAACCGAAGGCGACGAGATCTCAAACTCAATCTGCCAATCTTCGAAAAACCATGGGTATTTATATGACGGCCATTTTTTTGGTGCTCAATCGCTGGAAGGCACAGACGTCTGTGAGAAGGCTTCCGGCGGCGCCTAGAGGGATTAGCTTTTGTCGCCCGACACAGGTCTTAATTGTCTTCAACGATGCGAGTTGGAAACTTTTCGGTTAACATTTTCCCGACTACGGAGATTTGCGTTTCATCGGCGAGGTGAAAACTTTTAGCGCCCAAATTAACTAAATCTGTGAGGCGCTGACGGATATTCACATTCTTTCTTCTTTTATTTTTCTCTTAGGATACAGAGCTTGCTCCACGTGGAGTTATACTTAGGAGACATAGGGAGGGAATGAATTCAAGAAACAAATAAAGGGGGTATTCTTCTTGGCGTTCCTTTCCCTTACACTGGATTAAAAAAAAAACAAGAACTTATCTGTCAATGCAAAGTCTACTTCAGGTAGTAGTAATTCCTCATTATTTGAAAAATTACTTAACACTCAACTTCAAAAACTGCAATGATTCAATCCAAGTTAAGATATGTATTGTTACACATTTCAACATCTATATATATATATATATATATATATATATATATATATATATATATATATATATATATATATATATTGTTGAATCTAATATTCGATCAAGGGCAAAATGAGAAGAAAAGAAACAATTAGAGAAATAAGCTGATATACTAAACTCAGCACATATATAAAATAAAATAATTCAGGAAATTCATATGAAATATAATACACTTTTAAGCCTATCAAATTACAGCTAATAATTCCGAGACCGTAATGGACTACATTAATGAATTACTGGGTAATATATAAACAAGAAAAGGAATAGATCATTAATTGGGCTAAGTATTTATCTATAAATATAATCATACATTGACCGCTGGAAAGAAAAAAGCATGAATTGACCAATAGACCTTAATGTCTATGTGATGTTGCTGAGTCAAAGATACGGTAGCTATTATTGAGTCGGTGCCTCTTTTTGATATGATATACCACTGAGGCTGAAACTTTTTAAAAAATCCCTAAGGTTAACGACGAACTTCAGAAGATTACCAAAATAAAATGCTGCATGAACCTTTTCTCAAGAGAAAGAGAGAGAGAGGGAGAGAGAGAGGTTTCGTCTCAAAGCGCTAAGAAAGGTAAAAGAGGGATTACAAAACTTCAGTTTTTGCAAAATATCCCTGTGAGAAAAGTAAGATTTATAGGATTAATTATCAGTCGATCCAAGAGGCGGATAATTCCACCATTCATATCATGATTAGGTGGGAATGGAAATTGTGAGTGAAAACGAAAAAAGCTAAAGCTTAATGACACAAAATTTCCCCTTGAATGGCCATCAGAAAAAAGCTAAAGCTTCAAGTCAAGATGTAAATAGCCTCTCTTTTTTAAAACTTCAGTGTTTGCTTTCTTCTAGAGATGTAGGTAATTAAGTACAGTAACCCAAATAAGTCATGTCACATTATTCAAAATATTTCAGGCAAATATAATTTAACTATGATATAAGTATTTGTTTTATAAATTTGACCACCATATTTTGAAACAAGTTTTGACTCGCAATGTTGCTAGAAATACCGCACTAACGTGAAAAATTCCCTACATTTTATTTTATTTTATTGGTTAATGATCTTTCTTGTTTATTTATAACGAAATATGCCTCAACACTCCTTCTCTCGACAAATAATAATATATTACATATTAAATTGACACTGAACGAAGTTAATTGTAACGTGTGACATAACTAATTGTGGAACTGTAACTAGCGCCATTCAGCCCTCAGATCATGTACGAGATCCCTCAAACGGATTTTAATTGCACAAAAAAGCTGGTCTTTGTTAAGTGTGTGTGTGTGTGTGGGAGGGGGGGTTATGATTAGATGTCTTTGTTACCTAAACAAGCTATTGTGGAACCATTCATAACCACAAGAGGGCCAGCCGTGCCGTGTCAAGGGTATGTTGATATCAGTTCCCCAATGAAGCTTTCTATTGCTCCATCGGCGGGGTTCCGGAAGAGAAGAGAGAGTTGGGGTATGTTAGGCATTGAAGCCGTGAAGGGAAATGATAGCGGTATTGTTAATGGCTATATACATGGTGATGCGTATAGAGGTTCTTCGCGGGGATGAGTATCATTGATTCCGCCTTATGGAGGCCAAGCTCATGACGACGCCCGAACTCTTCGCCCCATAGCCCTGTCTTGACGTCAAAAATCTAACGACGTATCTACTAGTTTAGTGAAAACTCCCGCTCCCTTCTTTCATGCTGGTGTATTTTCTGATCTTAGTACATGTCAACTGCCAGAAACCATCAAGAAAATGAATGGTATTTCTGCGTGGACAGAGAGCGCTTCTTATCCGGTCAGGATAAGGGGCTTTTATTTGAGTCTGTGCTGCTCAATTCTTTGAATAAGACATGAATTGGTCGAAGACGAAGAGGCTCATCTCTGCCAAAAGATTTATTAGACAAATTTGGGGTTATTATGTCAAAATATTGTTACATCTGCCTATAATAGAAAACTTTAGTTTGGTCACATCAAGAAGCAAAAGTATATTTAAACATCTGTGTCTTCTTAGCCGCAATCTTTTATCTACATATGTGTTTTGCCACAACTTCCCATATCAAAGTATCCAATTTGATGTTAAATCATATTTACCACTTTAAAGCAACAGCGATAAAGGTAAGTCCATCAAATAGTTAGTCAAATTTACTGAGATTTTACCTCGAATCACAGACCGGTCACCAATGGGCATTTTCTTATTTCATTCTTCGTGACTAACACGAATGTTAAGCGTTGGTGGAATCTCTAAAGAGAAGGAAGTTTACAAAAGAAGGAAAGATAAAAAAAGAGCCATCTAAAGTTCAATTTTGCAATTATTTTCACCATAATTCAAGCCTGAAATTATGATGTATCTTTTTCATAATAATACCACATAATAATTATACTGTACATCAATATGATCGACGAAGTAGCGTAAAACTTCTTCTTTCCCCCATGTGACTAATTTAGATTTTTAGTTTACTATAAAATATAAAACATCCGAAAATCAAGAAATACTAAACTACGGAAAAATCTATTAAATGAATAAGTGGATCAGCCATAAAAAACATTCATAACAAGGGTATTGAAAAATTCAGGATATGAATGAACCTTTTGACTATTATAGAACCTTCTCATGCATTTAAGTCAAGATAGAAAAAGCTCATTTAAGTCATCACAGAGATTTTAACCAAAGAGCAGATGCTCCCAAAATCTTCATCTGACTTGCCTCCGTGTTTTTTGTTTAGTAAATAGTGTTCCATGTCCAGCTTCTTTTAGTCACTAGATAATTACTTTCGAAATGTAATTGATGAATTAAGAAACGTTTTTATTAAATAATTAAAAATAAACAAAGGGAAAATTAAAATACTCATCCATTACACTTTACGTAATGACAATGGAAGGAGTAAGGAATAAGCTCCATACCTTAATAGATGAAATGGTATAGCTCTGTTTAATATCAATCCTTCTTATTTTCCTGTGATGTAAAAGATGGAAAATATGTAATTAAAAGAAACCAGCCTAATGTAATATATCAATAAACTTCACGTCGAATGAAAATATTGAAAGTTGATTACATCGAACAAAATCTTGGAGTATTTCTTTACTCTGATTTTTCTTTTATTTGAGCCATTTGCTGCAGTTAGCCAGCATCTTTAGGTTTTTCTTGTAAAAATCCGACAAGAGCACAGCTAATTTCTCTGAGTTCACTCCAAGTTTGTTGCCCAAGACAATTTTGAGTAACTTACGATTTCAGTTTAACGCAGATTCAGTAGGGGAGGAGGGCACAAATCTTGCACATGTGACTCTAGCTGAAATGATACTAGAAGAGCATTTCGTTGCGACATGTTGTTGAAATTGAGATGGCGAATTTATCCAGATTATTCCTTCTAGCTTTCAAGGTGGCAGAAACAATAGCAGTAACTTGATTGTCTAATAAACACAGACGATCAGCTTTATTTCCTTATGACATCATAATTTTACTTGGAAATGTAAATTTCGCACTATTTACCACTTTACAATTTGAATGTCTCTAGGTAAAATTGTGCATTTCAATAATGGTTGTTTCAGACATAAACCCATGCATTACTAGAGAAGTTCACCTCATACATCTTTATAAGTATACAGAATTATAGATTCTTCTACGTCTCCATTGTTGGGTGAATTGGAGATTGTTGAATCACGCAGAGTCCAACGACACTCTTTCGAAATAATCGAGAAAGGTGTCCAGCCGAGAACACACATGTACAAAATGACTAAGCTTCCCATTAGTCATTGTGTACATGTGTGTTCTCGGCCGGACACCTTTCTCGATTTTTGGAAAGAGTGTTGTGATTCAACAATCTCCAGTTAACCCAACAATGGAGACGTAGAAGAATCTATAATTCTGTATACTTATAAAGATGTATGAGGTAAACTATATATTGGCTATATTTATTGAATCGTCGATCACAAATTAATATTAAATAATTAATTATAATAAATAATTGATAATAAATGATTTATTTAAATTCGATAAATAATAAAATTATATTTTTATCCTTATTTCAGGCTACATTACTTTACAATTTGGGTGGGAAAGATCATCTTGGTCACATTTCAGAGGGATTATTTTCTTTAGTGTGACCTAAGAGCGTTTATCTTTACTTGCTTTAGACCTTTTTAAGAATTTTCACAAATTACACCACTAACAGCTCGTTTAACCTAAAAAAATAGGTTTTGTCACCGAAAGTAGACCAGCTGTGATCCAGGGTGCGGACAGTAGTCGTTCGCAAATTTCAACTGCTAATTTTATTATTATTTTTGTACCTTCGTTGTCGGTAGTTTTCTAATTAATAAATAATTAATTATGCTTTATTTTGGTCGAAATAATTTCTTATGGATAACTTTAACGCCCCCCCCCCCTGCCATTTGTGAAAGAGGCATGGTGTCCCTGTAATGCACACCAGAAGCACAAACAAGGAGATTTAAGACTTCTTTAAGGTCAGCAGAAGGATGGTAGAAAAGATCAGAATCGAGCTAAAAGAATCAGAATTCTACTACGATCATCAAAAATGATACCAAAAAGTTGTAGCGTGTCATTGTATGTAAGAAATGTGGCAGATCTGAGATCATACGCTGACACTCTCAATGTTATTTTAAGAATCTATGTGTTTAAACCTATGATCTTCCCCCCAAACCCCAAGTTTGTGGGAGTATTTAATATGAAAATAAACACAACTACCATCAAAGAACTTTTTCAAAATACCAAATTAGAAAATTTACAAACCATGAGGTAACTGCTACTCACGTAATAAGCGAAATCCAGACCGTAGAAGCAGACGAAGCCGAATACAACGAAATAAACCAGGGAAATAAAGCCTGTGAGTCATCGATGGACGATAATGAAACCACTGCAGATGCTGCCTCAGCCTGCACTTACGATTCATTCATCACTGCCACAAAGACGAGAGCATCTCCATTTCCTTGAAAAAAATCTATAAAAATAAAGAGGAGCAGGGATTTATAGAAGAAGTTGAGGGCACATATTCACCGTCGCCTAAAAAATCACCAGGAAATATGAAGAAATAAAGCAAGAAAAACAAGCGAACAAACTATTGTTTTCCATCATGGAAAGCCTATGCTCCCAGCCCTCAGCCACGAAATCCTCCATATTAACACAAATGTATGAAAACAGAAGCAATCTTTCTACAATAACATCAGCTGTTAAATGAATGCTGATATTATTTTGATACTAGAACATGAAGTCAATACGAACAGTTAGAAGATGAAAATCTAGAACTATGACGTCATAAACAGGAACCAGTATCAAGAGCCCTACGAAGGAGAAACCATCGCCATTAAACTATGCTTACTTTACAAAAATACTTCAAGAGTCTGAGGAATCCTTCGTCGCAATCAAAGTTGAAATGGAAGTGACCAACTTTATTATAGCCACACGGAACCAGCCACCTAGGCGAAATCAATTACTCCTCCTTAACGAGTCTCTTCAACAACAGAAACCCAGTTATCCTAATGGGTGATCTCAACGTAAGACAAATTCGGGCAGCACTAGGAGAGAAATTTGTCCTAGAACATCAAAAGAAATACATAGAACTCACCCCCATAATAAGATAGACATGGAAAGAGGGGAGTTCGTGGGATGGGATGCGTCTATTACAAAGACCGGACTGGAAGACTTACTCCACTCCTTTAAGCAGCGGACATCTGGTTACTCGGGTCTTACTAAACGGAACTAGGGAAAAAACGCCTCATAACATCATAGGGTTGCTAATAAATGTCCTCGATCTCTGGCTGAATACTGGTTACTAGCCTGACAGCCTCAAAATAGCTGAAATGAAATCCATTCATAAATCTAGTAAGCTTCCAAACAGAGTAAAAACTTTAGTTCAATTTCAGTTTGGGAAATACTTTGAAAATCATTCGACCATCTTATGAACATAGGGCTTATCGGACATCTAGAAGAAAGGAACCTGTAGAATCCGAGTCAATACGGTTTCAAAAATAAGAAAGACCAAAATGGTAATTTCGATTTTTCCCCCAAATAATTGCAAAGGCAAATTCTGTCGGAGCAAGTGATGACGTAGTATGTAGTGATGTTTCCAATTGGGCCTAGACAACAACCTTGAAATGCTCCTTTGTGATTACCGTAAGTGCTCGAGCGCATGGCGTTCATTTCGATCAGAGGGAGCGCAAATGGCAGATCAACCAACTGGTTGCAGGTTACTTTCCTGACGCCCAAGGCGGGCGTCTATCTCCCAAGCTGTAATCATTTACCCAGCGGACATGCCTCTCACCCGTCTAAGAATCCACACTCAATCTTCAATTCGCCGACGATGTAACTGAAATTATCTTGGATATTTGGAGAAATCCCACACTCCAAGCAAGAAGGACTGCCTGACAAATCGTTATCATCAAGGAGTACGAGAAAAAAAATGTAAAATAGAAACAAACAACGCCAAATTCACTGAGCAGTACGTGCTCATCGTGAAGATATTTTACAAAAACGGAGATTGAGCGACACAGTCAGTTCGAATACTTAGAACAATTTTTAAGATAAATGGAGCAACCGACGAGTCTAGGGTTTTTAGACCAATGACGAAGCTTAAAACAATTGCGTCATTTGCAACGGCCAAATTGCCTGGGTGGAATCTTTCTTGTCGTAGAGAGCAAAAATTGCTGATGTGCAGACAGTGTCACTCTGACTACATGAAAATCGATTCTCCAACATTTGCAGCAATTAAAGGCAGCATTTTCAGACACCTGACCACGGGAGGCGGAAGCAATTTGCTAACTCAGTTGTGAAGAGACTTGCAGCCGTTGAAAACTTTGCAAAGAAAATCATGTTGAGTAATTAGGCTCACTTTCACCTAAGTGAATTTGTCATTAAACAGAACTACCGATTTGGGGAAATGAAAATCCTTGAATAATGCAAGAGGGTGAAGTGCATTCACAGAAAGTGACTGTGTGGTGTGTTTTGGGGGCAGGTGTAGTGCTTGAACTGTTCTCCTTTGAAGATGATGAGGAGAATGCAGTTATCATTAATGCAAAACGTTACCGAGACATGATATCCCCTCACTTATGGCCGAATTTCGAAGTTACGGAGATTGACAATCTCTAGTTTCAGCATAGTAGAACGACCTGCAACACTTTGTGTCAAACGCTTTCATTACTCCACGAAAGATTTCCGCAACGAGTGATAGCCTTGCATGGTGATCAGGAATGGCCACAAACGTCTTGTGATTTCTGCTTATTTGGGTATGTGAAATCATATGTACTCGTATGTATACGTAAAGTAACCCGGCCTAGTTCCGGAAAACAAGTCTAAAATCATGCGTGTTATTTGAGGCATCGAGCCACGCATTTATGAAAGAGTTATCGGAAATTTCGAGGAGCGCTTAATGTATACACTCATTGCAAGTTGATATAGGGTCAATATTGTGTTTTATACCTAACCGGGAGACATAAAATATTATAAATATTTAGAATATAACCATTTTTCTAAAAAAATACTTTTAATAATTCACCTACCAAATTCAGCGCCCTTTATAGAACAACAGACAAAACCTTTTTTCCTCATTCTAGCATTATTCAGATTTTTTTAGAGCACACATAATAGATTGTTCCAGCCTCCGTAACATCCAAATCACACCCGTTATTGAGCATAGGAGTGATCATTACCTGGAAAAGGAGCACTCCGTTTTTTATTGCTTTTTCTGGCATAAAGATTATGGCCAAAACCTCATTAATGACATTGGTATATGTCTTAAACCTAGAAATTGCCATCAAAGATGGATTTCTAAGTTATTAATTCTGTTGGTAGCCCCTGCGTGGGTATTATGGGAGTAAATGACTTTAGATTTTCTCCAACTTTTTCCTTAGAACCTAGGGCTACATACTCCTATCTACAAAAGAAGTCTAAAATGGTTAGCGAAACCATATTTAATTCTTCCCAGATGACGGCAACACCTTTTTCTTATTCCACAAGGGCACGATCAAATCAATTGTGCACGGGTACTCTTGTAGTTTCCCTCGTAGGAGAACCTTGCCTAGTGTGAGAAAAACTAATAGAATAGAATTAGAGAGGCAAGCGAACGGTAGAACGAGACACCTTTTCCACCTATTATGAGTACTTATCCCTTAAAATGTTCGCCCACACTCGATATAGTTCCTCAGTCTTGTTACTCTCATTCCCCACATTGCCTTGCTTTAAATTGAAACGTAACAACGCAGCCATATAAATACATGCAGCATACTCAAAAATACTGGTAAGAAATATAAAGAAGTGTACAATAAAAGTAAATTAAAATTTAAAACGTATAAATAACAAGTTTGGAAATGAAACAGTACCCATAGCAATCAAAATAAATGTAGAAAATAGAAAATTGTGGTAAAAATGCACTAAGAAGAATTCCGTAAAAAATCAAACATATAAAACATTAAAACTAAGCTGTAGCCTAAGAATTTAGTCAAAAGCTATTGAATGGAGAAATATTTTAGTTACTTATTCTATGGTGAGAAGCCTGATTGGGTCAATTGTATTTGTTTACTCCACACTGTAGTTTTGTAATTCCATACAAATATTGTAAGATTATAATCATATATTTATTGTTATACAGGAAAAAGAAGACCGAAAATGAGTCATTATAAACCGAGTGGGATTAATGTCGCACAGTTAGCGGATGGAAGAAATCTCTGATTTAGAGAATTTGTACGACGATTTGTCTTACAATCAACTGTTGCAGGTCGGAAAAGTGAATAAATAAACAAACGTGGGTTTGGCAGGGGCACCTTAATAAGGAAAGTGAGAAAAGAGAAGAACTCTAATCAGAGATGGTTAAAATGAAGCTGCATTGGGTAGAACTGAAAGAATATCCTGGTTAAGTTTAAAAGTTAGGTGATCCATAAAATGAAGTCTAATATAAACTTTAATTTTTGGTACTAAAAAACATAGTTTGATATAGAGAAAATATGTTGTGTCAAAATTAATTTACAATATTAACAAG
The DNA here is from genome assembly GCA_963969495.1 of Ceratothoa steindachneri. NCBI lineage: Eukaryota > Metazoa > Arthropoda > Malacostraca > Isopoda > Cymothoidae > Ceratothoa > Ceratothoa steindachneri. The sequence goes on from OZ018332.1 coordinate 73,967,789, forward strand.
CGTTAAAGGTAAAACGCTAAAGGGTAAAAATTGTGAGATATAGTTATATATAATTTTAAAATAATTCACTAGACAGGAGAACTTTGATTTTACTGATCAAGCCGTAAATCCAAGTGGAATGTCTCTATAGGAAAGAAATGGTACTAGGTATTTTTTCCATATATTTTAAATGCAATTCGGTAATTGCCTAGAAAATTCATACACTAATAGATTCATTTTTAAATGATATACTAAACATTGTAAGAAGCTTTGCTATTCATCCTCTTTGTCTCTCGATATATCAAAAGCATCAGTCTTACAGGTTGTAGAAATTGCATAAAAGATTATCCAAAGTAAAATAATTAACGTAAATAATTAATGAGACAAGAAACAGGATTTTTTTAAAGGGAAGAAAAAGGGACATTGATAAAACAAAAGTATCAAAGAGAGCAAAGGACGGCACAATGAAAACAATCCATAATGAGAAGATAGAAATAACGTCAAGGAAAAAGGTTTGAATAATCTTGGCAATGACACAAACCCGAGTTTGCTGATTGCCGATCAGATACTCTACCATTAAGCTATCAGGAATATGACTCAATTCCACCCAAAGCATTACACTATCAAAAAAGATTGAATAATCACAGCCAAACGATTGATATTTTTGAGGCATGCTCGGACTAGATCAATCTTTGAGGTCTTCACTGTTCTTGTGCTTCTTCTCGACTTAGTGGACGGTCAACCAGCTGACGTTTATCCGTTTGGCGATTTCGGAGTTAATGTCGTCCCCGCGCTGAAGAGCAAAGATCTCGACTCTTTTCATTTTCTTTTAAACACACCTGCACACAGTGGACAATGAAAAACATGTTTTAATGACACATACTTAAAAACTAGTACTTTAAGTTTGTTTGACGGAACTTTTCTATTACTCAAACCGAGTGAAAACGAACTTTTGCAAAACTATTTTCTCAAGATTGCGAATCTATGAAACGTTATATGAACATGGATTACAAATGGAATATAAATTATATAATATAAACAACAAATTTATAAATGGTCAAAGAGCCCTTTTTTTACGAAAGTAAATGACAATGTTTAAGGATGAAAGATTAAGTAAAGTTTGCATACAAAAATTGTCTCTTCAAAAACAAGAATTCACGCAGTCATTCATCATAACGGGATCTAAAAACTAGAAACAGTAGTATCCCACCATGTTAAGGGATCGTATCACTTATTTTCTGTGATTATGGGTAGAAAAGGATGGCGCTCACTCTGGCACTCTTTGGACCAAGATTTTCTATCCCTATACTAGGCCAGAGGTAGCCGACGGCTCCACTTGCAACGACAGTTTTGAAGAGTTATAGTTAGACCAGCCAGAATTGCGGCAATCCATCAAGAATTCTATAAAATGGATGGTCAGTAGTAATGTTAGATACAACATTCCATGGACGGATAATATACCATGTTTTGCAACTAATTTACCATTTGACTTGAAAAGTGGACAATCAAGATAAACTTAAGCGAGATGATTTTTAATTTGGGAAGCGAAATTTTTCAATAGAACATTCTCTCCTATAAAATTATGAATTAAATTGAGAATAGCATCATGGCTAAAACAGAGTTAGTCTCCTAGATAAGAATGTAGATTGAGGAATCGTAGATACTCAATAGACATAATCTATCCAGTAAAACTGATACAGCTACCCTAAGAAACTCCCTGAATTTATTGCTCTCCTCTACATAATAAAGACTATAAGACTCACAACCTCTGAATATCTAGCGAATTTTAATGTTTCCTAGCACTTTTTCAACTGTCGCAACTTCTTGGTGGTCAATTCGAAAAATTTTGGATTTTAAATTTTAGGTATAGTCCTAAATTTTGTTCTCTAGCTTTCTTGTGTGATTGCAAAGTTATATTCTTCCTGTATCTTTTGACTACCTTTAACCTTCAACTTTTCCATATAAGTTAAAGACACTGTGTGATAGAACGAGTTGACTGCGTTAATTTCAACTCCTATCCCATATTATTTAAAACCACGATGCTGCCCACGTGCATCTTCGATTCGAGGCTTGGAGTCTTATCACAGCTACCGGATGTCAATGTTTAAACAAGGAGGTTATCGTCCCCCCGTTTGCCCCCATACGCCGACCTCGCCAGATTGAGTTAGGCGTATGAGCAGATAAGGCATTGTTCTCCGGCCCGGCTGTGCGTTCCCTCCAAGCTTCCACTCCATTTTCCCCCACGCCAAGGAGATGTCTGGCTATTTATATGGAAACTTTACCACTAAGATCAGATTGGAGATCCAGATTTTCGTCGCGAAACATCACCACGACCCTCTCTCCCTTTGTGCGCCAAGGGACCTCGACCTCGAGATTCACCATCACTTGTCCAGAAGGAGGACAATATTCCTTGAGTGCCAAAGGTTCGAGCCTTTCCGACGCCAAGTCCCCAAGGCTTCCCCCCCTGTTGTTCAAAGGAGAATAGCATTAGAACAGCCATTGTTCGTTTTGAGCCCTTCGCCAAGAAACGGTTCTCATCCCCCCCTGTTGTTCAAGGAGAACAGCATTAGAACAGCCATTGTTCGTTTTGAGCCCTTCGCCAAGAAACGGTTCTCACCCCCCCCCTGTTGTTCAGAGGAGAACAACATTAGAACAGTCATTGTTCTTGAGCCCGTAGACAAGAGACGGTTCTCATCCCCCCTTTGTTCAGAAGAGAACAACCTAGAACAGCCATTGTTCGTTTTGAGCCCTTCGCCAAGAAACGGTTCTCACCCCCCCTGTTGTTCAAAGGAGAACAACATTAGAACAGCCATTGTTCTTGAGCCCGTAGACAAGAGACTGTTCTCATCCCCCCTTTGTTCAGAAGAGAACAACCTAGAACAGCCATTGTTCTTCAAGCCGTTCGTCGAGAAACGGTTCTCCTTCCCAAGACGCCTCGTCAGGATCCTTTTATCCCCCCCCTTCGGCTGGAGCTCGCCAGCGGACCGAAACTCCTTTGCGCCACCTTCCACTGCACCACTAGTGCCAAAGTTACGTAAGCCAAACGTCACCTTTGAGTATTGATCCCTTTTGTCAATTCTATCCTGTTCTTTAAATGGTTTATCGAACCATCCCATCTCTTTAACTCTATATTTGTTTTACCTTTTTAAATCCTTTAAATCCTCGGATTAGCCCGAGTCTCCACGACCCTTTCCATTCTGTTTATGTCAATATTTTCCGTTTTTGTGTATTGTTTATAGTTATTATTAATAAAACTCTATTTTATTAATGATAGCAATATTATTATCCTTGAGCTCAGTTCCACTTCTTAAGCATATCGAAGATACATAATATCGGCCCGCCAGAAATCCACGCACTCTAAAGATAATTAAGGAAGTTCCCTCAACGAATAGTGTTATATATGGTATCGTCGGGAGTGATTCTACGACATATATATATATACTATTTAAATTTGGTATCAGGTGTGTAAGGTTTAACGCTATATCTTTGCAAACACTGGTCTCAGTCGAGTAAAGCATAGTGTTATTCGTTATAATAATAGAATATAATAGTTCCCTTTTGTTTTAACGATTGCTATCCCCTTTTTTTTGAAACTTAAGAAGCTGGAGTAGCTCAAGGAACTGTTATAATAATTTGTTTGTGTTTTTTTTTGTGATTTTAGTCAGTTGTTATTTAGATTGAGAAACCAAGTACGAATAGGTCAGTGCCCATATTTAGGTAGGCTAATTCTATAGAGGCATAATTCTTGTTGCAAGGAATTTTAGTTGGTTGACTAGTGCGCCCCCAAGTGCAAAGATCACTCAGTTTGAAATCTTTAAAGCGCAAGGAGAATCCTTGGGACTCTCCGGAAAAGAACTAATTGAGTACATTCAAGAGGAGCAAAGAAAAGAGAAAGAAAGAGAAAAACAAAGAAAAAAGGAAGAAAGAGAAATACAGCGAGAAGAAAGAGAAAGAGAAGAACGGATAAGACAAGCTGAGCTTCAGATAGAATTAGCTCGGATTAAAGCAGAATTTCAAAGAAAAAAGGTAGAAAGAGAAAGGGAAAGAGTAATCCGACAAGAGGAACGGAAAAGAGTAATCCAACGAGAAGAACGAGGAGGAAAAATACAACGAGAAGAACGAGAAAAAGAAATCCAACGAGAAGAAAGAAGGACGGACTCGCGCTCCTTCCCAGGAAAGCTGACAAAGTTTCCGAGCCCCGTAAAACCCCAAAACTTCTTTCCCCCAAACCAACAACGGGACTCCAAACCTCCCGTTAAGACTTCTCCTCCATCTCTCTTCCCGAAGCGACCAATAATATGCTTCACCTGTGGTGTAGAAAACCACATGAGCTGGAATTGCCCCCAAAATTCTAGGCTTAAAAGCGGACCAGCCCACCAAGTTCACCAGATTAATGCAACCCCGGCTCCCCCGGTGGTGCAGACCAAAGCAGAAACTTCTCCCCCTCCGTCAGGCCATCAGGTAAATTTTGTTTTTGGTAAAAGTTCATCGGGAACTTTGAAATATGAGGAGGGCAGCGTGGACAGCTGCCGAGTATCGACTCTCGTCATGGACACAGGATGCACGTGTTTCATCGTGTCCGACGAACTCCTCCCAGTGGCCTCTAACCACGAAAAATTTGCGGTGGTACATGACCACCTTGGGCGGGCGAACCGATTCCCCGTCGCTAGATGTTACCTGCAGTGTCAATATTATAATGGCTGGGCTGAAGTCATTGTAGCACCCATACAATTCTGTTCCGTACTTATAGGACAGAGCCCCCAAGTAAGTTTCTACCCTTCGTTTCAGGCCGCCCTTCCTCAAGGCCGAGATAAGAAAGAAGCCCAGGAGCCCGTCCCCATCAGAACCCCGATACCGTCCGATTTCTCGGAGACCCCTAACCAGGACTTTAGGACGGCAAAAGAGGAGTGTGAATCACTAACACCCTTAGGTGATAAGGCCCAAGACAAGGAGACGGAGACTGTCCGTGGACCCCAAGAAAAAAAGAACCCCCAACGCGCCCATGGAGATACCTTCGTAGAACTGGACGAAACATCGGTGCTTGAAGAGGATTGCCCCGCGGAGTCCCTTAATGTAATCCAGACAGTGTGCATCCAACCTGATGCCGATTACCCTCCTCCTTCCCTACCAGGCGAGTCTTTGGAACCCTCTGACCTGGATAGTGACGCGCAGCTGACACCACGTCAGAAGAGTCAGCTACAAGAACTAATTAAATGGAGTCACCATTTACCCGCCCTATTAGTTCTTTTTGAGCAACTGCGTGAAAATGGCCTCACCATTGGCCCCAGCAAATGCCATTTTGCTCACGAAACCATCAAATATTTGGGTTTCAAAATAGGACGAAGCAAGTTAGGTCCCCACGAGAACAAGATTAAGTCAATCGCCCACATGCCCCTCCCGATTACAAAGAAGCCATTAAGATCGTTCCTAGGATCAGCTTCTCCCTATCAGCGATTTGTTCCGAATTTCGCTGCAATTTTGGCCCCCCTATGCCCCCTTCAGGAAAAGAATTTCCCCGATCGTTTACGTTGGAATGATGTCGCTGTTTCCCATTGTAATCAGCTCAAGAGTAAGTTCATTTCTGCCCCCATTTTAAAGTTGCCCAACCCGGAAAAATCTTTTGGGGTTAAGACCGACGTGAGCAACGAAGGCATTGGAGGTGTACTCCTTCAATACGTAGATGACGGAACGAGTCATCCAGTTGCATATGCTAGTCGTCAACTATTACCACGCGAAGAGAGATATGCCACTAGAGAAAAGAAAGCTCTATCAATTATCTGGGTCATAGACAAATTCAAGCTGTACTTGATATGTAAAGAATTTCAAATAGGAACCGACCACCGTCCGTTAGCCTATATTAGGAATGTGAGACACTCAAACGGCCGCATCATGCGCTGGAGTTTACTCTTGCAAGAGTATCAGTTTAAAATAAATTAGATAAAAGGTTCCGATAACCAGGTCGCTGACGCACTCAGTAGGAATGCGTAACCGAATAGCGTAGAATAATTGTATTCATAGGATTAGTATCTCCATGTAGGTGTAGGTATATACCGTCTTGTACGACTTAATTTAAGATTCTTTTGTAATATAATTAATTAATGTATATGTCTGAATTTTGTAACGCTCAATGTCTAATTTTTTGTATGTATATATATTTGTTCTTATTAATTTACGTATAAATTATTTTGTCCCGTACGTACTAAGTTTATATCATTTCATTGTTCCATGCCCTTTTTTTTTCTTTGATTAAGTTGTATTAAAGGTTATTTTCCCCTGTAATCTAAAGATCAAAATATTCATATGTATTGAGGTAATACTAGTTAGGTGCAGGAAGGTACGGTTGGTACAAGAAAACGAGTTCCCTACAACGGAGCTCTATCGTTGTCCCTTCTCTCTCTTTTTTTCGAAGTGACAACTTCCCCTGGAATGGAGGGGTGTGATAGAACGAGTTGACTGCGTTAATTTCAACTCCTATCCCATATTATTTAAAACCACTATGCTGCCCACGTGCATCTTCGATTCGAGGCTTGGAGTCTTATCACAGCTACCGGATGTCAATGTTTAAACAAGGAGGTTATCGTCCCCCCGTTTGCCCCCATACGCCGACCTCGCCAGAATGAGTTAGGCGTATGAGCAGATAAGGCATTGTTCTCTGGCCCGGCTGTGCGTTCCCTCCAAGCTTCCACTCCATTTTTCCCCACGCCAAGGAGATGTCCTGGCTATTTATATGGAAACTTTACCACTAAGATCAGATTGGAGATCCAGATTTTCGTCGCGAAACATCACCACGACCTTCTCTCCCTTTGTGCGCCAAGGGACCTCGACCCCTAGATTCACCATCACTTGTCCAGAAGGAGGACAATATTCCTTGAGTGCCAAAGGTTCGAGCCTTTCCGACGCCAAGTCCCCAAGGCTTCCCCCCCTGTTGTTCAAAGGAGAACAGCATTAGAACAGCCATTGTTCGTTTTGAGCCCTTCGCCAAGAAACGGTTCTCATCCCCCCCTGTTGTTCAAGGAGAACAGCATTAGAACAGCCATTGTTCGTTTTGAGCCCTTCGCCAAGAAACGGTTCTCATCCCCCCCCCCTGTTGTTCAGAGGGGAACAACATTAGAACAGCCATTGTTCTTGAGCCCGTAGACAAGAGACGGTTCTCATCCCCCCTTTGTTCAGAAGAGAACAACCTAGAACAGCCATTGTTCGTTTTGAGCCCTTCGCCAAGAAACGGTTCTCACCCCCCCTGTTGTTCAAAGGAGAACAACATTAGAACAGCCATTGTTCTTGAGCCCGTAGACAAGAGACGGTTCTCATCCCCCCTTTGTCCAGAAGAGAACAACCTAGAACAGCCATTGTTCTTCAAGCCGTTCGTCGAGAAACGGTTCTCCTTCCCAAGACGCCTCATCAGGATCCTTTTATCCCCCCCCCTTCGGCTGGAGCTCGCCAGCGGACCGAAACTCCTTTGCGCCACCTTCCACTGCACCACTAGTGCCAAAGTTACGTAAGCCAAACGTCACCTTTGAGTATTGATCCCTTTTGTCAATTCTATCCTGTTCTTTAAATGGTTTATCGAACCATCCCATCTCTTTAACTCTATATTTGTTTTACCTTTTTAAATCCTTTAAATCCTCGGATTAGCCCGAGTCTCCACGACCCTTTCGATTCTGTTTATGTCAATATTTTCCGTTTTTGTGTATTGTTTATAGTTATTATTAATAAAACTCTATTTTATTAATGATAGCAATATTATTATCCTTGAGCTCAGTTCCACTTCTTAAGCAGACAGTAACGCACTCTAAAGATAATTAAGGAAGTTCCCTCAACGAATAGTGTTATATATGGTATCGTCGGGAGTCATTCTACGACACACTGCTATCTCTTCTTGACAAACGACACGACTATTGAAAAATAACTGTTTTTCCTGTATTGATAGTTTCGTCTCCTTATGATAACTAGATTGCTGTAACTATTTTAATTTCATACCTCTTTGTTTAATCTAGGTTTCTCCGTTCTACATATTATTGTCCATTTTTTATATAGCTTTTATATATTAACTTCCCTCTTATGTTGAAGTTTGACCATTCGTTTCTCGAAAACGAAGGGGAAAAGATATTTGGGTCTATTTTTGGAACAAGTTCAAGAATTATCTCTGATCTGCTGTAAAAGGCTGAACTGAATTATGGTTCCAATGAAGACGAATCCTCAACAGTATTCTAAAGAGATAAGAGCATTTTCTTGACTAATTAACCACTTCAAAAGAGATTCTCAACTTCTGTTTAGTCACCTCTGAAGTATGAGCAAGAAGGTATATTTGGTAATGTTGCAGCAGCCTTTCACCCTATCAATTTCTCTAAAATCACTTACTTGGACCTAAAAGGGAGGAATAAAACAAATCTGACTCAAATTATATAGCAGCCAAGATATTTGTCATTAATAAAATTTTAAGAGAAAAATTAAGGTAATGATGCTTTGTAGAAATACATAAGCGATAGTTAAGACGGCATCAGAAACTCTTCTTACCAAACTCAAACAATTCAACAATATAGTATTACCGATGTTTAGGTTGTAATTAACAAAAGGCAAAAGAGCGATAGGTCTCTATGGATTTTGATACTTGAGTAAAGATGTACTTTAAAGTTTTTGACACTTAATAAGATGACATTTACATATACCTGAATAAATAAATTAAAGCACGCCGCGAGAATCAACGATTCCAATTAACCTATCGAGCCATACACCAATGGTTCATGCAATTAAGGTAACGAGATTAACGAGAACGGTAAGAAACCTAACTTCATCCTTCGGTCAGATTAGAGTATAGAAATGAAGCAGCTACACAATACTATACTATTTAAGCTTTTAGTACCAGAAAAAAATACACACATGTATAATTAAGCAAACTAATTCGCAAAAAAATCACTATTCACTGCCAATATCAAGTACAGGTACCGTAATTTTTAATATAGGGAAAGTGAAGGAAAGGGCTTTAAACTTACTTTTATTTCGAGCATAAGTCGCCAATCTTTTACGCCCAGCTCTGACTATTTTGTACCAAAACGAAAAATAGGTTCTTCTCTGGACCAGGCAACAACAAATGACCATGTGGCAAGAGAAATGAATTTATCGGACTCAGAAATATAAAGGGCATGGAAATCTGATCATAATAATAAAAAAAAACGAATATAAACATGAAAATAAACACACTAACAACAATAAGTAAAGAAATTACATATCTTATACTAGGGAGATTGTGGTGGAGAGAACAACATTTACAATATTTTAAAATAATAGTTCCAGGGATGTGAAGTGTAGACCAATGATTACTTAAGGTTGCTCTGCCAGAGGATTAAATATGGAGAATTTTTCGCTAGATAGAAAAGATTGACAGCATTGAGAGGCAGTAGAGTTGGAGGAGTATAAAATATAAGGCTCTTTATGTATGGTGGCTGAAGGAAGGGTGAGATCAAGGAAACTTCCTTGGTTGTGGTTGGTTGAGAGAAATAGAGCGAGTAGAGAACCCTCTGATTGGTCAAGGGACGGGGCGATGATGGTTTGAATAGAGGTTGAACATATTTGGCCAGATCAGTAGATCATTGTTTTCTCTTGTAGCTTCTAATCTTCCCAATCCATGTTGCATACATAGGTATTAGAACCCATACTTGCTTCATCTCACCTTCCTTGATTTCGTTTTCCATCAACAGTATGTCCCTAATCTTTCTTCAAAGGACCAAGCTTTTAAACAAAAATTCCAAATGGGAGTGCGAATAATGCAGCTTTAGTCAGTTGTTTCCTCCCATACTACTGTAACTTTCAAACAGTTCTTCATTAGGAGCTTTGTGGTTATTCGTTTTGATTTTACCTAGAAACACATTAAGTACATTTTTGAACACCTTCCAATTTCTGTTGTCTGGTGGTGGTGGTGGTGGTAGCGAACCCGTATCTGACCTGACAGTGGGTCAGGGACCCTCACACCTATTCCAGGCCCCATTTCAGCTCCTGAGATCATAGCAGGAGCAGACCTGCTGCCTCCCTGGTTCTCTTCCAGAGATCCACTGGGCCCAGGTCTGGGTGTATCTGTGAGCAGACGAAGAGATGTGTGGTGGCATGAATCTGTGTTAGGCATTTGGGGGCAGTTTGATGTTGTATGGGTGGTGGGAGATATTTTGCGCATGTATTATGTCAGGAGTTGTGAGTTGTTCGTTCGAATCTGTACATGTGTTCTTCTGATCTGCTTTGTGAGTGTTTGTTCTGGTTCAGTTACCATAAAGAGTTGCGTATGGTTGGAAGTAGTGCACTTAATATTTTTTGTGGGTTCTGTGTGTCAAGTTTTGTTGTGTGATCTGAGAGTGGATTGTTTTCATATTTAGCTTGATTGTGTTTTCTGTTATTGTGTTAGGGTCTGTGTCTAAGTTGGTAGTGAAGTTGTTATTGATAATGGTATTTTTGTGTGTCAGTGATTCGGTGGTGGTCTGGTGATGTGGTAGAGGGGATGAGTTGGATGTTGTGTTCTCTGTCTGAGTTGTAATGCCTGTAGTTTTAGGTGAATTTTGATTTGCGGGATGTTCGTCTCGTCGTGTAGAGGTTGTTTTTTTGTGTCAAGAGTACTTCCTGTGGCAGTGCGGAGTGCTGTGTTTAGTATTGTCAGTAGTTTTTGGTGTTGGTTTCTGAAATGATTGGGGAGCAGATTGTGTTGGCGTATTCTAGTACTGGTCTTATGATTGTTTTGTATGTGTTAATGAGCATTTCCTTTGTTTTCCTCCAGTGTGTAGTTGCGAGTGCCTTGATGCCTTCGAATGTTTTCGTGGCCTTGACTATTGTGTTTTGTATGTGTTTTGAATATGTGAGTTTGGGGTCGAAAGTGAGGCCAATGATCTTCGGTTCTTTTATGGGGATTAGTGTTATGTTTTGTATGTTTAGATTTAATGGTGTGTTGTATTCTGCACGGTCTGGTGTAAAGAGAGTTTTTTATTTTCCATATGTGTATTTTGTTGAGGTAAGGTTGTATCTGTTGCGCAGCGGTTTTTGGTTTGTTGTGTGAGGAGAGTATTGTGATGTCTGCGTAGGCGACAATTTTTGCTGTTTATGGGAGAGTTGATATATCTGAGGTGTAGATGTTGAAAGTGTTGGGGAAAGTACCATCCTTGGGGATCTTCGTATTTTGTGTGTCTAGGTTTGGATTTTGTATTTGGGTGTATTTGAGTCGTCCCTTGATATAGTCTGCTATGTACTTGATGAGGGTGGTGGGTACGGTGAGTTTGTGGATCTTGTTGACTAGTTTGTGTAGGTCTACTGTGTCGAAAGTTTTGGACATGTCAGTATTAGCGTGCTTGAATTTTCCCCTTTTTCCCTATTTCTTCTCTAGGTATTTAAAGCGAAATAGAAACGGAGAAATCTAAGAGGAAAGTTTGGAAGAAGAGATCTGTAAAGAAATGGCGAAGATAGAAATATTGAAAATGTGTGGAAGATATATCTATAGCCACAGGTTCTTTTGCAGTAATTCGGGCCGGAAGGGCACAAAAGTACTAAAGATGTCACCGAACAGCCCCCTATCTTATCCTATACTTAGTTGTAGGCTGGAATAGGTTGTTCTTCCAGCCCCAATGCCTGCAACAGAATCGACGGTCTCATATCTTCCGCACATCTTTACTTCTTCTATCTTCACCACTTTCTTTACATATCTCCCCTTACAAACTTTCTGCCGGAGATGACTTGTTGCTATTGCGCTTTAAATCCAAGAATAAAAATGAGGCCATTCAATTTGTAATTCCCCAGCTAAATCGTCCTCCAACTCTTGTTTACTCCTGTTAATAGCAGTTTATTCCTTTACTAAACAGATCCTAATTTTCTTTGTGCAAATAGGAATGAATTTTCGCGGCGGATTAAATCCCTTTATAAATTTGACCCGATTTTACAGAATACCTCCCTCTTCTGATAACTCTATGCCAACACGCGAATTGTTTGTTTATAAGTTTGCTCTAATTGACTCAGGTGTCCAATTTAATAGCTTTCGTTTTCGTGTATTCGTGCCTAACTGCTTGTCTCATTTTATTAATACAAATTAATATATATATATATATATATATATATATATATACTTTGAGCTACCGAAAGCTAGCACGCATCCACTCCCAAGCTTAAACGCTTGATAACAGTATGTGTAGAGAAGTGATATACAGAAACAAGAGAGAAGAGATCCTACTGGAGGAGACCTCGAGAAAAATCAAAGAGAAAAAAACATTGCTTGACAAGGACTCGAGCGTTAGACTTCTGGTTATCTAGACCAGTGCTCTACCGACTGAGCTAACGGGACACGTAAGCCTGACAACGAATTTCATCAATTTAACTTTTTCGTTCATACCTCCATAGAAAACCGATAAATGAAACCGTGCCTGTAAGGACGGAGAAGATACAGTTGTGAAAGCCCGACAGGCACGGTTTCATTTCTGTGTATCACTTCTCCACATATATATATATATATATATATGTATATATATATATATATATATATATATATGTGTGTGTGTGTGTAAGGAAATAGAAGTCAAAGAGGAATATCCCCTTAATTTGCTCCTTAAACTTCTTCCCTCACTCCGTTCTAAAAATATAACTCCACGTGCAGTAACGTGAGAGTTCAAAGAAGCGAAGAATTAAAGACGGAATTGGAATATCCATCAGCTGCCTCGCTGGTGTAATTAATTATGTTGAACGCGCTAAAAGCTTTAATCTCACTGTGAAAAAGCTAATCTCTGTATTTTGGAGGCTGCTTGACGAGTTCCCCGCACAAATCGTTGGAAGACATTAAGACCTGGATCGGGCGACGCGAAAACGCTAATCCCTTTAGGCGCCAGAGGTCTTCTGCCAGAGTTTTGGGTCTTCCAGAGATTGAGCGTCAAAAACGGCCTTCATATAAATAACGTGTTTTCTAGACTCTAGTTTGATTGATAATCCGTCGCCCTTGATTCAGATCGTTGTGTCTGTTTCCTCACGTTCTCCGGTATTCGGTTATACTTCTAGATCGGATCTCACCAAACAGACCCATCTCTTCTGTGAAGCCTTACTCTGTTTAGAGCAAGCCTCGAATCTTTTTCGACCCGAAGGATTGGTCGGGAATCCTCTCGTCTCATCTAGACACTCCACCCTCAAGGATCTCCAGCTTCCGGTGTGAGACTTCGTACCAACCGGCTGCTGAGTCTTGATTTGGAGGTTGTGCTTCTCTGGAGCAGGGGTGCCATCGTCTGTCTTCAAGAAGGATCATGAACTCGTCTTCTGCCCTGCTCCCCTCCATCATCATCACTATCTGGTTATTCGACCCAGGCCACGCCCATTGGCATTCTCCATTCCTCTCGCCGACCCACTGAATGATATTCACTCAAGGGCCTTCTCCCTTCCTCGAGATTACGTCATTATAGGTAAAACGACCATTTGCTTTAATCTCACGATAATCGACCCACTTTCCGACATTTAAATATTCACTCTGTATAACTGATTTGTAATATTCCATTTAAAAGCTGATTAACGATTAATTAACATTCCCCGATTGCCCATTCTGTCATAGTTATCCTTTATTTACCTTACCTATATTTCCCGTATGCATATATATGTAAAATTGTGACTCATTAAAAATTATATTTTGGGTTTTCATTCTTTAAATATACCTTTGAACTGCAACTTGGTAAACTCAGGAGCCTACCTATTAAATAACACGCTCCCTACAAACTATCCTATTTCTTTATTACAAAATGCCCTTCCCCCACGCTTTATAATTTTCGATGCCTGCTCTTTATGCTTACCATTTTTAAAATAAGCAACAAGTTCTTCCCCAGTCGTTAAATGAGTATTTATAAATTAAGTTATTAAGAAGTACAATAAATTTTACCAATGTTTGTGATTGAAACAGTTGCCAGTATGGAGAATAAATAATTACTCTAGAATTACATATAATATCTTATTAATTAATATTTGCACATTGTGAACTTAAATTATATGCGAGTTGTGTAATATCTACGTATTCTTTAATAAAAAAGATACATCCCAATAGAAACACTCGCAGATATTTTCATGAATCCTGACCATGAATAAGAAATCGTTCTATCCTTTTTAGCCTTGGCTCTCCCGATGCCTTAGGGTGAAAGGTGAGACTTGTTTATACTAAATTAATAATCTTCTGTTTTATCAAAAATAACTTTTCGGAAGTAAAATTTATGACAGCACAGTTTTGTTGCCTCGCAATCTATAAATTGAGAGCGGCACACTCTTCACGTGTATAAAGTCGTATCTAGAGAAAGTGAAAACAGTTCCGCTTAACATATTATGCTTGGTGAAAATAGAAAACGTCTCTTTAGCAATTGACGAATTTGAGTCATCGTGTGGAGTCGTTGAATCATGTATAGAAAATTTTCAAAATGATCAAAGTGCAGAAAAATTGACCCATTAAATTTTTTATAATATCATATAACTTGATGATTATATACTTTACCTTTCCAAGTCCATCAATGAAATATTTCCTGTAAAATAAGTATAAAATATCTTTTTAAAAATTGCATCCTGTATTGATAATTCAATTTTCATTCAATTTCAACGCCATAGTTCCGCTAGTTATCTCTATAATAGATGAAATAAGATACAAAGCACACGAATTAGTGCAATAGCTCTGACACCATTTAATTTAAAAAAAAAATTATATATAATTCTCCTTCCCCATGATATCTGAGAAAAAAACTACCGATATTTAACACCAGAACTCTATTTAAAAAAATGTAATCGAGTGCAATTATTTGTATATTTAATACGCTGCAGGTATTTTTGAAGTTATATGTACATAAATGTTTAAGCTTTTGAGAAATATACGTCAAAATAGATTTAGTTAGTAATTTTTTTCAATATTTTTTATTTCCACTCCATCTATGATTCAGAATTTACCAATATATTCCTTGTTTTCTTATTTAAAGAATCGATTGCAATTCAGCAGAGATAGCAGATAGTATAAATTTGATTAATAGTACTCTGAATTATATTTTTAAAGAGAGCGTTCTTTATTTGATAAGTTTAGAACACTCGGTAATCCACGTAATGGTTTGTTCTTGTGTCGTAGAATGGACTCTCGAAGATATACCATATATAACTATTCGTTGAGGGAACTTCTTTAATTATCTTTAGAGTGCATGGATGTCTGGCGGGCTGATATTATGTATCTTCGATATGCTTAAGAAGTGGAACTGAGCTCAAGGATAATAATATTGCTATCATTAATAAAATAGAGTTTTATTAATAATAACTATCAACAATACGCAAAACGGAAAATATTGACATAAAGAGAGAATGAAAAAGGTCGTGGGGGCTCGGGTTAATCCGAGGGTTAAAAGATTTGAAAAGGTAAAACAAATATAAGTTAAAGAGATGGGATGGTTCGCTAAACCATTCAAAGAACAGGATAGAATTGACAAAAGGGTTAAATACTCAAAGGTAACGTTCGGCTTACGTAATTTTGTACTAGTGGTGCAGAGCAAGTGGACGTGAAGGAGTTTTCGGTCCGCTGGCGAGTTCCAGCAGAAGGGGAGGAATAAAATGATCCTGACGTAGCGTCTTGGAAATGAGAACCGTTTCTTGTCTATGGGCTCAAAAACAATAGCTGTTCTAATGTTGTTCTCTTCTGAACAACAAGGGGGAAGGGTGAGAACCGTTTCTTGGCGAACGGGCTCAAAAGAACAATGGCTGTTCTAGCGTTGTTCTCTTTCTGAACAACAAGGGGGAAGCCTTGTTGACTTGGCGTCACGAAAGGCTCAAACTTTGGCACTCAAGGGATATTGTCCTTCTTCTGGACAAGTGATGGTGAATCTCGAGGTTGAGGTCCCTTGGCTCACAAAGTGAGAGAGGGTCGGGGTGATGTTTCGCGACGAAAATCTGGATCTCCAATCTGATCTTAGTGGTAAAGTTTCCATCTAAATAGTCGAGACACTCCCTTGGCGTGGGGGACAAAGGAGTGGGAGCTCCAAGGGAATGCACAGCCGAGCCTGGGAACAATGCCTTATCTGCCCATAAGCCTAACTCAATCTGGCGAGGTGGGCGTGTGGGGGCAAACGGAGGAAGATAAACCTCCTTGTTTAAACATTGACTCAGGTGGCTGCGATAAGGCGCCAAGCTTCAAAGCGAAGATGCACGTGGGAAGCATCGTGGTTTTAAATAACACGTGATAGGGGTTGAAATTAACGCGGCCTCAACCCGTTCTATCACACCTCTCCATTCCGAAGGAAGTTGTCACTTCAAAAAAAAAGAGAGAAGGGACAACGATAGAGCTCCGTTGTGGGGAACTCGTTTTCTTGTACCAACCGTACCTTCCTGCACCTAACTAGTATTACCTCAATACATATTATTTTGATCTTTAGATTACAGGGGAAAATAACCTTTAATTCAACTCAATAAAAAAAAGGGGCATGGAACAATGCAATGATATAAAATTAGTACATACGGGACAAAATAATTTATACGTAAATTAATGGGTACAAATACATATACATACAAAAAAAATAGACATTGAGCGTTACAAAATTCAGACATATACATTAACTAATTATATTGCAAGAGAATCTTAATTTAAGTCGTACAAGACGGTATATACCTACATGGAGATACTAATCCTATGAATACAATTACTATAAGCTATTCGGTAACGCATTCCTACTGAGTGCGTCAGCGACCTGGTTATCGGAACCTTTTATATAATTTATTTTAAATTGATTCCCTTGCAAGAGTAAACTCCAGCGCATGATTCGGCCGTTGGAGTGTCACACATTCCTAATATAGGCTAACGGACGGTGGTCGGTTCCTATCTGAAATTCTTTTCCTATCAAGTACATCTTGAATTTGTCTATGACCCAGATAATTGATAGAGCTTCCTTTTCTATAGGGGCATATCTCTTTTTGCGTGGTAATAATTGGTGACTACCATATACAACTAAATGACTCGTTCCGTCATCCTCGTAATGAAGGAGTACACCTCCAATGCCCTCGTTGGACGCGTCGGGCTTAATCCCAAAGGATTTTTTCGGGTTGGGCAACTTTAAAATGGGGGCAGAAATGAGCTTACTCTTGAGCTGATTAAAATGGGAAATAGCGACATCATTCCAACGTAAACGATCGGGGGAATTATTTTTTTGAAGGGGGCTAAGGGGGGCTGAAATTGCAGGGAAATTGGGAAACAAATCGCTGATAGTGAGAAGCTGATCCTATGAACGATCTTAATTGCTTCTTTGTAATCCGGAGGGGCATGTCGGTGATTGTCTTAATCTTGTTCTCTTGGGGACCTTACTTGCTTTGTCCTATTTTGAAACCCAAATATTTGATGGTTTCGTGGGCAAAATGGCATTTGCGGGGGCCAATGGTGAGGCCATTTTCGCGCAGTCGCTCGAAAAGAGCTAATAGGGTGGTTAAATGGTGACTCCATTCAAATAGTTCTTGTAGCTTACTCTTTTGATGTAGTGTCAGCTGCGCGTCAATATCCAGGTCAGAGGGTTCCAAAGACTCGCCTGGTAGGGAAGGAGGAGGGTAATCGGCATCAGGTTGGGTGCACACTATCTGTATTACATTAAACGACTCCGCGGGGTAATCTTCTTCAAGCGCCGATGTTTCGTCCAGTTCTACGATGGTATCTCCATGGGCGCGTTGGGGGTTCTTTTCTTCTTTGGGTCCACAGACAGTCTCCGTCTCCTTGTCTTGGGCCTTATCGCCTAAGGGTGTTAGTAATTCACACTCCTTTTGTGTCGTCCTAAAGTCCTGGTTAGGGGTCTCCGAGAAATCGGACGATATCGGGGTTCTGATGGGGATGGGCTCCTGGGCTTCTTTCTTAGCTCGGCCTCGAGGAAGGGCGGCCTGAGACACAGGGTCGGAACTTACTTGGGGGCTCTGTCACATAAGTACGGAACAGAATTGTATGGGTGCTGAAATGACTTCAGCCCAGCCATCATAATATTGACCCTGCGGGTAACATCTAACGACGGGGAATTGGTTCGCCCGCCCGAGGTAGTCATGTACCACCGCAAATTTTTCGTGGTTAGGGTCCACTGGGGGAGGAGTTCGTCGGACACGATAAAACACGTACATCCTGTGTCCCTGACGAGAGTCGATACTCGACAGCCGTTCACGCTGCCCTCCTCAAATTTCAAAGTTGCCGATGAACTTTTATCAAAAATATAATTTACCTTGTGGCCTGACGGGGGATGAGAAGTTTCTGCTTAGGTCTGCACTACCGGAAGAGCCGAGGTTGCATTAATCTGGTGAACTTGGTGGGCTAGTCCGCTTTTAAGCCTAGAATTTTGCGGGCAATTCCAGCTCATGTGGTTTTCTACACCACAGGTGAAGCATATGATTGGTCGCTTCGGAAAGAGAGATGGAGGAGAAATCTTAACGGGAGGTTTGGAGTCCCGTTGTTGGTTTTGGTGGGAAGGAGTTTTGGGGTTTTACGGGGCTCGGAAACTTGGTCGGCTTTCCTGTGAAGGCGCGAGAATCCTTCCTTCTTTCCTGGTTTGGGGATTGGTGAGAAGTTCGATTCTCCTTTGGGTATGAATTATGGCTTGCGGCATAGACATCCGCTTTTTCGGTACATTCTTTAAAGGTCTGGCACCGACGATCCTTGACGAACGCGCGGATCTCCGTCGGGAGATACGCTAAAAATTGATCCCGCAACACGAAGTCTGTTAAGGACTCGTAGTTCGAATCAACCTTTGAGGATTCTAACCAAAATTTAAAATTCCTCTGAAGAATGTATCCAAATTGACGGAACGTCTGTCCGGGTTTAATACGATCTCCTCGAAATTCTTGGCGGTAGAAATCGGGAGTCATATTATGAGCGGCTAATAACTCAGCTTTTGAGGTGCTGTAGTTAATTGTACGCTCAGATGGTAAAGATATAAAAATTTCGGGCAATTTACAATTTAACAGGGGAAGTAATCTGGCTACACCTTCAGCCTCCAGATCCATGTTATTGATTTCGAAGTTCTTTTCGAAGTGGGCTAAAAATGCTCCGAAATCCTCTTCATCCTTGAAATTGGGGAGCTTTGGTGAGAGATTGTTCCGGAACGGGAACTGGCGGACTGTATCTCTGCTTCAACACGAGCTAATTCAATCTGATGGTGAAGCTCAGCTTGTCTTTTCCGTTCCTCTCTTTCTTCTCGTTAAAATTCTCTTTCTCTTTCTTCTCGTTGGATTTCTCTTTCTCGTTCTTCTCGTTGAATTTCACTTTCTCTTTCTTCTCGTTGGATTTCTCTTTCTCGTTCTTCTCGTTGGATTTCTCTTCCTCTTTCTTCTCGTTGGATTTCTCTTTCTCTTTCTTCTCGTTGGCTTTCTCTTACTCTTTCTCTTTCTGTTTTTTCTCCTCTTGAACTTACTCAATTTGTTCTTTTCCGGAGAGTCCCAAGGATTCTCCTTGCGCTTTAAAGATTTCGAACTAAGTCATCTTTGCACTTGGGGGCACACTAGTCAACCAACTAAAATTCCTTACAACAAAAATTATGCCTCTATAGAATTAGCCTACCTAAATATGGGCACTGACCTATTCGTACTTGGTTTCTCGATCTAAATAACCACTGACTAAAATGACACAAAAAAAAACACAAACAAATTATTTAAACAGTTCCTTGAGCTACTCCAGCTTCTTAAGTTTAAAAAAAGGGGATAGCAATCGTTAAAACAAAAGGGAACTACTATACTCTATTATTATAACGAATAACACTATGCTTTACTCGACTGAGACCAGTGTTTGAAAAGATATAGCGTTAAACCTTACACACCTGATACCAAATTTAAATTGTATATATATATATATATATATATATATAGACATATATATATTTATACATATATATATATATATATATATATATATATATATATATATATATATATATATATATATATATATATATATATATATATATATATATATATATCGTAGAATGGACTCTCGACGATATACCATATATAACTATTCGTTGAGGGAACTTCTTTAATTATCTTTAGAGTGCGTGGATGTCTGGCGGGCCGATATTATGTATCTTCGATATGCTTAAGAAGTGGAACTGAGCTCAAGGATAATAATATTGCTATCATTAATAAAATATAGTTTTATTAATAATAACTATCAACAATACGCAAAACAAAAAATATTGACATAAAGAGAGAATGGAAAAGGTCATGGGGGCTCGGGCTAATCCGAGGGTTGAAAGATTTAAAAAGGTAAAACAAATATAAGTTAAAGAGATGGGATGGTTCGCTAAACCATTTAAAGAACAGGATAGAATTGACAAAAGGGTTAAATACTCAAAGGTAACGTTCGGCTTACGTAATTTTGTACTAGTGGTGCAGAGAAAGTCGACGTGAAAGAATTTTCGGTCCACTGGCGAGTTCCAGCCGAAGGGGGGGAATAAAATGATCCTGACGTGGCGTCTTGGGAATGAGAACCGTTTCTTGTCTACGGGCTCAAAAACAATGGCTGTTCTAATGTTGTTCTCTTCTGAACAAAAAGGGGAAAGGGTGAGAACCGTTTCTTGGCGAACTGGCTCAAACAAACAATAGCTGTTCTACGTTGTTCTCTTCTGAACAATGGGGGAAGGGTGAGAACCGTTTCAGGTCAACGGGCTCGAACGAACAATGGCTGTTCTAATGTTGTTCTCTTCTGAAAACAAGGGAGAAGGGTGAGAACCGTTTATTGGCGAACGGGCTCAAAAGAACAATGACTCTTCTACGTTGTTCTCTTCTCAACAACAGAGAAGGGGTAAGAACCGTTTCTTGTCAACGGGCTCGAACGAACAATGGCTGTTCTAGCGTTGTTCTCTTTCTGAACAACAAGGGGGAAGCCTTGTGGACTTGGCGTCACGAAAGGCTCGAACTTTGGAACTCAAGGGATATTGTCCTTCTTCTGGACAAGTGATGGTGAATCTCTAAGTCGAGGTCCCTTGGCGCACAAAGTGAGAGAGGGTCGGGGTGATGTTTCGCGACGAAAATCTGGATCTCCAATCTGATCTTAGCGGTCAAATTTCTATTTAAATAGTCGAGACACTCCCTTGGCGTGGGGGACAATGGAGTGGGAGCTTCAAGGGAATGCACAGCTGAGCCTGGGAACAATGCCTTATCTGCCCATAAGCCTAACTCAATCTGGCGAGGTGGGCGTGTGGGGGCAAACGGGGGAAGATAAATTTCCTTGTTTAAACATTGACTCAGGTGGCTGCGATAAGGCGCCAAGCTTCAAAGCGAAGATGCACGTGGGAAGCATCGTAGTTTTAAATAACACGTGATAGGGGTTGAAATTAACGCGGCCTCAACCCGTTCTATCACACCCCTCCATTCCGGGGGAAGTTGTCACTTCGAAAAAAAAGAGAGAAGGGACAACGATAGAGCTCCGTTGTGGGGAACTCGTTTTTTTGTACCAACCGTACCTTCCTGCACCTAACTAGTATTACCTCAATACATATGATTATTTTGATCTTTAGATTACAGGGGAAAATAACCTTTAATCCAACTTAATAAAAAAAAAGGGGCATGGAACAATGAAATGATATGAAATTAGTACATACGGGACAAAATAATTTATACGTAAATTAATGGGTACAAATATATATATACATACAAAAAAATAGACATTGAGCGTTCCTAAAATTCAGACATATACATTAACTAATTATATTGCAAGAGAATCTTAATTTAAGTCGTACAAGACGGTATATACCTACATGGAGATACTAATCCTATGAATACAATTACTATAAGCTATTCGGTAACGCATTCCTACTGAGTGCGTCAGCGACCTGGTTATCGGAACCTTTTATATAATTTATTTTAAATTGATACTCTTGCAAGAGTAAACTCCAGCGCATGATTCGGCCGTTGGAATGTCGCACATTCCTAATATAGGCTAACGGACGGTGGTCGGTTCCTATCTGAAATTCTTTTCCTATCAAGTACATCTTGAATTTGTCTATGACCCAGATAATTGATAGAGATCCTTTTCTATAGGGGCATATCTCTTTTCGCGTGGTAATAATTGGCGACTAGCATATACAACTAAATGACTCGTTCCGTCATCCTCGTAATGAAGGAGTACACCTCCAATGCCCTCGTTGGACGCGTCGGGCTTAATCCCAAAGGATTTTTCCGGGTTGGGCAACTTTAAAATGGGGGCAGAAATGAGCTTACTTTTGAGCTGATTAAAATGGGAAATAGCGACATCATTCCAACGTAGACGATCGGGGGAATTATTATTTTGAAGGGGGCTGAAAGGGGCCGAAATTGCAGGGAAATTCGGAACAAATCGCTGATAGTGAGAAGCTGATCCTATGAACGATCTTAATTGCTTCTTTGTAATCGGGAGGGGCATGTCGGCGATTGCCTTAATCTTGTTCTCTTGGGGACCCAACTTGATTTGTCCAATTTTGAAACCCAAATATTTGATGGTTTCGTGGGCAAAATGGCATTTGCGGGGGCCAATGGTGAGGCCATTTTCGCGCAGTCGCTCGAAAAGAGCTAATAGGGTGGTTAAATGGTGACTCCATTCAAATAGTTCTTGTAGCTTACTCTTTTGATGTAGTGTCAGCTGCGCGTCAATATCCAGGTCAGAGGGTTCCAAAGACTCGCCTGGTAGGGAAGGAGGAGGGTAATCGGCATCAGGTTGGGTGCACACTATCTGTATTACATTAAACGACTCCGCGGGGTAATCTTCTTCAAGCGCCGATGTTTCGTCCAGTTCTACGAAGGTATCTCCATGGGCGCGTTGGGGGTTCTTTTCTTCTTTGGGTCCACGGACAGTCTCCGTCTCCTTGTCTTGGGCCTTATCGCCTAAGGGTGTTAGTAATTCACACTCCTTTTGTGTCGTCCTAAAGTCCTGGTTAGGGGTCTCCGAGAAATTTGACGATATCGGGGTTCTGATGGGGACGGGCTCCTGGGCTTCTTTCTTAGCTCGGCCTCGAGGAAGGGTGGCCTGAGACACAGGGTCGGAACTTACTTGGGGGCTCTGTCACATAAGTACGGAACAGAATTGTATGGGTGCTGAAATGACTTCAGCCCAGCCATCATAATATTGACACTGCAGGTAACATCTAACGACGGGGAATTGGTTCGCCCGCCCGAGGTAGTCATGTACCACCGCAAATTTTTCGCGGTTAGGGTCCACTGGGGGGAGGAGTTCGCCGGACACGATGAAACACGTACATCCTGTGTCCCTGACGAGAGTCGATACTCGACAGCCGTTCACGCTGCCCTCCTCAAATTTCAAAGTTGCCGATGAACTTTTATCAAAAATATAATTTACCTTGTGGCCTGACGGGGGATGAGAAGTTTCTGCTTAGGTCTGCACCACCGGTGGAGCCGGGGTTGCATTAATCTGGTGGACTTGGTGGGCTGTCCCCTTTTAAGCCTAGAATTTTGGGGGCAATTCCAGCTCATGTGGTTTTCTACACCACAGGTGAAACATATGATTGGTCGCTTCGGAAAGAGAGATAGAGGAGAAATCTTAACGGGAGGTTTGGAGTCCCGTTGTTGGTTTTATGGAAAGGAGTTTTGGAGTTTTACGGGGCTCGGAACCTTCTTCGGCTTTCCTGTGAAGGCGCGCGAATCCTTCCTTCTTTCCTGGTTTGGGGGTTGGTGAGAAGTTCGATTCTCCTTTGGGTTTAAATTATGGCTTGCGGCATAGACATCCGCTTTTTTGGTACATTCTTTAAAGGTCTGGCACCGACGATCCTTGACGAACGCGCGGATCTCCGTCGGGAGAGACGCTAAAAATTGATCCCGCAACACGAAGTCTGTTAAGGACTCGTAGTTCGGATCAACCTTTGAGGATTCTAACCAAAATTTAAAATTCCTCTGAAGAATGTATCCAAATTGACGGAACGTCTGTCCGGGTTTAATACGATCTCCTCGAAATTCTTGGCGGTAGAAATCGGGAGTCATATTATGAGCGGCTAATAACTCAGCTTTTAATGTGCTGTAGTTAATTGTACACTCAGATGGTAAAGATATAAAAATTTCGCGCAATTTACAATTTAACAGGGGAAGTAATCTGGCTACACCTTCAGCCTCCAGATCCATGTTATTGATTTCGAGGTTCTTTTCGAAGTGGGCTAAAAATGCTCCGAAATCCTCTCCATCCTTGAAATTGGGGAGCTTTGGTGAGAGATTGGGGGGGTGGCTCCGGAACGGGAACTGGCGGACTGTATCTCTGCTTCAACACGAGCTAATTCAATCTGATGGTGAAGCTCAGCTTGTCTTTTCCGTTCCTCTCTTTCTTCTCGTTGAAATTCTCTTTCTCTTTCTTCTAGTTGGATTTCTCTTTCTCGTTCTTCTCGTTGGATTTCACTTTTCTTTCTTCTCGTTGGATTTCTCTTTCTCGTTCTTCTTGTTGGATTGCTCTTTCTCTTTCTTCTCGTTGGATTTCTCTTTCTTCTCGTTGGATTTCTCTTTCTCTTTCTTCTCGTTGGCTTTCTCTTTCTGTTTTTTCTCCTCTTGAACTTACTCAATTTGTTCTTTTCCGGAGAGTCTTAAGGATTCTCCTTGCGCTTTAAAGATTTCGAACTGAGTCATCTTTGCACTTGGGGGCGCACTTGTCAACCAACTAAAATTCCTTGCAACAAGAATTATGCCTCTATAGAATTAGCCTACCTAAATATGGGCACTGACCTATTCGTACTTGGTTTCTCGATCTAAATAACCACTGACTAAAATCACACAAAAAAAAACACAAACAAATTATTTAAACATTTCCTTGAGCTACTCCAGCTTCTTAAGTTTAAAAAAAGGGGATAGCAATCGTTAAAACAAAAGGGAACTACTATACTCTATTATTATAACGAATAACACTATGCTTTACTCGACTGAGACCAGTGTTTGAAAAGATATAGCGTTAAACCTTACACACCTGATACCAAATTTAAATAGTATATATATATATATATATATATATATATATATATATATATATATATATATATATATATATATATATATATATATATATATATATATATATCGTAGAATGGACTCTCGACGATATACCATATATAACTATTCGTTGAGGGAACTTCTTTAATTATCTTTAGAGTGCGTGGATTTCTGGCGGGCCGATATTATGTATCTTCGATATGCTTAAGAAGTGGAACTGAGCTCAGGGATAATAATATTGCTATCATTAATAAAATAGAGTTTTATTAATAATAACTATCAACAATACGTAAAACGGAAAATATTGACATAAACAGAGAATGGAAAAGGTCGTGGGGGCTCGGGCTAATCCGAGGGTTGAAAGATTTAAAAAGGTAAAACAAATATAAGTTAAAGAGATGGGATGGTTCGCTAAACCATTTAAAGAACATGATAGAATTGACAAAAGGGTTAAATACTCAAAGGTAACGTTCGGCTTAGGTAATTTTGTACTAGTGGTGTAGAGGAAGTCGACGTGAAGGAATTTTCGGTCCACTGGCGAGTTTCAGCCGAAGGGAGGGAATAAAATGATCCTGACGTGGCGTCTTGGGAATGAGAACCGTTTCTTGTCTACGGGCTCAAAAACAATGGCTGTTCTAATGTTGTTCTCCTCTGAACAAAAAGGGAAAAGGTTGAGAACCGTTTCTTGGCGAACGGGCTCAAACGAACAATGACTGTTCTACGTTGTTCTCTTCTGAACAACGGAGAAGGGTGAGAACCGTTTCTTGTCAACGGGCTCGAACGAACAATGGCTGTTCTAATGTTGTTCTCTTCTGAACAACAAGGGTAAAGGGTGAGAACCGTTTCTTGGCGAACGAGCTTAAAAGAACAATGGCTCTTCTATGTTGTTCTCTTCTGAATAACAGGGGAAGGGGTAAGAACCGTTTCTTGTCAACGGGCTCGAACGAACAATGGCTGTTTTAGCGTTGTTCTCTTTCTGAACAACAAGGGGGAAGCCTTGTGGACTTGGTGTCGCGAAAGGCTCGAACTTTGGCACTCAAGGGATATTTTCCTTCTTCTGGACAAGTGATGGTGAATCCCGAGGTCAAGGTCCCTTGGCGCACAATTTGAGAGAGGGTCGGGGTGATGTTTCGCGACGAAAATCTGGATCTCCAATCTGATCTTAGTGGTAAAGTTTCCATCTAAATAGTCGAGACACTCCCTTGGCGTGGGGGACAATGGAGTGGGAGCTTCCAGGGAATGCACAGCCGAGCCTGGGAACAATGCCTTATCTGCCCATAAGCCTAACTCAATCTGGCGAGGTCGGCGTCTAGGGGCGCACGGGGGAAGATAAACCTCCTTGTTTAAACATTGACTCAGGTGGCTGCGATAAGGCGCCAAGCTTCAAAGCGAAGATGCACGTGGGAAGCCTCGTGGTTTTAAATAACACGTGATAGGGGTTGAAATTAACGCGGCCTCAACCCGTTCTATCACATCCTGTATTAAATTTATACAATAAATATTTTTATTTTTCGATACTCGTGATAGATAATTCTTATAGCACTCCGGGTTAACAATATACTTTAGATAAATAAAGAAAATAGAATGATTGTGCTAGAATAGGGTCTGTTTCATGGATTAGATCGAATTTAATTGATTTTTGTACTTTAGTTGATGTATTTATTGATACTATTTATATTTAAATGTATAGAATCAAAGGGTAAAATTTCATAGTTGTTATTTTTTCTTTATGCTCTATGTGAGGAAATGCCCTCGAAGGGCACCGTGAGAGGAAGCCCCTTGCAAATACCCCTCTATTCTTTCAAGACCACATGAGCTGGCGCGAGAATTTTAGAAGCCAACGAAGAATCCGTAAGTCGCATAATCACCTGTCCCAGCTGTGTTTGCTTTCAGACGCCAATCGTTCCCCCTCCCCTGCGAATCTTTGGAAGATTTTTCTTTCTGAAAATAGTTCTAAACAACACTCGGGCCCATTGGTTAATTTGTAACAAGTTTTCCTTCATTGAGTGTAAATATCCTCCAGGAATATAGTGGGATTCTTACGTTAAACAAATAAATGAATTTGAACATGGTGAGAAAGTTGCATTTTGGCGATTGGTATGTTGTTGCAATCGGGAGATTTCTAAAGTCCAAAGCTATTTTTACTGCTACAAACGACTCTTCTAGTATTTGAAACTCCTTGTATGTATTGTTATTTTGATCGTTACTCTTACCGCATCACATTGGTTATGGTTGGTTGTTATTACTTCATGATCCATATTTTTCTCTTTAAACTTTCTTTATTGATGCCTGATATAGGTATTAAGTTATTATCAATTTCTCTGAAAGTATTATTATATTCGATGAGTTTACCTTTCCATCTGTAACTATTAATCTGTAGGATTCTTAGTTTTCTGTCACATCTTTTGCTGCTCATTTTTCATCTTCTTTCCTTACTTTCTCTCTTCTCTGTCGAGTGTTTGTTTCATATCCTTTGGCTTGGTTCCTGCCGTGCTTATTGTTTCAGGTTTTAGTATTTTTGCTTGTCTCTGTAGAATTTCCAGTTTTTCCTTAGGAATCTGTGTTCTCTGTATTTTCCTTTCGATTTATTCTTGTTTGTGGCTCTTCCTTCCTCTTCATCGAAAAGGGTTGATTACGAGGGCCCTGTCGTATATAGCTGCCGAGTTCAGCTTAGTTGATAATTTCATTTTAGGTAGTCCGTTGTTCTTGAGCAATGAATTCAATTCGCATGCGTATCTATTTCCTTTTCGGAGATGGTATCTTTTGCAGTTTATTTACTTATTAATGCTTTAGGTCCATACTCACCCCAAATATTCTTATTTTTTGTCTTCCTTCGGGGGTATTTGGGTAGTACGGCTCTCACTTTCTTAACACTTGAAACATTTCTAAATATTTCTAAATTTCCATTTTACAATGCTGTTTCCTGGGAGTTTCATTTATTAAAGGACACCCCGTCTGCAGCTGTTTAGTTCGCTATTTCGTTTTCTTTTAAATAATATTAAATAGGTAATATGTTAATTAAACTATATTTTCTATAACTTTGACCAGGTTTGGTTTAGTTCAATTTCGTTCTTTAGTTCATCCATTGAGTGTTCCCCTAACCAAGCTTGTAGTCTTCTGCAGATTACGCTGAGGTGGTGTTCTTACTTCGAGTCCTATTTCCTTTAGGACGCTCAGTCTGCCGATAGAATCATCTCTATATTTGGTAGTTTGGCCCGCATGTCAGGTAGATAGATCTTAAGCAGATCAAGATCATTCTCTTAACCTTTCTCTCTTTAGAGCAGATCACTAACTCACTTCTTCTCCGTTACAATAAATCCTGCAGATCTATAGCTTTATTCATACACCCTGCCCCCCGCAAAACGCTTCCCTTCATTATTTTGACTAGGACAGAATAGTTAAACATAATTTAAACGTCCAAAGGATGGATACACGTGTGATATTTCAAAGTACAAACCATCGCAATCCAATACCAAAAGGAATTTGAGGTTTAATAGCTTGTATTTCTTTCAATACAAGCTATCGTGGATATTCTGGGTTTATTATCGTTGATTCACTCAGTAAGATTACACTTTAGCAGAAGACCTTCATAAACACTTCAAGTAGTTACTCTGTACCTTTAGACTCAAACGAGATGGGGTCGAGTAATAATAAGGTATGTTAAAGAGAACTTTTAGCTCTCGCTTACTAGGTAATCTTATAGATTACATATTTGCTAATATCTAGGTAAGCTAATTATTTTATGTTTCATGGCTGTGTATCTCTGAGATTATAATATTATTTACATTAAACTTCGTAAAGTAATGTTTATCCAATTTAAAAACACCCGAAAAAAATATGACTCTTTTCAACTGGCCTAGTATAGATTTACATAGAAATTATGAAAAGGAAACCCTCAGCTTACCCTTCCCTTTACCATCCCGCTGTGGATAATATGTTTCTTTTTCTTGGCTTACAAATAAATCTTCACCCAGTAACATTACAGATAGCTCATCTTATATCCTAGAAATAAGTTAGCTCTACTTGAAGATGAAATCTTTCCTGATTTTTCATGATGACATTTTAAAGATTAAACTGCCTCTGCACACTAGATTTTTCAGTACTTTCACAAAGTTTTATAAAAATATGGATCTATGGGCCTCAATTTTAATGGATATTTTAGTTCTTTAATCCAGGAAACCACTTTATATATATAATGTTTTTCTTGAGCGCCATTTTGTCCAATTGATTGAACTACCTCTCCATTGGAATATATATTTAAGATGAAAAGCTAAAATAAATTAGCTTGCCTTACAAACTTACCTTGAACTAATTAATTATTTAAAGAATATCAAAATTTCCTTTATTAAATTCAGGTAAATAGGAAAGGCCTAGAGATGTCGGGAGAAATTGTGACTTCCTCTAGAGAATTTCTTCACAAATCATTAATAAAGAACAGCAGCATTTTGATGAGATTTCTTTGAACAAACTCATTTCTTATAATGCGTTCGTTCCTTTTTGACGTAAATCAAAAAATTTCTTATCCCTCTTTTTTTCATTTTACAATATTTGATTTATGAATACGTATTATAGAAGAGAACGGATATGAACTAAAATATTTAAATGTGAAATATGCTTAATGATACACTACTCTTTCTTTGCAGTTCATTTTGGAAAAAGCGACTTGTATGTTTAAGGAAAGAAACAGAGAAAAAGAATTTTGAAGGTGAATCGGGCAAGCGGTGGAGAAAATTGGGAATAGTTATAGTTTGTTGGAAAACAAGAAGATGGATTGGGAAGCAAATGGAATTTCCGGACGAAAAAAAAACGAGAAGTGTAAGGAATTTTTGGAAGCATGGCTCCTGTAAGAAGAAAGCATCAACACAAATATATACAATTGTCAAAAGTAGCACTTCTCTGTACTTGTTTTATCATTTACAACTTTTCTTATCTTTGTTTTACATTCACTTGAAAATTTTGATAATCGGTTTCAAGCACTTGTACCTGCTTTATGGCTGGCCTGTCTTCTCTCTAGTTGACCCTAATCTGTGGAATGGTAACCTCCTGTTATACACTACTTTTTTGTGTGTAGCGCTTTCAAACGAGCTCTGAAAACCTACCTGCTGAATCAGGGCTTTTATTCGTTGATAGATGGGCACCTTGCCAACGATTCGAGGTCTTGAAGGGTGCCACATAACACTTCAAAATTATTTATTATATTATTATTTTGTTCGGTATTTCTTATCAGCTTGTAATTTTGCTTTGAGAGGTAGAGCCCTTAACGCAATTGCACTGTATCTTAACTGTCTTACCTTTTTTGGGCGTGGTTGTAAATATTTACCCACTTGTTTTAATTTTGTTTTATATAATGGTGGTTGTCAATTAACTCTGTATGCGCAGCTTTATAAGATACCATTAGTCTACCACTTTGCCAGTTTTATGCCTTTTTGTACTAAGTTTCTTATTTTCATGGTATGAGTTCACATTTGGTGCTATTTACTGAGCTTACATCGAATACTTTAGGCCAGACGGTTCAGTAATTTAACAAACTATAGAATAGCCAATTATGCAAAAGTTTGCTCATACCTAAATGGATCTCACAATATTTACTAATAAACAAGGTAAAATAGTAACGAGAGAGAACGCTAATTCACTAGTAGAAAGAATGAGCATAACGGTGCAGACATACAATTATCAAGACAATCACAGTAAAACACGTGCAAAAAACTCAAAAGAAAGTCTGATACTCGGGCAAAATCATATTGTTTTGCCTCTTACCTTATATATAAGATACCTTAAGCTCACAACACTCTCTCTTCCAGTCATGCAAATCCCTGACCGATTGATTTGATTCCTCAAATGAAGATTTGAGGAATACCTTACATTGGAGACCACATCTGTACTAAGAAAGGGTGAGTTACAATACTTGCTGGGGTGAACAACCCTCTTTAACACCTCAAACAACCAAACCAATAAGGATAGAATAATGGTGGGTCACCTCTTACCGAAAGGAGGGAATGTACCCCACGAAACGAAATGAATCTTTTTGCCTGTTACATGCTTGGGCTTACAAAGAGAAAACGACAGTACTAAAGTACATAAATGGAGGTAGCATTAATCCTATTAACCAAAACATAAACCAGCTTTGTAGAACTCTGCTAGAGCAAAAAGGAGGTAGAAATCTTGTCTCGCAAGAAGCTAAAGTGTAATTCATAAAAATTGATAAAGAAATTTGCGTCACTGGACAAAGTCTCAACCGAGGAAGACCCAATTAATGATCAAAGTAATGTACCTTCATGCCTTTACTTTGGTCAAATTAAATTCTTTTACTTATATTCGATTGTGTAAATTCGGTAATATAATAATGTTTCATTTTCTTATATTTATGTAGGGTATTCTTTACTTTTTTCTATTTGTAGCTTTCTAAAGTGCCATTTCAAAAATCCTTATTGACAAATATAACCTATATATACGGCTATAAATATATAAAAATGAATATATAAAAAAAATGCTAAAAATAATTATTGTAAACTGAAACAACATAAATCTAAAACATAATAATAAGTAGAGCAAAATACTAATACTAATTAATATTATCGAAAATGAAACAAATAATAGTGCATACATTAACAAACCTATAGAGATGGAGAATTACAACGCATATTATTTATTCTCACATGGAAAACTTGCTAAACCAAGCACATTCCAATACATTATTAACCAAAAACGGTGGAGCCAAAATATTATGATTTATGTCCAATTCTCTGTCAACAGGAATAATAAAACAAGTTTCAAAGAAGAACAATTACCGATATCTGAACGAATGGTACTTTTAAAATATCGAGGAAGAATCAATCGCCCCTAGAAGACATGTCTCAAATCCTTCCAACCAATAAAGAAATAATAAAGGAACAACGAAGAATAAATACAACAACCATAATCCCAATGAGAAGACAAACGAAAGAGGAGAAAATCTAGATAGAGCTTCTTAAAGGCGCGATTATTATTTTAAAAGATCGTTACCATGGAATAAAAATGTAACATTCAACAACTAAATGGGTAGACAATTTTCAACCATATCTATCAATAACGGCAGTAAATAAATTCTACTTAGAGATTATATAGCTGAATAGAATTACAAAGGATTAATCACCTAATACCTAATCTGGCCTGAAGTTCAACTTAAGTTTACCATCTGTGAAGATAAGGGGCAGATCACAATAACATAAATCTAAGAACATCGTTAACCAAATACTAATGTGTAGCAAACCAAGAAAGAACGACAAACATGCCAACTGATAAAATACATCCTAAAATTTGAAACAGAAGTTATCGAAAAAGTAAAAGAAAATTTACCTTAAAACTATCGACTTATAACCAAAACAACAGCAGAAAAATATTTATACATAGATATTAACATGATATATAATAATAAAATAAATTAAGATTGATCTCATTTCATTTCATCATAAGGCAACAGGTCTAACAAAGTCAAGAATACAAAACTACCATAACCTTTTCGACAATGCAATTAAAGAAATATCAAACAAATTCAACAATGTATAGTTGAATAAGACGAATAAAATGGTACATACAACGAATAGCAATTGTCGTTTAGATAAAGGAGAGGAATTATCGTGGTTTACGTGACGCTACGAAGAGCTTTGGTAAGGAATGGCGATATCTTTCCATGATGCTGGAAATATGGCATCCTCAACTAATATTTATACTCAAAGATGAATAGATGATATAGATCTTATCTTTGTGACTCATCACGTGCTAATCGAAATAAATATTTTGGCCATCCTCTTTTCATTATTTAATCTCAGTAACCTTATCTGAGATTTACGGTTAGAGATGAAATTTTAAATATATTTTTCTGATTTTCGCGACTGCTGACGTTGTCGGTTATTAATGAACTTGTTCTACGTTAGAAATTTGATATAAGAAGAATACAAGATAAATATATTCAGCTATTTGAAAATCACTTGAACTGAATTCGAGTTCGTAAGGATAATTTTTGAAAACACATAAGGTAGAAAGAAATATATTCAGAAGTTTCATGATATTAATTAAAGTGGAGTCCTGCTCGTTATTCGATACAATAATCATTTTAAGGCATCTAGATTCTTCCAAGGTTAAAAGAATACTACATAATCCTGGAAACAAACGGATCATGGGTTCTACGTGTCCTAATAATAACAATTTGAGATATATAGGTAAAGGATGAGATTTAATTTCAACACTATTTAAATGTGTTACATAACTAATATTCAATCAATACATTCTTACAACTACAATTTTAAACAAATACTTCATTAATTATCTCAAATCTTTCAAAATGTTGTCAATGCATGTTATATTGCATCTGTTGATGGATTGGATAATAAAAATTATTATTAAATTTTTAGGATGAAATTCTCAGTGTTTGTTAAAAGGACGAGGTGTCAGTATAGTTCTTGTAAGATACATTAATTAAAGAGATTTGTTTTGAATATATCACGATCACGTATAAGGAAGATTTCCTAGATTTTGTATCTATCAACGAACAAGATGGAATGGGTGAGGATTGAATGCTTCCCGCCTGCGTCGATGCAACTTGAAAGACAAAAGTTCAAATTCTCCCCACCGGAAGACTCATCGGTTGGGGAAGAGTTTTTTATGCAGTAATTAGAAAAAATGTAGATATAAAATTTGTTTAAAATTATTAATCGATAAGCTTTAGCCGCTTCATATTGAATAGAGATTGCTGAATAACTTTTAAACTAATTATCGATCGAGCGATCTTATTCATTGTTAGTTAATTCACGATGAACCGATGATACAACTAATCATCTGCCTTCAGCCTTAGGTGGAGTAAAACGCTTATTTAAAGCAGTCAAGAAAAACGGTGAAAAATCATACGTGTCAAAATCAGAAGCTTGACTTAAGTAATCTAGAAAAGTTTCAGAGTTATGTATAACAATGGGATAAGCTTAATGTCATACTCTTTAAGAATGTGGAAATCTATTTTAATGAAACTTTGATTTCGGCTATCGCTAATAACTCTCCTTACAGTGCATGTATTTAATCAATATTCAAGAATACAGATGAATAAATTCGACACTTCTCTTGATGCCGGGTACAAATCAATTTCAGAAGGTGTAAGAGATTAGAACCTCAAGAAAAAAAATGGGTGATGCGTACTGGAAAATAAATTTTGAATTGTTCTTGCAACACATCCAAACTATAAGATATAACTTAAATAATGGAAAGGATTCTATGTGTAAGAGAAGTACTTTTTCACTAAATACACAAATGGATATTGAAAAGGGATTGATAATAACTAAAGCAACGTATCCAATTACCCATGTAAGCATGTAAAACTTGATGGGCGTGAACAAATTTACTACAAAGTCAATCAATAATAATTTCTTGGGAAATCTATCAACACGTTTGGTTATCGGGATTGTAGAGTTTCGAGGTAGTAGTAAACAAAGACGGGCAGACAGTCGTATACTAGCACGGGCAGACAGCTAACCACAGGCTGCCTGAGATAGTTCGGGGCGATTAATAAAGAGTGCGAATTACGGTTGACCGGGTTTAGATTAATGGCTTGCCAAGTTGCAATTCAAAGAATATATAAAGACAATACCCCTAAAATATAATTTTAATATATATATAATAAAAGGGAGCAATTTATATATATATATATATATATATATATATATATATATATATATATATATATATATATATATATATATATATATACAAAAAGGCAAACAAATTACTTATGGTCGTTAAATAAATTAAGTGAAGATTAACGAGGTAAGCTGGGGATGACCATACAAAATCGCTTTGACTTCAAGCGCGGGTGAATTGGATGGGAGAAAGAAGACAATGGCGCAGGTCTTCAAGAAGATACTTCAGGGAGTGCAGGCAAAGAAGCTTTGAAGATAGGGTTGGATTACTTTATGATGAAAAAGAGATTTTCTCTTCTCCAGAGGGGCGATGATTAAAGGGGCCGCATAACTCTCCAGGAAGAAGGGGGCTCGATAGCTTCCATCTGAACAGGGGCCAAAAAGCTTAACAAAGGTTGATCTGCTGACGAGATCTTCGACGACGTATGACCACGGATTACGGGGTTCAAGGGGAACGCGTCGTTTCAGACGATGAAACTTACCTCACGATATGGGGGTTGGGTAAATATGGCTGCGCACGGCGTTATTGAAGAGGAGGCTGAAAGCAAAACACAGCTGAGACGGGTGATTAAGTGAGTGGCGGAGTCTTACTCGACTTTCTAAAAATTATAACGCTGGCTCACGTAGTCTTGAAAGAATATAGGGGTATTTCCAAGGGGCTTCCTCTCACGGTGGTCCTTCGAAGGCATACCCTCACACGCCTCTTTTTCCAAAGATGACGTTTTCCTGATTTGAAGAGGAGGGGAAAGGGCATCTGAAAACGGAAGGAGTAGCGTACGGGAATATTTTAATCTGAGTCAACAGGTGCCCAATAAGGGTTGACATTTAAATTTAAGTCGACACAGCGGTCACTAAATGAACGAATGACTTCAGGTTAATCCCTGCCGCAGTGTATACTTAAAAATAGGATAGTCGATAACCAGCGCAAAAAAAACACACAAAGTAAATAAATGCGGGTTACAAAAAGAAAATTTATTTATAAATGGGTAGTGGAACCAAATATCAATAAAAATGAAGAAAAATACCACAAAAACACATACCAAGGACAAATATGTACAATGACAAAAGCAAAACAAAATTTTACATGAGAACCAAGGAACATAAACATACACGTTTAAGACGGAGTTCTAGAATTATAAAAACAAAACGAGTGCAAAGAGTTCATTATATGCACTGGAGTACAATGCTTAACACATTTTATTTCGCAGGGGGAGGATCATCGACCGGATTACACCTTATACAGTCTGCAACACAGTTTTCTGTCCCTTTAACCTACCTTATTCGGAATTGGTATTCTCTATTACAAGTAAACTCCAACGCATAAGCTCTCCGTTCTGGCTTTTACAATTCTTTAAGTAAGCCAATGGGCGAAGATTGGTTTCGATCACGAGTCCTTACCTAACAAATATGTATGGAATTTCTGAACACTCCATACCATCGCTAGATTTTCAAGTTATATGACCGAATAGTTCCTTTCTCGTGACAAGAGCTTTCGGCTAGCGTATGCAATGAGGTAACTGTTGCCGTTTTCTTCATACTCGAGCAAGACGCAACCGATGCCTTCATTACAAGCATCCGTTCGTATCCCAAAAGGTTTGTTCGTGTTCAGGAGTCTAGAATATGGGAGATGATGCTAGTCATTTATTCAGCTGATGTAAGTGGGCGGTTGTTTTGGGGTTCAATGCGAAGGGGTTCGGGGAACGTTTCTTTAGTAGGGGGCTAAGGCGTAACGCTAAGACGGCGAAATCCGGGACAAAACGTCGGTAAAAGGATGTCGACACGAGGAAAGAACGTAATTGCTTTTTAGTAGTCGGAAGGGACATTTCGGCGATAGCTTTTACCTTTTCCTTTTTATGGGACATTTGATTTTCACCAATGTGGATACGGAGGTAATTAATAGTGCTATAGGCAAAATGGCACTTGCTAGGGCCTATGGTGAGGCCGTTTTCACGAAGCCTCTTAAGGAGCGTTTGTAGGGAGGTAAGATGCTGGTCCCCTGTACGGGTGACCACGTAAACGTTATCGAAGTAAAAGGAAATGTTACTCAGCTTATCCAATATCCTGTGCATCATTCGATTATAGTTACTGCAGATAGTAACTAAACCAAAAGGTAGGAGCTTAAACTACATAAGGCCTTTTTCTGTGGGAAATGCGGTGTATTCCCGGCACTATCCTTAAGGGGGATTTGATAGTAGACCTTACAAAAGTCTATCTCTGAAATAAACTTTGCCTCTTCAAGTAGATGTAGGCCCTGGTCTACCAAAGGGATAAGCTCAGCGTCGAAAACTGTTACGGCGTTTAGCTTTCTAAAGTCTACGCACATGCGAAAATACTAATCCGGCTTTCTGACCATAGCAATGGGAGAGCAATAATTCGACGTGGAAGGTTCAATAATTCCAAACTTTAGCAATTTAAAAGTAGGGCGGAAGTGAATGGGTACGAGGTAGAACTTAAGTGAAATAGGCTCCTTGGTGGTTAGGGCTATATCATACCTAAAATACAAAGATCAACCAGGCTTCTCAGAAATTACATCTTGGAATTCATTTGGCAAAAGAGCCAACTGCGTCTTCTGATGGGGTACCCACTGGTGCTTCAAATTGTGTTCTAGGGCGGAGTTGACACGCGAACCGGGGAGCGAAGGGAGAGGGTAGTTTTCGTCCGCTTCGACACATACAGTTTAGATTAAATTAAGATGCTCAGATGGATAAGAGGCTTCCATTACTGCCTCTTCGTCAAGGGCAATTATATTATTTATTCATGCGCGACGGTGAAGGCGCTTAAGCGCATATTTGCATGAAACAATTTGTTCCCTGAGGAGCTCTGTATTACGTAATCTATGGGACTGCGAGCTTCTAGGATTGGGATAAGGCCTTTCGATTGGGACAAGATCTTGCTTGTCTCCGTGGTTAGGAGGAGCAGCCCCTCTTCACCGGGCTTGAATCGCCTTTCTTTGGACCTAACGTCAAAAGATACAAATAAAGGCCTCCGCACAGGTCACACTGTCTATTTTTTAAGGGAGACTGCTTCGGTAAATCTCGTTGCAGAGTCAACAAGAGTGAGGACGTACGAGTGTCTTTCACAAGACGGGGGGTGAGTTGGGCCAATTAGGTCTATGGCCACTTTATAAAAGGCTCCGAGACAATTGGTGCCTTCTGGAGGGAAGCGGGTGGTTATTCGTCCTTTTGCTGTAGTCTTCTGGCATATGTCACACGACCTGCAAAACTCGGTAATTTCTTTGGCAGCACCGGGCCAGAAGAAATAACGGGGTTTAAGGGGTTTTATCCTCAGCTAAACTGGAACGATAAAGGATTCCGTCACTAATGAGGTAGGGGACTTCCTTTTGACCACGGACAGATCCACTTTTATCCCTACTCGCTTTTCCTACAAACTCTGAGGCATAAGGTGGTTCTAAAGATATGTGGGGAACAGTGTCCTTTAGCGCTTGAGCCCTCGTGATGACGGGCTGACGGACTGGGGTAGGGGACGACTGCGGGCTTTAGCCGATCAACAGGGCACAGAATTTAATGGGGGCTGCTATCACTTCGGTCCAACCAGTGAAGTATTCGCATTCGAGATAGCATCGGACCAGTGGACCCGATTTGCAAGTTCCAAGTCGGGGCCCATAACATAACATAATAATAACATAACATAATATAATTTCACGGATGACAAAAGCCACAAGGGCCTATCAAAGGTCATCCATATAGCCCATTTGAAGGAGCAACTTTTCAGAGACGAGGAAGCAAGTGCATCCGGTGTCTCTTACGGGGGTTAAAACTGGGCAAACATTAACACTTCCATTTTCAAACTCAGCCAAATTGGGGAGCTTTTGTTGAAAAGGAAATTAACTTGCTGTCCGGGAGGACTGCTGGTTGGGGAAGTTGCTGGCGTTTCAGGGCGAGTGGTCAGATGAGAGAGAGAGGCACTTATTTGGTGGATTTGATGTCAAGAGCAGGACGAAATTGGGAGTTTTGGGGACAATGTGACCTCACATGGCCGGGAAATCCACAAGAAAAACAAATTATGGGCCTACGAGGGTCATTTCAATCTTAATGACGAAGAACGTTCTGGTCGCCCCATGAAGATGAAGATCGATTGAACGACCTTCTTCATAGAAATCCTCTTCAATCGACTATAGAATTGTCTATAGAATTGGCGTGTAATCAGAAAACTGTAGTGAATCACCTTCATTCGATGGGGAAAGTTAAAAAACTTAGGGCATGGGTTCCGCACGCTTTGAGCGAAAGCAACAAACTTCAACGCTCTATGATTGCCGCAGGTTTGCTTGCTCATCACAAGGCTACTCGTGATTATAAGGACAGATTTATTCACCGCATTATCACTAACGACGAAAAGTGGTGTGTTGATGTAAACATGGACCATCGAAAAAATGGCTTAGCCCCAATAAAATCCACTTCCGCGATTAAAGCAAGGCCTTCATCCACGAAAGACGATGCTGTGTGTGTGGTGGTATTGTAAAGGCATCATTCTTTATGAGCTCCTTGTGAACAAGGAGATTTTCAATGCAGAACTCTACGTTCAACAAATGTATCGACTCGTTGAATCTATTCGTGAAAAGCGACCTCATTGACGTTATGGAGTCCTTCTGCAGCACGACAATGCTCGTCCTCACATTCCCAATATGACAAAAGACGCCATCCAAACCCTTAATTGGGAAATCCTGCCGCATCCTCCATATTTGCCAGACTTGGTTCCATCGGATTTCCATCTGTTCCGATCGCTCTCCGACAATTTGCGCAGCTTTTCGTTCAATACTGATGTGGAATTAAGAACCTGAATAGACGAATTCTTCGAGTCAAAATCCAGAGATTTTTATTGCAGAGGCATCGAAAAACTAGTTAAACGTTGGTAAGAAGTCGTAAACAACAATGGAGAATAGATTATTGATTAAATTGCATATTGTTATCAATTAAAAATGAAGTTTTTCAAAAATTGTTAATGGTAATGAATAAATTTGATAAAACCTCCAGAACTTATTCCTCAACCCAGTATATATATATATATATATATATATATATATATATATATATATATATATATATATATATATATATATATATTTTTATATATGAAAATTAACCCACAGGAAAATGCACCGATAGATACAAGCACTTTCGAACTATATTTGCAAGTTCATTTTCAAGGAATAGCATCAAAATGGAGAACACAACCTTATATAGGGTACAGAGATACGAAGGTACGCCCATCACATAGTACAAACCAATAGAAAAAACACAAAAACCATACAGAGAAATACCAGGGAAAAGAACAATAGGCAATTAATAACAGACATATGCATCCCTAAAACGATATACACACAATAACGCCATGTATATGAATGGAATATGGTGGGTGAAAAGAAAACAACACTTTAACGGATTATCATTAGAGCCAAAACATTTAGGGCAAAGAGTTAATGCGCAAGCACAATTCAGACACGTGGTGGGGAAGGCAATGCAAAGGATATTACACTAACAAAGAGTGACAACAGGCTGCATTATGAAGTAATTTCATTTAGTACAAGTTTTTGTAAAACACGTTCGAGTTTAAATATGCCAGGGGAAAAGTTTATATTGGGTAAGATGCCAATTAAGGAAAACCCATTTTCTTCGGGATTTTGTTTTTTTTATCTTATTTTTTCTTTTTTTAGCTTAAGTTGCTTTTGGTTTAGCATTCGAGCATTTATTTTTGAAATGTTTATATTGCGACCTTTGAAATTTTTGCTTTTTTATGTTGCTATTTATTGCAGCAGTCATGTGCGATTTTGTTTTTTTTTCTTCTTCCAGAGTTTTTGTACTTATTTTATATTCATTTTTCTTTTATATTTATTTTTTTTTTTGTTTTTCCCATTTTTTTTCTTTCTTGAGTGTTATCTTTAAAGTAGTTCTATTTCGTTTAAAACCTTTTCTCTACTGCTTTTGGATTGTTGTTTAAAGTTCAAAGTTCGGTTCCTCTTTCCGTAAGTTAGTTTTTTTCTAGCACTTCGTTCGGGAAGTTTTCTTGTATTTTTTGCCATATCTTATGGGCGCGTTCGTGCATAAAGTCGTTTATTGGTTTCAGTTTGGATCTTTGATGTAGAACACTTGACGGGGTTCCTTAAATACTTTTAGGTCTCGAGCAGCTTACCAATAAATTGAAACAGCGAGTTCGGCCGTTAGCTTTCTATGCTCCTTTCTGGTTTGCAAAGCTTTGGTAGAAATATCATTCTTATTGTATTCGACGCTGCGTTGAAGATTTTGAAGAATCATGTGAAAATTTTGTCTGAGGTTGTTCGTTAAGTGGTGTTTGGTTATACCATTTATTCCTTGAATGTTTTTAGTTTAACCTTGTTCCCTGGTTTCGTCTACCCGTAAATGAGGACAAAGTTCGGGTTTCCTTTCCTCTCGTTGTTGTTTTACCCTTTGTTTTAAAGCTATCTCGTAAGTCTTGTCTCCTCACGGGTAATAAATAAGATTTTTTACCATTGGTTTTTGAAGTGGGCTTCGATCTCCTTCTCGTCGTCTATTGTTGCTTCTCGTTCTTTTAAATGCACTTTTTAGGGGGTTCGGAACCTTTTAATTTCCTATACCTGTTTCAGAACCTTCTGGGGTCTCTAACTATGTCCATCCTTTTGATGAGGTGATTCCAAGTCGTATTGAGGTTATTTTTAATTAGATCATTGACTTCTGTACCTATATTTCTTAGTAGTACGTACCTTTCCCTGTTATTTCCATGTTGACGGATTTCATCGAACATGGTGTTAATTTGTTGCTGTTTTAGTTTAATTTCGTCTGTCTATATTGGTGCGGGGATTGTTTTGTAGCTTTTTGTAGGGGTAAAGAGTAAATTAACTTCTGTTATTAGGTCGGTGATATTTTTTAGATGCAAGTCTATTTCATCTAAGACACTTTCATCAAGGGAGGCAATGTTGAATCCGGCAAATGAGGCTTTATATGCATCCCGGTTGGTCCTGGATAGTGCTTTCCTTTTTGGTATTTAAATTTGAATAGGGCAAGTTGAGATTTTTGTGACAAACTCAATGTGACTATGGTAATACAGGGCTAGGAGCGGTGTGGAAGTTTAGTGCGAAGTTCAGGTTTGTCAGGATAATGTCCGGAGTGGTTGAAGACTTTTCCGTTAGGAATATTGGGAAGTAGGGACCCTCTCCCTGCAATATTTTTCTCCTTATCAGGAGTCCTAGGGAGTTGTTGGTACCGTTAGTGTTAATAGTATAGCCTTTGTACAGCACTTGCATTTAGTGTCCTAGAAGTATCGCTGATGATGAGCAAGGTACGAGCCACGGGTGGTTGATATGCCCCGGTGATCACAAGCTATACAGTTGTCATTATTTGCTTGATGGTTAAGTATGATTCTTCTGATTTTTTATCTCGGAAAATGCTAGTCCTCTTCTGATACCTATAGCTGTCTCATCATAGCGTGTGTGCTTTAGGCGAACTGTTATTAGGTTTTAATTGGGAATTTTTAGCCGTTCTTCCTTTTAGTTTACTTTGTTCTGTTATTATGAATATTTATGATTTCATTTTTCTTATTATGTTACAGAATTCTAGTTTCTTTCAGGGTAATGATCTTGAGGTTGTTGTCGGTAACGTACTACTTGGTTCATTATTGTTTAGAATTTTTACTGTTTTGGTCTTTTCAGATTTTCCAAGTGACCTTAACTGACCTGGCCTTTTTCCGGAATTGTTCTGTAAGGAGTTTTACGAATTAGTTGGCTGAGATTTCAATGACACCCTGTTTAAGGGCATTGTTCTGACTTGAACCTTCCTTTAGCTAATCATTCGACGATTTTCTCTTATTTTGTGAGCGACGGTAGATGGTTTAAATGAAATCCGTAAGTATATCTATTTTGAAATTTTCCGCGTTGTTTCTGGTCATTTTCTTTTCCTCGTCTTCTTTAAATTTTTGTTGGATATGTTTGATGTATTCTGACAACTACATCTCATCTTCTTCTTGGTGCAAGTTTTCATTTCAGGATTGTTCATCTTCTGGTGTTTTGAGTTCTTCTTCTTGTTCCAGAGTTATAAAAATACAATATAGGTCGTTTGATGGTGGGTTCTCCGGGAACTACATAGGCTTAAGTCCAGTTTATTTAGCATCTTATTGAGTTCCTCAACATGCAAAACGGGCTTCGCCATGTTAAAGGAATGTTCATGCATGTTTGGGTTGGTTTGAGGTAGCGGCTGCATACATGGTGCTCTTTTCTTTTTGCTTTCCCTTTCTCCATTTCTGGATTTTTTCTTATTTTTTCTTCTTAAGACATATAATTAAAGTTTGTCGTGTGTGCCTCCACAGTTCACACACGTTCTGTCTGGTCTTTTACATTCCTCCCGTCTATGTTCTCTACTTGAACATTCAGGACACTTTTTGCCTTGAAATGTGCATTCTCTTGTAGAATGATTGGCGAGGGCAGAGCAATTAAAGCTCACCTGGACGGAGACTAAAGTTTCTCTCTCTCTATCTGGCCAGGTGCTATTTTGGTATAGAAAGCCAGAAATCCGTATTCTGCTGCTTTTTTCGTGATCCTGGCCTTAGGCACATGGGAGTGTTCTTCTCCTGATTGTTTTTATTAAATTGACCATCTCTTCTATTTTGGCCCATGATTGTTTTTTTCGAGTTCTGTCTTGATTTCCTATGCGGAGTGCTCTCCAATCTATGGGTCGACGCGCCTGTAGATGACCGAACTTTTGGTTGTTACGCCTGGCAAGGTCCGGGCGAAAAGTCCTATTTTGTTCAGCTTCTTAGTTGCATTTTCCCTAAGAAGATTATCGAAGTTCTTTTTGGTGTCGCAAAGGACTATGTAGCCATTGTACTGATCCCTGAGTCTCGTACGATAACTCAAAGCTCTGTGGATATTGTATGATTGTTTTTTTTTTAGTCCGGTTTCTTGTGGCCCTCGATGACCCTTGGTATCCTCCGAGTTCTCCATTATCTCACAGGGAGCTTGTTCCCCGTGGCCATTCAGTTCCCTTTTCTGTCAGGTAATGTCTT
This sequence comes from Ceratothoa steindachneri, assembly GCA_963969495.1. NCBI lineage: Eukaryota > Metazoa > Arthropoda > Malacostraca > Isopoda > Cymothoidae > Ceratothoa > Ceratothoa steindachneri. The sequence continues at coordinate 74,011,351 of OZ018332.1, forward strand.
GATTGAAGTTCGAACCAATAAATTTTTGCCTGGAGAGAATATTATTTATGTGATTTTAGGCTTCTTTGCTGAGTCATAAGCTTCCCCAGCCTCTAATGGTGCGTTTGTGTCACGCCTAAGGTTGTGTTAGAGATGAAGTAAGGGGCGAATTAATGAATGGATGGACCTGAGTGTGATGCTCAGAAGGATGAGTCACGACGGACTTTTTGTTGGATGGTTGGTGAATTGAATTACACCACCCGGGGAGCCATCACCTCGGGGTTTAGGTTATTTTTCGCTGCTTCCTGCATACATAGACAGTTTTTATCCTTCCACGGTCTTGGCCGGTCCCCGGGTGTTCTTTTGGAACGCCTTAGTGGTTACAGTTAAATCAATTATCCAGGAGACCTATGAATCCGAGTTTTATAGTGGATTATTCCTCAAACCTGCTTTCCCCGTACCCTGGAAGAGACTAGAATAGATTGAACTTGGCACTTCCCCCCTCCCCCCCCGCTAAACGATGCAGGGGAAAGGTGGTGAATTTAGCCAGATATATTAGAATATATAGGCCCAATGAAAAGTATCATCTCTTTTTAACCCCAGTAGGGAATGGGTTAAGGATTAGTGAGATGAAGAAGGATGGTTTCTTCGGAGGGCCTTTGCGCAGGTGAAGTTCCTTCGATAGTGACAATTCTTTTTTTATTTAGAATACTCTTTCTGTACCCCTAATAGAGTAAAAGCTTTTTCCTTGGGTGGAAAACGAGTGCATGCTTTCGGTGTCGCGAGCTCTGAAGAGTTCGGGCGGAAGGGGCGGGAGTCGGCCCAGATTTATCTATCTTTATTATTGAAAGAACAGCGACAAATCTAAAGAGGTCTTATGATCGTACTTTGAAATGGCCACACAAAAATCACAAAAGCTTACGTAAAGGCCGGCTGGCAAAATTATTAGATCTTCTTGAACCAATATATCCCCGAAAAACTGGAGGATGCATTTTTCAAAGAATTCAATGAAGAACTTACAGTAGATGGTTTAAGAATGGCGAATGGAGAAGCAATACCAAAATTTATTTACTAAACAATTACACAATAGAGATAATTCGTACAAATGAAAAGAGTTTACAGATATATTTAAATAAAAAAAAATAAGGTAAGAGCATTTGGGACATCCAGAAGCTTAATGAAAAGAAAAATAGCGTACAAACAAAAAGTATCAGATATTATCCTAGAACAAAACAGGACAAAATTAGATGAGAGAGTGACGGTAGTGTATAATAAAACAGCTTAACCCAAAAAACTCTGTAGAAGTGTGAAATCAATGAGAGGCTAAACACCTAAGCCGAAAATAAAAATTTAGAGGCGCATGTGGACTAATCAGAGAAGTAAAATAAGAAATTGAAAAGATCTTTATAAAACACGAGAGTAACATATTTGAACATTGATGATGTGGAAACGGAAATTTTGACATCAATTTCGAGAAACCTATTGTTTATAAAATAAACGAAAATCTGGATCACATGCCCTCCGCCCATCAAGTCAAAGAACACAGAAATTCCCTAATCGATAATACGGTGTCAATTACCAAAGCATAAATAGAAAGCGTACTGAAATCTTAACGGCAGAATGGCGCCCGGTCACTCATGGCTCACAAAAAATAACCTTATAAAGGCGCCCGTCAATCTGATCTGGGAATGAAGAACATTATTTAATGCATGCCTGAATACAGGTTACTACCCAGATTAATCAAGGAAAAACACCGAATGCAAAATTAAAATTTAAACAGATTTCACTTTTGTAATTCGGTGGGAAAATACTTAAGAAAATATTAAACAGAAAACTCAAGAAGAAACCGTCTTACAAAAAGATCAACGGTACGGTTTTCAAAAAAAGATATTAGAGGAAAAATTAAAAAAATGGTATATACGGCTACGTGATGGCTAAACTAAAAGTAAGTTTAGCCCAAGGAGGATGATAATGATTTACCCTCTATTGCACCCTCTATTACTCGGATATTCCACCGAGTAATGCATTTATTATTAATTGCTAGAATTTCCGTTGTGAAACGCATCAATGCAAGCAGGAATGACAGTGGAAGAAATAAAAATAAACGAATCCGAAAAGAAAATTGAAAAGCAAAACCAAAAGGGACAAAATTAACATAAAAAGACCCTCACAATCAGAGGTATGAATTGAAAAAATAGGTACTCTTACTCATCCGATTAGAGAATTCTAGGAAAAAAGATTACCAACGGATACAAGCTCTACGCAAAGAAAGAACACAGCTTTAAAATCCGAAGATACGAAACAAAGCACTGTATATTATAAAAACCAGCGAAAGAATTGAAAGAAGAAAACAGAAAGTTCTAGATAAATATAAGTATCAAAATAAAGGATTAAAACATATACTGTAAAAACGAAAAATCAAAATTTAATAAAATGGTCGAGATAATAAAAGGAGAAGGCCGAACCAAAGACTACAAATTTCCCTCTATAAAATCAAAGAAGGAAACGAGGTAAAAAGCTACACATAAATATTCTAAATTAGAGTGTAACAGAGAAGAAAAAGATGAAAAACTTGTTAGGAAAACACTGGAAAATGAAACACAATCATTATGGAACTAGTAGTCTACATTTCTAACACCAATATGGAGTAGCCACTGGTTAATAACAATATCTACCCCACTATAACATCTGAAATCAGTAATGAGATGGATAATAGTAGATACAGTATATATATATGGGAAATATCACGAAAGTTAGCACGTGATAAATACAAATATGAATATGTACCACGGAGAGAAACTGAATAAAAGGTGGATTGGAGTTAGTACTTTCGTTTATTCGACATTTTCAAACTTAATGGTAGGAAAAATAAGACACACAGTACTTATACTGTGATGACCTCACAGGGAAACGTGCTTAGAAAAAAATACAGTGTGTCTTATTTTTCTTACCATTGAGTTTAAAAATGTCGTATAGTCGAAAGTACTAACTCCAATCCGCCTTTTATTCAGTTTCCTTCCGTGGTACATATTCATATATATATATATATATATATATATATATATATATATATATATATATATATATATATATATATATATAAATATATATATATATATATATATATATATATATATATATATATATATATATATATATATATATATATATATATATATATATATATACGACAAAATCCCTTTTGTACAAGATTTTTCCTTCCGCGAACACACACATACAAAGGCAGGCTTTTTGCTATCCTCCTTGAAGTCATGCATATATTCATTTGTGCACATCGTCGCTTTGGATAAAGTTCAGTCATATTTCCTCTCCCACTTATTCCCTAAAAACTGTTCCTTCTCTCATCAGCAACCCTAAATTTACATTCCACAATAGCCATTAACTTACATAATAATACTTACATATTCAAGTTGTTTACTTACATATTTATATACAGACCTATACACCAGTGAACACACCATTCTCGTCACGTGATTTAAAAATATTAACTTTCCAAATGCATAAATAACTTCTATTTCATTTTAACTTAAATCATTTATGTATCCTTCATTATTATCTGTGTAATATTCAAATTTTATCACTTAAATCTAATCTGCGTTACTTAATTCAATTTATGTATATCGTAGAATGGACTCTCAACGATATACCATATATAACTATTCGTTGAAGGAACTTCTTTAATTATCTTTAGAGTGCGTGGATGTCTGGCGGGCCGATATTATGTATCTTCGATATGCTTAAGAAGTGGAACTGAGCTCAAGGATAATAATATTGCTATCATTAATAAAATAGAGTTTTATTAATAATAACTATCAACAATACACAAAACGGAAAATATTGACATAAACAGAGAATGGAAAGGGTCGTGGGGGCTCGGGCTAATCCGAGGATTAAAATATTTAAAAAGGTAAAACAAATATAAAGTTAAAGAGATGGGATGGTTTGCTAAACCATTTAAAGCACAGGATAGAATTGACAAAAGGGTTAAATACTCAAAGGTAACGTTCGGCTTACGTAATTTTATACGTGGTGCAGAGGAAGTCGACGTGAAGGAATTTTCGGTCCGCTGGCGAATTCCAGCTGAAGGGGGGGATAAAAGGATCCTGACTTGGCGTCTTGGGAATAAGAACCGTTTCTCGACGAACGGCTTGAAGAACAATGGCTGTTCTACGTTGTTCTCTTCTGAACAACAGGGGGGGGGAACCGTCTCTTGTCTACGGGCTCAAGAACAATGGCTGTTCTAATGTTGTTCTCTTCTGAACAACAGGGGAAGGGTGAGAACCGTTTCTTGTCAACGGGCTCAAACGAACAATGGCTGTTCTAACGTTGTTCTCTTTCTGAACAACAAGTGGGAAGCCTTGTGGACTCGGCGTCACGGAGGCTTGAACCTTGGCACTCAAGGGATATTGTCCTTCTTCTGGACAAGTGATGGTGAATCTCGAGGTCGAGGTCCCTTGGCGCACAAAATGAGAGAGGGTCGGGGTGATGTTTCGCGAAGAAAATCTGGATCTCCAATCTGCTGTTAGTGGTAAAGTTTCCATCTAAATAGTCGAGACACTCCCTTGGCGTGGAGGACAATGGAGTGGGAGCTTTGAGGGAATGCACAGTCGAGCCTGGGACCAATGCCTTATCTGCCCATAAGCCTAGCTCAATCTGGCGAGGTCGGCATATGGGGGCGAACGGGGAAAGATAAACCTCAAAGCGAAGATGCACGTGGGAGCATCGTGGTTTTAAAAAACACGTGATAGGGGTTGAAATTAACGCGGCCTTAACCCGTTCTTTCACAATGTATAAAAATAACTTCAATCTAATTCATTCTTGTAAAATTTGATATATTCAATTTTTGCTCCTGTCTGTTCGTTATATTCCCTTTAGCTTGAGAGTTCTAAACTGCTTCTAGGCTTAACCTGTACGATCAGTCCAGATTGATTCAGTCGAAGCCAAAAACAAATTTATGCCCGTGCTGACTATTGCTTCACTATCGAAGGCAAAAGCATTCATGTAATAGTTAGCCCCGCCGCATAAGTAGAATATAGGGGTATGTGTGTTGGCTACTAAATTATGGGGGTACCCAACTTATTGAAGGTGAATTAAGTATCTGACTCCAATGATGATTTCTTCACTGTGGTCATATTTTCCTTTGGGTTTACCAAAGGTTTCAGGTTAAATCGAGTTAAGAAGGACGTTGCAAAAACATACTTTATTCTAATATTGGCCTATTAACCGGGCAAGCGGCACGTCTCGAAGTTACTTTACGAGTGACTAGCAGTCTATATATATTCAACGCGAGGTTTTAAATTCTGGAGTGACAAGACTTGGTGAATTTAAAAGGGGGAACGTGAACGAGATAATCTTCTTAACGACAGTAATCTAATAATCTTAATAATACAATAATTATTCTAATTGAGCTGCTCCGAGTATATATATGCATATTTTCTAGAGTGCGTGGATTATCGATACTGCGTCCGGCATACATAGAGACGGTTGTATGTCCCTCTATTGGTCCTGGCTGGGCCACTAGGGATAGAGAGAACTCTTCCCCAACGATAGCAGTATCGCTTCTAGTCTGGGGTGCCTATGACAAAAGGTTCCCTCAAGTTATGTTTTGTCAAATGATAGGCATAGTTCGAACTAGGCTATGAATGGCAGTACACACCGCCACGCCTCGGAAGATAGGAGCAGGGGGGGGGGTGATGATTTTAGTCTTCCTTAAGTGAAGATACAGCGAAGAAACTAGAAAAAATCGGTCTCGCATGCGTACACCCCCAAATGTAACAACTAAAAGATCCGTCATATGCCGAAAGCTCGATCCGTGGGTCGGTGCCCACTCAGCAAAGGAAATAAAGGAGAAATTAGAAAAAGAACAAAATTGGGCCAGAATTGAAGACATCGTGAAATTTAAGAACCAGACCGGCTAAGAACATCAACACGTCTTCAAAATAGTCTTTCGGATTACGAAAATGGCAAAGAAAGCGGCAGAAAATGGCCTGCTTGCTTTCTATACCAAAATCCCCCCCGGATCAGATCGAAAGAGAGACGTTTGTCTCTATTCAGGTTTGCTTCAAATGTTACGCCTTGGATCTGCATGCAACCAAAGATTGTCATTTCAACGGGAAAGCTTGCTCGGAATGCTCAAGCAAAGACCACCGGTGGGACGAATGCAGAGCAGCCGAAAAAAAGTGCCTGAAATTTGGAAACGGTCACAGAAATCTTGCAATGTCTTGCCCACAAAAAAAGCAATTAATAAGGAAAAAGAAAGTCGAACTATCAGAAAAAAAGAAAGAAAAAGGAACCCAACATACGCCGCCGTTACGGCAGGAGGACCAACAAGAGTTCCCACTCCACAAACCAGCACCGTGAACATTCAGGGAAACATGCGGCCAGACCTCATCCTCTGCATTATGCATGCTCACTTAGTGAATATTGCAAAACCTGGTTCATATGCTACCGAACTAAACATGATGCTTGAAAAGAACGGCCTAAAGAAGATGTGGTTCCCCGAGAACCCTCCTTCAAACGAAATCTATAACATAAATATGAGACCAAATGAAGAGGAACTAAAACGGATAACCAACCCCCAAGACGCTCGTATTTACCCGTTCCCAACTTTAGCAAACTCTTCCGCTCTACAAGCTCTACAATCCTTACAGGAGACCTCAACGCCAGATCTAAAGCAGCAGGATATACAACCAACATGAACGGCACATGTAGAACACTAGAACTACTCATGCAAAGAAATATAGTGCAAAGAGAAGGACCAGACTTACCAACGTTCCTATCCCACAGATACTCCACCAATTCCAATTTTGATCTTAATCACCATACTATGCCCGGGCCCGTAACTCCATCCGATCACCTTAGTATGCTCACAACCATATCCACCTCTCCCATCCAAATTAAGATACCGCAACGGAAATCACTCGGCAGAACAGAATGGAACAAATATAAAGATTACTTAAGTACAATAGATACCAAAACCTTTAATCATCAAGAAACAAACATAATAGAGACAGAAATACAAAAGATAAGCGAAAAAATAATAGAAGCAGATGCAATATATTCACCTTTAATAGAATGCAGAATCCTCCCTGGACCGAGATGGGACGACGAAATTAAAGGGAAAACAGAAGAACCTAAAACATTGACAAGAGAAATAACGGGACTGGGTAATACGATAGAAAAATAGATAGACTAAATAAAATTAGAAAACAACTGGGGACAATGATAAGAGAAAAAGCAAACCAAGTATGGAACAATATCATCAGAAAAATTGATATCAAGAGGGATCCCAAAAGATTTTGGACCCAAATTCGTAGACTGCGAGGAACCCAACCAAAAGAACTAATAAAGATCAAAGTGCAAGGTAGGGAACTGCAGCAAGATGCAGAGCTTCAAGATCAATTCAGAAGGCCCTGGGAACAAATCTTCTCGATTTCACCAGAAGAGAACCTCGACTTTGATAGAGACTAAGAAGATGAAATAGCCCAAACAATTGTGAATCAGCAAGAAAACATCGAGCCATAGGCCCAGATAGACGAGGAGAGACCAGTCTGCTCGGAAGAGGGACTGCCGATCACAATAGCTGAGTACTTAACAGCAGTCAAATCCTTGAAAAAAAGAACTCCAGGATTAAGTGGTATACCAGACAAAGTGCACGAGGCAATCTTAAGGATTTCCAATGCCTGTCTGAACTCTGGATATTACCACCAGGCCTTCAAGACAGCAAAGATGATCTTCTTGCCGGAACCGAGGAAACCCAAACAACAAATCGAAAGCTTTTGCCCAATCTCACTAGTCGAATTTCTTAGGAAACTCCTAGAAAAGCTCCTTAACGAAAGGTTAAAAAAATACCTTGAAAAAGCCAACCTATATAACCTTCAACAACACGGGTTCAGGAGCAAGAGAGGGACGGAAACCGCACTGGCTGTAATAACTGAAAAAAATTGCCATCGGAACAGCGCGGGGCAACATAGTGCACGTCGTACTTCGCGACGTTGCTAAAGCTTTTGATAAGGCATGGATCCCCAGATTGCAACCTAAAATCAGTGCCCTTAACATGAACACTAACCTAACCAGAATATTATGCCACTATTTAACTGGAAGAAAAGCCATTCTGCAACTAAATGGAAAAATGGGTGATGCATTCACTCTACGGGCAGTGTCTCTCCCCAACCTTATATACCATATAAACCAATGATCTAACCCAACCAACAGATGAATGTGCGATGTATATCCAATTAGCGGATGACATTACACAAATCATCACAAGCAATAGACAAAACCCAAGAGACATCGCCCAAAGAACAGCAAGAGAAATAAAAAACATAAACGATTTCGAAAAAAGGAATAAAATTAAAACCAATATAAATAAATTTAGAATCATCCCAATCAATAGAAGAAAATACAGCCACAATTTGAGTCGAAGAGGAAGGTTAGACTATAACACGGAAGGGAGAGTCCTAGGACTCAACCTAACGACGAATAGGTATATCTCACACCTTGCAAAAAAAGTAAACGAAGCTAAAGCGACAATGTCATCCCTGCTACGCTTTCATAACCTGTCAAGTAATAACAAAAGAAAATTATATATAGCCCTCGTCCGTTCTAAATTACTATATCCAATCATACCAACTCACATTCTGAGTAAAAATCAGCTCCGACAAGCCCAGAAGGTACGAAAATGGACAACAAGATTCATCGAACATAAAAATAAACAACCCGAAAACCATCAGCGGACCTGCACCGAAGAACCAGCCTCTAACCAATCAATACAGTACTTAACGAACATACCAAAAAAATCTGGGAAAAGTTAAATGTAACTTTACGACAGGAAGAATTCGCGGGACAAAATGCAGGATAAGATTCGACGGAAGTAAGAAAAACAACGTTTAATGTCAACCCAATTTATAAATAACAACACAAAGTGGCCAACCGAACTAAGAAATACCGATATCGACAACAAACTAAGAATTTCACACTACAGGGAACAAGAATAGGAAAGAAGAATGAGAAAAAAAAGAGGAAAATATAAAGAAGATATAAATATAGTACTATAAAACCACTGCAAAAATAGAATAAAATAAATATAATAACAAAAAAAAATAAATAAATAAAAAATAAAATAAAAATAAAAAACTATATAAGAGCTCTTATGAGCAACTGAAAACAAGGGCTCGATTGCTAAACCACAAACCTTATATATTTAAAAAATAATATTAAATAAAATCTAATGCAAAACGAAAGCGTTTGCTAGGCAACCTGGCACAATTCACCATATCATTATCATATTCACAAAATTACCAGCAAATATCATCTAACACCCATATCCATCTCATAAACACACACACACACACTCACCACACATTATATCTACCTTTCTATCTCTCTCCTACACCTTCACCTCTTATATGATCCCAATCCCAATCCCAATGCGTGGCTTAGAATTGTCCTTGGTGTGAGCTTCAGTTGTCGACTTCATTGTTCTCCCCCATAAGGCGGAGCTAACGAAAGCTGCATATGTCGAATTACTTACTGTAAAGGCAAAACGAGGAACTAAGTTCTCTCGGCTCAAAACCAAGAAATAAATAGGTCTACAGGAAGGTGATTAAATATCTGCGACAAGGAAAGATTCAAACGTATTAAATAAATACAGTGCACAAAAAGATTATATTAAATACAATGTAAACCGTATCATATAATACACAAACAGGTTCATTAAATATGTCACAGGATTAAATCACCAACGACAACACGACGTTACAAAATAGGCACTGCTACTCCGGACAATCGGTACAGGAACGGAATATACTCTCCCGTCTTACATTTTTTTATAAATAGCAATAGGTATTGATAGCGAAAACCTACGTATGGGGCGTAAGATGAAAATATATATTCCAAATACCTTTCACGGAACTAGCAAAGCAATACACGGATGGCGGTCGTCCTGGATGCAGGGAGAGTCGTACGAGCCCAAGCGTATTCCGACTTCCCGTGAGAGCGAGATAGACGAGTAAATCGGAACCTTGCAATCGGTGCAGCGGCAGAGAAAATAGCGATATATGCTGGCAGGGGTATAGATATCAGCAGGTCTTCGCAGTATGAAATCCTGATCGTCTCTACTTTTTAGTCAGGGGCACCCTATTTATACCCATCGCAAATGAGTGCCTACGTGACGAAATTCAACGTGGCATTCAGTTCATCGACCCGTGCTCCAGTTGCTATGGCATAAACTAGGTAGTAAGTTAACGAACCGTGCTTCTCAGGAGTTACGACGTAGGTTACAAATGGGTCGTAAAGCACGTGGTAGGTTATCCTTAAACTTACATATCTAAAGTTTTTATCTATATAACAGTATACGAGTGTATTTACCCAGCTGCTTCGTAGACTCTCCTCTTTTGATATATCTATTCTGAGACACGAATGGTTTGTTTATGCGCTGTCCTATTGACATAGGTGATCTGATCTTCCGCACGTTTGTACAATTGTGGGTCGCGCGCGCACTTCCAACGGCTACATGCCTTCTCTATATACATTTACAAATATATAATATATTTAGATTCCTTATTTTTATATTAAAATTTCTAGATGCAAATTGATTTGTTTATTCCAATTTTAGACATATTATTTCATATGTGTGGAGTATGCATGGGATTTAATAAGACAACCGCATTAAAAACATTATGTGGAAGTTTTTTCTGGGCCTATTGGCTCCTGAAATTTCCTGCCAGTAGCCTACCTATTACATAATCTGATAACCACAATAGTACTTATCCATGCATTCCTTATTACTGACTTAGACAACAAATCTACAAGCTTAAAAGTTTGATGGCCTTATAACAAATTCGAATAAAATCTAAATAGGAATATTAAATGACAGAGATTCGCTTGTTATCCAAGCAGTAGATAATTACCAAACAGTTTTACACCCAGTATAAAGATAAAAACAAAGTGAATAAAGATTAGAAGGATCCACTTTTTGAGGGGAAATGATCGAGTAAATCATAAACAAGAATGATTAAATACAAGTTCCATGGGTGATAACAGCCAACACAATGCCATATTTATTTTCTGCCTTTCAAAGACCTTTGAAGACGCAAATAAAGTTGCAGAGACTTGGTATTACAGTTCATATAACCATAGTGTACATGTAAAAGAGAAAATTGACATAAATGAGCAATGAGACAATAAAGAGGAGGTTTGAAGTGCAGGAGAAAGGGGATTTGGAAGACACAAAGATCAAGGAGAGTAAAGGATGGCATAAAGTTAATCTATAGTAGTGAATGTAAATCAGGTTTCTTGATTGGCGGTCTGATGCTCTACGAATAAGTTACGAGGCACAGTAACTCACAACCACACAAACTTCACCCTATTGAACCTCCAAGAGGTTTTTATACAATATCTTCTTACCTGCCTATAAATTAAAGGCTCACTATCAATATCACATCCAAAGATAAGAGCCTGTTATTTAATAATAACAACATTGGCGAATTTAACATTGGTGATGAAGTCTTCAGCATTTTTAATGTGTCAAAAAATTCCTGCATAAAGTGAAAGAGAAATGAAAGTATGTGTACATATTATATTTTAAAACAATGATTGTAACTTTCTTGTTAAATTGTTAATATTGAGATAGGGGGATTTCTTAGTAGTTCATTTGTCCCATTGTTTTATAAGCTTACTAACGTAGTCTATTTTATCTAATAAAACAATATGGCTAATTTCGTCTGACTTTTATCATAATATTTCTCATGGTTGGTAAACATTTATGTGTAATTTTTGATGTGTCTAAAATATTAGTAAACTCATTTCAAAGAGCAAGGGGAAGAGAGACAGTTCCAAACTTATGCCTTTTACTGTTATATTTTTTAGCCTGTGTTCTACGTGTAATATTATTTATTAGCTTTGTGTCGAAAGTAACATTAAGACTTTGACCAGTTTTACGGATTAAATAAGTTTTTTATAGAGTAAGATATGCAATTCATGAAAGAATCCATTATAAACACATTTCGTCCAATGAAGTAGATGTGTAAAAATACCCATGGGAAAATGTCAATCAATTGAATTAGAAAAATCTAACTTAGCCTAATTCAGAGAGTTGGCGAAAGATTTCTTTTATCATCAGATTTGAATCAAGAATTGTATCATTGTTTGCAACGCAAAGAATGTTGAGGCGGCATAAATTGATTCCTTCCCAGACTTTAATCACTCGCAATTGACCTTAAATTTCATCTTGTTCATTAGATCTCTAATCGCATTTCACCTAGGATCACCCGGGCAGTTCAGCTTGTTAAATTTTCATCACGTATTTTTATACAGTCCCGGCAAAAATACTCCCATCGCCATCCTTAACACATGTATTTTTTACATGTTTCAGAAAGCTGTAAAATATTTTCTAACATTGGTGTTAGGGGTAAACTGCGTTTTGTAGAGCAGTCATGCGGCTTGTTGGTAATGGGTTGCATCAGTTGGCTGCTAGCAGCGGTTATGAAAGGATGTGTCATCAATTTTCAGCGCAACTTTTTTTACTAGAAGTATTGTATTTTAAGAAAACCTATAATGGCTGCATCTAAACAACTATCAATTGACACAATATGTGCTTTTGTTGGATTACAAAAGCGTTGAGCTTTTAAAAATCACATCAATCGGACCTTTTATAATTGGAAGATTCTTCTATTTTAACATTCAGAAGCTGTCCAAGAATGGTGCGCCACCCGCGTGTGTCAGATAGGATGGATCCTAAATACCCTATCAAGACAATGAAACACCGTCCACGTGTGATGGTTTTGGCTTGCTTTAGCTATTTTGGTAGAGGGACTTTTTCTTCTTTTCTAGAACTCATCCACTATAGTGAACGATATTTAGCCATGCTAAAGGAAAAACTTCCATCGACACTGGCTTTGCATGAGAAAGCAACTTCTATGCACCTTGGAGGACCTTGTTACAAGGCAAAAATCGTTAGTAAATGGCTCAACGATAATGAAATTGGTGTTCTAGATTAGTCTGGTAATACTCCAGATCTCAATCTGATCTATGGCTAATTATAAAAAAAGGTACAATGTCACAATACTGACTCGATCCCCAACCTCACATAAGGAATCAAAAAGCTCTGGTCCACTGAGATATTACAAAAAATGTGCCAAAATTTGATCAAATCGATGCCAGAACGTCTCAAACAAGTTATCGAGAAACAAATACATGTGACGAAATACTAGGATAAGGTAAAATGTACATAGGTTAGGTTCAAATACTTTTAAATATTGATTGTGTAGGTCTAATTCTCATGGTGATGGGAATTTTTTGCCAGCAATGTACTTAAATATTTCTATATATTCAGGGTCAGATACTATTGCTGTTTAGGTCTATAAGGGTAAAGCAAACTTAAAATGGCAGAATGATTTAATTATATTAGCAAACCTTTAATTTTAGTGTTTTGTTTATTGGTATCAACTTTCCCGATATTTAAATTGATACAGAATAACATTACTTGTTTTGGGTTGCGTTAGGGATTTCTTTTTTTGTATTTTTGCGCGACGATAAAATCGTTGGCTAATTATCATCGGTACTGTCTGGTTTTAGAAAGTTATCTATGCACTTAGAAGACGTTTGCAGTCCTATTTTTTAAAAATATATTAAACGGAAATCACGCATTTTTTTAAAAAATAATTGTAAGTTATACATAATTCCTTAGCTTTGAACTTTTTGAGGAAAGATTCCGCGTTTATTGCTCAAAATAAGTCATAGTAACTGAAGGCTGAAATCTAATTTATTTGTATCCCGTCGATAGCTCATTCTCTGTCTGCGAGGGCTTCAGAGCATTCAATTTTCTCTTTGTTTAATCTTTCTCTGATTTCAGGAGCACCTACTGCGGACTACCTTCTCCATGAATTACACTGTACAACAATGTAACTGCCCCCCTGAAATGAGAATAACCTCTTCTAGGGGTGTATTTTGCGTAAACTACGAATATAACATCCATCTCTTTCGGGAACTTCCAGTTTCTCGTAAAATATCATTTTCCTTACGTTAAACACACTGATGGTTCCGTAGGAATTGAATGCAAACAGGATTGGGTCGAAACTGACAACTATAAAAGGTATAAACGGATTTTGATATAATTTTAATGGGATTTTCCTAAGCTCATGAAAGTATATTAAATATTTCTTGAGTTATATTGGCCTAAACCCGTGGTAACTCTTACGTAAAGCTTGAAAATTTTGTAACTTACTATAAATGCTTCCTATTATTACTCTTTTATTTAATATCTGTTGCCCTAACTATTTATATTATTTTTCACATACTACAGTGTTTTTTCTTTACAGGAGTTAGAACTAAAATGCCTAAAGAATGCAAAATTTCCCCAGAGTTTCTGTTATATTCAGTATGTTTATCAGTTACATTAAGACAATACAAAAAACAGGTGACTTAACATGTGGAGAAAACTTAATGTGCTGTACTTTGGATGTTGAGTGGGTAGCCAGGACAAACGCTGGGCACCTCACATATGTTAGGTCAAGTGTACAGGTTCCATTTCTGCCTGGGTGAAAGGCCTCATGTTTTTGCATATTAATAGTCTGGATAGAGCCAAAGGACAATTTAACCACATGCTACTTCTGCTTAGCAGATCTTTAAGGTGGGTATTCAATGTGTTTTCTTTTCGGTCTTTAATATATTTTCAAGAGATGTATCAATTGAAAATATGAAAATACATAATATATTGTACTTATCCCTTTCTTCTAAACTGTCTCTCCTCTGCAAAAAAGACGTTCTATAATACAGCTCCTATTATCCCTTTTAATGTTAAAAACATTTTGGTTTTACCCGTCTCTGTTTGTTTCATTGACCTTCCCCGTCTTTTAAAAAACTTTAACCTTTCAGTTGCTTTCAAATACGAGTCAACTATAAAAAACATTCTAGTTCATAATAATTGGAATAATATTGGGGGAGTCTATTCGGTCGGTCGAATGTTCTATTATTATTATTAAAGTTCCAAGCCACAACCCCAACTGGAAGAGCAAATAGCTATAAGCCCAAGGGCCCCAGCGGGGAAAGAAACCTGGTATGGAAAAAACGAAACAAAGATTAAGAAAAACATAATAAATAAATAGAAAATTAAAAAAAAAAAAAAAAAAAAAAATAAATGCTATAATGTTAAAAATATTATAATATTATATATGTGTGGATAATGAATAAAATATTAAAGTTATAAGTTTCTGTTAATTAAAAATGTATTAGCACCCACTTTAAATTTCTGAAGTTCCAAGGACTCAACAACAACACTAGGAAGTTCATTCCACAGTTTAGTTGTGTTAGGAATGAAACTTCTTGAAAACTGTGTTGTGTTGAATCTCATAGGCGTAAAGGCCCTACTATTGGCATTTAGTACACCTCTGGTAACTCGTTGAGGGGCATATAAATTGGGCAGATCGTGATGCAGTGGATGATCTGCATTGTTAAAAATTTTATATAAGATGCATAAGGAGCTTATTGCTCGCCTGTGCCACAGATCAACTTTGAGGTCAGGAATTAAAAATTTTATTGCTCTCAAATTTTTATCTAATAAATTAAGATAAGAGTTGGCTGCCGAACTCCAAACAGGGGCGCAATATTCAAAACACGGAAGAATAAAAGCATTAAAACAATTTTTAAGAACAGTCTGCTCTCCAAATACTTTGTAAGATTTCCTCAAAATGCCAATTTTTTGAGCAATAGAGGAGGAAATAGATCGAATGTGATTCTCAAAAGTAAACCTAGAGTCAAGCATAACTCCAAGCAACTTAAAAGAATCACATATGGAGATGGGAATGTTATTTATTAAAAGATCTGGATGGGGAGGATCTAGTGTTCTGGATCTGCTAACAATCATACTCTGGGTTTTCTTTGCATTTAACTTCATGCCCCATGAAGTGCACCAAACATTTATCTTAGCCAGATCTCTATTTAAAGACTCTGCAACCGATGCTCTCAACTCAGGAGATGGGACTGGGGCTATTAGAGTAGCATCATCAGCATAGGCTATAAGTCTATTTTCCAGTCCAAACCACATATCATGGGTATATAATATAAACAGTAGAGGACCAAGAACACTGCCTTGTGGTACACCAGATAGCACCTCTCTCTCATCACTAAAATTATTGTCAACATAAACCTTTTGATGTCGATTTGTTAAAAATTGTTCAATAATATTTAAAAATACACCACCTACTCCCAACTGCTTCAACTTAAATATCAGGGCCTTATGATTGACACGGTCAAATGCGGCACTGAAATCCAGGCCAACTAAGCGAACTTCTTGACCAGAGTCTAATGATTTTTGGACAATGGTAGAGACTGTGAGAAGTGCATCACAAGTGCTCAGACCCTTACGAAATCCAAACTGTAAAAAGGGAAACAGACGATTAAGCTCGGCAAATGTACTTAAACGTTTAGCTAGTAAACGTTCAAAAATCTTAGATAGAACAGGAGTTATAGAAATGGGCCTATATTCAGTAGGGTTAAAACTACCACTTGCACTTTTACATAGTGGAGTGATGTTACCAATTCTCCAACATTCGCAAAAACTACCACTCCTCGCCAGCTTCCGAAGAATAACGGAAAGCTTGGGAGCCAAATACTCTGCAGTTTTCTTAAAGAATAAAGGGAATATACCATTTGGGTCAGTACCACCATAAGCATCCAGATCAAGAAGTAACTGTTTTACCTCACTTGAACGGAAAGCAATCTTGTTTAACCTTGGTTCAGGGAAACAAGTGTCAGGTAGAGTTAGATTCTCATTACTTTGTTTATTATCAAAAACATCAGCCAACAGTGTTGCCTTTTCTTCAGGACTAAGGGTAATGGAACCATCAGGTTTAAGAAGGGGTGGCATAGATGAATCATTCCCAAAAAGAGCAGACTTGAGAGTGGTCCAGAATTTGTGGGAATTTGCTGTGCGCTGAAGAGTTCCCTTTGTGGTAGTATTGAATACAACTTCAGCATTATTATATACCCTCTGAGCTGCTGTTCTGTAGTGCACATAATTATCCCATAGAAAGGCAGATCTACTCCCCTTCCACAGGTTGTAGGCTTCTTGTTTCTGCATATGAGCCCTCTTACAGTCATCATTAAACCAGGCTTTGTCCTTAGTGCGATATCTGATCATACGGAATGGAACATGTCTATCAATAATTGAAACAATTTTATCATTCAAAATACGAACTGCTTCAACCTCCTTATATATTAGTGGCCAGTTGATCCGGGAGATATCATTTAATATATTGCACCAGTCTACTTGAGATTTGATGAATACTTTGCTTGTATGAGCTATATTAGGAATAGATTGCTCAATACAGATAGTTATAGAAATTGCACAGTGGTCAGAAGTTCCCACAGGAGGATCAACAGCACCTGTAACGACTCCAGGGGAATCAGTGAAAACCAAGTCAAGGCAGTTCCCAGATGAATGGGTAGGCTCCCTAATGACTTGCTCACAACCCGACTCACACGCAAAATCATAAGCCCTGATACCATGACAGTCAGTAGGGGAGACAGAAGACAGCCATTGCCTATGATGAGCATTGAGGTCTCCCATAAATACAAAGCAGGCTTTCCGGTCATTTTCCTGTACCTTGGCCATGGCAAGGAGCAGACAATCAAAAATAGTATCATCTAAGTCTGGATTGCGATAGACAGAAAAAAGATAAAAATTATTTTGCTTACCACATACTTTCATAACTTGCATCTCATGGCAAGAACAAGCATAGGAGGTCTTTGAAGCAGAGTAACCATTCCTAATGTAAACTGCCATTCCTCTAGCCCTAGGAATGGCATCACGCCTAAGTAAAATTGGTTTTTTGAAGCCTGGTATAAGTAGTTCAGAGACATGCCTCATATTTGAAACCAGGGTCTCTGAACAGAGTAAAATGTCATGAGACTTGGATGAAGCAGTCAAGTCTTTAATATTGGCATGTAGGCCCCTAATATTAATATAGAGTAGACGACATTTTATCTGACGAGGATGACCAGGTCCAGGGTTGAGCTCAATATCTCCTGATAAAATTAAAATCGATATTAAAAAAATAATATTAGCAACAAGATCTTCAACAAAAATAACAATTTGTACAACAACAACAACAACAATTTGTACAAAATTATTCAATAGCAAAACTTTCATTAACTGAATATTATATGTCGGAAAAAAACTGGTCAACATGATGGAGCCGACACATCATGCAAGGCAAAATTCCCTTCAGGACGCCACAACAACTGAGGGAGGACAGTAATGATGACTTTGGAATGAAAAAGAATAAAGAAAAGAGAAAAGAAAAGAATAGACCAAGGCAACCTCTTGAAAAGCCATCAGAGCCTCTTTGCTCATCTATTAAGCCTGCCCTACACACCATTTGAGTAAAACAAGAGGAGGAATGAAAAATAGGAAAGTATGCCTAAATGTACCCTTAGGCAGGGATCTCAAACACAAGAGAGTGGAAGACCATGGTACAGAGGCTATGGCACAATCCAATGCATGACAACACCTTTCTGTCAGGGAGGTCCCTTAGCCTTTGACTGAAGTGTCTATCCACAAGACAGTGGAGGGTTTGGATTCAGAGTTATCCCTCTCCTAGGCGGATTGTCAACCAAGACTTCGAGCTCCACCTGCCCGGGTTTGAGTTCGGAGTTGTCCCTCTCCTAGGTGGATTGTCACACAAGACTATGAGCTCCACCTGCCCATACCGTAACCCTGGTATAGGGTGGCTACCGAGCGCTACGCCTTGCCAAAGGGCGACTCGTGATTTTGTCCGGGGCTGCTTATTCAGTTTATTCGCAACTAACCTCTATATCTAGAGGCCTTCCCCCGATCCGCAACCTGGGGACCCGATGGATGGGAGTTGTCATCTCCAGCACCATATTTAGGACAGCCAGGAAAGCAATTATCTGTCCGTATTAATCAGCCTAAATACAATGTTAGGAGAAGTGTAAATAATAGTGCGTTTTTTGTGCATATGCGCGAAAATAACCACTTAATTAATTGGAATTCAGCAAAATTTATTTTTCGCTCAAATGACTCAATTAAAAGAAACCTTGATGAATGTTCATGAATAAGCCAATTTAATAACTTTAACATTTCCCCTGGCCTTTTGAAAATTGATACTGTTATGAAAAAAGCTCATTCTTATAGAAATTAGCTTTGACTTATGTTCCTAATTCTTTTGCAATTTTCATTTTTATGGGCACCTGATTTGTCAATTTAATTATTGCATTGATTTTGTATTAACATTATTTTTTCTCTTCCTCTCTCCTTGTCCTTCTCCCCTTCGTATCTGCTTACTTCTTGTGTCTCTTCCAATCTCCCTCTTTGGACCTTCGCTTCATCCGTTAATCGTTTTAACACTTTTAGCTCAGTTCTTGACTCTTTATTGCCTTTCAGTTTGATCTTGCTGCCTGTTATAGCTAAATCTTAATGTGAATTTACCCATCCCTCTCCTAATTCCTCATTGATGTTTTTTTTGTCTTAGAGGCGGTCCTTTTTCTCTTACTAGCTTATAATATCCAATTATATAATTTTCTCTTGTAGTTATCCTTGAGAATGAACTGAAAAAAGTTCGAAAGTACTTGGAGGCACCTTTTCATTTTTCCTGCCGGACATTGCATTCATTGCGAACCTCACGTGCTACTATGATAAAAATAAGCAAATAGGCTACACGTAAACACACCAATTGTTTATTAGTATTTTTATCGCGACCCTTTTAGATTAGCGTTAAACATTAAATTAAAGTACTCTCTTCTACTAGTAAATATGACAGAGGTTCACGCACAATTGTTTCTACTTCCATTAAATTGTGAAACGTACTAACCTCATACTATCGCAATATGAATATAAATGTTCATTCTAACTTACATGATAGACGGATCAGGGAATGCCGGTGTCGTTGGAGGGCTTATCTCGTGCTTCGGATATTTGAAGTGGCCGATGTTAGAATTTCGTCGAGATGGGATGGAGGAAGCGAGGTTGGGCGATGTCAACTTAATATTGTAAATTTGCCTCCGGTGATGTTAAGAAGACGGAGAGAGTTACGGTGTCTTTCACTCCAAGAGTCCTCTTCGGAATAATCTTAAAGCCTCTAGGTGTCTTATTCTTTAACGCTGGGTGCCCAAATAACTTTTGGGTATTCAGGGGGATTTTTACCGTAATAAACGAATGAAACCTCGTTGGGGCTTGGTTCTTCTCGTCTCACTCTTACGAAGCTTCAGCTGTGAGAGTCACTCGAGTGTGAGCGGGTTTTCTTTTCTCCAGTCAGACTTCTTCTAAGTCTGTAATGGATTCTTCGGTATGGCACCGATACAAAACTTAACGATTTATGTTAATTAGTCACTGGGAGGGAAGGATCGATCTTCTCAATCTGATACTTTATCGTCTCTCCTCGAATAACCTTGACTGGCTGAAAGATCGATCCTCGCGAACTGATCCTAAGTTCTTTCTCACCGAATAATCTTAACGGGCTGAAGAATCGATCTTCACGAACTGATCCTAAGTCGTTCTCACCGCATAATAATGTTTTTTCTTTCCTTCAGGGGCTTATTTATAGGCGTACCACCACTTCATCTAAGGGGCAAGGGGCGAGGCCGCAGAGGGGAGCGCGAATGGTGAGTTCGCATCTGGGAATGCGAGAAGTGCAGAGGTTGGCACTGAGGTGCCTAAGTCGGCTTGCTAATTAGCGAGACTCTCAACCTCCACACTCCTTGGAGTACCTTTTGACTAGCACCTCTTTTTGGTGATATAACCACGGGCCTACGGATCTCGTAGGTAATTGGATCTTTAGAGCGTTGTTTAAGGGCCTTTAGTGGTTGCCTTAACACAGTTGGTCACTCCAACTAAACTATGCAGCGGGGAGACCAAACAGGGTAGGTAGTTACTGTTATTCGCCGGCTACCGTTCCCACCAGTCTCCTCATGGGGCTCGCTTCTCCGGCTTTCTCCACAAGGGAGGGGGGGAGGACTTTAAGGTATATGTCCACCTGGACCTCCGGGAGGCTTTATGTTGCCATTCCTCTACATTTAATATTTTGTTTTGTCTAGAATACATGAAAAAACACTGTTATTTATTTAAAACTTTGCTTTTGTGTCCAGGATTATTATATTTATATGAAATTTAACAATTCTAGAATGACATAAATAAAACAATTAAAATATTAGAATTGAGGATTTTTCTGTGATTTACGCTTATACTGTAAATTACTTTCACGAATCTGTTCCTAAATATAGTCTCCAAATCAGAGTTTTATTATACTATCCTTGATAGGGGCGTTCAAAGTCTAGTAGATTCTGATGAAAGTGCTCGCCATGCTCCTCGGAATATGCTCCCATGTTTTTATATTTATCAAGATGAGCGTCCAGAATATGGACTTTTGGAGACATCCTGCAACCCATCTTACCGTAGCTTTTCACCAAGTTTCCAACAAATTCTACATAGTTTTCGGCTTAGTGATTACCAAGGAAGGTAATTAAAAAGCTTTCCCACGCTGCTTTTAACGTCCTAGTGAGCTTCTCGGGAAACTCCTTGCACTCCATGATCTTTTTTATTTGTGAACCGACAAAGACCCTGGCTTCCACTGCTGCCACAGCTAGCTTAGGAAAGAAATCTTGAAGATACTTAAAAGTTGCAGACTCCTTATCTAGAGCTCTCACAAATTGTTTCATAAGCTTCAATCTTAGGTCCACTGGAGGAAACAGTACTTTTGGGGGGTCCAACAAAGGCCCTCATTTGACGTTGTTTCTCATCACACTAAACTCGGTTCATAGTTGTCAATCCAGCCTATGTTAGTGTGCCACGGTTTCCCTGCTGTCCCAAAGACAAAGATAACAAGGAAACTTGGTAAACCCACCTTGGCGACCCATCAAGAAAGCCACCATTTTGAAGTCCCTGATAACCTCCTAACCGTACTCTTAATATTTCAATGCATCTAGCAAGATCTTGACACTGGTGGATTCTTCTTTAAGCTTGACCAAGTGAGCAAGGGGAAGGGATGGATACATGTTCTCGTTATTAAACAGCACTACTCTGATACACCTGGACGAGCTGTAAATGAAGAGGTGCCGCCTCTCGTAGTTACAGTCGATTCTGATTGCCTCAAACAGACCGATCACATTGTGACAAAGGCAAAGCTTATCTTGATGTGTAAAAAAGTTTGAAAAACACTGGTTACGCTTCCTCTGACCTAATATTAGCACACTGTCATCAAACAAATCTCCTTGCTTGAGTCTTGAAGTTAAAAGCACGGGATTGGACTTTGTGAGACCAAGATCTCTGACAGGGTCATTGAAATCTTTTTGGTTTGGGTAGTATGGATTTATCTCCTCAATCGCTCCTTTGTAATCTCGATCAATCACTCTATCCTCTTCCGAACTGCTTTACCTTTCTAAAGCCTGCTGCTCTCTTTTTGAAGGAGTGTGTATGAGGAGCTCAGAACTGTGTGGCAGTGGGGCAATAGATGTTTAGAAGGGTTGAATATGCACAAGAAACAATTGCTTAAGTGGTAAGTTGGTTCCCTCCAAATTCGTGGGATGGCGAATTTCTGTGTCATCCTATAACAAATACATATTGGAAACATAAGTATAAATATACAAATACTTTTCACTTAGTGTTATCATAGATGTTAAAAAATAAAAAATCCAGAGATCGCATGTGAAATAAGGTGTCCAAAGTTTTTCTTGATCTCCTACTGGCATGCCAAAATATCCCTATTAGGCCTCAGATATTTTAGCAAATTTCTCTACAGAGTACTTTTTTGCTCTTGTTCTAATAAGTTCACCGCAGACATAGCTTACTGCGTCTGTCGGATGCTTATACCCTATTGATGCCATGTGTCACGAATGCTGATATCAATGACGAGTGACGATGTCTGTGCTGTGATGGTTAGAGTTTACCTGATCTAGTGAGTGGACATTCTTTGTATATATAAAGTCATCCACGTTGCCAAAATGTTTTAGAAATTCTTCGAACATATAAAAAAATTTCAAAAGTTATAAAAAGCTCTGCAATATATTTTTAATCAAATCATTGCTGAATCTATGTGGAATGTAAAAGAACTGCCATTGCTGTCCAGGTCGCAAAAACAAAATATAAGTGAAATAATAGCTATTACTACTGTATTACTCTTTATATAACTTTTTAAATTCAGTATATTATGATTATACCATAACCGAATAAAACATAACCCTTGTAACTTGTAAAAGAACAACCTCTGACCCCCTCCCCCCAAATTATTGGAGACCACGTGCGATGGTGTCCAATCATGGACGATGTCAATTCCTGTTCGGACATTCACGAAATTCCGACTACTGCGAATTAGTCCCAAGCCTCCTCCCCCTGGTGATGAGGCGAGAAAGAGCCACTTTGTATCGCCCCTTGCTGTTAAATGATGAATCGACTCCACCTCAGGATTAAGATGTCTAGAGATTGTGACTGATTTCTTCAAATTTCCCCGTTCCCCTCAACATCGCGCATACACATACTCGGGTTTTTCTGTAGTTCGAAGAGTACAGCCCACACCTCAAGGCCGTCCTCATCGTCTCAAGTCTTAGTAAGTCCCGTGGGCGTTCATCAACCGCAAGACTTTCTCCGCCGTGATTCTACCCCAGTCAATTGGTAGCTTCTGTGAACGACAAGCATTTGAATTTGCGAAATCGAACCGAAGAATCGTTTAATCGAACCGAAGAAAATCTCCATCGATTACCTTTTAGGAAAAGAAGTTTCCTCTTCCAGTGGAATTACGAGTAATCGCACATTTCCCGTCAAACGTCATATTTGAAGATTGACTATGTTTATCAGAAGGTTAGTTCGGATCGTACTTCACTTTCCTCATTCGGATCGTTCCCCACTCGCCTCATCGCAAAAAGAACCTTCCTAGAACTCACCGACCCATAAGACTGAAACCCCCTCCATTATTAGTATTGTAAAGTTCCCCATTTTGATCTGAGCCTAGTAACATTAATCAATTAATTCTATTTGAGAATCTCTCCTCATAATAATTATTATGAGACTATTTCAATTTAAATAATTCCCTTTTTCCTATTATTATTCTTATTTTGATCTTTTTAAATAAAATTATATTTTTGTTATTTCATCTTTAACTAACCTTGAAAGATACTCTCAGCCTATTCAAGTAATTTCGACTACCAATTATGCACTCTCTCTGATTATTAAGTATTTGAAGAGCACTATAATATTCAAAGCCAAACTCCTCCTTGCTCCAATCTTTACTTGTGATTATCACTGTTCCTTTTTTAAATTTTTTTGGTTAAATAGTCCATATTTTTTCATATTTTTATATAATTTTAAATTTATACCCGTTATATATATATATATATATATCAATCTCAAAATATATATATATATATATATATATATATATATATATATATATATATATATATATATATATATATATGTATATATATATATATATATATATATATATATATATATATATATATATATATATATATATATATATATATATATATATATATATATGTTTTTACCATTCTCAGGTAAAAAGTAAAATATGTTCTCATCAGCTTAATATCTAATATGATTCCCATGTGTTGTCATCGATATTACTCTGATTTTTACACCTTGGTGAAGTGTTCGGGGCGGGCCTCCCTCATCGTTGGAGCGTGTTTCCTTCTTTTTCTTGTTTTTATCTTTCTTATTTTGTTTTTTTTGTATTTTTTCCTTTTTTATATTGTATCAATTGCCCATTGTTTGTTTAATCTAACTACCCTGTACTGTGGTCTTGGATCCTGGTGTGTCGCTAGTCTTTTCGGTCTCTAGAGACCCATGTATTTTTCTAAGTTTCCTCTTTAGTAATTTTGCAATGGAAAATTCAAAGGGTTTTTTGGATATGCTAAAGAAGTAAAGTTTTAAATTTTAATTTTTTATTTATTTAGTCGCCCTAACGTGAACGGATTTTAATATCTCTTCTATCTACTTCCAAGTAATCAACGCAAAAAGTTGCAACGAGAAGCAGAAGGAATAATTGAAAAAATATGGGGCATGTCGAAGAATAGCCAATTTTGATATAAAAACCCTGCTCAGTCACTAAACTTTTCGACTGTAAAGCTTGCTTTCCCATGGAATGTGGGACGGGAGGCAGATATGTGAAAGGAATAGCTTACAAAATTATGACACTTACCGGCCATCTCAGTTTTGATGACACAGTCGTTATATTTGCAATTTATTTTTGCAGGATGATGAAAAAAAGCGTGAAGAATGTTGTTGTCGTCAATGCAACCTAAGATGACAAATCGTCTGATTTTTCGAGTTAAACAGGAAGGAAATTGACTGAAAAGAACTCCAAGTTTTCAATCTTTATTTTTAATTTTAGACATATTCCTATATGAATGCAATATCCCGCAGGAAAAAAATGAAAAGGTGTTTCCAAGTATTTTCGAACTTTATTAAGTTCCTTATCAAAGATAACTACAAGAAATAGTATTATATTAGAGGTATATATACGAAAGAAAAATATGAAAGACCGCCTCAAAAACAAGAAATCACCAATGAGGCGGTCTTTCATATTTTCTTTCGTATATATACCTCTAATATAATACTATTTATTGTAGTTATCCTTGATAAGGAACTTAATAAAGTTCGAAAGTACTTGGAAACACCTTTTTATTTTTTCCTGCGGGATATTGCATTCATTTGCCACCACCACGTGATACTTTGTGAGTTTTTCATTTAATATTTCTATATATTGATTAGGTCTTTATGTTTAGTTATGTAGCTTGCAGCGTATATTAAGTTATAAAACTCATCGTTTATCATTCATCAAACTAATAAAAAAGACATTTAATATTACTACCAATATTAATTAATACTCGTACTATTACGAATATTCTGCGCTGTATAAAGATAAATTTATTTAGTAACGAGCATTTAATGTTTTCTTCTTCACAAGATTTTATTTAATTTTAGCTACACAAAACTCAATTACTCGTCAAGAAATTCCATATTGTTTTTAACACCTATATATTGATAAGAGAAAACACGTACTTTAAAGATTCCAGTGCCATTTCAAAATCATGTCACTTTCAAGGTCAACTTGTCTTCTCCAGTAAACTGAAATAAGTTCCTGTCGATTCAATTAACTCTTGAATTCCTGCATTTAGTCAAATTTTAATAACCATAGTTGCAACTTTCTTCTGAAAATGGTGTTTAAAAAGTAGCTGGTCAAAAGATATGAATTTTGATGCCTGCTCTCTATTTTCAATTTATCTGCCGTATTAGTTTGTGTTACAGATTTTTTAATTATTGTATTTAGGATTTAATGTACTCAAGAAGAAATTTAGGTGTATATTTTATATTACGTTGTATCTGTTAAAATTAATTTAGCTCGAAAATGATGAGAGAATTTAAATGAGAGAATACATATAAATGGAAATATTTCAAATTAAATAAATGGAGTTTCTTCATTTTATTTTCAGGCCATTCACCCTTTGACTACAAAATGTTGAGCGTTAGTAGTTGTAATTAGTTTGGTAATTGAATAAGGTTAAAACAGATGTAGTTGGTAAGTTTTGCTTTACTAATTTTCTCCATGAATGACATTTCCCTAATAATTCATTAAATTCCTATTTTCTTTGATTTTGGTTTAGGCTATGGTGATATCGGCAAGCAAACCATATTCATATAATGAGCATGGATAAATTTGAATGTACTCTATATTATTTTTAACCTGATTCCTTAATTAAAAATTTTTTCCAATCCCATCTTCTACGCAGAAAGTATGTGATTCGGTTTAGCGATGGTATGTAGGCTAGAAATAGATCCCCCAAAAGACTGTTTTTTTTTTATGTGTATAGAAATTTTGTGGGGATTAGTTACAAGAATAACACCATGTACAGCACCACGCCTTTAAATCATCCTTAAAACTAGTCCAATTTTTCCCAGTTTTTCTGGATACTGAACCTGGCGTCAAAATGAGATCGTCTTTCGACTCAAGTTCATATAGACAAGTTAGGTGCATTTAGCCAGCCGAGCAAAAGAATATCAGCCACGTTTATTGACATCCGAAACAGCGTTTTTTGGTTTTCAAGCTTCATGGGAGAGATCCTAAATTTCCTCTCTTTCGAAGATGTGTCTTCGAGCGTTTACTAAAACAACAGCACTGTCCTAACTGATTCACTGGGTTAGAAATATCACGCCAAATAATGAAGTCCAGGTATCGACTCACCGATTAGAACATTTATGGTAGTTCTTCTAAATAACGACAATAAATGGGCTTCTATTCTTATCGCACACATATTTGAAATGGGGAAAATACAGACCAATATGAAACTTTTTATGTCTGCTCTTAACTACAAGAACAATGATTGATTGATCCGTGGTTATCTCAAGGTAGTTGGTCTAGTCCTAGAACTTCAAAGTGATTAAACCTTGTATCGATGCTTTTTGTGCCTGTGGTAATACCAGCAAGACGAGAAGCTCTATGTTTGAGGCTCACACAAATTTTAATCCCACCCCCTTGTTGTACTGCATAAATTTATGTTCCCACTTCTGCATATCAAACCCTTTGTCATGAAGAACCTCTTGTAGTCCTAGATAAATTGTGTCTAAGGTTCGCTTTTCTACTAAAGAAGTTTTTATTTTTATGTTGTGCTAAACATGAAGGCTTTGGTCTTTGATGGTTCTCAGATAATACACCTCATCAAGGACATTAATTTCGATGACGCATTGAACTCCACTGAACTCTTCGCTTGGCTGACTCGGAAATAGGTCCTGCAAACTTATTAGGCAAGCACCGTATTCCAGAGTATCGAACCGTTAAGAGTTCGCAAGACCTTTTGCGTACTAGGTGCTTGCTTGTCAATTATAATGTATTACCTTAAATCTTATTTGAAGTATCTTGGTGAGAATTATAGATATTTGGGTAAAGAATTGAGGGAACATTTTCACAAGGACATCTGAGGAATTGAGGAACGCTTTCCAGGCAGTTGAGACGTCAAATTTCTGGGCTACTACATATGGTGGGTGCCTATAGAATCTTGAGCCAATCATTGCTGATTAACCTATTATAGTGTTTTTACCCTTCTTGAGAGCTATTGGAACTATAATTACTGTATATAGCCCCTTGAAGTATGTTACTAGATGAATCACTAGCTAACAATAAAACATAAAATGAAGATTTCTAGAAAGTGTTTTATTTCTAAAATAATGGATATCATTTTCGGAATCAGTGTAAGAAACTGACCTATGAAAAACAAAGGTATCCCTCACTTTTAAAATGACGCAGCATAGTACTTTCGGAAACTTAATAGGAAGAGAATCATGAGATGCCTTATCTTTCGGAATAATTTTTTTTTTATACTCATGCATCTTTTATCTCTCTTTTATTTCTTTAATTTTTGATCATTATTAATAAAAGTTCTTCAACGCAATATAATATAGCTAATAGCGGGACATAGAGGATCTCTTTGATGTGCAATTATTCTAGAGTAATTCATATGGTAGAGAACAAAGATGATGTTTTCAGGTTTGAATGAAAGATAAGATTTTTTTAAATGGAGTTATGCATTATATTGTAAAGAAAGGAAAAAAGCTGCGAAGTAAAAGCTTTAGATGATGGTTAAGGTCACAACATATATGTTAATGCGTACACTGAGGTTATGGATTACTACAATTAGTCAATACTTTGAACTAATAATCAATTGTGTTTTCTATTACTCAAGCATTCTATGAGGGGTATTTTAGAAAAAATGTTAACATATGTATTTTTCCATGTCCTATGTTTGATAGTTCTAACATGGTATTTAAAAATTTACATTCCGGTCGGCAGATACAGAAAAAAGGAATATTAAGCAATTGCATCGTTAATCTAAAACTATTTTTTTTGTTCAAAATCTAATCTCATAACAAATACACAAAGAACGAATTTCAAATAATTCAAATGTTTGATGAAATCTTTGAGTTTTAAACGTAATGTTTTAAAAATAAAGTTTTTCTACCTTTTTCAGCAAAGAATTATTAGAAAAATGCATATTTAAGAAAAAAAGTAGTCAAGAGGAAGAAAAAAAGGCCA
Organism: Ceratothoa steindachneri; assembly: GCA_963969495.1. Lineage (NCBI taxonomy): Eukaryota > Metazoa > Arthropoda > Malacostraca > Isopoda > Cymothoidae > Ceratothoa > Ceratothoa steindachneri. The sequence goes on from OZ018332.1 coordinate 74,040,408, forward strand.
CTTTACACTGAAATCTCCAAAGTATAGAAATTCTAGAATAGTTCATAACACGTACCGATAAGTAATTACTTTTCAATTTTTGAAATTATGTGTTTTTTCAATTAATTTCGTTACATTGGGCTAAATACACAGTATGTAGATAGAAAGGAAGGCAACAGAACTGGTCCCAATACTAACCTAGTTATTAACACTAATTAGGTGCCTACAGACTAATGTAGGGAACATTTATATGCCGACTACTGCTGCATTTTACGTTTTGGCGACACAACTTTGACTCTATAAAGCACACGAAATTACCATTTGAAATATAATAGCAATTATGTTTCTTAGAGCTAATTTATTACATTTCATGATACTTGAAGTGTTATGGTGACATTAACACACAATGTTTAACATAGCATTAATAAATGAAAGAAGCACTAGGAGTGATTAAAATGTTTTCCTTATTCTTCCGTTGATCATTAGAAGGAAAAATTGCGAGAAACGCCAAAAACAAATAAAAAAAATAGTTGTATATAATATTCTAATTAGAAATTTAGAGTATAAAATCATTTCAAGATAATTAGGTCCTATCATATAATAGATTTGTTTAATAGGTATATTGATGTTTTAACAGAAAATATTCAAATAGGAATATGTATCATTATTGAAGGTTACAATTTCACCGTTTTAATCGTTTTGCTGATTTACTTAACTTTTTTTTATTATTCATGCCAATTCTCAAGAAGAAGGGTTATTTTAGCAATTTTACTGTGTAGTTCCCTAAAGCATAACACTTATGCAAATAATTATATCACACTTATGTTTAAATAGAAATATTCGTTTAGAATTATTCTTGCCAATCTATGTGAAAACAAAACAATTTTTAAATCGTTGGAGAAATTTTTTGTTTTGCAATTAGACCAAAACTTTGCTCATTTATTCTTAATATTTGTCACGTCTTAAAATGAATCACTAAACATGGCTTTCCTCCTCATTTTTGAATTCATGTGAAAAACTTCATCAAGTTTTAGCTGATTGTGACACTATCAGACTCGTAAATTTACTAAACAAAACATATCTCAACCGTTCTTCGAGCAATATATAAAGTTATGTCAAGCGGACTAAGTAGAGGAGGTATTGAGTAATTTGCGGGTTTGTCTTTCCCTTCATATTTAATTCCATCTCATTTATGGTTGGAATTCATATTTTTATATTCATAATTATTTATCTCCGGAACCTTTCATAGTTAGATTAACCAAAATTGTGTCAAAATTTGAATTTTGAAAGCACTTCGTTTTTTAACTTCTAAACATTTCTGAGAAAGAAATAATTTTGACCGCCCCATTTTGAAGTATGCCATAAGATGATACGACGAATATATATTGTCCTTTTTGCTCTTGAGTCCCGTAGGATGTATCTTGCTTCATTAGGTGGATTAGCAAATTTTCAGCTCTTTGTTTTGTATTAAAATTCTCAAAAGTTAATGAGTAAATGCTAATATAATTAATCACGGAAACGTTAAGAAGGATAGTACAAGCGATTCTTCGGTTTTTAATGGTTGCCAAATGTATTTAAAATAAAAGTTCTGACAGGATTCATATATTAATTTACGTAGGCATAGTATATGGTAAAGCTCAAGAGTATGTTAACGATTTTATCAGCTTTCGAGTATTTTTTATGAATTAATAAGTGATATTATCGTGGATGATGCATTCCGTTATGAATTTTATTCATGCCTTGAAAATAAAGGAAAATTTAAGCAACAAACTCCATATCTTTGAGTATTGGCTAAAATTTAATTTTATTCCTTACAGTGGGGAGAGGAAAGGAGCCTACAAAATACCTATGCTTGTAAAATACAAACTTGAATTTATGAAACTAACTATTTTTTTAAATTAAGTAATGAGGGTTTTTCTTTGGGATTAAAGCCATTTAGGGGGTTCAGCCTTTTTTTAGCCTTACTTAAAGATGTAATAAACTACACACCATTCGAAAATACTTAATTACAAATGTGCACAACAGTAATTTGTTTATTTATATAATTACGATACAAGAATACCTTATATGCATATGTGGATCGCGTGCGAGTCTAGTCGCGGGCGCCTCTATAACTCACTATGTCGGTCGTCGGTAGGTCGATCACTGTTTTGCTTTTATTGTTTTTGTAATAACATTGTAACTATTTGGCCTATTCCTACTAATTTTTGTATGTTGTTTTACATTTTCTTTCGAATGAAATAATTGCCAAGGTCCCACCCTGGTTAGTCCTGGAATTATTGATAGTTTTGACGGTCGTAAGGTGATAAATCACCCTAAATGACCCTTTTTTTTACAAATCATTAATTTTCGAAGTTGTTATTATAAGTATAAGAAAAGGATGCGACGATAAGATCGAGAAGAGTTTTAAACTTTACTCTCCCTCTTTGGAGGGGGAGATAGGGGAACTTGAACCTTGTGAGGAAATTTTTTCGTCTCGCAAAGTTGCTCTAAGGGAAGTGAGTCGCATTGATAAGACATTTCGGAGTTAAAATTCTTCGGAGCTGGAGAAGGTGGTGTAGAGGAACAGCTAATCACGTCTGGAGGAGTAGCTTTTAGATCTACCACATACATCTGAAATTAGAAATATTTACTTATAATTAACGAAAAGCTAGTAGTAAAATAATTTTTTTTTACAGTTTTTATTATCTGCCGTTTCAGAATGTTCCACCATACCTTTTGCATTATCGTGCATTTTTCGTTCTTCGATACAAATGGCAGAGTTTTAGTCGATTCAAGGTATCCTCCGCGAGAACTTGCACCCCGTAGTGTTGAGAAGCCAAGAGGTTTAATATACTTGACATCTGCAAAGATAGCTTATTTATATCAAATATGAAAAGGAAATAAAAAGATACTAATTAATTTTGACAAAACACAATTCCATATGACAAATGTTTTCCTTGGAAAAGGTACTTTGATAGCGAGAGATTATTTTAATTCATGGATGTTAGCTTTCTCGTAGGGAATCGAACTATTGGTTATTGCTGGCTTTTACTTCTTATATTTATATAAATAGCGATGCAGTTTTCTTTTGTCATAAAATATTTATTATATAACATTTATATATTTAGTAACATATAGTTGGAAGCAAATTTTAAAAACAGGATAACTTTAGAGATATAGTAAAGGATGTGTATATTACTTCGAGGTTAATTTTTTATATTTAAACTATAATACAAAACCGAACATAGAAAAATATCTGCATACTTCTAGTTATGAAAGCATTGTTATTTTGCCTCATTACATTTGTTAACAATTGCAACTCTCTTCACTAGAAAATTTCCGGCATTGCTTATTAGAATACAGCTCAACCTCATCCTTATTCCATGTTGTTTTTTTAAGTGAGGCAAATTCTTAATTTCATACACATATTTTCAATGGTATTAAGATCGGTACAGGGTGGTGGTCATTTCAATACATTAATTCTAGTGTTCTTAAACACGAACCATTTCTTTACCATAGATGTTTTATGTCTCTATCCTTCCCATGTTCAGGGTTAAACTGCATCCACAACACACCTATTTCTCTAAAGGTAGATGGTTTGTTTCAAAATAGCGAAATACTCATATTTTTTTATTGTTCATTTGAGTTAGAAGAGTGTTTCTCTAATAATATGTAGAAGTAATACAGACACATTATTTTATTTTTTCTCCACTATGATTTACATTTTATTGAAAAAGCTAAGAATAGCATTTGATAGCTCATGCTAGCCAAGTGCATACGGCGTTGGCCTCCTAACGTCGCGGTACTGGGTTCGATATCAAATCCCGTCATGAGCTGACACAAACGTCAACGCACGGAGAGATCTGGCTACCGATTGGTGGACGCGCTTTGCTCCGTTTTCGGGTAGGTAGATCTTACACCTCTCACCTGACACATAGCCAATCACAATAATGCTTTCTTTCCTCTCCCGCCTTCACAGAACAACACACGCACACACACACACTTTCTGTTTCAAGTAATCCTGCCGATGGGTATCTATATCCTCGTACCTCTGACCCGAAACAGGTTCCTTCTCCGCCGAGGTGAGCGCTGTTTGGTGTTGAAAACAAAATACTTCCTGGCACCTCTCCCCAAAGAGTACCGGCCCTCTGGCCGACCAGCGATTGTCATACTGACCTAATATAAATTTTACTATCTGGTCGGGGATCCTTCCAGTATCATGGAAGGATTGGCTCTGACTAACTAACTAACTATCAATAGCATTTGTCAAGCATGTTTTCTGCAATTTTGAGCAGATAATTCTATTTTCTTTTCGTCACTCAATCTTTCTCTCTTCCAAAATGATGTATTACTCTAACCAAATTCCTTTCTAACTGCGGGTTTGCGGACAACATAGATTTTATAATGAATATATGGATTCGTTCTAGCGGTGAAAGAGTGAAGGATATTTAAAAATTATTTTTCTTTGAATGGTAGTGGTGGTAGGCTTTGAAACTGTCCTAACAATATCGTATATAATATAGAAAGTTAATATAGTCTCCTTTTGCTTGTTTCCACAGGTTCTAATAACGTAATAATGTTTTATGAACTGATGCTAATTGTATGTTTACTGGCGTCTCGAAATGCTGTAACACCACTTTTTATGGCGTTATTATGTTCTTCGTTTTGTCCCTTCTAAAAGGATGCGTAAAACAGTCGTCGAAAAACCTTATATTTAAAGGGTTCCTTATAAAGAGAAGTAAATTTCGCAGCTTACTCTAATAAGACCTGAACAATCACATAATTGCCATAAACACACACATATATATATATATATATATATATATATATATATATATATATATATATATATATATATATATATATATATGGCGGTTAGGTAAGGACTATAGTAAGAATTCCTAAATCCCCTAGAAAAGCCTACTGGAGCCCCTCAACCCTCTTTAGCAACGCGACCCAGATAAGACTGGGTAACCATCCATTTTTCTAGAAAATATATTTCAAGAAGTCATTTATAGGAGTTAAGCGATCGAACTTTAAGAGAAAACGAGAAGACTTCTTGAAATTTTACTCCTATTGATGGCGCTTCTGAGGAACTCCTAGACTTTTCTAGCCGATTAAGGAATTCTTATTAATTTCCTTATTACCGCTTTAATAAGGATGCTATTTATCAATATATATATATATATATATATATATATATATATATATATAGTGCATTCAGAAATTTGTCACCATTGTCAACTTTGAATTCAGCGCATGCTTATATTTTGGTGTCGGTTTTCGATTCTTCCTCTCAGATTAGACTCAGGTGTGCATCGTCTGTAAAGGAAGCAATAGCATGGTTGAAATTGCTCCCACCAAGTTTTTAAAAAGCAAAATGTGGTTGCTTGGAATTCAGGCAGGTAACTCAAATGCGTAGGTGTCAATCTGTACGGACGTTCCGAAACCTCAATCTATGCGTTCTGACATGAAAGGAACTCTATAATTTGTCCAGTAGGTCCAGGACATCATTGACAACGATCCTGCTTTGTAAATGTTGTGATCAGGGAGTGCCAGTGTTTCTCATCCAGGAAGTTAGTGGATGATGAATTCCGCTATTAATTATCCAAGATGAGAAACGGCTAGTTTCTGACAAAAATGATGAAGGGTGGAATGCTGCGTAATTTATGAATTTTAATTCACCGGATGTAATCAGGTGAAGTAGATTTACATTACAATGAACTCGCTTAAGCCAGATGTTGTGCACACATAGGAATAAACCATAGACAGGGATGATTCTTTACTAGAAAGGTTTACTCCAGTTCGCATTAATTCCATTAATTGCACAGTCTCAGCCTCCAATGAACAATTTAATAATTTTTAAAACTCGTTCCGATCGGGTCTCATTGAGATTATGTCAATCCATGTATATCAAACCTTTTCCCTTTCCCTTAATTTCGATTTCTCTTTCCATTCCCTTCATCTGCTCACCTTATGGAAAGGGCAACAGCCTCTAGCCTATACCTTTGCTACTCATCTCAACAGTAGAAGTCTAATAATGAAGCTCAATTCAGCTGACCCCTTAAATTCTCTCTCACACACTATCCAAAATTCTTTGCTTTCTTCTCCTCCATGATAGTCGATATCTTGAGAGGATAAATTCTACCTTCATTCCTTACAAATCGATAATTCCCCTTTCCTAAAACTCGTAATTACTTCCCCTCCTTCTATATTACTAATACCTTTTTTTCTTTTGACTCTCTTCCTTTCAAGTCTTTACACTTAGTTGCCTCCTATTCTTCGACTATAATTTATTCGTTTTTAATACTTTTCTCTCCTCCTGAGTGACAACAGTTTGTTTTCAATTAGAGGCGAGATAACCCTTAAGGTATATTCTGCAAAAACCTTCTAAGCATCGATGTGTGAGGAAATTTATGAAGCAAAACGAAGCTCCTATAGACGCAGATTCTCCTCTAGACTTTGCTCCCTCAAAACCACGCGATTCACAAGATTCTAGCTGCAGCAACGTTATCAATATTATACCTGACCTTCTATTGTACTCTAAGTGGAAAGAATAAAGAGTGGGAAGAACATAGTCATGCTAAAATCTATCATTTTCAGCCAAAGTCAAGAGACTGATGGTGACCACTCTCAGTCCGGCCTTGACCAGGCATGAGTAAACAACATTTGGTGACCTGCCTGTGAAATTAGTCGCCAACTAAGAAAAATAGGTGCGAGTGCAATTGTAAAGAATGTAACAGAATGTGAAAAGGGTAAAATAAAAAAATTAAAGATGGAATAATGTTCTCAATCTAATTTAAGATTGCTAGGAACACTTGGGCATTGGTGTTGTGCCACTTTTCTAGGACAAAGCATAATAATTTATTATTGGACCTTGCTCTCAAAGAGGACTAATACTATGTGAAACAAAAGAGGTTTTTTGTTTGTATTATCATTTGGAAATAAGCTGACATTATCATCCTAGAATAATAACGATGTTTCCAGGTTTGGCTTCCAGGCAAAGCAAAGCCATAAATCAACCTTCCTACATACACATTAAACTGACCGCCTTCGTTGTGCAGCTGATGTTTTCTACTCTTTCCGTATCTTACTTCTCGATTTACCTAAAGCATTTGAAATTCTTGATTACAATGTTCCTCTTCACTAGCTTTAGAATTTATGTGTATTTCTAGAATCAACCACAACTTATCTCGGTTTAATAAAGGTTGTTTATAAATATTTGATATCATTTTCCAAAATAATAACTTTACAAATTATCTTTAAATTTACAGCGTTTCTGTTGGGAATGGAATGTTAGAAATCTTCTAACCATTTACAAAAAAGTCATTGAATCGCTCTCGAGCAACCTTCACACATTCAACCTTGAAAGGACTGAAGTGTGTTTCTAGGCTCCTTTCTTTAATGTGCTTTGCCTTAAAATTTTCTTTCTTTCCTTAACCTTGCTCCATCTTTCCATTTATCAGACGTGTAAAAGCATGCAGATCACATTTGGTAGTCAGTCGAATCTTAAAAATTATGTTTCTAATGTATATAAATACTCTTTATGTTTCACCCGTAACTTTCGACGCATCCTCTATCAATTTATCTAAAAAAGTGTAAATAATAAATATTCACGCTGTTGTCCCCTTTTGCCATGTGTTTTTTAAACCTGTTCTATCTGGACCAAAGTTCCTCCTCTCTGGCACATCACACTTATGTATTCCAAACTTTGCAGTTCTCTTTGATAGAAAATCTGTTAATACTGCATCACCGTCCTACCAGATTCAGCGCTGAACCTCTTCCGGTCCCTCAATACCGTAATTCATTTTCTGACCAATTAATACTTGTTCTTTCTCGTCTTTTCTACTGCAAGAGGGTTTGCGTTTTCCTGATATTTGCTCTTCGACTTTGGGCTGATATTCCTTATAATTATTATTGGATACGAATACATACATACATATATGCATTTAATGGGAATAAATAAATACAAGAATCAGTTGGGTATCCTATCACGTGTGTTAATAATCGCAAACCATTTTAAAACAACCTTATAATGCAAAGACATGCATAGTAAAAGGAACAATACTGTAAGATATTATTAATTCTGATCCAAACTGTATGAAAATAAAATCAATAGCGTCACGATGTATTTGCAAAGTGACCGCAGTTTGTGCTTCTGAGAACCTTTGCTACTTGTTAATATTTGTTTCTAGAAGTTCCTAATACTTACAGCTACAATATTTTAGGTTTAAAAGATTCGCTTTTTTTTCCTTAATGATTTTAAGTATTTTTTTCTGAGCATGCCTTTTTCTCCTCGTTTTTTTCAATGAATTTAAATGTTCAAGCCAGTATATCAGTTTTTTATGCACTTCAATTGAAAAATCAAATATTTTGCTGGTATTCCCCAACCAAAATAGATTTGACAGAGACATGCAATGAATACCTATGATTCAGTTAAAAATAAAATGAGTACATTCTTTTACCTTCTATTGAAAGATCTATAAGGGATGCTTCTCTGTATACTGATGAGCTTCTACTGTGTCACATGGGCCTATCTCTTCCCATCCAAGCGTCCTCCTCTCGTCCTAAGTTACCTCGAGAATCCGCAAACTTGTAGGGAAGATTTTCCAAACTTTTCAGATTTGAATATTCTGGTAAGATGGAGCTTTGTGTATGTTGTTTTTTAAGGATGGATCGTTTTTTCTCGAGGGTGTTATTTTCTCCAGCTATGGGGGAAAGTTTCGATATCATATTGCAACTTCCAGTCCTAAAATCGTAATCTCTGCTTATATTTTCTTGTTGATCTACCATCCGGTATATGCTGTGCTGCTGCTTTTGTTGTTGATTTGTCTTGTCTGCTACATTAGTAATTATGTCTTCTGTCGACTCCTTTTTACCCGAGAATGTGCATTCCGGGGTCGATCCCGGGGAGGCGCTTATCGATAGAGGTGTTTCCTTATCTTCTTTCGTAAAAGCTCTTAATCGTTGCTGAAATGGAAGAAAATATGGAATTAAACTCCTGAAATTCGATTACAAGTGTCCCTTATTCTGTAAATTTTGGTCTACATGTACTGATGAAAGTACGCAAGTGTGGTGTATTTGAAATGGAATTGCAACCATAACAATTCATAGAATAGGAAATAGGGGCAATTATTCGTAAGTGAAACAAAATGGAAAACGTTTTTTATATGTAAGAAAGAATAGATAGTTATGAATTACACTTTTGGACCTACTTAGAGGTAAAATATTAACGAGAGAGTAGATGTTGCTCTTAAAGAAAGGAAAGTAAGTAATAAAATACTCTATGGGTATTTTTAAAAGCATCGTAGAGCTGACAAGAATAGAAAAATGGCAAATGATTCTTTGAAATGGAAAAAGGGAGTGAATTAAATTTTATATCTGAAGACAAGAAGACTATTTTGTCGCTTTTAAACAACAAAATCATCACCACACTAGAAACCAGCAGCATAGCAAACTCAAGGGACTGCCGCTCCACTTATTTACTTCATATTTTAAGTGTTCTAACTAAATATTTTAAATGCGATGCAAAAGAGGAAAGCTTGATTATTGTATTCTTTGTGAACGTGAATATGCATATCATGAGATGAAGCAAAAGACAGGGAGAAATGCTAAGTCTTCCTTCTTCTCATCATTGTAGAATGAGCACATAGTTTATGGTAAGAAAAGTGACGATACACGTACAAAGTAAATGTTTCTTGATATCTAATATTTATTCTGTGCTCATCGCGCGACTGACTACTAGGGGATAAGTCAGCGTTTTCATGATATAACCTAGTACTAGGCTAGATTAAATACCAAACAAGCAATTTACACAACAATAAAATCAAATAAATACAAACAAACAACACCAAAAGCAAATAACACAAACGTATACAAACCAGGATTCAAAAGAGCCATAAGAAGAAGAAAAGACGCTCTGCGATATCACATAGTTCAAAATATATGTGCCTGAAACCCGTTCTGACTACAAGGGAGAATCCGTAGCGACCCAACTCTTATTGCTACCAAGACAGATACGCGTATATGCGCCTAAATTACTTAGCATGAGAAATTCAAGAATAATGTGTCAAATAATTTGAGAAACAACGCAGACATCGCAGTAAAGTTTAGGGGATCGTTCCATCAATTAGCGGTGCATCTCGTGAGTGTGATCAATTCTAAAATGATAGAAAGTAACTTGAAGCTGTGGCATTGCGGCATTGTTCGGTGGGATCAAGCGAATATTTAGGAAAAAATGGCAACAGATTATTATTTCTCTTTAACCTTCTCCAATCTTCATTGCCAAGCAGATTGAGGGGCTGATCTAATTCCTGCCACTTAGTCAATGTGAAGAAGAGCGAAACGCTGGTCTGATCGCCCAGTCCTCGGGAAATCTTGGAAGCTCTCATCAACGTCTTCGTTCCCTGCCATTCATACATGTCCAGTAAACCACCGGATGATAGCCTTCACATCGTCCCACTTGGCAATAAAAGAAGAACCACAGATACCATGAATCAGGCAGGGAGTGTGGATAAAATATCACGTTGCTAAAATATAGTTATAGAAGAAGATATATAAAAATAAATTTTCTGAACTTTACCATTTGTAATTCTTCGGGTTTTAAAAAAATTCACAAAATTTAGATACTTCTATTTATTTCTGAACTTAACTATTTTGTTTTTTGATATTATCATCACTAACTCCAAAATTTAAAAGGGGATTTTTTTGAGTATTTGAATAATAATTTCATCTTAGTTTGGTTATGACATGTTTTTTTTATTAAAGTTATTTCTAATAATTCTTTTATATTGGTGCGATTCCCTGTGAGGAGGGGTTGCGAAGCTGCTTCTCTTGTTAATCTATAGAAACAAGACGAGACGAAACGAGATTCAAGAGATTCCTCCAAATTCTAGGGCCCAACTACCGTGTGTGGCCACGCGAAGGCACAACAGAAGTCTTGGTAACTGTAAGGGTGTGTACTGAGCGGGTAAGGCTTAGGCACTCGGCTTTCCTTTTCACCACAACGGCAGCCAATGGTAGAAGCTGCAAAGGGAGAAGGCAAGTAAAGCATGCATTTAAAACTAAAGTGCATTTCCACCGGTTGGTGGACACGCCCTGGCGCCTACCAACCACTACACCCCCACCCTGTTTTCTGGGTTCTGCCGTTTTAGGCAAAGACTAGAATAAGAATACCTCGAACACAAACCAGGATCGGGAGAACCTATATGCGAGCACCAAGAGACCGGTGTCTCGGCAGCTCACTGCAGCCGATGATGAAGCCTGGTCACTCCTGCCACCAGGGTCCTTCTCTCCTCGGTCAAGATATGGGTCCGAAAACTGCAAAAATTCCTACCCGTCCAAATCTAGTGCATATTGATACCCTCTCGGGACCATCTGTAATCATAGATCTCGATAGACATCCCAATACAACATATTAAATTCAGTTTTAGGATCCATCGAGGATGTTATATTCATGATGGCAAAGAGGTAATTCGCTTAGTAGTCACTAATGCATTTCATTGCTCTTCTTTAGATCCAGTATTATGCAAGTTTTGTAATAAGTTAGACTCGGGCGCACAGACAGGTGAATTCGAAATGCGTGCATATTTTTTGCCTTATTTTATGTATATACATGATCTGGCTAATCTTTGCCAAATAAAATGTCAGTTTATTCGCCCCTAAAATTTATTTATTGAAAGGACAAAGACCTTATCTTAAACCATAGAAGAGAGAGTACTTTCAGAAAGTCAAGTCAAATATCAGAGATGAATTTACCACCAGCAGTAACTCTGAATGGATAAATGAACCTCAATCCTCAGACATTACACCTCCGCCTCTTAAAGTTTTTTCACGCTGAGCAGCGTGAAAAAAATGTTGGAAGTGGTCTGGATTAGTATTCCCAGGCATTATTATAAATAACACTGGTTTGCGCTGTTTTCAAGGTATTGGACATTACATCTGATTTTAGGCCAGAAAAAATATCAACGAACAAATTATATCTGTGGTGAATGTGAAGTACCATTATGTGTTCACCCTTGTTTTAAAAAGTACCATACAGAAAAAGATTTATAGCCAATGTACATAATTGTTTCAATTGTGAATAAATACAGTTTTAATATATATTTTTTATCCTCGCTATAGAAATCATTTTAAATCTTAATTAGCTAATGGAAATATAAAAAATATGCACTTAAAAATGAAATTATGTAAGCTACTGATAGAATAGGGAAAGGAAGTAAATGTGAGGGAGGACAGTAAACCACAAATTCTTCTCTCAGCTGATACGCAATATTTTGGTGTGTTTCCACGCGTTCGAAAGTGTGGTTTATTTTTAAAAGCACTAAATTTCACTTTAAGATGAAATGCTTGATAAATTTTATTACAAAATATATTTGGAAGAATGCAAAGAGCTCTTAAATTTTCACAATATTATCAATATGACGGAAGAGCCTTAGACTCAGCATGCTGATTTTACTACGCAAGGTGACGAGGCGGCCAGTCTTTTGCCTTCGGTCTATGCCTCCAGTGCCTACGTTTGAATCTTCACTATTAGGTTTGACTTCGTCTTCATTTATTACGCAAAATTCAAAGGAAATAGATTATTTTTAAACAATTTATCGACGAAGAGTTGATAAATATAATTGTCACCAAACAAATGCCTATTGGATTAAAAACGTTTGTGTTGTGCAATTAATTATAAGAGTGGAATATTTCGTTCCAATAGAAAGAACATGCCTAAATTTTTCAAAAAGAAGAAGGGGGAGGGGGAATCGATGCCATGCAACAATATATTATGCGTAAAATTGTGTGTATAAGCGAAATATAAGGTTGCTTACAAATATTTCTTTTTTCTACGTTATAGAAAGCCTTTTAGATCTGTAATAAGTGAAGGGAAATATAGAAATAATGTCTATTTAGAAATAAAAATATGATTATGTAAGTAACTCATAAAATAAACAAAGAAAGAAAATTGGAGTGAGGTCAGTCAATCCCACGACATTCATTTCTCAGCTGTTAATTTTTATGCGCTGTCCACGCGTTCAAATGTGTGCCTTGATATTTTAATATTTTTCAAAAACAGTGAATTTAATTAGTAGAGGCTTTATATTAATTATTCATTAAGAATTTTAATTTAAAAAAATAGAAAGAGCCAGTTAAATTTTATAATAATATTACTATGACGGAATATTTCGTATTTGTCACGGATGTGAAGGAAAAAATTTGCTAAATTTCAAATTGCATTTGTATATGAAACGAGCGCATTTTCAAAATGCTAAACATATTTACATAATCACTGCAGTGTAAAAAATAAATAGGCGGAAAAAAGCAATAGTAAATAGTTATATTTAAAAAAATGAATATCTGCCGCACACAGCACGCCCATTGGAATTATCCTGGCAGCAGGCAAAGGGTTAAACTTAAATTTCTACCATCTCATAAGGAAAAGTTAAGAAGAGAGTCTTAAATATTAAGATATAAACGGATGCAAAGAGAGATAAGAGCCACATACATAATCTGGGTCTAACTTTGTTACAGGAAGAGTTGGAGGGAAATTTCACCCTCCTTGTCTGGTACGAACTGTGAGTCATATAGAGGGTTGTATGATGTCTTAATAAGACCAGAACTAGTGGAATTGTTTTTATTTCAAGGAAGAATGAACTCTGAAAATGATTCCAACTGGTTTTAACATGTTTTGGAGCCATTTATCGAGAAATGGTATCCCCAACAACAAATGAAGTTATATTTCTAGAGACAATAAAAGCCTAATGATACTCATCCAATCACACAAAAAAGGGAATTAGAAAATGGGACTCACTCCTATTGAGTGATCACCACAGAGTAAATAATTAAATCCAATAGAACACATGTTGCAAGTGATTGAAAAAATAGTAAAAGCTATTACAAGTACAAATAAAACTGAACTGTATGAAAAATGTCAAGCTAGAGTATAAGGGGCCCAAGTAGGTATTAAATTAATTAAAAGTAAATAAATATTATATATATATATATGTGTATACGGGATTCATTTACGATAATTGTCAAATTATATTATAACAAAGTCTGGTGACTAAAAGTCGCATGCTCTCACATTTTCTGATTTATGATCTTACGACCTTCAGAACTTTCAATAATTTCCGGACCATTCTTGGGAGGACCTTGGCAACTATATCTTTCCATAAAGAATGTAAAACAGCATGAGGGTTTCAAATTTCGTTAGAACCGACCAAATAGTTATGATGCTATTTCCACATAATTCCCCGGGTAATCTTGTGACGACTTCGGCAATTATATAATTCGAAAGAGTATGTAAAACAACATAATGGTTTCAAATTCCGTTATAATCTCCAGAATAGTTATGATGCTATGACCCCAAAAATATAATTCACGGGCTAACCTTAGAAGGACCATAGTACTTATATTATTCGAAAGAGAATGTAAAACAACATAATGGTTTGCAATTTCGTTAGAACTCTTGGAATAGTTATGAAGTTATTTCCAAATAATTCCTCGGGTAACCTTGGGATAACTTCGATAATTATATAATTCGAAAAGGAATGTAAAACAACATAAGGGTTTCAAATCTCGTTACATTTATAACGATATTTATTTAATAATTGTTTTACATTTAAGCTGAACTTAAAAGATGTTTGATTAAATTCTGATTTGAATAAGCATACCATTTTATTTAAATATATTATCAAAATGCACATATACCTTAATTATATAAGTTCTAAATTTCTTGATTAAACATGTTAAATATAAAATCTCGGAGAGGCCATTTACAGCAATGGTGATTAGGCAAAGTTTGGCAGGCATCAATATAATATGATGACCAATATAAACAAAGTTTCGTGCGTAAACTAAGTTATCAGCAGTTAATACTGTTAATGTTACAAATAATGCTACGTTATTTCAAGGTCTGATATCTCTAATTCTACTCTTCCTCTCTGGCTCCTGGCTCCTTTCGATCCCCGTATATTTCTCTGGATGCAGCGGAGTGGATGTTAAATTGTCCGGGTCTGCCCCTCTTCTTCCTATGGCCATCTGGGGATGGCCGAAGAGGGCAGGAGGCTTGGCAAAACTTTTACTGTCCCTCACCTCTTACCTTTCCTTTCATTTAATTTCGAAGTTCACAAATCACTCACTTTCAATTCTTTATACAACTTCCGCACTGAACTGATTGAGGATTCCTCCTATTTTTAATGGATAGTTGCCATCTTAACACCAGGAATCTCACTGCTAATTGCCGCTTACAAACCTTCGTATGGATAAAGGTCAACCTATGAGTAAGGTCGCCTAGAAAAGAGGAAAGTAAGACTTAAATTTTAAAAAAAGTACCAAGGAACCAAGAACATGAAGGAATAAAATTCGAAAGTCATGCACATATATTTAAGATAATGTCTACAACTACAGAGATGATCAATAAAATAGCTCCGAATGGACTATTAGAACATATGGAGCGATTTTTTTATTTTTTTTATTTAAGGGGCTATCTGGTGACTGCCGACTTAGGCCATATGGAGCGAGAGAAGCATATTAGTATTCAGATATACTTCAATTGCTACCAAATGGAGGACAATATTACAAAGAAATTTCCACAGAAAAAGCAGATATGTTCTGAATGCAGCAAAATGGGACATAACTGAACAGAAAAGTATTAATTGCAGAGAGTCACACAGAACCATGGCAATGACGTGTCACAAAGGCGAACGAAGAAAAGAACAACAACAGTAAATAAAAACGGCACCCATGCAGAGATTGTGAAAGCCACTCGATGAAAGTACTGACTGATGTCATCTTATACGCTCACGTCCTGACTATTGGCATCCCAGGACGTTCAATTCAACTTTAAACGACATGCTTGAGAGGAACAATATGAAGAAGATGAGGTTTCAAGAGAAGCCTCCATCTTCAAAAATACAGAATTTGAGGTCGCTCCTGAAAAAAGCAACCATGATTAAAAACACCGAAAAAGGAGCAAACATGGATACAACTGAGGAAAATGCAAAAATAAATGCTACAGAATAAGTTATGAAAAAGGGGCAACGATGATGATTGCGAGATGTAAGATATGCTCATGCAGGACAAAATCAGGGTTTACTCTGGAGACTGCATGACTTTCAATCACGATACTTTTAATGTTGTTCACGGAGTAAAATTTGAAGGTGATACAGATACTTGCAGACAAAAGACTCGGTAGACAGAATTCAGCAAATTAAAAGAAAAGAATGGATCTGGACAACATCAACTCTTGCAATAATTTTCGGGGAAATTGATCCAGAGATAAATTTAATATCTCAACATGGAGTAAACCAAAATATGTAGTATAGCAATGGAGTTTTTTAATTATACCTTTACTAACGCCAATCCCAACATAAAGCGTAGGATGCGGAGGGGTGGGGAAACAACAATCAGAAAAGACATAGTTTATAAAAAGATCGATGGCTGAGATCAAGTCTACTTAGCTTTTAGAATTAAAAAAAGATATCATCAATAATAATAGCCAATGGATACCAACCACTGAGACGTAATTTCATTCCCATGGATAATACGATGACCATCTTCAGCACGGTACTCCCAACAATAATCATTGGATATCTGAATGTAAGGTGAAGAGCGAATAAATATCGAGAGAGAAGTCGAAGTGGCTAAATGTTTGACATATTGATGGAAAGGAACATATTAAACTGAATTGTCTCAGACGTTTAGGAGCCCCTACATGACATATAATATCATATTTCAGTCTGTCAACCTAGTAAATCAGAAACCGATACAGGTAAGGGTTTTGAAAAGAAAGAGCTATAATAAAGTTAAAGTTTGTTGGTTTCAGTTCTCTTATCAAACTGCTATGTTGCCTCTTATCAAGCGGACGTCAGCTACGACAAGCCTCCACCGTGATGCCCAGTCAAGGCGGTAACCTCTCTAGTAAATATTGTCTGCTGAAAAAGAGTTCGGACTGAGATTCGAACTGCCAACCCATGGATTGCTGGGCAAGCAGGCTAACCACTATACTAGAGATGAATAAAAGATGATCTTAGAAAATTCCTTCCACCTGAGCTTACTAAAGCAAACCTAAAGGAAATTAATGGAGAGATTGAGAATATAGTCACCTAGAATTTATGCAGAGAACAAAAATGTACCAAAAATAAGACAGCACGCCCACTCAAACAAGATGGAGAGAAGAGATGAGGAATAAGAACCTGCAACTCATGAGTTACTACGACCAAATCTCAATTTTTGTTCAAAACTGAGAAAGACAAACTGCATTTAGAAGAAAGGAAGAATTATTGCATCTCATAGAAGAACATAGATTATGGCCCCAAGGAAAATTAGAGACTAATAAACCATATTAAGGAAAGGAATCGGAGACGAATAAGGAGAAAAAATTAGACGACAGACCCATCGAGCGAAATTGACATTGATACCACTGCAAGTAAGCGTTTTCCATAACACTGAAAGAAAATTAAGTTTTCAATCCAGCAACATAAGAAATGGTTCACGAAAATCTCCGTAAAACAAGTCGTAGAATAATAAGGGGAAGAAAATCAGAGACCACGAGCCACAATAAACATTGAAGAACTAAAGAGCGCTATGAGTTTATTCAAACAAAAATCGACCGGCCCTTCGGGAATCGCAATATTCACACTCAACAAGACACTGGACATCATCATTCAATCGATCAAAATCATATTTAATGCGTGCCTCAACACTGAATATATCATCGACGACTACAAACTAGGCAAAATTATCTTCATCCCTAAACGAGGCAAGCAACCGGATCTCCTCACCAGCAATAGACATATATTACTTCTAAAATTAACCGGAAAAGTGTTTGAAAATTCCTCAACCAGTAAATTGTAGAATATGTGATAGAAAGTAATCTCTACAATGAATGCTAATTTAGATTCCATAAAGGAAGAGACATCTTAATGGTACTTGGCATCATCAGAGAGATGATTGCGAAGGCTAAAGCAAAGAAAAATACATCGATTTGAAAATAAGCCTTTGGTAAAGTCTGGGTCAAAGGCAGGCAATACTAGACCTTGGATTACAAATGAAAAATAATGTAGAAAGAATTCTCTTACTATATGACAAATAGAAAAACGTAGGTGGTGTTTAATAATTTAAAATGACACTCCCTTCCCTTTTCCTCTTCCCTATCTCCCTTCCCCCTATCTATATGTCCCTTCTCCCTCTCCCCCTTCACTCTCACACTGTCCCTCTTGTAAAAGGATATCTAAAACAAGAGAAAATTCTTTCCTCCCTTTTCACCCTCTTTTTACCCCTATCTAAACACTATTCCCTAATAACTCCCACCCTCTTCCTCAATCTTTGCCCCCATCTGCCTCTTCCCCCTATAAAAGGAACATCAAAATCAAGAGAAATTTTTTTAACATATTCTTTTCTTAAAATATAAATTTATAGATAAGACGTTGTATCTGTTACTATGGTCACAAGGTTGTTCGCTCATAACTAACGCAGTCACGTGTAAGCGTAAGCTGCCGAGCATTCGCGGTGCAATATTTACTCATTTTAAGTATATTATATGATGGGGAAAATGCGCAACGCTCATGAATCTGCCATAAATCTAAAAATAATAATAATCAGTAAGTGTATCATCTTTCCTTATCTCCTATAAGTTATTGAGAAAAGATATATATATATATATATATATATATATATATATATATATATATATATATATATATATAGCGATGGATTCACCATTCTCCTTTAAGGGGGAAATCATCTAAGATTTTTAAAACTGGGAGTAAAACAAAAAAGTATAACATATATCCCCTTTAATAGTAGATGTTTATACTTATATATTATTTTTTTCAAGTCAGTACCATCTCAGAAACCTTTCAGTGGCAATCGCTTTAGCATCTTTATTTCATCAATATATACGTTTCCCTCACCACCGAAATCACTATCCAAAAATGTAAATGTCCATTGCTTTACCTGTCATACTTCCCTTTTTCTTTCAGGACTAACGCTTGGAAGAGAAAGAATTTTGTTTTAAGAGCCAGCTGAAGGTATGGTTGCCCATAGAAAAATCAATTCGATTAACATCTTTAAGCGAGATCCTCTACTCCCCATTAATCGAAGTTCAGGCTAAAAGACATTTTCCGAACCAGGTTTGAAAAATCCGTCGACTTCACGTCGAAATCATGAGGGTGGCGACTACCTTGGTTACGCTTCGAGTGAACGGGACACAAAACGGTTGGTGCTCAAGATGATTTCAGGTGATTTAACTGTGAGCTTTAAGCATAGTGTCTCTTGGTATTTAAGACTGTTGCACATATTGGTAACGAGATCAGAGCAGTGAACACTTTGGGAGGTGTCCTCTCTTTTACTAAGTATATTAACTGTTCAAATTTCGTGTATATAAGACTTTTTGTATACCAATTTGTGATCATTGTGCTAATAGATTATATTTTGCATTATTCTTCTATACTCCTCTCCTTCCCTCTGCCACATCCAGCCGAAAGTTCATATTGAAGAAAGAAGGTAAGCCAACCGAAATCATGAGGGTGGCGACTACCTTGGTTACGCTTAGAGTGAACGGGACACAAAACGGACGGTTCTCAAGAGGATCTCAGGTGATTTAACTGTAAGCTTCTATTGAAGTCATAGACAGGCTTAGTTTTATCCCATAGTCTAATTCCCAATCACTAGAG
The DNA here is from genome assembly GCA_963969495.1 of Ceratothoa steindachneri. NCBI lineage: Eukaryota > Metazoa > Arthropoda > Malacostraca > Isopoda > Cymothoidae > Ceratothoa > Ceratothoa steindachneri. The sequence continues at coordinate 74,060,033 of OZ018332.1, forward strand.
ATGGATTCAATGAACAAGCATAACCACACATAACTTTATTTAAGATTTAACAATCAAACATTTAGTAGCTTCTGATGATTCTATCCCCTGTGCAATTTACCCGCCATTCATTACCTAGTTACCCAGCTTAACTCATCCGTGTCACTTTTATTCTAGGCACACCCACTACATCTAATATATCAATTCACCCTCTCCTCCCCGCGAAACATAATCTCTTCACTCTTTCTTGCATTTACTTTTAGATTTTCCCTCAAACGCTTGAATAAACAATTGCACATTACTCTAGGAGAGGGACAACTCCGAACTCAAACCCGGGCAGGTGGAGCTCGAAGTCTTGGTTGACAATCCGCCTAGGAGAGGGATAACTCTGAATCCAAACCCTCCACTGTCTTGTGGATAGACACTTCAGTCAAAGGCTAAGGGACCTCCCTGACAGAAAGGTGTTCTCATGCATTGGATTGTGCCATAGCCTCTGTACCATGGTCTTCCACTCTCTTGTGTTTGAGATCCCTGCCTAAGGGTACATTTAGGCATACTTTCCTATTTTTCATTCCTCCTCTTGTTTTACTCAAATGGTGTGTAGGGCAGGCTTAATAGATGAGCAAAGAGGCTCTGATGGCTTTTCAAGAGGTTGCCTTGGTCTATTCTTTTCTTTTCTCTTTTCTTTATTCTTTTTCATTCCAAAGTCATCATTACTGTCCTCCCTCAGTTGTTGTGGCGTCCTGAAGGGAATTTTGCCTTGCATGATGTGTCGGCTCCATCATGTTGACCAGTTTTTTTCCGACATATAATATTCAGTTAATGAAAGTTTTGCTATTGAATAATTTTGTACAAATTGTTGTTGTTGTTGTTGTACAAATTGTTATTTTTGTTGAAGATCTTGTTGCTAATATTATTTTTTTAATATCGATTTTAATTTTATCAGGAGATATTGAGCTCAACCCTGGACCTGGTCATCCTCGTCAGATAAAATGTCGTCTACTCTATATTAATATTAGGGGCCTACATGCCAATATTAAAGACTTGACTGCTTCATCCAAGTCTCATGACATTTTACTCTGTTCAGAGACCCTGGTTTCAAATATGAGGCATGTCTCTGAACTACTTATACCAGGCTTCAAAAAACCAATTTTACTTAGGCGTGATGCCATTCCTAGGGCTAGAGGAATGGCAGTTTATATCAGGAATGGTTACTCTGCTTCAAAGACCTCCTATGCTTGTTCTTGCCATGAGATGCAAGTTATGAAAGTATGTGGTAAGCAAAATAATTTTTATCTTTTTTCTGTCTATCGCAATCCAGACTTAGATGATACTATTTTTGATTGTCTGCTCCTTGCCATGGCCAAGGTACAGGAAAATGACCGGAAAGCCTGCTTTGTATTTATGGGAGACCTCAATGCTCATCATAGGCAATGGCTGTCTTCTGTCTCCCCTACTGACTGTCATGGTATCAGGGCTTATGATTTTGCGTGTGAGTCGGGTTGTGAGCAAGTCATTAGGGAGCCTACCCATTCATCTGGGAACTGCCTTGACTTGGTTTTCACTGATTCCCCTGGAGTCGTTACAAGTGCTGTTGATCCTCCTGTGGGAACTTCTGACCACTGTGCAATTTCTATAACTATCTGTATTGAGCAATCTATTCCTAATATAGCTCATACAAGCAAAGTATTCATCAAATCTCAAGTAGACTGGTGCAATATATTAAATGATATCTCCCGGATCAACTGGCCACTAATATATAAGGAGGTTGAAGCAGTTCGTATTTTGAATGATAAAATTGTTTCAATTATTGATAGACATGTTCCATTCCGTATGATCAGATATCGCACTAAGGACAAAGCCTGGTTTAATGATGACTGTAAGAGGGCTCATATGCAGAAACAAGAAGCCTACAACCTGTGGAAGGGGAGTAGATCTGCCTTTCTATGGGATAATTATGTGCACTACAGAACAGCAGCTCAGAGGGTATATAATAATGCTGAAGTTGAATTCAATACTACCACAAAGGTAACTCTTCAGCGCACAGCAAATTCCCACAAATTCTGGACCACTCTCAAGTCTGCTCTTTTTGGGAATGATTCATCTATGCCACCCCTTCTTAAACCTGATGGTTCCATTATCCATAGTCCTGAAGAAAAGGCAACACTGTTGGCTGATGTTTTTGATAATAAACAAAGTAATGAGAATCTAACTCTACCTGACACTTGTTTCCCTGAACCAAGGTTAAACAAGATTGCTTTCCGTTCAAGTGAAGTAAAACAGTTACTTCTTGATCTGGATGCTTATGGTGGTACTGACCCAAATGGTATATTCCCTTTATTCTTTAAGAAAACTGCAGAGTATTTGGCTCCCAAGCTTTCCGTTATTCTTCGGAAGCTGGCGAGGAGTGGTAGTTTTTGCGAATGTTGGAGAATTGGTAACATCACTCCACTATGTAAAAGTGCAAGTGGTAGTTTTAACCCTACTGAATATAGGCCCATTTCTATAACTCCTGTTCTATCTAAGATTTTTGAACGTTTACTAGCTAAACGTTTAAGTACATTTGCCGAGCTTAATCGTCTGTTTCCCTTTTTACAGTTTGGATTTCGTAAGGGTCTGAGCACTTGTGATGCACTTCTCACAGTCTCCACCATTGTCCAAAAATCATTAGACTCTGGTCAAGAAGTTCGCTTAGTTGGCCTGGATTTCAGTGCCGCATTTGACCGTGTCAATCATAAGGCCCTGATATTTAAGTTGAAGCAGTTGGGAGTAGGTGGTGTATTTTTAAATATTATTGAACAATTTTTAACAAATCGACATCAAAAGGTTTATGTTGACAATAATTTTAGTGATGAGAGAGAGGTGCTATCTGGTGTACCACAAGGCAGTGTTCTTGGTCCTCTACTGTTTATATTATATACCCATGATATGTGGTTTGGACTGGAAAATAGACTTATAGCCTATGCTGATGATGCTACTCTAATAGCCCCAGTCCCATCTCCTGAGTTGAGAGCATCGGTTGCAGAGTCTTTAAATAGAGATCTGGCTAAGATAAATGTTTGGTGCACTTCATGGGGCATGAAGTTAAATGCAAAGAAAACCCAGAGTATGATTGTTAGCAGATCCAGAACACTAGATCCTCCCCATCCAGATCTTTTAATAAATAACATTCCCATCTCCATATGTGATTCTTTTAAGTTGCTTGGAGTTATGCTTGACTTTAGGTTTACTTTTGAGAATCACATTCGATCTATTTCCTCCTCTATTGCTCAAAAAATTGGCATTTTGAGGAAATCTTACAAAGTATTTGGAGAGCAGACTGTTCTTAAAAATTGTTTTAATGCTTTTATTCTTCCGTGTTTTGAATATTGCGCCCCTGTTTGGAGTTCGGCAGCCAACTCTTATCTTAATTTATTAGATAAAAATTTGAGAGCAATAAAATTTTTAATTCCTGACCTCAAAGTTGATCTGTGGCACAGGCGAGCAATAAGCTCCTTATGCATCTTATATAAAATTTTTAACAATGCAGATCATCCACTGCATCACGATCTGCCCAATTTATATGCCCCTCAACGAGTTACCAGAGGTGTACTAAATGCCAATAGTAGGGCCTTTACGCCTATGAGATTCAACACAACACAGTTTTCAAGAAGTTTCATTCCTAACACAACTAAACTGTGGAATGAACTTCCTAGTGTTGTTGTTGAGTCCTTGGAACTTCAGAAATTTAAAGTGGGTGCTAATACATTTTTAATTAACAGAAACTTATAACTTTAATATTTTATTCATTATCCACACATATATAATATTATAATATTTTTAACATTATAGCATTTAATTTTTTTTTTTTTTTTAATTTTCTATTTATTTATTATGTTTTTCTTAATCTTTGTTTCGTTTTTTCCATACCAGGTTTCTTTCCCCGCTGGGGCCCTTGGGCTTATAGCTATTTGCTCTTCCAGTTGGGGTTGTGGCTTGGAACTTTAATAATAATAATAATAATATCGTACGGTTAGCAACTAACAGCTAAGCATCTGTATACAGTAATAAAGACAACAACCATAAGTACCTTTTAATTTTTTCACCAACCCTTCCCACTTTCAGAAATAATTTCCGGTTCCTTTCCTGATGATCATTTACCTTAATTCCGAAAGCTTTACTTGCTTTTTATTTTTTACTCTGATTAATTATATCTTTACTTCTCATTTGCCTCCAATTGTAAGAAAATTTCTCCATTTCGTTTCTATCCTCATTTTTTACTTTGAGTGATGAAAGTTCTGTAATTACATACGAGGGGCGGTCAATAAGTTTTGCGAATCGGTAGGGCAAAACAGAGGAAGGGAGATGGCTGTTTGTGGGGATGTTAGGACAACTTATGACTAGTCAATACCTCCAGCCGTCTATTTAAGATGCAGTAGCTGATCGCAGATCGTCAGTCACAAATTTCTCAACAATGGAGAAGGTTGAGCACCACGCAATGATCATATTTTTGACCAAGAAAGGCAAAATGCAAAAGAGATCCATGAACGCATGGTTGCAGTGTACAGCGACACCACCCCTTTCTCTGCAACCATAGCTCGCTGCAATAGGGAGTTCCGCCATGGTCGTGAGTCCCTTGAAGATGAACCCTGTCCACGACGCCCGTCAGACGTGACCAACGAGAACAATGTTGCCCGTGTGGAGAGGATGATCCTCGAAAATCGACGGGTGAAGGTCAGAGAAATCGAGCGAGAACTTGGAATATCACATGGAAGTGTTATCAACATCATCCACGACAATTTGGCCATGACCAAGGTCTATGCCCGTTGGGTCCCAGGAAACCCCACGCCCCATGATCGACTTCAACGTCGTCAAAGATCGGAAGAACTGCTGCTCCTGTACAACCAAGACCTGGCGGGATCCGAGTCACGCATATTGACAGGTGATGAAACGTCGGTCCATCACTGGGATCCCGAGACCAAGCTCGAAAGCTTGACCCAGAAGCACAGGGGTTCTCCGACCCCCATCAAGTTCCGGACTCAACCCTCAGCCGGAAAGATCATGGCCACCATCTTCTGGGATTCTGAGGGAGTTTTGATGGTGAGCTATACGCCTCGTGGAAGGACCATCACAGGCCAATCTTACGCCAAAGAACTGGCTGGGTTGAAGAAATGCATCCGTCAGAAGCGGCGCTGCAAGTTGACACGCGGTGTCATGCTTCTCCATGACAATGCCTCTGTCCACAAGGCCAGAGTTGCAAAAGCTTCCCTGCATGAATGCGGATTCTAGGAGCTCAACCATCTCCCCTACAGTCCAGATCTGGCCCCTAACGACTACTTTTTATCCCCTAATTCTCATAAAAACGAATTTTTTCCCAACCATTATATCATGCAGCAATATCATCGCTCAAAAGTAAAGCCACCCTGTCCTCCCTTCTACTACCACGTATCCAACTACAGAGACCTTCAATTTCTCACCCCATACTCTCATCTTTCCAGCTCATGATTGACTCCATATCCTGAATCTATACTATCTCCTTTCAAAATCATACGCTACCTCTGTCCTATTTCTCTCATTACTTAAACTACCACATTGCCTATAGTCCCTCGATTTTCAAATTGCCGCCGATTATTGCAGCAAAAACAAAATTCATGGAGGCCGCTTCCAAGGCCAGCAAACTATATCTTGGTTTAGTTCCTTGTAAAGAGGCCGGAAGCCGCTGCCGGTATTTTATGCCAAATATAGAGGTCAAGTGCATTTGTTTTAATCTATTTCGCTTGGTGTTGGCAATTTGAGTAATCAGTCAGTCAAATATGATATTCCAGCCTTAGATTCCACCTCTAGTGAAGTCTCCCTAATGAAATAATCAAGATATTGTATCAGATTCAATAGGCATGTAGCGGAATCAAACACTTAAAAACCTAAGTGGTCTCTTATACAATACATATATTTATATCTACATATATCAGTGTGACTATTTTTCTTTTTGGTTTAGCACGTATTTTATTTTGTTGTGTCAGTTACGCGAGGAATGGCAAGGAATTTAAAAACTCATATTTTCATTGCATGCTTTATGCTTTTCCTAGATACTACAATACAACACGGCCAATGGATAACATACTATATTTATATCCTGAGGAAACTAGTTATCGCAAATGTAAGACGAGGTTTAGTATGATTTAGGAAAGTGAGATTTATTTCACTCTATGAACATTATGTGGTTCTTTTTCATGCAGCCCTATGAAGAATTTGGGAAAATGCCTGAAAAGAGAAATATGGACATGACTTCCGTAATGTCATTCTGGCAAGAGGGATTTGAAACAAATGATATTTATTTGATTAATAACTACTTTACATTATTTTTCATGCAAAGTTATCTTTAAGAGTTAAAACCCCAAATTCATTTTCAGACAGTCTAGTAATAGTCATTCCATAACTTCATTCCATTCAATAAAGTGCGAACTAAAATTGACCAAATGCAATATACCAAATGAGTAAATCGTGAATTTGTCTAAATCTTTTAAATAAATAAAATTTAAAGCAAATACAAGGAAATAATTGGGAAAAAGTTTGACACATCTGGAAATTGTGAAAGGGAGGTAGTGTAAACCGAATGGTCAGTCTACTAACTACTGGAATTATTGAAATAGTGCAAAGGGTAGCAAGTGGAATTATAGTGTATGACTGACTTTTTTATACTGGCTGTTTCTAACATGGGAAGGTGGGGTAAAACCTCCTCCCAGTATTTATCCGAGGGTGGACCGTCTGGTGTTTAAGGCTTTCCGTTTATCTTCGTTAGAGTGGCCGTGTATCATCCTAAATGAATTTACTAGTGCTGCAACTCCTATTTTTTTCCTTTATTCGCCTCTTTGCTTTTTTTCCAATTTTTATCCTCTTTATTGAGCTGTGATCAAATATCGGGCTATTCGTAGTCAACTGTCTACTTATGAGCATTGGCAACACTACCTACATCTGAATGCTGCGATATTAATTTGTTTCCATGGTAAATTCTTAATCCTTGTGGGTTTTTTTTTTATTTCAGTTTAACCCATGTTGTTGTCAGTGATTGTCACGGCTGGTGGACAGAAAAATTCATGACTCATTATCAAAGTTCGCTTAGCGTCAGCGTCTGTAATAGAAACAGCCGAACTCCTTATTGTGTCAAGAACAACAGTGTCCACGTTTATAAGAGCATAAGCAAAAGTAGGTAAGCCATTATTTGAAAACAGCAACACTGGGCAAGACTAAAGGTAAATGGCAGTGATAGTCGGACACTAACAAAGAATGTGGCCCAAGAACAAAAACCTACTGCAGTCCATATGACACCAGAACTTTCAATGACATTGTTTTGATAAAAATACTCATGGAATGGCACCAATTCTTATGCAACTGATAACGGAAACCAACGTTACATTGTGAAAGAAATGGTATAACGATCATGAAACCTTGTGGATTTGAATGGAAGGCTGGAATAATTGAGAATGGTCAGTCAAGTGATTATTTAAATTATTTACTCTGGATAACAGCAAAGAAAGCCTCCAAACTAACCTAAATGTTTTGGCGGTTATAGCCTTGTTTTCAGCTATTCCCATCACTATCATAAATTTCTGGTTACTGAAAACAAGTATCGATACATTCTCAATAATGAAATTCTTACTATAATTCGCATACTGGAGACAGACACTAACATATTTCAAGATGATAAAGTGCACTTGTTTTGAGGAGCATCAGATTGTAATCAAACATCTCCAGCAGCCAGCACAGTCACCTAATATAAACATCATCGATCCGTTATGAGTAGATGGCACAACAATTCACTGAAAATCATGTGAGGGTTGCATGATTATATTCCTTGAAGGATTGCAACTCAATAAATTTAGAAAATTCAACTTAGAGTGCCGCGATCTTTGGTTAAATATTGAGTCATTTGGCGAATGCTCAGCTTAATGTAGGTAACGCAGAAAAAAATAAGTCAAGACAAACCTAATTTGGTAGCTTAACTGATTGAAAAGTTTGCGATTATAATCAAGCTAGTTGATCATGGCGACCATCTCCCGCCGTGAATATCTGCTAAGAAAATTTCAAACAAATCTTGGAATTGGTTTTAATTGGTAAGGAAATGAATTTTACAGTAAATTCCAGGGTAAAACTATGTAAAATTTGCTTGACAATGTCAAACATATAGATTTGTGATTCCATTTAAGAATAGTTTGAAATTGGTCAGATGTTATAAAATATGAAGAATGTCTCATATATGTCCATTAATCACTAGAGTATTACACTGAAAGAAACGCCGTGTACTTTTTATGTTCACATTTGGCATCATGGATTTGAGATTAACATGGTAATAAGTAAAGGTAAAAATTTAATGATGATTTTAACGACTAAACATTAAAAAATAATAAAAATTAAAAAATTAAAGTGGACGAAAATGGCTTGCTATTATTTAGAATTTTTTTATCGATTTGATCATAGAGACGAAAAGAACATTTAGAACTCGTTTAAAATAGAGTGACCAGTTAGGCTTCAATAGTGTAGCCAAATGAGGCCACTACCTTTTTTACACACTACCAAAATGTAGGGCAATTTTAAAATCATGCCTGATTTTTATATAATTTGAATAATTTACTTCTTTTAATTTCATAAAATACCTCAGATTCCATTTTGACAATATTTTTAAAAAACAAACTAGTAGAAACTTTTTGTCGTAAACTGCCTTAGATTAGGTTAAAGAAAACTACATGATGTAATACCCTATGTCGCGGTATAGCCGACTATAAAATACATTATCTATTATTAGTATTAAGAGGGAGAACTCAGGATATTAAAGCGAGCCATCCAAAGAATGAACGCTACGTTGATGCGCAAATTATAAAGGTCAGGTTGAGACGTGGGGTCAATTTACTTAACTAATCAGGTCGAGTTCGTGTTGGCGAGATTTAAATAACGAGGCCGAGAGTGACGTTCAGGTTAATTTAAGATAAACATAAAAAAATATAAATTTTATTTACAAATACGAATGATCAAAAATGATATAAAGGGAAATTAATGATTGGCTAATGATTTAGCGTTACCGGAGGGGAAATCTAAATTCAATTAATTAGTTTAGAGCTACCTGCCCAGATCAAAATGGGCTCAGGAGGTAAAAGGAGAAAAGGGGCTTGCGGGTCAGAGGGCAAAGGCGACTTCACATGAAACTTGATTGAAAAGCAAGGGCTTGGCGAGACGATCTTGTCGGCGTCTTCAAAGGAGGAGTCCTCGTCAAGAGAAGAGTAAAAAGGAAGGGTATGGTGGGCACCTTACTTCCAGCACTGCTCTTCCCATGCGGGAAATAGGCTTAAATATGGAGTCTAACCAAGCGAAAGATGGAGAATAACCCCAATTTTGGGGAATTCCCAGGGGGCAGCTCGAGGCACCAACTGTCGGCAACAAACAGTTATTTTACCTCCGAGCTCGCGGACGATGGTCTACACACTCGCTTGGATGGTACGATGGGGGAAGGCCGCATCTGAGCTTGCCTTGTCATGTGACTCCTCGGGAACATGGGGTGTCTTTCTACCAACGTGGCTTCCTGCAACGGGATAAGTGTTGCGAAGCAGGGGAAAAAAAGGGTATTCTTCTACACCCCTCCATTCTATTTCCAAGCAAAGAAAAAAAAGGGACATCCCAAATAGACGGGGATTATAAAAAGGTCGAAGGGAAACTTGACCTTTAAACAGGTGTACACATCTGTATATATATATATATATATATATATATATATATAAGAGGGAATATAAATACAAGGTGATTACACTAATCATATATTGGCCAGACGTTTTGGACCTTTACTAGGACCATCTTCAGCGACTCTGTCGACTAATGAGAAGGGAAAGGAACATTAACGATCACATTTAAAATAATGCATTAAATAATGGCTAAAAAAGCGGATGAAGACAAGTTAAAATAATAAAATTAACAATTATTAAGATTAAAGTGAAAACACTAATAACAATATATAGAATTAATTAATACTACCCAGTGTTATTTTTAAAAAAATAATAGAAAGAAGTAAAGTTATAACATAAACTGACTTGAATATCACATATTAAAATTAACTGGAGCAAACAATAAAATAACCTATTATATTAAATTATAAAAAAAACCCCGAAAATAAATTAGAATGAATCAAACAAAGTGACTAAGCTTTATCGTGGTAGTTGAGAAATCAACTAATTAAAGATATAAAAAATACTAACGAGATTTGTTCGGTTGGTCGGTTGGCTAGTTAATCTATTGAAGTGTTGGGGGACTGCTTTAAGAAAATGGGTGACATAATCTAGGAGGGTAAAGACGTACATGTGTCCTTAACTGGACGGGGGTGAATGGGGTCAATAAGGCCAATGGCCACTCGGGAAAATCGGGCTTTGCTGGAGATGGACTGGCTTGACGCGCCCTTTAGTAGATGTCTTTTGACTGACATCACACGATTTGCATTAATCTGCTATATCGTTGGCCGCACCTGGCCAAAAGAAATTCTTAAAAACCTCCTGGGAGGTTTTGTTATGACTGAAGTGTCCGGAGAAGAGGTAATCATGCGCTAGCCTAAGAACTTAGGGGACATATGCATGGGGAACACATAAGGACTGGGATATGAGGTCAGTGCCTTTATAACAGGAGTGGTACAGAAGATCATCCCTTACGACGTAAGATACCTTCTTTTCTCGCCGAGTGGAATCTTTTGCCTGATTCCGTGCTTTCTCCCAAAGAGGTAGGATAGTTGCGCACCCCTTCTGGGCGTGAGAAAAATCTTCGCTTCAGAGAACGTCAAAATCCGGATCGAGGGGGGTTTTCAAGGGAACGGGAGCCTGGGCTTCTTTATCAGCCTGAGTCCACATAATAGCGGGCTTTGCCACGGAGTCTCGTGTGACTTGTCGGCTCTGACCAATGATAAACGAGCAGAACTTGATTGGGGCCAATTCCCAGGCGGAAAAAAGGCTTAAATATTCAGTCTCCCCAAGCGGGAGATGGGAAAAAAACTCCACATTTGAGAATTCCCAGGGGGCAGTTCGAGGCGCCAACTGTCGGCGACTAACATTTCTTATACCTCCTCTCTCTATCTCCCCGGGGGAAACTGCTGGAATTTCCGACCGCGTGGGGCATGGTCTCCACACTTACTTGAAGGGTTCTGAGCTTGCTTTGTCATGTGACTCGGACACGTGGGGTCTGTCTACACACTTGGTTTCCTGCAACGTGATAAGCGATGCGAAGCAGGGGAAAAAAGGGGTATCCTTTTACACCATAAATTTTTTATTCATTTCTATTACCACAGAATTGCTTTAGCGATTGTTTATTTAGGCTAAGCATTCATCTCGACCACAAGTTAGTGTGAATTCAACGTCATCTTACCTTAATGGAGAAGAGTCCAGCAAAAAAAAACAGCAAAATGACAGCAAAGCTACCAGACAGAGCTCCCGCGATTGATGGTGCTTCCATCCCGAAAAGCAGAAATGGTGGAGATGTATTGCCTGCAGAGACGGAGAAATGTATTTTTGAAGTCGGGAGCAGTTTACAACACTTTAGAATATGAAAGAAAATTAGTCTTCTTAAAAGATAATAGACATCAAAGGAAAAGAAAACCACATGTAATTTATTGCCACATCTCCCCTCATTTTATATCTTCTCTCTTCAATAAAAACACTTAATTGGGATTGAAAAGGAAACCAGTTTAATAAACAAGTCAGCGCTAGAACGAGAACACAAGTCAAATTTAGGATGAGAATTCAGGTCAACGCTTGAAAGAGAACCACACCGTCTATATAATAATCCTCCAAGCAATTTAATGAATGAGTGAATGAATGATGTGCATAGAAAGGACAGAGAGGGATCACTGTGTAACACAGGCGAACAGGCAGTCGTAGAGGAAAAGGGTGTGAAAATAACTTGAGAGGTAAAAGGAAGAGTTGATAGGTCGGTGGCTATACACCGATGCGTGGTGTTAGTCTCGGACCGTTGGTTTCGTGGTTTTATGAGACTGGACGACGGTTGAAGGCAGGTCAGGAGGGCGAGGCTGTCTGCTCAGTCGGAAACGCATTTATTCATGATGCCTTTTGGTTGTGCAAATAACGGTATGAGTAGCGGGTGGTCATGGGCCGCGGGGTATTGCGGTGCCATCGCATACCTTCTTACATGTAGTGCAGTGTATAAGGAGTCTCTGGCGAGTTTCCCGAGTTGTTTTGTGAGTCTGATGTGAGCGTATTTGTTGAGGGGTGCTAACTTGTTGTTGTCGTGTAGTGTGGACATTCTCGCGTAGAAGGGAGGGTGGCAAGCGCGCTTCAGAGCAGAGTTCTAAATGCGCTGAGCCTTCTGCTGCCACGGGGCACTTGCAGCTACGAGTGGCAGTAGGGCGTGCGCGAGGAGAGGTCACACGAGTGTTTTATATAGGTGTAACTGAAGTTTTTTGCCCGCGGGGTAGAACCTGTGCAGCATTATGTTTGTACGTGCGTCTTAGCTTGTGTTATGTTCTGGTGTATATTGAACCACAGGGTCTTGTATAAAGTTACCCCAAGGATTTTTGTGTGTAGTCGGACCTTGTTAGGTTTAGATGGTTCATGCTGCTGTGTGTGAGAAGATTTGGAGGTTATGCATGAAGTGATCTCTTGCGCCAAAGAGTGTCATCTGTGTCTTCTGAGGATTCGTGGCAATCAGTCATTTATCTTCATATTCTGTCTTTGCGTCTAATATTATTTGTGCGTGGAGCGCGATCTCGTCTGGTCCACGGCCGCTGACGGAAATGGTCTCGTCATCGGCGTAGGACACTGTTCAGTGAAGCAGTGCAAGAGAAGCCTTCTGGTGTAGAGAAGTAAGTCCGTTTGGTTGGCGAATTTTCAACAGAGTCCCTCGTGCCACACCTTATCAAAGGTCTTCTCGACGTCCTTGCTGATGGAGAGTGTCTTTTGATGTACCTGGCGTTTTTTTCTGTATTCTGTCGTGAACGATAGTCACAGCCGCTTGAGTGGACCGGCCCCTCCTGAACTCATTTTGGTGCGAGTAGAACCAGTCTCTCTCTTCTAGGTAGTCCCGTAGGCGGCAGTTGATCATACCTTCGAGTATTTTGCCTAGGTGCTCTAATAGAGAAATAGGCCTGTAACTGTTTGGGTGTTTGGGATACTTGTTCGTTTTGTGTAGAAGTATATTTTGAGAGACTGAATATTTTGTGGATGTGGTCTGAGGCTAGTGAGGTGTTGAATAGGTGTGTAAGTGTAAGATATATGTTTTCAGGAAGGTTGTCTTCTAGTGTGGCTGGTAGCCCGGAGGGGTGGGTGCACGTTTTGGTGTTGTTTTATGTAGTGTTTTATTTCCTCGACGGTGATGGGAGTGGTCAGTGTAGATGTGTAGTCCAGCAGCTCCATTTGTATCAGGGGGGCGGGCCTTAACTCTTGAACATGGGCCCGACACCACTCCTGGACTTCCTGGAAGTGCTCTTGCTCGTGTGGTTTGGTTGGGTTGTGTGTGTGTACTGTCTCACATTGGCACCTAAATGCATCGACGATGACGTTGGTGTCTGTGAGTGTTTTATTATTTACTTAAAGAGTGATATATTTGGGTGGATCAGTCCGCGATGCGGACGACGTCTAATCACTGCCGGTTCCTATTCTATTTTCACGCACTGTAAGATTCGGGAACGTAGGTGATTGATGTTGTGTTGTCGTGTGACTCTAGCGTTGTGATTGTTGTACTGTGTAATGAGTCTCTGAGTGTGCTTGTAATATGTGAAATGTTTCTATGTATGTGTAGGTTTTGTGTGGTGTATGTAGGTCGCGTGATGTGGTTATAGTGTTTAAGATTGAGTACCAGTGGTCGTCTAACATATCTGGATTGGTGTGGTCTAGGTTAAGGTTTTGTGGCGTGTTTTTTGTTATGTGTTTCTTAAACTCTTTCCAGTTTGTGTTTTTGTAGTCAAAGAGAGGTGGTGTGTGTATGAGTATGGAAGATGTGGATATGATAAGGCATATCGGTATGTGGTCAGAGAGTACGTGGGGACCCGTTGAGATATGGGTGTAAAAGCCTGTAGCGTGGTTATTGCGGAAGACTACGTCCGGAGACGTGGTTCCTCCGCGAGGAGCTAAAACTGTGGGGAAGGCCAGGCCGATGTGCTGGTAGCGGTTACTCGGCAGGGCACCTGCCAGGTAACTTCCTGCATCGTTATTGTTGTTGGAAAGGAGTGTTGGGTGGAAAGCGTTGAGGTCCCCTGCAAAGAAGATAGGAAGGTTGTGCTTTGATAGAGCCCGGAGTGGGACTTCTATGTTTTATTCTATGCGTTGTGGTCTGTAGTGTGTGGCCAGTAGGATGAGGCCGGAGCTTGTCTGTGCGTTGCAGGTTTGAAAAGAGTCATCTTGTGTTTGGATGAGGAGTGGTGTATAGAGCGCTTTATTAGTATCACTGAACCTAGGTGCAGCGCTTGTGGAGTTATATATGTTTGGTAGACTTCAATGCGGAGTCTGTTGTTAGGAGGTTGTAGGCTGGTCGAGTTCAAGATTATTATGTTAGGTATTTGTGTGTTTTTTTGTGTTACGTTGAGGCGTCCTATTGACGTCGACGGAGTGCGCATGTGGCTGATTTTGCCAGGACCGTTACCCTCCCCTTGGTTATTGCCCAGGAGTCGTGGGGAGTGAATACCTTTACGCGTGTCGGCTGTGGTTTCGAGGAAGTGGAGAGGTTGTCTGTGGTGTTATTGGGTGGGCAGGCCGCGTTGTAGGGGAGATTGTGTTCTGTGGGGGGAGGGTTAATGATAGTGGGGGAGTGGGGGGTGGTCGTGAAAGAAGGGTTGGAGAGAGTTGAGTCTTGGAGGGAGAATTAGGAGCAGAGGAGGAGGGAGTAGAGCTAGTAGATGGGGGCTATAAATAGTAGGGGAGGGGAAGATAATGAGAAGGAGGTGTCAGCAGAGAGAGGATGTTGGAACGGCGAAGAAGGAGGGGTGGGAGGAGAGGGGGAGGGGGGAGAGGGGAAGGGGGGGAGAGGGAGGATGTTGAAACGGCGAAGAAGGAGGGGTGGAAGGAGAGGGGGGAACAACAGGGAGGAGGTTGGTCAGCTTAACGCGTGGTTGTGTGTGGGGGGGAGGAAGGTTTTCGTGGGGGAGTTTTGTTGTTTAATGCAGGGGGTTGTGGTCTTGGGGAGCAAAAGGTGGCAGTTGTGGTATTAGTGGGAGAGGGGTTGGAGGTTGTGAGAGAGAGAAGGTGGCAATATGAGAAGAGTTGATGGCGAGGGAGTGCTGGTGGTAGGATGGAGTTTAGGTAGAGAGGTGGAAGGATTGGTAGAAGTGGAGAGAGGAGAGAAGGCAGTTGGAAGAGAGGTGGGAGCAATGGGAGGATGGGCAGGTAAGAAGGGTACAGTGGTAAGAGGGGCAGGGACAGAAGGGCGGGGAAAGGCGGAAGCGTGGTGAGGGTAGGGGAGGGGTGTGAGGAGGCTGTGGGTCCAGGCAAAAAGGTGTTCGTGCCCATCGGGTTAGGGAGGAGCGCGGGTCTCCTGTGTTCGTGCTCGTCGATTAGAAAGAACACCTTCTCGGGGAAGGTAATCTGCTCTAGACCGTGCGAGGCGAACAGTGTGTTGAGTATCTTTAAGTATAATTGGGGATCACACATTGACATGTCTTTTGCCACCGTTGAGAGCAAGGCGGCCAATTGTTGCTTTGGGTGTGTGGTCTCGGTGGGTGTGGTGTGGGGTAGGGGTGGGTGTGTAGTGGGGAGTAGGGGTGGGTGTCGAAAGCAGTGGGGTCTTTGGGTGTAAGGTGCTTGGGTGCGGGCTGGTGTCGGAATATGTGGGTGAGTCTGAGTTGCTGCTGGGGTTGTGTGTATCTGGGGTAGGACAGAGAGAGGTGTGGAGACCGTTGCACCGGCAGCTGCAGCAAATGTTCTTGTGATGGGAGGAGAGGCGGGTGCGGAGGGTATGCTTGTGTTGGTGGGTTGAGGACGGCGTATTGCCACTACGGCGTTATAGCAGGCCTTACTTAGGTACGGGCACTTTGAGGTGGGGGATGTGCAGTTTGTGCAGAGGGATGTGGTGGATGTGCAAGTGGTGTAGTGGTGGCCCACTACACTACACTTGGAGCAGACCAGGTCTGCTTGGCAATCACGTGTCAAGTGACCGGTTTTGTAACAACGGTGGCACTGTGTAGGTCTTGTTTACCTGTGGCTCGATGTTGTGTGGGTGCGTTCGAGTACCGCAGACCTTGATACCTTGGTCTAGCAGCAGTGTCTTGTTATGTTCGTCAGACAGTGTGATTACTGCTCATTGTTTCATGCGGTTGTAATAGACATCTTTGATGACGCCCTCCCCATACTTCTGTCTGATGTGTGTGCGGAGTTCATCAGTGCAGAAAGCGAACCATAGGGAGTTGGTTTTAGTGATACGTATTTGTTTTTTTTGTGTACACCATCAGCTAAATTTGTCTGGAGGTCATGTGCGGCGAGTGTGTCCGAAGCAAGTTCGTGAAATTTTACTTGTGTGTGTCTTTATTATGTTTGTGATGGGGCTATCGTATGTAGCGGCTAGGTTGAGAAGTGTGTGTTCATTGTTGGTGGTAGGTTTGTCGGTAGTGGGTGTTTTATCTGTTATGTGTAGGAGTGTGAGTTAGGATGTGTTGTATGCCATTGATTTCGGTTTTAACTTACTTTTCCTTTTACTTTATATGGGGTCCCCCGCTCCACCGATAACGACCCCGTGAAAATGAGTCAGGTGTTTTGATGATTAATGAGTGAGTATGGACCTGGTTGGACTCGTCAGAGGATGTAAAACATTGCGGACTTAGTGATATCTGAAGCCCTAATCAACTGACTCCAGTCGGGGTGCCGCCCCCTCTATTGGGTTTTGGGTATTTCTTAGTTACGTCCGATATCTCACAGAGACGGTGGTGTCTCCCTCTGTGGTCTTGGACGGCGCCACAGGGTAGGGTATTAATCCTCCCCGCGTTGGTAACTGAGTCCCAATCCAGGTTTACTCCTTACTTTGTGTTCCGCAGCGGGCTAAGCCACAGACCTCATTTCCCCAAAGTTTGCAACTATGCCCTTTCTAAGTAGAACGGCATAGTTGCATCTGAGCTCTATGTGTAAAGTCACATTCTCAGAGCCAAGTCACAGCGGGACAGGGATGAGCAGGGTTTTGCACGTCATTTCACTATAACGAGCCAGGGAAATGAAGGAATTTTTATTCAGGGTGGTGAGAGAGCAGGGGTGGAAGCGGGGTTTACTGAATCTCGTAGTTTGCTCTCGAGATTATACCGTCCTTGGAAATTCCTGGGTAATAGAAAAACGGGGAAAAAAATAACTTTACTAATATAAAAATAAATATTCTTTTACAAGGTAAAAGGAGATTTAAAACAAGCTATATACATATTAGGCGTACACGAGTCTCAGCGGCAAAAAGGAGGGGAGACGGCGGGGATGGTCGCTGTACAAAAAAACGAACAATATTGACCGAGGAGCACTCTAATAACCTTGAGAGTATACGAAGACGAAGATAGAGGCTTACACAGGGGATGGGGTAGTAAAGAGATCAGAACCTTCTATCGTTTCTGCGACAAGTGTCAACGATTATCTGCCAATAGACGAGTATGACCAGTTACACTACAGACTCTGCCTATCATAACTGAACTATTTGTCAACATTGATGGAAAATAAAACTTAGATGCTGACCTCTTATGCAGGTCCTCTTGTTAATTATTTTCTTTTGTATTCCCTTCTTTCCTTTTTCATTTTTATATTTGTTATTATTTTGTATTAATGTGTGTTAATCTACTCCTAGTAACCTCTTGTTCCGGGAGTGGTGTAAGGGTTAACAACTACGTAGCTTACAATGCACTAGAAAATATGTAACATCGTAGCGGCTGGGAGGCGCGGGGCGGCGAGTTGAAATCCGCCATGAATTTAGTCACATACACGCTCGAGGCCAAGGTTATAGATTAGACTCCCTGACGCGAAGAAACTCAGAGCGGATCAAGTGTTGGTATATAGAGTATCTGCTGTTACTTGCACTGCCTTACCAGACACCTGCCAGTACTTGGCACCATTACCTCTGCAGCTGCATTTGTTGCAACCTCGTGGTTTATCCGTCTCTGTCGCTCTCACTCAGAAGTTGGATACATGTGGGCTCGTTACGACTCTCCCTTCCTTACAGGACAACCACCCTCTGTGTATTACCACATTTCCTCCGTGACAGGTATTTGGAGTATTTCTTTTTATCTTGCGCCCTATTCTTTGCTTCTCGTTATCAAGACCCACAGTTACTTGGAAGGGACGTATGACGGGGGTATATTCCTGTACCCATTGTCCGAAGTCGCAGTGCTTATTTTATAACTGCGTGCTTTCGTTAGTGGTTTAATCTTGTGATATTTGTTAACTGTTTACGTATTATATTTATTTAATACATTTAAGGAAGCATTCCTTGTATTATTTTACCTTGGCAAATATCTGAACACCTTCCTGTTGGACCTCTGAATTTCTGTTTTGGAACTAGAGTAACTAGTTCCTCGTCTTGTCTTTACATTTTGCCATTGATAAATCAAAAAGATCCTCGCTGACTGTAGGGGCTTGGATGTTTGTTTTGATTTACTTTAGATCTGAAACTTTTGATTTTACATAATGCTAGAGCAATAATTTCACTCATCAGCGAACAGTTTTTCCAAACCTCTACTTGCCTTTCTTGCAAAAGAAGAAATGTATACACACAACCCATTCTCAAAACAACTATGCTAAACAAACCATTTTTACCAAATCACATTAATATTTCATTCCTTTAACTCCAATTTAGCGTCTATAACTACTTATCTTCTTTCTATTGTTGATGCGTATGCTATTAAATCTTTTTAAACCTTTCCCATCCATGATCTCCCCGCAGCACAATATATTAAGGCTATTTTATATATCTACATATCTATTGTGGGCTTCCAAACTGGTTTTCTAAGACATTGAAAGCAGTATTTGTTCGAGTCTGCTTTGAAACTTTTCAAAATTTTATGATTATTCTAATATTACTATCTATTTATGGTATTCTTCATTGAGGGTACATCCTCCTAACTTGCAGATATATCTAGAAATTCCGTATAGTTCCACCGCTTAATAATACATATGCCGAACGCAAACGAGAACTGATGATTTAATATTTGTCTGCTTTATCAGCCCGTGGCTTCTAAAATCAGGATCAATGTACCTCACCTTTGAGGAAAACCTGCTATCTTGACTTCAAAAATCCCCGAAGCTCTTATTGTACAAATGATGGATATCCGCCTCTGTGTAAGCATATAATCTATAAATGAGAACTCTGCACATGTACACGTGTTTCTTTGAAATTTCTCCTTTACTTAAGCTCTAGAAACCTCTATCCAATTAAGATTAGACTTAAACCTTTTTTATGGTTTCAATATCTACTAATTCTCCAGAGAAGAGCTGTACAAAATTTGAGAAGGTTATGGACCCTTTAGTGTGAACCTTATCCCAAATGCCTGAAAGTTTCTTTCAGCTTCTCACACATTTGTAGTTAAATCTATCTTTGAAAAAGTCCTTCAGTAAAAAGAGGTAATTAGAGATCTTCAATGTTGCCCTTAGAAATAAACTGGACTTTTAGGAGGAAAACAGGAGAACAATAAACATCTTACGGAATATCGGCTCCTTTAATCTACTGAGCTAGGAACAAAGCTAAAGGTATCAGGCACGGCTGAGATGCCTGGCAGCTCATCTTATATCTTTTTTCCTTTCATAGGAATTGACAACTTAGGGTATTAAAAATGGATCCATTTATGGTTTCTTTACACTATGTTATCCAAGTTCATTTTTTTATTTGCTAAGTGATTCAAAAATGGTGCATAATAAAACAAACCGAATTACATATCTATCATTAGCAATTGCAGCTCTATGTTAGATATAATTTTTGCTTCCTTAAAGAGTCTATCCAAATTAGTTAATTTGCCTTCTCACACAGAATTAATTGTCCACACTTTCTTTCATTTAAACATACTGGATGTATGGTAATAGATCTGACAGAGATTCACTCCAGACGGATATACACAGTACGTTATATTCAATATAATGCAACTGAATGCCAAATTAATGTATTAAATTAATCAGTACTTAAGGAAAACACTACGAGGCAAAGGAGGTTTACCATAAAACAAAACACTGTTCCTCTTAAGGGAAGTTAATTTGAAATTCCAAAATACTTTATCGCTCTTTTCGTCCTTTTTCTCTCTCTCTTTCCAAACATGAAGCACTAATGCAGGAAAACATGCTATAAGTTTTTAAGTCAGTATTAACTTACAAATTTGTAAGTAATTTGGTAATTTGAGAAAGATGTTTCTCCGCATTATGGGGAGAATTCATTTACCAACATCCTTGTTTATGTAGATTAATATTAAACGATTCAGAACAACAGATCTTTCAAACTCATTTTGATACAAATTCAAGTTTCCTTTGCACTCCTCGTAAGTCATTTGAGAATCGACCCTTTGCTGTTTCATATTTCAATACAAGTATTCATTTCACGCATCTACTTACACGAATTTCTTCTTAGATACAATTTAGAAAATAAAATACTAGAGAAAATTACAAGAAATATTTGACTACGATTGGCATGTAAGGTTAGGTTAAGCTATCTTAATCTAAGAAAATGATGTAAATTTATGTGTATTTTAGCCGAAATTTTTGCGGATGACATTAATCAGCTTTTTCTGAAAAACTAGATTTTGTTCATATGTAATGTTTGTTTTTTTCTCTCTCTCATATAAAGAGAGAGAAAAAAATTAAGAATGTGTGCGTAAATTTGTCAGCAATAGGCGTTTAAATGCGGATGTGTGTACGTTTCGTTTTGATAAGCAAGCCATAAGGAAGTTATGGCTTAAAAAATAACCACAAATTTCGAATTTTTCGGAATCATTCCTATAACAGCGAAAATGGTGTCGTTTTGATATGTATAAATGCATCTGTCATTTGCATTTTCTGCTGCCGGAGTTAATGGTGCACGTTTGCTCCCATTATAGCCAAGAATAAAAATAGTATGAGGGAAAAATCAGATTTTTTTCAACTTTGGGGGATTTTTTCGTTTTTGCTCGCCTTATGCGGGATACAAATCCGAGCTACGTCCAATACCTTAATGGTTTAATATAAATTCCTTAGTGATTTCTAATCTAAGCAATTGGCAGATGAGTTTGTTGTAATTCTCCATGCGTTTGTTAGAAATTAAAAAAGTGAGAATTTATCATTAATTGAATTTAGCTTAAATATTTAATATAACTTATTCTTATTCAGGATTCTCAGTGATCGGCCGGACGACTTCGACTCTGATCACTTTTCATATTGATTCCTCGGTTTTGTTGAAATTTCTAAGCTTCAAACTCAAAAATCCACTTTAATCATCCAATTACTCATTAATCAAGTCTAACATGGTTTCGGTCTTGCTCATATATAATTCAGCCTCATGTAAGGGATTCTCTCTCTTCCTTCATCTAGTTTCTATCACTTATCACACACATTTATAATCTTATCCTTTCACTACTCTGTTGCTGCGGACTTCGTTGAATTTTAATGTGTTTACTGAGGCTCGACGTCACTCTTTTTAAATTCACTAAAATTAAGAGCTCACTGAAGGCCGTAGACCTCGGGAATTTATGTTTCATTTTGTTCATTAAACATTCCAAATCATAGCGCATTTAAATGGTGAACAAATCGCAACATATTAGACAATAAATTTTTATCAGTTGGTCATTAATTGAACAATTAAGTGTATCATATGGCTAAGAAAACCAGATTGTGAGGATACTATGGATCTTCTTCTGATTTAGCTAGATAAAAAAAATACATATAGATGTAAAAAAACTAAAAAGTTGACTTTAATAGAATATAATTCTGAATTGAGCTGAAAATTATCTCAATCTTTACTTTTGCGGAAAAAACTATTTAATTCAACTACTTAAATGATTTTCACCGCCAGTTTACTAATGAGCATTTTGGACAGTAATTATTGGCGAATCTGCAAGTGCTTCCCTCTTATTGGAAGGAAAAGTCTAAATTTATCATAAATATAGAGAAAAAATTTTCTTTACAGGGTTGGTCTTGTAAAATGATTCTAGAACGGAAATAATAAAACAATACAAAACAAAAATTTACCGGGTAATCTTTTATTATTTTGGGAATGGTACCTCTCAATTTACTTCAATTTTGAGAACCTACACCGAGTGAATTAATAGTTAAACGTGGTATTTAAACTAAAAGGGTACAGCTTAAGTCAGCTCCCACGAAGTCTACCAAAATAGAAATCCATCGGGGGAGTGATCAATATCATTGTGGCTTAACTCCGCTCACCTGGCGTGATTTTCAACTAGGCTAGGCCTTAACTCAATGCAGGGTAATCTTGATCTTATTTTTATAAAATAATTAATTAATTAATTAGGACGCCAAGGGATGATATATCTTAATTTAATTCAGTAGATTTAATTTTCATATATATATATAGGAAGATATAAAGTTATTAAAGGTGCTTTTCTTATTACTCTACTACCATCTTCATAACTAATAGCGAGGAAATATCCCCATATCATTTGTTTAATAAAAAATATATGTACGTAAATATTTATTAATTTCAATAAACATCTCCAATTTTCTCTGAACTCTTCCGTTTGAGAGGTTATGGAGAAATTGGTAAATTTTAGAGTAAGCTTTTCCACGGATACCTGTATTCTGTGAGGTGTGGATCCACTTCGCTGCTATGCTCCGACTTGAAAATGATATCTGAGATGTCTTTCATTGTAGATAGAAAGAATAGATCCCTTTCACTTCAATGTGAATATTGCGCGGTCCTACATAATGTCCCGCACGTTCCATTTAGGTTTCTCAGGCTAGGGGATCTACGCTTGCGTTACTTGTCGCAGTAACAGGACGAGCTCGATCGCTACTGCTTGTCCTTCGTACTTGGAATGGATTTGTTTGCATTCAAATGTGGCTCGTTAAACTTTCGAAGGACGCTGTTTCCTCTATTTCATTTTTTTTGGTGGGTTTAGAGTGAATGCTTGGGCCCTGGAAAGAGGCCAGTCTCCCGCTTACAATGTATCATACTGTAATGACGTGATCTATTGTTGCTGTTGACTATAGTCTCGTTGTCTCTACTTCAATACATGATTCGGTAGAAATACCGAGTCAGTCTATGCCCGTCACGCACATTATCAAGATTAACCAACGAACAAACTATAGGCACAACTCTACCCTAACTGTTCCTATCATAGCCTAAATTATATAATATACTCTATTTACTAGTTCCTACTAACACTTTTATCGTGATACTTATTATTACATCTGACACATCACATCATCTATGGTGAGTGTTGTTAATTGTTGTTCACGCTATAATAGATATATTATGCATAATTTTACCTTTTAAACTTTCCAGGATTATTTTTTTCTGGATTTCTAAGTTGTTTTTCTTTTTTTCTGTTTTGAGGAATTTTTGGTCAATTTAAATTAAGGCTGATTATGCTTTAAGTCTCAGTCGCCAGATGGGCACTTTAAAATAAATTGGACACGACATAAGATCATGAGAAAATTAAAAAACCTGAGGTAAACGTAAAAATTCATGTTGAGAAAATCCGACGGTGCTCTAAAATTAGTGCATATGTAAGAAAATAAGAATATCTTATTCACTAAAAGCCACTTGTAAATCAAAGAATTATCCGTTGACTTAAATTTGAGCTGACTGATTTTTTTACCTCATTTGATTATAATAAAATTTTGGAATTGGTTATTTTCATTAAAAAAGTCAATAAAAGTGTTTAACATGTTCAATATATTGCCCAAATAAGATGATATAAAAAGTCAACTCACCACGAAACAACCAAATATATTTTGCAGAACCTAGGTATGTGGTGTAATTTAGCTTCTTCATATTGGTGCAGACAGAAACTAGGCAAGTTGCCAGTAAAAACAATTACAGATAAAAAGAAGCTCATAATCTGCTCTACATATTCAATTAAAAGATGTTAAGGTAAATAATACTTCTTAATTTTGACATAATTTAGGATTTGATAACGCTGGCGGCAAATCCTAATGTCCTACAGCAGACTGATTCGAAGCATACCATGAAATTTTCTTTGCGAGAGTGACTTGTTTGGGAGTATATGAAGAATACTTTAAAACAATATGCATTTAAACATAATTAATGTCGGAGAAATTGTATAAAATAAACAATTTTTATCATAATAATTTTTTTAAAAATTACTTGCCCAATTTCTTCGATAATTAGAAATGGATGCGAAATTATTTTATGAATAAAAACATTCATACAGTGGCAAATTTAGTACCGTTCGAATTTGTCCTAAGCATGTATCCAACGAAGCTATCTCAAACGACGACATTTTCATTAACTATAAAAGGCACGAAGGAAATGATATACCGAACAAAAGGTACGTTTAAATAATATGAGGGCATTATTCGAAGAGAAAAAAGAAAAAAACTGGTTAAACATAAATACCATTTTATCGCACAATCGCATAGCTGCTCTGGAAATTGAACCGCAGTGTGAAAATTTGTCACTGATGGTGATGAAGTCGGTGTCACTTTCAGATATCCGGTTCGAAAAAAATGATTTAGTAAAACCTTATGAGAATTATACATGATTATGATATTAACGGGACAATACATCTAACATTATGCGCAGAAATAATAATTGCTGCTCTTCGAGAATATCTGACAAAATAAGAGTTGCTAATCGAGAATCGAATCATAGATGAGCTTAAAACAGAAAGTATAAGATAGGAAATCACTCTTGATTCGAAACATTTTTCTGCTTAATTCAGCTTATCAATCCGAAGGGATTGTTACGCAAACACAGGTAGTGTTTTTTTCGAGGGTCCTATTTCCCATAATCCTATTTTCGAGATGGACCCGTACATTTTCTGTTATATTGTGTTTATCTTGGGTGGGGAGAGGGATCTTGTCCAGAAAATGTGGCAATAGTATTAAAGAGAAAGTATATAAAGACGCTACCATTATCTCATTATATATTCTTCTAAACAAAACATACAAAAAGATAATAAAAGTCACATTTTCTTCTCATAGACCGTCGTCTCTTAGATATTAATTTAATAATAAAATAACAGAACCTAATTTTAAGGTCATTGAACTCCAGAAGGAGCAAAAATTTGAGATTATATTGTGAAAATTTAGCGTAGTGAAATATTTCTAATGACTTGGAGTGATCGGTTAAACGTTGAATGGAAAGTAACTTGGATGTTGGCCGGACTAATTCAAGTTGGAAAAGTATGGCTGACGGACCGCAAATTAAGTTTAACAAATTAGAAGTAAATAAGGTTAAAAATATATATGATAAAAACTTTTTGTTTTACAAAGAAATAAATTTAGATAGGTGAAGTTTATGTGAAACTTTTTGAAAAAAATAATTAGTAAAATGTAAAGGAATTATTATATGCATTAAGTTTTGAACAAGAAATCGTAATACAAATCTGAGCTGATGGAAGCCAAGGTTATTTCGTTTTAAGCAAAGCAACCTTACAAAATTGGGTAAGCCAGATTCTAGATCAATCTGCAGGCGGCAACGGCTACAATTGCTTACGTGCTCGTCGTTGTAGAAAAGGGGCAGTTTGGATACGATAAATGCGAAGGGGGAAGTTGGGTTACCTCTCGCTTCAGATGAGGAAGCACTCGTATATGGCCTTCAAAGATGAAAATCATCGTCAGATACTCGCCGATTGATTATGGCAGAGTTCATGGATGTCGATTAAGCCTTCTTCCTCGAATCAGAATCGCCGATGTGGGGGAGGTGAGCCTCCTTCATTTCATTCGCTGTAGCAGGTAGGAAGTCTATTAGCGATGCTTAATAAACTGAGTGAATGATTATATTGACGCCTGGTGAGTTGGCTTTTGGTAGTTGGTTGCCGCCTCCACACGCACGTGCAATTTTTGGGAAAAGTCGGCGCGTCCTTCGGGGGGAGGAGTGATAACGGACTTATGATTGAGGCATGAAGGTTGGCTAAAAAGTGGCTATGAGAGACGATGAAATCGGTCCCTAACCAAATACAGCTTGGGCGTGACACCAGCCATGCCTCCAAAGCT
The DNA here is from genome assembly GCA_963969495.1 of Ceratothoa steindachneri. Lineage (NCBI taxonomy): Eukaryota > Metazoa > Arthropoda > Malacostraca > Isopoda > Cymothoidae > Ceratothoa > Ceratothoa steindachneri. The sequence continues at coordinate 74,086,075 of OZ018332.1, forward strand.
CCATGCAGTGATCTCAGGAACAGGTGGGTAGGGAAGTGCACGTGGTCGCCCTTTGACTTTACTCTGCTACATCCCTCCCATCCAAAAAGATAGCACTTTCTTAGTTGGTGGAGAAAGGTGACATCCCCTAAGACGAATGACTTGGGGAAGCGGAGTCTTTCACCCCAGTGGTCAACGCGGTTAGCAGAAAAAATATGTAATTCCTAACCTGACGCCGAGCAGGTGTACAAGCCAATTCGACCCGACTGCGTGTACATATGAACGTAAAACTAAATTAATTATTGCCGACCATAGAGCATTAAGAGGGACATAATTAATAAAAATGAAAATAATATTTATACACTAAGCTATACAAAACAAAAAAAAAGAATAAAATGGATATTCAATGATACATTTTACATAAATGACAGAAGGATTACGGTGGTATATATACACATATATGGGCGCTGGACCAGGTTTCTAAGTACTAATTTTATATATACAAGGGCGATGTGCGTTTTAGACGTAAACATCGAGAAAAATAAATACCTAAACAGAAATAATTGAATATAAGCTAATCTTTAGATGTAATTAAAATTTAGCTGAGGTCGTCACTGAATGGATTACGGCTAATGGTATCGGTGATACAATTCTTCGACCCCTTTATATACATTATCCTATATTGGAATTCCTGCAATAATAAGCTCATTAATCGGCCATTATGAGTATGATGTTTAATATTGCGGAGGAATGCCAACGTGCAGTGATTGGTTCTAGGCCTACCAAGTACATCTTAAACTTTTCCACATTCCAAATAATAGCTAAAGCTTTCTTTTCTATCATTGCATGTTCCTCTCACGCGGGAACAATTTTCGATTCGCATAGGCCACAAGGTGACTATCACCGTCATCTGCGTACTGAAGAATGATGCAACTAATGCCTTCGTTACTCGCCTCTGTTCAGATCCCGAAGGGCCTACTGGGCTCAGGCAACCTGAGGACTGGGGCAGATGCCAATTTACCCTTTAGTTGATGGAAATGAATAGTAACCCTCGAATTCCATATGATGCGGTCTGGGGACTTCATTTTGTGTAGTTCACACAACGGGGCGGCCAAAGACGCAAGATTGGGGACAAACCTCCTATAAAATGCGGCAGACCCCATAAAAGAACCAAACTGTTTCTTCGTACGAGAGAGGGTCATTTTAACTATCGCCGGACCTTGTCTTCTTGAGACTTAAGTTGGTAGTTTCCAATAGGGAAACCCAGGTATTAGATCAAATCATTTGTGAGGTGGCACTTAACACGGCCTACCGTAAGGCCTTGCTCTCGCGAACGGCTTAAGAGCTCCTGAAGGAAGGCTAAGTGTTGGTCTTAGTCACAAGTGGCAACGTAAAAGTTGTTAAAGTAAAAGGTGACATGATCCAATCCGTCCAAATCTGTGCGCATTATCCGATTATAATTGCTGCAGGCCTTCATTAACCCGAAAGGAAGGCGGCGTAACTGCATAAGTCCTTTGTGGGTGTGAAAGGCGGTGTATTTCCTTACACCCTTTTTAGGGAGAACCTGGTAATACGCTTTACATAGGTCTAGCTCGGTAAAAAAATTTGCCTTTTCTAACAACTGAAGTTTTGGTCAATTAAAGGAATCGGTTCCGCATCGAAAACGGTCACGGAATTTGATTTGCGAAAATCTACACACATGCGGTAAGAGATATCTGGTTTCCGTACCATAACTATTGGGGAACAATAATTTGACGTGGAGAGTTCGATTTGACATCGAAGTACGTCCAATATTTTTCTAAGTTAACGTCGGCATTCTGGTATGCAATTTCGGCACACTTTTCTAAACTTTGTCGAAGATCCAAAACATACGCGTAGGAATATTGAATTTCCTTGTCTACCTTGGCGTTAGAGAATAACTTCTTGAGGATGCGAATGGGACCTTGCGCGTTACGTCCGTAGATTAATTTGAAAGGACCAAATCTAAGCGTATGATGTGAAATCTCCCTAAATGAAAATAGTGCCACGGGCTAGAAGCGATGCCACTCACGGGGCTGTTCAGCACACAGCTTCTTTAATATTGACTTCAAGATCGCATTAAATTTCTCGCAAACTCCATTTGCGCATGGATGATAAGGGGTGGTAAAGAGCGGTTTTACCTTTAACAGTTTTCCGATATAATCCATCAATTCAGAAGTAAATTGCCGAAGATGGAAATTAAGGCTTCGAAACACGTAACACTGTCGATTCTCCTTAAAGGGAAAACGCGTAGCACAGTCCACGAGGGTTAGGACATAACTATGCCCTTCGCTAAAAAGGGGGACGAATAGGGACAACAAGGTCTGGTCGCGATGGACCCCTCCATCGCGACCAGACCTTGTTGTCCCTATTCGTCCCCCTTTTTAGCGAAGGGCATAGTTATGTCCTAACCCTCGTGGACTGTGCTACGCGGCACTGGTGGACTTGGGGAATGTGATTACTACAGAGTTAGGAATTTGGGGGGCAATTTAGGCGTGTGTGATCTTCGACACCGCACGCAAAACATACGATTGGCCCACGGGGAAAAGTTCACGCTAGGAGATTAGATATGAAAAGCTTGACATCACAGGGTTCTGATGGAGGAAAACTTCTGGGGTTAAAGGGGCCTGTAACCTCGGCGAATTTAGGGAGTTCTTAGAATGGAACCGCGAGTTATTAATTTTATTCTTGAGGGATGAACGGGGAGGCTTTTTATTTTCCTTGGGGTATCAGTTGTGACTCGCCGCATAGATATCTGCTTCTTCTATGCACTCTTTGAAGGAGTTGCACCGACGATCCTTCATCAAAACGAGTCGATCTCTGGTGTTAGCGACGCCAAAAACTGATCTCTTAAAACAAAATCTACCAGAGACTCATAATCGTCGGGTACTTTCGATACGTCTCACCAAAAATTGAAATAGCGGGAAACAGTATATCTAAAATGGTGGAAGGTCATATTTGTTTAGATGCCATCGTGGAGAAATTTGGCGCGGTAGAAGTCAGGCGTCATATTTTACGCCACGGGAAGTTCAGATTTGAGGGTGGAATAATTCATCGTAGCTTCCGAGGAAAGGGATACGCATAGGTCTCGGAGCTGTAAGCTGTAGAGGGAAAGTTTAGCGACACCGTCTTTTGCGAGGTCCGAATGATTAACTTAAAAAAATTTATGGAAGTGAGTGAGAAAAGAGCCGATGTCCTCTCCTTTTTTGAACGTGGGGAGTTTAACGTAGGAGGGTTCAGGGGCTCCTACCCGGGAATTTACTGAAAGGGTTTCGAGCCGATCACGATTTAATTCTAATGCATATTGGCGAATTCTCTCGAGCTCTTCGCTCTCTCTATCTCTAATCTCTTTTTGTTCAGCTCTCTCTTCTTCCTATACATATGTGAAAAGATCATTGCAACTTAAACTGAGGGATTCTCCTTGTAGTTTTAATCTCTTGAACGATGACATTTTGTTTGTAACACGGGCGTAAGTTGTCCGAAATAAAGGGTTTAATGGACCGCCGGCACGGGACGGAGGAATTTTGGCTCCCAAATTACTGACAGACGAAGGAATATGCTTGTTTAAACGCGGAAACTTTGCTATCCAAATACTCACACTAATATAATATAGGATTAAACTTATAAATAAAAAAAAAATGGAGTATTCGTGAGATGAGAAGTGCTCAGACTCTTCTAAACTTTCGGGGATTAAAGTGACCGTGGGAGAAGCTCTCTCTCCTGAAAAAGATTTCCTATTAAAGGTTGTCGGTCCAAACACAGATACAAACACTAAGCGATAAATAAATATGGCAGGGATGTTTCCTGTTTTGTTTTGTATTTGCAACTCAAACGTTCCTCAGGTTTGAAATTTACAATAAAGTTAAAAGGTTGCCTTTAAAAAATCTCTTCAAAGACCTTTTTAAGATCCTGAAACACCTGATCACCATATTTTATAATAGGGAAATGTATATATATGTATATCTCTCTCTCTCTCTCTCTCTCTCTCTCTCTCTATATATATATATATATATATATATATATATATATATATATATATATACGTATTTACTTTTGCGGCTTTGGGCCAAAGTTGTTGAAGACCGTTAGTGAATGCGGAAATTGGGGAAATTGTTATGAGTCCGACAGTGGGGATGGTTTAATATTAACTTTACATGGTTCTTTTTAAAACAAATATTTCATAGTGCAAGTTGGGCAAAGATTAACAGGTAGTTGGTACGCGTTGGGATTGCAAAGGGAAGATAATGAGGAAAATATATCTTTACTAGCAACAAAGTAATATTTAAATGTACACAAATAATGGGTTTAAAGGGTTTAAATGTCTACGCGAGATACAGCTGGGTTAATTAGGGGATTAAGGAAGTCGGATTCAGGTCGGTGATTTAAAGTGGATCTTAAGCCGGGGTTCATACACAAAGAATAAATCGATTGAGTAAGCCAGGTTCTAGATCAATCTACATGCGGCAACGGTTACAATTTCTTACGTGCTCGTCGTTGTAAAAAAGGGGCCGGTTTGGATACGATGAATGCGAAGGGGGAAGTCAGGTTACCTCTCGCTTCAGATGGAGGCGCACTCTTAGATGGCCTTCAGAGATGGGAATCCTCTTCAGATACCCGCCGATTGACTATGAAAGAGTTCACGGATGTCGATTTAGCCTTCGTACTCGAATCGAAATCGCCGATGGGGGGAGGCGAGCGTCCTTCAGTTTGTTCGCCGTAGTAGGTGGGAAGTGAATTAGTGCTGCTTACTAAACTGAGCTAAAAGATTATATAGACGCCTAGTGAGGTAGCTTTAGGTGGCTTTGGCGGCCGCCTCCAAACACACCTGTGATTTGGGGTGAAAGTCGGTGCCTCCTTCAGGAAAGGGGGAAAGGTTATGATACCATTATACCGTTTGCATGGAATGCTTAACGGACTTCGATCTTATGTCTGAGGCACGAAGGTTGGCTGAAAGGTGACCATGGAAGACGACGAAATCAGTCCCTTAGTGAATACAGCTGATAACGGCGTATGCTGCATCCTCACCCTGGTTCAGCCATGCTTTCAAAGCTCCATGCTGTGATTTCAGGACAACGTGGGTACAGAAGGACACGTGGTTGCCCTTCCACCTTATTCTGCTACATACATATATTGTTTGGAAAATCTGATCTAATAATTCGTAGTATTTGCCACACATGGCCCATGCCTACATTTTGGCGACTTCCGCAAACTTTTTGGAGTGAATATTGATTTGACTTATTGCGGGATTCCCCCCCCTCCCATAGTTACACATCCCAAGTCTCCTTAATTCCCCTGATCCTTACGAAATTGCAGGCAAAGCGAGCTTCAACCCCGTTTCTCTTTAACCGGACGAACCTGCAGAGGAAGCGAGCTCAACACCCCAACCCATTTCAGGTGTATTTCCTATTATCGCCACTTCGGTAACGTTAGCGAAACCTTAAAGATAAGTCGCTGATAGCTTTGATGTGCTAACAGATCCCCACACATACACACCCTCCCCACACACATCATTTGGTTGAACAATTTGCGGATCAATTAAGAATTTGGAAAGAGTGAACTAGCAACTCTGCTACGTCTAGAGCAAATACCAATTTCTCAGTTCATCGTAACTTTTACAGAGTAATCTTGTTCTTTATTTTGTAACACGGTTTAAAAAAACCTATGTCGTTGGAATAATTTATATGCATATATTCTTATAGATTATTAAATCTTACAAACACAAAACAAGGTAATCTAAATGATTTATTTTGATCTTTTATTTATTTTATACTATCTAGATTTCTTGATACCACATAGTATATCACTGAATATTTATTTAGCGAATTATGTATATTAATTTATTTATATTTTAAAAATTTTCCTTCGTCCGATCTCTTGTTTTTTATCACTATAAGAAACAAATTGTTCTAGAAAAAATCGATACTATTTATTAGTTTTAATCGGGCGAATAAAATAGATAGAAAACTAACGGCAAGAGTATAAAAGGTAATCTCGAACTTTGAATGGATTGACGGTAACACCTTTATTTATTTTAGGAGTATTTTACGAAGATAAACATGGTTCTGGTAGCATACAAATACAGCCACCCAATGCAACCTTATCAGTGTCTGCTGTCGAATTTAATAATATAAGCTTGCGGGAGTATTGTAAGCAGTCATAAATGACGGACTCTTGCAAAATATCCTTGAAAAACAGGTTTCGTAGGTTCTTTTTCTATTTACTTTACTTTTAGACTCAAGCAATACGTTCCTAGACATATCTACTTAATTGATAGATTGAAACTCGGCATATATAACACGGGGGATCTTTTCTCTAATAATGGAGAACTAAACTGTAACTCTATCGATTATGTACCCTGTCATATAAGATTGCAACATTAACCAAAGCAAATATTACCCACCGCCCTGATTTATGTTAATACAATGAATACTCTTGTTTTTGAGAAATTGTTCATACGTAAGACTAATCATTTTTGCACCTCCAATATACCCTGCACCATTACATAGCGAATAAAAAGAACTTGAAGCAACTAGATCAGATTTGTGTGACTAATTCGAATGGCATTTCAACTTCATTTTCGTTTATATAGGTTGTGATATGATTCATATCTGCCAGAAAATGCTGAATCGTGTACCATAGCAACTTGCGCGACATGGTACTTAGCGTTGAATATAAGCAACATATTTTGAAACTTCTGTTGAGAAGATGCTGAAAGGCCGACTTTTTTCATGTATTAAAAATGTAATAAATCATTTTGGGGTTATAAACCAGTTTTGGTTCGAAGTAATGTAAATGAGGTGGTGTTCGGCTTAAATATATTTTCAAGGAGATTCCATTCATCAACAGATAATGATAGAAGAAATCCGCGTGTAGTTTACTATATCCATCAATTAGATTTTTCTTCGATTTACTATATTTCGTTTTTTTATTTTTTTTATTAAAGTAATATCCTGCACTGAAAAATGTGAATTTCTTTTCGTTTGTATAGTTCAACCGGGTTTCTAAATATGCACGATAAGGGCAATTATATCCTGTGGAGCTTACAGATGCCTTATTTAAATAAATGTAAACATTGCCGAACAAAGTGTGAAGAATATTATGTTCAGGATAAATATCCTAGCCATAATTAAATTCGTTAGCGTTTGCCTCCACAATTATTTATTTAATGTAATGATAACACTACCTTGCGTCTAGATAATGCTGCCCGCTACCAGATATATGATATTCAACCGGAGATAGTTCAGATGAGATATTGCTAAGTCAAGATTAAGATTGATGCTAAAATTACTCTCATCGCTAGAAATTTGTGTTTGGGTGAATGTAAATAAATCGAGGTCTGTCTTCAAACATATATAAATTAATGGATGAAGAGCATTTATTTATACGTGTGTTTCTCAACAGTCGTCAATAACTTTTCCCTATATTATAAGGAGAAGCATCCTCATCCTCTTCCTCATATACTTTCAACCATTTTATCCTCTTCAACTTCTTACTTATTCATTTTCGCTTATTTCTTGCTCCAAATTCTTTGTGTTTACTTTCTTTTAATATATCCTCTAGTCTTTCAGTAATACTTTCTGTTGTCCTTCCTACTTGACATTTCAAAGCTTGCTTTACGATCTTTTAATGCTAATATAATGACCGGAGATCAAAACAATAGATATTGAATATTTTACTGAATAACGAGCACCACTCTTAAGATTTGGCGTCTTCCTTCAGAAAGGAGATGAGAATAGGGAGCTAAGGCCATGCCGCATCTGAGCTCTGAACGGTTTAAACACGTGTGCCTGATTCAATATTTTTATTTCAATGTCTACTCCGCAGATGACACTTCAATATATTAACTCCATAAGAATACTCGAAGGTCAAATTCAATGAGGTTCATCCAAAATTTTACAAAATGAACCATCAGTGAAATAGATATGTATAATTCGCAGTAGCCGCCAATGCGTTCCGCCACCAAACTAGACGTCTATAATGTCGTAGTAAATATAACAGCAGGTCGGAGGACAGATGAGAGCAGGAAAACCTATTTTAAACCTTATGCAATGGTTTAATTTGAAAATATATTCTATGATTAGTTTTTTTAATTTCACAGGAAAATACTTCCTACAGATGGAATAATAGATTTTCCTTCCTTTTCACAAGTGAAGAGAGGATTAACACATTTGCATTAGACTTTGTTGGTGCGGTTTGGTAGATCGAAGTTAGAAATATTGACATGATAATTTTGGCTTTGTTTTCATATTCCTTTTTTTTTAAGAATTATTTTTATTTATGTAATATCTTACGTGTATCCAAATTTCCTCAAATGCAGAGTCAATAACTTTTGGGTTTTTTTTTCCCCTTGTGAATATCGTATTTGATGAATAAGTATACATTTCTCTCACTTTACGATACAATGTGAGTGAAGTAAAATTTGACTCTATAGTCAGCCAGAGTACTTTGTGAGTGAACATCCAAAAAGAATAAGGGAGGAAGGGTGATAAAAACTATCTGATTCCATCTTCACATCCCGCAAACCATTTTTATTTCCTACTTTAATATACAAATTCGTGAATGGGGATTACTGATATTACATGCTTTGACGTAGAAATTAAACTATTTAGGGGCTCCTCTCCATTTTACTAAATTGATCTTGTTTTTTCAATGCCCTTTCATATCAGCTATCCTCTCCACATATTTATTACGTGAATCAAATTTTATTTTCTGTAGTTCTTCATAAATCTCCCCTTTATGCGGTCTTCATTTAAAACTTTAATATAATACAGGTCTAACTAAGACTGTTGGTATCACTGTGTAACACGATTTTTGTCACAGAGAAGAAAATAGGTGATTCTATACAACAAGGAATACAACACGGAAAAAAGGTACCCTAGGAGACCTTACGGTCCATTCAAAGAGGGTACCATTGGACTTGCAATCGAGCGGGCACAAGGCTGCTCAATTGTTTTGCGTCCCTAAACGGCCACTTTTCAAGACCTTGTCTAGTCTTGACTTGAACTGGTCAACAGATTCACTGTTGACAACTTCCACTGGAAGTGCGTTCCACTTACCGCAGATACTGTAGGTGAAAAAATTTCCACACAGATTGCGGTTGTAACGCTTCAGTTCAAGTTTGAAGCCGTGATTGCGCGTTCTGTTCTCACTCAGTGTGAAAATATCCCGGTAGTCAACATTGTCGAACCCTCGAAGTATTTTGAAAACTTCGATGAGCTGACCACGCAGTCTACGGGTTTCCAGCGAGAACAGATCTAATTCCCTTAGTCTATCCTCATAACTTTTATGTCAGATAGAGGGAATCAGCTTGGTTGCCCTGTCTTGTACGCGTTCCAATCTCGCGATGTCCTTTCGCAATGAAGGACTCCAAAATTGTACGGCATACTCCAGGTGTGGTCGGACAAGTGAGTTGTACAGGCACAGTACAATCTCCTGGTTTCGATAACCAAACTGGCGCTTAATATAGCCTAGCATCCTTTGGGCCTTTTTCTCCGCCTCAATGCACTGTTTCGAGAACTTGAGGTCACTAGTGATTGTTACACCCAAGTCCTTCTCAGTGTCACTCGATTCAAGAGCAGTGCCCTTAAGGATATACTGAGATTGGGGGTTTCTGTGGCCGATATGCATCACTTTGCATTTGCCCACGTTAAAAGGCATTTGCCACGTGTCTGACCACTCCCCAATCTTCCCAAGATCTTCCTGCAGGCGGGCAGTATTTACATCCTTTGCAACGTTCATACCAAGCTTGGTATCATCGGCAAATTTGGAAATCTTGGCAACCATGTCACCGTCCATGTCGTTGACGTAGATGATGAATAGTAGTGGTCCCAGGACAGAACCTTGAGGCACCCCGCTAGTAACGGGCACCCACTCAGAAGACTGTCCATTTACCACCACCCGTTGCCGTCTGCCACTTAGCCAGTTCTCGATCCAGCCGGCTACCTTTCCGTCTATGCCAAGCGCTCGCACTTTCCGGAGAAGGCGGCGGTGTGGTACCTTATCAAAGGCTTTCTGAAAGTCTAGGTACACCACATCCACCGCCTTGTCCCGATCGTGCTCACTGAAAACGAAGTGGAAGAATTCCACAAGGTTCGTCAGGCATGACCGTTGCCTTCGGAAGCCGTGCTGGGAACTCCTCAGTAGCAGGTTTGACTCTAAATACGACGTCACTTTGTCCACCATGATGCTTTCCATGAGTTTACCGACTATCGAAATCAGACGGTTGGTCTCGGTCTCCTTTCTTGAAGATAGAAGTCACCTTCGCCTCACGCCAGTCTCTAGGAACGCATCCGGTCCGGATTGACATGTTAAAGATAGCGCACAGATGTCGTGATACTTCATCGCACACTTCCTTCAACACTTTAGGTAGAAACCCGTCCGGTCCAGGGGACTTATTCGTCTTTAGGTCAGCGATTTTTTTCTTTATTTCTCCTTCGGTGAAGTCCATTGCCTCCAGCTTTTCCCCCGAGTAGGAATCCGTCGGCTGGGGAATGGGACCACACTCTTCAGTAAACACTGAAGAGAAGTAGTCGTTGAGGAGGTTAGCATTTTCTGCATCTAAATGCTTTAATGTCCCCTCCTCATTCCTCAAAGGGCCAATCGTTCGACGGATTGGTTTACGGCTGTTCACATATCCAAAAAACTCCTTGGGATTCTCTTTACAGAGTCTCGCCACTCGGAGTTCCTCAGACCGCTTAGCTGCCCTTATGCTGGACTTCACTCTCCTGGCTAGCCTCCGGTATTCGTCAAAGTCACCCGAGATCTTCGATTGCCGGTACACATTTCTCTTCTCCCTAAGCAGTTGGCCGATTTCTCGATTAAACCACTTAGGTTGAACAGATGACAGACGGGGGCATTTCAGAGGGATGAAACGCGATTGAAGACTCATGAATGTGGTTTTGAAACTATTCCACGAGTCTTCAACGGCATCGCACACTTCTAGCCTCACGTCAGTCAGTCCAGCTCGAAGGCTTGCAAAGTGTGCTCTTCTCAAGTCAAGTTTCTTTGATTGACTAGCAACAGACCTTACCTTCGGGATCTTGACGCTAAATCTAACTAGCTGGTGATCACTGCCACCGAGCTCTTCGCCTACAGAGATATCCTCAACGATATCATCCTCAGAGGTGAAGACCAAGTCGAGGATATTGTCTCCTCTCGTCGGTTCTCTGACCCATTGAGTGAGGAACTCGTTGTTGGCGAACTCCAGGAGTAGTGCGCTCTCGCCAGAGGCTGCTCTGGTTTCCCAGTCAACTTGGCTGTTGAAATCGCCCATAACGATGCACACTCTGCCTTGAACCAGCTCACCCAGCAGCTAGTACAGTTCCCTGTCCTTCTCAACAGGTTGGGAAGGGGGTCTGTAAAGCAGCAGGGTCCTGTATTTGGCAGGACCGATCTCTAGGTCAACGCCTAGGAGCTCGTGGTCGGATATAACGTTATAGTTCGTAGATTTGATTGTATCCTTGACATACAACATTACACCGCCACCCTCTCTGTCTGGCCTATCTTTGTGGAAGAGTTGGTAGCCAGGAACCGTGAATTCGCCTTCAAAGTCTCGGTTTGAGGGTTTTTTTCATCCACGATTCTGTTATGGCTACCATTTCGGGTTCTTCCGTCGCTACGAGGCCACGGAGCTCAGGAAACTTGTTCCTGATTGACCTCGCATTGAACAGAAGAACTTTCAGGGAGTCCCCTAATGTAGGACTCCCTATACTCTTCCGTTTCCCGGCTTCTTGTTTGTCGTGGTGGCACAATTTTTGACAACCTCCGAGAAGGTTGTTTGGGGAGTGACTCGGGCGTACTGGCGTACGTCCGCCTTCCCAATGGGCCGGACACTGCTTTGGGTGCCCTCCACGACATCCTGGATGAGGTTGGCTAGGAACGCCTTGCCCTTAAAGGAGAGGTGCACCCCGTCCCTTTGGTAAAGGGATGATATTTAGGTGCTGATTACAAATATATCTCTAGAATTTGCATAGTACGTCTAGCTTTTGTATAATTTGAATTTTCCTTTTCAAGCCATTTCACACTTTTGCTCAATATTGTACCAATATGCAATTTTTGATATATATAATTAATATATATATATATATATATTAAGAAATAATATATATATATATATATATTAAGAAATAATATATATATATATATTTAATATATATTAACATTTTTAATATGTATAAAGTAGAATATATTGAAGGTCAAATATCATTGAATTCTAATTACTAGGTTTTTTCAGATTTGCTCAGATTTTCAGATTAATATATACTTACTTGTGATAAGTTTTGTGCTTCTGATAACTGGTAACTGGTGAAGAAGATAACACGTTTATAAAAACTCTGCTCTGATAAGAACCTTATGATAAGGATCTCACATTGTGTATCGTTTGCTTGCTCAAGTTAGTATTTGAAATCTTGTCATGGCTTTGAGATCTAGATGAGGATGTGTAAACAGCCCCAACATATTTTGTTAAGTTTGTGGGCAATCCACACCAGTTGAATAACGGAAAAAAATAGAAACCGCAGTAACGATGAAGCAAACCTACAGATACTATTTTGGATGCAAAGTAGGGGACCAGGATAAAGATTGGGCCCCTCATATTTGCTGCAGGCAGTGTAACAATATTGCTAGCTTGTTTAAATGGGAAGATGATATGGTGTGAGCCCTCAAATCACTTTGATGATTATTATTTCTGCCTAACAAATGCGGATAGATTTTCAAAGAAAAACAAATCTAAAATTGTTTATCCAAATTGCCCATCACTCCTTCTTGGGTTACATTTGGGATACACAAAGTACATGTGCTTTTTATGTCTATGGGATAGCATAGATGATAAAATTTCCTATAAAAAGCGAGAATGGCCAGCCAGAGAAGAACACATTGTTGGCAAATATAATGTTAAGCATTATGCTCTAGTAGATCCCCAAAAATGTTCATCTTTCAGCTCTTCACATTAAATTAGGTTCAATGAAAATTTTATAAAGGGTATGGATCAAAGAAGTGAAGGCTTTTAATATTTGAAAAAAAATTTTCAAAGGATCATTAACTGATGCAAAAATAAAAGCTGGAGTTTTCACTAGACTACAAATTTGCAGAGTTGTTTCTGTTGATTCCTTCACTTTGTGTCTCAATGAAAAAGAAAGCAAAGCATGAACATCCTTTGTGGAAGTCACTGAAAACTTTCTTGGCAATTTTAAATCTCCAAATTACCGAGAAATAGTAAACAATATGCTGAAAGCCCATGAAATGATAGGATGTAGAATGTCACTTAAAATGCATTTTCTGGATTCTCATCTTGATTTTTTTGGGTGAAAATCTGGGAGTGGTTAGTGATGAACATGATGAACGTTTTCATGAACTAATTTTGGTAATGGAGTTGAGGTACCAAGGAAAGTTTAATCCAAATATGATGGGGGATTATTGCTCGTCATTACAAAAACAAATTTTGATGTCTCACAAAAGGAAAACGAGAAGGCTACAGCAAAGTTTCTTTAAACTTTAAGTGCATAACAAACTTAATCAATACAATAAAATCTTCATAATTTGGGAGGGAGGGGTGGTAACTTCGCCAGTGATGTACATTGTCTGTCCTAAGCCAGAATAAAGAAGAGAGGTCCCCCACTTTAAAAATAATTTTGCTTAAAATTGACAAAATTACAAAATAAACAGATGTTTTTATTTATTAATCGGAACAAAATCTAGACGTGATAGAGAAATTTGGTTTTCAAATTCCGATTTAGCGCCCTCGAACTAATTAGAAACACTTATTTATATGTCTATAACAAACAAAAAGTTAAAATTTGTTGCCTAGCATATTCTATATACTCGTACGTTGTAGAATCTTTCACCCACACAGTCTTATATCCTTTCTTTAAATTTACTGGAAACGCGTGAGATACGAACATTAGCACCGATCTTAAATAGAACCATTTATTTAACTTCTGTTCTCTGATTCGGTATAACAACATCTTGCAAATCTTTGAAACGTGTATTCACGACCACTATATATCTAGAATTATTATGTGCGTTTGCAAAATCATCAAGCACGTCTGTATATTTCGATATATTATTGAAGGTAAAATATCCTAAAGGTCTTTCCATTATTGTTCTGCGTACGCTCTCTAGAATCTTTGTTTAGTGAATGAACATATACTCCGATATCATATCATTGAATAGGTCTTTCACCTTCTTTCATTTAAACTCTCCTCCATCATCAGAAAATATTTAACCTGGAATCTATCCACGTCCTTCCATGAGATATCGTATAAGTTTCGTCACTGACTACTCCGTATATTACTTTAAATGAATTAAGTATGGGTATTAGGAATAGAAGTCGATTACAAACAATAGATAGCGTACACATTAAATATAAATTTTGAATTTCTTCACCACAGTGAGATTAATCTGCCAAATCTCATTTATGAATAGTATATCTTTTGAATCCCAAAGGAAAGTTTGCACATATAACCTTTTAGCAACTATTACAGAGATTGAAATAGTCGATTTAGTCGACTCTGGTTTTATTCAATTTAAGTGCTGGCAAGAAAACCAAAAGAGAGCAATCGTTACGCTCCCAGGATTCTTGATAAACTATGAATCAATTAACGTCGGGAAATACGAATACTTACAAGTATATCCATACAGGCTTACTAATCGAAAGGTATGAAGGGTAAACTTTTCCTTGAAATTTCCCACGAAGGAGAAATTTAGTTTCAGCTTCAAATCTGAAACCCTAAGTTAACGAAACCTAAATTACTATAATGATAATAATCCTTTCACGATTAGAAAAAAACTTTGTAATACAAAAGATTGGGCAGTAAGTTTTATAAGCAAAAGCTGACGTCTGAGTTCACAGCTGCCTCCAATAATGATTACTGTATTGAACCAAGGCAGCGATTCATTTTCAGGTTAGCAAAAAGTGAAGGTGTTTAGTTGGTAAGGTAAAATAATTTTGTAGGTCAACTTATTTATTTCCTTCCCAGAAATTTGTTTGGACACACGCGATTCACTACTCGGAATTTATTATAGTCTTGCATGCATTGCAATGCATACAGATGTTTCGCTTCTTTCTTTATTTGTTTGAGAGATGGGAAGGGGCAAATCGCCTACATGCAGGAGAATGAATACGATTACAAAATCACAAAATCTCCATTGTATTTAAGACATATATAATATCAATTAAAATTGCACGGAAATTCTTTAATATTGTCCCAAATTTATTTCATTGAACAACGGATATAAAAAGTTATGGGGAAAGTAGCTTGCATTTGAAGAAAGGATATTTAAAAAAGTAGACAATGATAATTTACTTTCAGTTAACAGGTAATAATTCGAAAGTATTTATGGCAGCACTGTTCGAAGTATATATATAGAGCGTTACTGATGGTATTAGTTAATATCGATTCATCCTTCAGAAAGCAGGTTGTCTAGTTAAGGACTGAAGGAACGGCACTGTCTGTCATTTTGAGCAATTGTAATCGGTCATCGTAAAAGTGTGATTTAGTACAAAATATTGCTCTATGATGATAAGATGCAGCTGGTGAATCGTCTTACATGTGAAGAATTGAAGCACAATGCAAATAAAATACTGGTAAATTGGGAAATAGCAGTGTTAGGGTGTGGTACAGGTTTCCAAGCAATAGAATTTTTCCGCTCTTCAACTTATAGGGAAGAATCGCTATCCAATAATCTGCAAAAGAAAGATTTGATTTCTTTAACCCAAACGTCTAAAGTAGGTGATCCAATTTTTAATTTAGGGAATGCCATAGAACAAAAATGGTAAATCAGTTCTTAGATACTGAAAATAAAGACATTTTGTACTGCCCTGTGCATAGAAATGATTGAATCCAGATAGAAAATTATGATAAGGTAATCAAAGATGGGTTTATGGTTCGAAAACCGACGAATGTTAAAGATCCCTGTCAAAGATTCGAAAACAATTTAATAAAGCCACGCTCGAAAAATTAGTCAAGCTCTGCAGAAGAAGATTTGTTCAAGTCGAGCAGAAAAAGGGTCTGCATACTTCTTATTTATATTGGACTAACTTTTTCATAAGAAAAGTAACTTTTTTATGGGGTGACACCTCATTGCTACCAAAAACAATTGAACTTCTTCAAGGCTCCCTATTGTGGCTACTCCATTTTTTTAATTTTCGTAAATATCATAGCTTCTGGAATAAAGTGCGAAATAAATTCGATTGATGACGCTAAAAAAAGTGCTTAAATAATTAATTAAATAGCGCGATGATTTAATATCTAAGATACTAAGCTTATAGAAGTAAAAAAAATATTATATCTACGAATTAAAATATATAATAAATTAAATTTCTTCGGTTACTGCATAGTAAGTTATCAAAAAGAGAAGATTACCTCATCCTCCCTAGAACCCAACGTCTACCCGTTTCGCCTGAGAAAAGATGCACCTGCATGACAAGACAGGCCCAAGGGGCAGCGAGAATTTAGCGCGGCCGTGTGATCCTTTTTAGGTTCCTCTTCTCCTTTGTTGCATCGCGGGAGAAGCTTTTGGGAAATTATGAACATACAGCACCGTCTTGGTTAGCAGCCACTTGCAGTCTCGTACGCCCGGCTCCGCTTCCCAACCGCTTCCAGCTACGAACATGACGCGTCACTTCTCTACCCGGCCTCGTTCGTACCTAAGGCCAGAGTTCTCGCCCGACAGACGATAGACACGGACAGGCATCTATCACTCGGATATCGACTTTGTTCTCATCTGGAGTTCTCCCTCGTTCATTTCTCAGCGAGGTTAAAGAAAAAGGAATTTTGCAGCGCTTCACTTCCTCGTCGTCTCCAAAGCCCCCAGTCTACCTGGATTTACGTGAGTCTCGCTGTTATTTGCACTCTTCCCCCTTTCCCTGGAAGCATTCATCGTACATCCTCTCTTAGGCTGTCGTACCCGTCGAGTCATTTGTATACCTACCCCCCCCTCCCGTTTTGTACTCCCGGGTCTCATCTCATTTTTATTTATCGTCAATTATTTACTTTTGCTAATAATATTTTCTTTGTATATAGTAAAGTAATTTTTCTACCAACCGCCCTCTATTTTAATTAATTAACCCTCATCCTGGAATCTATATCCAACCCCCCTCCCCGCTTTCTGCCTTGTTTCCTTCCCGCGTCACATCAGAGTCAATTCTCGGCTAGAATCGACGTTCAACTCTACGACAAACATTATATAATTCTGGTGTCATGCTTTTTAGGGTCACCCGCAGTATCTGAACACATTTCTTTTAGACCTGTGACATATTCTAAAGGGTGTTATTCTTGTACAGGGTGGGGCAGAAAGGTTTCCCCGATTTCAAAGGTTAATAAAAAAACAAACACATGATTATACGAGAATAAACTTTGTATTATAAATAAAAAGTTTATTCTCGTATGATCATGTGTTTGTTTTTCAAGTGGTTTTGAAAATTGTAAAACTTAAGCGACGATTTGAGGTGCCCCCATATAAATAACTCACAAGGTGCTAAATCCAGGAAAGGATGGGGGGCACCCAATATCGCCCTGCAGAGAAACAAGATGACCTGGAAACATGTCACTGAGGAGCTATAAGGAACGTAAAGACGTATGCGCTATGTCACCATCTTGTTGGAACCATAAATCATCCGGATTATGAGCAGCGAGTAACTGGACGCCTTAAGGATGAAAAAACCTTTTAAGGAGTTCACAATAACGGTCCGATGTTAATGTAACACCTTCTTCTTCGAAAATATAAGGACCTCACACGCCTAAAACACCCATGACACACCAGATAGTAATCTTCACACTGTAGAGTGGTCGTTCGTGGAGTTCACGAGGGTTATTGACTGACCGGTATCGAAAGTTCTGTTTATTAACCATCCCCGATAAATGGAAGTGCGCTTCATCCCTGCAGATCAGAACAGCTGTTGGGAGGATGGTCTGAAGAATGTCCAAACACAAAGTTGTGTAGGTTTCATAATCCCTCTCGCTTAGCTCCTGTACAACCCTCATATTGTAGGGATGAATGTGGAGAGACCTGTGTAAGATTCTGCAAACACTTCGAACCGACATGTGTAAGGCAGATGCGTTTTTTCGTGCGGAACGTCTGGGAAACTGCTGTATTGAAGCTGTCCCAGCTGCAAAATTTTCTGGCCCTGTAGTGGTCTTAGGACGGCCAGGGCTTTTCTTGTTTTTAGAAACTGTAGAATAGACCTTACCCATTTCCCATTTTCCCTTTAGTGTTAATCTTATTTCCTTTTGGGAGTATTGTGTTGGTCGTTTTCTTTGTTGCGTATTGGGCAACACAGGCTCTCGTTAAATTCCGGAGTGAATATTTCGAGTATAATTAAGAATTCGCGCCGTTCGAAATAATTATCGCTGTGTTTGATTGTTTTTTAAGTGAAGAACCGTAGGTCTGCCAAAGCCTACCAGGACACCCGCTGTGCATCTAAATTATTCTTGCCTTTTTGTAGTGCTTTTCCTGAAAGTTGGTCGAACGCGATAAGATGTTCTCATTAGTTATCAAGTTCAAGTTGCAAAGAGAGTCGCTTGGGCTAAGTGGCAAGGACGTCCTAGCTTATATTCAAGAGGATGAAAGGACCATAGAGCCTGAAAAAATAAACCTGCACGTCCAAAGAGCCCTAAGGGACTAGTGAAAATTTAGCGCGGCCGCGCGATCCATGTTGGGTTTCCCTTCTACCCCGTCGCATCAACTGATCGGCGCCAGATCTACGGCATCGAGGACTTTTGCGCGAGACTGTGATGTTCGCCGGGAATATCCCCTCTCCCATGGTGCGCCAAGTCTAATGAGATCACGTCCCCATTTTGGAGGTCTCTGGCGACCCGCTTCCGCCGAGGCAGTATAAATACTTCGGGAGAAGCTTTTGAAAAATTAGAACCATACAGCACCGTCTTGGTTAGCAGCCACGTACAGTCTCGTACGCCCGAATCCGCCTCCCAAAGGCTTCCAGCTACAAAAATAACGCGTCCCATCTTTACCCGGCTTTGCTCGTACCTAAGTCCATAGTTGTCGCCCGACAGACGATAGACACGGACAGGCATCTATTACTCGGGTATCGACTTCGTTTTCGTCTGGAGTACTCGCTCGTTAATTTCACAGCAAGGTTAAGGAAAAAAGGAATTTTGCAAGTGGAACTTTGCAGGGCCCTGCTTCCATGTCGTTTCTAAAGCTTGCGGTCATTTAGGCTTTACGTTAGTTTAATTACCCTATATCAGTTAGATCTATCTTCTTTAGGAAGCTCCAACTTGGGAGGGATTGAGGTGTCAGAGAGAGAAGGTTTGCACCCTTAGAACACAACTTCTATACGTGGCGCTAAAAAACATGCACATGCACGCCCAGACAGCCCAAAGGGATCAACGAGAATTTCGCGTAGCCGTGTGATCCATTTTGGGTTCCCCTTCTCCCACGTCGCATGTCTGATCGCCAGGAATATCCACTCCCCCCTGGTGCGCCAAGTCTAATGAGATCCTCGTCCTCATTTTGGGGGTCCCTGGCGACCCGCTTCCGCCGAGGCAGTATAAATAATTTGGGAGAAGCTTTTGAGAAATTAGTACCATACAGCACCGTCTTGGTTAGCAGCCACGTACATTAGTCTCGTACGCCCGGGTCCGCCTCCAAACAGCGTACTTCTTTTCCGCGTCACATCAGAGTCAATCTTCGGTTAGCATCAACGTTCGGCTCTACGACACAGTTAAAAACAAAGCAACAATCGTTAAATCATATATTAGGTAGACCCACCCTAAGCGAAAAGCTGACACTGTTAAAACTATACACGTCCTTACTCATACCTTTATTAGTTTATGCTGTTCCATTTTAGTCTTCACCATTATTAAAGGATATAGCCATAATATTACAAGGTATGCTCTCCCAAAGGTAGCATGCTCTCACTTAATCATTTATAAACTTACGACCTTCAAAACTTTCAATAATTCGCGGAATAACCTTAGGAGGACCTTGGCAATTATATCGTTCTAAATAAAATGTAAAACAACATAAGGGTTTCAGATTTCTTTAGAATCGACTAAATAGTTTTGATCTTATTGGCAAAAAAAAATGATTCCGAGCTAACCTTGGGACGAGTTTAGCAAGTTTATTATTCGAAATAGAATGAAAAAATATATAGAGGTTTAAATTTCGTTAGAATCCCCCGAATAGTTACCATGTTATTGTCAAAGCAAAATAATTCCCTGGCTATTCTTGGGACGTCATTAGCAGTTATATCATTTGAAAGGAAATGTAAAATTACATAGGAGTTTCAAACTTCGTTAGAATCGGCATAATAGTTATGATGTTAAAGGCCAAAATATAAAAAAATCCATTCTGAACTTGGGAGGACTTTGGCTATTATATCATTCGAAAATGAATATAAAACAACATAAGGGTTTCCAATTTCGTTAGAATTGGCCCAATAACTATAATGTCATTACAAAAAGAATAAAAAAACAAAACGCGAACCGACCGACCAAGGACATAGTGAAATGTAAAGTAGCCCGCGATTAGACTCGCACGCAGCAAAAAGTATAGCGCAGCTATAAGAAAAATATCAGATGAGAAGCTAATGAATTTACTCCTTTACCTCGAACATAGTAGACACTTATAAATTATTGAGTAACATTCCTATACTGGAAAAGATTTTTGATAGTGACAAGAGGACAAGAAAAAAAGTAGCCAAAATCGATAACATTGACGGGAAAATTTTCTTTAAGCAATGATATTGTACAAGTCACTAATTGTCTACCACAAGAGGTAGTCAGCACTTTAAGCACCCAAATTCTGAAAAATAAATATGTTAATTTATGAAGAAAAATAAAAGAAAACTAACCCTAATTATTAGATAATATATCATAAATGGAATATAAATATATTAAACTGCAATGCTCTAAATTGGGACTACTAATCTACTATGTATGAACTGATGATATACCTCTCCTTTGGTAACAATAAATTGTTTGTTTCTGTTTTTTAGTTATTGCTGCATTTATAGTTATCTTTCTTTTGATTTGAGAAAATATTTCGTGAAATAGTTTTATCTTCAGAATATTTTTAGCCGCTGTTTTATAAAATAAATTTTAAAATATATTTTAGGTAAATTATGGAATTTAAACGAGTATCTATTAGAAAATTTAGATCTTGGGCTGTTTATTTTGTAGTTTTGGCTAGTATTGTATATATGCGTACACCAGTGTGTATTTAATGTGTGTGCCTGCGTAATTATATATGTGCAATTGTATATGTACTTTAGTGTATTAATCGTGAACAACTATGAATGAATTATTATTATTATAATATATATTTTTCTAAATTGATGTGGAGGAGGTGGAGCCGTGGTGCAATAATTCGTCGAAGTAAACATACTGGTAAAGAATACTCATCGATTAAGGTAAAAAATCTTGGTGTGGTCATCCTTTTCCTAGCATGGAAATTAGGCAAGAAACCTTAGACTAAGAGGTAAAAAAAATCAATAAGGCATCACTTAACATTTTTTAGAAAATTGCAACAACATTCACAATGTTGTCTGAAGTTTTTGATTGTTGAAAATTTTGTAAGCGTCTTAGGAACGCGTAAAATGCAATTCGTCGTGATATCACTCATTGCCAGCACGGAATACACCAAAGCATACGCGTTAACGTATTTCCGATTATTTGGCCATTAATATCTCGCTTCTGCGAGCCTGTAAATACAGGGTGACCCCCCCCCCAAAAAAAACGGGCCTGCACACACTTTTTCACTTAATTCACTAATCACCATCATTTTGCAGGACATGACAGAAGAAACGCCCGTGAACACAACTAGATCTCAATTGGAGCTCCAGAAAAGAATATAATGCGTCAAACATTAGTACAAGTCAGGTTCGTTTAAGAAAGTGCAGGACACTTTCGTGGATCAGTTCGAATGTGAAAAAGCCCCCTTCAAGAGCAGAATTAAGGACTGTGGGGACCAGTTCGAGAACTATGAGACAGCGTAGAACCTCAATGCAGCCAGTGACAACCGTCCAAGCCATTCAGGACGCCCCAAGAAGCGTACAGCTGATCTGGTCTAGAGCGTGAGAGAGTCAGTTCAGCAGAGTTCAAAGCGCTCTGTATAGGTCTACAGATACAGAATAAAGACGAAGCAGACCATTATAGCCTTAGACAAGGAGCAGAGAAGGGCTATGGCAATCAAGATACTGGAGAAGATTCAGAAGACCCCAACTTTCCTTAACCTCTTTTGGACTTCAGATGAAACTCACTTCTATCTTGAAGAAAAGGTAAACTCGAAGCGAAATGTCTTCTGGGAAACCACCAGCCCACATCAGCTAGTGACCAAGCCCCTACACGGTATGGACTGCAATCTCATTCATAGGCATCAACGGACCATTCCTCTTCGAGGAATCTGGCGCGACAGTGACAGTCGCCAAGGAGCGGCGGTATGTTGAGGTCCTCAAAACCTTAAGGAGAGAGCTGCAGACACCGTTCCCGTCACTTATGGAGAATTTCTGGTTCAGGCGAAATAAGAGCAAGCTCTCACACCTCAAACCTGGCCGAGATGGCTGAAAAAGAACTTTCGTGGCCGTGTGATCAGTCTCTAGACTGATTTTGAGTGGGCACCTCACAGCCCAGACCTTAGCGCCCCAGATTTCTTTTTATGTGGCTACCTTAAAGACATAGTGTTTGCAGGAAGGCCCAGGACCATTACGGAACATAAGTAGGCATTTAGGGAGGACATCAGAGTCATTAGTTGGTTGATTTGTAAGGACGTCATGGACAACTTTGTGCTGCGCCTCAAGAAATCCACAGAGCTAAATGGAGGCAATTTCGAACATGTGTTCTAGAATAACAATGAAAACTCCAAAGACTCTCATGTTTTGATATGATGTTTTTAAACACAATAAACTAGTTATCACCAAAGTTTCATTCAATCCTTGCAGAAAATTAAGTAATGAGGCCTATCGAAAGTTGGGCCCCATTTTTGGGGGGTCACCCTGTATACTCTATTTCTCCTTACTAAAATTAAGTTCGAAAGGTAGAATCTGACGACCCTGTTGCTGTGTGCTCTCAATCATTTACGATGCATTTATTTTGGGAATATAATTATTTCCCTTGGATGATCACTGTCTTTATTCTTTGAATTTTATACCTGTAGATTTCCTAAGGTTTCTTAGGATCGAATAATTTAGGTTAAGTGTTTGGGAAAATTCCTTTCACAAACAAATATAGACCTAATCTAAGCTATCCTAACGGCACTAGCCTAAGTATCCTAACGTAAATAACAAAATATAACTAACCTTTTCAAAGCTATCTTAAATAACCCAACCTATCCAGATCGATAGATTAAGCTAGATGATAGTTATATTATCTATGGCTTTTAGCAGCAACTCCTTATTAGTACAAAGTGTCTGCAAGTTGGTTTGGGTTTAATCTGATATTTGGAGGTTTGCGTGATATCCATGGCATGCCACTAAGAGGTGGAGCCACTGCTATATGTCTCCATCATATTTC
Source organism: Ceratothoa steindachneri (assembly GCA_963969495.1). NCBI lineage: Eukaryota > Metazoa > Arthropoda > Malacostraca > Isopoda > Cymothoidae > Ceratothoa > Ceratothoa steindachneri. The sequence continues at coordinate 74,109,540 of OZ018332.1, forward strand.
CATTTTTTCCAACTTCACCACTTTTACAGATGTCTCTCCTTAAACGGTTTCCTTGGAAGATGTCTTCTTTGCTTTTCTCTATCATATACATACTAGTGAATTAAAAACATCGTTTTAAACTAGTTTATAAGCCATAAAAAATAAGAGTGTGCGAATAAAAGACTCACGAATGGGTCTGACGTCATACATGAAGATAAGGTTAGAGGATTTGTTCCGTTCGAACAAATTGACCGTTTTAAGAGCCAGGCTGACGCCTTCTTATTTTTGATGGGATAACATTAGAAAGGAGAGAAGATAGAAAAAATAGGGGGTTATATTGCAAATGCAAGTTGTTGTATGTCCGCCAATAACGCAAATGCTCAAATATATTATAGCAAAAATAGAGCAGCTGCTTAAAACTATAATTAGTCATCGTCTCCATTAGAGAGGAACTTGCTTTACCAAATGCTTAGAAGGATAAAATATTAGAGAAGAGGATTTCCGCATGAAGAAAACTGGAAAAAAAACAATCTATGAAGCAATTCCATTCATTATTCTAATTTAATTTGTCTGCGTCCTACCTGTCCTATCATCAGTGCCTAGGCGTGTTTCGAGCTGTTTCACTGGCGGCTTTTGCGTGTGCAAAGTGATGCGGGCTGGCTCGCTTTCTCCGTGGGCATTTCGGGTGTAGATCCGAATAAGGAAGGTGGCGTCGGCGTCTAGGCCCTTTACTTCAAACCTAGTAAAAAAATATACAGGTAAATATTGCCATTACTTATGTAATTATTTCAGGTTTGTGTCCTTTTGTTATTCGAGGGTGTTAAATTACTCATTGCTTATTTTACTCAGAGTCATTACTTTCTGTATGGCAATCTTCAGAAGACCTAAATTTAGCTCTTCCGTGAAAATTGTTCTTATCATTTTACAATTGCCACTAGTGTAAAATTTATGCACAATTTTCAGTCAGTTTCCCCTATTCGCCAAAAAGTCCAATACTCGTATATTAATAACCGATGATGGAAGTGATACAGGTGAAGTTGATAATGTTCCTCCTTTGCTTCGCCTTTTATGAGACTTGCAATTTTGGCGTCACCAGTACTGACTTGTCACGGTTATCTATTTTATTCGTTAAATTATGTTTCTTTTGTCTGTTATTCCTCTAAATTTGCATCAGTAAATAAATGAAGACGAAGTGGATTACTCAAGGAGGTCCTGAATCTTTATATTTCTTCTGTGTTTTCGTAGGCTACATAGGGATATAAAATAAATTTGGACCAAAATTGCCCCTAAAATCGACTCAAGATCAGTCCTAAAGTTAATATAATTAAGATTCCCTCATCATTAGGTTTACAGTAGAGACATTTAATATATTTATATTGATAAGGTACACTAATATCTACAACTCGAGTCGAGTTGAGAATAGAAAGAACAGTAGAGGGATGACTATTGTGTACCACAGAGATCGTCTGTAGAAGAGAAAATGGTTCCAATTTCTTTAGAAGGGATAGGAAGAGTTGAAAGGTCGCTGGCTAGACACCGATACATCGTGTTGTTGTGCGTCTTTGGGTAGTGGTAATGGTTTAGACTGGAGCAGCGGAAAGATGGTGGAGGGGGAGAGGCGCTTGTTGCGGAAAGCACTATTTAAGTATTTGTTATCTTATGTGTGGGTAGGTGTTGGCTGGGGGAAGTCGATGGCTGCGGTGAATCTTTACGCAATCTCAGCTTATTATCCGACGTTTATATTGTTGTATGCGTGGTCTTTTGCAAGTTTATCCAACTTTCATGATAAGCGTGTGTGGGTGAATGTATTGAATTGTATTATTTTGTTTTTTTTGTTTAGTTTAGACATGCGTGTGTAAGTAGGAGAGCGGGATGTACTTTTCAGAGCAGAGTTCTAAATGAGTTGTACTTTCTTCTGCTATGTTTGAATCGACGCTACGAGTGTGACCTGTGCCAATGTAATGATTGGTTGGACTAGTGCTTTTTATAAGCGTATTTGTATTTTGCGGCCTGCAGGATATAAACTATAGAGCTTCTTTTATGATTTTGGCTCTTACTTTTGGTGTGAGTGCAATTTTAGGAGCTTGTCAAAATATTGCCTTAGTATTTTATTGTGAGGTTTGTATGTAAGTCTTGTTGGGGTTTGGGTTTTTGGTCCGGTTTATGGGTGTATAATTGTATTTTAGGTATGTACTCATCCAGTGCGCTGTAGGGTCCTCTGTGCCATTTGAGGATTCGTTGCTATGAACCACTTATCTTTATATTCTGTCTCAGCCTCCACTATCATTTGTGCATAGTAGGGCGGGTCATACTCTAGAATTATATGAAACTGGTGATGAGGGGTATTCAAATGATGAGTATTGGTGAAAAAAACATACTTATAGCAGAGAAGGAAAATTTTAATTGATCTAACCTAAATCAATTTGAAGTTGAAATATTGTTAGTTCTGGGTCATTTACTATATTTTACAATTATTTTAGTTACCCATTAAAGATCAAATTTACTGTTTTCTATCATCAATAGATTTATGTAATCTGAAAGATATTGGTCTAAGAAAATGTAAAAATATATTAGAGAGACATGAGAAGTAGGAAACCTATTAAAAATGACCCTTAATTTAGTTTGGTCTAACTCCAAAATTGCAAGTAGCCAGTACTCATTATTCAGTAGTGTTGCCAGTTCTGGTAACTATTGTAACTGCTAACTGTTTATAGAACATTTACATTTTATTTGAATGCTAGTAAAGGCTGTGGATCATTTTAGAGTAACATATATTTATTTGGTAGATATTATTTCTTAATCTAAGTGCCATCTTTTCATTTAAAGACATGAGAAGTAGGAAACCTGTTCAAAATGACCCATAATTTAGTTTAGTCTAACTCCAAAATTGCGATTAGTGTGACAATGGCGAAAATCAAGACAAGATTCAAATCAAATTCTCATCTAACTAATTTTGTTCGGACTGGGCAAGAGCTGATAGTGTCTGAGTTACCAACAATAAGAGATATTTTGAGGTACGGCATCTACTTGAGGGAGCAAAGTTTAGATGACCGGAGAAATTATGAAGTGGACCAGCTGGTAAAAGACATGTATCAGGGCTTGATTAATTAATCGACCGAAGCTAATGCTCTCTTCAAACTACCTGTTGTAAATCAAAAGGTCACAGAAAAAGTTTCCCTTGGTAAAGGAAAAATTGAAGTAAAAGAGAGGTTCATTGCAAAACTAGATAAGTTATTTGATATATTGACATAAAAATGTCAAATTTACAGGTGTGAGGAAGTAGGTTGTAATGGCTGTGAGACTGAAGTTCACATTAACTGCTGTTGTAGTAAAGAGAAAAAAATACCTACTAGGGAACTGGCCTTTATTAAAGAACAAAAGAGAAGGTTAGAAATAAAAGTACCTTTCAAATATGAGGTCCTGATATTCCAGAGCATAATAGACAATTAAGAGCTTCAGAAAGGAAAGAAAAAGAAAGGATAGTAGAAAGAAAGAAAAAAGTAAGGAGGAAAGCGCCGTTTTAGTAGGAAAAGCAGCAAGAAAAGAAATAGAGCATTTTTTGGCAGAAGGGGAAGATCTGGAGGCAGAAAATTCTGATGGTGATAACAGTTTGGGGGATGAAGCAACTTTTGAAGCTGTCCAAGAGTCGGAATCTTCCACCAGGAATAGAAAGAATTATTATGAAATTCCAAATATTGCTCTTGCTAGTATAAGGTATTGTGTCAGATTGAGACGAACTGCAACTATAGCAACAGAAGCTTTAATAGATGATGGATTCATTACTTAGGAAGATACAAGTAGGGTAATTAATAAGAATAAAGTTAAGAGAGAACATGAAAAGCTAATGACAGTTATTTCAATTGAGTTTGAGGAAAACTTAAGGAAGGATGGGGGATTTTCTTCTGTTCTCTTTGATGGACAAATTAATGTGACAAATTTTATGATGGTGGCAGAAGGAAGTGAAAAATTGTTTCCAGCAAAAACAAAAGAAGAGCACTACACTGTCACCAGTGATCTTGGGAGGAATTCCCTTTTTTACTTTGTCCTAGAAAAGGCTACAAAAGAATAATCACATGCAGAGAAGATCGCTAATGGTATGTTTGGATGGCTGAGGGAAAGGGGTTTGGGTAAATCTTAATGGCCATTGAAGGAGACTCCACGAATGTAAACACAGGTGTAAATGCTAAAGTAATGCGAAAAATGGAGCTCCATTTGGGCAGAAAGCTTGTTTGGTTGGTCTTTAACCTGCACGCTGGGGAACTCCGACATCTAATTATCAACCTGGATAGCCCAACACTATCTAACAACAGATATTCCGGACTAAAAGTAAAGTTCCTTGGCACTGTTACAGACTCGGATATCAACCCAGATATCTTTAGGTCCTCCTCTTACCAAGATACCTCAGGAAGTGGTGCAAGATCTTTCCACTGATCAACAATACGGCTATAGAATTGTATCGGCAATCAGAGATGGAGTGCTTCCTACATGGCTTTCTCTATTGGAAATAGAACCAATAAACCACAATCGCTGGCTGACAACAGCTAACAAACTTCTTCGACTCTGGGTGTCAAAGAATCTACGATTGATTGTTGAGTTTATCATTGGTGTATATTACCCATGCTTGTTCAACGATAAGATTAAGCACTCTTAGACCGAGGGACTGAGGTACCTAGGCACATTCTGTATCAACTTCACTGCCTTCAGTCTCAGAGGAAGCAGGTGTTGGATATTGTTTTGCCAACTCTTAAGAGATCAGCTTGGTATGTATACAGTGAACCCATCTTCCAAACTCTCCTATGCAGAGAGAACTAAAGGGGTGAAAAAATCCAGAACATCAGGGGAGAAAGGGACCTAGATACTCAACTGGGAGACTCCTTTGTATGGCTTAGAAGGACACCATATATCAATTGTGATGCTACCAGGATTGGAAATCTAAGCAATTGTTTAGAATATGTCTCTGTGCCACCTCTCACTTGCTCTTTAAGTACTTCTGAATTGATAAACTAATTCACTCTTCTATGAAAGTACCTGACTGGCTTTGTCACACACAGAGCATTGAGTGGGTTGTAAGAATGGTGGCTGAGGATTCTTTCAAATATTTCTTACATGAAACAGGGATGGAGGAATCAGAGCACAAGATACAAGTAGACGTCTGATGTCCAGCAATGTGTGCTCTGGTGAAGTTTAACTTTTGAATATGACCCAAAGTGACCCATGCAGCTATATCTGGAACTTTGCATACACTTTTCTCACTCAATAAACATGTAAATTTGAGATTACTTTGTGTTTGTGTGTATTTGAATTAAATAAAATTAGGTTACATAAGCTTGTGATGAAAGGGGAAAGTTTACTTTTATTTAAATGGAAATTGATGTAGGTAGGATCAATTTTATAACAAAATAAAGTTCTTTTCCAAAATCTACACTGGAAAATCTATCATTTAAGCACCCCTCATTAAAGGATTTAATAAAAATATATGGTTGCCCCAAAGTATGACCCGCCCTACTGCATAGGGTGCGATTCTGTTTGGGCCCTAACCGCTGACTAGAAGGGTCTCGGCGTCAGAGAAAGAAAGTGTGTGCATATGTCTGCAGTTTACGGGTGGGTCTCATTAATGTATATTATGTAGAGTGTAAGTGCCTGGCGGTTAGTTAGTGGGAGAAAATCCTTCTGATGCATAGATGGGGCTCGGTGTTGTTGGCTGTTTTCCAACGAAGTCCATCATGCCACATATTATCGAAAGCATTCTCCATGTCCTTGCTGATGCCAATGTTTTTTGTCGAGCCTGTCGTGCTTTTGTATAATGTCATGAAAAAGGGTTACTTTTTCTTGAGTGAATCGGCCTTTCCCGAAACCATATTGACAGGGGGAGAACCAATTCATATCCTTCACAAAATTTCTGAGACGTGTGTAAAGCATTAGATCAAGTATCTTGTCTAGGTGTTCTAACAGAGCAATAGTCCTGTAGTTATTTGCGTGTCTGGGTTTTTTGTAATTTTTCTTGTAGGAATATGTTGCCTAAAGGCAAGTGAAGCGTTGTGCTTGGAAACCCAAAAAGGCCGGGAGCGCGTTTTGAGGTTGTTTTATTGTAATGTTATGTTTACTCGACGGTGATAGAAGCGGTCATTGTGGCAGACCTGTGGAGCACCTTAATTTCAATGAGGTGAGAGGGCCCAAGCCCATCAGCGAGGAGCCACTACCATTCACGAACTTCATGAAAGTGCTCCTGTGCGTGTGGTTTGGGTGCGTTGTGTGCGTTCACAGTGTCCTAGTGGAACCTAAATGCGTCGAGAATGCCGTTCATATTAGTGTTCGGTTATTGTTGAAAGTAAATTGGTATTGGTGGTTCCATGCCTAACATCTTCTTCACTCGCCGCCAAAAGAAAGACAGGTTAGTGCGACAAGCATTATCTGCGATACAGGTCACCTAGCACCCCTGCGGTTTCGATCTAACTACACGCATTATAGGATGCAGGTACGTAGCAATGTATTGTTGTGTTTTGTGGGCCTCTATTGTCTTTCTCAGTGTATAAAAAATGTAAAATATTTAATGTATGTGTTTGAATTGCTTGATGTGTATATCTTGACTGTTTATAATATCTATGACTGTACTCTTGTGGTTTTCAATTTGTGTTGGTTTGATCTTCTGCAGATTGAGGCTCTGTCTTGCGTTCGTTGTTATGTCTCTTGAACTCCTCCCAGTTTAAGTTAGTATAATCGTAGAGGGGGTGGGGTATTCAGATGGGTTTCAGAGGATAATAAAAGGGATATCTGGTTTTGTAGTAAAATAATAAGAGGATACCTAGTGCTATGTGAGAGTGTAAACGTGTGCCGTGGATTTTGCGGAAGACTATGTCCGGGGACCTAGTCCCTCTGCGATAACCGAAAAATGTGTGGTAGGCCGTGGCAATGTGCTCTCAGCGGAATCGATGAAAGACACGGGACACCAACCCACATCAGTTGTTGTGTCTGAAAGTAGTGTTTGGTGATGTGCTTTTAGGTCCCCCCAAAAATGGATTCAATGGTTGTGGCTTGATAGGTCCCGGAGTGGGAAATCTAATTCAAACGAAATTAATCAGGAAATATATAAGGGTGTGGAAGTAGAGTCATTATTTAACTGAAGCTGATTATATTTAATTGTTCGATCTTATTCCTATTCATGTAAAATACCTATAGATTATAATCAATTTAACATATTATCTGCATCAAAATCTAAATCTGACCTTCTCATAATTGAATATCTTTTAATTAAATACAATCAGCCTCAGTTAAATAAGGACTCTACTTCCACACCCTTATATATTGCCTGTTTAATTTCGTTTGAATTTATTTATTTTAACTATTGACCATTAATTAATTACCACTTAAACAACCAACTACCTAACATTTTTTGTTTTTTTGTTTTTTGATCAACCAACTACATAAATCAGAGAACTAACTAATATAAATCACATCTTTCCTGGTAGTATAATTTTTAAATTTCATTCATTCAGCTCACAGCTTTCTCCGAATCAGGTAACAAATTTTAGTGTATTTATTGAGGTTGTCCTTTTCTTCCAATTGTAACCTTATTAATTTCGTTTAGGGTTATTTATTTTTTTTAACGTAATATACAGATTTCTGTCCTTTATATTGTATCTTGATATTTTTTGTTTTACATCCTAGTACATTTTTAGCCAAAAACCATTAATTATCTTTGTTCTCATAATTGTTAAGCAATTTTTCTTATATAAAACTTTAATATTCTAGCCTAGAAGATTGGTTCAGAGCCCAAAACGTTGGCAATATATGTTATATTCAGTACTTACTCTTCTTTTTCTGCTGAAGTTCCGGCTTGCTAGAGGCAGAAACATACACGAATATGTCCTTCAAAATATATATATAAAATATATACATGTTGGGTCAGTATTTTGAGAATATCACTTTGAATAGCTCCAACTTTCTTATAACTAAATCTATAAATTTTCCTTTTCAGACTAATAATGAATGAAATTTAAGTGACGAAGAAAATAAAATAACCCGCTTTAATCGTCGCCATAAAAGCTCAGCGTAATAATAGGAGATTGCTTGCTCTATAAAAGTTGCCTGATCCTTTGTTACCAAAGTTAATAAAGACCTGGCGGCTGTTGATAGAGATTTAACATTATCATTAAAACGCATAAAACATGGGCAATAATTTGTGCAGAGAGTAAAGGAAGAATTCTAGAAAATTCTAAAAATTCGATCATGGCCCTTGCAAAGTCCTTCAAGGTTTCAGAATCCACCAGCTAAAGAATTTTGCATGATGATATTCATTACAGGTAAAATGCGAAGTGATAAGTTCATATCAGGATCAAATTTTAAACGCAGGAAATGTGAGATAATTATGCAAAGTACCAAACGAGGTTTCAACTGTAATACACACTAATTTCCTGCAAGTTTGATGGTTCTGAGAGTTGTTAGCAGTGACGCAAATCACATGCCCCTCACTCTTATTCCCATGGCTTTTTTTCAATGTTTTTACATACACAGATATGCTGTAAAATGTTGGGAGGGAATATTTAGACATATTACGAATTGGAAGACCTTACATCTTGCAACAAGTCTCTGCACCACCATCTCATAAGGATAAAGCAACACAAGCCTGGATACAATTCGATGTCCACGACCATGTACTCCCAGACCGGCCTTCTAGATCACCTCAAAATACTGACGCTCCCTCTCTATATCGGAAGAATTTGAGAAAATCTGGACAAATGGTGTGGTTAGTATATAGCAGAAAATGACAATCGAAATTGCTTCAAGTATCTCGCCAGGAGAGGTATGTTTAGTCTCTCTTTCTAACACTCCCAAATATAAGTGTATCAATGGATATTTATATAGAGCTAGAAGTCTAATGAACATCAAATTATCCCCAACTGCTCTTTGTAACTTTGCAACGAAGGTTCACGTTTACTCAAACACAATTATGACGCAAATATTTTAGCTGAATTTCTACTTCTAAGCGACAATGAAGAAATTCCTTTAGCCAAACTACTTTTACGTTTACCAAATAGAAATAAACTATACCTTCGTAAATATCACTTTTCTCTTGATTCAGGCAAGGTGTGCGGCTATGAGTATATCAAGGTTGTAGGATTAAAGTGGGGGTTGCAGTGATTTCAAGAGACGAGTGGCATGATGCCAACGTTTAATATGAATATGTGATATCGATAATTATGTGTGGTAAATCTTAGAATGTATTACGTGAATTTGTGTTTGTTTTATTGTATGGACGCAATGATGCTAAAAACGAAGTTGAAAAAGAATTTCTAGAACGAATTTGGACGAGTGCTGGGGAAATTTGGGAAAGTGAATTGCATATGGTTGAGCAAATAGTTGGCATGATGCCAGGTGGGATAACATGAGCTTCTGGAGAGGAAATAATAAGGTTCAGTAGTGAAAGAAGCTTTTGTATATGAAAGACTCACTTTCAGGAAAAGAATACACAGATACTCGTACATATGAGTTGGCTAAAGGAAAGGAGTAGAATTGTGAACCTGCAAGAAGTATGAGTATTGGACATAATGCCAATATTATTATACAGTCTAATGCCAATTAGGTAAGGGTATGGATAACACGACATGAGGAATATGGAAAGAAAAAGAGAATCAAATGTGAACATATGGTGATTAAGAAAAAATGGGGAAGATTACGTGAAAGATCGAATCCGATTAAGAGAAGTGTGAATATGCGGATAAAGCAAGGTGAAACAAGTGATTATCCAGGTAATACCAAAGTAAATGAATAATTTTTACAAAGGCAATGAGGATACAGATTGCCTAGGATGTTTTGTTTGTAAAATATTATCTCTTTTGGAAGCCTCCAGAGAGGAAAATCCATGAATGAAAACCAAAATTTAAAAAAAGAGATATAAAAGGAAAAATAAATTAACGTACAAAAACTACAAATAAGTATCTACAATGAAGATCACTTGTAGGAGAGAAGTCCCTTTCTTTTAGTGGACTGAGCACACAACCAAAAATTTATATATTTAAACTTTATTTAGGAGGCTTGAGACCTCAAAAATGCTATCATGCAAGAGCGTGGTTAGCAGAATTACCTCTCTAAGAATCAGGACAGGCAGTAGAGAAACCTTGCGTCTCGGTATTCTGATATTTGGCTTCTAGACACTACGATATTCAACAAATATATTTACTGTTATTGTCTTGGAGACCAAGCAATCTTGGCAAAGTATACCCAAGATCACTTCATCCGCTCAGGCGTCTTTATGCGATTATTTCCAATTAGAATGACTCAAAATATGACTAGGCCCCTTTCATATTTTTGAAGATGGGATCGGACACAACTAGCTGCTCCAAGGCGCCATTTCCATCTTCTTTGCCATGCAGGTTTTACTAAGTTAAGGGAATGGTGAAACACCATTCCGGTATATTTCTCTGTAACGACAGCCCTGCCTCCTCACCAGACTGCTAGTTTTCAGCAATAATCCTGACATTTCCAGTAATCCATTAGAAAAAAATCTTGATATCTCCCCGACACGCAGTATACGTGCAGTCACGGAATGTGCTAACAATGAAGTGCTGAGTTTTCAAATATTCAAGAGCAATCGGCATAATAGTATATTCATTATGAAAAATAAACTGACTTCAAACAAAGAAAATCGTATAATTCCAGGTACTGAGCATTTTTCTCCCACTCAGAATAGGAAGTACCACCCTAAAGGAACTTGACTACTTCAAAGAGATGGGTTATTTCATAGAAACCTACTTCCCTTGAGACTTTGATATGTTATATACTATTAAAACGAAGGACTCTGGAATAAGAGAGGTTTGGGAACATAGGTGTAAAGACAAACATTTAAATCTGGCATCCGCTAGTATAGCTTCATTAGTAAAACGATAGATGTTACCGGCGCGAAAGTTTCATCGATCACTAGAAGGAATTTCTTAGCCATTAACAATCAAAGTTATAGAAAATGATTAGACTCTATGTTTGTCAAAGGTAGCGACGGTGACTCTGAATTTACACATACATGCGTATCGTTACTGCGCACGAATCAAAGAGAGAGATATCTCTCTGAAGAAGAAAAAGTTGTTATCGACTGGAGATTTAAAAACGGCACCAAGCACGAATCTGAGGCAGGTGTGGTGGATTGAATCTCGCTATCTACAATATCATCTCGGATACAGATGAGTAGAACTAAAATTCGTAGACAAGCTTGAATGAAGCAAAGAAAGGTGAACAAAGTAGAATATCCCTTTTAGCACCATATGTGCTAAACTTTGCTGAAAAAGAATGACCATTGCGTAGGCACAAGAGTAACAAGATTGCGAATATGCGCATCATAGGTGAGCCGAAGGTCGAAGACATGTCTAAGATATCGGTGCGATCCAGGACTCTTCGCCAAAGAACGTTAAGGAACAGGTTTGTGTCCGGTTGGTCCCCAATATGGAGGCATAAATTCATAAACCTGATGTGAGGGAACAAGCACGTGATGGGAGAAATAAGGTCGCTTTTAAGCATTGCCTCCACGTAATGGGCCTCGATGTCGCTTACAAACAATTTTTGAAGCTCAAAAGCGTGAGAAAGAATAGGACCGGGCTCATGGAATGCAGCCCTTATTAATATGTGTATTTAAACAAGGAGTATCTCCCCCTTTTCCAGTCACGCTGGGAGATAGTTCCCCCCTTCTCTGGGGTAAGCTCCCTCACTCGCAGGCGTCCATATGTTCCCGTGTAAGGAGAAATCGTGAGAGATTTGTGAGATAGAAGCTCACGAGAGCAGACGATCTTACTCATCCTCGATTCGGGTTGTCATATGCCGAAGGCAAGGAAACGTTGTGGGATAAAACCGAGTATCCCTCCTTGGATAAAACAAATATCCACTCTAGAACTAGTTAAGAACTCTTTTCTCCGTAAGATTACCTGTCTGACTCCACGCAACGACACCATATCCAGACAAAAACCAAGTCTTATCCAAAAAGGCTTCAGTGAACATTAATCTTAGCGTAATACCTCCTGTATTACGCATAGTCGACCAAACAAACCGCTTGACGTCTCGGAGAAACTCACCCTCCGTTTTCTCCAAAGGAATTTACACTGGAGGAATTCCCAGCCTCCATTCTCGAAGTCTCTGCTCCCCCCCCCCCATCCTCTCAAAGAATACTTTAACTACAAGCAAGTTGACCCTGGACCCCCTTCGAAGTGACCAAACCATCATCTCACCGCTTCGCCGGAAACGACCATCGTCTCCCCCAACCCCTCCTTTTTTGGTACAAGGTATTTTAACGAATATTTTAGCCTTCCGAAATTTATAATTGCCGTCTACCGTTCGCCCATTATCATTTGTGTGCTTACCATGTTCCCGTGTAAAGCTCAATTTTAATTTCGTCCATCCTACCCAATTTTATTGCATTTTAAATACCTAATCTTCTTACTAGCCCGTTGTCTTATTATATGTCTGTTTATTGTTATACCATTTAACTTAAATTATTAATATTTATTAAAGTCTAATTTTGCCGACTCCTTTACTTTTCGACCCTTGAGCTCATCATAGCCATGTAACAGCCTGTAACTAAGTGAGATTTGGAACTCTCAGTCAATAAAAAGATTTAAAGTAGCCTTATTGGACTAACCCTTCCTTACGAGGATCTGACCTCGTAACCGGACCTCGGCCTACCCAAAGTTATTAAAAGGAAACCCCAGCGCACTTTAAAATCTAATATAATAGATTTATGTATGGTATATAGATCTATACCACGACACCTGATCTTTGCAAAGAAAACTTAAAACAGTGGGTTTCGGCACATCATCAGACGCGAATCAGATCCTTCTTCTACCTTTCACTTGGCGATAAGCATCTTATCCATATCAAAAAGAAAGAAATTTTATCTATGTACATATATATGGAGTAGCGATGACCTAGATAGTAGTATCGAGATGATACCATTGATGCTTCTTGCAAAGATAGTGACACTAAGGACACATTCCCGGGCAAAGCCACCCTTTGCCCTATGGACTTTGAAAGGATTACCCCCGCCCATACAGGGAACCCAAGTTCTTGAACAAAAGCATAAAAAAGATCGTAACCGAAATTAACCAGGAACCAAAAAAGAACTGCTAAAAACAAGGAGAAATGTATTTGTGTAAACAACAAAGATAGGAAAAGCAAGGTACTTATGAATAATGAGTAGGTGTAAGAAGATTGGCGATTAGATTGACGAGTTGTTAATATGATTAGGGAACATGAGAAGTATGTTTTATTATATGATTGTCTGGTCTAAACCCGAATCTGTTTTAGCTTAGGGAAGAGATAAGCAAGCAGTAAGACGCTAGTGCTAGGAATGGTTTTGAAGTTGACTAGGCAGCTGAAGTAATGTATAGAGTCGCTGAGGTACTAAAGAGTAGTTGCGATCATGATATGGAATTTGTGTTTTGCCTGTTTTGTAATTCATTGTAAAGTAGTGTTCATTAGCCCAATATGAATGTTGTTATAGTGAATTATTATTTTTAGAAATGTATGAAACCCTTTGTTGTGTATTAAATATTGTACTATTGCTGAGATAAATTCTATATTCTTCCAGCACACTTTAAGAGGCTTTTATTTTCTTACCCCTCTAGTGAATATTTAACATTTTCTATATCACTGAAATTATTTCATTATTCCTCAAGTATGTAAATAATTTTTAAAAAGTTACATAAATAGTCATTATTCAGTATTAGTTACTCGTACATGTATTGGGGTTTTGGGGCTGACTGGGTAAAAATCATACCTCCTATGATTAGGCTTCCAGGTTCCAATTTTACCCAATCTCAAGTCTGCCTTGGCTTCTTCTTATTCTTGCAGCCGCCTAAGTACGAGTTTCAAGACAGAAGTGGAGTATCTTATGGAGCGAGACATTTCCATGTTAACGGCTTAGACATGTGCTAAAAAATAATCCCTAGGAACTTCATCTTACCTGAAAGTTAATGTAAAACTTTTCTTATAAGGAATTTATGACAAATATTATAATATATGTCTCATTCGTGAATTTATTATGTTGAATTTTCAGCTATAAAACATTTGGTAATATAATAGGACTATATAATTTTTAAACTCCTTTTTATCAAGTTATAGGAAAAAAATAGCCAAAGGGAGAAACTTGACCCTGAACCTAATAAGATTGCGCAAAATAAAAACCAAGAAAGTCAACTATTCAGGGAAAAGATATTTATACATTAGCCCAACACCCCGACCCAAGCCTACTCTTGCATTATTCCCACATTTCGCAATCAATTCAGATAAATTCCATGTTGAATAGAGAAAAAAGACTGCAACTACTATATGGAAGTTAAAATTAAATTGTGTGTGGGGGGGGGGGTTACAATAGATTGCCTTTTTGGTTACTTTTCAGTGGAACTACTACTTCTCGCTTCATTGTGAACTAAATAGAGTTTCTCTGGCATTGGTAAGTAACAGTGTGCAGCTAGGCATGTATAATAAGTATAAAAGAAAAAAAGGAAACTGTTCCAGCACTGGGTTAGACACAAATAGTTGAAATACAAACGCTACATGCAGTCTTATTCAATGTGAGAAAGTACATATTTTCTCTATATTCATGAAATTGAACATTCATTTCCACCCTCAATATTTGAAAATATTAAAAATAACTGCGTTCCCCTCTTTTACTACCATCTTTCACTTTATGATCAGCCACATTCGCCAAATTCACAGTTCGTGAAGGACAACGATCCTAATTCATATTAAGAATAACCTCGTACTTTCATTAACCTTAACAGAAAGCCCGCTTGAGAGAGGCCTCTTGACAAGTGGATAAGGTTCCAATTGCCGTTTTTGGCTGTCCCTTGGTCTGGACGAAAGATTCGCGTTTTATGTGAAGGAAAGTGCCTGGCGGAGGATTGACAGGGTTACCGATTCATTACATGGAGTGATTTCTCTTGTAGATGAACATCCGTAAATTGAAAGGATTGCTGTGTGTGAGCTATGTTAGCTGCGTGTGGAGTGGTTTGGGGACAATTTAGGCATGGGCGGGTTTAGGTATGGGCTATATACGCAGCCGCCCAGGGCTGCATCCTGCTAGGGCCAGAATGGATTTCCGGGGGGAAAACGATCATCCAGCACCGAAGGTGGCCGCTATATTGTCTTTCAGAAAGTCTCCAGCATCTCACCCAGCTTCCCCCCCTAGGTGTTATATTTGTATAGTGAATGATTTGTGCAATTTAGTTATTTCGTTCTTTATTTGATGTCTTTTTGTTTATTCATTAAATCTTGTTCGGATCTATGTATTTATTGCACATGTATGTAAAAGTGCACATGTGTGTAGTTTTAAATGTTAAGACTATACGCTCAATAAAAAAAAAAGTTGATTTATGTACAAGAAAAACACTGTTTTGGAGCATAAAGTTTATTAGAGCGGGAGTAGTTTCGATATGTAGTTTCCCATATCATCTTTTGCCATTAACTAAGAGAAATTGACAATGAAACTGAAATACTGGAATATATAATTACAGGCAACTGACATTAATCTGGAGGTGTTGGCCTTTTAAAAATTCGATTTTTAATTTCGATTCATGTGCACTGATCAGGTTGAAAGAGGAGAGGTCAGCTAGAATAACCAAGCTAACCTTCTTTAGGGGAATTCAAGACTGCAGAAAGTTTTCACACTCCGCCGAGAATTTTGAAGTTGTGTTGACAAGATTATTTTCCAATTTCGTTCCTTTTAAGACCATATAAATTCTTTAAACAATATATATAAAATAATGCTTTGATTAACCTCTATGCTTATATTAATAATTGACAATGCCTAAACCCTTGCTGCTGAACGGTGATATGAAACAATCCTTAACTTTACGCCCTTCCGAAAATTAATAGGTGGGTCACGTTAGGTGCAAAGTTTTGACTTCTAGGCAAACACGTTTATAATTTTCAAAACAGAACCTTCGTAACTGAGGTTATAATTGAAAATCGTTTCACAACAAGAACATTTTTTTAGGGAAGGCAACATACGATGTGCAATAAAAATATTGTTTGCTCTTGCTCCATCGTCACCACTGTATATTTTGGCAATTAGAGCTCACACTAGCCCTAAGAGTCTTTAGAACAAAAATAACATCTCTGGGTAATTTTTTCTGATTATTTATGTGTTATCAATGTCTCTGAGCGGAGAAAATCAGATCATACGCGTTGTTTTACTCCCAAATTTTAATTATTTTTTTATATATGAATTTCCGACAATTTTGAGGCTCAGATTTTTACAAAGCATGTAAAAAATATATAAAAAAAGTGAAATTAGGGTTATCTCGGCTTTCTAAATATTGAACGTATTTTTGAATAGTATACGAATATAAGAAGATACTAAGATAGTACACAAGTACGTAGAAGAGATTTACTAGTTCTCCATAGCTTATTAGTTTTCATCTTGTTATTGCTTTTGCAAGTCCAATAATTCTATAAAGTAGCGATTGGTACTTAAATCGCAATAAAAAGTTTTCTTAAATATTGTCCCTCTAAAAAAAAAGATTTCTGTAACGTGTTCGTTTATTTTTAATTTGCCTCATCACTTAGTATTAACAAACCTGCTATAAAATATAATGACGAATATTAGTCAAGATCATTACTCGATTTTAAGTCTAATGTTAACTGTTAAAAAAATAAATTTATTCCTATATAAAATTTCATATATCAAAAAGGCTAAATTATAATTTTAATTGAGATTGGATTGATAGTTTATCATTATTTAGAAAAACTTATGGTTTTTACCTTCTCCTAATATTTTATATTCCTTAGTAGAATGGTTAGCCAAAATAACGTCGACGGTTCTTTTTTAAATTCTTCTAGAAAGCGTATCTCCCCGTAACCACTCGATAAGTATTAGTAACATATTTACCAAAGTCAGAAATATAGAGTATAAATTTACTTACTTCTAGTCAGATTTTTAACTGCCCCTTTGGTACGAAATATAGATAAAATATAAGGTACGAGTAGTTAATATTTAAACCTCCTTCCCTTATTCAAATCCATTTGTGTTCCCTTCAGGTTTGATCATATTTACTTAATTCTGTACCCGAAAAAGTGGAACGCCCCAAATTTCTCTAAAATTAGGTCTTCTCTATGACGAAAGTTCATCGAAGGGCCCTAATAACTAAGATGATAATAGGTATCATTTTATTCAAACTGTGAAAGGATGCCTTCACAAGGGTTTCACTGATTTGGCGATCGAGCAGAAGAACCACGCTATAGAGCAGGGATTCGTGTTCTAATCGATATTTGGCTAGCTCAGAGAGGTTATGCAATCTGATCACGAATCATTTTATTACATAGGAAATTTGCAATAATTACTTTGACTCACTGTTTAAAAGGTTTTTTAAAACATATTATATTTTGGGGTTAATACGCCAGCTTATTAAGGTAATCAGGAATATCTCAATATTTTGGTTATATATCAAAACATTAACAATTTCCTTTAAAAGCTCCAGTAAATACTAGAAAAAGGTAAACATTCTCAAATCCAATTTGAAAATTTCAGTTTATTTATCTAAATTGATAGATATTTTCCATTCGTTTTCTCTCAAAACTACTTTCCTCTTAAGTCAGTGTGTTTCTAATTAAAAGTTATTTTGGGAAGTTCGTAATTTTGGTAACCAAAAAAAACACAAGCTCAAATAAATAGAGAAATTCAACTTCATATAAAATAACACATCATGCAGAGATACAATAGTCTCACGTGACAGAAAGAAAATACTTTGAAATACCCGAGTTGTCAGTGTCTGGAGGAAAGCGATATATTTCACTGTAACTTTGCCTAAATTGCATATACTTGCAAATATTACAATAACAATTCAATTTATTAACACGGCTGCTGATGATTGAGTTCAACTGCTCCTTAGAGATTTATATTGAAAGAAAAGTTCACCTAGTGAATAATAGTAAAAGAGTAATAGGAAAAAAAATTAAATGCATAAAATGAGAGGGGGTCTTTGTTATATTTGAGTAAGGGTACTACACTCTCATCAGAGATTGAATAAAATCACTTTAAAAAATATCATCCCAATTGAGCATTAATAGGGGAAAGCTATCTAAAGGAATGTTCATTTGATAGCGATATTTAAAAACGATAAAATTGAAGAACTCATCAATTACAGTGTGCAATGAAATATACAAATGACAAATTTTTCCTCCTAATTCCTACCTACAGTCCTAAATATTACCCAAATTGATTCCATACTTCACTTTTACTTCGTTTCTAAGAAGTAAAATATTAATCCACGCCCCGCTTCCTCCCGGATTCGTTTCTTGCGACACCAATTTTGCATACAATTGCGATGAGAAGATTTATTAGAAGCGACAGAATGACACATATTTCGCGGCTAAATTCAGTGATCCATCAAGTAAGGCAAGTTATTAAGATAGGATGAGAAAATATTTATTAGGTAGAATGTGGCTGGAAAATTGTATTTGTGGCCAAGAATGGGTATTATCAAGTTAAAATAACCTATTATATTCTTATATTTTACACCTTCTCTTCATACCCAAATGACAAAAGAAAACACAAGTGTGAATTATGAAAAATTACTCAATGGTAGATTTGCGATGACTAAAAGCACTAGGTTGATATAAGAATCTTTAATTTTCAACTATCCTCCCCCAAATTTAATAGCCTGATTTAGATTAGGCAATAATATAATGATTTAGGCCTATCAAGACAATATTTTTGACTGGATATTCCTTTCATTTTAAAAATAGAAAAGAAAATTGGGAATATTCTCAAGCTGGTTTTTCTCCAGCAACAATAGATATGGGGAATTGAGGTAGGATATGAGGATAAAGCGATCTAGGGAAGAGGAAGGCATTACATTAACGATGAGGTGGTGGATGCGACTCGAACAAGAACGAAAAGCAATTAAAACTTTTGAATTAAATCTCAAAGTCTCTTTTGGCAATATCAAGGGTGATGTTTATATAATTAAAATAAATGGCCCCAAGCAATGAAACCTCCTTTATCCTTTGCTTTCCTTCCATCTGAGCAAACTTGCTCTCCTTCAGTGTTTCCCACTCATACAAACTTCAAAACCTCCATCTACCTGTTCTGACCACTCCCTCGAACTTTACAAAACCATTATAATCTGGAGAAAATGCACGCTCCCCGGTGCCATCTAAACATCTTCTGCTTATTCTCAAATACATTCTTTATTTCACTTTGCTAGATTAATCGTTTTCTAAAATTCAGCCCCTTTACTTCATTAGTCTCCCTCCATAAAATTACAGCGACTTTACCTGGCACTATATTTTAAAACCACAATAGAAAGGTTTGTTCTCCTGCAAGATTAGGAAGGGTCCTTATTATGAAAGTAGGTTTTGAAGAGTGTAGGACTCTCTCTTCGATTTCATACAGATAGTGTGCATTCAGTCTGACAAAGCACCCAAACTTGACCTGTTGTCAAGGGACGATTTTTGCCAAGTATCTTCGAAACATCCCGGTGAAGGAACTCTTGGAAGACATTGCTGCCTAGGGTTGGAGTTTTTCGCAGGGAGGGAAAGGGCGCCCATCCATAGGCTATTACTATAATTGAATTGCCTTGTGCCCCCACTATATTAACTGGGATATAGGCACACCTTTAACTGTAAAAATGAGATCCACCCATATCTACAAGCTACCACACTTTTTTCTTACCAAAACATGGCATTACTCTTTGCAAATTTTGGCATTTGAGAATACCACAATTGAAGCAAATTTGACAAAAAACATGTATCAGCTAGAGTACAATCCCATACTTACTTATTCCATCAGTGAATAAAGCAATGAAGACCTTCTTTGGCATTTCCTCATTACCTTCTTCCTAAAATCTTCCCATCACCAGATTCCTTTCTAAACCATATAAAAGTATCCTAAGATACTATTCCTAAGGCGCACTGCAAATCCTTCGCAGAGGCACAACCAAATATCCATAACATTTAGCTCTGCCACAAATTCCAACCATTTAAACCCTCCCTGAAATTGATATACTCCCAGACACACCATAAATATCCAACCTACCATCCCCTCACCAAACTACTCCCATCAACTTCCAATAAAACCATCTCCCAAGCCACTCCTGAAAGCTAGATTTTCAACCCTTTCCTAAAATCCACTCCACCAGGGCACTTCAAAAACCTAACCAGACACCAAACACTTTCCTTCTAACCTCCATAAATCTCAGGAAATCTTTCCCCCCAGCGGTCGTCTTTCAATGATATTCTAACCCCTCACACCATACCATAATTTATATACTCATCACTCAATCCTGAAAACTAACTCTTATAATTTCCCACCTAAAGTCCAACTGCCTCCGGAAATTGCACCCCAAGATAACGCACGATTCCTAACTCTTCCAACATCCACAAAACACGCCCTTCGTGATCATATCTCTCTTCTCGGCAATTTATTTTTGACGTGTTTTCCAAATTCTCGATCTTAAAACTCGAATCTTTGACTTTCCTTTTCGTCTATCGTCAATACCACAGTGCCCTAATGGAATTGCGTTTGTTTACTGCCTAAATAAAAAAACATTAAATTTTTCTAAATACATATCAAGATATCGTTTCCTGTGGCAAGGAGGTAATCAATATCACTCGGCACGTTCACCTTTGCCCAGGATAACAGTGCACTGTATGCTCTGTCAACACCCGCAGAACGACCGTTATTTCGACGATAAAATCCGTTACCATATACTCACAAATCTCATGGTGTCTTCATCTTTTCCTAGTTATTAATGAAGTGCTGCTTGACTTTCTTGGATAGTGTCACTGGAGGATTCCTGTAGCTAGGACTACCTTGTTTAGCTCAAGCTCTTCAACCCTAGGTTAACTGTCAGTAGATAAGGAGGGCACTTCCTGAGAGCAGGCTAGGCTACTATATATGCAGTCTGCTTCACAGACTGCATAATTCATAAACTCTGATTTTTTCATATATTTAAACTTTTAACCAACAATTACGCAACATAAAAAACAGTTTAACCCAGTATGAGAAATTCTAAATTCTAAGAGATTCGCTAGTCCTTCTGGAAGGCGTATTTCTTTGTATTTCCACGTACTTTTCATCAAGGGTCGACCAGTTAATAGTTCTTGGCGTGGCGGATAATTTGCTAGCTCAAGATAACCTGTTCCCAATGACGGTAAGTTTTTTCTATTTTGAGAAAGATTGCTTGTTGAGAGGCTTGACAATCCACTTTCCCTTAAACTCAAATTTCTCATCAGGTAAGCCTCTTTTACATTCATTCATTCCCTCTAATGAAAAAGACTATATCAGGTTTCTACTAACTATAGAAGAGCGGCAAGATGCTCATTCATCCCAACAAGCCACTGCCTCTGCCATGAAATAATTTCCTACTGGATCATCAAACACCCAGTCGCCAGATAGCCCCTTAAAAAAAAAAAATCATCAAACACCTCCATTTCTCGGCATTCCATTATTTTGTTTGAACCCTACAACAAGTCGTGTCTGGAGTGTAGTTAGTTTACCTAATCCCAAAATAGCAATCTGGTTTCTTCCAATTTACTCGCTCAAGTATTTTCAATTGTTTCTTCTCTCCTGAACTGTGGTTTCCCAAAATCATTTATTTACTACTTCTTGCTAGATAATTTTATTTAGTTTCGTGAAAGTTCCTCTTATTTCATGTTCTTATCATAGGAAGGCATTTCTCAGGGATGGGTTCTAACCCCCCCTGCTTTTTATTTCTCTTCCTAAAATATCTCAAATCACATGCATTTAATCCTAGCCTATGGTCATTGGTCCGTCTCTAATAGTCTCCTTTCTTTTCTGCAAATGTATTTATCTACGATATATAATTTCGTATTAGTTCTCTATTATTCTTCCCTTACCTATTAACAGTGGAAAGCCTCCCCCAGTAGGACGCTTCTATTTACATCAATCAGTAATATTTAAATTATGATTAAAAAAATGGTCAGTAGATTGATTAATGTAGACTGATGATGAAAGTAGATTATTTTGGACGTCATTAGATAAGAAAATATTATTGATAGGAAGCATACGATATACTCCAATATTATTTCGAGTTACATTATGATTATCATAAAAGGTATAACATAATTGAAAGAGAGTCAAGGGAAATTACTATTTTCCTAGGCTTAATTTTCGAACCTTTTTATTTATTTCGGAGAGCTATTCAGATGAAGAAATTTTTTGACAGTAGAAAGTCTTACTTAAAGTGTTATACTTCTACTGTCAGGTACTGGGCGAAAAGTCTGACACTATTAGTTGAAAACCTCAAGAGGAAGCCATTCACAAATTTCTTATCATTTCATTTGCCTTCTTTACAGCACAAATTATCCACACTATCATATGTTTCGGAGCGCTACCAAGGAGTACTGGTATCGCGTATGGGGATATTCATTTCCAAATATCTCTGTCGCATAATGGGTGGTCCCGCATGGAGTCACGAATGGCCAAAAACACAATTCTAAACAGAAACCTTCCGTTAAAATGGCTTACCGTACCCACGGGCCTTCGACGTCATCAGCGATTGCCAATCTGGTCAATATGTGCAGCTCCCTATCCTGTCGGCTTTCTTGTACATGATCGGACGCGTGAATTGGCCAACTTACCTACCTGCAGAGTTGAACCCCAATGTAAAAGAAACTTTGTTTTTATCTTCAAAATTACCTCTAATAATCCCATTCATTTTGCTGTTTCTTCTTTCGGTTCAAAAAGACCAGTGTTAAGTTAAAAAGTAATTAGTCGTAAGTATATTCAAGTTATATAACTGCAGAAATAGCTATTTCCTAAAAAGTGTATGGTAATTGCATTGAAGGAAGCCCCCCCCCCCCCTACATTATGGTCTCTCTTTCAGACTCTTTCATCTTTTTCCTAAACCAGAATGTGTTTCGGTTAATCAACACAAAATTGACCTTATCGGTGTTGACAAAAGTTTCCTTTGCCAAGTATTTTATACTTACTTAGAATCATGTAATATATATATATATATATATATATATATTAATTGTTATATTTAACAGCATTATTTATTATTCACCCGAGGTGCCTTTCGACCACATTGGTCATCTTCTGGGGCTTTACTGATAAATTTAAAGAATTTCTGCTCTATAAATACAAAATATATGTAGATATTTTAAAGTTTTTGAGAAGTAACATAGAAAAATAAACTTGAGATCAAAATAAAAATTTTGAGTTTAATATGAAACTATTTAGAACGAAGATATGTTAGAAAAAATAACAGGATAAAACAGCCAATCTAACACATCTCTTTCTGACAAATCTTGTAAAATATATATATATATATATATATATATATATATATATATATATATATATATATGTATATGTATATGTATATGTGTATGTATATATATATATATATATATATATATATATAAAGAAGAAGGAGCAAATGCAAGTTCTGCGGGTGATAACAACCACCACAGGGCTTTCGCCATATTTATTTTCTGCCTTTCAAAACAATTTTGAAGACAGAAATAAAGGTGCAGAAACCTTGCATTGCAGACTATATTACAATATAGTACAAGAAAGTGAAATTTGACGCGAATGAGCAATGAGACAAGAGACAGGAGGGTTTTTTAAAGGTAAGAGAAAGGGACATTAGAAGAAGACTAGAATCATAGAGAGCAGAGGGCGGCACAATGAAGGCAATCCTTTACCGAGAAGAATTGCATTCAATGTGCCACCCTCTGCTCCCTTCGATTCTGGATTCTTCTACTGTACCTTTCACTTGCCTCTAAACAAACTCCGGTTTCTTGTCTTATTTGATCATTCACGTCCAATTCTTATTCCTCTTGTACTAAATGTATTTATAGTCAGCTACGCCAGGTTTCTGCACCTTTCTTTCTGTCCTTAATTTTTATTTGAAAGACAGAAAAGAAAAATAGCATAGCCCTGTGGTGGTTGTATAATCACCCGCATATCCTGTAGTGGCTCCTTCTTTGTATATATATATATATATATATATATATATATATATATATATATATATATATATATATCGAAAACTCACAAAGCATCGCGTGAGTAAGCAATAAATGCAACAAAGCCCACAGGGAAAATTAATACGAAGATTCCAAATATTTTCGAAATTTATTTCGAGTTCTTTATCAAGGAATAATATTTATAAGGATGATATAGAGGAAAGGGAACGCCCACAAAAAAAAATTAAAAACACCAATCAACAAAATGAATTAATATGAAATTGAAACCTTCGGAGGAGCGGAGATAAATACAAACTAAGATCATTAAATTGAGTAAATTCAAAAGACTATAGGTTGACAAGAAAACTAAATTACCGCCTCCCACCCTAATTCCTTAGGCGGTATTATAATCCTCTTGTTAACCTTTAGTCTTTTGAATTTACCTGATTTAATGATCTTAGTTTTATGCAGGGTCGAAAGGAGGTCAATGAAATTATCAAGTAGTTTTTTAAAACTCTATCATGTAGGTCAGAAGGAAATCATTTTTTATAAAATATTTCTTAAGAAAAATTACTTTATTATGGATTGATTGGTAGGGGGATGTTAGCGAGAAACTTCTATGTATTAAGGTTTTTACTGCGGATATTTTATATCTAAATTCACAAAGCTAAAGTAGTTTAAACGTAGTCCTGTGAAAGTTTTTCTTCGGTAAATGATCAAGAAAGGGCATCTTATCATTTGACTCTACTTTCATGGTGAATTTGATGTTTAGGGGTAAAGTGTTAAAAAATTCAAGAAAAGTTGGCTATGTACAGGATTAGTGAAAATTGCAAAGGAATCATCAACAAGACAGCAGTAGAAGGAGGGTTTGTAATCTAAATTAGTAGAAAACATTTCATCTTCGAGATGTGTCATATTTGTTGGTTAAGGATGCGTTTTGATTGCATCAATAGATATACATTTTTTTATCATCATCAGGTTCCCCACAAAGTGTAGGGGAACCTTTACAATTTGACCTGTGACTTGTACCAAAAAGGCTAAAGCCCATAAACAAATTTACAAATTCATAATTGTTTTGGTGTTTTATAATTAAATGATACGCATATATAAAAACTTGATGATAATATTCGTGTGACTCCTTTGAATTTCTTCTGTTATGATATTCCTTTGAATAGTCACTACGTAGAAACTAACTAAATACACTTTTTATGGGTATCGATTACTTTTAATAGATTACTGGAAGGTTTAGCTATCAACATTAAAACACTTGGCGATGTAGTCTTGTCGATCATTTTAAGTGGATACGACTTTCATATTTTTAACTTTTTACATAATCATAATAACCTACGGCGCCATTTTTTAGATACAGTGGGGCCTTTCAGAAACACCCCCTTGAAACCTGCTATCATATAAATGGCTATAAAATTAATAAAAATTAAGCAATCAATCTCAATTCACTAGAAAAATATGAGAATATGATTTACTTACCATTTGAAATCGGGTTTCTTTAGTTCCATGATAATCTGTTTTAATGGTGGACTGAAAGATATATTTTCCTACATGGTCAACTCTATGCTTTGTTCTCGGTAGGAAAGCGGAGTCTTCAGTGATTAATTGGGGTATTCTAAATGCCCTGGAATTTAGATCAATCTATATTCGAATGGTGCTAAAATATAAACCAGTTCTCAGGTGCCTTTTTTTTTAGCAAATATTTAAATTCGCATTGCGCAGTTTTGTGTTGTGTTCACAATTAACATTAAAAGTCTATGGAGAATTTCCACTAATGTATACAATTTTGCCTTATCATAATTTTCACTGTGTTCTAGTAATGTTGCTAAAACAAAATATATACTATAAAAAGTGCATAAAATTTGCAATAAAATGATATACAAAACCAAAAAATGCAAATTTTGAACTAAACAACGTGAAAACTAGGGATACAGGTTGTACAGCACTAGCAGGAAGAACTTCGGTTGTTTTTTTACATTGCAAGGCAAGAATAACCTCTGTTACTGTTTTAAATCTCGAACAAAAATAGACTCGAGTACGGTTTGGACAGCGCGTGCAGGAAGGAACTCTGGTAATATTAGTGCAACTCGAGCAGGTAAAGCCAAAGAAAAAGTTTTTAAAGCGCAAACAGAAAAAAACACCGGGTCCTGTTTGTACAGCGCAAGCACAAAGAACCCCATTACACTTTTCGAACGCAAGCAATAAAAACCTCGAGTACTGTTTTTCGAATTCAAGCAAATAAAAACTCGGGTACTGTTTGTACAGTTTGAGCAGAAATAACTTCGGTTACTGTTTGTGCATGGATCAAGGATGAAAACCCGCTGGTACTTTTTGTCCTACGTGAACGAGAATAAACTCAGATAGAATTTTTAAACCGCAAGCAGGAAGAAAAACAGGTACTGTCAATATAACTGGAACATGAAGAACCTCGGGTACATTATGTACAGTGCGAGCCCCAAAACTTTGAGTTTTGCTTATACCACGCGAGCATGAATAAGCTGAAGACTGTTTGTGCAGCGCAAGAAGGAAGATCCACGGTTTCCCTTGATACAAGGCAAGAGGAAAGAAACGCTGCTACTCTTCTCTAGCGAAATCAAGAATAACGTCAGCTACTGTTTGTACAGTGTGTTAAGGAAAAACATTGTTACTCTTTGTAGAGGCGCAAGTAGAAAGAAACTCTAGTAGTATGATTACATCGCGTTCAGAAAAAAAAGTAGTATAGTTCGTGCAGCACTAAAAGGGAAAAACTCGGGTTCTCTTTTTATATCGTGAACAAGAATAATCTCGGATACCTTTGTACAGCACAGGTGGGAAGAACCTCGGTTACTGTTTGAAAAGCTTGATCATAAAAAACTCTAATATTAGTTGTACAGCGTGAAAGGTAAAGAACTTGTGAATTAGAGAAGCAACACGAGCAGGAAGAGCCACGATTAATGTTTCTAGAGCGCAAGCAAGAAGAACCTCGGTACTGTTTGTCGAGCGCGAGCTAGAAGATATTTGGGTACTGTTTGTAAAGAGCGAGCAGGAAGAACCTCGAGTAAAGTTTTTACAGATTAAACAGGAGTAAAAATCCTTCTGTACTGATTGTACCGTGCGAGAAGGAATAACCTTGCATTGTATTTACAGGGAGGAAATCAAGAAACTCGAAAATTTTAGTACAGAACGAGCAATAAATATCTCGGGTACTGTATGTGCAGTGCGAAAATGAAGAAGCTCTTTTACTGTGTGTACAGCTCGAGCATTAATAATCCAAGATATAGTTCGTAAATTAGGAGCAGAAAGAACCTCGGGTACTATTAGTACAAGGCGATCAGGAAAAACTTGGGTAGTGTTTATACACTATAAGTAATAGGAAACTCAGTTACTCTTTGTACAGTGCGCGAGCAGGAAGAAACTCGTGTAAAATTTGTTAAGCTAGATCAGGAAGAATCTTGGTACTGTTTCTGCAGCCTCTAGCAGGAAGGAACTCGAGTACTATTTTTACGGCACAAGCAGCAAAAATCTCGAATATTTTTTTTACAGCGCAAGCAGCAAGCAGATAGAGTAGTGTTTGTAAAGCTCGAACAGGAATAACTTGGATTACGGTTTGGAAATCGCGTGCATGAAGGAACTCAAGAACTATTAGTTCAGCACGGTAGGAAAAAGTCCGGTAGAGTTTTTACAGTGTGAGCAGAAAGGACCTAGGGTATTGTTTGTTCAGTGCGAGTAAGAAAAACCTCGATTACTCTATGCACAACGCGTTAGGTATGAAATATTTACTGTTTTTACAGCGCAAACAAGGAGAATTTCGCGTACTGTTTTTTTAGTGTTAGCAGGAAGCCCCACAGTTATTGTTTGCCCAAGTTGGGAAACTAAGGTCTAGTATAGTTTGTTCAGCGTGAGCAATAATACCCTCCTTTACTATTTATATATCCTGTCCAGATGAAACTTGGGTACTGTGTGTACAAAGCGGGTATTAGTAAACGCAAGCATGAAGAGCCTTGGTCACTGTTTGTACAGTTCTAAAGTGAGGGCAGGAACAAACTCGGCTAATATTACCATCGAGCGAACAGGAAAAATTTCGATTGCTGTTTATGACAGCGCGGGCAGGATGACCCTGTAGTTATCTTTGTACAGCGAGGAATCTACAATATAAAATTTTGTACAATACAAGCAGGAAGAATCTCAGTAACATTAACTCGGCTAATATTTGTACAGCATGAGCAAGAAGAAACTCGGCTACTATTTTTACAACGCGAGCAGAAACAACATCGGCTACTGTTTGTGAATCGCAAATTGGAATGAACTCGAGTATTGTTTGTACAGAGGAAACACGAAGAACCTCTGGTACTGTTTTGATAAGGCGTAAAGGAGGAAATTTAGGTACTCTTTGTACAGCGTAAACATGAAAAACCTCGGGTACTGTTTGTACAGCGTGAGCAGGAACAACAGAGGTTACTGATTTAGGCGCAAGAAGAAAGAAATTCGAGAACTATTACCAAGAAAAACTTGGGTAATGTTTCTACAAAGTGAGCTGGAAGAACCTCAGTACTGTGTGTACAACAAGAGCAAGCAAAAACCCTGTTACTCTTAGTATAGCACGAGCAGTAAAATACTAGAATTGGTTTTGTACTGAGACAGCAGGAAGAAACTCAGCTACTGTTTTCCTAGCTCGACGAAGAAAACTTCTGGTACTGTTTGTACAGCTCGTTTAGGGAGAACATGGTTTCTTTTTACACAGCGCAAGCAGAAAAGACTTCAGGTACTTTTTTACAGTATCAGGAAGGCCCAAGATTACTGTTTGCATACGGCTATAAAGTAGAGACTTGAGTACAGTTTGTGTACCGGCAGCAGTAAGAACCGATTTTAGCGTTTATACAGCGTCAGCAGGAAGAACCTTGGATATTGTTTGTACAACGAGAGAAGGAGGAAACTTGGGTACCTTTAGGAAAGCGCAAAATGGAAGAAACTGCAGAGAATGGTGTTTATAGAGGTCCAGCAGGAAGATCCTTGGTTACTATCATTACATCACTATCAAGCAAATAATGGTGCACAGTTTTTACGGTAATAGCAAGACGAACGCGAATTAATTTCCTAGGGCGCAAGAAGGAAGAACCGCGGTTACTATTATTACATCGCCAGCTTGTAAAAACTCAGATAGAGGTTTTACGGCACTAGACGTAATAACCTTGGATATTTTTCGGACAGGGCGTGCAGTAACGAACTCTGGTAATATTAGTGCAGCGTGAGCTAGAAAAACCTCGAACTCTCTTTGTACAGCGCGAGTAAGAAGAACTTTGGTTATTGTTTCGACCGCAAGCAAAATATACCTTGTCTAATGTTTTTACAGCAGCTTTAGCAAGAATGAGTGTACTGTATGTACAGCGTCAGTATGAAGAACCTAGAGTTCTCTTTGCACAGTGCTAACAGAAAGATCCGCGTACACTGTTTGGCAAGCTGAGCAAGTAGAGACTTGAGTATAGTTTGTACAGTAGGGTCATTAAGATTCTCCTTTAGTGTTTTTATGGCGTGAAAATGAAGAAAATCGGCTACTGTTTGTACAATGCGAGCAGGCAGAAACTCGGCTACTGTTAGTAAAGAGAAGTTAAAAAAGAACCTCGGGTATAGAATTTAACATACAAACTGGGCTACACTTTGTATGGCACTAGCCGGAGGAACCTGGGATACTTTTCTACAACGCGACAGGAAGAACGCAGGTACTGTTTTAAGCGAAAGTAGGGAAAACTCTGGAACTATTATTATATCCCGAGCAGGAATACCTAGGGTACAGTTTCTACAGTGAGAACTTGAAAAAACTCAGTACTGTTTGTACAGCGTAAGCAGAATGATGGTCAGGTTCTATTAGTACAGCGGGAGTAGTAAAACGTCGGGAACAGTTTGTACTGAGCAAGGAGTAAGAAAAACTATTACTGTTTGTAGTGTGCGAGCGAGAATAACCATGTAAACAGCTAGCAAGAAGAAAACGGGTACTTTTTGTACATTGCATGCGTTCTCTTTGTATAGCGTAGGCCGCAAGAACCTTAAGGTTAGTTTTTACAGCGCGAGCATGAAGAACCTTAGTACTCTCTGTCGAGTTTGTGCAGTGCAAACCGGGACAACATCGTGTTTTATTTTTACAACGTAAGCAGCAAATCTTTGGGTATGCTTTATACAATGATAGCCAAATGAAACGATTTGTACAGACAGAGCAGCATGAAATCCGATTAAAGTTTGTAAAGCGGAAGAGGTAAGAAACTTGGGTACTGTTTGTACAATGTAAACTGGAATAACCTCGTATACTGTTTGTACTGCGGGAGCAGGAAGAACTTCGGTTACTATAATTAGAGCGTGAGCATAAAAAACTTTGCGTATTGTTACTACAACACTAGCAGAAAGAGGTTGGGCACACTCTTTTTATAGCGCGAGCAGAAAGAACCTCGGGTACTCATGAGGAAATTCCTCAGCTGTTTGCTATTTCAATGTGCCTTCATTTTGGTTGAACGCTATTCCCATTTATCTCACTCGACCTCGTTAGGAAGGAAAGAATTTTTTAAAAAAGAATTTTCTTCTCAGATTACCATGGGAAAATCGATCATCCCATTAAGGGAAAACGTTAAGTTCGCAGCCATGTGTAGAGCAAAACTCGACTGCGAATGCGTAAGAAATAAATCAGCAGGTTAATTCTTGCCTCATGAAACCTCCTTCTCCTTACTTAACCTCCTCCAAAGGTGAGATTTCCTGAGACTTTTCATTCCGGTATACGAGCAATTATCACTCCCATTTTCGGTTTTCCTCGATCGCTGCAATTTAGTTTTCAGGCTATATTGCTCTCAGATAGTCTACATATATATTCACGCTGTAGTCTGTTTTATACTACTATAATTAAATAAACTTTGTCCCATTAATTATTCTTATACAAATACGCTTCTTCGATTATAATAAGTTGAGGTAATTAATAAGAGCATTCAAATAATAACCCTGACTTATTTATTCTTACTAACATCACTATAGCGAATTATCGAGGATCAATAAATTTGTGCATCTTTAATTAGAAGTTTCATTTACTCATTCAATTATTATAACAATCGTGTAATTATTTAATACTATTCAGTATATATAAAAAATAAAGCAGCCAAAATATATTTTTTTCCCGTATCATTCCACCAGAGTATAAATTTAACGTTATTAATTTGGTCCTGAATCCGTAAATGCCCTCATTGGTTACGAAGACGAATACAACAAGGCAACTAGAGCCTGAAATCCAGAATTGATGTTAAGTATGGGTGTATTGGAAGAAGGAATACTGTCTGAAAAATTTCTTGCCGTTTTTTAGCCTATACGTTTTCTAAACTCTTTCAAAAAGGGAAAACTAGATAGTAACTTTACCCCTAAAGCAAAACAAATGCATTAAGAATTACTCTAAATATTAAATTTATTCAACAAAAAGATCAATGGGACAGAATCATTAAAATTTATAACTAAAACGATTTCATCATTATTGTTTCTTTTTTAAAGGAAAATTTAGACTATGTTTTGAAACAAATATATGGCCGTTTACGGAAAGAATTTGATATAAAATCTCGGTAGTAACATGTTTTAATCCAATTTCGACAACAAGAAATTCCGCTGACTGACTTAGTGGCGTTATTGGAACCTGTTAACAAAAAAGATGTCGGGCTCTATCAAAGAAATACCAACCACCCAATCTCTTATACTCATTATTTCACTATACCACCGATAGTCCCTTTGTGCTCTGAGGGACTACTGTGGATGCATTTCAGTGTTAGACATCTTGCATATTCGTGCAGGACTCAACCACAGATATTCGACTTCCTCTTTCACTTCAATCTCCATAAGATCAGTTAATCCACCTGTATTCTAAGAAAACTTTGACTATTCTGCTATATGCTCACTAATCATTATGTTAGCTATTTCTAATCTTATATATTCTCTAATCGTCCTTGTAGCCATTATTTCTAACTTAAATTCACACTATGACAAAGGAATGTTTTAATATATCCATTGAGTAAAGGTTTTCAGGCAGTTATTGATATAAAATATAAAGTATTATGTTCTGAATGGTAGTTAGTCTTTATAGTAATCCTATGTGACTATTTCTGTGCAGATAAATCATCGAATTACAATATAAGATAAAATATCCAAAACAGAGGCAAGTCGCATTCTAATCTGCTTTAATGAGATCAGGTTTGATTTGCTTTGGTTTTCTTACACGTAAGTTGACTTTGATATTTTTATAAACTTTTCTTGGATAAAGTGAGTGCTTTTGAGTAAATAAAAATAATCATTTTCAAGGTCAATTGAATATTGAATAGACGACCAAAGGGAAGTGTTTTGGTGAATACTTATTTGTGCTAGCTGCTATTTATTCACTTGCGTTTACTGCATCTTCACTTTCATCTTCATTCTATAATGTTCTTTGACTTTCTGAATTATTTGGGGTTTTTTGATCACTTTTTAAAGATATGAATATATAGAAAGTTCAGAAACTCGAGCAATGATTCAGCATACTATCACCGATTTCTAAAAACACACGAAAAATGCTTGTATTAATTTAAAATCTAAAAAAAGCAGCCATGGTTAAATTTTTATAAATTTTTGAACTTCGTCAATTAAAATATTTTTAAAAAGGAACTCTAAACTAAAAATCCCCCTCTTCCAAAATATCAAATTCTAAAGTAGTTATAAAAGATATATAAAAATAAATTTTCTGAACTTAACTATTTGTAATTCTTTAGGTTTTATAAAATTCAAAAAAATTCAATACTATTATTTATTTTTGAACTTCACTATTTTTCTTTATTATAAACTAATTATTAAAAATAACTTTGATAAAAAACATAAGTCATAACCAAACTAAGATGAAATTATTATTCAAATACTAAAAAAATCCCCTTCCTAAGTTATAGTTAGTTATCATCATAACTAACTATAACTTAGGAATTGTCACAGAAGAAAAAAATCTCAAAAACTAAAAGGATTCAGTAATGGAAATACAAAACAAATGTAAATTACCTGATTAGATTTCAGTTTCAAATTAGATCTTCAGTTGAATGATAAAGGTTTCGGCTTTCTTATTAAGCAAATGAGTAGCTTCACTTTTTTACTAAAACACTGCCTAGTATTTTCAAATGATAGTAGTTGGAACGATTAGTTACGTACTTGTAATCTGTACCTCAGAATAGAACTTAGATTTGAAAGCGCCATTATAAAACGGTGAAGAGAAAATCTGCCTGAGGGAAATCTGGTTCGATGGACTAAATAAGAACAAGAATTATGTACTACAAACATGGAAGCTCTTTTAAACATATGTAAATGTTCATTTGAATAGCAAAATGGGAATCAATTTAAAGTTGGAAATAATCTACGAAAACTAGTTTAATTTG
The DNA here is from genome assembly GCA_963969495.1 of Ceratothoa steindachneri. NCBI lineage: Eukaryota > Metazoa > Arthropoda > Malacostraca > Isopoda > Cymothoidae > Ceratothoa > Ceratothoa steindachneri. Next base: position 74,142,827 of record OZ018332.1, read on the forward strand.
AGTAGGTTAAGAACACACGTAAAGTTAGAAATACTTTCATTCTACTAATAATTAGTCAACTTATTGTAGTTTTAAATTTTAGGAATATGCTGAAAATAGAACTGCTCCTTTGAAGAATAGGAGTGAATATTTAAATTAAGTCGATCTTCTCATCTCAACAAGAGGGAAGGCAACTACTGGGAGCACCACGTATTTAAAGAAAAGGCTTATAATTGTGTTTCTTTCGTTTTTAGCAGGGGAGACTGAAAACCTTCCCTTGCTTAGTGGTAAGCGAGGGAGCGAATGAAAAAAGCCAACTTTTAACCTTTGGAAAGACACCAAGACTTGTTTTCTGGCAGCTTTTTGAAGAGGCGTCAATATAGGACCATTGAGTTTTTCTAAACAAAAAAGCCAGGTGTCTTTACATTTATATATAACATATAAACAGTTGGCCTAAAGATAGAAGGCCCCTTCAACTGGAATCATATTATGGTAAACGTTTCACATATTCATTTGGGCAGTTTTCCTAAAACATTTTGAACAACTGGCTGAACTTAATCTTCTTGGCTTACGTTAATAGACACACAGAGAAAATTTGCCTCTGGCAAATGCAGATTGCAGTCCAAGAATGCACCTTTATCGTAATTTGGGCTTTCAATTTGGTGCTAATACTTGCATATCTAATATCTCAGGCCAAAATTTTCAGCGTTTTAACTAATCGGTATTCTTAGATTTTGATTTCCACTTTGTATTTCTAAGCGGCATTGGGTTGTCATGTTTGAGTCAGAGAAAACATGTCACAACTAAGATCTTACTTCTACCTGCATTCGCACAATGGACCCAACCAGGCTGACGCCGACCAGAAATAAGGGACAAAAGAAAGACTACGTCCCCAATAATCTCAATAAGTTTCCTTCAATTTTCATTCTGGTTGATGGTGAAAAAGAACTGTTATAGCAACCATAAATATTAGTTTTCACAGTATATACACGCACCTTTGAATTGTAAATAGCACTATCGAACAGAAAAGAAGAAAGAGTGGCAATTAATGGAGGCAAACGTTCGCACCTAGAAACAGCAGGTCACGGGTAAGCGAGATCCACTTTACGAAAGTAGGACGCTGAATAAATTAATCAAAAAGAATACGTCATTGTTTTTCGCAAAATTTCTTCCATTTTCTCATCTGAAATTTCTGTTGAAGTCAGGGATCTAAGGAAAAAAGGTTAGAGAGGGAGAGTTGATGAGTATTTGAAAGAAAGTGATTGTGCGTGTGAGAGAAGACTTGAGGGTCGTAATTGATTTTTTTCTATTTCTAGAATTCTTATAGTCTCTTTGTTATCTACTTCAATTTTTTTCAAATTTCTTTGACCTGTTTCTGAATAATTTTATTTATTGGGTCCAGCCCTGCCATATCTATTATTTCGCGGAGTCCTTTTCTTTTTCGCGCCTTGTATTAGTTATAAGATAGGCCGCTTTATTTTGTACTCTGTGTAATATTTGTTTGTTTGTCTTAGTTGTTGTGTGGATGGGGATCAGTGGATACACTAACACGGACTCTACAAATGCTTTGTAGAGCGTGTTTTTTATTTTCTGCTTCAGATGTTTCAGGCTGAATATCAATCTCAGGCCTGATTTGGCCCTGGCAATTCTCTCCTTTATGTGGGCGCGGTATTCTCTTTTTTTCGGCTGTGTACATGCATTATGTGCCATTGATGGTTATCCTGTCATGTTTTACTCTCATTATTGGTACTATTTTAAAGTTGTTCAGGTTGGTTTTAATTTTCAATATCTTTTCGAATTAATTTATATTTGTATCTTTCGCAATGTTGTCCTAGCTTGCCATCTTGGATTTGTGGCCCGAGTGGAGATCACCTAAATGATTTCGTTGGCGTATTGCACATTCATGAAGCCTGGTGTTAATAGAGGGGGCATATCCGCTGTATACATCGAGTACAAAATGGGGCTCAAGCACTCCCCTTGTGGGACCCAAGTTTTCAGCTGGAATTTGGGTCCTTCGTGGTCTTCGATGTTAATGTACGCCTCTCTGTGTTACGTAGACAATTGAATGAATGAATAATGCACAGTATATAGAAAGAAAAGATATGAATCACAGTGTAACGGAGACGAATAGGAAGTCGTAGAGGAAAAGAGTACGGAAAAAACTTGAGAGAGGATAGGAAGAGTTGATAGTTCGGTGGATAGACACTGATGCGTGTTGTGGTTGGGTAAGTCTCGGGGTGTTCGTGACTGGACGACGGTTAGAGGGTGTTCAGGAAGGAGAACATGTCTGCGTAGTCGGAAATACGTTATTCATGATGCTCTTAACTTATGCGTAGAACGGTATGGGTTGCGGGTGGTCATGGGCTACAGTATATCGCAGTGCCAACGCAAAAAATTGTCTTGCGTGTAGTGCGGTGTATATGGGGTCTCTGGCAAAATTCTCGACTTGTTTTGTGAGTCTGATGTGAGCGTATGTGTTGAGGGGTGCTAATTTGTTGTTACGTGTAGTGTGGTCATTCTTTCGTACAGGGGAGAGCAGCAAGCGCGCTTCATAGCAGAGTTCTGAATGCGCTGAGCTTTCTGCTGCCACGTGGCATTCGCAGCTACGGGTAACAGTGGGAAGTACGTGAGAAGAGGTCACACGAGTGTTTTATATAGGTGTAACTATAGTTTCTTGCCCTTAGGGTAGAACCTGTGCAGCAATATGATTATGCGTGCGGCTCTTGCTTGTGTTATGTTTTGGTGTATATTAAACCTAAGGGACTTGTCAAAAGTTACCCAAAGGATTTTTCTATGTTGTATGTAGTCGAGCCTTGTTGGTTTTAGGTCGTTCATGTGTGTTGTCTGTGAGAAGATTTGTAGATTATGCATATAGTGATCTCTTGCGCCGAAGAGTGTCATCTGTGTCTTCTGAGGATTCGTGACAATAAGCCATTTATCCTCGTATTATATCTTTGCATCTAGTGTTATTTGTGTGTAGTGCGCGATCTTGTCTTGTCCACGGCTGCTGACGAGAATGGTCTCGTCATCGGCGTAGAACACTGTGTGTGTGACAGCAGTTTTGGGGTGATCGTGGGGGTGTCGTTTGTGTAGACAATTGAATAAATGAATGATCTATATAGAAAGGACAGAGAGGGATCATTGTGTAACACAGTTGAACAGGAAGCCATAGAGGAAAAGGGTGTAGGAAATAACTTGAGAGGGGATAGGAAGAGTTGATAGGTTGGTGACCATACACCGATGCGTGGTGTGGTTGGGTGGGATTCCAGGTGTTCGTGACTGGACGACGGTTGTAGGGTCGTCAGGAAGGAGAAAATGTCTGATTAGTCGGAAACGCGTTATTCATGATGTTTTTAACTTATGCTTAGAACGGTATGGGTTGCGGGGGGTCATGGGCTACAGGATATCGCAGTGCCAACGCAAAATACTGTCAGGCGTGTAATGTGGTGTATAAGGGATCTCTGGCGAGTTTCCTCGAGTTGTTTTGTAGGTCTAGTGTGAGCGTATGTATTGAAAGGTGCTAATTTGTTGTTGTAGTTTAGTGTGGACATTCTCGTGTACAAGGTAGAGTGGCAAGCGCGCTTCAAAGCAAAGTTCTGAATGCGCTGAGTCTTCTGCTGCCACGTGGCACTCACAGCTACGAGTGACAGTGGGGCGTACGCGAGAAGAGGTCGCACGAGGGTTTTATATAGGTGTACCTAAAGTTTTTTGCCCGCAGGTTAGAACATGTGCAGCATTTTGTTTATAGGTGCTCCTATTTCGTGTGTTATGTTCTGGTGTATATTAAAACTAAGGGTCTTGTCAAAAGTTACCCCAAGGATATTGTATGTTGTGTGTAGTCGAGGCTTGTTTGGTTTAGATGGTTAATGTATGGTGTGTGTGAGAAGATTTGTAGGTTATGCATCAAGTGATCTCTTGCGCTGAAGAGTGACATCTGTGTCTCTTGGGGATTCATGACAATCAGCCATTTATCCTCGTATTCTGTCTTTGCGTCTAGTATTATTGTGCGTGGAGCGCGATCTCGTCTGTTACACGGCCGCTGACGAGAATAGCCTCATCATTGGCGTAGGACACTGTGTATGCGTGGCAACAGTTTTCGTGTGGGCGTGGAGTGTCGTTTGTGTATATAATGTAAAGTGTGGGTGCCAGTACGCTTCCTTGGGGAACGCCTGAGAGTAGTGTGAAGGCTTGTGATAGGGTATTCTTGTATTTTATGTAGCATCTCTGTTCAGTGAAGTAGTGCATGAGGAGCCTTCTGGTGCAGAGAGGTAATTCCCTATTGTTAGTGAGTTTCTAACGGAGTCCCTCGTGCCATACCTTATCAAAGGCCTTCTCCACCTCCACCGTGATAAAAGGGGTCTTTTGATGTACCTTGCGCTTTTTCTGTATTCTATCGTGAACGATGGTCACAGCCGCCTAAGTAGACCGGCCCCTCCTGAACCCATATTGGGGGGGAGAGATCCAGTCCATCTCTTCCAGGCAGTCTAGTTTTGGCGGCAGTTGATCATACCTTCGAGTATTTTGCCTAAGTGCTCTAATAAAGCAATAGGCCTGTGATTGTTTGGGTGTTTGGAGTCTTTGTTCGTTTTGTGTAAAAGTATGTTGTGAGAGACTGAATATTTTGACGAAGTGGCCTGAGGCTAGTGAGGCGTTGATTAGGTCTGCAATTGTAGGGTATATGTTTTCGAGGAGGTTGTATATTAGTGTGGATGGTAGTCCGGAGGGGCCGGGTGCACGTTTTAATGTGGAGTTTTGTTTCCTCGACGGTGACGGGAGTGGTCAGTGTAGATGTGTATTCAAGCATCTTCATTTGTTTCAGGTGGTCGCGCCTTAGCTCATGAGCATGGGCCCGACACCAGTCCAGGACTTTCTGGAAGTGCTTTGCGCCTGTGATTTGGGTGGGTTGTGTGTGGGTACTGTGTCCCAGTGGAACCTGAATGCGTCGAGGATGACGTTGGTGTCTGTAAGTGTTTGGTTATTCACTTGGAGGGTAATGGGTTTGGGTCGATCAGTGCCTAGCATTCTTTTGACGCGCCGCCCGAAGAAGTAGGGGTTAGTGCAACGAGTGTCGTCCGCGATGCGGACGACTTCTCGCCACTGCCGGTTCCTTTCTTTTTGTACGCACTGTAGGATGCGGTCACGAAAATTATTGATGTTGTGTTGTCTTGGTTCTAGTGTAGTGATTGTTGTACTGTGTGAAGAATCTCTTATTGTGTTTGGAATATGTGAAAATTTTGATGCATGTATAGGTTTTGTGTGGTATGTGTAGCTCGTGTGCTGTGGTTATAATGTTTAAGATTGAGCACCAGTGGTCGTCTAACATGTCTAAATTGGTGTGGTCCAGGTCGAGGTTTTGAGGCATGTTTTCTGTTATGTGTCTCTTGAACTCTCCCAAGTTCGTGTTTTTGTAGTCGTAGAGATGTGGTGTGGGCATGAGTATGGGAAATGTGGATATGATAAGGCATATCAGTTTGTTGTCAGAGTGTACGTGCGGACCCAGGGAAGTGTGAGTGTAGAAGCGTGTAGCGTTGTCGTTGCGGAAGCCCACGTCTTGAGATGTGGTTTCTCCGCGAGGACCGAAGAATGTAGGGAAGGCCGGGCCGATGTGCTCGCTGTGGTAAAGCGCCAGGGCGCAGACTAGGTACTTTCCTGCATCATTCGTAGTGTTGGAAAGGAGTGTTGAGTGGAAAGCGTTGAGGTCTCACACAAAGAAGATAGGAAGGTTGTGGTTTGATAGAGTGGGACTTCTATGTTTAATTGTAGACGTTGTGGTCTGTAATGCGTGGCCACTAGGATGGGGCCAGAGCTAGAAAAGAGTCATCGTGTGTTTGGATGAGGGAGTGGTGTATAGAGAGCTTTATTAGGATCACTGAACCAAGGTGCACTGCTTTTGGAGTTAGATATGTGTGGTAGCCTGCAATGCGGAGTCTGTTGTTGGGAGGGTGTAGGCTGGTCGAGTTCAAGAGTATTTTGTAAGGTATTTGTGTGTTGAGGACCCAGTTGGCAATAGTATGTCCAATACTGTGCCAACTTAGTACGTTTAGTTGTGTTACGTTGAGGCGTCTTATTGACCTGGGCGGAGTGTGCGTGAGGCTGATTTATCCGGGACTGTTCCCCTCTCCTTGGTTATTGCCCAGGAGTCGTGGGGAGCGAGTACCTTTACGCGTGTCGGCTGTGGTTCGAGGAAGTGAAGAGGTTGTCTGTAGTGTTATTGGGTGGGCAGGCCGTGGTGGAGGGGAGAGTGTGTTCCGTGTAGGGAGAGTTAGAGATAGTGGGATAGTGGGTGGTGGTCGTGGAAGGAGGGTTGGAGAGAGTAGAGTCTGGTAGGGGGGCAATTCAAACCGCTCGACCTAAAATACCTTTTCGGAAAAGTACTGCTCATCCTTGTGAGGAAGAAAACAACCACAAGTAGGGGGAAGTGGGGACAAGAATGGGAAACTTATAGGATGTTTTCGCTAACACACAAATACTGATATGTAACTATGTATATGTTTTACCACGAGGTCACATTAGAAGTTAATAGAAAATAAATCGAATACCACAAAATCTTATTTGCGACAGTTCTATTAATTTCTTATATATCCTATAGCCAGGCAAATTGTCTGCTTTTCTTGTTTGTTTCTCTATAAGACTCTCCAGAAGTGGAACAGTGGCCTTTCCCTGGGCTACGGTGGTTGGTGGCAAAACCCAGTATTCCTGTTCTCCTTGCACTTCTCCCTCCCTTACGAGGACCGCACCACAGTTTCCTCAGGCTTGCCGCTGATTATCATTCTTAATGAAAGGAACTGCTTCTTTCCTCTCTGCTGGTGGCTTCAGGAGGGGCTGATCACTTCAAGTGGCTGTGACTATCGTTCACATAATACAAAAGCAGGATGTGAAAAAAGCATTTGACAAGCTTTGGGCACGAGGGACTTAGTTGGAAACTGCAAACAACACGGATATTCCTTTCTGCATTAAAGGTTTCTCCCCCACAAACATGCCTACAGGAGGTGTTGCTTGATGTTAGCTTGGAGAGATTGTATATTTTTCACCAATGGTCACCAATGAGTGCGTGGTATGTAAACACGCTGAAATTAAATATAAGTTTGATTTAGACGCAGGTATGAATTCTTCTTGATTCCTTAAGTTAAGTCGCTGCAGCTCACGTGAATGGAGAACTTGGAACTTGGAACGTAATGGCGAGGTTGGCAGTTGGCGTGTGCGAGCGAGTGAGTTGCACAAAAGGCGAGGCGATAACAACACAGTATATTCGCATCTCTTTTGTGTGTCGCCAAATAGGCTCGAGTGGTGACTCCAGTTGTCGCTAGCTGCGCCGACCGTTTACCTTGAAGATATGGCCGGAGAATGGCTTGGTGGAAAATGAGAATTATTCCATCGAAGTGAACCAGAAGATAAACTTTGCTTTTTCATTTACTTTACAGGTGTAAAGTAAAGTTTATAGATGAGAAACCCTTCATGACGTTCTTTTTTAATTCATAGCTTGTTCCCATAGCTTGCTTTATTAAACAAAGCCATATTTATTTGCCTCGTCTCATAATTCATATACCAAAATGTCTCTTAAAAAATCAGATACACTTTTGCTGCGAGGTTTCTAACTTAAGATGAGTGAAATGAACTTACTATATCGACTATGATCTCAACGTAACAATCCTTAATTCTTTCGTTTGTAAGAAAGCTAAAGAATATTAAATGCCTCAGAATTGAAGCACAGCATGAATAAGTGCACTTGAAAATTTTCAGTTTATTTCATCGAGGAAAAATCTCTAGATAGAGGAAAACGAAGGCATATGCTCGTAATATAAGGTAAAACTTTAGTTCAACAAATAGAATAGTTGCGTTTAATTTTTTAAATTTGAATAATGTCTGAAAATTGTTGGAGAGTATCATCAGTGATATTTTGATATCGGTTGCAACTGTATCATTGTGTCAGCCAAAAGTTTTCCTGACATACTTCCAAAACTAATTACTAAACATAGGATACGATGTATGATTATGTATGGAGGGCAGATAATTTCCGGTTATTTAATTCTTGTATCTTGTGATTTCTTTAGCGGTTGGGTTAAGGTTGAAAGTTCCTTTATTAAATTTTGTTCCTGATCGGCCAGCTTTCAGCTTCAACATATCTTTACATCGTACAAACTGTGCAATTCTGTAGAAAAATAAACTAACTCAGTAAATGTCCTCCCAGTTTTAAATTCATTTTTCTTCAGCAGAAATTACTAATCAAACCCAAGGGAAGTACATTAAAATGAGATCAGTGTAAAGGCAAAACAAGGAACTAAGTTCCTCGGCCCCAAAACAAGAAATTTTATAGGTCCGCAGGAAGGTGATAAGATATCTGCGAATGTATAATAATCAATGAATGATTCAAATGTATTAAATAAATACAGTGCACAAAAGGATCATATTAAATACAATGTAAACGTATCAAATAAATACAGTGCACAAACATGTGCATAAAATATGTTACAGGATTAAACCACCAACGGCAACACGTCGTTACAAAATAAGCACTGTTACTCCGAACATTCGGTAGAAGAAGGAAATATTCCCCCTCCCGTCTTACGTCGTTTATATATAGCTGTAGGTCTCGATAACGAGAACCAATGAATGGGTCGTAAGAGAAAATGAAATATTCCAAATACCTCTCACGGTTGTCCTGGAAACGGGGAGAGTCGTACGAGCCCAAGCGTATTCCGACTTCCCGTGAGAGCGAGATAGACGAGTAAATCAGAAGCTTACAATCGGTGCAGCGGTAGAGGGAATGGCGGCAGATGCTGGCAGGGGTCTGTAGATATCAGCAGGTCGTCGCTGTATGAACTTTTGATCGTCTCTACTTCTTAGAGTTAGGAGGTCCCTATTTATATCCGACACAAATGAACGCCTACGTGACGAAATTCAACCTGCTTTCAGTTCGTTGACCCGCGCTCAAGTCACTATGGCGTGAACTAGGTAATAATTTATCAAACCGCGCTTCCCAGGAGTTACGAAGTAAGTTACAAAGGGGTGGTAAAGCACGTGGTAAGTTATCCTTACAGTAAGGAACACTGAAAAGTTCGAAAATCGTTTAAGGTTTCGATACTTACCTATACTTAATAGGACTCATTGTGTCCTTTCCTTCGATGCCAATAAATGCATTTTAATGTTTAGATAATTTGGCAGCAAGATTTCTTGAAGTTGTCCTAATGGACAAAATAGGTTATATTAAGTTTGGTTGCAGAACCTTTAGTTATAATCTTTTCAAGTTCATGTATTCTGCGCCCACTCCATATATCCTCTCAATTGTGGCAAACATTTGAAATTCAGTGTTCTTGCAAAAAATTCTGAAATATTATATATTAAGCATCTATTTAACCTTACATGAGGTACTAATCTTTTCTGAAAGAATAAAAGTTATATTAAATAAAATAATAAAATGATCCTGAAAAGTATACCCAACACAACACCATAGGTTTCTGTTGGGTGCTTTATTTCCATACCAAGTATTTCTGAAAACTCAATTTGATAATCTCCAAAGAAGAAAGTAGTCAGAAACTCTATAAAATCTACGTTGACCTAAAAATAGGGTTATGGTTCTTTAATCCTAAAAAATAAGTTATATGGTTACTTCCCTCAAATCATAATAACCTTCTAACTCACCGGAAAGGTACATTTATGGTTTTAGAAAGAAAAAAGTAGGTTAATCACCTGACTTACTTCAATAGAAAATCTAAATTTGTCCCAGCATATATCTACATGAAAATATTTGGAGAGCAACTCAAAAAGCCGCAAAGTTTGAAAAGTCGAGTGCTACGGGGCTCAACGTGAAGAGAGAAGCACATCACTAACTTAGTTGCTAACTTAATTCTAGCAGACGTTGCTGACAAATAGTAAGAGCAAAAGAAGTAGGTGAGCCTCGTTTATATATAATAGATCTATATGACCAAAATTCTATCTTTCTAGTAATAAACACCCTTAGAAAGTTAATGGGTTGAGGAATAAGTTTTTGCGGTTTTATCATATTTATTCATTACCATAATTTTTTTTTCAAAAACTTAATTTTTAAGGATAACAATGTGCAATTTAATCAATAATCTATTCTCCGTTGTTATTTACGACTTCTTACCAACGTTCAACTAGTTTTTTGATGCCTCTGCAATAAAAATCTCTGGATTTTACCTCGAAGAATTTGTATAACCAAGTTCTTAATTCCACATCAGTATTGAACGAAACGCCGGGCAAATTGTTGGAGAGCCATCGGAACAGATGGAAATCCGATGGAGCCAAGTCTGGCGAATATAGAAAATGATGCTGCAGGATTTCCCAATTAAGCGTTTGGATGGCGTCTTTTGTTATATTGGCAATGTGAGGACTAGTATTGTCGTGTTGGAGGAATACTCCATAACGTCGATGAGGTCGCTTTTCACAAATAGCTTCGGCGAGTCGATACATTTGTTGAACGTAGAGTTATGCATTGACAATCTCGTTGTTCGCAAAGAGATCATAAAGGATGATCCTTCACAATCCCACCACACACACAGCATCGTCTTTGGTGGATGAAGTCCCTGCTTTAATCGCGGAAGTGTTTTTTTTTATTGGGGCTAAGCCATTGTTTTCGATTGTCCATGTTGACATAAACACACCACTTTTCGTCGCCAGTGATGATGCGGTGCAGAAATCTCTCCTTATATCCACGAATAGCTTTGTGACGAGCAAGCAAACCTGCGGCAATCGTGGAGCGTTGAAGTTGGTTGCTTTCCCTCAAAGCGTGCGGAACCCATGCACCGAGTTTTTTAACTTTCCCCATCGAATGAAGGTGGTTCACTTCAGTTCTCTTATCACACACCAATTGTAAAGCCAATTCTCTAGTCGATTGAGGAGGATTTTCATGAAGAATGTCGTTCAATCGATCTTCATCCAAATTAATGAGGCGACCAGAACGTTTTTCATCATTAAGATTGAAATAACCGTTTTTGAAACGTGAAAACCACCATTGAGCTGTCCTTTCTGATAAAGCATTTTCTCCGTACACAGCATAGATATCGCGACGAACTTTTGCTGCGTTGGCATTGTTCCAGTCTAGATTGAAAATGAATAACAACAAGTGTCGAAAATGCGCCTTTCTTTCAACTTGACATTCCATTTTGAGGGTACCGAACAAAAATTAAATTAACACAACTTATAAATAAACCGCAATGACTTATTAATCAACTTCAAGACGTAGCCTAAGCAAAAGCCTAATAGTCTACGCTGTCAAGAGACTTAGCCTAAGCTTTGCAAATTTTGCTCTCATTATTTATTATTGTTGCTTAATATGTGCACAAATCATGTCAACAAAACTTAAATCAACACAACATTAAAAAAACGAAACAACTTATTCTTCAACCCAATAAAAAAGTAATATATCGAAAAGTACTAAATTGATCTTTCTAAAATGGGTAAAAGAAATCCCGAATCTATTCTATGCTTAAGTAAAAACATAATAAGAGAGTTATTAAAGATTCTACATTTATAGCCGATTAAGAAGAAAGACGATGGAAAGATGGTTAAATACACATGAGGTATTGAACAAATCATAAATCGAAAATTTTATAACGCGTTTACACTGAATGACATAACTCACATTCCAGGTTTTTTTTCAATGTGAATGATTTTAATGAATAAAACTTACTTGCTAAACTTAAGTGCTCACAGCTCGAACTACACAATTATATCTACAGATTAAAAGTTACGAAATCCCATGGTCAAGATTTTAAGGCATTCAAGGCATAAAAAAACCTAAAAAACAGGATTATAGTGCCACTCGCAAAAATCTCTAAAAAAATTTTAGTCACGTGCGAGTCTAGTCGCGATCGACTCAACATATCTCTATGGGGAGTCGGTTGCTCCCCGTTTTGCTTTGTTTGTTTTTTGTAATAACATTTTAACTATTCGGATGATTCTAAGGAAATTTGAAGCACTTATGTTGTTATAAATTTTCTTTCAAATGATATAATTGGCAAATTCCTCCTACGTTTCGCCAAAGATTGTATATTTCTTCCAGGTTTTAAGATCCTAACTTGACATTAGAGCCTTCAAAGAAATCAGAATCGCAAAAAAAAACCCGGGGCAAGAAAAGAGTAAGCTATAAAATTCCTTTGCTACTGATTTCTGCAAAAACTCTGTTTATTTTCTGTAATAACCGAGCTTATGTTAGGAATATCACTCAAGTAAATCAACTGTAACCTTCATGCATCTAATTCATTAGCAAAAACCCTGGTGAAAAACGGGGAAATACTCCAAAATGCGACACAAAACCCAAAAAAGGCCGCCCATCGCAATGTAAACAAACGTGACTAAGCAAAAAATATGGAATAATGTCGAAAAAAAGAAGAAGCCGCTCATAGCGGTGTCTAAAAAAAATTTTACATTAGTTTTCAAATCCCTGAAATTATTTTATTAGCCCAACCCAGGTGGAAAACGATTAAGTACCCAACTAAATACAAATACTTCAAACATAAGTAAGCAAAAAAAAGGGAAAGAACCTATTATAAATTAATAGCCGCTCATAGCGATTGCCAAATAATTTTGAACATTAGTCAACAAATACCTGAAATTATTTTCACATCACAAACCCAGCGGGAAAATGATTAAATACACAAATAAATAAAAAAAACACCAAAATGTCTAATTAAAATATATGAACTAACCTTATAAAATAACAAAAGCTGCTCATAGTCATTTCAAAATAATTTCGAACAATACCCTACAAATCCCTGCTCTTGTTTTAACTACCTAAACTTAAGGGGTGGAGGGGGGGACGCTTACATATTCAAAGAAATAAGAAAATAAATGGCCGACGATCCGGTTTTTCCTTAAGCCTATTTATATAGGGATTGCTCTAGGTGCACAGGATTAAAGCTATTTTATTACTGTTTTCTATGCGGACTTCGATTTCTGTAGTTAGTTTAGGTTTATTTATTGTACTTTTGTCCAATTGTGGTCTATTCCTCTCATGTTTCAACGTTATGGCGTCACATTTTAGCCTATTTCTCCAGAAATATTTCGAACTTCAGCCGATTAAATCTATTTTAATTGGGCTTTCGATGGGGCTTTGATAGTGGGAGTTACAGCAGGATTAGTTCTTTGAAATTCGACCAAAATGTCGTCACTTAATCCTTTAGTAATTGTTCTAATTTGACATGATTGAAGCTATTTCAATGGTTTTCGATGCGGGCTTAGATATTTTTAGCTAAGTTAAGTAAATTTTTCCCAGGTTACCCCAAATCAGTTAAGATCATCTCCTTTGACCAAATTCGGTTTTTTTCTTTAAGTTTTTAACCTACTGACGTCACATCAGAGCCTATTTCTATATGAATTTCTCTAATTTACGATGCAGGATTCGATATTTTATTTGAAGGTAGTTGATATTTTTTCTTCTATGTATGACGTCACAGTTTAGGCTAATCATATTGGAATTGTTCTAATTTCAAACAATTAAAGCTATTTTTATTGTGTTTTCGATGCGGGCTTCGATATTTTTAGCTAGGTTAAGTTGATTTGTTCTAATTGCCCCAAAAGCTGTAACTGGAAAAGAGCCATCTATAAAACTCTTCTAGCTACCGATTCCTACAAAACCTCACGTTTTTAGTCGCATGCTAGTCTAGTCGCGAGCGAATCTACATCTCAGTATATCGATCGTTGGGTACCCGTTTTGCGTTTGTAATAACATTGTAATTCTTCAACCGATTTTAACCAAGTTTGAAACACTTATGTTGTTTTACATTCTCTTTTTAATGATATAATTGCCAAAGTCCTTAGACGTTTCGCCAGAGTCTGTATATTTCTTCCAGGTTTTAAGGTCATGACGTCACATGAGAGACTTCGAAGAAAACGGAACTGCAAGAAAAAAACGAGGCAAGAAAAGAGCAAGCTATAAAATTCTTCTAACTACCAATTTCTGCCAAAAGGAAAGGAAATAACGTATAATAAATTAATCGCCGCTGATAGCGATTGTCAAATACTTTCCAACATTAGTCTACAAATCCCTGATATTATTTTATCATCCCAAACCCAGACAGAAAACGATCAAATACCCAAATAAATAAAAAACAACAACGCGCCTAAGCAAAATATATGAACTCATCTTATATGATAACAATAGCCACTCATAGCCATTTTAAAATAATTTCGAACATTACAATACCAAACCCTGCTCTCGTGTTAACTTCCCAAATACATATTTGAAGAAATAAAAAACAACAAAATGCCGACGATCCTTTTTTTTATTTAACCTATTTTTATAGGAATTACTCTTAGTGCAAATGATTAAAGCTAATTGTCGTGGAATGGCCAGACTATATATATATATATATATATATATATATATATATATATATATATATATATATATATATATATATATATCCCTTTTGGGGGTTTGCGTCGATGTTAGTTAAAGATTCGACCTTAGGCGGTTCGTGAACGGGAAATAGTTAAGAATTTAATGAGGATGGTGTACTTTTTAATTGTGGGGTTCTTTCAAAACAAATAATTCAGAGTGCAAGTTGGCCAAAGATTAACAGGTAGCTGGTAGTCGTTTATGGTTGCAAGAAAAAGCCAATAACAAAAATATACGTTTACTAACAAATAAATAAAGTTGAAATATGTTCAGGTCAGGGCTTACAGGCCATGATCGTACATGCGAAAATACACTGTCGGCACGAGACACAGGAGGGATAAATATGGGATTAGTAGTCGGGTTTAGGTCGTTGATTAAAATGGGATTTTAATATGAGCTCGTAGATTAGATTATAGAATTATCTGTAGGCTTCAACGATTCCAACTGCTTATGTGTTCGTTAAATGGAAGTGACGGTCGGGATACGATGACTGTAATGAGAAAGCTTGGTTACTTCACGGGGCAGATTAGGGAGCATACGTAGTTTGGGCTTCGGAGATGAAAATCCTCCAGAGATACTCACCAATTGACTATGGCGCTCGCTGGTGGCTGGGATGGCCTGACGGGAGCATCACTGACTCTCGCGATCTTTGGGAAAGGCAGCGATTTTTTGGGTGGAACCGAGATAAAGTTGGCTTAGAATGTTCGAAGAACTTCGATCTATGCCTGAGGGCAGGGAGGCTGGCTGAAGCCCATGCGAGACAAGGAAAATGTGTCCCTAAGTAAATACAGCTGGGGTGTTAGATAACGGTGTGGGCCGCATCATCGCCGAAAATCAGCCTCTCTTCCAACACTCCATTCGGTAATCTCGAGACCACGTGGGTACAGAAGTGCACGTGTTCGCCTTTCGACCTAATTCTTCTACACCCCTCTCATCCTAGAGGATGGCTCTTTCGCAGTTGGGGGAGAAATGTGACATCCCCTAAAACCAGTAACTTGGAGGAATGGAATCTTCCACGCGAGCGGTCAACGGGGAAGGGGAAGAAAAGAGAATTCCTGACCTGACGTCGAGCAGGTGTACAAGCTAATTCCAACCGACTGCATGTACATATGAACGGCTTATGCCGACCATAAGGGAATTAAGATGGAACGTAAATAAATATATGAAAAGAATATTTATACACGAAATTATACATAGCAAAGAAAAAATATGAAATGGATATTCAATCATACATCATACACAAATGAGAGGAAGATTACGGTGGTACATATACACCTATATTGGTGCCGAAGCAGAATTCTAAATAATGATACCTAAAGCTTGCTTTTCTATCACTACATAATTCCTCTCACGTGGGACTAATTTGCGATTCGCGTAGGCCACAGGGTGAATCCCACCATCGTCTCTGTAATTAAAAAGGACACAACCGATGCTCTCGTTGCCCGCATCCGTCCAAATTCCGAAGGGCATACTGGTCTCAAGCAACCTGAGGATGGTAGCAGATGTCAATTTACCCTTTAGTTGATAGAAATAAGCAGTAGCTCTCGAATTCCATATGATGAGGTCTGGGGACTTCTTTTTGAGTACTTCACACATTCTGGCAGCCAAAGATGCCAAATTAGGGACCAAACGCCTATAAAATGAGGCAGATCCCATGAAAGAAAGCACTATTTCTTTGTACCTGAGAGGGGCATATCAACTATCGCCCGGACTTTGTCTTCTTGGGGCTTAATTTGGTCGTTTCCAATGTGAAAACCCAGATATTGGATCGAATTGTAGGCGAGTTAGCACTTACCGGGGCATTTATTGTAGGTAGCACTTATTGAAGGCCGTGCTCTCGCAAACGGCTTAAGAGCGTCTGAAGGGAGGACAAATGTTGGCTAGTCCTAGTTACAAGTGGCAACATAAATGTTGTCAAATTTAAATGGGACATTATGCAATTTGTCCAAAATTCTGCGCATTATCCGATTATAATTGCTAAAGGCAGTCATTGACCCAAAAGGAAGTCGACGGAACTGCATAATACGTTTTTCTATGGGCAAGGCGGTGTATTTACTTACGCTCTTTTTCAGGGGAATCTGGTAATATGCTTTACAGAGGTCGTCGAGCTCTCTAATATATTTTGCCTTTTCGAACAAGTTAAGGTTTTGTTTTGTTACTGGGATCGGTTCCGCATCAAAACCGGTCATTGAATTTAATTTGCAAATATCTACGCTCATGCGGTAAGAGTTATCTGGTTTCCGCACCATAATATTGGGGAACAAAAACTTGACGCGGAGAGATCAATTATTTTGAGGTTGAACAGATTGTTAACCTTGGCGTTAAAAGCATTTTTCAGGTGAATTGGAAGTGGGTAAGTTTTTAAGACAACAGGTTTCTGGGTAGTGAGGGTTATTTTATGCATAAAATTAATAGCACACCCAGGGGTCTCGGAAATCACGTTCTAATCTTAATTAGAATAAGCCGCAGCTGGCTAATTTGGTCGGCAGTAAGCCGCTTACTCATATCCAAGCTAACGGGTGGTGAATTAGTGGTGCCGGGGAAGGCGGGTTGTGGGTACTACCTATCCTGTTGGACGGACACGGCCTGTATAAAGTTTAGGGCATCTGTCGTGTAGTCGGCCTCCAAAGCTGTCACTTCTTCGATAGTAACAATGTTGTTGATAGACGCGCGGCGATGATATTTTTTCAACATGTTGATGTGAAACAGCTCCTCCCCTGTGGGGCTTATAATTAAATAATCAACACGGCCATCGCGATTCAAGAATTTGGAAGGCGCCTTTCCATTAGCTCAGAAGTTTGTTGGTCTCCGTATAACGTAGCAACAGAACCTCATCACCGGGCTTAAACTTCCTCTCCTTCGTTTGACATCGAAATACGTTCGTTACTTTTCCAAATTAACGTCAGCATTTTGGTATGCATTCTCGTCACACTTTTCTAATCTTCGTCAAAGATCCAAAACATACGCGTAGGAAGATTGAATTTCCCTATCTAATCTGGCGTTCGAGAATAACTCCTTGAGGATGTTGATAGGACCTGACATGTTACGTCCGTAGATTAATTCGAAGGGAGCAAATCCGAAAGTAGGATGGGGAATCTCCCTGTATGGAAATAATACCACGGGCAAAAAGCGATGCCATTCACGGGGCTGCTTAGCACACAGCTTCTTTAATATCGAGTTCAAGGTCGCACTAATTTTTTTGCAAAGTAAGTTTTCGCAGTGCTGAAAGGGAGTGGTAAAGAGTGGTTTTACCATCCAAAGTTTGCCAAAGTATTCCATTAATTCAGAGCTAATTGCCCCTCTCTTTTAGACAATACTTCTTTTGGTATGTCTAACCTAGAGAAATTTAAAATTGATGTTTCTGCACTCGTAACACTGTCAATTCTCTTTAATGGTGCGCCTTCGGGCGATCGCGTGGCCCAATCAACGAGGTTAAGGACATAACTACATATGCGTTTTGCTGGAAGCGGGACGAATGGAACCGACAAAGTCTATGGCCAACGATAAAGAGGGTTCCGAATGATCAGACATACCTTCTGAAGGGTGGCCGGTTTTATATGCCCTTTTGCCGTGGTTTTCTGGCAGATGTCACAGGATTGGCAGTATTCAGAAATGTCAACCTTAGCACCCAACCACTAGAAATAAGGAAAAATCTTCTGAGCTGTCTTATTGTGGGTAAGATGGCCAGAAAACACACTATTTGGGGCAATTTTTAGGACCAAGGGGATATGGGAAGGGGAAACACAGATTGTGTGCATCTCGGGGTTAATGCCATCCGGGCAAGCGCGATATAACAAGCCTTCTTTTACGATATAAGAGACTGTCTTGTTACCGCGGACTGAATCCTAATCGAGGCTACTAAATTTTTCCCACAAAGTAAGGAGAGTTAAACACTCCTTTTCTCTTTGAGCGAATTATACGCTCACAACGCCGCTGAAATCTAAATCTAAGGGAGTTTTAAGGGCAGCGAGCGTCTGGGAATCCTTATTTGCTTGGGCTCTCCTGATAACGGTCTGAGCCACCGGATTAAATGCGACTTGGGAGCACTGTCCTAGCAAAGGGAGCAGAACTTGATAGGGGCTGACACGACTTTAGCCCTTAAAAAATATTGACACTCCAGGTAACAGTTTACAATGGGGAAGTGGTTTGCGCGTCCCAAGTAGTCATGGACTACCGCATACCTTTTGTGGTCAGGGGTCACAGGGGGAAAAAGTTCAATAGAAACCAAAATACAGGTACACCCACTATCGCAGGCGAGGGTGGAGACTCGGCACCCATTAAGGGTTCTGTTCTCAAAATTCGAACCTCCTGTAGAGCGCTTGTCGAAGAGGAAATTAACTTGGTGCCCTGGGGCACTGGGAGACGAGATTAGAGCTGGAGTTTCTGGTTGCGATGAAAGAGGAGCTGGAGCAGCATTCACTTGATGTACTTGGTCAATGGGATTACTACAGAGTTTGCAATTTGGGTGGAAGTTCGAGCTACTGTGACTTTCGGCCCCGCACGCGAAACTGGGTAAGAATGACGCCAAGGTATTAGATATGTGAGGCTTAATGAAATGGGGCTCCGATGGAGAGAAACTTCTGGGCTTAAAGGGGCCCGTAATCTTGATGAATTTGGGGTATTTTTAGGAGACAACCGCGAGTTGTTAAATTTATTCTTGGGGGATGAAGAAGGAGACTTTTTATTTTCCTTCGGGTTTAGGTTGTGACTCGCCGCATAGATATAGGCCTCTTATTTGCACTGTTTGAAGAAGTTGCATCAATGATCGTTCAAAAGGGAGCGAATCTCTGGTGGTAGCGACGCTAGCAACTTATCCCTTAGAACGAAGTCTACCAGTGACTCATAATCGTGGGTTACTTTCGATGCGTCTAGTCAGAAATGAAATGACAGGAAAGAGTATCCCCAAAATGACGGAAGGTCATATTTTGTTGGATGCGGGCGTGAGGAAATTTGGCGCGGTATAAGTTAGGCGTCATATTATGCGCAACGAGTTATTCGGATTTCGAGTAGAGTTATCCACCGTGGCTTCCGAGGGAAGGGAAGCACAAAGATCTCCCAGCTGAGAATTAAGAAGGAGAAGAAGTTGGGCGACAGCATTTGTCTCGATATTCCAATGCTTAACTCTAAAAATTTTCTCAGAGTCAGTGACAAAAGATCCGAATTCCTCTCCTTCTTTGAAAGTCGGGAGTTTAATGGAAGCGGATTGAGGTGCATCCTCATGGGAATTAACTGAAGGGATTCGATCCGATCGCGATTTAACTCCAATTCATATTGACGAATTCTCTCGCCCTCTTCGTTCTCTCTAATCTTTTCTTGTTCCACTCTCTCACTAATCTCTTTTTGTTCAGCACTCTCTTGTTTTTCTTGTTCTCTTCTATAATCTCTCTCTCTCTCTCTCTCTTCGTCTTGTCCTCTTCTATAAGCGTTCTCTTTTCTGTCTTATTCATGTATATAGGCGACTAGTTTTTTACCACCTAAACCAAGGGATTCTCGTTGGAGATTCAATCTCTCGAATGACAACATTTTGTTCAGAACACCAGGTGTAAGTTCCCCTCAATAAAAAAAAAGGATTTAATGGGATGTCGGCATAGGACGGAAAAGGAGCTTAAGTCACAAATTACTCACACACGGAGTAATACGTTTGTAAAACGCGAAAGCTTCGCTATTCAAATACTCACACTCATATAATGCACAAATTACCCCAAGTTGAACAAAATGGAGCCTTCGTAAGCTAAAAAAGGCTTGGACTCTGATAATCCGTCGGAGATTAAAGTGACCGCGAAATAAGCTGTCTTCTAACAAAATTTTACTAATAAAGGTTCTTGGTCCAAACATACACAAACACTAAGCGATGAATAAATATGGCAGGGTTGTTCCCTGGTCTTTTATGCAACTCAAACGGTACTCAGCTTTGGAAATTACAACAGAGTTAAAGGGTTGCCTTTAAAAGATCTCTCTAAAAACCTTTTAAAAACCTTGACACACCTGATTTTATAATGATGTATATATATAAATATATATATATATATATATATATATATATATATATATATATATATATATATATATATATATATATATATATATATGTGTATATATATATATATCCAAAAAAGTACAGTAACGTACGTGTAATTATAGGGATAAAACCACAGTAATAGGACTAATTTTATATGCGAAAACAGGTTTCGATGGAGACACCCGTCATTGTCAGTCGCTAGTGAACAAGACTTGTTCACTAGCGACTGACAATGACGAGTGTTTCATTGAAATCTGGTTTCGCATATAATTTAGTTTTATTACCTTGGTTTTATCCCTATATGTATATATATATATATATATATATATATATATATATATATATATATATATATATATATATATATATATGCCTTTGGGGGGGGGTTTGCGTTGAAGTTGGTTTGTTGGTTTAAGATTCGACCTTAGACGGTTCGTGAACAGGAAATAATTATCAATTCAAATGGGGATGGTGTACTTTTTAATTGCGGGGTTCTTTCAAAATATATAATTCAGAGTGAAATTTGGCCAAAGATTAACAGGTAACTAGTACTCGTTTAGGGTTCTAAGAAAAAGCCAATAACACACACATACCTTTACTAACAAATAAATAAATTTGAAATATGTAAAGGTACAGGGTTTAAAGGGAATGATCGTACATACGAAAATTAACGATTGCCACGAGACACAAGAGGAATAAATATGGGATTAGTGGTCGGTTTCATGTAGGTGAGTAAAAGGAGATTTTAATCCGGTGCTCTCACAAAGGATGAGGCGGTTTGGGTAGAATAGATTATAGAATAATCTGTATGCGTCAACGATTGCAACTGCTTACGTGTTCGTTGAAGGGAAGGGCCGGTCGCAATACGATGATTGTGATGGGTAAGCTTGGTTACCTCACGGGTGAAATGAGGTAGCACATGTAGTCTGGCCTTCGGAGATGGAGTTCCTCGTCAGATACTTGCCGATTGACTATTGCAGATTTCACAGATGTCGATTTAGCATTCGTCCACGAATCGAAATCTCCGGTGTCTCCGATTGCGACCAGGGAGCGTGTCCTTTGCTCGTGGAGAAAATAGGCGGGAAAGTCATGGAGTGCTGCACGCTAAACCAAGTCAGTGGATTATATAGGCACTCGCTGGTGGCTGGGATGGCCTGGCAGGAGCCTTTACGACTCGCGCAATCTTAAGGAAAGGCAGCGACTCCTTCTGGGTAACTGAGATAAAGTTGGCGTAGAATGATCGAAGAACTTAGATATATGCCAGAGGGAAGGGAGGCTGGCTGAAGGCCATCCGAGACGAGGATTATGTGTCCCTAAGTTAATGCAGCTGTGGTGCAATAAAACGGCGTGAACTGCATTGTGCCGTAGATCAGCCTCGCTTTCAACGCTCCATACAGTGAATTTTGAGACACCGGGGGTACAGAAGGGCACGGGGTCGCCCTTGAACCTTATTCTTATACACTAATTTAATCGTGTTTTTAATGCGGGCTCTGATATTTGTAGCTAGTTTAGGTTTAGTTATTGTACTTTTCTCCAATTTCAATCTATTGCTCTCACGTATAAACCTTCTAGCGTCAAAGTTTAGTCGATTAAATCTATTTTCATTGGGTTTTCGATGCGAGTTTCGATAGTGGGAGTTAAATTCGATTTAGTTCTTCAATTTCGGGCCACTTTATGCTTAGTTCTTTGAGTTTCG
Source organism: Ceratothoa steindachneri (assembly GCA_963969495.1). Classification (NCBI taxonomy): domain Eukaryota; kingdom Metazoa; phylum Arthropoda; class Malacostraca; order Isopoda; family Cymothoidae; genus Ceratothoa; species Ceratothoa steindachneri. The sequence continues at coordinate 74,164,880 of OZ018332.1, forward strand.
AACGCTATGTCGTCACTTTCTATCCTATTCCTATAGGAATTGCTTTAAGTTCACACGATTGAAGCTATTTTGTTTGTGTTTTGGAGGTGGGTTTCGATATTTTTATCTAGTTTATGTAGATTTTTTCTAAGTCTCCCCTAAATCCCTTAAGTTCATCTTCGTTTCGTCAAATTCGGTCTATTTCTTGGAATTTTTAAGGCCCTCACGTCACATCAGAGCCTATTTCAATATGAATTTCTCTAATTTCACACGATAAAAGTATTTTAATTGGATTTTCAATGCGGGATTCGATATTTTCTCTTAAAGTAGTTTATATTTATTTCTTCTATGCTTTGCCATTCAAAGTCTAATCCTCTCATGTTAGCCTATTCATAGAGGAATTGCTCTAATTTCACACGATTGAAGCCATTTTAATTGTGTTTTCGATGCGAGCTTCGATACTCTTGGGTAGCTTAAGTTGATTTCTTCTTATTGCAAGAAAACAATCGGGCTGAGAAAAGGGCAAGCTATTAAATTCTTCTATCTACCGATCCCTCTGAGAGCTCATATTTTTAGTCGCGTGCGAGTTTAGTCGCGAGCGACTCTACATCTCACTATGTCGGTTGGTCGCTCTGTCCCCGTTCTGCCTTTTTTTGTTTGTGTAATAACATTGTAACTATTCGACCGATTCTAACGAAATTTGAAACACTTATTTTGTTTTACCTTTTTATTTCGAAAGATATAATTGCCAAAGTCCTCCTACATTTCGCCAATTTCTGTATATTTGTCCAATTTTTAAGGTTCTGGCTTCACATCAGAGCTTTCAAAGAAAACGGAACCACAAGAAAAAAAACGGGGCAAGAAACAGAGAAAGCTATAAAATTCTTCAAGCTACTGATTTCTGCCCAAACTTTTTTTCTTTAATTTACCGGGCATAGGTACGGAATATCACTCAAATAAATCAACTGAAACATCCATGCATCTAATTCATTAGTGTCAACTCTGAGAAAAAGGACAAAATACCACCAAAATTCGTTGCGAAAGTGGAAGAGTCTTGCCCATCGCAATGTAAAGGAACGTGACCAAGCCAAAAATAGGGAATAATCTCTAAAAAAAAAAGCCGGTCATAGCTGTGTCCAAATAATTTTCTACATTATTTTCCAAATCCATGTATTTATTTTACTCGCCTAAACCCAGGTGGAAATCGACAAATACTGCAAACGCGATTTTGACCTTGGGAAAAACGGGGGAATAGCCGCAAAACGAAATAAAATGGAAAAAAGGGCCGCCCATCGGAGTGTAAACAAACGTGGCTACGTTAAACAATGGTATTATTTCTGAAGACTTTAAATTAGAAAATGTTATATCAATTTTGAAAACAGGTAGTATTGTCTTAACAAATTATAGGCTAATTACGAGTAGCTTGAAGTCGGTTGTGTTTAAATTTTTAGAGTGAACACTCAGCAAAAAATCTTGCATTGCTTAGATAAACATAATTTTATTAAAGATAGACACAAACGCATTCAAATGACGTCACTCTTGCATAATTAATTTGTTAGACTTTGGTAGATCTTAAAAAGCAGTTCGATTCTTTTTTGTATAGAAGCCTTCTGAAAAAGCTTGGAACACACGGGTTAAGAAGGGCCCTATGCCATTTGTTATCTTCGTAAACCAGTTAGAGAGAAAATTATTGAGCAAGATTGCCATGTTCGAAGACGATACTAAACTAGGACATCTAGCAGAACACGAGTGAGATCGATAAAAATACAATATATATTTAACAAGATATTTAATTGGTCGGTTATATGGCAGGTAAAATTTTATCTCAATAAAAGCAAAGTAATGTAAATAGGCTATCGAAATGGAAACTTTGATTTTACGTTAGGCGGTCATTGATTAAAAAATATTTCAGAAGAACGAGATCTAAGTCTAATAAATTCGAGCGAATCTTATTTTTTTGGGAAAAACCCTCCAAATTGCTAAAAATCAAGTATTAAATGCAAGAAATTTTGAATATAAGAGTAAGGAAGTATTATTTCCAATGTTTAAATCAATTTTTCGCCTTCATCTTGAACATTGAGGACAATTCTGGTCAGCTGTTTGTAAAGGTTTATCGCTTTATTAGAAAGAGTACAGCAAAGGGCGTCAAAGCTCATTCCAAAGCTGCAAAACAAGCCATAGTAAGACCGACTTAGGATGAATTATAATTGCTCTCGTTTGAAAATAGGCGCTTTCGCGGCCAATTGCTAAAAAGTTTTCAAAATTCTGAATGGTTGTAATAATATAAATTTTATTCACTTTTTGAACACACTGAAACATCTCGCAAACAAATAGTCATATGTTTAAATTAAGACGTTATCAGATAAATATCATTGGGAACGTTTACACTTATACAATCGGATTAACTTGGAACTCTCTTCCAGCTAATGTAGTTAAAAGTACAATCAACATGTTTAAAAATAAACTGTAATGACACCTTTTTGATTAGTAAAGCAATCGGAATAAAACAATAGTATCAACGAGCTATGTCTCTTTGTTTTGATTTTACTCTACTTATTCCCCAAACCTTACCAATCTTACAACCTTTCTCTAAGCTGGACCTAAGGGTTAATGGTGGTCTGATTCTATGTTTTTATAATGATTCAGCATACTTTTTTACCGAATATATTGGTTTATTTTTTATACTTAGATTTAAGCTTTAATGACAAACTGTAATTTTAAATTAATAATGTTCCATTAGATGTGTATTAGGAGGAAGATATCGAAATATAGCCCATATTTTATCTCCTAATCTATTAATTCTACAGGATCCAAGATTTAATAGATTAAATTTAGCCTTCCGTTCTTCTTCTTTGGTGATATTCTGGAGCAGCTGAGTTGTTATCGTAATATATATACCCTTAGGTAATGTCAATTTCAAGTTCTTCATATCATGGTGAGCAACCCTGAGAGTGGTTTAAAAGGTTTTATTCTGATTATCATTAACAATATTTTGGATACATTTAGATGGTAAATTAGTCTAATATAACTTTGTTTGTGTTATTGCGAAAAGAGCAAGCATTATCGCTTAATCTAGGCTCTAAATTTCACTCTATTAATAATCACAAACGTTAAAGGCTTCTACTCAATTAAGATTGTATCAGTCATATTTGTGCTCAGGCTTTTATTAGAAGCCTAAAACAAATGTTCGGTTGCTCGTTTGAGGTCGCAAAGTTCACGCGAAAAAATATTGCTCATTATTTTCCATATGCATGCAACTCTTTGTTTCTGTACATTTTGTATATTATTGAAATTAATTCTTTCAGTCATGAAAACTCAGGATTTAATATTTATGAGTATGCAACATTTAATATATCATAGAATTTATTCAAATATTATGAGTAAATGTTTACAAAGCACATGCCAGTGATTGTGTAACTGACACCTAAGTAAAGTAAATGTAAAGGCTTTAAATGTTAATATTTCTATAACAAGCTCTGTTTTATTCATACTTTGCTGTATTGATTGCTAAAATTATTTACTTTGATCCTAAACTTAATTGGAAGAGTTCAGGATTTAATATTAATTGCGATCTAAAGTAGCCTTTGATTACCTTTCGAAATCACCTAAAAATAAAATTAAACATTTTATCACTAAGATAAGAGATTTTCTTAGCTTAACTAACTCTATTAATGATGCTAAGCTGACAGATTTAGATCGGTTTTCACATCATACTTTTAGTGAATTTTTTAAAAATTTAAATTGAATGTACATTAATGCGTCCTTATTCTTTCGATGCTTTATCAAATAGATACCCAATCTTTTCTCTTAGTATATTTTTACAGATGTATTTAGATATTTTTGTCATTATTTTCATACATTTTTCTGTTTTATTCTTCTATGAATTCACACCTAAAAAATCGGATTATACAGGTGGAGGCAAAATATAGCATTACATCAGTGAGAAATAGCTCAACTTTTAATTTTTATTGTTTTATATACATACTAACCTATTCCACTAAAGCTTAGAGGTTTATCTTATGCCTATGCGATAAAAAATATCACATGTGCAACCACTAATTCTTTAGTGAGCGAGTGTATGTACAAGTGCGGTAAATAATCTCGAAATTTGAAATAAAAAATAGCATCTTAATATTGTGGTAGTTCGAATGGATTAACCTCAGATCTTTCTTCGAGAGTTTTTCTTTGAGTTTTTTTCTTTTCAGAGTTTCCAGCAACGTTCTATTTTATTAAAAAAATCCTTACCTTGGGGTTGGAGCAGAAAGATTAAGAAGATGTTGTTTTGTATTGTTTATGAGAACTTCCAGCCTAAAAGTCTGGTTTGCGTTTTCTCCTAATGGAATTGAGCACTGAAACGTAACTTCACTCGAGGTTAGATTGAAGTAGATGCAGTCAGAGGGAGCAACGGGAATAGCTGTGGAGATAAAAATGGAGTTTATTTTTCCTATAAAATATCAATTTAGGGAGAGTAAATATGCATGCCTATGCTAAAATAAATACTTCCAACTTTTCAATCCACCCCAACTCGTCTACGGTCTTTCTTTTGCTAGGTAGGGGCAAGCTCGCATCTGGTCGAGTTGAGAATGGTTAGCAGACTTGCCTTTTTAGTTACATAATAATTTAATTTTACTCTCTCTTTCTTACTAATTATTATATGTTTTTATTTCCTGCTTATCATAGTCGGTATGAAGAAGTATGGGCTTTTGGGCTCTCACAGAGGGAACAGTTGCTGTAGGACGCCACACCTTAGAAAATGGGTGGGTGCCCGGGCAGTATGTCCGTCCTGATTGGGTCTTTCTTTGAACTAGCCGACGGTAAAAATGCCTGATTCTATGGGCCGGACTCCGTAACCTAGTGTTGAGTACCTTATTGGCTGAGGTCATCCGTTTATATATATATATATATATATATATATATATATATATATATATATATATATATATATATATATATATATATATATATACCAATTGTGTATGGCAAAAATAATAAATTTAAAACTACCTCTAGTAACAGAAAATGATCTGGCAACGAATATGGACTACAACAACACATGCTAACCCTTTTTACTATTCACCAGCTTCTGCTCTCCTGTTGCTCGTTTCCACGCTGTCAATCATGCTTGATTCTACCCCAGCTCTCTACCACCCTCTCTAACACCACCAATTATCCCCCAATCCACTCCTAAATCTGCCTCACATACCGTCTCATTGCTCCCACTCAAAGATCAAGCCCGCCTGTCATCCCTATCTTTTATTTCCTCGTTAATCTTATAACCCCCTTAAGAACTTCCCGATGGAAACCCTCGACCTTCCCAAACTCCAGTCACTATTCGCGAACAAACGCGCGCATCCAAATGCCCTTTTAACATCTATAAATTATTCTAAAATACAGCCTCAATCATTCTATAACCCATCACTCGTTTAATGTCCACGGCGGAGCAGGCATTATCATCAGAAATCGGGCCAATGTCACACCCTATATCCTTACATCAACCGTTATTTGATGGCTATTAGACTTTACAAAGAAAGAGAGTAGATTAATCTTCGGTTTACATTTTCCTTACACTCGTTCTTCCTTTGACTCTAATCGATGCCCCATCCACCAACTAATTATACCCGTCCTTCTTCAACGAGAATTTAATAGCAAAAAACAAATTTGGGGCTCATGAGTACCATTAGACATTGTTTGCGCCCACTTTATTTTCCTGGTCAACAAGCTGCTCTCAACAAGTATGAACAAAAGCTCGCCTAAACTTTGAATCCATTCCATCGACACATTTTTATTTCTTGTCCATCACTTTGTTTCCATTGCAGTGCTGCTATGTATATATTGGGCAGTGTGGGAAGAATATTTGGGTACAAATCACTTTTCAGTTTTCTCTCAATACTTCATTTCCCTATCTGCAGGTATAAGACAGATATATGAATTTTGTCAAGCAGACCCGGCTGGTTTTACTATTAGCGGTGATTACATTCAAAGGCGTTTGATTTTCGCACGTGAGAGTGAGAGAGTTCACACTCAGAAGCATGCAACTCACCGATCTTACTCTATCTGTCTCTCTCAAAATACACCATAGCTGAACCAGACAAGATCAGTCCCAGGGAGCCATATTTAAGAGATTTTCTGCTTCTCCAAGAACACAAACGTGGCTGAGATCTCATCGTCTTCACCCTACTCACAAAGACATCTCACTATGAGTCGATAGCATGGAGTGTAATCCTGCTAAGTTACACCTACCGCTTCTTAGGGAGGGCATTTTAATTATATTTTTTAAAAAAATGGTTGCCAAGAGTCTGATCTTTCACTTTGCTTTAATTTCAAAGTCCTTATAATAAAATTTACTCGCAAGTCTTTTCTCTCCCAATATTGATGAAGAAAATAATTGCCTCTACGTTATTAAAAAGATGCACCATTGAATTTCAAACTGTAGAACCAATGTTCGTTGCGTTGGTCGTATTTTTTTATGTCTCAACCAAAGCTTCTATCTATTAGGGCTAACTTCATCCTGGATATGTACAACCAAATAAGGCCTGGAGGGCTGTTTACATTTTAGTGCTCTAATGTAATAATTGTGACGGTTTTCGAGCCGAAGTCTAACCCATGAGATGTTTAATCCTACCCTCCCTTTATTATGTCCTCTTACTCATAACGAATTATGGAATACGAGGGGCGGTCAATAAGTTTTGCAATTCAGATATAAGAAAACGAGATATGAGGAAAAGTGGTTTATTATTTTTCAATTTTTTTCTACCCTCAACTTCAATGCACTTGCGCCACTTGTCCCTGGGGCTTCGAATTCCAGACAACCAGAAATCTCCCGACTCCTGTTCAATCCACTCCTGGATGGTGAGCTGGACATCTTCATCGTCCCCAAACCGGCGTCCACGCAGTGCAGCATTGAGCTGGCGGAATAATAAGTAGTTGCTGAGGGCCAGATCTGGACTGTAGGGGGGGATGGTTGAGCTCCTCGAATCCGCACTCACGCAGAAAAGCTTGTGCAACTCTGGCCTTGTGGAATTTGACGACGATGAAATCGATAATGGCGCGTGAGGTTCCTAGGGACCCAACAGGCAGAGACCTTGGTCATGGCCAAATTGTCGTGAGCATGGTGATAACACTTTCAGCTGATATCCCAAGTTCTGGCTCGATTTCTTCGACCTTCACTCGTCGATTTTCGAGGAGCATCCTCTCCACACGGGCCACATTGTCCTCGTTGGTGACGTCTAACGGGCATCCTGGACGGGTGTAATCTTCAGGAACTCACGACCATGGCGGATCTCCCTATTCCAGCGAGCAATGGTTGCATAGGAAGGGGCGGTGTCGGTGTACACTGCAACCATGCGTTTATGGATCTCTTTTGCATTCTTGCCTTCCTTGGTCAAAAATTTGATCACTGCGTGGTGTTCAACCTTCTCTATTGTTGAAAAATTTGTGACTAACGATCTGCGATCAGCTATTGCTTCTTAAGTAGACGAGGCAGGAGCATGCAGCTGCATGTTCTGACTTGTAATAACTCGTCCTAACACCCCCACAAACAGCCATCCCCTTTCCTCTGTTTTGCCCTACCGATTCGCAATACTTATTGATCGCCCCTAGTAATACTTGATCGCACCTATACCTTCACTCAGTTGTATTAAATTTTCTTTGAATATCAGGCCTGTTTTTGCCAATTTTGTAGTGTTCTAGCTCCCTATCTTTGATTTACCCACGATGTCCAGGAGTATTCTCTTCCTTAGTCTTTCTTCTTTGACATTCCGTAACCTCAGGCAATAATCGTTTTTCGTCAAATCAACACTTTGTTCCTTAATAATTATTAGTTTCATAATCACTTTCATTTGACAGTTCTTAAGTGATCGTTCTTTCCAGTTTTGTGTATGTTCTGCTTACTCGAGGCTTTTATCACTGAAGGAGAAGGTTGTATAGGGTTGGGAAAAAATCGTTCTCTTACCTTTTCTGGTAAACACTATCACATACTCTCTCTCCAGGAAAAATAGATCACACTCTACAATGGGGATATACTGATCTAATCCTGTACTAAGTCTCGATATACGGTAATCAGGCATATCTATTTAGCCATCTTTGTGACCATTGAGTGGGCTGGTTTTCGAGTAATCTCCTCTCACCGTCAGTCATTCTTTTTTCTTCTTAACCATGCAGTAACCGTTTATGCAAAACAGTACCCATATTCTTATTTGGGAAACAAATCCAGACTAACCAATCATTGAGTTTTCTAGGCTTCAAATTCGAAGATAACTTCTCAATAAGGCCTCGCGCCTTACAGATTATAGCCGCAATTATGTCTTCATATAACATCTTAAATTAACTATTACTGTACATGGGGCTGAAAGATAAAAGTTATTTAGAATTTACATCGCCATAGCTGGTCTAATTAGACATTCCTCCTAAAATTTCAAAATTTCTTTTCCATTGAAGGAGTCTGCCCCACTCTCCCCTGCTTTTCCATTCCATCTGCCTTGACTTTTTCATAGGCGCTACTTCATGGATGAAATCTCCAGCAATTATCTGTGGCAATTTCTTGCAAGGAAGCAATACTCTGAAGCCATGTAGGATTTTTCTATCACATTTCATCCGTCATACGTGCACTTATAATTAAGGCACCTCCATCTTCACTGATGGCTCCCTTTCTCTCCCTAGCTCTTCTACTGTCATGGGGATGAAGACCATGCCTCCTTTGGAGTGCATCGTGCAGGGTAGAGATGTACGACTTCCTTGAGGTGATTTATACTATCTGCTCACTCTTTTCTAACGGAATAGTGATTTTCAATGAATTACAAAGAATAATTTTTGCATTATCGCACTACTCTCATGTCAAACATCTGATCTTCAAGATCTGATTTCTTTTGTGAGGCAAAATTTTATAAAATTCTAAACTTATGGTTTACCCTCAACCTTGACGAGGATAATATAAGAAAACCTCATTTGTTTTCAAAATATAAGATAAGAATAAAATTAGCTATTTATTATTTCAAATATGCATGCATATTAAACTTACCTGCATGAACAAATTCAAATATACAAGGAATTTCTTGTTTCCCTAGTCCATTACGAGCATAGCAAAGTACTATTCCAAAGTCCATTTTGCTCGTAGGGGTATACCATATTCGTTGCCTTTTGTTCTTTTTCGTCTGTTCTGGGTATCTTTCAAAATGGATGATTCTTCCTCTTCCCTCCCCTGAATGAGGGTGGAGTCTGTCTTTATTTCCTGCCGAAGTCGAATTCCAAGTATAGCTTCCACCTCGTTTTGGTTGCTTATCAAAGCACCATTCGTAATTTGTTGGCTAAAAAGGTATCCAAAATTTAGTTAATTAATATTTTTGGACAACAAAATCAAATTTACTTAAGAATAGTTTGCTCACATATTCGGTCAACAGAGATTAAGATGAGGAGGAAAGGTAGGAGTGAAGAGATTAAAAAGAGGCTTGAAATACAATATTAAGAGTTCAAAGTTTCTCTTCGTAACATTAAGTTTTACTGAGATAGATTTTGTTTATTTATATTTTTCCAGATATTTAACATTATTTAATCTCTAGGAAGTGACTGAATGAACAACTTTTAATATATATTCCTTTTATCGATTTTAAGTATTATTAATAAATTGCAGGTGTAATATGTTTGTTAACGACGTGTACTTCTTCAGAGGGAGACAGTTGCTCGCCGAAAACGCGCTGTTATTGATTTTTTCCAAGGTTCATGAAAGCACTTAATTCGAGTTAAATTTGTGTTGGTCGCTTTTAATTGAATTATTTAACCAAACGGAGGTCTTTGCATGACACAAATTAAGATTAAATGCCTAATGCTTATTTAAATTGTGAAAGGAAGCCCTTCGAAGGAACCCTTTTCAGGCCCACTCAAGAGTCAGGCCACGTGCTCCTTGGCGTGGGAATTTTAGAATCGACGAGAAGGAAACTGTCTCGCGCTGAGCCGCCTGACCCGCCTTTATTTCCATAAGCGGGACACACATCGCTCTCTTTCCCCCTGTCCCCGCGATAACTCCGAATATTCACCTCCATTCCTCGCGGATATTTCCTTCCCCCATGAATGCGCTCGTACAAACTCAACCCTACATCCTCAGGCAAACTTCGCCGTTCGATCCAGCCCCTTATCTCGAACTAAGTTTGTACAGAATGGCGTCGTGAATTCTCTTCGGACGCCTATGCCCTGGGAGCTATCTAACGGAAAAGATACCGGGCTATATAACCTTGTGTGCGACATTCCTTGAGGAGATTGAGAGCCTGCTAGTCCATCCGTTCAGACCGTGCGTCTGTTTTCCGCGAAGTCTTGCAACCCTTGTTGTTCGAGTTGTATCGCGTCGTTAAGATCTCTCCAGCACATCGCCCTTCGTGAAGCTTTGGCCCCTGTTCAGAGGAAAGCTTATCGAGTCATTACCGAAGAACTGGGCGGCCTCCCCTGCCCCCCCCCCTCTTTCAAGACTCCTGTGCTCCGTGTCTAAGACTCCCTGCCGTTCAGCAGAACAGTCTCTCGTGTCTGATCACATCTCTCTGGAGAAGAGAAAATCGTGTTCTTCTGCAAGAAGTACAGCCAACCTCACTTACAAGACCTCCTCGTTAACACCATCAGAAGTGACTCCTCGAAGACCGTTCCGTTGGTCTTCCCTCCTCAAAAGCATTCCTTCTTAAGTGACTCCCAGCTCAAACTTAAATAGTCTCCATTATTCGGATTAACGGTAATTTAGCGTTCCCCGCTTAGATTTGTCAGATTGTAAATTATCCTGATATAACTCACTATCCACATAAAGTATAATTTGTTCCCCTTTAAATATATTGCCCTCACCCCCGATTTATTATTATTTATATTAAAATTATATTTTAGGGTCTTGATCTTTATATATCCTCGAACCCCAACTTGGCAAGCCATTGGTTTACCCCCGGCCTATTTTAAACATATTCGCCTGTATTTATACTCGTATATATGTTTTCTTTTATTTAAAATCACGTGCACTCGACCAGGAGGCAGCTCTCCGATCCCACCATTTCTCTAAAGCCAATCGTAGACGGACTCGTGTTTGCTCTCTGCCCGTGCAAGTGTACGCGCCCCTATACTGAAAGGGTCTACACCGGCATACCTCGACATAAATATTGATTTACTCAGTGTTTCACTTTGAGAGAAAAATACATTCGAGCATCACTATCTATGTCTAAATATATTTTATCCTTTTTTCATAATTTAAATATTTTCACTTATTTGATTCGCTGCCCCTCCTCTTCGCTTACCGAGTATTATGATAGGTCACCTTATTTATATTTGTAATTTACAGAGTTAATTTAATTCTTTTTATGTGACTCTTTTTATGATTCAAATATCGCGTCCCCAGAAAAGACTCAATTGTATATTTTGGGCGTAATTGATCTCGGTACAGGGGTTGTCACAGTGATTTTAAATGTCAATAGCCAGAGCCCTTAGATTATAATTTAAGTAGCGTTTGATGTAGTTACGTTTAGATTTTTTTTCATAAATTGTTGAAATTAGGTGGGCTAAGAAATTTAAATACAAAGGAAAAGATTTCCCGCTGTCCCTGAAATTCTAATTTTAACAAATTAATCAGTTTATGTTTAAAACTATATTTAATGAATTCAATCGCTTATCACTAACTTTATATTTTAAAAAGGGTATTTTTTTGAGTATTTGAATAATAACTTCATCTTGGTTATTTCTAATAATTCTTTTATAAAATCAAAAACAAAATGGGTAAATTCAGAAATAAATATAAGTATCGAAATTTTGCGAATTTTTTAAAACCCAAATGGTGAAGTTCAGAAAATTTATTTATATATGTCTTCTTCTATAACTATATGTTAGCAACGTGATATTTTAAAACAAGGGGAAATATATTTTAGAGTTCCTTTTTTAAAATTATTATAATTGCCGAAGTTCAGAAAATATATAAAAATTTAACCATGGCTGCTTTTTTTTAGATTTTAAATTTAATCTTAGTAGCGAAGCCATTGCCTGGTAAAAATATAATTAAATAAGTTTTGACAAACTGTTAAAGGCAAAAACTTTCTAAGGAAATAGTGACGAGGAAAGAACGCTTTGACGTTCACAAAGAATTGCACCAAAATCCCGTTGCCAGAGCCAGGAAGGCCGTTAACCCCAGACGGAAGGTCTACATGCGAAGCGCAAGTTCTTCCTATATATGTTTATGTAGTAGATTTTCGATCATTTTTTCTTCACAATTTCATTTCTCTCTCAATTAAGAAAAGTTAATATGAATATTCAAAAAAAACTATTTAAAAAATCTTTTGAGCCTACTTGATTTTGCATTTGTAACATATTCTACCTTAAAATAGGATTCAGGAGAAAAGTGGGCAAGTCCTTGCAAATCACTATTTCGCAGAAGAGTTACGAAAGACACTGGCATCCTCATCAGTACCAGAACATGACAATATTAAAAATTGCACATAAAAAGTGATGGAAATTAGATGAAATAATATTTGAAATATGTATTGGGTTGAGGAATAAGTTCTTGCGGTTTTATCAAATTTATTCCATTAACAATTTTATAAAACTTAATTTTTAATTGATAACAATATGCAATTTAATCAATAATGTATTCTCCATTGTTATTTACGACTTCTTCCCAACGTTCAACTAGTTTTTCGATGCCTCTGCAATAAAAAATCTTTGGATTTTGACTCGAAGAATTCGTCTAACCAGGTTCTTAATTCCACATCAGTATTGAACGAAACGCCGTACAAATTGTTGGAGAGCGATCGGAACAGATGGTAATCAGATGGACCCAAGTCTGGCAAATATGGAGGATGCGGGAGGATTTCCCAATTAAGCGTTTGGATGGTATCTTTTTGTCATATTGGACGAGCATTGTCGTGTTGCAGAAGGACTCCATAACGTCGATGAGGTCGCTTTCACGAATAGCTTCGGCGAGTTGATACATTTGTTGATCGCAGAGTTCTGCATTGGCAATCTCGTTGTTCGCAAGGAGCTCATAAAGAATGTGCCTTCACAATCCCACCACATACACAGTATTGTCTTTGGTGGATGAAGTCCTTGCTTTAATCGCGAAAGTGGTTTTTTATTGGGGCTAAGCCATTGTTTTCGATGGTTCATGTTGACATAAACACACCACTTTTCGTCGCCAGTGATGATGTGGTGAAGAAATCTGTCCTTATATCCACAAATAGCCTTGTGACGATCAAGCAAACCTGCTGCAATCATGGAGCGTTGTAGTTTGTTGCCAATTGTACAGCCAATTCTCTAGTCGATTGACGGGGATTTTCAGGAAGAAGGTCTTTCAATCGATCTTCATCCAACTTAATGGGGCGACCAGAACGTTCTTCGTCATTAAGATTGAAATGACCGTTTTTTAAACGCGAAAACCACCATTGAGCTGTTCTTTATGATAAAGCATTTTCTCCGTACACAGCACAAATATCACACCGAGCTTTGGCTGCGTTTACATTGTTCCCGTCTCGAGTGAAAATGAATAACAAGTGTCGAAAATGCGCCTTTCTTTCAACTTGACATTCCATTTTGAGGGTACAGAACAAAAATTAAATTAACACAACTTTTAAATAAACCGCAATGACTTATTACTCAACTTCAAGACGTAGCCTAAGCAAAAGCCTATTAGTCTACGGTGTTAAGAGATGTAGCCTAACCTTTGCAAATTTTGCTCTCATTGTTTATTATTTTTTCTTAATATGTGCACAAATCACGTCAATAAAACTTAAATCAACACAACATTAAAAAAACCGCAAGAACATATTCCTCAACCTAATAGATTAGCTACTCCCGAAAAAGTGTTTTTTTGGTAAATATTTTCATTCACCCCTACCGGAATATTCATGCGCGTTTGAGTCGTCTGACCTCAGACCCCACCCCCACCCCATTATAATTCGCAAAACGATTAAAGGCGCTGACATGATTTGGGTAAATCATTTACCTTTGTAAACGTTAGCACATTAGTCTTTAAACAATTAGGATTATACACTGGAGGCTGTGCACCCCAGACCCCCCCAATTTAATGAAATTCAGGATCATCATAGTGTGGTCTCCCCATTGTGTTTACCCCCACACGAGCCGTCCCCTTAAATGTACTCCAAAAACGTCAATCATTTTGGAACACGGACGAAATAGTATGTCATGTCCTATTGTTCGAGTCGCTCATCTACATATTTACCCTGCATTTCATAATTCTGTCATTGTTAATTAACAGCTATTTTATATGATTTTATATATTTTTGGAACTAGAAAGAGTAAGAAATTAATTTATTTCTCTTCAACACTAACAGGTAGTACTTATTACTTAATTGTATATATTGAATTATTAACCTGGCCAATTTAATAAAAGATATTAAGGTCAATACTCTCTTTATTATAATTCCTATTGTATTTATTATTTAATTTTTTCATTAAGTTTATCACTGGTAACTTACACTAGTATTTAGTTATTCTAAAATTTCGTGTAGTGCTTGGTTAAGTTTAAAAATAATGAGATGCCGTGTAAAAATTTCTCAGGGAAAGGTCGGTAAAAAAGATTTTCCAGATTTTATGCTCAAATCTTCAAATCGATTTTACTCTGTCATGATCTTAAGTTGATAGCGGCGTTTCTGTCTCTTCTGCGCATCCTCCTCCAATTTGTTATGATGAAAATACCATATTTTTATTATTTTTAGGCCGAATTTGTTGTAGTGCTTACAACCAGTGGTAAGAGTTTGCAGATCAATTTAAATAGGATGCAATCGCTAAGGATATCAAATTTAGAAATTGATTTGAGTTGTTTGTATCTGAAAAAATCGTTAGTGTATGGATACAAGACTTTATTAAAAAATAATCTAGATTCAGCCGTCCGGTATTTTCTTTAAATTGGATGGAATAAATTTATATTTATGTAAATTGGTAGAAAAATTCTAAAGTTTATTTTACCAATTGATAGTACCTATTTGACAGACAGTCATTCTGGCTTTAAGTTTTCATTGATAGCTAAGGCTTCCTCCCTGCGAAAATCCCGGTGGCAACTCGAACTCTTAGCAAGAGATATCTGTTGTAAGCTCTACGCTCCTCTACATAATCACATTTTCTTCTTTAAAACAGGGTCGTTTCTGCAGAATTATTTTATCTTGTACTTACATGCATCTTAAATAATCTAATACATCACTCTCGTCTCTTAATGAGAAAACAAAATATTTCCCTTCCGCAGCAATGAAGGGGAACTATTCTATGAGAATAGCAAATGCTGTCACTTCCATTTCTTCTGCGGAATTCATATATTGGTTTATTGGGCATGTAATTAATAATAAGAAATAAATGGACCTAAACTATCAATATATATATATTGGTCATAAATCTCCTGGTGTTTCCGAAGTATGTGCAGCTCTAGAAGAAAAAGCTATCTTAGTAAGCTTCTACTCAACCTTCAAAACAGGTTTTCATGGAAGCGTTCATTTTCTTAATAAGGCCTCTATTGTTATGTGTAGGATATTTGAAATTACAATTATTTATCCTAAAATCCATCTTGTTTCTTCTTAATAGTCTTGGTATCTCTAAAAATTCAAGTAGAGATATTAATGGTGCCCATCCTTGCATAGGACGATTTTGAAAAATATAATCATTTATCTGATTCTTCAAGTCTATGTTGAAGTGTTTCTCTTCCTGTGTATTTTGGAACTAGAACCAGAAAGAAATGAATTTATTTCTCTTCAACACTAACAGGTAGTACTTATTACTTCGTCAAATCGTGTTTGAATCTTTAGAGATTAGTTCGATCCTGAAGCTCTCACGGTCCACGAAAATGGAAAGAGGCTCAGAATCTACTGGATAATTTATCATGCCCGTCTTCCCTGAGAGTTTTAAATTTTTATTCAGTTTCATAGTGGGTATTCCTATCCAAAGAGCAGTTGAACTTTCTTTGTATTCTTGTTCCATACTGGCATTTTCACCTTCAATTTTAGTCAGTATAAAAGTTTGCAAATTATTGCGCGTAGCTCTTTACCTATTTTATCAAACGAAAATTATTCTAAGACCTCTTGGATTCATAGGTACCAGGGAGAGTCATATAATTCCCAGTCGGCCGAACAAAAAACTTCATTTTCCTCACTTGAATTAGGTCAGAACAGATGGAAATGGTTAGAAGACAGGCATGTGATCCCATGGCAAAAACGACCCCTGCTCAATTTAGTAATTGTGAGAGAAGTCAGTACTGGAAAGGGCAAAATCTGGTTCAGTATTTATCTGAATAGTGCAATAAGTAGTAAAATTGGGGCCAAGTCGAGGGATTAAGCCCATTATCAAAATCATTTTTAAATTTTAGCCATTCCTAAGCTTTTTCCAACCAGATGCCCTGCAGCCCGCACTGAAATCTCCCGCAAAATTGAATGTCATTTAATGTCCAGAAGCCTTTACAAGTTATCAGCAAGAGGTAAAAATTAAACATTAGTTGTAGCTAATCCCTACTAACAACAATAGATCAAGGAATTTTTAATCTTAACACCTACACACTAAGAACTTTAAGAGCTTGGTAGAGAAAGGTAGGTTTTCTCGGTTCTATCTTAATCAATTTTTATGAAACGTTTCAAACCTGGTCTGCACAATATGACAATGAAAATGTTATGTTATTATTAAGCTGTGTTGCGTCCTATAATTTTTATTTTAGATTCGTTGTTATTTGGAAGAAATAGACTAAAAGTATCTATTATCTTTAAGTACAATCGCAGAGGTCTCAACGTTCGAGAAAAGGCTTTCATTATGAAGAAAAGTGCTAAAAACACTCTGTTAATGATATTGCGGAGAAGTTAATTCATCATGTGGACACAGTTAAACGATTTCTAAAAGAATCATCGCTAAAGATGAAGCGATGCGATGTGGGATCTCGGAGATTTGATAGCTAGGGATTTGAGGAATCTGGACGCCACTTAATTGTGAAACCAGTACAAACAAGTAAAGTCTTTTTAAATGCCTCTAGTTGTCCCAATGTACCGAAGACAACCAGGAGCCGTATCTTAGAGACCATGTCTTCCGTGCGAGCTTCTCAGAAACTTCCTCCCTTACTGCTCCGTCATAAGGCTTTGAAACTTCATTGGGGCCGGGAGTACACGAGGTTGGATATGAGCCGCGTCTTCTTCAGGGACAAGTCCATAGGACCTAACAGTTGGACAAATGATTGGGTCTATTTAGGAGATGACGATCACCAACATTTGCGAAGTCAAGAGCAGGAAAGAAGAGTCATATTGTTGGGAGGAATAATTGGACAAAATCTTGTTAACTCATTTAAGGTGACTGATAGGGTTGGAGTGACCGCAGCCGCCTATTGCAAACTCTTAAATCAAGTATTGTATTCCTGGCTAGATGACATAGCGTTATCACTTATAAGGACTCTAGTTTTCATAAATGACGACGTTCTAACGACTCTGTCAGAGACAAACCAGAGATTTAGGCTCTTACGGATGCAAGGTGACTGACTAGTTCATGATGTGGCCGCCAGCCTATCAAGATCTTAACCCAAACTAAAATTTGTGGTCCATCATTAAACAAGATGTTTATGCCAATCAACGTTAATTTTTGTGTATAGAATTATTATGAGTACCATCAAAAATGCAGCAGATAATCCAACTTAACAGACCAATTTCTCTAATAGTTTTTAATTAATTAAATTCTACAAATTTCTGAAATAAACTTTAAATTTACTAACTAATTTTTTGAGTCAGTTTTAAGGCAAATTTAACTATTGCCAAGTTAGATTTAAAGTTTAACTTTTAGTACATTTTATTGATAATTTAAAATTGGTCACTTTTTATAGCAATTCAATGTCTTGTAGGCCACTACCTTTTCATGTTTTCTTAAAATGTATTAACTTTAGTAAACTTATTCTAGCCTGAAGATGAAAACTTGTAGTTTTCGAAACGTAGTAAGAAATTAAAAGATGTTACATCCATTTCTGGTGGCTCTAGGATTTATCCTCAACATTAAATGCAGGCTTCACGGCCAATATATATATATATATATATACATATATAAATATATTTATATATATATATATTTTTTTTATTTTATTTTTTTATAATTAGATTTCCATCTGTTCTAATCACACCAATAATTCTTCGTGGAAAATATTACACCATATATATTTTCGCATCTTTCTCAACACAGCTTATGTTTTTTCTTACACGTCTATATTATTTTTAATTGTGGTATTTATCGCTTTTACAAGCACTCCCTACAAGCGTTCTATTGCATTTAAGCATGCTATTCATAAGGGTTGTCCTCTCTTACCAAACCAATTCTTCGTGTGATTGGATATATGGCATTTGGTATTGTTGAACTGAAATATATATTTATATCTTGGTATTGTGGAGTGTGATTTCTGGAAATATGCCTCTAACCATTCGACAACAGGATGTTATAATTTGTTGGGTACATTCTTTCCTGGCATAAAAATATCTTTCCAGGCCATGATCAGGGGAGGCAACCCAAATTATGATAGTACAAGTCCTCCACGCTTCACACTTGGTACCACAAAAGTAGGGTGGATTTCTTCTCCATTTTTCAACTCAGAAGTAACCTAAGAAGTGGTGACAATCTGCACAAAATTATGAAATATTAAATTTTCGAATAGTTTTCTCCCAATCTATATTTATTTGCACTACACAAATTGTATGAAACAACTTACCTGATATATAAATTTTGCGATCATTGGCCCTCTGAAGACTTCTTTGTTTGGGCCTCTGACATCCATGACTTTTTTCTCGTCATGCATTATTCAAACCATTGAAATTTAATACTATTTTCAACTGTCTGGGTAATTTTTTTTTTCTTGAAACAGAAATGAACTGACCTGAAATTTACTTTTATCTGCGATTCTCTACTGAATCCTGAATGCGAGATATATCTTTTTTAGAGGTTGTAAGACGTTTTATGACACTTATTCATCCTGATACAAAGATCCCAGTCGCTTTTTATTATTATATAGTGATTTGGACAGAAAATCTTGAATATTTTTAGCCGCATGCAAGTCTAGTCACGGGCGACTCTACATCTCACTATGTCGGTCGGTCGGTCGTTCCGCGTCTTTCTTTTTTTTATTTATGTAATGACATTGTAACTATTCGGCCGTTATAACGAAATTTAAAATCCTTATGTTGTTTTACATTCTCTTCCTTCCAAGTTTAGCCCGGGAATTATTTTGTTTAGGCAATAACATCATAATTATTCGGCCGATTCTAACTAAATTTCAAATACTTATGTTGCTTTACATTCTCATTTAATTGATATAATTGCCAATGTCCTCCAAAGGTTAGCTCTACAACTATTTTGTTAACGCAATAACATCATGACTATTCGGCCGATTCTAACGAAATTTTAAACTTTATGTTGTTTTACAATCTCTTTTGAATTATTTAATTACCAAAGTCCTCCCAACTTTAGCCAGTGAATTATTTTGTTTTGGCTAAAACATCAAAATTATTCGGCTGATTCTACGAAATTCGAAAGGCTTATGTTGTTTTACATTCTATTTAAAATAATAGGATTACGAAGGTTCTCGCAACGTTATTCCGGTAATTATTCAATGTTTTAAAGGTCGTGAGGTCATAAATCAGAAAAACTGAGAGCACGCGACTTTTGGTCAGCAGACCTTGCTTTTATTTCCACGTGTGATAATTCGTGACTATGAAGAGGGTGGATTTGTTCTCTCTGCCATTGTAAATTCTTTAGAATTAATCATAATAAATATTTTGAAAGATATTAAATATACAATAATTTTAAGTTTATTCTCAAAGGATACAAATATTGCTTAAATTCTGATTTTCAAAACATATTATCAAATATTCAAGCATATTAGCACAATACAAATTATCATCATACATATTTACTAATAATATGATAAAGTGTAAAAGTTTTATTTCATATATTAGGTATAATAATAAATCTGATGGTTATTTATACTATTGGCAAAGTGTGTATATACATCTGCGTAACAATGCCCAGACCCATTACACGCGGCCACTGCATCCTGGTAAGCCACACATCCCAATCTATCCATCTCTCCCTCCTCACAAACATTCACTCCACCTACAAGGCCACAACTCATCTTATAGATAAATATACACTGCTTTTACAGTATAAAATAAACACACGAACATTTCCTAAGTAATCACAATTGCCACATTGAGCTCACACAAGAAATCCTACTCGCTCCGGCTAAAACCATTAAAAGACTCCCAAGCTCAGCTGAGGAAAGGATTTTTTATCCCACCAAAGAGTCTATCATTCTACCCAACATAATCACCGACGATGTGAATTAGCCATAACCTAACTACACGTAGTAAACATAGAAAACTAAAAGAACAAAGCAACTCACACGATCACACTAAAAGAACTAAAAACATCACCAAATACCACTTTCTGCCTCTCTTCTTCTAAGGCTCAAAGCGTAGGAATTCATAAACGACTTCCAATTTCATAACAATACTATTCACATCAAATTTAAAAACCATCGACATCACTCATACTGATACACCAAAATACTCCAATTAATGCAAACTAAGCTGGCACAACTTCACTCAGATGGTAGAAGAAAAACTTAATGACCTCTGTAGAGATATAAAAGTTTAACAAAAACTGTTGTGAACTAGCGAGTGTATATATGCATCGAAGCCTCCCTCTTGGCGAGGAGAACTAATGTAATAATAACAAAAGACATTTAGGTTTAGCTTTTCCCCTCCAATGTTCTCCGGTAACATAGGATAACCGTCAAAATGGTAAATTTAGGAGACCTATTGCTGACCTTAGCTCAAAGGACAGGCTCTTCGAGGGTGTACTTATAAACAATTCATTCAAAAGTGCAAACTGCCGATCTCGTATTACCTTCTCTCAGAGCTACAAGATGCCTAAGCCCGGCTGAATTTATACGCAATTTTGTCGACTCAGCAAGAGATCTATTTTTTCTAATTTCAAAAGGTCGGGGAAGAGAAAGAACTGACGCCCAAAATCAAGACCACCCTTGGTTCTCACCTTGCGAGTCCCCGATCTACCTCCCCATTACCCCGCGGGAGTAATTCAGGTATAAAACAGCTTGACACGAGGAAAACAGGGCTTTTTGTTCGTTCCAACAGAAGAGTCAAGAAAGTCACCGGGAGAGAAGATTTTTCGAACTCGAATAGAAAACAGAAAAATCACCGGTACAAAGTTTCCTGCAAGTTAAGGAGAACTTGCAGTCCTTGGACAATACCAGATTGTGCCAAGGAAGCTCGGCACCGTTCGAACCCCAAGATTATTGAGTATCAATATACACATCTTGAGGACTCTAAATTTTACTCTATCTGAGTTGGACAAACCCCAATTAGAAAAAAAAGAAAAAAAGACGAGTTCCTCTCGTCCGGAAGAAAACTAGGTCAAGGTCACCACGACCGCCGAAACCAGAAGAATCATCCGTTTTGTTTAGAACCTTCATTCGCTTATTCGAATTTCCACGTGACGTCACTCGTCCACCTTTATGTCGGAGTAACGCCATCTTGTGAACAACCAACAAACTACCCGAGCTACACATCTCAGGGACAAAATCCACGAAGATATTCTAACTGGAATCGGGTATTAATCTTTATTACCTTATGTAAGTAAAGAATAATCCTGTTGTTTATGTCCCTGTGTATTAAAAATAGTTTATTGGGTATCTGGTTAATGACAAAGATTTTTACTTGAATTGTTCGCCAGTAAAATTCTATCTAGAATTGAGCCTCGAGAGTTCGTCAAGTAATCCCATTTTCTTTTTATACGTGTATTAGATCAGTATGTTTTAATGTTATTTAGTGAGAGGGTTTATGTTTATTAAAGTCTATTTTTTTTGTAAAAGTTCTGTTTTAATTATCCTCAAACTAGTTGAAGTGGCAATAGTTAGTAAAGTCAAGAAAAAACCCCTTGTTATTCATTTCCCTAGAAAAAAATAAAGTATAGCACTCTTAGAGAACGATCTTTAGGCGATGACCGAGGCACGAACCTACGCCTCAAGTCAAATTTTATTGGGTATATTAACCATAATAAAACAACTAAATATCTAAAAACTCGGCTAACCCACGACAACCTCATATTATTATAAATCTTAACAATAGACGCTATAGTCAAGCACTTCATTCAAACCATAAGTGCAAGTAAAGCACACACTACACAAGCCCTCACAAGTATTTATAACCAAAGCACCGCCTCAAAAGTTGCTGACCTCATTAAACAAAGAAAAATACTCAAACAAAACACTACACTCACTTTTTAAATCTCCCAGTAAATCAAGGAGCTAAATACATTCACCGCATACTAAATTAACTCCCGAAAACGCCACATTGCAAAGAAAAATTCAAAGGCACGATCATCAAAATCATCAAAACAAAACTCTGACAAACAATCCAGAACACTAAAATAACTATAAACATCCTCTCCAAACTCACGAATCCCTCCTAACAAACACCAAAATAAATTCTACTAAAAACAATGCAATATCTTAATAAGGCACTATTCAAAACACAATCATAAACTCACTTCCCAATCAAACATATTAATTGCCAAAACTTCCGACAAATCGATATTGACACAACAAAACCCGCTTGCAACTATCAGACACTACCGATATCATTCATGCTCTAAGATGCTCCGAAACTAAAAGCTTAGACCTGATCTCGAACATACATTTAAATCACCTTGGTCGTAATGCGATCCTAACACTCACCAAAATCCTAACCACTGCTGGGTCGGAAAAAGTATCTCCACAACCTGTAAAAGGCAAACAATGTCCCCATAATGTCCCCTTTAGGCACAATATTGAATATAATAAAACAACTTATTTAAAAAGCATTACACATTTCATCCAATTGCCTCCCCCCCTCCCGCCTCAAAATCTTCGGGAAAATTATTCTACAACCTACTTCTTTACAAACTTGACACAATATAGCCTTGGGAATTCCATCAAAAGTCCGCCCCCCAAAGGACAAACCTATGTGCTATCTACCTTCACAAAAAATTTCACCCGTTTTCACGTTATTTACTATTCCAGAAACTCCTGAACAATTAGTTACACCAACATGACAGTAAATGCCTCATCAACTTTATCTTCGACAGACAAGCTAGTGTCCCTAAAAACCAGACATTTCGAAAATACATGCCTATCTATCATACTGTCCTTCAATGGGGAATTATATCCCTCACCCACTTTGACATTTACGTCCACAACCTCAATCTTCGATACAACCGCTTTATTGGCAATCATTGTGACACAGATGAGCTCAGCAATATAAACAGCACAACTGGAACACATGAAAACGTATCTCCTCAGACTGGAGCAGTTACTAGAAGAAAACGGAATAACAGTCTCACCATAAATGAACGAGCATATCATGGAACACTGAAAAATCTCCGCATACCTCCGATAAACGCATATTGATTAATTATTCAGAGACTGGTGTGTCCAGTCCACCGTGGTAGCGGATTTTTCCTTAGATGAGAGTTTTCTTTGATACCGAACTAGGGCAAAAATTAAATATAAATATACAGGTTCCTACCGAAGTTTTGGGTAGGAACCCATTTTCTATGATATAAAATTAGAACTAAACAAACATAAATTTTTAGAATAGTTATCAGATTAATTAAGTTATATATCAAATGTGAAAAGAAGAGGTGGCAGCATTCAAATTATGAAAATGAAGGGGTTTTAACTAATAGGGAATGGGAAATATATAGTTTTTGTTTTTTAAATAAAAACAGAAATTAAACTGTTTTGGGCGTCTTTGTTGTACAAAAGAAAGATGAGAATTAAAATATGGGAACGTTATGGGTTGGGCGTGAGTGGTTCGTAGGTGTTTATAGGTGTAGTAACAGTTGATAAAGTTCTTCCCCAGTCCCAAACTGGCTTTCGAGCAGATAGGCCGACATGATCTTCGTCTGCCGTCAACTTATCAAAAAATGTCTTGCGCAACGACAATACTTCAGTGCCTCTTTCGTCCACCTAACTAAATCTTTCAATACAATAAACAGGGACTTATTATTCAGGATACTCAGCAGACTTAGATACCCACCAACATTTACAGAGATCATCCGCCAATTTCTTCATAAAAACCCGCAAGTTCAAGTGCTATCAGACGGCGATTATTCGGACTACTTTCATGTGCATGTCGGAGTGAAACAGAGCTGTGTTCGTGCACCTGGTTTGTTCAATATAAGCCTTGTTACTATTATGTACTTACCACTATTATAACCACTCCACACCGAAAAATGGAATCACAATTAGGTATAGGTTCGATAACG
This sequence comes from Ceratothoa steindachneri, assembly GCA_963969495.1. NCBI lineage: Eukaryota > Metazoa > Arthropoda > Malacostraca > Isopoda > Cymothoidae > Ceratothoa > Ceratothoa steindachneri. The sequence continues at coordinate 74,189,141 of OZ018332.1, forward strand.
GGCTTTTCATTATACGTAGGTTTGCAGCAAGAAATAAGACAGAGCTAACATTAATTCATGAATTGCAGTATGCAGATGATGCTGCCATGGTCGCTTACCATCCAAGACAACTGCAAAATCAACTCTCAAATCTGAGCTAGGCTTACAGACGAGCTGGACTAAACAAAAAGTTAGCAAAACTGAAGTCCTGAGACATTTAAGGGAATCAGAAACCCCGCAGCAAATAACCATCTGTAACGATCATCTCGTCAAGTCAAAGATCTTCGCATATCTTGGGAGCATTTTATCAAAAAATGGGATACTCGACAAAGAAATACCGAGCGGCATCCAGCTAGTTTCATAGGTTTTTGGACGGCTAAAACAAAGTGTCTTCCTTAAACGCAATCTTAAGTTACAAACAAAAATTGCAGTTTACGTTGCAGTATGCATCTCTACATTGCTCTACGGAAGTGAAGCCTAGGCACCTTATAGGTGGCACATAGGAGCACTGTAGGCTTTCCAAATACGTAGCCTCCAGAAAATATTAAGAATTACATGAGGGATAAAATCGCCCATAATGAGATCCTACAAAGAACAAACTGCGACTGTATAGAGGCGTACATCGCAAAACGATCACTCAGATGAGTGGGGCATGGGATCAGAATGTCATATAAATGTCTCCCAAAGAGAGTATTATTTTGTTAACTCGAGCAAGGCACCAGACCAGCAGGCGGACAGAAAAAGCGGTATAAGGATCACCTAAAACGCACCTTTAAATCTTGCAATGTCGACCATCGCCAACTGGAAGAACATGCTAAAGACAGGGCAACTTGGCGACAAACTGGTAAACAGTGTCCAGGAACTGGAAAAGTGCAAGACGTGACAGGAGAGATCGAGTTCGTGTAGAGAGACACCGAGAGCAAAAGCACCCTGTCAACAATGAAGACACCCCCTATAACTGCGACGCCTGCCAGAAAACTTTCGGGACCAGGACAGGTCGTCGTTCGGCCGATGGACAGCCTTAAGCAATAATAATGAAAGGAGCTTGGGGCCGAGTTTAAAGTGGCGTTCGTTAATCAAATGCAAAGGGATTCCAGTGTTTGAAGGTGGCTTTCGGTGCTGTGTGTGTCTTTAATTGAAAAGTTGTTTGAGGTAGGTTTATGGTTCGATGTCTAGTTTCATAATATAATCGGATAGGGGAGAATTGGGTAGTAGTGAGGGGAGCTATAGTTCACAGTGGCTGATGCCTAGATGTGCGCAAATAAAGCCATGTAGTGTGGGCTGTCTCAATCCCATATATACCTCGGAATTAAATTTAAACAAGTGAAATAATATATAAGGGATGATCGAAGCAGCGTTGGCACTTTGTCTTTAACGTTGAAAAGATGCCGTACTTTGTGTGTTTTTAAAAAGTGTGCATAACGTGTGTGGCAGGAAAGGAATTTTTAAGAGTAGGGGAGAGTTTGTCTCAGACAAGCGAATTGAGAGGTCATATATATATATATATATATATATATATATATATATATGTGTGTGTGTGTGTGTGTGTTTTTAAAGACCAGGTTGTATTTCGACTTTATCAATCTTGTTTTAGCACGTTCTAAATGTCTGATGTAGTTTTTTATATGAGGCTAAAGATTGAAAATCAACTGAGGAACATCCATTTTATTTGGTCTTATTTGAAATATTCGGACTTTTCTACAAATTTTAGCCGCGAGCTTTCGCCTTTCTTCAGGCATCTTCAAACGGAAGTCTAGGTTTTTTTCTGGGGCGTAAATGATGGAAAATTTTTATCCTCGTTGCCTCCTTTAGCGGCGAGGTAATTATTTGGTGAGTAGCAAGTAATGAATTTCGTCTTAAGTCTTGAAAAAAAGATAAAAGAAAATTTGTATAGTAATTAATACTAGAGTGAACAGTTGGAAGTTTAAATAGAGTAATGAAAAGAAATGAGTTCGTAGTTGATGATAGCTGCTGGGTGACCAGCCATCTTCTTAATACTTTTAACTAATTCTTGTTCTTCACATCATTATCTTCGTTTTTTGGAGGCTCTCACGCCTCTATTTTCGTTCTTTGTTCCAGTTATCTTTTTTATGTTTATTGCAAATTATTTTATTTCTGAAGTTGTTGAATTGCTTATCAATCTACCCGTAAATTGGAGGCGGATCTTGTTTCAAGTTAGGTTTTCCGCTGCTAAAATTAACCCTATTGTTTTCCTTATAGTTTTGCTGGATTTCCAAGGCTCTTTTTTCTTCTTCGGTTAGTAAATAATTTAACTTATTCCATATTTTACATGTTATTCCGTGTAAGGATACATTTATAGGTAGTAGATCAATTTTGCGGTGCTGGTCACTTTATTTTATGTTCCCTTATGTTTGTGTTTGAGATGATGTACACTGCTACATTTTAAACTCTTTGGAGTTTGATTGTGTTTGTTCTATGGTCTGTTCAACAGAATAGCTGGGTAGAGTAGCGTAGACCTGGAGATTGCTTTGTATATTTTTTTCTCGTTTTTCATCCTCAGATCTTTGAGTTGGTATAGTTTGGCTATGCTCGCTTTAGCTAATCCTATTCTTTCCATTACACGTTTTCCGTAGCCCTGCTGATTAATTGCGAAGCCGAGTACTTTTCCTCCGTGCCTATAACGATATCTGCTGTCGATTACTCTTATTCGCTCTGTCTTTTTCCTACTTATCGCAATAATGGTGAACTTATCCACATTTTTCTGATTTTCCATTTTCGTTCATATTCATTAATGTTCCCGATTTGGGGAGGCATGTATGTGCTATTTGCAATAATTGTATTATCGTCTGCGAATTGTATATATTTGGCGAATTCATTAACTGGACTAGGTATATCCATAGTATATATACTCCTAAGTCTCGGGCTTATACATCCCCCTTTAGGGACCTCATGTGGGACTTCGAAATACGGTCCGATGAAGCCTTCTATGGAGATGTAAGCTTATCTATCTGTAATGAAGTCGCACAGACACTTTGTTAATGTTGAGTGTAGCCCTAGGCTATTAATTTTGAATTTTATCTGACGCTCTATACTTTATCAAATGCTTTTTTTTTACATCTTTAATTACAAAAATATCCGTATAGTATTTATCAAAGTTCCCTCTGGCCACCGTCTCGACTAAACAGCCAAAGCTATTTGGGTGCTCCTATTTTTTCTTAACCCATGTTGGTAAGTTGCGATCAGGATAGTTCAAGGACGGGATCAATATGTTTTGTCTGCGGACATTTATCAGTCTTTTTAATATTTTTTCCAGCGTCTCTAGGAGTTTTAGAGGTCTAAAATTGCCTGGACTATTGAGGGGTTTGCCAGGTTTAGGTAGGAATATTATTTGCCCCTTTTTCATTCCATATAGAAAATATCCTGCGCTAAGTGTGGCATTAAATAGGGATACTACTTTGCCAAAAAAGTACCCATTACTCTGATTGAGATTTTCACTGGTTAGCCTCTGCAGGTGTTCTCTGTTTGGTATTCGTAATTGTTCTTTTTAATGCCTGTAGAGTGACCAGATCAATTCCCGCTTCTGCTGCGTATGTCTTTGATGCATTGTTATTTGGGACTATCTCTTGCCGATTTGCTTCCAATTGTTCTACAACCCTCATCCATGATCACGGTCAAAATCTTCGTTTTTTTCTAGAGAGATGTTTAACATACCTCTCCAATAAATACGAAAGTCAGCTTCAATTTTATGGGTTCTTGGCTTCTTCCCCTTTCTGGGTCATTTCGATCCTGGGCCTTGACCTCATCTTTCCCCTGCTATATATATCTTATTCCAAAGCTTACTTGGGTTAGTTGCACTATCAATAGCCTCTATAAATCTATCCTATCCTATGCTCAGTAAAACCGCTGTTACATTAATGCTTCTTTTACCTGCCGTAATTAAGCCATATCTCCTCTCTGGGGTCCAGTGAACTCTATAGCTTCTTTCAGGGCCATGTATTGATGTTCTAGGTTCATGATTTGCAGAGTTCTCAATGAGTGAGGCAGTGTTCTGTACTCTGCAATTGGAACATGCCTTCTGTCAGCCTCTATTAATGCCTCCGTCAGTTTCTCAAACTCCTGGTCGATTTCTTCCAAGGTCGATTCTGTTAGGTTGTCCTGTTAATGCCTTGTTAGATCTTCACAGTATCGTATCCTGTTAGCTAATATGTAGTGTTTTCTGGGTGAGCATTTAATTTGAATGGAGTCTAGTGATAGCGCCATCACCGTAGTTTAATGAGCACTCGTTGATGGAGGACCTCATTCCATTAGATAGTTGGATTGGAGCTTGGTGTAACCAACACAATGTCTGGTTTTGTGGCGATGTTTGGCCCAAAGTAGGTTGGAAATTCGGGTCCAATTCGTTCGACTATCCCTCTCTGCAGCATGGTTTCAAGATTTTTTCCCGCCTTGTTGAAACATCTTGTGTATCCTGAAGCTCTACCATGGGCATTCAGATTGCCCATAAAGATTGCTTGGTTATTCTTGCCGAATACCTCCAGAAAAATAGGATAGAGTAAAAAGTCCCTTCTAGGGGGTTGCTACCCAGAAGCTATTATTATATCCCCAGTGTTAGATCTTACAATAACTGCCAAGTATGCCTCATCTAGGTCTTTAAGTTTATTGAAATTTACATCTTTTCTTATCGCTATTACTACCCCATCATATTATATATAGGTGGTGGTTTTGTAAATAATGTTATAGTTAAAGATTTTAGCTTTGTATGCTTCTGGGTTTATATTTATCTCGTTCAATAAGATTATTTCCGCATCAATTTTAAGGTAGGTTTTGCGAAGTGTGAATCTATTCTTTTACCACTTGGCGACGTTGTTACAAATGATTTTATTATGCTAAGCGTCGCCATTATTTCAATGCTTTTTCTGATAGGTTTGCCCTCCCTTCATATTTATGTGTATATCTGCCAATTAGTGATTTTGTCCTCGCGTTTCTTAAATTCTTCTTTTATAATAGTTTAGAGCATGTTATGGGCTGTTTTGAAAATTCCGCCTCTGATTAATTTGTAAACCTCTCGATCTGGATATAAGCCTTCGAACTCGTACTGATAGTACTCTTTAATTCTTTGAATGAGTTCTTCGTTGTTCGACGGAAGAAATAGATTAAACTCCTTTCTTTCTTCTACACTTTCGCTATCTACTTAAGAAATGGTTTCAGCTCTTTCTTCATCTTGATTAGCTGAATGTGGTGTTTGTTCATTTACTTCGCTCTACTTAACTGCAGAGGAGTTCTCAACTTCCATTTATTCTTTTATTTTTCGCTGCATCTTTCTTCTCAGCATCGGATCTCTTACATGGGCCAGTTTGGGTTCAGGAGTTATATCAACGCTCAGGCTTTCTGTTGAATTTGATCTTGCTTTGTTGTATATAGAAGGATACTCTTTTTTCCCTTCTTTGCAATTATTAGGACGCGTATAGAGGCAGCCACGTGGTTAGCCAGAGCCAACGCGGCCCAGAGTTACATGGCGAAGCAAGCCCAGATTGGCCCCACTCCCTATCTTATGATCCAAGTGGAGTGTGAAGAACATCACTTACGCGGTCGTAAATTCCAGCAGTTTCCCCCACGGAGAGGAAGAGAGGGGTAAAAGAACTATTTATCGCCAAAAGTTTGGCACCTCAGCTGCTCCCTGGTAATTCCCCAAAGTGGGGGTTATTCCACATGTCCCACATGAGGAGACTCTCCATATTCAAACCCCTTAGCCGCCTTGTAACAGTAATAAGAACAAGGCTCGCTCGCAAGAAGACATCCCTCGTCCCAAGTTGGTATTTTTGTGTGTACCCAACAGAAGGCTGGACACTCTCTCCCCGGTAAGGCATCCACGGTCAAACAGAAGCCTCTGCCCCCGCCGTCTTCTGAAGCAGCTGCGCCGGAGTACTCCTTCGAGTCGTCGAAACACCCAGCCCGTCGAAGTTACCCACAGGTAGTCATACCTCTCCCGATAATCACGAAGGATTCCTCCCCACTCTTCTCCTAACGAAGATGCTTCCTATGAAGACGCCGACAAGGTCGTCTCGCAGAGTCCATACTTTCACTCAAGCCTACTTGAAATCTCTGTCGCTCTTCGATCTGTAAGCAGGTAGCTCGAAATTAATTAATAGAAATTAGACTTTCCTACCGGTAACGATAAATCATAATCCAACCTTTAATTTTCCCATATGTCATTTTCATCATTTTTAATTTTTAAAGAAAATTTATATTTTCTTATGTTTAACTTTACTTAACTTGAACCTCACTCTCGGCCTCTTCATTCAAATCTCGTCAACCTCGGACTCGGCCTGATGAGTTAAAGGATTGACCTCGTGCCTCAACCTGACCTTTCTAAGCCTGAGCTCTCCCTTTCATACTAATAATAGATATTATATTATATAGTAGGCTATATCATGACATATAATATATATATATATATATATATATATATATATATATATATATATATATATATATATATATCTGTTATTAAAAAAACTCGTGTCGTAGGTGTTGAGTTTACCGTAAGTATATTTTTATGATATCTTTAAAGTCCTTTATTAGTTCCCTCCAATTATTCCCCGCTAAATCCAAAGCTAATCACCCGGATGGATTAAGTATTTTAAAACTACGAAGGACCGTTTATTCCAAATTGACCCACAATTAGTTATTTGTGTAGTTATTTGTTTTTGGTGTACAAGCTATCCTCTACGAATATTACCGAGGCTTTTTTTCGCGTGTACATAGACCCATATGTTCTGAGTAAGGTATTCTCTCTCTTGTAGGCTGGGTTAAGTGATCAACCGCTTCCTTATGGGATGAAGGAATATATATATATATATATATATATATATATATATATATATATATATATATATATATATGAATTCTTTATTCCTAGGTATATAGCTGGGATAAGCTTCGAAATGGCAAACAGGAAATATAACTTTTCTGACTTTTCTGACTATCTTTAATGATATATTTATTGAGAAAAAAACACAAGTAGTTTTACATTAAAGAAATAAATTCATACAATGCAAAAAAAATATATAGACAAAGTGTTGAAAAAATATTTAAAAAATTTAGCTGAGGAGGAAAAGGATTTAATCGAAGGCAAAGGTACATAAAGAGGTTTCTCCTGGAGAAATAAACGCAGGAGCTCAGCTTTTTGTTATTTTACTGCTTTTACGCTTAAGTTGTACCCACTAATAGGTTTATTTACATTATTATTTACATTAATATTAGTCTTTAGATTTAAGACTCACTTCTTTGCACTCGTTTATGTTTTTATTTGTTTAGCTTTTATTTCTATCTAATTTCATCACTTGGATTTCACTGACAATTTTAACACAATTATTTACATTATTATTTATTATTTACATTAATATTGGTGTCTTACTTCTTTACACTCGTTTAAATTTTTATTTGTTAGCTTTCGTTTTAATCTAATTTCATCACTTGGATTACACTGACAGTTTTAACATTACTTTATTACTTGTTGTCTATTATTGTTGTATATACTATAGATTGGATTTTATTTAATGATTTCGTATAATGATATTTACTTCTATATTTATTACACTGTACTCATTATGTTTTTATGATTTACTGAATTATACTTTCAGCTCACTTCGTTTTTACACTGTTTGATACGTCTTAATTTTATTATTTCTTATATGCACTGAAACTTGCGTATAGTTTACGTCATACGTTCACTTACGTGACGTGTTTAAAGACTTGATTATTTGGTTTTCGCTTTATTATTTATTTGATACTGTTATCTATTCGCTTATTTATTTACCACTTTTATCATTTTTGCTTTATTATTTGTTTAACACTTTGACATCTTTCACTGTTAGCTAATGGATGAGGTCATCATCCCGCACTTTATGTTTTTATAGGTAGTCGCGTTTACTGTATGTAGACTAGACTTCGGGATGTACATCGTACCGCTGCACAGAAGGCTTTACATTTCCTTTGGGGACCACGGCCCCTCAAAGGTCCACTTGTACTCGCCATTTCGTATGCCTGTCACTAACTGCATTTGGTTGCTTTTTTCAGGTCTACATCCAGTAGTCACAAAAATCTTCAACTTTAATTGTTCCCCGTCGAAAAAATGTCCTCTTTCCAGGACATCGACTTTTTTAGGTCAGGGGAATCCGGGGTAAGAATTGACGTTTTGGGATTCTCCGTCAAGCTTCTCCTCTACTATTTGTTTTGCTGCGGGTATGGTGTTCCTCTTCTTCTTTGGTCTCTTCTCCTTAGGGTTATTTTTCGTGTTTTCAACGCTCTCGTCTTTTTTATGTTCTTGGTTCCCATCTTCTTGGTTGTTTACTGGTTGCTTTTTTCTTCTTTTTGATTTGTGGCTTTGTTGGCAGCCTCAGATTGTGTTTCATCAACTAACTTGATATTTAACACGTCATGAGATGATGGGTTTGGTGGAAACCACAACTTTTTCTTCACTCCGTTGTGCTGCAACATGGTGTTGAGCTCCTCCGAGAAGCAGCCGGGACGTGCAAGGTTGGCCAGGTGGGCAACTATGACCATTTTCATAATCTCCCTGCTTTCGGCCGGCAGGACTAGCTTCAGAGATACTCTATCGGTTGCTGGTGTGACGTTGCTTGGAGTAAATGCCGCGGTGGAAAGAGCTTGCTCGGGCCTTTTCTTCCTTTTGTGATTTTACCCTTTCTCGCTTTTTTCTTATTGCTTCTTTGCGTAGAGGGCATATCATGGCCAGAGCCCTATGTTCCCCTCCGCAGTTTACACATTTAAGTTGTTCTTCGCGTCAATCTCTCCAGCCGTGGCCAGATTTGGAGCATGCCGCACAGATTTGTTCCTTTGTCGGGCAATTTTTTGTTGCGTGGCTTTCGATGGCCAGGCAGATTTGGCAGTTTTCCAAGTAAATGTACTCTTCTACCTCTATCTGCTCTGGGGCCACTCGCAAGTAGAAGACCAATAGGCCGTCCCGCAACACTCTCTGAGCCATCTCGCTGGTGCTGAAGGTGACCTTAATCAGAGTTTTGCCAATTTTGTCGACCTTGTCTACTTTTGCCCATGCCTGTTTTGCGTTGAGTTCATCCTTTATTTCATCTTTGGAGTTATCCGCGAAGAAGGGATCTACTCTCCTTGGTGTCTAAAGGAGACGGGTGAGCTCGATATTAATTTTCCCGGAAATCGTTTTGAACACCGTCTCCCTGGTTGGCTTTTGGTTCCCCGCTATTAGACGGAGGGGGATCCGTTTGGTGTACTGTGGGGTGGGGGACCTATGTTCCCCCTCGGGCAGAGCTGCCCTTTCCCCTTCTGGGCCTCTCTTGCTTCTCGGTGAGGTGGACGACTTCACTCCACCACGCTCGTATATGAGATTGTCTGGTAATGGGGTTTTTGGCAGTCCTTGTCTTAGACGTTTCCTCCTTTGCCAGGACCAGATGACTTGGGACACAACACAACACTCTACTCTACTGACTATCTTTTACTTTGGACTTTGGATATAAGAAGTAGTGAAAAGAAAAGAAAAATACATACACACACTTATGATAGCCACTAAAATCATGTATGCATATATGTATGTAATAATGTTAGATAAATAGGTAGGGATAGATTTCCCTGATTAAAGAATAGAGATAGGGTGAGGAAGAACATTCCCTGGTGATAGGGAATCACAGGCATTTTTGTTAGAGGTTGTTGTTATACGTCTCTTTATTTACTCTAATATTGTTGTTGTTCTTTGTACTGTTTTTCTGCTTTTCTTTGCTCTTCTGATGTTGTATTGCTATTGCATAGCATTTGTGTTTGTTTGGTTGTTTGTTTTTTTTTGTTTTTTGTTGTCATTCGTTATTTAACTTGTAATATGTAGTGGTTGTTGGTAGTTAGTAATGTAGCATTCAAGCGTTTGTAAGCTGATACTGTGGTTTCAGTGTTTCTCTTGGTGTAGCTAAAGTGTCATTAGTGTTCTTCTTCTGTTCAGACTAGTGTGTAGCGTTGTGTGAAGAGAATTTGTTTTTACTTGTAGATTGCGTCTTCTTGTCTTTCCGCCTGTGCCTTGCTGCTGACAAAGTCCAGTTTTCTTCTGTTGATGTCATGTAGCGAGATGTCGATGTGTCTTTGTCTTATCTCGTCCGTCTGTAGCCTTGGGATTTTCTCCCAGATTTTTTGGGCCCTTCCTTGCAGCTCCATGTTGATCGGAGTCAACTGGATGCCTTGGTGAAGGTCCCTCTGCCTCTTCCGTTCTCTCCTTCTGGTGTTCGTTATCAAGAGTACAGCCTTATTTTGTACTCTTTGAAGGAGTCGCATTTGGTTCTTGGAACAAACATTGATAGGTACAGGTGGATACAGTAGTTTCGACCTTACGAGCGCGTTGTAGATTTTCTTTTTGTTAGCTGTGCTCAGGTTCATGAACCTGAACAGCTTAGAAAGCTCTACCCGCGCTCGCGCTGCTGACCGAGCAACGTGGCCACCGTATCCCCTATAACTTATCTTTAGTCCAAGTACCTTCCTTTCGTTGCTGTAAGGGATCCGGGCGTTTTCGGTCTCGATATGCGCCCGTCTCTTACGGAAGAATGGAATAACCTTGAACTTTGGGGAGTTTGTGGCAATCTTCCATCTTCTTTCGAACCTGTTTATATGGTCGATTTTCCTGGCGGTAATTTTCGCCATGGGATCGGGATTTTTGAATGGGGCAGTCACAATCTGAGAGATTGCGTCTGCGAACTGAACATACAAGGTGTCCTCCCTGACCGGATCTGGTAGGTTGAGGGTATATATGTTGTAGAGAAGGGGTCTTAGGCACACACCTTGCGGTACACCTGCAGTCAGTTCAAAGTTCGGTCCAGTATGGTTATAAATTTGCAAGTAAGCTCTTCTGTCTGTCACGTAGTCACAAGTAATTTTTTCCAGTCTAGAGTTTAGTCCAAGTCTCAGTATTTTGAACTGCAGACCAGTTCTCCATACTTTGTCAAACGCCTTCTTCACATCTCTGAGCACCATGTCAGCGTACCTTTTTTGGCTAGCAATCTTTGCCAAGTTTCGAGGATGACTGCTAGAGCCGTATCGGTCCCTCTCCCTCTCCTCAATCCGTGCTGTTGTTGATTATGGAGGTTGTTTTCCTCCATAAAATTTTGGATGCGGCTACCAAGGATCTTTTCGAAGACCTTGCCAGCCACTTCAAGGAGGGAGACGGGTCTGAAGTTTGCTGGTCTGTCGGGCGGTTTCCCGGCTTTTGGAAAGAAGATCATTTTGGCGATCTTCCATTTGTCCGGGAAGTAGGCGACGTTCAGACACTCATTCATTAGATTGACCAGCCCCTCTAAGATGTTGCAGGAGGCGTTCAGCCAGTTAAGTCTGGTCAATCCTGTTTTTCCTGGTGCTCTCTGCTTGAAGGAACGTAGTGTCGTCATGAGTTCTTGTGTTGTTACTCTTCTTCCGTAACCAGTCATTTCTCTGTCAGCTGACGAGTTGTTAAAGGGGTATGTCCTGTGGATTACGGGCCTTGGTTCGTCATGAATTTCTTCTTCGAAGTCCAGGTCGAAGAGTTCATTTTCTTCTGGAGTGATGGAAAACACATCCTTCCAGTAGCTTCTGAACTCCTCTTCCGTCTCTGTCTCGTCCCTTTTTGTTCCATCATTCTTACTGGTTTTGTCTGGCGGCTTACCCTTTAGTCTGGAAAGCGAGTTCCAGAATGTTCGGGGGTCCGTCTCTTCGTCAAGTTTGTCGACTAGGTCGTTCCAGAGCGCTTGTTGTTGTTCTGTTATGATAGTCTTCATTTCAGTCCTGAGTGCTCGTAGGCATCTGTTTTTAATTCTGTCAGTGCTAGTAAGTCTAATTTATTCGAAGAGTCTTTTATATTCGTCTGATAGGTCATAGAGATTTTGTGTCCATCTTGGTGCTGGTAACGTTTTGTACGAGGTTTTTGGAACCATTGCACGGTCCGCCTCCACTATTACCTTCGTCAACCTTTCCAGTTCCTGGTCTTTTTTCTCCAGGGTGGCTTCTCCCAGAAGCTGCGCTCTGAATTCACTGAGAAGAGTACGGTACTCTTCCCAGTTTGCTCGAGAGTAGCATTTTCGCTCCCTGACGGGTATTTGTATTGGGCTCGATGAAATTTTAATAAGTGCTGCGACGTGGTTGCTGGGGATTAAAGGTCCGGGCTAAATGTAATAATTGTAAGGGAATTGAGGGATGGTTAGGGTGATATCTGGTTTGGTTGCAAAGGAGTCGGTGACATAGGTGGGGTAGTCGGGCCCGATGCGGGCCACGATACCTCTGCCAATAATGTTCTTCAAGTTCTTTCCCTTCTTGTTTAGGTTTCCGTTATAACCAGATTCCTGGCATCTGGCGTTGAGGTCCCCCCCAAACAGGACTGTTTTCCCATGTGCACACAGCTGGAGAAAGATGTGCATAGGGATATAGTCTCGTGTTGGGGGTTGGTACCCTGTTGATACCACAAGTGGTCCCAGGGTAGTTTGGACCTCGATGGCCAAATAGGACTCGTCCAAAGAAGGGAGTAGTTTGAAGAGGATGCCTTTCTTTACTGCGATAGCGGCGCCATCAAAACGTCTCTGGCTATGGTTTTTGTTGTCACGGAGTAATTAAATATTTTAGTCGTCTGTTGCGTAGTATCTATACCGTGTTATGATATCAGAACGATATCAGGGTCACAATTCCTAATGATGTTTCCGTAAGTCGCTTGCTTGTCGGTCCATCCGTCAGAGTTCATTTGCAGTATTGTCAAGTCCTATTTTAGTCTGTCCATGTTGTTAGTCAGTTTAAAGCGTTCCTAATTGTTTGTTTTTTGGGGGGTGGAGGAATATATATATATATATATATATATATATATATATATATATATATATATATATGGATTCTTAATTCCTGGTTATATAGATGGAATAAGCTTCGAAAGGGCTAACAGGAAGTATAAATTGTTTTCTTGAATAATAAAAATTTTTCTGACTATTTCTGACCATCTGACTATCTTTTGCACAAAAGTACACCTATATAAATAGTTATTTCATCTAGTAATAACACTACAACAATTCAGCAAATCAGGATTTATATACATTTAATAGCCATTCTTACGTTCATTTTTGGAATAATAGCCTTAGCGTTGACAAATTTACTAATCAGCTTTTAGACATAAGCACTGTAATAATTGTCCAATCAGTGCTATGATAGATTTAAAAGGTTACTAACTCTTAAACCGTTTGCACATAAACACGGGCCCCATGGCCCGAAGGGGGCCATGGGGCCTCCTAACCGGGACTACAAGAGGGTGCCCCTAGGCACTATCGGGAGGGCGACCAAAGCACCAATCCTAAAAGTTATTTAAACCATCTTTGGCATGCTCAATATAGCACTAATTAGGCTTATTGATACCGCCAACGGCTACGCAGCAGTATGTTGGAAGGACGAGGATATTTAGAAACTGGTATCGGAGGAAGCCAAAAAGCCCCTACGTACGATTGGCCTCGAAGCTGTTATCCCCAAGGAAATCCTCGCACGCCGTACCATCATTCTTAGGAAACTTGACCCGTTCTTCATGGATAACCTCTGTGAGGAAATCAAGGTCGATCTAACTAAACAGCAGAATTGGGCAAAAATCAGCAAATTCTGAAAAAATCGAACATCGAGATTGCTCAGAGGGCCATAAAGGATGGACTTCTGGGATTCTTCCTTAGTATAGCCCCAGAACAGGTTGAAGCGGAGGAGTTTATCAAACTTAAGTTCTGCCCATGCTGCCTTGCCGTGAAACAACACCCTGCTAAAGAGTGTATGGCGTCTGACGTCTCTTGCTCTATCTGTTCCACACTCGGCCACGGTTGGAAACCGTGCACTTCCGAGACACCAAGATGCGTTAACTGCAGAAGGGATCACAGGCCGTGGCAATGATATGTCCCATCCGTAAGGAAGCTATCCGGGCAAAACTCGAAGTGATGAAGAAGGTAAAGGAGGCAAAGTTCAAGACGAATGGCACAGAAAACTCGGCCCCAAAACTGGTAATGCTAGGTGAGTCCTAGTAGATTATGACCATGATCATCTTTGCCCACTTGGCGAATCTAACTAACCCCGGCTATTTTACAGACGAGTTAAATCGCCTCTTGCAAAGCAACGAGTTACAAAAAAGGTTATGGTTTCCGCCCAACCCCCTTCATCGCAGGAAATGTTAAGGATACAATTTATCGATGAGCCGCAACAAAAGAACACGGAAAAAGAAGAAGTAGCGAATCAGCGTCAAAAACCTCGGAGGAATAAATAACAACGGAAGAAGACTTGGAAAATAATTGAAACACGAAAAAGTTCACGAAGAAGAAAAAAGAAAAAAGAAAAGAAAAGTAGAACAAGAGGCAAGAAAGAAGAGGAAACAAACCAACCACAAGAAAGCTCAGACGAAGACGAAATCCTAAAGTATCCAAGAGTTTCCCTCACGGAGAAAATGGATATCTTTCTGCGGGGCTGTTTCTTCGACGCCAAGGACGTGGACCTTAAAGTCTTTGGTCCTCCTCTCTGTCGCCCCCTAGGAAAGACAATGGAAAAATGCTCGACGGTATCAACAAGAGCCAATACAAATGGAAATACGAAGAACCATGGTCCCCGAAGGAAATATGTGGACTATTGATGGAGCGCGCGATTTACATCCCGGACCTGTTCGTACACACCGTCAATATGTCTAACATTAAGAAGATAGAAACTGGCTAAAGGACTTCAGAAATTGAATAAGTGTAAAGAGTGATAGCAATATGTGAATAAATAAATAAGTGAACAAATCAAAGTGATTAAAATAAGTAATCAAAAGTGCGAATAAATGAAAAAATTAAAGTGTCTAGAATAAGCAATCAAAAGTGCGAAAAGTGAATGAATCGAGAAAAAAAGAATTAAAATGGTCTAACAGTGTAAAATATAGAATAATAAATTAATGAATAAGCTAAAAGGGACTAGATTAAAACAAACCATCATAATTAATCTAAAACGCGAAAAGTAAATAATTGACATAAGTCAGTTAACAAATTAATTGTTATAATAATAAGTGAACTACAAGAATAAAAATATCAGTACTGTTAGTTGACAGATAAGATAATAGTTTAACTCAAGTGTGTAAATGATAATAACATAAAGTGCTACCAAAATAAAGTGTTAAACGAAACTAGAGAAAATAATAAACCAGAATGATTAATATATATAAATATGACTAAAAGAACAACTCAATTAAAATTGTAAGTACTAAAATAAATGAAATCGAACTATGAATGTAATGTGATTATATCAAAAATTAACTTTCAAAAAATTCTAATCTATTCAGATATGGCTAAAAAAACAACTCAACTAAAATTTTAAATGCTAAAATAAATTAAATCGAATTATGAATATCAAAATTTAACTGAAAAATTATCCTAAAAATTTGTATTAAGTTTATATAAAAAAAATTCATGTATTTTATCAAAGCAATATATATTTTTAATAAGATGGCTTCCCCGATGATTCCAAGAGAATCTGTTTTCCTACTTATACTTATAGCTTACCCTTCTCCGCTGAATTTTCATAAAAATATAACTTTACTAATACACCTATCTATTCTTTCGTTTTACATATATGTAATTAATTTTAATATTTGTAAAATGGAAAACCTTTTGTATATTTATCACTCTAATAAATCTTGTATCTTGTATCTTTCCGAAGTTTAGACTTGGAAGAAATCTACAAGAAAATAATTGAGCTCACCCAAACGTTCACAGCCGGCAAAGGAGGAAAAGGTGAGTAGAGGTCAACTCAACAAAACACCATTGATTTTTACCTTTTCCTCACGGGGATTTAAAAAAAAAGATCTATTTTGTACGGAGCCACGTATAGCTGATCCATAATATAGTAGTGCATACTGGGGAGCTTATCTTTCCATTTACAAAAGATAGAATACTAAGCGGGAAGTTTATCTTCCTATTTACGAAAGAGAAATACTACAAAACGGGAAGTTTGTCTTTCCATTTATAATGCTCAATGTGTGAACCGTTTAAATTTTTCAAACGAATGTTTAATTGGTTCAACTCCCATAGTATTATGGCCGGAGAAAACGGAGTGTTTAATATATAATTAATATCTACGCCTCACAATTATAAACAAATATATATATATATATATATATATATATATATATATATATATATATATATATATATATATATATATATATATAAATATATATATATATATAAATATATATATATATATATATATATATATATATATATATATATATATATATATATATATATATATATATATATATATATATATATATATATATATATAAATATATATTAATATGCTATGGTTTACTGCGAACCAATTATAGAATTTCCTAAGACTTCAAAATGCTCAACTTTGAGGTATTTTTGAGTCATATTCGATGCAATAATGTTGTTCCAGCACCACAGGAGTTGGCCGCGAGAACATGGAGTTTCTTTAATACCTTTTATAAATAAACATAGAGGTACTTTAAATAAATTCTCAAGTACTTTAGAGCGTTCGGAGGCAGGAACTGCAGCATTTAAATGAGAACAAAATTATGTTTATGTGCGATTGCGCGTGCCACAACTTTATTATGCCGTTCCTTTACTTTTATCATTGGCTGCTGCAGTATAAGTTAATTGTATTTCTAAGCATACCTACAGCTTTGTGGGCGCGCCTACAATATTATGTACTTGTGTCTTTCATTTGTTATTCTTGACTGCATAACATAGATTTCAGAGTGGTCAGCAGTCCTGATATCCTTTGCATGACCTATGTTATGCCAAGCGATTTAACAATATTGATTAAAGCGTTCCACATAAATTAGCTCCAGCTTCTTGTCGCGAATTAAACCTCTTTTATGTACGTTAATTTGTGTGTAGGCACCATACGACTTTACTTAATTAAACCGAATTAACTTTATATTTTTCTTTTACACACCCAAAATTACTATATTATTCTCATTACTGGACCTTTGATTTTTCACTATATGCACTTTTCATTTTTAAAACAAAATAGGCACTGAATATACACTATTAAACTTATTTAAACTGGGATTTTTACACTCTTATGGCTTTATTACTTTTTAACACTTTGTACTTCTGTCCGAAGGAAAGAGTAGTCCTCCGATGAAAGGACTGCAGCTTGAAGTAAATCGACTATCTCCGGAGGTAATGCAGCCAGAATATGGTAAAATTTCGTTTCTTCTCGTTTCTTCTTAGCGTTGACAAATTGATCAATCAGCCTTTAGACATAAACACTGTAATAATAGTCCAATCAGTGCCATGCTAGATTCAAAAGGTTACTAACGCTAAAACCGTTTGCATATAAAAACGGCTGAAATCCATTTTTTTAATTTTTAGACTTGGAAGAAATCTACAAGAAAATTAAGCTCACCGAAAATTCATAGCCGGCAAAGGAGGGGAAGTCACCTCAAGAAAACGCCATCAATTTTCACCTTTTTCTCACGGGGACTTCAAGAACAAGATCTATTTTGTACAGATCCACGTATAGCTGACCTATGATATAGTAGTGCATACTGGGGAGTTTATCTTTCCCTTTACAAAAGAGAGCATACTAAGCGGGAAGTTTATCTTCCTATTTACGAAAGAGAAATACTAAAAAGCGGGAAGTTTCTTTTTCCATTTATAAGGTTTAATGTGTAGACCGTTTAATTTTTTTAAACGAATGTTTAATTGGTTCGACCTCTACGGACCAACTCGCTCCCGCGCCACATTTTCCCAGCTGATTCCTTAAGAAAATGTCTTCGTTTGACCAATTCAAAAGCCAAGGTGAGTCGTTAGGCCTCACTGGAAAGGACCTCCTATCTTATATACGGGAAGAGGAGAGAAATGAGAGAGAGGAAATGAGAGCATTAAAAAAGAAAACAGAGAGATGGAAAAGAGATAAAAAAGGAAGGTACAAATAGAGAGAGAACAACTCAAAATGGAAGAACGCAAGAAGATCATACCCAAAAGCTCAAAATAACCTGAAATCGATTGGAGACAATGTCAGTTAGCTCACGGCGGACTGAGGTTTCCCGAACCCCATCTGTTGAGCTCTATAGTTTTCCCACAAATTTCGAAAAGATCTTCGAAATTAATAATTAGGATATCGAATCAGATGGTGTCACCAGATTACTTCTTCTTCGAGCATTGACCTTATTGGTCGATTCACACTCGTCCATTAAACGACACATGTACATCTTTAGCCTCGTATATTTTGCCACCCGTCTCTCCGAAGCAGCCCTCCTTAAGAAGATTGATAGTGTCATCTGTGCTGAGGCCATAATATCCCTAAGGCATCCCTAAGGACGTGTTGTCCGACAAAGGCAGACAGTTTACCTCCGAGCTTATCGAGTATGTCGGAAGACTCCTAATGAAAAAGTGCGCGTTTACCACTCCTTTCCACCCATCTGCAAATGGCATTTGCTAAAAATTGAATTGTTTCCTGAAGACCATTCTGAAGAAGCTTTGTCTCAAACAGCCCCGTAAATGGCACCGTTATTTACCTGTATCACTTTTTGCGGACAGGGCGATCCCCCACACTACCCTCGTTTTTGCGCCCTTTAAATTATTGTATGACTGTAACGTGCGAGGCCCCTTCTGCATCTTAAAAGAGCTCTTTATTAACCTCTAACTGGATAGAGAAATTCAGTCCTCTTACTCCTACCTCCTAGAAATTCAAATACAGCCTGGAGACCTGCGCGGAAATCGCTTACAAAAATAGAGATGTCAACTTGGAGAAATATAGAACCTATTTCGACCTGAAATCTGAGGAAATAAGATATAAGCCTGGCGAGGAGGTGCTGTTGCTACTTCCCACAGAGAGCAATTTGTTAGTGGAGTGTCCCTTTCATCATCCTCGAGACCAAAGGTCCCGTGGAGTACCTAATTCGGACCCCTTCTGGAGATAAGGTATTCCACTTAAACATGTGTTGAAGAAATACTAACACCGCGCGAATGTTAATAATTTTGTGGCTCTTGACGAAGAGTCCCCCCTGGAAGCGTCGTACCCCTCTGACACCCTCAACGTTGTCCAGGTGGTTTACATTGAACATGATGGCGACTTACCTCTCCCATCTTTACCTGAGGCCCTAGAATTATCCTCCTTGGCGCTAGACCTCTACCCTTGGTTAGCCCCTCACCAGAATAGTAAGTTTAAGCAGCTGCAACATGACTTCAGTGACGTACTTTCTGAGACCCCCAACCGTGCAAAACACATCGAACATGACATCGTTCTTAATATGCAAGAACATGTCCGTTCGAAGCCGTATCTTCTTCCCATCCACCTGAGGTAGGCATTCAATTCTGAGGTGGATACCTTGCTCAAACTATTATAACATCCAGCCCTCGAAATCGGATTTGTGTTCCTCCATCGTCATGGTTCGAAAACTAGACTAGACTTTCCGAATGTGCATAGGCTTCAGATAGTTAAATTCTGTGCGTGTTTTTGACGCAGAACCAATCCCCCTGATGGACGAGAACCTTCATCTATTCGAGGAAGCCGAGTACATCTCAGAATTAGATCTCTGTAAGGCCTATTACCAGAATTTCCTCCGTGAAAGCGCACTAAATGCACGGTGTTTCCCACCTACAATGGACTCATGCAGTTCTAGAGACCCCCTTGCCCTTCGGGCTTGTAACTGCATGCAGCAATTACAACCGATAATGCGAAGAATTGTGGAAGACCTGCCACATGGGTCATCTATACGTCTCTACCACTACATTCGACCAGGAATTAATCGTCCTTTGAGCCCTTTTGACTCAGCTCCGTTAGCATGGACTCCCCCTTCGCCACAGTAAATCTCACTTCGCTTAGAATACCATCAAGTACGTTGGTTTCCATATCGAGAAGAACCAAATGGGCACCCAGGAAGCAAAGGTTCGGGCCATAGTTGAAATGCCATTCACCCACACTAAGAAGCATCTCCGGTCATTCGTGGGATCGACTTCGTTCTAACGGAGGTTCATCCCCAATTTTGTATCCATTTTTGCCCCCCCGTGCGCAATGTTGCAGAAAAGGTCCCCGGATCCTCTAGTCTGGGACTCCAACAATAGCTTCCAACAATTAAGGACAAACTAGTGTCCGCCGCATCTGAGGCTTCTAACCTCACTAAGCCCTTCGGTATCCGGACTGATGCCAGCGACAAAGTCTTCAGATGCGTACTCCTCTAGTACGCTGATAGCGGAGAGATCCACCCTGTGGCATAGGCGACTTGAGAGCTATAATAGCGTGAGAAAAACTACTCGGTAATAGAACGAGAGGTTTTAGCGATTATATGGGCTATTTCAAAATTTAAAATGTATTTAATTGGAAAAGAATTCGTCATAGAGACAGGCCACCGCTCATTGACATACCTAAAAAATGTTAAGAGTTATAACCGGCAAATATTGCGTTGAATTTTACTTTTGACACAGTTTCAGACAACTGCCCCGACAAGAACCTCACCCGCAACTCTTTAGTAGACAATGCCACCTAAACCCGCTGCTCTAGAGTAGGATGATAAATGAGGCACCCAGAGGCAAAAGGACATCCGCACCACTTTACCGAATGTGAGTTAAGGGCTGGATGTGAAAGGTTTATCCCTCCTCTCTAAGTTATCATAGGTTTTTCTGCAACTTTCGACCTCTTTAACCGTAAACAAAAGACTCTGACTCGCGTGGTTTTTTAGCACGTTGCGGCATAGCAACTCTGTGTTAGAGAGGAAAAAAAGGCCTCCGTGCGCCTCCTCCGTGGCCAATCAGCTGCTCCACTATGGACATACTGGCCCGCTCAGCCAATCAGTGAGCGCGTGGGGGCCTCAGTCTGTCTCGAAACGCTATTTGTGTGAGAGGCAAAAAAAATTTAATCTTTGTTCCTTTTTCGATAGTCTATTATTTACGATAAAATAGTGGATAATAGTGCGAACATGAGTTCAAAAGACAGTGATAGCGATGTGGTGGCTCCTAAAAGAAGCCGCAAGCGGTTGAGGAGTGTAGAAACATAGAAAAGAGTGCAATAAAAAGAAACGCAACACCGGTGAGGAATACACTACTGAGGTCCGAAGATGGTTGGCGTGAACGACGTCGGACTGCAGCCGAGGCCGAAGTAAAGGTCGAAGCCGGGAACACTGAAGCAGAGACGGAAACTGTTCTGCTCCGTGAACCCGGTCACGTGGGCAGCGGCTCTGCTCCTCCTCTGGGGGGAGGGGGCGTGAAGACCAACCCGAACCCACAATCTGGACATGTATACTATGCAATAAACACATCACAAAAAGACAAACACCAATAATGTGCAACAGCACCACAACACACCGGCTACATTTCAAATGCACAAATACTAAAATAAAAAAATACACAAAATACTGGATGTGCCCGAAACACCAATCCCCACACACATCAACGCCAACCCAACCACATCCAGCAAACTGAAAATCTACACTGCTACATACATCAGATACCCTTAGGCAATCAAAGAAACAAAACACAATTAACAAGCATCTAAAAATACTACAAATAAACATAAATGGACTGAAAAAGAAAACGACAGAACTCGAGCACCTCACAAACAAACATAAAATAGATGTAAGCACAATCCAAGAATCCAAACTCACGGAAAAACAAAAAACCCTTAAATCACAAACTACACGCCAATAAGAACCAACAGAAAACACCAAGAGGGAGGAGGCTTCATCAGATACATAAAAAAAATCATCACCTATACAGAGACTCCCCTGCCAAACAACATAAACTCACAAAAGACTGAAGCACAAATAACCAAAATCCATCTAATCAAAACTAAGAACTTACACCTCACAAACCTCTACTTCCCACCTATAGACACCATGAACCCCATCTACCCAAATGAAGATGCAGACCTACCAAACTTCCTCACCCACGCAACCACTCCCACGAACTCTATAATCACTGAAGACATAAACGCACACTCAGAACTTTGGAACTCACCAACAGAAGACCACAGAGGATAGCTCATCGCCGACATTATCCAAAACTTAAATTACATTATCTTAAACACAGATACACCAACCCACATACCCCACACCTCAACCAACAACTCACTTTGCCAGACATCATCACTGTAACAAACACTCTAAACAGACACCTCACCTGAAACACGATACACGCTCTCTCCTCTTATCATCTCCCCACCTTAATCACATTAAACACAAAAACAAACTTCTGGCTACAACAAAACGTCAAAACATACACAAATTATCACATGACAAACTGGATATAATGCCCAAAAGAAAATAAACAAGGACTCTCCAACCTCCAACTCCGCAAAGATGCACACACGGCAAACAAAATACTAACTAACAACATCTTACTAACATACAAACATAACATCCCACGTGCAAAAATACACAACATGCAAAAACTACTCCCTGTGCCAATCAGAAACCTCATAGAACAAAACAAACAAATAGATCTCGCCATACAAGAACAAAAACAATAAGTATGGAGACCTCACCTAGACGAGCAATAGGACCAAAAAACAAACATACAAACTCTGGAAAATCATTGCTGCCCTCAAAAACAAAAACCAACCCAGCACAAAAATGAAACCCCAACACCCATACCAAAAGCAGAACACTTCAACAAGCAATTCATAAACACAACCATACACCAAACGAAAAAAGGAAAATAGAGACTTACAAAAAAACTCTCCAAACCACAATTCACAGCCATAACAAAACAGATCATCAGAGCCATAAAACAGGCAAGAGACAACTCCACCGGTCCTAATGACAGAAACATCAAACACCGCAAACACCTAGGTCAAAACACCATAAACCATCTAACGCACACTTAGAACCTCCCTATAAACACAAACAGCATATCAGAAAAGTGGAAAGTACCAAAAATAATTTCAATACCCAAACCAAACAAAGACATAAACAAAGGAAACTCCTGCAGACCAATAGCGGTGCTTTCCGCCAAAGCCAAAACACTAGAAAAGACCATGCTACTCTACATCACATCCAACATCACAAACACAACACGCCAACGTGGGTTCAAAGCCATGCACTCAGCCACCACAGCATTACACACAATAAACAACATAATTACAAATGGATTCAACATGAAAGTTCTACCACATAGAACCATATTAGTCACCCTTGACATGTCCAAAGCATTCGACATAATAGACCTACACAAATTAATCATACTAATCACACTAATCCAACCATACACAACTAAGAACAAACACTCACAGAGCAGATCAGAAGAACACTAGCACATATACGAACAAACAAATCACCTCTCCTGAAGTCATACATGCACAAAATATCTCCCACCACCAATGCAACACCAAACTGCCCCGAATGCTTAACACAGATACACACCACAAATCTATTCAACTACCCACTAATACATACAAACCTGCGCCCGGTGGATCTCTGGGAGAGATTTCGGGAGGTGGCGGATCTGCTCCTGTGATGGTTCGGGTAGCTGGAGTGGGGCCTGGAATAGGTGTGAGTGTCCCTAACCCACTGTCGGGCCGGTGACGGGGTCGCCATCACTACCAATATACTATTGAAGAGCTCATGTTGGCCGAGTGGATACGGCGTTTGCCTCTCAACGTCGCGGTATCGGGTTCGATTCCGAATCCCGGATTGAGCGGACACAAACGTCAGCGCACGGAGAGATCTGGCTACCGATTGGTGGACCCGCTTTGCTCACTCAGTTTTCGGGTGGGTAGATCTTACACCTCTCACCTCACACATAGCCAATCACAACGCTGCTTTCTTTTCTCTCCCGCCTTTACAACACAACACACACACTCTCTGTTACAAGAAATCCTGCCGATGGGTATCTATATCCACGTACCTCTGACGCGGAACAAGTCCCTCTCCCCCGAGTTGACGAAGGCTTCCAACTGAGCGCTGTTTGGTGCAAAAACATAATACTTCCTGGCACCTCTCCCCAAAAGAGGACCAGCTCTTGGGCCCTCGGGCCGACCAGCGATTGTCATACTGACCTTATATAAATTTCATTATCCGGTCGGGGATCCTCCCAGTATCATGGAAGGATTAGCGCTAACTAACTAACTAACTAATATACTAGTAAAGGTGGAAAAGAAATGCACTCTCGCTCTGTTGGAAGTCCATGCAAGTGTCCTCGTAAATGTTACGATTTGGTTGGACGTGACCATGTGAAAGTGATTTTTAAGAACTATTTTGGTTTGAGAGTCCATGATAAACAATCCGCCTAAATAGCCAGTGGCGTACGCCTTGTGATGTGAAAAGATCTAGAATAAAGGGCCAGCTAAGTAAGGTGTTACTCACCTTGAAATACATTGTTCGTCACAGCAACAGAGACAGTAGCGTGTGGCGTACAGCCTTCATTAACATTCACGGTATTAAAGTAAAGCGGGTACGTAATGCCGTAGATAACATGTCAACCTCTTGCACTGTACATTCAGAGCAGAGGGGTATACATGTGCCGAAAATTAAACGAGTAAAGAAAAAAAAGACGTCATTAGGGAACAGCAGGGCAAAGGATCAAAACCGGAAATACCTCCCTACAAGTTTAATCAAACAGACGCTATACAGTATGTATACGCTGTTCAACATGGGTTTCAACCCCCCAAGAGTGACTCGTGCAATACATGTGGCGAACTGAATGTTGAAATTAATGGCCTTGACCCTGTTACTTAAGAGGCGCAAATTAGGGCTCTAAAGGTTCAGTTATTAGTACACAAGACTAGGGCAGGTGTTGCTAAGAATTAATTGAATCAAATCGCTAAGGAGGATAAGCCACACAAAGCAGTAATATGCATGGACCTCTAGCAAACATTGCCTATTCCAAAGCTTTCGTGAGGAATACAGTACTATAAACGAAAAATGTGGACCTATAACTTTGGAGTACATAGTGTGAAGGAGAAACAGGGCACAATGTATGTGTGGAACGAGTGTGAGGGAAGTAGGGGGTCTTCTAAAGTGGCATCCTGTCTAGACCATTATATTTACAATCTTATTGACTCAAGCATAACAGAATTAGTAATTTTCTCAGACAACTTTTCCGGGCAAAACAAGAAAAAGAATGTACTCGTAGTTCTTTCATATTTAAGGCACATTCACTCGGCGCGATTGTCTAAAATAAAACACTACTTTATGATTCTGGGACATTCGTACCTTTCATGTGACCGGGATTTCGGTGTTATTGAAAAGAAAGTGAGACGCATAGATGTGTACACTACACCACAGTATGTTCAAGTTATTGAACAGGCCAACCGTTTGAGTCCCTTCCATTTCGTACTCATGAACAGGAACAAGTTTTACCACTATGGTGTTTTGAACACTAAGCTGACCTGGGCCAAGTTTAAGCGAGCTCAGCTCATTGAATCACGAGTCTTGTCTTACTCGAGCACATTCAAGGGTGGGTTTAAGGTCCAAGGTTCGTAGGGAGGGCTGGTTAGTGTTACAGTTTCCTTGAAGAAAAAAAGAGGGTTGAGGGCACCTAATCTTAGCACCTCCTCCAGTGCTTCTCAAGAAGAAAAACCTTGCTCACTCGAAGGTGCTAAAGAATTACGTACTAGCGGAATGTCAAGCATTCTTCATGACTCTGATTGCTAAGCAGGATAAGGCGCCATCTCGGGTAACAGGTGCGAAGAGGGGGCGTGGTGACGAGGAATCGGGCGGCGATTTCCTTTACGACGACCTCGATGACCCTGCTGCATTAACCAGCCACCATCTTCTCAAGTTATGCAAGCTCTACAGCTATCAAGATGTTGATGAGTTGGAATATTAAATTTATTAACAGTAAAATAGTAAAAACCAGCATATAATGCAACAATAACTGTAGTTTCACAACGAAAAAGTGGAAAAAAAAATTATTTAAAAATACTAAATGGGCTGCAATATGCGGTTATTTATTATTGTCGTAGAATGACTCCCGACGATATACCATATATCACTATTCGTTGAGGGAACTTCCTTAATTATCTCTAGAGTGCGTTTTTACTGTCTGGCGGCCGATATTATGTATCTTCAAAATGCTTAAGAAGTGGAACTGAGCTCAAGGATAATAATATTGCTATCATTAATAAAATAGAGTTTTATTAATAATAACTATCAGCAAACACAAAAACGGAAAATATTGACAAACAGAATGGAAAGGGTCGTGGAGACTCGGGCTAATCCAAGGATTTAAGGGATCAAAAAAGGTAAAACAAATATGGAGTTAAAGAGATGGGATGGTTCGATAAACCATTTAAAGCACAGGATAGAATGGACAAATAAGGGATCAATACTCAAAAGGTGACGCTTGGCTTACGTAACTTCATTAGGGTGCAGTGGAAGGTACTTGAAGGAATATTCGGTCAGCTGGCGAGTTCCAGCCGAAGGGGGGGGATAAAAGGATCCTGACGTGGCGTCTTGGAAAGGAGAACCGTTACTCGACGAACGGCTTGACGAACAATGGCTGTTCTAATGTTGTTCTCCTTGAACAACAGGGGGGGATGAGAACCGTTTCTTGGCGAAGGGCTCAAAACGAACAATGGCTGTTCTAATGCTGTTCTCCTTGAACAACAGGGGGGGGGGGGATGAGAACCGTTTCTTGGCGAAGGGCTCAAAACGAACAATGGCTGTTCTCCTTGAACAACAGGGGGGGGGGGATGAGAACCGTTTCTTGGCGAAGGGCTCAAAACGAACAATGGCTGTTCTAATGCTGTTCTCCTTGAACAACAGGGGGGGGGATGCCTTGGGGACTTGGCGTCACTAAAGGCTCGAACCTTTGGCACTCAAGGAATATTGTCCTCCTTCTGGACAAGTGATGGTGAATCTCGAGGTCGAGGTCCCTTGGCGCACAAAGGGAGAGAGGGTCGTGGTGATGTTTCGCGACGAAAATCTGGATCTCCAATCTGATCTTAGTGGTAAAGTTTCCATATAAATAGCCAGGACATCTCCTTGGCGTGGGGGAGAATGGGGTGGAAGCTTCGAGGGAACGCACAGCTGGGCCGGAGAAAAATGCCTTATCTGTCCATAAGCCTAACTCGATCTGGCGAGGTCGGCGTATGGGGGCGAACGGGGGGGACAATAACCTCCTTGTTTAAACATTGACGTCCGGTAGCTGTTGATAAGACTCCAAGCCTCGAATCGAAGATGCACGTGGGCCTCCTCGAGGTTTTAACTAATATGGGATAGGAGTTGAATTTAACACAGATTCAACTCGTTCTATCACACCCCTCCATTCCAGGGGAAGTTGTCACTTTGAAAAAAAAAGAGAGAAGGGACAACGATAGAGCTCCGTTGTAGGGAACTCGTTTTCTTGTACCAACCGTATCTTCCTGCACCTAACTAGTATTACCTCAATACATGATTATTTTGATCTTTAGATTACAGGGGAAAATAACCTTTAATACAACTTAATCAGAGAAAAAAAAAAGGGCATGGAACAATGAAATGATATAAACTTACTACATACGGGACAAAATAATCTATACGTAAATAAATAAGAACAAATATATATACATACAAAAAAAAATTAGACATTGAGCGTTACAAAATTCAGACATATACATTAATTAATTATATTACAAAAGAATCTTAAATTAAGTCGTACAAGACGGTATATACCTACATGGAGATACTAATCCTATGAATACAATTGTTCTACGCTATTCGGTAACGCATTCCTACTGAGTGCGTCAGCGATCTGGTTATCGGAACCTTTGATATAATTTATTTTAAATTGATACTCTTGCAAGAGTAAACTCCAGCGCATGATGCGGCCGTTTGAGTGTCTCAAATTCCTAATATAGGCTAACGGACGGTGGTCGGTTCCTATTCGAAATTCTTTACATATCAAGTACAGCTTGAATTTGTCTATGACCCAGATAATTGATAGAGCTATCTTTTCTCTAGTGGCATATCTCTTTCCGCGCGGTAATAATTGACGACTAGCATATGCAACTGGATGACTCGTTCTGTCATCCACGTATTGAAGGAGTACACCTCCAATGCCCTCGTTGATCACGTCGGTCTTAACCCCAAAGGATTTTTCCGGGTTGGGCAACTTAAAAATGGGGGCAGAAATGAACTTACTTTTGAGCTTATTAAAATGGGAAACAGCGACATCATTCCAACGTAAACGATCGGGGAAATTCTTTTCCTGAAGGGGGCATAGGGGGGCCAAAATTGCAGCGAAATTCGGAACAAATCGCTGATAGGGAGAAGCTGATCCTAGGAACGATCTTAATGGCTTCTTTGTAATCGGGAGGGGCATGTGGGCGATTGCCTTAATCTTGTTCTCGTGGGGACCTAACTTGCTTTGTCCTATTTTGAAACCCAAATATTTGATGGTTTCGTGGGCAAACTGGCATTTGCTGGGGCCAATGGTGAGGCCATTTTCACGCAGTTGCTCGAAAAGAGCTAATAGGGCGGGTAAATGGTGATTCCATTTAATTAGTTCTTGGAGCTGACTCTTCTGGCGTGGTGTCAGCTGCGCGTCACTATCCAGGTCAGAGGGTTCCAAAGACTTGCCTGGTAGGGAAGGAGGAGGGTAATCGGCTTCAGGTTGGATGCACACTGTCTGGATTACCTTAAGGGACTCCGCGGGGCAATCCTCTTCAAGCGCCGATGCTTCGTCCAGCTCTACGAAGGTATCTCCATGGGCGCGTTGGGGGTTCTTTTTTTCTTGGGGTCCAGGGACAGTCTCCGTGTCCTTGTCTGGGGCCTTATCACCTAAGGGTTTTAGTGATTCACACTCCTCTTTTGCCGTCCTAAAGTCCTGGTTAGGGGTCTCCGAGAAATCGGACGGTATCGGGGTTCTGATGGGGACGGGCTCCTGGGCTTCTTTCTTATCTCGGCCTTGAGGAAGGGCGGCCTGAAACACAGGGTCGAAACTTACTTGGGGGCTCTGTCCTATAAGTACGGAACAGAATTTTATGGGTGCTACAATGACTTCAGCCCAGCCATTATAATATTGACACTGCAGGTAACATCTAGCGACGGGGAATCGGTTCGCCCGCCCAAGTTGGTCATGTACCACCGCAAATTTTTGGTGGTTAGAGGCCACTGGGAGGAGTTCGTCGGACACGATGAAGCATGTACATCCTGTGTCCCTGACGAGAGTCAAAACTCGGCA
This sequence comes from Ceratothoa steindachneri, assembly GCA_963969495.1. Classification (NCBI taxonomy): domain Eukaryota; kingdom Metazoa; phylum Arthropoda; class Malacostraca; order Isopoda; family Cymothoidae; genus Ceratothoa; species Ceratothoa steindachneri. The sequence goes on from OZ018332.1 coordinate 74,218,186, forward strand.
GCTGTCCACGCTGCCCTCCTCATATTTCAAAGTTCCCGATGAACTTTTACCAAAAACAAAATTTACCTGGTGGCCTGACGGAGGGGGAGAAGTTTCTGCTTGGGTCTGCACCACCGGGGGAGCCGGGGTTGCATTAATCTGGTGAACTTGGTGGGCTGGTCCGCTTTTAAGCCTAGAATTTTTGGGGCAATTCCAGCTCATGTGGTTTTCTACACCACAGGTGAAGCATATGGTTGGTCGCTTCGGGAAGAGAGATGGAGGAGAAGTCTTAACGGGAGGTTTGGAGTCCCGTTGTTGATTTTGGGGAAAGAAGTTTTGGGGTTTTACGGGGCTCGGAAACTTTGTCAGCTTTCCTGGGAAGGGGCGCGAATCCGTCCTTCTTTCTTCTCGTTGGATTACTCTTTCCCGTTCCTCTCTTTCTCTTTCTTTTTCTACCTTTTTTCTTTGAACTTCTGCTTTAATCCGAGCTAATTCAATCTGAAGCTCTCTTTCTCTTCTTTGCTCCTCTTGAATGTACTCAATTAGTTCTTTTCCGCAAAGTCCACAGGACTCTCCTTGCGCTTTAAAGATTTCAAACTGAGTCATCTTTGCACTTGGGGGCGCACTAGTCAACCAACTAAAATTCCTCGCAACAAGAATTATGCCTCTATAGAATTAGCCTACCTAAATATGGGCACTGACCTATTCGTACTTGGTTTCTCAATCTAAATAACCACTGACTAAAATCACAAAAAAAACAAACAAATTATTATAACCGTTCCGCGAGCTACTCCAGCTTCTTAAGTTTCAAAAAAAAGGGGATAGCAATCGTTAAAACAAAAGGGAACTACTATATTCTATTATTATAACGAATAACACTATGCTTTACTTGACTAAGACCAGTGTTTGCAAAGATATAGCGTTAAACCTTACACACCTGATACCAAATTTAAATAGTATATATATATATGTCGTAGAATGACTCCCGACGATATACCATATATCACTATTCGTTGAGGGAACTTCCTTAATTATCTCTAGAGTGCGTTTTTACTGTCTGGCGGCCGATATTATGTATCTTCAAAATGCTTAAGAAGTGGAACTGAGCTCAAGGATAATAATATTGCTATCATTAATAAAATAGAGTTTTATTAATAATAACTATCAGCAAACACAAAAACGGAAAATATTGACAAACAGAATGGAAAGGGTCGTGGAGACTCGGGCTAATCCAAGGATTTAAGGGATCAAAAAAGGTAAAACAAATATGGAGTTAAAGAGATGGGATGGTTCGATAAACCATTTAAAGCACAGGATAGAATTGACAAATAAGGGATCAATACTCAAAAGGTGACGCTTGGCTTACGTAACTTCATTAGGGTGCAGTGGAAGGTACTTGAAGGAATATTCGGTCCGCTGGCGAGTTCCAGCCGAAGGGGGGGGATAAAAGGATCCTGACGTGGCGTCTTGGAAAGGAGAACCGTTACTCGACGAACGGCTTGACGAACAATGGCTGTTCTAATGTTGTTCTCCTTGAACAACAGGGGGGGATGAGAACCGTTTCTTGGCGAAGGGCTCAAAACGAACAATGGCTGTTCTAATGCTGTTCTCCTTGAACAACAGGGGGGGGGGATGAGAACCGTTTCTTGGCGAAGGGCTCAAAACGAACAATGGCTGTTCTAATGCTGTTCTCCTTGAACAACAGGGGGGGGGATGAGAACCGTTTCTTGGCGAAGGGCTCAAAACGAACAATGGCTGTTCTAATGCTGTTCTCCTTGAACAACAGGGGGGGGATGCCTTGGGGACTTGGCGTCGGAAAGGCTCGAACCTTTGGCACTCAAGGAATATTGTCCTCCTTCTGGACAAGTGATGGTGAATCTCGAGGTCGAGGTCCCTTGGCGCACAAAGGGAGAGAGGGTCGTGGTGATGTTTCGCGACGAAAATCTGGATCTCCAATCTGATCTTAGTGGTAAAGTTTCCATATAAATAGCCAGGACATCTCCTTGGCGTGGGGGAGAATGGGGTGGAAGCTTCGAGGGAACGCACAGCTGGGCCGGAGAAAAATGCCTTATCTGTCCATAAGCCTAACTCGATCTGGCGAGGTCGGCGTATGGGGGCGAACGGGGGGGACGATAACCTCCTTGTTTAAACATTGACGTCCGGTAGCTGTTGATAAGACTCCAAGCCTCGAATCGAAGATGCACGTGGGCCTCCTCGAGGTTTTAACTAATATGGGATAGGAGTTGAATTTAACACAGATTCAACTCGTTCTATCACAATTATTTTTCTTTTAATACTGTCTCACACTATTATTATGCTATTATTGTGTCCTCAAATATTTATTATCATGTACACTTATAAAGTGACCTTATTTTTGTGATCGAGTGGGTTTACATTTATGGAGTTTTTTTTAATGTAAACTTCATCAAGGTCATTTTGCTGTATAATATGTTTATACTGCACCAATTCTTGTGCTTTTAGCGTAAAATCAAAATTGCAAAACTTTAAACAGCTGTATCGCAAAAATATAGATATGGCGTTGATGCCTTTTTGCTTCTGGGCGCCTCGCTTATATTAATTTTAAATAGTTTGTATTATACGCCTAGCTCAAATCGGTCCCTTAGATGTGTACACCTACCCATACAGGTTAGGTTTCCCTTCGACTCTTTTATAATCCCCGTCAAATTTTGGGATGTCCCTTTTCTTTCCCTTGGCTTGGGAGGGAAGAGATGTAGAAGGATACCCTCCACCCTTCTCTTCTTTGCAATGCTTAGTCCGTTGCTGGAAGCCACGTGGTTAGCCAGACACTACGCGGCCGAGAGTCACATGGCAAAGCAAGCCAAAATCCGAGATGCCCCCCCCACCATCTTACAATCCAAGTAGAGTGTGGAGAACATCCCCTACGTGGTCGTAAATTCTCGCAGTTTACCCCGCGGAGATAGAGAGATGGGGGTAAATGTAATGTTTATCGCCGACAATTTGGCGCCTTAGCTGCCCCCTGGGAATTTTCCAAAGTAGCGATTATTCCACATCTCCCGCATGAGAAGACTCCATATTTAAACTCCTTAGCCGCCTTGGAATAGTAGTAAGAAGAAGGCTCAATCGCAAGAAGACATCCCTCGTCTCAAGTCGGTATTTTTGTGTGTACTCAACCGAAGGCTGGACACTCTCTCTCCCCGGTAGGACATCCACGGTCAAAAGGAACCTCTGCTCCCGTCGTCTTCTGAAGCAACTGCGCCGGATTACTCCTTCGAGGCGTTGAAGCACCCAGCATCGTCGAAGTTAACCTGAGGTAACCATACCTGTCTCGAGAATCACTAAGGATTCCAGTTCCCTCCTCGAGGGCCAGCTAAGGTTAGAACTTACGCCTTCATAGCCCCGGAAGTAAGGTGCCGACTATACCTTTCCTTCACACTTATCTCCTGACAAAGATCCCTCCTTTGAAGACGCCGACAAGGTCATCTCGCTGAGTCACTACTTTCCCTCAAACCTCCTTAAAGTCGCTGTCGCCCTCCGATCTGTACCCATTTGGATCTGAGCAGGTATCTCGAAACTAATTAATAGATATTAGACTTTCTCACTGGTAATGATAAATCATTATCCAACGTTTAATTTTTCTCTATATCATTTTGATAATTTTTAATATGTAAATAAAATTTATATTTTCTTATGTTTATCTTTAATTAGCCTGAACGTCACTCTCGGCCATGTTATTCAAATCTCGCTAACCTCGGACTCGACTCTGATTAGTTCAGCGTATTGACCCCGTGCCTCAACTTGACCTTTCTTATCCGCGCATCAACGTAGGGTTTAGTCATTGGGCTGTTCGCTTTAATAAACTGAACTTTCCCCCTTCATACTAATAATAGATATTATATTATATAGTCGGCTATACCACGAAATTGTCGAATGGTTATATTGAATACTAAGGATTTCCGCTGATGGTGGGTTATCGGGAAATCACATCTCATTTAGATCGTTGTTTTTTTAAGGTAAATTCAACTCTTTCGACTAAGTACCCTGCTTAGCGACGTTCCTTACGTGGGCATATAAAATACATGCTAGTATTTTGAGCGATTCGGGCTGTTTAATTTCTATTATATTCTTATTGGTTTAATTTGTTCTGCCATTGCCACTGCTACCTTAGCAAATGTACTTTTTTGTTTCTCCTCCTCCTTTCTGGCCCTCTCCTTTTTTCTGTCGATGATCTCGCGCTTTAGTGGACAGGCCATTAAAATGGTTCGATGGTTTCTATTACAATTAATGTATTTCTTTACTTGTGCGTTGCATTCTCTCCATGTGTAGTTTTTGGCGCTACATTCGGATCACCACCTTTCGTCTTTATGAGAGCAGTCTTTTGTAACATGTTTTTCTAATGAGAAGCAATTGAAGAAGGTCTCTACGCTTACAAATTCTTTACTCTTGAATTTATCGGGAGTTATTTTTAAGTTGAATGCAAGGAGTCCAATCTCTTTAGCTTTTTTGGGCATGCTTGTTTCCTGGAAAATTATTTTGAATACGTCTGTGTATTCTAGGTTAGTAGGTTTGTAAACCTCATTACTTCCTTGATTTTGGCCCAATTTTGAGTCCTCTCTAATTCTTCCTCTATCTATTGAGCTTTGTGCTCTTCAATAAACGAGTCGATTTGCAGGCAGTATATTTACTTCTGGGCTTCTATTTCAGGTGGTAACTTGACCTCTAATCCAATTTTCTCTAGTACATACGAAACTCTTTCAGATAGTAGTTAGGCTACATCCTTTTCATTTGGACACAGCTCAATGTAGGAGTTTACGTAATCTAGTAGCTTCACCAAGATCACACCTAGTTCTCCATATATTACTCGGAATACGTTCGATCTTTCGGATTTTCGGCGCCCATTCGGTCGAGTCCATCTTCTGATTAATTAATATTCTTAATTTTTCGCATTGATGAAAAAGGCGAAAAGATAAAAAGAGAAGAGGGAGAGCAGGAGCTGGAAGTAGATAAGAGTGCTGTTAATTCCAATTATTTTTCGGCTTATTTAGCTGGCGAGTCGGATTTCTTGCATACCTACCTATCGCCTATCCCTAACACATTTTGCTCCCACATTAATTAGGCAACCCCTCGTACTGGTACTAAGATGTCCCGGGATAAGCTTCAGCCTGCGCTGAGTTAGCCGTCCGGTGTAGATATGGCTCCTGCTCGTTAAAGTTCCTATGGAGACTTGGCCTCCCTAGTTGACTCGCCCTAAATATGGTAGAATGAAAGGGAAGGATCATCCTTGTAATATTTCCAGTTCAAGTCCTGTGAACAGTGACAGTCTCTTCAAAATCTTCTTTTCCAGAAGGAAGACGATGAGTCTCGCTTCAATCAATTAAGAGGTTTGGATTGCTGTCTGAATATCTTTCGTAAAAAATCTCCAACATCTGCTATCCGGGATGAATTTTCTCTTCGTTCTTTGATGCCTTTTTATAGGTCAGAGTCACAGTACCGTTTGCATGTCTCTTAGAAGAAAAGGTGCAATACTCGGTCCGAGCTGGTTCGCTGTGTGTTCAGGTTAGGGCCCATCTCTTTGATAAGAAGAGCCTCTAGAAGATAAAGGCGGTGAAAATCCGAGGGTTTTTTCTCTGAGGATGGTAGTCTTTTCAACAAGGATCTTTCTTATAATTTGTTCATGGTGTTGTTCATTGTAGTCTGCTTTGATTTCCCCTTCTAGCAAATGCATTGTTAGGCGTCGCTGAGGGCTGTTTTCTGGTCGTAATACTTATATATTGGTTGTTTGCATGAAACTTACAGTACTCGTGGTGGAATTAAAATTTGTATACGACATTTGTAGCATTTAGGATGGATTCTCTTTCATGGAGGTTGTTTTTCATTAGTAGGTTGCTGATTTTTTTTGTGTTTATAATATATTCGTAGAGATAATTTATTGTCTTTTTCTTGGATAGTGTTACTTTTTATGATGTTTTCTAGTATTGGTTCGACTGTTTTGTCGGCATCCGTCATTTGGTTCTTGTAGTAGAGTGGTATTAGTTTTAGTTTTTTCTTTTTTCTCCTGTACCTCAAACTTTAAATTGAGGATTCTTTTCTGTAATTTTCAAGTTCTCTATTTGGGTGCTTTCCACGTGGAGCTTTTCTTGATAGCTCTTCTTATGTATGAGCTCATTACCGATATTTTATATATCCAGTGCACTCACTTTTGGCGTTAATACCAATGGCTGCTTGTTATCTTAGAGCCCATTGGTTTTAAGTGTTTTCTATTAGTTGGCTCTAGTGATGGCTACATATATTCCAAGGACAGAGGTTCCATCAGCGTCAGGGATTAGATTTGTTTCTCGGAAGGAAAGGATGGCTCTAGTAGATGCCGCTGTTCCTGCCCAGTAGACCAGGATCAGTCTCTAATGAAAACTTCGTGAAAGGTGGAGTATATGCGAGTAAACTCGTTGACTAGTATTTAAAAGAGATTTGAAAGGAGCTTGACGACCAGTAAAATGTCAAGAACGAACGTGTAACGAAGGTAAAGAAGTGGGCTTTGACATACATTCTTAGGCTATTTAGTCACGTTCGGTTGTGACAGGCTTTCTAGGTCGGTGCGTGCTGGGTGGTATCGTTACTGTGTCAAAGCATTCTTGCCAATGCAATGGAGGTGTTACCTTTGCCACCGCTTTGACAAAAGAATAGAACATGCAGACGTGCTAAGTTGATTTAATCCAAAATCTGTGCAACCTAGTTAAAATTTCTACATGCTAACCTGTATCGTATCAGCTCAAATGAGTTAATTGCTTCAAACTACGTCCAGCTTCCTCAAAGCAATATGACTCTTATTTGTTCGAGAAAGCGCTTTTGTTTTTTTATTGTACGGAGAGACTCTATTTTAAAGAGCACAATGATTTGTTTTATCGCACCATGTGCAACCTTGAATCCCTAGTCACTCACCCCCTGGTCCCTCTTTGCTTACGAGTAGGTTAGATATAGTGACCATTCGGAACCAATCTGCGGGTTTACCTTATCTTTGAGCCAACCTCGTAAAACTGGCTGTAATAGGGGCTCAGAACCAACCTGGGTTAAAAACAGGGAGCTTTGTTTTAGTAAGCATTCAAATCTCAAATCTCTTTAATGGCATTCTATGCGAATAAATGCGTGCAATATTCTGACAACTTTATCTACTGACCTATCCCTCATTCCGTCAATAATAGCAAGCTGTCTTTTATTTCTTTTGATTCAACCACATTCGTGATACGCATTGCTATCTGATGGAGCGTTCAAATATATTGTTTTCTAGACATTTTTGGTCATCTAAGTTATTAGACAGTTCGTTAAATGGCAGAGCATCATGAGCACTAACACTCTACACTGTCCCAGTAACCTCTAAACCAGCTTCAATCACGCGTTTCTAGTCAATTTTAAAGACTTCTGAATAACAGAATGTGTTTTGATTGATTTTTGAAGGAAGCTGCCCTCCTACTTTATATGTAATTATTTTAATTGTTGGCTCCACAATCGGACCACTGATAGATGTTTGCCACATCTGGGACATAAGCATATTTTGTAGATTATTTGTTATAAATTCCAATACGTAAAATTTTGCTTCCTGCACATTGGCTTTTTCTTACGTCGTTGCAGGTGACAAATTACTAATTAGAGATATATTTTATACGATATGAATAACGATGCACAAGGCGTTAAGGGTAATTCCCTTTTAGAAAGTAATGAATCGTCCTCATCAGTTAGGAAAAACAAGTTTTACTAAATTCTAATTAAAAAAAGTATTAAGAATTTAATCATTAGTTATAGCCCAACATCCATATTGGGATTACAGTGGGATTACCTGTGGATGTGCTTTAACTTGACAGTTAATTTCTTTCTTTTCTCCTACTGCGGCGGAAATCACCTGTCTCTCTCTCAAGGTACACACCGGAGCATCTGGAATTAGAGAGTAACATTTAATGCAAATGAGCTTATATTATTTTCGCATTCCTGCTCAATTTAGCAAAAATATTAGAGAAGATTTAGCCTCAGAGTATGACCACTGATTAGAAACGATTCATAGGATAGATCCCAGGATAAGCATTCAAATAGATATTATTGAGGCTTAAAGAAAACTGTACGGATGAAAATCTATGTTAGGGAGTAATTTCAAAATTAGAAAATACTCTAGCACTTGTATTTCTTTAATGGAATCTAGGGTGGTTTGCTATGCAAAAAATCACCCAAAGGCCAAAGCTATCCATTGTCATCCCCCCATAAACTGAAAGATTTTTCATTATTTATCTTAAGTTCACTGAATCTCTTACTCTTAAAATTATGCACATATACTGAATTATATCTCTTAGAAAAATATTGCCGTTACCAAATTGACATCTTTTCTCATAGCTTCTTTTAAATTTAAAAACAATTAAAATATTAGTAGAGCAAGATCCCTCTCACACTAAGCCAAAGCAGTATTCATTACAAAAGTTATAGGAATATATGATAGATTACTAAAACTAACTACAGTCAGAAACAAAAGAGAAATCAAAAAGGAGAGAGAGAATGGTTTGCAACTCCTCAAAAGATTTTCAGCAGAAATTTAGGACATTTTCAGAAATTTAAAGAGGAAACAACATGAATTCATAAATAATGAAATATATTTACATGTTACTCTGTCTTTTCTCGCGACAAGTGGGCATATATAGAAGTATTAGATCAAATAAAAAGTACATCTTCGGGAAAAGTCTTCTGACAGCTGGAATATTTTATATCCATTTGGTATGTCTATAAATATGTTGGTGTCGTTTTGCATGTATTTTTATAATTCATCTGGAAAGCAAACTAAAAGTACAAGGATATTTATAACTATTTTTGTAGTATCCAATATCGCAATTCCCTTGATATGAATCAAATCGTCTTATCAATATATTGTTTGTTAAGGTTAAACTTTATTAATATCCTACAAATATTCCAAAGAGGAATCTAATTATTCGTAATTAAGTGGATCAATTCGGTGGGTAACTCTGAAAACAGCGGCAAATATTTGCTTAACGTACAAGTATACAATCGCAAGAAAAAACAAGGCAATGTGTAGTCTGATGGATCCTAGAAAATGACTTCCTAGAAGTGTTGTTTAATATGATATTCCATATCGACATGATGGAATAATCATATGATAATGACCAAAACACATAACTATTTCATGGAGAAAAGAAGTGTAATATGTACGCTACATGAGGATCTCAGCTATTGGTAAATTTCCTGAGAGTTGGGCGGATCACATTTTCTTTTGCCAGAAGCCCCTCTTCCGCCTTGGACAGAAGCGACGTTGATAGGCTTGAGCACGTGCCGACTACCACAACTTGAAAATGCGTAAGTAGGGTCGTGTCTATTGGCCCAACAATTCGATTTAGCAATAGTTCCCGACCCTAGGAAACGTCATAGTCCTAAAGATGCTAGTAGAGCAGATAAAGCGAGCGTGCATAGTCGCAATATTAAAACTTTTTGGCATAGTATGGGGCTGCAAGCTTTCCTTACAGTGAAAATGCTTCTCTCTGCCCAATACAACTTGCTTCTTTCTGCCCAATACATTTCCAGAAATGCCTAATATAGGATTTCCCAGCAGAGTACTGCATATTAACAAAACCTCCTCTACCATAGAGTGGCTCCGGGACATCAATATCACGGGGGTGGACTGGCCACTTCACTATCTGGATATAAATCAACTGGGATAACTATTCCAGGACATAAAAGATGCCGTACGACGTCGTGAGCCAACCTCCAATCAGAAACTTTGGCATTCCTCACAGAAGAGGGGTCCAGCATCACAACTCTCAGGTTTCGCATCCTCGTGGGGAGTATGTCTCGAAGAATAAATGATCTCATCACATCCAAACGACTCTCCAAATGCTACTAAACTTTCTGTATCAGTTTGGTGTTTTTCACAGAGATTCATCTACTTATCTGTTATTAGCAGAGATACCTGGCGTTGTCCGTGCATAGAAAGTCTCTTGAACAAATTTAATTCACTGCTGGAGTTAAATTACGTAATTAAAAGTTAGTATGTATTTTAATATAAGGTTTATTTGAATTTTGAGTAATGGAGTAGTGTATCATGAAAGACTAACAGAGAACGATATTCACATTACAGTAATGCGGCAGGGAAGCAAGCGGATGGACGGGCAGACAAACGTGAGTACGCAGGTGGCAGCCACAGACTTTAAAGCGCTCTTCAAGCAGATGGGTGCGAGTTTTAACTAAATATATAAATTATTCGAGACTCGGGTATGCTGATAATACGCACTATCATGTTTTTTAAACATTGCAGTCGCATAATTAGTCTGGTGAACCTTAATATTTCCACAGGCAATGTTGATGTTTTAATTACTTTCCCACCAAAACGTAGAAAGGGTAAAAATTAGAACCTAACCTAACAACCAGGTGGCACTACTTTTGCAAAATCTGAGGGGCCTATATTACTTTTCGGGTCAGGTTACTCACAATTGTGAGCATTGTTGGCTGTCAAGAATGCTCTTATAGCGGTCATATTTATATACATACAAACAGACTTCCGGAAATATATATTACATATGTTGCTGATGTTACATGTTTTGGCAAATATTTTACTTTTTTAAATTCTTGATCAATATATGGGGAATAGAAAACTTAGTGCTATTTACTTACCTTATTTAAAATCTGATATTTATATTAAAAAGCAGAAGTAAAAAACTTTAATAACCTAAATTGATCTATTTTCCTAAACTTCCCGAGGTGTCAGAAAACCTTTGGCCTCCATATGTGGGCACCAGACAAAAAATTAGTGTCGTGGCGTGTTTAACATAGTTTAAACTATAGGGTCTGCAGTTAACATTGATCTTGTGGGGTGTGATTCATAGATTTCGCAGAGTGATGCTATCTGTAAAATGAGATGTTACTAAGTTGCTAAAATTAGTAAGTTAATTTAGACGTGACAAAGGCTAACCTCTTAAGGAGGTAGAAGAAATTTTTAGGTGTACCGGGTATTAAAAAAGTCATGTTACTCTCGCTAAGGCGCTATCAACAAAGGACACAATAAAAGTTTTTATGCAGATAGAGACGTTTTTATTGTTTTAACATATAAATATGTGTTTAATTTGTAATATTATTCAATATGACAGCCTTCGCCGGCAAACACGGCTCCAGGAGAGACTTGAAAACCACCCACACGTTTCGGACGAAGTACTTCCTCATGTTGGTGCACGCGCGGTTAACGTAGGAAAATAGCTCATCGCCGTTGCTGTGTCATTCCTTGAAACCCTTGCTGTTGACATGCGTCTACAGGCTAAGGTCGATTCGATTGATGTCAGGTGGGCAACGGTCAAAACTCCTTTGACCAGAAGTTTAAGATGTAGTCTGACTTCGTGATTTTTTTCACCCAGGGTAGGACTTTCTTGGCTAAAATCTTCCTGTGTTCATTCGCGGTGAGCCTGTCACAGGCTGCAAATCAGACCAGTGACATCTTCGCGCCATTCAAAGCCACGACGCTGGGCATCATAATGGAAGCTGGATGCCAAGTCGTGGACACGTAGTGGACCTTGAAGACGTCCTGGCCGAAATCTTTCAAGCGGTCTTTCTGCCTGTTGATGACTGGATTGACCTTGTGTTTTTTTTTCACGAGAAAAAAAATGAGTATTAGATTGACATGAATCTTCAAATCGTTGAAAAGGCGAAGACAGCGTTAACCAACGTTGTTCTCGCATAAGCTCTATGAGCAGAGGCTTTTCCATTTATTTCAAGGTCTTGGTCTCTTTCTAATTGACGACCCTAGATACCTTTGATACCAAGATGATCTTCTTCGCAAATCTGCCATTTCGAACTTAAGAGGACATTCGTCGTCCTTTCTCACAGTCAAACAGTTGACAACATGAAATCTGCCTCAATGAGGTCAATCTTAGAGGTTTTACCCGTTCTTGATATTAGGCCATTTGGCAATTTCGGACATGTTGTGGCTCGCAAGCAGGAAAACAGATATCTACAATGAAAAAGTCCTTTTAATGACACGTTCTAGAAAAATAGATTTTTAGTTTGTTTGACGCAACTTTATGTATCCCACAAGTAAAGCTCTCGAAAGAAAAAAACCTTATGTTACATAACTTTTGCTATGTAATCATATGGACATACAAATTTAGTTGCAATGACAAAAACACGGTTAACGGAAAAGTTCCCCAGAGTTGTGTCTGAACGACAATACTAATGGTTGGATCGCTAGAGGTTTTCAAGCTTTGTGACTTAAAAATCGAATCACTTCAAGTCAAATATTGCTGCAAGATGCCGATGCCGGGCCTTAGGCCTACATTACTAAAAAGAACTCTCGGAAAGGAACTGCATAGCATGAATTTATGGAGTAGCGAGGCACGCAAGAGGCCCGTTCTCACTTATAACATCAAAATACACAGCACCTTGGGCGAAAAGAGCCAAACACTCGACTTTGGATGAGTAGAATTACGTTTTCTGGTCAGAAGAAACAGGCTTCTGCTTGTTAACCTTATGAGACCTTCAAAGAAAAACTGCGTGCAGGTTACGGTTCAAGATATAGGAGGATTTCTGATGTACTGAGAGTGTTTTAATTATGGTGCTTGCGAAAAACATTTTGCACCAATACGTTTGTCCTTTATCTTAAAGCAGAACGTCGCATTGCAATCTCTGTCTTTCAGAAGAAGATCTTCCGCGTCCAACTGGCTAGGACTGTGAATAATTAAGATGATGAACATTCAGAAGCAATCACATACTTTTATTGGCCCTCAAAATCATCGGATCTGAACACCATCGAAAATTTTATAGAACTATTGCCATTCAAATTATTATTCAACCTATGGAAAAAGAGCAGTCTGTTTTGCCTGGATAGGATGAAGCAAAAGACCAATATTTTACACGAATAATTTTTTTTTAAAATTTTGAACCTTACTAAAAGGTTGTCCATTTCGAATACTTTTTTACTAGCCTAACAACTGCAAACTACCTATTGACTTCAAAATCTAGGAAAACAGATGTCCAACAAGTTTATGGTCTCCTTTTAGCACTTACTCTCGTATCGCCTAGCAATTTGTCAGGCCGAGTTCCACATTTGTACCTGTACTCTTTTTACTATATCAATCACAGGTAGTTGTGAACTTTTCTATGAATTTCCATGAATCACCGGTTATTTCTAACATCGTTCCATGGTTCTTTGAATTGTCCTCTGTTGCTATGTTCTTTTCTTGTTCTGTGTTCTTGTTCACTTTCATAAGGTAAAATGTAAAGTCGAAAGAACGGCCTAAATAATTATTATTCACATTTTAGACATAGAGCCATGTCATTTGTAAAGCATTACTATCGTTTACCGGTGTTGTTTTGTTCTTATAGATATTTAATTTTATATATTCCTATTATGGTGCGCAAGCTACTAATTATGTATTCTGGTTCTTGTTCTAAAATATTATATTCGATTATAATTTCTCTAACTTTTGAAAACTCTTGATTATTAGTGTCGTCATTGAGATTTACTCATCAAAATCCTGTTATTAAGGACACAAATGCTAAGATTTAAACATTCCGTATTCATCAGCATTCCGAAGGTAAGTTATATGTACGAGTATATCTCCCAGTAATTATTTTTTCCGCTTGTACCCACGCTAAAATCCATAAAATGTCAATAAGCGCTGCTGAATCAGATTGGGGGAAAAAGTCATTCTGTCTCTTTAATTTTATATTTATATTTTATTATAGATAGAGTGTAACTTCGATGATGATGTTTTATTTTTATAAATTGATGTAAAAAAAATAGTTTTCCATTCCAAAAAGTTCATTTAAATTACTACCAAGTCTAATTTTGGTCTATCATACACTTTTAATATTAATTAAAAGTTATTTTTATGGATTTAAAGATAAAAAATACATTCGTTAAATGTATATGACATTAAAAAATAAAAACCAATATAACAGTTAAAATAAGAATGTAGACACTACTTCGTTGGCAATAAATATATTGGAATGTTTTCTACTTTTCTTTACTTATAGCAATCAGTTAGGTGAGGTTTGCTGTTTCGTATTGAAGACTTGTTTCTTAAGTATTCTCCAAAACTTTTTAATCGGAATTAGGTCAGATGATTGAATATGACACGGCAAAATATTGAATTTGTTCTGTATGAACCACTCATGTGTTGTTTTCGCTGTGTTCTTTGTGTCTTACAAAAAAATTAAATATCCACTACTTCTACACAATTAAATTATCTCATTGAAGATATTTGAAAGTACCTGGCTTCATTCATTAAAATATGTACATATTATGTGAAAAGCATGATTGAAGGTGTTATTCCGATTACACTGTTTAACACGATTTTTGCCTTTCGGTAGCAACTGTTATTTTCTATTTGCTTGTGTCTAGAATACATGAAAAAACACTATTATTTATTTCAAACTTTGCTTTTGTTTCTAGGATAAAGATATTTATATGAAATTTACCATTTCCCTATGGAAGGAAGTAGCGAATTTTAACTTTCATCTGCATAAATTAGAAACAAAACGACATGATACAAAAATAGCATTTATTTATTGTAGAATTACATAAGTGAGGCAATTAAAATATTTCGAAATGAGTAGCTTTCCTTGATTTACACCTATACTGTAAATTAATTTCACTAATCGGACCACAATATAGTCTCCAATCAGATTTTCATCATACGATCCTTGATAACGGCGTTCAAAGTACATATTTTGGTTAAAGCGCTCGCCATGCTCCTTGGAGTACGCTCCCATGTTCTCCTTAAATTTATCATGAAGAGCGTCAAGAATATGAACTTTCAGGGACATCCTGCAACCCATCTTGCCGTACTTTCTCACCAAGTTCTCAACAAGCTTTACATAGGAAGCCCAGAACCACTGCAATAATGCTTTCCTACGCTTCTTTTACCGTCCTAATTAGGTTCGCGGCAAACTCTTTGCACTCCATGATCGTTTTTATTTGTACACCGAGGAAGACTACGGCTTCCACCTTTGCCGGAGACAACTTAAGAAAGAAGTCTTGGAAATACTTTAAAGCTGCAGACTCCTTATCTAGAACTCTGAAGAATTGTTTCATAAGGCCCAAGTTTAATTGCAGAGGAGGAAACAGTACTTTTCGGAGATCGAACAAAGGCTCCCATTTGACGTTGTTTCTTTCCATACTAAACTTGAGCCGGTGTTGCCAATCCCGCTGATAAGAGCATGCCACGATGCCGCTGCTATCCTAAAGGCAAAGATAACAAGGAAATTTGGTTAAGCCGCTTTGGAGGCCCATCAAGAAGGCCACCATTTTGAAGTCTCCAATAAGATCCCAGCCGTATTCTTCATATTTCAATGCATCTAGCAAGATCTCGACACTACTGTATTCCTCTTTGAGCTTGACCGTGTTGACGAGGGGAAGATTGGATACATGTTCCCTTGATGAAACAACACAGATTTGAGGCTCCTGGACCAGCTGTCAATTAAAACGTGCTACTCTTTGGGATATAAGCGATTCCGACTAACCTGATATTTGCACACTGTCATCTAACAAATCCCACTGTTTGAGTCTCAAAGTTCAAAGCACGGCATTGGACTTTGTGAGACTATGATCTCTGACAAGGTCGTTGAGATCTATTTGGTTGGGTTATTATGGGCTTTTCTCATCAGTTGCACCTCTGTAATCTTGATCAATGACTTGATCCTCTTCTGAACTGCTTTTCCTTTCTAAAACATGATGCTTTCGTTTTGGAGGAGTGAGTAAGGGAAGCTCAGAACTGTGTGGCACTGGCGCAATGGATGACTGAAGGCCTGGATACATGAGAACAGGCGCATTTTTGCCTGCTCGACGTTTGGAAGGGTTTGCCATGCAGAAGAAACAATTGCTTGAGTGGTTAGTTGGTTTTCTCCAAATTCATAGTTATTTTCTTCTTTGTACCATTCTGTAAAAAAACAAAATGAAAACATATATATATATATATATATATATATATATATATATTACCTTCCAGAGCTCTTCTACAGAGTTCACAGGTGAAATGAAGGAGCCTAAGGTTTTTCTTGATTTCCGACTGGCATGCCGAAATATGCCGTGTAGGCGTCACACATTTTACAGAGTACTTTTCCGCTATTATCTCAATAAATTTGCCGCAGATATAGCAAAATCCGTCTGTCGGATGCTTACAACCTCTTGATCCCATGTGTGACGAATGCTTCTCTCAATGACGAGTGACAATGTCTTCGCTGCGAAGGCTAGAGTTAAACTGATCTGATGAGTAGACATTTTCATTGTATTAATATAGTCATCAACGTTACCAGAATCTTCTAGAAATTCTTTAAACATATAAAAATTATCAAAAGTTCTAGAAAGCTCTACAGTTTATTTTTCACCAAATTAGTCTAAGTCGCAAAAAAATATAAGTGAAATAATAGCTATTACTACTGTATTGCTGTTTCTATAACTTTTAAATAGAATATATTATGTTTATATCATAACTTAAAAAAACACCCTTGCTACTTTTTATATATTTTACTATTTACATCAAAATAATGTTATTTACCAGAAATGGGCTAATTTTTAAATTCAATGACCTAGCCGCAAAAACAAAGTTTGGAGATTAAAATTGACTTTTGTAATTTAATAGATCCACAAACAATTGAGAAATAACGCTTTTAACCCAAGGGCAAGAAAAAATTGAAATTTTGTTACAAAGTATTATTAGTGATTCTAATATAGCGCCAAACATGAAGATCTGCATTCCAGCGCTGGTTATTAAATCTAGCTGAAGGTAGCGGATTGGGTGCTATAACTTCACTGGTTTAACTCATCGAAGTGCATAATCTTCGTAGAGTAGACAGGCGCTACCAACACCATATTCCTTATCGGAATTTCCACTGGAAATTCCGAATCTGTAGCAAAGTATTTGTGAGATGCATATGATTAGGCGAATAATGGTGAGACTCATTCAGTTATACGTACAGCATGACACCGTAGTGGTGGGAGTCACTCAGAATCTGCACGTTTTCAATCGCGAGAAGAAACAAACACGTTTTTTAGTTAACCCTTATTAAGACTCGTGTACACAAAGGCGATAATGATATTTATTTACAGGTATAATATTGAAGATGGAGGCTAAGAGGATGAGCGTTGTTTTTTCTAAGAGTAAAAAACCCTATTGTGACACATTCGAATCCAAATCCTCTTTCACTATCTTTTTCCCATTTTTTTAGGCTCTTATTAGTTTACGTATTTTAGGCCAAAGAGATTAATCTCTATATTGTGATACCAGTTTTACTTTCCTAGGGCTATTAACTACACACACACACACACAAACACACACACTTATATATATATATATATATATATATATATATATATATATATAAATATATCCAAAAAAGTACAGTAGCGTGCGTGTAACTATAGGGATAAAACCACAGTAATAGGACTAATTTTATATGCGAAACCAGGTTTCAACGGAAACATCCGTCATCGTCAGTCGCTGTTGGACAAGTGAAATAGAGAAGTTGCTTAACGTACAAACACACAAATCAGTGGGGCTAAGGTGGATGATGCGGGAATGAAGCGGCATTTTTGAGAAGCGGAAGTATGAATTTCTTTCCTATTCGTGTATCAGTATTAAATTAGCCGTCGGAAGTATTAAAGTTGGGAATTTCTTTTATAAAGGCCGATTCAATTAAGCGTCGATGTATATAATTGTAAGACTTATAAACTATTTTAGGATTATCAATATCAATTCGATGATCTTCATTGGACATATGTAGAAATATGTCTTCTGGGTTACAAAAAGGCGCCCCGATAAACACAAAAACGTTTATTATTTGCCTTTTCATATTTCTAACCCTCTGAAGAGGAGTTAGAGATGTTTTCTGATAAAATGTCACATGTTCCGCCAGGAATAACGAAAACATTGTTACTTATGGGTAAAATTTATAATACATCCAAATATTTAGGAACTTTGTATTTATACAAGTAACATTCTTAATATACATACCATCTAATCAAGTTCAATCATTTCCACACAATCTTCCCATATTCCTGGCTGGTGTAGTATACATGATATATTTTAAAACTGAAAGTCAAGAAGTCTTTTTAGAATTAGGCACCCATCTAACCCGTGAAAACCTACTATGTATGGTATTCATAGTTTTACTCTGTCTTATCCGGATATTACCACTCAAACATTCTGTATATACCCATTCGTGTCTGTTTGAGAAAAGATCAATGGTGTGTATGCTGGAATGTTTGTGTATACAAAATGCATATACATGCGTACATCGGCTTAATATTGTATGTACAATTGTGGAGGTGTGGCGGAAGTTTGTGTGCTTCCTAGACATTTGAGAATTTAAGCAGCCAAGGATGATTGCAGTAACGATGTGCGCCGATACATTCGTTTATTTGCTAGTGGTGATTTAAAAATAAACATGATAACAATGATTATTAAAGACATAAAATAAAGATACCACATAACAAAAATTCAGCGATAATATAAGAGAAACAAAAAACAAGAACAGATAAATAAAAAGGACTCAACGATAGGTTGGATGAGTATAATTTCCATAGAGGTTACAATATATAATATAGGCAAATGATCATTAATAAAAAGAGAAAATAAAGCATAGGGAGTAATATTTTTAAAAAAATCGAAATAGCAACAAATGGAGAATATCCCTCAAGTTACCGAGGAAGATCAACGTTGATTCACTAACAAGTATATAAACTATATTTACCCGAAATAAAACGGGAGGAGATGATGAGGTGAAGGTTCGTACCGGAAAGCGTCACGCCTCTTCGACAGTGATAGAGAAAAATTTAATAGTCTTACGATTTTCAAAGAGGAAGGGTTGCGCTCGAGTGGTTGTTCGAGGGAGTATCCTTGCAGGGCCCGGAGCAGAACGCGTCATTCGAGAGTGGTAGCTCTGAACAACTGATTTCTTGCCTGCGAGCCCTTAGGGTGCTGGGGAGTCGTTTTGAATGTTGCCCGTTGTAGAGGAATAATATGAGTTTAGTATATATATATATATATATATATATATATATATATTGCATGAAAGACTCGACGTATAGGTGAGAATGGATGGGGAGAAAGAAAAGTCCAGACACTACACAGAGCTCTTTATTGACGTTTCGCCTCTTGGCTTCCTCAGAAGCCAAGAGGAAGCCAAGAGGCGAAACGTCAATAAAGAGCTCTGTGTAGTGTCTGGACTTTTCTTTCTCCCCATCCATTCTCACATATATATATATATATATATATATATATATATATATATGTATCGAGGCTAAGGAAATAATAACAAAAAACATCTGGGCTTAGCTTTGCCCCTCCGATGTTCTCTGGTAACATGGGAGAACGGGCAAAAGGGTAAATGATACGAGACTGATTCCTGACCTCAGCTTAAAAGGCAGACCCTTTGAGGGTGCATTTATAAGCAATCCATTCAAAAGTGCCAACGGCCGATCTCGTATTACCCTCTCTCCGAGCTCCAAGACGCCAAGCACGGGAGACCAACCTGAGGTCTCACCCTGCGAGTCCCCCCCTCCACCTCCCCAACCGCGCGGGAGTAATTTGTGTATATAAAAGGTTGACTCGTGTAAACGAGGCTTTTTGTTCGTTCTAACGGAAGAGACAAGTAAGTCACAGGTTGAGAGATTTTTCGAGTTCGATAAGGAAACAGAAAAATCACCGGTAGAAAGTTTTCTGCAAGTTAGGGAGAACTTTGCAGTCCTTATACGAAACGAGATCGTACCAAAGAAGCTCGGCGCCGTTCGAGCCCCACAAGATATTGAGTATCAAGCTAGCCAGTTTGAGGACTCTATATCTCACTCTATCTGAGTTGGACAAACCTCAACTAGATAGAAAAATTAAAAATAAGACAACGATTTGATCTCGTCCGGAAGAAAAGTAGAAGTACTCAGCTTTCGCTAGAATTCGCCTCTACCCAAGTTCCCTCGTGACGTCAGCCGTCAACTCGTCAGGCCGGTCGATGAACGCCATCTAGGGAGAAAACAACCAACTCCGATCAAAATTTCCGGGGATAGTCTAACTGTTCGCGAGTATTTAATCTCCATTAGCTTATGCGAGTAAAGAATAATCTTGTTTTTTATGTCCCCGTGCATAATAATTAGTTTATTAGATGTCTGACCAAGGACAACCATATTAACTTAAAAATTGTTGCCCCCATAAAATTTTATCTCGAAGCGAGCTGCGAGAGTTCACCCAGTAATCCCATTTTCTTTTTTAAGTGGATTAGATCTGTATTTGTTTTATGTTATTTAGTGAGATGGTTTATGTTCATTCAAGTCTATTTTTTGATATAAAAGCACTGTTTTAATTATCCTCGAACGAGTTAAAGTGGCAATAACTGATAAAGTGAAGAAAGAAACTCCTTTTATTCATTCACTAGAATAAAAATAATAATTAGCACTCTTAGAAGTTATCACCGAGGCACGAACTTACGCCTCATGTCAAAGTTTATTTGGCTTATTAAAAATTAAAAAGACAAATATATATATATATATATATATATATATATATATATATATATATATATATATATATATATATAGATAGATAGATAGATAAGCTCGGCTAACCTACGACACCCGTCATCTCCTTGGCTGAGTCCAACGAATCCTCTCGATTACTGCTTGGATACTGCTTTGCTGGTTCTCGTGCTGGGAAATATATACGACTTGGCCAGAAGCGATTTTGTTTGCTTTCGGAAGCAGGTCCCACTCTGTCTCATAGGCGCGGCAGGCAAGGGCTTAGCGCCCTCTCGCTGATTTCGGTTCCGGGGTCCAGTTTGTATCGTCTCGCTCCGTTATCGGTTGAAGGTTCTTTCGTCTATGAGATACTCACTAGGCCTCTTTGTCTGCCTGACTCTCTCTCTCTCTCTCTCTCTGACAGGTAATCAACTACCAATATCTATTTAAAAGTACCAGACTACAGTAAAGCTAACTTAGAGGGCCTCAGATAAGCCCTGGGAAATATTCACGAGCAGCTGATAGAAATAGAAGATGTAAATCAACTTTGGAATAAATTTAAAGAACTATTTTTTATTGCCCAAGAAAACCATGTTGCTTTTTCAGACAAGGAATAGTAACGCGAATAGAAGCAAGCCACCGTGGTTTAATAATGACATCAAACGAGCAATTAGAGATAGAAAGCGTCTCCACACCTTATTAAAACACAATAGAAGCTATAAAGTCAAGTTAAGCAACAATATAACACTAGCAGAAGAAAGATTAAAACACTCATAAGATCAACGAAACGTCAATACGAAATCGAGATAGCGAAAGCAAGCACCACTAATCCCAAACACTTCTATACTTATATCAATAGAAATGGGCAAATGCGAAGCGGGATTGGCCCCTTGAAAAACCAGTTTGGTGAAATTATTTCAGATGATATGGGTATGGCTAATATCTTAAATGAGTTTTTTAGTTCAGTCTTCACCTTAGGATATACTAATAACGATAACAACGAGTCTATACAGGTCAGACACCCATCACTAAGGAGCCTGGAAGTAAATCAGCAACTAGTTATTGATAAATTAAAGAAAATAAACTCGTCCAAGACTCCTGGTCCTGATAAATTTTACCCGAGAATCTTAAAACATGTCCATAATGAGTTAGCAGAGTCACTTGCTCTCATTTTTAACAAATCTCTCGAGCATGGGGTCGTCCCTGATGATTGGAGGGAAGCTAACGTCACACCTATCTTTAAGAAGGGATGTAAAAACCATGCCAGTAATTACAGACCCATTAGCTTAACTTCAATAGTTGGAAAGTTGCTCGAAACGATCATTAGAGACAAGCTAGTAGAGTTCATCGAAAACAATAACCTTATACGAGATAGCCAGCATGGTTTTAGGTTTAAGAGTCGTGCTTAACAAACCTAATTGACTTTTACCATAACCTTTTCAACCTATATAACGATACTAAATGATTAGATATAATTTACCTAGATTTCAAAAAGGCATTTGACAAAATTCCCCATCAGAAACTCATGAACAAAGTGCGCACGCTAGGATGGATTAGTAGCTGGATGGATTAGTAGCTGGTTAAAAAACAGGAAGCAGAGAGTGATAATAAATGGCGTGGAATCGGACTGGGTATCTGTTACCAGCGGTGTTTCCCAGGGATCAGTCCTGGGGCCTATTTTATTTACTATATACATCAATGACATAGACGTTGGAATAAATAATATCATATCTAAATTTGCAGATGACACGAAAATAGGTAACTCAGTATTATGCGAAGAGGACAAGGCTAGCCTGCAAGCTGATATAAATAAAATTACCGAATGGTCTGAGAAATGGCAAATGCCATTTAATATCGACAAATGCCAAATCCTTCGGTGCGGAACAAAAAACAAAAATACATCTATACAATGCAAGGCGGCTTAATAAACACAAACCCGCAGGTTAAAGATTTAGGAGTAATAATTACAGAAAACTTAAAAACATCAAACCAATGCGCAGCTGCTGCAAACAAAGCTAACACAGCACTAGGATTTATAAAAAGAAACTTTACTTATAAAAGCGAGGAGATAATTATGCCACTATATAAAAGTATTGCCAGGCCCCATCTCGAATACGCTGTGCAGTTCTGGGCCCCTTACTTAATAAAAGTAAAAGACATAGATAAATTAGAAGCTGTACAACACAGAGCGACAAAACTTATCCCGTCAGTACGTAACAAACCTTACCACGAGAGGCTAAAAAAAACTCAATCTATTTTCCGTCAGAAAACGAAGACTAAGGGGGCAGCTTATAGAGTGCTTTAAAATTCCTCAAAGGATTTAACAACGTTAATGCCAATAACTTGTTCACACTGACAGGGGAGTGTCCCACCCGTGGACATTATTCAAAACTTCAGGGTAAAAGAGCCACTATGGATGTAATAAAAAACTTCTTCACTTCTCGATTATTAGTGAGTGGAATAATTTGCCAAACGAGGTAGTGGACAGCAGAACTATAGATTCATTTAAAATGAGATTAGACAAACATTTAACAAATATTGGAATTGTTTAGCATAAGCTACAAAATAAAAATAATATTACAAAAATATAACTCTTTCAGGTTTATGTAAGTGGTTTTCATATTCATTTCATTTAATTACTATTCAATGCAAATTTCCTTCAGGTACTGTCTTCTTACACCTGCAAGGTACTTTTCCCAAATTATTTCATGTACAGCTTTTTCCGGAGGAAGTGGAGGGTGGGGAGAGCCTAAAACTTTTCTATCTTTTACTTCTACTATTCTATGTGTAAGTGGCAGTAGATTTAAGGCCAGATCACCTTAGTCTGGGCTGTAAGGCACGTGTGATCTGTGTATCTATGTAACTCTATGTAACTCTCTCTCTCTCTCTCTCTCTCTCTCTCTTTAAAACTCTGAATCTGTACAGCACAAATTACTATAAAAAGGCTGCTAATTCTCGATATGGAAACGATTATTAGGGCTATGAGGACACTTCATCAGGGTAGGCTGACTTACAATTGGTGCTTGGCTCAGAATGGTTCGAGAATTATTGTTATGCTAAATAAGGTGTGCTTGGCCGAAAAAGTAGTGTCTTCCTTGAAAGTAGGCAAACGTCAATGGCTTAGCCAGGGACGCGCCGTTAGATTTCTCATATTATGGTACGGGAACTAATAATCACAACATTCCCAAAAGAAATGCTATGGAAAGGGGTGGGAACTAAGTAAATTTGATTTTTTTATTTTCTTTTTCATCTGGCCTCGTGGTTCTAATCCTGAACAGCAAATTTTCCCTTTTCTTTGGCTTTTTTTTCTTCCCTACTTTTGCTTTTAAATTATTTTCTTATGTGTTTTTACATGTATGTATATGTATTTGTAGTGTACGGTTTTGTCGAATATCGGCTTGAAGATGAGATTATATGCATTGGTTACACCCGTGAATGGAATCATGGTTAAAATATATGCTCTCTTTGGTAATCACTTTTCTTTAGACTGATTACTACTGGGGTTAGTAGAGCATATAATGATGTGATTATTGCATCCATGTACAGGCTTATTTTCTATTAATCTATTTATGCATTCTGCTGGACATGATCTTTCTTTCTCTCTCCCTCTCTCTCTCTCTCTCTCTCTCTCTCTCTATATATATATATATATATATATATATATATATATATATATATATATATATATATATATAAAATATATATAAATATATATATATATATATATATATATATATATATATATATATATATATATATGTAAAACGTACTTAAACCTAAAATACCGCATATATTTGTTTTTAAAGTGGCTCTTCTTCTTTCGCCATATGTTTCTATTTGCTTTGTCTACGGTTGTCGCACTTCTTCATTTCTTGCTCGTTCTTATTCTAAATGACTCACACCAGCTGGAATAAGTATTTAAGAAGGATCCTAACCTTTTGCTCTTAGATTTGGCAGGTGGCGTCACCATGTAAGTATGATCTCATGTAATTCTGTGTATACATTTATAGGATAACATTTTCCTCATGCTCATTTGAGAATATGCGAGGAATGAGGTATTGGTACTACCCACATTAAGATATACACGCACATAGAATAATGTAAATCAAACAGACACATTCATTTATATATACATTCACACACAAATGGGCGCATATTTATTTATATATATGTGAAAGGGAAATCAGCTATACCATGGACTCTTGTTCGCCTATTCAGGCGAACAGGATACCATCCTTAACCCCCCCCCCCAAAAAAAAGCTTGCTGTCATTAACATTCAAAAATGTCTTATTTTTAATATAATTATCCATATTTAGTCCACAACTGTGTTTTTAATTTTATATCTTCAAAATGTTTTTGAAAATCAAATTAAATAACGGCGAAAACCTTGTGGTATTCGTTCGCTAGCGTCAGATCTGTGGTCATTATTCTCTTATGTTCATGGATGGAGCACATCCCTGAAGCACAAATTTCTGTAATTTGAGTAAAATTAAATAAAAATACATAATGAATTCAAATGACATTAATAGCGGTAGAAGTAGATAAAGCGATAAACAGAATAAATACAGTATGACCTTCTACCTAATTCTGAGAAAGTTGTGAGCTGATTGAATCAAATTTAAAAATTTGTAACTTGGAAAGCTTTGATTTAGTGTTGGTTGTTTTTCAAATTCTATGTAATTGGTTGGTATAAAAATTATAGTCTTAGCTAGTGGGTTGTTTTAGAGCTAATTAATTCCTGGAAACTAGTTAAATAGGAAATTATCTTTATTTTAAATTAAGCAATGTATAGCGGTGTGGAACTAGAGTCTATATTTAACTGAAGCTGATTGTGTTTAATTAATACTGAGTGAAATAGGAGAAGGGCAGATATAGATTTTAATGAAAAGAGTATTTTAAATTAATTATAATATAAAGTGATTTTTAATAAATTGGAATGCGATAAAAATGCCGAATTTCCTCTTGCAGGCAGATCAATTCCTGTTCTGTAGCTGACCTTCCTGTGAGAATCGATGCGAACCTTGAGAAGGCGTTCCGTACATTCAATGTACGTTCCCAAAGAACATTCGGGACAAGTATATTTATATACTACTCCGGAACACATGATGTTAGGAATGAGGTCTTTAAAAGTGAACAGGGAGCCAATTTTTATGGGTTAACAAAGATGGCGTTAAATTTAAATGTGGATAAGATCTTTTCAAAATATCACAATAATTCTTTCCTAAATGAGATTTACAATTTCTTGCAAGGAACATAAAATTTTGTAAAGGGTTAAAAATATTATTTAAAAAATCCCTAATGCGACGTATGAAAATATGGGGGTTTTCCATTTACAAATACAATAGGTACCGGTTAGAGCATATATTAAAGACGCGGTGGGTAAGGTTTTACAAATATTTACTTTAAATGGAAAAGTACAAAAGCTATAAAAGTTTATACCAAGGTTAGTAAACTTTGGATTTCATAAGACAGAACACACAAAGTATACATGATTTATTTTCTATTTTAACATCCAAAAAAGATAAAGTGTTATTTGTTTCTGGTTCCATTGTAGACGAAATGTTATGGTGATACGAGTTTATAATTTTTTTTTAAAAGCCTAGATTGAGTAGAGTTATTGAATAATGGGAAAGTCTCATCGATGTATCTTTTATTTAATTAAGTTTAAATTCTATGGGACAATTCTTTTAAAAATTGGGTCTCCAGATGGCACATGAAAATATTGGTGAAAGTTGGTCCAAGTGGCAAACCCATAGCCATACCATCAACTTGTTCGTATATTTTTATTTAAAAGTGAAAAAGGAATCGTGAACGTCTAATGCTTGCTGGTTTTAAAACTCTTAAATTATTTGTCTTCTCACGAATATGTAATTTCCATTACCAGAAGTTGGGTAAAATTAACACCCAAAATGTCGTGGTTAGTAAGAAATTAAATCTATTTTTTTCCTCTAGGTCCTTTCGTTCATCCTACAAATTAAATTGAACCTCTACAGGAGCAGCCAAAACAAATATATATATATATAAATATATACAGGGTGTCCCAGACAAAAGTTAACCGTAATTTGAATTAGTATAACTACAAAATTTTGAGAGATTTTTGGGTCCTGCAAAAGGTGTTTTATTTATAAACTATATATCTGTCGATTCTGGAAATTTCATTAAATTCCCTTTTATTATATTGATACACTAATTGGTTTAGTGGAGGCTATCAAAAATATGTTTGCGCAAGGAAGTAAAATAATGAAACTAAGTCTAGGAATGCTAGGTTACCGTGCACTTTCAAGAGAAGCGAAGGGAGCCTAGGTAGCCTAGGTCACTGTGGGATTCTTCAAGCAAAGCCTAGGCCATTTTACAGTGGTTTTTCAACTACGCTGTAGTATGGTCTCGTCATTATTGCTAACTCAGCAAATCAAAGCGTTTCTGTGTAAAGGTTTACTTCCATATAATCTTTTTAGTCATGCAGTTAACTAAAGGTCAAAACGTATTTGTAGTCACAAACTTTATTAAGACTAGCAGTATTAAACGAGTACAAGATTCATTTGAACAACGTTTTCCAAGTAGGTCCCCACCAAGCCAGCTCACAATTTGGAAAAATGTTCGCAAATAACAACATGAAGGAACATGCTTAAATCTAAATAAAGGTCGTTCTGGTCGTATGGAAACCATGAGAACAAAAGAAAATATCGAAAATGTTGAGATGACACTTCTTCAAAATCCACATGTATCAGTCAGGAAGAATGGGTTACAATTATCAAAGTCATCATTTAACCGCATTATTAACCATGACTTAAAATAGCATCCCTATAAGATGCACGCAAGACACCAACTTCTTGAAAGTGATTTTCCTCGTCGTAGACAATTTGTCGAATGGCTTCTCCATAAACCTTCTCGTTTCTTGGAAAACATTATGATTGGGGACGAGGCAGCCTTTTTCATAAATGAAAAGGTAAATAGCCGTAACAGTCGGCAATATGCGCCGCTAAACCACCCCCAGCATTCAACTTTGACACACGTATTTGTCAGCAGAATGCGTTTCTGTTGATCGGAATATGCGTGAATGGCTATCTTGTCGGCCTATTGTTTTACGAGAATAACTTGAATGGTGCTGCTACTTGAGCATGATCAACGAAAAGATCTTCCCGGAACTCCGCCAGATTCACGACAATCAATTCAATAGACTTGGGTGGAATCAGGGCGACGGACTAGCTCATAGTTAGCTTGCTGTAAGAAAAAAACTAAGAGAAACGTTTGACAACCGCATTGTCGCGCAAAATCATGCAATTGAATGGCCCCCAAGATCCCCTGACTTAACACTGTGCGATTATTTCTTATGGGGATATCTAAAGAATAAAGTATATTCTACTCCACCACAAAGCATTAACCAGTTAAGAGATAGTATCACACGTGAAGTCAATAGACTTAAAGAAACCTCACAAGTTAATCAAAAAGGTTGTTCAATCAATGCGATCAAAGGCGCAACTGTGCTTGGAAAGAAATGGAGGACATGTGGAAAGAAAAAGTGCTTAGAAAATTATAAAATGAATTTGTATTACCCATATGAAGAGGTAGTTTGTTAAAAATAGATTTATATATATATTGTTGATTCAAAACTTCGAAGTTCCATTATTTTACTTCCTTGCGCAAACATAATTTTGATAGCCTCCACTAAACCATTTAGTGTATCAATATCGTAAAAGAGAGAAATAGGTGAATTTTCTAGAATTGACAGATAAATAGTTGTTAGATTTGATTTGGCTTTCAGGACTCAAAAACCTCTAAGAGGTTTTGAGTTATACTAATTCGAAATACGGATAACCTTTATTGAGGAACGATACGGTGGTGTCACGCTATATAGAGAGTCAAGCACACGGGTATTCAACAAAGGCCGGCAAGTCTCGGCTAAGGGCTTGTGCCCAATTTATATTTGAGTGCGTTAATCCAAGGTCGGTCAATAAAAGGGAAGAATCGACATTGCCGTTTCAGCTCAGGAGATATTGAAAGAAAAACCTCTTACAAAAATAGGCTTCAATATACAAGTAAATAATATAATTATTATTGGTCACGAAAACTAAGCAAACTAATATAATAATGAATAAGTGACCAGCGGTAAATATATAGGGCAACGAATAAATGTGAATAGCCCGAGAATTGTAACAATCACTTGAAAGACCGTTATAAAACGCGGGGAATTACGGGGGTTTTCGGGGAGTGAATTAAATAGAGAAAAAATCACGAGACTGGGACCTCGGTTTACCTCTGTGGTGGTGAATTCGATGAAGCCTCATGGAGACATCGTAGAGCGAAAGATGAACATAGATCAGGTTACAAGTTGTTCTCCAAATGGGAATCACGAAGGGGGGGGAGAGAGAGAGAGAGAGAGAGAGAGAGAGAGTCCGCTCTCGGGGCTGGTGTGGGCTCGGCGACTAGATTGAAATCTGCACGGAAGGACTTCTCGGACTTCCTTGCTCTTGTCTCACGATTGAAGTTATGTTACACGGGCCTTGTAGAGTGAAGGGAATGAGTGGAGAGTTTATCCCGGTTAGGCTTACGAATTGGTAACAACGAAGGAGAGTAATCCATCTCTGACCAGCGAGATTACGAAGTTAATATCCGCTCAAGGGATCACAGGCGTCGACACGGCGACCCAACGGGTAACTTGACGGACGGATGTCGGAATAAACTCTGACTGACAATGAATGGAGTCGCTCGCATTTATACGGTGGGTTTCTGTGAGGGACGAGGTTAGAGAGAGAGGCGTAAGACACCTGGCGTCCCATGGAAGACTTAGAATGTAGCCGTATAAACAGCCCCAAGTCACGAGAGTCTCACAGCGGCAGGGGAGGGGGAGTGATATTTCTCGTTTTCGACTTTCCACTGGAGGATGATAACCAAGCACAATCAATGAAATGATTAAATGTTCCGGGGGCCATAAGCTAAGGTGATGTGGCCAGACTATCTGGGAATGTCTGCACCTTTAACCTTTTTGGGGCTAACTTCCACAATATAATTTTGCAGATACGCCCACAAAGGAAAAGTGGAAAACGATTCCGAATATATATATATATATATATATATATATATATATATATGTATATATATATATATATATATATATATATATATATATATATATATATATATATCACCCCATTTACACAAACATACAACAAAAACTCTCGTACATGATCTTTTCCCAGGCTCAAATATTCCCCCGTCGAACATTGAATTTGTCTTCCTTCTAAATCACAGCAACCTCGGTTTAGACAAAATTGTCTTTTAACTATTTCGTTCTATTTGTTCATTAACCTCAATCCAACGAATGAAATCAAATAAACATTTCTTAAACTTTTTCCCGAAATATATATAAATCATTTTCTCATCATTTTTTTACTCCCATAAATTTTTTTGATTGAAAATTTCTGCTCTGCTCTATATCTCTCTCTCTCAACAGAAAGCAATCAACATTCACCTCATTCAGACACATTACCTCAGGAAGATCATGTCTCTTCTATTCGTCTTCACGGTGTGTTCTATCCATCCCGTAGGGACTTTTCCACCCAATGACTCTTCAAGCAGTCCTCGGTTGATATAATTCAGAAGTCTATCCATCCGCATTTACACTTACTTCTTGCTCCGAAAAAGAGATTTAAACTCACCGACTAAAGTTATTAAACCTGATAAACGTCAAGTTCAAAAGAGAGTCACTTTTCTCAATTTTTTTATTAATCCAAATACGAATCTATTTGGTGAACACGCTCATTTACAAACTTAAATCTCGAACTTGGATTCGTAAGTAGAGAAGAAATTTTGTTCTAATAAAGAACTGGTGCCCCCCACCACAATCAAGCAACCTCTCCTCTTGCTATCACCAACTTCTTCTCTTGCGATATATATGTATATATATATATATATATATATATATATATATATATATATATATATATATATATATATAGAGAGAGAGAGAGAGAGAGAGAGAGAGAGAGAGAGAGAGAGAGAGAGCGAGAGAGAGAGAGAGAGAGAGAGAGAGAGAGAGAGAGAGAGAGTTAGATATAGAGAGAGAAACACCCCAAAAGTTACCTATCAACAATCTTCAAGAGCGCTATTAATTACATAAAATTAAAAGAAGCAACTCACCTATCACCAATAATTATAGAATTTCAGAAATTTTCCACATAATTACTCAGGTAGGTCTGGAAATCCTTCATAAGCAGGAACAATTAAATAAATGTTAAGCAAATATGTATTTATTTTATATTTTTAAAATCAACAACCATATAATAAAATATAATAATAACCTAATGTTTATATATACATTATTAAAATATAAACACATCCCGAAAGAAAGCAAGCTGCTAATTTACAACTCAATTTTGAAACCAATACTGACATATAGCAACGAGAATTGGGCAATGACCACCAGAACAGAATAAATAATTACAGCCGCTGAGATGTGAGCTTTGAGAACAAACAATAAAGGGACTTACACTGAACACCGTAGATAAAAGCAAACTGAGATTGTATGGAGGCCTTGAGGAAAAAGACTAGCCGGCCGAACAAATAAAAGATGGATCGTGGATGTGGAGAGGGGACTGATACGAAGAAGAACAACACTGACGGAAGTGTAAGAGCAAAGAAGATACGAAGACCGACCAGAATGGAGATTATTTCGGAGAAGTACTACAACTGAAAGATAGGCACTATCTACCAGACTGATGATGATGGTGATATAGTTTTCTTATCGGAAATTTGCGTGAATTTTGAGGTTAATTTTTCGGCGATGGATAAACTAGTTTACTTGGGACTGTAACATTTGCCTATTAGAATTATTTTACTTAGTGTTTTAGGAGTATTTTTAAAGTTAATTTAATGTATTTTATTTACACAATTGCTATAAATTTTATCAATCACTTACACAGTCTATGTAGGAATCTTCTTGATATTTTATAGAAATGTCTAATTTGTCTGTCGTTTTGGGTCTACTATGTATTCATATTCCACTTGCGATCCTCGAGAAATCCACACATTCATCTAAAAAAAAAACTACTTTTATCCCATGTGATGTGTAAAGTGATAAAATGACGACAGTGAAGTCATTCTATCAGACGTGCTGCTTAAACTAACGGAAAGTACAATTGAATACCCTTATGCAAAATGTTGCCCCTTCTCACTCTGCCCAAGAAACAATAACATCAGAGCTCAATCCCAAGCTTTAACAAAACAAAGAACTGGCTATCGAGAAGTCTTGTTCCTGATCGCCGTCTTCTTGGTATCCTCAGCCTTAGAACAAAAAGTCTCCTGTGAGAGAAAATTATAAATGTGCTTCATCTTCGATAGCGAAATCGCGAAAGTCTCCCGCAACAGGCCATTGCAAAAGCCTGGAAATTGTCTTTCTCAAGAGGGAGGACAGAGGCTGTCTTTCCCACAAAGCAGAAATTAATCTTGATATTTGTTCAGAGTTCTTACCGAAAATATTTATGGAGATAAGAATTTTAAAATAGGTACTTTATTGATCATCCTGTATATACATATCATTAATTGGATATAATTTTACCATGTTACCTTGCCTAGGAGTGAAAATTATAGATTGCTACGCCTGGTATCTGGAGAAGAGGCATGGTCTCCTGCCCACTGTGCACCCAGCTGTTTTAACTAGATTGAGACTACCTGTGCTTTATCCTTTCTAAACATTCGATTTTACCCTTTAATCACTAAATTCTTTACAAGATTCTTCTCATTTATTTTTTTGGTCGTCGGTTAATATTGCATAGAGTCAACATTCGTAGGCCCAGAGGTGCATACTCAACCATGGTAGGCCACGAGGGGCAGATTCTACAATGGTCGTACTGGAGGGGCATATCCAACCATGGTAGGCCACGAGAGGCACAGAGGGGCATATTCAACCATCGCTAACTGGGAGGGGCATATTCAACCTAAATTGTCAGCAGGAAGGGGCATATTCATCCATTGTCGGCTGAGAGGGGCATATTCAGCTATGGTCGTCTTAGAGGGGTATATTCAACCATGGTCGACCGCGAGAATCATATTCAACCATGGTGGGATGGGAGGGGCATATTCAACTAGGTTCGGCACATATTCAACTATGGCCAATCTGGAGAAGAATGTTCAACCATGGTCGTCTAGGAGGGGCATAGTCAGTCAGGTTCGGAGGAGAGGGGCATATCAACCATGGTCGGACGGCTCGAGCATATTCAATAATGGTCTGCCCGGAATGTCATAGTCATCCATGGTATCTCAAGAGGGGCATATTCAAAAAGGGTCGGCCCGGAGGGGCATATTCAACCATGGTGGGCGGGGAGGGTCATATTCAAGCATGGACGGCGGGGAGCGGCATATTCAACAATAATCCTCCCAGAGTGGCAGATTCAACCATGTTAGGCACGCATGACAATATTCAACCATGGTTGGCGGGGATAGGTATATGCAAATATGGTCAGCCAAGAGGAGCATATTCAACCATAGCTACCAAGCTGGGCATATTCAACCATGGTCGGCTGAGAGGGGCATATTCACACATGGTTGGGGGTCAGAGGCTTATCCAACTATAGTGTGCCTAGAGGCGCATATTCACCATATTCAGCCGGGAGGTCAGTCGTGAGGGACAGATTCATCCATGTTTGACAGGGAGGGCCGGGAGGGACTTATTCATCTATGGGTGGCTAGGAGAGGCATATTCAACCTTGCTCGGCTGAGAGCGTCCTATTTATCCATACTCGGCCGAGAGGGGCATATTCAACAGTGGTTTACCGTGAGGGGCAGATTCATCCATGATCGTCCGAAAAACATCATCATTGATCGGCACTATTTGACGCCATATATTTTTCTCTTTGAGAGACAGCCGATGCTGAGGTCTAAATAACTCGCCTCTACATCGACCGTGAAGTTTAGTAGAATCCAACTCCAACCATCAGCTAACCACGCACGCTCTGGATTAACTTCGCGGTAATCGGAAGGATTTTTCCATTCGGCTATGTTTGATAGGGGAATTCTTTCGCACTCCTTGTGAAGAAGACCATAAAAAATCACTTATCTATTTTATATTTTGCCTTTGTGAGATTTCAATCTCTGCTCTACTTCATTCATTTAACGGAATTTTCTTCTAAGTGTCGTGGAAGACAAATGGATTTTATAAAAATCACTGAGACCTAATTCGATGGCTATAAATTCTTTTGAATTACGAGTAACAATGAGTAGTCCTATGGATAGGGGTCAAACTGTGCAAGTGAATTCTGGAGTTACTTTATTTTAACTTGTTATCGGTCACTTTTTTTAAGGCTCTTTTCTTAGCCTTCGTCTATTAGGGTAACTGAGAGGGGCGGTGGGGTCGTTTGTTCATTCATGTATGTAGTTAATGTATTAATAAGTTTTCCCTCTCGTGTGAGAAAAATGGCACGTTGCATTTGAATATGATATTTCGTATCACTTATTTATTGAAAGGTGTCTGAATAAGTTCAAGATAAAGCAACAAAGATCATTTAATTCAAGAATAGTCACTTAGAGCAACCTCATTTCAAGAATAGGCACCCTGTCTGAAATTAATTTAAGATAAAGCACCTGAAGTCGTTCAATTCAGGAATAGGCACCTTGCGCAAAAAAGGCGGCTAAGACCTGGTTACGACTCACAATGTGTCCGGTAAGGGAAAAGAAATGGATCTTGTAAAGATGAGGCATTCCAATGTTTTTCGACCCAAATATATCTAAGTTAACTAAACCTAACTTTACCTAGCCTATCCTAACCCAACCTAATTTGGATTCGGCTAGGTTAAGGTTATATTAGTGTCGAAAGAAAATTGGGATGCCTCATCTTTACAATAGTATAATGGCCAAAATCCTCCCAAGGTTAGTCCGAGAATTATTGAAAGTTTTGAAGGTCGTAAGGTCATAAATCAGAAAAAGTGAGAGCACGCCACTTAGGTCAGCAGACCTTGTTTCTGTGGCCTTGGCCCTCAATATCTCTAGGTGAACGTTATCAGGTGGGCATTAAGAAAACAATCTTCTCTCAGCGGTCAACCCATTTATCAGTCTATGAACACGAAGGCCTTTTATTTATTCGCCACTGAGCACATTACATAGGAAGATGACAATGGAGCAAATTAAATTTGAGTGGAATCGAGTTAATTTCCGCGTGATTTCGGTATATGGACCAGAGCCACATGTGCCTTTACAGGGTACACTGTACGCCCTATTGCACAGGAAATTGCGGGGATAAAATGCTTTGAGACATCTAAGAACCTCCAAAGCCCAATCTGCAATTTCATGCAGGATAACACACCTTGCTAAATAGCCAATTTGGCTAAGACGTACATGAACGACGAGTGCATAACTCATAAAAGTGAACTGCTCAGCGTCTGGACCTGAATTCGAATGAAAATGTTTGAAAGACAATCGGAGTGATTTATAATGCAAGGAACTCGTGAATTCTTCGAGATAAAAGGCCATGATTACTTGCGCAAAACCGTCAATAATTGATTCAGGTCTGTGGCAAGAGATATCAAAGGATCATCGAGAACAAAAGCTCAAATCTAAATATTCATAATTTTTAACTTAGACAAATATTTTAAAATTATATAAAATAGGCTAAAGGAAAAAACTGTTCATCGGGCATTTTTTTTTTTTTTTTTTTTCAGTATATAAGCGTCCCCTTTCCCCCTGGGATTAGGAGGTTAAAACGAGAGCAGGAATTTGTAGAGTAATGTTAATTTAATGACTATGACCGCCTATTGTTATTTTATAAGGTCACTTCATACGACTATATTTGGCTTAGTCAAGTTGGTGTTTTTTTTAATTTATTTGGCTATTTAATCGTTTTCCCGCTGGGTTTGGGATGTTAAAATAATTTCAGAGATTTGTAGACGAATGTTCGAAATTATTTGGCAATCGCTATGAGCGGCAATTAATTCACTATAGATTCTTTCCTTTTTTTGGCTTAGTCATGTTTGGGGTATTTGCATTTAGTTGGGTAATTAATCGTTTTACACCTGTGTATGGGTGAGGGAAATAAATCTAGTGATTTGAAAACTAATGTAGAAAATTATTTTACACCGCTATGAGCTGCTTTTTATTATTTTTTAAAGGTTATTGCTTAATTTTTGCGTAGTCACGTTTGTTTCCATTGTGATGGGCAGCCCTTTTTTCCTTTTATGACGCGTTTTTTTACTATTTCCCCGTTTTCCCCAGAAATCGGTTGGAGAAATCGGTAGCTAGAAGAATTTTATAGCTTGCCCTTTTCCAGACCGTTTTTTTTTCTTGCGGTTCAGTTTTCTTTGAAGGCTCTGATGTTACGACAGGATCTTAAAACCCGGAAGAAATACAATGACTTTGGCGAAACGTAGTAGGAATTTGGCAATTATATCATTCAAAAGGGAATGTAAAACAACATAAGTCTTTCAAATTCCATTAGAATCAGCCGAATAGTTACAATGTTATTGAAAAAACAATAAAAGCAAAACGGGGACCGACAGACCGACCACCGACCGACCGACATAGTAATATGTAGAATCACTCGCGACTAGACTCACACGCGAATAAAAAGTAAACTTATAGAGCAGATTATAAGAAATATATTTCAGTACTAGGAAAGTAGGAAAGTTAAAGTCCTACTTTAATTCGTTGGTTTATACATCAAACGAACAGGGATAGTTTAAATCAAATGGTGTAAACACTCGTCACATAACTCCTATTGGAAAAGAAGAGTCACCGGGAAAAATTAATCTGACAAAGGGATTAGGAAGACTTTTTATAACATTAAACTGTAAATAAGTTCGTGTTCACCCTCTTGAGTCCCCACTATCGAGACCCACGAGAGTTCAAATACTGCAACTCTCACTTCGATTGTGACAGATATGTCATCTCGGAGAGCACATACTGATCCAAAATGCCTACGTTTTATCCAGTAAGTAAGTAAATCCGCCGAGTGAGCGGCCTCAATGTCCTGACTCAGGTTAAATTGGGACAGGTGATTCCAATAGAAAGAGGATCGTGCAGGGGCTCACGCCTCATCTTCAGCGAACAAAACAAAAGTCATCTCTTTTGTCTGTCTTAGTAAAAGGAGAAGAAAGAGATGAACCAAAAATAAGAAGTTAGGTTAATAAAAGTGACATTGTATGTATAAATTAGGATACAATACCAAAAAATAAGTAAGACATAGAGAAATAAGGAATGGGGCATGTTGATTATCTACGTCACCATTCCCAATGAGGTAGGAGTGAATCCACTTTGCCTCTAAAATTTAGGAGCCACGCCAGAGTGAGTCGCGAAAAACCTTAGCTGAGGATGGAGCAACAAATTTAAGGTTTAAAAAAGTGCATTTAGATAGTAGTCCTACTTCCTCGTTTGCATGATTAGGCCTAGCTGTTTGTTGTCCATATAAAAAGAGCACCTGTTTTCTCGCTTACAAAACAAAATGAAAATATCTGATAGCCCTTTGAGGGTATAGGCCCCCCATGAATGAGTTAACCGCTATTTGAAAGCCTGACTGAAAGAGGCAGCCCTGACTACCTAGGTGTTATCCCTATTATAAAACAGTGAGATGCTGAAGAGAAATATATAGTATGCTAAATTCATCACCTTACTTCTGCACAACAGTTATAAAATGAATTCAAATATTTCCTCTAGTGTGTGACTATAACACTCCACATAATGATGTAAGCAGGGCTTAAAATTTGCGCTAAAATTGGTTCATTAAAATAATGAAATTAAAGCTCAAAATGTTTTTATGTCTTGTAACAAACCAATTCCAATTGTATTTGATACAAAATATTTTTAAAATAGTGTGGAGATGTTATGTTTATTAGTTCTTTTATAATATTCTTTTTTCTTTAGGCCATGTAACCAGAAAAATGTTTCTTTGATTTATGATTATAAAGTGGTTTAGAAAGGTTGTTATAGCTAAATTGCCAATGCTAGTAAAAGTCCAATAATAGTTTATTTCAAGATAAAATTTCTTAATCACTACAAAGAAGTAGTCCTTGAACTGGTAAAGAATGATGAGCAGACTAGAGACATTAAAGGGGATGAATAAGAACGAAATGAATTTTTTATCATAATCATCATCATCGATAATTAATGATGAGAGGTTGTGATAGGAAAACTATCCTACAATTTGACCAAGTACCTACTTTTACGTCATGGATGAGCAACTTAATTGGTTTCAGAGCTCCGCGGTTTAGAGACAGCTGAAATTACCATCTCTTAAAAAGCGTAGACTAAATGGAGATTTGATAGAAGTTCTGAAAATACTGAAAGGTTACGATAAGCTAGATTTTAGGTGCCTCTTTACCTTCAGTGAAGTGAACAATACCTGCGGAAATAATAGTTTTAAGCTCAAGGGTCTTAGGTTCAAGACAATTATAGCAAAATAGAGTCATAGACAAGTAGAATAGATTGCCAGCTGAAGTGGTGGGAAGTGAATCATTGAATATATTTAAAAATCGTTTAGACAAGTACTTTGAAAATTGTGGGGCAATATAGAAGAATAAACAATTGTTGCTTCGAGTGGGTCGTTTGGCCCTTGCACGCCTGTATCTCGTTAATTTCGGTAATCTCTTATGATTCCTAAAGGATCTGCAGCTATATACTTAAGTGTCAAAGTCATGAGATAGATACCTTGTATTGTGCATTCTCCCTGCCTGCCCTGCAAAGTGCATCAACTCACTTTGCACGATTAAAAAAGTGGCGAAAAACCTCAAACGTGATGTTGCCCAAAGTTTCGCGAAATATGAATCCTTAATGCCGGATCTCGGGAGCAAAGATACCTAGCACCCACGTCGCATAGGTGATCGATCTAGTTCTTATCGGGCAAATATAGTCACCACCTCATTCATTGCAACTCTTCGGAATGCTTCTCGAATCATTTGTAGGAAAGTTAGGCAAGATGACAGGCAAAATATCCTGCTGGAATATTCTAACCTTGTTGAATACATGAAGTCCATGAATTGGTGCATATGGTCAGCAAGCTGTGTGACGCATCGATTATCATTCATGACTTGTTTAGGTGAAAAAGCATACCCGAACCATAGTGTCAGCCAGAGCGAACTTAAACCACGACTGATCTGACCAGGCCAAATGGAGGAGGGACGTGGGTGGCCTTGTGCTCTCATAAGCGAACACCCAAGATCCGCCATCCGGCTGCCTAAGGTACGAGATAATTTCTCCATGTGGTATTTCTCCCTATACAGGTGACATGGTAGATCCAGGGATGTTGAATATCCGCACCGGTTAGGAAATGGAATAACCTATATGCTTTGAACCCACTATTATGAACTGCTCGCACTCCTTTAATTTATGTCTCCTTTCCATGAACAGCCTTGGAGGTGTTTACACTGAACCATGGGATATCAGATCAACAGTAAAAATAGTATAAGAATTTTCTTTATATCCCGGTGGCGCTGCCCACCATTACCTTTATTTATTGCTCATTATTAATTTTCTATCAGTGATCTTTTGACAGATGTCCGCTTACAAAGTTTTTCAGAGATTTATCATCTTTGATATTTCTCATCATATCATCAAAACAAATCTTCATTGAGTAAATTATTTTTATTGTAGAAAAATTTCTTTCCCTCGTAAAACGAAATGATAAAAAAAGACCAAAGAAAGGAGTGAAAATGTGTTATCCATTGTAAATATAGAAAAGGTGAGCAATTATATAAAGAGCTCATATATTTGGTGGTATACTAATGGAAGATAAATAGGTATTCTATGAGTTATTTTAATCTTTATTGTATACTTATGGCTTAAATAACAGAATTATGAGTTTCATACAGAGAATCATTAGGAAGGGCCATTGATTATTTAAAATAAGATACTTTGCATGTTAAATTCCCTGACAATGACTTTTCATTAATTATCCTTATACACTTAAAACTTTTTATAATTTTCCGGCTAGTAATGTAAATTTTCTAAGTCAAATATTCTTGCAAGTATAAGTTCTACTGCTACGAAAAGTGACTTGATATATTTAATAAATGCCGCTATGTATGCTTGCCCCAATAAGGAAAAGCAATTAATTTGTCTATTCTTCAATAATTATTTTATTTTTTATTTCCTTAGGTAAATGTTATTTACCTGACAAACCACTAGATATGAATATTAAATACAGTACACCAATCTTTTGATTATTTTTTCTAATCTTTATATCTGTTTTTTAATCAATTTAATATATAGGGGTTGGAATTACCTAAAATATACCTTTGTATGATCTACTTATATTATCTAATTGCCTTAAGAGCAAACTCAATTATTGCGTCCATAATAATCTCAAATTACCCTAAACTAATTCTTGAGGAACATGATGAATACAAATAAAATAGAAAGAAAAAGAAGTGCCATTGGCTCATTAATAGAGTAAACGAAAATAACAGAGATTGAAAACAGACACTAAGGTAGCAAAATTCTTCTCATTAATTTCACTGGTCTGCGATGTTTTCTCGGTCTAACACATAATACTTGATTTTAGGCTAATTTTCCCGTTAAATCCGAAAATCATGCTTATTATTTCTAATCAGCTTAGGTTTGTGAGATATAAGCATATGCCAGAAATTCCTATATTCCGATCTATTTGTAGGCGAATCTAGACACAATAGTAAATTTTGAACTGATTCATAGAGACAAGGCCTAGTTCATAATGTTCTAATTGATACCAAGAGGAGTACAACATACAAAATAAATCTACGGATGGATGAATGGTCTTTTCAGGGACTTCCAATTGTGACTAGCAGACACCAAATCCATTTGTAGACACCAGCAGTAGCGAACCAGAAAGTTTACACTCCAACGCCCTTGGTAGCCTTCCTCCATCACACGGATCTCTTGGTGAAAACTCTCATCCTGTTCTTCACTGAAGTCTCCACAATTCTCGTGAAAATAGCCCAGTCGGGACCGAATAAGGTGCATTTTCACTGACATGCGCGCACCAAGTTTGCGGAAATTTTTCATAAACTCGTCAACCGCTATCTCATACTGTGGACTCCTGTGGTTGCAGGGAAGTTTGCAATGACTGACCTAAGTGACAAAGAGGCAGTGAGTTCAGCAGGAATCAGTGCTTAATAAAAACTGGTATCCTTGATGAACTTTCTTATTTGAGGACCATCAAATATACCTGCCTTTAGTTTTTCCATGGTGACTCGTGGAAACTTCTAACGGAAGAAAGCAAATTAGCTACCGTCCCTGTTCATTGCCTTGAAAAAGTTCTTCATCAAACCGAGTTTGATGTGCAGGGGTGGAATCAATATCTTTCTTGGTTCAAAACAGAGTGCGACAGAACGTTGTCTTGACGCCCAGTCTTGTCTGACATAATGCTGGTCGTCAGCCAGACTGTACCACAAGCACATAAAGCATGGATACTTTGTGTACTGACCTTAAAGGACTAGGATGAGTACAAATTTAAGATCTCTTTACATCAGTCATTTGTGTTTCTTGCAATTTAGAACAAACAACAGACGGTCCATACTGTTGCAGCTTTCTTTCACTGCAGCTGAGTCTCCAACAGTGATCAATAAAATCTTATTGCCGTTATTAAGAAGAACTGCCTTGAGACTTCTGTACGATGAGTCAATGAAAAGTTTCCATTCCATAGCATCATACTCCCTCTTTGAATGGACCGTAAGGTCTCCTAGGGTACTTACTTTCCTTGTTACTCCAGGCCCATCAAGTTAAGCAGGTCAACAATTTTGTTACAATAAACCAGAAAAAGAGGCCTCAGTAAAGGTGACAAATTTTCTAATTTCTTTTTCGCGTTCCTGTTACCAATAGAATGTTGTCACTGGTGCCAGTAAACATTTCTTTTGAAGACCTAAACCCAAGAACTGAGCAGATTCTTTGGAATGTTTGACGTCTCGTGTCAGCTCGTTTAGTTCGGCTTAAGAAAATGGACCAGTTGTTCGCTCTCTTCTGACTTGTATGCATCAAACTCGGCTGTCTTGGTAGTGACACTGACCTTGGAATCAGAGCTAGAACCCCTGTTAAAATCAGGAACAGGAAGATCGGGGTTACACGGGACTGGTTTTATAGTAGAAGAAACATTGGGGTATTTAACCTGGTGCTGGTTCTTGCGATTGATGGCTTTCAATTTTTTCATGCAGAAGTAGCTGTGTGTGACGTGATCTTTTGCCTTCCCTCCACACCATTGGGACACCAAATCTCATACTCCTTGCTTTCTTATTATTCCAATCCCATAAATTTTCCACACATGTTTTAAAGCAAATACAAGAATCAAATGGCTTATCCTGGTCCCCCAATTTCACTCCAAAGTAAGCATGATATGCCTTTTTCACAAAATCTGTGATTTTTGCTTGACGGTCTGAAAGAGCAGCTTGTCCGCAGTTGTAATAAAACTTATTCGGATGATTCTTACACCTACGATCCATTAGAATGAAAATTCTGAACTGAAAAGATTAATAAAATAGGTTATGTATGGTTACTCATCACTAGATGTGACAAAACAGAAGAAATAAACGGTTGGATGATAGCGTTATTTTGGAATATACGTTCTAATATAAATCGAACATCTTTTAGAAACCAGACCTGACCAAAGGAAACTAATTGTATTCTTAAATTCAGCATTTAATATGATTCTAAATCAGTCGGAAAACCTATGAATAAATGTTTTGGAAACGCAGACCAGTGTTATATGTATACATATTCCATGATTAGCGAACAGATAGGTACACAGAGATCTAGAACTGCCATCAAAGTAGTAGGTTTAGGAGAACCTATTGGAGTAATTACGTTCAAAAAATAACTGCAAACTTATGACAGAAATTAAAGTAATAATGATGACCCTTGCCAGTTGACCTCGCACATTTTATAGCTCAATCCGATTTAAGACAGGGGTGTGCTAATTTAGACTGTCATCAAGTCGTAAGGGGTCGTAAGGGGTCAAAAATTGCTATTTTAAATGGCACCAAATTTAACTATTTTCTGACATTCTTTTCATTTATAGCACAAAAAAGAAGAAATAACAAGTAAAAAACAAATAAGGAATGTCCTATATTAATTAGCAGTCTTGAAAGGTAACATAGAATTGAGCCAGCAACAATATTCGTGCTGGCAATATCTTTTATCTTTCAGGAATTAGTACAAATAACGAAGGTGCACATAAGGATAAAATATATTCTCTTTTAGACGTCGTTACCAGAAGTAATTTGACTAAGTGCTCACAAAGAAGCATGTTAGTCAAGATAATGTCAAACAAACAAAGAATTTTCCGTTAAATTGCGTCTTTTTGGCTGAGTGAAAGACCCATGTACACCCAACACGGAAAAATGGAAAACGATTCTGAGCGATTTTACCTGTATTTACAAAGATCTCTTCTAGAAACGAACAGAGAAACAAAATATAGCAATGTTCATTTAGAAGAACTGTAGAAAGCTCTCTAAGGCTGGGGGTGAATTCGCTCCTTGCTAGTTTCTGTACGAAGGTTTCCATAATTTTATCGACTCATTAGTAATCACAAATTAATGCATAACGGAAAATTGTACCCCCAAAATTTGGCAAACCCAGGGGTATTTCGAAACCCGTTTATTATTAATCTATTATTTTTTATTTTATACGAGTTTATCACCTTGATGTTCTTTGTAATTGACCTAATATCTTAAAAGCCAATGTAATCCTAACTAAAGTTAAAAACTTGGTCCCCAATTTAATTCACCCTAGAATATGAAAAAGACTGAACCCTTCCCTTCTTGGATATCTTAAATACTAGAAGACCACATGTTTTCAAATACTAGACATAAGGGAAAACCCTTCAGTCCACCTGATATATATTTATATATTTAAATAATCGAAAGAATTTAAATGGCAGTGTTTTAAGCTCACTGTTTTCACGTGCCTTAAAAATAGTTTCTCTTGAATGCATATACCTGTATAAGGAATTTAATCTCTTTTATATCAGTTTTCAAATTTTTGCTCTTTCTTATACTTGTAAGAAAAAATGTGGAAGTTGCTAAAAAAATAGTTTTATAATATACTGGATTTTTCAAAAGTTCTGTTACACTAAGTTTATTTATCTTACGCGAAGTTTTCTTCTGTGATAGAAAAAGTTTCATCAAACATATTTTTCTAGCA
The DNA here is from genome assembly GCA_963969495.1 of Ceratothoa steindachneri. Taxonomy (NCBI): domain Eukaryota; kingdom Metazoa; phylum Arthropoda; class Malacostraca; order Isopoda; family Cymothoidae; genus Ceratothoa; species Ceratothoa steindachneri. The sequence continues at coordinate 74,261,703 of OZ018332.1, forward strand.
CCTGTCATTAAAGCGACCTTTGCATTATATGTTGGTGGTCCGAGATGAAAGTCAAAACAATCGAGTTTTCTGTTCTTTTGCCCACGGCCATAACAAGTCTGACATCACCAAGCGGTTCAACGTCAGCCTCAAATATCGACCTTGTTTAGGCCCACCTCAAGTTTTAAACCATTTGTCTGTAAAAAAGGTCTTCGAAACTTTTCCAGGAGGAGGAAGGCAATAGCTTGAGGTGCGTGGAAAGGTCTCTGATCATGGACCTTATGCGATAACAATGTGAGGAGTGCTTTCGTCGCCTTCTCATTGATTTGATGAGTTATAGCAAACGATTTCTGATTTTTTTTAAGATGAAAAGTGCTTCACGGTTATGTTGTCATCAACAAGCAGAACGAATGCGTATTAAGCTTCGTCTAAGACGTCTACTAGGCCTACTACGTGTCTTCGATCAAGCAACTGACATCCCTGGTTATGCTCAGCGTCGTGGTTTTGAGAGGATACCGCCAATGTGGTTGGTGGCTAGGTATAGGCTCATCACAGCCAATTAGAAGGACATTTTGCCACGAGAATCCTGTCCTGGAGAATTTGCCACTTGGATAGCTGACAGACCACTCTCGTTAAGCTTTGGTAAAGTAGATACAGGAGACAAGACCAAGAGAAAATTACCGTGTATCATCGACGGTGGAATTTATTTTCCCTCATAAAACTGAAAGCTCGGAGAACTATTTTCCATTACTTCTTCACCAAAGAGCTGCTTCACTAAGAAGTAAGAAAAAGATATGATTAACAACGGAAGAACCATTTTTCGCCTTTCATCTTAACTTTCATAATTTTCATTTTCATCTATTGACTCACACACCGTTTCGCCTCCCACCCCTCAAATCCTCCCTTTGGGGAGGTACTGGAAAAGAGATAACTTAATACTTTTAGGCCAGTTAATATATAATAATATGACTGCCTAATTCCCCCCCACCCGCCCCTGGCCAAGTGCCCTCGCTGATGAAATCTATCACCGCGACCTCGTCCCAACTATGCAAGGCAGTAGCTTTTGCATAATTGAGGGTACAGGTCAAGGGAGGTTTGAGAACTAGCCCACTTACAGAAACCAGTACCAGAAGAGCCCCCGGACAAAGGGCTAGGCTGCAACTTCTGCAGCGGAGTATAACTACTGCGCCTGTGGGGGGCCCCAAGACCACTGAGGGACATGTAACCGTCTTAGTTTATGGTAGGATGCAGCCGCGGTTTTTAATTCCCTTGAGGAGGCGGCACCCTCTGCTAACGATGGTTGATTCCGCGCTAGCCAACAAAAAGTCCGTCACTATTCACCCCTTGAGAGGAGCCCACCCGGGTCCACTCATTCATCATCATCATCATCATCATCCTCACTCTTGACAGCCTAATCAGCGGGGCTTAGCCTACGGGTCGAGAGGACCCACACATATTACAAAATGAAGACTATGGAGTATAGAAGGCTCCCTTTGAGAACGGACCCTGGGAGACCCAAACCAGAGAGAGGGGTACTCATCAGAGCTCTATACACATAGTTAAAGATCGCGGTCACCAAGCTTATAGATGTCTCAAATGGCTACGTAGTCCTGTGCCACAAAAAGGAAAACGTGGAAAAGCTAGTAACGCCAGAAGGAACGAACATACTAGGAAAAATTGGCTTACAACCATAATTACCCCCATAGCTCCAGGCTAACCGCTCCTTCATATGCAGAAACGTCGACCTTTATGTGAGCTCACATACTAAGGACGAGCTAAAGGAAGAGATCGAGAAAGAAAACCAACATCTAAAAATAGCGGAAATAATAAAATTTGGGCGCCACACCCACGTTTTTAAGGTGATTTGCACAGCGACTAAAATGGCCGATAGGGTGCTGCAAAACGGTCTCTTGGCCTTTGGAATGAGAATTCCACCAGAGAACATCCACACAGAGAAATTCACAAACGTGAATGCATGCTTCAAATGACATGCACTGGAAGAATACGTCACCAGAGAATGCCCTAAAAAGATAAGAAAGTTTGCTCAGACTGCAGAAGCGAAGGTTACAACTTCCGAGAATGCAGGGAAACAACAAAAAAGTGCATAAACTGCCAAGGTCCACACAGAACAATGGCCGTTAACTGCCCGAAACGATGATAAATAATATCAGAAAAGGAAAGAGAACAGACCCAGGCAAAAGAAAAAATAAACAACCAAACATACGCACAAGGGGCCAAGGAAACAGTAAAATTAATAAAACAAGCAGAGGAACTATACACTAAACATAAATGTGAATGATGAAGGAAGCAGGCTAGATATTTTGGCTTGTATTATCTTCGCGCACGTTCATAATATTACCCAACCGGCAACCTTGGTGGACACACTCAACCTTCTCCTCAAAAAGAATGGAGTAAGGAAAACGCAATTTCCGCCCAACCCTCCATCAGCTATCATATACGGAGTCACGGCTGGAAAGACTCTTCAGGTGAAAGATATGCTCGAAGTGGGAGCAGCAATGGAATTAAAAAAGGCGACTGAAGAGACAGAAGAGACCGCAGAAGACGAAGACGAAACAGAACAATCTGAGAAAGAATCTAAAAACAAAAAGAAGAAAAAGAAACAGAAAAAACAAAACAAAGACAAGACACGGAAGAAACAACCGACTTGGAATCCTCAAAAGAGACCGAAATGAAGAAAGCTGCAGGTACGAAACTAAAGATTTCAAATTCAGAATCTTTGTGCATGAGGCCTACCCCTTACCAAAGGGCCAGACCCGCTGACATCAGAAAAGGGCTGGAAAAAGGCACCTGCAAATGGACTTATATAAACGACCATGACGAAAACGCAATTGATTATCTTATATGGGAAGACCTCATCTGGTTCTTCCCCAATAATAGAACACCACTTAAAAAGGAAACATTTGACAAACTCACAAACGGAAAATACCAAAATTAAAAGGTGAAGACAAAAAAGCAAAACTAAAATAATGGCCAATAAAACAGAAAACTAAAAATCTTACACCTAAACACGGATGGATGGAAGACCAAGGCGATACGATATGGAAAAATATTCAGGCAAATAGACGCGGACATCATCTGTATCTCAGAAAATGGGGTAACAGACGATGTGCCCATGAAAATCACAAACTATAATATATTTAAAAAGAATCCAACAGGAGGAAGGTACGATGGCACAGCTATTGCAATAAGAAAGAACCTCCACTACACTCAGGGACCAGAAGTCGACGAGGCCTACGTGGCCGTCACACCAGAGATGGAATATTCTCCTCTCACAGTTGCTGCGGCCTACCAACCACCCCCGCCGCCCCTATATCCCGATCCATTCAATAATAGAAATAAACTATATTATTAGGAGACCTGAACGCCCGTTTATGGGAATCAGGCTATCTAAGGTCAAACAATGCAGGACAAAATATAGAATTACTGATGGACAGGGAAATAATCCAAAAGGTAGGCCCAGACTTCCCGACGTTCATTCAGGAGAGACCCTCCACCAGGCCGGATATAGTTTTATCATCCCGAAACTTTCCGTATATCATCTACATGGAGCCAATCCCAATCTCATGCAGCGACCACATAGGTATCCTGGTGACGATCAACCAGAACCACATAATGATTCCCATAACACCAAGAAAATCATATTAGAGGGCAGACTGACAAAAATACACTTAAATATTAGAGAGATATCAACAACCAGATCTTAGTTGCAAAATATTAGAAGAACTAAATAACATAATGGACAACCTGGTTGAGACAATGATAGGGCCGACAAACAGGCCGTACCACTGGAAAAATATAAGACATTACCACATCCCAAATGGACAACAGAAATGAGAAGACAAGCACTAAACATCATAAACAAAGTACCAAGAAATAAGAGACTACGGAACTACTCAGTAGAGATCAAAAGAACTCAATCAAATGAAGAAAAAAATTATTTTCTTAATAGAAGAGCAACAAGGATACATATGGCAAGAACTAATAGATAAAACAGCTACAACCAAAGACCCCAAAGTAGCATGGAGGCTAATAAAAGCAATAAAAGGCAGACCACCAAGAGAGCTGATCAAAATAACGAATACATAAGGACCAACGTAGAAATAGAAGGTAAATTCAGAGCTCATTGGAACAAAATCTATACAATTGAAGATCAAGATAACATAAAATTTGACAGATCAACAGAAAGAAGAGTCAATGAGTTTATAGTAGCCAACATCCACAGACTAACTCCGGCATTAAAAGTAGAAAACAACAGAAGTGAACAAATAGGCCTGTGATCCACAATTACGACCAAAGAAATCTAAAGTACCATCAAATCCTTCAAACAAAAATGCCAGGAACAACAGGTCTAACGAAATACAATTATGAGAAGGCCCCATAAAATATTCTGAATAGCATAAAAAAGCTATTTAATGCCTACCTAAACATAGGCGCCTTCCCTGAGAAGTTCAAATTAGCAAAGATGGTATTCCTACAGAAACCAGGCAAACCAGAAAACCTGGTCTTGAGTTACAGGCCTATCTCCTTGCTGAACTTGTAGGCGAAAGTCTTTAAAAAAATTACGAATGAAAGATTGGACACCTTCCTCAAAGAAAACCTAAAACACAACAAACAGCAGTTCGGGTTTAGGAACGGGAGAGACTCCACAATGATTCTAGCCATAATCACAGATAAAATAGCTCAATCCACGGCCAAAAAAGGATACATCGATGTAGTTCTTCGCGACGTAGAAAAGGCCTTCGACAAGGTATGGGTCAGAGGACTAAAATATAAACTCCTACAGCTCAACCTCGGCGTTAAAATGGAAAGAATCATAGCCGACTATGTATCGAATAGAAAAGCAGAAATAAGCATTTAAGGACAAGAAGGCCCCAATTTCGACCTACAAACAGGAGTCTCTTAAGAGGTGACTAAGCCCTACCTTGTATTCCATCTTTACCGCCGACCTACCTGCCCCAATCTCAGCTAACAGTATAAATATACAATATGCAGATGATATAAGCCAAATAATTCCGACAAACTATACAAACCCCAGATGGCAGTCTCGTATAACAGCACGAGAAATAAAAAACATGAACGATTTTGAAAAGCGTTGTAAAATATGAACAAATATCAACAAGCTCTCAATAATCCCTATACGAAGAATAAAAGAGACAAATAATGATAGAAGGTACAGAGTATCAATATTCAAATGAGGGAAAAGTACTGGGCCTACAGTTCGGAAGTCGTGGATACAGAAACCACATGAAATTCAGGATCGGCCGAGAGAAATCAGGCTTAAGATTGCTCTACACTCTAAAGCGAAAGAGAGAAGAGAAGGCTGTATAAAGCATTGTTCGAGTCAGTCCTGGTGTATCCACCAATTCCTTTGCACGTCATACCGAAGTCTAATAAGAAAAAAATACAGAGAATCCAAAACAAAGCGGCATACCTTATCACTAACACTAGAAGAAGAAAGAGGATGAAAATACGAGACATATTAGAAACGGCAGAAATTCAACCCATAGATAAGACGCTAGAAGAAAGAGCAAATAAAATATGGACAAAGATAAATGAAAAGCTAGTAAAAATGAACAACGAACTTAGAATACCGGAAGTAAACCAAAACCAAATAAAGAAAGCATTCCCGAGCAGTAGGCTCCACCTACAGCAAGAAGAACAACCAATATAAACTTGAGTAAAAGAAAACTTAACCCAAGCAAAACAAGAAAAACAAAGGCATGAATTCCAGAAATAATGTAAGAGAAAATAAAAGAAATACAAAGCCTAATTAGAAGAAACGCTACCCACAAGGGCACCCAAACGAAAAATCTTGGACTCACAAACAGAATATAAAAGAAGAAAAATAGTACAAACTAAAATAAACTAATTAAAAGAAGCATTGAGAAATTTATAAATATAGAAGAATACAGCTAAATAAAGAAGAATAGCCAATATCCTGGCAATTAATACTACTACTACCCACTCACTCCCACTCACCCCCTTCCACCCATACCCACACAAAAAAAAAAAACCCCACCTCTCATGCTATCTACTCTATTTCCCTGCTTCTCTCACCTCCTGCCCTGGCAGAGAAAGATCACGGAGGAACCGCAGTACGTCTTTCAGCCGAACGGTGCCTCGGCCCACACAGCCAAGACCAAGCAAGACTGTTTGGGTTCGAACATGCAGTTCTGGTTGAAGGAATTTTGACCACTGCACTCGCACGACGTCAATTGCCACGACTTCAACTTGTGGGCACATGTAAAGGCAAGGACTGCAATGCAAGGTACGGTATAGCAACAACGACTAGCTGAAGTACTCACTCCGCCAACCGAATGTGGATCAGCAAGGAGCAGGACTTCGTCACTTTATGGTCACGGCCTTCAGCTCTAGCCTGGGGCAAGTGCTTGCCGCTGAAGGCGGGCACATTAATTACTCTTACAATTTCAACATATATTTATATGTTAAAACAATGAAAACGTGTCTAACGGAATAAAAACTATTATTGTGTCCTTTGTTGTGAGCGTCGCAACAAGGGTATTAGTTTTTTTGCAATACCCATAATCAATAATACTATTAAGTTTGAAGCTAAAATACGATGTGATGACTTTACACATAAGACCGTTTGCAATAGAATTTCTATTCTCCCTTGGGTTCTATAAAATAAATATTATTTATTTTATTAATTACTTCTGTACACGACTAAGCTTTGTCTTATTTCCTTTTTCCTTATTGAGTGTTTGATATAACCATGCGTATTCTCATTTTTATTTTATAGTAATTTATGGCAAAGAATATCGTTCTTAGACCATATATCTCACTTCAAAATAATTATACTTAGCCGAAATAACTATGACATTTCGGAGCGGAAACTTCATGGTCGCGAATTTTACCCGTTCAGCTGATTAACTAAAGCGCTTAAATCTCTTGATTACCTTATTCCATCAACATTAGGAAGAAAAATGCAGTGTCCTCCACAGCGTTCTCAGTTCCCTGTCAAGTAAAAGGATTGCAGTGATCGTATCAACATATATGTGGCATAAGGCCACTTTGAAAGACTTTGGCTGAGAATTTGGTGAAGTCGGAAAGTTAAAATGGGTGATTTTACGTAACTAATGATCATTACTTAAGGTAATATCAGCTCTAATTTAGCAACACGAAGGATGAATGCCAGTAACCAAAATCACCTAAATATCATCGTCTTTCAATTAATGGAAAAAGGACGTCCATTAATTGACACTATCCTGAAGTAAATATTCTCATTGATATTTTATTGAGGTTTATTTGCAGAGATATTTAAAGATAAAAATTATGATTTACACTTAATCTATTACTATGAAGTTATCTGCTCAATTGCACAATTTATTTTGGGCATCTTATATTTTTAGGGAATTGAAAATATAATTTTTCTACCTTTAATTTTTTTGCTATTGTTCATTATCTTTTTTCTCTTAAAAATTTCTCATTTGTGTATTATTAAATTGTAATACATTTCTAGGAGGCTCCTCGTGAATATTTTACTTAAATTAATGAGACCATTCGCTTTTACATAAAAAACACCCAGATAAAGTTTTCAGTTTAGGTATCTTTAGATCAAATGTAAAATACAGACCACTACATTCACCAATTAGTGACTGCAGATCCCTAAACATATATTAATGGAGATTTAAGAACATAAATATTTATATATTATAGATAAATTTGATTAAAAAAGAATCTCAAGTAAATAAATTTAAATATGCCCCATTGTTTAGTAATTTTATTTAAAATAAACTAATTCTACGATTAGAAAATAAACGCTATTATATAAATTATCATGTATGTATCTTTTGTAGTATCTTTTAAAAAGGTTTTTGAGAAATATAATTTAAAAAAATGAAAAGAATTGTTGGAAAGATTCAAAGGATGTCTTCTTGAAGAGTCTTTTTTTGACGAGCCTGATATTCTATATTGGAGAGCAAAGAGAAGGGAAGAAATTTGTACTATATTAGAGTGGGGAAGGGCGCAATGTGAAAGCTTAATCGGGGAGGATTAAAAGCCGGCATGAGAACTGGCCGAGCTTTTGCATTTTTTATATATTTTACATTTTTATTGTTTCCTTCATACGCTAATGCAGTTTTGAAAAAGAGAATTTCTTTATTCTTGTATTTTGTTTTATCCTATGGTGTGTAGAACGTCTCATAAAAGATTTCTTTTTTGATGGCCCTGTTTATTAATAGTTGGTATGTCTTTTCTTTGTACTTAGCCCAATAAACCCCTTTAAATTAAAAATATTTTATTCTCTGAAGAATATCCTTGTTTTTTAACGAAAATATTTGATTTAAACTTTTGTACTTCACAATCTCACCCATCTGTACTATTCAGCTGTTTCTCTTCGTCATTATCTGTTTTGTTGATCACGTGGTCAGTTTGTTTCTTTTCCTTTATTAGTTAATATTTTAGTAATTAGTGAAACGATTTGCTATTGATGAAAATTTAAAAAGTAAATGAATTCACTTTTGAGAATAATGAATCTGTATCCTACCATTTTAGGTAAAATCATAAAATCAAGTGCAAATAATAGAAAAAATGATTCTGTGTAGAATCGTCACCAAGATCACCTAATCTAAAATTTGCTCGAATAACAAGCCTAGGGTTTGAAGGCTATATTATCTGTACTGATTATTATATAATGACTAATTATTTTAAGAAAACAATAAATCTATATATTTTAATGATGGGAATGTTTGTAAGAAACCTAATAATTTTCACAATCACATTAGAGTATCTTTCTTTATAACCTTTTTCTTATTATTGCTTTTAATATTGAAATGACGTATACCTGTAATCTACGTCATAACAACACTTCTCTTCCTTTTAAGAGTAATTAAAATCACAATTACTTTACTTCAACCATCTTGATATAGTAATATATTTGCATACTACTTTGATGCAGGCATCCTACACCATTTAATATGTTATAATGACTGATACAATGTTTATTATAAATTTCTTCTCCAGTTAAAGAATGAGTTTTTCTTTGAATTTGTTTTTCCTACAAATAATACTTGAAAGTAATAAAAATGTAGCGTTGAATATATAGAGTTCATTATCTCTCTTGTGGATGGGTCGCCAAACTGCACTCGCACGTGAACAGACAATTTATGAAATAATTTCTTCTTTATTTAATTTACGACATTATGTCATATACTCATGTGTTTAATTTGTCAAGAGTCTATCATTCCTATCATGCCGTCATTTCAGCGCAAAATGTGCGTGACTTACTTTAATTTACCTTATTATTTAGACAAAATTCAATATTTGTCTAAGGTCACCAAACTATCAGTAAGAGAGACAGAAGGGCTTTGTAAATGAAAAGGATTTCGTCTTTTTATAAGACAACACACGGATCACACTAAAAAGAGAAAGAAGAAAGAGAGAAATAGAAAAGGTAATAAGGTAATATAAACTCATTTACCAGTTAAATAAAGTTAAATAAATAGATGCGGTTTGAACCTAGACCATTGAGCGTTCTTCGCTTTTAAGGCCACCACACTAGCGTTAGGCTATCATTTACATCCAATATATAAAAAAAAATAGCTTGTGTATCTCCTTTCCTTATTTTCTATGGCAAAATGAGCATCTAGAATAATTGTTTCTTATGTGTTAAGCTGAAGAGCCGCAGTAAAACTTTAAGAATAGCGATGCTCCATTACATAATATTACCGATGATGAGGAAAGGTTAGGGACTTATATAAAGAGAGAAAAGTATCAAGTAGGTAGTTGCAATAAAAAATATAACATCTGAATATTCTTGTTACCATTGGAAGAGCGCTAGATGTGGATAATGTGCAAGCAAAGCAATCAAGAAAGAAACTTGCACTAATTGTGTAAGAATATCAAAATAGTGATTTCAAGAAATTATATTTCTTGAAATATAATTAATTACATTTAATTTTGTATTACGGAAGGTTTTATATAAATTTATTTTTTTATTTAAAATATTATTTTCTAACACTATATTTTGCATACATATCGTTGATTTGTGAAAAGAAATAAAAATATAAGCGCTGTTAAAATAAGTGCGATCATTTTTACCGCTTGGTTTTTCTGCATGTTAAAAGTAAGCAACGTAGAACATAACAAATACGCCTAACATATAGTAATATTAATAAAAAATGGAAGTTTTAACAGGTAGGACACATTACTTGTATAAATTAAGGAAGATGGAGAAAATTAATCATTAACTTAACACCTGTGCTTATACATTAAGAAAACCAGAAGAGAACTTCGCAGAAGATTATAAGAAGAATTTTCTCACCCCTAAATACAACCATCTCATTTTCTATCCCTAGAATTTCCGTGGGCTTTTTATACATACACCGATAACTTCTTAAAATGATATTTCCGAATCTCTGACTCTGATCCAGAAAAACTAGGTTATCTGTTTATGCCAAAAGAGAAAGAATCTATCCCTCACCATACCTCATCAACTATCAACTACACTTTTCTTTCATTCCTCTTTGACTTTTCTGAGTATTGTATGCATAAACATACTAAACAGACATGGCGACATTCTCAGCTTTGATTTACCCCCTAACATACCTGGTATTACAAAAGTCCTGTTACACTCTTTAAAATGCTCTCAACAAAGCACACAATGATAGCGTTGATGCAGTAAAACAAGTATTTATAGTTTTAACATAAAATATGGGTTTAAATTGTAATATTAATCAATGTGGCTGCCCTCGTCGGTGAGCACACGCTCCAGGCTAGACCTGAAGTTCGCGCACACAATGCTGACGTAGTCCTTTCTTAACCCTTAAAGAGAGATCAAAGCCAAAATATTGTGCACGTTTGAATTTATTTTTGAATACATATATATACAGCAGGAAGCCAATGAAATAATTATGTAAAAACTTATGTAATAAATATAAAGTAACGACCAGAAATTTGAAAAGGCAAAAGTTTACAATACTTTTATATAAACATGGTTTAGTTCTTGGTTGCATAACCGTTAATGTCAATGACATTTTCGCATGCGCTTTGAGTAGTCTCTTACGATTTTTATAGAGGTGCTTGTGCAAATTTTATTTCATAATGAGTTTAAACCCATCTACAGAATTTCGATGGGGTTTAGGTCAGGAAAATAACTTGGCCATTCCAAAACATTAATTTTACGTGTATGCCTGTAATTCTTAGTTTGTTATGCTGTATGCTACAGGTCATTATGGTTGAAATGACCGTCCTTGTCTCAGGTTCAGCGAGGCACCCTCAGATAACAAATTTTTTTCCAAATTTTCCGTGTATATTTTTAGTTCATTCTTATATACTGAAGAGAAAAAAGCCCTATATAATAGTTGATTTACCAACGAATTTGAGTGTATGGATCGTATTCTTTAGCGCTTAATCTGCACACTGTTTTACTCTAACCCATGAGGATTGAATTTTAACCAAACTTTACAATTTTCATTGCATGTGACCATCAGATTTGCTACCTGAACGTTGCCAGTTTATTTAAATGTTTATTTATAAACGTCAAGCAATCTTTACAGTGGGGTTTCTTAAAGAGTTGGTGGAATCTTTCCTAGAGTAGGAAAAAAGACCATAACGAGTAGCATTCTACTTATTTCCTGATCTTCTTGCAGCTCTCTAAGAGAAGTCTGTGGTTTATGACATAAAATACTAGCAGGCTTTTGAGCTGAGGTTTCCTGAAAATTTGAGGGGGACGTAAACGATCCAAAGGATGGAGTGATAGGAGACCCAGTTAGTATTACGGCAATAATTGAACTCAGGGGTACAGAGCCCTTTCTGTAGACAAGGACTCTTTCATTAATGATTAAAATGCGTTCACGAAGATCTTGACTGATTTGTTTCATTTTTCCAATAATGAAGATGTTGACGGTAATAATATCATTTAATAAATGATGCATTAGCCTTGCAAGGGTGGAAAGAAACTTTGAATTTAGTTTAGAATATTGTAGATATTAGGAAACAAACAAGGATTAGATTTTAATGGGACATTTTGCACATGTAACCTATTTGTATGTATTGTATGAAAGTGTTTTAAATTCTTGCGTTGTGAAATTTCACTCTTGACGTGAAAAAGTTTCTGCTATTCAACATTTTGCTTTTATGATCATTAAATTGCATTTATTTCATACAAATCAATGTAGGTTGTAAATTTCATTAGTCTACATTAAATAAAATTTGTAAATTTGCATTTCTCTCAGTATGTTATAAACTTTTGAGGTCTACTGTATATATAAATATATATATATATATATATATATATATGAAAATTAACCCACAGGAAAATGAAAAGATGAATACAAACACTTTCGAACTATATTTGCAAGTTCATTTTCAAGGAAAAGCATCAAAATAGAGAAGACAACCTTATATAGGTTACATAGATACGCCCATCACATAGCACAGACCAATGGAAAATACACAAAAACAAGACAGAAAAATACCAGGAAAAGGAACAATAGGCAACTAATAACAGACATGTGTATCCCTAGAACGCTATTCACACAACAACGCCATGTATATGAATGAAATATGTTTGGATGAAAAAAATTAAAGGATTATTATTAGAGCGAAAACATTTAGGGCTAAGAGTTAATCCACAGGCACAACAAAGACACGTGGTGGGGGAGGCAATGCAAAAGATATTACACTAATAAAGAGTCACAACAGGCTGTATTATGAAGTTATTTCATTTAATACAAGTTTTTTTAAAAACAGCGTCGAGTTTAAATAAGCCAAGAGAACTGTTCATATTGGGTAAGATGCCAATTAAGGGAACTGTTCATATTGGGTAAGATGCCAATTAAGGGAACTGTTCATATTGGGTAAGATGCCAATTAAGGAACGCTCAACAATATTTCTTTTTGTGAAATCAGCGCTGTTTATTTCATCTCTTCTAATATTATATTTATCTTCGTAAATTCTAGTAATATTTACTAGTTTGCCCGAAGTAAGGTTAATTACAAATAGAACATTCTATAGAATATACTCCAACTTTTCTCCTTGTATTATTGTGGACTAACATTTTATATAAAGTGAATTTATATCTAATATTTACAGAGATATTAAGTTGCTAAAAGATACGGGTAAGACAAAAAAAATGGCTCAAAGTATGGCAATATAAGATAATTTTTGTATTTGAAAACCCGTGGGTTATCAGTTTTATAGAAAATTCGCGGTCAAAATCTTCGTTTTCTTCGGGTAATATGTTGAAAACGTTATACCAATGTTCTCTAAACGTGGCATCAATTTGTTCTGGTTCTAGCGCATCTATCCCATTGTTTTTGATGGCTATTTATGTTATCGGCTTTCTGTTTTCTCTTACCATGCTGATCTTTTGTCAAAATTTGTAGGATATATCTCTGAGTCTATCCCGTCTATTATCTGGTTCCATCTTATGACTCTCTCCCTCATAATTGTTGCGTTCCTTTCCGTCCTAATGTTAAGGAGGCGTTCTGTCTCACCTCTTCCTGGACCAAGTCGCCTTATCTTTTCTCTTAGGTTTAAATATCTATTTTCCAAATCTGCTAATTGCGGTGTATACCGATGATGTGTTAATGTTCTAAACGTTGTTGTGGGTATATGAATTTCGTCTCTATCTATCAGCTTTTTTATCATGTGGTTCAGTGCTTCATCGTTTAAATTTGGTTGCTGGTAATTTGATAATTTTCGGCGTAACCGTGCCAGTTAGTATTTTTAAAGCTCTTTCTGACTTGGTATTTTATTTGTATAGGGTCTGCGAACTATGTTTATACCACCATTTCGTGATCGCTGATGGTGGGTGGGCCTCTTTCTATCAAATAGTTATATTAGAATTTAGGGGAAGCTAGCGTGATGTCTGGTTTAGTTGCTCTTCTTAAGCCGATGTACGTAGGGAATTCCTGTCCAATCCTCTCAACTATGGCTCTTGCTATTTATTAGCGGATCTAAATTTCTTCCGCTGTTGTTAAAATTGTCCAATTTAAATTGCCTAACTTAAAAATCAAATATCCTTCCTACTATTTATACTTTGAAAATTTCTTACATGACATTCGTAAATTACCCATAAACTACGACTTCAGTAGATTCAAATCTAACTTCTCAGAAGTAGCACACGAATTTTATCACAAACTGAAGAAATTGAAAAGATTTTCTCTCATGTTCAGAAACAGTGATATTAAAACGCTAAGTTCCCTATCTAATAATCCAGATATTGTCATTACCAAACCCGATAAAGGAAATGGAGTTGTTCTATTAAATCGAACTGACTATGTACACAAAATGGAATCCATACTTGCAGACACTACAAAATTTTAACTACTCTCAGAAACACCTACAAAATACCTCTAAAACTAGAAGATAAAGTTAACAGAGTTCTGCTAAATCTAAAATCCACTAAAGTTATAGACCAACAAACTTATGATGCCCTACATTCTAGTGGTTCTGGGTTAGGCTTATTTTACGGCCTCCCTAAGCTACACAAAGCTGGTGTTCCTCTCCGACCAATTCTGGCTTCCTATTCTCTTGCAACTTTTAATCTTTCTAAATATGTTGCTAAATTGCTCTCTGGGTTAGCCATAGGTCAATACACCATAAAAACAGCGATTCTTTTGTTAATGAATTATTGACACACAATTTGGCACCCTCAAAAGTCCTAGTCAGTTACGATGTATCCTCACTATTTACAAATGTTCCTGTTAATGAAACAATTGATATTATTTTAAATCACATTTTTAACAAAACAGGCACCTTTCACAATTTCTCTCGTTAAAAGTTCAAGACTATTTTAGAAATGATTTTCAATGAGAATTATATTTTATTTAATAACAAGGTTTACCAACAGATAGATGGAGTAGGAATGGGATCACCAATTGCTCTAATAGCAGCTAATATTTTAATGATTCATCTTGAAAATAACTTTATGAAACATTGCTCTTTAGATTTCAAACTCATATTTTATCGTTAGTATGTTGACGACTCCTTTGCTATTTTTGATAATATAGAACATGCCCACCATTTTTTTAATTTTTTAAACTCTTATCA
This sequence comes from Ceratothoa steindachneri, assembly GCA_963969495.1. Classification (NCBI taxonomy): domain Eukaryota; kingdom Metazoa; phylum Arthropoda; class Malacostraca; order Isopoda; family Cymothoidae; genus Ceratothoa; species Ceratothoa steindachneri. The sequence continues at coordinate 74,276,718 of OZ018332.1, forward strand.
TCCCAACATTAAATATACCATTGAATTAGAGAGTAACTATCAACTTCCTTTTCTAGACGTCATTATAGAAAAAACCGACAAACTAACTAACTCAATATACAGAAAGCCTACCTTTAGTGGCCTAGGAATCAATTTTTTCAGCCATTGTGACTTGTCACACAAACTCAGTGCAATTAAATCTCTAATATATAGAGGTTACCATCTCTCCTCCAATTATTCCCTAATGCACAATGAATTCCAGACTCTAAAGTCTTATTTTGAAAATAATTGTTACCCCCCACCTTTGGGTGACAAACTAATCAATAATTTTCTTACCAAAATTTACTCTCCATCCTTTCTCTCATATAATATTTCCAAAAATGAAATTTTTTTCGTAGTACCAGAAATGGGACCTTACAATAAATTATTCACTAGAAAATGCAACAAATTACTTAAAAAATATTTCTTTCATACCAACTTTAAAATCACTTTTGTTAACCCACTTTCCATAGGAAGTTTTTTCTCGTCAAAAGACAAACTTCCTCTAGAAATGAGCAGCCGTGTTGTTTATGCTTTTACTTGTCCTTGTTGTTTGCAAGGAACCTATATTGGTAGTACGGCTCGCTCATTGAAAGAGAGGTTTTGTTCTCATATGGGAATAAGCCATCGCACTGGAAAAATATTGTCTAAGAAGGAAGCTTCTGTAATTAGAAATCATAGTATACAATGCAAGACAGAATGTTCCATAGATAACTTCAAAATAATTGGTCATAATAACAATGAATATAGTCTAAGAATTTTGGAATCCCTACTAATACGTACAAAATCTTCTACACTCAACATAGATAATACCACTGTTCCTCTTCTTATTTCTTAATTTTAATTACCTCATTCAACAACCAACCAACCTTCTCCTTTTTAACAACCAACCAATCAAATTCCTATCCTTCTTTAAGCCACATCCTTTATAATTTCTTCACTTTGTGATTTGTCCTGAACTTCATCGGTAGGCAATATTATACTGTAATTTTTTACATTTGTGCTTTTGCTTCTTTTTTTCGTGTCAATAGTGATTCCATTAGATTAATAATTTGATTCTCTTGCTTTTTAAATTCTTGAATTATCGGTAAGCAATATTATACTGTAATTATTTACTTTTGTTTTTTGTGGGTTTTTTTTCGTTTCAATAGTGTTATATTAGATTGATAATTTGATGCTCTTGACTTTTAAATTCCTGAGTTATTTTCTAATTTTTGATTTAGCTACATAGTCATAACCTAATTATTTTTAATATTTTTAATAGTCTTTAACTGTATTAAATTAATTTATGTTTTAGAAGCTGAAGATGGGTGATACGCCCAAAACGTTGTTCCATAAATAAATCACATGTACCTCAGCCTCCTATGTGTCCTTACCTTCACCGTGGAATTATATATATATATATATATATATATATATATATATATATATATATATATATATATATATAAGAAAAGAGAGGGATCACTGTGTGACACCGGCAATCAGGTAGCCGTAGAGTAAAAGGGTAAGGAAAAAACTTGAGATGGGATAGGAAGAGTTGATAGGTCGGTGGCTAGACACCGATGCCCATTGTGGTTGGGTGATTCCTGGGTTGTTCGTGACTGGACGAGGGTTGGAGGGTGGTCAGGAAAGAGAACGTGTTTGCTTAGTCGCTAACGAGTTATTCATGATGCTCTTAACTTATGCGTAGAACCGCATGGGTTGCGGGTGGTCATGGGCTGCGGGGCATTGCATCGCAGTGTTATCGCAACATACCGTGTTGAGTGTAGTGTGGTGTATATGTAGTCTCTGGTGAGTTTCTCGAGTTGTTTGTGAGTCTAGTGTGAGAATATGTGTTGAGGCGTGCTAATTTGTGGTTTTCGTGTAGTGTGGACATTCTCGCGTACAAAGGAGAGTGGCAAGAGCGCTTCAGAGCATAGTTCTGAATGCCTTGAGCCTTCCTTTGCCACATGACACTCGCAGCTACGAGTAACAGTGAGGCGTGAGAAGAGATTGCACGAGTGTTTTATATAAGTGTAACTGTAGTTCCTTCGCCACAGGGTGGAACCTGCGCAACCTGTAGCCAAAATGATTACCTAGCTGCGTCTAGGGTAATCCGCAGAGGAAGGTCCTGTGTAACCTTTGAATCTGAAGGAAAAGGTCTGCGAGAAGTTTGGACCCCTTCAAGTACCGTGAGGGCAAAAACCAATTCCCCAAAGTTTCTTCCTTGTGACGGGCGAACTGTTTCCTTTGTGAGACTAGCTCCACACACAACATAGGTCCAAGATCTTCCGCCGACTCTAGGGAGAATTTTGCCTCTTATTTTCCTCAAGAGCTAAAATCGAGAGGGAGCACCGGATTCTCATAAAATCCTTTACGTCGCGCGAAAGACCTTTTGTTTGCCTTCAGGACATGCAAAATATTTAAGCCTCGCCACCATCCGAGCTTTCCTCTCTCCAATCGCGGGTTTATGACAAGGCGAAAAGGGGTGAAGGAGATTCGATGCGAAAAGGCGAATTTAGAAAAAATGAGGCGGGGGGGGATGGGGGAGACACGCAGCTGTGTCGGTGTATTTATTTATGCAAAAATGCAAGGATGTACTTCTGGCTAAAGATAATTTAATTTTAAGATTGAATCCAAGGACCAAAAACAGAGTAGTTTCTATTAAACGGGTTCTTTAATGACAATGTTTCAGGCTCCAAGCTTATCTTCAGGTCTGACGAAGAAATGAAGAAATATTTAAATTCTACGATGTGAATTATTGGTATAAGGTGAAAATCCAAATGAGATAGACAAAATGAGATAAAATTAACTTTTAGGAGGTAATTAGTCATTGGACCTGACCGCTTGCCTTAGAAAAGGTTTTCAATGATACAATAAACATAATTAAAAAACGTGTAGATAAATTTTTATGTGAGATTAGTAATTTCTACTTCACTGAGCTGTCCATGATTACCATATGCCCTTGGTATTTTCGTGTCTACATAAAATTAGTTTCTAAGAATGGAATTCGCACAAAATTATACGTTTTTTTAATAATTTATAGGAATTACTGAAGAGAAAAGTTCAGCCTGCGGATTTTAAGATGAAGATTGACAAAAAGGTCTTTTAATAGCTTATCAAAAATAGTTAGTTGGGTATAAAAGGAAACCTGAAAAACATTGCAAATTTAAGGTCTGCAACAAATGACAATAGCTTGAGTAGTACTTAGTTGTCCATCGATTTCGGCGATGACGTCACTTCATGCCTTTAATAAGAATAAGTTGGGCATAGAGAGAAACTTGCACAAAAGATGCTTAGAGTGGGAAAGGGGTGTACATTACTCAGCCCACTATCTACGCCCTCCATAGTTGTGCCGGTGGCAAGGTGGTCCAAATCGACCGGCCATTGTGGAGAGTTGCAGGAGACTCCTGAGTCGTCAGTCTAATAACGCTCGCCCAGTGCCGATCGCCACAACAGATTTTGCAGTAGAGGTTGACTCCCGCTCTCTTTGTCCAGTCAAGTGCATCGACAAGACAGTGGGTCAGGAATTGTCGAGGGTTAGGGCGTATCCACACTTTGGCGAGACAAGGTCCAACACCTCTAGGCCATCCTGCTGCTCCGAGATCCTCCTGATTCATTGTTTTATTCTCGAAGCTGATCTACATTAGATGCTATATAAAAGATTGCCGAGTAATTTCAGGGTTTACCCGTGACCAGCCATGAAGTGGTACTAGTTTATACAAAATACTCGTAACTTAGCAATTAAGCCGATTGAGAATGAAATTTTGATCTTCCATCTGTTATGGAACCATTTCCACCTCCTTCAAGCATCATCCTATAAATGCTGTCTGATGCAGTCATTTCTCACGTAGGGGGAAGCATGTTTTGCATCCTCTCTTACCCATCCCTCTGTTAATCGAAGTCAGCAAGTGAGATATTTTCACTCGGTTTTCCTCTTTAGATATTATGATTCGATATTATGATTATTTGTTGTTATTGCTAAGTCAGAAAAGGTGTCAGAAGACTTCAAATTTAGAGGTATGTTTAACATTTATTCATTGTTAAAAACTTTAGATAGTAGAATTTGCTTGAAACTTTCTATCATTAATGATAGTTCTCGTTTTAGAATGGAATCTAATAAATATTTCCGAAAGTCTGTTTGTAGGTTAATTGCAATCTTTGTTTTGTTGTTGCGTTTTAGTTGTTTTGTATAGTTTCTTGGGTTTTGCTTGTTAGGCGTTAGAGACTTTGACTTGTTTTAGTTTAATTATAATTATGATACATTTGCTTATTGGTTTATGTATTTTGTATTTTATATTCTCACATATAGGTTAAAAAATTGTTAATTGGGTTGTTATCTGGCTACATTGTTATATTTCCTTGTTCTTAACTTTGATTTTTAGTTTATATTGGGTACTTTATTCGGTGCTGCTTTAGCTTGTTGTGTAACAGGTTATTTATGCTTCTATGTACAGCCTACCTCCACTATAAAATCTAGATACCACTAGATGATAAAACTAATTGGATAATGTTGAATAGAGCTATTTTATTAATGATTTATACTTAATCATACAAATCATAATCATTCAGAATCAAAATGATCACAAAACCTAAATAGTGCCTTCCTGGTTATCATTATGGTGAAATTCATTGTTTAGGGTAGGTTGAAATGGTAAAGAAAAGGTAAACACATATTGGTATTACTCGTATTATGATTATTATCATTCTTTTTCTTTATTATTATTTGGAGTTATTATTTATTATGATTAAGATTTATTGTTTATTATTATTTTATATTATTATTGTGTATTATTATGTAAAAAAGGTGCTAAGCACAGGTAAAAATTTAGACCATGAAAGGTCCTTCCTTATCCGTGTTGTATTTTGTATAGGAATGGCAAGTTCAATAGCAAAATTCGTTTAAGGTTTAGTTCGTCAAATCAAGATTGATTCCCGAATAGGTGATATGTTTTCTTTATTAATATGATTTTATATACAAGTTGTTATTCCACTCTTTCTAGTAGGTTTTCAAGGCGTTGGATTCATGAGTAGATTCGTTCTCTGTTGTTTTCAAAGAGTACCTTTGCTTCTTCTCGTAACGTTTGCACTATTTTAGTTTGCATTTTCTGTTCCAGCAATTTTCTCTGATCGATAGGCATATTTTCGCTTAATTTTTTTCTCATGCTTGTCCCTTTATTTAGGTAGAAGACCTTATTTTATTCTCTCTGAATTGCCAGTTTTTCTGTTTTTGAAGCGTATTGCATTGCCGAGGCTTGTAAAACTAGCGTTGCTCTTATTACTGCCATAGAAAACGTTCTTCTAAGAATTTCTCTGAGCTTCCTGAATCTGTATAGAGTTTTCCTGCCATATACACTCTATGGGTCCGACCTATATTCTACTCTACGTCCTGTACTCCATAGTTGTGATTTATATACTGACTACAATGCAATTTGTGAGACGAGGATATCTCGTCTCATCTACTCCTACATCTGCTAGTTTTCCTCTTCTTAATGGCATATTTTAAACTTGTCATTATTGGATCAGATCTTATATTTTGCTTCATGCTCACTTATACTTCTGTTTCTCCCGCAGTCATACTATCTGGCATTGTCGCGTTCTCATAAAAACATGGTATAACCTAGCTCTCATTTTCTGCGAACTGTATGTTAAGGCAACTGGGGCTTCTTAGTTCTAGGATATGGGTTGTGTAGGGATAAAGGAACTTTATGTACGCTTTTTCTTAAATCCGTACTGTTAATTGTGTAAAAGCAAATTCTCCTCTCAAAAGGTTTACCTCAAATACTCGGAATGAAAAGGGTCGGTAACTCTTTTTTCTCGTCGGCTGTTGTCTTTATTTAAGTAAGAATATCGCTGTTGCTGTTTTGTATTCATAACAGAAATATCCAGCATTTAAGCATGTATTGAAATTCTTCAAAGTGGCACATTCATGTAGTTATATTGCTTAGTTCATTCTGTTTAAATGAAAGGAAGGCTCTTTGAAGTTCCTCCATATTAATCACACTTCGATGCCTTCTCTTTGTTTTGGTGGTTGATTTGGTGCGTCGTTTCTGTATTTTCTATTTCCATTTTCTGTCCTGGTGGTGATTAATTTAGTCCTTGTACTTTTTATTACATAATTCTTTAGGCAAGGCTTCACTCTCACGGTTTTAATTGCCTCTTTCCATATCTGCCCTTGATATTTCAGTGTTAATTGATTCAATTTCTCCTGTGTATTTCTTGTTATTTGAATCATATTTCAAGATGTTCCGAATTCCAATGTTTATTCGGTCCAATTCTAGCAGTAAATCTTCCTTTACTTGACGTCTTCTTGATTTGTTTTATTTTTTATATCTTTTAAACAGAGAAAGAAAAGAAAAAGTTATTTTATATTAATTAAAATATTTTAATTACCTAATATTACAAACTAAAATATTTAATTTAAAGCAAAGTACGAGCGGCGGTCAATAAGTTTTGCAATTCAGATATAAGGAAAAGTGTTTTATTATTTTTTAATATAACTATTCTCGACTTCAATGCACTTGAGCTACTTGTCCCTGAGGCTTCAAATTCCCGACAACCAGAAATCTCCCGACTGCTATTAAATCCACTCCTGGATGGCGAGCTGGACATCTTCATCGTCCCCAAACCGGCGTCCACGCAGTGCAGCCTTGAACTCGTGAACTAAAATGTAGTCGCTAGGGGCCAGATCTAGAGTATAGAGCGGATGGTTGAGCTCCTCGAATCTGCACTCGCGCAGGGCAGCTTGTACAACTCTGGCCTTGAAAACAGGGGTAGTGTCGTGAAGGAGCAGGACACCGCGTGTCAACTTGCTGCGCCGCTTCTGACGGATGCACTTCTTCAACCCAGCCAGTTTCTCGGCGTAATATTGGCCTGTGATGGTCCGTCCACGAGGCGCATAGTCCACCATCAACACTCCCTCAGAATCTCAGAAGATTGTGGCCCTGATCTTCTTGGCTGAGGGTTGGGTCCGGAACTTGGTGGGGGTCGGAAAGCCCCTGTGCTTCCAGGCCATGCTTTCGAGCTTGGTCTCAGGATCCCAGTGCTGGAACCACGTTTCATCAATTGTCACTATGCGTGACTCGAATCCCACCGGGTCTTGGTTGTACAAGAGCAGCAGCTCCTTCGAACTTTGATGACGTTGAAGTCGATCATGGGGTATGAGGTCTCTAGGGACCCAACAAGACCTTGGTCATCGCCAAATTGTCATGGATGATGTTGATAACACTTCCATGTGATATTCCAAGTTCTAGCTCGATTTCTTCGACTTTCACCCGTTGATTTTCGAGGATCATCCTCTCCATACGGGCAACATTGTCCTCTTTAGTCACGTCTGACGGGCGTTCTGCACCGGGCGGGGGCATCTTCAAGGGACTCACGACCATGGAGGAACTCCCTATTCCAGTAAGCAATGGTTGCATAGGAAAGGTCGGTGTTGGTGTGCCCTGCAACCATGCGTTCATGGATCTCTTTTGCATTCTTGCCTTCCTTGGTCAAAAATTTGATCACTGCGCGGTGCTCAACCTTCTCCATTGTTGAAAAATTTGTGACTGACGATCTACGATCAGCTACTGCTTCTTAAATAGATGAGGCAGGAGTGTGCGGCTGCAGGTTTTGACTTGTCATAACTTGTCCTAACACCCCCACAAACAGCCGTCCCCCTTCCTCTGTTTTGCCCTAACGATTCGAAAAACTTATTGACCGTCCCTCGTATATCTTATAAGAGGGAAATTAATATATTTATACTTCACTTCCTTACTTGTTGGTTAAGGCTTGAAGCTATGAGCTTATGTGTTTCTGTGTTGCTCTATCCAGGCATCCAGGAATTCGGGGATTGATGGTATCACTGAACTTCTCTGGATCCCTCTTCCAGTGGCACAAGAGATCGGGAGAAAACTTCGGCCGTTGTATCTTACTTATTCTCTTCTTAACACTAGATTGACGGCCAAGTGCACAGCCTCTAGAAAGACTGAGCGGTCATTTTGGCATCTGGTATTATTTTTCCTTATTTGCCTCGTTCTTTCACACATTTTTTGTTGAATTCGTATCACAAGAATTTTCTTTTCTTATTAATTCCAGTTTAACTTCCTTCTGTTGCAAATATTTAATTATATTATTGTATGGAATAGATATCACTAAATGATAAATAAAAAATACGTTATCAATATATTTCCATTTCCTTGCATATATGTATGAGATAGAGAAAAATAACATAATAACAATCTTATTTATGTTTATTATATAGAATAATTGATGCAACTATATAATAGAAAATACATTTACCAAAAAGTATTTAGGCAGTTATATAATAATAGGTCGCTTGCGTATGATTCCAGTACATTTCTCCACACATATTTCTTGCTCTTGTTTCATAGTTCATTAGTTTTATTCGCCTTGCATTTGCTAATTTGACAAATTTTACGCTTATTGGTTCTTCTATTGGTTCTTCCAAAAGTTCTTCATCTGTCCATTCGTCTTCGAGGTTTTCATCCACACTTCAGTTAAAAGCTCGTAGCTATCTTATGAGTTTTAGAATGTAATCTCGTCGATTTATTTTAGTTCCAACCATTTCACGGTTTGTTATAACTGAATTAACCACGGCAAGATCAAGTAAGTTATAGAAGACCTGTAATGGCCAACACCGAGAACCCACTTTAGTGCCGTACAGTCTGGCCATCGGGTCAACATTGTCAACGCCAAATTTTGTTTTATTATAATACGTAACAGACTCTGGCAACTTCTTTGTACCACTGTCAATATGCACTGTCTTGTGCACAGTACTTAGAATCAGTACACTCTTAGAAGGTTTTCCTTGGTACACGGTGTGTGTCAAGTCACAATTCTTCAAAATAATGAATGAGTGTAGTGGTTTTTCTTATTTTTAACGCTTGTTGGTATTTCGCGCTGAATCTGATTCATCGTTCCAACGATAATCGTTTTCCTGGTCTGCAATGTCTTAGCAAGCTTCACCGAAGTAAAAAGGATATCACATGTGATATTTCGACCTTTACTTAAAAAAGGACAGCAATTTCATTACTACATATTCCGATAAGCTTTAATTTTGGGGACGATGAACATTTTTTTCCAGATAAGGAAATCCATTCAGGAAGTAATGGGACGTTGAATCTACAGCAAGACAGAATTTGATTCCAAATTTATCCGGTTTGTTTGCCATATATTGGGTGAAGGAGCTTCTGGACTTAGTGGGGAAAAGCTGTTCATCCACAGTTATATCTACTCCAGGTCTGTAACATAATTGGCAATTTCCAATAAATCTTTTCCATATGGTAGAAAAAAAGCAAATTTATCTGATTGAATTCGTTGACTTCTGGTGGATCTCAAATCAAAACTTAAAAATCGAAGAAGTTGCTTGAATCTATCTTTTGACATAGTCATAGAGAAGAAACGAGGCCCCCAAACCTTTGACTAAAGTAAAGCAGGTGGTTTTCCTTTAGCAATAAGTCCTCTGGCGTAGACTATTACCAGCATATGATATATTTCTTTCTTAGTTACGGTCCATGATTCATAATTCAATTTGCTGCGAGCTTCTGCTGCTGTACATCTTATTATCTCTCGAATTATGAAATCATCAATGTGCAGATATAGGAGCTTCATCTGATGGATTTCCTTCCATTACTTCTTTATCGGCTGTGGTATAACTCTCAAGAATTCCCTCCTGATCTGTAGATAAAGACATAAGGATTCATTAGTCATTTATAGTAATACATATGTAACAAAAGTACATCAAAATATCTCCCCACATATTTATGTTCAGATTTATTTTTATTAAAATTTTAATATACTAATCGCAACATACGATAATAATAATATAAATATAATAACGATAATAATAACAATAAAAACAGTAATAATAATATGAATAGCTACATATTATTTTGAACGGTATATCGAATGACATTCCAACAGTATCACAAATAATCACATCACACTTACGTTGCTCTGTAGTTAATGCAATGTTTTCATTTTCTTTGTCTGAATTTGATGAAAAATTGTGTTAGGAATGTATTCTTCTTTATTACTATCAAAAGATTATCCTTCCGATTCATCGTAAGGTGGGGCAACAAAAAATTGTCGAAGTCGTTCCTCTGTCAGACGAGTCACCCTTCTATCGGACGACATCTTCACCTAACGGGAGTCTATTGTGTACTGCACAATAGTATAATTGAAGTGGGTTTATATAGAAAACACACAAACCTTGTCAGAACATGTTGGAACAAGCGTGCACTGAGTTATGAACTTTAATGAAAGAAACACGTTAAAATAGGATTATATTATGCAGCGGTTAATCTGACCGCTCAGTCTTTCTAGATAGTATACTCTATTGCTCGTTACCTGACCCTTGTAATAATTTTATACTTTCACAATGCCATTTTGAATATAAAAAAGTCAAGAAATTTGAGAGGATTGCGATAAAAAGTGCGGTCATATTTAATAAATAAACTTGAAAAGCGGTCAAAATGACAGCTCCGTCATTCTAGTGTTAAAAATTTTCTTATTGTGTCCTTTGGTTGTATGTTTGGTGTTTAGTTCGAAGAAGTGCCCTTTTTCTAAGTTATCTATATTATCCATTATTCTAAAAACTTGTAGTACATCAGCTCTTTTTCTTCGATATGCCAGGTTCAGTAAATCCAGCTCAATTCATCTCTCCAGAGATTACAGTTCTTTTACTTCCGGTAACAGCTTCGTCACTCTGTGTTATATTCTTTTTATTGCTTCAGCATCTTTTTTTGTGCATGTAGCTCCATACCGGTGAACAATATGCCAAACGTGGGTGGAAGATTGACTTATACCATAATAGTAAACTTAGATTACGAGTATTTAAAGTTTCTCTTTATGATACCGACTAGGGAGTAATTTTTCTTAGTTATTTGTTTAATGTGGCTAGTAAATTTGAGTGATCGATTAAATATAAACCAAAGGTCCCTTTCTTCCTATACTTCTTCTATTATAACTACTGAGTTTTCTCCCTACATGGGATAATTATGTCTCAGGTTATTCGCCCCCAAATGCATTAATTTACACTTAGTTTCTTTGGAGGGGAGCTGCTGTAGAGCTTCAAGATTCTCCTGTAATAGTACTTTGTCCTCTTCTCTATTAACTTTCCTAAAAGTCTTTCTATAGGCCGCAAGTAACCTTGTTTAAGTGTTTACCACACTTAGTAAGTCGTTTATGTATAAGAGAAATCGAACGAGTCCCAGTACCAATGCCTAAAGTACACCACTCTTGACAATTACCAACACGAGTAACCCTCATTTAATCTGACCCTTTGTTTATTCGTATCCACTCCCACAATCAAAAGCATTTTTATAATCCAGATATATACAGTCAAATAGAATATTATCATCAATCATCTTAGAGTACTTTTCCGTTACTTCCAGTAGTTGAGTATTACAGGATCTTCTATCCCTAAATCCATGTTGATAGATAGAAAGGATTCTATTCTCTGTGGGATGTTGCATAATTGCTCCTCTTTAATTTCTTAATGATCCTGCATATAAGTGAAGTGAGAGTTACTTGTCTGTATTTAGCACATTATTCTCTCTTTACTTTGTTATATAAAGGTACCCCATCATCATTTTTCCATGAAGATAGCACTCAGCCAGCATCCAGTAACTTCTTAAAGATGATTTTCAGTGGTAATATAATTTTCTTTGTGATCTCTTTAAGTACCCTTAAATGTAGTCCGTCTGGACCAACTGATTTATAGGGTTTTAGTTCCTTTAATGCCTTCAACACGGTTTCTTTGCTTACTTCTATACTTTTAATCATTAAATTAAATTATGCAGCTGTTGATTCGGGGAAAAATGTTTGTAAGAGAATCGATACTCCACCCTCACAATTGAGCCTCTGGTCTTTAACCACAACATCTTGACAGTGGAGACGGCCTAGCCAGACCACTTAACTTCCTCTCCTCTCTCCCTTCGTCTCAAAAAGAAGCTGAAAGGCCGCGCAAAAAACAAATAATGCTCTAATCATTTCATGGCGGACACCAGTAAGCTTAATTGTGGGTTAAAACAGCAAAATTTCCCCTAAGAGTTGATATTTAATCTTACCGCATATGAGAAATTAGAGGAGCGTCGTCCTAAAGCCAGAAGGTTTTTTAGGGCTAGCTGAATGACGCTCTGAAAAAACCGTTAGAGGAAGAGACTGAATGAAGCCTTTCCACGCACCCCCCTCCTTCCCCTACCCCTAGTGGGGTGGCGAGGTATAAAACCAAATAACTTCAGAAAAACGGGGTACATTACGTTAGTCAAGAAGACGACTAAGCCGACAAGAGGCCTGGCTACCAACAGAAGGGACTAAAAAGAAGCTAATCTGGAGCCAGTTCCTGGGGGTCCACCGAACTTTAAGTTAACTTGATTTAAGAAGCAAGTTTAACTAACTCTCGCCAGAGAAACCCCCCTTATCTTGGTGTATTCCAAAACACAGAGATAGTCCTCGCCCTTGAGGAATGCCCCCAAGTGAACTCCCTCCAGCACTTCCCTGAATCAAAGGATTCACGCATTGATTCATCGCTCGCCAGTGCGATTTAGTCTCAGAATAATCCGAAGGGGAGAAGAAACATTCTTTCCCTGCTCCGTGGTGAGATCATTTTCTCTAGAAGGTGTGCGTCTCTCCACCTGCAAACCCTCCAACGTCCTCGGTGGCTTTAAAGTATTTCTCCCGCCCGAGCACATCTGGGCGCTGATCCACGCGTCGGCCCGGAAACAACATTCGATTCGGGGAAAAATGTTTGTAAGAGAATCGATACTCCACCCTCACAATTGAGCCTCTGGTCTTTAACCACAACATCTTGACAGTGTAGACGGCCTAGCCAGACCACTTAACTTCCTCTCCTCTCTCCCTTCGTCTTAAAAAGAAGCTGAAAGGCCGCGCAAAAAAACAAATAATGCTTTAATCATTTCATGGCGGACACCAGTAAGCTTAATTGTGGGTTAAAACAGCAAAATTTCCCCTAAGAGTTGATATTTAATCTTACCGCATATGAGAAATTAGAGGAGCGTCGTCCTAAAGCCAGAAGGTTTTTTAGGGCTAGCTGAATGACGCTCTGAAAAAACCGTTAGAGGAAGAGACTGAATGAAGCCTTTCCACGCACCCCCCTCCTTCCCCTACCCCTAGTGGGGTGGCGAGGTATAAAACCAAATAACTTCAGAAAAACGGGGTACATTACGTTAGTCAAGAAGACGACTAAGCCGACAAGAGGCCTGGCTACCAACAGAAGGGACTAAAAAGAAGCTAATCCGGAGCCAGTTCCTGGGGGTCCACCGAACTTTAAGTTAACTTGATTTAAGAAGCAAGTTTAACTAACTCTCGCCAGAGAAACCCCCCTTATCTTGGTGTATTCCAAAACACAGAGATAGTCCTCGCCCTTGAGGAATGCCCCCAAGTGAACTCCCTCCAGCACTTCCCTGAATCAAAGGATTCACGCATTGATTCATCGCTCGCCAGTGCGATTTAGTCTCAGAATAATCCGAAGGGGAGAAGAAACATTCTTTCCCTGCTCCGTGGTGAGATCATTTTCTCTAGAAGGTGTGCGTCTCTCCACCTGCAAACCCTCCAACGTCCTCGGTGGCTTTAAAGTATTTCTCCCGCCCGAGCACATCTGGGCGCTGATCCACGCGTCGGCCCGGAAACAACATTCGATTCGGGGAAAAATGTTTGTAAGAGAATCGATACTCCACCCTCACAATTGAGCCTCTGGTCTTTAACCACAACATCTTGACAGTGTAGACGGCCTAGCCAGACCACTTAACTTCCTCTCCTCTCTCCCTTCGTCTTAAAAAGAAGCTGAAAGGCCGCGCAAAAAAACAAATAATGCTTTAATCATTTCATGGCGGACACCAGTAAGCTTAATTGTGGGTTAAAACAGCAAAATTTCCCCTAAGAGTTGATATTTAATCTTACCGCATATGAGAAATTAGAGGAGCGTCGTCCTAAAGCCAGAAGGTTTTTTAGGGCTAGCTGAATGACGCTCTGAAAAAACCGTTAGAGGAAGAGACTGAATGAAGCCTTTCCACGCACCCCCCTCCTTCCCCTACCCCTAGTGGGGTGGCGAGGTATAAAACCAAATAACTTCAGAAAAACGGGTTACATTACGTTAGTCAAGAAGACGACTAAGCCGACAAGAGGCCTGGCTACCAACAGAAGGGACTAAAAAGAAGCTAATCCGGAGCCAGTTCCTGGGGGTCCACCGAACTTTAAGTTAACTTGATTTAAGAAGCAAGTTTAACTAACTCTCGCCAGAGAAACCCCCCTTATCTTGGTGTATTCCAAAACACAGAGATAGTCCTCGCCCTTGAGGAATGCCCCCAAGTGAACTCCCTCCAGCACTTCCCTGAATCAAAGGATTCACGCATTGATTCATCGCTCGCCAGTGCGATTTAGTCTCAGAATAATCCGAAGGGGAGAAGAAACATTCTTTCCCTGCTCCGTGGTGAGATCATTTTCTCTAGAAGGTGTGCGTCTCTCCACCTGCAAACCCTCCAACGTCCTCGGTGGCTTTAAAGTATTTCTCCCGCCCGAGCACATCTGGGCGCTGATCCACGCGTCGGCCCGGAAACAACATTCGATTCGGGGAAAAATGTTTGTAAGAGAATCGATACTCCACCCTCACAATTGAGCCTCTGGTCTTTAACCACAACATCTTGACAGTGTAGACGGCCTAGCCAGACCACTTAACTTCCTCTCCTCTCTCCCTTCGTCTTAAAAAGAAGCTGAAAGGCCGCGCAAAAAACAAATAATGCTTTAATCATTTCATGGCGGACACCAGTAAGCTTAATTGTGGGTTAAAACAGCAAAATTTCCCCTAAGAGTTGATATTTAATCTTACCGCATATGAGAAATTAGAGGAGCGTCGTCCTAAAGCCAGAAGGTTTTTTAGGGCTAGCTGAATGACGCTCTGAAAAAACCGTTAGAGGAAGAGACTGAATGAAGCCTTTCCACGCACCCCCCTCCTTCCCCTACCCCTAGTGGGGTGGCGAGGTATAAAACCAAATAACTTCAGAAAAACGGGGTACATTACGTTAGTCAAGAAGACGACTAAGCCGACAAGAGGCCTGGCTACCAACAGAAGGGACTAAAAAGAAGCTAATCCGGAGCCAGTTCCTGGGGGTCCACCGAACTTTAAGTTAACTTGATTTAAGAAGCAAGTTTAACTAACTCTCGCCAGAGAAACCCCCCTTATCTTGGTGTATTCCAAAACACAGAGATAGTCCTCGCCCTTGAGGAATGCCCCCAAGTGAACTCCCTCCAGCACTTCCCTGAATCAAAGGATTCACGTATTGATTCATCGCTCGCCAGTGCGATTTAGTCTCAGAATAATCCGAAGGGGAGAAGAAACATTCTTTCCCTGCTCCGTGGTGAGATCATTTTCTCTAGAAGGCGTGCGTCTCTCCACCTGCAAACCCTCCAACGTCCTCGGTAGCTTTAAAGTATTTCTCCCGCCCGAGCACATCTGGGCGCTGATCCACGCGTCGGCCCGGAAACAACATTCTTGAGGTGACAACTATTGAGTTCAAGGTCAGACTCAAATCCGATTCTCTTGGAATCTCGTAAGGTATTTAAACCCCTAGTATCTTCTTCGTTGAAGTCAGTTGCATTTAATATATAAGTGAGCTGAGGGGCAACCATTACTATAAATTCATGTATGTAAATTTAGGAAACCTCATTTAAATTTGTTTAATTAATTTTTGTGTATTTAGTGTATTAAATTTCATTGGTTAATGTTTTTAATTAAAGTTCTAGTTTTCTTAAAAACATTTTTTATTCAATTCTCGAAACGCTGAGCAATGCCCTAGGAACCCTCAAAGATTAACATAATAATAATATTTATTATAATCAGATAAGTCATAATAAAAAAAGAAGATAAATAGCACTCTTAGAGATAAAACGTAATCACGGAGTTTTGAAGTACGTAACCAACCCATACGTACGAACTCCAGCCATTACTTGGTTCTTCCTATACTACGACAATGTTATATCTTCTTCCGTGAAAACATCTAAGAAAAACTTGATTAGTGTGACTGCCTTGCCCTGTCAGAAATAGCTAAAGAGCTGTCTTTTTTCTTCAGACATTCAGCATCTGGTCTGGATGCTGAGCTTCTTTTTGATGTAGACCAAAGACATTTAGGGTTTTCTTTTATACTCCTTTCCATATTATTTTCAAAGTCCCTTTCAGCCCTGTTTTTAGCGTTAACAGACATTTTTGCTACTATATACTCTTCGCAACTTTCCTCTTTTTTTTGTAACTGTGCCATGTGAGGTGTTTTTCAGTAATTGTCTTTCTTGTATTACTATTCAACCACTGTTGTTTATTCTGTTTTCCCTACTTGTATCGCGGGATGTATTTCTTAGTCATGTTAGCCACATAATCTTCAGAACTATTCCAGGATTCATTCTTTGTTCCCAAAAGATCTTCCCACTTCACTTTACCAATATCTTCCCTCACTAGATTATTTTTTCCCTTGTGATTATTTGGATTTACCTTTTTCTCTTTGTTTCTAATTTTGCTTACATATACCTCCAAAGTTATCATAGCATGTTAACTTATTCCCAATAGGGTGCCAGTTGACTTGGAATTTGCCAATGTCTAAAACGAGTGGGTTCATTTATCTGTTGAAACAAGAATAATTCTTCAATAGACTCAAGTATATTATTAGCTGGGTGTTCAGACCCTCAATCAACATCTTCGTCTTACCATTTGATTTCCTATAATGTTTAAATCTCATGTGAGAATATCTCAATCAACAGGCTTCTCTCAACAGATCACTAAATCTACTTCGTTAAGTTTCGTTAAGTAAAAACTATAAATAATATTTAATGGGAAAAAATTCGATTAAATTAAAATTTAAGGATCATGAGGTGGGTTTAAATTGTCCAGACTAGTTGTTTCTGGTCAGGGAGTTGTTTATTTATTTAAAACATTTATTTACAATATTCTCATTTTTATATTCAAGTGGATTACGTGATTTTTGAGTTACTTTTAATTTCATAAATATTAAAAAAAAACAATGTATAGGTTACATGTTAAAAAAAATATTGTCGTTCACAATTATAAATGAGTTATTGCTGGATAGTTAAAAATAATACTAGTTTATTGCAAGACTGTTAGCTTTTAAACCAAATAAGAAGGCAAAGTGCTGATCAAAGAGGGGGCAATAAATGGTTATGGGATTAAAATTGTGAGTGCAACTTTTCAGGGCTGTTACATCCCAAAGTACAATAAAATGGACGCATTAGCTGGATATAATTAAAACACCTAGTTGATGCAAATGACCTGGAAATCAGAAGCTTAACGGATCGACAGGTGCCGTGACAAAGCCTTCAAGTGGGTCTGGCATGGGGGATAGCAAATGATAGTTGGCAGTATAATAGATAGAATGCTGCTTCTTTCCCTACATACTCTTTATTTGTAGTCTATTAATTGCAAACATGTCTGTTGAATTTATTTTTATTTGCACTTAGTAATATTTATTTAATGTGGATATTTGATCAGTGATAATTAAATTTTATGGCAAGAAGCAGAACACATGAGTGTCTCTGTTGATTTTTTCTTGCGACTCAAATCTGAATCATTTTTACGGTTATCACGTTATTAACCCTAATGATCAGCTGAAAAGAATGCTGAAGGCACTGTTACCTTCGATGACTTATCGGGGAAGGTTCGACAACCTCTGAGAGTCTTTTGCTCTCTACTCTTCGAAACATTAGGCAGGTGAGGTGGCTTAGGAAGTGGGAGTCCCTACTTTGCAGGATCCACCGTCATCGAGTCACCCAGGCTTGCCTTGGGTGTGGGTGTAGGAGCCAAAAGCTTCTTTGGTGGTGTCCTCCTTTCGGTGGGCAGCTTTAAGAAACCCAATAAGAGGGCTTTAGGACCACCTTTAGGGGTGTTTCTTCCTGTGATTTTAACGAATCGGTGAAGGCGTGCATTCATTTTGCCCTAAGGGAAACGGTCAGGCTGGAGAAGAGTGGGGAGCCCTAGTTTTAGCCGAGACTGGATGTAAACTTTTGTGCCACCAGCTCTATCAGGGAAGCACCCGAGGTGGGTAGAACCTACAAAATGGTTCTGAATGGACGCGGAAACCACTGTGCTCTTAGAACTGGAGGAGGCCAAGAACAGAGGGTTTATTTTTCAATATTGAAGATTAAGACGTCTCAGGAAGCATCGGGCGCGCCAGAACTAAGTACTTAGCTTCAAGGAATGAAAGTATCTAGCCTGGACGGCTGATTTTTTTGTACATGAGATAAGCACCATTTTTCTTCGAAGAAGAGAGGTATTCTCCTCAATTGAGATACCTGACCATACACAATTTGGACTTATCGTGTGTGACTTTGGAGCAACCTAAACAGACTTCGGGTAACCCCGACTTTGCATGCCTAAAGGAGCAATTCGTATGGCGAAAGCTTTAGTAATACTACCACCTCCATGGCAGTGACATAAATGCCTTCACGCAATAGCGATACAAACCGGCACGGACTGACTCAGGAAGCCTGTAACATTGGAACGTGACTAAGTAAGTTTTAAGGCCCCTCCATGTTATCTCATCACACGTTCGAACTTGACCGTCCTTGGTGGACCAGCTCTAAGGTGATGTCATCTATGGATTAGTCCATGACTTTCCTCGCATAAAACGTACCTTTCACGAAGTTCATATAAGAGTGCGGCGTCACACCCACCGACGTGTCATTAAGTGTCCGAAGGGACGCGTATGAGTGATTTGATGCATTGGCCAAAAGGCTTTCCTCCAAAAAACGGGTCACCTTCGGCTCTCTACCAATCAAGCTACATAATGCTCTCCTCTGATGGAACAGGAAGACCTTGGAAAACATGTTGCCATTAGTTAAGCGAATAACCAGAAAGCGTTTGAAGCCAACGGGCTCGTAGACGCCAGGTAATTTCTCAAAGAGGGCCCCCGACGTAACCGAAGAACCACTTGGTGCACTTGCGACTTTGGTTATGGTCTGGATCGCCCCACTTGGTGGAGCATCGTGGTTATACATGCCGACCTTGGCCCAGGCGATTACCGAAACGATAGCGGACCGTCCGTCCCCGGAGCTCCGGCGGATAGAAAGGATCCCTGAGTCTTTTTACTCATTTTTTATTTTCTTTTAAGGAGAGGAGGGTGAGGAAAGAAATCCGCTTTTCACCTGCAACAGGAAGAAGTCGTTAGGCCTTATAGACCAACCTCAAGAAGATGCTTCTCTAGGCTGTTAAAGGGGCACCACATAGGGAAGGAGGTCCCTTCTATTTTTGTGACTACTCGTGGGCCTGAACTGTCTGAAGAGAAGCTTGAATAGGGGCAGGCACAGGTTGGGTGCTTAGCACCGAGCCCAGGTTACCACATGGAAGATCCTACCAGACGGTGCTAGGTCACCTCCAGGATCATGTACATCTCAGGGGTGAGGATCCATGAGCCCCTTCTCATTCCTCAAGACATCACATACCCCATTCGAGGAACGTTTTTTCTTGTCTATAGCCAGCGAACTGGCATTCGTAGGGCAAAAGAGAGGAGATACAGATACAATGCTTTCCTGTAGACTCGAGATGCATGACTGCATGACGTTACGGGGCATGGGACATGCCTGGTATGGTATATTTAAAGTGTAGTCTGAATAGAGAGTTGTAGAATTTGAGTGAAATATCCTTCTTTCGGAAACAAAATTGTATTTATATTTACCCATCAATCTCTCGGCTCATTTTAGTCCCGTGCGAGTCGGGTCGAGGGCGACTCTATATCTCACTATGTCGGTCCTATTAGGCCGATTCTAACGAAATTTGAAACGCTTATGTTGTTTTACATTGCTAAGGTCTTACGAAGGTTAGCCAGGAAATTATATCCCTTTTGCAATAACAATAACTATTTGGCCGATTCTAACGAAAATTGGAACTCTTATGTTGTTTCAGTTTTTCCTTTAAATGATATAATTTTCAAAGTCCTCCCAAAGTTAGCCAGAGTGCAAGCTCAGCTTCCATTTTTGTTTTGAGCCAATTTCAAAGGGACATATGCTAGTTTCAATTCTTATCCTACAACTTTCGGATTTATGGCAAGGTAACTAACTCGAAATTTCGATGTGACTCTCGGTCCTGCGGTAACCAGCTTCCGCATATGACGTCCCCCTGGAAGATACTCACTTTAAATGTATGTTTGCTTCCTAAATTTCTATATTCTCGAAAGTACCCTGTGCAAATGTTTTGCAGCACACGCTGTTAGTCATATGTGCCGTGGAAATGTAAATAGATGGCTCTAAATCGAAAGACTGGATCATGTTTCAGGCATTGTTCTATTTGTTTTCAAACTGGCGAGGTCTCTACCGCGCGCTGTCTCTGTCTTCTTGGCTGAACTGTTGTTTTCAACACGCCGCTTGGTTAGGGAGATTGCGCGATGTTCCCGCTTCAGGGTAAAATAATTAATTATAACGATTCCGAAAACGCCTTGAGTGCCCTTTAACCATTTTAATCTCCACATAACTTTGTTCGACGCTTTGGTGACGCAATGAATATGGCTTCACGGGAAAATATAGAGATTGTTTTCAGCGTTCCTGAATAGGTAGGAATTGCAGAAAAAGAGCGCGCTGAAGAGAGCGACATGAGTCTGTAATAAGGCCACTCAACCGGATCAAAGTTTCGCACTTTTCCAATTTTACAAATTAACTGGAATCAGGTAAGCTCTTTTACAAGGCTAGCTAAGAAGACAGGATACGGCCGACGGGAACTTAAAGTTGTGTGCAATTGCGCCACGCCATTTTTATTGGACATGCCCACAATGCCTGGGTGGCCTAAATTCGTTTATGTACCACTCAAATCGGATAAAATAGTGAGACGCAGACAATCCGATGCAGCGCTTTCCGAAACCATACCTCAATGACCAGTGTTCCCGCGGAGTGGGTCCTTTTTGCACATTACCTTTCCTGGTATATAGGGTCGGGTTCGATACCACTTATCTCTTCTACTGGGGACGGGTTCTTGACCCCAGAATTTAAGAGTTTTTAAATTTTGATGAGGCAGGCCTCCATATCATCTAATTTATGCATTTCCTCTTTTTTAGTCTTAATTGCGTCTTTGTTAGGTTTTGTGGGCATTTGATTTGTTTATGTTCTTTTTTCTTCTTTAAGTGACCTTTCTTAACATTTTAAAAAACATATACCATAAAGAGGGGCAAATATTCAATTATTGCAACAACATTCTCTTGCTTAATCTCATTATTTGCAACTCTTTCTTAATAATATTTCTTCCATTTATGCCCCCAATGCTATTGTGCTATAAATTGGTGAAAATAAAACCAGAGATAATCACTCGCAACGCTTGTTGTGGCAGTAAGTTTCATGGGACTCCTCTTTTTGATACTTTAGTTACAATTATCATTATTAACCAAAGAGTTCGACTCAGAGTTGTGGCAAACCTTAATTCCCTACTATAGAACAACGCTAGGCTTTTGCACCGACTGTACATGCCCCTTTCAGCCAGCCCTGTTCATTCTAGCATGGATGTCGTAGAATGGACTCTTGACGATATACCATATATAACTATTCGTTGAGGGAACTTCTTTAATTATCTTTAGAGTGCGTGGATGTCTGGCTGGCCAATATTATGTATCTTTGATATGCTTAAGAAGTGGAACTGAGCTCAAGGATAATAATATTGCTATCATTAATAAAATAGAGTTTTATTAATAATAACTATCAACAACACACAAAACGGAAAATATTGACATAAACAAAGAAGGGAAAGGGTCGTGTGGAATCGAGCTAATCCAAGGATTAAAAGATTTAAAAAGGTAAAACAAATATAAAGTTAAAGAGATGGGATGGTTCGCTAAACCATTTAAAGCACAGGATAGAATTGACAAAAGGGTTAAATACTCAAAGGTAACGTTCGGCTTACGTAATTTATACTTGTTGTACAGAGGAAGGCGGCGTGAAAGAATTTTCGGTCCGTTGGCGAGTTCCAGCCGAAGGGGGGGGGGGGGTATTAAATGATCCTGACGTGGCGTCTTGGGAATGAGAACCGTTTCTAGACGAAGGGCTTGGCGAACAATCGCTGTTCTACGTTGTTCTCTTCTGAACACAGGGGGGGGTGAGAACCGTCTCTTGTCTACAGGCTCAAGAACAATGGCTGTTCTAATGTTGTTTTCTTTCTGAACAACAGGGGATGGGTGAGAACCGTTTCTTGGTGAACGGGCTCAAACGAACAATGGCTGTTCTATGTTGTTCTCTTCTGAAAAACAGGAGGGGGGGTGAGAACTGTTTCTTGTCAACGGCCTCGAACGAACAATGGCGGTTCTAACGTTGTTCTCTTCCTGAACAACGAGGGGGAAGCCTTGTGGACTTGGCGTCACGAAGGCTCGAACCTTGGCACTCAAGGAATATTGTCCTTCTTCTGGACAAGTGATGGTGTATCTCGAGGTCGAGGTCCCTTGGCACACAAGGTGAGACAGGGTCGTGGTGATGTTTCGCGACGAAAATCTGGATCTTCAATCTGATCTTAGTGGTGAAGTTTTCATCTAAATAGTCGAGACACTCCCTTGGCGTGGGGAACACTGGAGTGGGAGCTTCGAGGGAATGCACAGCCGAGCCTGAGAACAAGCCTTATCTGCACATAAGCCTAACTCAATCTGGCGAGGTAGGGGGAAGGGGGCGAACGGGGGAAGATAAACCTCCTTGTTTAAACATTGACTCAGGTGGCTGCGATAAGGCGCCAAGCTACAAAGCGAAGATGCACGTGGGAAGCATCGTGGTTTTAAATAACATGTAATAGTAGTTGAAATTAACGCGGCCTTAACTCGTTCTATCACAATGGAATAATTAGTAACTTTAGAAATCGTCGGTCACGATGATGTCAACAGTCACTCAACGAGTGTCCGCGGGATTTTAGAGATTCCGCTAACTTTTTGTCATGTTCTTTATTAATGAGGATGGGGTGAGTTTCATTACTTACTCCCCTCGTGACTCTGAGCTCTGACGGATTTGTCTGATCCTGTTCTTCCCGAATAAAACGAATTACCTGACTGCACCCTGTACGCTCTCTGGAAAAGTAATGCCTGGGGCATACGGCTGGTTTCCTTTATAGCTTATCTAGCCCGCGGGAAGGATTCCACGTACTGTACCATTGGAGCATCATTAGTCGCGTTGTAGAAACTCCCGCTTACCTCGCATATAGTTTCGTTATGTTTATTTTTTACAAATATTTATCTTTACTTACCTTTTATTTTTAATTAAAATTAAAATTGATATTCATATCATTCAAAATTCATTTTACTCTACTTCTGAAAAATGTATTTCGAAATATTTTTGTGGGAAAAGATTTACATATTCTGATGGTTTATTTGGTTATTCAGCTTAAAATGACTTGTATATATTTAAGGCAAAATATTTCTTGTTTCACCTCCGGTAAAAAAAAACACCAGAGAAAAATTCACCCTTAATGAACAATATATATACATTTAACTACGAAATAGTACTACAAAATCACAAAGGGCGAATGAAACTACCCTTAAACCCATGAATAATATGAAAAATCTAGAAAAGTATTTGGTTATTAAGGCTCCCCTAAAACAGCATAATACCTATGAATACAATATTTTAAGAAACTAAGAGACATGGAAGGAGGCATTAGATGTCTTCAATGGCCTTGAAAATCTCAAAATGCTACTTACGCATGACTCTAATAAGGAGAGGGCGCGATAGACCATCGCCTTCTACATTACTGGCGATGCAGCTGTAATTTCCCTCTTGAGATGAAACAATATTCTGCAGAAGTAAGCTCCAATTTGAGAAAAGAGAACTCGGAGAATTCTCTTTTGTTAGTTGAAAATCCTGTAGAAGAGAAGTTAAAAAAGGGAAGTCATGATAAATGAAAACATAAATTGAATTATATAATATGTAAAACGGAATATATTATATTGCGTTTAAGTCTTTCTTAGAATATTTTGAATGTTTTAAACGAATTTTTAAAGAATCGAAAACGAAAAGGTATTCAAATTTGTGTTTTATCGTTTAAGTCTTAAAAATAAGTTTCTCGTTCCCACTATATTAGATTAATAAGATTTGCTATTATCATATTTTTTCTCCTTCATTACTTTCCCATCTTTTCTTTAAAGTCAGGCCCCAGCTTAGCCTCTCTTCCTTGCTTCAGATAGCCTGTATTTCTCCCCTACTTCCTTACTTCCCCTACAACCTCTCTCACAACTTTCTCTGGTCAGCCTCTAATTTCACAGGGTAGATGCTGACCTTCTTCTCAGCTAACCGTCTCGGATCAAGGCTGAAGGGCGAGGGGACAATTTTCCCTAAACCCTGAGCTCCGGTCTGGGGTGGTTGGTTTTTAACAACCTGCTTCATCCCCACTCATACCTTCCTCACATCCCCTTTCCTTCTCACTTCACAATCTATACTTTTACGCCGTGTCCAAGGTGGAGCCGCCATGACGATGGACTGCCAGGCCACCAGGCGGGAGTGGTGGTCCTGAATGGCGGCACCTGGCTCTGCCAGGCCTGTACGCAGGGCGGACTACTGCGAGAGGTGATGAGCTGTTGCATCACGTCATAAATTTAGGGTCACCATGCCTAATAAAGAGAAAACTAAAAATCTTTCCTTAATTTCCCCTTGTACATCGACGGAGCCACCCTCGGGCAGCTCCACAGAAAAAAATGGAGGTCTCCCCCTGTGCTGCTCAGGAGACCCTCCAAACTTCTCTAACGGGTGTAGGGGACAACCCCTCACCCCTTTCTTTGGAAGGGCTTTCAGGCTCTTACCTGTTTCCACCAGTAGTCCCTTCTTTTCTTTCCAAGGGGACTGCCAAGAAAGCCAGAGGCAGCCATAGCCGACCGCTTCCCATTGAAACGGCTCGGTAGGGCAAACCCCTTTAGGGGGGAGAGGAAATCCAGTCCCCTTCAGACGCTTCCCTCAAAGGACCTGCTGGTAACAATATTGAACCTTGCCGGGGTCAAGGCCTGTGACTCCCCACACCTGACTAGTGACAATGATTCCAACGGGACCTGCAATGTCCTGAAGGGGAGGAGGGATGACCAACTGGAAGCCCCCCCCCCCCCCCGAGATAGAAATAGCTCTTGAGGTAACCCAGCCTCAGACGGTATCATGGAGACTCTCCACACAATGGGGGCGAGGGGACGCCTCCTAATGTTTATATCTGAATTTTTGCGAGATCGTCGATTCCGCGTACGGGTGGGGGGAGGCCTTTCCTGCCCAATGGAGCAGCAAGAGGGTGTTCCGCAGGGAAGTGTCCTGAGTGTCACACTCTCTACCCTGAGCATCAACGGCATCACCTCATTGCTGCCGGAAGATATTCTCGCTACGCTCTACGTGGACGACCTTTCTATCTCTTTTGGAGCGGCCCCCATGCCAACTCTGGAGAGTCGACTCCAACAGGCATTTAACCGCGTCTCTCGCTATGCCGAAGCGCATAGGTTTCGGTTTTCTTTGGTCAAGACTAAAGTGGGCACTTCTGCCGCCATTCACGGCTCCACCTCCACCCAGATTTGTTTATTCATGGGGTGCGCCTGGAAGTGGTTGAATCGCACCGTTTCCTTGGTTTTGCATTTGACCGATGCCTTCCCTGGGAGGGTCTCTTGTACCCGCGCAATGGATATTCTCCGTTTCGTGACGTTCAGCGCTTGGGGCACTGTTTGAGCTACTGCCTAAATTTTTTATCGATCCTTTGTTTGTTCGAAGCTCGACTATGGATTCGAGTTTTATGCGTTTATTGTGAAAGGTGGACTCTATCCAACACACCAGCCTTCACCTTGCGACCGGGGCCTTCCGCTCTTCCCCCATTGAGAGCCTGTTGGTCGATGCTGGGGAGATGCCATTCACTCTACGCCGCGTGCAGTGCATCACTAGCCTGTACAGGCGAGCCCGACGCCTCCCTCAGTCGCCAACAGATCTCACTGCATCTGCAACTGCATCTGCCGCCGAGAGATGCCAGTCATACCCTAAGCCCTTTGGGTTTAGGGCCAGGAAACTCCTTCGAGAGCTAGGTATAGCTCTCGGGGCGGTGGCGCCCCTGGTTCTGCACAGCACGCCACCATGGAGGGTACACCATTTGGCTATTTGTCGCCACGCCTCTGCTCCCAAAGCTTGTATGGCACCGGGAGTATTGCGTTCGACCTTTTTGGAGCACAGCTCGTGTCACGCTGGAACGGTGCCAGTGTATACGGATGGCTCCAAGTCCGAAGAGGGGGTCAGCCTCCACGCCATATCGCCTCTGTTTGAAGTCAGTGGGGTTCTGCCAGGCGCTGCGTCTGTCTTCACGGCCAAGCTGGTGGCAATACACCCCTCGGTACGGGAGATTACGCGACATGCCCGGTTCGGAGACCGGATTGTGATCTATAGCGTCTCACAAAGCGCCATGAGTGCTCTCGGGGCTTTGGAATCTCCGCATCCCCTGGTTGGCGATATCCGTGCCACCACATTTTTGGCGAGTCGGACGGATGTCGAGATTATCTTCTGCTGGGTTCCTGAACATGTAAAAATTACGGAGAATGAGCGCACCAATGAGGGCGCCAAAGAGTTCGCGAGGTCGCTGCTACCGGACCAGCGTTTCGCTCTTCCTCACACCAACTACATGGCAGGAATACGGGCAGCTCTTCGGACTGCTTGGCAAATAAGATGAGAGATGGTCGAAGGGAACTTAAATTTGCGTGCCCTAGCGCCGCGACTGTTCCCATGGACGTATCCCTCAATGCTGCGACGGTTTCAGGTCGTTTTCTGTCGTCTCCGAATCGGACACACTCTTGTGAGGCATCGCTATTTGATGGAACACTCGCCTGCGCCCTATTGTGTAGACTGCGTCGTCCCCCAGACTGTTCGGCACATTCTTGTAGAATGTCCCAGTCTGGGTGATCTTCGCGCACGTTATCTGTCCCGGTACCGGGATGGGCGGGGTCGCTACCGCCTGTTCCTTGTACTTGGAACGAGTGCGTGCACATTGACTGGTGGACTGGTTGACTTTTGGGGGAGGAGGCCGGCCTTCTCCCTATTATTAGACCAGGTTTTTTCTTTTGTTTATTTTGCTTTTGTTTTTTTCCCTTATAGGTCGCACACTCCTGCGCTGGAGGGACCTTCCCCCGACGCAGGAGCTTGCTTACTGCTCGCTTCCTTTTCCCATTTTTTATTTTTGGTGTTGGGTTTGGGTGTTTTTTTGTGTCTTTTTGAATTTATTTTAAACTAGCCTAGTACTAGGCAAGTTTTTAATACGGCGACTAATGCCCAAGTAGGCAGTCGCCAGATGAGATCTTAAAAAAAAAATCCCTTTAAAGTCCAGATTTCTTCATGTGTCTGACATACCAGATTTATGATTTTCTATTAATGTGAATACCTTCCTTGTTTGTAATAATTTTCTTTATTCTCTCGAAAAATATAATAATTGGGCAAATATATTTAGAACCACTGCCACAGTTAACGTGGCAATAACTAGTAAGCTAATTCTGATAATTATGGATATGATAGTTTTTGACCATTTCGTCCTAGGGCTTCGTTGACTTAGCACTATTTTTTTTTAATTTTATAAATAATTTATTCAAGTTAAAAATTCGAAATAAAACCATTACAAAGAGCGTTTTCTCTAGTTTATAATGAATTTTATAGTCCTTGCTAGGAAATACCTACTGGGTAACTTGTTTTAATAATTAATCGTTCATTTTATCTAGTACTAGAGCCCACAAAATATGTCAGAGGGGTTAATGTTAACCGCATCCGCTTGATAATTATAATTTTTAAAATTATTAATCGTTCGGTTATTATTTCTAGGTTGATAACTGATGTACGAGTAAATATCAGCATATTTTCAAATTTTTAGTTGTGTTTTTTGTTGATCTTAATTCCGAAAGTTTAGTTTAGTTTTATGCACCACTATATAATTTATTTATTCAAGTACCTGCTTTATTATACATAAATTAAATACTTCGTACTCATTCAAATCATTTGTGTCTTAAGTCTTATTATTTTTAACCAGTTATAAGACTCGCTTCCTAATGCTTAGTGATTATTTAATAAATCATCCACTAGAACGATGTTGAATAATCTAGACAAAATCGTAATTTATTCTCACATCTTTTCCTCTTTGAGTTTATAATTTCTTTGAGTATTGATTGTTTTGTTTTTTACGTCACTAAGATTCTTCAGCAGATTGTATTAGATATTGCTTTTTCTCGTAAAACTAATCATAAAAATAGGTTCCCCTACATGACACTTTATGGCAGGGACCTTTCTCAGAACTTTTCTGAAAACCTAGGTCCTTACATTCATTTTAATTTCAAAGAGGGATAAAGAGGGCCTAAGGTTAGCAAGCAGGCTATTACACTGTATTTAATGATGAATGCTCGCCCGAGGGGAAGACGAGATTTAGGTAATTAGAACCAGGGAGTACATGGCTGAAAGTAACCTACAAACAATCAAGGGGTGTTCTTATAGGCTACTGAAAGGTATACAGGAGAGTGGCAGAAGAAGTAAGCGAGTTAAATAGTTATTATCTAACAAAAGAAGGTATAAGCTATAGCAGATAAGGCGAATATTTGCGTATTTAATACGATATGAAATTGAGAAATATTTCATTTAATATCCGAAAAAAATGATGGAATGATGGAAGTCTAGCTCGCTTTGCCTCAATGTGGGAATGCCAGTAGCTACAACGTCCATATTTCTTTAGTTATCTTAGATATTTTGATAAATGCGAGAAAGTAACGTTTGCTTACGTAGATTCAAGGACTGTGGCTATAAAACAAAGAAATCTAACACTGGTCATCAAATTTTAACTTTTTTTCTGCTGACTTACGTTTGAGACCTATTCTTGGGAAATTCGGGGTCACTGAGCATAAAAATGGCAATAGGTTTCTTCTATAACGTCAAGTTTTTTATTTAGGGACTGGTTCATTTTGGTCCCACTCATATTAGCAGGCTATTTTTCGACCAAGTGGAGAAGTTTGGTACTCTTCATGTTTTATTTTATCTATGTATTTGACTTCTCTTTATGCAAATATATATATATATATATATAGTAATTGTGTATAATAGAATTTTGTGTTTTTTTAAATTTGTTTGATGAAATAACATTTAGTAGTATGGCCTCATTACGAAGGAAATGTATGAATTCCCCAGACTCGTTTTGCTATATATGTGGTTGTTTTACTGCATCAACTCAAAGAATGAACATTAGTATCTTTGTGAAAAGTGCATACTTGGCTTACTTTAAAATTAAATTAGGTGATCAGTTTAAACCGTGGGCCCCGCTCAATGTTTGTAAACCATGTGTCGAAAATCTACGCCAATGGACAAAGTGCACAAGGAAACCACTAAGATTTAGCATTTCTATGGTGTGGCGGGAGCCATAAAACCATGTAAACGATTGCTACTTTTGTCTCACAAAGACTTCTGGTTATAGCAAGAAAACGCGACATAAAATAAGTTACCCAAATCTTGATTAAGCAATTCATCCAGTGCTTCATTCAGATGAAATTTCAGTACCTGTATTCAAGGAACTTCCTTCACTGCACGATGTAAGTGATATACGTGAATTTGATGTAAGCAATGAACTTGACAGTGATCGAGATTTTGTGCATACATCGACCCAAGAACGTGAAAACTTCAGCTCATTAGAACTGAATGATTTACTTAGAGACCTAGGCATGTCAAAAGAGTTAGCAGAAGTGTTAGCTTCTAGACTTAAAGAGAAGAATCTTTTAAAGGAAAATTATTTTCTTTAAGTCTAGAAGCTAACAGGGAGAGAAATCTCTTAGCATTCTTTAAAACTGAAGAAGATTTTGTTTACTGTTGTGACGTGGCGGGACTGTAAAACGCGATGGGTGTTTCAGAGTATGATCCAAGTGAATGGAGACTTTTTGTAGATAGTTCAAAGAAGAGTCTAAAATTATTACTCCATAATGGAAACTTGTTCCGTGCGATTCCTATTGGTCACTATGTGCATTTAAAAGAGAAGCATGAACAAAAGTATGATAAAGAAAAATGGATCATATGTGTGGATCTGAAAATAGTAAATTTTACAACTTGGCCAAGAAGGAGGCTATACAAAATATCCGTGATTCCTGTGTTTATGGGACAGCCGAGCTAAGGAAAAACATTGGGCACAGAAACTCTGGCCAGTTAAAGAAAGTTTGACTGTTGGTGAGAAGAATATTCTACACCAACTACTTGTTGAGCCAGAGCAATCATCTCCATACCCCTTCATATTAAATTAGTGCTGATGAAATAATTTGTGAAAGCTCTTAAAGTGGAGGGAGACTGTTTCCAATTCATATGTACAATTTTTCCTGGCTTGAGTTATGATAAAATAAAGGCAGGGGTTTTTGATGGGCCACAAATCAGAAAGTTAATGGAAAACGCCGAATTCTCGAGTTCGATGTTGTGAAAGGATTTCTTTGAAAAAAAGGCTGCTAACTGCAAGAATTTGCTAGAGAAATTCTTGATAGCTTTCATCGTTTAGGCTGCAACATGAACATATAGGTTTATTTCCGCAAGAGCCAACTTGATAAATTTTATGCTAATCTTGGCACCGTAAGTGATGAACACTGAGAGGGTTTTCATCAAGATATCAAGATTATGGAGAAGAGATATCAATGCCGATAGAACACAAACATGATCGCAGACTACTGTTAGAGTATTCAACGAGACTGTGTAGACATTGAAACTCTCCAGACACTCGCAAGCGAAAATTTCTTTAATGAATGTATAAGTATGTGTACGATTGCTTGTGTTTTCTCCATTGTATTATAAAATGAACCTCTATGTATTTAGTAATAGGTGATGTTATCTTAAAATTCATTTATCTTTTCAAATTCTGTTGACATTTTAACGTATGGTTTGAAGCTATAAACTTAGGAAACTATCATTACCGAGTAAATTCATGCAGTGTGTCGTAAAAAAGGAATATCCTGTAGAATTAAAACCTGATATGTTACAAAAATATGGATGCCATATTTGGATTTAGCACGTCAAATGTAGTTAAAAACAATCACAAAACATAAGTCAGCAAAAGGAGTGTTGACCAGTGCAATAGACTAAATGAACTATTTGTTTTTTATCAGCCTAACAGTGGCATAGAAAGCTGATATGTCAAAAGAACGCAATAATTTGTAGAAGTAGGTCAGCAGAATTGAATGAGTGAAGCATATATCCACCTGGGACATTATTATCGATTTCATCAGTGTTTTGTAGAACGTAGTCTTTTTCATTTGATTGAGCCCGAGTGTTAAAAAAGAGAAAATCAGAAGAGGGCAGTTGAGTGATGAGCGAATAAATTACGAAGAAGAATTAGATGGTGAGTGTTACTGCAGAGAAATCAACGAGCATCGAAATGGGTGAAATGCCGTCATGTGCTGCACAGAGCAAGGCCTGGTAGAACAACATTTACCCTAGACTGTAGAACTTGATGAAGGCAACTCTCAGATATGTTGCAAGGAGAATATAAGTCACAAATTTTCGTAAGATCTTAAAAAGAAAAGTCATTTGTGAATTAACACGATACCCGGGTGTTTTTTAGAGTCGAGGTTAAATTGCTTATATGAACAGACTTTACAGAGCAGCAAGTTTAAATGTTCAGCTAAATTATATATCGTAGATATAGAAATAAACAGTAAAATACTTGTCTAAGTGTTGATATTGAACATTTCTATTTGTTTATTTGTTAGAAACATCAGCTATATTATCCATTAATTGAAACTTTTATAAGGGAAGCTACGAACTTCGATTTTGCCTTAAATATATGTCTCTTTTACGACAATTGTTCTCATGCCTACCCTATCTATTCTCTTTCATATTGAACATATTCATAATTACTTTATATTCTTTCCTTCTTTACTTGCTATGGCCTTTGTATTCTTAATTACAAACTTTCTCATATCAAAGATTATGAATCTATGTGCATTCTAACAACACAGAATTTATGGTTATCGGCATTTTGATCATAATATAGTGGAGTCGTTTATTAGTTGGTTTCTAGAACCTTTGGGGTTGGCTGTATTTCAACTCAGTAAAGAGTCTAATATTTATTTCGATCGACTGTTTTCCTTCTGCTCTTGTATGAAGATTATTGGATGATCAGCAATATTCATTCTTAAGAATCTTTGGTGAAATCGTTTTCACCTGCCTGCAAGTCCTATTGATGCTATCATACATGTTTTTCCTGCAGTAATAATTTAATTCCTTTTGTCTAGTCAGCCTCTCCTCTTTAACCCTCTTATTCTGCTTTTCTTTAAGTCTTTATTCTTTTACTTGCTTATTCTTAAAGACGGTACATTTTCTTTTCCGGATAAATTGAACCTCGATTTCCAAGATTCTCCTAAATGTTCTTTTCTTTGTTCGTAGATTTTGTTAATTTAAATAACGTGAGTGTGGATGAGGAGTTACATAAAAGATAAAAGTTATTTTACATTCCATTTCTGTTTATTAGTATTATTTCGAGCTATACATTTAAAAAGTCTCATGTTTGGATCAGGTTGCAGTTTTGACAAATTGATTACACTGGTCTGCGACAAAAATGTACCTTAGGTTTTCTATAGTGTTTCTTAATAAAATTGACCTCCTAAATCCGAATCTGTCATCCGTTTTTCTCTATCACCTCCAGTTTTTGCGATTCAGGGGGTGATAATAATTTTATAGTTTATACATCTCCTATATTACATCAAATTTCAATAGTTTTTGCACTGCTCTATTCGCAGTAAATTTTATGTACATTTTAAGTAATTATGCAAATAGGTTTATATTTTGCAGGTTAAAAATTGCTTAGCATTATAATAATAATAAGAATAATAATAATAGTGGTTGAGTTAAAAATGAACAGAAAATGTAAGAATAGCTCCGACAGATTTTGTT
The DNA here is from genome assembly GCA_963969495.1 of Ceratothoa steindachneri. Classification (NCBI taxonomy): domain Eukaryota; kingdom Metazoa; phylum Arthropoda; class Malacostraca; order Isopoda; family Cymothoidae; genus Ceratothoa; species Ceratothoa steindachneri. The sequence continues at coordinate 74,309,574 of OZ018332.1, forward strand.
ATGTTTGCGGCAAAGTGACTTTTCCCGAGCAGCAAAGTACAATCCCTCCTGTAATTAAATCTTTGTATCATGCATATTTTGGAGTAAGGCTAAGAGATCAAGATAAAAGTTTTGCACCACATATCTGCTGCAAGGGATGCTACATAAGTTTAAGACGGTGGAGTCAGGGCGAATAGAAGTCCCTCTCTTTTGGTGTTCCCATGGTGTGGAGAGATGGCAAGGACCACACTACGGACTGCTATTTTTGCATGACAAATCTTAAAGGTGAGCATTGTATCATGTATTTAAGCTTTTTGTATTATACTGGCTCGTGAAAATGTCATTATTATGCAAAGACTTAGCATAAAATTAAAAACTAACATAGTTCACTTCAGCATGAACATATCCTTTACTAAACATTTATGTACTATCTGCAACTCCAAATCAATTCCTTTATGTAATATTCAATTATATTTTCCACAGGTATCAATAAGAAGAATAAACATAGTGTGGCATATCCAGATGTTCCTTCTGTCATCAAACCCCTGCCCCATGGCCTAGGAATTTCTCTACCTTCTCCCCCTGAACATATAGAGGTACATGGAGAGATTAATATGAAAGTTGACCAAGATTACGACACATCTGAGTCTTATCAGGTTTCCACACATGATATGGTCGCAAGACCATTCACTCAAGTTCAGTTAAATGACCTGACCAGGAATTTGGGGGTTTCTAAGGCGAATACACAACTTCTTAGCTCTTGACTTTGCGAAAGTAATCTTCTTGCTTAAGAAACAACATTTAGGGGGGTACAGAAATAGAGAACAAGAGTTTCGAAGCTATTTTTTACAGCATTCTTCCAGCTCTTTAGTATACTGCGCCAATATTAAAGGACTTGTTGAGGCCCTTGGAATTCCCTACAAAACATTAGAATGGAGACTGTTCATAGATTCCTCTAGTAGAAGTTCAAAAGCTGTGTTACTGAATATTGGTAACAAGATAGCTTCCGTTCCTATAGGCCATTCAATCCAACTTACTGAAAGTTATGAAAATATGAAATAATTGCTGGATGCAATAAATTACTCTAGCTATAAGTGGAGGATATGTGGTAACTTGAAGGTAAGATCATTTTACACTTGGCATTTCTAAGCTTTTTGATATTGACATTTTCATTTTTAATTGTTAATAATTGTATACACTTTTTGGTCAACTTACATTTTACAAGAATGCAAATCTGGAAATCATGAGTCATTTTTGAGTTATATTTTTTGTTGAAGTGTGTCCCTATAGGTTAATGCATCCTATTGGGTTAATGGAGAACTTATCCAAATAAAGAAGGTATACAACACAACTCCATAAACTCAAAATAAGATGTACATATATCCAATTAGTTCCAATACGATGATTTAATGCATTGGCATACAGGATTTTTCAGTACATCTTCATATTCTTATTGTTTTAAGAAATATTACTTTGAATTTGTTTTTAGAAATATTACACTGAACTTACAAACCGTGCTTAATTTTGTTCAGGTAGTGTCTCTTACGCTTGGGACGCAAACAGGATACACAAGGCATCCCTGTTTCCTATGTTTATGGGACAGTCGTGCAGATAGTATGCACTATGAGAAGAAGGTTTGGCCTCCACGAGAAGCATTTATAATTAGATCAAACAATGTGATAGCTGAACCTTTAGTTCCTCCTCAAAAAATTATCCTCCCTCCACTGCATATAAAGCTTGGCATAATGAAAAATTATGCCAAAACCCTTAATAAAGGAGGCCAAGCTTTTAAATTTCTTCTTAAAAAATTTCCACAAATCAGTGACGCTAAACTCCATGGGGGAATTTTTGATGGACTTCAAATCAGGAACTTGATCAGCAATTTGATGCATCAATGAAGGACATATAAAAAAATGCCTGGAAAGCTTTCAAAGCTCTAGTTAACAATTTTCTAGGCAATAAAAGAAGCCTAGAAGAATATGTTGCCCTGGTAAATCAGCTCTTAACAAGTCTCAAACATTTGGGAGCTCGAATGTCTATAAAGATACACTTTTTACAGTCCCATCTGGATTATTTTCCCGACAACTGTGGGGATTACAGTAAAGAACAGGGGCAAAGATTCCACCAGGACGTAAAAACAATGGAAACCAGGTAGTAGTGTAAATGGAACGGAAACATGCTTGCTGACTACTGTTGGTGTTTGAAGGGTGATGCACCAGATGACAGGCACAAACGAAAATCGTCAAGGGCGTCTGTTCTTCGAAATTATAATTATTTTATTTATTATGTTGCATTCTTTCATTTTTTGTTTATTAAAAGAATTATAGTTTACATACGTGTATTCCTGTTTATATGATATAACAGTAATAATGCATTATTAGATAGAGAAAATTTTTTTTAAATAATTCAGAAAAAATGAGGTAATCCCAATGAAAATGGTGTATGCTGTACTGAGAAAATCTAACCTGATTGAACAAATATACATTTATTTTTGAGCTCAGGAGGTTGGATTCATTAAGAAATCACAAAAAAATCCTGGGGAACATAAAATTTTTTTTAAACGCAGGCCTGTGTTATCATTGTCCATTGAGCTCTGATTCCTCGTTGGATTTGTATCTTATTTTAATGTAAAACAAGAAACATAACTAGCTGAAATATATATTTTTATTAAAATGTGTTTGTGAAAAATGTAATAGAATCACGTAACTTGAAGAGGCATGCAGTATGATATAGATCGAGTATTAAAACAAAGTCTGCTGACCAAAGTCGCGTGCTCTCACTTATCCTGATTTATGACCTTACGACCTTCCAAAATTTTAATAATTCATACTAAATCTGGGAGAACAAAACCAAACAAAGCAAAACAGGGACCGAGCGACCGATCGACATAGTGGGATATAGAGTCGCAAGCCACTAAAAAGAAACAATTTACGCTATTCAGGATAGGGAGGCCTCACAACTCTCCAGAATTTACTTGATTCCATGACGAAAGCAGATGTAATTTCGGATGCGAAATATTTATCATTGTCTGCTTGAAAAAGTTCTTACAATGAGTAAATGTTCTGAAAAATACGAATTTTAAAACCATTGGGAAAAGATAAGAAAATATATAAAATGATTTGTCTAAGATACTTACATTCTTTTTCCAAACTACTTTGTATGGCTGAGGATTGGCTTCCACAATGCAGTTCATATACACACTTTCCCCTTCCAAAACATTTATAGGACTTGAGGCGGAGCCAAGGATCATTTTTACCCGAGGAGAATCTGTAAAAGTCGTGTACGTCAGAGTAAAAAGAAGTTCATTTATACTAGTTAGTTATTTATTAAAAGTAATATTACTTAGGAGTTACAAAAATGTGATAAATATTTATTTTTAATATTGTAAAACTTTTATCTTTCCTATGTATAATGAAAACCCTGCGTCATTTTCAGCCTTTTATCATAAATACTCACATAAAACGTTGAGAATAAGCTCTGCCTGAATGACGATAGAAGGAATGTCGACGTTTTGTGCTTCGCATCTTAACTTTTCGCCATTATCCGAACCATTGAGGGATAAGCGAACTAGCGACCGGGAAAGGTTTGATTTTACAGAGCCCTGTGAGAAAATATAATAAACTGTATAAACAGGTAAATATATTTTCATGCGCATTTATAACGCATTTTGAAAATATTTCCAGTATTTGCTCTGCAAGTATTACCATAGTCTAGTCATCAAAGAGTCACAAATTATCAGCGCCTCAAATGAACTCTTCTTACTTTTAGTATATCTAAGCAAGTGTTATACGTTAAAAGTCAACCACTTCTGCCAGGAATGAAGTATAGAGCATATTTTTAGTTAGATAACTTTAATTAATCTCCGTAGCCATAATATAATCATATTTTAACTACCAAACTAAACTATTGAATCATTTTTCACGATGATACATAATTATTATTTTCATAATTTATTCTACAGCAATAAGTTGCAGTCAAATACTTTTACATTACAATAATTTGACAGGAATTTCTTATTCTTGCAGGGCTTTAATGGAAATGGACACTTGGGATTACTAGAGCTGATATTAGAATATTTGCATCTTAATCCAACTTCACCATTGTTGTCATATCTTTTTAGCCACCTTTTTCTTTAATATCTGTAACTTTCTTTATTCAGTCTCTTTAGTGATTTAAAATGACATCATTTTTCTTTATTTGCTTTCTTATTGCAAACAAGCTTTAATTCTCCTTCTCCGCTGCATTATTTCAAGTTAGTCATTTTTTTATCATATACTTAGTTCTTTAGTTTATAATAAAGCTGAACAAACCCGGCTTTATTAATATTTTATTAAGGTAATTTTGTTGTTTCCTAACTTCCAAATATGTACTGATATAAACTATTAAATAACTTAAAAATATGATTCCTTTCGTATTTCTAAGTTTTGTCTAAAAATATTTCATAATCTACATTTTATATTACTGATCAGTGAATTAACTTGAATATTTTCATAGGATTTATATCGTCTTTTGAAAAGGAAATGAAAATTTGTTTTATTCTATAAGAATGAATTTAGCAGCAAAATCTTTCTTTACAAAGCTCTCCTATGAAAGCTTTGGATTCTATTTTGAAAAATTCATTAGTTTTTTTATGAAATATATGATTTGTTTTCCTTTTTTCTCTCATTCATACCAGGGTAAACTAAGACACCTATTTGATGGTTTAATCGCTTAAATAAATAGTAATCAGGTGATGCAAGATCGGTAAATTTCGAAGATGAGAAGAACTACTAAACATAACATAATATTTTTTTCTTGTGTCAAACGTGCCAAGTGTCGGTTGAGCAATGAAGAAGATTTTTGTTCAAGGGATTCATTTGAGCACTGCTACTATTCGACATATATGTTTGCACTAACTCTTTGCTTAATAAAGTAGAGATCAAGCAATAAGATTTTCACATCCAACCAGATATATGGCTGTTGATTATTTTGAGTCGATTCAGATGGAGCCATCATATTCATACGTTGTCCTTCAAGCACTACATCTCTTACCCTAAAAAACACCTGTGTTTCTTGATAAATCCCTAGGAATTTCTAACGTAAAAACGGACAGGTATTAAAAATGGCCTCGGTAGCACTACAGTTATATTGAAAACAGCTTACAAATTGTTAAACTTTAGGCACTGAAACAAGATCTCTAAGAAGTGTTTTAGAAAAGAAATTAATTTTTTTAATAACTCAATATCAATTATGCATCCAAGTTCTTGTCTCTTTTAAGCAAACTAATTCATAGCGAATACTTTTTTAAATTATTGAATTTGGGGAAAATATTAAAAACACCTTTCAACTCTATACTGTATTTTGGCGACTCAATAAAATGTAATTCTTTGAAGCAAACTGGAAATGTATACGGCGGATTATGATATCCAAATGTACACTTTAATTAAATACTGGAGAGCAAAATGGTTATTTACAGATAAACTAAAGTTTTGTAAAGATGAAATAATTCTTGTTCACATTAATCTTACCCTTTAATTTCTCTTACCTCTTCGAGGATGGGAGTAATTCTCCGGTGACCTAACCACCACGTTAATGTAGCAGGTGGCTTGGATCCCTCGGATGTACAGACAAATTCATAGGTTCGTCCGGATGAAATTGGTTCTTCTGGCGGAAGTATCCGTGTCCGAAGAGGCGTGACTATAAAAAAGGTATTTGAATCTTTTCACCTTTTTTTATTTGTTTAATTTTAATACTTTTCTTTGCTTTGAATTCTTGGGGAAAACAATTAATGTGGGTGGGGGCGGGGGCAACGAGGAGATACCAAACAGAATTATGGCCTTATGAAAAAAACAAATTTACAATGTTAAAGCTCACAAAAAATAAATGGGGAATATTTAGTAATTGGCTTTTACTAATCGCAATATTTAAGATTATTCTCTGCCCCTCCCGTAGTACATCTTCCTGGTATTTTAGCTGTTTTTTGGTGTGTTCAGGAAATTTTCTCATTTTATCATTTCTGTTCTACCCCTACATCACTTTATTTTTCACTGAAATACCTTAGTCATCTCTATTTTATAGGTTTATCTTTCTAATATATGCGAAATTTATGTTCATACCAGGATAAAATTGTTTGGCTAAAGTCACTGCAAATATTCCTAAAATATCTATAATGTATTAATCTTAATATTTTTTTCTTTTCATAGTTTACGATTACTGGCGTTGTTATAAATATCAAACAGGCAATTAATTTAAATTAATTGAAAAGTATGAAGACGTACATAGTTTCTGTAAATATCCTAATATTTTCCTGATACCCTCAAACCTAAATATGCTCTCTTACAAAGTTTCTTATTCTTGCTAGATTCAGTTGTTACAGCTGTCCTAAATAAGTCATGAACAAAGTTTATGAAATAAGGAATAGAACTAATCAAACGTTACATTTTCTTTTAGTATGTTTGCATCATAATTTGAAGCTGAAATACATAGAAATTGGAAGGCTTCTGTTTATCACCCGCCAGTTTGATTATCGCCCACAAATAATATATTTGATTAAAAAAATACAAAAAATAATTGATTTCAAAAGTAGAAATATTAATAATGAAGTTCCTTGTTCTTCAGGACTGCTTTAATTCATTTTGGACAGCTGGAGACCGAATTTCTGATGATATTTTAACTGATATTGCTCAACCTTTGTTAAATAAGCACCCGCACCACTCCCAACTAGATGTCTTCTCTTTATCAATCGCCTGGTTGAATACATTGTACAAAAAATTTCACTGTCAAGAAAAAAACATAGAGCTCATGGGAATTTTATTATGAACTTGAGTCACCATCCATAGAGTCGCAGAGAGGTTCAAGAAAGGGAAAGACCTCAAAGATAGACCTTGTTCAGGCAGACCTCAAATTGTCAAACATGAGAAATTCCTTTAAAAGTGCTCCTAAAATCGAAAAGACTGCACTTGAAAAGAATAAGAACATCTCGGTGCACACAGTGCAAAGGGTCCTTAAGAAAGAGATCCACAAGAAATTCAGGTGCGTAAAATGTCCTCTCCTCACCGATTATTATATCAGAACAACGTCGGGAGTTCAATCGTCGCTTGCCAGTGACCTTAAAGATTCATGGCAAACGAATTGATTAATTCATCAACAAGCAAAACTATTAACATAACATAATTTCACGGATGACAAAAGCCACAAGGGCCTATCAAAAGTCATCCGCATCTGTCAAAACCGACCCACAAAATGCGTGTAATAAGCTTCGACCAAGAGATCTAGGAGGTTTGCTACGTGTCTCCAACCATTAACCTGGCCTCCATCATGATGCTTGGTCTCGTGGCTTCAAAGGGCGAGAGGATGCCGACGGTGTGGTTCGCGGCTGGTCACATGCTCATATTTGCCGTTTCTAGCAACATCTTGGCTACAAAAGTCCTGCCCTTGTTAAGAAAGATCACGAAGCAGGTGGACTACATCTTTCGGCATAACGGTCCACTGGCTCACACGGACAAATCCGTGCAAGAAGGTGAGCATTTTGAAAATAGGAGTGATTGAAGACATTATTGCATGCAAAAATTATTTATGATCATTAGAAATGTTTGAATGTTAAATGGTACACAACCATGCGAACTGGGGAATTTATTTGTAAACATTTTTATAAATTCATTAAATTTCACACCTATATTTTGTAAGAGAGATGGGAGTCTTACAAGACAAGTCTCTTAACCTTCCATTAAACTAAAATAGGTAATGCATTAACATCTTTTAAATTACATTATTCAGCTTAAATGAAAAAAATTATTTTTTGTTTTTAGATTTTTTCATTTGCTTGTTTACATTTGCATCATTAATAAAATCAGGACTCCGGCTTTCTATTGTATAATTTTGTGTTTCGAAAGTTCCCTAACATCAAACCGTTTTTTTTTTGTCAACTTGACATTGATTTTTTGTGATAGTTAATTTTTAATATCTTTATAGATGTTCATACCGTATTTTCATTCTTGGCAATGTATCAAAAGTAAATTACATGACTAAATGCGACTCATGAAGACAATACCTGTAATCTTCTTGCAAAATACCACGGGCCGGATTTCCAGGCTAGGTTTTTTTTTGCATTTAACATTAAGGATCTGCTTAATTTTTAAAATTAATATGTCTAAATCAACCAAAAGTAATTAAATATTCTAAAAATACGAAAACCAAATCTAACATTGAAACTCCTGTTCCTTTACTGAGTTCGCCATGTAAAGTCAAGCTCAGAATTAAGTTGCTTGATGCATAATTGTACATTTATGTCCAAACGTTTTGAGAATAATAAGTATTTTTATTATTTCCATTTGTTTTTAAAATTTATGTTATAGCAATCCCCCATAATCCAATATTTTATGAATGCAATTTTTTGAACAGTTTGAAATTAAGCTCAAGAGTCATCTTGGTAGATTTGAAGTTTTTATCAAAGTTCTTTTTAACATTATCTTTACAGTTCGAAAAACAGAAAAGAAGGGCTTGTTTTGTGGATATTTTAAGCTTTTATCAAAGTTCTCTCGAAGAGTTCAGAGAAAAATAAATGATTTTTGAATATTATGAAATTAAACATAATAATTACAAATGCTGAAGTTCAGGTAATGTATTAAAATTAAGGTATGACTCTTTTTGTGGGAGGGGTTTTCGTATATAAAAGCTAATTTAGATGGGAAAAAAAGGAGCTCTAAGGATTGTTTTATTTGGCATATCAAAAGAATTACGATAAAGGTGTTTTCTTGCCCTTAGGCTTAGAAAATATGCATGGATCTGAAAAACATAGATTAAGAGTAAATTAATAGGTGATATGGAATTGAAACATTTTAAATTTATTAGACCAAAATCCCAGATAGGCTGTAGACCAAAGATGGTCTGAATGTGAACGGCAACCTTCTCTTGTAAGTAGGAGTGGCGAAGCCTATCAACATGTTACTCAAATATATACATTATTTCAGGTGATTAGAGTCCCTGGAGCTTTCATTTTGGATCAAAGGAAAAAATGATGAAAAATATGCTTTAATTGAATAATGTGCATTATAATCTATTTCGTACTATTTTTTTTTAAATACATGTATGAATCCTTTTCAATTTCAACAAAGCTTCTTTCCAAAGAAAAGCGTGAAACCATTGTTGATCTGCACCAAAGTAGCCTGAATTGATATGAGCTAGTTGCTAAGGTTATTGCACCAAGGAGCGTTTTATTTAGGATTATTAATGACTTTATAAAGAATGGTTACAGTCCTATGAAGAAGTCTTATGGACCCACACGCGCTTCAAATGAACTCGAACTGCTGAGCTCCCTAGATCAAGGATAGGGTTGCCTCAGGTGCCAAGCTTGTTCAGGATTAGAAATAGGTAGATGTAATTACTCCCGCACGCAGAGCTAGGTAGAGCCTTTTTGACATCGGTCTCAAGTCGAGACGGGCTGCGAAGAAAGCTCATCTCACCAAGAAGAACCTTACGGATAGGGAAATATAAATTATAATCGACGATTTCTTGTTAGGATAAGAAAATGGTAAACTTTTCATTATTCTTAGCTCGTGCCCACGGTAAATTATCCTTACACCCTCCAGGTTTGAGACTGATATAACCTAAGGAAACTGGAACAGTAATAATTTTTCCCCAAAACACTGCCATGAGCTCAAATTGTACCAAACATGCCTGATTTGCACCTTTTCCAAATATTTCCACACCAATTTGCAGATAATAACTGTATTTTGCAGTATGAATGCACACCATTCACAAAGTTCTTGGATTAAAATAATATAGAATTTTGTGACTTTTGCCTGAGAATTCGCTAGATTTTAACGCAATGGAGAATTTGTGGGCGATAATCAAGCTGGCTGGTGATAAATAGATGCCTTACAATTGTATTCAGTTGCGAGTTCTTATTGAACACAAAATAGTTTAGTTACGAGTTTCATCATAAATTTGCTCTCCAGCATACATAACATATTGGAGCATTCCTGAAAAACAAGGGACATCATTCTAAACAATAAATTCGCGCATCATGTTAATGTATTTATCAATAAAATGGGTTTGGGGCTATAATATTTTTTATATTTCATCAACAAATTATGATAATGTTAAGTGCATTAATAATAAAGTAACTATTGCATTCTTAAATAAAACGGGAAACCTGCATCATAATTTCATACTTAGGAAAGTACATTTGGATATAATTATATAAATGGGTCGAAAGATGATAGATAGGCAAATATTATCTGTTATTTATATCGAATTCTCTCATCTGCTGAGCAAATTTTATTTTTAATTTTTCCAAATCTCAATGATATTACAGCAAAAAACGTTTTCTGTAAGAACCCAAACCAAGACACTGCTAAAATAGTCCATTTCCTAGAAAATTCCATAATTAAAGATGAGGAATTTGTTTTAAGATAAAAATACTTTTTCTTTTTGACGTCATACTTTTCCGGTACGATCCACTTTTGGAGGTGGGATAGAAAAGTGTATCCACACTCACTGGTCATAAAAGTATTAAGTAAACTGGCAATGTTGGAAAGTGACCTATCTTTCTTAAGTTAGTATTGGTAAACCTCCGTCTAGACCTGTGAAAACTCCTTCCTCCTAACAAAGGCTTGGAAAAATAATTTAATTTGTTAATAGCTCCTCCTGAATAATATTTTATTTGCAAGCGCTTTTGAAATGAGCTCTTACAACTCTCATACAATCTTTAGGTCATGAGAAACAATCTGAGCAAATCTTTTTTACTTTAGTTTCAGCCACTGTGTCTTAAGAAGTCTTAATCAGAGACTGGCAAGCAATACTCTAAGTCGCTGTGATCACTTAGGGTCCTTTGCCCCTCCACTATGATTGAACCTTCTGCAAGAAACACTGTTTAACGTCAGATACCATCGTGGCCCTAATCACAAGGCATTTTTTTCATAGCAAGAAACATTCCCATGCACCGACTGACTGTAACCTTGACTGCGTGCCTTATATAATGACTGAGAGTCTCAGGCGCCACTTCAAGTCATTGGCGCAATACTACATAGTTATAAGGCCAGGAAAGAGTGCACCAATATTACAAACATAAAAACAAAATGCAAAGTTTGATTAGTTATATTAATTTTCTTTAGGAAAAAATATAGTAGTCTCAAAACTTTTGCCCATGTTTGTATTATTTTGAGTCGCTAATTCTACTAATGAGATCAAATCCCTCCAAATCTTAATATTATTCAGCTAGTAAGTATTTGTTGAACTTTCTATCAGGTATTATCCAAGATGATACGTCTCGGCATTTTTCTTGTAAACACCTTTTATTCCATGTCAGGCAATTTCTAGAGAACCTTTATTTCGGGCTTAGTTCTATTTAAATTCCTAAACTACTTTTTATTTAAAAGCTAATTCCAAAATTGCTAGTCTTAAAACACGCAAGAATAAAGTAGCGAAATCTACTTTTAAAGTTCAAATGAGGATCGAAGTAATATGAATGAAACGATCAAAACAAGTGAAAATTTCAAAAGTAGAAGCCTACTAGCATTGATTAACACATTTACTCATTACAACTCCGCTCTTTATATATTTAATATGAATGTTAAAAGAAGTGTTTTTATTACTTTGTTCTTGCGTGTTTTCCCACTAGCAATTCTTAGGTTCTTTCAGGATGAAGTCAACAAATTTCTAATATTGTCTTTGTCGTAGAATAGGGTCGAGTCCAACCCTTCTTGTGTTTCTCAGCCGAAAGAAATGGCGTCTGTGTGCGTGGAAGACATATAATACAGGCAGAGTGCAAATTAACCGAACTTTAGGTTGACCAATAGTTAACTATCTTGTAGGTTCCGGGACAATAGAAAAACGGGTACAAAAAAAACTTTACTAATATGAAATTAATATTGTTTTTACAAAGGTTAAAAGAGTTTGAAACAAGCTATATATATAACACATTGGACGTAAACGAGTCTCAGGGTCTTAAAGAGGCGAAGGGGAGACTTGCGGGGACGATCGCCATACACACAAACGAACAATATTGATCGAAGGGTTGCTTAAATGACCTTGAGTTTACACGAAGCCGATGACGGAGGAGAGTTGCGCGTTGTTGTTACCTCGAAGATTTGGTCAGAGGGAGTAATTCTTGCCTTCGAGTTTAAAACACTAATCAAGACTTGGCGCGTTTCGTTCGAGGAGCAGGTAACAACGAATACGGATTAACCTCACGCGAATTAAACGAGAATACCCGGAGCATCAGGGGTTCTGCGAGGAATTGTGCAGATTTCAACGGGACGCGAATAGCGGGACCGAACGGGGAACTGCAGACGGCAGGTACTGACGGGGCGGGCAGACAGCGGATAGTAACGAGGCGGGCAGGTGGCGTATACTGCCTTTTAACTCGGGTGTGGGACGGTTTATACTGAAGTTGAAGGGGGTTTTCCCTTTTCCGCCCAAAAGGGATAGTTCAAGGGTCAGTCGTATCGGCAGGCGAGGGTAATCTCGTCTCTTTCATTGATAAAATTAAGTCTTTTTTCAGAAACGATGACACCAATTGCACCAAAAAGAATATAAAGAATGGCAAAAAATTTCCGTGAATGTACAAGTGCACTTCGAACTACTGCTACAGACACCCCTGCGATCCTCCCTATACCAACCTGAAATTTCCATGTAAGAAGATATTAGACGAGGAACAAATCACAGTTATGAAGTAGCGTGAACATAAATGGGGACTGAATCCTTTTGAAAAAGGATGGAAGACCCTCAAAAGTGTGACTAAAGCAAGAAAATAAAAAGATTAAGAAATCTTTGAAATTCTTTCAGATAAATAAATTACGATTACAGTGTAAGTGTCTACACAGTTGAATCGTTCCTGTTGCAGGACATTTCAAAACAATCATCAAGAATAAAATCTTGAGCAATAAAAACTAATTTGTTATAGCTTTGTAAAAATGTTTCCACTCCTAATTTAATTGTAGTATTCCAAAATAAATATAAGTTCTGGGGTTGTATCGATCATTATTGGACATTTTACTTTTCTTGTGAACTTCTTATCTGCAATTTTGACAAACCTGAAGTCCACGTAATAGTGTTCTCTCGCGTTGCTTCTCTCTTTTATCTATCATGTAGAGTTAGTTGTACACTTTCTATGAAGAAAGAAATATCTCGACTGAATAAAATATTCCCTAAATTTTAAAAAGGCAAGCTGTGCAGCTTGAATGTGTCAAACTGTGATTAAGAGAGGCAAGGCTACTCGGAAATTTCACTATAATCATTTTTATAACAAAATTACGTATTGTCTTGGAGATCCAGGCCATCATTGACAAAGATCACAGGAAATCAATGTGGTCCATAGCGAGGGACAAGGAAGTGTCATACGAATGAGAAAGTGCCAGCTTGTGACGCAGTATTTGAAGAACAATCGGAGGATCCTGTCCCGATGCTTGGAAACAAAACGAAGTATCCCTTAGACCCTAGCATGCTTTGATTCTTCTAAGACGAGAATAATTCATGCCTGGTCTAGTTGGTGAACACGTCAAACAACGGCTGGTTTGCTGTGCCTCCACAAGAGGAACATAGAGTCATGAAGGCCAAGTTCCTGGTCCACATCATGGTGTTTGGCGTAATCATTAGTGAGGGCCACGATATGCCCCCGTTTATCTTCACGAAGGGCTACATCAAGTGCATGGCGGAGTTTGTCTTGTCCTGGTTCCAGGAGGTGGTCAACAATTTTTGAAAAGTTATGTGCTTTTCAAATGAGATTAGTTAATTCTTATGTATTTTCATGTAGTGAATCCAAATTTCACCTTGAAAAATTGCTTATTGGCCATAGGTTTAGGGTATGTGACATGCAATCTTTGAATATTATATTATAACGTACAGTATGTGTCATTATATTTTAAACCTATAATCCATATCTACTCTTACCTTTTTGTTTGACGCTTATAGTGGGCTGAAGTATCAACTCTTGCCAATGTCCATTTTTTATATATCTTGATGAAACCTTTCACCATATTCGTCACTAACTGCCCCACAGTTTGCTGGAAAAAGTCTAAATATGAGTCCAAAAAGTGGATTTTAAGTAACATGTTACTTCCCATGTTCTTGTAGGCCTTGATGAGGTTTTCCAATAATTCTTCATAGTTTCCTTCCCTTCTCTTGTCAAGAAATCCCTTCGCCACTAAATTGAATGCTTCCAAAAAAGCTTTCTCCTCCCTATGAAGGGCTGCTTCAAAGTCAGCATATTTTAGAAGCTTTCGAATCTGAGGACCAATGAAAACTCACTCATTTAACTTACCTTTGCTTAGTGAGGGGATATTTGATGTTAAATGATGCAATCCCTGACCAGATATAGCAAGATATACTCAGTTTATGAGTAATAGTGGTAGTAAAATTTTGTTTAGTTGAGTGAGAGGTGGATGTTGAAAATTTTTCATCCCCGTCTCTAATAACTGATGACGTGGCCAGTCTCTTCTAAAATAGTGGGAACCTCTTGCCCAGTTGTTCCATTCACACAGAAAGCAGCAGTACTTGGTGTATCTGCCCTTCAAGCCCATTACAAGAGCAACAACCTTTAAGTCATCACATAGCTGCTTTTAATGTTCATCATATATTATGGATTGCAACATATGCTTTATATTTTAAAAAGTTTCTTTCATATGTGTTGCATAGCCTACAGGAACTAAGTTTCACTATTGCCATTGTGTAGCAAGGTAACTCTCAGAGCATGAGAGCTTAGCAGAAATATTTATATAATTCAGTAGAAAAATAAAATTAATATAAGATGCTCCACATGCATAGCAATAGCTTGCTCAATGAATATTTATTATAAGTTAAAAATGTGTTTGACTATGAAAATCACCTATCTCTCACTTGAAAATGTAAACTTGCACAGTGCAACTACCTTCTATGCCTGCTGGAATAATACTGAAGGGCAGTGAGATCGTGTGTGTGTTAAGAAACCCCAGTGTGGCAAACCTGTTGGAACCTATTGTAACACGTAGGTGTATCTTGCAAAGTTGAGCTAACAAACAAATTTAACCATGATATATATTACCAGCGACTTAAAATTCGTTGCAAATTGCTGTTCTGGTCACAGGAGCACTTTAGTTGTTGAGCAGTGTAATCTGCACTATGCCACACAATGGGCGGAGCCCACTGTTGGCTGTCAGACAATTTCCTTTCACCACATCACTCCAAAAATCCTTCTAACTCCACAGACAGCAATCCCCAGCCTATTATATTTGGAGCTTAGGTAAGCCAGAGACCCCCAAGTTTCTATCGACCATCAAGGTGGAGCTTAGATTCATGATCACCACAGATTTTCCCCAGTTAAACAGGGGCCCCGACGAAAAGGCCTGCAGCAGATTCCCATGCAGCCTGGTGTTTTACTACTGATATTCATTTAATTACATAGGATGCCTTGTGTTCTCAGTGGGGAGACACTAATTAACGTGGATCCCTAACCAAGGTATTGAGTAAAACTATTTGTACTTTTATTGGAACTATATGAAATTGCTGCCAGTACCCTTACGATTGTTTTTCTTTGTCACTTTTCATTTTAGCTGAAACAATTCCAGTTTCTTAAATCATTCAATTAAATTTTTCTAGATTGTTCTATGTGATGTCGTTTACACTTATTCTGCTAAATACCTTTGAAAATTTACCACAGCTTCAATATCGTCTATAAAATCTATTTTGATTCTTCTTTTTATAATTGATTTAAAAGTTTATCAAAAAAACAATAAATAGTGACGTTTGCTTCTCGTCAAAAAAATAAAAGAAAGAAATATACAACCTATGAATTTTATTTATCACTTAATTAAATCCTCCTAAAGCTATGTGTAAATATATAAGAAAGTATTGGGAAGTGATAAGGCCCAATAATTTATTAATTTATTAAGATGTCCTCCATCTGCAAAATAATACCTACATATTTATCAGGCTTCAAAATTTTAGACCGCGAACAAGATATTATGTTTAAAATGGCTACAATTCTCATATATTCACGCCTCATTCTTAAATCCGCATCAGAATAGAATAAATAAACATTCATTCGAGAAAAGAACATGTACAAATTATACAATTAATGCCTCTTGGCAGCTTTAGTTTCTATAATTAAAAATTCGTGTGCAGAATGAATACCTAAATACAAATGCATAAGGACAGAATGACTCACGACAAAATGCTTAATGGACAAACCGTCTAGCAGAAAAAACTAATATTTTTTATAATTTAATATAGGGAGGTATATATAAGCATTTTAAACTAAAAAATATTTATTAAGAGAAAGAAATTAGTGTTGAATTCGGGGTTTTCCATTAACTTTCTGATTTGTGGCCCATCAAAAACCCCTGCCTTTATTTTATCATAACTTAAGCCAGGAAAAAGTGTACATATTAATTGGAAACAGTCTCCCTCCACTTGAAGAGCTTTCACAAATTATTTCATCAGCACCAGTTTAATATGAAGGGGTATGGAGATGATTTCTCTCGCTCAACAAGTAGTTGGTGTATGCTTCACTCATTCAATTCTGCTGACCTACTTCTACAAATTATTGCGTTCTTTTGACATATCAGCTTTCTATGCTACTGTTAGGTTGATAAAAAACAAATAGTTCATTTAGTCTATTGCACTGGTCAACACTCCTTTTGCTGACTTATGTTTTGTGATTGTTTTTAACTACATTTGACGTGCTAAATCCAAATATGGCATCCATATTTTTGTAACATATCAGGTTTTAATTCTACAGCATATTCCTATTTTACGACACACTGCATGAATTTACTCGGTAATGATAGTTTCCTAAGTTTATAGCTTCAAACTGGCCAGAGTTTCTGTGCCCAATGTTTGTCCTTAGCTCGGCTGTCCCATAAACACAGGAATCACGGATATTTTGTATAGCCTTCTTCTTGGCCAAGTTGTAAAATTTACTATTTTCAGATCCACACATATGATCCATTTTTCTTTATCATACTTTTGTTCATGCTTATCTTTTAAATGCACATAGTGACCAATAGGAATCGCACGGAACAAGTTTCCATTATGGAGTAACAATTTTAGACTATTCTTCGAACTATCTACAAAAAGTCTCCATTCACTTGAATCATACTCTGAAACACCCATCGCGTTTTACAGTCCCGCCACGTCACAACAGTAAACAAAATCTTCTTCAGTTTTAAAGAATGCTAAGAGATTTCTCTCCCTGTTAGCTTCTAGACTTAAAGAAAATAATTTTCCTTTAAAAGATTTTTCTCTTTAAGTCTAGAAGCTAACACTTCTGCTAACTCTTTTGACATGCCTAGGTCTCTAATTAAATCATTCAGTTCTAATTAGCTGAAGTTTTCACGTTCTTGGGTCGATGTATGCACAAAATCTCGATCATTGTCAAGTTCATTGCTTACATCAAATTCACGTATATCACTTACATCGTGCAGTGAAGGAAGTTCCCTGAATACAGGTACTGAAATTTCATCTGAGTGAAGCACTGGATGAATTGCTTAATCAAACTTTGGGTAACCTATTTTATGTCGCGTTTTCTTTTGGAAAGTTTCTTTGTTATTATTCCTAGAGCATCTAGTGATGGTAAGCTTGATAATTATTGAGCTTATATTATTATAATCACTGTTAATTATTATAATTATTTACAATATCAGTTACAATAGGGTCCAGATCTGGACTGTAGGGGGGATGGTTGAGCTCCTCGAATATCAGTGTAGAGAGGATGATCCTCGAAAATCGATGGGGTAAGATCGAAGAAATAGAGTCAGAACTTGGAAAATCATATGGAAGTGTTATCAACATCATCTAGGACAATTTGGCTATGGCCAGAGTTGCACAAGGTGCCCTGCGTGAGTGCGGATTCGAGGAGCTCAACCATCCCCCAAACAGTCCAGATCTGGACCCTAGTGACTACTTTTTATTCCGCCAGCTCAAGGCTGCACTGCGTGGACGCCGGTTTGGAGAAGAGAAAGATGTCCAGCTTGCCGTCCAGGAGTGGATTAAACAGCAGTCGGGAGATTTCTGGTTTTAGGGAATCCGAAGCCTAAGGTATTTATGGCTGTCCTTATCCTTTACTGGCAGAAAAGAATTGATGAAAACTGCTGTACTTGGCTGAATATACAGATGTAATACAACAACCTGTAGACAACACAAGAGAAGACACCTTTGATCAAATACTCAATTAAGCTGGATGTTTTCAAAGATTACTGAAAATACAAACTTTTGTTTTATTCCATTCAATAAAATTTGTCTTAAAAATACTTTCGTAAAGAAGAAGAAATGTCGTTGGTCACGGTGTCCAGTGCAGTCATGGAGAAAGGCGTTGTTAGCTTTATGTGCGTTGAAAAGCTTTTGCTGTCCAACCGTATTCGAGAACAACGTCGAGAGCACTCTCGTAGCTTTTTCTGATGAAAAGACCTTTTTTGTCGATCCCTTAATCGGAGAAGCCGATCGACCGCGTGGTATGCTTCAGGCTGACCTCTCTGAGGCCTGCTAGGTCCGGGTTATAATAGAATGCGGTTGGTATTTAGTCTCCGAGTTGTGGTCTCTGGCTGGAGCTGGATGTTTATTTTGGCTCTTCGTTTCTATATTGTGACGACTTCAGCCATGCACAGTCGACCTCGATCACTATCCCAGAAAATGAAGGTTTTTCTGCTATTTAGCATTTGTCGGGTGAGCGTTGTCTCATGCTTCGCAACCTGGCGTCTATCGGCTCCTTTTTGGAGGTGTGCTGTCAACTGATGAGACGGGTTTGTAGATTTTATGACAATAAACGAGGATGTGTGATGCTTACATTCACTGACCTTGCGTATATATTCGTGCAAATGGCTAGTCACGTGAATGATATGTTCTTTATGGTGAGAGCGCAAGTTTTCCCTGCTTATAATAAATTACTAGTAGATTGATGAGGGTAATATTACGTCAAAAAATGCTTTTGAGGTCTTTTTATTCCTCTTAAAATCTTGTGTTCATGAAGACTTGGTAATAAGGATCTATTGTTGTTGGAATGTGGTATGAGTTCTGCTCCTGCTTTATGGCATTATCAATTAAATTATGTGTATTGCCGTTGTTGACGATAAGCTGAGAGACTCTTGTTAATTCTGCATCAAATGCTATCCAGTTAGAAAAGTGGGAGAATGCCCTCACGATGAAAGCCTTTAACACGGAGTTATTATATCGATCGAGACATTTGGACAATCCGCTCATGCAGAGGGTTAGATTTTTCGATTTGCCGTAAACTTCATTCAAAAATTTGTATGTTTAAACTGAATGAAGAGCTCGAGAATTGGTAAGCTGGAGTTGTTTTCTGTTTCATAGGTGAAGTTGAGAGATTAGTGTTCGTTGATTTGTAAATTAGAGTAAGGACAAGTTTATGGTTATCTGTAGTTATGAATATAAAATTAATAGTTCAGAAAAAGATTGATGGTTTACATGTAGAAGTTGGTGAATAGAACATCCAGTGAAGAGCCCATCGCCACTTCATCGACCTACACATACATGCGCTCTCGTCAAAAAGAACAGCGTAAAGTTAAAAAAATAGTCTTTAGATAATGACTATTACAAGGGTGGAGTTAAATCTAGCTCTCGAGTAACACGAATAGAGATTGAGCGCGTTGCATTCGAGGAGCGGGGGAATCAGGTCGAGGTATACTCACGTGAATTAATGAGAATACCCGGAGCTTGATGGATTGTGCGATAATTGTGCAGAGTCCAACGGGACGCGATAGCGGGTACCAACGTTAGTGGACGCAGCGTCAGACGAGAATAGACACGGCCTTTTAGTGCGAGAGCGAGAAGGTTTTCAAGCCGACGAGGCGAACTTTGTCCGACTTCAGATGGGACCTTCTGGGCTCTCTCACTTGTCGCAGATTTCTATTATGGCCGCATTTCAGGTCATCGCGGCATCTCACGGCGTCTCACAATTTCGCACCTCTATTAGCGCAGCCAAAAGGGTCCCCCAGGTGTCTGTTGTCTCTCTTTCTATTGAATGGCGAGGCGTTGCGTATCTTCCTCTCTCTGTATGTCTCCCTCTGTGTGATATCTGACACTTCTCCATCTCCAGATGGAATTTCAGTGGAAGAAATGAATTTCTTCACTTCCTCCTTTAAGGGGATCTAATAATAGACCTTGCATAAATCGAATTCGTAGATGAACTTGTATTTCTCAAATAGGTGGAGGTTCTGATCTTTGGTAGGATTGGTTCGGCATCGAATACGTTAATAGAATTTAGCTTTTTAAAATCGATGCTCATTTCATAAGAACCATCGGCCTTTTTTACCATGACACCCGGGTAACAGTAGTTAGACTCCGAAGGTTCGATGATCTACAACATTGGAAGTTTATTCACTTCATTATTAAATGCTTCCTGGAGGTGTATAGAAAGGCGGTAGGGTTTGGAACGAATTGGTTTTAGGGTTGTTATCTATATATTGTGCTCAACGTGGGTAGCAAAACCGGGGATCTCGGTGATGACGTCATCAAAACGACTCAGGAGGGCTTCCAGTTGGTCCTTTTGGCAAGATGGTAACTGGTTGCATATCTTAATTTCCGCAGGCGGGGAATTATTAAAGCCGGCCAGATATGCAACGGGTATTTCTTGTCCTGCTCCACACAGGTGACTTGGATTACGCAAAAGGGATCCAGGGGGGTAGCCAGGTTCCATGGGAGATTCCTCGTCCATTGCAACTATCTGGCTGATACTCGCGCGCCACTGGTACCGCTTAAGCATATTAATATGGAAGTGTCTTCTTCCCGGGGGAAGGGTTTCATTAAGGTAATCGACGGGGCCACGCTTCTTGACTATGGGGTAGGGGCCCATCCACTAGCTTAAGAATTTGTTTTTTACTTGGGGAGAAGTAAATCTTCTTCTCCGGGGACGAAATTTTCTTTCTTTGGACTTGCAATTGACGTATGCCTTATACTTGTCAAAATTGACGTCGGCGTTCTATAACGCAATTTCGGCGCACTTTTCCAGCACAGTACGAATAAGAGGTCTGGATTGTTTTGATCCAATTTCTGATTTAAATAAAGTTCCTTTAGGAGACTCAAACTACCTCTGACGTTTGTACCATATAAAAGTTCAAAGGGGACGATATGCAAATAGGGCTACCCGAAGGAATCGGTGCCATTCAGTGGGTTGATCTGCACACAACTTCCCAAGAATGGCATTGAGGCTTCCATTTAGCCTTACCCACATTCCATTCCCACTTGGGTGAAAATGAGTGGTAAACAGGATATTAATCATCAATAATTTAACAAACTACTCAATTAATTCGGAAGTAAATTGACGACCACGATCCGAGAGGATTTGGGTAGGCCCACACGGGAAAAGATGGAAATAAGGGCTTCGGTGTATGAGATGCTATCGATTTTCTTGAGGGGTATGGCCTCTGGAGATCAACGTAATTATGCGCATCGCTCGCCGGTGATGGATCGGTCCGATTAGGTTGATAGTTACTCAAGAGAAGGGTTCCCAGATTAGCAGTCCCTTCTGCAAGGGCGGAGGTCGAACTCGTTCCTTTATGGCTGTCTTTTGGCAAATGTAGCACAACGACAATATCTAAGAATTTCGTCGGTCGCGCCAGGCCAATAAAAATATTTGAAGATCCTCTGAGCTGTCTTCGTGTGACTAAAATAACCAGAAAATAGGCTATCGTGAGCCCCTTGCAGGATTGGAGGAACGTGGAAAAGGGGTACACATAGTGTGCGGGACTCTGTTTCGTTTTCCTCTGTGCACACTCGATAGAGGAGATTCACATTCCCTCTAGCTCTTTGCCAAGTCATGGGTCATCGCTCTTGGGAATTTGGGAGCAAACGTGGTTTCCAGAGGTCTAGGGGCTTTTAGTTCCTTCTTCAAGCGGGAACGGGTAGTAACTGATTGAGACACGGGCTGCCACAACTTCAGCTCAACCAGTAAAATACGCGCATTCAATGTAACAGTGAACAATGGGGAATTTATTAGCGTGCCCAAAGGAATTATGCACTACGGAAAACTGATCGTGGTCCGGAGCCACAGTGGGGAGTAGCGCATTGGACACAATAATGCACGTGCACCATGTATCACGGACGAGGGTGGAGATTCGGCACCCATTCGCCACCTTATTTTCAATTTGGAGGACCACAGAGGTGCTTTTATCAAACAAGAAGTTTACCTGGTGGGTGAAAAGCAGTATTCGGCGGGTTTGAAGAGGAGGGGGTTTCGTATTGCGACGGTATGGGCATAGAAATGGCACTGACCTGGTGTACCTGGTGAGAAGGAGGGGATGCTTCTAAACTGCGAGTTTTCAGGGCGAGAAATCCACAGGATTAGCACACGATGTTTCCTCCTGGGGAACGGTGAAGCAGGGGTTCGGAGAAAAGGGCTTAACATCATGGTGGCCCGACGAGAAGAGAGGTTCGGCTTTGGCGGGCACAGTCACATTCACGATGAATTCCTCAATAGTATGGCACTTCCGGTCCTTCACGAAGGATCTGATTTCAGAAGCGAGTGACGCAAGAAATTGGTCTTTGCGGACGAAATCGACCAGGGCGTCGTATTCATGAGGCACCTTGGAGGCGTCAATCTAAAAATTAAAATGACGCTGTAGAGAGTAGCCAAACTGTTAAAAGGTCTGGTTAAGTTGAATGTGACAGTGCCTAAACTTAGCTCGATAGAAATCCGGAATCATGTTCTAAGCGCCGAGCAACTTGGCATTTGACACTGAGTAATCAATTGTTGCCTCTGATGAAAGGAAGATAAAAATATCTCAAATTGAGAGCTCAACAGGGACAATAATTGCGCTACGATGTTCGTCTCGATGTCACACTAGTTCACCTCGAAGATCTTCTCGAAGTGGTTGAGATAATATCCGAAGTCTTCATCTTCTTTAAAAATGGGGAGTTTTATGGTAACAGACTGTGGTGAGTCTAGACTAACACTCCAGGATTTATGGAGAGCGTCTCGTTCCTCACTCTGCTCATCTCCAATTCGTAAATTCTCTGCCAGGACTCAAACCCGGGTCTGCTGATTGCAGATCAGATGCTCTACCCCCAAGCTACCAGGCACAGTGACTCTACTTCGCCCAAAGCGTTACCCCATCAAACCCAGTATCTCTTTAAGCTAAGAACCTCCAAGGAATTTAAAAAAACCACATCTTCTTACCCCCTCACAAAGAAGGAGCAAATGCAAGTTCTGCGGGTGATAACAACCACCACAGGGCTTTCGCCATATTTATTTTCTGCTTTTCAAAACAATTTTGAAGACAGAAAGAAAGGTGCATAAACCTTGCATTGCAGACTATATAACAATATAGTACATGAAAGAGAAATTGGAAGCGAATAAACAATGAGACAAGAAATAAGAGTTTTTTAGAGATAAGAGAAAGAGACATTAGAAGAAGAATAGAATCAAAGAAAGCAGAGAGCGGTAACAATGAAGGCAATACTTTACCAAGAAATCAGAGATAACACCAGGGAGAAAAAGTTTGAAATTCCTGGCCAGGACTTGAACCTAGGTCTGCTTCTCCAATTTGAGATACTACTGAGTTTATATCGACTTGGTCACGGCTTCTCTCTCTCATGCTGCCTAATTTTTTCATTCTCCTCTGCTTCTCTCTGTGCTGTTCTTTCTTCCTTTTCTCTATGTGCTTTTCTTGCTTCCTCTTCTCTCTGTGCTTTTCTTTCCTCGACTTCTGCTTCTGATTCTCCCTGTGCTTTTCTTTCCGCACGTTCGTTACGTTCCTCTTCCTGGACCTAAGCGATTAAATCTTTACCAGATAAGCCTAGGATTTGCCCCATCTCATGACAGTGATCGAATGAAGACATCCCGGATATGCTACTTCCTTCCTTTGCACACGAAAAAGCTGCCAGAGCTATTGAAGCTCTACGCCAAAACAAATATAACCTCTATTACGGACAAAAATTATAAAAATGCCTAGTAAAAATCGGGCAAACTCAAAAAAAAAAACTAACGGGGAAATATGAATCACGACACACACACAAAAAAGACAGTTAGTATTACCGCTTAGCTAGTATCCTCTTTTAAGGAACTAGAAAAAATGTGGACACACCACACAAGAATGGGCTTAAAAATTGGTTGTTACCCGTTAATAAAAAGAAAATTGTCCTAATATATTGTTGTTCAGATATTCTTGGTAATGCAGCTGCTATCAATTAAACTTAGTGCTTCAAACTCAGGTGGGGAAGAATCAAATACTAACACAAAATATCTTTATGTCGGAGTATGGCCAAGTGTACGGGAATATGCACACACAAAATCTAAGGTAGGCTAAGCAAAGCGACAATTGTTATTGTTCCAAGAATGCGATTTGAATAGAGAGCAGCAGTTGTGTGACCAAGGAATATACCAAATACAATGAGAAAAATAGATTTTAATACAAACTGAATTAAAGGCACAACAATAAATATGGATATATACGAGTATATGGGTACATAAAAAAGACGAAATTAAGCTCCGAATACTAATTAGATAACCGTGGTTAGGGAATGGTTATAATGGGAGATTGAGGGTAATGAGTGATTTAGTTCTTTTGAAACTCGAGAGTAAAGCAGGGCCAACTTGGGGGATGTCTTGGTGACCTTGATTCCTCACGGGGGTAGCCCCAAAACCAGCAGCGGGTGTGGCTACTTTCTCAAACTTGTGTTTAAGAGATGTGGGCCTCTTGTCCTCAGGAGCTCACCGAACGGACTTCGAATGGGGGGAGGGAGATGAATTCTCCACACTCGGCTTGAGCGAGCTAACGAGCATTTTTTTCTTAAGAGGTCACCAGAAGAACTTTTTAGGACGGTTTCTCCAATCCTTGATCAGAAGGCGGATGAGAAAGGCTGACGTTGCCTCACGAGACTTTTCTCCCTGACCCGAAGATACGTGTGTGATGTCCAGCTCTTCCATGGTTTGCGACCGTCACTCACACTTCTTGGGAGAGAGCTTCGTTGAATTGCACTTCTTTCGGGGATGTCTCGTCTAACCAAATATGCCTGTAATCCTGGAGCAGGTGCATATATACCCGGAGTTCTCCAAAACAGAGAGAGAGAGAGAGAGAGAGAGAGAGAGAGAGAGAGATTGAGACCTTCTATAACCTTCGTTATCGGCCGTGACAACTCGAGCGTCTTTTTGCAGTGAAGTGTCAAAGGCAGGGATCAGTGGGCCAGACGGACGACCAGCAGCGGGAGCCATAAAAGCAGTTCACAGCGAATCATACAAAGTAATTTCCTGACCCGACTGGGTAGGGAGGGGGGGGAGAGATTGGGACGGCTGGGAGGTAAACTCAATTTCAGCGTCATGCATCCGTTAGAATTTCGCGTAGACCTGTCGGCGAGTCTAAAAAGTGCGAGGTCGGAAGGGGGGAGCGGGTTAACAGCTCGCTTTCTCTCCCAAAGTAATATCTTAAGGGGTGGGGAAATAATATTCTTCTTTCGAACCGCTAGGGCCGATTCCGTAACTCATATTTAACTAAATCAGTGCAGCTGAGGGTTGTGGACTCCCTGCTCGACTAGATAATCTTGAAGCCAGTTAGCCAGGAGATATTCCTTATCGTTTCCCATGATCTCAACTAGTGTGTTTAGCTTGAAATTCACCAGCTGATTGGATGGTGTATTTCTCTTATGTATAAAGAAATTTTTTGTAATCTTTAGACCGTTAGGAAACTAACCCGTATTCAGGAAAGCATTAAAGATGCTTGTGATTCTCTGTATGATCTTTTAGGGGGCATGCCACCTGTTGATTTTGGTGATGCCCTTCCAGCATAGTGCCTTTTGTTGCAGGGATTTCTTAGTTGCCATAACCTCCTCTGTTTTTATTGGGCGGTCATAGTCTGCTATCTCCCTTCTTTCGTTGGCAAGTTAATATGGCTGTAAGCGTTGTATTTCTTGATTCAGCTCTTCAAACAGCTGGCCCTCGAATTTCAAGTCAAACGCTTCGTTGTTATCTGGCATGATAGATAAGACATACTTCCAGCCCTAAATATCCCTTTTTAAACCCCTGGAGCTCTATATAGTCCCCATTCTCTTTTATCCCAGTTTTTTTCTTTTTGTAGCAGGACATTCATCTTTCCAATGTCGTGTCAAAATTTAGCTGTCTACTCTGGATATTAGGCTGTCTCTGAGTTCAATTGTTTGATGGTAAATAGCCACTTTGAGTTCAATACTTATGCGTAATAGCAGTGAGCTCTTTCCGAGTTTGGTCCTGCCATTTTTATTTTTCATACTCTTCCCTGTGCACACGACCAATCACCTTGATCTCTTCAGTTCATCTGGGTTGAGGAGAGATTTTGTATCTTGTCTTGGTTAAACACTCGCGGTCCGCTTCTATGTATAATAG
Organism: Ceratothoa steindachneri; assembly: GCA_963969495.1. Classification (NCBI taxonomy): domain Eukaryota; kingdom Metazoa; phylum Arthropoda; class Malacostraca; order Isopoda; family Cymothoidae; genus Ceratothoa; species Ceratothoa steindachneri. Next base: position 74,335,813 of record OZ018332.1, read on the forward strand.
ACGCAGTTATTCTCTCCAGTCCTTCAGTGATCTTTTCTAATGACCTATTAGCTTTTGGTAAAGTTGTTTGGAGAATGACTCATAAATGGATCTGTGTGAATGAGATGGTATTAGGATTGTTATGTGGTCAGTGGTTACGGCTGCGCCAGGCTCAGTATAGTAAGTCAAGGGAAAGCTGTCACTTTTTCCAAATTTTCACCTCTTTCCTTCCTGTTGAAAGAGTCAATCAACCTTTAGGCATCTTGCATAGAATTTGCGCATCAAGAGGTAGAAGTTGTTGAAGAGCCAGTAGACTCAACGAAGAGGTTGAAATGCTACGGATATAACCAGGTTACCCACCTTGGTGGGAAGTTCCACCGCCACAAATGACTCGTTAGGCTCCGGTAGGTGCCTGAACGACATATCTGGTCTAACAACTATCATAGGACAATCAAAGCTTTTCTGTGAGTGATTCTTCATGAGCACTTTGTAGCCTGATATCTATTGATGACTAGATGTTGTGTTAGTACCTTGCTCTGTTAATAGGATGCTTCCCTTTGATATGTCCCTTGTTGTTGGGGGCTATCTGACTCCTAGAATTCAGATGAGCTTAAGAAGTCAGTCGTTGCCGATTCTCTCCTCACGGTCCTCCTCATGCCCCCTCTCTTTGCCTAAAGTACAGTTATTTTCAGTCACCGGCAAGTCTAGTCACGGGCAAGTCTAGTCACGGTGAAACTCTATATCACACTATAATGCTCGGTCAGTCGGTCCTCGTTATGCTTTATTTGATTTGGTATAACAATGTAATTATTTTGCTGATTTTAATAAACTCCGAAACCTTTTCGTTGTTTTACATTCTCTTTCAAATGATATAAGTGCCAAGGTCCTTTTAAGGTTTGCCCAGGAATTATATTGTTTTGGCAATGCCATAATAAATATTCGGCCGATTTTAACGAACTTTAAAACCCTAATGTTGTTTTAAATTATTTTTCGAATGATATAATTACCCAAATCCTCCCCAGGCTAGCCCAGGGATTGTTTTTTGGGGGGGAGGGGGCAATAAAATCCTAACTTTTCGGCTGATTCTAACGAAATTTGAAACCCTTATGTTGTTTTACATTCTCATTCAAATGAAATAATTGTCAAGGTCCTCCCAAGGTTAGTTCTGGAATTATTGATAGTTTTGAAGGTCGTATGATCATAAATCAGAATAAGTTAGGGCACGCGATCTTTGGTCATCCAACCTGTTTCAATCTACTGTCAAAGTACCCTCTTTGAATGGACCGTAAGGTCTCCTAGGGTACTCTCTTTCCTTGTAACCCCTTGTAACTACTATTCCTTCTTTACTGCTGCTCATGTGTCCTGTCTCTTATTTCGGTGTAAAGTTTTAATCTTTCTTTTTTTGTTTTTTTCAGTTATGTTTTTCGATTTAGACACATTTGCAGATGTACAAAATTCCGTGATGGGTGGTTGACTAGGAACTGGATTTGCCTTATGCTATTTTTCGCGAGCATTGATTGAGCCCCTTTGTAAAAGTTCTCAGCTATCTTAGTTTTATGACGTGAGCGTGGAGAATATAGGCTAAAATTATTTTCGAACTTTTATTGGGGATTTTAAGGCAGGCCTTCTTTGTTTCTGTTTCCTTATACGCCGCTTTGCTACATAAGCATAAGTGGTATTGGAATTCCCTGTCTCCTCTTGTCTTCTTACTTGTTTTTTTCTTTGTGATGATCTCTTTTTCAACTGTTCACGCCATGGCACTTATTTGTGTCCCTGCATACTGTTTACGCTCTTCTCATAACTGCTTTCACACGCCTTCCAGTGGTGTCCCGCCTCGCTACACTTGCGGCATGTTACGCTGCGCTTTTTACAATCTTTGGTTGTGTTTTGCTTCATCCTGTTGAACATGATGAGTCAATGTTCTTTAGCTCTATGTGTCATTCAGGGCACCATGAAGATTACATTAAACATATGGAAGTAATTGAAGTTATCTCTTCTGTTTCTGAATTTGATAACATCTACGACCTTTGGTCATTTCAGTCTTAGCCCTATTACTTCCTTAACTTCTCCTCTGGTATGTTGGCCTATTCATAGATGGAGCCTCCGTCATCTTACGCTCCTATGGGACAGGAACTAAGGTAAAAAGGCACGCTCTTAGAGTCTCTACTGCTTCTTCTGTGTTTATGGCTTCTACGTTCTTCTCCTTCTAGCATTTGGCAAGATATCTGGAGGAGAAGTCGAGAAGTCTTATTATGGATATGTATAGTTTGTCAAACATCACCTCGAAGACGCTCTCAATATTGGGCTTGATCTGCCAAATGATCATGCCCAAGGAAATTCGTAGTGTTTTCTTGGGCCATTTCTTTCCCAGAGAGGCCTCTCGAGGCCCCATCTATTTTTGTCGCTCCTGATTAGGCGGTAAAAAGTTGCGAGTTAAAAGAGGGAAGGCCTTCTAACTTTTCTCTGTCGGGGGCTGTATATTTATAGATTTCAAGCTTACTTGGTTTAACCACCTCTTCGTTCTAATAAAGCTTATTTTAAAGGTAACTGCCAGATGGGATGAGTGAATGATTGGGGGGAGACGGGGAGGTTCCTCTAGAGATGTAAAATGTGAAGAACATTTTGTTGGTTTACTCAGAATCAACCATCACTTACCGGGGGGGCCGTCCCTAACCTAAGCTACACAGAAACAGGTATTTCTTCCTTCAGTGGTCCTGGCTATCCCCTAGGGTCGAAGTAGAAAGGTCCCCCCTCCACTGAGGTTGCAGTTGTTCCCATTTCCCGTGTGCTTCTAGTGCCAGGTTCTATAGTGGGCTAGTTCTCAAAATTACTTTGTTCGGCGCCTCCAATATGTTTTTCACATAGAACTGCATAGAAGAAACGACCTTCGTTATTTCGTTGAAAGGATTGCATGGGGATTTAGGTTTATATAAGTCGCCTATGCGTAGATTAAATACCATCTCTTGTGAAATTTCCCCTTATTTTGCGATAATTTCCCCTTGGCCAAGTTTGACTAAGCAGTTTACCTCTCAGTGTTGATGATGAAATACAAGAGGAAAGTGGAAGAGAAAGTTATTGATCGCGAAGCTCCACCTCCTCTGCCCGTCCAGGCACTCCTAGGAGGAACTAGGGCGGGGTAAAAGGATAAAGTTCAGGTTTTTCACGTCTGTCCTCTGATGCTCCCATACCCAGGCGCCTTTAAAGATTCCGAGAGAAAAGAGATCCGGAAAAGAGAGAGGGAGAGCAAAAGAGGAAAAATCAAGGATAGAACAGTGGGAAATAAATCAAAGGCATACCAGTTGACCTAGGTGGTCGATGGACTTACAGTTTAATGAATGATTTGAACTACAGTATTTTAGTTTTTATTGATTCATTTCATTATTCTATTTGGTGCCCCCTCTCCCCTATTGTTTAATCCAAGATTCAGAATTTTGTATTGAATTCCTCTTTGCCTAGATGTGTCCCTGTATACTATATCTTTGCTGCCTCTTTCTCCTTTAAACCCTCTTATTTTTTTTGTAATAACGGTAAGAGAATTGTGCACTTCTTTTATTCCTAAAACCAAACAATTGGTATTCCATTGTTTTTTTCGAATACTTTCCCAATGAACTCGCGAATGAATATAGGCTTATATATAGCTTTAGACTTCAGAAGGAGGATTTGTTTGCATGCTTCGTAATGAATTTCATTTTCGCTATTTTTAACTCCTCGGGGAAATATCCAGTGTTCAGTCCATGTTTATCTCTTAGTAGTTCTCTTTTACGTTTACATGTTTAAGTACCTTTGCCTTGTTTCTCTGTTTGTTGATATACTTTCATTTAAAAATTTTAATCGTTTTATAAGCTGTCTTTATTCTATTGTTAATTGTCGATGTCTTCGATTTTTGCTTCATTGAGTCCATTTGTAACGTAATTTTCTATTTCCTGTTTCATTTTGCACAAATGGTTCTGTGGAATGCCTTTCATTTTTTAGCGGTAATCTGAATTGGTTGCTGATAACTGTTGATTAGCCTTGCTGTATGATTGCTGCAGATAACATCTACAGTTTCTTAGGATAGATAGATGCTTGATTGTTATTTGTAAGACATATATCTGGTGTTGTTGCTGTTGCTTTTCTGGTGAACTCTGTGAAGTCCATTCCCAGACGTCTGACTATCTCTCTACTTATTAGGCTTGTTTGTACGTTCCTGCTTGGTTGTTTTCTGTATCAGTGATCAGCACATCTTGCATTAAAATTACACAGGCACAATATTGATACGCTATTATTGTATATTTTAATTAAGTTATTTATTGGAAGATTTGGGTGTTGAGGCGGTTGATACCCAGGAGCAATTATTATGTAGCATAGTTTCATTTTTAACTGGATTTAGGGGTAATATTTGGTTTGTCCTTGACGCACCCTCTAATCCAGTCCTCTTTTAATACCTATTGCTGTGCCGTCATGATGTTCGTTAATATGACCAGTTGCTATTATATCTTGATGTTTTCCATTACAAGGAGTCCCTCATGTTTCAAGATTAGTATTAGATCCGAATCGGTTTCTCTAAATATCGTTTCAAATATATTATATTATCTTTCTATCCATCCGTATTTATTTGGAATATTTGTAGTTTTCATCGTCCAATGATCTTTGAAAGAAATTTAGCAGTTGTGTTTTGGGAGAGTGGAGTTTACTAAGCTGTTTTCAACGGTACCTTATCATAAAGGTCTTCCGCTTTCTCTCCGTTCTTACTGAAATTTGTTTTTTGCTGATTTACATTTAGGGGTAGATACGAGGGGCTGGCAATAAGTTTTGCGAATCGGTTGGGCAAATCAGAGGAATGGGGATGGCTATTTGTAGGGGTGTTACGACAAGTTATGACAAGTCAGGACCTGCAGCCGCACGCTCCTGCCTCGTCTATTTAAGAAGCAGTAGCTGATCGCAGATCGTCAGTCAAAAATCTTTCAACAATAGAGAAGGTTGAGCACCGCGCAGTGATCAATTTTTGACCAAGGAAGGCAAGAATGCAAAAGAGATCCATGAACGCATGGTTGCAGTATACACCGACACTGCCCCTTCCTATGCAGCTATTGCTCGCTGGAATAGGGAGTTCCGCCATGGTCGTGAGTCCCTTAAGGTGAACCCCGTCCAGGACGCCCGTCAGACGTGACTAAAGAGGACAATGTGGCACGTGTGAAGAGGATGGTCCTCGAAAATCGACGGGCGAAGGTCGAATAAATTGAGCGAGAACTTGGAATATCACATGTAAGTGTTATCAAGATCATCCACGACAATTTAGCCATGACCAAGGTCTCTGGCTGTTAGGTCGCTAGAAACCTCACGCCCCAATATATACTTCAACGTAGTCAAAGTTCGGAGGAGCTAATGCTCCTGTACAGCCAAGACCCGGCGGGATTCGAGTCACGCATAGTAACAGGTGATGGAAGTTGGGTCCATCACTAGAATCCCGAGACCAAGCTCGAAAGCATGGCCTGGAAGTACAGGGGCTCTCTGACCCCCATCAAGTTCCTGACCCAACCCTCAGCCGGGAAGATCATGGCCACCATCTTCCTAGATTCTGAGGTAGTGTTGATGGTGGACTATGCGCCTCGTGGAACGACCACCACAGGCCAAAATTATGCCTAGGAACTGGCTGGGTTGAAGAAGTGCATCCGTCAGAAGCGGCGCGGCAAGTTGACACGTGGTGTCCTGCTCCTCCACGAAAATGCCCATGTCCACAAGGCCAGAGTTACACAAGCTGCGCAAGTGCGGATTCGAGGAGCTCAACGATCCTCCCTACAGTCCAGATCTAGCCCCTAGCGACTACTTTTTATTCCACTAGCTCAAGGCTGCACTGCGTGGACGCCGGTTTGAAGACGAGGAAGATGTACAGCTCGCCGTCCTTGAGTGGATTGAACAGCAGTCGGGAGATTTCTGGTTGTCGGGAACTCAAAGCCTCAGAGACAAGTAACGCAAGTACACTGAAGTCGAGGGTAGTTATATTGAAAAATAATAAACCACTTTTTCTCATATCTCGTTTTCTTATATCCGAATCGCAAAACTTATTGACCGCTCCTCGTAGATAGGGTGGTGTTTCTCTTAGAGAATGTTCCCTGGTTATCTTCTTTTGGAGTTTTGACGTCTTGCGTCTGGTGTCTCGAATATCTTCGATGTTTGATTCGTCATTACTCTTTTCCGTTTCAGTGTCCTCACTTTGTGTTTTCTTTCTTCCTTCGGATGTGTCATCTTTTCCTTTTGTATCTTGAATAACTGTCTTATTTCTTTCTTCCTAGATCTTTACGTTAAATAAACGGATGAATCTACTTCCTCCAGGAATTTCATCAGTTCGCCACCAATTTAATTTTGCATGGATTTTAATGTGGTTGCGTTTATACTTAGCTGTGTTACTTTCATAACGTGGGAATGTAGAATGTACGTTAAGATTTTAACATTCAGGGTTCCGTTACTGTTTATGTGTGTGGACTGGCTGGTGTTCTTTATGCTGCCTCTTTTGCATAGGGGATTTCTTTTAAATCTTTCTTTAGTTGCCTTTCGTTTTTTTTCTCCTGATAATTTCTCTCCTTTTCGGCCTAGGCATAGCCATTGTTCTATTTCTACCGCCATAGGTGATGCATTTTTTGTTGATATTCGTGCAGGTTCCTAAAGTATGACGTCTATTGCATTTTAAGTGGATTCTTTTATCTTTGGTTGCGCATTTGATGGTAGTGTGATCTTTCATTTTGTAGAAATGAAACCAAATCTGTAAAATAAGGTATTGGTATCTCTGTATGTTCATTCACGATACTTTCATGCTATACGCATGCAGTCCTTTTGCAATGGCAATGGTCGAGTTCTCGTTCAATTTACACATGATTTTAAAGACGTGTTTTTGTTAACTGAGTTTTATAACGTCATGTACATATATTCAGTCATGATTGTGGTTTTTGTAGTTCCTGCTTAAGTGCTTCTGGAATGAGTTTGCCTACCCATAACTCAAACTTCCGGCACAAAATGATTCGGTAGACCTCAATCTGGTGGTAACTGTGGATCCCAGGTCTATCAACATGATATACAAGGTGTCACAGAAAAAAAGTTAACCGTACTTTGAATTAGTATAACTCAAAACCTATTAAAGGTTTTTGAATCTTATAAAATATAACAAATTTACCAACTATTTATTTGTCGATTCTGGAAATTTCATTAAATTCCCTTTTACGATATTGATTAAGTAATGAGTTTAGTGGAGGTTATCAAAATTATGTTTGCGCAAGGAAGTAAAATAATCAAACTTCGAAGTTTAAAATCAACAAATATATTTAAATCAATTTTTAACAAAAACACCTCTTCATATAGGTAATACAAATTCATTTTTTATTTTTTTTAAATTTTCTAAGCACCGTTTTTTTCGACATGTCCTCCATTTCTTTTCAAGCACAGTTGCGCCTTTGATCGCATTGATTGAACAACTTTTTTGATTAAGATGTGATTTTCTTTAAGTCTATTGACTTCACGTGTGATACTATCTCTTAACTGGTTGATGCTTTGTGGTGGAGTAGAATACACGTTATTCTTTAGATATAACCCATAAGAAGTAATCGCACAGGGGATCTTGTGAGCCATTCAATCGCATGATTTAGCGCGAAAATGCGGTTGTCAAACGTTCCTTTTAGTTTTGTTTTTACAGCAAGCTGTCTATGAGCTGATGCGCCGTCCTGAATCCACCCAAGTCTATTGAATTGATTGCCGTAAATCTGGCAAGGTAGCCATTCCCGCATATTCCGATCCGCAGAGACACTTTCTGCTGACAAATACCTGTGTCAATGTTGAATGGTGGGAGGTGGTTCAGCGGCGCATATTGCCGAATGTTATGGCTATTTACCTTTCCATTTATGAAAAAGGCTGCCTTGTCACCAGTCACAATGTTTGCCAAGAAACGAGCAGGTTTATGGAGAAGCCATTCGACAAATTGTCTACGACGAGGAAAATCAGTTTCAAGAAGTTGGTGTCTTGCTTGCATCTTATAGGGATGCCATTTGAAGTCATGTTTAATAATGCAGTTAAATGATGACTTTGACTTATACATGTAGATTTTGAAGAAGTGTCATCTGAACATTTTCGATATTTTCTGTCCTTCTTATGGTTCTTATACGACCCGAACGACCTTTACTATGATTTAAGCAGGTTCCTTCATGTTGGTATTTGCGAACATTTCTCAAAATTGTGGGCTTGCTTGGTGGGGGCCTACCTGGCAAACGTTGTTCAAATGAATCTTGTACTTGTTTGATACTTCCAGTCTTAATAATGTTTGTGACTACAAATACGCGTTGATCTTTTGTTGACTGCATGATTAAAAAGGTTCTATGGAAGTAAACTTTTACACAGGAACGCTTTGATTTGCTTCGTAAGCAATAATGACAAGATCATACCACGGCGTGGTCAAAACCCACTGTAAAATGTACTAGGCTTTGCTTAAAAAATCATACAGTGACCTAGGCTACCTAGGCTCCCTAAGCTTCTCTTGAAAGTGCGCAGTGGCCTAGCCTTCCTAGGCTTCGTTCCATTATTTTACTTCCTTGCGCAAACATATTTTTGATAGCCTCCACTAAACCTTTATGGTGTATCAATATCATAAAAGGGAATTAATGAAATTTTTAGAATCTACAGCTAAATAGTTGTTAAATAACACACCTCTAGCAGTACCCCAAAATCTCGAAAAGGTTTTGAGTTATACTAATTCAAATTACGGTTAACTTTTTCTGGGACACCCGGTATAGAGTCACCCGCGCCTAGACTCACACGTGAGTAAAAATCTGGAGGTTATTAGCCACTTCCACTCGTGAGAGAAGCCTTTCATATATTCCTAAATTTAGATTTTTTGCCTTTTGGGGGTTGCGCATCCTTAACCCCTGTATTTAAATTTGTTTATTATGCTTATACGCGATCCTGCAGGCATGTTTAGTCATGAAACCTCTAAGTGAGCCTCTTTTATGGCCATCTAATGAGGTCTTTTTCAGGAGCTCACTACGCCCTACTACTGACTGCTCCTGCGATCTTGGTGGTAGTCAGGCTGTATTGTGTTAGGGTTAAATACAGTGTGAGAGGTGTAGGATGGTGAAGGCTAAGAAAATCTAATTATATCACAGCTTTCAGGTGATACCCAGTGAATCGGAAACAAGAGAAATCTCCAATTAGTCCCATGCACGTATGTATATATTTTTTCTTTATTTGGCGTCTCTTCTTTCTGATCTATGGTTGCATTCAATTAAAAGTTTATTCCGCCTTTTTATGTGGTGCCTAATAAAAGTGTTTTTGGCCTTTTTGACTTGTTTTTGGCCTTGTCTCATTTATTGGTTACTAAAGCTTACTGGAGCCTATAGCGTTAAAAGATGTTAGTTTTAATGAGCCGTCTAATCACGTATCATTTTTTTAATGCGAGCGGCTCACATAATCGTCTATTATCTAGAACCTATTTTTATTTGTTTTTAGAATCTGTGCCTAATGGTATTTATGCCTTTGTATGCATTGTATATGCTTTGTATATCGCACTTTTGTTTTATATTTCTTCTATGTTGATTCCTTTTACAGTTGTTTGTTTGTTTTTCATTTTCTATTTTGGTGGTCTTATTGGTGTATAGTTCATATTCAGTTCTCATGATTCACTTGTCATTGTTAAGTTGTTTTAATTTCAGTTCTCATTATTCATTGGTTGATCTCGTAGGATAATTCGTTGCTGTGAGTTATTTTTTTTCGGTTTCATTATTCTTTCTCTTTTGTATTCGGTGAATATTCATGTTTCTTTTGCTATTCTGTCTAAATTCATCACGTATAAATGGGCTCTTCTTCTCTCCACAGCTTATTTCTTGAGCTTTGGGACTGAAGTTAAATGAGTTGATCGTTGTGGATATAGATATTTTCTCCAAACATTGTGGGAGATTAATATTTCTCCCATATCTCTCCTGCCCATTTTCTGGCAACTTTACGTATTTTTGGTAAACTGGAATCTACTCGTACGTGTAACTCTCATTTCTCTCCTCTTGGTGTTCGTTAGCAATCTTATGGCCTTATTCTTTACTATTTGCGTATCATTTTTCTTTGATTTAAACATCATTTTTGAGCGACATTTTGGGGTATTTTAGTGTTCCCCTTCCCAATACTATATATATTTTTCCCTTGTTCTTCATAGAGATTCCTTGGATTGAATATAGAAATCGTAAGGTTGTGATTGTTCGTTGAATTTTCTCTCGTTGATGACTTATGTAACCTTTTGGTGTTATTTTCAGACCCAAATCATTACCTAGGGATCTATAATTGTACATTTCTCCTTCATATATGATATCGGTTGGTTTCCTTCCTGCAATTGGAATTTCGGTAAATTTAGTCGTATTCGTCCGTATTTTCCATTATTCCTCATATCTGTTGATGTTACCAATTTCCAGTGCCGTTCTTTTATTTCAGCTTTGGAATATTATACATTGACTGATTACATCCACGAACTGGGTATTCAGTCTCTATGGTCTAATTAGTGGTGGCACTTCAACTGTATAAACTCAATATAGTGAGAGAGACAAATATCTGGTCCGTTTTATACATTTATCACGAATTTTGCTTTTAATTTCCGTGATATATCATATAGAAGTCTCTCCAAATTTTTATTCATTTTGAGATTCATGATCTCATATATTAAACCTCTATCCAGACTTTATCAGATGTTTCCTCTACGTCTCTGGCACTTATGTCAGCCTAAATACGACGCAATCTGTCTGTTTAAGTCCAGAAATCTTCGTTTTCTCCTGGGAAAAGTGAGAAAACTTACTCTCACTGCCGTGTGAATTTCTTTATTGGAGTTTTTTCTTGTATTAAATTCCCGTTCTCGGCTTAAGTTTTATTCTTATTCTTGGTTTTGACACTGTTGTTCTATTTATTACTTTCCTTTAATTTTCTGGTATTTTTTTCAAATCCATCTACCTAATAAGTTTATCCCAGCTTTTTTGCGGTTGTCCATTTATTTGGTAGATCATTTATTTTTCAAATCTCTCAATTTGTTATATTTTTCAAGGCTAAGTCCTCAAAGCCATATTAAGTTATATGTCTCCTTAATTTGTTTATATTTATTTATCATCTCGGAAGTCAAGTCGAGCTGTTGTATAATCGGTAACTTCTTTTGGGTAAATTTTTCGTGTGTCCGCCTAAAAGGGCATCAGTTACCTGCTTCATCTCTTCATCTATCTTCTCTCGAGTGAAGCTTCTGCAAGGTATTTAAGAATATATCCTTTTATTTCTTCCTTATACATCCGTCAATTTGCTCGGATTGGTGAAGGACTTATTTTGACTGGATAAAAGAGAAAATAAGTCCTTTGCTTATCGAATTCGAATTAATGTAAGTGCTTGAGAAAGTAAGCAGAGGGAAAATAATGTGTGGGATATATAAAAGGAAATGGAAGTGGTATAATATTTGCAAATGGATAGAAGGCGCTTGGTAATCAGGCTTATCGCTTCCATTTACTTTATTGTTTGTGTATATCTTTGGTTGTTAGTCTATTTTTAGACGGCATTCAAGTCTTTCCACTTACATTTTTAATGTTTCTAGTTTGTTATTCGCATTTATAGTTTTATGATTCAATTTCTTTAATATTTTATGTAATAATGTTTTTTGTATTTCTTATATTATAATATAATATAGGATTTGATATTTTTTGGTCATTTTGGTGATTTTTTGTCATCATCGGGTATTTGCACTTGGGTTATAGTTCCATTAATCAGTAATATTTTTCTCTTTTACGTTTCTTTCACATATTTCATCATGCCTAGACAGGCGCTTCAAGTTTTTACTTAGTTCCATTTTCTCCACTGTTTGTTCGAGGATCAAATGGTTGAGTTCTTCTTTGATCTCTTTACTTCTTTGTATCGAGTCAATTGATGCTTTCCTTATGTTGATCTAATATAATAATTTAGATAACGGTAGAGATTATGTACGAAAACATTTGTAGAAATATTGGGCGAAATGTTAACTAAAATCCGAACATAAAAGAAAAAAATCCTTCTGGAGAGTCACAGACCCACTCATCGAGGTCATTCTAGAAGAAATCGACGAGTAGTTGAATAGGATTAGAGAAGAAATTAAAAGGGCAGAGAAGGGAGCCATCCTCATTAATTTGTTCTAAACCTTACCTCTATTTAAATAAAGATCAGAAATAGTGGCATTGAACGAGGAGATCAACTGTTCGGTAGAAAATATATGAAGATTCGGTTCATCTAGGGAGTCAAATATCGCACTCAACAGACATAAAAGCAAATTAATATTACTACTTTACGAAAAAGGAAAGCAAATGGGATCAACACGACGAGAAAATATGTAGAGAAGCATCCCCAAGGCAATTTTGAAACATATTATTAAAGCCACGGAGAATAAGGGAGAGAATGAAAATTAAAGACGTAGGGAAAGCGTAGAAGACGCAGCAAAAATTGAAACATTTTGAACAGAGCACTGAAAAATGTAGTCCAAATCAGCCAAGAAGGAAACGAAAATTATGACATGAAATTCGAACATCCAACCTTGGATGAATTAAATGCAGGATTAAAGAGAACTTACTCCGTTCACTCTGTCGAGGAATAAGGCAAAAGAACGATAAAACAGATACCCTCATTATATCAAAGGAAGTAAGAGATACAAAGAATAGTTACCGACGAACAGCCCAAGACAGATCAGGAATCACCAGGTTAAATTATATTGACGCTCCTCTAAGCATACTGGAGCGAGTAAGTAACATTTTGAACGCGTGTATGACGCGGGATACTTTTTCGATCAACTGAAAGTAGCAAGTATCATATTCATCCCCAAGATGGAAAAAATCTCAGATCAAGTTGGTAACTACGGACCCGTCTTGCTACTAGATTTTATTGGTAAAGTATTCTAAAAATTAATCAACAACAAACGGTTGAATTATCTCAATGATGAGGGCCTAAAGAATAGCTGCCAATTTGTCTTCAGGAAAAACAAAATTACGGAGTTAGCCCTAGGACTCATCCTAGAGAAGATTGCAAAGATTGTCGGGAGGTAACCAAGGCATTCGACAAATATTCTCAGAGTGGTATGCAATTCCAAATGCTCAGACAGGCAATGAACAACAAGATCGAGAGGATATTATGCAATTTATTAATGGAGATACTTGCTTATGTGGAAATAGGAGGCCATCGAGGAGATAAATTCAAGCTTTCTACCGTTTGCCCCAGGCGGATGTCTGAGCCCGACTTTCTCTTCAATCTACAACTCAGATATACAACTACCGAGGAATGACGGCTGTTTGAACATCAAATTTGACGATGACATCACCCTTTTGATACTTTGCCTTACACAAACGTAACAGTGCAAGCTAAAATAACGGCAGAAAAGATAATAAGTATCAATAGATAAGAACCAAAATGGAAAATTAAAATCAATAGAGATTAATTTTATATGGTAATTGTATACAGGGGGAGCCTCTCAGATATATATGTACAAGAAGAGAGTTAAAGATACAGCAAAGAGTGAAAGGTACTTGAGCTAAACATTACAAAATCAGGTTACAAATAGTACTTTACTGAGATGGTAAATCAGGAAAAAGCGGACTGTTATTACTGTACAACTTAAAAAACTAAGCATGAAAAACAAGAGGAAGATTTTCCAGGCAATAATACAGTTTGCGATTAATCCATCCATAGCTATGTACACGATCTCGATTAGTAACATACTAAAACTACATGAGAACAAACAAGGCTATGTAGATAATAAGAAACACTAGCAGAGGAGAACTAAAAAGATATCGAGACCGTTACAGGGAGGCAAAGTTAAAGCAAATTAACCAAATAATTGCAAAAGAGGCAGAAAAGTAATTGAAAAGACAGAACGAAATAGGATTTTATTTAAGTGGCCAGTCATCGGCGAACTAAAGGTTAAAATCACCGTCATTCCAGGATGGTTGTATATCTGCGGTTTAGATAGAAGAGAGCGTCGGGCTAAAACATCCAGCCAGGGCAAACTGGTAGCGAGCTCGAATTCGTCTCTCTGATGTCCTTCTATGTTCACATAACCCATTCGTACTTGTAGTTGTATTATTTCTCAAATTGTTAGAAATTTGAAGATAATAATAATAGTACAATATGTAATATTGTGTCGATGTATTTTTTAAAATATCTGAAAGGAGTACGAAATTACAACCTGTCAGTTATAACGTACGCGTGGCAGATATCATCCTCAATATCACTTGCTTGTAAGAGTGTAAAAATATTATTGCAGAAATTAGTACCATTCGCTAAATTTATGATGTTACTAATAGATCAGATATATATATATATATATATATATATATATATATATATATATATATATATATATATATATATATATTATATTTTATTAGTTAATTGAACATTATATTTTTAAAACATTTGGGATGTAACCCAATGTTGCATTTCTCGCACTGAAAATTACTTTTTCCTGAGCATTCCTTATAACGTCTTTCTTTTGTAATTGCACATGATCGAATGCCTGATGTTTTCATATTGCCTCAAATCTTTCCCATTATTCGAAACTCTTTTGCCTTGAACGCTTTGCACTCCATGAGTTTTCAAAAGAGTGAGTGACACATTTTCAATAAGCTGATATAAAGTAATTTTAGTGCCAACTTTGTTCATCAAAATACAGGCATTTTTAACTGCAAATGATATCATATATGAAAAATAGGCCAACACCACTTATTTTCTCTTATTCTAATACGATAGCTGCCAAAGTTTTGATTAAACTGGTCTACATACCCCATATATTTGTTATAATTTGTTATAATTTGTTGTGGAACATTTATATATTTCTTTTGAACTTTATCCCAACGCTGGGTTGAACTCATTGTGTAGGTTTCGAAATTAGACACCAATATCACATTGTCATTATCTTTCTTCTTAACAACGACCAAATTTACAGATGTGCGGTATATCTCTGGTACCTTTTCTTCTGATGACCAATATTTTCTCCTATTTGGAAGAGAGGTGTAAGATGACAATAATAGTCCACCAAAAAAATACTAATAATTCGGAATTTCTCATATCAAGAATTTAATGATTTTGAAGAGAATATAACATAGTTTTTTGAACATTTAATTTTATAAAATCTTTAGTGAAGAGGTTAAAAACATCAATAGGGTTAGAGCAACTCTAGCATCTTCAGATATATCTTCTGTTATAGTACAATCTGTATTTATACTCACTTGTTGTTGCAACCTCTTTTTTGATGGGTTTTCGTTACTATCGAATTCATTATCTGACTCTTCAACACTAACAATTCCACCTGTATGATTAATCTCTGCAGGAGCTTCCAGCATTTCTTGCTCCAGTCAAATAGATGAACCTGTGGCTTCTTAATCTGAATGGCCACTGTCTCCATAAGATAGTTCATCAATAGAGAGACCAATAAAAATATCGCCACCTTCCTCTATCTCTTCTAGGTAGGCCAACGATGCTGCAATTGTAAGAGACCTGTGCAAAAATAATATATTATTACGCTAAGAAATACTATTTATAAGGATGGCAAGAAAGTCCTGACTCACTTAGGAGGTGGAAAGAAAAAAATTGGGGAGCAACGCCAACATTAGGGTAGATTAGCCTTACTCATTTGACTACTAACCTACGTCAGTGTTGCTCCATAAAATTTTGTTGTTTTCTTTCCGCTTCCTAAGTGAATCAGGACTTTTTAGCCAGCCCTATATACAGATATATATATATATATATTATTCCTAAATAATTTTTAATACATAATTCATGAACAATTATAAATTTATAATTCTAAAGGTAACTAAATTTGTTAGGTCTAAACTTATCATAAAAAAGTCGTTGTCTAAATTATAATTTTTAAGCGATGATTCGTTAATATTGTGCCGAGCGTCCGTTATAACTGACACAGAATTTCAAAACAATAATAATGCAGGAAAGACCCATACCGTGGCAATATTGTGTGATGTATGTGAAGCGAAACTAATAGAGTTATGTTTTTTGTAACAAAGACACACAATTTCAAATTCTTATCTAATATAAAACGTAAATATATACTTACTCTTTAGTCCCGCGTTGTTCAAACTCTGCCCTGTTTGTTAATATGTTCTTTAGGGAACAGTGGTGCCAACTTAATTATTTTATTCTTATTAAATTTGTAGGCTGGAATGTTGGCAACATACATATTTATGCAATAAATATTTTAAAACTACAATTATTAAATCATTTATAATAGATTTTCCTACTGCCCGTTTAAACGAACCATCGGTACGAATGGGATAAGCATGGGCCTGGTTTGAAACAATCAAGACCCTTCGCCCATAAGCGATCACATAAAAATATCTATGTTTGAATATTTGTTTTGACAACTTTAATAGGCTAGGTAATAGATATGTAAATAAACTTAAGCTAATAAGACAAACATTTTCTGAATATGTTAAAACATCGAAATAACAAATGATTCAAATCTACGAGAAAAAGGATTTAGGTGTCTTAAACTCTCATGATCTAAATTATAAACAATGCACTGTAGCGCCTAAAACGTCCAATACGACACTATCAAACATAGGTAGACCTATTTCTTTAAATCACAAGATATTATTCTGGTCTTATATAATCCGCCTGTAGAACCTATCTAGGAGTTTGCGTTATAATTCTGATCCAAATCTATGAAAGGGGCATTTTAACATTAGAACACGTGGCGTCGAGCAACAAAGTTAATTCAAGAACTTAGAAATAGATCGTACAAAGAAAGCCTGAGGCACCTCAATTTACTTTTACTAGAAAGATCGGCATTGGCGTTCCATTCATAAGGAAGAATTAAAAATACTAAACGAGTTCGCTAATATAAATTATTATCTAATATTTAATCAAGATAACCATACGGCATTAGATATCAAGCTGTTAATCAATGCGAGAGCAAATATTTTTTCATATAGAGTGACAGACTCTTGAAATGGCATGCTAAGTAATGTCGTCGGAAGCACTACAGTAAATATGTTTAAAAATGAAATCGTTAAATATTAAATAAATTAAGATCTGGTAGAAACAATGGTTGTGAAACTAATGCTTGATCCATATTCTGTTTTCCTATAATTATCAAAAAGCTTCCGATTTTCATCCTTTCCTTCTTTTTTTTAGTTAAACTTGAGTGGATCATAGGGTCATTTGGTGTTTCGGATTTATGTGATATTTGTCATAATACAATAATGAAAATTAAATGCCCTTATATTTAACTTAATCTGATATTATTATACCGGATAATTTATTTTTACTCGCGTGCTAGTCTAGTCGCGAGTTATCATATTTCACTATGTCGGTCCCCATTTTGCTTTTTGTTGTTTAGTAATAACATTGTATCTATTGCGCTGATTCTAAGGAAATTTAAAACCCTAATGTTTTCTACATTCTCTTTCGAATACTATAATTGCCAAGGTCTTCCCAAGATTAGCCCGGGAATTATATTGTTTTGGCAATAACATCATAACTATTTGGCGGAGTCTAACAGAATTGGAAACCTTTATATTGTTTTACATTTTATTTCAAATCGTACGAGTATAACTATTTGGCCGATTCTAACAAAATTTTAAACCCTTTTCCTTCGAATGATATAATTGCAAGAGTACTCCTAAGGGTAGCCGGTGAATTATTTGGCAATAACTTCATATATATTGGGTGGATTCTGAAGAAATCTGAAACTCTTATTTTATTTTACATTCCATTTCAAATGATATAATTGCTAACGTCCTCTCGAGGTTATTCCTGGAATTATTGAAGATTTTGAATGTCTTAACGTAATACATCAAGAATAAACGAGAATACGCGTCTTTTAGTCAGCAGACCTTGTTTTATGTTTTTTTTATTTATTGATACATTTTAGATATTTTGGCATGATTAAATCAAATAAAAAAGCTTTTTTGGGGGCCAACCCAAAATATCCAAGGATCGCATGGTTTCTGCCAGAGTGTTAACCTATTTGATCATTGATTTAATTCCAATTTGTAGATTCCCAAAATTAAGAGCCGGCAAAGGAGTCGTAAATTCCTGCTTTTCAAAGTCTACACCCATATCCATTAGCGTAATTAAAGGCAAAATGTTGAGAAAAGGCAAAAAGGACCATTAATTTTTGCAATATAATTCAATTGATCGTGATTTGATGTTGATTTTCTAAATGGATTTTCTTATTTTATCAGCCCTTTCGTGATTTTTAAAATAAGCTACATGTATGGCTGCAACAATTATAAGAGATTTCACTTCTCTGCTTAGGATGCTAAGATGCGACAAATAATTAAGTGTATATTTAAAATTGTATTTTTCTTCTTTCCAGACTAAGGTTTGACTTGCAGAGAGATAAAGTGTAAGAGATATATGTTAATACAGGACAAACCGATCAATAAGTCTTCAACGATAGGTTGCAAAAAAGAAAAGTAAGTTGTGGGAAGTAACTAATTGAATGGAAATTAAAAGTTGGATTTGAACCTAAATCATTAAGCGCTGATCGCTTATATGACCAAGACACTGATAGCCAGGGTTGAGGATAGTAGCTCTGGCGATCAGCATCTTGGTCATATAAGCGATCAGCACTTAATGATACCGGTTCAAATCCAACTTCTTTATTTATTTTCATCTAATGGCTAAAATAGTTTGTCCTATCTTTCCGTTCTCTACGTCTCTCATTTTCCTTCTTAAGCTTTTATT
Source organism: Ceratothoa steindachneri (assembly GCA_963969495.1). Lineage (NCBI taxonomy): Eukaryota > Metazoa > Arthropoda > Malacostraca > Isopoda > Cymothoidae > Ceratothoa > Ceratothoa steindachneri. The sequence goes on from OZ018332.1 coordinate 74,354,485, forward strand.
GGTTCACGTGATATTCTCCTAAGTGTTTTTTCCGGGTTGTGTTACCAATTTTCATTTCCTTGGGCCTTTAAATACATATATATATATATATATATATATATATATATATATATATATATATATATATATATATATATATTTATATATATATATATATATATTTATATATATATATATATATATATATATATGAATCCAACAAACCTGTAGAAAGAGAAAATGGGAAATCACTCTTTGAAAATGCTATTTCCTAATTCACAAAAATTCCGTATTTGAACCGTGCACACTGAGGCAGCGATCATCCGCTTCGATCTCAATTAAATCATTTCTCAGGCCCCTTGGCTACGCGGAAGGCCAAAAGAGATTCCGAATAAACAGGCTTTTAAGCTACGATTTGCAAGGTCGATCGGGACTATGGAAGAGAGAGAAAATTAATAGGGAATTCAAAGGACAAAGGAAAGTTGACGTAAAAACGCGGTGAATATGCAATGTATAAATCTTTCATGAGCGCGAAAGAATGATAAACATGAAAGCGGATGATCGATGCCTCAGTGTGTTGTACGGTTCGAATCCCACCTCTGTACGGAATTTTGCGAATTAGGAAATAATATTTTTCAGAATTTTTTTTCACGTTTTCTGTTTCTTGCGGTTTGTTGGATTTATTTTCATGAAAGATTTATACATTATATCTTCCGTGCGTGTTTAACTCATTTCTCTTTTGTCTTTTAAATTCCCAATTAATTTTCTCTCTCTTTCATAGTTCAGATCGACCTTGCGAATCAAAGGTCGAGTTAGCTTCTATGCTTTCTCCCTTTTTTACTGTAGACGGGCTCTTCTGGACGTTTTGTCGATTTTCACAGTCAAACTGGTTGTGTTCTATTGTGAACGACTACTTCTGTGCATCTATCCACCTTTGGTCGACGGTAAAAAGTCATTTTATATCTTAATTTTGTCTCAAATTCGGAGGCGAATTTTGTGTGATTATCTCGTCTGTCTGCCACGTTTTGTTTAATTGCCCCAGTGTGGGAGAGTTTCTGTGCAGATACCTGTACCATTACCGTTACTATCCCGGTCACTACTGTTTGATCTTTCTGCTGGCGAGGGTTCTTCCCACCTGACTATAATATCACAGAGTTCATTTTTAAATTAGCAAGACCACGCGTGGATCTCTGAGTTAGCTAAGCTTTTGATCATGCCGCAATACATACCTCTTAAATATCTTGCCTTTTTATGAATATTTCGTTGAGCGTTGGAAAGTAACTTTATCTATATTTTATTTTTAAATTACGCTTTTATCGAAGAAATATAATTTGATTTCACTACTGTAATACATTTTGCTCTTGACAAATGAGAGCTTTGAGGAGGAAAAAGAAAAATATACCGTGGAGTGTCAGGGCTTATACTCTTTTTGTATTTATGTAAGTAGAGGTAGATTCCTAATTGCAAATGGACCAGAGAATTTTTATTTGCGGAATTTAGAATGAATTATGATTTGTGAATATCGGAGGTGCGCTTAGAGTCGGACGATGTTCGAATAATTTTGGAATACTTGCATTTTTACTTCATGCATTTGGAAAAAGGTTCGATGATAATTAGGTGTAGTAGGTAGTGTAAGTGACCTTTTTGTTTTTGTAGGTAGAGCTGCGAATTGAGATGGTGAATAATGATGGGGAGTATTTCGAATCCAGGTTGGAATTATTCTATAGAGGTTGGTTGACTTTATTCAGTTGTTTGCGATGCTGATGTTAAAGATTTTGGATGTTTGTATGTTCTGCAGGTTTGTATTATGATAGATTGGGATGATGTCTAGGATGTGGATGGATTCTTAGTTTAGCATAATGCGGATAAAATGTTTGTAAATAAAATTCAGTATTTTGTTATCTTGTTAAAGGATGATGTTTTCGAGCGATCTAAGAGTGTTGAGATTGGATGACTTTGGAGTTAATTGGTTTTAGTTTTTTAGCTAATGTCACGAGTGCTACTAGAATGGTTTTGCTTATAGGTAATGGTATGGCATCTGAATAGATGTTTAGGCACACTAATTGGGAAGTGAGGTGTCCATGAAAAGCTATAAATAGGTAGGAAAGTGGACTATACTGTGCGTCACCTCGCATATATTTTGGTTTCTGATCTTTACTATATTGGAGGATAGGTCCATCTCCATCAGAGAAGAAGTTTTTCCTCCATTTCATGTTCTTTTTGCTGTCTAATCTTTTTTGATGCGCATGTAACATGGGAAAGAGAAATCAAATTTAACACTCTAATCATATCTTGTAAGTATCTTGCAATGGAAGATGGTTCGTAACAACTTCCTGTGAGATGAGATCATGCAATGATGATGATAATGGTAGCTATTAATTGTTATAGCTTTTATTTTCATTCCTACCTTAATTGATTCAAGCTTTTGATGAATATATTTTTTAATTAATTTGAGAGCACAGCCAAATTTGTGGTTAAGTACCTATACTTGAAAACATTGTATTTTCCCACTTAATTTAGCCCCGCTATATATTTTCACCTGTTTGTAGAAGTGAACCAAGAGGTTTTTATGGTCTAGTTCTATAGGCATGAACATAAACTTCCCAATGTGAACCAAAGATATATTGAAAATATTGTGCCATAGAAAGTGAAAAGGGCCGTAATATATTAGTGTTTGCCCATTTTCAGAAATTACGGACTATTTGTGTCTTAATGTTTTGAAATACTCACGGTTCATATCAAGAGTCAAAGTTTGGGAAAGCGAAGAAAAATCTGGGTGATACTTGATGTCACAAGTGATATGACTACCGATTAAATTTCTGTTCAGTGACTTGAGACTGACATCGTTTGTCACAGAATCTTCTACCTTCTCCATGGTGTCGTCAATTACTTTTCCATTTAGCTTCCACAATAATTTTGGAGCTGGATCACCTGGAGAGAGGAAAAATAGATTGAAAAAATACTTGCAAACCTAATAAAAGTCATAAGTTTCGATTGGTCGCTTTTAGACGCGTATGACTCTATATCTAACTATGTCGGTCGGTCGGCCGGTCGGTCCCCGTTTTGCTTTTTTTTTGTTCTGGTAATAACATTGTAACTTTTACTTGTTCCATAGAATTTTCTACCTTTAAACAATTGGGGTTTAAATTTGTCTAACCTGTATTACTATCATTGACAATGCATCTGATATTCCTAAACCTTTTCACACTCTAATTGATGACACCACTGCGTTGATATCACACTACAACTACTTTTTAACCATCAAATACCCATTACCTTACTCTTTTCTGTGTTCACTTCTATACCTTCGACCATTTTTTCCAAATCTCTCTCACTCACACTCGCAAAAATGACGTCATTCATAACAGAATTTTTCATCAATTTAAAAAGGAACAATTCACATAAACTTATTTGGATAGACTCAATTGTTGTGATGTAATCTATTTACTTGATCATTACTCAGACGAAAGAACCTTAGATCCTTCCTCCTGGCCTAGAAAAAGGTTAAGAGGTGAACCTTGCAGCAACTTAAATTTGTAGGATTGAGTGCTTTCTGTACGAGGATTTCTCTCTAATTTCGCTTTTTAATTCTTAGGGAACTAAAATTAACAACATTCTGGTGTCGAAGATTAAAGTCAATACTATATATTTATGGATTTACTTTTCAATGATATATAGCAATATAATTTCCATACAAGATTTGATTGAAACATTAGTGTCTATGGCTCCTCTAAAAAGTCTTATCTATGAAATTAACAGGAGACAATTTCAACCAGAACAAGATTTCATTTTCCCCCTCAAAATCTAAGTAAATAAAAATTGTAATTTAAGACAACAGCTTTTAGAAAATATTTTATAAATTTAAGATTTCCAAAAAACTTTTATAGAGAAAGCAAAAACAATGGCGAAACACCTAAATCGAAGCCTGCTCTTCAATAGATATTGTGGGTTTAGGTCACCGTTGCTCATTAAAAATGTAAATTCTTGCCTCTTGAAGCTGTTAAGATTGGAAGAAGATTGAAACACACCAGGAAGGTTCTGTTCCACAGTTTAATGGTAGAGTGAAAGAGAGATTTTTCATGCCTGTGAATCAAGGTTTGGAACTCCGTTGTTAACATCTATATCAAGCTACTGCTCTAAGAGTATTACTTTTCGAGCTCTCAGCGAAATAATGCTTCTAGTATGTTCTTCAGGACAGACTTCCTGGAAGTATCGGTATAAAAGAGAGAGAGGCGAATTCTCCACATATATTCAGAGCGCCGAGCGTTACAGAGAAGATAAGCTTATTGATAAGGAGGAAAGGCTTATTAGTGTGGGAACTAATATTTTTGGAAAGTGACTTTCCCCAAATAGGGGAAAACTTTTACAATAAGAAGAAGTAAAGAACCTTTTAATCTGAAAAGATTCCATTTTTTTCTAATATTGGCAGGAGTTTATTATCATAAAAACGGTTTCCTAAAATTAATACGTATACCTTCGTTGGACAAGATTTTTTCTCCTGTAAACATTTTACTAATGAAACTGAAAATTTTGCCGTACTTCTTAATTGTGGCGCCAGAGGTAAATTATTTATCAGTCTTTCATTCATTTGCAAAACAGGCAGTGAGATAAATGTGTTCTCGTGTATTAATTTTTGTTTTTGTAATAATATTTCTTAAATCAAAGGAAATCTTAAAATTACGGACAAGGAACCCAGATGGCCTTTGAAAAAGTTAGAAGATATATTTAGAGATAACCTCATCGTATTTTTTTCAGGCGGGAAATCTCATAGGGGAGAATTCTTAAGAACTTCTTACCATTAGCTATTGTCTGGTCCAAAAAACTTAGTGTGATTTAAACTTAAGGTTTTGATCGCAATAAGAGGAAAAAAATGAACATATAGCATTTAGTAATTGAGTCATGGCTGATAATGGAAAGACAACTAGTAAATCTCTAATTCTACCTATTTTTATTTCAGCGTTATGTTAAATTTTAGATATAAAAGTTGTTCATGTTAAATTTGAACAATAGCATAAAAGAAAAACCCTAGTAAAAATATCAGCAAAAAGTAAATGTATTTTAAAAATTAAAAATAATTTCAACTAGATTATAGTTGGGAGATAACATTTTACTCAAAGTATCCTCCCTAAATCTTACACTAAGTCCTCAAGACTGCCCTTTAGCCTGGTGCATGTATTATCCAAACACAGTGAATTATGGGATTACAACCAGGTTAAGAAAGTGAGTATAATGAAGTCGTAAACGTTCTCCGACAACCAGGTATGGCCTTCCAGCAGCTCAAACTAGCCGTCTGAATAGAGCCTAGGACCCTGTTCACACATATATAACGGTATGGCAATGTCTACTGATTGCGGTTTGCCTTGAAGTTTGAAGTTGCTCTGGATTTCCCAGTGTCTTTCAAAACTGCCGATCCTTTTGGCTTCTGCGACCGTGGCGCTGGCCATCATCCATGAGGATTATTTCTTTAAACCCACGATTTAGGTAATATCACTGCACACTAAATTTTGAGCGTTTTTCTGTCAATCGGTTTAGGGAGATCTATCATGAAGATGGTGAAGAAAGTGGGGCTGAGGCATCTTCCTTTCGGTACACCGGACAGGAGCTCGAAAGCTTCCCCTATATGATCCTCGAAGGAAATGACAGCTTGTCCATTTGTCAATTAGCTGCGAAGATTTATTCAAAATGGGGCGTGATGCCTACTCACGAGATTTTGCATTCCAGGCCATTGATTCAGACTTTATCGAACGCCTTCTTTACTTCTATACAGACGACGTCAATACAACACCTATTAGCCCGCCCTGTTGTTACATGTTGAAGCATGTGGGCTATAGCTATATCCGTGCCGCAGTGCTTTCTACCTCAGTGTTGTTCCTCGTTTAGCATGTTAACAATGAGATATGCCTAAAGTTCATGACTTGGTCTACTGGTTTCTCAGGCTTCTGAATGAAGATCATCTTCGAAGTCTTCAGGACATCCTGGAAGTATCCTATTGCCATGGATGCGTTAAATATATTCAACAGTCTGGTCCGGAGTATTTCTGTGGCATTTTTCAGGTGTCTGAGACCTGATGCTTTGGGCTGGAACTATGATATAACTTCCCACAATTCCACACTGGTGATGATGTTACCCTCCTGTAAGTAATCGTGGAGACGAGTGAGGTTCATGGCTCCGTAATAAATAAACCTGTCCCTCATCCTTTCCACATATTCTTGGACTTGATTTTCGAAGGCTGGGTCGAATTCCTCCTCATCATCATCGGATATTTTGAAGACATTCTCCCCGACTTCGCGGAAAAGTCTTTTCTTTTCGTAAGAAATTGCGCTAGGACCGTGTGTTCTGGTAGGCCCTTTGAGCCTGCTGATGGCTTGCTAGAAAGACATCGGATTCCTGTCAATGTATATTTTTTCAATTAAATGGTTCCACTTCCCCTTCAATTCATAAAAGAGCGCGGTGTTAAGCCGCCTCCTGATTTGCTGAACTAGTTGGAAGTCCATGGGTTAATTCGAGCTTAGATCTCAATGAAGCGCTCTTAGAGCACCACTCTCTCTTTCTCTTGTGCAGGGGTGGTAGGTAGTAGCGTTTTATGTCAGATTTTGGGGATTGTAAAAGCGTCTTCATTGGAGATGCAGCTGTTGATAGCAGTAAATTCGTTGTCGAGATCTTGTTAGAATACGCCGCTCAGATCAGAGAAGTTATTCTTTGGTGCAACTGGAACTTGCATAAGAGTCGCTGCTACTGTGATCAACATAGCGATGTGATCGCTGAGCGTCAACGGCCCCGGCTAAATTAGTTGGCTGAACGGAAAGTTGTTATTTGTTAGAACTACATCAGGTTTGGTGGCAGACCCTGGTTAAAGGGATGTAGGGAAAAACAGCTTGATACGTTCTTCGATGTCCCTTCTTGAGAGATCAAGAAATTTTCCTCTAGCCTCACTCTCAGGTAGATTTTTGTTTTTTGATGTATTTTCATAGGGGTGTGATCGCTGGGCGTCAACGGCCCCTGGCTGGATTAGTTGGAAGAACGGAAAGATGATATTTGTGAAAACTACATCAGGCTTGGTGGCAGATCCTAGTTAAAGGGATGTAGGGAAATCCGGCCCGATGCGTTCCTCGATGTCTCTTCTCAACAAGAGATCAAGGTATTTTCCACTAGCCTTACCGTCATGTAGATTTTCATTTATGTCTTTTATAGGTCAGATTCAGAGTACTGTTTACTTTTCATTTAGCAGGAAAGGTGCAATACTCGATCTGATTTGGTACGCTGTATGTTCAGTTTTGGGCTCCTCTCTTTGATGAGAAGAGCGTCTAGAATCTTAGGCGGCAAAAATACAATTTTTTTTCTGGGATGGTACTGTTTTCAATAAGAATCGTTCTTGTAATTTGTTCGTTGTGCTGTTCATTGTATGTAGTGTGTTTTGATTATTCCTTTTTACAAATGTATCGCAAGACGTCGGATGAGGGTAGTATTGTTCATACCTATATAGTGGTTGTTTGAATCAGGCTTGCAGTCCTCGTGGGGGCATTCGCATTTCTACACCACATATGTAGCCTTTAGGATAGATTCTTTTTTACGGAGGTCTTTTGCATTAGTAGGTTTTGGATATTTGCGTTTGTATAATCTATTCATAGAGATAACCATTACTTTTAATATTTTGTAGAATTCTTTCATCTGTTGTGTAGGCATTCTTCATTTTGTTTGTGTATAAGAGTGATATTTTTTCCTTTTGTTTTTCCTCTCGTACCTCAAACTTTGAGTTAAAAATTTTCTTCTGTAGGATGTCAAATTCTCGTTTGTAGTAGCCATTATTGAGATTGTCGAAATTCTTCTTCAAGTGCAGTACACGTTGCGTAGTTCTTAATAGCTTTTTATATGTATGCGTTCATTACTGATTTTTTATATTTCTATATGCACTCACTTTGGACGTTAAGGCATCGACTGCCGTCTGTTCTTTTTCGATATAGGTGGTGATATTGTTTCCGTCGCTGTTCTGTTTTATGTCTACATCCAGGAAGAGAATACGGCCATTTCTACTTAACTCGTATATGAATTTGAGAACGGAATGAGATTTTAACGTTCTTTTGAGTTGTAGTAATTGATGTTCGTATGTAGTGGTAAGTTATATTTCATCAAAAAATCAGTGGTAATTTGTTGGTGGATTCGTCGTTTATATTAAAAGTATTTCCTCTAGGTACAGTATAAAAAAGATCACAAAAATATGGCCCAATGGTGACTCAATTTATACTCCATCAATTTGACAGTAAAGTTTGCCATTATTGTTTCCGAAATAAAGCTTCAGTTCTACAATGTATTAAAAGTTGCTTTAATATTTGGTTTTAATTATTTCGATTATTCCTTTTATGGGTACATTGGTGAAAAGACTCTCGACATTGAGAGAAGTGGTTGGGAAAATTTGAAGAATATCAATGAAATCATTGGTCAAATTTATAAAGAATTTTAACCGGGCTAAATGGCCAAATATGTAATTGAAAGCAAACATGTGGCGAGTATATATTTCGGCTTTGGAACTTGAGAGGTTTACTTTGTTTATGTGATTTGACATTCTCATATATGTATCCGAGTGAAATATTAAGTCTGTTATATTTGCAGTAAAAGGCAGAATGAACTTTTATCGGAAATTTAAAGATGATTTTTATCCTTCATACGAGAAAAACGTCGTAGTTTGCAAAGGGCCTGAAATATTGGTTGGAAGTTAACGGCAGGGAAATAGTAATGTAACCCATTAGAGTTGATTATTAAATTTTGAAATGATTCTAAAATAAACTTATATTTGGGCTCGTAATGATACACAAATCCTATAAAAGAATTTTATTTATAAAGTATTTAGTATAGGAATTATCATAATTTTTTAATTTTCGACACAGTCTTTCGAAAAGTATTAATAAGGTATATTAATGTAAAACTATAGGAAGAATAAACAAACGTTTTTTTTTAAATTCACGGGAGAGAATAAGTTTTAAGTTTGTTATTAGAGGCTAATAATTAAAACTTAGCAATAGAAATATTTGTCTTAGATTTTATGGCGTGTTCCCTAATAGAAGACTGCTCCTTTCTTCCCAATTTTTAGCCTGTGCGCCAACCCATATGAGCAGATTACCTAGCACCAAAAGACCTAACAGTGCTAGAAATGTAAGAGGCGCCAGTACAACTGGCACATTTAGATGAATAAACAGCTTCACTGCGGAACTCCATAGAGATAGGATCTTTAGTGCTGAAGAAATTATTTATTGATAATTTTCTTATAAAAAAAACTATTTGGGGGATAATTTGAGAAAAACTTTTAAAAGTAAATAAGAGTTTTCTTTTAAAATTATCATTTAAAAAGCTCATATCTGAAATTACCAAAAATATGGCCTTTTTTGGAATATTTCTGGAGAGTTGAGGGGGGGAGGGCAATGAGCTTATCCAGCAACTTTTTAAAAACTCTATCATACAAATCAGATGAAATTAAATTCCTTATTAAATATCTTTTGAGAAAAATAAATTCATTATGAATTGAATGCTAGGTGCAGGTTAAAGAAAAACTTCTATGCAGTAAGGATTTTATGGTGGATATTTTGTTGGTTAGTTGGTTGTATTACTCCCTTTCCTTCTCTCTCTAGCCTCACTTTTTCGACACCGAAACATATATGTAACTATTAGCCCCATATCTAAATCCATAGTACACTCTCTATGATAGATCCTCTTCAGTAAGTAGTTATAACATCCCGTTTTTATAATGTTCTAAAAATACTTTTATTCGGTTAAAAGTTTTTTTTTGCTCTTACACTAAAATTAATTAAATTTGCAAAAATGTTTAACTTTTTCTTTTTTTTCAATTTTAGAAAAAAACAGATGTTTATTCTGTTTAAAGTTTTTAGCTTAACTAGTTCTTCTTTTTAGTCGTTTTTAAAGCAATTTTGACTTCTGCTTATTCATTTCTTGTATTTTAAACAAATTATTAACTTATTTCCTTTGCTCAATTAAAAAAGTTTGTTTATTATTTCTATAGTTTTATATTAATATACATTTTATTTGTAATTTATAATTAGTCATTTTCAAAGCAATTCAATGTCTTTTTGACCACTGTCTCTTCATATTCTCTTTTTTTGTATTAATTTTTGTAATCTTGTATTTTAAATTGAAGTTGAAAACTCGTATGGCCAAGCTCCATACAATTATATATATATATATATATATATATATATATATATATATATATATGTGTGTAATTAGGTAAAAAGCCATGTTGTATACATGTTCTATTAAAGTCTACAGCTGTGGCAGTGTTATTAATTTTAACTTGTATTTTCTTAATATTTTGTACAAGTTTTTTACCGGGGTCTTCGAGGCGAGAAATAAACATCCACGAATAACATACCTTATTCCTAGACGTATTTCGACCATGTTAGGTCATCTTCAGGAATGAACAGAAATGGAATTATTTAAAAATTGCTACAATATATATAGTATTTCTAGGCGAACATAAGTATTACAAAAATTGGAAGTTATTAAGCGGAAACTAAGCGCTACAAGAAACATATAAAATTGGAAAGCTCAGATTGCACTCGTACACGAGCTAGGAAGAGCAGGCCCAAAACCCCGAGTCCCCCTCCGAAAAAGGAAAACTTTGGGCAAATTAAAACCTCCCAGCCAGCCCCCAAGAAGAAGAAGAATAAGAAAAAGGATAGGTAAAAACAATTCAGCATGTTACAGAACGCACTGAAGATATTGGAAATTAATACCAACAGCTGGACGACGAAAAGACTTCTTTACGGAAATAGATTCAGAGAAATTGATGCGGACATCCTCTTAATTTCAGAACCCGGGATCGACACGCATAGTGCAGAAATGAAAATCTGGAACTACGATGTGTTGATTTCAAATTATTCGCACGAGCGGTTCGACGGAGGCGCTATTGCAATAAAGAAAGGGATTAATTACAAGCAAATAATAAATCTATTAAAATCCTACTTTGCGATTGAGGTCGAACTCAACTTAGGAAAGTTAGTCATTGCTACCGGATATCAACCACCAAGGAGAGATGTGTTACGAATTTAAACTCTCACTGGCTTATTCGACAAAAGAGCGCTCACTATATTAATGGGAAATCTGAGCTCCAGATGCCGAGAATCCGGTTACAGGACGTTCAACGATATAGGAAAAAGCCTGGACCTATTACTGGACAGAAACATTGCCCAGCGAATAGGCCTCGAATTTCCAACCTTTGTCAGAGCAGGAAGTACCACAAAACCAGACATCTGTCTGGCGAATCGTGGGCTGCCGTTCAATTACTACATGGAAACCAGTCCAGATACCATGTATAGACCATATAGGGATCCTACCCACTATAAACAGGACCCTATAAAAATTCCAGCTGTAGTCAGAAAGAACTACAAAAGAGCAGACTGGACACAGTACGCGCGCCATCTTGGACGAGGCAATTTTCGAGGAGATTGACGAAACACTCGACGAACTCAATAACAATCTTATCAGCGCAGATAGGGCTTAAATACCTAAATCCGAGTAGAGTACCATCTCTACCTACAGATGGACCAAGTACATAAGGGATTTATATCCGTGAGCTGAAGTAATTGTATGAAATCAACATTAGGAATGCGTCAGTTCACTCAATACATTGAAGTAAAGAAGTCAAAGAATAACGGAACCAGTTGATCCTTTAACAACAATGGAGACGATGGGATGATATGAGCGATATCATCGATCATAAAGCAACTCCCAAAGATTTTTAGAAAAATATCAGAAATCTCAAAGGATCGACTGAAAAGAAGAAGCAGACGATTGAGCTACAAAAGGAAGATGGAAATATCGAAACGGAAGAAGGAAGAATTAAAGAGCTATTCCGAAGTTATTGGGAAAAAAATCTTCAGTATAACTGAAGAGAAAAACAAAGACTATGACCTAGAATTTGAAAGCAACATCATCGAAGAGCTTAACAAACAAATACACAAGACGCACCCTCACCACCAGGTCGATAAACAGCGCGACGGAGACGCTGAAATTAGCGCAGAAGAACTACTCGGGGCACTCTGCTCATTCCGACAAAAATCCCCAGGACAATCGGGGCTTACAAAGCTAAACTTTGAAAGGAACCAGCCAATATCATCGAAGGGATGAGAAGAATATATAACGCTTGTCTGAATACGGGATATTTTCTAGATGCTTCTTGCCTAAGCACGGAAAAGACCCAACGGTGAAGGAGAGCTACCGGCCAATTTCACTTCTAGAATTTAGCGAGAAGCTCTTCAAGAAGATCCTCAACATAAATTGGTGTCTCATTTGGAGGAGAACTTTCTCTTCAACCCACATCAATTCAGGTTTAGGAGGAAGTGAATTACGGAGATGGCGATTAATGTCATCACGGAAAAGCTAGCCCAAACAAAACGGGAAAGGAGTTACGTGGACATTGTTTGTCGGGATGTATCAAAGGCGTTTGATAAGGTGTAGCAACCGGAAATGTAGTACAAGATCTTACGACTAAGTCTAAGTAAAAACTTAGAAATTACTCTGTGACCATGTAATGGAGAGAGCGGCGTACATCCGTTTAGGGTGCACGGACGGACCAAAGTTTCCGCTCACTGCGGGCCTCCTGCAGGGGGGGGAGGTGCATGTCCCCCACTCTCTACTTGATTAAAACCGCTGATATCCCAGCCCATGTAAGCCCCACTTGCCTCAACATTCAATCCACCGATGATCTCACCCAGATAATCACTTGTCCATGGAGGAATGCGCCTTGGCAAGCTCGTATGACAGCAGCAGAAATTAAAAATCTCAACACCTACGAGGTTTGGTGGAAGATCTGCACCAACTAGGAAAAGTTTAAAGTAGTCCCTATAGGCAAGAGACTACATTACGACGTTAGGGTAGGGTATAGACGTTATCCCTACATCCAGGAGTGCAATGTATTCGGAACGAAGATTACTTCATCTGGGTACAAGAAGCACGTCCAAGAAATAATCACCAAGGCGACTGCTGCAGTCAAAACTAAATAATGGTTCAGAAATCTTCGTCAAAGCACTAAGAAAATGATCTACAATGCACTTTTAAGATCGACGCTGCTATACCCCGCTTCCGCCCTCTCGTGTGTCTTAATGAAACAAAAGAGGAAACTACAAGTGGTGGAGAATAAATGTACGTACCTAATTACACGTACATACAGACATGAGAGAAGAAAACAGGAAGAACTGCACTGGGAGGTGGAGTTAAGTTTCATTAACATTGTCATAGAAGAACGGACAAGGAATATGCAGTAAATGGTTATTTGTGAATTGGCGGAGCAAAAGTGCCGTTCTACACATAAGGGGGGAAATTTTTTACCCTAAACGAATAAAAATCCGACCAAGAAAAAGCTTACCTAACTATGAAACCTCACCGATTCCAACAAATTCACCGATAAAGACCCAAATCTACCAATGAAGACCAAATTTACCGAAGAAGACATCCACAAAAAAACAAAAAACACGAATTACATTCACTCCAAGATATACGAAAAAACAAAGACACTAAGCACAACACTAAAGTAATTAATAAAGTAATTATTACCACAACAGCAAATGCGCATATCATACCCAAGGACATTAATTGTTTTTTAAAGGCAAATGGCTTGAACGCCATATTATATATATATGTATATATAAACTAACTCAAAAACAACAAAGGAACCACAAAACCAAAAATACTTAAAAGCGATAGTCCTGATCACCAGGCACTAGCATATCTTTGCACCCTACCACACTTCTTTCTTTTTTCATCACTTGTCTATTTTCCGCTATTTGTCCACACACCCTATCTCTATCCCCTACCCACACCTATTCTTACAACAATTCATATTCAAATTCAGTCTAACTAGTTGTTCCTCCAATCTAGTTCTCTGGCAAAGAAGGGAAAAGAAAATGAGGTTTGAAAACATGCTTCTTTAACGGCGGTTAACTGGGAGACGCTGAGATGTCGAGAGTATGGTTTCCGGCTGAAGTTGCAGGTTAATTGCCGGTTTCTTCATTTGAATAATGACGGCGTGTTTTTTAATCATGCCATCTTGAAGGTGAGCTGTCAGTCGCCTTGACAGGGTTGGGGAGGTTACGCCGATGTACTTTGAATTGCGGTGTTCGCAGTCACTGACTTTCACGAATATTCGTACACGACGTTAGTCTCCTGGAGTTCGCTCGTTGGAGGAAGACAGCTGTTCTTAATGATGCAACTACTTGTTTTCTTGGTCTTGTAGTATAGAATTAGATTAATATCCGTATTAGGGACGGTTGGGGTCACGTTACGATGGAGAATGGCTTTGAAAGCCTTTTCGTCTTCACGGTAGCCGGTGTTCATATTGGCCTTGTAATAAAGGTGGATATTACTCTTCTTCGGGGTACATCTGACGCCAGGGGCAGCAGCCAAGTTCATTTTCTCTTGCATGGTGGTGTCGATGGATTCTTGTGTGTAGCCGTTGTTAACGAGAACTCGGAAAACCCTCCTTAGTTTATGATCAACAGCCGTCCATGAGGATGAATGAGAAATTGCCCTGTTAACTAAGGTATTGATGACTGATCTCTTGTAACGTTCAGGACATTAGAAACTTCTATCGATATTTCCTTGCCTTTAAAAGAATTTGCCACTAGCTCAATATTCTTCAATCATTTAAATCATCTCCCAGTTTAAGTAATGATATCAAAGGCTTAGCTAATACTCGTATGTTCTACTACAAGTGGGACAGGTTCAAAGTTTCCAACCCTGTTTTCAGTTATAATCTTTAAATTCTTCTCCACCTTCGATACTATTAATCTATCATAGTTTGTAAACCTGATTAAGGCAAAGGGGAAATCATCTTAAATCGTACTGATTATATGCGCAAAATGTATATCATTCTATCAGATTTATCGAAATTTTCCGAAGTGAATACAGATCATATTAAGAATATTCTGAAAATTGAAGATAGAATCAATAATCTTCTACGTTCTCTTATTAATCGAAATATTTTAATTTGATGTTTATCATAAGTTTTTGTTTCTGGTTCATCCCCTAAAACTCATGAAAATGAAATACCTCTCTGCCCTATCTTATCTGCAGTCAATACTCCAAGGTTTGACAAAGAATCACTTCGCCTTACGTGACTCATTCTATTTTTCAAAATATATCGCTGATCTCCGTCTGGGAAATTCTTCTTTTATGGCCACAATCGATGTGGATTCATTATTTACTAATGTTCCAATACAGGAAACCATTAAGATTATTTCAAAAACAGTTAACTTTTAAAGCTAACTGTGGGTAATACCATGTATCTATTTAAAAAGCAGCTCTATTTAAAACACAAAGGCATTGCTATGGGTTCCCCACTGGGTCCCTCTTTTTGTTACCACGAAACTCGGTGACTAAACAATTATCCCCTCTAATTCAAACCTATTTTCTTCAAAAGATTTATAGATGACTGTTTCCTAATTTTTAAGCACGGTGATCATGCACCCTCAATTCTCAATTATATTAACCAACAACATCTTAACTTAAGGTTTTCTATGGCAACAGAAATGGACAAAATAATCTCGTTCTTGCATGTCAACGTTGTCCGAGCAAGTTCGTTTTATAATACATCCATTTACAGAAAACCTACCACCACTAGATTGGCTAGACATTTTTTTAGTAGGTCTCCCAGTCAGTGTAAATTATCCAGCATTAAAAGCCGAATTTTTAGAGCCTACCATATATGCTCTAACTGGTTATCTTTTCATGAAGAACTGACTTTTTTAAGGGATTTCTTCAAATTTAATTATTACCCCAATTTCATCTTCGACCAGTTTGTATCCAAATTTCTTTCCAAAATATATTATCTCCGACCCTTTCTTACTACTGTTTCTAAGCAGAAGGTTTAAGTTAGACTACACAATATCGAGCATTTGACATCCGAGTTTAACAAACTCCTCTATACCCTTAACAATCATTTCCCTTCTGTCCTGCGTTCCTTTATACTTTACAATTATACATGTACGACCTGCCACAGTCGTTATGTAGGCTAAACTGGGTTACAACTCAAATGCAGGATCGCAAAGTACTTAGGTTTGTCTCATAGGACTGGTATTTCCATTTCTAAACCCGAAACCTCTTCCACCAGGCAACACACTGAGTATCACCATCATCCTCTTAATTCTGATTCATTTACCATATTATCTTCAGCCTTAACTTCTCTCGATTTAAAAATCTTAGAGCCACTCTACATCAATAAAATAAATCCAAACCCCTAAATAATTCTCCTCCTCAATTAAACTGTTTACTGTATAACCAACCAACACTTCAATATATTAACTAGCCAACCGACCAACCGAACAAATTTCGTTAGTAGTTTTTATATCTTTAGCTAGTTGATTTAACAACTCCTACGATAAAGGTTTGTCCCTCTGTTTAATTTTTTGTTTTATTTTTATAATTTAATATAATAGGTTATTTTTTTGTTTACTTCAGTTACCTTTAATTTTTTATATTCTAGTCAGTTTATGTTATAACTTCACTTCTTTCTATTATTTTTTCAAAATTACACTAGATAGTATCAATTAATTCTATATATTGTTATTTGTGTTTTTATTTTAATCTCAAAAATTGTTAATTTTATTATTTTGACTTATCTGCTTTTTAATTTATTATATAATGCATGCTTCTAACTGTTATCGTTAATATTCCTTCCCCTTCTCATTAGTCAATACAGTCGCTGAAGATGGTCCAAGTGAAGGTCCAAAATATATATATATATATATATATATATATATATATATATATATATATATATATATATATATATATATATATATATAATGCTTGCTTATCTCACGAAATTGAAAAGTACATAAAAAATGAAATATGAAAAAAATATGACGAATTTTTGTTAAATAATTTTGAATATAGAAACGTAAATTTCAAAACTTACAATAACTTTGTAGTGATTTGACCAGTGTAAAATTAAAATGAGGCCATATATTCCTTCCTTAAGCACAATGTCCAAATCTTAAATCTAAACCTTAGGGGTTTTCCAGGGGGCAATTCTTTGTAAGTGTGTCTGCCTAAAATAAGATGTCATGTTTTAATCAATCGATCTTTGTGGCTAAAGTTCACTTAGTAACAAGAACTTTTTTTCGAGATGTTCAAACATGGGCCGAAATATGTTGCTTCGGATCTTTTTCATTAATTGTATAATTGTCAACAAGATGAAGGTTATGCAAAATTGCTAGAACCGATTAAGCCTGATGTTTTGAGCAAAAGCTTACGGTCCGGGATCACCGTTATTCTAATGTCTTTTTCGGGGGTAAAGGTGAAAGAAGGGAAAATTCGGCTCTTCAATTATATGTCTGGAACGAGTATTATCCTAAATAAGTTTAAAATAAACTGTTTATTCTCCTAAAGTATATCCTCAATTTCTACCTTTTTGTTTACACTCAGTATTAACAAGAGATTTTTCACTTTGTTTAGAACAAATGCCCCTTTCCTTTACACTTCTCTATATCCAAAAACAAATGAGTTATTTGCTTCTCTGAAAATGGGACACTACATTCAATATACCTATTCCGAGATGATTCAACTTTCCAAGTCCCTCATCTTGAGATTTGTTGCAGTGTTCATCTTAAATGAAGTCGTCTTCTAGGAATATGGCCAATATGCTTTCTCCATATTCAAAATATATTAAAATTTGAGAACGTGATAATTGATATGTAATATAAAAAATTTCTAGGAATGTAATCACTGCATTTAATGATAGATTTTGGACTATTCCAGTTAATAGTTTGGTTGTAGTTATACATGTGGATAAATAGAGGAGATTGTTCGCTCTGGGTTCGTGATTAATTTGCTGTTTTGCAGGAGCTTGAAACTGTTTCCTGGTTCGCCCATAGTTGTATTCATGTATTGTAATTGTTTTAAAATAGATTGTGATTATATTCATAACTAAAATCACTGAGATAAATATTGACTCTATCAATTAAAACAAAATATTAATAGCTATTCCTTAAAATATAAAGAAAATATATACGTAGGTGAGTCAAAAAGTTCTCAGACAAATGGCAGATTATTGAAATGTTCGATTTTGTACAAGTAAATACAGGGTCAAACACGACTTTCATGTTTTCTGAACAATTCCTACAAAATTCGTCATTCAATTTGTCGAGACTCTTTGTATTAGATGTGCTTCAAAAAGGTTACTTTTTTGAACCCATAAAATGGCAAATTTTGAGATAAGAGCGAACATTAAATTCCTGACTAAACTTGATTGGAAGCCTGTTAAGATTATTGACGCTCTACAACAGGTTTATGGTGACTCTTCGCCATGTAGAGCGGTAGTTTACGACTGGATTAAGCGCTTCAAGGGGGGCAGAGAAGAAGTTGAAGATGATCCACGTGAAGGGAGACCCTCCACCTCCATTATTCCAGAAAATGTCGAGCTTGTGAGGAATCTAGTGGATAAAGATCGCCGTATTACTATTGATGAAGTTGCCAATGCATGTGAAATCTCTCATGGCTCAGCATTTGGAATTCTAACTGAAAATCTTGGCCTGAGCAAGCTTTCAGCACGTTGGGTCCCAAAAGCGTTGCGAGAAGACCAGCTGAATCATAGGGCCAACCTTTCTTTGGCTATTTTGACCAAGATTGAAGCAAACGAGGATAGTTTTTTTGAGCGCCTCGTAACGGGAGATGAAACTTGGGTGTATCAGTTTGATCCTGAAAGTAAAAATCAATCAAAAGAGTGGCACCCAAGGGGGGCAGCAGGGCCTATCAAGTTCAAGACAGAGAGGTCCGTTAAGAAGATAATGGCTACAGTTTTTTGGGATTCGGAGGGAATTATTTTAATAGACTTCTTAGAAGGACAAAAAACTGTTACATCCAGCTATTACGAAGGAGTTTTAAGGAAGCTGAAAACTTCAATAGCCAAAAAACGACGAGGAAAGCTCCACAAGCAAATCTTGTTCCACCATGACAATGCCCCTGCACATTCGTCCAAAGCTGTGAGATCTCAGCTACGGGAATTTCGATGGGAAACTCTTGCTCATCCCCCTTATAGCCCTGATTTAGCACCCTCTGACTTTTTTCTGTTTCCAAATTTAAAGGGACACCTAAAAGGAACCCGGTTTCAATCATTAGATGAAGCAAAAAAGCAGGTCATTACTTGGTGCCAGAGACAACCCCGTGAATTCTACAAAGATGGTCTTTACCGTTGGATTCATAGATTAAGAAAGTGTATAGATGTTAATGGAGCTTATGTAGAAAAATGATTACAGTATTATTACAAATAAAAATTTTATGCCATTTATCTGAGAACTTTTTGACTCCCCCTCGTATATGATACGAATAACTTGCCTAATTGTAACATTATAGCATAAGAGGTCTTTAAAGACCTTACAAAAATTAAATCAAACTCTATAGAAGATTATTAATATTTTTAAAATAGAAGTGTAGTTACTTAGTTATTTAAACTAAACTGTGTGATTATCAAAGGTTGTAATCAAAAAATGCCAAAATTACTTCCATAATAAATGAAATTTTGAATATTGCTAACTAGGTCCCATAGAAATTTCTGTGTCGCCATCTTTGCACTTCAAGTGAAAATAAATTGGACTTCCCGGTTTATGATTCATTTAAATTAATAGAATATTCCAAGAAAATTGATTAGCAAGTACATTTCTACTACAATCATTCGATTAAAAAAATAATATACTGATTTACTTAAAAAGTATTTAAAGCCCGCTTCTTCTTCAATGGGTTAAAATGCGAGAAACTTTGGCCCATAGGAGGGAGATGAGAGGGAGATATATATATT
Source organism: Ceratothoa steindachneri (assembly GCA_963969495.1). Classification (NCBI taxonomy): domain Eukaryota; kingdom Metazoa; phylum Arthropoda; class Malacostraca; order Isopoda; family Cymothoidae; genus Ceratothoa; species Ceratothoa steindachneri. The sequence goes on from OZ018332.1 coordinate 74,374,262, forward strand.
TTCTTCTCGGAACGTTGTAGGAATGGGCTTTTGGGATGAAACCTTTTATAGAGATAGGTACGAAGGGGTTGGTAAAATAATTTTTCGAATATTCATTCTCTAATAATAGATGGAAAGAAAGGTCAAGTAATTATATAAAAAAATCAAAGATAAAAATATGCCAAAATAAGTAAGAACAGCGTTAAATAAGAACTGAACAAATAATCATTTTTCTAAAAATATTGATCCAATTATCTTATAAAATATAGTACACTTTTGATTACCTCAGCAAATGATCCTATTTAGCTAAAAGTCAAAAAGGAAAGTGTTTCTCGAATGGTATGTGTCTTCCTTTACTGTAATAGTAATAATCATAAAATAATAATGCATATACGAATGGCTTTACAATCAAATGTTTTAGAGTTTAATCAGCAAACTCTGGGCAATACCTAAACAATTAATCACTGATAGATAACGGATATTGTTCTGAATCATAGTTAGCACTATTAAACGTATGGTACTGCTGATATTTTACTTTTGTGTTCCTATTGTTGACGCTGAATGTTTTATAATGTTTTGGCGTTAATGAAATCTCATAGAGAAAAAACCTAACGCATTATGTAGTTTTATTCTACTTTCTTTAATTATTGTTTCTAAATGATTCGACTTCTATTCCTGAGTAACAATTTCATCTTTTAGATTTAAGCTTCAAATAATAATCAAAAGTTGATGTGGAGAAAATAGCAAAAATTGTAAACTCAATGTTATTTGCATCTTTGCTCTACCACAAAGATGAACTAAAACCGAAGAGTCTCAGCATCTCGATTTAAATGTTTTTTATTGATTGTTATGAAATTTCCAATGGAAACAGAAACAAGCAATAAAATCTCTTTTCTTGACGTCATTGTTACATAAATTGGCTCTAAATTTATTACCTCAGTCTATAGAAAACCTATTACCACTAAACTTGGCACCCATTTCTTCAGTTGCACTCTTACACATTTTAAACTTGCTAGCATCAAACATAGAGCATACAAAATTTGTTCAATTGCTTTTTCTTTAATTTCGAAATAGAATATCTTAGAAACTTTTTACATTTCAATGTCTTCCCAGACCACTTATTTGATAGACTAACCTCTAATTTCTTATTCAAACAGTTCTCTCACCAAACTCAACAGCTAACAACAGTCCATGAACAAAAAATATTCCTGAAACTACCATATCTTCAACCTTTTACCACTAAAATCAATAAAATTTTACTCTTGATTCTCAATAAGTACTTACCTCTAAGTCGGTTCTTTACTATTAATTATAATTCTCTTTGTATCAATTCTTTATTTCGACACACAGAAGAGTTTTTTAGAATTTAATTCCTTGTAAGGATTAACTTTAACTACGGAATTCCCCATGCTGTAAGGGATTTCATTTTTTGCAGTTTATGGTTTTAGAAGTGAGTTATTTCCAAGTCCTTTGTTTTTTTGGTAAGCCTAGTGATTTTTTTGAGGTTTCTATATAAAGTCGAGATTTGGTTTCCTTATTTTTTGAGTTGAAGTGTCGTGAAGGATCTATGCACGTGGTCATATGGGCTTATGACCAGCACCTGGCCAGATACCTTTAGAAGTGGAGTGCTTATGTGTTTTTTTTTTCAAGAACCTGCAGCAAGAAGCATGTCCCGCGCAGTTTCCACCGTTAAACGCGTTCCACAGAGGCAGCACGGCAGTTTTAGCAGCATATCACCGATTGTTCTACTTTCCACATCGCCCTCCCTTCCTACCCGTTTTTTTCCATTAATTTTGTATAATTTTTCCCATTTTCCTTAAAACATTTCATACTTTATAAAAGATTTTTTTATACTTTGTATTTTTGGAAAAATAAAGGAAGGGTTCCTCTCCCCAGTTGGGGAGTTTGAAAATGTCGAATAGACGAAAGTACTAAGTCCAATCCGCTTTTAATTTATTTTCCTTCCATAGTACATATTCATATTTATAGTTATCAGGCGCTAACTTTCGTGATATTTCCCATATATATATATATATATATATATATATATATATATATATATATATATATATATATATATATATATATTAAAGTAGCACGAGAGAATGATAAAAATGAATCCATTAAACCACATTGAAAGAGAAAACGGAATAATTTTTTCTTGCAGTAATATTTTTATTACCTTCATGCAGACGACTTGTACATCCGCTCCACCATCCTATAATTTTCTGTATACCTACAATTGAGGGTTTTCTTCACAAAATCAGGCATCCTTTATTCTATACTTCTCCAAGTCTGGGCTCAGTCATCAAGTACTTGGATGGAGGACTTATCGGAAAAAACTCCCTGAAGCTGGTTGAAACGTTAAACTATTAGTAAGCATTAATGGTTAATAACCGTGGGGATAACTAGTGGCGTGGCACATGAAACTTGACAGAAGACATTATTTTGTGTGTTTAGATGTCGTATTATACTGGTAAATTTCACTTGATTTTTTAATACATGAAAATTACCCCATATAATAGAAAGTAAGACATCTTACGCTTTTTTAAGTCTTATAAAATCCAGTGAGCATGTTGCTTTGCGCATTATTAACGTGGTTGTATCCTTATCTGGGTATGCAGAAGTTTATTATGACTATATTCTCGCAATCCAACTGCTAGAATAGTGTTATTAACTATTTTGTTGTACGGATTCACTCCTTCAATTCTTCGGCCAAGAAGCTTGGAATATTTCTGAATGATATTCTTCTGTACTGAAGAGCCAGGTATATTTTCCTTTTTTCTAAACATTTTCCTATCTTTCCTGAGTAAATTGCAATTTATTTCTATTTTATACATATTTGCTGTAATTAAACCTTATTATTTCCCAGTTCAAATAATTCACAAATTAGTCTTCTCAAATTGAAGATTTAAAATTGAAATTTTTTTAAATGTTTAACCTGCCATGTCATTGTTTGCCAACCAAAGGTTAACTTTTCTTTAAAATATTAAAGAAATATCTGTATAGAGAAAGCAAACTATTTCTGCAATTTGTTCCTTAATTTCTTCTAACAACCATCAACATTTAAAATGCTCAATTTTACAAAAATCCATAATAATCGTTCCATCCCTGAGTTTTCCTACTTGCATTACATGTGCATTTGCATCATTTATGGCAAAGGTGAGCATGCTTTATGATTTTTTATAATGCCACCAGATAGCATCATAAAGGGAGGAATGCTTCGGTGATGGCTCGATGATCTGACTCTCATTGGACCTATCGCCAGCTCAGCTTTGCTAAAATTTTATAGGTAATAGCGATTTCTATCCTGGGGGAGGCCATTAATACACGCAATCTTTCGCATCGCTTATGGAGCTAATCCCCTTTAATTGAAGTAACTTGCTACTGGTTATATTTCTCTATTAAGAGAATGCTTAGTTTTCTCAATGACCAAATCATTCCTCTGATGCCAGGATTTCCCGCGCCTCTTGAATATGGCGTGGTACTTTCTGGACATATGACTCTTATGAATACCGGCTAATAGTGTCATAGAGCATGTCCCAGAATATTTTCTGATATCCACGTGATGCTGCTGAGAAATATTTAGCTATAATTTACATTATCTTGCAACACTTATGGTGTGTGGTCAAAGATTTCGTATTATGTAGATTTGTCCTGAGTAAGGAAGATGCCACAGAATCTCTACTCGAGGTTTACCACTTAAGTTGTAAAAAAGCGTAGTATTGACACCAAGAGTGGTCTTTGTTTAGAAGAGATTTGAATACTTTTCGCCATTTGCGGAATATATAAAAAAACTCTTTTATTAACAATCAACTGCAGAATATAATAACAGCTTTTTTTTTAATCGAGCACGTATGTAAATGGAAGACTGGTAGAGAACTAAGGCAAGTTTAGGAGCAATGTAGTAGTCACACAAAAAAAATACGAAAGAATGAAATAATCTTGAATTATTTACTGGAAACGAATAATAAAAGTAGACAAATGAATAGTAAGCGAATATGCGTGAAATATTATTATTTTGGACTTCATATTAGCTTACATTAAAAACTACATAAGTAAAAGTGGCACCTGCCATTCCATAATGAATCATTTATAAATTTACCCCATTTTTGCCCCTAATTAATAATAGAGAATTACAAACAAGGGAAGAACTTGAGAACTACTCAAGGCTAGTTGAAAAAATAAGAAAAAGGGTGGGAGTAAGATGTGAAATCCTCTTATAGTAAACAAATTATATGGATAAAAATGAGTTTAATAGAAAATAATCGTCTCTCGCAAAATCCTCTGGAATTAGGACTAGCCTTCGGTGCACACACTTACAGCATCTCCCAGTAATTTTAATGTTCTCATATTTTAAATGGTAAGGTTTTTGAAACTCGAATCTTTTTAAAACTTTCCTCAATTTGCTATAGTTTCATCATCTTCTTCGCAATTTCAAGCGATTTTTCTCCCACAGTGTTATTTATTTTCACTATAGAAGTAACTTAATGATACAAGAATGTAGCTCTCAAGGAAAGTCACATTAGATTAAGGAATTCAGGAGTACATGAAATAGTGCTTATAAAAGTAAAATTCCCTGCGATACATTAGAAAGTAATGGAGTATCAATTATATAATCGTAAATTTTCAATTTTACAAATGCTACCAAGATTAATTTTTGCAAAAATACATGTATGAAATTTGTGGAAAAAAAAGTGATTTCATTATATGATGATTAATTTCTTAGTATCCTTGGAAACAGTCAGCTGTCAAATTCGCGTCACTTGGGCTCCATAGTTTGAAGGGTATATTTCTCTTACTTGGAATCTATTGTTATAACTTTTAAAATATCGTACATCATCTTGAGACCACGTTCAGCACTGTCATTTGGTTGTGAAGACATGACAGTTCCAGAAGGCACTCGGACCAAATTCTAAGCAGGAATTGTAAGTCTCGGCCAATCAGTTTAACCATGTTGGTCTTATTTGTGATTCACTTGAAATGAAGAATGACTCTTCTTTAGCTGTAAGAATTTCCGCATTTCAATATATCACTCATTCTAGTGCTGTCTCAGAATAATTTTCGATGGCAGATACTTCCAGTAAAATGCCCTCAATGTATGAAGGTGTTTAGAAATTAACACAGCCAATGCCTCTGACGTCCCTCTAGCTCTACTGCCTAATATATCTTAAGGAAACTTTCTATTTGAGTGTAAAAGAGCGTAGAGGAAGGGGGTTTACTAAACTTGGACATGTTGATTCTGGCTGATATTTTACACGGAGACAATTCTTTACCTATGTGCGATTGGGGTTGAGATGACTAATATTAGCTTTTAAGGTGAATGAAAACAAGGTAATATCCTGATTGTCTAATAAACCAAAACGATCAGCTATACTTCATTTCTTATCATAATCCATTACTTCCCTGGGAATGTTTTTAAGCTGAGAACACCCAGGACGAGGCTGATTGCAATCCATTTCATTTGGGTTAGCTTTGTTGTCAAAGTATCCCCCCAGGTAATGTCATCCATATTAACAACTGTATCTTGTTCAGCTACAGATATAAAATACTACATATTAAGAGAGCATTTTCTTGTTCTTGTATATGCTGCAGTCTTTCATTACTGGCTTTTTGCCACAGAGATCTTGTCTCAAAAATCTTTTCGTGAGAAGACATATGACCTTTCCTCCCAGTCATTTGGTCTTTGAAAGACCAGATATTCTTACCTTTCCTCTTAATGGATATAAGTGTGTTGTTGTGTAGTTATTAGAGTGTAATTAGATCTCTTATTTCAAACAGGCTGTTTAATTCCAGAAAAAAATGGTCCCCTTTTTCTCCAGGGTTACTTGCTCTTTCTTCGCTTTTCACGATGTTGGCATGTAATTTCATGAAGAGCTTCTTGTGTCGTAGTTGTTCAGTGATATGTCCTATATATTTGCCAAAATTTTATGATCTGTTCTACTGTTTCATATGTAAGGTCTTAAACCTTATGCTTTCCTGGTTTTTCTAGTGAATTTTGTAAAATAAAGAAATAATGTAACGCCTGACCTTTGATGGGAAGCTATGACGCCCTGGTAAAAGTTTAAGGGTATCTAAACCTAAATATTTCAGTGAGATTTCTGTAACATCGACTAAACGTTACTTACGAAGGGCGGTCAATAGGTTTTGCAATTCGGATATAAGGAAACGAGATAAGAGGAAAAGTGTTGTATCATTTTTTAATATAACTACCCTCGACTTCAATGCACTTGCGCCACTTGTCCCTGAGGCTTCGAGTTCCCGACAACCAGAAATCTCCCGACTGCTGTTCATTCCACTCCTGGACGGCGAGCTGGACATCTTCATCGTCCCCAAACCAGGAAACAGGCAGTGCAGCCTTCAGCTGCCGGAATAAAAAGTAGTCGCTAGGGGCTAGATCTGGACTGTAGGGGGATGGTTGAGCTCCTCGAATCCGCACTCACGCAGGGTAGCTTGTGCAACTCTAGCCTTGTGAACTTTGACGACGTTGAAGTCGATCATGGGGCGTCGGGTTTCTAGGGACCCAACGGGCAGAAACCTTGGTCATGGCCAAATTGTCGTGGATGATATTGATAACAGTTCCATGTGATATTCCTAGTTCTCAGTCGATTTCTTCGACCTTCACCCGTAGATTTTCGAGGATCATCCTCTCCACACGGCCGCATTGTCCTCCTTGGTCACGTGTGTTGGGTGTCCTAAACGGGGGTAATCTTCAAGGGACTCACGACAATTGCGGAACACCCTATTCCAGTGAGCAGTGGTTGCATAGGAAGGGTCGGTGTCGGTGTACACTGCAACCATGCGTTCATGGATCTCTTTTGCGCTCTTGCCTTCCTTTGTCAAAAATTTGATCACTGCGCGGTGTTCAACCTTCTCTATTGTTGCAAAATTTGTGACTAACGATCTGCGATCAGCTACTGTTTCTTAAATAGACGAGGCAGGAGCGTGCGGCTGCAGGTCCTGACTTGTTATAACTTGTCCTTACACCCCCAAAAACAGCCATCGCCCTTCCTCTGTTTTGCCCTACCGATTCGCAAAACTTATTCACCACCCCTCGTATCTGAGTTTGGGCAAAACGTTAAATGAATCGAGTTCACATTACGAACATACATAACTTGACTGGTAAATAGCATTCATTTTGTACTTTTGTGATTTTGTCATTTTTATCTATATAACACCATCCATTCATATTTTGGCTGTTTATAATATCGCAAAAATCATACCGCTCTTCATCATCTTCAACTTTTAAATTTATTTAATTCTTCCATTTTCTTATTCATCCATTTTTACTCATATTTTCCACCAAATTTCTTGGATTTCCTCCCATTATCCTTCTCGATTTTTTTTCTAATATCTCCTCTAGTATCTTTAGAAATACTTTTTTCCACGTTCCCCCTTGATAATTCAAAAACACCTTCCTGCTATTTTAATGCATAATGTCGTACACGTTTCGAAACCGGCAGATATTGCCCTCGCTCGTAAATTTCGAGCACTGCTCTTTATATATGCTGCCACACTTGGGAATATTGAAGAGAATAAAAAGCAGGATAATGCCACCTCTAAGCTCTTAAACTTTTAAACACGCGTGGACCATTCAACATTATTTATTTAAAGCCTGCTGTATTGATGAAGTTTTATGAACAACTCTCAACTAACGAATGGAAACTTTTTACCTTCACGCATCCTTATATATGTAGATATATACTGATCTTTATTCCCAAGGTTCATCGATTTAATTACCGTGGGTTATAAAAATTTATACTAAATGAACAGGGAAGTATACTATTCGTAGAATCCGAATAAACTTTTCTACTACAAACTGATAGTATACAAGTTTGGAGTAAATGTAACATGATATCGGATGAGAAAAATCTATCCTATATGCTGCCAAATTGTTTACCTGTGCAATATAATCTAGGATATATCTGTTCATTGTACTGGAACATTTTTCTGACAGATATAATGATAGATTTGGTCCCCTCTCATACTAAGCATTGAAAGTTGACTATTACCACATAATCATTTGACATTGCCAAAGGGGTTTTGGAAGATTGAAATAATAAAACATGAGATGATAATTTTGCCCTAAATTTCAGATTCCTTTTCTGTATGAAGTCTTCTTTTTCTTTCGTCTATCGATATTTAATATTAAGCAGAGTCAATGGCTTTTTCACTTGTTTCCTTTTCTATTGTCAATATAGTATTTGGTGAATAAGTATTCACTTCTGTCATTTTCCGATATACCGTGATTGCACATTGTAAAAGAACAACCTCTACCCCTCCCCCCACACACTTTATCGGAGACCACGCGCGATGGTATCCCGCCATGGACAACGTCAATGGCTGTTCGAACATTCACAAATTTTCGACTCCTGAGCGCATTGGGGAAGTATTCCCCAATCCCGCGAACTCGTCCCAAGCCCCCCCTTCCCGTGACTAGGCGAAGAAGAGCCACTGTTTCTCGCACCTTGCTGGTAAATGATGAATCGACTCCGCCTCCGGATTAATATGTTTGGAGCTTGGGACTCCTTTTTTCAAATTCCCCCTTCCCCCTCGAAATCGGGCATACAAATACTCGGGTTTAACTTTAGTTCGATGAGTTCAGCACGCACGTCAACGGCCGCCCCCCTCGACTCGGCGTCCCGTGAACGTAATCCGACAAGCAGACTTTCACCACTGTGATTCTACCCCAGTCAATTGTCAGATTTTATAGTTTAGAAAATTAATTTCCCAAAGTTTTTATATAATCTAGAATTGTTATTAACGGATTTTTTACGGAGTCTTGCTCCGATAAAAATTTACTTTTATCTGGATACCGCAGGCTCGTGGAATTCCACACTCTGCTCTTCGGGGGGAGGCTGATTGAAAAAATAAATATCCTATTAAATCTTCTTTCACAAGTTTGATAGTATTCCTTCTCATGCTCAGAAAACATTGAAACTTATCAAATGGTACATTTTTATATACTTAGGGTGAAATTTTCGATATTCATTGAGTACATCATTGAATGAAAGATCACAAGAATCAATCACACTTGAAACAATAACTCTGACGGGAAAAAGTATCGAATTCATATTCCTTGTAAAATGCGAATTTACATAAAGTAAGAATTAACTCTTCATCCCTTTCCAATAAATACCGAAATTTATACCAAGAAATTAACTGTTATGGTTTGGTCTTACTACTTTAGTTGCTGTGTTACGTGGTCCTTCATCAGGCGATCTACATAGCGGAAATTTTCTCATTTTAAGAACATAAGAAAAGAAGGAGACTGCAAAATACCATTCATGGCCTACACTTGGCAGCTCTATTATATTTTCAAAATAACTAGGTAAAATTCATCTCCACTGAAATTGGTTTATCATTATAACCAGAACTTTCATAGGTATTTTCAAAGATCTCTTTAATAAGCACAGTCGGCTTGTCTTCTTATTGTATAATCTGCTTGAGCTTGAATCGAGACACCTACCTATTGAGTGAACATGGTCAGACAATGAGAGCCAATCTGATAAGCATAAGGAGACTTAGCCGTCGTCTGAATAGTCATGTATTATTTCATTTTACCATACTTGCATAGTTGCTACTTTACTCTATCCATATATTTAGTTGTTCCGTGTACTTTTTCTTATGGCAGAAAAAGTAAAGAACAGAGTGTGTTTGTTTGAACTACTGATTTTGATGCAGAAAAAATTAACGTATGATTAATCGTTTCTAACTCTTATCAATGTTGAGAGTTGTTAATGGTAGATTTAGGGAAATTAGAAGATATTAATTTTACTCATATTTCATCTCAAATGGTGGATCGTAGTTTTTTACGTGTTATAGATAAATCGCTATAGCATGATTTCTTAGTATGTATATATATATATATATATATATATATATATATATATAATGATGATGAGGAAGTTGTTCCTTGGGAACCTGATCCGTAGTAGGAATATGAAGAGCCATTTGATAGTTTCAAACATTTAATTTCTGGACGTTTCAGTCATTAACAACGACAATCTTTAGCGAATTGAACTCGAATTTTTTAAAACCTTATCTAGCAAATTGAAAAGTCAGGGAAAATCAGTTTAATATCAGGTAAGATATGAAAAATAAGTTAAAATAAAAAAGACAGGAATCAGAGATGAAACCACAATGAAAAGCAAGCAGTTAAATATATGTTAATTTACGAATATATGATAATGAAAAATTTTAACTAAGAAAAAACACTTAAATACATGGAATAAAGTGATCAATAAATATTAATTTGACCAAGAAACGAAAATTTAAAACTCAATTAAACAATATGGGAGTAACAAATATGAATAATATACATGAATTAAACTCTAATAGAAATACAAGAAATTTGTTTTAAAGTTTTACACGACCCAATTGTAAAAGCCGGGCAAAAAATAAAAATGCCAGGAATCAGAAACGAAAACAAAAGTCAAACCTAGCAGTTCGATATAAGTTGAAATACAAAAAAAACCCAGTTTAATATAGGGGGTAAAGCGATCAATAAATACAAGTTAACCAAGAAAGGAAAAGTTAAAACTTAATTAAACTATAGTGAAATAGGATATAAGAATAAGAAACAAGAAACTAAGGAAACAAAAACAAATTATATATAAAATCATTTGGATTCAAAGGGTACATTTTTTGGTAAATAAACACAAAGAATCTTTAATTCTAGAGAAAAGAAAGCAGAATTTAATAAACTGAAAGAATCATGGGCAAGTGGGTGTTTTTTGAGAGTAGTGTTTTATTTAGAAATGTTTAGGTTTAGAGATAAGAATGTCAGTTTTATATGACAATCCTATATGCTTAGAACACCTACATTTTAATTGTAGACTGGTTTGGCCTACATAGCGACTTTGGCAGGTCACACACGTAAATTTATAAATAATGGAAGATCGCAAGCTAAAAAGAGAGGTCCTCTGACCTTTAGTCAGTGGACTAAAGGTCAGAGGACCTCTCTTTTATTTTAAAGTTTTACAAGGGGGGTGATCACTTGTTAAAGAGATCTTAACAAAAAAGAAAAAACAATTGAAGGACCCAAATGACAGGGCCACAAAATGAGAAAAGGGGGAAAACTATATAAAGATAAAATGAAAAAAGGGGAAAAAACCAGGGAGGGAGGGAGAACGTCCTGTTCTTCCAAGATCCAGAGAAAACGACCGTCCAGATGCCGGGGCGCGCTCGCTTAAGTAGTCGTAGGCGGGGGCGCCCACGGCACGCCTACAAATTTGCGAAGCTTCTGGACGGTCGATCCGCCGGATTGCGGGCGGACCTAACATAAGCCAGGTTTCTCGAAGCTCGTCTGAAGGATGCTGTGAAGGCCACCAAGGCGCGAGTAGAGAAGGCTGCAAGGAAGCGTGGGGGGAGTTTTCCCCTCTTAAGATTCCACAGAGCAGCCTGGTTATCCCCGAAGAGCAAGGCCCGGGGGGCGGCGATGAGGGCGGTAGTTAGAGCAAGGGATTCCAGTTCGAAAATGGAAGCGCCCCAAGAGCGCACATCCCATGCTACAGCCTCGTTCTGACACCACCATGCAAAGCCCGTTGTAGATGCATCAACGAAGATACCCGGACCACTGGCCTTGGGGCAACGAAGGGAGGTCCATTTCTGGTGGATGAAAGGGGCCAGGGAGACCAATGTGGAGGGGTTTTCGCGAAAGGGAGGGAAATGGCAAAGCTGTACCCAACAATGAGGCAACCTAAGAGGGGGAAGCACGAAGTTGAGGAGGCCCGCCAACCTTTGCCAGCATTTGTTACTGACAGGGGTGGATGACAATGTGCGGAGGGCGCGTTGAGTCTTTTCTTTAAGAGTGCAGGTAAGCTGCACTTTCTTCGACTTAAGGTCGATGTTCCATCCAAGGTAACCTAGTTTTCTACTAGGGACGGACACAGACTTGCGCCAGTTGATGTTTGCTGAACTCGTTTCCGCAAGTTTTAGGAATTTCCGCAAGGCTTTCCTATTGCCTATTGCTAGTATGTCGTCCATATATGTGAAGGCCTTAACCCCAGTGGCAAGGGCCCATTGGTTGATGACAGTTGAAGTAATCATTTGCATCAGAAAGGGGGAACCACTAAAGCCCATGGGAAGGCGGGTGAACCTGAAGGATTCCTGGCCCAGGCGGATTCCAAACCACGGTCTTGCCGCGGGGTGTAGGCGGAGATGGTAAAACCCATCCTTTAAGTCCAGTTTGACAGCCCATACATTTTGTGTATCGTCAAAAATTTTCTTAATGGAGGGGAGGGAGAAGGAGGGGGGCTCATAGGCCCAAGAGGCCGGGGACATATCGTAAATGAGTCTGGCACATCCGTTAGGTTTCGCAACACCAAAAATCCTGTGCACACAACGGATGTGGCCGTGTTCGAGTATGCCCATTTCCAATAGGTGGTTGACCCACGGCCTGTAGGAGGAAGACGACGTTTTCCAACACTTGTATCCTTTATTGAGGAATACCTTGATACCTTGGTTCATGTTGGCTTTAAGGAGGTGAGAAGAGGCTTCAGCGGAATCGAAGGAACCTGGAGGTTCCACGTCTAGAGGAGTATCACCACTGACCCTGGGGGTTTCCTGTTGAAGACGATCATTACAGGGGCTAATCCACTCCTGGTCGGCGTTACCCTCCTGTGGGTTGTTGTTATTGCGGTTGTTGTTGTCGTTGTTTCCTTGGCGCTCGTCATCGCCTTGGTTGTCGCCGTTGTTTCCCCTAAGAATGTCGGGGGGGCCACTCGCGGGGTCCAGTAAGAAGTCGGGACTAGGGGGGGGTCTCACATCCTCCGAAACAGAGGAGCAGGCGGAAGGTGAAGGAGGAGGTAGGTTGATGATTGAGGGAACTACCAATCCGGGGAGGGGGATACAGCTGATGATGCCCAAGGGAGAAGGTGAGCGGATTCTAAGGGCGCCCAGTTCTTCAGCCGCAGAAGTGAAGAAATCCCTCAAAGGAGCGGGTTCTTCAATGCGGAGGGCGCCAAGCTGAGAAGCAGCCGTGTCGAAGAAAGTGCCGAGGAGGCTTCGGCGCCTTCTAGAGTGAAACACAGGAGACAATGCACTACCACGGGGAAAGCGGGAACGTCCAAGCACAGGGGAGGAAACATAATCACTATATACACTATGATCTTCATGTACATCCACCGACGAAGTGATATCTTCCAGTAATTCCACCGATGAAGTTGATGAAGCCGGACGTAAGGCAGGAGGGGGAGGGGGGGGGGGAACCCAACCAATGGCGGCGGAGCCATGGGTCGTAATCATGTCCAGGAATGTTGGAGGGCGGAAAATAACGGATTCCCCACAACTGCTGAGCCGCGGGGGGAAGAGGAGGAACAAAAGTTCCAAAGACATGATCTCTCCCAAGAGGGGCAAATGTTGAGGCAGTTGAAGAGGAGCTGGAAATGTCAAAGAGTGACGCTTCAGAATCAATGGAGAGGGAAGGGGATGGGAAACGGATCGACGAAGCGGGAGGGCTAATGGAACAGAATTCATCTGAGGTGGCGGAGAGAGAACGTTGATCCAAACCCATGTGGCGACGAGCCCGCGAGATGCGCATTTCCCATCGCCAGTCAAGGGAGGCCCTAACGCCTAGCAGGAACTCTTGCGCCCGCTCGAGTCCTGCCCGTAGCGCGTCGCCTAGCAGCGCGCCGGGGGGCACCCCGCGCGTACCAGGAACCGTAGGCGGGCGGAGGTCTAGATGGCTGTCGCAAATGCTGGGGGTCGTACTCAAAACCTGATTCGATGGTTGATTGAGACCGGGCATCCTGAACGGCAGTCGACCATCCATATTTAAGCACTGTAAAGTAGAGGCGAAGGCGCTGGTGGAGGCGATGATAATCCGAAGAAGGGACCGAGTATCTAAAAGGCCACAAAGCTAAGAGCGAATAGAGCTCCTCGCGATCACGATGCTTGAAGTGTGGGGAGGCGATGTTGTCCTTGAGTTGTTGAATGACGTAAGGCCAATTTGCAGCGGCGTACCTCTGGATGTCGGTAGCCACTGCGCGAGATGGCGGCTCGCCTGAGTGAACAGCAGCAGGTTCTTGAAGTTCGTCTTGAAGGTCTTGACTTGGATGCTCGGGTCGCGGCAGCGACCTAGGGGTTTCCGGAATTTCGGCTGGGAAGGCGCGTGGACCAAGGGAAAGAGAACTCAATCCCGGTAGATGGTCGTAGGCAGGTGGGCCCGACGCACCCCTTTCGAGGGGCAACACCCGTCGCGCAGGAAGGACTGGAGACGACCTATCCAGGGTGGGAGCGAGCATATATCGACTTTCCTGCGACGTTACAGACTCCTCGAGGACCGCACCCGAGTCCGGCGGGAGGTCCTCCTCTTGCTCAGGAGACTCGGAGATATGAGATTCAGATGGCTGGCGAAGACAATCGGTGGGAACAACACCGAGGGATCTTGAGGAACCTCCTCTATTACTCATCTCCCGGAAACCTTGCAACAAGGTGCCGAGAAGGGACGCCCAAGGGCGAAAGAGAGAAGATGAGAAATAAGAGAGGAGCGAGAACGTCCTGTTCTTCCAAGATCCAGAGAAAACGACCTAGGGTCAAAGAGAAAGGCAAAAATCCTTGCTGTTCCATGTGCAGCAAAACTGATTCTAAACCTAAATTTGGACTATCCAATTGAGACCACAACGCCTCTGCGAATTCAGGGGATTTCAGAACGTAGGCAAACCCAGCAGCCTTTTGACCTCCTCGAATGAGAGTTGTCCGCCTGCTCGTTGGTCGCCTCGCTCAATTGACTCATTCAATTTCTCCCACTCAAAACAATTTCACTTTATTGAGATGTGTACAATTCACGAGAAACTTTAAAGCCGAGGGCTTTCATCTCATTGTATATTAGAATTTTGTTGGTAACCCGCTTACCTTTGATCATCGTGCTGAGACCCTAATCCGATAGGCCCAAATCAGCTCAAATAGCGTAATTCCAAGTTCAGAGGTCCCTGATTTGAAAGGAAAGATAAGGTAAGCATTCATCTAAATGTTAAATGTCTTTGGTTTCCATACGAGCATTTGCATATTACCACCATGATGACAATATGACAGCCCTTTAACGCTCTTATTGTTTCCTGATGTTAAAAAACTGAAGTTCTTTAATAAATGTATAATATTATTGTCACTTCTAAAAACAATGCCGACGTATAGTTTGTGCCTTGGTCTGGCTAAATTGTAGCCGAAAAGCCTATTTACGAAGAATCTATTTACTACTATAATCCCACTCCTAGACCTCGCTTTCTTTATCCCTTATCCGTACTTTTTTGTCTCACACATAATAGAGCCTAGGTCTGCATATTAATGAGAGGCACCGATAACCATCATATAATTTCTCCTAGGTAGTTTTTTTGATCTTGCACCACTTTTTGGCGTTCTGCCCGCGGGCCTCCAGACCACGTAGGTAATCGGATCTTTTGAGAGCTGCTTAATGTCTTTTTGTGGCTACCTTGGTACAGCAGCTCGTCACCAAATAACTATTCGGCGGGGAGATCAAAGCTTCGGCAGTTTGGCTGTTAGTCCGACGACTAATGTTCTCACGCCCCTCTTCTTTTGCTACGTTTCATTCGCTGTCTCTGAAGAGAGACTTTAACATATCTATATGTCCGCTTGGCCGTCTGTGTGGTATTATGTTATGATTCCTCTACAATGACAATAGTTATAGGTTTAAGAGAAGACTTTTTATCTAAATCTATCCCCTCCCTGCTACATGAAAGGTCCTGATCTAACTAAGCCCGTCAGGCAAGTCCAAAAGAATTCAATTAAGACGCTCCTATAGCTATCAAACACTCCGAAGTGCCACCTTATTCAGTTATGAGCAGGAGCTAAAACCATCTGCCATTTCACATGAGATGGTTGTATAAATACTAAGGTTCACACCATGTTTCTAAATTTTTGATTAACAGCACTATCTTATATCAGATGATACCACACCCAATGAGAGAGACGTATTCAAGACACCATTGAAGTTGGAGATAAGTACAGGAAGATATGGCTATGGAGATTTACAGGTAATGAATGAGTCGAGGAACTAATAGGTATTTTTGTAAAAGGCAAGGAGGGAGCTTACTTCGTATTGGGACCCAATCCTCGCAGATTGGGAGGATGATTTATAAAATGATGAAGAAGAGTAGGGAAGGTAATTCTGTAAATGATATGAACTATCTTGTTCGAAAAAATCAGCAAAATCAGTATGTGTGCTAGAAAAATAGACGTATTAGAGTGATAGAGTTAGGAGCCAGATGCTTAGACAATCTTTGTTGAAACGATGGGTGGGGAATTTACTGGAAATTTGGGAAAGGTAGTCTGTCTCAGAGTCTCGATTTTTGTTAACTCGCTTAATTTAGGATCACAACCAAACATTAGTCTCTACCTCGTCCGCGAGAGTACTGGCAGTGAAAGTGCGGATGGACTTTAAGGCACAAGGAGAGCATTCGGTAACACGCTGTCAGAAAGAGTTCAGGTCAATTTTAAGACTACTGAATTCCACAAAGATTAGAAGAAAGGCTAGATTCAGGGTCAGTCAATAGGGGTTATATTCATTATTAATAAGAATAAACACATAAATTGAACTCAAACATTTAGTAGAAGAACTTACGGAATCAATTTAACGGAACAGTGGTTACGTGAAGTTTTGGTTTCAGTTAAATGGAGGAAAGTAATTGGACGCAAAAAGAGGTTTATGTATTGAATTGAAAGGTTCCTTAAAGAGAAATTATGAATTATAAGGAAGGGGTGACAAGATTAATTAAATTTGCATGTATATACGAGTAATTACCAGAAAATTTGTACCTTTGGAATGTGTTTTTATTAAGGATATTCAATATCCATTATGAATAAGCAAGATAAACATTTTATCAAGATTGTTTCAAGAAAAGATATGGGTATCGAATAAAACTAAAATCCTAGAATCATGTACGCGTAACCTTAGCAATTTGCTCCTTAGATGATTTATACCTAATTATAACTTCAATGGCGTGATTGCAAATTAAAATCTCTAAAGGATTTGAATCGGTAACGATCGGACGTGTTCTCTGTGAGCTCTCTGTTTAGTGACGTTTTTATTTTGTTTTTTCTGTGTAATATATTTTAGTTCAGAAGCATAGTTGATATTAAGTGTTGCGACAGAATAGTCAGGGAGTTTTGGATTACATTCTAATTATATTCCCGTCAGCTGGCAGAAATCACGAAATTTTGTTTACATCATCGGCCATCTTTGTGACAAGTTTTAAACTTGGGCGCCCTATATTACTTTGTTTAATTAAATTATTAGTAGAATTAATGTTTTAGCAAAAAGTTAACTTAAATTCAAATTCATAAGCGATTGCCAGACGAAGCCACTTGGTTACAGAAAATAACTCAAGCTAGTTGGCAGTTCTTTCGGTCTTTATTATTATTTTTTTTGTTTTTAGTCAAGAAACAGACAATTTAAATGATGTATGAGAATAGGTAGCTAGTTTGCCAAGTGATTAAAAGTCTAATTGAGTGTTCTTAATGTGCTAGCTGGTTTCACCTGACATGTTCAACCGTCGACTTGAAACAGGCCCTGACGAGAGATATTTCAAAGTGGGTTTATCAGAATGCCGAGGTGTCCAGAGAGGAGCAGCTGGCGCTATTCAAGGTGATGACTGGAACCATGCGCCCTTAGATCTAGACTAAAATTTCCTTGATTTTCTTTCTGAGGTCAGGTCATTGAGGGGTGTGGTGTCATTTATCTCAAAAGGAGCCAAGATTGCTGCGGCTGATGACCTTGAAAATTTAGTAAACAATGTTTTACATGAAAAGATCAATTTGGCTTGGTTCTGGTTGTTGTTTTTCCCTTATGGGTCTGTCTATCAGACATACAAGCACAATCTTTCAATGGGGACCCATCTATCACTTATAGAATCAAGGCTCGAAACGCTGCCTATATGGAGGCAGACATTCCAGCTGGTCTGAACCTGCCCAACAAAGACCAACTCAGAGTCAGAGGGATTAGTAAACATGTAAAAAAACGCAGATTATGCCCTAAGGAGGACAATATGGGCAAGGTTTGAAGAATTTGACCTTCTGGAAGCCATTCGGTAGCTCAGTTCTAACAAGGGCTTAGCACCCTTTTCTGAGGAGACACTAACCAAGCTGAGAGACAAACAACCACCAGCTCCAGATAACATAAATTTTCCGGAATTACCTGTAAACGGTGCACCTCCCATAGCAACTTATGATGAGGTAAAAAAAAACTCACTTTTTTCCTTTCCTCCAGGCTCATCTGGACGACCTGATGGGTTAACTTTAAGGCATTTTAAATCTTTGTTGGGTCGTGAAACTGCCGAGGCGGGAGTACGACTCTTGTCTGATTTGACAAATTTTGTTAGATTGTGACGTAGAATAGGCTCCCGTCGATATACTATATATAACTATTCGTTGAGGGGATTATTCTATATTTTAAGTGCGTGGTAATCTGATGACCGAGGTTAGTTCAAAAAGAGGGGGGGGGGGTGCCTGGAGAGGCTTATTTATCTTCAATATACTTAAGAAGTGGAACGGAGCACAAAGATAAATAATATGGATATCATTAATAAAATAGAGTTTTAGTAATTAAACTATCAAACAACACACGGAAAATATTTAAATAAACGGGAATTAAAAATGGCAGAAACACAGGAAATGAAAAAGGCGATGGGAATATCTGACTAATCTGAGGATTAAGATTTGTAGAGATTTAAAACGGCAAACAAACATAGAGGAGGAATGGTTTGCTAAACCATTAACGGCACAGAGTTGCGTTGATAAAAGGTTAAATGTGTAAAGGTAATGCTTAGCTTACGTAATTACAAGGTTGTCGTGCAGATGAAGGTGATGGGGAGGAATCTTCGGTCCAACTGGCAATTTCTAAGAGAAGGGGTTCTTCGGGGAGTTGTCCTTAACTAGGGTAAGGACTGTCTTCGAGGAGTGAGAGCAAAGTGGGACTCGGAAGTACGAGTGATCCTTGTGACAGGATATCGGAGATGTTCTAGATGAACAATAGAGGTTTTTGTTGTAACCAAGTGTTCTCTTGAACAACGTTTAAAAAGGGGGAATTAAATTATCCTGACGTGATGTCTAGGGAACGAGTACCGTTTCGTGACGAACGGGCTTGAAGAACAATGGCTGTTCTAATGTTGTTCTCTTTCTGAACAACTGGTGGGTTGAGAAGCGTTTCTTGTCGAACGAGTTCAAAGAACAATGGCTGTACCAACGTTGTTCTCTTTCGGAACAACAGGGGGGCCTTGTTGACTTGGCGTCTCGCAGGGCACGAACCTTGGCACTCAAGGGATATTGTCCTCTTCTAGACAATAAGGGTTTTTTCGGGAGAGTTTCTAGGTGCACAAGGGAGACTGGATCGGCTTGATGCCTCGCGAAGATAATCTAGATCTGCTTCAAATGTGAAATACTTTGGTATAAATAGCCGAAGCCAGTTCATTGGTGTAGGGGATAATGGGGTGGAGGACTTTGATGGAATGTCCCCGTGGCTCCTGGGAAAATATCTTATCTGCCTATAAGCCTAATTCATTCTGGCGAGATCGACGCATGGAGGCGAACGGGGGAGTGAGCCTCCTTGATTAAACATTGGCTATGATGGACGATAACGCGCCTTCTACTTTCTCTCGCAGGGTACACGTGTTGAAGCATGTGTTTCAACATGTAATAGGGGAGGAAGCAATGCGGCCTCAGACCGATCTATCACACCCCTCTATTCCAGGCAAAGTTGTCACTTTGAAAAAATAAGAGAGAAGGGACAACCATAGAGCTCCATTTTGGAGAACTCACTTTCTGGCATCCACCGTACCTCCATGCACCTAGCTAGCATGACCTCAATACATATGATTATGTTGATCATTTTATTATAGCGGAAACTAACCTTTAAAACAACCTTAACCATAAAAGAGACATGGGGGAACAATGAAATAATATAAAATTAGTACATATGGGACAAAAAAAAATCATACGTAATTGAATGGGTACAAATATATGAACATACGAAAAAAAAAATTAGACATTGAGCTACAAAATTCAGACATTTATATTAACTAATTATATTACAGGAGAATCCAGTATGTCGTACAAGATGGTATATACATACGAGGGGTGGTCAATAAGTTTTGCAATTTGGATATGAGGAAAAAAGTGATGAGGAAAAGTGTTTGATTAATTTTCAATATAACTACCCTCAACTTAAATTTACTCGTGCCACTTGTCCCTGAGGCTTCGATTTCCCGACACCCAGAAATCTCCCGACTGCTGTTCAATCCAGTCCTGGACGGTGAGCTGGACATCTTCATCGTCTCTAAACCGGCATCCACGCAGTGCAGCCTTGAGCTGGCGGAATAAAATGTAGTCGCTAGGGGCCAGATCTGGACTGTAGGGGGAATGATTGAGCTCCTCGAATCCGCCCTCGCGCATAGCAGCTTGTACAACTCTGGCCTTGTGGACTTTGACGACGTTGAAGTCGATCATGGGGCGTGAGGTCTCTAGAGACCCAACGGGTAAAGACCTTGGTCATGGCCAAATTGTCGTGAATGATGTTGATAACACTTCCATGTGATATTCCAAGTTCTCGCTCGATTTCTTCGACCTTCACCCTTCGATTTTTGAGGATCATCCTCTCCACACGGGCCACATTGTCCTCGTTGATCACGTGTGACGGGCGTCCTGGACAAGGGTCATTTTCAAGGGACTCACGACCATTGCAGAACTCGCTATTAATGCGAGCAATGGTTGCATAGGAATGGGCGGTGTCGGTGTACACTGCAACCATGCGTTCATGGATCTCTGTGGCATTATTGCCTTTCTTGGTGAAAAATTTGATCACTACGCGGTGCTCAACCTTCTCCATTGTTGAAAGATTCGTGACTGACGATCTGCGATCAGCTACGGCTTCTTAAATAGACGAGGCAGGAGCGTGCGGCTGCAGGTTCTGAATTTTTATAACTTGTCCTCAGACCGCCACAAATAGCCATCCCCCTTCCTCTGTTTTGCCCTACCGATTCGCAAAACTTTTCGCCCCCCCTCGTACATGGAAATCCTAATCCTACGAATTACAAATTAATCTACACTATTTGGTAACGCATTCTTACTGAGTGCGTCAGCGACCTGATTATCGGAACCTTTTATGTAATCTATCTTAAATTGGTACTCTTGCAAAAGTAGACTCCAGCGCATAATTTGGCCGTTGGAGTTTCGTACATTCTGTATATAGGCCAACGGGCGGTGCTCAGTTCCTATCTGAAATTCTTTTCCTATCAAATACATCTTAAACTTGTCAATAACCCAAATAATAGCTAGAGCTTCCTTCTCTATAGTGGCATATCTATTTTTGCGAAGTAATAGCTGGCGACTAGCGTATGCACCTGGATGTCTCGTTCCGTCATCCTCATATTGAAGGAGTACACCTCCAATGCCCTCGTTGCTCGCGTTGGTCTTAATCACAAAGGATTTTTCTGGCTTGGGCAACTTCAAAATGGGGGCAGGAATGAGCTTACTCTTGAGCTGGTTAAAATGAGGAAGAGCGAAATCAATCCAAAGTAGTCGATCGGGGGAATTCTTTTTTAAAAGGGTGCTGAGGGGCGCCGATATTGCAGCTAAATTCGGGACAAATCGCCGATAGTAAGAAGCTGATCCTAGGAATGATCTTAATTGCTTCTTAGTATTCGGGAGGGGCATGTCGGCGATTGCCTTAATCTTGTCCTCATGTGGACCTAGCTGGCTTTGTCCTATTTTAAAACCCAAGTATTTTATGGTTTCGTAGGCAAAATGGCATTTGCTGGGGCCAATGGTGAGGCCATTTTCGCGCAGTCGCTCGAAGAGAGCTAATATGGTGGTTAGATGATGACTCCATTCACGAGTAGTGACTTAGACGTTATCGAAGTAAAAGGTGACATTCGGAAGTCCATCTAACAACCTTCTCATGAGACGGTTATAGTTACTACAAGCGGTCACGAGGCCAAAAGGAAGGCGCTTAAATTGCATTAAGCCTTTCTAGGTTGCAAAGGCGGCATATGCCTTCACATCAGGCCGGAAGGGAAATGTAGTAATACGCCCTGCACAAATCAAGTTCTGAGATGAACTTAGCGTCTTCAAAAAGGTGGAGGTTTTGATCTACAAACGGGATGGGCTCGGCGTCGAACAGTTACTGAATTTAACTCCTGGAAGTCAATGCACATCCGATAAGAGCCATCAGGTTTCTTGACCATGACGATTGGGGAACAATAACAAGAGGTGGAAGGTTCTATTATATCTAAACTAATCAAGTTATCTACTTCGGCGTTAAAACCTTGGCGTAAATGAATCGGCATGGGATAGGGTTTTGAACGGACAGGTTCTAAGGTAGTTAATTTAATATCATGCTCGAAACTAGTAGCGCACCCAGGTTTCTCTGAAATAACGTCGTCGAACTGACATAATATTTCTTGTAGCTGACTTTTTTGATGTGGTGTCAGCTTCGCGTCGATATCCAGGTAAGAGGGTTCAAAAGACTCGCCTGGCAAGGAAAGAAGAGGGTAATCGGCATCAGGTCAGATGCACACTGTATGCATGACATTAAGGGACTCCGCGGTGTAATCCTCTTCAAGCGCTGATGTTTCGTCCAGTGCTACTAACGTATCTCCATGGGCGCGTTGGTGGTACATTTTCAACAAGTTGAAGTGGTAGAGCTTATCGCCTGCTGAGGTACCAATGAGGTAATCTATCAGTCCTCGTACCTCACGGACCGAGTACGGACCTTTCCATTGGCTCAGTAATTTATTACTCGCGGTGGCAAGGAGCAAGAGTACTTCATCACCGGGCTTAAATTTCCCATCTTTAGACCTGACATCAAAATAGGTTTTATATTTTTCCAAATTGACATTGGCATTTTCATAGGCGATGTTCGCGCATTTCTCGAGCATCTGGCGTAGATCTAAGACATAGGCGTAGGATGACTGAAGTTCTTGGTTCAGTTGGGGCTTGGAAAGCAACTCCTTTAACATGATGAGTGGTCTGCGTACATTACGTCCATAAAGGAGCTCAAACGGGGTGAAGCCTAATGTACGGTGAGGAATTTCTCGATAGGCGAATAGAGAGACCGGGAGATATCGGTGCCATTCGCGGGGCTGCTCGGTACAAATCTTCTTAATAATGCATTTTAAATTTCCATTTAACTTTTCACACATTCCGTTTGTCTGTGGCCGGAAGGGGGTGGTAAAAAGGGGCTTTACCATGAGCAGCTTCCCTCCGTACTCCATCAACTCGGAGGTGAATTGCCGTCGTCTGTCTGAGAATATTTCCTTGGGGACGCCTACCCTTGAAAAGATGGAAATGAGGGCCTCGGCGCTGAAATACTATCGATTCGGCAAAGTGGGACAGCCTCGGGGAAACTGGTAGCAAAGTCAACTAAGGTGAAAATATTGCTGTGCCATTCGCTCGAAGAGGGAGTGGATAGGGCCAACCAGGTCGATGACCACTCTGAAGAAGGGTTTAGTTACGACTGGTCCCCTTTGTAAGGGAGCAGGTTTGACCTGCCCCTTAACGGACGTCTTCTGACACACATCGCATGATCGACAATGCTTTAAGATGTCAGCTGCAGCACCTGGCCAGTAAAGATATACAAAAAATACGTTGACCCGTTTTAGTTTGACTAAAATGACCGGAAAAGATGCTGTCATGAGCTATTTTTAGTACTATAGGTACATGGGATCATGGAAGGCATAAGACAGTTGTAACAGCGTTATTTCTGTTCTCGGCGGATCGGTAAAGTAGACCACCTTGCTCCAGGTACCTTATTATTTGGGGTCCACGAACAGTCTCCGTGTCCTTGTTTTGGGTCTTATTCCATAAGGGTGTTAGTGTTTCACACTCCTTTTGTGCGGACCTAAAGTCCTGGTTAAGGATCTCCGAGAATTCGGACAGTATCGGGGGGTTGAGGGGGACGGACTCCTGGGCTTCCTTCTTAGCTCGGCCTCGAGTAAGGGCGGCCTGGGACACAGGGTCAATGCTTACTTGAAGACTCTGTCCTATAAGTACGGAACAAAATTTTATGGGTGCTGAAATGACTTCAGCCCAGCCATCATAATACTGACACTGCAGGTAACACCTAACGACGGGAAATCGGTTTGCCCGCCCAAGATAGTCATGTACCACCGCAAATTTTTCGTGGTTAGGGTCCACTGGGGAAAGGAGCTCGTCGGAAACGATGAAACAAGTGCACCCTGTGTCCCTGACGAGAGTAGATACACGGCAGCCGTTCACGCTGCCCTCCTCAAATTTCAAAGTTCCCGGGGAACTTTTATCAAAAATAAAATTTACCTGGTGGCCTGACGGGGGGAGAGAAGTTGATGCCTAGGTCTGCACCACCAGGAGGGCCGGGGTGGCATTAATCTGGTAAACTTGGTGGGCTGGTCCCCTTTTAAGACTAGAATTTGGGGGGGCAATTCCAGCTCACGTGGTTTTCTACACCCCAGGTGAAGCATATGATTGGTCGCTTCGGGAAGAGTGATGGTGGAGAAATCTTAACGGGAGGTTTGATGTCCCGTTGTTGGTTTGGGGATAGGAAGTTTTGGGGTTTTACGGGGCCCGGAAACTTCGCCAGCTTTCCTGGGAAGGGGCGCGAATCCTTCCTTCTTTTCTGGTAGGGGGATTGGTGAGAATTTCGATTCTCCTTGGGGTATAAATTATGGCTTGAAGAATAGACATCCGCTTCTTCGGTACACTCTTTAAAGGTCCGGCACCGACGATCCTTGACGAACGAGCGGATCTCCGTCGGAAGAGACGTCAAAAATTGATCCCGCAACACGAAGTCTGTTAATGACACGTAGTATGGATCAATCTTTGGGATTCTAACCAGAATTTAAAATTCCTCTGAAGAATGTATCCGAATTGACGGAACATCTGTCCGGGTTTAATACGACCTCCTTCAAATTCTTCTCGGTAGAAATCAAGAGTCATATTTAATCGGCCAATAACTCAGCTTTTAAGGTACTGTAGTCAATTGTACACTCAGATGGTAATGAAATGAAAATGCCGCGCATTTTAGAATTTAAGAGTGGAAGTAATCTTACTACGCCTTCGGCCTCCAAATCCAGGTTATTGATTTCGAGGATCTTTTCGCGAAGTGTGCAAAAAATACTCCGAAATCCTCTCGATTCCTGAATTTGGGGAGCTTAAGTAGGAGATTGGGCGGGGCTTCTGAACGTGTACTGACTGATTGTGTTTCAGCATGTACGCGTGCCATTCAAGCTCATGGTAAAGCTCGGCTTGTCTTTTCCGTTTTTCTTCTTCTCTTTGCCTTTCTTCTCTTAACTTTTTTCTTTCTGTTCGTTGCTCCTCTTCAACATACTCAATCAATTCTCTTCCGGAAAGTCCCAAGGATTCTCCTTACACTTTGAAGATTTCAAACTGAGTCATAAGAATTATGCCTTGTAGAGAATTGGCCTACCTAAATATGGGCACTGACCTATTCATTATTGGTTTCTCGACCTAGATAACTAATGACTAAAGTAACAAAAAAAACACACGAACAAATTATTATACCACTTCCTTGAGCTACTCCAGCTTCTTAAATTTTCAAAAAGGGGATACTGATCGTTAAAACAAAAGGTAATTACTATACTCTATTCTTATAACGAATAACACTATGCTTAACTCGACTGAGACCAGTGTTTGCAAAGATAAAGCGTTAAACCTTACACACTTGACACCAAATTTAAATAGTATATATATATATATATATATATATATATATATATATATATATATATATATATATATATATAACTATTCGTTGAGGGGATTATTCTATATTTCAAGTGCGTGGTAATCTGATGACCGAGGTTAGTTCAAAAAGAGGGGGGGGGGTGCCTGGAGAGGCTTATTTATCTTCAATATACTTAAGAAGTGGAACGGAGCACAAAGATAAATAATATGGATATCATTAATAAAATAGAGTTTTAGTAATTAAACTATCAAACAACACACGGAAAATGTTTACATAAACGGGAATTGAAAATGGGAGAAACACAGGAAATGAAAAAGGCCATGGGAATATCTGACTAATCTGAGGATTAAGATTTTGAGAGATTTAAAACCGCAAACAAACAAAAAGGGGGATTGGTTCGCTAAACCGTTTAAAGCACAGAGTTGCGTTGACAAAAAATTAAATAATTAAAGGTAATGCTTAGCTTACGTAATTACAAGGTTGTCGTGCAGATGAAGGTGATGGGGAGGAATCTTCGGTCCAACTGGCAATTTCTAAGAGAAGGGGTTCTTCGGGGAGTTGTCCTTAACGAGGGTAAGGACTGTCTTCGAGGAGTGAGAGCAAAGTGGGGTTTGGAAGTACGAGCTATCCTTGTGACAGGATATCGGAGATGTTCTAGATAAACAATGGAGGTTATTGTTGTAACCAAGCGTTCTCTTGAACAAGATTTAAAAAGGGGGGAATTAAATTATCCTGACGTGATGTTTAGAAACGAGAACCGTTTCTTGACGAACGGGCTTGAAGAACAATGGCTGTTCTAATGTTGTTCTCTTTCTTAACAATAGGGGTGGTGAGAAGCGTTTCTTGTCTAACGGGCTCAAAGAACAATGCTGTTCCAACATTGTTCTCTTTCTGAACAACAGAGGATTCTTGTTGACTTGGCGTCTTGAAGGGCATGAACCTTGGCACTCAAGGGATGTTGTCCTCTTCTGGACAATAAGAGGTTTTTCGGTAGAGCTCCTAGGTGCTCAATGGAGACCAGATCTGCTTGATGTCTCGCGAAGATAATCTGGATCTGCTTCAAATGTGAAATACTTTGGTATAAATAGCCGGACCCAGTCCCTTGGCGTAGGGGATAATGGGGTGGGGGACTTCAAAGGAATGTCCCGGTGGCGCCTGGAAAAATATCTTATCTGCCAATAAGCCTAATTCAATCTGGCGAGACCGACGCATGGAGGCGAACGGAGAGTGAACCTCCTTGATTAAACATTTGCTATGATGGGCGATAACGCGCCTTCTACTTCCTCTCGCAGGATACACATGATGAAGCATGTGTTTCAACATGTGATAGGGGCTGAAGCAAAAAAATCACATGGAGACTTTATAACAAGTAAATATTTCCAACTAGGTATATGTATTTTAGTCAATTACATATTTTTCCCTTTTTGTACTACCTTGTCTTTATCCTCTCTACACTACTTTTGTTTATTATTTTTTTTCTTTACTCTCTCACCTCTTCGTTTGTTATTCCACTACACAGTGTACCAGTTGTTTTCACCAAGTGAGAAAACCATGGAAACTGATAAAAATGCATATGCCAAAGTATACTTTTATTTTTCTGGCATCAGTTTAAAAAATATTTCCTCTCTGACACAAAGTAAGCAATAAAAGAATTTATATTCACAACTTCTGAATATACCTTATATGGATCAATCTTAGCTGCGAATTCTTCCATGTTAAAACTATCAATTAATTATTAATAGCCATCGGTCAGTTTCAAAACAACGGTTTAAAACCGTCAATAGCTGGAGCTGGTGGTGGGAATAACAACAATACATTGTTTGTCTCACAGAAACCAAACTAAATGAGCAATTGAACTCTTCTGAGGTATTTCATTTAAATAATTATGTTGTTTATCGTAAAGACAGAACAAATCAAAATGCCCCTGGTGCTGAAGTCACTATTTTAATTAGTAATAAATTAGTATCGTCAGAAAGTGAAATAAAAGTTTGGAATTGTTCTAAATACATCTTCTTCAAAGGAAGCAAATAATTTGCTTTGTGATCTTATGAGGCTTAGTAATAAAAATAGCAAGGAATATCAAATAGTCGTGTGTGGTTTTTCAAATTTTAGTGAAATTTGTCGGAACTCGAATACAGTGCATGATGATGGTTTACATGCCATCGATATGGGACAGTTCTTGGACAGTATTAATGATTGTTTCTTTTACAAATACATTCCAGGACTTACGTAAAACATTGTCAGTGACAAATGACAAGGCTCGATCTCATATTCACTAGAAGCGAACATGATGTTGAAGATGTGTACTTTAACCCGCCTGTAGGAAAGAGTCACCATGCAACAATTCTATTTGATTTTGATGTGGAAGGAAATCCTTTGATGCTAAGTGATGGTACAAATCTGAAATATTGTTTTCACAAAAGACATTATTCGAAAGGAAAGGAAGAAATTGTCTGACATTAATTTGCACGAGAAATTTGCCGAAAAGACAGCCGACAAGATGTAGAACTACTGACAAACATTTTACAGGAGCTGATTGAACAAAATGTACCAACGTTTCTAGTCAAACCAGTCAAACCTAAACCAAATTGGATGACAAGAGAAGTAGGTTTTTTGTTAGACAATAAGAAGAAGGCTTTGAAGAAACTTATAGCAAGGAAAACAACGTTACGTGCAACATTGTATAGAATGGTCGGAAACAAAGCCACAACAGCTGTGAAAGAGGCTAAACTGGATTTTTTCAGGAGATTGTGTGAATACATCAAGGCTAATCCAAAAGGCTAATCATACGAAATAGGGAATTTATGTGTTAACCTTTTTGAAAATTCATTAACTTTCACATCTATTTTTTGTCAGATAGATGGGATTCTTACAAGACAAGTCTCTTAACCTCCCATTAAACTGGAATAGCTAAGCTATCTACGTTAAATCCAATCACAACCGTTTCTATGCTGTCATAATCAGCATCTTCCAAAATATCTTCCTCGCCCAAGTCAGGTACCTTTTCGTCTGAATTATCTGCTAACAGAAGTTTTACGGCTTTTTCTGGTCTAAAGGTAAAATTTCAGCTTCTTTTATATGCCTTTGCATGAAACATAGGGACAAAAACGTCCCATTATTAAAACTTAATTTTTAATTTGATAAAATATAAAATCAAATGCATTATGTATGCAGGATTACACTTTTAACTTTTCAACTTTAAATTTCCATGGGGTAGGTAAATAAAAGGTTGCAGTACGAATTGTGAATCATATAAATGTTTTTGTTATTTTAATATAAATTAGTTCTCCTTGGTAATAAGCTACTTGAAAGTTGAGAATTTTTTGAATGTCTAAGGAAATTAAATGACAATTATTATATTAATAATTAAATCTATTTCACTACTTTTTTATTCAAAGACACTCAATGTCTATAGAATTACCTGTCATTTTGAGGAGTGAAAATTAATAAAAGTTGTTTTCTCAGAGCAATTTATGAAGGTTTTGAATTCCTTACATCCAAACACATATTTTTACCATCCCTCAGTGTAAAGTAATTGGCAAAAATTAATTTCCCCCTCCCCATATTGATACACCCTAATGCAATATATTGGCTTGCTGCATAGACATCAGCCTCCTTTAATGCAGTCTTGGAAACTAGTGCATCTTCTGTCCTTGAAGAACGATCTGATTTCTCATGGAAGTCATGCCAAAAGCTTGTCTTTAAGAATAAAATCGATCATAGCGTCGTAGTCATGGGGCACTTTTGATGCGTCAAGTCAGAATTTAAGGTGCCGTTGTAATGTGTAACTGAACTGTCTGACGGTTTGATTGGGTTGAAATCTGCACTGCCTAGACTTCACACGGTAAATTTCTGGGGTAATATTATGGGCGGCAAGTAGTTCGGCCTTCAACGATGAATAATCACTTGTTGCCTCTGAGGGTAGGGAAATGAAAATGTATCTCAGGTGGGTGTTCATTAGGGGAAACATTTTAGCTACGACGTCTGATTCTATGTATAAGTGATTTACTTCGAAGATCTTTTCGAAGGGGGTTAAATATGAAGTGAAGTCTTTCCCTTCTTTGAAGACAGGCAGTTTGACAGATGCTGTTTGCTGAATTCGGGTCCGCGAAGTGATGGATAGGGTTTTGTTTCTCGCCCTTGTAATCTCTAATTCGTGCAAACTGATTTCCAGTTAGACCCAGAGAATCTCCTTGTGCCTTAAAGATTTCGACCGAAGATATGATGTCTCACTTGTTCGCACTTAAAAAAAATTAACGCACACATAACAAGATTATGGAGGGGGGCTTGTCGAACCCAAATTAACCGTGTTTCACTTAACGCACTTATAGCAGTGGCGGAAGTGCCAATGGGTTTTATGTGACCCAGTAGTAAACACACAGAAAAAAACGCAAAAAGTACTCGGTTAATTCGGACGATGCGAATTCTGTGATTGAAGCGACCAAGCCTCAATATGGAACAGATATAATATTCCGATCGGCAAAATTAGTAATGCACCGTCACATAATCACAAAGTAATTAACTTTAAATATTCACCGGGATCATGTATCTTAATTTGTAAATAGTTTAGTAGCAAAAGTATAGTTTCCTTGATATCCAAAACCACACTCTTTAAAGTCTTTAAATTAAAACCTTTTAATGACCCTTGAATAAATGACACCAGTTTACTTATATATGTATATATATATATATATATATATATATATATATATATATATATATATATATATATATATATATATATATTATGTCGTATATGACGTAGGTTCACTGACCTTGACTTTCGCTTGCCCTCCATATATGCGTGAGGATTCCATTTTAAGTACGGGAGATATTCGAGTGCGTTTATTCCTTTGGCAGACTTATATAAAATAGATCAATGGCTTTTTATGTGCTTCTGGGATTTAAACAAGAGAAAAAAAATAATCTTTACTATTATACAAACAAATAACAGAATTTAATAATAATTGGTACACCATAGGAAAACTAATTGTTCAGCAAAATTAAATTAATTTGCAATGAATGCTCCGGTACGAGCTATGAGTAGCACAATATTTACGGGAAATTAAACGGGAAGAGATGATGAGGTGAAGCTTCGTAGTCGGAAAGCGTCGCTCCTTTTCGACGGTGATAAAGAAATGTGTAATAGGTTTACGATTTTCCAAGAGTGAGAGGGGGTCTCGTGTGGTTGTTCGACGGAGTATCCTTGTAGGGCACGGAGCGAAGTGCATTATTCCAGAATGAGTCCTTACGTCCTTGACTGCCTTACTTCTGAACAACTGGTTTCTTGCCTGCGAGTCCTTAGGGTAACAGAGAGTCGCTTGTGAAGTGGCGCGTTGTATCCTTTGGCTGGTTCCAATGAATCCTCTTGATTACTTCTTGGATATTGCCGGAAGCGATTTTGTTTGCCTTCGGAAGTGGATCCCAGTCCGATTCAAGACGCGGTGAGTAAGGGCTTAGCGCCCTCTCGCTGAAATGGGTTCCAGGCTTCAATTTGACTCGTCTCGCATCGTTATCGCCTCGGAAGCTTACCGAAAGACGCCGGTTGAAGGTCCGTCCGTGAGATACCCTCTTAGGCCTCTTTGTCCGCGTGAACCTCTCTCTCTGACAATAATTAACATTATTTTTAACTTTATTTATGATTAGCCTTTTCTCTTTATTTGAAACACAGTTACCGTTAGATTTTGAGGGAAATTTAGCAAGAATATTTATGTATTTCTTAAAAAGATACACAGATGTACCAGAAATAATATCACTCGTCGGAGGAAGAATAAATCCGTGTAAATAATCAATATTACAAGGTGATAATACTAAATGAATTTATTTACGTTATTTACCAATATAGTTTTAAAGATATGTTAAACTAACTCTAGGTTTATTTAAAATTGCCTATTTTAGAAATGCGCGTTTTATTGCGATTTTAATTTCAAAGTAATGAATCGTCACAACTATAATAGTTAATATAAACCTTGTTAATTACTTAGAAAAATACGTATGTATGAAAGGTTTAAGTTGGGTGTACAATATAGAAATTGGCATAGGTAGTTTTTTGCAAAAGTTCCTTCGCTTGGTGATGCTTCAGTTGATTCTTGCAGTTACCCCGATATACAAAAAACCTGTTGTAATTGAGTGGTAAAAACCTAGATTCAATTGAAGTTTTAAATCTAATAGATGTCCAACTAAAACTTGTCAATATAGATTATATTTCTTAACTCTCCTTCTTACAGATTATCATATATAAATCTTTACTTGTTATTATTTTATTTTTATTTACACATATATATGTATCTATTTATGTGTTTTAATATCTATATGTAGATCTATATATTATGTTACATGTACTACTGGTTAATTTTATTAATATTCTTTTTGATAAAAAGTCAGCAATTATGTTTTTTTCTTTTGAGACCGCCATTTTTTCCTTTGTATCTTTATCAAATCATTCGTATCCTGTTTCTCCCTTGAAAATGCTTATTATCATATGGAAGCTCTCAGTTAATCTTGTTGGCCTTCAAGCAAATATTAATAACGGCCTACATCAAACAAACCTTTTTTAAATGGTTTGGATAATTCCCCATTTTAGTTCAAATATACATAATAAGTTAAATAAGTTATTAGATAACTCCCTTTGAATTTTAATTATGAAAGATAGGCCCGAGTATGCTACATAACCACACCATTATGACGGTAATAAAAACTTACCACCTTTGGCTAAGCAGGTGAGGTTTAAATTAGCTCCTTCATCTATTGGGCCAACGACCGTTGTGAGAAGATGTCCGTTTGCATCTAAAATCCTGATTTCGTGGGGTGGAACTGAAAAGAGGAGGAAATGACGTCAAAAATAAGAATTAGGGAAAGGTTTAAAACAAGGATCCTTCTCCTTCTTCTGAATATACTTAAATCATAAACATTACTTGGATGTGTGAAAAGGGAAGAAAGTTTTGAAAGCAACGGGGTCGGAATTTCCTTTCATTTTCAAAATTTCCTGAAATAAAAGAATAACCCAACAAGTTTTTATTGAACTTTACTACATTTAGAGGAAGTAAGGGACAAGCAAAGTAAAGAGATCCGGATGGGCGTTCTACTCTCTTCAACCGGTCATATACATTCAACGGTGGCAGTCCCCATTCCTAAAAATGGAGGTTTGCATTTAAAGCTGTAAGAATGAGTGATATTCCGACGAATTAAAATGGTAAATCAAACTAGAAATTAAAATTATTAAAACCTTTAAGGATAACATCATCAAGATTACCAAAGCTCATTAACCTGATTTTGCGAGAAGGGAGTACTGTATACTGTAGGGGAAATGTTTGTAAATAAAAACAGTGACCATTGAAAGTTAGCATATTAACCCGCCTAAAAATGTTAGGAGGATGTAAAAAAATTGAGTAAATGATGCTATGTAAACTTGTTTACTCCAAGGCAGACACAAAACATTGGAATTGATGAAGTAAAGTGACTAACAATACACCCATAGTGAAAAAGGATGATGTAGCTAAGCATAAGGTAAAACGGAATGTTAAGGACAAATTTGCCAGTATTAGAATACAAATTTAAGAAAACAAGACCTTACGATACCGAAACACGTATCAAGCTTAGAAGAAATCGCCACTTCCCTCGAATTTATTGAATAAAAACCTGTTTGTTTTTTACGTTGAGAGCCTTTGATTTTTATTCTCTAGGCTCGAACTTTTATTCTCATTGCTCCTTTTTTCTTTTCATTCTTCGGAATTTTAAGCCATCATTTGTCTCAATTAAAAAAAGGAAAACATCACAAAGAACATCAAGCAACAGATAAAAAAAGGAGAACAGTATTTTAGAGGCAATTTCATTAGTAGATTTAAAAAAAAACAGGTTGTACTGTGTGACCGTAGAGTTTTATGTCACAGTTTCCAATATAGTTTAAGAAAAATGTATCATTTCAGTTGTTTTTTTTCTGTTATTGTGAAAAATTAATTTTATTAAAATATTATACATTCCTTTTTACTTTAGGTGGGAGCATTTAATGTATTTCAGCCAAAATGACACCAAAACTTTTAAATTCTTCAGGTAGTTGTGTTACAGCTATCATTCACTCACACTGGAGACGTATAAAATGCAACTGACTTTTAACTTGAAGAAGCTATATAAACGATTTATTTGTCAAAGCTGGTGATCGAGAGATGACCTGGGCTGCTCATATATCCTGTGTCAAATGCACTAATTCACTCAACAAAGAGTTTGAGCCACTTGTTGTGGTCTCAATTCTAGTGTGCGGTTGGTGTGGATAGAGCCATTGGACCACTCAACAAACTGCTATCTTTGTTTAAATATAAGACACCTATGATTAATTCCTCTTTCATCTTCTAGAACAATTACTAGTCTCCCACAAGATATCATTTTGTAAAAATTATGCATTATAATCTAATAGATATCTACATATTTTTCCCTGAGCATGCCTAACTTTTTTCTTTGACAAGTCATAAACAGATAAGTAAGTATATGGGGTGATACTCGAATGCTCAGTGAAATATATGCAACTCAGTCTCCATTTGGAACACCAGGGAATAGAACTGACAGCTTAGATAAACCCAAATCACAACATGAGCTCTACGAGCAACAACCTGAGTCTGTCAAAACCCCATATCTTACTACATAATCTAAACTAAATAATCCTTTACGTGATCTTTCCTTCAATAATCAGCAAAGTTAACTACTGTTCGCTGGTCTGCAAGAATGGAAGTGGCCTGTCTCTGTTTTCATGTTGAACATATATTCAATGATAATAGGAAACAGCGAATAAGGAGAGCACATAATAAAAGTTCAGCGGTAATATAAAAAAACAGAAATAATTAAGAATATCAGATATTCAAATAGTTTAGGAGAGAAATGTCAATAAGAATGGAGGATTATTAAGCCTATAGAGAATCCTAGATAATAATATATTTAAATTATTAACAATAATAGCGAAAACAAAAAGTAGGGATATATATAAATTTTTCAAATACTCGATATAACAGGAAATACAGAATATCCCCAAGGAGACAAATGTGAGGAGTTCTGAAAAACAAAGTAGAAATATTGGCTGTATTCCGTTGTTTATAGTTATGTTATTATTCATTATATCTACGATCTAGACTTACGGTGTTTTTGTTTGAATATCTTATGAAGATAGGCTAAAAAGTGGGGTCTACGCACTGTTTCTACCTTTGTGGTGAATTTGGAATGCTATCAATACCCGCGGTGGTCTTCAATTTTTTATAAGATGGATAGGTGCTGCTTGTTAATGGATTAATAGAGCTGCGAACAAATCTTTTATTTCTAAATATCTAAATTGGTAGTAAATTAACCAATGTCCCGTAGCCCTGATAAAGCCAATGTGACGTTTTATATTTTATCCGTCTCTTCTTTGATTTTATTGTTTATTTAAAACTAGGAAGCGAAAAGCAACGTTGCACGAAGATGAGGCGTATCCTTAGTCACAGTTAAAAATACACTTAAATATTCGAAAAATGTTGGTTGGGGCCTCTAAATTACTATGTGTACGCTTGTGGACTATTGTAATTATATTATTTTTACAAAAACAGGCATAAATAAATATTAATATTCTTTTAATAATTTATCATTACCACTATAATTATTATTTTTATTGGCCGTGATTTAGCCACTGTCAATGTATGTGTAAATGTATATATGCATATTTGTGCATACGTTTGTATGTAGGAATCTATATATAAAAGTGTAAAATTACACTGTGTAACAAAATATCACTTTTGTCTGGTTCATGGGTTAAAAGTGTTATTTCTCAATTATTTTATGGCTCTATTAAATGAAAAAAAGTCAATTTTAATCTCGAAACATTATTTTTGTTTCAAGGACATTGAATTTTTAAATTGGCCCATTTATAGTAAATAATATTATTTTGATGCAAATAGTAAAAATATATGATGTTTCAAAGGTTATGTTTTTTTCAGTTATGGTATGAACATGATATACTGTATTTAAAAGTTATAGAAACAGTAATACAGTAGTAATAGTTATTATTCCCCTTATATTTAATCTTTTGCCACCTGGACAGCAATGGCAGCTCTCTTACATTTCATATAGATTCAGCACTAATTTGGTGAAAAGTAAACTGTAGAGCTTTCTAGAACTTTCAAGCATTGTTTATATGTTTGAAGAATTCCTAGAACATTCTGATAACGTAGATGACTGTATAAATACAAAGAATGTCTGCTCAACAGATCAGTTTAAATCTAGCCTTCACACCGCAGACATTGTTACTCGTCATTGATAGAAGCTTTCGCCACTCATGGCATTAAGAGGATGTAAGAATCCGACAAACGCATTTTGCTATGTCTGCCGCGAATTTATTAAGAAAAGAGCGAAAATGTACGCTATGGAGAGATCTGCTGAAATGTGTAAAGCCTAGAGGGCATATTTCAGCATGCCAGTTGGAGGTCAAGAGAAACCTTGAGCACCTCATTTGACCTGCGAGCTCTGCAAAAGAACACTGGGAGGCAATATATATAAATATAGTGTTTGGTTTATTTGGCTACTGTATTTTTAAAAAATATTTCTAATACACTAAGTGAAAAATATTTATATGTTTATACCTATGTTTGCATTTTGTTTTTTGATAAAATGGTAAAGAGGAGAAAAAGAGAGCTATGAATTTCGCAATCCCCAAATTTGAAGGGAACCAACTAACCACTCAAGCAATTGTTTCTTCTGCATAGTGAACCCTTTCAAACATCAAACAGGCCAAAATGCACCGGCTATCATGCATCGAGACCTTCAGTCATCTATTGCGCCCCTGCCACACAGTTTTGAGCTCCCTGTGCCCACTCCTCCAAAATGAGAGAGGCCGTAGTTCGAAAGAGGATGAATTCAGTGATCAAGATTGCAGAGGTGCAACTTAGGAGAGAAGCTTACACTAACTGAACTGAAAGGATCTCAACCATCGTGTCAGAGATCTTGATCTGACAAAGTCCAATGCCTAGCTTTTAACTTTCAGACTCAAGCAGTTGGATTTTTTAGATTGTAGTGTGCAAATAGCAGGTCAGAGAAAGCATCACCTGTATTTTTCAAGATATTTTACACGTCAAAATGAGCTTTGCTTTTGTTACAATGTGACCGGTCTGTTTGTGGCAAACGAAATCACCAGTAACCCCAACAACTGGCGATTCTTCATTCACACCTCATCTAGGAGCCTATAAGCAGTACTGCTTCATACAGCAGTGTCAATATCTAGCTAGATATATTGAAATATGAAGAGTACGATTGGGAGGTTATCGGAGACTTCAAAATGGTGGCCTTCTTGATGGATTTCTTAGGCCGCTTTAACAGATTTCCTTGTTATCTTTGCCGTTGAGACAAGGGGGATACTAGGGCATACTACTATCAGCGGGATTGGCCACAATGGAGCGAGTTTAGTGTGGGAAGAAACAACGTCAAATGAGAGCCTTTGTTGGACCACTGAGAGGTACTGTTTCCTCTACTGCACCTGAAATTGGGTCTTATGAAACAATTCACCAGAGCTCTAGATAAGAAGTGTGCAGCCCTCAAGTATTTCCAAGATTTCTTTTATAATCTATCGGCCGCAAAGGTGGAAGCCGGGGTCATCGTCGGTCCACAAAGCAAAAAGATCATGGAGTGTTAGGAGTTTCCCGAGAATCTAACTAGGAGGGGAAAAGAAGCGCGGGACAGCTTTATCGCAGTAGTTCTGGGCTTCATATGTAATCACGAAGCAGAAAACTATGTAGAGCTTTATGAGAACTTGGTGAGAAACTACGGCAAGATTGGTTGCAGGAATTACCTGAAATTCCATTTTCTTGACGCTCAGCTTGAAAATTTTAAGAAGAACATGGGAGCGTACTCCGAAGGGCATGGCGAGCGCTTTCACCAGGATCAATTGGACTTTGTACGTCGCAATCAAGAATCGTATAAGGAAATCTGATGGAAGACTATATTTGGGGGCTGATTTTTGAAAGTAATTTACAGTAGTATAAGCATAAATCACGAAAAACTACTCATTTCTAATATTTTAATTGTCTTACTTATGTAATTCTAGAATAAATAAATGGCCAATGGGATATGGAATATGGACTAATTTTGTATCATGTTTAGTTTCTACTTTATGCAAATGAAAGTTCAAATTAGCCACTTCCTTCCATAGGGTTAATTTAATAGAAGCATCATTATCCTGGCCACAGAGGCAAAGTTTGAACTAAATAAAAGTGTATTGTAGACGCAAGCAAATAGAAAATGACAGTTGCTCCCCAAAGACCTTAATCGTGTTACACAGTGTTATTTATTATTAATATCATTATATATG
This sequence comes from Ceratothoa steindachneri, assembly GCA_963969495.1. Classification (NCBI taxonomy): domain Eukaryota; kingdom Metazoa; phylum Arthropoda; class Malacostraca; order Isopoda; family Cymothoidae; genus Ceratothoa; species Ceratothoa steindachneri. The sequence goes on from OZ018332.1 coordinate 74,412,247, forward strand.
TGCATTTCTGGGTATGCAGACAACCATTAGGGAATGTATACATATGCGTGTTCAATTTATTATGTTATTTATTATGATCTTGTGTATGTGTAAAAGTACATATGTAGGTGTGAGTGTTTAATTTATTGTCATTAAAATTATCTGTGTGCATATTTGAATGTTTGTATGGGCGCATGTCAATGTCTAGTTTTTAAGATATTGAACATCCTTTTATAATACATATATTAGGCTTTAGTTAAAGTCCATATGTTAATGAGTGTGTGTATAAGTAAATGTCCTTATGTATATAAGTATATGTGGGAGTTAATGTCCATATGTATATATCATAATACTATTAGAATTTTATGGTTTATTCATTCATTATTTTCTATGTAAATTAACCTTTACATTGAACTTTTCTTGGAATGATAAAGCTCCTTTAATCAAGTCGCTAGTTTCTGAATTAAATAACCAATACAAATTTATCCAATATCAATTTTCTAATTCCATTGGTCTTGATAAAGGACAAAAAGGCGCTTAGATGTTATCTACTTCTCCAGGAAAGTTGGATAGTCGAGCAACAACACGAATTCCATTTCTATTGAGCCTAATGAGAATCACAAAGTAGTACCTTGATACAAATATAAGGTAGTAACTTAGCATTTCAGTATTCACACAAATCAAAGAGGAACTAAGTGAAGGCAGCACATATCTACAGGCACGCCGGCTCACATTTAGTAATTATGTTACATATAAAAAGGAAAATCTTGAGTACACTGAGCAGAGTTGTGTGTCACATGTAGAACTCAATGCACAACATGGAAAATTATTAATTTAATCAACATTTTCGTAAAGACTCAACATCAGCAACAGCATTTATGCTGCTCAAGCTGCAAAATCTCAGCCTACACTATGTGGAGCAGTGAATAACCTTGTACCCATTTGCGGTGACAAATTAAAAATATAATCAGAACTAATACTGCACTTCCCATGAAATATCTTCTAGTACTTAATATTATCTGCTCAGATTGTTCTTCTCTTTGCAGAATGCAAGTTCAAAGCCTCCAATTTCTTACTATAAGGCAAAGTTTCTGTTAGAGGATGCCCCTCTAGCCTCCAACCACGTGCTCCTTGGCGTGTTAATTTTAGAATCAATGAAAAGGTTGCTGTCTCGCGCTGAGTAGCCTGACACGGCTGTATTTACTTAAGCGGGACACACACATTTTTCTCCCTCCCCCTCGATAACGCCGAGTTCTCTCCCTATGCCTCGCAAACATTTACTTCCCCCGCGAACGCACCCGTACCAGCTCAAACCCCATAGCCTGAGGCAAATTTGCTGTTCAACCCAGCTTCTTAATTCGAAATAAATTTTCACAGACTGGCGTCGTGAATTCTCTTGGGACGACTATACGCTGGGGCTATCTAATAAACAAGCCACCAGGATATTTAATTCTGCGTCTGTCATTCCTCGAGGAGAATGAAAGTATATCACTGCCTCCATTTAGACTGTTTATCTGTTTCCCGCGAAGTCTCGCACCCCTTGTTCAAGTCGTACCTCATCGTTAAGATCCCACCAGCAGATCGCCCTTCGTGAAGCTTTTTCTCTGTTCATAGGAAAGCTCATTGAGTCATCTTCTTCCCGGAGAACTGTGCGGCCGTTCTCATCTTGCACCTTCCTTCAAGACTGCCGTTCCCCGTGTCTAAGACTCCCTGCCGTGCCGCAGAAAAGTCTCTCGTGTTTGAGATCACATATCTCTGGAGCAGAGAAATCTCCACCTTATGCAAAAAGTACTCAAACTCCAACGTGGATTTCTAATGCTCGCATTTGACCAAGTGCTAGCCTCTTGTTAAAAAACTGTTTTTTGCCCAAATCTTTGTTTCAACGAGAATCTGAAAAAAAATATTGTTAGGATAGGGTAGGATTTGTTTTGGTTTTTAATTGAATTTTAAAATGCAGTTTTCTCATGCAGTTTTATGTGTATTTTTTATATCTCAAACTCGTTATCGCTGAAAATACATACATTTACTATTATGGACCTTCAGTCAATTATTGGTAAAGTATGCATTTCCGGGACAAACGATTGTTAGATTTCAAAAGTACACATAAAACTGTATAAGAAAAACACATTTTTAAATTCCTTAGAATAGATATCTTAAAAAAACTATTTACCAAATACGATAAAAAAGAGGTAAGTAACATAGGTTTATTTCAGCTGATAGAGATTAAACCATGTGGATGTACTGGAAGAATGGAAATCTGGCAAACATGGTCACCATGTGTTGGCAGAATTTTCTATGTTCGCTTTATCAAGGTTATCTTCAATTCTGTCTTTCATTATTTGAATTTGGGAACACAAAGTTGGATAAATGTGTGTAAAAAAAGATTATGTAGGTTATTTAATATCACCAAGCAGTAAATTTGGGTCTAAAAAGAGGAGTCTCTTACCTAATCGGCTTCCTACCCCTTACGTCAATAACTCAAGGCAGCGGGAAAGCCTCACTTCGCTGATGCGCGAGCCCATATTATTTAAAAGCAAAACAAAACAGCCAGTACAATTTCAGGGCAACAAGGGCTGGATGGTGCAACATTGCGGAAATATATATAAATATTTACATTTAAAAAATTATGGCAAGAACGGCAGACAATAGTCAATTTACATAGTCAAATAATCTGTCACCAAGGTGTGTATGAAGAGCAGATTTAAAATCCTCAATGTTTTTACATGGGAATAGATATGAGGGAAAAGAGTTCTGCAGTCCTAGATGTCTTAAGCTAAAATATCTCCTTCTCTACCTCCAGCTGTGACCTGGAAAGGGAAATTTTGTATTCGTGGCCTCTTGTGGAACTCAGATATAGGTAAGGGAACAAGTCTTCCTTAGACACGGAAGTATTGTTATAAAAAATATGCCAGTATTTAATAGTGTCATGCTTCAACAACCTTCCTTTAACAGAAAAAAGATTCAGAGCTCATAGACGCTGAGAGTATTTTATATCTCCCATCGCCAATATCTCTTTTGTCCACCGTCTTTGAATAGATTTAAGCTACTTCAAATCTCAATATAGCCCAGGTTCCACATTGAGGAAGCGTATTCTAACATGAGACTTACATGAATAATAAATAAGGAGATCTTAAACGTTCTTTCACGATTATCTGTAGCCTTAATTATGCTTTGAGCCACCCCGCTAGGCTTGCATACAATAATCGCAATATGTTGATGGAATTTTAACTTATTATTATCTACCAAGATTCCCCGGTCACCGGCTGAGCCTTGAAAGGGATGGGGACCTGGTCAATGTTGTATAAGTACTGTACCAATTCAGTCCATTGTCTGTTACTTCTAGTGAATCTAAGAGTCACACATTTAATTAGGTTGAGAGTTAGTTCCCATGATTCAGAAACACCAAACAAGGTATATATGGCATTTTGACAATTTTGCATAGCATTTCTTCGACCGTCTACAGTTGCCATCTCAATACTAATATATAATTTAAGGTCATCAGCGAAGATCTTGGTAGTAGATATAATATCGTTATTTATAAAGTTTATGTACAGTAAAAATAGCAAGAGTCCATCTCAACACTGATCTTTGTGGTACACCACTGCTAACATGGTGGGTCACACTTTAGGTGTGAGCTACCATCACATTCATTTTCCGATAAGAAAAACATCCTAAATCCATGTTAGGATGTTACCAGTAATACCTAATTGTACCAGCTTATCAAGTAGTATGTTATGACTAATAACATCAAAAGTACGCGAGGTGTCAAATAATATTAAATGAAACCGTGTTACCAGCATCTAGTGATTTTGTTACATCTTCATATGTAAGCAATAATTGGTCTTCTGTGGATCTTCCCGGGCGGAAATCAAACTCATCTGGGATAAACAAACCATTACTTTCAATATACTCGAGTACAAATTTAGATATGATTCTCTCCAGTTATTTACAACATACAGATGTTAACAATACAGATCTGTATTTGAGAGGGTCAGCCTGGAACCTTTTTTCAAAATAGGGACTAAAAGGGAACTTTTCCAAGACTTATGGCGCTGGCCTTGCGAGTAAGAAGCTCTGAATATGAGCATCAGATAATATGTCAACTAGTCAATGCAGGCTTTTAAAAAATAGGGATGAACCTCATCTGGCCCCATAGCAGAAAAGGCTTGATCAAAGAAACAGCCTCCTTAACACCGCTCTCAGTAATCTTCCTGTCCCCATTTTCTCCCACAAAAATCTGATGAGGGTGTGTAAGTATGGGTAGGTACTAGTATACACAGAGGAAAAAGCTGTGGCAAATAAGTTAGCAAGGGACAGCGGATCACCAATAATTACCCATCATCAAACTTCAAGGATCCAACTCACACCTTGTTTACCTTCTTATTAATAATGTAGACATGAAAGACGAGGGTTGTGCATCATGCGGTCAACCAAGGAGCGCTCGTGCTCGGCCTGCTTAAACATAGCAAAGTTTCTGTTTTGGAAGTTATGTCTAGAAAATTTTGTAAGACCTCATTTGCACCCTTCCAACATCTCCCAAGCCGTCAACGAAGCCTTTTATACTGACTCCAAGTATTATGTCTTTTATATTTTAGGGAAGGTGGAGGTTTAACAGGCTAGGAAGATCCGCAGTAGTTTTCAACAACTGCAGTGACATTGTTTAAGGGCAGTGGATATAGTAAAGCCATAAGCAATTATACATAGCATCAACGCTCCAATATCTGAATTCCATATCACAGTTTACTTGTGGCGATAAATGTTTAATAATCTCTGTGAGAGAACGAACCCTAAGATCCACCTTGCGCTTCTCCTTTTATACAAGTAGAGACCATGGGAGCCTAAGCTAGATCTCAAAACGCAAGGAGAGAGAACTATTCTCGAATAGGAAAACTTCAAAGCGGCTGGTAACACCTGTGTTTGATCAGTCGGCCTATCCCACGCTGAGACGCATTTTTCCCATTTTTTTTAAGGTCAACCGTTACTTGTCCAAGAGATCCACCGGCCTTTTCGCGGAAATACAGCCCCTCATCTCGAGTCGAACCTCGGAGTTAGGTCTCGTCGACTAGACAGATTGTAGTGAGTTTAGCCGCAGTCAATCGCCATATTCGTGAAAGGACTTTTGCTTTGGAGAATTGCGCGAATCACTCCTCTCATCCCGTCAAGGACACTTCGCCCCTCATCTGAGACTACTCATTCCAAATCGAGAGTGTCTCACTCAGCCTGGAAATTACCTTACTCTTGCCCTAGGTGATTCTGACCCCTCCGCCAAGAGTACAACCCCCCTCTAGCTACAAGACCTGACCTGTTAATTGGACTCCACAGTGTTTACAAACATTTTTCCTGAATGACCAAGTCCCATATTTTGATCCCCGTTAAACTGATTAGTATTTGATTTATTATTTTATTGGGAACGACATTATTCTCCCATTCATTTGCCTTTGTAGACATTTCAATAATTAGTATTATTAGTGTAATTAAAGTTTATTTAGGTTTAAATCTTTCAATAACCATGAGTAAACACGGTATTTAAATCTTCCCTTTGGCCAAACGCTAACCTCCTCACGCACTCACCTCTTATTAGCCCTGTGTAGCTGGTCTATCTATCTAGCTGACAGCAACGTAAGTAGACTGCATTCTTTGTAGTGAAAGTATCCGATCACTATGTAATAACACGATATATATATATATATATATATATATATATATATATATATATATATATATATATATATATATATATATAAATATATATATATATATATATATATATATATATATATATATATATATATATATATATATATATATATATATATATATATATATGCAAATTTTGTTCAATACCATTGTGGATTTTGCTTTAATTAATTTTCTTTGGAAACTTTCCCCTTCTTCTATCTTTTTTATTCCATCTTGTAGATGGTGGATCACTTGTCCAATATTCATCTCTATTTTAAATGATGTGTTTGGTAAAAAACAAACAAATTGCTCCCCTATATATATATAATAAAAATCTAGTGTCGTGTAACGTTAGGGGGGGGTTGTGTTTCTTTTTTTTAAGAACCTTTAAATAAACTGTCTCTTAAAGTTATTTAAAGATAGTGGAAATATTTTGGGGGGTTATTGTAATTGTGTGTGTCCTTGTGACCGGAATTCGGTATTTGTTTCGGAGACGAGCATCTCCTGAAATCAAATTAATCCAGAGCAGGATTATGAATCTTGAATCTTATGTGTGCATATAGGGATTAATTAACAGTTTTTTGTGCAGTAAAGTATAGGATATCGTTAGGTAATTTTATTTCAATTTTGTTTTCGAAAGAGACCCATGACCGTAACCGCCGGTTCTTTTCGTGTCAAGCGGATAAAACGAGTGTAGGGGAATCAACCCTTTTCCTCTCTCCCAGTTGAGACACAGGACGTTGACCGCAAAACATATGGGCTAGGCACCTTGGGTCAACCTCGTATCCACAGCTTCTCGCCACTCGTCCCTATGAAAAGCAGAACGGTTTAAACTGCAAGATCTCCCCTACAAGTGCATATTCAATTTCAGCTCAAGTATGAAATTGGAAACGCGTTTCTCTCAAGCTCGAAGGGCGAGCTGTGCTAGAGGTAAGACTTGCTGAAAAAAACTGTTAGAGTAAGAACCCTCCTGCCCCAGTGGGGTGACGAGGTATAAATATCAAACACCTGGGAAAAACAGAGTAGCATGTGAGTCAACCAGGCTACGAAGTCCCCTGCAAGAGAGGCCGGGCTACCAAGGGGATTAAGAAGCAGCTCATCTTCGAGCGAGTCCCTGGTTATCAAACCGAACTTAAAGTTAACTTGTTCAAGTTCAACTTATTCTCGTCAGAGAACCCTCCATTCCTACTATCCTCGCCCTTGAAGAAGACCCCCCTCGAGTACAGTCTTCGCTCTTGAAAAGACCCCTCCCACCTGAGTACACTCCTCGCCCCTGCGAATTCCGAAACAAAGAAGAAAAAGCTCCCCCTCGAGTACGTTACCTGGTGGTCACACCAAACTCTAAGTTAACTTGGTTTAAGAACCCAGTTCAACTGATCTTCGTCAGAGACCTGCCCCTCCCCCCACTATGCTGCTCTAGTCCAAAGCACCGCGATAATCCTCGTGCTTGAGGATTTCCGAAACGAAGAAGAAAAAGCTCCTCATCGAGCCCGAAACCCGATAGTCACACCGAACTCTAAGTTAACTTGGTTTAAGAACCAAGTTCAACTTACTGTCGTTAGAGAGACCTCTCCTATCTTGGTGCATCCTAAAGCACAGGGATAGTCCTCACCCTTGAGGACTTCCGAAACGAAGAAGAAAAAGCTCCTCCTCGTGCCCGTTACCCGGTGGTCACACGGAACTCTAAGTTAACTTGGTTTAAGAAGCAAGTTCAACTTACACTTGTCAGAGAGACCCCCGCCTATCCTGGTTCATCCTAAAGCGCTGTGATAGTTCTTGCAATTGGAGAAGATCCCCCCGAATACCGTGTAAACCCCCATCTGCCACACTCGCCAAAGTCCCTTGTGACTGTAAATTTATCCCGTCCGCTGCCAACCATCTGGTCGAGGCTCGCGTCAGAGAACCTACCGGATTCCTGAGTTGTGGGCTCATTGAGTTACAGGTCAGACTCAAATCCGTTGCCGGAAGGACCAAGGTATTTAAACTTCAGTAGAGACAGTTAGTATATTTTTATATTGAAGTGAGTGGTGCGTTAACCATCATTATAATGTCCAGTAGGTCAAGTTAAAAAGCCTTACTTAATAATTTATTAAAGTCCTTATTGTGTATTTAAATTCATAATATTTCTGTGGTTCATGTTTATCTTGTTTTTTTTCGTTTTAATTAAACTTTTAGTTTATTTTAACATTTTTTTTGTATTCTCTCCTCGAATCGCTACGTTGGTACAGGGAACCTTTAAAGTTGAAAGAAGTCAAGACCTTAGATAATAATAATAAAATCATATATAGTTACACTTAGAGAGGCATAACGTTAGTAAAGGAGTCTTCTTTTTTTGTAGTACGTAAACAACCCCTACGTACCAACTTCTTCCATCAATTGGTTCTTCCTATACTACAAAATTAAGATCTGGTGTCAGGTGTGGGGTGCTTCATATACCACGACAACGAGCTTTCACACACAAGAAGATGTCTTCCTTTGAACGCTTCAAAGAAGAAGAAAGAAACGAAAGACCAGAAAAAGAGAGAGAATTGGAAGAGATGAAGAAGGAAATAGAAGAAAGGAAAAGAGAGCAAGAATTCGAAGATAGAAAGAGAGAAATGAAAGAAAGGGAACGAGCGCAAGAATTCGAAGAAAGGAACCAAACGAGAGAAATAAAAGAGAGGGAAAGGATTCGGCTACATGAACACGAACTTAATCGTAACCAAATAAAAGCCCTTTCTGTCAGGTCTAGAACCGAAGTCCCTCAGTCCCCCTCCGTCAAATTGCCAGTATTCCAAGATCGTGAGGACTTCTGTGCATAACTCACACATTTCGAGAAGATATTTGAGGTCAACCACTGGGATATCAAAGCAGATGGTGTCTCTAGGTTTCTCCCACTTCTCAATACGCAACTCAGAGAGATTTTTATTTCTCTTCCCCCCGAAGCAACGATAGACTATTCCACCCTTAAATCAGAACTTCTATCGGCATTCAACATGAACCCCGAATTCTACCGATCAAAATTCTGTCACGCCAGAATCCAGCCCCGACAAATATTGCGTCAGTTTAGTTCCACTCTCCAACGAAGTTTTAATTTATGGCTGGATTCCGCACAGAATACCCGTGAATATGAGTTCCTCGTAGATTTATTCCTTAGAGGCCAGTTGATGGCAGCGCTGTACCAGGAAATCCGCGCATTCGTGAAAGATAGGCGATGCACTACTTTTGAAGAATGTATCAAAGAAGCTGATGTGTACGCGGCCAGCCATAATCTGTCCCTAAAGAACGCAAAGAAATCCAAACATCCGTCCTCCAAAGTAAGAATAACAACTCCCGGTTCCCTCAGAAGAACGCTCCCAATTTTCTGAAGATTCCCGGTCTCCCCAAACCAAAGAACCATCAGCCGGCTGAGTTGAGGAATATCAATCCCCTCATTTCCACTGCCTTTTTTCCACGTACCCCAGAAGGACTGCCGTCTGTTTTTTGTGTGGCGTAGGTGCCCACGTGAAATATAACTGTCCTCAAATTCACAATTCAGATCTACACCCAAACACTAAGTCCATCAAATCAACGCTGTTCCAATTCTCCCGCGTTCTAGTCCAAAATCTCCCGCATCTCTCTCAAATGATAGTCCCCAGGGACACCAGGTGAACTTCCTTTTCAATAAAAGCTTTCCTGGCGGAGAACATTTCGAATATGGATCCGAAATGGATGCCAGGTATCCATCCTCGTGACGGACACTACCTGTACTTGTATAGTAGTGTCTGAGGAATTACTTCCCACAGTACGACTTGACCATACTAAGTAGGCTATGGTCCTCGACTACCTTGGACAAGCGAATCGATTCCCCGTCGTCCGATACTACCTGAAATGTTAGTGTTTTACTGGATGGGCTGAGGTAGTCGCTGCCCCGATAAAATTCTGTGCCGTGTTGGTAGGGAAGAGCCCCCAAATAACCCACAATCCAGTGGCCTAGTCAGTCCTTACCCGGGCCCAAACTCAGAGGACTTCCGTGCCTCACGTTCTGCTAGAGGTACCCTCTCACCCGGTATTCGCAGCCCTCCCTAACGAAGCCTTTGTGCAAGCCCAAAAGGAGTACGTAACTCTCCTGCCCCTATGAGAAAAGGCGAGGAGTCACGAGCTAGGCTCTACTCGTGGACAAAGAGAAGTTTACCTCTCTCTCTCTAGAGGAAGAGGTGACGCCCCCGTATCGCGGGAAGAGAGCTTGTGTGTACTTTTGACTTTTCGAGCTATGTCGGCGGTGTACCTCTCTTCTGGGTACCCCTAGTAGGGCTTCCTTTGTCGATTTGGTTGGAAACGAGGTTCCAGACTAAGTGCGTCCTTCCTTCGTTTTTTTATATTCTATCCTCCTTTTTCACTTTTATCCTATCTCTTCCACTTATTATACAAAAAGAAAACAAAAAACCCTACTCCTATTATGTCACTCTTACCCTTTTTTCCCCTCTATCTACATATACGAAGCTAGCAGCTACCTCATGCGTCAGAAGAGAGGCTTTGGATCCTCTATAAACAACGCCAATCGACGCTCCCCGGTTGCGAGAGACTAGGACTAGAGGTTTCCTAGGCGTTGGGGCACGATGAATGGGATGAGGGTAGTGTCCCGTTTATCCCCGTCCTTGGCGCGTAATTATTGATCATTCCCAGTGACCGTTGACAGGTGCCTCTGATAGCATAGGTCCGAGGTCACGGCCCTTTGTTCCCAGGTTGGTTGCCAATAAAAAGCCTTGGGTTGAGTCTCTTGGTGTGGCGGGATATCTATTGAACGCTGCTCCAAGATCTTGGCTGTCGTGAAGTTAAATAGTAGGAGTTTAGTACGGGGCGTGCTCCGTTGTTCACCTGGTGAGAAATCGATGGCCCCTTCGGGGCCTGTCAGTCTGCTTGGTTGGGAGCCACGGCATGCCAAGGGTTAACGACTTGGTTGGACGAACAGAAGCACATAGAGCGTGCCTTCTGAAAGATCCAAAACGTTTCAGATCGAAAGGGGGGAGCGACACTCGCGGAGAGCACTCACCAACCCCCCTTTTTTATTATCGATTACTAGCAAAGTTTGGAGAGAAAAAAAATGTTCAAAATGACAGGGAAAAAAGGTCCAGCTGCACTCAAATATAAATGTGCGATATGCCAGAAGGACAACTGGTGCGTGGACTTCCCAGAGGGATGTTTTTCGAAATGCCACCCGGGAAGTATATACATTGACTGCATCCTTAAAGGAGAGGTCCGAGAGGCAGTGGCATGCTGCAATGAACTGAAAGATCTTTTCACAACCTTTGAGGAGAAATCTAGGGCACTAGAAAGTAAACTACAGAGCCTAGAAACGGAGCATGGGCTTTAAATTCGGCGTTTCAAGGAGAGAATCCTAGAGCTAGCCTCTAAACTAGAGGCCCAGTCAGCTCAAGCTCGAGACAAAACTCCCACTTACTTGGGTAGAACGCCGATGAGACTCGAACTCAAGGAGCTGAAACTGCTTTGGCAGTGCCACTTCAGCTATGAGGAGAAACTAAGAAGAGAAAGAAAGAGAAAAAAAAGAACAAACAAAAAAATGACCTTAATGCAGCTCACCCCAGTGTAGAGGATTCGATCGTTACTGGTGCGCAAGAGAAAGTGGAAAGAGAAGAAGAGAAAAGAGAAACAGAAGAAAATAAAAATAAAGATCGAAAAAAGGGAAGAAGAAGAAGAAGAAGAAAAACAAGGGAAATACAGAGACGAAAGAGAAAAGAGATAAGTCTCTGGCGAAAGAAAAGAGTACAGACAAATGTGCGAGGGTCAACCAAATTGGGGACTCTCAAGCACGGGCCCTGCAACCTATGCCAATAGCACGCCTTCGCACGAGTGTGAAGGTAAGTTGCCTACCAGGAAGGGAAAACCAGCAGATTTGACTAGAGGCGGAGAAATCTCAGATTTCTGAGAACTCAGTCGTTGCCCTAATGGTAAGTGGCAACGACCTCTACAGCAGAGAAGGAATGATAGTCCCCACAGCAAAGATTCTCAACACAGTTATTGGTGCTGTGGACGACTGTGGGCTTCAAACACGCAGACGTGTAGTGGTTGGGATGCTCCCGAGAAGAGGTCCAACCCGGACCGCTTACTCGAGGAACGTCTCCCTTAATCGACGCTTCGGAGATTTGTGTACGGCGGAGGAGGTCTTTTTTGTAAACCCTTACCACACTCATGGTAGAAACGATCTCTACCAAAGGCATGGAGTACATCTTTCCTTTGAAGGAAAGGCTTTACTCTGTAATATAAAACAAGATGTCGTGGAACGGACCCTAATCGGTGCCAGGCCCAGAGTGAGGGCGGACGTACGCCAGTACGCCCGTGTCAGCCTGGAACGATCTTCTCGGAGGTCGCAAAGAGGAGTGGCACCGCTCCAGCAAGCAAGCCAGGAAACGGAAAAGCGTAAGGAGTCCTACACTCGGGGAATCCCTGAAATTTCTTCTGTTGAATGCAAGGTCAATCAAGTTTTTTGGCTTCATGGCCTCGTAGCAACAGAAGAACCTGAGATGGTGGATTAAAACTTCAAGCAGAGATTTTGAAGATGAATTCACGATTCCCGGTTACCAGCTCTTCCTGAAAGATATACCAGGCAGAGAGCGGGGCACTGTGATGTTGTATGTCAAGGATACTCTCAACTCGACGGATTACAACATCTTATTCGACCATGAACTACTAGGTATTGATCTAGAGATAGGTCCTGCCAGATACAATGCTCTGGTGCTTTACAGACCCCCTGTCCAACTCTTAGAACAAGAGAGGTGTCTGTACCAGCTGTTGGGAGAACTTGTAAAAGACAGAGTGTGTATCACCATGGGTGACTTTACTTTCCATGTTGACTGGGAAACCAGAGAACCCTGTTGCGAGAGCGCACTACTCGTGGAGTTCGCGAACGACGAGTTCATGATCAATGGGTAAAAGAGCCAACGAACGATAGGAGACAATATCCTCGACTTGGTTTTCCCCTTTGAGGAAAGTGACATCGTTGGGGATCTCTCTGTTGGCGAAGAACTCGGTGGCAGTGACCACTGACTAATTAGATTTGTAGTCAAAGTCCCCAAGGCAGGGCCTGCAACAAGTAAATTGAGGAAACTTGATTTGAGAAGAGCAGACTTTGCAGGTCTTCATGCTGGACTGACTGACGCGAGGCTAGAAGTGTGCGGAATGAGGAGGGGACATTAAAGCGCTCAGATGCAAAAAATGCTAACCTCCTTAACGACTACTTCTCTTCAGTGTTTACTGAAAAGTGTGTTTCCATCACCTAGCCAACGAGTTCATACTCGATGGAAAAGCTGGAGGATATGGACTTCACCAAAGAAAAAATAAATAAGAAGGATCACTGACCTAATGAAAAATAAGTCACCTGGCCCGGATGGGTTTCTACCTAAAGTGTTGAAAGAAGTGCGCGATCAAGTGTTACGACACCTGAGCGCAATGTTCAACATGTCAATCCATACCGAATGCGTTCCAAAGAGAAGGCGTGTAACGGAGGTGACTCCTATCTTCAAGAAAGAAGACTGTAGCTAAACGTCGAACTACCAACCCATTAGTCTGACTTCGATAGTCAGTAAACTTATGGAAAGCATTATGGTGGAAAAAATGACTTCGCATTTAGAGTCAAAGCTGCTACTGAGGAGTTTCCAGCACGGCTTCCGAAGGCAACGGTCATGTCTGACGAACCTTGTGGAATTCTTTCACTTCGTCTTCAGTGAGCACGATAGGGACAAGGCGTTGGATGTGGTTTACTTAGACTTTCAAAAAGGCTTTGATAAGGTACTACACCGCCGCCTTCTCTGGAAATTGCGAGCACTGGGCATAGATGGAAAAGTAGCAGGCCTGGATGCAGAACTGGCTAAATGGCAGACAGTAACTGGTGGTGGTAAATAGACAGGCTTCTGAGTGGGTGCCCGTTACTAGCAGAGTGCCTCTAGGTTCTTTCCTGGGACCACTACTATTCAACATTTACTTCAACGACATGGGCGGTGACATCTTTGCCAAGATTTCCAAATTTGCCGACGATACCAAGCTTGGTATGAACGTTGCAAAGTATGGAAATACTGCCCTCCTGAAAAATGATCTTGGGGAGATTGGGGAGTGGTGATATGTGGCAAATGCCTTTCACCGTAAGCAAATTCAAAGTGATGCATATCGGCCAGCAAAGTCCCCAATCACCCTATATCTTTAAGGGCGTTGCTCTTTAATCCACCGACAATGAGAAGGACTTGGGTGTAACCATCACCAGTGACCTCAAGTTTTCGAAACAGTGTATTGAGGTTGAGAAGAAAGCCCATAGGATGTTAGGGTATATAAAACAACAGTTTGGATAACGGAAAAAGGAGATACTACTGTGTCTGTACAACTCCCTCGTCCGACCGCATCTAAAGTGTGCCGTACAATTTTGGAGTCCTTAATTTCGAAAGGACATCGCGAGATTGAAACGCATGCAAGCCAGGGCAACCAGACTGATTCCCTCTATCAGAAATAAAAGTTACGAAGATAGATTAAGAGAATTAGATCTGTTCTCGTTCGAAACCCGTAGACTGCGTGGTCAGCTCATCGAAGTTTTCAAAATACTTCGAGGGTTCGATAATGTTTACTACAGGGATATTTTTAGCCTTGATGAGAGCAGAGCAAGAAATAACGGCTTCAAACTTGAGCTGAAGCGTTACAACCGCGATCTGTGTGGAAGATTTTTCACGTACAGTATCTGCGGTAGTTGGAACGCACTTCCGATGGAGGTTGTCAACAGCAATTCTGTTGACCAGTTCAAGACTAGACAAAGTCTTAAAAAGTGGCCGTTTAGGGAAGACGTAAGGCAATTGAGTGGGTATGTGACGCTTGACAGCTAGTCCAAAGGTCCTCTCATTGAATGGACTTTAATGTCTTCTAGGGTATTTATTATCCTTATTACTCCTTGTTTCTCATTAAGAAAGGCCTACTTTACATCGCCTGCTCGGATAGGATCAGTCCTGCTATTTATATCTTGTGTATCCCATAATCTTACGTCCCATAAGTCCTCAATCCCGCTCATAATGGTCTGTTAGCTGGTCATTTCAGCTATAACCAAACGGCTCAAAGAATATTTAGATATTTCGTTTGGCCCGGCGCTGCAAAAGAAAAAAGAAGTTGCTGACCTTTGCAAGTCTTGTCACATCTGCCAGAAGACTGCGGCAAAAGGACGTATACGACCTGCCCCCCTCCAGAAAACCCCCCAAATTTCGGAGACCTTTCAGAGGGAACATTGATTTAATCAGCCCAATTCACGCGCTGTTTAGTGAAGGACACTCTTACGTCTTAACCCTAGTAGATTTCGCTAAGCGATTCCCCGAAGCGGTTCCCCTCAAGAAAATAGATAGCGTTACCTGTGCAGATGCTATAATCTCTATTTTTTCTCGCCTCGGTATCCAGAAGGAGATCTTGTTCAAAAAAGGTAAGCAATTCATTTTAGAATTAATAGAATAAGTCGGCAAGCTCCTCATGATTAAGCCCCAATTTACAACTCCATTTCGCCCCTCACCCAATGGGATTCGTGAAAAATCGAACGGTACCTTAAAAGCCGTATCAAAAAAGGTGTATCATGCTCAGCCCCGTGAATGGCATCGGTACCTGCCCGTTGCCCTTTTCGTTTGCAAGGAAATCCCTCATCGTGCACTAGGATTTGCCCCATTTGAGCTCCTCTATGACCAAAATGTAAGAGGTCAAATGATGATCCTTAACGAGATATTTGCCAACTTCCACCTGGATGAAGGAATAAAATCATCCCACTTTTATTTATCGGACCTCCGCAATCGTCTAAAAGAGTATGCTGACATAGCCTACAAGAATGGCGATCTAAATTTAGAAAAATATCACACCTACTTTGACGTCAAGTCAAAGAAATGACGATTTAGGCCCGGCGATGAAGTATTCCTTTTGTTGCCCAAGGAGACGAACAAGCTCCTCATCCAATGGAAGAGGCCCTTCCACTTCCGGAGATTACCTGTTCCACATGAACATGTTAAAGCGAAACCACCGCCGCGCCTGTATCAATAATATAGTCGTATTAGATGTGGACCGCCGACTGGTATCCTCTGGGAAAACACAATTATTAGGCGTGTTAATTAAATTCCCCTACATGATCTCGGAAAAACCAGGTTGCTCGATCCACTATGAGAACTCGATCAGACTCACCATCTAAAATCCCATTCTATCAAAACCCTATCCTTTTCCAATCCATTTGTGACACGCTTTCAACGACGAAGTGGAAAAGCTGTTAATTTTGCGAACCATAGAAACTTCTAATTCGGATTACTGCTTCCCCATCGTTATGGTTCGAAAACCTCACCAGTCTTTGTGTCTATGTGTAGATTTTTGGAAGATTAATACTGTAACTGTTTTCGCCGCTGAACCTATTCCCCGGATAGACCTAAAATGAACGCCAAATATATTTCGGAAATCGACCTATGTAAGACCTCTTACCTAATCGCCCTGAATATAAATGCACGGAATATACCGGTTTCCCCACCGAGAAAGGATTTATGCAATTTCGGCGTCTTCCACTCGGACTGGTCACTGCTTGCAGTAACTATAACCGAATGATGCGTCGAATACTGAAATGGTTGCATAAAGTCTCGTTCTTCTTCGACAACATTAACGTTGCCAGCCACACCTGGGATCAACATTTGATCTCAAACCGCTCAATTTTAAGTAGGCTCCGTAAGCACGGACTTACTGTAGGCCCCAGTAAGTGCCACTTTGTGACGACACAATTAAATATTTAGGATACAAAGTCGGAGTGAATCAAATTGAGCCACAAAAAGAAAAGATAACGGCCAGAGTCAGCATGCCCCTCCCGCGTACGAAGAAACAGTTACGCTCTATCATGGGATCTACGTCTTTTTACCGGCGATTCGTCCCAAACTTTGCCTCACTCGCTGCTCCCCTTTGCTTTCTGATTCAGAAGAAGTCGCCTGATCCCCTGGCCTTGAACCCTAAAGCTATTACTTATTTTCATAAGTTGAAAGACCAGCTTACGTCCGCCCTTATCTTAAGGTTCCCAAACAAGCCTTTTGACATTCGAACTGACGACAGTAATGATGGAATCAGGTGTGTACTCCTTCAATATAGAGAGGAAGGAGAAAGCCACCCTGTTGCTTACACTAGATGGAAGCTCCTGACGCGAGAAAAGAATTACTCGGTTATCGAACGTGAAGCTCTCGCAATTGTTTGGAGTGTACATAGATTTTGCTTGTATTTAATAGGAAAGGAATTTATTGTAGAAACTGATCACCGTCCCCTTGCCTATCTAAAGAACTCTGAAAGTCAGAATGGTTGTTTGATGAGATGCTTGCCTTCTCCTCCAAGAATATCAATTTCAAATTCTCTATATTAAAAGAAGTGCCAATATCCTAGCAGATAGTCTCAGTAGAAACCCTATAGAGGACCCCCCTATCCCCAGCTAAAGTAGGAATACTTAGTCCTATATTATTCTCACTTTCTACATAAAACTTTGTCGCCGAGTCTGCGTACTCGCGTTATGAGCCTCCAATCTATTGTTGTATTTACCCATTTATGTATACCATTGGAGACTTATGTATTTTTCCTTTTTTGGGGGGTATGTTGTAATCCTCCGTATTTGTATATGATATAGTGTTATGTCGTTTCAGTCCCACTACCATTTGCATCTTTGTTTGTTAAGTAATTATATATATAAGAAATGATTTCTTTTATTAATTGTACCGCTTTGGTCGGAAAATCATACATGTGTACGCCTGTTCGAAGCAGGTTAAAAATTCCCTGTCCCTACTCATGATACCCTAGGAGCACGACCCCTTTTCAAAGTTTAGGGATGCACTTTTCTCTTTCCTTCGCTCCAAGAAAAGGTCATCTTACGGATGTGAGGAGTGTGAGGGAACAAACCCTAAGGTCCACCTTGAGCCCCACCCCTTTAAGCAGAGACAAAATGGACCTAAGCTAGATCTCTAAACGCAAGGAGAGAGAACTATTTTCACGTGGGAAAATAGTTCTTATCTCGCCTGGGCCTAAAGATGCTGGCTCCAATGGTTATTCCCAAAAGACTGCCATGCCTGAAGGCTTAGTAGCGAGGAAGCCAGCCGGGTATTTAACCTAAGGTCAACCGTTACTAGTCAGAGAGTGCCCCCCGCCCTTTCGCGAAGATACAGCCTCTCGTTTCGAGTCAAACCTTGGAGTTAGGTCTCGTCAGCTAGAGAGATTGTCGTGAGTTTGTCCACAGGCAATCGGCAAATTCGTGAAACGACTTTTTTTCAGACCAAATTGAGTGTCTCACCCAGCATGGAAATTACTTTACTAGTGCCCCAGGTAATTCAACCCAAAACATCACTCATCTCACCAAGAGTCAAGCCGCCAAGGTAAAAACCCTTTTGCCCCCTTTTCGAGGATAATTCCCCCATTTTGTCCTCGCCACCTGTTATCCTTCTCCCGACCCTTTAATTGTACTCCCCAGTGTTTACCAACATTTTTCCTGATGACCAAGTCTCATATTTTGATCCCCGTTAAACTGATTAGTATTTGATTTATTATTTCATTGGGAACGTCATTATTCTCCTATTCATTTGCCTTTGTAGAATTCTCCATAATTAGCAATTTTAGTGTAATTAAAGTTTATTTGAATTTTGAATCTTTCCATAACCTTGAATGAAACTTTAAATCTTCCCTTTTGCCAACCATTAATCTCCGTACGCACTCACCTCTTATTAGCTCTGTGCAGCGGGTCTATCTATCTGGCCACCAGCACTGTAAGTAGAATGCATTCTCTGCAAGGAAGGTATCCGCTTACGAATACTACGACAATCTCATAGTTCCCCTTAGACTATAATGTAGGCAATTCTGGCTGCGATTGTGGGCACTTCCACCTGAACCTCACAGACTCTATCTTCTTCTGAAGTGAAAATTAAATCAATAATGTTTCCAGATCTATAATATATGGTTTCCTAAACCCATTGTTTTAGACCCAAAGAATTGAAATAATTAAACAATTCAAAATCAATAGGGGACAATCATACCTAAGTTCGTTAATTTTTCCATTTGATTGTTGGCAGATTGAAGTCACCCATTAAGATGATATCCTTATTACAACAAATATCGAGTAAATTGCTTTATAGGATAGCATTTTCCAATGGTGAATATGATGGTTGGCGATACACAGTAATAATGTACACTTTATATTTCATAAAGTAAACCACCAACCCATTTGGGACCTGGACCTCAATTTCACTATATTTTAAATTTTCCCTTAGGTAAATACATACACCATGCTTCATTACAGTACCTACAGCATCCTTACGTAACAATATATAATTATGTAGACTTACACAAGCACTAGTAATACAAGAGGTCAGCCAGGTTTTACTGACAACTAAGACATGTATCTTAGGGTCAAACAACAAAGAGTATTTACATGTTCAAAATATATACAAGTAAAGTCAGTATCTTGATTTGTATCGCGACTTCTGTCGGTTATGTCCCCTGGCCGAAAGCGTCATCATCTTCTTTTATTCATTCACAGCGACATCCATCTTTTCAAAGCAATAAAATCTTTATTTTTAATAAGAGAGTCCAACACTTCCACAATTTGTTGGCTCTACATCCTTTTGACTTCCTCCTAAAATTTTACAAACAAACATACTCGTAGTACGCTTTCTTAAGTTCACTTGCTGATAACTGTAGAGAATATTTAAATTACTTAACATTTATCTCAGTGCGACACATCAAAACTGAATTTTTTATTACAATGTCCATCACTTCTAAATTTTTGAGTTTCTGCAAAATTATCACCTTTTAGAATTCTGCTAGCCTAGTATTTCTTTAAAAGAATTTTCCTTGCTCTTCGCTTTTAAAATTAAAATCATTGGCAGATCACTTTTAAAACCTTTCTCTTTTGAAGTTTAATTCCATTTCCTTAGAATATCTTTAATCGGGATTTCTATCGTTACCGGATCAATATAGATTAGTCAAAATAATTATGGTCGCCGGAAATGCGGAAGGACCATGCCTTATTGGACTGCATCCACCGAAAATATTAATTCCTAAATAAACAACATCCGAAAGAAACTCTACACTAGGGCAAAATACTATAGTGTTTGCGACTACTTGTAAAATGACTTGGATAAATTAGAAAAATTGCCGGAAAGATGGCAAATAACTCTCAACCTGGTAAAATGCAAACTAATGCATATCGGCTATGGTTATCTATATGGATGGTCAAATTTTAAACACAGACAATTGTAAAAATATTTGGGTGACTTAGACTCAAAATATATGCAATATTATTATTAAAATACTGTAGATTCACTCTCAGTTAAAAGGCTAAAAGAAGGCATAGCTATAATTTTGCGTTTAAATCAAAACACAATTTTCATCCTATATACTTTAAGTATAGTTTTCAGCCTATACTTAATAAGATTTTCAAAGTTTAGAAATTTTAATTACAACAAGTTAGAAAAATTAGTTCTGATATGTGCTTTTGTTGAATTTTTTAGTTTCTAATATCTAGATCCAGACCCTAAACGAAGAAGCCAGGCCACAGCAACTTGGCTATCAGTCAAAATTTCAGTGGCTTCTATGTTATATCTTTCAAATTTAAAATTGTTTAAGCAGCTCACAGCTAAATAAACAGCCATAAACTCTAAAGATGGCAAAGTTTTGGGTTTAATAGGAGTCAGTTCTATTTTAATTATTAATAGTTTGCTCTTTTTATTCTGAACAATATAAATTACAAAACTGTATGCATAACTTAAAGCATCACAAAAACAATAGAATTTCAGTGGATCTTTATCATGAAAAACAAATCTTTCAAAGTGAAGTCCTTTTATGAAATTAAATTTGGAGCTTAAAGTTTTCCATTTTTTTCTAACACCATCAGGTACTTTAGAATCCCAATCCAGGTTTGGAGTTCAGAATTTAAAATTGGAGGTGTAGTTTTGAATATATCTAATTTTGAATTGTATATATATTCAAGGACTTTTGAATTTTCATTTGATGATAAAAGTTCATTAGGTAAATGATTTAAAATTTAATTAGAATTAGATACCCTCTCCCTTAAGCTAAAATTACCTTTGGTCAAAAGTTCATTGGTCTCTATAGCAATCTGAACAATGTTTTCTTTAGTATGAGAAGTTAAAAATATTGTCAACATAAAAGTTATCAATTATAGAATTTTTCAAATTTCCTTCAGCATAATTCTCAATGTGATGCCTAAGTATGGAAATGAAAGTAAATGGAGAACTTATGAAACCGAGAATGATGGTAACAACAAGGAGTAACAACAAGGAAAGAAGGTACCCTAGGAGACCTTACGGTCCATTCAAAGAGGGTACCTTTGGACTAGCAATCGAGCGGGCACATGGCTGCTCAATTGTTTTGCGTCCCTAAACGGCCACTTTTCAAGACTTTGTCTAGTCTTGACTAGAACTGGTCAACAGATTCACTGTTGACAACTTCCACTGGAAGTGCGTTCCACTTACCACAGATACTGTAGGTGAAAAAATTTCCACACAGATTGCGGTTGTAACGCTTCAGTTCAAGTTTGAAGCCGTGATTGCGCGTTCTGTTCTAACTCAGTGTGAAAATATCCCGTTAGTCAACATTGTCGAACCCTCGAAGTATTTTGAAAACTTCGATGAGCTGACCACGCAGTCTACGGGTTTCCAACGAGAACAGATCTAATTCCCTTAGTCTATCCTCATAACTTTTATGTCGGATAGAGGGAATCAGTTTGGTTGCCCTAGCTTGTACGCGTTCCAACCTTGCGATGTCCTTTCAAAACGAAGGACTCCAAAATTGTACGGCATACGCCAGGTGCGGCCGAACCAGGGAGTTGTACAGACAAAGTACTATCTCCCTGTTACGGTATCCAAACTGGAGCTTTATGTAGCCTAACATCCTTTGGGCTTTCTTCTCTGCCTCGATGCACTGTTTCGAGAACTTCAGGTCGCTAGTGATAGTAACACCCAAGTCCTTCTCAGTGTCACTCGATTCAAGAGCAGTGCCCTTAAGGATATAATGAGATTGGGGATTTCTGTGGCCGATATGCATTACTTTGCATTTGTTCACGTTGAAAGGCATTTGCCACGTGTCCGACCACTCCCCAATCTTCCCAAGATCTTCCTGCAGGTGGGCAGTATTTCCATTCTTTGCAACGTTCATAGCAAGCTTGGTATCGTCGGCAAATTTGGAAATCTTGGCAACCATGTCACCGTCCATGTCGTTGACGTAGATGATGAATAGTAGTAGGCCCAGGACAGAACCTTGAGGCCCTCCGCTAGTAACGGGCACCCACTCAGAAGCCTGTCCATTCACCACCACCAGTTGCCGTCTGTAACTTAGCCAGTTCTTGATCCAGCCGGCTACTTTTCCGTCTATGCCCAGCGCTCGCACTTTCCGGAGAAGGCGGCGGTGTGGTACCTTATCAAAGGCTTTTTGAAAGTCTAAGTAAACCACATCCACCGCCTTGTCCCGATCGTGCTCACTAAAGACGAAGTGGAAGAATTCCACAAGGTTCGTCAGGCATGACCGTTGCCTTCGGAAGCCGTGCTGGGAACTCCTCAGTAGCAGGTTTGACTCTAAATACGACGTTATTTTCTCCACCATCATGCTTTCCATGAGTTTTCCGACTATCGAAGTCAGACTGATAGGTCGGTAGTTCGACGATTGGTTACGGTCTCCTTTCTTGAAGATCGGAGTCACCTCCGCCTCACGCCAGTCTCTAGGAACGCATCCGGTCCGGATTGACATGTTAAACATAGCGCACAGATGTCGTGATACTTCATTGCACACTTCCTTCAACACCTTGGGTAGAAACCCGTCCGGTCCAGGTGACTTATTCGTCTTTAGGTCAGCGATCTTTTTCTTTATTTCTCCTTCGGTGAAGTCCATTGCCTCCAGCTTTTCCCCCGAGTACGAATCCGTGGGCTGGGGGATGGGACCACACTCTTCAGTAAACACTGAGGAGAAGTAGTCATTGAGAAGGTTAGCATTTTCTGCATTTGACTGAGTTAATGCACCCTCCTCGTCCACTAAGGGCCCAATCCTACGATGGATTGGTTTACGGCTATTTACATAGCCGAAGAACTCCTTGGGATTTTCCTTGCAGAGTCTCGCCACTCGGAGTTCCTCAGTACGCTTAGCCGCCCTTATGCTGGACTTCACTCTCCTGGCTAGTGTACCTGTACGCAATAAATTTCTTATTCTCATATAATAAAAATGAAAACTTATTTTTATCAGAAGTCAATTTTAATTCAATCTTTGAGAAAACCTTCTATATGCCAGAAAGGACAACATTTTTATTTGTTCTAAAATATAAAAAAGGGTTAATCATATTTGTAAATATATCTATTCCAACATAAGCTGCATCATTCAAAGAAAGGCTGTTTCCTATCTTAAGTGAGGCATTAAAAACTGGCCTAACACTGGTGGTTACCATTTCATATTCTCTTACTACATACTGGCCTATGAGAAATCCAAATATGATCTCACCTTCAATAGGCTCAATAATTCCTCTTTTTAGCTGGTCAAGAAGAACTTCTATATATTTTTTCATTATAGCCTAAATTTTTATAATAATTGTAAACTTTTTTAGCTAATACTTTTGCAAGATTGTAATTTTAAGGCACATTGCGTATTAATTCTTCCCTACATGGAAGTCCGATAAAGTATTTTCCTTCTTTAGGTTTAATAGATTTCATAAACTGTTAATATATATCTCATGATATTTGGAAATTTATTCTTTTATTTCTAATTGATCCATTGCAAACAAGTTATCAAACCCTTGTTCAGTTTGATACTCTTCAAAAATGGTTGTTAGACAGGAGGGTAATTTAAGGAGAGGTCCATGATTATGGTTATATAATCATCATTAAATGCTATAGGAGAGTTGTCTGATACAACATCATTTTTTTGCAAGTTTAGAATTGCTTTTAAAGAGCTTTTTTTCCAATTAAAATTTGAAGTTTTATAATTTTTACACTAGTTATGAACATTAGTAGAGGTAAAAAGCTTAGAATTTGATAAAAATTAGTTTGGGAATTTTGATCATAATAAGATGTAGTGTTTAAATTTTTCTTTTTAAAAGATTTGAAATTTAAAGCTTTAAGAATATTTTTAAAATTCTGCTTAAAATTATTGTTTTTTTCGATTTATCACAATTATCAGAAGATTTAGTACAATTTCCAATCCTAACTTGAGAGCTTTTATTTAATTCTTTGATGGAACCAATAAGTATAAAACCATTTGACAATTTAATGACTCTCCAAGAAGTATCCTCTGCCAACTTAAATACAACAAGGTAAGTTATGATATCCATTTTCAAAACACCTTTGATTGAAAGATGATTGTCAGCAAATTTTGGAAAACATGGACTTAAGAGAAAATTCTTCATTTTCATTTTAGGAAGTATTTGATTAATGTTTACATTTAAATTTAAGTCATCAATACTAAACAGATTAGTTTTAATTTCATTTCCATTTGGCATCACAATTCTGGGAGAACACATCTCTCCTTTTTGCTTTATTTTAGAGTTATGAGTGATTACCTCTTTATTTACCCTTTTGAAGGACAACTTTAACTGATTTAAAGCATCTTTATTTATAAGGATTATTTAAGACCCTCTATCTAGTAAAAATGGAATTTGAATAATTTTGTTTTTAGACATGACAATAAGGTTGATTACAGCACACAATATGTCATTAGAACTGGCTTCTAGTCATTCTTTTGAAATTAAGATTAGTTAAAACAAAATTGGGACACATGGGGGTGACGTGTTTTGCGTTTTAGCAAATTTCACACTAAAAAGGTAATTTTCCTTCATTGCCAGGACATTCATCAACCTCATGTGCTTTACTTAAGCATTTGCTACATAGTTTAAGATTTATAGCTCTGTTGACCCTGTCACTACGCCCTTGATACATTTTGATCTAACAGAACTGTGCTCAGAGATTTGACAAAATTTACAATTTCGTGGAATGTTAGTTATAGCCTTATTTTGACTAGAATGGTTACTATGACTCTAATTAGATTTAAAATTATTAGAATTATCGGAAGTTACCTTTTGATTGTCTTGAGAACTGGTATGTTTAGTTTTAGAATTTTGAATTTCAGGCTTATTTTTAACTTTAGGTATATGATTTTGGCGTCTTCTTAAAATTTTAAATATTTCCAAGTAATTACCAAAGATATGGTTCAACTTGGGATGAGTGGCTCCACATCTACCTTTAAGTTAAACCACAAAGAATTTGGGGAACTTTTCATACGCACAATAGTGCTTAGAAAAAATCAATCCTGGAGATTCTGGTTGTAAAAAGTTCAAATTTAATTTTAAAAGCTCCTGGATATTAGATCTCAGGGTATATATAATGGAAACAATTAACTATTTTAAATATAGTATCATTAACAAAATATTCTTCATCAAAAGATTCATGATCTAAGAGCTTCCATGTATTTTCATATCCTTCATCACTTATTGGTAGATGTTCCACCAATTCATAAGCTGTTCCTTCTAAAGCAGATATCAAATAAATCAATTTTTGAAATTTCGAAGCTCCAGGAAAAGTAGCCATTATATTGTCAAAGCAAGTCTTAAAAGGAATAAAAGAAAAGGGATCATCCCTGGTATCTTTAAACTTTTTCAGTGTTTGTTCGAGTAATTTAAGATTAAATTTATTTGTCTCTTTAGCTTGATTGAATGAAGCATTTGAACTTAGATTCTCAGATTCAAGATTATCAGCTTTAATTAAAGATTTAAGCGCGTTGATTTTTTCTCAGGCAACTCAACTGATATTCAACAATATCAGATTCCATTTGATCAGAATTCTCTCCTTTTTCTCTAGTTCTAAATATTAAGTCATTTTGAACTGTTTTCAAATCATTAAAACTTTTTCAATTTCAATAATAAAGTCTCAAAATCTAAGGTTGTTGCCTCAAGCTTTTCAAAAGCCTCGAAGACTTTAGGTATTAAACATTGTCCATTCTAGCTTTAATGCTTAAATTATTAATAGAGTCCATGATAAAGTATTAAGTTAGGTTCAACTAGGCCTAATCAAAATCTTAGAAGATAAAAAAAATAGTTTAAAGTTACAAGTTGAAGGGTAGTAATTGTTAAAGTAACTGTGTACAGTACTGATTACTAAAACACGTATAAACTCAAGTTAAAAATTATTAAATTACATAAATGAAGGGAAGAGTACGATACACCCTACACTGCCGAATCCCTAATTTACAAACCTTGAGCAAGTCTCAAGTTAGGGCCTTATGAAACAAGGGGATAACTCAAATTCAAAACTTGACTTTCACAAATAATAGGCAGAAAACTACTTAAAATTAAGAAAGAAAAATATTAACTAACCCAGGAGTAAAGTATGCAAAGTATTTGCCCGTATTAATTTGGTTATAGCACGGCACTTCACTGTTAGTTTTTATTTGGGATTGGGGGGCGGTTGCCCTACAGTTATGTTCGCCATCTTTCGTAAAATATATTGAAAAATTGGCAGTTGTCGAGTGATGAGCGACGGAATCAATTCTTAAACTTAAAAATAGATCTTAGGAAGACAGACTGAGGCCCCCTGAAGATGGATATCTGCCGTAAAAATTATTGAAAGATTGAAAAGATTTCATTCGGTCACTACTTTAACCTAGCACTCAATACTTTAACTCGATAACCAAGTGCCGACTAGAAATAACGGTTACAACCTATTAGCAAACCGCTGACCAATGGAACAATTTGAAATATTATTTTAAAATATAACCTAGATAAAAAAGTTATAAATTAGTTAGTATTGCATAACATATTTCCATTTGAACTTTCTACCACCTCTAATTTTCACTCTTTCCCTTCTTTCGTGAACTTAGGGACTGCACTGTTTCGTAATTTTGTAATTAATGAAACGCATCTCTTCGGATTTATTAGGACGTCAAAAATTTTTTACCTGTGAATCTGTTCAATAAGAAAGCTAGGTACAATTTTGTTGAACATGAACACGACTATACCAATTATAACTAAAGCAAAGCCAGGAGGTAATTTTTCCAATTTAAGTTTTTTGTTGTATCTCGTCCTCGATCTAAGGCTTCGCTATTGACTGCTAAAATTACTTTTCGCTTCTTTTTAAACATTTGTATTGTGACTTAACCAAAGAGAAAATTTAGGTAAATATGTAGATTAGCGACTCGAACGATGGGACGTACTATTTCATCCGTGTTCCAAAATGTTTCACGTTTATGGAGTATATTTAAGGACGGCTCGTGTGGGGGTAAACACAATGGGAACCACACTACGGTGATCTTGAGTTTCATTAAATTGGGGGGGTCTGGGTAGCACAGCCCCCCAGAATTTAATCTTAATTTTTTATAGAATAATGTCCTAACGCTTACAGAGGTGAACGATTTAACCAAATCATGTCAGCACCTTTAATCGTTTTGCGAATTATAATAGGGATGGGGGTGGGTTCTGACGTCAGAAATGACTGATTGGAATTTTATTTTGTTTTTTACTTAATATCTTTTTATTATCCTCATTTGGAGTCATTTTGATTTGTCAATATATTTTTTCCCATTTTACTATTTTTATTACCTGTTTTTATACATTTAAATCTAATAAGCTAGATCATTTAAAGAAACTACTGTTTTGAGCCGGTTGGGTGTATTTCAGACGCCTTTTTCGCAGTGTGAAAATGGTATCTATTTGCGAAGTTTACCCGTCATATATTGCCAAATTATTCACTCTATTTTCGGATCAAGATAAATTTTTAACCTTTTTGGACTTTCATAATTTACTTAACATTAAAATCGATTGCGAGGTTTGTGTCTGGGCATTAGATATTATCCCTCATTTTGAATTTAGATGTTCTGAAACTAAACGTGACTTAAGTCAAGTTGATTGAATTGCACGTCCCATTCAGTCAAGGTTAGACCAAATACTTTGATTGATTGGTTTAGTTTCTGCAAAGAGGTCACTATTAACTATTGTGAACAAAATAGGCTTTCCTTATCACTATTTCAGAAGTATACCGACTGCAATAAAGTAAGTAAACAGCGTTTTTCGTTTGTTTAGTTTCAGGCATTTTTCTTATAACAAAAGTGGCGCCACCTGTATTTATTTCGAAAAGGATTCAAACGCGCATGAATATTCCGACACGGGTGAACGAAAATATTTACCAAAAAACCCCCACTTTTTCGGCGAAGTCGCAAATTTACATATTTAACCAAAATTTATATTTAATGAGTGGTTTTAATTTCTGAATAAACGGTACCTATCGCCTTTTAGATCAATTTTTGGTGGTAAAATTTGGAAACGAACCCGTAAAACTTTGTGCAGCTACAGGCAAAGATGACCACCGACAATTAATTCTTGCTTAAACGAGAGAAGGTGGTAGAACATAGCAGTACCTTTTCACCAAACCCCAGGTTCCAATAATGACAAAAATTGGGATTAGTGTTTTTTCAAGATGATAAATTATGATTCTAATTTGAGATCTAGACGATAATTTTTAAAGATATTCGGTGCGATAAAAATTACTTTAAACATGATACATTTAACCTGTTCAAAATTTTGTGACACATAAATCTTTATCTTACGACAGAAACCCTTAATGGAGCCTCTGAACGTCATTGGTGCGCTTCTCCTTCGCTCCCTTTCAGTTCTGATTGTTTTTTTTTTACTCTATGACTATCCCTCATCCGTTTGTCAACCAACCTGCACTTGGTACTAGAAGTAACATTTCTCACGGGAAAAGAGGTGCAAATTAGAAAAGCATCGTTAAAGGTTTGAGTTCAACTTTTTTACTGGGCCAGGGGAAATTATATGTGCGCTTTCTCCCCGCTCCCTCTCAGCATTCCTTTTCGTCTAGGACTATCCCCTCAACCCTCTGTTTTGTTCTAAAGAACTGAACACCTCCCTCATACCGTGTCCGAAGAGAGGGTTTGAAATCCCTTATAAAAAGACACTTTAAGGCCCTAAGGATGCATGAGCCCAGACATTGAAGCGACCCGGGGGTTGGCGAGCGAATAATGGGAAGAGCAGTTTTGCCCCTATAACCACTTTCTCGGGTGTAATATGCTGACCACCTCCATACACTTTCTGCCTTGTTGGTTGCCGTCCTATCAAGGATTATTACGTCCTACTAATGAAAATAACCTGACTCTTTAGGTGCATAGTAGGAGGTTGCGACCTTTGATGAAAGTCCTGCTACTGGGAATCTACTGGTTGGTGTGCCTCAGTGTACAAGGTTGTGAACATCATTCTATAACAACCTCCTGAAAAGTGCGAAACCCCAAAAAGGGATAGGTGGCAGCGACTGGATGTGGAATATAGCTCATCAACCGCCCTTTTTTCTTTTTAGTAGTCACACAGGCATGGAATTTTCGTTTGTTATTTGGTTGTTTCCCTTTACCCTATTTTGAAGAATTGCTCGCAGGCAACTGTCATTTTCAGCCGTCTTCCTTTGGTTTTCTCGTTGGCCTGCGAAGGACATGGCAACACATAGGACACGCCTTCTTGCTACCCCTCCTTTGAGTTAGGCGATCTAACACAACCCTTTTAGAGTGGTAAAAGGTGGCATTGTTTGCTAGGACTTGCCTTAGTATCACGCCGATCCTAGGTTTGAAAAGTTGATGGGAGCTGGCATGCCCACTCGCCGTTTCTTACCAATGCGGGTTTCCATGCCTTCTCTAGTGACCTTCCTGCCTAAGCATATGTACTTTAGGTCCCAAGTCGGGAAACCTAGCACTTTGGAGTGGGGAGATGCCCTAAGGTGGCTATAGTCCAAGATGTAACCCTGCAACATTTGGTTGGATACTCTAAGGGGACGAAACTTTGCATAATGCCAGATACCAAACCTGAGTCCTCTCTTTTTCAAGGTCCTCCTCAGGCGGCACTCTCCTTCGAAGACTCACAAAGTGAGGATGCACCCATGGCATGCTTGGTGCCCAAATAAAGGCAAAGATCTTTTCCATCTTAGGGAAGACCAAGACCCTTCCGGGGAAGAAGAGTAGAGGGTTTACTTCAAGCCTTCCTCTCCAAAGAAAACAAATACATACGAAGAAATCAAAGAGGAAAAGTGATTCCTCCCCAGCGAAGCTCCGGGGATGGACGGGTCTGCTAATGTTTCAGCAAGTTATCAGGCCAAGAAAAGCACGTCCCGCCTCTAGGATCCCTGGGGGAATTAAGATCAGACCAAGACCAAACTCGCAACTGCAGGAGTTTATATTGTTGCATCAGGAAGTTGAGTTTTCCTCTAGTAGCCTCATCGACATGGACCCAACTACTATTGCTAAGACGCTGATTTTGCACACCGATCACTATTGTGCTCCGTTTTCTCAAACATGGGTTGATCCCCCCTACCCCATCTGGTTTCCCCCCTTTTTACTAACTTCCTGCCTGCTCAAGTTGATGGAAAAGTTGGTTAATGTTAGTTTTTTTTCTTGTACACTTGATGCTATCTTTCTTCTGCAAAGTGCGGCTCCTGCAAGTTCCAATCGACGTTGGATGCTTTGTTCTAACTGAAGAATGGTATCTGCGAAGCATTTCTTTCTAAAAAACAGTAGCCTACGGTAGATTTTCAACTGGAGAACACTTATGATTCCCCAGAGTGATCCGGTATTATGGAGAGTCTCCACACTACGGCGGCAAGGGGACGCCTTCCAATATTGATTTCTGAATTTCTGTGTTCATCAATTCCACCTAAGGGTAGAAAAGCCCTTTTCGGCCCCAAAAAGAGGGTGTCCCGCATGCAAGTGTCATCAATGGCACACCTTTTTTTCAATTTCTTTTGCGGGACACAGATGCCAACACTGCATATTTGACTCCAGCATGCATTCAACCGCAATTCTCACTTTGCTGAAGCACACATGTTTAAGTTTTCTTTGGCCAAGACTATGGTGGTGCCCTACTCCCTCTATCGACGGTTCCAAATCGACACGGACTTCTTCATAAGCAGAATTTCTCTGGATGTGCTGGATTCGCCGTTTACTTTTGTCTTTATTTTGACTGAAGCGTCACCTGGGAATATCTGATTTGCAGCCTTATTGTGACTTGCAATCGTGCCAGAAACATTTATCATCCGTTCAGAACTCGGGATGTTGATGGGCCTATGGCCTTTCCTTTCTCTCGACCTGTTTTTCGTTCGAAGGTTGAGTACGGAGGCGTAATTTACGTAGCTGCAGTCTGATGAGTATTGCGGAAAGTGGACTCGATCCAACACCTCGGTCTCCCACATTAATAGCTTATTTATCAATGCCGGGAGAGACACCAATTACTCTGCGGCATAAACAATGCATTATACGCCTGTACACGTGATTCCAGCATCCTTCTCTGTCTCTAACGTAAATCACTGCAGCAGAGACAGATCTCGACTGTGCATATGCCATCGAGAAAGCTCTAGTGCCGGTAGCATCACTTGTTCTGCCCAGGAAGCCACACTAGAAGGTACCACATTTGACTGTCTGTGGCCACACAAAGCTTCTACACCACCAAGCATATTGTATTCGAACTTTAGGAGGCTTACTTATTGTCACGCTGAATGCGTGCCAGTGTACACAAATAGCTCCAATTCCCAGGAGGGGGGGGGGGGGGGCTTCCACGCCGTATCCCCTCTGTTTGAAGTCAGCGGGGCTCTACCAGGCTTTGGTTTTGTCTGTCCTGATTATCGCCCTGTTGCAACAAAGGTGTTGGGCGAATTTTACAACGTCATCTAAACAGATAAATCGTGTTTTAAACGCTCGTTCCGAAAAGAAAATGTTAGATCCATAATGAAATGAATATCGATGCTGTAGTTATTTATTTTATCTTATAGTGTTAATTTTAATATTATTATTCATAATAGTATTTACCTAATTATATATCAAGTCCAACGTATAAAGGAATTATTTTTGCCTAATCTTCAAAGATTTACCAAATTGCAAATTAAACACAGCATAACCTAAAATTCCAATGGAGGTTCTTTGAGAAATGAAAAGGAAATATTTTTCAAGTAATTTACATTTTAGTTCTGATTTTTGAAAATGAAAATATATAAAATAATTTAATTCCAGAAAATATCCTATTATACAAGGGAAGTTGAAAGGCATCTTAAACGAACAATATTATGATAATGTAGCTAAGAAAAGTTATCGCTTGATAATACATTAGTGCCAAAATTCATTGGAACAGTGATGAAATAATAAAATGATTTGATTATTGTTGTTTAGATTTTAAAAGAATACCGCTCTTTGCTTGTATAACCTGTTTCACTCACTCTAGCATAGATTCAACCAAATTCGAACACATTTTTGCAAGTTCTTCGTTATGGTACTAGGCATTGATAACAGCACAAATCATCTTCTGCATCGTCAAAGTCGGTTTTCTCGATTTTACCTTTAATTATAGCTCATAGATTCTCGATGGGGCTTAGGTCAGGAGAATTTCCAGACCAATCTACATATAACGGTAAGTTCACTTTTTTAGAAGAATGAGCACATTATTTGGGAAGTAAGGCACCGAGCCAGAGCCTGATGGAAAATGCCTCCTCCATCAGGAAAGTCATTCTGCATCGCGGAAAGCAGGTAAGTCTGCAGGGTTGCCTTGTATTAACGCTGTTCCTCATTCTCTCAATAGTAAAAAGCCTCTCTAGGCCTTTAGCGCTAAAACAACCCCAAAACATCGTCTTAGATGGGTATTTTGGTGCCTGTTGAATGTGTCCTGGCTGAAGTGATTTATCTTTGCTTTGTTTTACTACCACCACCTAACCTAAATTGCGATTCATCTGAAAACATAACTTTCTCACAGTCAGCGGCCTTCACACCAGTATACTTGCCTGCCCAGCGAAGATGTTTTGTCTTCATAGCAGAAGTTAATAACTGTTTACGTGCCGGTTTTCTAGCAAATCTGCCAACTTCCATGAGCCTTCGCCGGACGGTTTAAGAAAAAACATTTACACCAGATAAAGAAAAATCTCTCTGGAAGTCTTTACTGGTTTTCTTAGGATCTTTCCACTATTTCTGATGGGAGCCTTGTCATCGTTAAGTGCTGTTGTCTTTTGTTGTCTTCCACATTTTCTTTGTCTTCAGATCTTTTCGCAATGTCACCAACCGTTGACTTTGCTACCTTGATTTCCTCATAAATCAGTGTGATGCCCTAAAGCTAGCATTTTTATAAGAGCTATAATACTTGCACACTTTTGGGGTGTGATATCCATAATAAATTTATAGTATAATAATTATTGGAAGGTGAATATTCCGGCAGAACCCAGTACACCACTAACATGCTTCCAGCAATAATCATCTACGACAAGCTCTCGTGTAGCACTGCCGGGCTTACTGTAGCTAGAGCACAACAAAAAAGTTGCCAAATGTTACCGGAAAACAAATGAAATTCATTAGAGTTGCCGAAAAAACGATTTATAATGAAATAGTCCTCAAACTTGGTACTGCCCGAACTAATTTGCATACTACTGTACATATAAAGATATTTGCAGGAGAGCAAATAAATTGAAAATCTTAAAAGCTACTAAAACGCAAATGAAACCTATATTACAAGTTACCCTGATTTTTCATTTTGCCAACAACAGTCGTTAATAACAACCTGTGCACATGATATTATGATGTACAGTTGAAAAGAAAAAAGTAGGAGACTGATATTTGAAAAAGACTAGAGAGAAGTGAATATGGCGGTCTGGTTTGTGAGTCTCTCGGAACAAATTGTTACACAATGAGTGGTTTACGATATCAGTGTATCCTTGCCTTCACACCATGGATCGATTAAATTTATTTCACCTTATATGAAGCACGCCTATCACCAAGGTAATCTGGTTCTTACTACAGTGCCAGAGAAGGAATGGATTCCCTTATTCGAAATTTAGTTTATGGAAATATTTTCTTCTCATATGAAGATGCCACTTTTATTTAGCTCGCCTCATTTGGTACCTTAGAATTATTCCTCGCTGGTAAAATTAATTATTTTGCTTTGCAAAAAGTAAATATATTATACAGAGAAAGAATGTCCGTCTATATTGAGGGAGAAGGAAGTTAAGATAACTAAGGAAAAGCTATGAGAAGGTATAGAAAAGAAGAGTATCGAATTTCGAAGATGACGAATACTGCAATGTAAAATTCCAATAATAGATAGTTAATACAATAAAAAATATGTTAAGAACAATGTCTTTGATGACTGAAAACATGAAAACCCTTGTAATGATGA
The DNA here is from genome assembly GCA_963969495.1 of Ceratothoa steindachneri. NCBI lineage: Eukaryota > Metazoa > Arthropoda > Malacostraca > Isopoda > Cymothoidae > Ceratothoa > Ceratothoa steindachneri. The sequence goes on from OZ018332.1 coordinate 74,446,073, forward strand.
AAAACCAAAGTTTCGATAAACATCTCCAAGCGATCAAGAGAGAAATTTCTTTCTATTCCTTAAAATTTATTTGCAATATATATAGAAAAATGAAAATATAGGTCAATTCAAATTGAGAACTTACATATATAAATAAAACGAAAAATATCAATAACACATGTCGAGGTGAAATATTAATAAACAGAAAAAATTTAATATCGTGGGAGCAAAAAGAAAAATAATTTCTACATGTTATGGTTCAGAACCAAGTCATATAATTAACAGATATCTAGAATAAAATAGAACAAAGATTTCTTTGCATTTAACGAAACAAAAAGAGAAAAGGTAGAAGGAACTTAGATGTGTGCAGGCTAGCAATTGTCAAAATTAATGTTGGAAAATTACGTTAATTTTTTTATATTCTTCATTGAAGAAGTGCTCTGTTGCATTTAAACTTCCAAAAATTGTCTATTAATGATTCATTCTATTACTTTGAATTCTCATGATCACTCTTAATTGCATATATATTTTTAAAATAACTCTGGCAACTCTGGTTGCTACCCCTGTATTTGTTATTGTAAATAGAAAAAAAAATTCTAAAGGACTATATGCTTTATTTATTACACTAAAATGAAGTTTTTAAAATATAATATCAATAACTTAAAACATAAATTGTCAGCATTAATGGTTAATATAAATCAAGACTTGACTAAACTATTTGATAAGAGTTCGGAAATAGAATAAGTGACAAGATAAATGTAAGTTTGCAAAGAACGCATCCAAACCACTAGGTAGAAAAAAGGGAGCATGATGGTATGAAATAAGCCACTGATAACACTAACAGAAGTAGAGAGCGACCTCTATTCTTTAAAAGCGAAAGCTCTAGTTTCCCCGCGAATAAGTAAACTAAAATATACAGGAACATCAATCTGTATTCTTGAGGGAATTAAGAAAATTTTTAAGCCTGTCTCAATACAGGCTTCTATCCGGATTGTTATAAAGATGTTTTACGGATGTGTTTAGCCAATCTGATGAGCCTCCCCCCAGAAAAGAGAGCTACTGAAAACTCACTCGGAATATGGCAGGAAGATTTTTGAAAAGACCTTTAATCGAATGCTCCTGGAACACACGGAACACAAACAGCAATCTTGCTTCAGTAAAACCAGCAGCAGAGATATGGTGATCACCTGGGAGTAAGCGAAAACTTAGAAAAGATTCTCTGTGATTACCGATGAAGGCAAACGCATGTATAAGAATAGGGTTAAACGAGGGTCTGACTCGATCAAGTGAGATAACTAAGCTCGACCCTGTGTACTAAATATAAACGGCGAATATACCAGGGCTAAAAATCTACCGATACTAAAGAGTGCAATTTATTAGACACGATTATCATAACAACTGAGCGCAGTAAGCATTTCGCAGTGTGGATTTTAAGAACTAAACAGGAACTCATATCTATTTACATAATTAGAAACATTTGGCATAAAACCTCAAAACTGAATACGCAGAAAGTGGATAAAATGAAGATTGTGGAAAAAAATTTATATCGAGATATAAAATTACATCCAATATATAAATAATTGGCGAAGAACAAGGAAAATCAAGGAGAAGATAATAGAAAATCAGGATGTATCTACAAAATCACTTTTAGAAAATAGGTAGCAGCCATGCAAGATTTATAAGTTGAATGAAGATATCAGAAAGCGGTGAGGAAACAGACCTTTCTGCTTAGCTAAGAAGTGAGTCCAAATAAGAAGAAATAAAAGCACACAGAATTACAAAACAAAGGAATGTAGTCCGAAATTGACAATAAACTGAATTGAGGAAATTCATCCAAAATTGATCAATCACAACAAATTTTTCAAATCAAACTTAAAGAAGAAATAAGCAAACATTAACATGAAGACATGATATTAAGATAATAAAAATATTAAAAAAACATTTATTTTCCATGTCAGTATGATGGTAAAAAATTTGATTTGTGTAGTTACAATTTATTTAATTAGAATGCTGTGTAAACATGTAGTGAGATGAAATATTTTTCATTATGAGTTGAAAATTGTAAATTCTCTCATTTAGATATGTTCGAAGCTTTTAAGAACGTGATTTTTAACACCCAGATAAACAAGAGTATTAAACCTAAAGAGATAGTCTAGTTTGCATTTAGCATTTGAAATATAAGTGGAATTTTCTCGAAGTGAAGGAGTCATTTTTGTGTTCATACATAAGGCATGTGACATCTTGCCTGTTTCACCAACGTAGAACTTACCAATTTCCATTTCCTTGGGCCTTTAAGTACATTTATTTATCACATGTCATGTGATTTTCAACTATTACAAATAAAAAAGCCAGTGCCTCCTCTTACTAGAAAAACACTTGTCTTGTCTCTCACTGGATAAAAACCTTCACTTCCTTATTCAAAAGGCTTCGTGAATCAACCTTGGTTGGGGTTGAGGATGGTAGCTCTGGCAATGAGCGTCGTGGTAATATAAGCGATGAGCGCTTGATGACACAGGTTCAAATCAAACTTTTTATTTATTTTCCTATAACGAGTAAAATTGTTTGCCCTATCTTTTCGTTCTCTACATCTCTCATTCTACTTCTTAAGGTTTTATTAGTTTATGTAATATTCTCCTTAGCGTTTTTCCGCGTTGTGTTACCAATTTCCATATCTTTGGGCCTTTAAATACATTCATATATCATGTGACATGCGATTTTCAAATATATATATATATATATATATAAAGAAAGAGCAAATACAAGTTCTGCGGGTGATAACAACCACCACAGGGCTTTAGCCATATTTATTTTCTCCCTTTCAAAACAATTTTGAAGACAGAAAGAAAGATGCAGAAACCTTGTATTGCAAACTATATACGAGGGGCGGTCAATAGGTTTTGCGAATCGGTAGGGCAAAACAGAGAAAGAGGGATGGCTGTTTGTGGGCGTTTTAGGAAAGGTCATGACAAGTCAGAACCTGCCGCCGCACGCTTCTGCCTCCTCTATTTAAGAAGCAGTAGCTGATCGCAGATCTTCAGTCACACATTTTTCAACAATAGAGAAGGTTGAGCACCGAGCAGTGATCAAATTTTTCACCAAGGAAGGCAAGAATGCAAAAGAGATCCATGAACGCATGGTTGCAGTGTACACCAAAACCACCTGTTCCTATGCAACCATTGCTCGCTGGAATAAGGAGTTCAGCCATAGCGGTGAGTCCCTTGAAGACGAATCCCGTCCAGGACGCCAAGTAGATGTGACCAACGAGGACTATGTGGCCCGTGTGGATAGGATGATCCTCGAAAATCGACGGGTGAAGGTCGAACAAATCGAGCGAGAACTTGGAATATCACATGGATGTGTTATCAACATCATCCACGAAAATTTGGCCATGACCAAGGTCTCTGCCCGTTGTGTCCCTAGAAACCTCACGCCCCATGATCGAATCCAACGTCGTCAAAGTCTAAAAGGCTAGAGTTGCACAAGCTGCCCTGCGCGAGTCCAGATTCGAGGAGCTCAACCAGCCCCCCTAAGGTCCAGATCTGGCCACTACCGACTACTTTTTATTCCGCTAGCTCGAGGCTGCACTGCGTGGACGCTGGTTTGGAGATGATGAAGATGTCCAGCTCGCCGTCTAGGAGTGGATTGAACAGCAGTCGGGAGATTTCTGGTTGTCAGGAATTCGAAGCCCCAGGGACAAGTGGCGCAAGTGCATTCAAGTCAAGGGTAGTTATATTGAAAAATAATAAACCACTTTTTCTTATATCTCGTTTCCTTATATCCTTATTGCAAAACTTATTGACCGCCTCTTGTAACAATATAGTACAAGAGAAAGAGAAATTCGACGCGAATGAGCAAAACCTCCTGTTTCTTGTCTCATTGCTCATTCGCGTCTAATTTCTTTTTCTCTTATATATATATATATATATATATATATATATATATATATATATATATATATATATATATATATATATATATATTTATCGGCTATACCTCGACAGGGTATATTATAAGTCAATAAATACATCCACTATATAGTTCACTTCATCCAAATGGAGGGTTGAATGCATATCCAATATGCTCAAAGCTATAGAAAGCTTAATTCTACATTTTCACTCAATCATAAGCCAAGATTAAAACGGAATAAATGATTCCTGTTGGCAGTCTTATAGAATTCGTATAACATCAGACGACAAGTATTTTAGAATCCTAACATCCCAAAAGATAGCAAATTCTCTAACCCCAATTCTGTTATAATCTTTTTTTTTTGTTAAGGTTAAGAACATCCAATTTTTAGCTTGAATCCTTCCAATGACGATAAACACTTGAAAATATTTAACCACCATAAATATTGAAATATAATTTCGTGTATTAAACGTGTAGTGATTATAGGTCAATAAAATTCATCGCGCAGATTAACATAAGTATAAATAATGCTGAGGTGGAAAATGTCCATTTTTTAATACCCCATTAGGGTTTTATTTCTTTAGAATCTTGACTCCTTGGCTTCAACCTCGCTTGTAATACTGTATCTTGCTCTCATTCCAGATCTACTAAGAAAAGTAAATGGCATTTTTTCATGGCAGCTATTTATATAAAACAAGACAATGCTCGGTTAATTTTTGTTTTTAATGAATAACTGCCTGATAAATGATTAATGTGACAAATACTAGGCATTAGGAGCTGTTTATATTGAATCTGAGTCAGCTTTTCCTAAGAATTCATTTTAACATTTTTACATATCTTGATCAGATGGTAGATCTAAATATTTTATAATTATAGAATCAAAACAGGCAAAGACTTTTAGCTTCGTTCAATAGCTACTCGTATAGAGGGTGGGGAAGTTAATGTAAGCAAATCTTTTAGATTATATTCAGGGTTAAATACCAAATAAAATTAATGCTATGATTTTATTACGGTGCTTTAATAATTAAATACGTGTTTGTCCAATTTCTTCTTGAACATGTTGTTTGACGTAATTTAAATTACATTAGGTGAAAGAGAGATCCAAGTAGACGCGATTTTACATGGTAAAAGTTCCCCATCATTTCGTCTGATAACGCTTTAATTTCGATTGATGACATTTTGTTGGCGCAATGTTTTCAGCCTGTTCAAATTGTAAGCCAAATTTACATTATTAAACTAAATGTCAATTTTAAGACTTCTATCGTTTAGCCGCGATGGTGTCCTTCATCAAGCGAGGACAATTTTTATTATGTAAAAGTCAGTCTTCATAGGATTTGTTTTGCACCTAAGAATCAACTTCACCACTCTTGGCGGTACTCTCTAATTTAACGATATCCAAAAGAGAGCTGCATAACTCAATTGAATTGCTATTTCTTTATTCTTCCATTCAAAATATTTGACAAAAAAACGATTCTTTTATTTGCCTTTTATTTATTTGACTCTCCAAATTGATACACTAAGATCTTCTTCTAAAACGTTTGCTAATCAATGACCGCTTAACCTGCAATCAAAGTTTCCATTTCGACAACCAACGTGCATATAACTTAGTTTTCTTTCGTTTGCCAATTTGTCAATCTCGCTCAAAATTTTTTAATCTAAATCATTAGGAAGTTAACGAATAATACGGAACCCAGGAATGAACCCTGAGGTATGCTGCTAGTGAGTTTGGATCAGTCAGACGATTCTCTTTGTTTCCGGTCTGTAAACCAGTTCTCGATCCATCGCAATAAGCTGCCTCTTAACCCATGCGCAATAAGCTTTTTCTAAATGTCCCTTATTGGAAAACAGATCGGAGGCCTCTATAAAATAAAGATAAATTATGTATACGGCTTTTAGAAGATCATATTTTTCCCTCACACGGTGAAATATTTGAATAAATTCGTTAGAAAAGAGTGCCGCCTGTTGAATCCGTCTAGGCCATATTGAATTAAATTATGTTGGCCTAAGATCCACCAGTGTTTCTACCAAAACTAATTCCACAACCTTACCGATAACTAAAGTTATGTTCTATACTTTTTAGGATCACTCTTGATCCTATTTTTAAAAATGACGTAATATGAAATTTGTAATGGCTTTTAACTTTATTTACTTCATTCTTTACTTGACTCCGATACTCAACATAGTTTTGATGAGTTCATCTGTTGGTATATTTCAGAATTAGTTAATGGCGATTCTTTCTCTAATATAATTATCAAATCAAGAATAGCAAAGACCGTAAGATCTGCTTTATGGCGTATCGTGAGAGTAGGGAAAGTATCAAATGGAGGTTTTGCGAGGACCTGTAGAGTTAATATATAAATATTGTTTTATTTCGTGTGTTTAATATTCTTTCTCAATATTTTTAAATATATTTATTGCTGTGCTTTAAACTACAAATACTGGTAGAAAACTAACAGTTGAGAAGAATTTATAAACATATAACTTTCTTAATTTATTCGGTTGATAACGCTTTAATTTCTATATTTATCACCATTTGATCTCGTATTGTTTAGAGTGCGTTTATAAGATGAATAAAATTTCTATTATCGAAACCATTCATAATTTTCAAGAATTAGATTAATTGACCCAGAAGGTCCTATCTTTAAGGGAGAGCAATTTCAATTCTTTAATGTTATGTATTGCTGAGTAAGAAAATTGAGATAAACAGGAACTTAGCAATAGATTTATAATACCTAACCTAAGAAAAAGCTTTGGGGAATGATGCTTAATTTCAAAATATTTCGCGGAGAGATGCTTACATGACTACATTAGAGGGGAAAATGTTAAAGGGTCTCATCTAACTTAATATATTCTTTTATTAATAAAGTGAAAAGTGCATTCGTTTAACTTTTTTATTTCCACGATATTTACATTGAGTTTGCTGTTTTAGTCATGGGTAATTTAGGGTTGCTTTTCTTGAAGAGAAAATATTTGGCTCGCTATTCTTGACATGGGAATTTGAGTGGCTCTTCTTCAAGCCAATCATAAACAGGAAAGTGATATTCGCTCAAATTGGGGCACGACTTTTCTCAAACTAAAGGCAGATCGATGAATTGCTTTTCGAGATGCATGCTATAGAATCACACTTTAGTAAGATGGCTGTTGTATTAAATCTAAAGTCATTCACTGAAGACATTTTAGAACCATATCTTTACCAATAAAGTTAAAATAGTAAAGGAGACTAGTAAATATGTTCTTTTATAATGTCATCCTAAATGAAGATGGTCTGAAACTTCTTTTGAGTTTCTGAGACTTTTGTTAATTCTTGAAATTTAATTACTTTCTAATTATATTGTGAAGATATATTCCAATTGTTTGCCGGATATGTACATTCTATCTGTAAAAAAAATATTTAAGAGCCACATCTGTATTTATGTTGTTCTCACAAAAATTCCACCAACATATATGAAACATGTTTAGCCTCATTAAATCAAGAACAAAAGGAGAAGAAACTATATAATAAAAAAGCGATCACATACCCTTATATAAAATGAGATAAAACAGAGAAATATAGAAATTACAGAATTATGAACCAGCAAAGGATATATGATCTAGTCTAGGTTATCTCAAATAAGCGAGAATGTAAGGAATTCTGAGGTATGGGAGGATATCGCTAAAAAATTAATTTCACAATTTTTATTTTTTGAAAATCTTTTTTATTGAAATATTTATTGTTCTTCTCTTAAACATATTTACTGTAGTGTTCTGGATAATTCCTAGGAGAGATATTTACAAGTCTGCTTTTGATTTATAAGAAGATAAATTCGGGGCTATTTAGTTTTAAATCTTTGTTTAATAGATTGAAACCAATATTTTTGGTTGTTACCTAGTTGTCTATCTTAAATATTGAGTTATAATTTATACTAGTAAGCTTGTTTAGGACTTTAATTACTTCATTATAGGCTGAGCAGGTGCTGATCTTTCAGTGAAAGTAAATTAAGGCCCTTCTTCTCCTTATAGTTACTTTTTAAGCTTAAAAATGTATTTCTTTGCTCATCGCCTTACGCGTTCCAATAGCACCTTGCATAACATGAATTATAAGATTATCTGATTGATTAATTAGAATAGTTATCAAAATATCAAATACTTATTCCCTATAAGATATTCCTACAGCTAAACACCTAACACGTGTTACTCAGATGAAAGAAAGACAACTTATATGCAGCACTGAATACTGATCAGATATATAAGGAAACCATCGAATATATATGATTATGCTGTTCACAAAGTGATGCTCCATAAAGAAATACGCGCCAGGCCATCAGGCAGCCCACACTACAAGACCAAACTCACAAAATTGGTTGAATTAGGTCTGAGTCATACTGACGCCTCGGCAGTTTCATGATCCAAAAAAGATTTAAGATGTCACGGAGTTAATCCATCAGTTCTTCCAGATGAACCTGGAGCAAAGGGAAAAATTGTTGTTTTCTTTGAGTCGTAGTAGCAGAAAGAAAAAGAAGCTTCTCGGGACACCGGGAGCTGGGCTAGGTGGCAACTGGAAATAATATACTTTCGCAAAACACACCCATGACCAGTTATTAAAAGCTAATTAACCCAAAGCATTATTACTACTACTACCAACTTAATTTAATATAACAAGAAAGGAAACTAAATCAAAGGAATGCCTATTTACAATTCCCACTTTCATTTCCTGGAGTAAAGAATTTACGACACCGTGCTTTGTGTGTACCTCACAAGTTCCCATTCAGTTTCAATATCATTTAATAAATTACTATTACCTTGAAAATTGTTATTTTTTCTGCTTGATTAATAAAAATCTTACCTATGACAGTTAAATTTACTCTTGAGTTTCTTGTGGGTTCCTTATGAAAGTCGACTCGACACTTGTAAAGTCCAGCATCTTCTGTAGTGACGTGGCGTAGAAGCAGATGAGCTGGATTCGAATGAGCATTGAAAAAGGCTCGAGATCCAAGAAGGTCGGAATCCCACCAATGCTTTGGTTCTCCACTCAGTACTTCACGCACGTCATAGCTGAAAGCAAGAAATAGATTTGGTGAGGATTTTTTGCTTATTGTTAAGTTGTTTTCTTTTTTTTGCCTCATCTCAACAATTTAATTTTTATGTAGATAAACTTCATGTAATAATATTGCTTATGTATAACTTTGTGCTTGGATTGAATAATTAACTTTTGTTTCCCTAATTCGAATAAATATTTTTAATAAACGGACTACAAATGTTCCAAGACGATTAAGTTATAACAGAGTAGTTCAAGTAAGCATGAAAACTTTGGGAAATTACTGAAGGCATTTTATTTTATGATAGAAATAGAATGCTCCCTTAGCTGTATTAAGAAGATGCCTAAAGGGATGGGAATGGGTTGTTATCTCAGAGTAGCATTCATGCGCCAAAGCCCGATTTTGAAGAAAAGGAGAGGACGTTTAAAATAAAGACTAAGAAATATATCAAAAAGAGTAAATAAATGAAAGGCATACATATTAACTTACTTATTAAACAGTGGAATTTAAACCCTTCAACTTTTTTACAACTATCTTAGGTAGAATCTTTCATATGTATATAATTATAACCATATCCGTTGTACAGGAAGCCGTTTTTAATCCGTCGTACATACAGCCGTTTTTCGTTGATTGACAAAATATGACAATATCTTTAAGGTGTATAAGAAGAAGATGTTGGTTCCTTAACTATATATTGAATCCGTTAAGAAAATTCGTTATTACACACTCTATGGGAAGTCGTATTTTTAGTATAAAATTATACTAACCTTCCAAAAAATTAGACTTCTTAACGTTGTAAATTTATCTAAAGATATTTAAACTTATGAATACATAGTAGATCAAGGATCTACAGAGATTCTTAATTTAGTAAATGAATAGAGGATTATAGACTCTCAATCAATTTTGTTGTTATAGTTAAACTTTTCTCGATCATGGAGAGCTCTGAAAAGGAAAAATGTTAGAAAATTTACTAATTTCTTCTAGCCTGAATACATTATGAAAAATAGACAGGAAATGAATTAACTAAATAGGTCAATGTATGCTTGATATTATTTTAATGTAATCATATGCAAATTCGTAGTTAAGGTGATTGCCAGACGAAGCTAGTGGGTTACTTCCATAACTCAATTGAGTGTCGAAGTACTATCGGTCTTTATTATTTGTTTTTTTGTAAGGATCTGACAATTTTAATGATGGATGATACTGACTCATATGAGCAAAATAGGTGCCCAGTTTACCAAGTGATTAAAAGGCTAATTGGGTTTTCTGAATGAGCTAGGTGGTTTCACCTGACGAGGTGTCCAGAGAGGAATAAATGCCATCATTCAGGGTGACGACTGGAACCATGCCCTTTTGCATCTAGACTTCAATTTCCTTGATTTTCTTGTTGAGTTCAAGTCATTGAGGAGTGTCGTGTTCTTTATCCCAAGAGAAGCCACAATTGCTGCGGCTGATGTATTTGGAAAATTATTAAACAATGTTTTACAAAAAAAGACCTTTTTTGTGTTGTTTTTCCCTTGTAGGGATCTCTACCGCCAATATAAGTACAATCTTTCCAAGGAAGGCCCATCTATCACTTCTATAATCAAGGCTCAAATTGCTGCCTATATGGAAGCAGACTTCTCAGCTGGTATGGATCTTCCCAGCAGAGACCCACACAAGGTCAGAGGGACTAGGAAAAATGTTAGAAAACAGATGATGCCCTAAGGAGGAGAATATCTTCAATGTTTGCAGGCTTTGACATTCGGGAGATCCCTTTAGATGAGGGCTTGGTGCTGTTTTCTTAGGAGACCATGAGCAAACTGAGGGAGAAACATCCACCGACTCCAGTCAAAATAAATTTTTCTGAATTACCTGTACACGGTGCACCTCCCATATCAACTAGTGATGAGGTAAAACAAAACAACATAAATTCAGATCCCGTTAAATATTTACTAAAAATTCCGCAAGTTATCAAAATTTGGTTCAGACGGTGTGCAAAGCCGTATGATAATAAATTAGCTTTTTGGGGTAAGTCTCATCAATATTAATGGATAATCCCCAGTTCACATGCTCAGTAAATATTAGGCTATAATTTATTAACAATAGCTACCTACTAGGATCCTTTAGGCTTATTATACTCAGACCCTGTGAATGGGATATTAGAGCAATTAAGTGGTGACTATTAATCTTGTATTGTTTATATTACAGCCATTAGTTTTTTATTTAAAATTTAATTTAACTATTTTTCTCTAACTTTCTTGTTCAAATTGTTCCCAGTGACCAAATTCATAATTGAAAATTAAACAGGAAATTCGCGATACACGATACACAAAATTATGAATTTTTGTTCGCAATTATGAGAATCTGCTCCGTAGAGTAAAGGTTCGTTGGACAGGGCTAAAAGTAACTATATCTATTTCGTGAATTATTCCCCGAAATGAAAGGAGTTTGTCCAAAACGGAAGGTTTTAGTTTTGGTCGATGAACTAAGCTTATGAAGTTATTGAGCATTTGCAACATACAACATGCAAACTCTAAGCTAGCTAATCGACTAGAATTTTTTGTCAAAATTTACCAATAACTAATCTCTTTCAGAACCAAAAGAAGAATTCACATATACAGCAATGGGAACCCAGTAATTATGAGGAAGAAATATTCGGTATGATTAATTATACTAATCTAAAGGGAATGTTTGCCTGGAGTTGGTGTAAAAGAAGTAAAAAGTCGATATGAATATATATATATATATATATATATATATATATATATATATATATATATATATATATATATATATATATATATATATATATATCAATTTATGAAGATTGCTTCTCGAGAGCCTGAATAATTTTTGTAATACTTCAGCTTATGGGCGCACGGTAGGTGGCGCTGTTAATAGGCTACAATATATGAAAGCTGCATTAATGCTGTTAATGTAAGTTAACACCAAAAATCACGCAAATATCTTGCTAGGGAAAATTATAATTTCTCGGTTCTCTGAATCAAGTTTAGTTAACTACGCTAATAGCATCTATCCACTTTAAGAACAATAGGACGTTGCAGAGGCCTCGACGATGAAGAAAAGTCTTTCATAATCAAAGAGGAGCTGAAGGCACCTCGGGATCAGGGTGAACCTTGACGGACTTGACGGTCGGGGACATTTTTTGCTCTATTTCGGAGATGAGGTCACCAAAGCTTGTGCATGGTAGAAATTTCATGTTGTGGGTAGGTAACTAATGGGGTCAAAGTAACCGCATCCACCTTCTGCACACTCTTGAATGAGCTTTTGGATTCCTGGCCAGATGAAATACCGTTGCCACTTATAAGGATTCAAGTTTTCAAGCATCACAACACTCCATCGCACTAGGCTAGGACCCCGTAAGCTTATGGCATACAATGTGGCAAGTTGATTATGTGGCCACCAGCCTCTCCGGATCTAAACCTAATAGAAAATTTGTGTTCCATCATTAAACAAGAAGGTTTTTCGAGTGACTTCAATTTTCCTCTAAAGATATCTTATTGGCGACAATCAGAGTTGCAGCAGAGGCAGTCCAAAACTTTTACTATTAAAGAAATTGAAATATTCCACGCATGATATAATTTTTTAAGTCATCCATCAAAATGGCGCTCATTTGGGCAAAATAATTCATTATTTCCATAAATTGTGGGTTATAATTATGTTTTTATGTTAAATATATACGCAAGGTATGCTTAATATGTTTTATTATCCCTCGTTTTCTCCAAAACATTTCTAGATAGACTACTTTCATTCGAAGCTATTAGCATTATTCACTCTAAAATGACGAATCTGAGAGAAAAGTTGAAGAGCTTAACTCATCATAATGAAACCATAACATTAGTTTGTCATATTGTAGAGCAGCTAAGAAATGTTTCTTCAAAATTGATTGAGATTAGTCAGTTTAAATTTCTCTTTCTATTATTCTTCGTGAATTTGCAGTGATATTTGAAATTCAACAGCTTTTCTCTTTTTCTTATACTATATGTTTAGATAGTCTGCTAGACAAGGTTTCTGCATCTTTCTTTCTCTCTTCAAAATTGTTTTAAAAGGCAGAAAATAAAAATATGGCGAAAGGTGGCAATGTTTTTGTTTGATCCTCTGGTCTCAACAAATACAAGGAGAGCCATGGTTGAAGCCATATCAAATAAGGAAGGTGCAAAGAAACCCCTAAAGCGGATCAATTTGAAAGAGGACTCTGTTTCATAATCCAATGTCCCTTTTCACAAAGCTGGGGCTGCCACATTCCTTCTTACGCTCTGACCCAGAAACTTGGGAAAGCAACATTGATTTTAAGACAGCCTCGTCTGTCATTTCTAACCTCCAGGTTGTCATTGACAAGGCAGAACGAGGGATTGCATTGATCAAAAATACAATTGCCATTTATCACGAGATGAAGATCAGATTCAGTTTTTGCTTAAAGTAGTTTCGGAGCACAGACTAAAGTTCCTTGATAGACGGAAGAAAACCTCCCTCAAGCATCAATGAATGGCAGTAATAGTATTACAGCTACTCAGTTACAGGCCGCCGTGAGCCGGCCCGCTAGATCTCAAATAATCATCCTCTTTCAATGGGTGGTAGTTGGGGAAAGAGGTTTGTGGGATACAAGTAAGAATGGCTCCACGTCCCGTATCCTGGTAACATAGCAAATTAACAAAATGTTGCAGCCATTCAATTTGCTATGGCTGAACTCTTACAATTTAACAATCAATTGTAACCGAGCAAAAAGCATGTTATTTAACACAGCAAGAAATTTGCATTCACAGATACTTAAGAAAAATATACGCAATGCATATATTTTAAAAAAGACAAAATATTCTTGAATTCATATTAATGCATTAATGAATATTTTCTCCTTTTTTAATTTTTCAGTGCGATTTCTCATTTCCTGTTAAGATAATGAAAAAAATAACAAAAACAAAACGTTTTTATAATTAGAACATCCATTATGGCATTGTTTTTCTCCAATAAATATTAAGGTAAATGTTAAACATTCCAGGGGCACCCCTAAATATTAATTAAATTGCACGATATTTGGCGATCATTGTTTTTATACCTAATGGAACAAAAATTGGTGATTAGAGTGAAACTTCAAATTTTTGGAGGGAGCAACACCCTAATATAAATATATATATATATATATATATATATATATATATATATATAATTTTTAACAGTAATCCCAATTACACCTAAAATCTTGGAAACATTATACGAGGGGCGGTCAATAAGTTTTGCAATTTGCATATAAGGAAACGAGATATGAGGAAAAGTGTTTTATTATTTTTCAATATAACTACCTCCGACTTCAATGCACTTGCGCCCGTTTTCCCTGAGGCTTCAAATTCCCGACAACCAGAAATCTCCCGACTGCTGTTTAATCCACTCCTGGACGGCGAGCTGGACATCTTCATCGTCCCCAAACCGGCGTCCACGCAGCGCATCCTTGACTGGCGGAATAAAAAGTAGTCGCTAGGGGCTAAATCTGGACTGTAGGGAAAGGGCTGAGCTCCTCGAATCCGCACTCGCGCAGGGCAGCTTGTGCAACTCTGGGCTTGTGGACTTTGACGACGTTGAAGTCGATCATTGGGCGTGAGGTTTCTAGGGACCCAACGGGCAGAGACCCTGGTCATGGCCAAATTGTCGTGGGTGATGTTGATAACACTTCTATGTGAGAGTGTGCGAATCGGGAGTTTTGAGGACAGTTAGTGCTGTAATGGCCGGGATCTCCGCAGGTGTAGCAGACGATCGGGTTCTTTTGGTACGGCACAACCAGGGGAGAAGAAACTAGGGTCTTAACGTCTCGGCGTTCCGATGGATGGAAGTTTCTTGGCTTCGAGGGACTAGGAGCTTTGGTAAATCTTGGAACCAATTTAGGGGGGGTATTAGGGCCATAAAATTTAGTTTTGGGGGGCAATTGGGGAGCCTTTTTAACATCATTAGGGTATAAAGCGTCACTACCCACGTAAACATCGGCCTCTTCCAAGCACTCCTTGAAAGTGGCGCAACGTTTATCCTTAATGAAGGCGCGAATTTCGGGAGCCACGGCTTTTGAGGACGTACCCGTCTTGTTGAAAGGTTTGGCCAGGGCGGATCCTTTCCTGACGGAATCGGGAGCGGTAGAATTCGCTATTCATATGAACAGTGGCTAGTAATTCGGACTTTAACGTGGAATAGTCCAAAGTTGCTTCCGGAGGAAAGGATACGAAGATATCCCTTAACTTGGCATTTAGGAAGGGAAGTAAGCGAGCGACGCCATCATTTTCGAGATCCCATCTATAGATCTGAAAGATTCTCTCAAAATGGACCCAAAATGACCCAAGGTCCTTTCCATCATTGAAAGCGGGAAGGTGGACTGAAGGAGTTCGGGGAATTTTAGCCCGCGAACCAATGGACTGAGAATCCATTCGATTTCGGCTCATTTCCAGCTAATGCTGCCTAATTTGTTTACGTTCTTCCATCTCCATCTTCAGTTTGTTCTCCTACATTTTGTTCTTCTCCATCTCACCATCTCCATCTTCAGTTTGTTCTCCATCTCCGTTTTCAGTTTGTTCACCTTCCTCTTCAGTTTGTTCTTCTCCATCTCTAACTCCCTTCGCTCTGCCCGTTCGTTGCTCTCTTCTTCCTGTACGTAATTTAGTAGGTCTTTGCCCGAAAGACCTAACATTTCACCCTGACTCTTGATTTTTCAAAAGATGACATTTTTACGCAGTTAACTGAGGGAACACTGATACGCGAACGAGCTAGGACACTACCCACGCGTAACGAATACTTGAATATTCGTGAAGGCCTTGATCCCCCCCTTCAAAAAATGAAGATACAGCTACCTACCTCTGCTGTTTTTAGGCAGAAAAAAAATTAAATGATCCTACCGGAATTAGGACATCAAAGACCTTAACTTTTTTAGATTAATAACTAGGAGAGTCTCCAAAATTCGAACACAATAAAAACAAAATAATTACCTGGGGTCCAACACAAAATCTAAATAGATTACGTTCCACTGCTCTTTAAGTAACTTGAACTTGCCTTCTGCCAGTACAATACAAAAATTAAAATAAAAGGGATGTACGTGAATAACAAGAGAACTTCTAATGTCGAAATTAAAATGACACGGGTTCGTAAAAACCCCAACACACTTGACACCAGATTTATATAATATGTATATTAATATATATATATATATATATATGTCGTGGTATGACATTACATTATATCAATACCATATTATATCTATGGGAGAGGACCAATAGCTTGAAAGCGAACCGACAAAAGCGACTGAAAACCACGCGTTCAGACGGGCTGAGTAACGAGAGTGCAACGAGGTCAGGTAAATCATGGACAATGGCAAAGTTCAAGGTTATTTAAAGAGACTTATACAAAAATAGAATTTTATTTACACAAAAATATTAATAAGAGAATTGAAGGGTGAAATTACCTCAGAGAATTAATGGGCAAAAATCACATCAATAAACGAATGGGGGAAGATTAACTCAATTGGGTTACTGAAGGGTGGGAGGGGGGTTGGCTTATGGATGTCTTCTGTACGTGAGGTGAGACCGCTCAGACTTCAGAGCGGGAAATTGGAGTGATAAAGGTTCTCCAAAAGCAAGGGGGGGGGTAACTTCCGGTCCAGGGGAGAGTATTTCGGCTCTCCGAAATGAGTTGGGCTTCGACAGGAGTTGATGAAAGAAGTCGGGAAAATCACTCGGGGCGATCTTTCAGTGGAATTACCTCCTGGCTGGGGCTAATTCCAAATACACAAAATAGTCCAGCTTTCACTTTGCTTTGTTGCTAGCACTTGACTTGGAACCATGGGGAAATATTCTGGGTTCTGGCGAGACTTCTCAACTCTGTGTCTCTCCCGGGGAGTCGAGCGAAATTATGTCCGAGGCTCTCCCCGGAGTTGGGGGTTAGCGGGAAACAGCTCTACTCTCGAAGGGCCTCAAATGTTCTTGCAGAGCTATTTTAGCCCGCATAAAGGTGAATCGTGGGGGACTCGATTCAAAGCTACCGCTTGTGGAAGGGAAGGGGGGGGGGGGGGGTAGGCTTACCACTTTAGGCCTAGCCGGGCCTTCTGCTGCGCATATGAGATCTTTTCTGCTAAAGATCTGTCACGTGGGGATTCCCTCACAGTCACGTCTGAAGGGCGTCCTGGACAGGGTCATCTTCAAGGGACTCACGACCATGGCGGGACTCCCTATTCCAGCGAGCAATGGTTGCATAGGAAGGGGCGGTGTCGGTGTATATTAAACTCATAATCCTACTTATAAAATTTAAGCAATCTTTTACAGTTACTAACTAGTCTTTTTATTATAAATCTAAACTCTAATTTTAGAAATTGTTAAATCTCTAAATTTGCCTATTCAAATCTAAAACTACTAACGTTATATTTGTACCTTTAGATTTGTGCTTTAGTTTATATTTTATAGGCGCGACTAAATAAATGTCAGCAGCAATTTTCCTTGCCTCGGGATTTCTGTTAAAAATTAAGGTAATACTTCAGATTAGGGCGCACGGTAGGTGGTGCTCTTAGTAGGCTACAATTTTGGGCTACAATATATGTCTTATGACGTCAGACGGTAGCTTTCGATGTGACCAATCACGGCGTTATATTTTTTGGTTTTTTGGGAGGTTTGTAACCTTTATTCTGCATTATTTACTAAATATCTGCGCCTACTGCTCTTTTATATTCTTTTCTAAGTTAGGTAAGGTTTCTTTATGTCTTTTATTGTTTTTTTCCTATTTTTTTGGTTTTCGTATTTTTCATTTCGCTGCGAACGATAACAGCTTTTTACTGGCAACGTCGTAGCTATAAATAGCATTCGCTGCGCAAGTGTTTCTGTTTTGTCATGGCTTCTTCGTGCTCTAGTTGTGCTTCTTCGTCATTCGAATTCGGGTTTATTTTGCATGACCGCGAAAAACTTTTAGATTTTTTAGGGGTGCATAAACTAATCAGAAAATTTAATGGTTCGTTGCGATAAAATATATGTAAACAAAAACAGTAAGCGACAGCGGTGCCGTTTTACGTAAGTAAGTAAGTATTGTTTATCAATAGGTTTCCAGTTTTTTTCTGCCAATAAAAAGCCGTTGTTCGCAGCGAAACAAAAAATACGAAAAATAAAATAGGAAAAAAACCTAGTAAATTCAAGGGGACTGCTCGTGGGGCAGATATCACTGCGGAGAGACCACCCTACGATGATTCTGAGTTTCAATCAATTGTGGGGGGGTTTGGAGGGCACAGCCCCCAGTATATACTTCTATACAAAAAATATAACCCCGTGATTGGTCACATCTGACGCTACCATCTGACGTCATAAGACCAGGGATGGGGTGTACCTTTTGTCGCCTTGCAGCCAAGGTTACTGTCTGGCATATGTATCATGCTTTGGCTGCTCACCTCAGACCAGTCCAGGTTGTATTTGCTACTAAAGGAGGTGGTGAGGTGGCTACCCATTCAGCCCAGGCATATTTGCCTAGTGGCGCCTCAGGTCGGGTCTTTTTGAAGGTCAACTTGAAAATGCTTTTAATTGCATTCATAGTGATGTTTTCCTTGGGGATGCCTATGAGTAGATGCCTTGTTCAAGTAAAATGTTAAATCAAGCATACTCCCAGCCAACCTCACTCTTGTATTGTTGGGGAATTTTGAATTCTGCTACTGGCATAAAACAGGTAGATCTACTGGGACCTGCACTGTTTTCATTCGGAATAGATAAGATCAGTTAAAGCCTAAAAACAGATCTTCATATCTGGTACTTGGGCGATTGTTCAATTGCAGATACACACCACAAAAGTTTTTGATGACCTTCAGTCTATCATTTCTGAATAGTGCGAGAGGAGATTAATAGCTTCAAATGTAAGTTGACTATCATAAATGATGATGATACTCAAGCCATTCTTCAAAAAATTTAAACAGTTCTGCCCCATGTTAAGATTATAGCTTTGGATGATTCGTCTGTAGTGGGCTTTCTCATCACTGAGGGAGCTATCAGTTAGGCTAAAGACACAAATCATGATGCCCCAAAATGAATGATATCCCTTTTCCAATTAATTGATCCACATCAAGCTTTGGTCCTATTAAAATATTAAATTTTCTTTAGCTAAGCTGCAGTAAATCTTGAGATCCTCTCCCGCCTACAAGGAGATGGCATCGCTGGAGTTTTTTGATGGACCTGTGAAAGATTCTGTCTCCAAACTAATCAATATTGACTTTTCAAGGAATTCATGGACTCAGGCAACTCTTCCATTTGTGATGGATGGCTTAAGAATATGGTTTACACAAGAAATTGCTCTCTCCAGGTATATATCCTCGTTGATTTTATTTAACCATTTAAAGCTAGCTGTTCTTCCACCGTTTACTAGTTGGGCTCAAGTGGACAGGGTGGCTGTACCTATTAGATTCTGGAGGGAGATAATTAGGGACAATGCCTTTGAGTGTGAAAATATGAACCGCTTGAATCAGTAATGTTGGAATCTATCTCTTGCTCTCTCCAAGCATAATAGCCTCAAAAAAAGGGAAGATCAGGCTGCAAGGGGCCGTCTGCTAGCCGCAAGGCATCCTGATAGTGGCCTTTGGATATTAGGTAGATCCGGAAACCCTTAGAGATGGCGTATCTTTGAGGGTGGGAGAGCCAATTTGTTAGCCACATAGGTGTAAATGTGGGTCTGGTGTTGATCATCTGGTTTTCTTTCTTTTGCCCTGTCAGCGTGTTGCTGGAAAGATACATAGGCACTCGAACCTCAATGGCATAGTATGTCGAACCCTGAAAAGAGCGGGATTGCAAGCTATTTGGTTGAGCCAGTTGGACTTGACCGAGGAGATGGTAAGCGTCCAGATCGGATAACAATGCTGACTTTTAGGAATGGAACGAGTCTGTGTTCGGATGTAACATGTGCCAATACTTATTTTGAACATATTATTAACAGAACAACTATTTCGGTAGCTTCAGCTGCAACAGCGGCAAAAAATTATAAAAAAGAATAAAGTATTTTCTCTCTGACTGAGAGGTTTCTGTTTAAGCTAATAGCCCTCGTAACTAGTGTGGTCTTTGGTCTTTCAAGTGCATGAGTAATTAAAGAAATATATTCAGTTCTCAGGGAAACTACTTGTGACCCTAGCGAGGCTGGATGGTTCGAGCAAAGACTAAGTATTGCTGTTCAACGGGAAAGCACTAAGTATACTGAATGGGGTCCAAGACAGACATGGTGTTGGCCTGGTCTTTGACCCTCTCAGTTTTATCTATAGCTTTTTACCTTTTCTAATAAATAAATGTCATTTGACCCAATTTTTTTTAGCCAAACCTCACCCAAGGATATGACGTTGGGCCACTTCTGTTTATGGTTCGGAGTCAAGCTCATATTTTCATCCAACTATTTCCGGTAGGGGATTAATATTTTTAATGTCAAAATTTACTTAGATTAATTTTGGATGCAGGATTGGTTTTAAAGATGTTCGTCATGTCACCATGAAAGGTGGAAATGGCAGTACCGAGATTTTGAAACTTTATAAGAGTTAGCAAAAGGCGAGTGGTACAATCAATGCAAACTCCAAGCAGTAAAACTTATGTACTAAATACAGCAGTAGACGACTGTTAGCAACACTACCCTGCAGTGTAATTCATTAATATTTAACTTGTAAAAGAATAACCTCTGACCTCACCCCCAATTTATCGAGGGCACGTGCTATGGTATCGCCCCTTTGAAGACATCACTTCCTGTTCGAACATTCTTGGATTTTCAACTCCTGATCATGATGGAAAAATATTTCCCAATCATGCCACTCCTCCCAAGCCTTTCCCCTCCAGGTGACGAGGTGTGAAAGATGCGCTCTGTCTCACCTCTTGCTGCTAAATGATGAATCGACTCCGCCTCCGGATTAAGATTTCTGGAGCTTGTGACTTCTTTCTCTGAACTCTCCTTTTCCCTCCAGAATCATGCATACAAATACTCGGGTTATTATGTAGTTCGAAGAGTCCACCAGCCCGCACCTCAAGGCCATCTTTATCGTCTCGTCCTGTGAGCATTTGTCAGACAGCAGACTTATTTAGTCGTGATTCTACCCAAGTCAATTAGTAGCTTCTGTGAACGCCAAGCCTTTGAATTTGCGCAAGTCTTCCTTCGTTTAATCGAACTGAAGAAAATCTCAATCGAGTTCTTTTGAGGAAAAGGAAATTTCTATTTTAGTGTAATTACGATAATTCCCACATTCCCCGTCGAACATCATCGTTGAAGTTTGACTATCTTCATCAGAAGGTTGGTTCGGATCATGCCAGACCTGCCTAATCCTGATCGTGACCCACTTGCCTCATCAGATCGTTCCCTACTCACCTCATCGCAAGAAGGACCTTCCTTAAAGTCATCGACCCGTCAAACTGAAACACCTTCCATTATTAGTATTGTCAAGTTCCTCCTTTTGATCTGAGCCTAGTAACATTAATCAACTAATTCCATTTGAGAATCCATTATCATAATAATTATCCAGAGAATATTTAAATTTAAATAATTCAATTTTGCCTATTAGATATTATTCTTACTTTGATCTTTGTAAATAAAATTATATTTTTGTTGTTGTTTCATCTTTAACTAAGCTTGAACGATACTCTCGGCCTATTAAAATAAACCTCACCAACCATTTATGCACTCTGTTCGATTATTAAGGATTTTAAACCCAACGCCTCAAGTGTTACCTCCTAGTCGGTCGTTAATCCCCCCCGTCTTGCTGATTGCACCACTTTTCTTGACATATAAGGCGGCTTCCCGGCTCCTGATCATGATTCGATTACTTTGGCCCCCTCGAAGCACATACCCGCTGCGTTTCCCCATTGTTCTGTGCACGGGTCAATATATTTATAAAGGCTTCACCTCTCTCACTCCCTTACGGGTACAACTTAAGAGGGCTGAAATCCCTTGTTTGCCTCAAGTGTTATAACAAGACCTCAAGTTCACCCTGTTATTTGTTAGACATGGAAACGACAGCCTTCATCGAACCACCATCCTTTACCCAAGACTCAGCTAGCGCATAGTTCCATTACCTTGTCCTACAAGGAAGGGCCTACTACTGCGAGTCTAAACCCAATCACTAAGAGTAGTCTCGACAGTCCAGAGATGGAAAGCCTACCTTCGGGGTAAAGTTAACCCCCCTTCCTTCCATCAAGTACCATTATATTTGGCGACCTTAAATCATAACAGAACTTTGCTCGTCGTAGAACCCTAACCTCAGTAGGCTATTACTGGAGCCTACTTTTACATTTTGGCGACCTTGCCAGGATCTCAACCCCCCCCCTAGGATATCGACCTCCAAGGATCTCAACCCCAAAGGATCTCGACCCACAATGATCTAAACCCCCAAGGATCTCGACCTCCAAGGATCTCACCCCCCAAGTATCTCAAACGCTCCAAGGATCTAAACCCCTAAGCATCTCAACCCCCAAGGATCTCAATCCCACAGGATTTCACCCCCTCCCCAAGGATCTCAACCACCAAGGATATCAAACCCCAGGATACCAAATCCAAGGATATCAAACCCAGTGAAATCAACCCAAAGGATATCAACCCCAAGGATATCAACTCCAGGATCTAACTCTCAGTTCATACCCCCAGGGGCTTAACTCTAAAGAATCCTTCTACCATATATTTGGCAACTTTGCCAGTCAGACCGTCATCTCCACCAGCCCTTCAAACCTTCAATCAACATTGTACTATGAGTGCCATATTTTCTTCAGCTCCGCGTGGGACTCTTTTCTCTACTTTGTGTGAGCTAATTACGTTCCTCGTTGTAAACAACAAGCGACTTACTTAACCGCATCATCGCATTGCTTTGCGGACGAGTGCATTCAATACGCAAGCTTAGCGTCTGCCTCGCGTCCGGTGTCTCCGTCTCTCCCGTCATCCTTTTTCTGCGTAACGAAATTGCGAAGTATTTTTTGTCCTTTTAATTAATAGGTAGTAAGTTAGATTGATCGATGAAAAATTACTACGGTAGTGTTATTACACCTCGACTATTAGTATCAGTAATATCATAGACTACCTATCAAATTCACTTATCAATTAAAAGTTGTCAATTAAAACTTATAAAACTTATCATGATATTTTTATTCAAATTGCATTATTAACCTCAAAGTTTAATTTATAACCCCCTTTTCGGTGGAATAAAATTGAAACGAGAAAAATTAAGGCAATTAAGCACCCTTCCTTATATACTCGTACTTAGAGAAATTAGAACTTTTTGAATAGATAGTTAGTTGAACCCTTGGGCTTGCATGCCAAAACTCATTTTTAATTTATGCAAAACCCCTGGATACACCAGATCACTCTATCCTTTCACCTTCTCTCTGTCTTACTATGACGGACCAAAATAATTCTACTACCCATCCACCCCCGGCTTCATTAATGCTTCACGACTTGTTAACCTTCCCTGTACAGTAACTCCTTTTGTGGGAACGGTTAATCACGTGTTCCACCCCCTCGAGCGGACCATTGGCTAAGGGAACTCGAACGAGACTTCGCCTCTGAAGGCATTCAAGGTGATGATGCAAGAATACGAGAGGCCCAAAGGTTCGTTTCGAATAAGCAGGGTTCTGCTCGTCATCTATGAGTCACTTGTCTCATGGGAGGATTTCAAAAAGGCAATTCTTTGGGACTTCCTACCCCTCGCGCAAGCTATGGGAGAAGACGACTTCCTAGTCTTCTTCTCTCGTATTGACCGCCTTGGTAGGGGTGCCTACACCACCATTGAGGA
Source organism: Ceratothoa steindachneri (assembly GCA_963969495.1). NCBI lineage: Eukaryota > Metazoa > Arthropoda > Malacostraca > Isopoda > Cymothoidae > Ceratothoa > Ceratothoa steindachneri. The sequence continues at coordinate 74,469,707 of OZ018332.1, forward strand.
ACGAACAATAGCACTATTCCACACTCCGTTTTCTTCTACAAAATTTTATATTTCTTGTACCGCAACATTGATCTAACACAAGCCCCAAAACTCGAAACTTTAATACATCCCTCTCTACAATTAATTGACAATTTAGCCTCCCTACGGAAAAAGGTAGGAACATTAAACACACTTCGTTCACATCCCTTATGCCGGACCTCTAATCCAATTGTTCTTTCAGAAGTAGTGGGAACCACCCACGATGCCTCCCTCTAGGAAGCCCCTCCAACATCAACCTTCGACTACGGGACGTTACTGCCGCATTTGTCGAAAAAAGGGCAACGCAACCCCTTACAGTAGGCAGGAGACGTTGTGCTTCAATTGTGGCTAAGAGCATAAGAGCTCCTACTGCAAGTTTTCCCCCGCCCCCACTGCCCCTTAGGCGAAGCCAGCCACCGTTTCGGAAGTTACCACAAATGGCCCGGCAACAAAACGTCCCATTCAACCCACAACTCTCACGGTATGTAGTTTCTTACCTTCAGCCTACAGGGAACGTCTTTTATACTTACCATACTTTAAAGGGACCACTTTCTTATTTCCCTAACCAACAGGTCTCTTAGTAACCCCGTTAGGAATCTAGAGGAGGCTTCAACCACACCAGACGCCCTTTCATTCCAACCCTTTCTTCCAAATTATCCAATGCGTGAGTCCTTCGCAAACATGATCCTAGATCCGCCCCCCCCTTTCTCCTTCCAACCCACAACCTAATAACTACACTTACTATGTTACACATCCAAGCGAGGAGGAAGCCATTACTTTCCATACTGACATGCCTGTTTAGGGCTAGGTTAGCTTCAGCCATGCATGATGAGCGGAAGTCTACTTTTGCCTGTTTGTCCAACTTTTTTGCTACTAACCACTTACGTCCCAATCCATTAGAATTAGTGATACTATTTCGAATTGGTGGCCATTTAGTCTCTGGTATGATTGATACAGGAGCTAGTGGAATGCTCATGAAACCTGATATCTATTTGAAATTACAAGGTCCTTTATCTCCTCTAATGACCCCAACAATCCACCTAATTGGTGTTTCCGGATCCCCCTTGCCTGTTTTAGGTGAGACCTTAGGGAAATTTAACATGGATCACCTATCTTATATGTTCCTAGCTAGGGTAGCCGCTGAGCCAATAAACTACGAAACTGACATGCTTCTAGGAATGGATTTTCTCCACGATAATGACTAGATAATTCACACCCATGCTAAGCTGATTTCCGCCCACGGAATTCTGCATCAAATGGCAGTGATTCGCCCCTCTGTTCCTTCCTCCCCTGCTCTTACCTTACAACCTTCGGGTAGGAACGCTAGTATAGCTCAATTAGTGGTACACAGGTCTACTACCATGGTGCCTCGGATCAATTCCTAAGCCGCCCAATATGGCTTGAACGCCAATAACTTCCCCCAGTACCCATGTATACCTTCTGTAGAGAGTTGGAATCACCTCCAAGCCGTTCAACACGATACTTTGACTAAATATAATGTTAAGGCTCCCACCATGTTTAACCGAACTATCCTAGTGGGAATAATGCCACCAGAACAGACTCAGAGATTGTCCTTATGAAGATAACAATATTGCTACCCCTTCTACTCCTAGTTTGGAAGTTATTAATCCCCCTAAAAATAACAATAACGACCCTTCTACAACTAAAGTTTCAGTAACTACAGGAATTAGTTTCCAGCCCTCGCTTATCTTCGCCTCACACGGGTAGGAAACCTCTTGTTTCAAAAGGAAGTAATGTTCCCCTAAACCAACTTAATGTTACTAATGACACGACAGTAGAAATCCCCCTTCAAAACCGGACCTCCTTTTCGAGTCTTCTACCCTCATATTTTGTCGTTACCCCTAATGATTGTATTTTAATTAACCGTGTGTCGTAGAATAGGCTCTCAACGATATACCATAAATAACTATTCCTTGAGGGAATTATTTTAATATTTCGAGTGCGTGGTAATCTGATAAAAGGGAAAGGGGGGCCTGGAGAGACTTATTTATCTTCAATATGCTTAAGAAGTGGAACGAGCACAAGGATAAATAATATGGCTACCATTAATAAAATAGAGTTTTATTAATTAAACTATCAACAACACACAAAAAAATGTTTACATAAACGGAGAATGAAAAGAGGCGTGGGAATATCTGACTAATCCAAGGATTAAGATTTGGAGAGATTTAAAAAGGTAAACAAATAAAAATTAAAGAAGGGGGGAATGGTTCGCTAAACCATTTAAAGAACAGGGTTGCGTTTACAAAAGTTAAATGATTAAAGGGAATGCTCAGCTTACGTAATTACAAAGTTCTTGTGCAGAGGAAGACGATGCGAAGGAATCTTCGGTCCACTGGCGATTTCCAGCAGAAGGGTTCTTCGGGGGGTTGTCCTTAATAAAGAGAAAGGACTGTCTTTGAAGAGTGAGAGCAAAGTGGGGCTTGGAAGTACGAGCGATCTTTGGGACAGCAATTTAGAGATGTTCTAGATGAACAATGGAGGTTATTGTTGAAATCAAGCGTTCTCTTGAAGAACGTTAAAAAGGGGGGAATTAAATTATCCGGACGTGATGTCTTGAAAACGAGAACCGTTTCTTGACGAACGGGCTTGAAGAACAATAGCTGTTATAATTTTGTTCTCTTTCTGAACAACAGGGGGGGGGGCAACCGTCTCTTGTCAAACAAGCTCAAAGAACAATGGCTGTTCTAAGGTTGTTCTCTTTCTAAACAACATGGGGGCCTTGTTGACTTGGCGTCTCGAAAGCACGAACTTTGGCACTCAAGGGATGTTGTCCTCGTCTGGACAATAAGGATGTTCTCGAGGTAGAGAGTTCCTAGGTGCACAAGGGAGACCGGATCGGCGTGATGCCTTGCGAAGATAATCGGGATCTGATCTGCTTCAATCGGGAAAAGCTATGATATAAATAGTCGAAGCCATCCCCTTGGCGTAGGAGACAATTGAGTGGGGGACTTCGGGGGAATGCCCCAGGCGCGCCTAGGAAAATACCTTATCTGCCCATAAGCCTAATTCAATCTGGCGAGATAGACGTATAAAGGCGAAACAGGGGAGTTAACCTCCTTGATAAAAAGATTTGCTATGGTGGGCGATAACGTGCTCTGCTTCCTCTCGCAGATGCACGTGGGTAGCATATGTTTCTAACATGTGATAGCGGCTGAATTTAAGCGGCCTCAGACCGTTCTATTACACCGTGCTACCCCCAGAAAGCATTGGATCCTCATTGGACAATCAATCAGTTACGCTTACGAGAATAAATATGTTCCCATTAAATGTATTAATGCTAGTGACCATAAGATGCGTTTTCTCCCTGGCGACATCATCGCTCAGGCGGAGGTACTTCTCTGCCGCACGCTCTCAAGATGCCCCTCACCCCCGAATTTCGGGTAATAAAGAGGACAAATATCTTCCTAGATAAAGACTTCTTGACAATATTCAAAAGGGTGCCGACTCTTCGCTTTATCTAAAGGATCAAAACACTTTGAATGCTTTACTTTCCTTTCTTATAGAACACCGGGATGTCTTATCTTTACTCGCAGATCCGTTATATCAAACAGATCTTCTCATCTTCCGCATTAAACTTCGCCCATGTAATAAATCTATCTATCAAGCCCCATAACGTATTCCCACTCACAACAAATTGTCGTAACCTTCTCTATATCGGATTTAACACTCCGCTTCTTCGTGTAGACAAGAAGAGAGGTGAAGACCCCCGCTTAGTCATAGATTATAGGAAACTTAATGCTGTCAAGTTCATATTACTCAATACAGAGGAGATACTCTCACAGATACGACAAGCTACTATTTTCACCTCCTTAGATTTGCTTAGTGGCTATCACCAGATACAAGTTCATCCTGATTCCCGGACCTTAACTGCTTTCAGGACTTCCTGTGGACATTATCAGTTTAATGTTCTGTCCTTTGGTGTGTTTAATGGTCCTACCAGCTTTTCTCGTTTAATTCCAATTTTCTTAACTGAACTTTTAAGCATCGATACCTTAGTCAATCTCGATGACATCATTATTTTCTCTGATAATTTAACTTCCTATTTTGACCAACTCGGACGACTCGTGGACAAATCAAATCTAAAGTTAAAGGTAAAAAATTGTAGGTTTCTTCAGGAATCCTTCATTTTTTTAGGCTATCTTCTCAGCTCTAAAGGCATGATACCTGATCCCTTCAAACTTGATCCCGTAAGACGTTACCCCAACCAAAAACCAGATCATATTCGGGAATTTCTCGGATGCACTGGATTCTATAGGATGTTTACTCCTGAATTTGCTCAGATTGCCAATTAATGTTTTGAACATATTTGCGACAAACTATGTTAGTCTCCAATCTTACAATTTCTTAATTACAAATTTCCCTTTACTGTCGCCACCGACGCCTCTGATTATGCTGTTGGTGCCTGTCTTATGCAAAAAAACGATGGCAAAGAAATGCCGATTGCCTACCTCAGTCGATTAATGAAGTCAACCGAGCGAAGCTACTCAGTAACTGAAAAAGAAGCCCTTGCAGCAATTTTTGGATTAAAGAAATTCAGAAATATAATATATGGGTATAAGAATGAGATAATCACTGACCACTCCCCCTTAATCTCTCTTTTCCAAGTCAAGGAACCTTCTGGCAGACTCGCTAGATGGGCATTAACTGTCCAAGACTTTGTTATAAAATTCACCTATCGTCCCGGAAGATTACACACTATCCCTAACGTGCTCCCCCCAAAATAGTGTCCCCCTCTCTTCTTCCTACTACCCATGATCCTCGACATTCTTCTCCTTCTGATGTGCTTCCTAATCCTACTATTCTGCCTTCCCTGCCCAGTTTCCCTGAACCCATTAGGTATACATCCATTGTCAGAGATCACGCAACCCTTCTCTATGCACAACTTTAAGACTCGAAACTCGGCCCGATCATTCCATCCCTTAAGAAACTACCAAAAATCTCCCTACATTGAAAAAACTATAACTTGAAGGATGATCTTCTTTTTTTTAAGGGAGAAAATAACAATGTGACCATAGAAGTACCTGCCTACCTGTTTAATGATGCCATACACAGATGTCACAATTCCCCCGTTTCACGACACTCTGAAGTGGCTCGAACCCTCCAATTGCTAAAGATACGGTATCATTTTCCTTAATGCAGTCTGGTGTCGAATAACATATCTCACGTTGTGTTTCTTGCCTTGAAACTAAGGGTAATAAACCAACCCATGCCTCCTGCCATGGATATAATGAGCCCCGTTGCTAAAACTACTCGAGGTAACAAAGACATTCTTGTTTTCATAGATTACCTTACCAAATATTGTGAACTTGTACCGATACCTGACCAAACTTCTTCCACTATCGCTAAAGTTTTATTCGATAGAATCATTGTCCGCCATACTTTCCCTTCTATCCCCATTTACGACAATACTCTAAGCTTCACCTCAGAACTATTCAAGTCCCTCTGCAGCATTAACAAAGTGCAAATTGTTCCGTATAGGCAAAGTATCAATGGACTTGTCGAAAGAGATAACCGAAAAATTTTAGATGCGCTACGTCATCTAGTTTCTCCGACTTCCGTGGTTTGGGATACCACTTGCTAATGGCACAAATTTGCATTAAAAACGGTTACAATGCAACCATTAAGGAAAGTTCTCATTTTGCTCTTTATTACTATGATAAGAGAATGCTTTTTGACCTCCCACTACCCTCTTCTGACCCCCAACTGGACATAAATAAGTTGCATTCAGAGCTGATACGATATTCGTTTGATATCTTTTCGTATCTAAGATCGCAATTAGACCTCTGAAATAAAAAATTGGTTGCAAACACCTAAACTAGTACTCCTTCAAAAGAAAAGATCATGGTGGGAAACCCTACTGTGAAACCCTTAACCCATTCAAAGAAACTATATCATAAATGGATGGACCGTACAAAGTAATGGAAGAGATTGGACGCAATAAATTTATCCTTTTAGATCTGAGAACTCATTAGCAAAAAGTAGTCCATAGCGACCATGTGAAACTCGTCCCAGAATCTGACCTCTCTCCCTCCTATCCCGCGTTTTAGCATTCTTATCTTACCCCCAATGAGAGAATCCCATCTTTCCCATCACCTGAAGCTTCCCCACCTCCCCACATTACCGAAGACTCTTCCCTTCCCTCTCCTAATCTTCAATCTCACTTCAAGGTAAGCCTACCTCCTCCACCGAATGGTCCTCAGAGCCCACCCTCGTCACCTGAAGCTTGTTTACGCACACTTTTCCCAGACACCCATTGTTCCAGAACTTCTAGTCATCATCCGCCCACTTCTCCCAGAGCCCGCGTGGCTTCGTATTCATGACTAGAACCTCCCTCGTCGGAGTCTTACTCATCACGATCCAATTCCGTTCCCTCTTTCTCTAACTTCCCTTCATCACTCCCTTCTTCTGCCTCACCACCCGACCGTCGTGATCTCGATGCTAATTATAAACCTTCTAGTGCCCGGGATAGCAAAACCTATATTTACCCCTGTCTTACTCCTTACTTCCCCTATTTACACCACTAGGGCCCGTGCTTCACCCTTAGTCCTTCCCCCTTTTCCCCCTAAACTTTTGAGAAGTAGAACCCGATCTTCTCAGTTCAGCTCACTATACGAATTGCGAAATCGACCTTCTACTAACAAACCTCCTTAAACAACCTTGTTGATGACTTAAATTAGATATATCTAAGAACTATATACCCGGAAATTACTAACCATTACTAACCAGCATGCATGGATATGAATTTTTGCCCACAATCTTTTTCGTGCTTGTGTCCGTGTCCACCTTGACCCCTCGCACTTCTGTAGTAAATCGAGGATCTATAGAGTATTTGAAGGCTGACGGTAAAGTTTTCGATTTCGTGGTAGATGCTCATGTAAATTTACATGTTTCTACTCAATTGATTTCTTTCTTGCATAACTAGCTAGCCAAATTAAACCTTTATTATAATGCTCTGAGCCAAACCCTACACAACTATGATCCAAATCTAACCCATTTATACCAAGTAACCTTGAAAACTTTTCTCCGACGGTTTAATTTGACCTGAATAAACATCGATTTACTGCTGCGCTATCAGTAGGCACAATGAAAACATTAACGACGAATTAAGCGTGGACGATCGATGGCGCTGAGGAACTCCTCCACAGCCTTTTTAGTGTTGCGACTGACCGACAAATTCGTAAGACTAACGTAAAACTAACACTTCCTTATAAACAGAACACTAAACACGAAACAGCCTTAAATCGAGCCATTCTCTCGCTTCATAAGCACAACACTTACTTACAAAACATCACCCACGAATGGGACAACTTATTAAGCTACTTAAATGACTACCTTACTCGTGTTCGTATTCATTACGTTCTCTCCGCTCTGAATGCCTACCTCTCTCTTGTTAATAATTACCTAAATTAGTTACATAGACTCCATGATAAAATTCATGTAGGACCAGTAATAGCTGCCAAAAAGCGCACCTTATTAATATTTAATTAAATTTAATTAGTCAATAGAGGCTGATCGTAAATTTCATCTCGTCTAATATTGAAAGGCGCATAAAAACCTAATGGTTATTATTAATTCTCGTTAAGTAATTTTAAATTTTGTTCTGTTTTACCCTCGATATGATACAGTCATACCTAAGAGATTTGATAATCCTTCCTTTTTTTTATCGTTGTTTTTGTAAAATGTTAGCAAATAAAAAATAATGCAGCAAAAATCGCGCTTTTGCCCTCTTTAGGTAGAAGTTGAGTTTCACTCTCTGGAGCTCTAGTATTCGATTAAAAGTTTAAAAAGATTATAAATATGGGTTTAATAAATGATATTGTTTACTTACCATTTATTATGTAATATTATTTAAAAAAAATAAATGTTTAAATATTTTTCAGTTCTAAAAGTAGATTTTTTCAAAGAAAACTGTGCAACGATTGTTGCTCTGCAAGAAGGTGGCCAAAAATGTAAGGATATAGTTGCTGAGGATGGGACATCAAGTAGTACCATCTTTAAGAACATTAATTACTTTAAAAAGATTCATTTAATTCCTAAAAAGTGAACTTATAGACGCCTAAGTGCTTCACCCGAAAGGCAGAGATCCCTCATAGCCTCCTATTAGGTTCCCAGCCTAAGGATCGGTTTGCCTTCAGTGCCAAGCTTGCACGCGATTGGATATAAGCAGTAGTAACAAGCTTCAACTCACATAGTGAGGCAGAGACATCTCGACAAATGTTAAAGTCAAAAAGGGCTTAAAAGAAGTTCATCTCACCAAGAAGAACCTAACGGATAGGTTTACCTTTTGTTACAAATATAAAGAAGGTTCTGATAGTGACTGGGGCAGTGTGATATTCTCTGATGAAGTCAGCTTCCACTTCTTTGGAGCTTGTGGAAGATCCATCGTTAGGAGGAGAAAGACGGAGCATTTTCACGATTCGTGTGTCCTGCCAACGGTGAAGAATCCAGACACTCTTGGGCTCTTTGTATTCTAAGAAAACTGACGCCCTCGCAATTTTGCACAAGAACAGCACCATAAACTAAACAGTTACAAAAAAAAATTTCATCATCACCTTTATTTTTCAGCATGATGACATTCATTGCCAAAAAGCAAAGTTATAAAAAAGTTGTTGGGTGAAAACAAGATAAAGCTTTTGGTACTTATTCTCACGGAATTTGCCGTATTTGAATCCAATATAGATTTTGTTGGCGATATCAAACTAGCTATTGATAAATAGAGGCCATGTAGTTTCGAGCAGCTTTGTATGCTTATTGAACAAAATTTGGGCAATGATGCAGTTCTATATTTGAAGCTTCCCTAGTCCAGATGTTATTTAGAATTGCATGTGGGTGAGAAAACAAGCCAGTTAAAATATATTTACCAAAGTGAACATTGTAATTATTGATTGCGCAGATAAACTAACTCTATATATTATTTAAATTATGTTTCACCTCTAAATTTTTCATACAAACTCACTCAAAGAAAATGCAAAGTTAGATTAATTCTATTAATTTCCTTATATGAAAAAATATACTAGTCTCCCAAGTTTTCCCCATGAGTGTACACATACGTTTGCTTCCTGAAGAAAGATAAAAAACCAGAGCTGTATTTATGTCCTATATTTGAAGCTTCTCAGGTACAGAAGTTATTTAAAATTGCATGTGAGTGAGAAAACAAGCTAGTTAAAATACTTACCAAAGTAAACATACATGGCAAATCTGAATTCCTCACTGAATGATCTTTTTCCTTATTTATTTTTCGGATTGTAAAAATATCTCTTCCGCGGAAGATTACATGATGTTCCACTTTATGACTTAGGTTAAAGAAGCCGTCCTTCCCCTTTCTTAAATGAGGATAAGATATTGTACGACTTCCAGGGACTAGGTTGAGGCTTTAACTAAACTGCCAGTGAACATCATGTCTGTGCTCCTTCACTTATGTTCCCAAGCCCTTGTAAGTCTCGTCAAAGTAATTCAAGGGCACTCTCCACAGGGTTCGCTGTATACCAAGAATTTATTTTCTTCTTTCTATGTGTTTTCTAGCATGATTTCCAAAGCTTTGACTCCTGTTTGAAAATAAATTTCAGTGAAAGAAACGGTCATTTTTCTTAGTTCAGCAGTAAAAAGGCAGATGAGGTTTACGCTTTATCCATCAGTTCTCACCTTTCGACCGTTGTTAAATGTTTTGCTCTCGACCTTCCTGATGAAAAGGATGCAACCTTAAATTAAACAACCTCAGATGAATAAAATGATAAAAATATTTTGAAACTAGCTAATACTTGTCCAAGTCCGGGGTTTCCACGACTATTTTTGCAACTCAAGTAATCTTAGATCGTGCTTTAGATTTGGCGAAATAAAATAATTTTGATGCAAATGTGAAATATGTACTTAATTATAAAAATTCTCAAAAATAGTAAGGATAAATTAAAGTTGCTTGGAGCATACCAGATAATCTCAGCTGATTAAAAAGTTTCGATTTCTAATAACAAGAGTAATGTAATTATTTTTTTTGTACCTGACTGCATCATAACAAATAAATTTAATTCAAAATGCTGGAGGAGTGCAAAGTGAGGTGCTTAGACAAATTATATTTTGGAAAAAACAATCACTGTTTTTTTACTCTAAGTGGAAAACAATATATATCCTTCATAGGCTAGTTAAGTTAGGTTAGGTACTCTGTTTCATGAATGATTTTAAAGTTGCTTTCCGCTAAATATTAAAAATTAAGTTTTATTTTCTTATTTTTTTTAGTTTTAATAGTATTTTTGGCTAATAAACTTACAAATGATTATTATCTCAATGTAACCTTACGATAAAAGTGAAGTTCATAAAATTAGTAGTTCAAATACAGTTGGTAGATTAAAAAATGGTGGTACACCACCCAAAAAGGTTGCTAGATCGCCTATTGGAATGAAAAATTTGGTAGAACACTTATTGGAAAGGCACCGATTTACATGTAAATTAGATAAAATACTAACCTATTCACGTTTTGATTATTTTGTTTTCATTTACTAATTTACCCGTGATCTTATCCTGGTCAGTATATAGATGCCTTAATTTTACTGAGTTATCGCAGAGATATCTGCCTTATTTTCACTAGGACCAAAACTGGTATTAGGTTGTTAAAAGAAAGAAATTCCTTCTAGTTTGACTCCTGTTTGTTTAAGGGTAAATTGGGTCCGGATGGGAGGGGGGGGGGGAGAATGCCTCTGCTCCTAGTCCTTAGATATAGAAATACAGTATATTGTATTGATCGTTACAGTTGACCTTTTCTACTTAAGAATCGAGAAGATACGGAATTCATAATACCGATTTGGCCCCCAAAGAGACTAAACCTGAACGCCAAAGAAAATCTTTGAATAACAGTGAGGCACGAATGGGATAAAGACGTCATAGTTTAAAAATAAGAGAGAAATATTTGTCTAAGCGCATCGCCTATGAAAGAATCTTTGTAGGAATTGATTATTTATAGAATATCTCTCACTCGATCACCATTACATACAGCAGTGTATAAATTAAGGTAGACATTTTAAAAGATACTAAAGATTATGTCTCACATAGACTTTATAATATTATGCTTTTACTTCTTGGAACATGAAAAAACAAATAAAGAAGTGCAGGAAGTGAAGCAGTAAAACTGATATCGCATAAGTTTCTTTGATTTTATGTGAGCCACTTTGGAAAAATCATAAACTTCGGAGGAAACGTTGATTCTCATCCCCTATGTATAATAGTTAAAGTAAGAGAGTAAAATAACCAGTAAGTACAAGCAAAATGAAGAAAAATGAAGGCAGAGAAGAACCTGACCAAGTTAGAGGGTTGTTAGGGTCCAAGTAGGTTCCATTCGATTCTGACTTTCTTGGCCGTTAGTATCTTACGACTCCTTCATTGTGATATGGCCGCGTCAGGAGCCTACAACGGCAGTCAGACCAAACCTTTTAACATCCGACCAAGGGGTAATCAAGTCTGAGTTATTGCACTAAGCTTATTTAACATCTATGTTGCTCTGGACGTCCACCTACCTCAAAGAGACTTACCACCTGTGCTGGAGCTATTTTACCGACTGGATGGAGGACTATTCAACCTGCACCGCCTAAAAGCCAAAAAAAAGGTCAGAAAACTAGACGTATCTGAACTCCAGTATGCCTAAAACTACGCAATCATCGCACACTCTGTAGACGAGATGCAAGCAGCTCTGAAGCCATTTAACAACGCTTACAGAAACCTTGGTCTGAAGATGAATAAAGAAAAGACCAAAGCCGTATTCCAGCCGATACCATCAAAGCCATACAACTCGCCTCCAATTACCTTAGAAGGAGAGCAACTTGAATATGTGGAACACTTCCAGTAACCTGGCAGTCACCTCTGAGCGAAGGCAAACATCGACAAGGAAATTAACGATCGCCTGACAATGTTGAAGCAGCGTTCCAGAAACTAAAGTCAAGAGTCTTTGACAATCGCGATCACAGAACAAAGACAAACCTTATGGTATACAATGCTGTGTTCCTCACGGACTACTATACAGTGGCGAAACATGGACTTCATACCGGTGTCATGCATAGTCACTCGAGCAGTTATACCAAAGATGTCTCCAAAGAACAAACATCAGCGTTTTAGAAGACGAAGTATCCATCAACTTTGAGGCCCTCCTAATGAAACATCAACTTAGATGGTTACAGCACTGCGCTAAAAAGACAGAGACCAGGCTGCCTCTGCGAGTCTTGTTCTTCCAAACGTCAAACGGGCGCCCACGCGAGAAGAGGACAGAAAAAGCGATAAAAGGATACATTGGTCTGATATTAAGAAAGGTAAGATTAATGTAAACTCATGGGAGACCTATAACGGAGATCGCCTTGGCTGGCGACGTGCAGCTACCGGGCAGTGGATAGATTCGAAGCAACTCGATGTGACAACGAACAGCAGCGACGAAAGTGTAGGCATGCGAAAGTTGCCAACTTAGCGCTGCAGCAACAACTTGCAATAGGCACCATCTGCGGGAGGTGCGAGAGACGGTGCCGATTGAGGCTGGCCCTCCTCAGCCACATGAGGATCCACATGATTGGTGGCCACCCAGAGGATGTTATCCTCACTCGTAGGTGACAGTGGACGACACACACTTTACTACAAACCTCAGTTGATTGTCTATACAATGTGGCCTGATGTTTAGCTTAGGCAAATATTGATCATCTGAAATCTGAAGTGTGCGAACGCCAATCACAATAAAATAACCCAGTTCACCTGCTATTAATCCTTTTCACATTTAGAGTTGCTCTACCTTTATCCCATTCTTTACAGGTCTCAACTAAAATTATTGGCCAGAGATCCACCAATTAGTTTTCATATTGAATTAAAATAAATGAGTCTCAATAACTCAAAGACGTCTTACAGAAGGTTTTCAGCTGTTCCCAATCCACTTTCATCTCAGTCAAAGACGATTTTTACTAAGAGCTTTTTATTAGAAATGAAAATAGATTGAATGAAGATAACTCCAGGTTAGCTCGAATAGAGGGCAGATTTACTGGATTTATGATATCCAGTTAGGCGGAACCTGGAACAAAGTGAACTTTAACTAATTGGCCCTAAGTAGAGGCGTATATGGTACATCGATAGTATCGAATATTTACACCTAATGCCTTGTAAGATGCATCACTTAAAATTTTAAAAATAAGGGCGTCGTTTTCTATATGTAGTCTCCTTTCTCTTAAAACAGAATCAGCAAGGCAATGGAAAAATGCTTAAAGAAAATTAGAACTGCCCTAAAGCATAATATTTAGCTAATTTAATGGATAAGTGGAGTCCAAGTATAGTACTTCCTAAAAAATATTTTGTAAAACGTTTTATTAAGAATGTGTTAAGGTTAGAGACAGAAAATGAATGGAGGCTGCAAAATCAAAAGGAAGATTTAATTATGCTAGGGAAGTAGAAGGCAGGCAAATCTCTGGAACATAACCCAGTGTCGCGATGTAAGTAGATTAATTTTTAGCTAGAACGATCTAAATGGACGAGTTTTTACTTTTGAAGAAGAAAGGTTTAAGATAGTTTCCACGCACTTCTGGTTTCTAGCGCGGAAATTATCCTATTATAGGTATTTTGTCTACATTTTCGAATTAGCAGGGAGAAATCAAAGAGGCTAGAACAAATCCCAATCTTGTTTGTGCACCGAGCTAAAATGGCCCGATATATTGGCCAGCAAACTTTCCTAATTTAATGAATAAATCTTCTCTTCTCATTAACATGCGCCAATTCAGAAAGAAATTATTGGTGAAACTTCAGAAGACCTACGCCGTGTTTTTTTGTAGTAAAAACAGTACTAATGGCTTTATTTAAGCGCGGAAGGCACTTATTTTTAAGATACTAGCACTCTGAGTACGACTCTATCTGCTAATAACTAAAGTGCCGACAAACACAAGTAGTACAGTTTTTACGTACTAACTATTTATTTATAGATTATTCGGATATGCGTTGGGATAATACTCTAGTTTAGGAGGCGCTATTTCTGGGCTATAATTAATGCGCTCGGTTCTGTACGTTTATCGGAATATTAGAGACAAGAACGCCGCCTACTTTAGGCATTTTCGGTCAAAAATTAACATTTTTTAGTTACTTTTGAAATGGAGGGACTTCCTCTCATACACCCCCTTAATTGTGAGGGGTTGCACCCTCAACATCCCGCGCAATTTAAAAAAGAATCTCGTAATATTCCTAACTCGAAAGGTTAACACCAGATTTGGACGCAAAAATCGATTGCTAAATGTCGGTGGCTATATCGTCGTCTTAAATTACCTAATAAATAATCCCTTCACGACATAAACTAAACCATCTCCACCTGCGGAAATAACTTAAGAAGCGATAAGACACCGATGCGCGGTGTAGTTAGGTTGGACTCGATGTGATCGTGACTGGACGACGTTTGGAAGCTGGTCAGAAAGGAGGGCGTGTCAGCTCGATCGGAAACGAATTATTTATGATCCCTTTAGTTTATGCGAAGAACGGTATGAGTTGCGGGTGGTCATGGGCCGCGGGGTATCGCAGTGCCAACGCATACCTTCTTACATGTAATGTGCTGTAGAATGGGTCTCTGGCGAGTTTCCCGAGTTGTTTTGTGAGTCTGGCGTGGGTGTATGTGTTGAGGGGTGCTAATTTGTTGCTGTCGTGTAGTGTGGCCATTCTCGTGTACATGGGAGAACGGCAAGCGCGCTTCAGAGCAGAGTTCTGAATGCACTGAGCCTTCTGCTGCCACGTGACACTCGCGGCTACGAGTAACAGTGGGGAGTACGTGAAAATAGGTCGCACGAGGGTTTTATATAGGTGTAACTGTAGTTTTTTCCAGCAGGGTAGAACCTACGCAGCGATGTATTTGTACGTGAGGCTCTTGCTAGTGTTATGTTCTGATGTATATTTCAAACCTGTGGTTCTTGTCAAAAGATACCCCGAGGATTCTTGTATGTTGTGTATATTCGAGCCTTGTTGGGTTTAGATGGTTTCGGTCTGGTATGTGTGAAAAGATTTGTAGGTTTTGCATGAAGTGGTCTCTTGCGCCGTAGAGTGTAATCTGTGTCTTTTGAGGGTTCGTGGCAATCAGCCATTTATCCTCGTAGTCTGTCTTCGCGTCTAGTATTCTTTGTGCGTGGAACGCGATTTCTTCTGGTTCGCAGTCACTGACAAGAATGGTCTCGTCATCGGCGTAGGACACTGTGTATGTGTGACAGCAGTTTTCGAGTGTTTGTGAGGTGTCATGCCTGTACATAATCTATATTGTGGGTGCCAGTACGCTCCATTGGGAACGCCTGAACATGGCGTGAAGGGTTATGAGAGAATGTTGTTGTATTTTATGTGGCAGCTCCACGTGGCCTTCTCCACGTCCTTGCTGATGGAGAGTGTCTTTTGATGTATCTGGCGTTTTTTTTTGTATTCTGTCATGAACGATGGTCACGGCCGCCTAAGGAGACCAGCCCCTCCTGAACCCGTATTAGTAGGGGGACAACCAGTTACTCTCTTTCAGGTATTCCCGTATAGGGCAGTTAATCATGCATTCGAGTATTTTGCCTAGGTGCTCTAATAGAGCAATAGGCCTGTAATTCTTTGGGTGTTTGGGGTCTTTGTGCGGTTTGTGTAGGAGTATGTTGTAAGAGACTTTAAATATTTTGGGGAAGTGGCCTGAGGCTAGTGAGGCATTAAATAGGTGTGTAAGTGTGGGGTATATGTTTGCGGGGAGGTTGTGTATTAGCGTGGCTGGGAGCTGCTCGACTACGAATGTAGTCAAGCAGCTCCATTCGTATCAGGAGGGCGGGCCTTAGCTCATGAGCGTGGGCCCGAAACTAGTCCTGGACTTCCTGGAAGTGCTTTGAGCCTGTGATTTGGGTGGGTTGTGTGTGTGTACTGTGTCCCAATCGGACCTAAATGCGTCGAGGTTTACGTTGGTGTCTGTTAGTATTAGGTAATTTACTTGGAGGGTAATGGATTTTGGTGGGTCGGTGCCCATCTTTCTTTTTACTTGCTGTCGAAAAAAGGAGGGGTTAGCGCAATGGGTGTCGTCCTCGATGCGGACGACCTCTCGCCACTGCCGGTTTCTGTCTAGCCGCACGCTCTGTAGGATGCGGGCACGTAAGTGATTAATGTTATGTTGTCGTGGGCCTCTAGAGTAGTGATTGTTGTAAAGTGAATCAGTCTCTGAGTGTGTATGGAAAATGTGAAATGTTTTATGCAAGTATAGGTTTTTGTAGTGTGTGTAGATTGCGTGCTGTGGCTATGGTGTTTAGGATTGAGCACCAATTGTCGTCTAAAAGGTCTGGAATGGTATGCTCCAGGTCAAGATTTTGTCGCGTGTTTGTTGTCTGTTATCTGACTCTTAAACTCTGCCCACTTTGTGTTTTTGTAGACGAAGAGAGGTGGTGTAGGTATGAATATGGAAAATGTGGATATGATAAGGCATATCGGTATGTGGTCAGAGAGTACGTGGGGAACGGATGATATGTGCGTGAAAAGCGTGTAGCGTGGTCGTTGCGGAAGACGACGTCCGGAGACGTGGTATCTCCGTGAGGACCGAAGAATGTGGGGAAGGCAGGGCCGATGTGCTCGCAGCGATAACGCCGAAAGGCATCGGCCAAGTACCTCCCCTCGTCATTCGTACTGTTTGAGAAGAGTTTCGTGTGAAAGGCGTTGAGGTCCCGTGCAAAGAAGATAGGGCGGTTGTGGTTAGATAGAGCTCGGAGGGGGGCTTCTATGTTTAACTGTAGGTGTGGTGGTCTGTAGTGTGTGGCGACTAGAATGGGGCCAGAGCTTATCTGTATCTTGCAGGCTAGAAAAGAGTCGTCTTGTGCTTATATGAAGAAGTGGTATATGGAGCGCTGTACTAGGATCGCATATCCTAGGTGCTGCGACTGTGGAGATAGGTATGTATGGTAGTCTGCGATGCAGAGTCTGTTTTGGGGAGGATGTAGGCTGGTTTAGTTCAAAAGTACTATGTCGGGACTTTGTGTGTTTAGGACCCAGTTGGCAACCGTATGGCGAATACCGTGCCAACTGTGTACGTTTAGCTGTGTGACGTTGAGGCGACCTATTGTCGTGGGAGGAGTGCGCGGGAGGCTGATTTTGCCGGTACCGTTCCTCTCTCCTTGGTTAATGCCCACGTGGGCGTGAGGAGCCAGTACCTTTACACGTGTCGTCGACTGTGGTTTGGAGAGGTTGTCATTGGTGTTGTAAGGTGGGCGAGCCGTGGTGGAGTGGACAGTCTGTTCTGTGGAAAAAGGTTTTGAGGTGGCAGTCGCAGAAGCAGGGTTAGAGATGCTAGAGTCTAGGAGGGAAAGTTAGGAGCAGAGAAGGAGGGAGTAGACCTAGGAGATGAGGTGCTAGAGGTAGTAGAGGAGGTGCAGATTATGAGAGGAGGTGTCGGGAGAGATAGGAGGCTGTAACGAAGAAGGAGGGGTGGAAGGGGGTTAAAAGAAGGAACAGCAAGAGATGGGGTCGGCTTTAAGCGTGGTAGTGTGTGTGAGGGGGGTTGTGGTAGGGTTTTTTTGTTTGTTACAGGGTGTTATTGGCTTGGGGGAGGTGGAGGTTGTGGTGTCTGTGGGAGTGGGGTTGGAGGCTGTGAGATGGGGAGTGGGGACGGTTGAAAAGGGGTTGGTGTAAATAAGGGGAGGATTGGAGGATGCCGGGGGGGGGAGTTCTAGAGGTAGGAGGGAGTTTAAGTAGAGAGGTGGAAAGAGTGGGAGATGTGAAGGGAGCAGAAGAGGCATTTGGGAGAGAGATGGTAGCAGTGGGCGGAGGGGTAGGTAAGGAAGGTGCAGTTGCGAGAGGTACAGAAACAGAAGGGCGGGAGGAGGTGAGAGCGTGGTGAGGGTTTGGGTGGGTGCGGGGGTAGAAATGTACGTGCGTACCGGGGTGGGGAGGAATGCTGGTCTCTTGTGTGTATGCTCGTCAATCAGAGCGAATACCTTCTCGGTAAAGGCGATCTGTATTAGGCCGTGCGAGGTGAAGAGTGTGTTAAGTATGTTAGCGTATAGACGAGGGTCACCTCTCGACATGTCTTTTGCCACCGTTGATAGCAAGGCGGCCAGTTGTAGCTTTGGTTGAGTGGTCTCGTTGGGCGTGTGATGTGGGGTGGGGGTGGGGATGTAGTGTGGGGTGACTGTTAGAGCTAGTGAGGGTCTCTAGATGTGAGGTGCTGGTGTGGGGGCGGGTTTCGGGATATGTAGTTGAGTTTGGGTTGCTGCTGGGGTTCGGTATGTCTGGCGTAGGACAGGAAGAGGTGATGACACCGTAGCGCCAGCAGCGGCGGTGAATGTTCTTGTGAGGGGCAGGGGGGCCGAGGCGGGGTGTGTGCTTGGGTAGGTGGGTTGTGGACGCCGTATAGCTGCTACGGCATCATAGCGGGCTTTACTTAGGTAAGGATATTTTGGGTTGACGGCGACATGGTTGCCGTCACAGTTAGAACAGAGGTATGTGGTGGCTGTGCATGGTAAAGTGGTGGCCCACTAAACTGCACTTGAAGCAGACCAGGTCTGCTTGACAGTCACGTGTAGAGTGTTCGGTTTTGTAACACCGGTGGCACTGTGTGGGTCTTATGTTCAGCTGTGGCTCAATGTGTTGTGGGTGCGTTAGGGTGTCGCAGACCTTGACACCTTGGTCTAGCAGCAGTCACTTGTTGTGTTCACCGGACAGTGTGATTACTGCCCAATGTTTCATGCGGTTGTAGTAGAGATCTACGGTGACCTTTTCCCCATACTTCTGTTCGAGGTGTGTGCGGAGGTCATTTGTGAAGAAGGCCAATCATAGGGGGTTGGTCTTTGTGACGCGTATTTGGTGTCTTTTGATTACACCGTCGGCTAATTTTGTGTGTAATTCTAGTGCGGAGAGTGTTTCCGAAGCGTTTTGGTGAAATTTTACTGCATCCTCCTGTAAGCGGAAGACGAGTTTATGGACTGTATGTGTTTTTATGATGTTCGTGATAGGGGTGTTATGTGTAGCTACTAATTTAGGAATGTGTGTTCGTTGTTTGTTGTGGGTTTTGTGTTTGATGTATGTAGCAGTGTGAGGTATGACGTGTTACTTGCCATTTTTTTTTTCTTTCTTTTGGGGAGTCACCCCGCCCCGCCGATAACGACCCTATGAACATGACTCAGAGGATGTAAAAACATGGCGGACCTAATGATGACTGAGGCCAAAATTAACAAACTCCAGTCGGAGTGCTGCCCCCTCTATTGGTTTTGGGGTATTTAAAAGTTACATCCGACATCTCACAGATATAGTAGAGTCTTCCTCTGTGGTCTTGGACGGTACCGCAGGGTAGGGTGTTATACCTCCCCGCGTTGGTAACTGAATCCCAATCCAGGTTGCTCCTTTTTTTGGGTTCCGCAGCGGGCTAAGCCTCAGACTTCCTTTTCCCAAAGTTTGCAATTATGCCCGTTCTAAGTAGAGCTTGATGTGTAGAGTCACATTCACAGAGCCAGATCACGGCGGGACAGGGATGGGGGGGAGTTAGCACGCCATACAATTATGACGTGCCATGGGGGCAGGAGGGATTGACTCGAGGATCTCGTAGGTCTCGTAGGTTTCTGGCTGCCTGTAGATTACTGTCCACGGTATGGCTTGCGGAAAATCGGAAGGTTTTGGAGTTGACTCGCCTTCGACCTTTCCTCCTTTGCCGGCTGTGACTTCTCGTAGAGCGTAGATATGAAGATTCTTCTAAGCGATGGATGTGTGCTGAGTTCACAAGAATCGCGTTCCTTTAACTGCTTGCCTCCAGGTTTGCCATTGTTTGAAATAAGGTGAAACTAAAGGTTGCCATTGTGTGAAAATAATTGTTTATTTTCAAATTAAAAGAAAGCAAGGCTCGCCGTATTTTAATGTCGAATTTAAACTGAAACCATATCTGCCGACTGGAATGCCTAAAAAGAACCGTGAGTACTTGTATAACACTAAAAATACGTCGTAGTTGTTATAAAGCTTTACCAAATTTCTTTCTAAATTAATGAATAATCTAGCGAACAGAAAATCATTGGAAAATTAACTTAGCAAATTAAAAAAATTGTATGCTAGAATCTTACCGCAACTTAAGAAATGACAATAATAATTTCTAATTAAAATCTTAACAATCAATGAAACAAATATGGACACAATTGTGTTTCAATACCTAGGTACATAACTAGTCTACACATGGATTTTATGGAACTTGTTTTATAATTTCCAAGCCCTCATTACTCCTTATAAATTAGTCGAATGCCTTTTTAATTGTTGTTTTCTAGGTAACACAAAATTAGAAAAGAGATAATAACATAGACCTCCTGTATTTTATTTATTTTGGAAACTAGGAATTGAAAATGCTAAGCCATACCACTAATTATTGTATCATTGGTTGAAATAAATGAGGAATTTGGCTGGACAAAAATAGATGGTCACAATTTAATTGAACATACTTGCATATTCATTAGGACTATAGTCAGGCGCAACTCATCTCAGTGAGTTTCAAGAACCTTAAACTGAGTCATAAAAAATTGTAGGTTTTTTGTAGAACTGATTTTAAAGGGATTCAATTCTATTCTTAACATATGTATACTTTTAACCTATCACTACTTATTTCTACGAATCTGGTTATGAAATTCCTATTACACAAGTATTATTACCCCAACGCATAGAGATCTCTCCCTGCTTTTAACTAAGCCGTCTCTTTGGTGTAAGAAATTAAAACGCATTAGTTAATTACAAATATTCAGATGTATATATTCTGGCAAGCAAAATTTTGTACGGAATAATAAGATTAAATCTGTCATAAATAATTGTGTACCGCTTTGATTGAGTAAATGAGAACCGATGCGTAATAACTAAGTAATAAAAACAAGTAATTCATGATGATCCGAGAATTTTAGATAAGCAAGTTTAATTATGAAACTATCATACATAATTAATATTAGATAGAAAAATGTACCTCAAAAGGTAAAAGAGGGTGTTTATAAATATAATATGTATAAAAATGCGGAATAAAAGAGCAGAATTTAATGAGATCCAAATCTTTGTCTCTAGTAGAAAAAAACACCAACGTGGCGTAACTATGTAAATGGTCTTGGAGAGGAATAACAAATGGTTAGTGATATTTCCCTAGACAATTTTTTGGCACAACGGTGTAACCCTCACTTTGCTTTGGGTTAATAAATTGAAAAATCTCAAAATGTCAGGAAGCATAAAAAAAAAATTATCGTGTTGTATTCAGCACAAATTGGTTCCTGAGGACTTGACATACTGTTTACACCATCTAAACTTTTGTGCTTTTGATGTTATTAACATTTAAAGAATTTCGATTATTTTTGTCCTTTTACTCATTCAATGTCTCGACTAATAAACTTTGATGGTCACACCCGCAAGTTTTACACTATATTGAATTTAGCTAGGCTGTATTTATTAGGAACATTGTTTTTGCTATAAAAGATACTTTCTCTTCACTAAAAGTATCTATCACCAGTTTATTCTCCTCTGGTTAATATTTCAGGCTAGTTGTCGAACAACATTCATCCACTAATTCCTTGTTTGGGATGGAATAAAAAAACTTAAACCCATGTTCGCACGAAGAATTTCAGCCACGCCTTTTCCATACCCTTTAAATTCCTGTCATTTTTTTCCTAACAAACTTTCCTCGAAACAATATTTCTTAATTTTACTTTAAGTTTAATAGGAAAAAATATTAATGATTTAAATTTTGTTTGTTATTGCCTTTATTTGGATCTTTCCCGTTGTTTAAGTGTGTTTCATGTTGCATTTTCTTTAATAAAAATAAGATTCTTTGGCCTATTTGAAAAACTAAACTCATCTAACTCCAAGAAAGGGCAATATGAAAACGCCGCGATGGAGGATTTAAAACAAATCGCGTTATTTTTTTTTATGGCTGATTTTCAGGGTAATTGATAAAACAATATTGTCCTTAGAGACTTACCGACTCCTGGAAGAAAATTGTGCAAATTTGATGTATTATTGTATTTTAACTGGTCATTTCCATATTGGTGGTAGCGAATGGAGTATTTTAGATTCTCTATCTGATTTTAAGTGACCATGCGGTGACTCCCCCTGATGGTCCCTCTTCTAGAGTAGAAAGAATTTCGTTGGTGTCTTGAAGCTATTGTTAATATTTCATCCCTATGTTTTACATCCCCCATTTCTACGGGAAATACGTGAATAATAAATAATCTCTACATCATTATCCTTTCTCTTTAATTAAATTGAGCCCTTACTTGCACGATGATAATTTTTCCCTATTAGTTATCGTGAACATTTGGAACAAAGACAACTTTTCTAACAGATAACTTTATACCGGGTTTTGCAAATTTAAATTTCTACTTTTCCATCACATGTCATTAAAACATCTTTTCCATTATGTGCAGGTGTGGCAAGAGGAAAGAGAAAAGAATCGAGATCAGAACAAGTCCGACATCGCCAACAGGCTCAAAGTTAGCTGGATGACCGTCTTTAGAGTCGTAGATATGCTCAAGAGTAGGGAAGATCTCGAGGATCGACGTCTTTTAGGCAAACCTTAAGCTGTCAACAGTTTAGATGCGACAAAGGATTTCAAAAGTTCTCTGAAGCTCAAAATGACTGCTGGTCATGAAGAAAAGGGTTTCAAGAAGGAGGTCGAAAGATCTTGAATTGCGTGGAAAGGCCTCTGCTCACAGACCTTGACTCTCAACGAGTAGAAGAGTCAAGGCAATCGAATTCTCATTTGTTCAGATGGAAAAAAATTCACGGTTGATCTGATCATCAACACGCAGTAAGACAACGTGATAAGCTTTGGCCAGGAAGTATCAGATTATCGCTGTTTCCAAAACTAAGCAACCGGCCTCCTTGATGACCCTCGACGTAGTGGCTTTGAATGGCGAGAAGATGCCGCCTGGGTGATTGGCGCCCAGTTAGAGGCTCATCGCAGATAATTACAGGAGCCTCTGGGTCACGAGTGTCCTGCTCTTGTTGCGAAAGATTACGAAGAAGGCGGAGTAAATCTTTTAGCTGGATGGTGCCACGGCTCACACGGCCAATACCATGCAAGAGTAGTTGAGGTCGAACATCAACTTCTAGTCGAAGGAAATTTGGCCACCGCAGTCTTCCGACAGCAATTCCCTCGATTCCAGGCTGTGGGCGCAATTCGAAAGCAATACCTTCAAGGGTCACCAGAGCAGCGAACGACGAAAGTCCTTCGTCTTCCGGGTGTGGGACAACATAAGAAAATGCATAGTAAAATAAGTGGAAGACAAATTAAAACCTCTAAATAGGAGAGTTTGAATGGGCAATTTTGTATGTTAAATAACAGAAACTATAGAAATTTAAACCCGTCTATGTGAAAGTTGGTTTTATAAAAACACACGTTTGAATGGCAGAAAGGGTACGAGAGACATCAACATCTAGAAATGGCAACATATTATTAATCTCATGTTTTTGATTAAAATTAATATTAGGGTGTAAATTGTTCATAAAATCAAAAAACCTTTTTGAACAAGAACCAGAAGAAAAAACCGCCAAGGTATCGTCAACGTATATTTTGTAGAATAAGGGACGAAATTGAGAAGGACAATCACGGAAGAGTCTATCTTCAAAATTACACATGAAAATATTTGCAAAAATAAGACCGAGGGGGCTTTCCATCCCAATACCTTCAAATTGAATTTTGAATTCAATTTTTAAAAGAATAATTTGTAAAAAATAAATACCCCTTATCTTTAGTTGAAAGCTGTATTAGGAAGTTCCTCTTCAGGCTTTATAACCCCTCTACTTCTTTTAATGTCCCAAAGGAAATCAGGTATGTCCTGTTACCAGATATCAGCCCTTGTAATGATCTTCTCCGAAAACATTTAGTTTCCAATTTTAGGAAATTTTATTGTCAAATTAATTTTAAACTTATATTCATTAATAACAAAAATATTGGTGATTTCTTTGAAGTGAAGACAGTATTCCCACACCGTTTAGTTCGTGCATTGTATATAAATTCATTTGCCCTAGTTGGGGACCTAGATAGGAAGCACAGTACGAACTATTTAGGCGCGGTTTTGTTCTGACATGGGAATTAGCCATAGAACCGGTAACACATTAAGTATAGAGTTTTCTTCCATCAGGAAACATTCTATTGATTGTAAAACAGACATGTCCTTAAATGATTTTTCTGTTTTAAAATTTGCTAAATCTATTTCTTTACTCCGCATTAAAGAATCACTCTGTACTAAATACAACCACCCAAATTTAAATGAGGACACGTCATCCTTTCCTCTGCTTATAACTTAACCAAGCTGTGTTCATTCTTTGAATTCCTTCCTGTTTTCACTCGTCATTGTGATCCGACCATGTAAGGTAATGTTTCAGTGTCTATATTTTAGTTTTACCTTTTGTTTGTATACAATTCTCTATTTTTCTATTTTAATTGTTTAATTTTGTAATATTACGTTTACTTTGTTTATCCTTAATTGATACTAACTCTTTAAAAATATTTTGCTCTTCTTTACCTCACTATTTTGTTTGTTCATTAACTTAACGTTCATTTTATATTTTTATCGTCATTTTTGTGATTTTCTCTGATCTGTGTTTTTTAACTTTGAACTTGTGCTCTTATTTATGATTTTATGCTTTGATTACTCATTTAGAATTTGTTTTTAGCTCCTGAAGATGAGTTTTGTACCAACCCGATATACTCAATATAGGCCAGCCTCAAGCTTTGTAGAAAAAATCTAGATGAATATATATATATATATATATATATATATATATATATATATATATATATATATATATATATATTATCTTCCAGAGTTCTTTTGCAAAGTTTGCAGGTAAAATGATGTGCCCAAGATTTATCTTGGTCTCCGACTAGCATGCCGTAATTTGCCTTGTAGGCCTCACACATTTTAGCAAATCTTTCTAGAGTAGTTTTTCGCTTATGTCTTAATAAATTAGCCGCAGCTGTAGCAAAATGCGTCTGTCGGATAATTATAAACTCTTGATGCCATGTATGACGAATGCTTCTATCAATGACGAGTAACGATGTCTGCGGTGTGACGGATAGATTTAAACTTATCTATTGAGCAGACATTCTTTGTATTTATACAGTCACCTACGTTGCCAGAATTTTCTAGAAATTATTCAAATATATAAAAAATTCTTGAATGTTCTAGAAAACTCTACAGTTTATGTTTTACCAAATTAGGGCTCAATCTATATGGAATGTATGAGAACTGCCATTGCTGTCCGGGTCACAAAAAGAAAATATAAGGGAAATAATAGCATTACTACTGTATTTATATTTCTATAACTTTTTTAATACACTATATTATGTTTAGACCATAAATGAAAAAAAAAACCAATCTTTAAAACTTCTTATATATTTTTACTATTTTTATCAAATAAATGTTTTTACCATAAGTGTGCTAATTTAAAAATACCATGAATATGTTGGAAATTATAGTACAGTATATAGTGGAGTCTAAAATAATCAATTTTTCCTTAACCTTAAGTTTCAATTTATCATAGAAAGCAAATCATTTAAGGAGTAGTAAATGTCAATAGCTCATTTTTTGTTCTTTTTATCATGAGGTTTTGTAATTTGGAATAAAATTCGTTTCAACACAATTACGAATTTTATTTTTCAAAGACATACACGTAATTTCCTTATTAAAAAGATTTTGCTTACTGATGTAATTTTCAACTTTCTGAACTTAATAATAACGTAATTATTCACTTTTCAAAAATATAATGTTACTTTGCTAAATTTTAATCTTTCTGCGACATTCGCCATATTGCCTTTAACTTTAGGCCTGACTAGTTAGCTAATAGCAGACATTGTTATATCTGCAGGCAATCTGTGCATGCATCTTTTGGAGATTAACCAATAGCATTCTTTTATATATTTTCGTATATTTCGGACGATTCGCGGATGTCCGTATTTTAAGTTCATATAGTATAATGGCGTGCGGTGGCTGGGATAGGTCGTAGTACCAACTAATACGAGAAGTTTATGATCGCGATTGTCAAGCATTAGAACTATATAGAGCTCACAATGTAATCGCGCGAGATATTACATGCCGCAATATTTGTATATTTAGACATGATAAGAATTTATTTCACCATGTTAAAATTACAAACGATTCGAAAGGGAGTAAAACAACATGCACATTTTCCGTTAGTGCGTTTAAGGGCACGCGGCTTTCTAATTCCCGAATTTGACTAAGTATCGGCATGAATTTCAAGACAAATGAGGTGAGTTTTTTCTCAAATTTCTGTCTAATTTTATTATGTAAATTTAGATTTGGTTGTGGATCTTTTAAATGATTTTAAAAATGTGTTTTACCATGCAGTTTTGTGTGTAATTTTCAGATATGAAATTCGTTTTTGCTAGAAATACATAGTTTTCCTATTAAGTACCTTCAGTTGATTATTAGAAAGATATGCATTTCCGGGTGAAACGAGTGTCAGATCTGAAAAGTACACATAAAACTGCATAATAAAACACATTTATAAATTCATTTGAAAATATGTTAAAAAGAATCTTTACCGTAATTTGCCAGATATATTTTAGTTTGCCTCATTAATTAGTATATTTAATTCTAAACCTTTTCAACGTTCCTTCACTTCATTAGTACCTTTTCTGCTCTATTTAGTAATTTGCCAAAATGTCTCCATTTGATTAGTATTTCATTGTTTCGTCGCAATAATCTAATATATCGCTGTTTTTTGACGGTTGATTTTGTTTTGGTGACAAATGCATATATATATATATATATATATATATATATATATATATATATATATATATATATATATATATATATATATATATATATATATATAATATATATATATATATATATATATATATATATATATATATATATATATATATATATATATATATATATATATATATATATATATATATATATATATATATATATATATATATATATATATATATATATATATATATATATATATATTAGGGTGATGACTCTTTTACAACCTCATATCCCTGTGTCATAATTTGATGAGCTTAATTAAAGATTATATAAAATCTTACTTTCAAGGTGATTTGATGAAAAAAGCCTCACGCACAAAATGATTTTAAAAATTTTACTTGTCAGCTTTTTTGTCCAGTTTTTGAAGTCACTGGCAGCAATTACAAGATTGAACGCAAGCCTATTAGTGACATATATATAACATTATATAGGGTCATCAAACACACAAAGAAGTAAATTAGTTACACCAATGTCATTGGACAGGATGAATCTCAGTGATAAGTTGTCCTTGTTGCGGCAGGACCCGTGCAAGTCTTGCATAACTTTGACCGCACGCTCACAGCACTGGTTGCTTCGGGCAATATTGATTGGAGATTCATCTGTTTTCCAGTGGGTTTTCAAGCATTTGAGACCTGTTGGATATTCATTCAGAGATGCAGATAATTCATAAAAATCTTCAACGCGGAACAAGTGGGTACTGAACCAATGGTCAGCCTATGAGTAAGAAATGAATGAACAGGCCTAGAATGGCACGAGAGATCTAACGCGCATTGCTGGATGTTTGTGATATTTGAAACTTTACAAATTGGACTTTATTCATCTCAGTGAAGTTACAAAAGACACGCGGGAGGTGATAGAGAAACTTCATGTCGTCTCTCCAGCCGCCTGTTTCCTTAATCTCAGTTTTACCGTTGCTGAAGGCTGCTTTCAATTTTTCATAATTGCTCATCAAATCCTGCACAAAGAAGTACTTTATGTTTAGGGATTTAGTCGACCCATGGAGCTGATCGTCCATGACAACGCGAAGAATCCGATCCAGGACATGGTGCTGGCAACTGATGAACTTGAGTTTTAGGTGACCCTTATCTTTGAAAATTTACTGCAGTCGAACAACAACTCCTGTCTTTTTGCCGGTATTCACGTTTGTTGTGTCGGCGATAAGCATAATAATTGATCCCCACAGGTTGAACTCCTCTAACACACCCTGGAGCCCTTTTGCAATTGTTACAGCTTTCCCATCCTTCAATTTGAGGGCAGCCAACTTTATTTCTTTCGCTTCATTCTTGAGGACCACGACCTGATATTCAAAGTCCTCAATGCGTTTACCGTAAAAGTGTAAGCTCCACTTTTTTAGATGAAGCGTGCTCACTAAGTGCTTCTTCACATGACCAGCTCTCATGTAGATAGCCTTGTGGATTGCTGACTGACATGAAGTTGGGATTTCAATGCCCTCACCAGAAAGCTAGCGACATACCTTTGCTGCTCTGTGGGATGACAGCTTTAAGCTTGTGGCAAGGAGTCTTGCTAAGCTTGTTGGGTTATGCTTCCTTTTCCTCGTGATGCTGTATTCTCCTCCTCCCAAGAACTGTCTTCGCTATTATTGGATGAGTCTATGCTAGTTCCGGAACAATTAGGTAGTGCTGAGCTGGAAAGTGGGGATACAGTCGCTTCCATTGCCTTCTTTTACTTGGATAGGTGGATGGTCTTGGCACTAGCAGGTTTACCAGTAGAATAACCAACCTTGCCTTTGGTCAAAATTTGCTGTTTATAGGGGTTCTCATCTTCTTTGCTTGGTCACATCAAACAGTTCATTCAAAGAATTAAAGTTTTGTTTCTTTTTGCAGTACTCATAGTCATTCAGAAGGTTTTCTAGTTTTGCACAAATAACTTGATCAGATACACGCGGGAAGTTTAATGTTTTGCTACATAGGGCTTTTAGCTCCACAACAATTAGGCCGATCCCTTCCCTCCGTTCTTTGGCGGTAGATTCAAGAAATTTGAAGCGTCCAACGACGTGGATTTTCAGGGGCATGCGACTCCATTCACCTAAGGGTGTTTCATATACTGCCACGTTGCCTCTTCTTGATGATGCTTGAAACTAGACTAAGTTATTTATCCAGGTTTTCTTGTTCTTCTCCGTGTTAAAAAAGCTCTTCCTGAACAACATATTTTGTACTTAGCAACTAAAATAGAAAATAAACCTAAATATTAAATAGGTAACAAATTAAAGAAACTGTTATTAAGATTTTATATATTTTATTAAAAAACAAGCAAATTACAATTATAAAAAATAAGAGAGAAGGCAGACACTAATAAAATATTATATGCTATTATATTATATAATTAGTGAGAGAGTTAAATGTAGCTTACCAAATAATACCAGGATCTCTTAACAATAAACGCTGGAGAATACACAACAATTATAATAAGGCAAAATTATATCAACGCCGTTAAAACTGGACTAGTAACTACCCGCTTTAAACATCTCTCTTATATACCACACGCGAAATGGCCGAAGAAAATTCTGGAACTCTACAGAAATCGCCCAATCGATGACGTGATGATTTTCTGGAAGATTCTATACAATTCTATGGTACATAAATTATTGCACAATTCTGTTTGATGACTTATATATTTAATATAAATATTTTTAACACATATAAAATGCTAAAATGGCCTATATTACATTTCAAAGTGGTTTGTGCGTGGCCTTTTTCAATATTTCAATAGAATAAAAGTAATTTTTGTCATTAATAGGCAAAAGGTCATCACCCTAATATATATATATATATATATATATATATATATATATATATATATATATATTACTTATTTTGTTATACATCTTTTAAATAGGGATCTTATTGATATTCCCATAAGACTGCATCGGCCACTGGAGAGCATATAAGATAGATCAATTTTTACAATATAATAACATTAAGTTAATTATAATAAAAGCGGTAATAATTTTCACAGACACTCGAGGTGCGAGAAAGAGTGTTAATGAATTTTAGGTAAGTTTTAGTTGCGTTAGAAGATTTTGAGATTTTCCTGGATTGACATTTCAATAAAGGACATTATTTAATAATTTAACTTCACTCGGTATAAAATAGTTACTAGGGATATGTCATGGGTGTAAGGTGTAGAAGTAATTGTATAAAAAAACGAACTCGTCGTTATTGAAAAAGACATCATTATATGTACCTCTTATTACATCTGACAGCTGACCACAAGCTGTCTGAGATAGTCCGGGGCGATTAATAAAGAGTGCGAATAACGGTTGACCAGGTTTAGATTAATGGCTGGCCAAGATGCAGTTCAAAGGATATATAGAGACAATACCCCAAAATATAATTTGATATATATATATAATAAAAGGGGGGAATTTATAAATATATATATATATATATATATATATATATATATATATATATATATATATATATCTCAAAGTAGCACAAGAGAATGATGAAAATTAATCCATTAAACCACATTGAAAGAGAAAACGGAATATTTTTTTCCCTGCAGTAATATTTTTAATACTCTTTTTCGAAAAAATCCATGCAGGAAAGCGATTCGAACCAGGCACACTGAGGCAGCGAGCACCGCTTTGATCACAGTTAATAGTATGCCGTTAGAACACTACGCGTAGTGTACTAACGGCATATTTTTAACTGTGACAAGGCGGTGCTCGCTGCCTTAGTGTGCCTGGTTCGACTCGCTTCCCTGCACGGATTTTTTCGAAAAAAGGTAATAAAAATATTACTGCAAGGAAAAAATTATTCCGTTTTCTCTTTCAATGTGGTTTAATGGATTCATATATATATATATATATATATATATATATATATATATATATATATATATATACACAAAAGGCGGAACAAATTATTTATGGTAGTTAAGTGAATTAAGCGAAGATTAACAACGTAACCTGGGGATGACCATACAAGATCGATTTACCATTAAGCGCGGGCGAATTTGATGGGGGCTGGAAGACAACGGCGCAGGTCTTCAAGAAGATACTTCGTGTAGTCCTGACAAGGAGAACTCAAAAATGGGGTTGAATTACTTCGTGAAGAAGAATGAGATTTTATCTGGTCATCCCCAGATTACGTTGTTAATCTTCACTTAATTCATTTAACTACCATAAGTAATTAGTTCTGCCTTTTATATATATATATATATATATATATATATATATATATAAATTTCCCTCTTTTATTATATATATTAAAATTATATTTTGGGGTATTGTCTTTATATATACTTTCAACTGCATCTTGTCAAGCCATTAATCTAAACCCGGTCAACCGTTATTCGCACTCTTTATTAATCGCCCCGTACTATCTCAGACGGCCTGGGGTCAGCTGTCAGATGTAATAATATGTACATATAATGATGTCTTTTTTAAATAACGACGAGTTCGTTTTTATTCAATTTCCTCTAGAGATGGTGAGCTTCGGGTTAAATACCCGGGTGGCTGATCCGATAGACGCCCGAGGCTCTTGCGGTCCCTAGGGGATTTTGTCGCCAGTCTAAGCAAACAAATTTCATGATAACGCGTCGTGACAGACGATGAAACTTACCCCGCGATATGATGGGAGGTTTAATGTGGTTGCACACGGCGTTATCGCAGGGGAGGGGGTATGATTAGCGTCTGAAGGCAAACACAGCTGTGACGGGTGATTAAGCGAGTAAAGGATTTTTCCTCGACTTTCACGTGGTCTTGAAAGAATAGAGGGGTATTTCCAAGGGGCTTCCTCTCACAGGAGTCCTTCGAGGGCATCCCTTTACAATCATAAATATTTTATGGAATAGGTTTGCAGTCTTCTACAGGCCAGAATGATCTAATTTTTCTACAAATACTAATTAGAAAACGTAACACTTATATGCTTATATGCAGTGACTTTAATTTTCCAAATCCCGGGAAGCGACTATTAGAATTTATGAACGATAACTTCTCTGCACGAAATCACACGCGAAAAGAATATCCTAGAGTTCATTTTTCATTAGAAGAGACTTTAGTGGCAAGGGTATATATTTGTATGACACCATGTAATTGAGATAATAACATAATTCTCATCAAACAAATATTTCAAGAAATGTTGATGAGAGTTTGAATTCAGTCCGACCTCAATTTCTAAAGTTTATCGCTTTTCGCCCGTCGCTGTACTTTTAAATTGGAAGTAAATTTTAAACTTTAAAAATGTTTAGGAAATTTGTAGTGATATTTAGCGTTCATATTCCACTATAAATAAAGAAATAATACACTTTATTTATTCCTTGACCTTCTAATCGAAAAAATTAAGTACATTGGATAAATGGAGAAATTAAAAGTTCAAAATTGAACTCCATTTGATATTAGCCACAGAATATTTGGGAAAGCTTCTTCTAAAAAATATAAAGCCTTCACAAACTGTTGTATTAATATAAATTTTATAAAAAGTAGAGGTAATAAAACTTTTTGAGATAATTTCGAAAATAATTAAATTCACATTTTCAACTAATATAGCCTTCAATAATTTTTAAAAAGCCGAGAGTCCCACCTTTTTACGCCAGGGGAGTTCAGGGGCGTATATAATGATTAGTAAGAAGGTCAGGGTTAAAGTCGGCAGAGGGATGGTGGTAAGGTTAGGTTAAACCTACCCTCTCTTTTTTCTAATCGCCCCTCTCAAGACGTGGGTACAATATGATAGCCATGTGGCTATGACCTATTGGATAAAATATTTTTAAAAATATTCTTAATGAAATTTCTTTACTTATCAATGGAATACATAAAATTTACCTAAACCTCTCATGTGTTACATTTTGTTACAATACATTTTGGACCTCTTACGATTGGCAATCAATCATTACGGAACGTATCGTACACTCTGGCTTTATACACAAAGACGGAAAAAATAACAATCCAGTTATTTCGCAGTCATGAAACTTGTAAGGTGTATAGTTTCTTCTGAAGAAAATATACTTCAGCAACTTGCGTGTGATGAAAATCATAGTGAAGATGAATTACAAGTGGGTTCCCGTGATATGGAATACGAACCGATAGAAAAGGATACCAGCTGTAATAGAATGACTCTAGAAAAATGAGAAAGGCAAAGATAAAGAAAGACAGATACATCAGCTTCCAAGCTTGGAAAAAATATCTAGTAAAGAATTGTTATCCAAGAAGGAAGACGCTCAAGAATGTACACAAGATGGAACGCAAATAAAGTGTGGCTTAGGCCTATTTACCTCTGCTCCATTTTTATCACGTAGACGAAGCAGAAATGTGTGCTCACATAAACCTCGAACTTTAGGTAGCTTAAACTGAAAAAGAAGCATTCAGTATTTTCTTTGAAAATGACGTTTCTACATATTCAGAGATATACAAACAGAAAAGTGAGAGACAGTACTCAAAATCTGAGAGGTAATGCAAAGGCTGTGTACACTTACATGATGGAATATACTGTTGTGGAAATTCAAGCGTGTCTTGGGCTCATTTTATATACAGAAACTAATAGACATAATTTTACTTCTATTGATGATTTATGAAATCCAGTTGATGCGAGTCCAATTCATTGAGCTGTACTGTCAAAGGAACGTCTTCGTTTTTCCCTAAGAACAATGAGATACGATAATTAGAGAAATCGTTAGGAACGTCTGCAAGAAGATAGGTTAGCTGCAATCAGCGAGGTATAAAATCCATTCAAAGAAAGGCTTTCTTTGAATTTATATTTCGCATGATACACTAAGGAGGATAAACAACTACTTGGCTACCGAGGACGAATTTCTAGAAGGACCTACATTCCATCAAAAACATGAAAATATGGGCTAAAAATCTTTTGTCTATGTGAAGTAAAGAGTGGGTATTCGCTGAATACACAGATTTACACTGGGAAGAAATGAGGAGTATATCGGAATCTTACAAAGGATGTTTTACTTGAATAATGCACAACTTACGAAAAAACTGTACTTGAGATCTTTACAGACAACTTATTTACGTCGCATGGTTTAGCCGAAGTAAAACAAGAATGTTATTCTACTTAGTTCTTCTCATGCTGGATATAAGTGTTTTTCTGAAAAAGTTAATAAACCTGCTTTAATTCTTTATTACAATTTCAGAAAAAAGTTTTGCCTAATCCAATGAAAACATAGAAGAATTCACATGTAGAAGAAAAACTGTTCCCTGGCCTCTGCTAGCATTTTATAATATGATCAATGTAAGTGTTCACTGTCGTGGTATGACCGGATGAACGCTGTTATACGCACACTGGCCTACTGGCCGACCGAAATTAAGGCTCCACCTGGGGATGGCTTTAAGAGTGCTTAAAATACACAATTGCTTTACCGAGGAATATTCAAATACACCTCTACAAAAATAGACTTTAATAGGAGTAAAGAATAAATGTACATATAGGGCAAGTTTAATGGCAATGCAATTAGATATTGACGGTTGATTGCTAAGATGATTGACACTATCAATTCAGTTTGAACCGAGGGATAATAAATTAAGTAATAATTGTACAATTATGCATTTTTAGAGCAAAGGGGATCCTTGAGGTTCGACGCGGTAAAGTTGGGAAAAACGTGACGAAGTGGGGATTAAATCCGTTTTACCTTGATATGCGGCGAGTAGTACCAGGCAGGTAAGTTCGATGTTGGACTTGTGAGCGTTTCACGGGCCACTCTCAATCTAACTTCGGGAGACTGAAGTAGGGGGAGGGGGGTCTTTTCCTTAAGAGGCAAACGGACGGTGCTTCGGGAATGGCTTTTACGATCCTCACAATCCCAAGACTTGGTGAAAAGTGTTGTAGCGCGCCTAACTATCTTCACCAACAACACTGAGTGACCACTGGTTCTTCCTTGGCTCTTCAACAATCACTCAATTCTTCTCTGGACGAGAATGTAGTTGGTCCCCTCTTGACTAGGAAGACGTTAAGGCTAACGTACTGGACGGCGGCTTCAGATACAATTTGCCTGTGAATTATGAGCTCTTGCATATATACCCTGAAATTATCTAGATAGGGAGAAAGATCCATCGCCAACAGATTTCCTTATTTGCCTTGGGTCGCGATAGGGTGCTATAGCGCGAAGTCGCGATGCCCACTCTCTAGTCTTTCCATTGTTCTAATTTTCGTCGTATATAGGGCAGACGAATATAGAGCGTTCAACGCCGAACTGAGGAAGTCAGGAATGGAAGGGGAGGAATTCCTTCTCTCTCATTCTTCCACATTCCTCCCTTTTCAAGAAGACATTTTTTTCCCACAAGTTGGGTGCGAAAAAAAATGTCTCGAACAAATTTTTCTTCAAGGGGGAGATGCAATAAAAATTGAATTAGTGCAACGAGATACAAACAAAGTTCGGACATGAGCGTGGTTAGCAAATAATAATAATTACTTCAGACTATACGCACAAGTACCCCAAAAAATCCAAACCCAAAATTAAATTTCAGCCATACAAAACATTGAATATCTAAATAAAAGAAAAAAAAATGAACCATTATTAAAGATACCCTGCAACCGAGAAAAATTATATAACACTTCAAACACTTAACCTATGCATAAAACAAATCAGAAAACATATGTACAAGGAGATACGCTAATGGTATCTTTAATTTTTGGCAATAGAGCCTTCTAGAGTATTTCTCCCTAACTATCCGCTAAACAATTTTGACTACCCTTGATATACACAATACGGAATTGATATTCCAAGAGCAACAGACTCCAACGCATTAGTCGTCCATTTTGACTTTTCAAATTACGAAGGTACGCAATGGCTTATGGTCACTTTCAATTACGAATTTTTTTCCTATAAGGTACATTATAAAATATCGAATCGGCGATACTATAGCTAACGCCTCGAGTTCAATGGTGGCGTAAGCCTTTTCGCGGACAAAGAGCTTCCTGCTCGCATACGCAACGGGATATTCACTTCCATTGTTTTCATACTACATAAGGTCACCACTTATACCATCATGAGTGGCATCAGTACGAATCCCAAACTTTTTGTTCTGATTCGGGAGTCTCAAATTGGAGCAGAGATCAGTTTCTTCTTCTGCTAGTTAAAGCTTGAAACCGCGGGGGGATTCCAACTGACAGGATCTGGTCCTATTTTCTTTAACATATCATTAAAGGGTGACGCTGTAGGGGCTAAATTGAAAACGAAGTTCCTGTAAAATGAAGCAGAACCCAGAAATGATCACAGCTGCTTCTTCGTCCAGGGAAGCGTTATTTCAGTCAGCTTTGGCTATAACTTTGTATTCTTGAGGGACAATCTGGTTCTTTCTAATCTTAAAACCAAGATATTTAATTGTATCATATGCGAAATGACATTTCGACGGGCCTATCGTGAGTCATTGTGCGCGCAAAAGGATTAACAAAGCCGAAAGGAATGTACGTGCTGGTCCCATGTACGGGTGGCAATGTACACGTTTTAAAAATAAAAGGTTACTTCGGCGTTAAACGTGGGGCGTATAAATGGACGTAAATAGGGTAAGGCTAAGTTCTTACTGGTTCTTGCGTTTTTAAAACAATCTCATGAGTGAATTGGGTTGAATAACTTAGGGTTTCGGAGACTACCTCCGATAAGTCACTTAGTGGGCTTGCCAATTAAGCCTTCTCAAGCTCGGGGGCTGAGTCCGATTGGAAAAAAGGGAGAGACGGCAAAGTGTATTCGTTGGTTGGTTCCAAGCAGACCATTTGAACGAGGCAGAACGGTTCGACGTGGTAAGTTGCCTCTAAGACGAGTTCTTCGTCTAAAGCGACCACATTGTTAACGCAGACGCGTCGGTGATACCATTTTAACAGGTTGACGTGGTACACTTTATTAGCTGAGGGGGCTGAATTAAATAGTCAATAGGGCCTCGGGGTTCTACTACTGAAAATGGTCCTTTCCACTGAGATAAGAGCTTATTAGACTGTGAGGGCAACATAAATAGTACTTTGTCGCCTGCTTTGAATTTCCGTGCTTTGGATTTGATAATTTCGACATGATCACGGCTTAATTATCTCTTGTGCTGTTGTATTTGTTCTCTCTCTTCTGCTTCTCTCTGTGCTTTCCTTATTTGGCAGTTTGTTTCGTTCTTCCTCTTGAGCGTAAGTGATTAAATCCTTTCCTGACAGTTTTATGATCTGGCCCTGCTTATGAAAACGATCGAACGAAGACATCTTGAATATGCTGCGTTCGTCTTTAGGCAGACAGGCAAGATTACCAGAACAAATGAGGCTCTTCCTAACACATTTAACCTACTTCTAATTAACATTTAACCCCCCAAAAACTTACTAAAGGTTCCAGTTAATTAGGTACACCAGAAAAAGAAAATAACTAACGAGGGAGCAAGTCTCAGAACTGAGACTTATGGTAATTTTACCCCAGCAAAACCAAAGTTTGGCGGCTATTCTTGCCGTTTAATTAGTTTTATCTTGACTTACGTAAATACGCTCAACTGAAAAAAATATATAATTGCCTATTAACACGAAAAAATTGTCCTATTATTTTTGATTGAATATTCTTGACACTTGCAACTGTATAGAGTGGAAATAATGATCTTTAAGGAAATAACAAAAGATCAGGTAGGGTGGAATCTTTTACAAACCCAAAAACCTAACGCAAGTTTTATATATATATATATATATATATATATATATATATATATATATATATATATATATATATATATATATATATATATATAATTCGGAGTAAGAATCCAATGGCAAAAAGAATGACAGTATTCATTCTTTATTTCCTTTGGCTATGTTTCGAGCAAAGACAAGCTCATCTTCTGGCCTGATAAATTGAACAAAATAAACTTTAAATAAGAAAACAATTAACATTGATATTAATTAGGCCTGGTAGGTAAAATTATATATGAATATATATATATATATATATATATATATATATATATATATATATATAGATATTTACATTTTATAGTGATAAATCATAAATAGTTAATCATTTAAACAAAGATTGATCCCGGTTCGGGATCATATTTTTCTTCACAAAACAGATGACACCATTAATGATTTTAAAATTATAGATTCTTCCAATGATGATATATGCCTTGAAGGGCGCATTATATATACTTATTATTATTATTATTATTATTATATTAAGCCCCTTAGACTCTCTCTCAACAATGATGTATCCGCCTTCCCTCTCCGTTTCTTATAATAACTAAGGAATTATTATACCTCACCCTTCTTCATTGTTTCTTGCTCTCCATTGCTTTAGTTGTGTTTCTACAACTTGTGTGACCGGTAAGATTTGAATTTGTTAAAAACTTGAATTCTTAAAATTTTCTGCACTTAGCTGCTCATAAATTTGCCCATCCCCCCCTCCCCTGCCCCTATGCTCGCAATTTCTCAATCCGTGTTTAAATAATTATCTATTTATGATTTATCACTATAAAATGCAAATATGTATATACATGTATATTCATATAGACGGTGAGGCATGAGGTGCGGAATGCGCCGAGAAGGTAAAGAGTCTTAGGTAAGACCCTGAATGAAACAGAGATTCGTTGAGCTCCTGAATGTGCCCAAGGATGTCCTTACCCCGCGAGCGCGGCCGTACAAACTCAACCCTATATCCTAAGGCAAACTTCGCTATCTGGTTCAACTCATTATCTCGAAGTAAGTTTGTATAAACTGACATTGAGTACCCTCTGGGGACGGCCATGACCTCGAGCTCTCTATCGGACCAGCCACCTGGCTATTTAGCCCTGCCTCCGCCATTCTTCGAGGAGATTGAGAGTCTGCCAGTCCCTCAGTTCAGACTGTTTTGTCTGTTACCCAACAAAGTCTCGCAACCCCTGTTAGAGTCGTATCTCCTCGTTAAGATCTCATCAGCAGATCGCCATTCGTAAAGCTTTGGCCCGTGTTCAGAAGTAAGCTTCTCGAGCCATCTCTCTTCTCTGAAAACTGTAGGCCCCCCTTATCTCGCACCTTTCTTCAAGACTTCTGTTCCCCGTTCCTGAGACTACCTACCGTGCTGCAGAACCTTCTCATGTTTGAGATTCCATCACTTTGAAGCAGAGAAAATCTCGCTCTTCAACAAAAAGTACTCAAATTCCCCATCTACGAGTCCTCCTCCTCAGGGCTCACAGAAGTATCTCCTCGAAGACTTGTGCTGTTGGTCTTTCCCCTCTGAACACCACTAAACTTCAAGGTGAGGCAACTTTGCGTTTTAATCCCATGATAAGACCCCCCGTCAATCGTCACTTGCATCTCCTTTAGAATTTACTTCTCGTTCAAACTTAAATAATATCCATTGTTCGAGTTAACGATAATTTTGCACTTCCTGCTTAGCTCTGTCATATTGTAAACTTTCACGATCCAATTAATTATCCCTATAGAGCAATTTGTTCCCCTTCATATATATATATATATATATATATATTGCTCCGTTTATTTTATATATTATAATTATATTTTGGGGGCTTGAGCTTTATATATCCTTGAACTGCAGCTTGGCAAGCTATTAGATAAATCTCGGTCAATCGTAAACGCAGTCTAAAATTCAAGGGGGCCGCCTTCCACTTCTTTAATTGCTCCAAAGCATATCGCAGACGACCTCGGGTTGGCTATCTGCCCGTGCTTGTGTATGCGCCCTTGCTCCGAGCGGGTCTTCACAGACATACATCGACATAAGTTTTTTGCTATTCCATGTTTTTAGTTGAAATTTGAAACTATTTCATCTGAAATTTCTAAATTTATTAGAATCATAATCAAATATGCTAAGAAAACCATATAAAAATCCTTCCGATTCTTTTTATTACCTTTTCAGTTGGTTCACATTTAATAAAAATAAGCGCAAAAATCATTCCTTCGATCAAAATATTGAAATATATATTTTGGCTGCAAACTTTCTGTCAATATCTTGCCAGTTATCGTCCAATTAACATGCCTAACAAATCTTTTTATCATCTCTGTCAGTAAGCTGATCGCAAAGCTGCGACTCTCTATCAAGAGAGTCTTTATATTATAGCCAGGTGAAGGCAATATGAAGCGCTCAAAGAGTGTACTCTATAATATTCTGTCTACGTAACATATACAGTTTTATATAAGGCTGGTAAGTCAACCTGGAGGACAATGAAGGCCTTAAAAAGGGAAGCCTGAGCCACTTCCTAAATATTTAAGAAAGAGGCTAATGCACCCTACAGAGAATTTTATACATGACACCGGAAGGAGCGAAGGGTCATTATGTATCCTTTGCCCCGGTCGCCGTTAGTGTCAACCTAGATTGAACAATCTGTGCGTTTATCTTTCTAGTCATCTTTACTTTACCCTATTATGTGCCACCTACTATACAAGCAATTTCTTACATATTTTTCATTACAAAGAGTAAATTTTCGTAATAGCCGCTAACCATATTTCGCCTACTCAGCCATGCTCAAATCCAAGAGAAGTGGGGATACAGTCGCTTCCATTGCCTTCTTTTACTTGGATAGGTGGATGGTCTTGGCACTAGCAGGTTTACCAGTAGAATAACCAACCTTGCCTTTGGTCAAAATTTGCTGTTTATAGGGGTTCTCATCTTCTTTGCTTGGTCACATCAAACAGTTCATTCAAAGAATTAAAGTTTTGTTTCTTTTTGCAGTACTCATAGTCATTCAGAAGGTTTTCTAGTTTTGCACAAATAACTTGATCAGATACACGCGGGAAGTTTAATGTTTTGCTACATAGGGCTTTTAGCTCCACAACAATTAGGCCGATCCCTTCCCTCCGTTCTTTGGCGGTAGATTCAAGAAATTTGAAGCGTCCAACGACGTGGATTTTCAGGGGCATGCGACTCCATTCACCTAAGGGTGTTTCATATACTGCCACGTTGCCTCTTCTTGATGATGCTTGAAACTAGACTAAGTTATTTATCCAGGTTTTCTTGTTCTTCTCCGTGTTAAAAAAGCTCTTCCTGAACAACATATTTTGTACTTAGCAACTAAAATAGAAAATAAACCTAAATATTAAATAGGTAACAAATTAAAGAAACTGTTATTAAGATTTTATATATTTTATTAAAAAACAAGCAAATTACAATTATAAAAAATAAGAGAGAAGGCAGACACTAATAAAATATTATATGCTATTATATTATATAATTAGTGAGAGAGTTAAATGTAGCTTACCAAATAATACCAGGATCTCTTAACAATAAACGCTGGAGAATACACAACAATTATAATAAGGCAAAATTATATCAACGCCGTTAAAACTGGACTAGTAACTACCCGCTTTAAACATCTCTCTTATATACCACACGCGAAATGGCCGAAGAAAATTCTGGAACTCTACAGAAATCGCCCAATCGATGACGTGATGATTTTCTGGAAGATTCTATACAATTCTATGGTACATAAATTATTGCACAATTCTGTTTGATGACTTATATATTTAATATAAATATTTTTAACACATATAAAATGCTAAAATGGCCTATATTACATTTCAAAGTGGTTTGTGCGTGGCCTTTTTCAATATTTCAATAGAATAAAAGTAATTTTTGTCATTAATAGGCAAAAGGTCATCACCCTAATATATATATATATATATATATATATATATATATATATATATATATATATATATATATATATTACTTATTTTGTTATACATCTTTTAAATAGGGATCTTATTGATATTCCCATAAGACTGCATCGGCCACTGGAGAGCATATAAGATAGATCAATTTTTACAATATAATAACATTAAGTTAATTATAATAAAAGCGGTAATAATTTTCACAGACACTCGAGGTGCGAGAAAGAGTGTTAATGAATTTTAGGTAAGTTTTAGTTGCGTTAGAAGATTTTGAGATTTTCCTGGATTGACATTTCAATAAAGGACATTATTTAATAATTTAACTTCACTCGGTATAAAATAGTTACTAGGGATATGTCATGGGTGTAAGGTGTAGAAGTAATTGTATAAAAAAACGAACTCGTCGTTATTGAAAAAGACATCATTATATGTACCTCTTATTACATCTGACAGCTGACCACAAGCTGTCTGAGATAGTCCGGGGCGATTAATAAAGAGTGCGAATAACGGTTGACCAGGTTTAGATTAATGGCTGGCCAAGATGCAGTTCAAAGGATATATAGAGACAATACCCCAAAATATAATTTGATATATATATATAATAAAAGGGGGGAATTTATAAATATATATATATATATATATATATATATATATATATATATATATATATATATATATATATATATATATATATATATATATATATATATCTCAAAGTAGCACAAGAGAATGATGAAAATGAATCCATTAAACCACATTGAAAGAGAAAACGGAATATTTTTTTCCCTGCAGTAATATTTTTAATACTCTTTTTCGAAAAAATCCATGCAGGAAAGCGATTCGAACCAGGCACACTGAGGCAGCGAGCACCGCTTTGATCACAGTTAATAGTATGCCGTTAGAACACTACGCGTAGTGTACTAACGGCATATTTTTAACTGTGACAAGGCGGTGCTCGCTGCCTTAGTGTGCCTGGTTCGACTCGCTTCCCTGCACGGATTTTTTCGAAAAAAGGTAATAAAAATATTACTGCAAGGAAAAAATTATTCCGTTTTCTCTTTCAATGTGGTTTAATGGATTCATATATATATATATATATATATATATATATATATATATATATATATATATATATATATATATATACACAAAAGGCGGAACAAATTATTTATGGTAGTTAAGTGAATTAAGCGAAGATTAACAACGTAACCTGGGGATGACCATACAAGATCGATTTACCATTAAGCGCGGGCGAATTTGATGGGGGCTGGAAGACAACGGCGCAGGTCTTCAAGAAGATACTTCGTGTAGTCCTGACAAGGAGAACTCAAAAATGGGGTTGAATTACTTCGTGAAGAAGAATGAGATTTTATCTGGTCATCCCCAGATTACGTTGTTAATCTTCACTTAATTCATTTAACTACCATAAGTAATTAGTTCTGCCTTTTATATATATATATATATATATATATATATATATATATAAATTTCCCTCTTTTATTATATATATTAAAATTATATTTTGGGGTATTGTCTTTATATATACTTTCAACTGCATCTTGTCAAGCCATTAATCTAAACCCGGTCAACCGTTATTCGCACTCTTTATTAATCGCCCCGTACTATCTCAGACGGCCTGGGGTCAGCTGTCAGATGTAATAATATGTACATATAATGATGTATTTTTTAAATAACGACGAGTTCGTTTTTATTCAATTTCCTCTAGAGATGGTGAGCTTCGGGTTAAATACCCGGGTGGCTGATCCGATAGACGCCCGAGGCTCTTGCGGTCCCTAGGGGATTTTGTCGCCAGTCTAAGCAAACAAATTTCATGATAACGCGTCGTGACAGACGATGAAACTTACCCCGCGATATGATGGGAGGTTTAATGTGGTTGCACACGGCGTTATCGCAGGGGAGGGGGTATGATTAGCGTCTGAAGGCAAACACAGCTGTGACGGGTGATTAAGCGAGTAAAGGATTTTTCCTCGACTTTCACGTGGTCTTGAAAGAATAGAGGGGTATTTCCAAGGGGCTTCCTCTCACAGGAGTCCTTCGAGGGCATCCCTTTACAATCATAAATATTTTATGGAATAGGTTTGCAGTCTTCTACAGGCCAGAATGATCTAATTTTTCTACAAATACTAATTAGAAAACGTAACACTT
Organism: Ceratothoa steindachneri; assembly: GCA_963969495.1. Classification (NCBI taxonomy): domain Eukaryota; kingdom Metazoa; phylum Arthropoda; class Malacostraca; order Isopoda; family Cymothoidae; genus Ceratothoa; species Ceratothoa steindachneri. Next base: position 74,513,175 of record OZ018332.1, read on the forward strand.
ATATGCTTATATGCAGTGACTTTAATTTTCCAAATCCCGGGAAGCGACTATTAGAATTTATGAACGATAACTTCTCTGCACGAAATCACACGCGAAAAGAATATCCTAGAGTTCATTTTTCATTAGAAGAGACTTTAGTGGCAAGGGTATATATTTGTATGACACCATGTAATTGAGATAATAACATAATTCTCATCAAACAAATATTTCAAGAAATGTTGATGAGAGTTTGAATTCAGTCCGACCTCAATTTCTAAAGTTTATCGCTTTTCGCCCGTCGCTGTACTTTTAAATTGGAAGTAAATTTTAAACTTTAAAAATGTTTAGGAAATTTGTAGTGATATTTAGCGTTCATATTCCACTATAAATAAAGAAATAATACACTTTATTTATTCCTTGACCTTCTAATCGAAAAAATTAAGTACATTGGATAAATGGAGAAATTAAAAGTTCAAAATTGAACTCCATTTGATATTAGCCACAGAATATTTGGGAAAGCTTCTTCTAAAAAATATAAAGCCTTCACAAACTGTTGTATTAATATAAATTTTATAAAAAGTAGAGGTAATAAAACTTTTTGAGATAATTTCGAAAATAATTAAATTCACATTTTCAACTAATATAGCCTTCAATAATTTTTAAAAAGCCGAGAGTCCCACCTTTTTACGCCAGGGGAGTTCAGGGGCGTATATAATGATTAGTAAGAAGGTCAGGGTTAAAGTCGGCAGAGGGATGGTGGTTAGGTTAGGTTAAACCTACCCTCTCTTTTTTCTAATCGCCCCTCTCAAGACGTGGGTACAATATGATAGCCATGTGGCTATGACCTATTGGATAAAATATTTTTAAAAATATTCTTAATGAAATTTCTTTACTTATCAATGGAATACATAAAATTTACCTAAACCTCTCATGTGTTACATTTTGTTACAATACATTTTGGACCTCTTACGATTGGCAATCAATCATTACGGAACGTATCGTACACTCTGGCTTTATACACAAAGACGGAAAAAATAACAATCCAGTTATTTCGCAGTCATGAAACTTGTAAGGTGTATAGTTTCTTCTGAAGAAAATATACTTCAGCAACTTGCGTGTGATGAAAATCATAGTGAAGATGAATTACAAGTGGGTTCCCGTGATATGGAATACGAACCGATAGAAAAGGATACCAGCTGTAATAGAATGACTCTAGAAAAATGAGAAAGGCAAAGATAAAGAAAGACAGATACATCAGCTTCCAAGCTTGGAAAAAATATCTAGTAAAGAATTGTTATCCAAGAAGGAAGACGCTCAAGAATGTACACAAGATGGAACGCAAATAAAGTGTGGCTTAGGCCTATTTACCTCTGCTCCATTTTTATCACGTAGACGAAGCAGAAATGTGTGCTCACATAAACCTCGAACTTTAGGTAGCTTAAACTGAAAAAGAAGCATTCAGTATTTTCTTTGAAAATGACGTTTCTACATATTCAGAGATATACAAACAGAAAAGTGAGAGACAGTACTCAAAATCTGAGAGGTAATGCAAAGGCTGTGTACACTTACATGATGGAATATACTGTTGTGGAAATTCAAGCGTGTCTTGGGCTCATTTTATATACAGAAACTAATAGACATAATTTTACTTCTATTGATGATTTATGAAATCCAGTTGATGCGAGTCCAATTCATTGAGCTGTACTGTCAAAGGAACGTCTTCGTTTTTCCCTAAGAACAATGAGATACGATAATTAGAGAAATCGTTAGGAACGTCTGCAAGAAGATAGGTTAGCTGCAATCAGCGAGGTATAAAATCCATTCAAAGAAAGGCTTTCTTTGAATTTATATTTCGCATGATACACTAAGGAGGATAAACAACTACTTGGCTACCGAGGACGAATTTCTAGAAGGACCTACATTCCATCAAAAACATGAAAATATGGGCTAAAAATCTTTTGTCTATGTGAAGTAAAGAGTGGGTATTCGCTGAATACACAGATTTACACTGGGAAGAAATGAGGAGTATATCGGAATCTTACAAAGGATGTTTTACTTGAATAATGCACAACTTACGAAAAAACTGTACTTGAGATCTTTACAGACAACTTATTTACGTCGCATGGTTTAGCCGAAGTAAAACAAGAATATTATTCTACTTAGTTCTTCTCATGCTGGATATAAGTGTTTTTCTGAAAAAGTTAATAAACCTGCTTTAATTCTTTATTACAATTTCAGAAAAAAGTTTTGCCTAATCCAATGAAAACATAGAAGAATTCACATGTAGAAGAAAAACTGTTCCCTGGCCTCTGCTAGCATTTTATAATATGATCAATGTAAGTGTTCACTGTCGTGGTATGACCGGATGAACGCTGTTATACGCACACTGGCCTACTGGCCGACCGAAATTAAGGCTCCACCTGGGGATGGCTTTAAGAGTGCTTAAAATACACAATTGCTTTACCGAGGAATATTCAAATACACCTCTACAAAAATATACTTTAATAGGAGTAAAGAATAAATGTACATATAGGGCAAGTTTAATGGCAATGCAATTAGATATTGACGGTTGATTGCTAAGATGATTGACACTATCAATTAAGTTTGAACCGAGGGATAATAAATTAAGTAATAATTGTACAATTATGCATTTTTAGAGCAAAGGGGATCCTTGAGGTTCGACGCGGTAAAGTTGGGAAAAACGTGACGAAGTGGGGATTAAATCCGTTTTACCTTGATATGCGGCGAGTAGTACCAGGCAGGTAAGTTCGATGTTGGACTTGTGAGCGTTTCACGGGCCACTCTCAATCTAACTTCGGGAGACTGAAGTAGGGGGAGGGGGGTCTTTTCCTTAAGAGGCAAACGGACGGTGCTTCGGGAATGGCTTTTACGATCCTCACAATCCCAAGACTTGGTGAAAAGTGTTGTAGCGCGCCTAACTATCTTCACCAACAACACTGAGTGACCACTGGTTCTTCCTTGGCTCTTCAACAATCACTCAATTCTTCTCTGGACGAGAATGTAGTTGGTCCCCTCTTGACTAGGAAGACGTTAAGGCTAACGTACTGGACGGCGGCTTCAGATACAATTTGCCTGTGAATTATGAGCTCTTGCATATATACCCTGAAATTATCTAGATAGGGAGAAAGATCCATCGCCAACAGATTTCCTTATTTGCCTTGGGTCGCGATAGGGTGCTATAGCGCGAAGTCGCGATGCCCACTCTCTAGTCTTTCCATTGTTCTAATTTTCGTCGTATATAGGGCAGACGAATATAGAGCGTTCAACGCCGAACTGAGGAAGTCAGGAATGGAAGGGGAGGAATTCCTTCTCTCTCATTCTTCCACATTCCTCCCTTTTCAAGAAGACATTTTTTTCCCACAAGTTGGGTGCGAAAAAAAATGTCTCGAACAAATTTTTCTTCAAGGGGGAGATGCAATAAAAATTGAATTAGTGCAACGAGATACAAACAAAGTTCGGACATGAGCGTGGTTAGCAAATAATAATAATTACTTCAGACTATACGCACAAGTACCCCAAAAAATCCAAACCCAAAATTAAATTTCAGCCATACAAAACATTGAATATCTAAATAAAAGAAAAAAAAATGAACCATTATTAAAGATACCCTGCAACCGAGAAAAATTATATAACACTTCAAACACTTAACCTATGCATAAAACAAATCAGAAAACATATGTACAAGGAGATACGCTAATGGTATCTTTAATTTTTGGCAATAGAGCCTTCTAGAGTATTTCTCCCTAACTATCCGCTAAACAATTTTGACTACCCTTGATATACACAATACGGAATTGATATTCCAAGAGCAACAGACTCCAACGCATTAGTCGTCCATTTTGACTTTTCAAATTACGAAGGTACGCAATGGCTTATGGTCACTTTCAATTACGAATTTTTTTCCTATAAGGTACATTATAAAATATCGAATCGGCGATACTATAGCTAACGCCTCGAGTTCAATGGTGGCGTAAGCCTTTTCGCGGACAAAGAGCTTCCTGCTCGCATACGCAACGGGATATTCACTTCCATTGTTTTCATACTACATAAGGTCACCACTTATACCATCATGAGTGGCATCAGTACGAATCCCAAACTTTTTGTTCTGATTCGGGAGTCTCAAATTGGAGCAGAGATCAGTTTCTTCTTCTGCTAGTTAAAGCTTGAAACCGCGGGGGGATTCCAACTGACAGGATCTGGTCCTATTTTCTTTAACATATCATTAAAGGGTGACGCTGTAGGGGCTAAATTGAAAACGAAGTTCCTGTAAAATGAAGCAGAACCCAGAAATGATCACAGCTGCTTCTTCGTCCAGGGAAGCGTTATTTCAGTCAGCTTTGGCTATAACTTTGTATTCTTGAGGGACAATCTGGTTCTTTCTAATCTTAAAACCAAGATATTTAATTGTATCATATGCGAAATGACATTTCGACGGGCCTATCGTGAGTCATTGTGCGCGCAAAAGGATTAACAAAGCCGAAAGGAATGTACGTGCTGGTCCCATGTACGGGTGGCAATGTACACGTTTTAAAAATAAAAGGTTACTTCGGCGTTAAACGTGGGGCGTATAAATGGACGTAAATAGGGTAAGGCTAAGTTCTTACTGGTTCTTGCGTTTTTAAAACAATCTCATGAGTGAATTGGGTTGAATAACTTAGGGTTTCGGAGACTACCTCCGATAAGTCACTTAGTGGGCTTGCCAATTAAGCCTTCTCAAGCTCGGGGGCTGAGTCCGATTGGAAAAAAGGGAGAGACGGCAAAGTGTATTCGTTGGTTGGTTCCAAGCAGACCATTTGAACGAGGCAGAACGGTTCGACGTGGTAAGTTGCCTCTAAGACGAGTTCTTCGTCTAAAGCGACCACATTGTTAACGCAGACGCGTCGGTGATACCATTTTAACAGGTTGACGTGGTACACTTTATTAGCTGAGGGGGCTGAATTAAATAGTCAATAGGGCCTCGGGGTTCTACTACTGAAAATGGTCCTTTCCACTGAGATAAGAGCTTATTAGACTGTGAGGGCAACATAAATAGTACTTTGTCGCCTGCTTTGAATTTCCGTGCTTTGGATTTGATAATTTCGACATGATCACGGCTTAATTATCTCTTGTGCTGTTGTATTTGTTCTCTCTCTTCTGCTTCTCTCTGTGCTTTCCTTATTTGGCAGTTTGTTTCGTTCTTCCTCTTGAGCGTAAGTGATTAAATCCTTTCCTGACAGTTTTATGATCTGGCCCTGCTTATGAAAACGATCGAACGAAGACATCTTGAATATGCTGCGTTCGTCTTTAGGCAGACAGGCAAGATTACCAGAACAAATGAGGCTCTTCCTAACACATTTAACCTACTTCTAATTAACATTTAACCCCCCAAAAACTTACTAAAGGTTCCAGTTAATTAGGTACACCAGAAAAAGAAAATAACTAACGAGGGAGCAAGTCTCAGAACTGAGACTTATGGTAATTTTACCCCAGCAAAACCAAAGTTTAGCGGCTATTCTTGCCGTTTAATTAGTTTTATCTTGACTTACGTAAATACGCTCAACTGAAAAAAATATATAATTGCCTATTAACACGAAAAAATTGTCCTATTATTTTTGATTGAATATTCTTGACACTTGCAACTGTATAGAGTGGAAATAATGATCTTTAAGGAAATAACAAAAGATCAGGTAGGGTGGAATCTTTTACAAACCCAAAAACCTAACGCAAGTTTTATATATATATATATATATATATATATATATATATATATATATATATATATATATATATATATAATTCGGAGTAAGAATCCAATGGCAAAAAGAATGACAGTATTCATTCTTTATTTCCTTTGGCTATGTTTCGAGCAAAGACAAGCTCATCTTCTGGCCTGATAAATTGAACAAAATAAACTTTAAATAAGAAAACAATTAACATTGATATTAATTAGGCCTGGTAGGTAAAATTATATATGAATATATATATATATATATATATATATATATATATATATATATATATATATATAGATATTTACATTTTATAGTGATAAATCATAAATAGTTAATCATTTAAACAAAGATTGATCCCGGTTCGGGATCATATTTTTCTTCACAAAACAGATGACACCATTAATGATTTTAAAATTATAGATTCTTCCAATGATGATATATGCCTTGAAGGGCGCATTATATATACTTATTATTATTATTATTATTATTATATTAAGCCCCTTAGACTCTCTCTCAACAATGATGTATCCGCCTTCCCTCTCCGTTTCTTATAATAACTAAGGAATTATTATACCTCACCCTTCTTCATTGTTTCTTGCTCTCCATTGCTTTAGTTGTGTTTCTACAACTTGTGTGACCGGTAAGATTTGAATTTGTTAAAAACTTGAATTCTTAATATTTTCTGCACTTAGCTGCTCATAAATTTGCCCATCCCCCCCTCCCCTGCCCCTATGCTCGCAATTTCTCAATCCGTGTTTAAATAATTATCTATTTATGATTTATCACTATAAAATGCAAATATGTATATACATGTATATTCATATAGACGGTGAGGCATGAGGTGCGGAATGCGCCGAGAAGGTAAAGAGTCTTAGGTAAGACCCTGAATGAAACAGAGATTCGTTGAGCTCCTGAATGTGCCCAAGGATGTCCTTACCCCGCGAGCGCGGCCGTACAAACTCAACCCTATATCCTAAGGCAAACTTCGCTATCTGGTTCAACTCATTATCTCGAAGTAAGTTTGTATAAACTGACATTGAGTACCCTCTGGGGACGGCCATGACCTCGAGCTCTCTATCGGACCAGCCACCTGGCTATTTAGCCCTGCCTCCGCCATTCTTCGAGGAGATTGAGAGTCTGCCAGTCCCTCAGTTCAGACTGTTTTGTCTGTTACCCAACAAAGTCTCGCAACCCCTGTTAGAGTCGTATCTCCTCGTTAAGATCTCATCAGCAGATCGCCATTCGTAAAGCTTTGGCCCGTGTTCAGAAGTAAGCTTCTCGAGCCATCTCTCTTCTCTGAAAACTGTAGGCCCCCCTTATCTCGCACCTTTCTTCAAGACTTCTGTTCCCCGTTCCTGAGACTACCTACCGTGCTGCAGAACCTTCTCATGTTTGAGATTCCATCACTTTGAAGCAGAGAAAATCTCGCTCTTCAACAAAAAGTACTCAAATTCCCCATCTACGAGTCCTCCTCCTCAGGGCTCACAGAAGTATCTCCTCGAAGACTTGTGCTGTTGGTCTTTCCCCTCTGAACACCACTAAACTTCAAGGTGAGGCAACTTTGCGTTTTAATCCCATGATAAGACCCCCCGTCAATCGTCACTTGCATCTCCTTTAGAATTTACTTCTCGTTCAAACTTAAATAATATCCATTGTTCGAGTTAACGATAATTTTGCACTTCCTGCTTAGCTCTGTCATATTGTAAACTTTCACGATCCAATTAATTATCCCTATAGAGCAATTTGTTCCCCTTCATATATATATATATATATATATATTGCTCCGTTTATTTTATATATTATAATTATATTTTGGGGGCTTGAGCTTTATATATCCTTGAACTGCAGCTTGGCAAGCTATTAGATAAATCTCGGTCAATCGTAAACGCAGTCTAAAATTCAAGGGGGCCGCCTTCCACTTCTTTAATTGCTCCAAAGCATATCGCAGACGACCTCGGGTTGGCTATCTGCCCGTGCTTGTGTATGCGCCCTTGCTCCGAGCGGGTCTTCACAGACATACATCGACATAAGTTTTTTGCTATTCCATGTTTTTAGTTGAAATTTGAAACTATTTCATCTGAAATTTCTAAATTTATTAGAATCATAATCAAATATGCTAAGAAAACCATATAAAAATCCTTCCGATTCTTTTTATTACCTTTTCAGTTGGTTCACATTTAATAAAAATAAGCGCAAAAATCATTCCTTCGATCAAAATATTGAAATATATATTTTGGCTGCAAACTTTCTGTCAATATCTTGCCAGTTATCGTCCAATTAACATGCCTAACAAATCTTTTTATCATCTCTGTCAGTAAGCTGATCGCAAAGCTGCGACTCTCTATCAAGAGAGTCTTTATATTATAGCCAGGTGAAGGCAATATGAAGCGCTCAAAGAGTGTACTCTATAATATTCTGTCTACGTAACATATACAGTTTTATATAAGGCTGGTAAGTCAACCTGGAGGACAATGAAGGCCTTAAAAAGGGAAGCCTGAGCCACTTCCTAAATATTTAAGAAAGAGGCTAATGCACCCTACAGAGAATTTTATACATGACACCGGAAGGAGCGAAGGGTCATTATGTATCCTTTGCCCCGGTCGCCGTTAGTGTCAACCTAGATTGAACAATCTGTGCGTTTATCTTTCTAGTCATCTTTACTTTACCCTATTATGTGCCACCTACTATACAAGCAATTTCTTACATATTTTTCATTACAAAGAGTAAATTTTCGTAATAGCCGCTAACCATATTTCGCCTACTCAGCCATGCTCAAATCCAAGAGAAGTGGTCCTTAGAAAACTTGATTTATTTCCATCTTTTTCGCTTCTACGAAGCCAATTTTTAAATTACCATTACGTCCAAATATGCTGTGAGGTAAAGCACAAAAAGATTGCAGTAGTTACGTCCAAAGGAGAGTTAGCATCCCCTTTAGCCTATAATGCGCGCAGATGAGATATTTACCGGGATCAATGCCTGTATGAGTATCTGCAGATATACTCGTATATACGTATATTCTAAATAATTCCAATTCTTTATATTCTGAACTTTCTATAGATAGGAGTATTTTTCCTTACAATATCTCTGCGGCAGAAACTCTCAATTATACATATTTGTTAAAAACAATTTACGACCTTTCTTCCCCGGGTAATATTAGCATTGCTTACATTTTACTAAAAAAATAACGAACACTATATATATATATATATATATATATATATATATATATATATATATATAAATATCATTAGAACGGCGGAGCAGTTCTTTAACTGCAATTTAATTTTTAAATATTGATAGCCAAGTACAATTATTGCATAGAATCCCAATATTTCTTGACTTTTCCTAATTTAATAAATAGTATATCTGTGCTAAATATTTGAGCAATGACGTGATTAGTTTGGAAAATGAAAGCATTTTATACCGCGAATGGTGCAGCAGCCATTTTGACTGCCCACCTTAAATGTGCATGAAGTTGCTAGATTAGGCAGAATATGATAAAATGATTGCGTACACACCATGTACCTAGTGTGCTTAGAGAAAGGTTTCTTCATTTCTCATCAGTCTAATCAGTTTGATTGAAAAGTACGGATGTCATCCATTTGTCGATTTTCAAAAGAAGAAGCTTTGAATTACTTAGCTTTAATTTGTGAATTTGATTCGGAGGCTGATGAAATATCGGAACCAAGTGATTGTTAATTTATTCCAAGTTCAGATGTATCACCTGACTCAGGTGAAGATCAAAATATAGAAGAAGAGAAAAATGATACTCCGCAAATCATAACATCATCAATTGTGGGTGAGTGAATTTACCTAGTTGTTTTTTTCTCAGAATTGGTCATTTGAAATTTAGGACGTTTTTTGTTTTAGGTACTGCATGAAATTGATGGCTCTGCCACTAGGCTAGGTTAGGTTAGGTTCAGTAATGTTAGATTTAGGGCTAACCAAACCTAACCTAACCGCGTCTAATGGCAGGGCCCTCAATTTTATGCAGTACCTAGCATGAAAAAGGTCTGCAATTTATTGTATTGTGCATGATACAGTAATAACTAGGTGCTGCCTACCTACATACATTAAAAAAATATTTTTATTTCTAGGTTACCATGAAACCTGTTTTCACTTTGCAAATGGTAAGATAGGTTAAGTTACATTTAGAAAGGTTCTGCTACTAAGTTTTGTTTTCTCTTTGGGATAAAAACCTGATCAATATTTCTTTTATTTCTCGCTTATTTCTCATTGGATTATTCTAATATTAGCAAAGGAATTGTGACATTATTATGTTCCCTCCCTTACATTGATATTATTCTATTATTTGCAGAACCTGAAGTGCAACAAAGTAAAAAAACTGAAAATGACTGCTACTGCACTAACTAGAATAACAAACTATGATGTAAGCACAATTTTGACCTCTTAGGAGGGTCCATAATGGAAAATTCAAAATGCATACATAAGTAAAACAGGCGGATTTGCTTTCCAAAATATTTTGAGAGAATTCCCTGGCCCGATTTTCCTGCCAAAACTTCAAATTGTTGAAGTAAAACCATAACTAGCTTTAAGATTAATAGTAGATGATTTTATCATCAAATGAGAGTTCAAAATAATAATTCATGAAGCATTTCATTTGAAGAAGTGTATGCTACCATTTCCATTATGTATGCCAAAGGAGTTTTAGCCAAGGGCCATTCTGTGGATCAACTATGGTCAAAAAGGTGGGGTTGGGATCCCTGGTTTTTCCGTAAAACAATGTCAAGAGATCGGTTCAAAGAAATAATTTGATTCCTTTGATTCGACTTCAAATCTTCTAGAGCTGAAAGATCGAAGACAAATAGATTTTCACACATTTCTGACATTTGAGAAAGATTTGTGCAAAATTGTATAATTTGATACAGGCCAGGTGAAAATATAACAGTGGTTGAGCAGCTATTTCCATGCAAATGCGGATGCCCATTCCTTTAGTATATTGCTTGTAAACCATATAAGTTTGTGATAAAGTTTTAGCTAGCTACTGATAACAAATCTAAATACTTATTGAATTCGCTCCCATACCTTGGTAAATATGATACTAGCCCAGATAAACAGTCTTGATGACTATGTTGTTCCTTGTTTGGTAGAACCTTACTCGGGAAAGAAAGAAATGTAATTACCAATAGCTTATTTACTTCCTTATCATTGGCAGCATCCCTACTTGCTAAAAAAAAAAGGCTAACAGGAACTATCAATAAGGTCAGAAGAGAAGTGCCCACAGAGATAAAGAACCTTTCCTCTGCAATATACACGTCAAAAACTTTGAAAAATGACAAATGCACACATACTGTATATCAAACTAAGAAAAACGAGAATGTCATCCTACTAAGCAGCTTGAAACAAACTGTAAGAATCCACGAAGATGACAAGAAAAAAATAGAAACAATAACTTATTATAAGTCTACAAAATGCGGAAAGTATAGCTCAAAGGGCCCAAATCGAAGATGGCCAATCCACGTATTTTACAACATAATGGATTTAGGTAACTGGATTTCCAGTTACCTCCCTATATAAATAGGGAGGTAACTGAAAAAAAATATCACGTCATGATTATCTTTTACAGCTAGCCTACGAACTTTAGCTAAATTCAAGAATAAGGGTTAAGAAGTTAATTTTGAGAGTGAGAGCGATGATGAACAAATTGGTGCAGAAAAAGAGAGCAATGTCAAATAAAAAGGTGCAAAAATAATAAAACTAGGCTGTATCTGTTAAGTGCAAAATATTAGTATGTCTTAAATGTGCAGCTGAAGTAGTTAAAAGATATTCAATGTAAAGAATGTAGCTCATAAAAATCATTAAATATAAATTAAATAAATTGTCTAATTTTGCTTTGTGTCAATTGCAAATATGAATAAATATTTTGGTTTACGAACAAGACACTTATAGAAGCTTTTTAGCTAAAAGCTAATTGCAGTTATTGTGACTGCTCCACATTTAAATGTAGGTCGTCAATGTCCGTCGTTCTAGATATATATATATATATATATATATATATATATATATATATATATATATATATTCGATGGGTTTGAAAGACATCTAATTTAGCCTTTAAGGCAAGTTAATGTGGTTTTTAAATTAATATTTTTTATATTTTACGGAAATTTAATGACCTATAAAATTTGCGATAGTTAGCGTAAAGACAAATAATTTAAAAAACACGAACTTCTCACTCAGTCGATAATACCAGATTCAAATATGCATTCAGTTCCTAATCCCTTCCAAATTAAGGCAGAAAACTCAAAACTTCTCATTAACCGCTTAATTCTGAACTTTTCTTCATATGGTGGTTAAAAATCTCAGCAAGTATAATCTGCCAAGTTTTTAGAATGATTGCTTTAGGTCTTTCTCATAAAATGAGTTATTTATTCAAAGCTGCACACTCCCCATTAATGGCTCACAGATTTCTAGGCTGAAATGTGGGAAGGAGATTTATGCTTTAAGATTTGAAGATAGGAGAAAACCTATCTTTCCATTCTTTTTGAATTCTAAAGGAGTGATTATGTGAGTGCGGCGACTTTTGCCTTAGTAGGCAGTCGCTAGATGGGCTCTTAAAATAAAAAAAACAAATAAACTAAAGGAATGATAAAAATCAACTTGATTTATACTCATAAGTGTTTGAGGTGGGAGAGAACGGTAGATCACACCAAAAAATGCAATACGTACGCAACAGAAAGTCTTCATTAATATCGGTACATCTTTACGGGTCACAGCAAGGTAGCGCTGTTTTGCTAGCTCATCACCTGCTCCTGGTAGAAAAGTCTGACAGAAAATAACACCAAAGGAAAAACATTGAATCATCCTGGACGGGAATCGAGCGCAGGTCTCCTAATGCCTGTGTTATTTTCTGTCTTTTCAGTTTTTCAGTAAGAATTGACTTTATTGTGCCCTTCTTTGCTCTCCTTGATATTTCTGTTTACTAATGTCCGTTTCTTTTTCCTTTAGAAAATATTCTTGTTTTAATAATTTACCCAAAACGTTCAAGTCAATACAGTTAAGTAAGGGTAATAGTTTGTATTTCTTAATCCTCTACTAAGTCTTCTGAAGTTCCTCAACTCTCTTCAGGAGTGCCACCCATACGACTGGGCGGCAGATGGTAAACGCCCTTTTCTTCATATCAGTCGAAGTCGATCTGGAACACATTTTAAAACATAATTTATATGAAACCAATTTCTGCTGTTGTGTAATTTTGAAATATCGTTCTGAGTCACGTGACGCAGCCTATATTGTTTTAAATATAATGTAAGGGAATGGTCACTTCCCCCCCCCCCCCCGTTCACTCGTGATGCAGTCCCAAGGCGGTGGTTACCGCAAGAACATCCGCCCAAGGCATCGGCGGGTCAGTGTTTAACCACAGTGTGGCATAACTCGGTGCCATGTAAGACCCTAAAGGTCAAAAAGGTAAGATCTCCCCCAGGAGAGTGAGATCCAGTTTCACGTCGAACAAGAAATTGGAGACGGGTTTCTTCCAATCTCGATGGCTAACGAGAAGCCGATGTTTGACTTCGTGGGAAAGACCGTTAGGAAAAAGAACTCTCCTGGGGCCGTCCTCAAGCCCCTCTCCCCCTTACCACTCCCCCAGTGGGGGTGCAAGGGAAAAATGAGGAACTCTGAGGAAAATCTGCGTAGTATACGTCAGTCTCTAGGTGACGAAGTCCTCGGATCCAAAACCGAGCTACCGAGACTGGAGAGGTAGTTTACTTGTGTCGCCAGACCAAGAAGCACCCTGCAAGAGAGGCAGGGCTACCTACCTTAAGGGGCTAAGAAAAAGCTCATCCTTGAGCTAAGTCCCTGGTTATCAAACCAAACGATAAGTGAACTTTGGTAAGTTCGACTTACTCTCGCCAGAGAGACTCCTCATATCCTGGTGCACCTTAAACACCAGGGGTATTCCTCGTCCTTGAGGAATTAAGAAGAAGAAGGAAAAGGCTCCCCCTCGAGCCCGTTATTCGGTGGCCACACCAAACTTTAAGTAACTTATTCTCGCTAGAGAAACCCCCCTCCGTTATCCTCGCCCTTGAAGAAGACCCTCCCCGAGTTCAGTCCTCGTCCATAAGGAAATTAGTAACGAAGGAGAAAAGCTCCTCCTCGAGCTCGTTACTCGGTGATCACACCGCAATCCAATTTAACTTGAATTAAGAACCAAGTTCGACTCATCTCGCCAGAGAGACCACGACTGCCTAGGTGGTGCATAAAGCACCGAAATTGTTCTCCTCCTGAAGAACCCCCCCCGGAAGAACGTGTGGACCCCCCAGCTGCTACCCTCGCCAAGACGACCGTGGAATTCCGCCCATCTACACGCGTCAAGAGTAAATATTTCTGAGGCCTTTAAACTCCACATGAGTCCGTAAGCCTAATTCTTATATTATTGTTTTGTCTAGAGAAAACGTGAACTTAATTTTGTGGGGAAACTAATTTAATTAATTCTTGTTTATAATAATATTTAGAGTATTGCTGTAGTTAAAGTATAAAGGTTGTGTATTCAATGGTTAAAGATAAAATATAAGTTTATTTTGTGAATTAGTGGGCGTTTCTTTTATATCCTTACGTGTTTGGTAACGGCTCTATTCTTTAAGATATTCCGATATCAAAGTATATTAGACAGCTCTTAGCACTCTTAGAGACTAGAACAAAAAGGAGGGGCATTCTACGACACTAAATAAAAGTGGTGTCAGGTAAGTAGGGTTCTTATCAGATAGAATTCTACGACATATAAGATCGGTCAATTGTCGCATCTAGAAGTGACTCGGGTTTTCCTGTTAGATACGATGTTAATGACCTTCCTTTTATCATTTTTCTACAGCTGAGTTTTATTAATTTTCCTGGAGTGGAAGTAGGGAGAGAAGGTAGAATGCTTTTTTGATATCGAGTAAAAAGAAGATTGTTTTTAGGTAGGCTGATTTGATAGGTGCAGAGTTGTGCTGATTATTCCAATTCTGATTGCCTACAAATCAGAAACGAGCTATCACTGGAAGGATGATAGCTCGTTTCTGATTTGGGGGCAATTTAGATTGGAATAATTTTCTTTTTGTCAGTTTGTCGGATCAAGGTTGTAAAGTCAGCACTAGTTATATCACTGTGAGAGTTTGGATCGCGTTGGAGCCTGAGTACTTAAGGTTTATGTTGGATATTAGGTGTGAGCCTCGTTTACTAGAGATCTAAAAGAGATTTGATGATTTAATAAGTGTTTGCTTCTTGTGATAACGGAAGGCATTTTTTCAGATAAGAAGTGGTATTATGAAGAAATACTTTTGTGGTTTGTTGGGATGATTTCTGGGATGGGAGACGGTTCTTGATATCAATGTGTAATTTTTTTATTGTTTCACAGAGATTTTTTCTATTGATTTTGATGTTCATTTTTTATCGGTATTATTCCTTTGTGAGTTTCCTGGAGCAAATGGTTTGTGTAATGATTGTGTTGAAGTTAATAATATTGTGGTTATTTCTTTTTTATTATTTCTCTATTGCTTGAGTGAGTTTTCTTGTTCTATGTTTTTTTTTTACTTTGGGAGTGAGGTTTTGTGTTCTTTAGCCTTGTGTGATGAGTGTTATATTCGATTTTTAATTTTTTGGTGAATTATTTGAGAGCGGCAAATAGTATTCAGAAGTGAGATATGATGAAAGCCTTAATTTATCCATGTACTTGGAAAATTAGGACGGATCCCTTTATTTTATTTCTTGTATGTTTCTTTAAGAACGTGATTAAAAAGGAGCAAGTGTTGGAGGATGGTGAGGATAGTATTCTCATCTGATGGAAGTTGATTAATCGCCCTAAAATTAGCATATTTTGAGAACAGATTTGCTCAATGGGATATCTAGGTATGTTTTTGCTGGTGAGCAATGCAAATGATAATCTAATGAAGAGCTAAAATAAAATAGGAATATGGCTTGACTAAATATGAATTTTACCCGGAAACAATGCCAGATTTAACTTTTAAATGGTCTAAACCTTTCAAACTTTGTTAATTTAAAGCAGAGTTTTCCAAAATGTATCATTAAAAAAAATATAAAAATATTAATTATTGTATCACTGTTTATATCATAAAATAGAATTACATAGAGATATTACATCTGGAGCTTTAATATAACACATTCTCTCTAATTCTATCAGAAATGCTCATGTCTTTACTCGACTGATAATTAGCCTCCGTATGCTTTTTGGCAGAGCACGATTTTTCTCATCTAATTTCGTGAAAAGCTTCATTTCGTGGTATTTACTAATTGTATTGATCCTAGCCATCTGTTAGATTGGGATGATATACACAACTGTTTGATATTTGAAGTATTGAACCTTAGGATCTGAGATATATGTATTTTGTACGCGAGTTTTGTTATTTTCTAAAAAAAATATAGATAATTATGAATATTATTATTTATTAGCTTTACTAATAATTTAAAATGCCTTTATGAGCTATAGAACATTTTGATCACTATCGTATTTATCAAATTTTATATACAAACAAATCGATGTAAATTTTAACCATAAATTACTAATGTATGTTGAAACATACATTAGTAATTTTTTATTACTAATGTAATTGCCATAATAATAGTAATATATAATTTTTTAAAGGATAAAATAGATGATACTATAAAATATATATATTCTTTTGCAAACACCCAGTATATATCTTGTAGAGTACATAGATGTGTTTCGTGTGTGCTTCTTCTTCTTTGCCTGCTAGAAATATCTACTTGACGGATGTGAAAGATAATATACCATTCGAAAGATTGTGAACTAGTGTATAAGTCTAGAGTTATTAGGAATCATTCAAACTAAACCTGTTGAGTAAGATCGTTTTCTTTCCCATGTAATTGGCTTCCCTATGGATTTGAAATGATGTTGAAAACTTGCAAACTTACATTAAAATCGGTTAGTTAGTGATATACTCTTTGTTCATTCTTGAATATACCAGCCTATAGTCATATATGGATTTGTACTAAGTTCTGAATTAAGCGTAAAAATAATTGTTCAGGCATAAGAAAACATGCTTGTAAGTATTTCACCTTGGATAATGGTGTTTGAATATTCCCATGGTGAATAAAATATTTAGTTTTAGTGATTGTAATTATTCAATTATTTAATATAGTATTTCTCAGAAAAAAAACATATACAAGAATATGCACACATTTCATTTAACCTATATCTGAGTCGCATTAATAATTGGCTAAGAGGCACCAGAACCTCTTCCGCAGTGGTGCACGTATTTGGGTAGATGAATTCTTTTAGAGGTTGACGCAATAATTTATACTTGCTTGTAGCTGAATTATGCAAGAACCACCAACTTTTGCAAAAGTATTAATTTAAATAGAATTAGATTTTACTTGTGAAGTGCATCTCAACAAATGTTAATTTTCACAGGGTAAGTGCATAAACCTAATTAGGCTAAAAATTAATTAGTATAATTAAAACTGAAAATATATAGAGATAACCGAACAATTAATTACCTATGCGCCTAGAGACACAGGCGAGGAAAGAAGCCAATCAAGAAGCAAAAGAAACGTAAGAATATAGGACAAGAAGAAAAAGAGAAAAAATACGTAACACATACAATGTATGATGTAGAGCAGGAAATAAAGACAGTGCAACTGACACGCAATACTGGAGAATGCACAAGAAAAGAACAAGAATTTACATCAGAGCAAAAGAAAAACATAAAACAAAAGAGAACAATGAAATTTAATTCTCCGACTGACAGTTGAATTAATCGATATTAAAACTTATTTTACGAGACACAATAAATTCCTAAAACGCTAGAATAACAACAAAACAATTGAAACTGCGATCTACGAAGGACTGCTTAAAATGCCTTAACCCGAAGCAGCATAATTAAGCTCTGAGAAATTTAGGAAACTAAACAACGGACGACGTGCCATCAAGACATTGAACGAAACGCAAAGAAGATAAATTTACTAGGAAAATATGAAAAACAAGAAGAAAACAAAAACGGCAAATGAAGACTACAAATACAGAGGGAAGAGCAAACTAAGAAAGGTCATTTAAACCAAGATCAAAGCTGAACAAAAAAAATCAAGCAAAAGATAAGATAACACCGCCGAAAAAATACGAACGAAATACAAAGATTAGGCAGATTTCCGGGGATTGTGTGACTCTATGAAACTTAGTGTTTCTTAAATTTTCGCCACTACCTTTCCACTCAATTTCTACGTATTTTATCCTTATTCTTATGTCACCACTTATTCCACAGCCGGAAAACAAATAAACAACCACATCTTTATTTAAAGAAACAAGGTTGTTTTCATTTGACTTGGGTAAGGCAAGATGAGATTTCCCTACATGGATGTTAACCTCGCAGATTAAACATATATTATCCTGCAAGTACAGTTTCATTTGGGCTGTCGTCTGTGAAGATGCAAACGAAACGTCTACTTGGGAAAAATATGATGCCACTTCAGTTGGTCACGTTAACTCAGTCTGTAGATCGCAGGTCTAGATAACCAGAGGTCTGAGCTTCGAGTCCTTGCCTGTAAGATCTCTGTTCTACTGTTTCGGTGTAACTTTTTCATATATATATAAATATATATATATATATATATATATATATATATATATATATATATATTAATATATATATATATATATAGAGAGAGAGAGAGAGAGAGAGAGAGAGAGACGTTTCATATCTTTACTAGGACCATCTTCAGTGACTATTTCGTCTAATGAGAAGGGGAAGGAATATTAATTGATAACATTTAAAAGAATGCATTAAAAAAGTGGAAGAAGGCAAGTTAAAATAATAAAATTGACAAATATTAAATTGAAGTAAAGACACTAATAACAATATATAGAATTAAATAATATTACCCAGTATGATTTGAAAATTACAAAAATAATATTAGAAAGTGAAATTATAACAAACTAACTCGATTATTACATATTAAAAGTTACTGAAGTAAACAAAAAATAACCTATTATATTAAATTGTAAAAAAAACAAAAAACTTGAAAACACATCAGAATGAACAAAGTGACAACTTTTATCGTCGGAGTTGAGAAATCAACTAACTAAACATATAAAACTACTGACAAAATTTATTCGGTTGGTCGGTTGGCTAGTTAATCTATTGAAGTGTTGATTGGTTATATTATGTTTTTTTAATTGAGGAGGAGTAATTATTTAGGTTTGTATTTATTTTATTGATATATAGTGACTCTAAGATTTTCAAATCGAGAGAAGTTAAGGCTACCCTATCTCGAGCATTTGACATCTGAGTTTAACAAACTCCTTCTCTCTACCCTCACCAACCATTTCGTTCAATGCCAATTCATTTGAATAAATTCCAACCTTGTTTCGTTAAATTCCTTTTTTCTCCATAGGGAGCCAATCCCTTTGGGCTTGCGATCCTGTATAATTTATAATTATACATGTACGTCCTGCCACAGTCGTTATGTAGGCCAAACAGGCTTACAACTGAAATGCAGGATCGCGAAGCACTTGGGTTTGTCTCATAGGACTGGTGTTTCCATTTCTAAACCTGAAGCCTCTTCCATCAGGCAACATTCAGAGTATCACCATTATCCTCCTAATTCTAATTCATTTACTATATTATTTATTATTTTAACTTGCCTTATTCCACTTTTTTAAATGCTTTCTTTTGAATGTTATCAATTAATGTTCCTTCCCATTCTCATTAGACGATATAGTCGTTGAAGATGCTCCTAGTAAAGTTCCGAAACGTCCGGCCAATAAATGATTAGTGTAATCACCTGGGTCTTCATATTCCTGCTACATATCAGATTCCGAAGGAACAAATCAATTACCAGTATTATATATATATATATATATATATATATATATATATATATATATATATATATATATATGTGTGTGTGTGTGTGTAGTTATATTATTTACATTATGTAGGGAAAGGTGAGAAGGCAGGTAGGAGTTTGCTATAACTTCATTATTAACCAGTCCGCAGTCAATGGTTTGTAGGATATCTGTGTTGCATAAGTTACTCGTTTTACCGTTTTTTTACCTCAGATTCAACCTCACATTTGTTGGCTGCGGTGTTATTGATCAAATGCAAACCACATGTAGTTGTAAGTAAGGTAAGTTCGAACGAAAGCTTTAGATAATTCACAAGTAAACACAAAGTTGGATGAAGGTAGAATGAATTTGCACAATTTGAGACATTTTGATGGTTGGCCTCCAATAATATCAGATCAATCATCGTGATGAGAATACGAGAGAGAGCATTACTTGGATTCATTACAGCAAAAATCTGTATTACGTTCTACAGCAGGACCTTCTATTTTAGATATCATTGGTGACTGAAACATTCTTTGGATGTTGAGAAGTGTCGATTTTACTCTAGAATTTTCCTAATAGAAAGGTTCTTTCTTGCTAATCGCCCCATGCTAAGGGAGAATTAGGAATTGCTTTGTTTTGCGTTCCTACTTATTAAAATAAAAACGGTTTCTATTCACCTTCTCTAGCAATAAGCTGGCAATATATACTAAACAAAGAAAACATTAACGTTCATGTTCTCTTGGAACCAGTATGAATTCGCGAAACTTATTATCCCTTAACGGATCTCGATTTCAGTAATTATATCCTCGCAAACATTTTGAGTCTCAGTGAAGGTACACTTTGCAAGATTGCTTCATAAACTCTTTCAAATTCCATCGTGCAAATGTCTGTTCTCTTTGTAAACTCTGCTTGCCTTACATAAGTCAAAAACATATTCAAAAATAAAATACAATTACCTCAGGAGATGGGTTATGTAACACCAAAAAACTGATGCCAGTTACATAACTCATGAGACATCATGAATCATTCAAAAGCCTAAAGGGGAAGACCAGGCTTCTCTACAGAGAACGTTTCTATGACTATTTATGAAAAGCCTTTTTCAAGTGAGCCTTAGTAAAAACCTAGCAAAGTTGCAGGTTGATCTTTTATCAAGGTTCATAGGGCCAGCATGAGGTGACTCTCTTAGACGTAATTTTACTTCAGATAATAACTATGAGTGATGCGTTTAGCAACTTTTAATCATTTAGGTGAGTGGCTTCGGGTTCAGATGGCAACAAGGGAACGTGAGTTAAAATCTTATGGTTATAGGATTCGGGAACACCGAGAGATACCGCCTTTTAATAAAATTAATTAGTTGGTTTATAAAATCCAATGTCCTACAGGAAAAATGAAAAGGCAAACATGGATTTCAGAGAAAAAAAGAGGTAATACGAAAGTTATAACAAGGTGCGAAGCTGTTCTTTTAGGCACTGCTCTAGTTGGTGTGAGGCTGTACCTCTTTTGCATGGCGAGAACTGGCAATCCGAAAGAGTTTCTCGAATTCTTGTCCTTTATTACTTGGTACTCAATAAATGACTGAAAAATAAAAGCACACTCTCTACGGTACCAAGGGCTAAGATGGATAGGGAAGTTAAGACAGGAGAAGTGGACTTAAAAACCAAAGCGGAGGACCAGGTTAAGGTCAATATATGTAATGGCAGACACTATTTGGGAAAGGAGTAAGGGAAGATCCCTCTTCATTTATTCTTTTTTCTTTAAGGAGAACAGACGAAAATAAAGCTTTGAGACAGGTAGGTTAGGTTGATGAGGGGAGTGTGGTAAATGCTTTTTTGAGAAATACATAGATATTTAAACCGCAAGGAAGAGCATGCAGGTAAAGTCGCAGGTACGGTAGATATCTGTGTTAAGCGAGAAACAGACAATGAAATTCGATAGAGCGAAAAAGATTAGTAGATAAAGCGGCTCAGAACAAATGCGATAAGATGAGTTAATTAACTAAAGAGATTTAACGATATATAAACAAATATTCGCAAAAAATAATTACTTATTAGAAGCTTTGAAACTGACGAGTGTTAGAATTAACGAGCCAAATATTTGCAAATAAAATATAAACTGATCTACTGAGTTCGTTTCGTATAATTTAGCAATGAAATTCTCTAATTAAAAAAAAAGAGAGCCATACTTAAATACAAATAATGCACCAAAAGAGAAACAGTCCATGATAACAGACAGAAGTAAAACAACAGCTTCTTAGTCACGCGAATCACTGAATTTCACAAAAAAACAAGCATAATTTTTAGCAACACTACTCTAGAGAACACTCAATAATCAAGAAATATTAGGCTAAATTGGAGAAAAAAATGTTGGGCTACAAGATTTAATTGATTAAAGGGGCTAAAAATTTAGCCATTCTACAGTTATTAGTCAGTCGATCGTCTCTTAATAACTTCACTTTGGCCTTTTCCCCGTAGTTGATTAAATATAAATTAAATAAGCGACCTATGCATTATCACAACATTTAATAGCATTTCTTTTCCTACTCATAATGTTAGTAGTATTTGGGGGGGGAAGTTTCATAATAATAATAATTATTCATACGATGAATTGGAATAATTTAACATATTTAAGTGATGTCTATCCTCGCGCTACTTTTTATCCAACCGATTTATAAATCACCATTTTCTCACTTATTTGACCTTATTCGTTGGAGTTATAATACTATACATAACCTTGAAATATACATAAAAAGAACCAGAAAGAGGGTAAAAAATCCTAAACTTTATTCAATAAATGAGAAATATTGATCTTTCGTTCTTGGTTTTATCATTAACATGAAAATAGGAACGTAGATGCTACCGGAATATATATATATATATATATATATATATATATATATATATATATATATATATAGAGAGAGAGAGAGAGAGTAAGAGAGAGAGAGAGAGAGAGAGGGGGAGAGAGAGAGAGAGAAAGAGTGATGAGGATTGCTTCTAGAGAGCCTGAATTTTATTTTTAACAGAAATCCCAAGGCAAGGAAAATTGCTGCTAACATTTTTTTTGTTTATTTAGTGGTGACGTTTCGACCATAATACGGTCATCTCCTTAGGCCTATAAAATATATACTGAAGCACAATTCTAAAGGTAGAAATATGACATTCATAGTTTTAGCTTTGAATAGGAAAAATTAGAGTTTAGATTTATACTGACTACAAAAAATTTCTTAAATTTCATAAGTATGATTATGAGTTGAATATTTATATTGAACTATTTAAAAATAATATTATTGAAGGATACACTAAGCACTATTAATTTTCAAAAGTTACATTTTAACGAAAAATCAAAATATAAATTATCCAGAAACCTGGTTCTATAAAAACACTATCTTCGCATTAGATCGGGTTAAACGATGATCCAGGTTTACCTGACAAGTGCAACCAAGAGATCCGCAGCTCATATACAGACACAATTTAATTAAGAAGGAGGCAGACAGACAACAAATCACTATTTAAGTCTGGGTTTAGCTGTTTTATATAATATATTGTTTTCAAAATTCGAAGTGTAATTGGGGATTTATGTGAATTTAAAATTTGAAAATCTTCTATAGAAATATCACTTTTACATTTTATTGAGTAATATCTTATCCCTGATTTTTCTTTACTTTCTTTAGGAAAAGCAGAAGAAAGCAGGTTGAACCAAAAATCAAGTGGTGGCGATTGAAAGAGGAAGAGTTGCAAAGGGAATTTAAGGAGAAAGTGCTGATTAGAACTAGGCCTTATGCGGGAGTTCAATAGGGGTGGCGGAGAACAGCAGGGCGATTATAAAATCTAAAGAAGTACTGGAAAAAAGATTAAGAAGGTTCCTCTCAGAAAATTGAGAAACGTGGTGAGGAAATGTAGGAGTGAAAGGGGCAATAAAAAGGAAAAAAGATGCGAAGTGGGAGCTATCTGGATTACACGCAGACTGGAAAAGATTTAAACTAGAAAATAAAAGTGCAAAAAAGGCGGTGACTGCGGCAAAGGCACCAGCTAGGAAAAAGGTGGAAGAAGAATCAGAAACAACAGAAAGAGAAAAGAGCTTGTACTTTCTGATCATAGTGTTAATTGAAGATAATAAGATCAAGCATAGGTGGGAGAAATACTATGGGAAGCTACTCAATGAAGAAAATTCCAGAGCCACGTATGGTAAAGAAGTCCTAAATGTGGGTCTGACACTCAAGATAAGTAGGGAGAAGGTGAAAATGGCACTGGAAAAGATAAAGAACGGGAAGGCAAGTAAGTCAGACTGTATCCCAGCAAAAGTATGGAAGGCGCTTTGAGATAAGAGTGTAGACTTTCTCTGGGATTTGAAGAGGAAAATCTACCTGGACGAAAGATTACCAGACGAATGGAGAGATAGCTATTATTATAGTACCAATATATAAAAATAAGGGTGACATACAAGAATGTGGGAACTATAGGGGTATAAAGCTAATGTCTCACATAATGAAGATCTAGGAAAGAATAATAGAAAGATTGAGGAATGAAACCGCAATAGGGGATAAGAACTTTAGTTTCATGCCTCGCAAGGGAACAACTGACGCAATCCTTCCCATAAGAGAGATAATGGAGAAATTCCGCGAAAAAAGAAAAATGATTACACATTGTATTTATTGATCTAAAAAAGGCATACGACAGGTTCCACGACAAGAGCTATGGAGATATATAAAAAAAGTAACAGTGTGCCAGAAATGTATGAAAGCCTGATACAGGATATTATGTATTCTGATGCTAGAATTCCTAAAACAAGCAGTGTGGGCCTGATGAGATGGATTGCTCTCAAAGTTGGTTTACACCAAGGATCGTCCCTAAGCCCCATACCTCTTCGACTTAATAATTGATGTCATTTCTGAAGGGATAAAGGATCCTCCTTCCCACCCCCCGGTGCATGTTTTTTGCGGTAGAGGTAGATTAGATATTTGAGGGAAGCTAGAGTTTTGGCAAGAAGTATTATAGGGAAAGGAGTTGAAAATCAGTAGTAGAAAAACGAGGTATCTGAGTTTCTTGGATGACACCCAGGGAGAGCTTATCACTTGAAAGTTTTGTTATCACATATATCTCAGCCTTTCAAAATTGGTCGTCAAAAATCTAACCTGGTGTATTCCTTTTTTACAATTCTTGGCTCTTCTAAAAACTTTATAGAACAGGGGTGGGCAACCTTTTCAAGTGGGTGTGCAAAAATTGGCCAAATCTTTGCTACAAAATTTTCTCACATGCCAATACTTGACTAAAACACAATGAAAGGATATAAAATTAAAGATGTTATTTTTATTCATTCCCAACCCTCTATGATGCATGAAAAGTACCTAAAAATATACATATTATCATATTATATTAAACAGAATTGAGTCTTTATCATTTCAAGCAGAAAAAACAAATCCAACCTAGAGAAAGAAAAATCGTGAACTTTTTAATTTATTTACCATTAATGAGACTTCTGCTGCTGCCTCACTGATAACATAATT
Organism: Ceratothoa steindachneri; assembly: GCA_963969495.1. Lineage (NCBI taxonomy): Eukaryota > Metazoa > Arthropoda > Malacostraca > Isopoda > Cymothoidae > Ceratothoa > Ceratothoa steindachneri. Next base: position 74,538,187 of record OZ018332.1, read on the forward strand.
TATAACAGGTTGTACACAATGCGGTTGCTTTCAAAAATACATTGAAGATACATTTATTTAGTTTTCTTAAGTAAAGCATTTGACTTCGCGTGCCAGTAGAAGTCGTTGGCGTGCTACGTTTGGCACTCGTGTCAAAGGTGGCTGTCGTAGAATGGACTCTCGATGATATACCATATATAACTATTCGTTGAGGGAACTTCTTTAATTATCTTTAGAGTGCGTTAATGTCTGGCGGGCCGATATTATGTATCTTCGATATGCTTAAGAAGTGGAACTGAGCTCAAGGATAATAATATTGCCATCATTAATAAAATAAAGTTTTATTAATAATAACTATCAACAAACACAAAACGGAAAATATTGACATAAACAGAGAATGGAAAGGGTCGTGGGGGCTCGGGCTAATCCAAAGATTAAAGGATTTAGAAAGGTAAAACGAATATAGAGTTAAAGGGATGGGATGGTTCGCTAAACCATTTAAAGCACAGGATAGAATTGACAAAAGGGTTCAATACTCAAAGGTAACGTTTGGCTTACGTAACTTTATACGAGTGGTGCAGTGGAAGGCGACGTGAAGGAATTTTCGGTTCGCTGGCGAGTTCCAGCCGAAGGGGGGGAATAAGATGATCCTGACGTGGCGTCTTGGGAATGAGAACCGTTTCTTAACGAACGGCTTGAAGAACAATGGCTGTTCTACGTTGTTCTCTTCCGAACAACAGGGAGGGGGGTGAGAACCGTCTCTTGTCTACGGGCTCAAGAACAATGGCTGTTCTAATGTTGATCGCCTCTGAACAACAAGGGGGAAGGGTGAGAACCGTTTCTTGGAGAAGGCTCAAAAGAACAATGGCGGTTCTACGTTGTTATCTTCTGAACAACAGGGGGGGGGGGTGAGAACCGTCTCTTGTCTACGGGCTCAAGAACATCTGCTGTTCTAATGTTGTTCTCCTCTCAAAAACAAAGGGGAAGGGTGAGAACCGGTCCTTAGCGAAGGGCTCAAAAGAACAATGTCTGTTCTAACGTTGTTCTCTTCCTGAACAACAAGGGGGAAGCCTTGAGGACTTGGCGTCACGAAAGGCTCGAACCTTTGGCACTCAGGGATATTGTCCTCCTTCTGGACAAGTGATGGTGAATCTCGAGGTCGAGGTCCCTTGGCGCACAAGGGGAGAGAGGGTCGTGGTGATGTTTCGCGACGAAAATCTGGATCTCCAATCTGATCTTAGTGGTAAAGTTTCCATCTAAATAGTCGAGACACTCCCTTGGCGTGGGGGACAATGGAGTGGGAGCTTCGATGGAATGCACAGCCGAGCCTGGAAAAAATGCCTTATCTGCCCATAAGCCTAACTCAATCTGGCGAGGTCGGCGTATGGGGGCGAACGGGGAAGACGATAACTTCCTTGTTTAAACATTGACATCCGGTGGCTGCGATAAGGTGCCAAGCTTCAAAGCGAAGATGCACGTGGGAGCATCGTGGTTTTAAATAATATGTGATAGGAGTTGAAATTAACGCAGCTTCAACCCGTTCTATCACAGTGGCCCAGGTCTGCTATATAAGTATCCAAAATTGATGGTTGCTCAAATGCCGTTGTGAAGCATGCTTCAGCAACAAACTTATCAAGACAAGTTGAGGAGCATCCTCCAGATGAATTTATTTCATTAAAGAAAAAAAAATAGATCTAAATGTGAAAGCTATGATAGAAATAATTTCAGTAAGGAAATATTCAAAGAAGATGGCGTTCCTCCATTTTTTTTTTTTACAGAGCCCATCTGGCAACTGCCCACTTGGGCATAAGTCACCGAAAAACACGACAGCCTAGAACTAGGCTACTTTAAAATAAAAATATGAAAACGTAACAATGATATATATTCGAAAAACTTAACAACCAGGAAGCAATCTTCGGCAGCGGGTGGAGGTTCCCCTCACCCCGGTGCAGGAGAGTGCAACCTACAAAACAACAACAACAGAAAAACAACAAAAAGAACCTTAAATAAAGGGGAGAAGCCCGGCCTCCCCCCAAAAGTCAACAAGTCCAGAAGTCAATGAGCACGAATCCGTCCCGAGTACAAGGGACAGGCGGTAGCGACCCCACCCATCCCGGTACCGGGACAGGTATCGTGCGAGAAGATCACCCAGACTGGGACATTCGACAAGAATGTGCCGAACAGTCTGGATGACGACGCAGTCGTTGCAATAGGGTGGAATGTACGCAGAAATGATAGTATACCTCCTATCCAGGTGCAGCTGCACAGCAACTGCATGAAAGGAGGTATCTAAAGAGAAAGGTAGAACAGAGACATCATGCCGGGTGTAAACCGCGCATCCCCCAGCCCGGCCATCCCGCGATGGTGCGGTCGCAAGACCCTTATACGTCGGGAGGGCGGGCAGGGGGCACGCGCCTAGCATGGTCTTCTGCAAAAAGATAGCTAAGGGGGAGCGGGACGAGACGAGCCTCCGCAGCTCCTCCCAGTTGGCCCGGAGTCCACGGCAATTCCATTGAAGGAATATGCCCTCCAGGCCTAGTTCGGAGGAGACGCGGGGGCCCTCCTCGAACTGAAGACCCTCACGGGAATGGCCGTACGCTTCCCGGGGGCAGAACCTCGGGCCCTGTTGGCCGGACAAAGCGCTGAAGGCGCTGTCGCCTACGAGGACTTATTGGGGGAGGTTGGGCTCGCCATGCGAGTCTTTACCTTCCTCCACCTCGAAACCTTAGGCGGGCGTTGTGGCTTGGGAGGCGATGGGCCCTCTTTTCGAGGAACCACGGTCTCCGAGCCACTCGCTCCACCTCAGGGTGTGGGCGAAGGAGCCGAAGCTCCTTTGTTGCTGTCCTTCTTTCGGGGGACAGCTTCAGGAACCCCCGAAGATAACCTAGTGACCATCTTTAGGTGTTTTGCCTCCTGTGAGTCTAACGACTCGGTGGAGGCGCGTGGCAGTTTCGCATTGCGTGAAACGGTCACGCAGGAAGAAGAATGGGGAGCCCTGGTTTTAGCCGGGGCTGGGGAAGAACCCTTTTTGCCGCCAGCTTTACCAGGGGAGCACCCGGGTTGGGTAGAGCCCACAGAAGGGCTCCGAATGGGCACGGAAACAACCGTGCTCGTTGGCCTGGATGGGCCAGGAGCAGAGGGTGCCTTTCTAACTATTGAGGCATATGACGTCCCAGGCAGAGCCGGACGCGCCAGGACCAAGTCCTTAGCCTCACGGAATGAGAGTCTATCCTGGGCCTGAACGGCCAGGATTTCTTTCTCAAGGAGATATGCACCACATTGCTTCGAAGAAGCAGGGTGCGGCTCTCCCCAATTGACACACTTGGCCACACACGATTTGGACTTATCGTGTGCGACCTTGGAGCAATTTACACAGACTTCGGGTGACCCCGACTTTGCACGTCTACATAAGCGATTCGTATGGCCGAAGCGGTGACAGTAATAGCACCACCGCGGCAGTGGCACGAATGCCTACGCGGTAGCAGGACCAACCGGCACGCACCGACTCAGAGAGCTTGTCACAGTCGAACGTGACGAAGAGTGTAGGGGTGGGTCTCGAGGCCCCTCCCTGTTTTCTCATCACACGTTCGACCTGGACCGCCCCATGGTCGGCCAGCTCTAGGGTGATGTCCTCAATAAAGTAGTGAACGAGTTGCCTTGCATAAACTACTCCTTTCACAAATTTCATGGTAGAGTGCGGCGTCACACTCACCATGGTGCCATCAAGTGTCCGAAGAGCACTTATCTTGGCCGTCTCGACGGGATTCGCCGCATTCGCCAGAAGGCTCCCGTCTGAGAAACGGGTCACCTTCGACTCTCTACTAATTGCACTAGCTAATCCTCTTCTCTGATGGATCATATTGCCCTTGGAGAACATGCTGCCATCACTGGAGCGAATATCGAGGAAGCGCTTGAATCCAGCGGGCTCGAAAACGCCAGGTAACCTCTGAATGAGGGGCCCCGATGTCATCGAGGCTCCGCCCAGTGCACTCTTGGTCTTAGTCAGGGGCTCTGCACACGGGGGGGGGGAGTATAGGGGCCGGATGTGCCGATCTTGGCTTGGTCGCCTACTAAAGTGGCAGCAGACCCATCCGTCCCCGCAGCCCCCGCGGATGGAGAGGAGCCCTGAGTCTTCTTTGTCTTTCTTGTCTTTCTATTCTTCTTTTTAGGAGAGGAGGGCGGGGAATGAACCCACCTCTCACCTCCACCGGCAGAAGCGCCCATGCCATATGGACCGGCCTCAGCCAGGTCCCTCTTCGAAATGGAGAAGGTCCTAGTAGTCGTAGGTGCACCTGCCGTAGGAGATCCCTCCCCTCCTTGTACTGCCTTGGAGCCCTCAGCCGTTTGAGGGGGACCTTGCATAGGGCCGGATTCGGGTTCGGTGCTTGGCGCCGAGCCCGGATTCCCCCCCATGGAAGGCCCTACCGTCTGAGGCTAGGGCTTCTCAAGGACCATGTGTGTCACAGGAGGGGCCTCCAGTTGGCCATCCCCTCCCAAGACATCGCAGGTCCCGTTGGCAGTATTGTCACTAGTCTTTTGTAGGGAGGCACAGGCCTTAACCCTGGCAAGGTTCAATATCCTTGCCAGCAGGTCCTTTGAGGAAAGCAACCGAAGGAGCCTGGCTTCCCTCTCCCCCCTAAGGGGGTTTGCCCTACCGAGCCGCTTCGATGGGAATTATGTCACAAAAGTGTATACAAAATCTACAGACATGGGAAGATGCTTCAACGCGGATAGTAAATTTCCTAAAAGGTACAAAAAAGTGTAATCGGCTCATACATCCGCCGAGCATACAAATGCTGCTCCACGTGGGAATAGTTCTATCAAGATATCTCCCGCATAAAACAAACCTTCGTGAACAACGGTTTCCGGAACAGCATGATTTAAAAAACAACTTCAATCATTTTTAAGAAGACAATTCAAAGACACGGATGAAACGGAAAGTAACCAGGAAGCAGTAAATAACATCAAACTGTATTATAGAAATCAGATGTCATCGGCCTACAGAATATAGGAAAAAATATTAGGTAGATTGTTAACTGTAACATCAAAATTAAGAAGCAAACGGACAGGATTCAGATAATTATATATTATAAACAACAAAAGTTAACAATCTCACTATGAGAAACAACATCTGCCAAAACTCCTCGATCCTCAAATATAAAAACATAATTCCTCCCTGAATAAAGACTGTAAGCTTCATAACAACTCAAAATATGTTGGTATGACTACCACCACACTTTCGAGGCGTTTGACAATGCACCTGCACCATGGAGCCATCCAAGAGTCACATGAAGACTGTACATAACATCAACTTAATCAGGGGGATATTGCTTAATAACACCACGAACAAAAGAAAAGAAGGAAATAAAACGAAACTCAACACCATAGACGCCATCTTAATTAACGAAGAAAGGCCAGCTATCATCATCTAGGCTACGGGCTAGAATCGAACATTAAATTTGTTTTAAAATTCCGCGTACACCAGAGTGGCCCGTTCCTTTGGCATAATGTTCAAGCAAGGAGGGATAAATATCCCCTAAAATCCGTTTTATTTTCATTCCAATTTTCTTTCTGACCCCATCATTCTTCACCGACAAAGTAGGGAAGATACTCTGAAGATGATTGCATAGATCAAAAGTTCAACAATTAAAGTCAAGTTTGGTTTTTACCAAACACATTTCATTTACAAAAGAGATGAGTCGTTATGGTAGATGGAGTCGTTAAAAGAAAAATAGGTTTTCAAATTAAAATGGAATATTTACTAATGAACTTCTAAAGGGAGAAGAAAATGCATGAATAACGATGAAATAGATTTTTTATCGAATTAAAGATAGTTATATTAGAGTTTACTAGAAGAGACAAAAAATTCTCTTCGCTACTAAACTACAGAATTTCAACACTTATGTTTTCAAATTTATCCGTATAAAATTTAGAGAGCGCAAAACTTTCCATCACCTGTTGAACTGTTTTGCTTAAAATAATATAAAAAAGGCTTTGGAATTATCGCATCATCTATCTCAATATCAGTATTGGACGTCACGGAATTCCAGCTTAATTTTTCAGTTTAAACCTGGAAACTTTTACCATAAACTTTGCATTAACTATTGTTTTTGAGGAAAAGAATGAAAAAGAAATCCAATTTTTGAACGAGAAAAATCCCAATAAATACAATCGGATTTTACGTGTTTGTAAGTGGACTTTTCGATAATTGATTTCTTTTAAGTCACTATTTAAAAGAAAACAAACTGGAAAGTTGAAACTTTTTAATTCGGCGATATTACTGCTTTAGATGAGAAAAAAAACAAACAAACCATGTTTTGACCTAGCATTCACTTATTTTCATTTCAATTGTATTACATACTTTATTCCTTTTTCTCTTATTAAAGTTATCATAAGAATATTATTTTAACTGTTCATAGATATTTTATACGTAATTTCAATTTGTAACCTTTAATTTTTAAATTCCAATAGAACTATCTTTATGTTTGAACAACTCAATCACTTCAATAATATCGATCCAGACATAAACCATTTTGATGGATTATATCCAGATTTTAAAGAAAATAACGTAAGAAACCAATACTACGATTGTGATAAATTTAACACTCCATTTTCATTTTAAAAAACAGACCTGTCCATTTTAAATCTTAATATTCGATCTTTGCACGCAAACATTGATGAATTTTCAATATTTTTGTCGACACTTAATTATAAATTTTCCGTATTGGCATTCACCGAAAGCTGGCTGACAAATAATAATAAACACCTTATCAATGTCCCAAACTATAGCTCTTTTCATTCACTACGCGCCTTAAACAAGATAGAGGGAAGTATAGACTCAATATTAAAAAAGTTGACGAAATTAGTTTTTCCTATAACTATATTGAAACTTTATTTATCAAAGTAAAATCAAATGGTAAAACAATAATCATTGGAACCGTATATAGACCTCCTTCTGGTGACCCTGAGATGTTTATAGATTAGATTGCTGAATTAATCAATTACTTCATTGTTACAAACTATGACGAAATAATAATTACAGGAGATTTTAACTTCGATCTATTAAACTTTGAAAACCACGCCTCAACTCAGTCCTTCCTCAATACTTTTTATTCTCATTCCTTACTTCCAATTATAACAAAACCGACAAGAATAACCCAATTCTCAGCAACACTAATTGACAATATTTTCAGAGTTCACCCTGAAAATTACTCTTCCGGTATTCTCCTTTGTGACATATCGGACGATCTTCGTATATTAATCATCCAAAAGTCTTTTTTCAACTCGAACAATATTCCTAAAAACGGTACAACAACCTACCGCATAATTAGCGAAAATAACTTAACAAACTTCTATAACTATGTTCTAAATCAGAATCTATATGAAATTTCCTATATAAATGACATCAATTCTGCTACCGAAGAGTTAATTTCAAGGCTAGACGATGCTTTTAAACTTAATTGTCCTCTAAAATCTAAAACCATATCATATAAACACAAAACAAAACCTTGGATAACAAACACAATTTTAAATAACATCAAAAATACTTTTCTCTTTATAAGCTTAGTAAAATTCCAGAACACACATATAAAAATTTTCGGAATCAAGTTACTAACCAAATTAAAATAGCCAAGAAAAATTATTACCATGAACGATTTAATCAAACGAAAAACAGTATAAAACAAACTTGGAAATTAATCAATTCTGTGATAAAACCTGAAATTACTAAAGGAACAAACCAAATTAAACAAATTATCATTGACGGCAAACCAGTTGATGACAATAAGGAAAAAGCGATGAATTCAATAAATTTTTTGTCAACGTAGGTAAAAAAATCTCAGACTCCAGCAAAATAGTCGATAAATCTTCTCTTTCGTATTTTAATGAGATTAATCTACCAAATTCCTTGTTATTTTCTCCTGTAAGCGTAGCCGATATAAAAAAATCATTAGTTCATTAAAAAAAAAAAATCAGGTATTAATTCATTCTCCACTAAAGTTTTAAAATACATCTCTGATATAGTTGCTCCAATTTTAGCATCAATAAATAATAAATCATTTATGCAGGGTATATTCCCAAGTGTATTAAAAGTTGCTTGGGTAACACCGTTACCAAAGGCCGGAGACCTCACAAACGTCAGCAATTACCGCCCTATTTTATGTCTTTCAATGTTCAGTAAAATATTTAAAAAAATAGCATTGAATAAACTTTATAAATTTCTGGAATCTAATTCACCGTTGTATAAACACCAATATAGTTTTAGACGTCAGAATTCAACGATTCACGCGATAATTAACCACCTTCAATATTTTTAATGATAACATTGAAAAAGGCCACATTATATTCTCAATTTTTTTCGATTTTAAAAAAGCTTTCGATTGTGTCAACCATAATATTCTACTGTCAAAATTAGCTATGTACGGAATTAGAAGCAACTGTCAAAATTGGTTCAAATCATATTAAACTGAAAGAAAGCAATTTGTCTCCGTCAATGGTCAAGACTCATCCCACCTTAATATTACAACTGGAGTCCCACAATGCTCCGTGCTAGAGCCACTGTTATTTTTAATCTACAATAAATAAAGAACTCGAAAATGTCTTCAGGTGGCTTAATGTTAATAAACTATCATTAAATGTAGATAAAACCCAAATATATTCTTTTCTTTTACAAAAAATCTATTGAATTGCCCCATATCAAAATGGGCGACGCAATAATTTATGAAACTACTCATATCAAATTCCTAGGCATCTTTATTAACAAAAATCTATGTTTTAAACAACATATTACACATATCTCAACAAAACTATCAAAATTGATTGGAATATTATATAAATTAAATAAGTTTCTTCCTAAATCTATTCTCCACTCTTTATATATGACAATGGTGCAACTTTACTTGACATATGGCATAGAGAGTTGGTATGGAAAATATGAAAATTATCTCAATAAATTAGTTATATTACAGAAAATAGCAATTCGAGCCATCCATCAACTTGACTACAAAGAGCACACTAATCGATATTTTAAAGAATCCAGAATTCTGAAATTAAAGGATCTCTTTGTTTTTCAAACATCCATATTCCTTTACAAAACAATAAATTGTTCCTATAATAACTATATATTTAATATGTTACAAACAGCTGATAATACCCATAATCACCAAACACGCAATAGAACAAAGTTTATTTCACCCTTGTATTCAAAATCAAAATCACAATGTAGCTTTCTGTACAAATCTATCAAAATATGGAATGGCTTGGACGACAATATCAAATCCCAAACCAATTTAGCTCTATTCAAAAAAGCTCCTAAAAACAACATAATTTCGGCTTACTAAATTTCTATTCAGTTTTCGTTATTGTGTATTTATTTGTTACCGTACACTATTATACTGTGTACTATTACTTTGATTTATACATTATAAATATGTTATTATTTATATCGGACTGTTGACTATGTTAACTACAGATCTTTTGAAATAATCACTAGAAATAAAAGTTTTTTAATTTATCTCTAAATTTGAATAATATAATTATTCGTTCTTTTCAATCTTTACAGTGGTTATTTGCAATATTTACAATGGTTAGGTTCTCAAATGTATACTAAGTTGTTTATATTTTTATAACAAAGGTGTTCTCTGTTCATAAACATGAAGGGATTTTATTCTTGATAATGTTATGCTTAGTCTTAAGTTTTAGGTTTCTGCCCTAAAAGTCACCGACTTATTTTGCGCCCATAACTAATCTTTGTATGCATATACATATATACGAATATGTATAAGTACTTATTGTAACTTGTCATTAAGATTAAAATGTAATATGTTTATACTGTACATTGGATTAATATGGAATAAATAAATAAATATAGACTCTATAATTTTCCAATTCAAAATAGCATGCAGGAGAGCTTCATTTCAAGAATTGACGAGTAAATAAGTGCGCACTAACAAATGCGAAAAGAGTCCGAAAATCATAATGTAATTATTTCGATTTGCTTATTGAATGAGAAAAATATCTCTTTGTGTAAGAAGAAAAAAAAATGAAGAATTATTATGATTGATGCCTTGCAGAAAGCAATTCATTGCTTTAGGACTATAAGAGTCATAATAGCTGATTCCATTAAGTAAAATAAGATCTTTCATTTATTCAACGCTCTAACTACTAATCAATAGTTTGCATCCAATAAAGCGTGGAATGCTTGAAGTAAAATATACCAGATTCTTGAACCCGTTTTCTTCAAGGAAGTGTAAGCAGACTTAACATATACACACATCGCAAGAGCTAAAATCGAATCCTTCACGCACAAAACCCGATTAAAAGATGAGCTAAATTTAAAGGTATCATTATATCGTCTTTGGGAAATTCACGGAGGCAGATAACTGGTAAAGGCTGCAAAGCGATTGGATATTTGAATCATAAACCTGGCTCAAACAATTCCAGTCCTTAAATCTCAAAAGGTAAAAGCTCATAATGATATATATGAAAATATTATATGAAAATATTCAATAAATATATATACGAGATACGGAAAGCATTCATTCGCAAATAACTCTGAGAGCTATGTATAACAGTGACCTAAGCGATATGGACAGCACGTCATACAAAAAGACAAACCCACTCAATTTTTTTTGCCTGAGACAGTTATCATGCGAATGAATACCGTCCGCCCCTCTCCCCACAAATTGGACCGTTATTAAGAAGCAATATACCAATAACCATTGCAGCTAGAAACTACACATAAAACAAATGAAAGAAGAATTCCTTATCTATATATCTACGAGAGGCGGTCAATAAGTTTTGCTAATCGGTAGGGCAAAACAGAGAAAGGGGGATGGCTGTTTGTGGAGGTGTTAGGAAAAGTTATGACCAGTCAGTACCTGTAGCCGCACGCTCCTGCCTTGTCTATTTAAGAAGCAGTAGCTGATCGCAGATCGTCAGTCACAAATTTTCAACAATGGAGAAGGTTGAGCACCACGCAGTGATCAAATTTTTGACCAAGGAAGGCAAGAATGCAAATGAGATCCATGAACGCATGTTTGTAGTGTACGCCGACACCGCCCTTTCCTATGCAACCATTGCTCGCTGGAAAAGGGAGTTCCGCCATGGTCGTGAGTCCTTTGAAGATGAACCCCGTCCAGCACGCCCGTCACACGTGCCTAACGAGGACAATGTGGCCCGTGTGGAGATGATAATCGTCGAAAATCGACGGGTGAAGGTCGAATAAATCGAGCGAGAACTTGGAATATCATATGGAAGTGCTCTTAACATCATCCATGACAATTTGGCCATGACCAAGGTCTCTGCCTGTTGGCTCCCTAGAAACCTCACGACCCATGATCGACTTCAACGTCGCCAAAGTCCACAATGCCAGAGTTGCACAGGCTGCCTTGCGCGAGTGCGGATTCGAAGAGCTCAACCTACCCCCTTACAGTCTAGATCTGGCTCCTATCGACTATTTTTTATTCCGCCAGCTCAGGGCTGCACTACGTGGACGCCGGTTTGGGGACGATGAAGATGTCCAGCTCGCCGTCCAGGAGTGCATTAAATTCGAGGGTAGTTATATTGAAAAATAATAAACACTTTTCTTCCTATCTCGTTTTTTTATATTCTAATTGCAAAACTTATTGACCGCCCCTCGTATATATACTTATTGTATTAATTTTTACTGAACTCATCTCTGCCATTTTTTGCCAAACTCTATTTTCTTGGGTGATCTTCTCGGTGAGTAATCTGATCGTAATTTCCGTGCTTATTACGTTCTGAATCCTTATTGAGTGGATTTTAGAAGGAGTTTGCACCCAGGTGTTTCATGTCTCTTTGATTTAAAATTTTTTTCCAAGACTTTCCTGCTAAATTCTAAAAGAGAAATTGAATTGTATCTCTATATACTCATAGTACTATTCCAGGGCTTGCCATTGCATCTCATTTTTTTCAGCCTGTACTCATCGGTGAAGTAACCTTTGTTAAGGGAAGCATTTAATATGCTTTTATTCTTGCTACAATGTTCCTTCGTACGTCGTTTTTTTTTACTTATTCAACCCGAGTGTCTAAGTGTCTTTTGTTTGAAGCACTGTATGGCGCTTTCAATTTCTTCAGTGGTTATCGACGTGTCGTTGCCTACTTCCTTGTCTCGCCTTGGTTCACTTGGTAGTTAAGATTCGTTCTTTGTATTAATTCATTTAGCTCGTCAATTATTTGGTTTTCATACTCTATATCATCTTTTATATTTTTCTCGTTGCTTAAGTGGAATATCGATTTGCAGTTTTCCCGGAAGTTATGTTCTATTTCTTCCGCTTTTGATTTTAATTTTCCTGTTTTATATACTATTTTTAATTTTTTTAAATATTGGTATCCCTTTAATTCTGCTTATTCGATTCTAACTCATCTTGTATGTTTTACACATATATATTATATACACAGACATATACATATCATCGTAGAATGACCCCGACATATACGTCACTTCTACCTAAACTTCATTGACCCACAAGGTGAAACGGGAGACTTTGACTCAACTCTGGTTACGATAGAGATGGGAGTTCAAAATGTGGGGGTAGGACCAGTGCGAAGGATTTAAATTCAAAAGAGTGAGTGCAGTTGGCCTATATTAAACTAATAAAGGCTGCGGATAAGTGGCTTATGAAAAAGTAGGAAAAAAATATACTGTAATAATTACACAGTTATACACAATAAATAGATTAAATAAAATAATGGCAATAGATACTGAATGAATACAAAAATCGAATTAACAACTGTTCAGTGCGAGCTCTACGGGGATGGGAGGCGAGAGGCGATACGAGCCTCTGTACATACACACACAGGGATGACTGGTAGGTTGGACAAAGATGATTCGTCCCAGCCTGACTTGGGTTCGAGGCTTTATGGGGGGGGGGGGGGTATATCATTATTATCCAATTCATTTATTTATCTATATTATTCTTGCTTTTCACTAGATTGACTCAATGCAGGTTGTCCTCCTTGAATCCATTTTCTTCTCCTTGACTTCCGTAATCTTGTTGGCTGGGTTGGTCGTTAATCATCGTTTTTCTTTCTTGAGGCATCTTCCTTTTCTTCCATTTTATCTTGAGTTGATGATTTCTTGGTCTTTATTGTTGAGTTAGTCCTTCAAACCGTTTTCTCCCGTTTTTTTTCTTGGGCGATCTTCATAAAAGTTTTTGGATTCTTGAGTTTCGAACGCGGTACCGTTGGATTTAAACACCAATACTCTAGCCTCACGACCGGCTTTAGTCCGTTCTGGGTTAGTAAATTTTTTGGCCATTTATATGTATTATCGAGTTGAAAGGAATTTTTCTCTCATACATTTTGCACTCCTACAGCTTTAAGAGATGAAACCGAGGAATGGATGGCTATTCGAGGTACGTTAACCACGGAGAGTTTAACCTCTAGTATTAACACTAATTGGAGCATCCGTGCAAAACGAAATGTGCCGAAACTAAGGATGGGCCAATTGACTGGGGCTCAGATACTTCGGTATAATTCTAGCCTTCGGTCAAGAAAAGGGAGCGCGATCGAGAATGATGTGTTTTGTTGTAAAAGGCTTAGATATTCTGTCGATGCCCGATTGGGACCGACAATAAATAGGGACCAGCGGGAACCGTAACTGTCTCCGCCAAGGGGAGAGGGGCGTGGGGGAATCTTTCCACGAATCAACACAGCGCTTGAGGGATGGAAAGTACTATCGCGGGGGTTTCTTGATAATACCCTGGGAGACGAAAGACGCACGTGTTTGAGATTCCAATCGCTCGCTTATCACAGAAAGCAGTTTGATATTCTGACTGTTCTCACGATCATCTCTCATGTGGAATGACCTCGTGGTTTCGATGGGTCATATGGCAGCAAAGATCCTCTATTATTGACACATATACACGAATATATACACTTACTTACAGATACCTAGATAAAGGTAATGGCTGTCAAAAAAATGTTTCAGCTAGTAAGTTCACTTGTCAGGCTAGGATTACGAAAGGACACTGCATAGGACGAGAGAAAGGAGGGAGGAAACTTATGTGTGTTTTGGGTATTTTATTTTCAAGGCGCCTTCCTGAAGATTGCATACATCGGCATAAGTCGCCGAAATTATTGATTTGTGGTAAAAACATCCTTGTTACGTTTGATATGATATGTAATTATTAATGGAAACAAACCTTTTTGAGGTTGTATTTTGTTTGTTATTTTTCTATTATTAGAATAGGATTTAATATGCTTTTTATTTCTTTTATTCATTTGTAAACGATTGTCACTAAAGGATCTGATATAGAATATTTAGATTTCTGCGTTTTAGAGGGCAAATATATTAAAAAGAAGCATAAATTATCTTTTAAATCATGAAAAATTTAACAAAAGTTACTAGAATGTTAATACAAATATGTTCTAATGATTTTAAATATAAGACTGAACAAAATAATTTCTAGACTTTTTGTAATAGCAGTTGAATATAAATTTCGGGAAGTTCTTAAACCTTTTAGAGTTCTTATCCAAAAGCCACAAAGTGAACAGGGGGGGAATAAATATTCTCTTCATGGCGACTACTTACAACAATTTCAGGCACTCAATTATCTAAAACCGAAACTCTTAAGGAAAAGTAAATAATGAACTTAATTGGAAAGTTCAAATGATAATAAGGACTAATATTACGAAGTTCAATCACATGGAACAAATCTCTTATTTTGCGTATACATTAGTTCTGCAAAGGGTAATAAATTTTAGATTTTCGATTTCGATATAAAAGAAAAATCAAGGAGCCATTGAAAGTTATCATTTTAATATATTATTTTGCAGAATATGAAATATGTTCATTTAGTCTTTGAGGCTGCCAGAAAGAAATCCATTCCTGTAGATCCAATCTTATAATTTCGTTCGTATTAAATGCAACCTATTATTACTTTGCATAATAAAAGGAGACCTGCGTATTCGTTTGAATTCAAGAACTCCCGTTTTTTAGGCGCATTTAGACCTTTAACACATCGAAAGAGGGGAAATATTCGGCCAGAATCTTTATAGAAATTCTTATTGTAAGACATTGAATATGAAGGCAATATTTTTACAATTTTTAAATTCCAAGACCCATGGCGTTATTCTTATCTAGAAATGAATGAATTCATAATGCAAGAATACATAGATTCCATCCTAAAATATTAAAATAGAACACGTATTCAGTTTTATTTACATTTTTAAGACCTATGGTATTAAGTATTTGGGTGTATTTCATGAAGCAATGCAAATGGTATAATCATTATAGCTATGTTCAGCCCTAGAGAAAAGGTATATGGAGAAGCTAGATGGAAGTGTTTGGAAAAATATGGATAAAAATTATAAGAAGAAAATAGATGAAGCCTGAAGAGTGCCACATGGTCATCCAAAATAACATTACAAATAACAATTAGGGTACAAGGTATCACCTCTTTCATCCCTTGAGGTAATGAAAGGAGTAAAAATCTCAGTCCCTCTAAATCTGGTTCCGAAGATGCTTTTCTCGTCAACTATTATAAGAGAGAATATTGAAAAATTGATATTGCAAATGTTGAAATTAGAATACAAATATGAATTTGGAGGTAACCTTATAATATCGTTTACCTTAATTAAGGTCATTTAAATTGCTGCTGAATATTAAAGGTAATGAATGTTTTTGCCCAATGAGGAATAAGCAGGGTAAAATAAAACAGTTGGAAAATTATCGTATAATAGAGCAGATGGAAGAGAAGAGCCTCTCTTCGAAAGGTTATTGACGGCAGTGAACAGAAGCTTGACGATTAAAAAGATAAAACCGTACTTTTCTATTTAACTAAGTTCAAATTACGATAGCATATTTTTTTTTATTGTAAAAACCAAAATCACAAAGTTAATGCCTCATAATTAACTAAATATTAAATTATTTTTTCTTTAATTCTCAATAGATATCTATTCATAAAATTCAAGCAAATATAGATATAGGTGTGTCAGTATCTAGATAAACATAAAGTCACAATACTATTCAGAGTAAAATTTATATCAAATATCAGTACTATAGAAGAACTTTCTTGGTTTTAAATTTTATTAGGTTTACCATCACTATACGAAAAGCTTCGCTCGGGCAAACCTTACAGCCAAAAGCTCTCGAGCAGCACAAGTACAGATTGCAACTAGAAATAGACTAAGTATTCTCTCGCATAACGTGCAGGGGTTTCAGTTGCACAAACATCAGCTGTACAGCTCATACATAAAATTGGACCCTGACATTCTTCTGCTGTCCGAAACTGGAATCAGGGACAATGAAAAAAACATCAAAGGAGATGGATTTGATGAATAAATAATAGCAGTCAAGAAAGGTCTGCAGTTTAGACCAGGAAACCCAATGTACGAATCGTTTCTGTCGATTATTATGAGATGCTCTCTAGGGGACATCGAGAACGGCGCCGGATACCAACCTCGCTGCCGTTCTTACTTGCTCATCCATGACTTGTTCTCCCTTTTCAAGAAAAAGCAGCCGGTAATATTCGTCGGGGATCTGAACGCTAGTAACAAAGCAGCTAGCTAGCACGGGCTAACGCTAGAGGTAGAAATCTTAACCTCTTGCTAGAAAGGGATATCGCAGTACGAATCGGTCCAGAGTTCCCTGCTTTCCCATAACGAGGTTCGCCCACCAAGTCAGATGTCATTCTAATGAATCTCTATTTCTAATTTCACCAGATTGTCAGACCAGGACTACTGGCGCCTAGTGATCACATTCCCATGCTGATTACCATAGTAGCTGCTCCTATACCACTTCCCGTTGCTCCCGGCAAAGACTTCTCGAATGCCGACTGGGAAGCATACGGGCGGGCGTTTCTATTGGACTTCACTGATTTGATAGGCGCATCCGAGGAATACCTCGATTATGAGCTTATTGCTATCAACGTCTGCATTTCTAACGCAGATGTAATAGCTATCCCGACAATCTTTCTCAAAATTACACTACAAAAAAACCCTACACAAGAGAGAGTGGTGTTCCAATACCGCTTCACCGCTGTCTACAACCGCATTTTCGACATGGAATACACAAGACCCATAGACTTCCATCTCGTTCGATACCTCAGGATACAGGTAAACACAGCACTGGCACACGAACCTAGGGAGTAGCATAACCGTCTAATTGAGAAATTAGACACTAAAAGGAATCGGAAGTCATTTTAAGTAACAGTCAACAAACTAAAGGGGAACTCCCGAGCGCATGGCTTCGTTTAGGCCCAAACCCCAGGACTCAGCCAAACCACTATTAGACACATGAAAAAGGCACCCATAAGACTTTAGAAAAGGCTGCTTAACCTTCTCAATTCGTCCCTGGCAATGAGATATTTCCCGGATGGCGTGAAAACCTCAAAAGATATTTTCATTCCGAAGAATGGGAAGCCAGTGAACCAAGTCATGAATCTCATTGCCAAGAACCCAGCCAAGTCACCATTAGGCACATGAAAAAGGCATCCAAATGACTTCAGATAAGTCTGCTTAGCCAGATTGTGACTCGCCATCCCAGATCTGGGAGAGTGATGTCGAGAGCGACTGCAGCCGTGGCCCAAAAAATCTCCAAGTACGAGGAGAAGTGGAAGATCCAGACGCACCAGAGCAAATTGATCGCAGTTGCGAATGTTAGACTGAAAACGGAGTCCATACGACTGGAGAAATCAACAATAGACTATTCTCCTAGTGTAAGTATTCTATGCTTCAGGATCTCCAAGCACGGCATAGGAATCCACACCAACTCGAAGTTTCAAGTTGCGAAACTTGAACTCAGCAAACTCCACCAAATTCGTGACTTTAGTATTAAAAACAAAAATAAATTATATACCCCTCTAATTAGAACGATGTTGATTTACCTACCAGTTCCACTTAACACATATTTAAAGACCAGGATGGTTCAAATGCAGAAGGTAGAAAATCAGGCCCCAAGCTTCATACTCAATGTGAAATGGGACGATTTTCATCACATCAAAGGAGTTTCATTGTATGCCTTTCTACATTCACGCAACACCACCATCTGGGACAGCCTTGATGCTAAAATCCCAATGATAATCAACTTTGAAATTTGAGAGTTGAGGAAAATTTAATTTTTGGTTTAGTTAGTATTTGTTTTAACATTAAATAAATACATTACTTCATTTAGTGAGGAACATCCTAAAGCGTTAATATTGTCTCCACTATTGTCTTCAGTTCAATACAAATTTGCGTTAGGTCTTTTATATTATTCGACTTAAAATTGTATTTTATTATTAGATAAATTTAAGGAAGTTATGTGAGTTGCTTTAAGTGTTAGTACTGGATTTGAAGAGAGTTATCTCTCGGAAGATTTTTATTAGCGTCTACCTTATTAGGTGTAGCGAAATGAATCGAGTTCCGTGCGGGGGTATGTAAGTTTTACTAATGTTGGGGTAGCAGAGGCAAGGTGACAAGACTTAGGAGGGAGGGGCAAACTTTTCAAGCCAGTAATTCTAAACGGGCAAGACAGGTGCCTTTACTTGAGCCTAACCGGCTCAATGATTTTGCTGATCCCCTCTTGTCTGTCTCTATTCTCTTCTAAAAGCACGGGGCTGAGCTAACGATAGGAATCTTGCTTGCTCGCCTCTACGTTGACCGTTGGGCGGAGTTTAGAGATGTGTGTGTGCTGCTCTTCGAGTATCTGTGCATATTCTTAGACCGGGCTGGCAGATCCTATCGAAAGATGACCGCTTATTTTTCCTTTGACACCTTTACGAAAACTTAACAGCTAAAGTATATCTCACTCATTATTCGCTCTGCTTCCTCAATTATCAAGCATCGGCATCTTTTCGTCCCGCAACTGCTCCTTTTTGTATGTATGTGTGTGTGTGGAGTAGCCGCGTCGGAACTAGTTGTTTCCTCACATTTCTTATGCATTTCTAATAAATATAGAGTTATGATATAAGTATATCTCTATTTTTACAATAGGGTATTACTTATTACATAACCTAACTAATTAATGTGTTTATTCAATCTTTGGATTTTATAGATCCATTGAGCACCCATTTGAGGGGGTTGCTCACTGGGCTTATCTATCGTACAATATGGGTGCCACAGGCCTACTTCCCTTGCACTCTGTCGCCACAATCTCACAATGTGTGGGACTAGAACTATTTGCTTAGTGAATGTTATTCAAATAAACCTGAAATAGCTTAGTAATAGACTTATGTTTATCAACACCGTATTATTTATAACATTGAACACCTCAAGTAAGGAAAACTTTTCTTGAGCTTTGTTATTTTATATATATATTTGATCAAAATATCAGTTATAGTATCATCAGGATAAATTAAAATAATTTTTTCGGTGCAATTTTATTCATAACCCTTTACAATAGGTGAAAATGGTGGTGAAATGGGAAAAGATAGCGATTATAGATAGAATGTAATATTAAGTGTAGTATATAAAGAATTAGTATGTATAGTAGCAAGCTTAGTTTAACTAATTTAATTTTTGTGTTTATTCATTGATTAGACTTTTCTTCAAATATTTTTAGAAACACGTAGGAATATAAATATACTGTATCAAATTATATTATTTTCTCTCTTTTCAGGTTGATTTTATGAAATAACACCCGACTTCAGTACCGTGGCCTCATTACTAGGAAATGCTCGAATTACTCTGACCCCTTTTGCTAAATATGTGAGAGTTTTACAGTACCAAGTCAGAAAATTAACATTAGCGAGTTTGTAAAAAGAGCATAATTGGCTTACTTTAAGCCTCAAATTGGTGATCAGTTAAATCTTGGTGCCCGCACAATGTATGTAAACCACGTGTCGAAAATCCACGCCAATCGACAAAGGGTACAAGGAAACAATTATTATTTTGCATTCCTATGGTATGCCTGGAAAAAAAGAACCATGTAGCTAATTTTTATTTTTGTCTCGCAAAGACTTCTAGTTAAAGCAGTAAACCTGATAGAAATTAAGTTACCCAAATCTGGATTCAGCATTTCGTCCCTTGCTTCACTCAGATGAAATAACAGTACCTTTATACACAGAAATACCTTCACTGGAAAATAAAAGTGATACATGGAAATCAGATGAAAATCATGAACTTGACAATAATACATCAACCAAAGAATGTAAAAACTTCATCCAGGCAGAACTGAAAAATTTATTTATGTAGACACTTAGGCTTGTGAAAAGAGTTATAAATACATTAGTTTCTAGACTTAAAGAGAAGTATATGCTACATAAACAAACAAATATAACTTTTTATTGGGCCAGGTAAAAAGATTTTGTTTACTATAGTAACGGGGCGGGACTGTTAAAAGCAATGGGTACTCCACAGTATGATCCTAATGAATGAAGACTCTTTATAGATACTTTATAGAAGAGTCTAAAATGTGTATTACAACATAATGGAAAATTGCTTGGTGCGATTCCTATTGATTACTATGTGCAATTAAAGAGAAACATCAACACATAAAAGTTGTATTAGATTTACTCAACAATGGTGAACACAAATGAGTCATATGTGTGGATGTCATATGTGGGCTGGCAGATCCTATCGAAAGATGACCGCTTATTTTTCCTTCGACACCTTTACGAAAACTTAACAGCTAAAGTATATCTCACTCGTTATTCGCTCTGCTTCCTCAATTATCAAGCATCGGCATCTTTTCGTCCCGCAACTGCTCCTTTTTGTATGTATGTGTGTGTGTGGAGTAGCCGCGTCGGAACTAGTTGTTTCCTCACATTTCTTATGCATTTCTAATAAATATAGAGTTATGATATAAGTATATCTCTATTTTTACAATGGGGTATTACTTATTACATAACCTAACTAATTAATGTGTTTATTCAATCTTTGGATTTCATAGATCCATTAAGCACCCATTTGGGGGGGTGGCTCACTGGGCTTATCTATCGTACAATATGGGTGCCACAGGCCTACTTTCCTTGCACCCTGTCGCCACAATCTCACAATATGTGGGACTAGAACTATTTGCTTAGTGAATGTTATTCAAATAAACCTGAAATAGCTTAGTAATAGACTTATGTTTATCAACACCGTATTATTTATAACAT
Organism: Ceratothoa steindachneri; assembly: GCA_963969495.1. Lineage (NCBI taxonomy): Eukaryota > Metazoa > Arthropoda > Malacostraca > Isopoda > Cymothoidae > Ceratothoa > Ceratothoa steindachneri. The sequence goes on from OZ018332.1 coordinate 74,559,207, forward strand.
TGAACACCTCAAGTAAGGAAATCTTTTCTTGAGCTTTGTTATTTTATATATATTTGATCAAAATATCAGTTATATTATCATCAGGATAAATTAAAATAATTTTTTCGGTGCAATTTTATTCATAACCCTTCACAATAGGTGAAAATGGTGGTGAAATGGGAAAAGATAGCGATTATAGATAGAATGTAATATTAAGTGTAGTATATAAAGAATTAGTATGTATAGTAGCAAGCTTAGTTTAACTAATTTAATTTTTGTGTTTATTCATTGATTAGACTTTTCTTCAAATATTTTTAGAAACACGTAGGAATATAAATATACTGTATCAAATTATATTATTTTCTCTCTTTTCAGGTTGATTTTATGAAATAACACCCGACTTCAGTACCGTGGCCTCATTACCTAGGAAATGCTTGAATTACTCTGACCCCTTTTGCTAAATATGTGAGAGTTTTACAGTACCAAGTCAGAAAATTAACATTAGCGAGTTTGTAAAAAGAGCATAATTGGCTTACTTTAAGCCTCAAATTGGTGATCAGTTAAATCTTGGTGCCCGCACAATGTATGTAAACCACGTGTCGAAAATCAACGCCAATCGACAAAGGGTACAAGGAAACAATTATTATTTTGCATTCCTATGGTATGCCTGGAAAAAAAGAACCATGTAGCTAATTTTTATTTTTGTCTCGCAAAGACTTCTAGTTAAAGCAGTAAACCTGATAGAAATTAAGTTACCCAAATCTGGATTCAGCATTTCGTCCCTTGCTTCACTCAGATGAAATAACAGTACCTTTATACACAGAAATACCTTCACTGGAAAATAAAAGTGATACATGGAAATCAGATGAAAATCATGAACTTGACAATAATACATCAACCAAAGAATGTAAAAACTTCATCCAGGCAGAACTGAAAAATTTATTTATGTAGACACTTAGGCTTGTGAAAAGAGTTATAAATATATTAGTTTCTAGACTTAAAGAGAAGTATATGCTACATAAACAAACAAATATAACTTTTTATTGGGCCAGGTAAAAAGATTTTGTTTACTATAGTAACGGGGCGGGACTGTTAAAAGCAATGGGTACTCCACAGTATGATCCTAATGAATGAAGACTCTTTATAGATACTTTATAGAAGAGTCTAAAATGTGTATTACAAAATAATGAAAAATTGCTTGGTGCGATTCCTATTGATCACTATGTGCAATTAAAGAGAAACATCAACACATTAAAGTTGTATTAGATTTACTCAACAATGGTGAACACAAATGAGTCATATGTGTGGATGTCATATGTGGGCTGGCAGATCCTATCGAAAGATGACCGCTTATTTTTCCTTTGACACCTTTACGAAAACTTAACAGCTAAAGTATATCTCACTCGTTATTCGCTCTGCTTCCTCAATTATCAAGCATCGGCATCTTTTCGTCCCGCAACTGCTCCTTTTTGTATGTATGTGTGTGTGGAGTAGCCGCGTCGGAACTAGTTGTTTCCTCACATTTCTTATGCATTTCTAATAAATATAGAGTTATGATATAAGTATATCTCTATTTTTACAATGGGGTATTACTTATTACATAACCTAACTAATTAATGTGTTTATTCAATCTTTGGATTTCATAGATCCATTGAGCACCCATTTGGGGGGGGGGCTCACTGGGCTTATCTATCGTACAATATGGGTGCCACAGGCCTACTTTCCTTGCACTCTGTCGCCACAATCTCACAATATGTGGGACTAGAACTATTTGCTTAGTGAATGTTATTCAAATAAACCTGAAATAGCTGAGTAATAGACTTATGTTTATCAACACCGTATTATTTATAACATTGAACACCTCAAGTAAGGAAATCTTTTCTTGAGCTTTGTTATTTTATATATATTTGATCAAAATATCAGTTATAGTATCATCAGGATAAATTAAAATAATTTTTTCGGTGCAATTTTATTCATAACCCTTTACAATAGGTGAAAATGGTGGTGAAATGGAAAAAGATAGCGATTATAGATAGAATGTAATATTAAGTGTAGTATAAAAAAGAATTGGTATGTATAGTAGCAAGCTTAGTTTGACTAATTTAATTTTTGTGTTTATTCATTGATTAGACTTATCTTCAAATATTTTTAGAAACACGTAGAAATATAAATATACTGTATCAAATTATATTATTTTCTCTCTTTTCAGGTTGATTTTATGAAATAACACCCGACTTCAGTACCGTGGCCTCATTACTAGGAAATGCTCGAATTACTCTGACCCCTTTTGCTAAATATGTGAGAGTTTTACAGTACCAAGTCAGAGAATGAACATTAGCGAGTTTGTAAAAAGAGCATAATTGGCTTACTTTAAGCCTCAAATTGGTGATCAGTTAAATCTTGGTGCCCGCACAATGTATGTAAACCACGTGTCGAAAATCTACGCCAATCGACAAAGGGTACAAGGAAACAATTATTATTTAGCATTCCTATGGTATGCCTGGAGAAAAAGAACCATGTAGCTAATTTTTATTTTTGTATCGCAAAGACTTCTAGTTAAAGCAGTAAACCTGATAGAAATTAAGTTACCCAAATCTGGATTCAGCATTTTGTCCCTTGCTTCACTCAGATGAAATAATAGTACCTTTATACACAGAAATACCTTCACTGGAAAATATAAGTGATACATGTGAATCAGATGAAAATCATGAACTTAACAGTAATACATCAACCAAAGAATGTAAAAACTTCATCCAGGCAGAACTGAAAAATATATTTATGTAGACACTTAGACTTGTGAAAAGAGTTATAAAAAACATTAGTTTCTAGACTTAAAGAGAAGTATATGCTACATAAACAAACAAATATAACTTTTTATTGGGCCAGGTACAAAGATTTTGTTTACTATAGTAACGGGGCGGGACTGTTAAAAGCAATGGGTACTCCACAGTATGATCCTAATGAATGAAGACTCTTTATAGATACTTTATAGAAGAGTCTAAAATGTGTATTACAACATAATGGAAAATTGCTTGGTGCGATTCCTATTGATTACTATGCGCAATTAAAGAGAAACATCAACACATAAAAGTTGTATTAGATTTACTCAACAATGGTGAACACAAATGAGTCATATGTGTGGATATAAAAATGGTAATTTTTTTAGTGGACCAGAAAGGAGGGTTCCCTGTATTTATGTAATTGCTGAGCGAAAGACAAACATAAGGAACAGAAAGTCTGGCCAGTTAGAAAACAGATGACAGTTGGGGGAGAAAAAATCATCCTTTCACCCCTTAATATTAACTTAGGAATAACGAAACAATTTTTCAAATCGTGTAATGTGCAAAGAGATTGTTTCAAATTCATATGTACAACATTTCTTGGCCCAAGTTAGGATAAAATAAGGGCTGTTTTTTTTGATGGGACATATATCAGAAGGGTAAGGAAACTCCAAAACTTCTCGAACTCGATGACAAGTGTAGAAAAAAAGCGCATGGGATGCATTTGTGCTTGTGTAAAAGGATTTTTTGCGAGTAAAAAGGATGGTGGCTACAAGGATTTTGTTAAGATATTGCTTGATAGCATTTATCTTTTAGTCTACAACATGAACATAAAAAATTCCTTTCCTCAAGAGCCATCTGAATGAATTTCCTGTTAATCTTGCAAACATGAGAGATGAACATGGAGAGCGCTTTCATCAAGATATCAAGGCTATGGAGGAAAGATATCAATGCCGTTGGAACATAAACATAATATCCAACGACTTTTGAAGTATCCAAAGAGACTGTGTCGATACAAAACACTCCAGATGCTCTCGTAAAGGAAAATTTGTATTTGTTAAAAAAATATGTTGGTTTGTAGATATTTTTTATATTTGAAAATTAACCTCATGTATTAAATAAAAGGTGATTTTTTCTTATATTTATTTTATCATTTCAGATTCTAATGACATTATTACTTATGGTTTTAAGCTCAAAGTCTTAGTAAACTATCCTAACCAAGAAAATTATATACAGTATATCATAAAACAGGAATATGCTATAGAATAAAAACCTGATGTGCCATATTTGAAATTAGGACCTACAAACTAGCTAAGAACAACCACAAAACCTAAATAAGCAAATAGTGTGTTGAACTTACATAAGTTTAATTACCATTTGTAGCAAGGCAACACACACACTATGAAAAATCTACTTGTACTATCCTCTAAAGATGGTATAGTGCTTTTCGGAAGAATAGTTTTACGAATATTCCGCCAAAACATGTAATCTGTAATTATGGAAAAATTGTTTTATTTTCAGTTCTTATTCTGAAATTTAGCAAATATATATATATATACGAGGGGAGTCAAAAAGTTCTCAGATAAATGGCATTAAATTTTTATTTGTAATAATACTGTAATCATTTTTCTACATAAGCTCCATTAACATCTATACACTTTCTTAATCTATGAATCCAACGGTAAAGACCATCTTTGTAGAATTCACGGGGTTGTCTCTGGCACCAAGTAATGACCTGCTTTTTTGCTTCATCTAATGATTGAAACCGGGTTCCTTTTAGGTGTCCCTTTAAATTTGGAAACAGAAAAAAGTCAGAGGGTGCTAAATCAGGGCTATAAGGGGGATGAGCAAGAGTTTCCCATCGAAATTCCCGTAGCTGAGATCTCACAGCTTTGGACGAATGTGCAGGGGCATTGTCATGGTGGAACAAGATTTGCTTGTGGAGCTTTCCTCGTCGTTTTTTGGCTATTGAAGTTTTCAGCTTCCTTAAAACTCCTTCGTAATAGCTGGATGTAACAGTTTTTTGTCCTTCTAAGAAGTCTATTAAAATAATTCCCTCCGAATCCCAAAAAACTGTAGCCATTATCTTCTTAACGGACCTCTCTGTCTTGAACTTGATAGGCCCTGCTGCCCCCCTTGGGTGCCACTCTTTTGATTGATTTTTACTTTCAGGATCAAACTGATACACCCAAGTTTCATCTCCCGTTACGAGGCGCTCAAAAAAACTATCCTCGTTTGCTTCAATCTTGGTCAAAATAGCCAAAGAAAGGTTGGCCCTATGATTCAGCTGGTCTTCTCGCAACGCTTTTGGGACCCAACGTGCTGAAAGCTTGCTCAGGCCAAGATTTTCAGTTAGAATTCCAAATGCTGAGCCATGAGAGATTTCACATGCATTGGCAACTTCATCAATAGTAATACGGCGATATTTATCCACTAGATTCCTCACAAGCTCGACATTTTCTGGGTTAATGGAGGTGGAGGGTCTCCCTTCACGTGGATCATCTTCAACTTCTTCTCTGCCCCCCTTGAAGCGCTTAATCCAGTCGTAAACTACCGCTCTACATGGCGAAGAGTCACCATAAACCTGTTGTAGAGCGTCAATAATCTTAACAGGCTTCCAATCAAGTTTAGTCAGGAATTTAATGTTCGCTCTTATCTCAAAATTTGCCATTTTATGGGTTCAAAAAAGTAACCTTTTTGAAGCACATCTAATACAAAGAGTCTCGACAAATTGAATGACGAATTTTGTAGGAATTGTTCAGAAAACATGAAAGTCGTGTTTGACCCTGTATTTACTTGTACAAAATCGAACATTTCAATAATCTGGCATTTGTCTGAGAACTTTTTGACTCACCTACGTATATATATATACATAAATATGAGAAGAATTCTATTGCAGCAAACTATTTTGCTAATAATTTTATATTGAGAATGCATACAAGCTGTTAAATATTTCCGCAATAATTTATGATGAAAAGGCATACAAATGCATAAAATGAACTATACTGATAGGGGTATTTAAACTTCTTATTTTCCCGGTATATTTGTATGTCGTTAATCAAATTCTAACCATTTTTCGAAGGTTTCATTGAAATAGAACCCTTAGAATGCTCTAACAGAAAACAATTATGCTTAATATGAGTCTGAATACCGCGGATTTTCACTCATGCGCGATCGTCAACGTCTCTATAAAATGGATCTCTCTAATACCCGTCTTTTGTTCTTGCATAAAAATAAAAGAATTACGATCTTTGAGTATTAATTGAAGATGAACTCGGGCTTGGGCTACCAAAATCACCAATCGCCTAGACAAGCAGGTGTTTATTTCGTATTCAATTTAAATTGATACAAAGGATAAAATATATAGACAAATAATACAAATCTCTGTGTTAATATTCACTGTTTTAAGTTCCTAATTCGCGCATAAATCGAGCGATGAAATGCAATCCATATTAAGCCTCTCACACTGTGCATTTATTTACATACTCGTAATATAGAAACACTCTCTTTATAAATGCACTTTGCCACACCTTTGTGGAATAATATGAAAAATTTTAAATGCGAAATCATTTTTTAAATAAATGTCAATGGAATTCTCTTTTTCTGTATCCAACTCTTAACCATGGTTGCGAGTTAAATACCTCTTAAAGTTTAGAATGTTTCTATTTGCTTGCCTCGTAATCGGCGAGTCTCCAAGGAGAAAAGACCCGATTCTTCCGCCCGACGCTAATAACATTTTTGCCTAAGTGATGTAATTAATTTGGTGCCCCAGGCTTGGATCCGTTCCAGTCTATCTAGGTCCTTAGGGAAGTGTAAGAGAGCAGAATTAAACGGCGTACTCGAGGTGAGGTCTGAATAGAGTTGTACAATTTGAGGATATTCTCCTCTTTTCTGAAGGAAAATTGCCAATGTATCCCAATATTCTTTGTGCTTTTTTACTACGTCGGCACATTGCCTGGAAAACTTTAGATCGCTGCTAATTTGAAAACCCAAGTCATTTCCAGGTCAGTCACTTTCAGAACTCTAGCTAACAAGTAGTAGTCTTCTTAAGGATCGGCATCGCCGATGTGAATCACCTTGCACTAATCAAGGTTGAATGGCATCTGCCAAGTCTCGGACCACTCTTCTAACCTGCGAATGATGTTTTGTAGGCTTTCCATTCCTTCGCGTGAGCTCACGCTGCCTTTTAATCTTATATTATCAACGAACTTGGATATCGAGCAAAGAAGCCTATCGTCTATATCATTTATATTGATGATGAAAACGAGAGGACTGAGCACACAATCCTGGGGCACCCGACTACTCAGGGGGGCCTATCTCAAGACTATCCCGTTTATTCACACTCTTTGTCACCTGTCTGACAACCAGTTCTCAATCCAGTCGGATGATTACTATCGTAATCATCTAGAATGCAGTGAAAGAATTCTAGTAGATATGTGAAACACAATCGGTTCCCGTGAAACCCGTGCTGAGATTCGAGGATCAAGTTGTTTGTTTCCAGGTGATTTACTACTTTTTCTACGATTATGATCTGTAGCATTTTTTCCACAACGTAAGTCAGACTTATAGGCTGGTAGTTACTCGGGCTTTTGCGCTCTCCTTTCTTAAATATGGGGTCACGTCCACCGTCATCCAGTCCTTTAGCACCTCCCCTGTTTCTAGCGATTCGTTAAAAATTGAAGTACGTTGTGGTGAAACCTCACTGCTCACTTTCCGAATGACTCTAGAGATGAATTAAGAAAACTCGGTTATCATAACTAGCTAACAGTGGTTGCAGCTCTAGCTACTAATTTACGTCTAACATTCTTCAATTGTAAAAGCCAGTAAGCTACCAAACCTCGGCGAAGAGTTAAAAACGACACAATGCAATATCAATGGCCTCAGCAATGCAACAAAGAAGACAAGTAACTATACAATAGAAAACATACATTCTCTCTAAAAGAGTTAGGAAATTGAAACATATATTCGTTAAGGAAAGTTTATAACAAGATACATAGGCCTATTGGTAAAAATAATCCTTTAGAACTTCCGAAAGAAAAACCATTCGTAATACAAATATCAAATACAGTACGCCAAATATTATTCCTACAAGTATTCCAAGCATACACACTCACTCTGTACTACTTATAAAAATGTCAAAAGTAGAGTATGAACCTTAAAAATATCCGAACAAACAAATTTCAATGAGAGAATTTTCATTAAAGACATGCGTTAATAATGTTAAAGAAGAAAGATATTTTCAACGTTCTACCTTGTTTAATCAAATGTGATAATAAGGCCTATAAAGACAAAAGTAATTGAAGCTACGAAAATAGTTTTAGATAGAGGGCAAAAAATGTAAAGAGGTAAAAGAAAAGAGAAAGTAATGAACATATTGAATTCAACTACAATCATGGCCAAAAGTTTTGAGACTATTATATATTTTTTTTCCATATAACAAAATAATAGAACTAATCAAACATTGCATTTTGTTCAATATATTTTCATTAAAATCTAAAGGAAAAATATGAACAAATAGACCCCAAGCCCATATTATTTATAAATACATTAAATTGATGCGCAGAGTCAATTTTTACACTCATGATAATATATTTTTTATGAGTAAGAGAGGAAATCATGGTCATCTGCTAACGGCATCCGCCTCTCATCTCCCCACTGCAAGGAGTAGGGAGAGGAGCGGAGAGCCGCCTCCAGCTGATATCTTCTAAGATCTTCCTCCCACACATCAACGAAGCCAAGTGGCTTCGGAGAAATGGGTTACAGCCTGAAGAGAAATGGAACTTTCTTCCCATCGCCAACTTCACCAAGTTGCTCAACAGAAGGAGCCCCACTATTTTCCTCGAAGATATTAACACTCGTTGTAAGGAGACAGTATGCAGATTGAGTAACGGGACCGGGTAAAGTTACAACTTCTGTTGGATTGACATCGCCAAACGAGTCGACCCTAATTTTTCTTCGTATATAATAGGAATAGCAGTGACGAAACGAGATATTTGCCTAGCTGGGAATAATAATGTATTGAATTTCTACATCAAACCTATTATGGTACCATGTTGTGATCACACAGAAATTCTTAGCACTATTAACAACAATTAGATTCAAATCCCAGCTTAGATTAAAAAAGGTTATGGATGACAAAAATCAAGAAGAAAACGATGAAGAGTGTAGGGGAAGAGTCACCCCCCCCCCTGTTCTCTCCGGGGGGAGTCACAAGGCAAAGACATCCGGCCCAGGCATCGGCGGGTCAGAGAGACCCCCTCCCCTCATCGATCCTCGCCTTTGAAGAAGACCCTCCACCGAGTTCAGTCCTCGCCCATGAGGAATTAAGTAACGAAGGAGGAAAGCTCCCCCTCGAGCTCGTTACTCGGTGGTCACACCGCACTCCATGTTAACTTCGTTTTCGAACCAAGTTCGACTCCCTCTCGCCAGAGAGACCACGACCACCTTGGTGCTGCATAGAGCACTGTAATTGTTCTCGTCCTTAAAGAACCCCCCCACCATCCGGAATACTTTGTGGACCCCCCAGCTGCTACCCTCACCAAAAGGACCTTGTGATCTCGCCTACCTATATCTGGCCAGACGGCACGCGTCGTGAGGCAATAACATTCCTGAGGCCTTTTAAACTCCAGATCTGTCCGTAAGCCTAGTTCTTATATTATTATTCCTATATTAGCGAAATAAACCAATTTTAGACGGTCCAACTAATTGAATTAATTCTTGTTTATAATAATATTCAGAGGATTGCTGTAGTTAATGTTCAAATGTTGGGTATTCAATTGATAAAGGTAAAATATAAGTTTATTTTTGGATTATTGTGCGTTTCTCTATATCCTTACGTGTTTCCAACGGCTCTATTCTTTAAGATATTAAGATATCAATATATTAGCACTCTTAGCACTCTTAGAACAAAAAGGGGGGCATTCCACGACACTATTATAAAAGTGGTGTCAGGTTCGTAGGTTTTTATTAGAAAGAACCCAGCAGTGTCTAATTAAGAAAGAGCCAACACGTAAAGGAATATCATATCAGCAATAAGAGAATAATTAACGAGAGGAAAATTGGTAGAGTTAGAGGTGGTAACAATCTAAAGGTAATTGGTAGGCCGAGTGGTAAATTTGTTGTCGGAGTGGTATTTCAATTAACCTAGTAGTGGGATTAAGGGTAAGTTAGGCTGCGCGCTACCTGGTGAGTGGAGGCATAATTACCTGAGAATACAGAAAGGAAAAATCGACGGACAAACACAAAATGGATCTGGTCAAAAGATTTTACCAACAAGCTCAAAGTCTGGGACTTGAAGGCGCAGAGATGCATGACTACGTCATGGCAGAACTAAGAATAGATTGTGAAGAAGAAAAAAGAATTTTGGATATAGAAGAAGAACAAGAATTAATAATGTTTAAAAGAGAAACAGAGGATATAATAAGAGAGGATAAAAGAGAATGGGAATTAATGGAAATACGGATGAACCGGAAAAGTGAAGAATCCCGAATACAGCGGAAAATAGAAATAGAGGAAAAAAGATTCTCAAGCGGAAGTAGAACAAACAAAAGAATAAGACAGTTGAAAAGAGAAACAAAAGAATTTAGAATAAGGATAGAAAGGAAAGATTAGGAAAGAAGACTAAAGATAAAGCTGGAAGATGAAGAAAGAAAAACTCGACGGGAAAATGAAATAGCGAAAGCAGAAAAAGAAGCCGAGGAAAGGAGAATGAAGAGGGAAAAAGAGTCGAAAGAAAGGAAAATAAAGATTAAAAAAGAAATCGATGAAAGAAGAATACAGAGGGAAAAAGAACTTGCTCAAGCTGAAAGAGTAGAGAGAGAAGAAAAGCAAAGATTGCTCGCACTCGAAAGAGCACCTATCGAGAATCTGATAGAGGTCGAGGAAGTTGGAGCTCAGCCTGGACTTAAGAAAGGACCATCGAGGGAAACCCGGCCAAATGGGATAACGATGGAAGAAGTAGAAAGTAGGGATGAGGTACCAGCAGGAGTACCTAAAGGAAAACCTACGAGAAGAACCCAGCCAAATGGGGTTTTCAGAGAAGAAGTAGAAGGTAGGGTAGAGGTACGAGCAGGTGTACCTGAGGAACTACCTACTAAGAGAAGTGAGTCAAATGAGTTGACAAGGAAGGAGGAAAGAGGTGCTATTGCGATACACCCAGGTAAGACTAGTCAAATGGTAGACGCGGATGAGTATTCCCTACCTCTAGTAGTCTCCTCCCCGAACGGAACGTCCTCGGAGTTACCGCTAAGACGCCAAGTCGTAGTGAGCGCCACGCTCATTAACGACCTCGCAGGGAAAAGTTTTTTCGATCCCCAAAGATCAAACCCAGACATGATCTTCCCGTGTACCTGGTTAAAGGTGAGCTTTGCCCTGACGCTCCCATCAATTATGCCCCGCTGCAACAGGCCGCTCTAGCCATAAGGTTCAGTTTAAAGGTAGTCAAGTATCATAAGAAGGGTAATTCAAGTAGTTTGAAATACCGCTACCATTTAGTAACATACTTGGGTAGACTCAATAACCCGAGCAGCCGACTCAGGCGCGGTAAAGTATTGGTATTAGAACCCCATTTTAGGATTAGCTACATCAAAGGAGCCGATAAAGTACAGCTGCTCTATAGGCGGAGACTAAATACCATTGAGGGTTATTTCAGTACCTAATGAGCGTGAAACCATGTTTTCATTTGTTGTTCGTGTTAATATTTATCGGTAGGATTTAAGTTCTCAAAAAATAGAAATGTAAGGAAGTAGCTTGTTTGTTGTTTTTTGGGGGGTAATCGACGAATTAAGGTTTTGTTATTTTCATGTAAAATTGTATTGCGAGTAGGTCTAGTTCGACATATTGCCTGTGTAAACGCGCGCGAGGGCGCTCATGTGTAAGGAAACTTAATGTAAGAGAGGGCTCAAAGAAATACAACTTTGCTAATCTTCACTAGGTTGAGTAAGTTGTTTTGAGTTCCCAGGAGTCCGCCCCCCCCCATTAAGTTCTTCGATGGGAGGTGTGTAGGGGAATAGTCACTTCCCTCCCCCCTGTTCTTTCTGGGTGAAGTCACAAGGCGGTTACCGCAAAGACATCCAGCCCAGGCATCGGCGGTTCAAACGCGTTCCACAGCGCTGCACCACACGGTGCTATGAAAGTCCAATGCAAGATCTCCTCCAGGAAAGTGAGATTCAATTTCACGTCAAATAAGAAATTGGAGACGTGTTTCTCCCAAGCTCGAAGGCTAACGAGGAGCCGATGTAAGACTTGGTGTGAAAAACCGTTGGGCAAAAGAACTCTCCTGAGGCTGTCCTCAAAACCCTCTCCCCCCCTTACCACTCCCCTAGTGGGGTGACAAGGTAGAAATGAGGAACACTGAGGAAAATCAGGATAGTATACGTCAGACTCCAGTTGACGAAGTCCTCGATTAAAACCGAGCTACCTAGACTGGATTGGTAGTGTACTTGGCTCGCCAGACCAAGAAGTACCCTGCAAGAGAGGCAGGGCCACCAACCTTAAGGGGCTAAGAAGAAGTTCATCCTCGAGCTAGTCCCTGGTTATCAAACCGAACGCTAAGTTAACTTTTTTAAGTTCAACTTACTCTCACCAGAGAGACTCCTCATATCCTGGTGCACCTTAAACACCAGGGGTATTCCTCGTCCTTGAGAAATCAAGAAAAGAAGAAGGAAAAGGCTTCCCTTCGAGCCCGTTATTCGGTGGCCACATCGAACTCATAAATTAACTTGGTTGAGGAACCAAGTTCAACTTGTTCTCGTCAGAGAAACCCCCCTCCGTTATACTCACCCTTGAAGAAAACTGGAACTAAGAAGAAGCTCATCCTAGAGCTAGTTCCTGGTTACCAAACTAGACTTTAAGTAACTTATTCTCGTCAGAGAACCCCCGTCCCCCCTCATCGATCCTCGACCTTGAAGAAGACCCTCCCCGAGTTCAGTCCTCGCCCATGAGGAATTAGGTAACGAAGGAGGAAAGCTCCCCCTCGAGCTCGTTACTCGGTGGTCACACCGTACTCCAAGTTAACTTCCTTTTCGAACCAAGTTCGACTCCCTCTCGCCAGGGAGACCACAACTACCTTGGTGCAGCATAAAGCACCGTAATTGTTCTCGTCCTTGAAGAACCCCCCAACCCCCAGAATACCGTGTGGACATCCCAGCTGCTACCCTCGCCAAAAGGACCTTGTGATCTCGCCTACCTAGATCTGGCCAGACGGCACGCGTCGTGAGGCAATAACATTCCTGAGGCCTTTTAAACTCCAGATCAGTCCGTAAGCCTAATTCTTATATTATTGAGTTGTGTAGCGAAATTAACCAATTTTAGACGGTCCAACTAATTGAATTAATTCTTGTTTATAATAATATTCAGAGGATTGCTGTAGTTAATGTTTAAATGTTGGGTATTCAATTGGTAAAGGTAAAATATAAGTTTTTTTTTTGGATTATTGTGCGTTTCTCTATATCCTTACGTGTTTCCAACGGCTCTATTCCTTAAGATATTAAGATATCAATATATTAGCACTCTTAGCACTTTTAGTACAAAAAGGGGGGACATTCTACGACAAAGAGCCTGATCGATTTACAATCCTTATAACGAAGTGGGATGAAGATGCAATAAATAGAACGCCGTACAAACCGATTATTCACCACGAATGGAGTGAAGAAATTAAAATATTTTACTGGGAACTCGAAATAGAACAAAAAGTGGTGATAACCCTTATCCAACCTAGAAAAAAAATGCCCAGAAGAGCGTGTGAGCAAGAACATTCAAACAAAATTATAGAACATCAAAGGACTGAATGTGATGAAGCAATAACGGAAGTGGTCAGCCCAGCCTTACCCAGAGAATTTTGAACAAGAGTTAAATCAATGAGGAGAACAATAAGTTGAAAATATCCTCAGACAACACGAGGAATATGTTTTTTTAGCATGGGCGAAGAGGAAAATGCTACTTTCGAAATTAACTTCAAAGAAGACATTATTGATGATATTAGCGAAAACCTGGTAAGAACGCACCTTGCCCATCAGGTGGAGGGATACAGAAATTACCTCAATGGTAATGATATTTGACTGTGAAATGCTGTTATTTCATAGCCGAGATGCAGCTAATAAAAACTCAACCCAATCAAATACATTCAAAATTGAGGGGAGTATTAAAAGCGGCTAGAGACAGGAACTTTGGGCGCTAAACATGTTATAATTTGTTAGAAATACAAAAGAGGAGTACACTATTAAATGAAAGAATAAAGTAAAACTTTTAATTGGTCGACACTCGCTGAAAATTCTTTCGTTGAGGATGCAGGCTAGATCTTTATCACTCTGAATATAATTTACTTTACTCGGGTAGATTTGAAGCATATTAGACATTTTGTGTGCTATGGTTATGTAATTTCCTTGTTATGTAGGTGTATATATCACTTCAGTGCTGTGTCTTGTCGTTGTTGCGAGGACTCCTTGCCAAGTTATCATACCGGATCAGATATCTTTTTTACGGGAAAAATACTTTCACTTATTTCTCTTCTTTATCACGTAATTTGCTAATGGAGTGTTCAAGCTCTGGTGGACAAGCTGTGATTAGATAAATACTGTATGAATCCGAATTTTTCACCGTGTGGGTCTTCCTTTTGTATACCATAATTTATAGATACCCCTAGGTATCTCTCATAACAGTTTGTAACAAAATATCACTTTTTTATCCTAAAACTTGCCTCTTGTAGGCAGGGTAGTGAAAATTTCAATATTTGCCCATTTGAAAAATAATTTTAGGGCGTTATTATTTAGGGGAATTTTTGAGTATATATAAAATGATCTAGGCTTTTTTTTTTTTCAAAGAATGATAGAAAATTATAATTTTACTTTTAAAAAGTATTGGAATGTTGTGGAATAATATTTGTTTTAAGGTAACCTTCCAAAATATTCAAGATTTTATAATAGAATTAGGTCTGATTTTACGCGCACAGAATGATTTTGGAGAATGATTACACCCTCGGCATCATGAGCCTGTAATAAAATCAATGGCGTCATCCACAGACTGAGATAGTAAAATCAGTCATTTTATTAAATGCGGACCATCTCGCCCGCGCCAAGCATCACTTGGCGGTTGGGAGGGGGAGTCTCTCAGGCGCTAGTGGTCTAGAAAATGACATTTAAATAGTTAAGTGATCACTACAATGTATATGATCAACTATCTCCCACCCAAATTCAGGTTGTGCATCTGAATAGCACAGAGATAGATCAAGATAGGTAAATGAAGCAGTTGGGAGTAAACTCAAACACATTTAGAATACGTATCCAGAACTCGTCGATAAGGTCGGCAAGGACTTGACCCATGGGATTGATCGAGTATTCTCCCCAGATGAAGTCTCTACCGTTCAAATCTCCGAACGGTGTAATGTACACAGAAATAACACTATACCTTCTATTTAGGTGTAGCTTTACTGCACCTGGATAAAATGAGGTATTTAAAAAAAAAACATAAGAACGGAGAAATCATCCGAGTGTAAATGGCGCTGAAGGCGCCCCGGAGAATAAGGGAAGATACAAGGGACAGTCAATAAGTTTTGCGAATCAGTAGGGCAAAACAGAGAAAGGGGGATGGCTGTTTGTGGGGGTGTTAGGACAAGTTATGACAAGTCAGGACCTGCAGCCGCACGCTCCTGCCTGGTCTATTTAAGAAGCAGTCGATGATCGCAGATCGTCAGTCACAAATTTTTCAGCAATGGAGAAGGTTGAGCACCGCGCAGTGATCAAATTTTTGACCAAGGAAGGCAAGAATGCAAAAGAGGTCCATGAACTCATGGTTGCAGTATAGTCCGACACCGCCTCTTCCTATGCAACCATTGCTCGCTGGGATAGGGAGTTTCGCCATGGTCGTGAGTCCCTTGAAGATGACCCCCGTCCACGAAGCCCTTCAGACGTGACCAACGAGAACAATGTGGCCCGTGTGGAGAGGATGATCGTCAAAAATCGACGGGTGAAGGTTGAATAAATTGAGCGAGAACTTGGAATATCACATGGATGTGTTATCAACATCATCCACGACAATTTGGCCATGACCAAGGTCTCTGCCCGTTTGGTCCCTAGAAACCTCACAAAACCTTACACCCCATGATCGACTTCAACTTTGTCAAAGATCGGAGAAGCTGCTGCTCTTGTACAACCAAGACCCGGCGGTATTCGAGTCACGCATATTGACAGTTGATGAAACGTGGGTCCATCACTGGGATCCCGAAACTAAGCTCGAAATCATGGCCTGGAATCACAGGGCTCTCCGACCTCCATCAAGTTTCAGACCCAGCCCTCATCCTGGAAGATCATGGCCACCATCTCCTGGGATTCTCAGGAGTGTTGATGGTGGACTATGCGCCTCGTGGAAGAACCATCACAGGCCAATATTACGCCGAGGAACTGGCTGGGTTGAAGAAGTGCATCCGTCAGAAGCGGCGCGGCAAGTTGACAGACGGTGTCCTGCTTCTCCACGACAATGCCTCTCTTCCACAAGGTCAGAGTTTTCCAAGTTGCTTTGCGCATGTGCGGATTCGATGAGCTCAATCATTCCCCTACAGTCCAGATCTGGCCCCTAGTGACTACTTTTTATTCCATCAGCCTAAGGCTGCACTGCGTGGACGCCGGTTTGGGGCCGATGAAGATGTCCATCTCGCCGTCCAGGATTGGATTGAACAGCAGTCGGGATATTCCTGGTTGTCGTCAATTTGAAGCCTCAGGGACAAGTGGCCTAAGTGCATTGAAGTCGAGGGTAGTTATATTGAAAAATAATAAACCACTTTTTCTCATATCTCGTTTCCTTATATCCGAATTGCAAAACGTATTGACCGCCCCTCGTATGCTCGCCATGCGAGTATTTTTCTCCCTCCACTTCGAAAACTTAGTTGGGCTTAGTGGCTTTGCACCTTAAGTTCCATCCTTTGGGGGATCCACCATCTCCGTGCCACCCTTGGTGTGGGCGTAGAGCACGAAGCTCTTTTGGTGCTGTCATCTTTTACTGCTGCAGCTTCAGGAATCCCAAGAGACGGTCTCACGACCACCTTCAGGGGTGTTGCCTCTTGTGAGTCAACCGATTCAATGAACAGCGGTCATCTTGACTTACGGAAAACGGTCACACTGAGAGAGGCGGGAAGCCCTGGTTTTAGCTAAGGCTGGGTGATAGCCATTTGTGCCGCCACAGCTCTACTAGCGGAGCGCCTGAGGTGAGTAAAACCCGTAGAAAGGTTTCGACTGGGCGCGGAAACGACCGTGCTCGTGGGCCATGGATGGTATCCTTGTGATGCCATTGGTTGAGGAAATGAATTGCGTCTTCCATGAAGTATTTTGTTGTAACAATTCTTAAAAGTGTAATTTCTGTAAGTAAACAAACTGTACATAAACAGAAGAAGGAATATTTGGGACAAAATAAGGTCTGGATTGCATTTCGTCTTATATGAGCACCGTTGAGAATGAGGGGAAAAAGGAAACAAAAATAAATGATTAGCCTTATATTTGTTATTAAACTGTGTGATGTGGCAGTTAAACATAACAATTCAGCTTTATGTCCTGCGTAAATATGGGCAATTTTGTTTCTAATGAACACGAAAGATATTTTTTGTCATTCATATATTAGGAAGCACCTCTTAATTTCATTATCTATTGACTAAATAAAGTTGAATAACTTAATAGATATCACTTAATATTGACGCTAAAATATAGGTAATCTAGATAAGAAGAACATCTTCTATTAGCTTCAAGCTTGGACAAAAAGTTAATATGCTATTATTATTTACAAGGTGGAAAGACATAGGGTAGAAAGTAATTAATTACTTTCCCTCAGGTTTTTTCACTATCTATTGAATTTTCTGAATCAAAGTATAAATTTGTAAAAAAACATAGATTTACAATTATAACTGGAAAATGTGAATCACTCGTTCAAAGAAAGTTGTAAGAGAGCGGACGATATTATAAAATGTTGAATCACACTATGAGAAGATATGAGGGATTTAAAGCTATCAAACGGCTTTAAGAGACGCAGTTTCCTTCCAAGAGTGAGAACCACCATATCCCGTTAGATCTGAACCACAATCTTCATTATGAATATGATGAACAAGATCAGGTGACATCCAAGGAGTAGTGACTTACACCTTGCTTTGTGAGCAAAAATTAATCAAAGAAGATTTGAAACCTCGTCCATTCTAAAAAGACCTTTAGTACCTCGAACAACTCCATGATGACTTGCAGCCTTCAATTTTCCTGTGATATGAGAATTGTTCACTGTTCGGGCCACTCATAACAGAAAGATTGATAGTGTTTTGGCTAAAATTAAAAATCAGTCTCAGAAGCCAGGCTCTGTGATGTGCGCGAGTGTAACAAAAACCGATCAAAGTCACTTGATCTTCATTGAAGATCAATTATTATGTTTATTTGGAGTTATTGAATGACAAAACCACCATCTTGGTAGATGCCACATTAATAAATGTCGGTATAAATATTTAAAAAGAGAAATCAACATCCCACACAGTACAAAGAGTTCGAGACTGGTGCTAGCAAATATTTAGGGGTTTGGGTCAAAGGACCTTTAGCCTCTCAGTTTACCAGATTTTAACTCCATGGGGTTTGGAGTGTGGTATATGCTTGAGTAGAACATATGTGCCGAATCTCAGCAATGTGTCAAATTTGTTAAGTGCAAACTCCAAAAATGCTGGGAAAATATGAGCTGAAACTATATGAACCACTTAATGTCATTCATATCGTCAGGGACAAGAAGAAGACGTGTGTCATCTACGATATGAATGACCTACTTTATAGTAGCACATCATCTTGTAACATAATTTTTTTTTTCATTTTCATCTAGGCATAATCTTATATCACATTTTCTTATGAAATAATTAAATAAATATTAGTCTAAATTTCTCGTTTCCACCTTCTACATCACTGAATATATTCATTATAATAAGGGCATAATCACATGTATTAAGTCGAAAAAACAAAAGTTCTTCTACGTTGCATTATAAAACAAACATTTATTACGAACGAATAGTCAAACTTATTTAAAATAGTTGATGACCTTAAACAAGCTTTAAAAAAACAGAAGAGCGATTTAATACTAAAATTCATTCCCTAAAGTGAAAGGTTTAATGAAGTAACACCAGTACAGAACACAATAATGTTGCCGACAGTTATTATGTAATGAATTTATCTTCACACAAATATATGTGTAGCGAGAGGCAAGTTTTCTATTTTTATTGAGTGCAATTAGATTTAATAAGTTTACCTGATTAAACCTAATATAGAAATAGCCTATTTCTTAGAACGTTTTACCACTTTGTCACGCTTTTCTGTGTGGTTGCAGGTAAAGAAAAGTTTTAAAACCAATGCAAAAGTCTAATTAAGATAAAGCACCAGTTTTTATTGGAGAAAACTTCCTTTATTGAATGTATATATTTCTAAACATATATATATATATATATATATATATATATATATATATATATATATATAAATATATATATATATATATATATATGTTTAGAAATATATACATTCAATCAAGGAAATTTTCTCCAATAAAAACTGGTGCTAATAAAATACCAAAGTATACTGCTATGACAATTGAAGGAATATCATTTGAAATTGAGGAGAGAAATGTGTATTTACAGAAAGCATGTGTCCAAAACTAGACAATGATTATTATAAATGCATCAAAAAACAGAAAAGAAATAGTCAGCTCATAGACATCGAACAAAATATTAATTAAATCTATGCAAGATCTGGTTCTCAATGAATTGAGCACATATTCTGTTACAAAATTTCAGCAGTTTGATGCATTGTTGGATCGAGATTTTATTCCATTATTCTTCCAATGTTTGCATAGATGTTTAACATTCATTGTGTTCCGAGTATCTTCCATAGGTATTCTATCGGCTTTAAATCAGCGCTTTACACAAACCAGTTCACCAGGTCAATATTTTGAACATACAAGAAATTCTTCACCCTCTTTTATGTGTGGCCATGAGCAAACTTTCGCATGATAGATAACAGGCTAATATCCTGTATTTTTCGTAAAGAGGCGATCACATTTTCCTGAGCAGATTTTTTGTAGATCTCAACAAAGTAAATTTGATTTGCTCTCTTGAAAATCCTCCAACCTACTTTTCCCGGAAAAGGCCAACCTAGCCACTTTATTCTCTTTACTTAGGAGTGTTTTCTTAGGAAGTGGCGTTATATATGATTCCCAAATCACTCGAGCAGCTTAGGAGTTAAGCTATACACATTCGGTTCACGTTTTCGGCAACTTGATGTGAAATAACGGCTTCTGTCTTAAATTGGTCTGCCATTGACATCCCTTGCATCGTGTGATTTTTAATTGGAGTAATTGTTTGAGCGCGACTAGTTTTTATTACTTCAACATGCAATACCCGGTGTCACCATAAAGGTTTTTCATCTGTGTATTCAAACTTTTTACTGACTGATTTGTCGGCCTTAACTCGCCTCGCATTCTGATTATTATAATAACATTCGTAGAAGTCTACAATACAGAGGGATATTATTACCATGTATTAGTTAAAATATTTCACGTGTAAACTGAAAGATACATGTTATCGTTCTTTAGTTTTAGACATCTTTTTTTTCAAATTCACATTTTTCCTTTTAAATTTTTTTGCTGCTCTATGAAATGTAACTAGAAAACAATCCTAGGCAAATTTAGAGAACATTCTATGCACTATTCATGGAAATTTAACTACTATTTTGAAGAAAATCCTGATTTTTGTAATGTGTTCTCTAAATTTGGAGTGTATGTATTTCAGGGTGTTCGACTGTAGCATTATGTTTACATTTAATGAAATTTATATCTACATGAAAATAAAATCTTTAGAATTTTAAAAGCGTTAAGATTATTAAAGAAATTTTGAAATAATTCTAAGGATCGTACATTAGTCATTGAGTTATTAGAAATTTGCTTCCACGGCGGTAGTTTGAACTCACTTTTGAGCGATATAAATTAAGGCTAAATCTTTTCTAGTGATGCATTAGAAGAAAATATTATTTGGGAAGTTTAAGGTTATTAATTGCAAGGACGAAGTGTCTCTCACCTGCATTAGCAACATTTATTTGAAGTATGTGGTCTTGGTAGTGAACCTAAAATTTACATTTCCCGATAACCCATCATGGAATTCATTTTGTTGAAAAGGAAGTTAGGTATAACTGATAGAACTTAACCATACTTAACTCTGACCTCAGAGATGATTCTCAATTGACATTCTCTTCTCAGATTGGTCATCTACTTTCACACATATAGGGGAATATAAACTAAAGTTTGTTGTGTAAGATACTATAATGGGATATGGAAGCAATTTAGCTCTAGTCTTTTTTCAAAAAGCTAGAGAATTTGTATCTTTAATTAACATACATTCAAAAGTAAACTTTCACTATTCCTATAATTGGCTTGTGTTTTTGAGGAATCTGCCCACTTTTTTAACTATCTCATTATTATTCCTGATTTAGTTTACTAAAACTAAATAAAAGCCTTATCCTAAATTGCTATTAAAGAAATTTATATTTTTCAGAAAATTATAATTTCATGACAGACTGATTTAATCAAGAATTATAATTTATATATATATATATATATATATATATATATATATATATATATATATATATATATATATATATATAATTAGTATTTTTGATTTTAGTTATTTGTATTTCAATTCTTGTTACATTTAGAAACTCTACAAACTACGATTGCTGCCAATTTTGATTGTCAAGTTCAGTTTGGCCTAATTTAGTTGTGGATTGATTAATTTTGTGCTAATTACTGTAACTAGTTTAATTCGTTTATTTAAAGCGCAACCCCAAAATTTGAAATTAGAAGGAAATAATGAAGAGATTATGAGTAGAAAACAATGAAATTGCACAGTTGATAGATATTAGTTGATAAATTTCCCTCGAAAACTTCGCGGATAAAACGAATCTGATTCAAAGTTGTAGGCCTACTCCAAACATATCTTCAATGGGAAAAACTAAGAAATGTATGCTATCATTAAACAAATCGCAAAATGACAAGACAAATTGGTTAACTTATTGTCTTTTCTTGTAATAGTTTTACTGCTACCTGTGTTTATTTAACCTAAAAATAGATGCATGGAATTCATTTGGCTTTACTGATTGAAATAATTTGCATAAGGCAATTGAAACACAGAAAATTTATCCTGCTCTGATATAGATTTAACCAGATTCTGAGTTAAACAGCCAAAATGCGTGGAATTGGGAAATTCCACACGAGCAGTAATTATACCTCATAGGCTAAGATGAATCAAGAGATTGTGAAAATAATAGTAATTATTTTTTCAAATATAATCTAAAATGAACTGATTAATTTCATGGACGAAGTTCTTTCAAGGAAGATTAAACTAAAGAGATTTAATTGCAAGGTGTATTTTAGATGAGAGTGATGAAATTGTTGCTTAAAAGTTATTCAGAAGAAAAGATTCAGCGACCAAAATACCATAAAACTTTAAGATAAGCTCAATTTAGAAATCTTAAGGCCATCTAACATCGCAAAAAGCTCAATTTCTAAAAGAGAACAACTATCTACCAACCCACTAATCATAGTTTAAATGCGCAGATATTTTCAACATTTACTTACCATACTGAAAACTAATTGATTCAAGGAAGATAAATCTAGAATCTATATAGAATCGCATATTACTTTTCTTAGTCTTAATCCAATAAGATTTGTGCATTCAACGATGAAATCCTCACCACCTTCGCGAGCTTGCAACCTAGCAATCAATATCAACCTGCGAAGCTGCTTCAGCTTGGTATCTTTACTTGCACTGAGGAGAAAGCTTCTATAGCTTGGTATCTTGACTTGCAATGAGGAGACGAGAAAATTGAAATGAAAGTCTGGCAGGTCCTCTTTCTTGCTCATGCTGAGCTCGCGCAAAAAAGTTATCCTTCCATTCAAAACATTTTTATATGTGGTTTGACTCTTTTCACCCGTAATCGTTTTTATCAAGTTGAAGAAGTGAATACTGGATCAAGAGAAAATGAACAAAATTAGAAAAAGCAAAACTTCATCTTCGGGCACTTCTCAAAATATTACAAGGAATTTACATCTTAATCTAAATGTCATTTGAATATTCACTAAAATGCTGCATTTCATTTCTGATGCAAGAACCATCTCTCCCATGAGTAGGGAATGGTAATTCTCAGCGTATAATTTTAGAGAAAAATCAAACAGCGAGAAGTAAGTAGACACGAAAAGCTAGTTAGCGAGTAATTTGTGTTAGGTAGCTGGATGTATCATGCAACGTATGAGCGATTGATGAGGGACCATAGATTACTTGACAAATAGAGTATGCCCACCAAAAATTAGAACGCCTGTATTTCTATCAAAACATCTTTCATAATTTTTGTCAGACAAAATTCAGGAGTTCCGAGATTGGTGTAGGATATCCTACAATCGCTAACTACTCATGTGTAAAGATTATTAAAATTTGAATAAATTAAGTGAAATTTATCAGTAGATAAGCAATTTACCGGAAAAATTGAAGTATCCAATGCATGTGAAAAACATGCATTGTTTGCATAACTAAATTCATTTCAAATTCTTCTATGTTAGTTTAAACTCCTCATGAAAGTAACATGTCAAAGATATCTGTTGCGCCTCTCTCTGTCCGTGAGCTGTTCATAAAGTGATACCATCAAGATGGTATTTTAATTGGAATCATTGCAGCGAACATCAATTTCTCCAACAGTGTAGTCCATATTATTGTGTCTAACCTTCACAAAAAAGGTATATGAAGTTCGTTAAATCAACCACTAGATCAAGATAGACTTCAACAAGTGAGGACAGAACCATCACACAATTCTTGAAGAAGGACAGTGTCAAGCGGGCTGCAGCAGTTTCTCTTGAAATCAGTGAGAGTTTGGTTATCAAGATCTCCATACATTCTGACTCGAGTCGGCTGAATAGAGACAATCTTCAAGATCGCACACCCGCGGTGATTTCAATCATCTGTCCGAAGAATAAAAAGGCTTATCTTGCATTTATTAGTAAACACGTTATTCTGCGTTCATCGCAGAATAACGAGATTAAAGTATGGTCGAGGAAGTTTCATAGCCTTCGGCGTACAATCAGTAATGGGCATTGATGTATTAAATAGGATTAAAAGATACCGATTAATCGATACAGGAAAATAGCTGCATCTTTTCTGTTTGGCGGTAGGCGGATGTTTTGTACCAATTTTTCACCAATAATGAAATTTTGAGTGCTGAATACGAATATAACATTTCTTTTGTGGACAAATGAAAGGAGGTATTAAAAAAAACAAAATTTAATGCGCACTAGTTTAGAACATTATTCTCTAAACAATTATGATAATATACTGGGGTCTATGCCCCCAAGACCCTCCCAATTGATTGAAACTCAGGATCATCGTAAGGGGGTCCCCCCGTCAGTGCTAAAAAACTCCCGCACGAGCAGTCCCCTTGAATTTACTCCAAAAAGGTGAAACATATTGGAACACGGCATTATCCACTGTGAGATGCTCGATTCCTACTTATGTGAATTTATGTGGTGAAAACGCAATAGAAATGAAAATTTGTTTTAAAAAAATATCATGGGATACTTATATCTAAATACAAATGAATGTTTGAAGAAATAATAAAGAGAGTGAACAATAATATTGGGAAATCATATGGCAGTTTAAGCGTGTTTCATTTCATTTTCGTTTTTTCAAAATGTATCGGACAAACTAAAATTAACAGTTTGAAATTTCTTCTTTTTAGATACTTCCTTTCATTTGTCCCAAACAGAAATGTTATATTCGTATTCAGCACTCAAAACTGCATCGTTGACGAAAATTTGGTACAAAAGATCCACCTGCCGCCAAACAGAAAAGACCCAAATAGCCTAAAGGGATATCGATACATAGATACATACTTTGACAGTTGTATGTGTGTGTATGTGTGTCTCTCTCTCTCTCTCTCTCTCTCTCTCTCTCTCTATATATATATATATATATATATATATATATATATATATATATATATATATCACAATACCGTAATGTATATCAGTGAAACATGATGGTAAAACACAATATTTGAATCAAGATTTTATTTATAACTATCGGACTAATTTCGGAAGGATGCCATTCGTTGATTCAAATATTGTGGTTTACCATTATATATATATATATATATATATATATATATATATATATATATATATATATATATTTATATATATATGATTTTATTAGTGATGAAGCAAGATCATATTCGATATAAGTTACTTTCTACTTTAATTAGAAATTCCATTAAATCAATTTGTGAAAAATATATGGCTAACTGTATCAGAAAACATCACATATATGTGATGATAATATTTCGTAAACCTTCTAGCAATTATATTTGGTATATTCCTTATACATTTACTATTTAAATATATTTAAAAAATTCTTTTTAGGACTTCTAATTCATAGAACACTCTATTTGAAAGCTGAACAGCTTCTCTTTTTAAGCTGATGTATGAAGAGTTGTGTTGTATTTAATAAAAACTATCGTAACTCCCAGAAATGACGCAATTATATTAATTACGATGCCTTATCTATAAAATCCTTCAGTAGCTCCATTTCTATAGCATTTCAGCTTTTCAAGGTTGTAATGCTGTTAACACTCATTTTTATAGTAAAAAAACTCATCAGCACTCTCTTTTGCAGCAGCATCTTTCAAAAGAGTCTCATTGTGTTGCTGAAGAGTTTTAATAGATTTAAAGAGCTTCTCTTGTACTCCTTTTTTCATAGCCATGTTGTGATAATCCTCTATTGTCCCTGATTTCAAATGGAATTTTGGATGAGAGAATGTTGTAAGAATTACTAATTTTATTTTATGGGATATTTCTATGCAGAGAATTGACGATAATCGGGCTGAACACTCTTTCATTATTCCATTTAACAGTGGTTGGCAGTACTGTAGAGGTTCATTTTTTATACTTAGTAGTTTTCTTAAAAGCCAAAAGCGTAGATAGAACATCATAATAGCTCATAATGGGGCTCATCCTTGTCACATCCTTCTGTAAGTTTTAGAGTTACGTTTTATGGCATTGAGGGAGCCCCAACCTTTTCGAAAGGTTATACAAGGTACATTTCTGCCTATAAAGAACAGACAAAATGTCAAATAATGAGTCATGTACCATCGTGTCATACATGGCATTTTCAGAGGTAACCTAGATGAATTTTACCCTTCCAAAGAATTTCAAATACCAAACCATTTACCAATAGCAGAATTGTGAATTTGTGAAGTCACACTCCGTTGTATACACTTCAATCATAATGTGAGAACATCACCTTAAATGGGAGGTAAGAATTATTTCTTCTGGTTCTTGTGAATCCAGGTAACAGGAATTAAAGTGCAATTACTTTTTCGTCCTTATCTTCGTCACCCTATGTTTCATCTGATAAATATGTTATACAAATTTATTTTTATTCCGAACATAGAGTTCGGAATAAAAATAAATGCTTTAAATAAATTTTACCCATTGTTAGTTACACTAGCCACAATCCTATTTAAGCGAGTGAAAAATCTTGCCAGATATTATCGGGTTTTTCTGCTCTTTGAGTGTAAGTGTTCGCTCGTTTGAAACTTGTAAAGCTAATAGTTTTATTTCTTCTCTCAAAGTTAGTAATCCATTGAAA
Organism: Ceratothoa steindachneri; assembly: GCA_963969495.1. Lineage (NCBI taxonomy): Eukaryota > Metazoa > Arthropoda > Malacostraca > Isopoda > Cymothoidae > Ceratothoa > Ceratothoa steindachneri. The sequence continues at coordinate 74,585,649 of OZ018332.1, forward strand.
AAAGGTAAACTTCATTAATATCTCAAAAAGTGTTACACAAAGTATTACCACAAAGATTGCAGAACAGGGCAACTGCAGACTGTTATTATAGCATTATATAGATGATGACGTGCTTGATTTTATATATTGATCTAAAAATCTGCGAGAATCTTCATAATTTCCTCTTTTATTCCTCCTATTAACCTTACTCTCAGATAACTTGTGGTACCAAAGTACGAGTATCTTGCATAATAAATCGCCTTTCTATTAACTGCCATCTGCAGGTAACTAATCATAAATCTTTCACCAATTATTAATTATAATTCAATGAAGTCACACAACTCAGATAATTATATGTGATACTGCATTTGGAACAGGTAAACACATCGATTCAAGGAATATTTCTTACTCAATCCACTTTAACTCAGAAGAAAAGAGCGATTCTCATTGACGAAACATCAGCCCATAGAGAGTAACAACAAGGAGTAACAACAAGGAAAGAAGGTACCCTAGGAGACCTTACGGTCTATTCAAAGAGGGTACCTTTGGACTAGCAATCGAGCGGGCACAAGGCTGCTCAATTGTTTTGCGTCCCTAAACGGCCACTTTTCAAGACTTTGTCTAGTCTTGACTTGAACTGGTCAACAGATTCGCTGTTGACAACTTCCAATGGAAGTGCGTTCCACATACCGCAGATACTGTAAGTGAAAAAATTTCCACACAGATTGCGGTTGTAACGCTTCAGTTCAAGTTTGAAGCCGTGATTGCGCGTTCTGTTCTCACTCAGTGTGAACATATCCCGGTAGTCAACATTGTTGTACCCTCGAAGTATTTTGAAAACTTCGATGAGCTGACCACGCAGTCTACAGGTTTCCAGCGAGAACAGATCTAATTCTCATAGTCTATCCTCATAACTTTTATGTCGGATAGAGGGAATCAACTTGGTTGCCCTGGCTTGTACGCGTTCCAATCTCGCGATGTCCTTTCGCAATGAAGGACTCCAAAATTGTACGGCATACTCTAGGTGCGGTCGGACAAGTGAGTTGTACAGGCACAGTACAATCTCCTGGTTCCGATAACCAAACTGGCACTTAATATAGCCTAGCATCCTTTAGGCCTTTTTCTCCGCCTCAATGCACTGTTTCGAGAACTTGAGGTCACTAGTGATTGTTACACCCAAGTCCTTCTCAGTGTCGGTGAATTCCATAGCAGTGCCCTTAAGGATATACTGAGATTGTGGGTTTCTGTGGCCGATATGCATCACTTTGCATTTCCCCACGTTAAAAGGCATTTGCCACGTGTCCGACCACTCCCCAATCTTCCCAAGATCTTCCTGCAGGCAGACAGTATTTCCATCCTTTGCAACGTTCATACCGAGCTTGGTATCGTCAGCAAATTTGAAGATCTTGGCAACCATGCCACCGTCCATGTCGTTGACGTAGATGATGAATAGTAGTGGTCCCAGGACAGAACCTTGAGGCACCCCGCTAGTAACGGGCACCCACTCAGAAGACTCTCCATTCACCCCCTACCCGTTGCCGTCTGCCACTTAGCCAGTTCTTGATTTAGCCAGCTACCTTTCCGTCTATGCCAAGCGCTCGCACTTTCCGGAGAAGGCGGCGGTGTGGTACCGTATCAAAGGCTTTCTGAAAGTCTAGGTAGACCACATTCACCGCCTTGTCCCGATCGTGCTCACTGAAAACGAAGTGGAAGAATTCCACAATGTTCGTCAGGCATGACCGTTGCCTTCGGAAGCCGTGCTGGGAACTCCTCAGTAGCAGGTTTGACTCTAAATACGACGTCACTTTGTCCAAAATGATGCTTTTCATGAGTTTACTGACTATCGAAGTCAGACTGATAGGTCGGTAGTTCGACAACTGGTTACGGTCTCCTTTCTTGAAGATAGGAGTCACCTCCACCTCACGCCAGTCTCTAGGAACGCATTTGGTCCGGATTGACATGTTAAAGATAGCGCACAGATGTCGTGATACTTCATCGCACACTTCCTTAAACACTTTAGGTAGAAACCCGTCTGGTCTAGGGGACTTATTCGTCTTTAGGTCAGCGATTTTTTTCTTTATTTCTCCTTCAGGGAAGTCCATTGCCTCCAGTTTTTCCCCCGAGTAGGAATCCGTCGGCTTGGGAATGGGACCACACTCTTCAGTAAACACTGAAGAGAAGTAGTCGTTGAGGAGGTTAGCATTTTCTGCATCTGAATGCTTTAATGTCCCCTCCTCATTCCTTAAAGGGCCAATCGTTCTACGGATTGGTTTACGGCTGTTCACATATCCAAAAAACTCCTTGGGATTCTCTTTACAGAGTCTCGCCACTCGGAGTTCCTCAGACCGATTAGCTGCCCTTATACTGGACCTCACTCTCCTGGCTAGCCTCCGGTATTCGTCAAAGTCACCCGAGATCTTTGATTGCCGGTATACATTTCTCTTCTCGCTAAGCAGTTGCCCGATTTCTCGATTAAACTACTTTGGTTGAACAGAGGACCGACGGGGGCATTTCAGAGGGATAAAAAGCGATTGAAGACTCATGAATGTGGTTTTGAAACTGTTCCAAGAGTCTTCAACAGCATCGCACTCTTCTAGCCTTGCGTCAGTCAGTCAAATTTCAATTTCAATTTCAATTACGAACAGTCAAACAAAGCTTATAAACGGCATAATGCCATAAATAATTACCACAAATTTGACTTTTTATATCTTTCCAGGATTTAAATAATGTGGCAAAATGACTCTCTGATAATTTACACAATATGGTAAAATGTTTAGGCTACGTTTCTCCCTACTTTACACAATTTAATAATAGGATTCACAAAATATATACTTGAATACTAAGAATAAAAATAAATAATCGAATTAGTACAAAGACAATGCTATGAATTATTACATATAATACTTAGCAAAGCAAACTTCATTACCTTTAATTTTATGCTACTTAAAAATAAATATGTTCCATCACAATCATGACAAACTCTTTTTTGTTTCGTTTAATTTCTCAGTCTATTTTAAATTACAATTCTTTTGATATTCCTCCAATCACCGCTCGTCTTTTTAACTCTACACTTACTAGTGTCATAGGATGAGGTTAGATCCCATCCTTCTCCGAATTCCTCAGCCCGAGAGAGAGAGAGGCCGATGAATGGATTAGTCCGCTATGAGCGTGGGTGAAAATATAAATACAGATCAGAGTGCAATTTAGTTTCAGAGTTCAGTTTGGGTTGGCCAACGCTTAACTATCTTGGAAGGTGCTGGGTTAATAGAAACGAAGTACAAAAAATATACTTTACTACTATACAAATCATATATTTATATAATTAAATGGATTTTAAGTAAAGTATATAAACATAGGAGATGTCCACGAGTCTTGGCCTCAAAGAGCAATTTAGGCGGTGTCGACCGCCATACACACAAACAGACAATTGGGAGATGGGACGCTCAAAGGACCTTGAGTGCTGGCGATGCAAAATGACGGAGGCTTAAGGGGAGGGGGGGATTACGCAGGAGAGTTGCGGTTACCTCTAATATTTGGTCCGAACAAGTAATCCTGTCTTGTTAGGGACGGCGCAGAGTCCAAATTAATAGTCTCTTGACGAAGGAATATTAAACGAGATGAACTCAAATCTGGCCTTCGTATTTTAAACACCGAATAGAGAATTTGACGCGTCGCGTTGGAGGAACGGGTACCAATGAATACGGAGTTGACTCACAAGAGTTCTAGGAGTATACACGGGGCTTGATGGGTTCTGCAAGGGTTCGCACAGAACTACGGGGCTTGGAAGATGTCGGATACTAGCGGACACAGGCGGTTACTGGAGTCCAAGTCTGGCGTCGGACGTTTTATAGAGATGTGACGGAGAGGTTTTTCCCTGCTAATATTTTTTTTCTCTTTTATTAAATCTTCAGGAGATAGTGTTTTCTCTTTTCACTATAAATTTGTTTGCATTCGCAAATCTTTGTATCAAGTGTTCCTTAACATTCATCATATTAAAAGCTGATTGCCAAATATTAGATTTATCTACGAGAGTTAAAATTGCGTCAAATTGCTAGTGGTAAAACAGACAGTGAGAAAAACTCCAAGTGAGAAATTTGCCAGTGAGACAAATTGCCAGTAAGGAAAATTGACATGCGATTTAATTATCATCTTTTCACTACCACTTTGAAAAGTTTATGAATTACTTCAAATTCACTTATTTTTTTTTATCCAACCATCATGAATAGGCGGCTTTCATTATTAAATTAACCTAAAATTAGTCATAAAGTAGTTTTAGACTTAATTAGCATTTTAATGATAAAAGTATACTTAAATGTGGAACAATTAGAGTATCCTAGAGTCATATTGGATTTTGATCAGTATGAACGCTTCTAAAGAGATTTTGTTATCCTTAAATAATGGTGGTTGTAATTAAAGGCGAAGGTGGAGAATAGATAGCTATTGATGACCTTCAATATGCCTATCATCAAATTGGAAAAAACAAGGGCAAAACAAAAATTTCCTGCCAATGTGTATATGAAAGACTAAAACATTTGAATGAACACAACCACGCGGCAAGATAAAGTAAAGTGAAAGCAAAAGGTGTAATTGAAAAGTTAAAAAAAGAAACTCTCACAACTCACCAAGCTGCTCGTACATTAGTAAGTTCTTGTTTGTACTCTTTAGAATAATCGACACGTGTTCAACTTAAAAGTATGCAACATATTTCTCGAAATGTGAGAAATTGAATAAGAATGCTTCTTACGCTCCACTGACCTCCTCTACAAGGACATGCTTTACTATTCCATTTCAATTTCAATTCCTTGATTTTGGTGAGAAATTTTTAAAATATGATTAAGTAGAATATGACAAAAAAAAAGAATCCTGATATTTGCTACCCAATTTGCAATTCAAGATTTAAAAAGGTATAAACGTCAGTTGATTGGACTTTTAAAGCATAGCCGTGCATATTCTATTAGATTTTTATTGTACACATAAATTGCAGCCAGGAGCAACTTTCCCCGTGTGTTTATATTTCTCCGTAACAAAACAGAGGAAACTTATGAAATTATATTTTTCATAGATTCGTCAATAAAAGTCCAATCTCTACAATGAACTATTTTGAAATTGCTTCTATTAATGCAATTACAGCTGTTTTCCCATTTACTGAGCAAACTGGTCGTTTTTCCATTTTTCTATAATCCTCTACAGAAAGATAGCATATCTTGGATTTCGAAAACGCATTTGCAATGATAGCAGCTTCAATTTAAAATTACGTTGTTTTTACACACTTGGCTTTCTACCTTGAAATGAAGTTGAGTTTAAAATTAGAAGACGTATCTGCTGACGAGGATAGCCCTCAAAAATTTATTGCATCTTTTGAACTAAATTATATTCTCATTATGCGAGAAAGAGGAAAGCATAAGAGAAGAGCAGCGCCATTATTCCCAATACATATGTGGAACGTACACACTAAGGTTTTAAATTGCATGACGAGAACGAATAACAGCATTGAGAGTTGTAATAATGATTTTACAAGAACTCTTTCCAGAATTCATCCAAGCTTTTGGCAACTAATAACTTTCCTTATAAACGAAGAAGCATTCGCTCAAACCACAAAACTTCAATATGAAGTAGGAGAAAAAATTCACAGAGGAAAAAGTATAAAACCATTAATGACAAGTTGGTGAAGATAGTAAGCCAATGCAAATAAATTGCTGATGAGTTAGCCTTGTTTCGCTCTGTAGGATAAAATCTACCTGTTATTTTAAGTTTTATTTTCATGTTAAGATTTGCATACTTGAATATTTAAACTTAAGATTAGCTTAATGTTAAGGATAGATTTTAAGTGAAAGAGAATTAATTCATAAACTTTTCATAGTGGTCGTAAAAACAGGATTTATGATCGCAAAATTCTGTGGCATTCATGTCTTTGTTCTCAAAGAATCCAGCTATATCTTGCCTCAGTGTATATACTCTTTCAGGCATAGCACCTCCACTGAGCCAGAGAACGGCGCCAAAGTAAACGGAATCATTATATTGATTCTCTGTTTCCGTTAAAAGTTGTAGAAACTGACAGAGGTCTAATTCCCTGGACAAAATCACGTTTACCGCTCTCACCACTACGACCATCACGTCCTTTGAATTTGATGTCTTAGCGCACAATGCGTCTTGGTGTATTACGTAGTACACTTTCATAACATTGTATTTACTTCCGAGACCTTTCATCTGTTTAGGAATCAAAACCACGGCACCTTTAGTTTGTTCAAGAATCGCCGGAGATCCATCAGTTGTTATGAATACTAGCTTTAATAGGTCCAGATTCATGTTTGCAGTACACTGGAGCAGTGCTTGAAGAATGTCTGCTCTTGTATTAGTGCCTTTTCTATGTAAAAGTTGAACAAATTCTTCCAAAATGTTGAAGATTTTGCCTACTCCAAGTATAAACACCTCAAGTTGTAACATGTTGATTAAATCGGTGCTCTCATCAAGTGCTATTGAGAACTTTAAATTATTGCAATGATTTTTTTCTAAATTAATTTACAGATCCGCTGACATATCCTCTCTTCGTCGTTTAACTGTTCTTGCAAAAGAAATAAAGTTTTTTTCTCGAGGCATAAAATATCTATAGGGCAAGCAAGCATTTTTTTCACGAATTTCCCGTCAGTGAAAGGTTCATGTTTTCTGCTATCAACCATAGCACAAAATGTTTTCTGCTTGCCCGAGTACTTTTTTTGACTCCATGTTTAGTTTTTACCGAAGCATTGAATAGAAAGTGCTTGACAGCCCTCAATTGGGGTTTTTCTATAAAAAAGGGCAAGTTATTTCCAATGTTACAAAACTAACAAAAAGAGTCATTAACACATTCTTGACGGCCGAAAATCCGTTTCACTGCGTTCTGCTGAAGCACCTACGGATACAGCACTTTTTACTTGTTTTAGTGTCTGATCGACTTTTGAGCGCTGCCTACAGAAACGAGCCTATTCTGGAAGTCTTAAGGTGAACCCAGTTTCATCCCTCAAAAGAGAGAGCCATTTTTACGTAGAAGACTCGTAAATCAATGAGGGCTTAAGCACCTCACTGCTCCCGTCCATCGCTCTGCGTGTGAACTCGCTCGGATGTCTGCCATTCGTTGATTTCGTCTTAACTATGCTGGCCATTTGGTTTAGCATAATTAAGGGCTTATGTCAACACTGATTTGAGGCCTAGCCCACAGCAGAAGCATAAGTCAGAAATTGTCTCGATACTGGGGCATAACTGCGAGTCCCGGACGGAGGAGAAATCCTCATCGCCCGGGGAACCCGGCCAGAATCATAGAGGGAAGTAGACCCGTCTCTATGTAGTTGGATGCAGTTATGGCGTATGTACCCGTAAGGGGGTGGCAAAAACTTAGCGGTCGTTGATTCGGCCGCTATGCATTAAGTCCACCAAGCTCAACCCTCTGCGGTCCCCACCCGAGACCCACCCCATCACTCTATCATCCATCATACTGGCAGCATACGAGTGGGAGAGCAACAGGAGAAATGGACAGGGGCGTTTTTCTCAAATTGATTTGAACCCATTACCAGCCTTACTCACACCATCCTATGCCTCCTTTACCACACCCTAACTTTCTTTGCACACATAAAAAACATATTAATTACACTTTAGTTACAGGAAAAAAAGAAATCAGAAGAGGAACACAAAGACCATGGAGGTCCTCACTAAGAGGGTCCCCTTAAGGAACATCGCTGGAATGAAGACTCCAACCAAGAAGAACTTATGTGAAACCTTATACATCGAGCTAAAGGTGGCAGTGGTGAAACTCTTTGAAGTTTCATCCGGATTCATCGCCATGTGTGCCGAGACGAAGGATGTAGACCAGCTTCTATCAGAAGAGGAAGCGAGAGTCCTGAAGAACACCGGTCTAGAAGCCAAAAACCCCCCACAAGTGGCCGCGAATAGAAGCGTCATCTGCCACAAAGTAAAGAGCTGGGAAGGAGAGCACAAAACCGAAGAGCTCAAAGAGAAAATCACCAGAAGCAACCCGTGGGCACAAGTTCGTGAGATTATTAAATTCCGTGAACACATCCACGTGTTTAAGATAACGTTTTCGACCACTTACATAACAAGGAAGGCCACCCAAAATGGTATTCTCGTCTTCAACATGAGAATACCAGGAGAAAATATACAGCAGGAAAAATTCAGTAGCATACAAATGTGCTTTGTATGCTACAAACTCGAAGAACATACATCTACCACCTGCCCGGAGAAAAACAAGCTGTGGTGCAGTGAGTGAACCACAGAAGGGCACAGATTCAACAAGTGCGAAAGCACCTCGAAGAAATGCCTGAATTGCAAAGGGAAGCATCGAACAATGGCCTTTAATTGCCCCAAGCGCCGCGAAATCATTAAGAGGAAGGAGGAAGAGGAGAGAAAAGCAAAGGAGACAACTTATGCAAGCGCCGCTAAGAAGAGTGCAGAGGTAAAGACTGCACCGGTACTTGCACATTTTAACGTAACAGGAGATCTGAGCGAAAAAAATACTGATCTGCATAACTCATGCAAATGTGGCGAATGCAGTAAATCCTGGTTGTTATAACCAAGTGCTCAACGCGCTCCTGAAGGCGAATAACCTCCCGACAGTAGTCATGCCAGATGACCCTGAGTGCTCCAAGGCTTTCAAAGAATCTGTCATCAAAAATAACATCAAATCCGGTTTGGAGGATATGATTGGAGCACCATCATCGGAAGAAACAGAAGAAGAAGAAGAAGAGGAAAAGGCTGGAAGTGAGGATGGATCCTCCTCATCTGACAGCGAAGAGGGCCCCTGCACTCGCACACGAGCCACCAAGAGCAGGTCAAAGATCCCGAGCCCCCCTCCGAAAAAGGAAAACCCTGGGCCGAGTAAAATCACCCAAACAGCCCCCAGACTAAAAAGGGGGAAGAAAAAACATAGGTAAAGCAACTCACCATGTTACGTAACGGACTGAAAATAATGGAAATCAACACCAATGGCTGGACGACGAAAAGAATTCTTTACGGAAATGTATTCAGAGAAATTGATGCAGACATCATACTGATTTCAGAACACGGGATTGACACGCTAATACAGAAATGAAAATCTGGAACTACGATGTGTTGATCACCAACTTTTCGCAAGAGCGGTACGATGGCGCCGCTATTGCAATAAAGAAAGGGATCAAATACAAGCCGATAAGGAACTTAAAAGAATCCTACCTCGCGATTGAGGTCGAGCTCGACTTAGGAAAGTTGGTCATTGCAACCGGATATCAACCACCAAGGAGAGATGTGTTGCCTATTCACACTCTCACTGGCCTATTTGGCAGAAGAGCTTCCACCATACTAATGGGGGATCTAAACGCCAGATGCCGAGAATCCGGTTACAGGACCTTCAACGGTATAGGGAGAAGCCTGGACCTGTTGCTGGACTGAAATATTGCACAGTGGATAGGCCACAACTTCCCCACCTATGTCAGAGCACGATGTGCCACAAAGCCAGACATCTGTCTGGTGAATCGTCAGCTACCGTTCAATTACTACATAGAACCAGTCCAGGTGCCATGTAGTGATCACATAGGGAACCTACTCACTATCAATAGGAACCCTATACAAGTCCCAGCAGTAGTCAGGAAGAACTACAAACGAGCAGACTGGGCACGGTACGCACACCTTCTCGAGGCCTACGATCCGCCCAACCTGGACGAGACAATTCTCGAGGAGATTGACGAGGCACTCGATGATCTAAATAACCAAATCATCGAAGCAGATAGGGCTTGTATCCCTCGTTCCGCATATATGACCTTCTAGACCTACTAGTGGACCGAATATTTTAAGGAACTATACCGTGAACTGGAGATAATGTATGAATACAACATCGTGAATGCATCAGTTCACTCGATGCAAAGAAGTAAAGAAATCAAAGAAGAATTGAACCAGTTGATCCTCGAACAACAGAACAGAAGATGGGAGGACGCGATCGAGAGCCTCGATCACGAAGCAACTCCCAAAGAATTTTGAAAGAAGATCCGAATTCTTAAAGGATCAACTGAAAAGAAGCATAAGATCGAGCTACGGAAAGAAAACGGAGACATCGAAGAAGAAGAAGAAAAAGTAAAAAAGATATTCCAAAGTTATTGGGTAAAGATCTTCAGTATAACTGAAGAAGAAAACTAAGACTATGAACTAGAGTTAGAAAGTAGCATCATTGACAAGCTTAACGAAGAAATAGAAAAGACGTACTTTCATCACCAGATAGATAGACAGCGCGACGGATACGCCGAGATTACAGAAGAACAACTACTCGGCGTGCTTCGCTCATTCCAACAAAAAGCCCCAGGACAATTCGGGCTTACAAAGCTTAACTTTAAAAAGGCACCAGCCTGTGTCATCGCAGGAATGCGAAGAATATTTAACGCCTGTCTCAATACGGGGTACTTTCCAGACGCTTATAAAACGGCGAAAATGATTTTCTTGCCTAAGCACGGAAAGAACCCTAAGTTGAAGGAGAGCTACCGGCCAATTTCCCTTCTGGAATTTGGTGGGAAGCTCTTCGAGAAGATCCTCAACAAAAGACTGGTGTCTCACCTAAAAGAAAACTCGCTCTACAACCCACACCAATTTGGGTTTAGGAGTAGGCGGAGTACGGAAATGGCGATTAACGTCATCACGGAAAGCTAGCCCATGCAAAACGGGAAAGGAGTTACGTGGACATTGTTTGTCGGGATGTATCAAAGGTGTTCGATAAGGTGTGGCAACGGGGAATGCAGTACAAGATCTCACGACTCGGACTAAGTGAAAACTTAGAGAGAACTCTCTGTGACTATGTCATGGAGAGAGCGGCGTACATCAGTTTAGGGTGCACGGGCGGGCCAAAGTTTCCGCTCAATGCGGGCCTCCCGAAAGGGGAGTGCCTGTCTTTCACTCTCTACTTGATTTATAACCGCGGATGTCCCAGTCCCTGTAAGCCCCACTTGCCTCAACTTACAATTCGCCGATGATTTTACCCAGATAATCACGTGTCCATGGAGGAATGCGCCTTTGCAAGCTCGAATGACAGCAGCAGAAATTGAAAACCTTAACACCTACAAGGCCCGGTGGAAAATCCGAACCAACCAGGATAAGTTCAAAGTAGTCCCCATAGGCAGGAGACTACTTGATGACGTCAGGGTGGGGGATAAACGATATCCCTACACCAATAAATGCAATGTACTCGGCATGAAGATCACCTCAACCGGGTACACAAAGCACGTCCAAGAACGTATCACCAAGGCCACTGCTGCAGTCAAGACTCTGTATAGGTTTAGAAATCTTCGTCAAAGCAACAAAAAGATGATTTATACTGCACTAGTAAGATCGACGTTGCTATACCTCACCTCCGCCCTCTCTTGTGTCTCAAAGACACAGAAGAGGAGACTACAAGTGGTGCAGAACAAATGCGCGTACCTAATTACAGGTAAATGCAGAATGGAAAGAAGAACTCAAGAAGAACTGCACCGGGAGGCGGGGTTAACCCCCATTAACGTTGTCATCGAAGAACGGACAATGAATATGCTGGAAAAGGTCAATCGAGTGTTGGACAAGGAAATCGTACAAATGATTGACCAGAATAGAAGAGCAGTATTTCGCGCCAGATTTCCAAGCTCCGCTGGGATTTTAGCTGGCGGAGCATAAGTGCCGTTGTACGCAAGATGAGTTGATTTTACCCCAAATCAAGACAAATATACTAACCAGGAAACCAACCGATTTTGACAAAAATTTCCTGATATCGACAAAACCCATCAACTAAGACAAAACTACCGAAGAACGAAATCCACACAAGAAGATGAAAATCACCGAACAAGACTACAAAGAAGAAACATAATACAGGAAATACAAGCACTACAAATTTACGAAGAAACAAAGACACTAAAACGCACATAGTAAGTTATAATTAACGACTTACCAAAACAACAGCTAACGCGCACAGCATAACCAAATACATTAGCAATATGAAGACAAATAGCTTGAACGCCAAATTATATATATTATATATACATGTATATATAATATATATAATTTGGCGTTCAAGCCATTTGTCTTCATATTGCTAATGTATTTGGTTATGCTGTGCGCGTTTGCTGTTGTTTTGGTAAGTCGTTAATTATAACTTACTATGTGTGTTTTAGTGTCTTAAGCAAAATGATAAACAACAACGGAACTAAAAAACATAAAAATTTGAAAGCGATAAGCCTGATCACCAGGCTCTAGCATCACGTTGCACCCTACCACACTTCTTTCTCTTTTCACCACTGGTCTACTTTCCGCTGTCTATCCACACACCCTTTCTATCCCCTCACCTGCATACTCTCACATACATACCAGTTAAAAAAAACATATTCTTAATCAATACACCAAATTTCTGAAAAAAATGCATTAATTTTTTTATTATTGGGATGTTATATATGGGACTTCATTCGATGTTCAAACATTCTTTATCACTATACCACAAAAATTAATATATTTCACAACAAAACTGCCTCATTTCTATGGAATGAACACTATTCAAATGATAAATTGCATACATATCATTCTTAGCTATAAAAACTTTTATTTTTTGCTAAGGCTTTAGAAAAATTACATAGGAAACTATTTGGTAAGTAATTCTACTAAAGAAATAGACTTATGTTTGATAATTTAATTAAATCATTTGAAACCATTTATTAACTTGACTAATAATTTATTTAATAATTACTTAACATAAGGTTTGAGACTTACCTTCGTTTAAGTCACTTGCAGTCAACTATGTAGATTCTAAGAATATAATAATTCCCTTGTTATGTCACGACAGATCTAGCCTCAATCGTTTTCTGAAATTGACTATCTTAAACTTAACGCTCTCAGCGGAATTAATACACACGCTAAACTATTAGAGAATATTCCAGAATGCTATCGCCTAAATTCTTGATAACTGCTTTTATCGAATATTCAAGAATACCTCTCAACATTCTACGAGTCTACAAATTATTCTTACAATTAAAAAGTCTAGAAATAAAAATCTAAAATTTAGACTATTATTTCTAGACACGACGTGCCTGGTAGATACTATATTTAGTTTGAGAGATACGGGACGTATCTTGTTTACCCCTACCTTAGAGATTAAAATTATTCTCAAGAATCAGTGTGATGAACAACAATCTCTAGTTTCAGTCCTAACCGGCAGACTGTCAAAATTCAGTAGCAGTTGATTCGTTCATCTCCTCTTCTTAATTTCTAAATTATACTTACTTAAGCCTCCGCCTTTCTTTTCCTTGTTTCTTTCCTAATTTACATTAAATGTATGCCAATGCATAGCAGTTGACCAAACTTACCACATTTTTGTGATCATCCTCTTGTATACATGACTGAGGACAAACTACATATGATACAGATGAGCTCTCGATAATCTACTTATTGCTTCTTCAAGAAGAATATTAATTAATCTTAATAAATCTACGTATATGATAGTTTCCCTTAATAAATCTATCATTTTTATCCCAGAATAAGCGACAAGCAACGTATGATTCGATCATTTCCTATTAAGTTTATTGGTGTTGGGAATGATGATAGACTAAATTTATACAGGGTACGGCAGAACCGATTGAGTAGATTTGAGTAGTTAATGCTCGGGGGGAGGGAGGTGAGCGTGGTTTCGCTCTGATACGTAGAAATCCTCATTTCAGTAGCAAACATGGTGTGGACGGGAGCACATCACGGCTTTGCCACGCGCGCGTATTTTGAGAACAATCAAAAAGTGATTGCGACGCAAAGAGCTTTTCGGCGACGGTTCAATATTCCGCGCGCAACGATGCCGTTCCTCAGGGAAACACAACTTGGCCTTGAGTTAGGCAACTGGTAGAACAGTAAGAAGAGATGCACATGTCAACGCAAGTCCACCGGAACACCAGACAATGTGGAGATGGTGAGAGCAGTGATCGTACGGTCGCCGAGACGTTCTGCTCGAAGGCATGCTGTTGCTTTGGGGATTTCAGACCGCAGTTTGAGGAGGATTCTGCATATGGATTTGAATTTCCATCCTTACAAAATAATGATGGCTCAAGAATTAAACCAAACAGACTTTGCCAACCGCTAAAATCTGTGTGAAAACATGCTTGCACAGATCGTTTCCGAGGCAGCTTTCCTCATTAGTGACCTCTGTGGGGCTGTGAATAAGCAAATTTCCGTTACTGAGCTGAAAATAGTTCCCGAATTATCCAGGAAATGCCGTTACATTCCCCAAAACTAACGGTAAATATTGGTAGAAGTTGAATAAATGAAAAGAAAGGATAAAAATCTGCTTTAGATGTGTGTGACCTACATATGAGGTAACAGAAATTTAAAAGAATTATATACAGATTTTATAACTATAAAGGGTTGATAAAAGTATTGATGTTGATTTCTTATTGGACCGCATAGTTCTAACTTAACTGTTTGTTTGTTATTGAGGCATTCATAATGAATAACTTCCTTTACAATCCTTCAATTCTAAACTTATCCTTCTGCTTTGGGAAGCCACGTCTGCTATCAAGCTATTATTTTTCGCACTTAATTTTTGCAATATTGAACACGGTTTCAACTTTCGTGAGAATTCAGGTCCTAAAAAGAACAGATAAATCAACAAGAAAAGTAAAGGGTGTTCCATTAAGAAGGATCAAAGTTAGTAAATAAAACAATGTTAGTGGTGAAAATTTATGGATTTCACTATTAGATCATGTTATTTGAGTCATAGGAATTATGTTTGAAAGATAATATTGCCTAAATGTCCGCCAAGGCTTCGGCGGCACATCTCCACTCGATGGTCAAAATTTTTGATAACGTCTCTGCATAGTTGCTTCTCGATCTCATCAATATGATATGACTTATTATCTCATCTTTTAGCTGTTGAATTGTTGTTGGCTTGTGGCATAGACCTTACTTTTGAGATGAAATCTAAAGGCGTCAAGTCACACGATCGTGGTGGCCAATTGACCTCGCTGTTTCGAGAGATGATGCAACCTGCGAACTTTTCATTCAATAAAGCCATTGTTGCATTGGCTGTGTAGCATGTGGCGCCATCCTGTTGAAACCATAAATCTTCGAAATCCATAGAATTCAATTCAGGCCATAAAAAGTGGATTATCATGGCACGGTATCGCTCGCCTGTCACTGAAACAGAATTCTCGGCATCATTTTCGTAGAAATATGGCCCAATGATTCTGCTAGCAAACAATGCACACCAAACAGTGACCTTTTGTGGATGCAATGGCATTTCAACAATCTTTCTGATATTTTCATCAGCCCAAATGCGACAATTCTGCTTATTAACAAATCCACCAAGATGAAAATGGGCTTCATCACTAAAAATTATTTTTTCCGAAGAAACATCATCGGCTTGTCTTTGCTCGTGCACACAATTTACGAATGTACGGCTCTTCAAGTGGTCAGCTGTCTTCAGTTCTTTTGTCATTTCAATTTTGTACGCGTGTAGAGACAAATCATTTGTCAAAATTCTATGTAACGCTGTTTTGGAGAGGTTCAATTCCTGCGCGCGATGACAAATAGAGGTGTCTTGATCTTCGGCTACATTCTCGCGCACTGCAGCAATATTTTCAGCTAAACAGCGTAAACGAGCACGCACTGGCGTTTTCATATCTGCCACCGACCCCGTTTGTTTGAATTTACGAACAATTTTCCCAATTGCACTTTCGGTTGGTCGATTATGTTGATCAAAAAAATCGCGAAGTGCCCGAAATGCGTTTCTGTTTAAGCTTCCATTTTGGTAATAGGCTTCGTTAACTTTATCACGTTGCTTGATTGTTAATCTCTTCATGGTTGAGATTGCCTAAGACTGAAGTTGTTAAATCTGAAAGAAAAAGAAAAAATCATTAAACGCTTAAACTTAACTCACATTTAAAATCGGTCCAAGTTATTGGAACACCCGTTATAAACAAGATTATGCTTGCCTCATATACTCTTTATTGGATAAGACATTGTGCAATTGGCTAACCTCAAAAGCGGAGAAGAAAGGTTGAGTTTTGGATAATTCCATGGTCAGAGACTTAATGGCTGACGTAGTTCTAAAATGAGCTAGCTGAGTTTCCCCTTAGAGTCATTTTTTAGTCACACTTATCCTTTTTTTAAAACTGCTATTTACTGCTCTCCAATACACACTTGATTAAACATTGCACTTCTACTCTACTTCAAACTTTCTCTCCCCTGATTTTAACCAGAAAATACTTTTAAAGAGCAATTCTCCTCAAAATGTCAGAAAATGCTCTCTCTCGCAAAGTTAAAGAAAGTAAATAAGTCATAAAAAATCAGCCTACTGATCTGGATATGCCCCAAATCTAGTCAGCTTATTTCTGCCTCGAGGCCCATCTTTCATAAAAATATTTTCAAATTTTATCTATAATTTTTTGAGATATCTTCTCTACAAATTAAAGAGAATAGTTGATCCAGAATCAACTCCCAGATATATCTCTCTTCCCACCGAAAATATATTCAGCCTTTCTTGTTTCTAGGCTCATCCTTCCATAGGTTTTTATCGAAATAAAAAATAACTTTCGAGATATATTTTATATATATATAAACGGAATAAGTGATGCTGATTCCGCATTCGACCTGGATCCAAACAAATCTTCCTTTTCTCAATGCCAGCACATTCAAAAAATCCTCTACTTTGATATAATTTGAGCACAAATATAAATTTTCAATTCAAGTTTCTTCCGAAATCAGTCTTTTAAAACCACCTCGATTACTTAATAAACGTAAAAGATATTAAATTATAATTTCATTGTTTTGATTTGATTGCCAAATTAGCATTACAATAAAATGGCTTAAAAATCTCTTTTGTTAACTAATTCTTCTTATATTTAATTTCCATAATGATTTTAATATATCATTTGCTATTGCTGATTTACATTATTAATAACCACTTTTACTTTTATTGCCTCTCCTCCTTTACTTTGAATCATATGTCTTAGTCATCATAGTGTGAGGGTTGATGATTTCAGATGATCGCTTTGCTGCCAAATGGCTTGAAATCATAAATAGGCTGCGTTTCAACAAACCTTTGAAACAATTCTGTGTAAGCTTTTAATTTTAAATTTATAACAATATTTTGTTTAATAGGAGTAGTAGTAGAAGTGGTATGAAAAAAATATTTATATATAAAATCATGATAAGCAGATAGTGCTAAACATATATACTCTTCTCTCACTTTTTCGTCATTGTAATTTTCATATTTTCATAATTGTCGAGAATAGAGGTTCCTTGACGCCATGTGCCTCATCAAAACCATAAGGTCAGGCACAAGGGCAGGCAACGTGAGATAGGACCGTGGGAACAGTCAGAATATAAAACTGCTTTCTGCGATAAGCGAGGGATTGGAATCTTAAACGCGTGCCTCTGTCGCCTCTCGGGGCTTTATCAAGAAACCCCCACGAGAGTATTTCCCGTCCCTCAAGCGCCATGTTGGTCCAAGGAGAGGTTTCCCCGCACCCCTCCTGGCGGAGTCAGTAATGGTTCAGGCTGGTCCCTATATAATGTTGGTCCCAATTAAGAATTGATAGTATAGGCCTGCTTTTCACAACGAAACACGTCATTTTCGATCGCGTTCCATTTCCCATCGAGCACGAAGGTTAGAATTCTACAGAAGGATCTGAGCCCTAGTCAATTGGCCTATCCTTGGTTTTGGTTTCGGTAAATTTCGTTTTGCACGAATACTCCCTTCAGTTAATGTTACTACTAGAGGTTAAACTCCCCGTTGTTAAAGTACCTTGAATAACAATCCGATCCCCGTTTCATCTCTTAAAGGCTCAAACCCCAGTCTATGCTAAGGCGAAACATCTGTGGCTTCCTTGCCAGTCATCCCAGTGTGCGTACGCACAAAAGCTCATTGGTGAACATTATTTTATTTTTATTTTAGAATACGACGACCCGGCCTATTTGAAGGCAACAATTCTTCAAGGTTTTATATATCATTGAAGACATAGCTTCTTTTCAGGCCTGCAATAATTTTAGTCCTTCAATATTTCTTTACCGTTTCTTATAGATGAGCAATAGTAGTTTTTAAAAATATCATATAGAATAACCTATTTGCATAAATTTTGACTTTCGGTAGCATTCTCTTATAATCCAGATTTCTATGCTAAAGTTTGTGAGGGCATTGTTAAATGAAAACATTATGACCCAATTAGCATTATGGCTTTTAGAAAGGTTTGAACAATTTTGTTATCAAAACCGGCCCTTTTAATTATAATTTGTAAGAAATGACAATATATATTAAACATAAATTTAAGTAGTACGAAAGTAATTTGAAAAACTCCTTTGTAAGATTATAATGGTATTTTGGAAATTAATGTAAGTTTTTATAATAGGCAAAGAACCTCTTTTGTTGCCAGATCAAGATCACTTTAAACAAAATGTAAAGTAAAGATTTGTTTGAAAGAACGCAGTTTTCATTTGAGACATTTGAGAAAGAAAGCGGACATATTAATGCAATCTGATATATTGTGTAAGAAAACGAAATGTAGAATGTGGTTGAATATATTAGGGTAAAATAATTTCCAACTTAAAATCAAATCTTTTAATCTTTTGCCATTCTAGCTGACTTGCCAAATTGTGACGCATTTAAAGAGTTGTTTGACGATGAAGATCTTCCTGTGGCCTTTTTAACTTATTTTGAAATTACTTTATTTCTCTTCGTCGCAGGAGAGAAACTCCTACCTTTTCCTATCGATCTTTGCAATGTTTGCCACAGTGTTATGAATGACCTACAAAGATCGAATAATTCCAGTGCAAGGATTTAATAATGCTTTACGGTTATCGATAACATCCATGCACCAATATTTGTGGAAAATTTGCTTAGCCTTCAGAGAAGAAGAAAAAATGAGCCAAACAGAAATTACACACGAGCGATGCGGAAACCGATCAAGCAAAGAAAATCCCTACCAAGTCATAGATGCAAGAATAGTTTTCATATTTTAAGAACTATTACGCATAATTTACATTAAACCTGATCCTTAAAATATAACCCTTTATTTATTTAATTGGTGGTATAAGTCAAAACTTTACCCTACATTAAAACTAATCATTATAAATATTACTTGCTTTTTTTTGATAAATATACAAGATAAGTTCAATCTTACTATCGGCAAAATATGGTGAAATTTACAGCTGAGGAATTTCCATTTGGTAGAATTAACCACGAGGGAATTTGCCGCAGGGTAATTTATCTTGATCCTCGTTTCCTCTCATGAGAAAAGTTAAGCTAATTTGGTTGTGGTGGTTCTTTGGATGCTGAACGATTTGACCAGATTAGATAAAACGGTAGCCAACGTATGTTGTAGATACAGAATCGGCATCGAATAACGGTAAAACGGCCTCTAACCTATTATGATAAATTACGCAATATTTTGGGCTAATTTTGAATAAGGGGGGCACACGCTTTTGAGGCTAGTAAAACCAGTATTATTAGTTCATCTCGTTGTAATAGTGCCCTAGGAATATTACTCGTCAGCAGAGAGGGTCTTTCACATATTATAATGTCACAACTTGAAAATATTTCAACCCGATACTGAAACACGATAATTATTCCACGACGCAGCTAAATGCTATATGTCGGACTAATGCGGGCGCGCGCACTTTTCACTAATTGTTCGAGAGTCGAGTTAAGTTAAGTGCGCATCTGACATAGCATGTGACGGCTTACGTTGCGCCCGCACGTTTGTTTTAAATGTCAATAGCATTTAACTTTTTAGTTCCAAACGAAGATGTAGTAGTAGTATCAAAAGTGAACGCAAAATTCCAGAACATCGTCACCAAGATTTTTTTCCATAAAGTCTATTTTTCTGAAGTTATTAGGATTATCAGCGAGTTAGTTTCACATTTAAGTGAGAACAGCGAGGACGAAAAGTAAGAAATTTTCAGCAAAAATAAGAGATTTTCCGAGAAAACGACGATCATAAATAGCTAACCTAAACTAACCAAACTAAAGCTAACTCGTCATTTAAAGGTTAGGTTAGGCAAGACAAGTTTAACTTATGTTAAGTAAGGTTAGTTTAGCCTTATCTCTGCAAATCGCTTATTCTCACAGATGATTGATTATATTTCGTCGTAGTTGTTTTTACATAAATGTGCAGTTAACCCGATGGTAATATTAAAAACTTCTGGAAAATAAAATTTATGGCCCAAAAAATCTTGTAGGGAGTGTTCTGGAAATCTACCGTAAACGCACGACGGAGGATAACTTCGTCATACTCTCAAACATATCATATAAAGCCAGCGCGAACTTAAGCATTTCAAGGAAGCGTCGTATAAGAATATTTGTTTGAGGTGAGAGAAGTGAGGGAGATGATAGACAGATAGAATGAGAGGCGGGGATTATTTTTGGAGGAGGGAAGGTAATCTGATTATGTGTGGTAAGAGTAGAGTTGCTAGAATTGTGGCTATTTTTTCCTTTTGATGGTCTTCATTCTTTTTTATTCTATTTATTAAGAATTTAGTTCATTTCAGCTTCTTCTACTTCTATATTTATTTCTTCTTCAGTTTGCCTTTGTAGTTTAATATTTAGTTTGGCTACCTTTTAAGGTTACTTTTCTTCTAATTCTTTATCATTTTCGTGGTATAAACAGGTGTACACTGTTATACGCACACTAGCCTACTGGCCGACAGAAATTAAGCCTCCACCTGGGGTTGGATAACAGAGTGCTTTAAATACACAGTTGCTAGGCCAAGGAATATTCAAACACGGCTACAAAAATATACTTTAATAAGACTAAAACTATCTTTACGAACCAAAATGAGAGACAACTAGCTCTTCCTTGGCTCTTTGAAAATCACTCAATTCTTCTCTGGACGAAAATGTAGTTGATTCCCTCTCGGCTAAGGTACTGGACGGCGGCTTCAAACACAATCTGTCTGTGAACTCCAAAGTGTGGAATATATACTCATAAATTATCTAGATGGGGTGAGAGATTCATCGCCAACAGACTTCAGACTTCATTAATTGCCTTGGGTCGGGATAAGGGTCCATAGCGGGAATTAGCCATGTCCCCTCAATGGTCTTTTCATTAAGAGCGGTCAACGGCGAACTGGGAAAGTCAGGTGGGATTACTCTTCTCTCTCCTTATTCTTCCACAATCATATACGCTTCTATTTAATTTATATATATATATATATATATATATATATATATATATATATATATATATATATATATTCAATTTATTCCTTGGTTTACTTCTATTTCTTTCCTTAGTTGACTTTTATGATCTAGTAGTTTGTTTATTTCAGGCATTCATGCCTTTGTATTCAGTTTTGCTTGGTTATTAATTGATAGCTCTAGATTTGCTTTTTTAATGCCACAGTTTTTTATTATTATCATTGGGCCTTCCTCTTGTCTAAGGTGTAGCCTATTTCTTAGGAAGGCTTGACGTTCATTGTTTTCGTTTTGTATATTCAGTGCTCTAATAGCTTCTGTGATTTTATCTTCGATCCTTGACCATATTTTCTTTGCCTGTTTTCTGATATTTTATTGATCGGGTCTAAAGCAGCCATGTCAATTATTTTGGTCTAGTATTGGTCAATATAGAGGCTTCTTTGTTTTGCAGTCTGAAACTTTTTCTTGTTTGTTCTTGTTGTTGTATGTATAAGAATCAGAGGGTAGACTAGTACCAATTTGACAAATGCTTTGTAGACGGTCTTTTCTTCTCTGGTTGATGTCCTTTAGGGTGTATAATAGCATTATTCCCATTTTGGCCTTGTCGATCCTTTCATATATATATATATATATATATATATATATATATATATATATATATATGCGTGATGGCCTATTTCTCTCATATGTAGGCCCAGCACCTTTCCTTTTTTGTATATTTGTGGTTTAATCAGTCGATGGTGATCCAGTCTATTTTGAACCTCATTATAGTGATGATTTAAATTTTTAGATGTTAGTCTTAATTTTCATCTTTCTTTCGTAGTCATTTCTGTTTTTAATTTCACGTTCGGTGTTCCTGGCTTGCCATCTGGGGTTTGTAGAGCGTGTGGAGATCACCTGGCTGATATTATCAGCATACTGTATGTTAATACAGCCTCGTATTAATGGGGGCATTGGGTCGGGTGTATAAATGGAGAATAGATTGGGCTTCATGCATCCCCTTGTGGGACCATTGTTTGCAGACAAAGGTAGGCCCTTCGATGCTGATGTATGCCGCCATGTTTGTTATGTAATCCGCCAGGATTCTCTCCATCCGGATGCTGAGATCGAGTTGAAAGAGTTTGTAGGTGAGTACTTCCACCCATATATGGTCGAAGGTCTTCTCGACTTCACGGGGTACCACGTCTACATACCTCTTTTCAGACTTGGTTTGGGCAACGTTATTAGTAATAAATGCTAGAGCCATAGTCGAATATTTGCCCTTTCTGAAGCCGTAATGGTGTTTGTTAAATTTTCTGGCTTCTTCAAGGAGTTTGACCAATCTTCTTCAAATATCTTTCCCAGAAAATTAAGGAGCGAGATTGGTCTATAACTGGAGAACAGGCTCGACGGTTTACCTAGTTTTGGCATGAAAACCATCTTGTTAGTCTTTTTTTTCCAGGAGTCTTTTGTTTAAAGGAGCCGATTGCACTTTTCAGCTCCTCTATCGTGACCGTTTCCACCAGTCCTTCATGTTAATTTGTGCCTTCATCTACTTTTCTCTCCGGGCTTAGCCTATCTCTGTTTGTTATTATGCTTTCTTTGACTTTTTCTTCAGGTCCTTGATTATTCCTTTCCTCGATGGCCCCCCCAAAGTTTTTCTTCAATCTTTTTATTGCTTCCTAGGTACTCATTTTGATAGGTTTTTTTTATTCTTATTGGCTTTCTTGGTGTTCGGTCTTTTATTATTTTGATCATCTTCTAAGCCTCGCTTGCGTTTTAGATGTTATCTATTTTCTTTAGGAATTCCTTCCTGTTGTTTTTCGATAAGGAATAACATTTCTTTATTAAGTTTTTTTAACTATTTTCCATATTCTCTTATTTCTATGTTATTTTCTTTATTTTTCTTGCTTTTCTTTTCATCTTTTCAGGCGCGGTAAAGTTTTGTACGTGATCTTAAGTATGCTTTCTTTGTCAGGTTTCTTGATGTTTGCTATTAGAGCTTCAGTTATCTCTTCCAGTTATTTAAAGTTTTTTTCGTCTAGATATAGGTGAATTGACCTTCCATCATTAATGTATATTATTCTCAATTCGCCATTTGCAGGATTTTTTGGGTCTAATTGCGTCTGCATTGGATTGTGGTTGATGGTCAATAGAATTCGAAGGTGATCGCTACAAGGGATGGGAATTGGTTCTATATACATATTGTGTGGAAAGTTATTGTTTGTTAGTATTATTTCCTGTTTGGGAGAAGTTCTTGCGTTAAAGTAGTACGGAAAATCCAGGCCTACTCTTTTTAGTATATTTCTATCCGATAATAGTTCAAGATTTCGTCCTGCGTTATGTTTTGTTCGGTTCATTGATCAGGGTTCTCTAGCATTAGGTCACCCAGTACTATGGTAGGGTTATTCTTGCTAAATAATTTTATTACTGAGTGGACCGAAATGTACTCCATTTTCACAGTGACGGCAGTTGAAAATTTACGTGCGTCTGCTTTACCAAGAGTAATTCTTTACGCCAGACAGCGATCCAAGTGGTGAATTCATTATTGTGTTTGACATATTGTCTTTTTGTGACCTCATCTTGTAAGATAGGTCCTCTCACCATCCAAATATGGCTACTAGGACACGATTAAAACGATACGAAGCAATATTACACTCTTACTAACCTTAAATCAAAATTAAAATCAAAATTAAAAACAAACTCGCGAGTGTGAATTAAGCGTCTCATGACAATTTAAGATGGACTAGTGGAAAAATTCATGAGTCGCACGGTGGGTTTAAATATTGACGTCCTGTGACTTCATAAAGTTTGATAGACCCTCTTCTCCATTGAAATACTGCATGTGGCACTCTTATTCAGAATTACCTAATTTTCTTATAAAAAGGATGGAATACATTGGAAATGTTATTTTAAGTTAGCTGTTTACTTAAATAATTATCAATTTCAACCTCATATGTCATTATTTGGATACTATATCAGATTGAATAATAAAATTTGGATGAAAAATATTTTCAATTCTTTTGTAAGTCTTATTAATTTGGTGATCAGAAATATATATTTTTTAGAAATTATGTTAATGTCTGTCAGTATTCAACTGCTTTTTACACAACTCATTATTGAGATGTCAAAAATTTAAGGGATATTGTGAATTATTTCCCCGTCACTATAAACGCTTAGAATTACACTTCATTTATATTTTCTTAGTAAATCGCTAAATTTTTCTCACTTAGTGCAATTATTGTATAGGAAAAAAGTCTAATATATATATCTACCCATAAGTTGCAGAAGAATCCTTAATAATAGATAAGAGAAAATTGATTTTATATATCCAGCTGTCTTTCTATTTCGTGGACTTTTATTAAGAAAATAAACAATTAGTATTGCTTTTTATAGCGTTTCTATTTAAGAAGACAATTTCAGAACATGTAAAACTGAAATTACCAATACACTTTCTTGTATGCCTAACATTACATAGAATTTTATAAAGTAGGATTATATACATATATAAATTATTGAGATTACGAAAAGGAGTCAGGATCGGAGTTTAATTCAATCATTACACATTTTCTGATTGGAAAATTATTTGAAATGATTTAGGAAAGAGTGGCGTAAGTTTTCCAATACACCAAGACATAACGCTATATAATACATTAACTGACCTAATTATCAATTTAAATATGCAAAAACTTTTAACTACAAGAAATCAAATCTCGGGCATCTTCAACATTATATTCTAATGAAAAATTTGGGAATTTCTATAGAGCACTTATGAATTGACACACACATAAAAAACTTCAGTTCAACATGATTATATAGAATTTAGTGCGAAAATTAGAGAACACAGTGACAATATTCGATCAATAAGAAAATTCACTGTGCGAAAGGGAATTGAACATGGAAACAAATTAACAGAAGAGGCTCTGCACACCTTTTTGCATACCTTACACCTTCCCACCCGCGTAGAACTTGTTTGTTCCGCATTAGATGCTTGTAACTGGATTGGGAGAAATCCTAAATGCTCCGCAACTCTCTTGATTTGGAGGGAACTCTTTACTTTTTCTTTTAAAATCGAGCTTCTGCACTTTGTTTTACAAGCATTTTTAACAAGTTTTTTTAGGTGTACCAGAGGCCGGCGAACGGTTTTCTTTCTGCATGTAAATTTCTCTGTTTTCATCGAATTGGTCCACTCCTTTTTTTCCGAAATTGTAATCTATAATTTGAGCAGTTTATTAGCTTTCTAAGACAAACACTCATCCCAAGCATGAGAAGAACTAAGAGGAATAACTTTCTCGTTCTTCTTTGGAATAGAGGAAACCAACATGATGCTACTTTGATGATCATAAGAAAACACACGATTGCACTGTTTTTTTGATCTGCCATAGGGGTCGACGAATCTCTTTCATGTTTGACCTGATTGTTCCCAACAAAGTAAAATTCTTTTCTAATAATGCAACAGCTAAACAATGCGACGTAAAGAAGTTGTCTGTAACGATCTTACGTCCAGTTTTTGCGTAGGGTGTGCATAATTCAAGCCCAACATCCTTTTTAAGATTCCAATATAGTCCTTCTCATTTTTTCTTAGTGTAAATCTTTGCATTCAGCGCATACCCACTCTTTGCTTCACATAACCAAAATATTTTCAGCCCATCTTTTCTTGGTTTTGTTGGAATGTAGGTGCTTGCCGAAATGGGTCCTCGGTAGCCAAGTAGTTGTTCATCCTCATTAGTGTATCATCGGGAATATAACATTGAGAAAGCTGTTCTTTAAATGGATTTTAAACCTCGGTGATTGCAGCTAACCTATCTTCTTGCAGACTTTCCTAACCATTTCTGTAATTATCGTACCTTATTGCTTTTAAGAAAAAATAAGAACGTTCTTTTGACATTAGGGTTCGATAAATCGGACACGCATCAATTGGATTCCATAAATCATCAATAGAAGTAAAAATATGTCTATCAGCTCTTGCATATAAAATGAGCCCAATGCACACTTGAATTTCCACGACAGTATATTCCATCATGATCCATCAATGTTCACGACTGTATATTCTATCATGTAAGTGTACATTGCCTTTGCAATAACTCTCAGATTTTGAGTAATGTCTCTCACTTTTCCGTTTATTTATCTCTGAATATGTAGAAACATGTCATTTGTAATGAAAAGACTAAATTCTTCTTTTTCACTGTCTGAGCTACCTAAAACTCGAGGTTTACGTGTGCACACATTTCTGATTCGTCTACGTGATAAAAATGGAGTATAGGAAAAGAGGCCTAAGCGCCCCTTAATTTATGTCCCATCTTGTGTACATTCTTGAGCGTCTTCCTCGTCCGATACAACTTACTTAATAGATGTTTCTTCAAAGATTGGGAGCTGATGTATCTGTCTTCTTTATCTTGCCTTTCTCCTTTTATAGAGAGTCATTCTATCACAACTGTATTCTTCTTCTATCGGTTTATATTCATATCAGAGGAACCCGCTTGCAATTAATCTTCATTAGGACCTTCATCACACGCAAGTTGCTAAAGTATATTTTCTTCAGAAGAAACTATACAGGTTACACGCTTCATGACTACGAAATAACTGGATTGTCATTTGATGCCGTCTTTCTGTTAAGAGTGATTGCCAAGCGGAAGAGTTCCAAAATGTATTGTAACAAAATGTAACACAAGAGATGTTTAAGTGAGTTCAAAGTATTTCATTGATAAGTACAGTAATATTGTACAGAAGATTTTTTAAAATATTAGTATTCCATAGGTCATAGCCTCATTGCCATCATATTTTACCCACGTCCCTAAGGATATATTAATTACAATTATTAATCCATTTTTTTCTAAATTGTCACAAAATCTTTCACATGATTGGATAAGTATTAACAAATAACTTTAGAATGGCCAACTATAACAAATAACTGCTATTATGCTTCATCCTCCATCCTCGTCTGTAAAAAGATCCCCCATGCCGGATAATAAAATGCCCATAAAGATCATAATAAAAATCGTTGTCATGACGCAGGGTACGAAGGACTGTACTTTATTGTTTGTGGGGGATATCCCGGTACTATTGTGTTTTAGATCCCAATTTTCCAATTTGAAACCGTTTGTGACGTCTTGCTGGGGAAAAACACATTCTGAATTAGGGGTATAGGTATATGAGTGCCCAATCGAAAGCGTTCAGGAACCGAGGGAGAGTGTATATGTTTATTAGTGTAGGTAGGAATAGAAGTGATAGCGGTATTGTGATCTGCTATGTGCGTAATGACGTGTGTAAGGCTTTAAAAGGTAGGCCTTCGTATTCTTATACCTTCCCTTGCTCATCATAGTTTACGGTGTTTAGCGCAGGTCGAACCGCTTCGAGGCTTCCATTTTTGGCCTAAACTTCTGTAACTTACCAGCCAAATTTGCGTAGGGGAAGCGACTCATCCCATCCCCCTTGTGCCCCACTTCCATTTTTCCACTTTCGGGACTGAAAGATATAAATGGGGCCGTGAGGCCTTTTAAGTAATTCTGTTGCGAGGATTTTGCCTTGATTGCTCCACAGAATCGTTTTCCGTCACTTGCCTTTGAAGTTCATTTTGGAGACCCGTACTGGATTCCTTCGTGCAGCGAGGATTTTTTGCCATTGATTCCTGCCAGCGTTGTTGCTATCCCTCTGTCGACTGCATCGAATTGTGCTCTTCCAGTTACATTTGCAAGTGTTCTCCTTTGGGAAGCCGTTCACGCTGGGCACTTAAAAGCTCTCCCCTAGTCACCTCGCCATCTCCTTTTTGGGGAATTCTGTCATCTCGAATTTCTTCTTTTGGATCGTTGGGCCCCCGTGGTATTGACGCCTTTCGCCCCGATATCGCCGTCTGTGGGTTTCTTCTCGCCGAAGACCGTCATCGCATTCACCCCTGTGGACTTGGGTTGATTTCACTCATCGTCGCCGAGCCTCTTTGGCCAAGGGTTCCGACGTGGGTTACTGCTTCACTACTTTGGTGTCAGGTATTTTGGAGTATTTTTTTCTTCTTACCTCCCTTTTCAATTGATTAAGTTTTATTCGTGTAACTTTAGACCTTCGGGTAAGGGACATAAGACAGGGAGGTTATTGCGGGAACACCTGTCACTAGAGTAGCGAAGCGTATTTCATCTTCAACGGCGCGTGTCGTTTCGGCTTTAAACAATATATTCATATCACCCAATTTTCTATGCGCGAATATTTATTTGATAAGAACGACTTGGGCTCGTTAGATGGTGATAAGCTCTTGTGACTTTTCTTATTATTTTATGTACCTCCGTATAATTTGTCAACAGTCAATTTATTTCATTTTAATTTTGATGCAAATAATACTGATAAATTCTTTTGAATTTCTGGTAGGCCTTAAGATCCCTGGTCTTCTATAAATTTCTTGTGGGTATTTTATTTGGGTCGTGTGAACCGGGCTCTGCGATATCCTTTACAAAGGCCTACCGTCCCCCAATAAGTGTCAGCGCACAAATGAGCAATGGTCATCTAACTTAAAAAATATGTAGACTACGATAATACCTTTAGACAAAAGGTAAAAAATGAAACAATGTGGAAAAATAAGGAAACCTCAAAATATAGAGAGCTAAATGAATGTTATGAAATCTTGGGAAATAAATCGAGTGAGAAAAAATATAGAAAACAACAATTTAATAGAAACGATGAAACATCGACTATCAACTGGCAGACAGCAAGCAAATGGAAACACTAAAGATAAACAAGGAAACAGAATCACAACCAAGAAACTAATTTCAGGATTTTATAAAGAACTCTATGATATCAAAGCTTACCTTAAACCAGACGATAATTTAATAAATAGGGATGCCCTCCGAGGTAATGTAGCAAATTCGAAGTAGAAGATCTTGTTAAATTTAACTGATTAAAGCAGAGATTATGAGCCAAGAGAAGACTTCAACTAGCACAGCAAAGAGCTTTCAAAGATGATTATATCACTAATGACCATCTTCGGAGGACTTTGGCAATTATATCATACGAAAGATAATGTAAAACAACATAAGATTTTACAATAGTTCACGGGTGTGGAAAAATAGAGCCTAGAGGTCCATCTCGGGCCATCAGAAATACACGTGACCTTCAACTCGAAACAAAGAGAGTGAAGAACAAAGCTGAACGAGGCAGGCATCGGGTTAAATCTTGTTTAGTAAAAAGGAGAGACGAAAATTTGATGTGCTTAAATTTATAAAAAAATTCATGGGCGACATGTGAAATATTTTTTTTTAAAGTCACAAAATGAACCAAGCATGGGCAGATGTTAGATATCGTGAATAAACCTTGGTTCAGGTTCAAAAAGGTTTTTCGATTTTATGAACAATTTACACTATAATATTACTTTCACTCAAGAACATGATATTAATAATATGTTGCTATTCTTAGATATTAATGTCTCTCGTACCATTTCCGGCCTTCAAACGTGTGTTTTTAGAAACTTAACTTTCACAGGGCAGGGCTTAAATTTCTTTAGTTTCTGTGACTTAACATACAAAATTGACTCTATTAAAACACTCCTCTTTAGAGGTTTTAATTTGACTTCTACTTCTTTTAATGTCCCAAAGGAAATAAGGTATATCTTGTCACCAGACATCAGCTCTTGTAATGACCTTCTCCGAAAACGTTTAATTTCCAATTTTAGGAAATCTTATTGTCAAATTAATTTTAAACTTATATTCATTAATAACAAAAATATTTGTAATTACTTTAAAGTGAGGACAGTATTCCCACACCGTTTAGTTCGTGCATTGTATATAAATTCATTTGCCCTAGTTGGGGACCTAGATAGGAAGCACAGTACGAACTATTTAGGCGCGGTTTTGTTCTGACATGGGAATTAGCCATAGAACCGGTAACACATTAAGTATAGAGTTTTCTTCCATCAGGAAACATTCTATTGATTGTAAAACAGACATGTCCTTAAATGATTTTTCTGTTTTAAAATTTGCTAAATCTATTTCTTCTCTCCGCATTAAAGAATCACTCTGTACTAAATACAACCACCCAAATTTAAATGAGGACACGTCATCCTTTCCTCTGCTTATAACTTAACCAAGCTGTAGTCATTCTTTGAATTCCTTCCTGTTTTCACTCGTCATTGTGATCCGACCATGTAAGGTAATGTTTCAGTGTCTATATTTTAGTTTTGCCGTTTGTTTGTATCTAATTCTCTATTTTTTCATTTTATTTGTTTGATTTTGTAATATTACGTTTGCTTTGTTTGTTCTTAATTGATAGTGTCTCTTTACAAATATTTTACTGTTCTTTACCTCACTATTTTGTTTGTTCATTAACTTAACGTTCATTTTATACTTTTAACGTCGTTTTTGTGATTTTCTCTTATCTGTGGTTTTTAACTTTGAACTTGTGCTGTTTTTTTATGTTTTTATGCTTAGATTACTCATTTAGAATTTGTTTCTAGCTCCTGAAGATGGGTTTTGTAATAACCCGAACTTTGGAATTAGAGATGGGACCCGCCTTCTTCTTTTTGTCCTTCTTACTGAATATAAGACTCAAGGTTTGTAGAAGAAATCTAGGTGAATACATATATATATATATATATATATATATATATATATATATATTTATATATATATATACGAAGGGCGGTCAATAGGTTTTGCGAATCGTTAGGGCAAAACAGAGGAAGTGGGATGGCTGTTTGTGGGGGTGTTAGGAAAAGTTATGACAAGTCAGGACCTGTAGCCGCACGCTCCTACCTCGTCTATTTAAGAAGCAGTAGCTGATCGCAGATCGGCAGTCACAAATTTTTCAACAATGGAGAAGGTTGAGCACCGCACAGTGATCAAACTTTTGACCAAGGGAGGCAAGAATGCAAAAGAGATCCATGAACGCATGGTTGCAGTGTACACTGACACCGCCTCTTCCTATGCGACCATTGCTCGCTGAAATAGGGAGTTCCACCATGTTTGTGAGTCCCTTGAAGATGACCTCCGTCCAGGACACCCGTCAGACGTAACCAACGAGGACAATGTGGTGCGTGTGGAGAGGATGATCCTACAAAATCGACGGGTGAAGGTCGAATAAATCGAGCGAGAACTTGGAATATCGCATGGAAGTGTTATCTACATCATCCACGAGACACGAGAATTTGGCCATGACCCACCACATATAAAACGTTATCAAACTTCACAAGGCCAGAGTTGCATAAGCTGCCGTGCGCGAGTGTGGATTAGAGGAGCTTAACCATCTCCCCTACAGTCCAGATCTAGCCCCTAGCGACTACTTATTATTTCGCCAGTTTAAGGCTGCACTGCGTGGACGCCGGTTTTGGGGACGATGAAGATCTCCATCTCGCCGTCCAGGAGTGGATTGAACAGCAGTCGGCATATTTCTGGTTGTCGGGAATTCGAAGCCTCAGGGAAAAGTGGCGCAAGTGTATTGAAGTTGAGGGTAGAAAAAATTTGAAAAATAATAAACCACTTTTCCTCATATCTTGTTTTCTTTTATCCGAATTGCAAAACATATTGACGGCCCCTCGTATATACACACACACACACACACACATATATATATATATATATATATATATATATATATATGTAATTGCTATACAACGACAGTCAGCTTATCCCTGTCTATTCTAAGGAACTTCTTTTGATCTTTATCTCTTCCGGACAGTCTCTCCCAAGGCTCTTGTTAGTTGCCGACGTCGGTCAACTTATCTTGCGGAGAGACATCCTGTAATATTTCTCACTTGTCCTTGTTTTAAAAGTACTTGCTCTCAACGCTCTCTTGTTCAGGAGCATTATTTCACGGCACTCTTTTGCGAACTTACGCAGCATTCCTTTCACCTGTACTTCCTACAATACATGATCAATACACTACACTATTTGGATCTTTTCCAGAGCTAACATCATTCCGGTTATGTAGGCAGCTGTTAAAGCTTTCTTTTCAACACTACATATGAACAAAAGAAACTGCTATCTTCGCACACTTGCCCAGCCTTGTTGTGGCTAAATTCAAAGCAACGGATCTGTATTTCCTCTGATAGGAGAAGGTAGGCTTAATTCGTAAATTACGTTTATCCTTTGCTTTTCATTACATCCAGTTTGTAAGTAAGATGGGTTATATAGGATAATGTGCGATCTATGAGGTTTAAAAAGAC
Source organism: Ceratothoa steindachneri (assembly GCA_963969495.1). Taxonomy (NCBI): domain Eukaryota; kingdom Metazoa; phylum Arthropoda; class Malacostraca; order Isopoda; family Cymothoidae; genus Ceratothoa; species Ceratothoa steindachneri. Next base: position 74,617,883 of record OZ018332.1, read on the forward strand.
TCACTAAGGCTAATCATACCTATCCAATTCGTTTTCGCAAATAACAGGTGCTCACGTATTTTCCAAACAAGACCAGCAAATATCTTTCGATCAAATTTCGGTGAAAGCGTCAAGTGTGAGGAAACTTGCCGTTTGTAAATGACATTCGTTTTGAGGTTTTCTTACCAAAAGTTTCTGTGTTTTCTTAACCAAGTCCTGGGATATCTTCCATTGATTTTATTGACGATATATTGTTCACCTCTCCAGACCACAAAGCTCAGCTAAAACATCTAAAGAAGGTATTTAGCGAATACTGCTGACCTATGCTTGTAATTTGGCACCACACCAATGACAATTAAGAGATGATCGGCATGAATATCCCGGATGCATTCGAACCAATGAAGACATCTTACCTCTGCCAGAAGACTTTCCGTCACCCACCACATATAAAACTCTCGGGAGTTCTAAGGCCTATTAATTTTATACAGGATTCATGTAAAAAATGCGGTCTTCAGCTAAGCTCCACTGACTGACTTGACGGGTCCAAAGAAACCCAAATACCAAATATATTGTGCGGAAAGTGCTGCTAAGGATTTTCAGGACTCTAAACTCGTTTTCCTTCTGTCACCGAATTAATTAAAGTATAAGTTGCAGTTCGCCCTTTATCGTATTTTGGTGAATTCAAGTGAGACAAGTGTAGTGGATACATTAGAAAAACATCAAATGGAAAGAGAACCACGTTACCTATTTTTCCAAAAACTTATCATATACTCATTCAAAAATCTGGAGGTTTTGAAAACAGTTTCTTGCTCCTTTTTCAGAAGTGAAAAATTCTTTCACACGATACAAGGCTCCAAGGTTACATTTTTACGGACCCCCAAAATTCTCGCTTTGGCATTTATTTTTTCCAAGACTTATGACCCTCCTCTGGCGCACTCGACAGCTGGATTTCATTACACAATTTATTGACGACCTGTAATGGTGACACGCCAATCATCCCGCCCCAGATGACGCTCTGGCTAGCAATACAGTGACCAAAGGCATCCTTTCTATTGATCAGAAAACTTTAAATAATTCCCAGACTAACCTTGGGGGGACCCTGGCACTTTTATCATTCAAAAGAGAATGTAAAACATCATGATCGTTTCAAATTTCGTAGGGATCGTCCGAGTAGTTATGTTGTTATTGCCAAGACAACTTAGTCATTGGCTAACCTTGGAAGGACTTTGTCAATTATGTGATTCGAAAGAGAATGTAAAACGACATTAGGGTTTAAAATCTCGTTAGAATCGGCAGAATAGTTCCAATGTTATTACAAAAACAATAAAAAAAGCAAAACGGTCACCGACCGACCGTCCAATATAGTGAGATGTAGAGTAACACGCGACTAAAAAATTAAAATTTTAAAAGTGCAGTTTTCAATTATTTAATTATCTGAGTCCTCAGATTTATTGAAATAGTTTAAATGGATAGTATTATCCTTTATGAAGTGAAATAACCTCAATGTATCATATGCTGAACAAGGTTTGCTGACCAAAAAGTCGCGTGCTCTCACTTATTCTGATTTATGTCCTTACGCTTTGAAAACTTTCATAATTCCCGGACCAACCTTGGGAGGACCTTAGCAATTCTATCATTCGAAAGAGAATGTAAACACCTTGAGGGCTTCAAATTTCGTTAGAATCAGCAGAATAGTTATGATGGGGCTTATCATATTATAGCATAGTATAACTTGACATAGTATATTAATGCATAACATAGTATAGCATAGCATAAGAAACATATTATATTAAAGTATAATATATTATATGTAGTATATGTAGTATAGTATTCCCTTGCATAGTATAGCATAGCATAGCATATCCTAGTATAGCCTAGTATTGTCTAGAATAGTATAACATTTTATAGCATAGCCTACTATAGTCTCAAATAGTAGCGTGACAAAACCTAGCTCACCGTAAGATAACCTTCTATAGTATTACCTCAACTAGCATAGTATAGACTAGCCTAGATTGCCTAACATAATATATCCTGCCTAGCCTAGCCTAGCCTAGTATATCATAGCATAGTATAGTATAGCATAGTATAACAGAGTAGATTATGTCATAGCATAGTCTACCATAGTATGGCCTAGCCTAGCTTAGCTTAATATAACCAAGCCTAGCATATGTTCCCTATAATAGTAGAACATAGGCTGCTAGCTTTGCAAAGCCTAGCACCGTATAGTCTATCGTTCATAGCCTAACTTACTCTAATCTAGCTTAGCATAGTATAGTATAAGCATAATATAACCTAGCCTAGCATAGTTTAGCATAGTATGACCTAGCATAGCATAGTATATCCTATCCTATTCTAGCATGGTATATCTTGGCATAGCACACCCAACCAAAGGTTAGCTTAGCCTACCCTAGCCTATGCTAGCTTAGCATGGTACAATATAATTTACGCCTATTCTAGCTTAGTATAGTCCATCATAGCCTTGCATAGCATAGCATACCCTTGTATAGCCCAGCCTAGTATATCAGCATAGAATGGCCTAAATAACATAGTATACAATAGATTAGCTTAGTATAGACTTGCATATATAGCTTAGCATAGTATATATTAGAATAACCTAACTTAATAGAGTATACCTGAGCCTATCACAGTGTATCCTAGCCTAGATTATTAAAGTATAGCTTAGCCTGCCTAGTAGAGTATAACCTAGCCTGGCTTAGCGCAGCCTACAATTGTATATTATACTTCTTCTAGCCTAGCTTAGCTTACCCTAGTCTAGTTTAGACTAGCTTAACCTAGTTTACAGGTGCCTAGCCTCGTATATTCAATTCTATCCTAGCCTAGTTAGCATATTCTATCCTAGACTAGCATAGCCTAGTATAGTATATCATACCCTACTTTATACTACTCTACCCTAGCCTAGTTAGTATAGTATAGTACATCATAGTATTGCCTAGCCTACCCTAGCAAAGACTCGCTTATCCTAGCTTGGTGTGGCGAACACTAGCCTAGTGTAGCTTAGCTTAGTATATCATAGCATAACCTAGCATACCATACCATAGCCTATCCTAGTATAGCCATTCATGCCCTGCCTAGCCTAGTATCGCCTTGCATGCCTTGCCTAGCCTAGTATAGCTTAGCCTAGCCTAGCATAACCTAGCCTAGCATTAACTATCCTAGACATGTATAGCCTATACTATACTATTATACCCTAGTCAAGCATTGCTTATTATTGTCTATCCTAACATATGTACTATATGCTCTCCTATCATAGCATATTATAGCCAAAATTAGCATAGTATATTTTACCCTTGTACATTATATCTTAGCATAGCCTTGCATAATATAGCCTAGCCTCTAATATCCTAGCATAGCCTATTCTGGGCTTGCCTAGCAGGGTATAGCATATTATAACCTAGTCTAGTCTAGCAGAGTATCAGCTGAAAAGTTATGATTTTATTGCCAAAACAAAGTAATTCCCGGGATAACCTTGATAGGACTTTGGCAATTATATCATTCTAAAGAGAATATTAAACAACATAAGGGTTTCAAATTTCATTAGTATCAGCCCAATAGTTATAATGTTATTATAAAAACAAAAACAAAAAGCAAACGGGGACCGACTGACGACGACCGACATAGTGAGATGTAGAGTCGCTCTCGATCTGACTCTCACGCGACTTAAAATAAATTATATACGCCATTTTTTAGTTAGCTTAATTTGGCAAGAACTTTTCTAGAATCTTCGTATGCGCTAACCTTCTCTATTTTAAGTTAAAACGATGTATATACTCTCTTAATATATACATAAAATAACAAGAAGTAAATTTAACAAGGTCTATCGGTATGAAATATCCGATATTTATCAAAGTTAAAGAATGCAAGGTGATGCGATATATATTTCATATAACTGAAGAATGTCTTCAACCTTGGTGAAAATTAAGTAATATAAGTAGTGTTTACATCTGAATATGATATTAAACCTGCGTTTATTGAACATTTCGATCATTCTCGCTGTCAAATAATCTAGCATTTCACAAATAGTGTTCATGTTGAGAAATGACTACTATAATAATGTTGCCAGAAGAGATATTATGTACATATTTAAGTTCATCATTGATAAAGAAAAAATTCATAAATTAGAAAAAAATTCCTATCTCATGTAGTGATATTAAAATTTTATTTGCTTTCATTATAGCCCGAACCTTTTCGACAAATTCATAAGGAATATTATCAACTGTAACTTTACCAAGTCCTCAATAATTTGAAATTTTTTTTTTTCATTCAATGTTAAACAAAACCTCGCACGTCCCTTACTGTATATTCTTATGCATGCTAAAAAAGTAAAGGAAACTTCTGAAGATATTGATAACTTTGATGTCAAAATATTTCCCACAGAGCATATAGTCTCTAAATAATGTCTATATAATTATGAACTCCGTTCATGTTTAGGGGAAGTGTCTTAAAATAATGTAACTAAATTTACAGACCCATATTAGAATTTAATTTATTGCTGCATATATTTTATACTCGTAATCAATTTTGTGATTCAACACTTTGTCATTAAATACTCATTTAAAATAAACCACTTTGTCTTGTATAATGGCTACTGAATCTGATTTGTTTAATATTTGTACTAAAAACACAAGTCTGAAACAGTTTACTCCTCGATCATGAGGGGATCTGAAAAACGGGGAAGGCGATAACAAATGGAAACAAGTGCAAAGTCTGAATGATTTATAAATCCGATCCGATGACTAAGCATGTCTAAAGTTCTTTAATCTTTCTCTCTTGGAAATAGTATTTTAAACTGACATGGTGTTATCCTCTACCTCGTAAACTTGATGGTTAAATCTGAAAATAATCCTCTGTTTATAATTTATACACTAATGAGACTTCAAATCGTCATGTAATATAACTAGAGTAAAAAACGACAGTATAACATGGATGCTACAGTAAATCTAAATTAATAAATAAAATAAAATAATTATAAATAAAGTGTTCGTAGAGGAAACATCAGAACAATGTGGACTCAAATTCCTTATAAGAGATAGATTTTCTAGCTAAAAATCGCCCTTATTCATGATGAATGACAACGTCAAACCAAATAGAATATGGTCGTTTCCATAAAAAAAAAACACTTATGTTACGATTTTGCTTTACGTATACATGTCGAGACAAAAATAGGAAAATTTAGTTTTCCATTTTCGTTGGCACAACCTCTGCAATGGAGGAATTAAAGAGATCAAATCGAGGCAATTTATTTTTCCCTAAAGATAGTCTACTAACTTGATATTTGACAATAATAAAAACAGGAAATTTCAAATTTAGCAAAATTTACTTTTTGAATGGTAGCCATGCAAGATTATTTGAAAATCAGATTGTTTAATGTAAAAATTATTCGCATGAAAGAGACTATCGTTACTAATTCACTACCACACTATGCTTTATAAAACTTTCTAGGATTGAAATTTCACCTTCCATTTTGTAAATATTGCTTGGTTCTTTTTACTTAGTATAATTCTTTTACAAACGTGTAGAAACTTTCCTTCATATCATATACGTTTTCTTTACCACAATAAGCGCCCTTTCTTGGAGGCTACCATAATAGCCTCCAGCGAATTGTAGGTGACTTTATTTAATAGATGATTTCTTTGTAGCATAGATAGATTGATTTATTTGATTCCGATACTTGCTTGGGTTAAATAACTACAATCCATAAGAAACACTAAATTGACCATGATAAGGGATTTATGCTGAAGTAACAGAAGATCAAAACCCATATATTTTTCTTTATTTCAAACTGTTAAACAGTGATTAGACAATAAAGAAATCACCTGCTGATTTTAAATATTCTTCTGGAAGAAATTATGGTGACTTAAATCTTTTAATTAGTGGAAAATCTTTTTGATAATGTCACAGATTATTATGGATTAGTTTATTTTTTAAGGCTTATGTCAGTATTTTTTTCAGAATATGAAAAATATCTTATAAATAATATGAAAGAGCTTCCGATCCTTAGAATTCAGATAGTATTGTTCGAATTTCTGGAGCACCGGTAACAAAATCGCTCAAAATTCTAATGTTTCCTGGAGAATTTATTTCGTGGTCATAATTATTTATAGTAACCATAGAAAGACAAACTGCTCCAACAAATGTTATAGCGTATGAAATAAAAAAAATTCAACTTAAAGAGTAGAATTTTCAGGCGCTTTTTGTCAAAGAGCAAATATTACAAATATTTCGTGTGAGAAGTTTGCTGTCGAGGTCGTAAATTATGTGGTGACTTTAAATTTTCTAACATACCTATTCTGAATGAAGTGGTGGACAATGTAGAAAATTGACTAATATGATTTATAAATAATAATTTTCTGCAGCAAGATATACAGAATGGCTAAAAGATTTAGGACCATGGAATACAATATAAAACTTTAAAATTCTAATAATAATGATTTTCAGGTTTGATTTGCGCCTAGAAATAACGGAATTTTATATTATCAGACTAAAGTGCTCTACTAAATCAAACCAAAAGGGAGCGGAACTCAGCAATTGTACATATGAAATAGAGAATTCCATGTCATCGAATCCTATGCCAAACAATGAGTTAAAGCGATTTTATTTGTCATGTAAATAATCTTAACCCAATATGTCAGAGATTCGTTCTTCATTAGGATCCCAGGGTTTCCTTAGCGACAACTTGCACATATCTTCAAAGAAAAGAAATGTCTATGGCGTAGGTAACAGAGAGTGTTAGGCTGGGAATTTGAGCATGGAGATTGAGGCGTTAGTCAAACACAAGACGATATGTCCATGATAGAGGCAGAACTAAATATACACAGTACTTTGGTTTTGGAAAATAAAAATGATATCTGAAACAGATTCCTTTCGTCTAACATGGAGAGATAAACTTCAGAGATTGTTGACGTGATGCCGTGCTTTCTTTATGCAACTGCCTTGTCGTTTAGTGAGAAGGGGTGGGTCGTCGAAAAGAATATTTGATTGAAAAAGATCGCTTCCCTATAGGCCATCAAGCACAATTCTAGTAGTCATATTGTGCATAGTGATAGCAGATGCGTTATGATAGGACAATAAAACATTTTTTAGTACTTATAGTAGATTGATTCTTGAATACATAAAAACACCAGCTTTTCCGTTATTTTCGCCTAGATATGGACTTGTGAACAGAATGTGGTCTCTTCACAAAGATGATTTCTACAGTTAAAGAGCCAGAAATTAGTGCGGCTCGTCAGTATGCCTACCACACAGCCTTATTTTGTCTTTTCTATGTCAACTAAAGATGGTAGGTACACAATAAAAGAGCATACCTCCTACCCAGTAGACTTATACTGCTAGCTCCTCAAACGTGTTAGGTAGAGAGGGATTGAGAAAGAACAGAACGCTACAACAAGTGAATATCACGCCTCTGCCAGCCATGCAACATCACGTGAGGAGGCGAAGTTCTCGTACAAAGTTAGCGTTAAAATGCATAACGGAATAATATTTTTACTTCAAAGAAGACTGATAAAAGGAATAAGGAGAAAAAGATCTTCTGCCGGTCATCAAAATCAGCCAGGAATTCACGGAGTTGGAACAAATGAAAATACCATCCCTACCTACTGTGATTAAATATTTGAGAAGCCCAGAAACATAGGGAACTTAAGTAAAATTCCATGGTCATCGAAGACAGGTCTTGGCCTACTATCAGTGAAATACCAAGGTAGTGTTTTAGCGTTAGAGGCTGAGTAAGGATGGTTGAGCTCGGCATGCAAGCCCCCCCCGCCTTTCCCTGAATCAACTACCTCTGCTGGTGTGGCCCATTTTGGATCAAGACCACATTAGTTTGGAAGGGATGGGCCATTCACTACTGTGATTAAACGTTTGGGAAGCCCAAAAACATATGGAAAGGGACTGGGGTAGGAGAAGCTACCTTAATGTTAGCCTCAGCACATGGGGATACTTTATAATTCTCATGAGTATGTAGGTGTACATCACTTTTCTTGTTTTTTCCTCTTCTAAGTAAATGGGCCCGGTTAAGTAACCTTGGTTGCTTCGTTTTTTAGGGGTGAAAAAGTATGACAGAGGGAATGAAGTGCACCCGGTTTAGGCTGTAGAAGCACTAGAGTAATTTTTCTGTCAATTAGACCAAGGTTGTGCGCAAGGTATGTAGAGCTTACTATATGTTTGCTTAGGAGCGTTAAGGCTATTATACTTTTATGCCAGGAAGGACCACGAGCGGATGGAAAAGTCATTAATGGCCTATTCAAGCCGCTTTTTCCATTGAATATCTTCCTCCCTTACCGTGGCTTCTATTTTTTCCACTTTTTGCCGTTATTTCCCGAATTTAACAGGACTCGATTGCCTCATAATACGAGAAAACCTTTCTTAATTTCTACACTTTTATCTTTGGGGACATCAATGCTTTTTCAAAGGCTTGGATTAGTTATGGGATGAGGCCTGGCCGTCAATTCTCTTAATCCAATACCTTTCCTTTTGACAATACTCTACCACCTGGGATTATAACGCTATAGTCACAGTTTTAGGATTGCAAGTCCCCCAAAGGTATACCTCCATCGTGCCTTTTCTCTTCAAGGCTTCAGGTATCACCTGTAAAATATCCGGAATAAAAGATCCAAGACGAGATTGTCAAGTTTTGTCAGCATCCCTAAATTTGATTAGTAGAACCAAGGGTGCCGGCACACCTGTAGTGAAGGAGATAGCAAAGTTAAATTAATCACTGACTTACAGGAACTGACACAGTCTTGGATTAAAACACTGGAACACAGGGCTCTCTCGATAAATATTAGTCCTTCACAAGGTCGTATATCTGATATGGGAAACATTTGAGGGCATGGATAACGTAAGTAGCTTATTTTTTTTTCTTTTATACAGGCCAAATTGAACGACATCTCTGCGCTTGGAAGTAGCTTCTAGATTTAAAAAAAAAATTTAGGACCCTATCTGGTGAATATCCACTTGGGCATAAGTCGCTGCAATCACGACAGCCTAGCACTAGGCTACTTTAAAATAAGAATATGAAAAAACAACAGCAATAAAAAGGGAAAATTGCAACAATTAGGAAGCAAGCTTTGGCGTCGAGGGGAGTTCCGCCTCCACCCAGTGGAGGTTCGCCCTCCCCCAGGTGGAGGAGCGTGCGACCTACAAAGAAAACAACAAGAAAAAACAAAAACAAAACCTGGTTAAATAAAGGGGAGAAGGCCAGCCTCCCCCCAAAAGTCTATAAGTGCACTAGTCAATGTGCACGAACACGTTCCGAGTACAAGGGACGGGCGGTAGCGATCCCGCCCATCCCGGTACTGGGAAAGGTAACGTGCGCGGAAATCGCCTAGACTGATACATTCAACAAGAATGTGCAGAACAGTCTGGAGGACAACGCAGTCTTCACAGTACGGCGCTGGCGAGCCCTCCATCAAATGGCGGTGCGTCCCGCGAGTGTGTCCAATTCGGAGACGACATAAAGCAACCTGATGCCCTCGCGGCATTGGAGGCTAGATCCATGAGAACAGTCGCGGCGTACTGGCACGTAACTTTAAGTTCCTTTCGACCCTCCCCCATCTTCTTTGCCATGCAGCCCGAAGAGCTGCCCGTATTCCTGCCATGTAGTTGGTGTGAGGAAGAGCAAAACGCTGGTCCGGTCACAGAGTCCTCGCGTACACTTTGGCGCCCTCATCAGCACGCTCATTCCCCCCCAATTCCTACATGTTAAGGAACCCAGCAGAAGATAATCTCGACATCCGCCCGGTTTGTCAAAACCGTGATATGACGGATATCGCGAACCAGGGGATGCGGAGATTCTAGAGGGAAGTTTCCTCAGAGAAAGGGCATGGCATTTCCTTGAGGGAAACGGTTCGAGGGGGAAGCATCTTCACGGTGAACAATTGTAACTTTAGTTTCAAGAGAGTTCTTGTTATCTCCAAAATGGCCATCTGTTTTATTTTTTCCAATTTTTCTGGTATGGATATCAATTAATTTTTTGGGTGACATGGGCGCACGCAGTATAAGCACGATTGTGGTGTTGTTTTGTACCGGATAACCGTACTAGTGTCACATGATATCATCCTCTAACTAAACATATCTGTAATTGCTCAGCCCAGATATTTAGGTGTAGAAGATTAGATAAAAAAACAGAAAAAATTAATAGAATAAAAATGGAGGTGGAGGCATGTTGAAATTTACACTTCAGCTGAATTTGCCGAATTACATTTCTGTCAAGAAAATAGGCGAGAAGAGGTTATTTATGTAGATGGAAAAAAACAATAAAAAGTAGATATGTACAAGGAATAAAGGCTAGATATTTTGACACTACCTTAGGCAACGCTCTAGGGATGGCGTGATACTCTTCCATGTTTAGTTCTTTAGCACTTATATACCACATATTCTCCTGCCTGGGTTTTTTGAAGAGGGAAAATGCATAAGATGGGAATGAAAAGGAAGAACTGGAACAAAAATGGATTAAACAAATAATTTTCAATTGTAATTCATTTTTATTGTTTTTGTTAATACCATGGTAGAGTACTGACTGCATATTATGAAGAAAAAAGAGAACAAAAAAGAGGAGAAAACAACACATTATCGTGATATGACCAGTGTATGCCATTATGCGCACATAGGCCTACTGGCCGACCGAAATTAAGGCTCCACCTGGGGGATGGTTCTAAGAGTGCTTTACATACACTGTTGCTAGGGCCAATTAAGTTTGAACCGATGGATAATTAAATAAGTAATGATTTTTCAATTATGCAAGTTCTAGAGCAAAGGGGATCCTTGAGGTTCGACGCGGTAAAGGTGGGAGGAGCGTGACGAAGCGAGGGTTAATCCCTTTTACCTAGATGTGGCGCGAGTAGGACCAAGTAGGTAAGTTGGACCTTGAACTTGTGAGCGTCTCAGCGTCTCACGGAATGCTCAATTCAACTTCAGGAAACTGAAGTTGGGGGAGGGCCTCTTATCTTTAAAAGGCAAACGGAGGATGCCTTGGGGATGGCTTTTCCGAACCTTAAAATCTGAAGACGTGGTGAAAAGGGTTAGAGCGCGACTAACTATTACCAAGAATAACATTAAGTGACGACTAGCTCTTCCTTGGCTCTTCGACAATCATTCAATTCCTCTCTGGACGAGTATGTAGTCGATTCCCTCTTTACTAATGAAGACTTTAAGACTAACGTACTGGATGGCGGCTTTATTCACAATCTGCATTTAAACTTTGGGGTGTCGAATTTACACCCCGAGATTATATAGATGGGAAGAGAGATTCATTGCCAACAGACTTCCTTAATTGCCTTTGGTCGCGATAAGGTTCTATAGCTCGAAGTCGCGATACCCACTTTATGGTCTTTCCATTGTTCTAATTTTCGCAATATATAGGGAAGACGAATTTAGAGCAGTCAAAGTCGAACTGGGGAAGTCAGCGGTAGGTGGGGTTGGGGAACTCCTTCTCTCTCTCATTCTTCCACATACATAAATATAACTATCACACAACGTGTTACTGATTTGCCGTTCTCTAAACGCCAAATAATAAACCGAAAGATCTAAAAATATTATAATGGGAATCATAATGAATAACTTTTAAATCGTCCATATATCCTCCCAAATTGTAATGCTGCTAAAATAACTTTAGGGAACTAGCGAAAAATGAGATGGTTTGAAACAATTATAGGAAAAAAGCAGTGATGCGATCCAATAAACTTGCAATGATCGACTTTAACATTATCATAATTGAGGAGAAATTTCACCACCGAGAAGAAGAGACTTTGCAGACACTTGAAAAAACTGGAAATTGAACGAAATTAAATTTGGCAAAAGATGATAAAGCTTTTCAAGAAGAATTCCTGATCATGTTGTTGGTTACAACCAATAATTGAAAATTTTAATGGAAGCAATTCGCGTGATCAAAGGAGTTTTAATTTATCTTAGTTTGTTAATTGGGAAACATTAAAAGCGCAAAATAAATTAAAGACAGCATACAAAAACTTATTGTTCATATTAGGAAAGGATAATTCTTGCGGACCTAATAAAAGGGAATTTACCTAGTACGCCAATTAGTAAGTAATGCAATGAAATATCTTTTAATACTCATATTTGGTTCATAAATATTTGTACTCATTTACTTTAGTCACAGGTAACTTTAATTAAATGGGTTAAGGTATTTTTATTTTCATGTTGCCGTTTGGATGATGAAAAAGACTAAATGAAAAAGGCAGAGAATAAACCTCATATTAAAATGTTATAAGGTTTAACATACATAGAATGAGAAACAAAGAACAAGTTCCCTTATATGTATATTATATGAGTAATTTCTAATATTTTAAAAAATAATTCCTTAATTCCTAAAGTTATGTGCATACCTCAGCTACGTTCACGACGTCAAATTTGAGTACACTTGGTCGTGAGACCAGACGCCCCAGGTCTGACCCATACTGGGTTCATATCTAGTAACTTATCGTACTAAATGAGCTCAACCGTACCTTTGATTAAGACTTGATTCCAAGTCTTAATACTGAAATAGAATTTAGCCAGAACATAAATGAGTTGAACGGGAAAACTTTAATATGAAGAAAAATTTCGGAAGTAACTGGTTAATAAATATAATGGGGATGTTATTCATTATGTTCCCAATTTGTATGAAAAAACCTACTTTTTCTCCTACACCCAATTACTTTGAAGAAACATACCTGTAAATTGGGGTCGTCAGTCCCTCTTTAAACCAAAGGACGAGATAGACGCAGTCATTTGGCGGAGGTGTCATGTTACAAGGAATTTTAAAAGATTTCCCTGCAACTCCTTCAATGGGTACAGCAAAGTCTGAAATAGAAATGATTTTAAAGGGACTTGTAATATAGTGTTTGCAATAATATCAATTATTAGAAAAAGATTCTTTGTTTCAAATATAATCAAATAAATATATGTTAATGTTATTGAAAAATGCAAACTTTCTTGTTTACTTCGTATTCTACGAAATGAAAATATATAAGAACATAAAGAAGTGCAAAGTTTGCCGGAATATTTTCACAATAAAAAAAAGGATTTCACAGACTCCTCTGATATCCTTGACGCCTTTACCCCAATACACCTGCACACAACCAATTCTATATGTTTATATATTTCTGAGTCTGATCATTGATTAATTTTTAGTAGCCATCAGAAGACCTCTCTGTATTTATTTATTTCCTATTTTTACAAGCGATCATATATAAAGTCAACCCTTTAGCTTTTCATGACGGACTCACTTTGATAAACGAATCACAATCTGTTACAATGAGCTAAATTCGGCAAAGCTGAGAAGAGGGAAAGGTAACAATTTACACAAATAGAGAACAAAGAAGAAAGATATGCGTCCGCTGCATTGATTGAGATACCTTCTGTGTTCAGTGAGGGGGAAGGATACCTGAAATGATTATCTTATACTTAATTACCTATCTCTTTCTTTCTATAACTTTCACTTATTTTCCAAAGTTAACGACCATCATAGTGCCCAGATCTACTTAAAGTACGGTATAGTGAACAATGGAAAGAAGCCATATTAGGTGGGGGAGAAGAAAGAGGGTACTTAAGATCAGGAGCCAGAAAATTTGTGAAGGGGCTTTATAGAAAAAGGTTTATCTAGGAACAGTAGTCGTAATTGTTTTACCTATAAATGCTATAGAGAGACTTACTTTAATAAGCGACGCAAAAGATTAGGACCGTTTTCACTGTCTATATTTCCATATTATTTTCGGAAGCATGAAACAGAGAAGCAAAGCGACAAGGAAAAACTATGTGTAGCTCCTAATGACAATTTACCTAAGATAGGATTATTTCATTTTCTGTTCAGCTATATTTGATCCGCAACAGCAAAAGTTACATAGACAATATTTTAACCATCGAAGGCGTTCAAACAGTGAAACAAATCGGAACTAACACTGAGAATTCGACCAATAATAACGGCGTAAAAGATCCTCATTAGCTGTAAAGTAAACATATTGGTAAGTGCGCGCAACAAAGGGGAAATAAAACACGAGATCGATATAAAAACCCAAAGCTTACAAGTAGTAATACTTAAAATTTAAATACACGTGCAAGTATTTTGTGTGCAATACCCGAGATGACCAATAAGATATTCCAAAATAGACTACTATTATTCAGCCTAAGCTTTATAACTGAGCATATTGAAAGGGATATGCACATTAACATAGCGATATGCTTCAACTGCTACCAAATGGAAAATCATACGGCGAGACAATGTACATAAACCGAACCCAGCTGGTCGGAATAAGTTCAAAATAGGAACTTCGAGAGAGATTTCAGGGAAACTACACAAAAGAAATGCATCAACTGTAGAGGCGTACAACCTACAATGACAATGGCATGCCCGATCAAAAAAAAATTATCTTGAGAAAGGAAAAAGTAAAGGAAATATAAAGAAAAGTCAACGCGACATTTGCAAGTGTAGACGGCGCCAAACTTCAAGAGATAAGGGAAGCAAAGACTCACCTCACAGGTCCAAACAAAGAGTTTATGGAAGTATGACGTGTATATTATACGTACACGGCACGAATATATGGAAATCTGGCACTTTCGCGAAAATTAAAAAAATAAAGATGTGGTTCCAAGAGAAACCTACTTTCTCACAAATACTAAACATGAGCGTCGCCAGACCTTTGGGCAAACACCTCAACCAGCAATCCAAACAAGTAACTAGGACAACACTCCCCAACAACGAAAAGAACAAACAGTGAAGCCACCAAATGGAAGAAGTAAAAAGACCATTGATGGCAGCACAAATAGGATTGAGACATGAGAGTTAACCCTCAGAGTTTACATGAGTGAGGACTACATCCTATAAAGAAACAAGAGGCGTACGAGCATGCAAATGGGCCTTAAAACGGAAAAAAGAGAGAAAGAAAAAAAGAGATTGAATAAAGAAATGAGCGGAAATTATCTGGAATAACATAAACACTCTTCCTCCACTATTCGCAAAACATCATCTTTATAGCTGACGCAACTTCCAACTCTAGATTCCAGTCAGAAAAAATAAACGAAATATAGACAATGCTCCATCAAGCTAAATCCGCTAAATCTAAAAAATACAAACATAATTTAACTCATAAAACACTGAATATTTACCCCCCGCTAAAAGAAAAACTCATTAAACTCAAGAATCAAAACGCTATTAAGAATACTCGATCAAGATGCCAGAAGTGAAACTCGTATCATAAGTTATTAGTAAAGTCCCAGCCATTATTCCATTAATGAATTAAAAATAAAAATAAAATGTGTTAAGGAAATGTGTAATCAACAAAACAGTTGATAGTTCAACTCTCATCTTTGGATGAAAGATCCAACCCAGGCTCATCCGATCATGGAGAACAAGGCAACACTGAAGATCAGGATAAGGAAAATGGAAATAGAGATAGAAATAATAATAATGGTGTGCCAAATATAGATAGATGTATAAGATTAAGCCCTAAACTAGACCCTTTAGAACCTGACGACAGGAAAAAGTTAAAAATAACTACAATGGGTTCCTTAAAAATTGTAGATATATCAAGTGTACTACAGAAAAATCATATAATTGGACGAGCAAAAAGAAATGGATTATAATATTTATTGTAGGGATTAACTAGTGAAAATTTTCTACCTATTAATTAATGGATTAGTGAAAATTTTCTACCTATTAATTAATGGATTAGAAAAACTATTTTGTGTCACAACAGGCAAAAAGGTTCGCGCTGTCTATAATATGGCTAAACTAACAACATTATTTAAACTAGCAAAGTTTAAATTACCCAATATTTAAAAAGTCCTTTTAAATATAAAGCTGAAGGAATATTATATTAAAATTGACCTAACTACAGGAATTTACCATATTCCATTGCACCCAGAAGCCCGCAGGTCTTTCGGGATGAAGACCTCCCTAGAGTCCTGGAGATTTACAATGTTATGGGCTTCTCGGGTGCTTCCTTTATCATGCACAATGTCATTTCAACTATTGTTAATTCGTGGGCTAAGGAGCATAATGTTAAAACTTATATTTGGCTTGACAATATTTTAGTATTAGGAAATGTACACTATTTTTGCAACTGACTGGAAAGTTTTATAGAATCGAGCCTGGAAAATAACTATAACAAAAATTATAAATTATTTAGGACTAATTATTAATATTGAAAACGGTACCTGGTCCATTAGCCGAGAAATGGTTACTAATAAGTTTTGGATTAGGTTCGCAGGCCTATTAAATTTCCCTAACCAATTCCTACATCTACCGTTTATCTGGTTCCAATTAGCTCTTATTTAATATAATTTTGTTTATAGATTATTACCTTATAATATACAAGACCAGTAAAATTGAGGATCACACGGGTAAACGGAATAGAAATATTCTGTGATGCCTCCTTAACAGGTCTTGGTATTCTCTCAATAGCTTTCTAATACAGATTAGTGACTTAAAATATACTCAAAAATATAATTTCGGATCTCGAATTAAAATCAATTTGTGGTACGAAAACTAAGAGGGACAGCCAAATGGAAATGAATTGCGACACCCAGTGACGGAGAATTTGCCGAAATAACATAAGCAAATATTTCATTTATTACTTTGTTAAGAACGAATTCACTTCAAACGGGTAGTTTAACAAAAGCTAAGGTCAAAATGGAAAGATAGTTTGAGAAACTCTTATGTTAAGTAAAATATTAGTTGTTATGTGTATAAAATATTTAAAGATTTAAAATTGGACCCTGTACAAGAAGCTAGGGATAGTTGATTGATTGACTGATTGATTCAAACCTACAAATTAATCACATTTTGTGCTTTATTTGCTTTGATTTCTACTAAATCCAACAAGGTTGCTGAACCAATTGCTGCTTCTGATATATCACTCAATTTATATCTGTGAGGATATTTAAGGTGGATCCGTAGGTCATTTATCAATTAATATTTTCTTACTAATAAAAAATTAAGTCAAATTCACTTTAAACTGCAGTAAAAGATTTTCCTTTCAGTACTTTACCTGTCACACGATTTAACTAAAGTTCACAATATAGTTCTGTTGTATCACACTAATAATTCAGAAACAAAATAAGAATCAGCAAAACTATCACTTCACGTTGATAAAATCAAAGTGTTCATAGGAGAATTAATATGAATAAGAATAGCCAAATCTTTAATTTTTCCGATTTAATAAGTCGAAATTTGAAGTTTATTTAAGTATTTACGGACTATAAAGATTAGTATCTCACTTAATATTTCCTTTGCTGAAAAACTTCTTCACTTCCATTTAGAGGAAATTGAGAGCGCTGCTGCTTTCTGATAGGTTCTTTTTATTCCTCCTTAGATCTCTAAAATAACTGGACGCAGCTGCCTTGTATGTCAGACTGTTACTAATATTAGATACCAATATATTCGACCCAAAAGTTATGGATACCCTTATATGTGGATTTTAAGTTTAGCATCTGTTTTATAATCTATAAAACATAGACATTTTTCAATCACTTGTTTTAATGTAGGCAATTTCTCCAAATAATTCTGTCTGCTGGCATGCAACATTCATCATCAAGTAGTTTGGCAACTTTTTATATGGATACTTCAGATGTTATTAATTTATAAACCAATATATATTATAAGGTTGTACATAAAGTCTTTAGATATTTTTGAAGCGGAAAGAAAAGAAGAAAATTTTATGGAGCAACACCAACATTAATTAGGTTAGCCTTACTCATTCGAATACATAAGGTTAAGTTAACCTTACTCATTCAGCCATATCAGGTTAGGTTTACCTTACTCATTCAACTACATTAGGTTAGGTTAACCTTACTCATTTGACTACATGCCTCCGTACGCTACAGTTATTTGTTCCTCTTGCGCAATTTTTTTTTCTTTGGGTAAGCCTCAACACACAGAAATGAGTTTGGAAGCAAGTGGAATTAGAGTTTTTATTCGCTACAGTTACAAGCGAAAACTTTGTACCAGAGTTGCGGTGAAAAAATCTAAAATACTGAAGGAGAAGGAACAGTCACTCAGACGAAGGTCTTGAGGTGGTAAAGACATTTTAACTCAAGGGATCTTACCATTGAAGATCAATCACGTTCCGGCCGACCATTAACTTTTGAAAGGGTGGCTTTATTGGAAACATTGAAAGTTGAACATTTTGCCAGCAGCCGTAGTCTTGCGAAAGTTGCTAGTGTCATCTCATCAGACTGTGCTCACCCGATTGTATCAAATGGAATTTGTTCACAAGAATCCTCGGTTGAATCCATATAACCTCACTGAAGCACGAGCTGCTCGCAGAATAGAGATTTAAGGCCAACATCTTAATCATCAAATGAAGTGGGTGTACTTGGTTAATTACGTTCGTGAGAGGAAATGGGTTCAGCGAGGTAAACAACCAGCATCCATCCCACAACGGAATCAGTTTGACAAGAAGGTCATGATTTCTCTGTGGTAGAATTTCCAAGAGTACCGCCTTTGAGCTTGTTCCAAATGATTGCGCCATCAACGCTAAACTGTGTTGTATGAGCTAGACCGTGTTTCTTACAAACTAACGAAAGAGTATCCTGCTTTGATCAATCAAGTTCAGTCAATGCGAGGCCAGTGACTGCCAGGTTGACTATGGAGAAATTTAAAATGATGGAGGGTGTTGAGATTCTTCCACATCCACCTTTCACTCCCGATGCTCTTCCGCGAGACTATGGCCTATTACGCTCAATGGCACACTGCTTTCGATGGTGTGAGGATAGCTTATTTATAGTTAAAGAGAAACTTATATCAAGGAAAACTAAGAAGAAAATATTTGATATATTTATGTTCGGACAAATCTAAAAGGCAGCACAACCTTCAATCATACATAGGTTTAAAGAGATTCAGCTTGTAAGAAAAACTAGCTCATATTATATATTTAATTCCGACAATAATTTGAGATTAGGCTGGTAATGAAATTACAATTAATGCTCAATTCAGAATTTCTTATCTTTAAAAGTTGGCAAATGTTGTATTTTTCTACAATAACTACAAAACAACGTTATAATGAAAAGAGGACTGCTCATAATTTCCATCTTTTGGTATCAGCATTATCTCTATAGCATACTAATAAGAAGAAATATTGTTTTTTTTCTGATTCTTGCTAGTTCTGCAAGAAACCGAACATTTTTGTCAGGAAACTAAAATTTTCTAAAGTTTGAAAGTTTGAAAGAAAAGAATTCCGGTAAAAGTAAAAGGGATAAAAGGAGAGAAGAGTGGATGAATGCTATAAAAATCAAACTCCAAGAGTGGATGAATGATATAAACCTCAATCTCCAAGCGCGGAAAGAAGTAAAGGGTGGGGTTGCTGCTTAAGACCTCTACTAGGGAGGAATAGAACAAAGTTGCATGTTGACTAGCAAGCAAAATTAACCGTTGGCAAGAGAGCTAGTTCAGAATAGGTATGTGAATAAATTCGTAACAAAGGATAAATTCGAAAGAGCAATGAATAAATGTCAGCTAGGATCAATCTAGTTGGACGCAGAGGGAGAGACTGAAGATAGAAAAGCGTGCCTCGCCTCTTACTATGAGAATAACACTCTACATGGGCTACCCCGAGATTTTTCACAGATCCCCAGTAAATTAGGGAATTTTAGGATTTCTCAAAGAAGCTCTAAACGATTCTCCCCACATTAAGTTCCACTCAGGTCAAGTCAATTTTTCCCCAGTGACATGATCACAAGAGGACAGAGTGACATTTTCCTGCTCTCGATTCCCCTTAAATTGTCACTCTTTCTCCGTTTTTACCTGCTGCAAAGAGCCAGGTCAAAGCATCGAAATTTTTTTAAAAGGAGTAAAGTTCAATTGTACCCTTTTACAGCCACAAAATGACATATATGACCATGGGACATATGGTTATTTACCTTGGAAATTTCAAATCTGATATCATATTTGGCACTGGGTATTGCCATCTTGTAGCAGAAGCCTCATTTAGCCATTCTAAAGCACTTATGAGTAATTTGAACCATGGACTACACAACAATTTCGAGACACGGTCGGGGACAGTTTTAACCTAGAAATTCTCAGATTTTCTTGTGCATCCGCGGACACGCCCGGATTTAATAAGCTCTCAAATTGTTATATTACGGAAATCAAACTATTTAATATAATTTAGAGTAAACTAAAATTTAAAAATTAAATGTTCATGGGATTTAACTCAATTCCAATCCTTTGTTACAACGAGTTACGAATTTTCTGTGAAAATATGTTAGGGAAGTAGATATCAATATCAAGCATCGTATGAAAATTCAATTTAATCTGGATTTGATAGCTCTAAGACAGTTTTTTACACCATATTAGGAAAGAATACCCCTACATAGTCGTACAAGAAGAATACTCATCTTCTTTTCTTTTTAATTATTTGATGGAAACTCTATCTGAAGTAACCATAGAATTCCAATTCAAGAGACAATTAGTAATAGGTGGTGTACCTCAGGAGGAAAGGCGAAGTGCAATGATTGGGATATTAGCAAAATAAAATTCATTGCGCCGAAAAAGCATAAAGCATTATCTACAAGAATCACTGCCAAGTTTAAACAATACGTTTTCAACTCAGTAGCAACCAAATCACTTTATCGAGAGCCACATTTAATTAAATAGACTGGCAACAGTGATTTTTTATAAAATGATTTGATATTTTATTAAGTAAATCAATAGTGGTGATTTTTCATCCTAACATCAGTTTTTCTCAATTATGTACATTTCTTTTTATATTTACTTATGATTGCAGTGTTTTATTTATTAAATATGTTTTTTAAACTAATGTCGAGATAAAAATTCTGGTGTATAAATACACTTATTTTGGACATAAAAATGTGACAAGAGAGCATTTTATTATATTGTTATCTATCTCGATCTAATATGATGCTATTTTAGTCAGAAGTGTTTCTGCCCTTTGCATATACGGCTATTATTGTCTTCGCAGTTGTCTGCACGGTAATTAGCCATGAAGTCACATACGACATCAACGAATGCAAGCCAAGCCGTTTTCTCAGTCTTATTTAAGGCTTCTAAGAATTAATTCAATGTTGTTCATGACTAAACGAACTTCAAGGCCATTTATTAAATCTACTTTCAAATTTTCTGCAGTTACCAGAACTTAAAGTTTCGCTGTCGGGTATTGATAACCCAGATTTTTTGGGGTTCATAGCCTTAATAAACATTGCCACAGTTCAACTTTCCCATACATTTTACAGAATGACGACAGTTCCTTGTGTCTGTAGCAGGAAGTAGTGATCCACACACTATGCTACAGTAAATTCCGTTGTTTCAACCGCGATCTAAGAAGCTCAGTTTTGTCTTTCGGTTGATCAAGCTGTGTCATCAGCTTAATCACCATCAGCTTAGCTTCGGCTTCGTATTAATCATCCCTTCTTTATTGGTATCTTGTGAAACTGGTGGATTTTGAACCAGTAACTCATCACTAAATGACGCTGGTGGACTTGTAGACTCTTGGTTGGAATACTTGATTGTACAGCTTTTCTTTATTTAATAGCTCAATATTTTGCATAGGGAGAAGTACCAGTCGTGGCTGTGGCGCTTTGTTTCTGGCTTAAACCTATATATGTACAGCAAATGCAAAGCCGTGAAACCGTTTACCCTGCGCCCATTCATTCAAGTAAATGATACATGGCTGATAAGCCTTATAAGGAGCGCAGTGCATGTTTTGGTCTCCCTCCAGTGAGCATTTAAAGTATTCTAGTAGTTGACTCGAATGTGTGTGGAACTAATTTATTTGAGAGTCTTTAGTATAAACAAACTATATATATATATATATATATATATATATATATATATATATACATCTAGCCAAAGTATTTTAGTTAGTTTAAACATTTAAAGTGCTACATTAAGTCTCACTTTCCAAAGTCAAAGAAGGATTAACTTGCACGAGACTATTATATGTACATAGTTAAGACACTCTACCTGAAACAACAAAGAAAACTGTAATCAATAATTATTATGTATGTGAAGTAACACCAGCAAACAACGAGTCAGAGATTGAGTAAAGAAATGCATTGGAATAAGGACTGAATGAGATGAAAAGCTATATTTAATATATAAAAATAATGTCCTCTTCCAATTTTGTTGACCAGTGATATTATTTTATGCTTGCAATTGACAAACTTCTTATTTCTTAATTAATGCTAAATACGAAAAAAATGAGTGGATTTAAAATCAGAACTTGGCAATGAAAAAATTAATGAGATTAAATCTGATGAACCTTTCTTCTCCTTCTTCGCATCCTCAGGATGTATTCGCAATCTATAAAGCTAGACAAAAAATTTTTTATCAAGACTGTCTGACCGCAACTATGAAGCATGAAGAGAGAGCCAGATTTTGGAGGCAGCCATATTAATGAATTATTTTTGTCATCCCGTAGTGGTAGATACGTAGAAGGTATATTCTTAGAAGATTTAGCAGTTTTAAATTGCCAGCAACAATCTTAGAATACAAACATTGTTTCTACTTTGAAGGAACTGAAACAGGCTATGCTTGAGTATATCTAAATACTAACTCCACGGTTAGTGTATTCCATTTATCGATGATTTTAAAGGTGAATTTTTTTTAGCTATGTTCGTTTGAAACCTCCTTCTGCCTTTCAGTTTAAAACCGTTTTTACCTGTGATATCATGGTCGTACTTAAAAAAAATTCATAATTTACGTTTTCAAATTTATTTAAAATTTGGAATACTTCGATAAGCTCACCTCACAATTGACTAGTTTCGAGACTCAGTAGTTTTAGTATATTTAATTTTTCGATTTACGACTTATTATAATCAAGGCAATACATATATATATATATATATATATATATATATATATATATATGCATTTTCTTCCAAAAATATGGTGATCAAAATGATTCCGGACAGATTAGGTTACGGGTAGTTGTGTACATGATAACATGATAAGGTACAATGATATCAGTTACTTAAATAATTTTCGGTTGTTGCAATCTATTAATACTTGTTATGTTTATCTTTTACTATCAATCACGCAATGACATCTTCTACCACAGGAATGCACAATCCAAAGCCATTCTTCTTAAGTAATTTTTTTCCCTTCCTTTTGTAATATTTTCCAAAGTTCTTCGACACTGCTTACGTTTCTCTCCTTACTTTTCGCTCCTGGTGTCTTCCAAAAATTCTCTGATTGCCCGCCCCGTATTCATCCTTCACAGAGTGGGCTGCTGCGTGTGGTTATTAGTGTTTGCGTCCCGTGAAAACAATAGGGCCACCATGCCCAATGATAAGACTTTTAATTTAAATACTCTTCCTTAACCTTCCCCTTTACCATCGTCGGAGCCGCTCTCGAGCAGTTCCACAACAGAAATGGAGGTTCTATCCCCTGTGCTTTCTCAGGGTCCCTCCAAACCTCTGACCGGAGAGAAGGCTTAATCCTTTTCTAGGCCTACAAGTGCAAGGCACTCCCTCTTACTCCCTTCTCTAGAGGCGCTTTTGGGCGATCCCCCCCCCCTTACTTATACATGAAGAGTGCCAAGAGAGCAGGCAGGCGGCCTATAATTGACCACTCAAATAGGGATCGGCTCAATAAGGCCAACCCCCTTATAGTACAGTAGAAATTTTCAGATGACCTCACACAAATTGTAACATAAGCAAACTCAACAGATTTGAAATCCTTTCTATGTTTAAAAGAGAGAAAAACAGTCCTAAGGAATCCTCTGAGGGTAAAGTCCTAAAATCATGGAAATCAAATATGGCCGCCAGCGGGCTTGAATCGAAAATGTAAATAGTGTAAATATTAATATTTCAGGTTGTAAATACATATTTTACGCATTATTATTGTATCTAGTTATGGTTATTATATAAATAAACAAAATTAATCGTAAAAAAGTGAAATGTATTAATGCCAAAATAAAAGTTTTAGGCTTTTTTGTCCAAACATTTCCAAACTTTCCACGAAACTATAAATGTTTATTTGAGAAACCTTGCTCCTTTAAGAACACCCATGTATCTTCTGGCATACATTTTATATTTGTCCATATATAGGAGCATTATTATTATCCTCTGTTAAAAGAATGAACACACAATATCATTTTTCTTGAAGTTATTTTGAATTGCCTACCCTAAGTCCATTAATTTGAGAAATATGTAGTTTGAGCGTATTCGGTCCAAACAATGAATAAATGCCTGTCTATAGTTAATATATTAATAGGATTGTAAAAACTTCTGATTTTAAGTACCATTGGTATGTTTATTGTTCATTCCTAAATTTCAATACAAGTATACCAATGTAATTCCACATTTCTCTTTTCGGACATGGAGGTATCTAAACAGTATGATATCTGCAAGCAGGGTAGAGAAGGCCCATTTTCCAACTCTCTGAGAAAAGGAGTGTTCAACTATCGACCAAGCCAATACCGCAAGAAAGAAAAGCATTCATACAGTATGTGTGGAATGGGTGCACAAAGACTGCTGGCGTACCTACTGCTATCAACTTCAGATAGCTAAAGATTCTAGGATAAAATAGTCAAAGGCCAACCCTAGCAGTAATGCAGATGTACGTGGGTCATCTGAGGATGCTGTTAAGGCACAGATTCTGCATATGCATGACTTACATGCAGCAGATACAGTTTACCACCATATATGTAGTGTTAACGTTCGGACAAATGAACAGATACCAATAGCTTATATGAGGAACACCAAAGAATCCAAGAATCATAGTTTGGATGGCCTCAAGTCGATAAGAAGACAGCAGCATTCCTGCAAGTGGCAAAATATCTTGCCCAAAATGATGATGAGCAGATCACTATCAATGGTCTCAATGAACTCATCAAACAGAAACTTGCAGTCACTAACCATAAAGCATACAGCTATATCCACATGAAGGCGAGGCTGTGGCAACAATTTGGTGACAGACTAATCCAAACTGCGATTAGTGGCAAGCTGAAATTGGTCGCCTTCAGGACAACAGCCAGTGTAGTGCTTCAGGAATATTACAACAAGCAGCAGCAGGAAAGAGCCACCACTGAAGAGATAATCAAACTTGTACAGACCACTGTCAAACTCATCAAGGAAACATTAAAACCATTCTTAATTGTCTGATTCTCACAATTAAGAAGGAATCGTTTCTTGGAAACAAACAGAATAAACAGCGATTCATTATTATGCTCAGTGCAGAGCTTCAAAAAAGAACTGCGAAATACCACGCCTCAGAGGATGCTGATCCTCTGATTGTACAGAAGAGTTGGTTTTGGTTCAAAATGATATTTTAGCTGAACCATAGGTGATACTGCTGCTCATTAAATGTTAGGATAAACGTGTTAATTTCATTCTGCCAAAAAACAGAAAACACATATGCGATATGCTCTCAGAAAAAGGAAAGGAACTACAGAGCTTTTAACAGATTTGTCGTGGCAAGAAAAATAATTAATGAATGTAGGCATTAGAGTTGGTTGGTTTCCGGAAAAGAGAGCAGTATGCTGCATTGTTTACTTTAGATATTGTGATATCAATATATGGCAATTAGTTGTTTAATTTCCATTCACTTGCTATTTTTAGATGTTAAAATATCTAAATTAAACAATAAAGCATATATTCTGTTTACCGAACCAACCTGATGTCTCCATCGAAATCCGGTTTCGCATTAAATCGGTCACAAATACTTTAATTTCTTTTCTTCCTGCATATAAATAGATAGATTAATTGATTGATAGATAAATAAATATTAAACAGAATAACTATGTATATTTAAACCATATGATATAGCTAAATGAGGAAGGCGCCAGTCTGTCCGTCTTTGTGTTTGTGGCATTGACGCGAATACAACTGATTCTGTACACAGGACATGATCAATGTCCTGTGTAGAGAATAAACTGTGCTGCTTTGGGTCATAGGTGTATTCCTTTCTGTTGATCAGAAAATATTGTATTTACTTATAAGGTGGTTTTTAATAGCACAATTGTAATCAATTTGGTATTGTTATATGAAATCTAGCCGTCATTTTAATATTTATACACCTAAGATATGTATACGATTTTAAAGCCTTTTATTTAATATTTTCGGTTAGTTATATCTACCAGTAGAATTGTCGGCTGTCTTATTGATCGTTATGACAAATCTATTGCTGTCTAATTGGCCACAAGCAGACTAAACACAACAGTGCACCTGGCTCTAAGTGGTACCTTGCATATGATGCACCCGTGCCCTACTAGGAATATTTACCAATTCCAATTCTTCCTTCCTTAATCTTGATTCCAGATACACAACACCCTTCTAAAATCAGCTGCCAAACAGCCGAAGACAACAGCTTATGATATCACAAGAGCTGCAATAACCTACTAAAATAAACAACATATACTAACCAAACAGCCACCTTCCTCTTCAGGCTACTCATATACTTCTATACTCATCAGAACCACATTGCACGCAATAGGACTACACCCCTCAGACAATCTTTTCATAACATTCTAAAAAGACTATCCTGTATCAGAATCAATAGAATGTACATAATATAAACTACAAGAAAGTAAATTGGCAAAATTACAGACATTAATGGAAAATAAGCAAGAGGATTTCTCCATAAACATCTATGAAACGTTAGCAATGCTCAAGCCCACCTCCCAAAAATCACCTAACAAAGCCAAAAATTCATACCTAAGGCCACAAATGCCCTTAAAATCACAAATTAACAAAATAATAGGACACTTAATAAAATAAAGAAACACTTTAAAACAAAACATCACCCGAACGAGAGTTACATCACAGCAAACAACTCAACACTCACCAAAAGAACATAATCTCAAAACGAAAATCTGTAAATTGTAAACAATACATAAGTCCAACAAACCATAGGTAAAACTCGAATAAATCTGGAAAACACGAGAATTTCATACAAAACATCCACTTCCGCTCTCACACGAGTCATTACTAACTTAAAAAAACAAAAATCTGCAGCAATTAAACAACACTGCAACTTCCTTATTAAACACAGACACTTTAGTTCAAACCATCAAATACAAAAAAACGTCAAAGGTTACCCTCAATATATCCAACATACACCTCAAACAATTTGTCAACTATGCAAGATCCGCCATCACGTAAATATTTAACCACTCATGGCCAAGCATCACAATCCTATCAATCTTCAAAAAAAGCCATCATAATACTAATACTTAAGCAAGCAAACTTCACCACAACACAATTTATATTGCCCCCAATCACTAATTTTAACATCCTAAGTAACTTAAAACAACACATTCATAGTCGAATTATCTTTAGTCGCAAATTTCTCTTGAGTTATTTTTGTATTTTTGCCATTCTACTGCAGCTCCCGTCTTTTGCATCCTCAGTGCATGTGTTGCAGATTTAGCTAGCTGCTTCCCATGATACTTTACTTAACCTTGGTTTTCTAAGTGATGGTTTGGTAAGTTCCATAAGTCTGTATTCTAGATAATTTTATTAGGTTCCGTTAAGTAAGTCTCCAGTGGTGCCGTATTCATAACATACGCAGAATGTATCCACGCAAAAATTATAAGTACGATTAAATAGTATTTATTGTGGAAGCCTTTATTATCGATGATGCGTTTACAGCTCATGCCACAGGGACGAAACAAATTTTGACACACTTGGGCATTCTATCTTGATTCATTTTGAACGATTTTATATTCTTCGCTTTAGAACTTCACTTATTTTTTTTAAAACGTTCTTAATGCATTTTGGGTTAAACTGTGCTTGGTAGTTTAAAACATTTTTATGCTCCTCGACCAGGAAGGTCTTCCGCGACTTGACCATGTGAATCAGTGCATTGCCCTGCAAGAATTTTTCATCCTGCGGTAGGAAGGTTCGCAGATGGGATAAAATATGTTGGGTCAGCAATTCCTTTGTCACTTATCTATTTCAAAGTGATCCGTACACACACAAGTGCCCCAGTACATTCGACCAAAGTCAAGCCCCATACTACGCCCTATGATATTTTATCTGCACAGGTTCACTCAGTTTGGCGCGTGCCATTTACAATCTTTCGCCACCCTTTCTGTGCTATTATGTCTGAACAAATCAAACTTAATTTCCCCAATGAAGTAGATTTGGTTACACTGGTCTTCCGTCCATGAAAAGTGCTCAGTGGCAAATGTAAGGCCAGCCTTCTTTATAATGATTAAAAGCTTGACCGTAGCTGTGCAAGCATGATGATTGTAGTCCTCCAACCAATTCGTCAGTGTGTGACTCGAGACATTGTTAGAAAAAATCCCACTAATCTATCCAGAAGACGATTCAACCGTCTTAAAAACGTCGTCTACAATTTGGGTAATGGATCAGACTTCCATTTAATAAATCTTCCTTGTCCAACTGGTTAATTAACAGCTTTACATAACAGAATATTAGTGACTACATTTTGAAGCGGTTGAAAGTCCATGCCATAGCTCCAATTGCAAAAGCAGCTTGGAGCGCAGATTTACAATCGGCGGGCAGACAGATAGAGATGAGACAGATTTCTTTTGTTTCTTCAAAGACAGCTTGCAAAAGAATATGAGCTAATGTACACGAGATTGAATTAAACTTATTTACTATGCAAACAATGCGTTTCTCTCTACAAGAAACCGAAGCCTTTCGGATCATTTAAGTCAATACTATTTTTTAGTAAAATATTCATGTGTTGATAACTTTTGTTTTATTTATCCCGATTTACTTACCCTTTTCCCATATGTAGTTTATCCCTGTAAGATATCATAAAGAAAATATAGTCACCTTTGATTATTTCTGGCAAAAGATTGGGAAGAATATAGAAATACAGGCGTTCTTATCTTTTTTGAATGTGTTCTTTAAGCAAACGGACACTAGATCTTTTCTCTTTCTATCCTTCTTCGTTTGTATAACATGACTAAATAGTTCAGTATAGTCTCGGTTGATCACTCTGCCTTTACCTTTTAGAATGTCGCTTATTTAGTATATCTCTGCATTCTTTTGATCTCTTCTTTTAGCTTGGTAGATGTATGGTTCGGCCCCTGGGGTCTATTTACCTACAGCAAAACAACCTTCGAGGTTCAGTATGGTGTGTTTCTTTTGCCTACAATCCAAACTATCTGTACTATTTCGCTGCATTTTTAGAAAGGAACATGTCTTCATCTTTGTTACTTATTCATAGTTCTAAGTAGCTAAAGTCTAATTATAGAATTTTCGTTTAAACGCTGTTAACCTTTCAATAGACAACTTGACATTCTTCTTATCTTCATTCATTTATTGCGCACAGCTTTCGGCATATCACTTCAACTTTTTGAGCTCTTTGATATGTTATCGATGTAGTTACAACTTATACTTACACTTTTGTTAACCTAGAAAAATGTATTTACAGTATAGGCACAAAGGGTGTAAATTTAGAAATGTTTACAGCTATATCCTGCTTTTTCCACTAGTGGCGTGTCAGAGGCCATACCTAATTAATTAAAATGCTAATCACTAGTTTCAGGCTGCTGAGAGCACACCACAAGTTTCCGATATTGCTTCTGCGTGTTAAGGTGTCTAAGGGAGATTTGTACTTCCCTATCTGATACGCCAAAAGTTAACGTTGTTGAATGATTCAGTCTAGTTATTCTGATCAAGTTTCTTCGCGAATCTTTAAAGTTCTCCAGGATTCTTCAAAATGTCCTCGAGCTTTTGCATAGTAATTTTGTTTCTGGCATATGCAGAGACAAGTCAGTATTTAATTACTGGAATATCGAGAGGGTGTGGTAGCGTGTTACTCCTCTCTTCCTTGCTCTGATGTGCGATGGTAATTTTTAACATTATTGCCCTCTTCCCTCCCTTCCCACATTAAAGTGATCTCAAAATTTCCTTTCCTTATTTATTATTTTAGTATATCTTTTGTGGATTACGGCCGAGTACGGATGTACATTTGATACGTACTCGTACATGAGTAAATCCGTTTCACTTTTATCTAAGAGTGCTCTAATTTAATTTTTTAACCAGGGAGGCTTCGTATTATGATAGTCTATTGCCATTTGATGCGTTCGAGGATATAATTAAACAACTCCGACAAAATATACTTTTAATCACAAAAAAGAACTGAATATTAAATATTCAAATACACTGATTCTATAGCAAAAGGGTCTAATAAAATTAACACTACAAATGAGTAATACCAGATGGTTGATGCAAAAATCACTTCTAATACACGATATTTAAGCTCACTTAATACTAGTTCTTCGGTCATTTGAAATTGTAATAGTCTGGTTACGACTACCAGATTTAAATAGATTTGTTACGAATAAACTTTGGCATGGAATGGGAAATAACAAAAATGAATACATTTTGTATTCGTTTTACTTTTAACTCAGAGTGTGTCGACAGTTGGGTGACCTTGAAAGTGAGCCTTCTCGTTGAGGTGATTTAGGGCGAGTTGGACTGGAGACTTCCTCGCTGAGGTTAAGCGAGCGTGGTGAGTTGATTCAGGCAAACAACTGATGCTTCTCCCGGGGTTATTTGAGGCGAGTGAAAATGCTTCTCTCGACTTAACGAGGCAACTGAGGGGATCTTGGATGAATGGAAGTTATCCAGATCCCTGTTTTACCAATTATTGTTTCTCGATGATGAGACTTAACCAAGATGTAAATCTCTTCTCGAATGGGAATTCACTTTGTTCTTCCTCAATGGTGAGGGGTATCTCTGTTTGTTTTCAGCAAACTGAGATACATGATTTTCTTTGGACGAGAATGGTAGGAGAGTTGGTCTTGGTACCACTGGTCTGCTCTTCTAAGCGACCAAAGGAACAACCTCGAGAGGTAAAGTCACGCTTGGTTCCAACTATCTTCTTGATTTCATGTTTGACTCAGGGAATCGTCTTCTTCTCTCAAAGGCTACACGGATTCTTCTCTAAATTTCTTAAAATCAAACTATATATACGTCGATTATCCCCTGGGGGGGAGGGGAGACAAGGGAGTTTAGGAGGGGCGAACCCTCACTAGCCCAGAGTTATATCCCTCTCTTTCGTCATAAATTTTCAACGCTATGACACTTCGCCGTTTCAGGTTTACGCACAGGAAAGGTGAGATTTCGTCGATTTGGCGGAAATAGACATAAACAATCGGAGGAGGACAGTGATCTTGTTCATAGAATTTCTGCTGACGAAGCCTTAGGCAACAAGACTTTAATTCTAAATGCTCTCACACCCTCCTATGTTTATATTAACTGACTACACCACCAGTCTCGTAAATCCTTCTTTGCGAGCAACTTCGAAGGGTCTTTGGGCAGCGGGGAAAGGGGAGAGGATGGGGGGGCGTAGAGTCTTGGCGCCCTGTGAATCGTAATGGTTGACGCTATATAAACAAAATAGCGTCTGCTTGTCTTCGTTATATTCATTCCTCCACAATCTCAATAGGCGCAATTTGTAGGCTAAGCATCTTGCTAGGCAGTTTGCCTTCTCGAGTCCATTATCCGCATTTTACAATTTTACACCAGCTACTTTACTCCCCGGTTTCAATGCTTGCCGCTTTATATCTTAGGCACATTTTCAATTTCTAGAGCTTCACTCCTCTTTTTATGAATCTCTCCTAACAAACTTTCATCAGAATACATCTTCTTTTGTAAAGGCTTTTAAAATCGAGAAAAAATATTTAATTTGCTAAAAATTATAATTAAGTGGCTGCTCTCTACGGTTCAAAAGTCGAGTGATCTGAGATTGAGACCCATTTTGGCTTCTTTCATTCAATGTACTACTGTCCAAGTTTCTGAGCCAGTTTGTGAATAAATCTTTCCTTTACACAAGAGATAATGCCATTCGTAGCTAAGAGCTTTTGAAATACAAATAAATTGTGATAAAAACATGCTGTAAATGACCTTAAATTGCGAAAAAACCGCCTCCTTGCTTCACTTTCATATTTTGTGACTAAATTGACAATACATAAATGATTATGTTTCAACGGTATTTACTCATCCCTTTAAAAATAATTAAAATACTTGTTTAAAAATGATGCCGTTAACCTAATCTTTTCCAGCTAATCATAAAGTATAGATTGCTATTATGTTACTATTTGGTCCTGAAGATTAAATATTAGACTTTACTGTAGAGAGAAGGAAAAACTATACGAGGGTGGTAAAAACTGATGAATTTGTGCTTAAAGGGAGGTCACGGTTAGTCATTTGTTAAAAAGATGTGAAGTAAAGAAAAATAACATAATTTGAAAACAAGGTCTGCCGAGTAAAAAGTCGCGTGCTCTCACTTACGGTGATTCATGACCTTACGATCTTCAAAACTTCCAATCATTCCCGGACAAACCTTGGGAGGACTTTGGCAATTATATCATTCGAAATAAAAAGGATAACAACATAAGGGATTCAAATTTGGTTAGAATCAGCAAAATAGTTAAAATGTTATTTAAAAAGCGAAAACAAAACAATACGGGGATTTACCAACCGACCCACCCATTCTCTTTCGATTATTAATGATATAATTTCTAATGTCCTCCCAAGATTAGTCCAGCAATTATTGAAAGTTTTGAAGGTAGTAAGGTCATAAATCAGAATAAGTGAATACACGCGACTTTGGTCGGTAGATCCTGTTAATTATTATCATTGTATTGAAAAGTCTTGTGGTATACTGATATAATATATTTTCTATCAATTTTGCACATTTGAACTAACAAAATAAATAAAATGACTTGAATCTCTCTTTTCTTCTGCTATAATTATTTGAAAAAGAGTTAATTGGATCCGTAATCCAAAATACTTTAAGTGTATGTTAACATGAATAAATATTTCGATTAACCCTGACAAAGTTATAAGTTTTTGGAAAACCTTTTGGAAAAACTTGAAATACTTTTTTTTGCTAAA
The DNA here is from genome assembly GCA_963969495.1 of Ceratothoa steindachneri. Taxonomy (NCBI): domain Eukaryota; kingdom Metazoa; phylum Arthropoda; class Malacostraca; order Isopoda; family Cymothoidae; genus Ceratothoa; species Ceratothoa steindachneri. The sequence continues at coordinate 74,650,652 of OZ018332.1, forward strand.
TTCACTAGAAGCCAAAGTATGTCCTGGTGATGAAAAATGATCAATTTCTTAGCTGCTAGCCTTTAGCCTCATTTCTTATCAATGATGTAGTAGAAGACATCTGCCTGATGAATATATTTTTGCAAGATTTGGATTACAAAAATATTCAATACAATTACAAGTATATATATCTTTCAAATTTATACGACCGGACTCTTCGAAATTTTATCAATAAAATATTTAACCCGAAAGATCCCTCATACAACGTCCATAAAGAAAAGGTGTTTGTATCTCTTCCATATATAGGCCCCCTTTCCCCTAAATTCACTTCTCTTAAAAATTTATTTCCTGCAACACATTTTATACCAATTTTTCAAAACACACGCAAAGTACAACATCTTTTCTCCTGCTCAAGATGTAATTACAAGGGGTATTTGGGATCGACACAGCGCACACTACATACCTGTATTTGCGCACATTTAGACATCAGCAATAGAACTGCAGCCCCACTTACTACTCCCGAATCCTCCCCTATCCGAATACACTAAGAAAACAGACATCCACACCATAAACCAAACTTAAATAATTTTGCAATTAAAGATACAGCAAACAACAAAAACAAACTACGTACACTGGAATATCTTTATATTAGATTTAAAAACCGCACTTTAAACTCTGACACAAGCTCATTTAATCTTTACTACAACTATAATCACCCACGAATTATACACGCCAAATCCACTCCCCCCAAAATAACCCGTATTTTTCCAATAATTCTATTATCTCCCGTTTTTTACAATGAAGACACCCAAAAATAATTAATCTCAGTTTTATAGTTAAAAGCTCTGCATTTTTTTTAATTTGAATATTACCACATCTGCTGCTTCCCATTTCTTATATAATTAATTTATAAATATCTGATAACTACTCTAGAAAATTCTTATGTTTGTATATATTTATAACCTCATATCCTTGAGAATGGGTTCCTACCCGATGCGTCGGTACCAAGAAGTTATAATATAATAATGAACTTCCAAGTTTAGCCTGCTTATTTATCCTAAAAATACGTATACGCCTGGCAACGCGCAATCCCTCTGCTCTCTTAAGATATATTAATATATATATATATATATATATATTTAAATAATAGATAAGTATTACTTATTATATATTAAACAACAATATTAGGTAGACTCATTTGTCATGGTTACACTTGCAGCGAATATTTGTATATCGTTTATGCTAACTAGCAACTTTGGTTGCTAGAAAAAGCAAATCTTTTTCTAAGTTATAATAATAGGTAGGCGTTATTGAAATAAGTTATCGCTATAACGATATCGGGTTATCGGTTATCCGATATTTCCTCTACCGCGTTATCGATTCATCGGTATCGCCGATACTTTTGGTTCCAAACTTACGATACTCGATAATTTCAGTTTTTGGTTCCAGTTTAGTACAGGAGCAAGCGGTGGGGGCCTTGGAGGCAGAAATAGGTAGGTCTGAGCTGAAAGGAGGATCCTCAAAAGCTATGAAGAGATAAAGGAGAGCCTCACCAGGTAAGAAACAGTATTCAAATATTCTTACTATTTATTGTATTATGAAATACTGCAATATATAATCAATAATCAATATTGTAATATAATTGGGATTTATCGGTTATCACTTTATCAGGCGATAAATTTATCGCAAGTTATTGATTATCGGTTATCGCCGATAAGCTTATTCCTATCGATTTATCGGTTAACGTGATACATTTTTTTCGTTATCGCTCCCACCTATGGTTATAATAAATCATGTTACGGAATTGCTTTACTTATAATTAGCATAACTCAGAAACTATTGGAGAATTTTTGGTCTTGCCAAAAGTGTTTTATTAATCAATTATTTATCTGTCGATTCTAAAAATTTTATTAAATTCCCTTTTATGATATTGATACACTAATGGGTTTAGTGGAGGCTATCAAAAATATGTTTGCACAAGGAAGTAAAATAATGAAACGAAGCCTAGGAAGGCTAGGCCACCGTGAACTTTCAAGAGAACCTAGGGAGCCTAGGTTGCCTAGGTCTTTGTGCGATTTTCCAAGCATAGCTTAGGCCATTTTCCAGTGTTTTTTTAGCCACGTTGTGGTATAGTCTGCTCATTATTGCTTACTAAGCAAATGAAAGCGTTTCTGTGTAAAGGTTTACTTCCATAGTACCTTTTTAATAATGCAGTTAACAAAAGATCAACGCGTATTTGTAGTCACAAACTTTATTAAGACTGGCAGTATTAAACAAGTACAAGATTCATTTGAAAAACGTTTTCTAGGTCGGCACCCACCAAGCTAGCCCACACTTTGGAAAAAGGTTTGCAAATACCAACATGAAAGAACATCCTTAAATCTAAATAAAGGTCGTTCGGGTCGTATGAGAACCATAAGAACAACAGAAAATACCGAAAATGTTCAACCCTCGAAGTATTTTGAAAACTTCGATGAGCTGACCACGCAGTCTACGGGTTTCCAGCGAGAACAGATATAATTCCCTTAGTCTATCCTCGTAACTTTTATGTCGGATAGAGGTAATCCAGCTTGGTTGCCCTGGCTTGTACGCGTCCCAATCTTGTGATGTCCTTTCGGCATACTCCAGGCGCGGTCGGAAAAGTGATTTGTACAAACACAGTACAATCTCCTGGTTGCGATATCCAAACTGGCGCTTTATATAGCCTAGCATCCTTTGAGCCTTTTTCTCCGCCTCAATACACTGTTTCGAGAACTTGAGGTCACTAGTGATTGTTACACCCAAGTCCTTCTCAGTGTCACTCGATTCAAGAGCAGTGCCCTTAAGGATATACTGAGATTGTGGGTTTCTGTGGCCGATATGCATCACTTTGCATTTGCTCACGTTAAAAGGCATTTGCTACGTGTCCGACCACTCCCCAATCTTCCCAAGATCTTCCTGCAGGCTGGCAGTATCTCCATCCTTTGCAACGTCCATACCAAGCTTGGTATCGTCGGCAAATTTGGAAATCTTGGCAACCATGTCACCGTCCATGTCGTTGACGTAGATGATGAATAGTAGTGGTCCCAGGACAAAACCTTGAGCCACCCCGCTAGTAACGGGCACCCACTCAGAAGTCTGTCCATTCACCACCACCCGTTGCCGTCTGCCACTTAGCCAGTTATCGATCCAGCCGGCTACTTTTCCGTCTATGCCCAGCACTCGCACTTTCCGGAGAAGGCGGCGGTGTGGTACCTTATCAAAGGCTTTCTGAAAGTCTAAGTACACCACATCCACCGCCTTGTACCGATCGTGCTCACTGAAAACGAAGTGGAAGAATTCCACAAGGTTTGTCAAGCATGACCGTTGCCTTCGGAAGCCGTGCTGGGAACTCCTCAGTAGCAGGTTTGACTCTAAATACGACGACATTTTGTCCACCATCATGCTTTCCATGAGTTTAAGATAGTAGTCACTTCCGCCTCACGCCAGTCTCTATCCGGATTGACATGTTGAAGATTGCGCTAAGGTGTCGTGACACTTGATCGCGCACTTCTTTTAACACTTTAGGTAGAAATCCATCCGGGCCAGGTGACTTATTTGTCATTAGGTCAGTGATATTTTCTTTTCATTTCTTCTTCGGTGAAGTCCATCTCCTCCAGCTTTTCCCCCGACTAGGAATCCATTGGCTGGGGGATGGGACCACACTCTTCAATAAACAGTGAAGAGAAGTAGTCGTTGAGGAGGTTAGCATTTTCTGCATCTGAATGCTTTAATGCCCCCTCCTCATTTCTCAAAGGGCCAATCGTTTAACGGATTGGTTTACGGGTGTTCTCATATCCAAAAATCTCCTTGGGATTCTCTTTACAGAGTCTCGCCACTCGGAGTTCCTCAGACCGCTTAGCCGGCCTTATGCTGGACTTCACTCTCCTGACTAGCCTCCGGTATTCGTCAAAGTCACCCGGGATCTTCGATTGCCGATACATAGTTCTCTTCTCCCTAAGCAGTTGGCCGATTTCTTGATTAAACCACTTTGGTTGAACAGAAGACCCACGGGGACATTTCAGTATTAGTTTTACATCTTTTCAAATAATCATCTTAATAAACCTAAAACTCACGGAATTTGGTCAACTTTGTAAAATCAATTAAAGAATGCCTAGAAACCAATAGGAAACGTGGTTGTGAATGTAAAGAATTCACTTTTGACGCATCGTCATTTGTCATTAGGTAGTAAGAAAGGACAAATAGGCTGAATTTTAAAGGAACAGAAAAAAAGGAAGATAGAACAAGGAGTTTGGTTTGTTTTTTCTGCAAGTCTATGACAGTTGAGACTCACGGGTGTAAAGTGTGGAAATGATATCCTGAAAGTTAGTTTCTCCCCTAAATAATTAAAATAAATCTAAATAGTTAATCAAATTTTGCCATTACTCCTGAAAGAATGATGATCACTGATTTTGCCATTACTCCTGAAAGAATGATGATCACTGATACCATACTAAAATTCCTGCAATTCCCTTTTTTAGGAACTTTGCTTGTTGAGGTTTAATATGCAAGTCTTTGAGAGCCATAGGTTGCTCACTTATACTAATTATATATACAAGATTGTGATTTATCCTCTTCTTGGAGAAAATTTACAGGACAAATTCAGAAGCACCACTTACTCGCTCATTATTCTAATGTAGAGGAGAAGAGAATAAGGCGGAGAGGAAAATGAGGAAAATACCAGGAAAGAGAAAACTGCCTATGTTTATGGATGAAGAATAAAACCAAATCTATTAATTATATTTAATTAGACTCAAGGTAAATATATAATGAAACACCGGATATAGGCGATCCTAAGATAATTTAAATTAAAATCTAGGAGACCTAATCCTCCTTTGAGCCTTTACGTTCCGAATCTGTCTTCTCACAAAGAAAAATAGGGTACTTATTTCTTAGGTGTACACAGGTTTTACTTCCATTAATCGTTCTTGTATCAACTTTAAAGTCTCTTTGGGAAAGGAAAGACTTTGAGTATGTAAATTTTATAGTTTATCAAGTCAAGTGCATTGCTCTATTATTTAAGCGGCATTAAAAAAATAAACATCAGAGTCCTATTCAAATTTACGCTTAACCTTTTATCTAATAAAATTTCTGAACCGTTTTAAACTCAAAAGGGGGAAAGGGCTAGGTATAACTGGGACTAGCATGCCTCAGCTGTGATTTGAAATGTTGCCTGCCCTCACACCTCAAATGCTAGCAGATGAGTGCGGCTATATATCTTCGGCACATTCTACCTCCTATATCACTTCATTCTTTAATGATCTATTTTCGTATTAAATTTTCTTCAAAATGGTAAGGTATCAAAGATCTCATAAGTATTATATAAGGAAATAAATGAATATCATAAAGAAAATGAAATTAGTGTTAACAAGAAATATTATCCGGGCGAAAGAGGTTAGAAATTGTATTTTGGTGGTGAGGAGGTGACTTTTGGAGGGAAAATATATTTAATTGAAGAATACATTAGTGAATTGGAGATAATTATGACTTCAAAGAGGTTGAACAAATTTATGAACTCAAAGAAATTAAACAAATTTATATTTCAGAGTTTTTATTGACATGAGCAAAGATTGTGAGTTAAATATTATGTGAATGAGAAGAAACGTCATTTAATCCAAGATAATTAATTGTACTAACGGCAATTTAATAACATTGGAAGCCAGCCACCGAAAGCGATAAAACTAGAAACAGAGTTGAAATCTGAAATATTAAGCTGACCATGATGAGCTCCCAGGTGAGCAGTTTGAATAAAGTAAAGCTTTTTGGGGAAGAAATGGTTTGGAGGAGAGTAATAAAGATAATGATCATGCTCAAAATTTATCTAAACGACTGAATAAAGTAGCATCGATGTGAAAAAAGGTAGAATACAAAATTTTCAGAAATTTTTTACCAGTGAAAAAAAGCGAAATTAACTTCCATTTTTGGAAAAGATAAATTATAAAATCTTAGGCATAATTAATTTACAAAAATACTACTAATTTATTATGTTTTCTCTATCTTCATTTGTTACACTTGCATCCCATATTTTGAATTCCGAAGGTGGCAACAATTATGCCGTCACTACATATTGTTTTTTTCATTATTATCTAGTTTTTATATATCAACCAAGCACAATTTTACTATTCCCAAAATGAGAATTTTCTCCCTCGAATATTATACAAATAATTATTTCTACGTAGATATTAGAATCTCCTAATTCTTTGAAATAGAGCTGAGGGATAAGCATAACTTTTAGCATACATATTACAAATGAAATCTGCGTGGGACTTATTTTTACATTTACAAAAGTGTTGCTGTTCAATTTTTGTCAAATGTCTTCCCGTTTACATAGACAATGCCAATAGACAATTGTAGGGATAAGTTTAACTATAATGACAAGAGTATTTAATTAAAGATCAGTGTTAGTTGTCAAGTGTTCATAAGGTGGTATCAAAAGCTTCAGCAAACTTAGCAGGATAAATATGTTAAATAGAGATAACAAAATTTCAGCCTAAAATAATGAATCGTAGTTCTCTTAACATTTGACGCATTCAATGATTTTTGAGGAATTTTAAATAAATAACGTAAAAGAGCTAGTATCATAATAATGATTTTACATAGTAGTGATATAACGAAAGGTGATGGCGTGATGAATTGGAGATAAATTATAAAGAATTCCATGAAATTCTACCTTAACGAAAAGAAAATATAACAAATTAAAAGCTGGCTTTCAGCTGAGCTCTTGCTTTCAGTTGAAGGAAGAGAAGCTACTTTTTGTGGTGTCTTCCCTTAGGAGTGATGTTTACATTTTAAGCCTAACAAATCTTAAGAGAAGAAGCATTCAACTTTTGTCAGGAGAAATAAATGTACGTCTCAACGATTGCCTCCAAGTGATTGCGCATAATTTGTAATTTAATTCAAGCAAAATGTAACAAATTGAATTGGAAGGTAATTTTATTAGAAAAGAACGACAATTTATACATGTATGAAATATTTTAAAATTTATGATACTATTTTGTAATATAACCATCCATATTTTAGGGGCCTTTCTTTTGATACATTATTTATTATATTCTTATTCTCTCTCATTCCTTCCTTATGTCATTCCTTTGATATAGCACTTATGCATATCTTTTGTGATGAGAGTATTATTCTCCTTCGTTATGCCACTCTTCTTAAACCGATCGGAGGAACGGAAATGACTGGTGTTATTTCGTAATAGAACTGTCTAAAGGTCTAGGATAAAATTGGTGTGGCCTGTTTTCATTGAAATTTGATGAAAGTAACTCAATTAGATTTGACTTTATTCTCGCACGATATGAATATAGTTGCATATTCATTCAAGAGCTTAGCTCGAAATCTTGAATAATCAGCCACTTTTCAGTATCGGGCATAATCTTTGCTTAATAAGACGCATTAACACTTAGGGCTGCATTTTGGTCATATTCTTCATAATAAATTTGATGATATGGTCAAAATTTGTATGATTGTGATCATCATACTTATATGCGGAACATATTGATGAAAAATGGCTGAGCTTCATCCATTATTTTTTGGGCATGATCCCTTTCATTGCCATAATTTCTCACTAATATACAAAGCCACTTCATTAATTAAAATACATAGTAATTTTATAGAACAGGGAGAACATTTATTAAAGCCCAACAACGCGTGAATATTAATACTATTAATGGAATATATGTATATATATTCATAGGGAAAAGTTTTTAGATTAATATATATATATATATATATATATATATATATATATATATATATAGAAGAAGGAGCAAATGCAAGTTCTGCGGGTGATAACAACCACCACAGGGCTTTCGCCCTATTTATTTTCTGCCTTTCAAAACAATATTGAAGACAAAAAGAAAGGTGCAGAAACCTTGCATTGCAATGCAATATTTTATTTTATTTTATTTTTTTGTTTTTTTTATTATTAATTTTTATTTTTTAATTGTCACTCCTCTGTTTTGTACTTTGTATTTTTCCCCCTTTTGCCCATCATGTTTTATAATCTCCCTCGTTAGGCTATCTCCATTTCTTTGAATCTGTTACCCTTTGACCTTACTACCTGCTTCTTGTAATCCTTAATGTGTTTTTTTACCTTCCCCCTTCCCTCTTCCTTATTGGTGATTCCTTATTTTTGAGGCGGTCTTTCATATTTTTCTTTCGTATATATACCTCTAATATAATATTATTGCTTGTAGTTATCCTTGATAAGGAACTTAATAAAGTTCGAAAGTACTTGGAAACACCTTTTCATTTTTTCCTGCGAAATATTGCATTCTTTTGCCACCCTCACGTGATACTTTGTGAGTTTTTCATTTCATATATATATATATATATATATATATATATATATATATATATATATATATATATATATATATATATATTTTAAATTATAAATTTGTTTAATTTATTGTTATCTTAATCTTTGAGTTCATAAGTTTTCCCTCTTCGATTAAATACATATTTACACAAAAATAATATATATACATATATATATATATATATATATATATATATATATATATATATATATATATATATACATTATATATATATATATATATATATATATATATATATATATATATATATATATATATATATTTACGAATAAATTATTTAGAAGAATTTTTTTACCATAGAACTTATTGCAGATTTATTAAAAATCTCACATTTAAAAAATAATAAACAAAAGACATTCATTTTCTGTACGTTTGCCTGTTCCTGTAAAAGATGAGTTATTCGGTAAAAAGGGGAAAATGATCACAAGGAAAATTTTAAACGAATGATCTTGGGTAAATACAATCTATTTCGTAATATTTATTTGTATAAATAAATGTTTGAAACTTTTTCAATTCCAGAAATATTTTTTTCTAAAGAAAAGTGTGCAACCATGAAATGCAAGATTGGGCAACCACGAACGCCGCACTTGACCGAGGTAATACGAGATGAGCTGGACAATTTTATGCCTGAAAATCCCCTCAAAAATTAATCTTTCCAGAATATAGAGTTACACTACATATCGACAGTGAACACCAGCTACAAAGAAGATGAGAAAATTCTCAAGAGTATCGTCTAACGCAACGTCTCACCGAATGATCCCACAACCAAAGTAAACCTCATTATATTTTACAAGACAAGGAAAACGTCCTCCCCAATCACGAAAAAACAGTTTACTTCTTAAAACAACCAAACTACAAGAGGTCAACGTCGTTTACGATTATTCATGTCTTGTCAGTGACTGTACGCACAACAACTTTCGGTACATAGATGTGACCTCCGCTACCCTTTGCAAAAGACTCTCAGCACTTCTGTAGAATGATGTAATAGGACGCTCCTTAATAAAAAAATACTTTCTGCCTCTGAGCAAAGCTACCTTGGATGATAACACTGAAATTATTTATCTTTACTCCCCTATCTGAGGATAGCTGAAGTAGTATTAATTTACAACAAGAAAACGAGGATCAAAATTCAGCTCCCTCCATACATCTCACTGCCCTCAAAACATGGGCAGCCGGGCAACGCATCCGCGAACAGACGCCAACTCAAACCCTACCTGTAACACTTTTTTCCCTTGCCTTTGCCACCTTTGCCTGTTGTTTCCTATCCATTTATGCCATCCCAAATTTTTCATTTATAATTTTAACTATAATTTTTCTATTTCAACATTAGACTGTATATTGAATATTGCTATTTTCTCATTAGTCAGAAAAAAGTGCATAATGTCTAAGTGTATTTTGCATTTACATATATAGCTCAATTTTATTTTGTTTATAAGAGCGACGGTTTTGTTAGCATTTTGACAGATTTTAATTGTTTCGCACTAGAGAAACATATTACTAGAGAATACCCGTTAAGAGATATTAAATGGTGTTTGGAGTGTAGTAGTAAAACCCATACATGATACAAATCTGACTCTGAAACAAAGAAATGGTAAAATTGCAATGAAGGTCACCGCACTATGGCGATGGTTTACCCGAAGAAACGTGATATTTTTGACAACAAGAGAGAAGAAAAAAACAGGATAGAAGAGGAGAAAAACAGTCTCACCTTTGCTAAGACCGCGAAAGCCACGGTAGAACAAATCCAACCTATGAAGAATATAATCGAAATCAAGCAGGTAGAGTCTCTTAATATACTAGCATGCATCATTGCATGCACATGTATTAAACGTAGCCAAACGGGGGGTACTCCAGAGAACTAAACCTCCTGCTCAAAAAAAACGGGCTCAATCAAATATGGTTGCCTGAGAAACCTCCCTCGCTAAGACAAGAGAATTTAGGCTCTGGAAGAATAAGCACCAGATTCCATAGGAAGTTATGGAAGTTGAGACTGCTCCTGTCGATAGTAACCTCAGATGTCTAAGCCCTAACAAACGAAGAAGCGAGCGAAGAACCCACCAATAAGGTATCCAAAGAAAGTCGGAGGAAAAGAACAACAGGAGTTGAATCTAAGGTTTTTCGCTTCGAAGGAAAGACCCTTTCGGAAAATAACAACAGTGAGTTAATGCAAGAGATCAAAAAAGTTTATTTTAAAAATGAATTTGAGGGTGCCTACTCAGACCGCTAGGTCTACAAAATTATAACAGGTGGTAACCTAGTAATTCCTCAATACCTGGATTATACAGAAACGTAGGAAGAGTTAAATAGTAATTGAAGCTGGAGGGTAAAGTCATTTATCGAAGGAAAAACTATTAAGGCTGAAAGAAGAAAAAACTGAGAGGATAGAACATCAAAATAATGGCCGAACTTAGAGGAATAAAGATAATCAGCCACAATGTTGCGGGCTGGAACGAGAAAAAACACTAACTAAGCAATGCCTACCTAAATGAAAATCCCGAAGTAATACTGTTAAATAAATTTAATATTGACCGCGAAGTAAACATGATCCACTAACGATGCCAACTTCGACGGCATTGCGATTGCAATAAGAAACGACATTATTTCCAATAAACTCACGGATTTGGATGAATCCTACCTGGCGATAAGTGTAAGGAAATCCACAGAGAATATAATCGGCATGACAGAATATCAACTTTATGTAAGTTTTTTGCCAGAAAGACCAGGCAAAATTAATGGGTGACTTAAATGCCAGCCACATAACTTCGGGTTATACCGTCCATTTTAATAAGGCAAGTAAAAACCTTGATACCTTACTATAAAAAAGTATAATCGATAGAATCGGGCCATAATTTACTACCTACTTGGGGCCGATATCGTTCTAGCCACTCCAGATCTTTAATACAATTATTCCTAGAAAAAGGGCTTCCTTCGCCAGAGATCATGAAATGATTGTTCTGACCCTACCACTAGATCTGATACAAGTTGAATGACCTCCTCGAAAACAATCCTGGAAAGCTAAATAAAACGTATACTCAGAGGAACTGCCAGATACCAGTTGGAAGAACTATCAGAAGCAACCATCGAGTCATATAAGAATCGCATTCCCATAACAATCTTCAGAACCCTACTGCAACCACACAGAACGGCTCAAATTAAAGATCTCGAACAGCAATACATTGCATTGAGAGTTACCAATAAACAAAATGGACCACAAATGGGAGAAAAGTCCCGATTGCGATAGATATAAAATGAGTTGATAATTGCCACGGGAATGGAAAGAAATACAAAATGGGATCGATTTGTGGAAGCTCTTGTTACAGAGTTGAATCAAGCCAAAGTTTGGCACAAGATTATACAAGATTAACATCGCGAGAGGCAAGAGACATAAAAAATCTAGGCTTAATATTCATCATAATGGAATAGTATTCTGTGCGCCAGACTCCTCCCTTATGAAAATAGTCCTGCTATTTAACACTAGGATCAGTGCGAGCTATTTTCCGGACTCAATGAAAAGAGGGAAATTTTATTCCTGCCGGACCTCAGAAAGCCCCCTAATAAACCGCGTAACTTCAGACCAAATACCCTGATAGGAAACATTGGAGAGTAAGAAGAATGATTCTTAATACCGCAGCACAAACACGTTTTTCGAAAAAGTTGAAGCATCGAAACGGCTTTAACTTTCCTCGTCGAGACAATCGCAAAGGCGAAATTGAAAAAAACTACACTGATATTGTATTTTGAGAGGTTCAAAAAACTTTTGCCAAAGTTTGGAAAATTGGCCTTAAGTACAAGATTAGAAGATTGGGGCTACGCCAACTTCTCATAAAATACCTATACGACTATGTTACAGATCGGTTAGCCTATATCTTGGTTGAGAGCTATGAAAGATCGATCCTCGAGGTACTTCAGGAGGCTGCTTAACTCATAATCTATACAGCATCTTTACTATGAACTTACCAGTGCCTGTATACGACTTGACGAGATATATCCATTTCGCGCACGACATAAGTATAATAGGAAATAGCGCATACAGGCACACCCAAACCATGGCGACGATCACGGCATCCAAGGGTAGTCTAATGAAAACCTTGTGTTTAGAAACAGCAGGATCACAAAGCACTTAGGTTTATCTCATAGGACTGGTTTTCCATCTCTAAACCTGAAGACTCTTCCATCAGGCAACACTCTGAGTATCACCATCATCATCTTAATCTGGTCATTTACCATATTATCTTCAGTCTTAACTTCTCTCGATTTGAAAATCTTAGCGTCACTATACATCAATAAAATCAATCCAAACCTAAATAATTACTCCTACTCAATTAAACTATTCACTATATAACCAACCAACACTTCAATAGATTAACTAGCCAACCGACCAACCTAACATATCTCGTTAGTAGTTTTTATATCTTCAGTTAGTTGATTTCTTAACTCCTACGATAAAGGTTAGTCACTCTGTTTAATTCATTCTAATTTGTTTTCGGGTTTTTTGTTGTTTTTTATAATTTAATATAATAGCTTATTTTATTGTTTACTCCAGTTAGCTTTAATATTTGATCTTCAAGTCAGTTTATGTTATGACTTCACTTCTTTCTATTATTTTTTTTTAAATTACACTGGATAGTATTAATTAATTCTATATATTTTTTTGTGTTTTTACTTTAATCTCAATAATTGTCAATTTTATTATTTTAACTTGTCTTCATCCGCTTTTTTAGCCATTATTTAATGCATTCTTCAAACTGTTATCGTTAATATTCCTTCCCCTTCTCATTAGTTGACAGTCTTTGAAGATGGGCCTAGTGAAGGTCCGAAACGTCTGGCCAATAAATGATTAGTGTAATCACCTGGGCCAACCATCTCTCTTTCCTGATAAATTAGGGTGGGGTGAGTTCTATGTATCATTGTGCCGAGGTCCTCGAGCAGTTGGTCTTCGAATTCCTGGTCTAAGTCGTTGTTCCCCTCATGGGTTATAGCGAAAATCATTTTCCGCGGTGTCCTGAATCTTTTTTTGAGAAACTCTGGATCCTTAATTATTTCATCTCGATCTTTAATTTGTGTTCTGGCTTTGGGGGGGCAGTCCCCTAAGTCTTTGGATCCTGTTCCAAAAACTTGCTGGACATTCTTCCCTGTCCAGCCCTCCAATGATGTCATTCCAGATTTTCTTCTTTTTCTCTGCGATTGTGTGTTTTAGTTCCTCGCTTAGTCGTCTCATTCTGGCTGTCCTTTCCCGATATGGGCCTGTCCTGCCTATTTCTTTGAAGATTTCCCTATGTTCCCGAGCGATATCCCTCATCTCGTTCGTCCACCTAGGTTGTGAGAGCATTTTATAGGAGATCCTGGGGACTCATCTCTGGTCGGTTTGAATGAGGAGATTAGTGATTAAGTTTATCTTCTCATCTACCTCTTTGAGATTGGCGTCTTCCAGGTCAGCTGGTTGATATTCGCTGAGTATCTCTCTATATAGCTTTCAGTTAGCTTTCGCATAACTTTTCCTGAGTGGGACGGACTTGAGAATTGGTGCAAGCGAGATTGTTCTAAGGATCGGGATATGGTCGCTCGGTACCTCAGCTGATGTTAAAGGGAAAGTTATAGCTCGCTAACACCATGTCCGGTTTGGTTGCCGAACGTTGCATTAGGTAGGTCGAGAAATCCGGTCCTACTCTCTGGAGCCTGTCTTTTTCGAAGAGTAGTCCCAGATTCCTTCCCCTTTGGTTGGAGTCACCGTAACTAGACGCTGTGCATTTGGCGTTTAGATCTCCACTCAGTAACGCCATTTTTCCTCGCCCAAAGATTCTAAAAATTTGGGAATTGGCAGGTACTTTCGGCGGGGCAGCTGATAGGCATCTGCCACAGATAGGCTTCCCACCAGGGTTAGGATTTCGACAGACACAAATGATTCTTCTAAGTCTGGAAGTGTTTTGTATGTTATGTTTTTTTCGGATCGCGTAGGCTGCGCCGTCGTACCGTTTTTGTTAAATTTGGTATTTTTATTGTGGTAGATTTTTATGTTTACACCGTGTTCGGAAATGAGGATCAAGTCGGGATCCACTGTACGGAATATGTTTATGTAGGGAAGGGATTTTTCCCTCCCATCCGTTAATGTTTAGTGAGAGTATTTTTAGCGTGTTGTTTGTGTTTTCTATGTTTTGTTTGCTTGGTGTTCTTGTAGTCTATGTGAGTGTTCCCCTTTACTTCTTATCCTGTCTCTTTTTGCCATTTCTAAATTTGTTCATACTCTGCTTCACTTATGGTGAGGCAGGAGTCCTCGTGCAGTTTAATCTTTGCCGCCGTGAGCGCCTCATCTACTGTTGCCTCTTGCGCCTGTGCATCGTAGGACCACTTTAATTGGCATGTCTTTACACCTTGAACAATCTCCTTAATGGTGGGGGGGTCTGGGAATGGGGTCTGATCAGGTTTGTAAAATTGCATTTTCAACTCTTCTCCATGAAATTTAGTGGTTTGTTGGAAAGCTTTTTCCCTGCTTCTATTCCTCGACCTCTTGCTTTCCTTTTGGGGTTGGATCTGCTCTTCTTCGTCTTCAGATGAGGATGCGGAGCTTGAGAGGTTACCCTCAGCCTGCTTTATTCTCCTTGCTGCTTTTTTCCCCTTGTATTTCCTTTATTCTTGGGTCCCTATTTTTGGATTATTGAGGGTCTTGGGCTGTCTCCTGTTTTTCATTTCCTTCCGCTCTACCTTCACTTGGTGGAAACGGCGTCGCTAGGGCTTCTTCCTCAGGTTCGTATTGCAGTTGCAAGACGTTTCCCGATGGAGGCTTGTCCGTAACCACATTTCCTCGAGACCATTCTTTTTGAGCATGGTGTTCAGCTCGGTCGCGAAGCACCCCGGGTTGGTAAGGATTCTCACGTGCGCGTACAAAATTCACATGAGAAATTTTGTTGAATTTTTATTCCCTAGCTTAAGGAAAGTCTTTGAAGCGGAACTTTCTACGGTCCTTGTGGGGGTAGGATTTGCTGCTTGGGCATAGAAGGTATTCGCTCTCCTTATTCTCTCCGCCTTTTTCTCGTCTGCTTTTTTTTTCAATATCTCGTTCTTCTTTGGGCAATCCATAACCATAGCCCCGTGCTTTTGTCCACAGTTTGGGCATTTTTCTTCGGCTTCGGGGAATTTCCACCAGCCATGTCTTTTACCACTGCATCTAGAGCAGGTTATTTCCTGTTCCCTGCAATCTTTTGTGGTGTGGTGTTCTAATTTAAAGCACCCGAAGCAGATTAGCACTGGGGTGAACTCCTCCCTCTCGATTTGTTGCCCGCTTATTTTGGCGTTATGGAGCAGTAGTCCGTATTCCTTCGCCTTGGTTGCCATCTTGGTATCGCCAAATATGATCTTAAACAGGTAGTTCTATTCCTGGTTATCCCTTCTGTTTTAGACTTTAACACTTTAGACTTTACCGCTAATGTTCGCCCACTGCTGGTTCCTCTCTATTTCTCCTTTAATCTCCTCCTTTCTATGTTGGCCGATCTGCGGTCCAGCCTTGGTATATCACACTTCTGTGTGCCTGGATCTGGGCATGGGTACTGGGTGAAGGTTTATTCCCCTCTGGATCTTTATCCCAGCTTCCTCTGTGAGGGAATTAACGTCCTTTTCCTTCTCGCATATAGCGACATATCCTGTCGGTGAGTCGATTAGGCGAAGGACTGCCACATTTAGACTTCCGAATAAGGTTTCTTAAACTTTGCCCTTACTTGGTTTTTCTAAGCCACTTACTGTTCTTAGTGGTACCCTTGCAGCACTGAAGTCCACCATTTTTTCTTGTGTGCAGCTCCTTGTGGAGGAAGGTGCTCTTACTTTCTACCTTACCTTATTATCTGTTTATTTTGAGTGTGTACCTACCAATCGGTGTTCTTCAGAGTTTTAGGTTCAACGTTTTGGGGATTATTTGCCTTTGGGAGAAGAGAACCCCCCACCCTCTTTTGTCCACCGCTTCGACGGAAGAGGGAATTGCCTTTTAGGGTGAATGATAACAATGGATGAGATGAATCCGGGTGGGATCCTATCATATAGGTGATTGTATGGCAGATTTATTGACAACGCCCCCCCCCGAGGGTGTTTTAACCGCGAACGCATCCCAACGTACCATAGAGACGGTTGTATGTCCCTTTATGGTACTGGAAATGGCCCCCGCTGTTCTGAGCAGCGGAGGTAGCAGTCCATCCCTTGTTGAGAATTGTTTCTAACATTGTTCTCCACTGTGGACTACTCCTCAAACCAGCTTACTCCAATGCTCCCAATTATGCCGTGGCAACAGCTTGGCATATTTGGGACGAAATATGATTGGCAATCCCTCCTCACATCTGGCAGGGGGTCACGTAAGGGAGCAGGGCTAGGGACTTAAGCAGTCATCTGCCTAATTGGGGCCTCTAAAAAAGAAAGGTGAATATTAGTAGTAATGAATGAACGGTGATGAGTAAATATCTCTTTCGGGAAAGTGGTTTTCGGAGGCGTCTTTTGGGAAAAAATTACCCCCAAAACTTCACCCCCATTGCCGAACTCTGAGATAAATCTACCAGTAATTTTTCCAAGATTTCCGAGCTAGAAGAAAAGGAATGATTGGGATTTGGATCATATAAGAGGTGAATGTGTAGGTGAGAGATAGAAAGGTAGAGATATTGTGTGGTCTGTATGTGTTTATGAGATGGTTATGAATGTCAGATTATATATGGCGCTGATTTGGTGAACATGATAATGATATGGTGGAAAGTGCCAGGTTGACTGGCAAATGCTTTAGTTTTGCATTGTATTTTATTTAATATTATTTTTTATATATATAAGGTTTGTTGTTTAAGCATTTGAGCCTTTGTTATGGGTTGCTCATAAGAGCTCTTTCTATATATATATTTTTTATTTATTTATTTATTTTTATTTGTTTTTTGCACTTTTCAGTGGTTTTGTAGTCCTATATTTATATATTCTTTATATTTCTTTGTTCTTTTCTATTCGTGTTCTCTTTAGTTTGTCATTTATTATTCGTTGGTTGTCTATATCGGTGATTCTGTGTTCGGTAGGTCACTGTGTGTGCTATTGATAAATTGGGTTCACATTAAACGTTGTATTGTTTTTACTTTCGTCAAATCTTATCCTGTATTTTATCTTCCGGATTTCATTGTTTGGAACGATTACCTTATTTAATTCTTCCTGGGGTAAAGTTAGATTTAACTTTTCCCAATTTTATTTGGCTCTTTCGTGGAGTACTGTATTGATGGGTTTGAGATCGGTTCTTCTATGCAGTTTCTCGGATGGTCTTCGCTCGTCTTTTTTTATGAACCTAGTTGCACAGTTTTGTACCTTTGGGCTTTTCAGAGCTGACTTTTACCTAGAATGTGAGTTGGTATGATCGGATATAGTAATTTGGAACGACGGGGGTGGTATATAATTTTCTTTTGTTGTTGCTTGAAAGGTTATGAAAACGTAGCAGGGATGACATTGTTGCTATAGCTTCATTTCCCTTTTTTGCTAGGTGGGAGGTATACCTATTAGTCGTTAAGTTGTAATGGTATCCTTTCCCTTCGACTAGAATTGTGGCTGATTTTCTTCGATTAATTGTAATGATTTTAAATTTGTTTATATTGGTTTTAATTTTGTTTCCTTTTCTGAAATCATTTAGGTTTTTGATATCCCTCGCTGTCCGTTGGGCGATATCTCTTGGGTTTTGTCTGTTGCTTGTGATGATTTGTGTTATATCATCCTCTAATTGGATGTGCATCGCACATTCATGTGTTGTCTGGGGTAGATCATTGGTATATATAGTATATAAAGTTAGGAAGAGACACCCTCCTTGTGGCACCCCTGCCCGTAGAGCTAATGCATCACCAATTTGGATTTTCTACCAGTTAGGTAGTGGCATAATATTCTGGTTAAGTTGGTATCCATGTTGAGGGCGCTGATTTTGGCTTGTAAACGGGAGATCCATACCTTATCGAAAGCTTTGGCAACGTCGCTGAGTACGACGCCCACTCTATTGCCCCGCACAAGTTCGATGGCAATTTTTTCATTTATTACTGCCAGCGCGGTTTCCGTTTCTCTCTTACTACTGAACCCATGCTGTTGCGGGTTATATAGGTTATTTGTTTCAAGGTGTTTTTTTTACTTTTCGTTGAGCTTTTCTACGAGTTTCCCGAGAAACTCGAGTAGTAAGATTGGGCAGTAGCTTTCGATTTGGTGTTTTGGTTTACCCGGTTTCGGCAGGAAAATTATTTTGGCCGACTTAAAGGCCTGGGGTAATGTCCAGAATTCAGACAGGCATTGAAGATTCTTAAGATTGTCTCGTGCACGTTGTTTGGTGCATCAGTCAGGTGTGTCTTTGTTATGCCACTTAATCCTGAAGTCCTTTGTCTAAAGGACTTGACTGCTGTTAAGTACTCAGCCTTTGTGAGCGGCAGCCCCTCTTCCAAGCGGATGGATATCTACTTGTCAATCTGTGCGTATGGCTCGATGTTTTCCTGTTGGTTCTCAATTGTTCGGGCCATTTCTTCTTCGTAATCTCTATTGAAGTCGAGGTTCTCTTTCGGTGAAATCGAGAAGATTTGTTCCCAGTGCCTTCTGCTTGAAGCTCTGCGTCTTGCTGCAAGTCCCTATCTTGTGCTTTGATCCTCATTAGTTCTTCTGGTTGAGGTCCTCCTAGTCTTCGAATTTGCGTCCAAAATCTTTTGGGATCCCTCTCGATATCCATTTTCTGATGATATTATTCCATACTTGGTTTGCTTTTTCTTTTATCATTATCCCCAATTATCTTCTGATGGTTTTTAGTCTGTTATATTTTTACATTGTATTACCCAGTTCCGTTATTTCTCTTGTCAATGTTTTAAGTTCTTCTATTTTCCCTTTAATTTCGTCGTCCCATCTCGGTGCAGAGAGGGTTGTGTATTCTATTAAAAGGTATATACATTGCGCTGGCTTCTATTATTTTTCCGCTTATCTTCTGTATTTCTGCCTCTATTACGTTTGTTTCTTGATTATTAAAGTTTCTGGTATTTATTGTACTTAAGTAATCTGTATATTTGGCCCAGTCTGGTCAGCCGAGTGATTCCCTTTGCGGTATCTTAATCTGAATAGGTGAGGTGGATATAGTTGTGACCAGAGTAAGATGGTCGGATGGAGTTACGGGCTGGGCTTGGTATGGTGATTGAGGTTAAAATTGGGGTTAGTGAGAACTATATCTGGGGTAATGGAGGATCTGTAGGATAGGAACGTTGGAAAGATTGGTCCTTCTCTTTGGACTATATTTCTTTGCACCAGTGTTCTAGGGCTCTACCTGTGCCGTTCATGTTGGTTGTGTACCCTGTTGCTCTGCATCTGGCGTTGAGATCTCCTGTCAAAATTGTAGAGCTTGTTCGCCAAGAGAGTTTAATAAAGTTGGGAATGGGTAAATACGAGCGTCTTGGGGGTTGATAAGCTTCGACTATTACTTGATCGCCTATAGTCATTTTAATTTTTACCGGCAAGTAGGATTCCTCTAGATCCTTTATTTCAGTGTAGGGAATCCCCATTTTTATCCCTATCGATACACCGTCGAATCAGGTTTGGGCATGGTTGGCAGATATGATCCTATAATTTGGTATTTTTATTGTTTCGACTTCGGTGTTGATACCATGTTCGGTTAATATGACTATATCTGGGTCTTTTTGTTTAATTATATTTAAGTAAATAATTCTTTTTGCTATCCAGCCGTTCACGTTTAGCGTAAATATTTTTAGTTTGCGTTGATACGTGAACATAATTGATTTAATTCCTGCTTTAATTTTCTCGGTTCTAGCTGGGAAGCGGGGGCGGCCAGATCGTTTTTTCTTAAATTGCTCGCTGTAAATACTTTAGCACAAACCAGGGATAATTAAGATCATTCCTTGCTTTAGGGCATTGTGGAATTCTGTCTCGTCCACGTCTGCTTCGTATTCCCATTTATACCTTCCTTTGACCAATCCTTCTACGATTTCTTTTCATTTGTAGGTTTTGGGCAAGGGGTTCACATGGGTGCCGTATATTTTAATATTGAGTTTCTGGGTATTTAGTTGATGTTTTTGTTTTGTTTTTCTCTCTCCAGTTTTAGTGAAATCTCTTTGGTTGCTTTTGCAATCTCTTCGTTAGAGGTTTCTATATCGGTTTCCTGGTCAGTCTCCATTTGATTTTCTTCTTAGTTGTCTGTGTTTTGTTCTTGTTCGTTTGGTCTCATATTTATGTTATAGATTTCGCTTGAGGGAGGGTTCTCGGGGAACCACATTTTCCTTAAACCGTTCTTTTCAAGCATCATGTTTAGTTCAGTAGCATTTGAACCAGGTTTTGCAATATTCACGAAGTGAGCGTGCATAATGCAAAGGATGAGGTCGGGCCACATGTTTCCCTGGATGTTCACGTTTGCTCTTTTTCTATTTCCTCCTTTATTTCCGTAGATGAGTAGGCGCCGACCCACGGATAAAGCTTGTTGCATATGAAGGATCTTTGTGTTGTTACGTTTGAAGATGTACGGGGGGCGAGACCGATTTTTTCTAGTTTCTTTGCTGCATCTTCACTTAGGAGGAGGTCCAAGTCTTTCTTCTGTGTCAAAAAGTGCCACATAGCCATTATATTGATATTTCAGTCTGAGCGGAATTTCTCATATTTCAGCGTAGATCGTTTGCAGCTTCCTTTTTGCGCATGGGTTTTCCTTCCCAGGGAGGATACGAAGAGGTACCCTCTTTACACCCTCGTGGTCTTCCATTGTGGCCTGTGGGGAGCCTTCTTCCTGGCGGCCTGTTATTTGTTATCCTACATGTACTTTCCTGTGTAAAAAAAGTTAACTTTATCGTTGTATGAATAGGAAAATGAGAGTGATCCCTCCGCTCCCACAATCTTCGTTGTGGCCGTTGTAACTGCCTGGGTAAAATGATGAATGGATGGGGTAATGGATCCGGGGAGGGCCTCCAGGAGGATGAATCATGGTGTACTTGATGATAGGTGGTGATAGAATCAACTACCACTACCCCGTTGACGTCCCTCTTGGGGTTTGGTTATCGATGCTGCGCCCTGAAAATATAGAGACGGTTGTGTGTCCCTCTATGATCTTGGCTGGGCTGCTAGGGATAGACAGAACTCTTCCCCAATGGTAGCAGCATCGCCTCTTGTCCGGAGTGCCTATGACGAAAGGTTCCACAGTGGGCTAGTTTACGAACCCGCTTTCCCAATCGCCTCGAATTATGCTTTGTCAAATGGTAGGCATAGTTCGAACTAGGCTATGAGTGGCAGTAAACACGGCTACTCCTCAGAAGGCGGGGGCGGGTGGTGCATGACTTTAGTCAGCAATAAATATGTTTATGACTGTCAAGGAAAAGATTCTCTTTCTTAAGTCTTCCGTAGGGAAAGTAAGGGTGATTGAGAGAGGAAGAGTTCTTCGATGCGGCTCGGTTGGTCGAAAATGCCCTTATAATTCACTGCTCTTTGGATTCTTCTCTTCTCTCAGCTTCCAGCGATGAAAAGTGCGAGAGTAGCGTCGGCTAAATCTTTGCAGTGAGTGAGCTCAATATCCTTACGTGCGAAAGATCCGGGAGCGTGCAGTCAAATGGAATAACTTACAGAATCCACACGATGTATGCTTTTCTACTTAAACATAAGGGATACAAAATTGACAAATCACAATTTAAGAAAGTTTTAAGGATAAATAAGGACTGGTATTCCTATCTTTAAACCTAAAGCCTCTTCCATCAGGCAACACTCTTGAGTATCACCATCATCCTATTAATGTGATTCATTTACCATATTATCTTCAGCCTTGACTTCTCTCGATTTGAAAATCTTAGGGTCACTATATATCATCAAAATAAATCCAAACCTAAATAATTACTCTTCCTCAATTAAACTATTCACTATATAATCAACCAACACCAATAGATTAACTAGCCAACCAACCAACCGAACAAATTTCGTTAGTAGTTTTTATATCTTTAGTTAGTTGATTTCTTAACTCCTACGATAAAGGTTAGTCACTCTGTTTAATTCATTCTAATTTGTTTTCGGGTTTTTTGTTGTTTTTTATAATTTAATATAATAGCTTATTTTATTGTTTACTCCAGTTAGCTTCAATATTTGATCTTCAAGTCAGTTTATGTTATAACTTCACTTCTTTCTATTATTTTTTTTTTAAATTACACTGGACAGTATTAATTAATTCTATATATTTTTTGGTGTTTTTACTTTAATCTCAATAGTTGTCAATTTTATTATTTTAACTTGTCTTCATCCGCTTTTTTAGTCATTATTTAATGCATTCTTTTAACTGTTATCATTAATATTCCTTTCCCTTCTCATTAGTTGACACTTTCGCTGAAGATGGGCCTAGTGAAGGTCCGAAACGTCCGGCCAATAAATGATTAGTGTAATCACCTGGGTCTTCATATTCCTACTACATATCAGATTCCCTAGGAACAAATCAATTACAAGTATATATATATATATATATATATATATATGAGAAACTCACAAAGTAGCGCGTGAGTAGAGCAATAAATGCAATAAATTCCACAGGAAAATGAAAGGCGGATTCCAAGTACTTTCGAACTTACTTAGTTCATTATCAAAGAATAACGAAATATTTGTACAAAGGTGGTATATACATATATGTGAAACAGAAGGGCAAGCAATGCCACGCCCCTGTACAACGAAAGGACCCAAAATAGATAAATAATATCAAAGACGGATGTGAAGTATAAAACCAAATAGATAAGGTCAAATTCCAGAAAATTCCCACCTTCGCGCAAATAATGTAGGCATTTATGTGACAAAACTAAGTAGATACATACCCGATTATGAATATATAAAATAGACAAGAGAGACATATCTAAATTAATAAATCAAATGGCTAAATTTCAAATAGTCAATTTAGTTATAAATAAGCCTTTTAATAACAGGGTTTAGTTTAAAAAGACCAGGGGATATATTAAAATTAGGCAAGGAATTAATGAATGAGCATTCAACAATATTTCTTTCAATAAAGTCATTAGATGTGTAAATAAATTTAGCCGAATTCATTCCAAATGATAGGGTGACTGTTTTCCGATGAATGGACAAAGAAAGCGCTGCTATATTCCCCCCTACTAATATTGTATTTATGTTGCGTCAATGCTACACTTAATGATTTGCCGGTTTGCCCAGTGTATTGCTTAGGGTAAAGTAAACAATTAACAGAACGATCCATCCTCCTATACTATTGTTATTATTATGAATCAACATTTTGTACATGCTAGACTGATACTTGAATAGGACAGAAATATTTAACTTATTCAAAAGCAAGGTAAAGGACTCAGAAAACGGTAAATCAAGGGAGTTCTTAAAACTATATGCGGGAGGGATTTCCGTTCTATAAAAGGATTTTTTGCTAAATCTAGGCATCCTGCAAGAAATTTATGAGGGCAGCAAAGATTGGTACCAATTTCAAAAATCTTAGAAATCTCAAGATCCAAGAATTCCGGGCTAGTGACCCGCAACCCCCTGAAAAATATTGAAATAAATTCAGGCGGTGGACTTTATCATTATGACCTAAGTAAAAATTAATATAAGAACAGGCGTTGGTAGGCTTATGATAGACGGAAAATTTTAATCCAGATGGAGTCCTATGAATAAGTAGATATAAGAACGGGAGAACACCATTTTTTTCGAGTTCAAGGGTAAATTTAATGGAAGGAACCAGAGAATTAAGTTCAGTAAGAAAACTATTAACATCCTTGGAAGAAGGCCACAAACAAATAATATCATCTATATGTCGGAACCAAACAAGCAAAAAATAGATTATGGTGGGAAAGAAGGTAGTTTAAAAAGTTCCATATATATGTTAGAAAGAACAGGGGATAAGCAATTTCCCATAGCTAAAACAAACTTTTGAAGGTAATGTTTACCATTAAAAGAAAGCTTACATTGAGATAAGTTCAATGAAAATATTAACTGGCAAGGGAATATCAAAGTTATGTAATTTATCACTAAATAAGGGAAAAAGGCATTTACAGGTACTCTAGTAAAAAGACAACAAACATCGAAACTAACAAGGGAGAATGATTAGAATAAGATATGGAGTTGAGTTTATCAATAAGGTCGTGATATGGGAATTAGAAATGGTACCAGCAAGGGGAGTGAAGTATGAAGTATGAAGTAAGCCATTTAGATTAGGCTTATGAGTCTTTACAAGACCTTATCAATATGACAGAGAGACATTACTAGATTTAAATTTAGCAATTAAATCGGGAAAATGTTTAAGGTGGTTACTGACTTTTTTATGGAAATCACTATTAACCTGAATTGTAGGATCTTTATATAGAGAGACAGGTAGAATGGTCATTTAATAGTTATTCTGAGAGTGTATAAGATGGAACTTGCACCACCTTGGACCGTAGGGCAGGGTTGTTGGAGGTAAAAGCATGGCTGCGAGCGTTGACTTCCTTGAAGGCAATGAAGGTCTCATACTTCATCAGCCAGATACGTTTGGAGAGAAGAATACGTTCAATATATCCAAAAGATTGACCATTGAACGAATTACCAATAAAAGAAGTAGGTACAACCTTCTCAGTGAACACTTCTTAAGAACGGAAAGTTTTTCCATCTTGTCATGCGCAAGGAGAAAAGCAGCACGATAAACTTTAACAATGGGTTTCAACACCGGATAAAATATATAGACGTTGAATAGGACAAAGTTCTAGTTGAAGTGACGCCTTTCATTTTCCTGTTGGATTTTTTTCATATATATATATATATATATATATATATATATATGTATATATATATATTAAATTACAAAAGGGACAAGACACGTAATCTAAATTATCGAGGGGAGTATTGCAACCAGCTCAGCCACAGTGACGTTGCGGAAGCGATCCTTTCTTCCCAGTTGTAGGTTTTAGCGTACAAATACAAGGTACCCGCGTGACACGAAGTGTTCTAGAGAAAGGTTGAACGCAATATATGTTTCGGGAACAAAGGAGTATTGATAAGTCTTCTGACGTTGTACCCTAGGTTAGCATTCAGGGCAGATCAGATGTAACCACGGCCTGTGGAATATGTACATTGGTGTCTCATGGTAGCACATTCACCGTTAAGATTTGCACACGAGACGCTGGACTTGCGTGTAAATGAGCATATTCCACTTTTTAAGGCTCTGTGTGACCGGTATCTCCCCAAAATTAACAAGAAGCTTATCGCTACGGGATGCACGGAAGGTAACGGTCGCCAAATAGATGCACGTGTGATCAATCGATTCTAAATTCCGCAATTCACGATCGAATGCGGATAATCCACTGAACATCACAGAACAAAGAATGTCCATCACATGGGGACATGATACAAAAGCTTAAAAGTGACAATGGAGAAACTCTGCTACTTTAACACATAAAAGCGATTTCCATTCCAGAAAAATTCTTGGTGGGGGGAATTTCTGGTTGGAGAAATGATTGAACTGATTAGATAATAAGAGAATAAAAAACCTTTGCGCTTCAGCATACAGAGAAATGCGATTCATTGACTATTTGTGTCGATGCTATATAGTAACCATGTGGATTTCACAAAAAGAGTTCGAAAAGTCGTTTATAACAAGCGTAGCAAGTACATTTTCCTGCAGGACCGATGTTATAAATCAGATCCTCAATGCAAAGAAAATGGAATCGAAGACATTTATATGCAGCACGCTAAACCCATGCCCTAGTAGAACCTAGTTCGATTCCACAACTCCTATGCATAATTGACAATCTCTCATGAACTTAGATATGAAGATTGGAAAGTGTACCCTCGCCCACATGGAGTTGGAAATTTTAATTGATACTCTATCGCGAGGCGGTATCCTATCCCCTTTCCAGATCAAAAAACACCGTAGTAAAATGCTTTCCAAGTTGGAAGAACTATCAGTTATGATTTTTCAGCCTAAGTAAACCATCTGTTGTCGAAAGGAATTTGCGATTCCAGCAATTTCCATTGCAAAGGGGACATCCACTCTCCACTAAATAAGCTAATCTTACTTAAGTTATATTTTCATCAACTTGCACACTGAGACAGTTAAGAAACTAAGAGGAAATCAGCAAGGTTTGTGTATATCTCTCTAACTTGCGATTGCCATTCGCTGGGAATCTAAGGAGCAAACTAATGGAGTATGCTTCTTTCACCTAGTTGTTGAAGAATTGCGGTTTCTGCGCATAAAAGGAAAGCGTATCGCAATTCACTTTGCAAAAACATGTCGTTAAATGGTTCCTCACGTGTGAGGCAAAGTTCATTCAGCCGCCGTTAACGAGCTTTCAATGTGATTTAAATCGTGCCAAGCAGCAATCAGGCTAGAGAAAGAAGAGAAAGCTGTCGTGAAGGAATCCGTTGCTGAAGCAGGTCCGAGATTGTAATCTAACGTTCTGGTGGAGTAAAGGGTGTCCCCTGAAGTCTTCAACACTAGAGTATCCAAAGAATACTCACAATGGCCGCATAAGCAGGGTTAATTAACTTATCCAGAATGGTCTTGAACGAGGAATGGACAGCCTCCGGTTCTCTACCGTCAATCTTCGTTAGTGCCTGACGCTGATTAAGCATATGATCTCTGGAAAGCATGTTACTATCAATAAATTAGATAATTAGGAAGCGCTTGAACTCGGCAGAGCAAAAATGGCGACCACTCTCTTGTTAACCTAGGTCATCGATGCCCCGCTCACCTCTTTTTCTTCGGTTGGAACTAGCCTTCCATACCCGAGGAAGAAATTAGCCAAACCTGCCCTCCTTGACTTAGTTATAGGAGGAATCGGTAGGTAAGAGGTCTGTTTCTGGAACCAACACCAGGAAAATTGAAAAATTAACCTTCTACTTATTCCATTTTTTCTTTAATTTTTCGTTTTATGAGAGCAAGGCAGGGAATGCACTATATTTACACACTACTCAGGAAGAAGACCATACGTTCCAACCACTGAAACACCTGCTATGCGATGATGACGGAGACCCGGGAGCAAATCTAGCTTTCCTTCATCTGGTGATAAAGATGGTTGCCATAGGTGATTGTTTTATTCTTTCATGTGCAGGATAAAGAGCGATCAAGGTAAATATGGTAGTTATAGCGAAGGAACAAAGTATTTCTTATTTGCAAATTTCTGGTCTTTGATTATTTTGATGACATAGGGAGCAATGCTTAGTTCCTTTATTACAACGAATTGTCGCTAAGATAATTTCTGGTTTCTATGCCTAGCTAGGCCTAACAGGTATGACTCGACAGGTTTCTCTTCCTCCCCTCCTCCGGGTTATATGGATTCCCTCATTTTGTCTTATATATATCTGGAATTAACTGTTTTTCGATGGAGTTTTGAAGAAGAATTATAGGTTGAATTTGAAAGATTAATTAATCAACTTTTATAACCATTCGCGCCTTCATTCAGGTGATATATATATATATATATATATATATATATATATATATATATATATATATATATATATGGGAAGGAATTAGCCACAAGACCGAAAATGTTCTATCAAAGAAAGTTTTCACCTGCTCGGTTACATTCTATCCAATGTAAAACTGATATATCCATTGAAGATTTCAAAATCCTAAAGACCATCTCTGACTCATTATCGTTACGTATTCAAGAATCAATGTTTACAAAAAAAAATTCTTCCAGCATAAATTCTGTCTCCTCTTCCAACGCACTACTTCTTCTCTAAATAAACTAAACCCCTAACATTTTTCTTTCTTCCTACACCCCTCACACTTTCCCAACCAGTCTGCGTTTAACAACTGCTCTCAAAAGGTTAGTGTTTTTTCCCTTAAATGTTCTCCAGTGTTACTCGTATGTACAATTTTAATCGTTAATTTTCATTATCCATTGAATTATCTAACTTTGAAACAACATTTCTTCAACCTTTAAAACTCTACATTCCCCGTCCATATTAAAAGTCCGACCTATCTACTACAACCAAAATGTTTTTCGAATTTTGGGGAAATTTTAAATTATAACGTATAATATTACTCTTTGATGAATTTTTGTAAATTTTAACAGTACCAGAAGATGGATGAAACATTTACCCAAAACGTTGTACAATCAAGTAAACTAAATGAACTTTCCGTTTTTTGTCATATCCTTTATCATGCAAACAATAACTATCTCTTTCTCTCTCTCTATCTCTCTCTCTCTTTCTCTCTCTCTCTCTCTCTCTCTCTCTATATATATATATATATATATATATATATATATATATATAATAGTCAATTTGTCTATACTCTTGTTGTTTGCGCCTAAAAAAAGATATATTTAGCTAATTAATGTAAGCCTGGGCTTTTTTGAGATGGAGGTATTAGAAACAAAATTGAAGCAAAGAATAATATGTATATCTTTCTTAATCTCTAGCTTTGCACAAATATTGAGGATCCCTATAGCAATACATATGTTCTACCTTATTATATGCTGGTAGCTATAATTCCACTTCCTATTAGTATTTTATTTAAATTCGAGTTAATGGCTTGGTCGGTTATTGTAATTTGGATTTTTTCAGATATCCTCTTGGTCTAAATGCTTTATTCTTTGCCATGCGTGATTATTCTGAGTTTAAAAATTTGCCAAATGCATTAATTATTTTTCAACCATTTCCAGAAAAAAATTATATAGCATCTGTATATTGAGATTAGATTTTCTCTGCCAACCAGCCTACTTTCAGTTATCTATCTATTTTCTTGCAACTTATAACATTGTTGCTCACAATCTGCGAGAACTTACTCTTTCTGTGTCTTTTGCGTCGATTCGTTCCTATTATCTTTTTTCCTGCTTGCCCACCTCTTTATATGTTTAAACATTTTAGTCATATTTAAGTATGACTCTACTATCAACAAAATGTTGATTCAAAATAATAACAAAAGTATAGGGAAGGGGGGCGGGGTATTCTGTCGATTTTGCAGCTTGGCCTTAGCAATACTTTGGGCAAGCTGGAAAATCATTATATGTACGTTTGGCCCAACATAAATACAATATTAGAAGAGGTGAAAGTAATAGTGCTTTCTTTGTTTATTTATTTTAAAATAGTCACCTTATCATTTGAAATTCTGCTAAATTCATTTAAAAATCTGATGACTATGTTAAAAGAAATATTTTCGAATACTTATTCATTCATTCATCGCCTAATTTCAATATATCCCCCAGGCTCTTCAAACTGGACCCTATAATTAAAAGGCTTAATGTAACGAAATTTTCCATTTTAAATCTTAGCCCTTAATTTATGAAATTCGCTATAATTCTTTTGTTTATTTCAATTAATTTATAATTGCATTTATATGTACTCATAGTTATGTGACCTATATGTATACATTTCTCACATTCTTTTTTCACACATGGAACTTCCGGAAGAGATCTAATATTTATATCTTTACCCTTCATATCTCTTATTTAATCCCGTTTCTAAAAATATTTTTCTATTTTGTGACCTTTCGCTGTACACGGGTGGAGCATCGCTTTGGTGTTTTATATATATACTCCCTTTGTAAAATAATTTTTTAGTCCTTGAGAATCAACTGAACAAAGTTCGAAAGTACTTGGAATTCGCTTAATATTTTCTTGTGGAATTTTAGGCTATTATTGCTGTACTCACAAAGAAGAAGAATATATCAATGTGAGTGAATAAAATTAATTGGTAATAGTGGCTTTTATTCTAAGAATAAAGTTCCCCTTAAAATTAAGTTAAGTTTCCTAGTCAAATAACGTTTTCTCCTATTCGTATATTTGTATTTATGTCATTTAATTTTTATTACTTTAAATTTTAATTCACTTGTGTATATATAATAATGTTGTATTCGTAATCATGTACCAAACTTACAAACATTTCTCGAGCAACTGAATAAATATATGTATGTATATTATAGATACTATTTCATGGATTTTTGAGGCAATATTTCCGACATTTTGAATCTCGTATACATTTTAGGACTTAAAACCCTAGAATGAATTTGCTCCCTGAAACGTTTCGAGGGCAGATTCACGTGGGTAAAGAAGGCCGTTACTATGTCTTTGTTTCCCACATTTTGAGGCTGAGATATTACTATTGCAAAATAATAAAGGAAATATCCAGATACGAATACGTGAAAATATCTATTAAAATAATTTCCCAAAATGAATTAAATATACATGTTTATCGTTTACATATTATTACATTATTTTGTTGCAGTTTAGTATGCTATTTACAATAAAACTAAAAAAACCTACACTGATCCTAAAATTAATTAATAATTATAAATGCAAAATAATAAAAAATTATTAATTAATTTTAAATTGTAAGAGAATCAATAAATAATTAAAATTATTACTTTATATGGGTGTTGAATATTTAAAAATATTTGGACACAGTTCAGGTTTATCAGAGCATGTGTTATATTGAATTCGAGTTTGTCAATTTCATGCATAAGGCTTTTAGGTTTCTCCAGGACAGAATTTGCACCGGCTTGGCCAACTTAGACATTTCAGACTCAACCAATTTAGATATCATAAACCCAAATATATAATTATTTAGAGATCAAGCTACAATTATTCGCTAAATATTTGCCAATTGAATTTTAGAAAACATCATCTATCATTAGTTTTGAGTATCATAATTTTATGAATGACAGTTTCATGCTCAGTCATTCCTTGTCGAAATCTTCTGTTAATAAAAATTAATTGTAAATATATTCGTACATTTTTTACGTTTGCAAATAATCATGCGTGTAGTTATTTGATATTCTAGATTTTCAAGTTATTTCCTAAATGAAAGAAGAAGATATTTAACAAAGAAAGCATGAATTTAAAGAGGTGATCGAAAAACAACTTGAGATAGACTACTACGGTAGATCAGCGCCAGCATGGCTTTATCAGGCGCTGCGTTATCTTCATGGCCAAGATGGTTGCAATACACCTCTCGCTACGGCAAATAACACCTTGTGCCCTGTTTGGAGAAAGTTTCTGAGTCTCTAAGAGGAATCTCTATTGAATAATTCGGTAGAAAAATATAAGTGAGGTGAATCAAAATTACTCTATATTGTAAGCTTTTAGATGAAAGGGAAGAAGAAAGAGAGAAAAGCAATTGTATGTGGTGAAATTTAAAGGAATTATTAAATTTACCTATCTGACTGCCAAGATTTGGTTGAAATATTTATTCAGTAATAAGAATTTGGATAATCTTTTTCGTAGAAATAAATATGAGGGCAATTGATATTAATGGCTATATCATCATATAGCCAATGAAAAGAACTTGCTTATATCTCAGTCCAGACTTGTCTGCCATGTTGCTCCCACCCATTGAGAGAATTTACGTTCGACGGTTTTTTCCTGTTGGTCTTTGGGAACTCTTTTTAAGGGTGATAAGAGACGCTTTAGCATGTTCCTTCTTTTTAAAGATCAAGTATTACCAAAGCTACATTTCATTTCACAGTTCCCTACAAGATCAGAAAAATAGAATCATAAACCTTTGTAAGTTTGATTGTTATCTCATACTCTCTATTCGCTATAATGTCTTTCATGCATTTAACTCATTCATAATAACCTAGATTTATTCCACCATAATAATTATTAAATTTCTCATTTATTTTTAATTCAACTACATATATTCTACTTAACCATTTCAAGGTGTCGCCTTTTTTCAAAAGGAGTAATGTTCAATTGTACCCATTTAGAGCCATGAAATGACCCATGGGACATATGACTATTCACCATGGAAATTTCAAATCTGCCATCTGATTTGGCGCTTGGTGGCGCCATCTAGTGGCAGAATCCCCATTTAGTCATTTGAGCCTTGGGAAACCATCAATGCAATAACCATTTATCATCTTATTACAAAATGCTGCATGCCATTAGAGGGATTTTCCCTCCTATTGTTCTCTTTCTAGTTTATATTATTGGTATTATAGTATATCATCATTTAACCAGGCAGGGGAAACATTTTGATGAAATAGTTGATTTAATATACCCTACGCTCCCCTACATATCAGAGTAAACATCTTGTCTAATGTTAAAATAAATGAAATAAATGTTAATCAGATGGAGTAAGGTTTGGTAAATATAGATGGTAATAAAGTATTTCTCAATCTAAAGTTGCCTTTGACCAAATAGCATTTTGAGGAAAACGCGCAAAACCTTCGGATGAAGAGTAAAGGACGCTTTTTGTTCAAATGATTGATTTTAATTTGAAAATCATAGAACCTTGAGATATGCGGCAACTGTTTGTTTATTAGTAAGTATTTAATAATGAATAACTCGTTTCTTCTCCCATCAAACGCAAACCATATACTTCTGCTCTCTCGGATTAGGAATGGCTTATTTTTTTCTGATTAGGTCATTGGATTTTACTCGTAATATTGGAATGAAAACCTTAGCTTTCATGTCCGTAAAAACTCTGACCAGAAATGGATCACAGACAGTTTGACAAAAGAAAGATAATGCAATATTTACTCTTTAATGTTTGTCTTTTATCCAGTTCATTGTGCAAAAAACACTAGGAATTGAAAGAATTATATTTACATTCATTGACTCATTTGCAACATTTCAGTTTTAAGGCATCCATGCAGCAACCAAACCTTAATTGCTTTCTAGAACCTGATTCTATCTCTCAACAGGATAATAACTGCCATGCTCTGCAACCTCTTCTCTAAATAGTTCTGTAATCCCCCGTCTAAGTGATAATCACAAGGAGCAACGTCAGAAAAATTTGGAAGATAAATCAATATTTGCGAACAGAGCTCTTCCAAAAGATCTTTGAGCATTCTTGCTTTGTGAGGACGAAGATTTTTGTTAGTCATAATAACACCCCTTCTTTTATATTTGGAGGGTCACCTTTGGACCAAACACCTTTCAAAAGATGAAGTTGATTGCAATATACATAGATTAGCATTAATTATCTGATTGTTATCTAAAAGTTCGTAATGGCCAATTCCTTAAACATCCCATCATATATTTAGCATGATCTTTTGGGGAGGATGTCCTCCTCTCGTTGTTGAGAAATTCTGCATCCTCGACCGATCCATGAACCGTGGACTTTAACCAAGATCAAGTAACCAGATATGAAGATAAATCAACAAAACTTCTAACTACGACACTACTGAGGATTATATCTGAGGATGATATCGTCTAGGATCTCTCTGTAGGTGAAAAGCTCGGTGGCAGTGATCACCAGCTAGTTAGATTAAGCATCAAGATCCCAAGGTAAGGTCTGTTGCCAGTCAATCAAGGAAACTTGACTTGAGATGAGCAGACTTTGCAAGCCTCCGTGCTGGACTGACTGACGCGAGGCTAGAAGTGTGCGATGCTGTTGAAGACTCGTGGAATAGTTTCAAAACCACATTCATGAGTCTTCAATCGCGTTTCATCCCTCTGAAATGCCTCCGTCAGTCTTCTGTTTAACCAAAGTGGTTTAATCGAGAAACCGGACAACTGCTTAGGGAGAAGAGAACTGTGTACCGGCAATCGAAGATCTCAGGTGCCTTTGACGAATACCGGAGGCTAGCCAAGAGAGTAAAGTGTCCAGCATAAGGGCGGCTAAGCGGTCTGAGGAGCTCGAGTGGCGAGACTCTGTAAAGAGAATCCCAAGGAGTTGTTTGGATATGTAAACAGCCGTAAACCAATCCGTCGAACGATTGGCCCTTTGGGGACATTAAAGCATTCAGATGCAGAAAATGCTAACCTCCTCAACGACTATTTCTCTTTAGTGTTTACTGAAGAGTGTAGTCGCATCCCCCAGCCGACGGATTCCTACTCGGCGAAAAAGCTGGAGGATATGAATTTTACCGAAGGGGAAATCAAAAAGAAGATCTGTGACCTAATGACGAATAAGTCACCTGGCCCGGATGGGTTTCTACCTAAAGTGTTGAAAGAAGTGCGCGATCAAGTGTCACGACACCTGAGCGCCATCTTCAACATGTCAATCCGGACCGAATGCGTTACTAGAGACTGGCGTGAGGCGGAGGTGACTCCTATCTTCAAGAAAGGAAACCGTAACCAACCGTCGAACTACCGACCTATCAGTCTGACTACGATAGTCGGTAAATTCATGGAAAGCATGATGGTAAACAAAATGACCTTGCATTTAGAGTCAAAGCTGCTACTGAGGAGTTCCCAGCATGGCTTCCGAAGGCAACGGTCATGCCTGATGAACCTTGTGGAATTCTTCCACTTATTCTTCAGTGAGCACGATCGGGATAAGGCGGTGGATAGGGTGTACTTACACTTTCAAAAAGCCTTTGATAAGGTACCACACCGCTGCCTTCTCCGGAAAGTGCGAGAGCTGGGCATAGACGGAAAAGTAGCCGGCGAGATTGAGAACTGGCTAAGTTGCAGACGGCAATTGGGGGTGGTGAATGGACAGACTTCTGAGTGGGTGCCCGTTACTAGCGCGGTGCCTCAAGGTTCTGTCCTGAGACAAGTAATATTCATCATCTACGTCAACGACATTGGCGGTGACATGGTTGCCAATATTTTCAAATTTGCCGACGATACCAAGCTTGGTATGAACGTTGCAAAGGATGGAAATACTGCAAGCCTGCAGGAAGATCTTTGGAAGATTGGGGAGTAGGCTGATACGTGGTAAATGCCTTTCAACGTAAACAAATGCAAAGTGATGCATATCGGCCACAGAAACCCACAATCTCAGTATATCCTTAAGGGCACTGCTCTTGAATCGAGTGACACTAAGAAGGACTTGGGTGTAACTATCACGAGTGCCCTCAAGTTCTTGAAACAGTTTATTAAGGTGAAGAAGAAAGCCCAAAGGATGTTAAGTTACATAAATCCCTAGTTTGGATAACGTAACAGGGAGATAGTACTTTGTCTGTACAACTCCCTCGTTCGGCCGCACCTGAAGTATGCCGTACAATTCTGGAGTCCTTCATTCCGAAAAGTAATCGCGAGATTGGAACGCGTGCAAGCCAGGGAAACCAAACTGATTCCCTCTATCAAACATAAAAGTTATGAAGATAGATTAAAGGAATTAGATATGTTCTTGCTGGAGACCCGGAGACTAGGTGGTCAGCTTATCGAAATATTTAAAATACTTCGAGGCTTTGACAGACTGGACTACGGGGATATTTTCCAGCTCAGCGGGGGGAGAACAAGAAATTATGGCTTTAAACCTAAATTGAAGCGATACCACCGTGATCTGTGTGGGAAATTCTTCACTTACAGTATCTGCGGTAGTTGGAACGCACTTCCGACGGAAGTTGTCAACAGTGAATCTATTGACCAGTTCTAGTTGAGACTAGATAAAGTCTTGCGAAATCGCCTTTAAGATCCTCGCGAGTGATCTTTGATGTTGCCAACAGACACCTTCGAAGATTGCCCCAAAAGTACCTTTCTTGTATGGACTGTAAGGTCTTTTAGGGGACTTATTTTTCTTGTAGCTCCTTGTAACTCTTCGCTTCTAGCAATGGCCACGCAACTCTGAATTTGATTAAAAGTTTCACCCTAGTCATAAAGTGGAAGGTTTCATTAAAGCTTTCTGGGTCATTGTTCAGAAACTTGGGTACGCTTCTCCTTCCTACCGTCATTCCTAACATAGTGCGACTTTTGCTATTACCACCATCTCAAATTTAGCGACGAATTTCCTAGGGAACAAGAGCTACTACCATCGCTTCCTATATCATCAAGACAGAGAATGTTTTCTTTTCTCCAATCAGTATCTGTAAGAAACACTCAGTCCTCCACCGTTTTCATCAAGTAAGGTCCGATCCCTTACCTCTTCTTACCTGAGTTCGACACTGGCTTGGACTTTGTAGGTACAATGTTTAGACCCCTATCATACTAGAGTAACAAGAATCTAGGGACCGTCCTCCTCTTGCCTCATCTCCTATGAATATTATTTGAGTAATTTTAGAGTCAACCACCCTTTTCTATGGGCCAATTTGCTGCAACAATTTTATACTCGTATCATCCTAAATATAAAAAATATTGGCTCTCAAAGATGTTTAATTCGCGGTACTCCAAATTCAAATTAATCACATACTTTTGAATGCACATGTTGAGTGACTCGACTCCCCAAGTTCTACAAATTTAATCACTCCTTTCCCCCTATTATTTTAGTTCAGTATAAAATATTTTACGTTACTATCCTTAAACTATACACCTTCTGGGTGATGGAGAAGCAGTTAAACACACAAACAATGATTACATTCAAACACCTGATCTAATCCAGTCCTAGACGTCTGCGACCTGTGCAGCTGAATGTCTAATAAGAGGACTCTGCGGAAATGGAAAGAGAATGTAGTATTAAAAAATGAAGATAAAGAAAGTGAGAGACAAATATTAATAACCCTTAGAGGAATCACTATAAGTAGTGAGACAATCAAATTTGTCTCTTTAGTTCAAGCATTCAAAGTTAATCTGACCATATGAGATTTCACGGAAATAATGTAACCCTTGGAAATTATTAATTATAACACCAAAGGAACACACTCCTGAACTATGTAAATAAATGTCTTTTAGGATACATTAAACTAACCTAAATGAGAACAGAGCTCTTAGTTATTTCACAAATACGTGGAATAAATAATTATTAGGGATTAACCAACCCCTAAATTCAATGGACACAAATGTTAAAATAAATTTTCCCCCATAACTTAATGAGTAAATATATATCAAGCGAAAATTTTAAGGTCTTAAGAAATTAAATGAACACTAAAGTTATCCCATAGACAAAAAAATGATAATAAATTTAGGAGCTCATTGTTTGTTTCACTTTTAGTGGGGGCAATTATCAAATTCCCTACAAACAGTCACTAACTTATTGACAAGAATTCAATGGTCACATCCAAAGAAAGCGATAATTCAATAATTAATGAGATCATATCTTGTTAGGAATGCAATACTTTTACCTCGAATAAGGAAATGTACTAATCTTACTCATTAATCTTTAAGAAAATAGAGAAATTTATAATTACGTTATGTTTAAAATATAAAAGAATATAATAGATCATTTTCAATATTATTCTCAGGGCCTCAAAGACTAATAATTCAACAAAGGCCTAATTAATCCGAATGCACTTCGGATATAATCTCTTAACACAAATTTGATTTTACCGAAAAGCCAAACATTTGAGAAGTCGGCTGATTTTTTTGCACTCTAATATTTCCACTTGTGCATTATTTTTTTTACATCAAATAATGAGGTGGGACAATTTATGACCAAAGGAAACCTAAATCATAAGGAATTCAATTTTCACTTAAGAGAAATATGATGCCCTCATTTGTTGGTAATGTTTGCAAATATTTTGAAGGTTAGTTAGGAATAACAAATTAAAATTAATACAGAAATTATATTGAAAACAATTTAAGCAACGACAATGATAGAGTAACAACAAATAAGAGGACGCAAGTGAATGTGGACTCTCAGGACTTGACTACTTTAAATATTAGAAGTGTTTTTCTATAGATTCGGATAACTTGGAACAACTCTCTTTGGAAACTTTTTTATTTGAGTTAGAAAAGGATAATTATTAAATTAGAGAAATTATTCGACAAATTATCAGTGGAAATAACAGATATTTTAAATAACTTTCTTCATTCATTAGCGTTTGTAACTACTAGAAACTCGTAAATGATATTGTCTGCTGAAGCAAACATAATAAGTTGGTTCTTGTAGATATAAAAAGAAGATAACCTATATTTTGAGTTACTTCTTAACTTTCTTTTTCATTAAAATTATCATGGAATGTATGGCGGTATTAATATTTAAATTCCCGCTGAGAAAATAGTCTTTAGTTAGTAATGCTCATTAGTGACATCTTTCTTCTTTGAAATAACCATCTTTTTATGAATTTGGGTTTAGGTATTGTTTCCCAACTTCTGAGAAAAAGCATTTTCTGTTTTAGATAAAACTGCTTTTAATTTTTTTCTTTGGAGACGAGGTTATTTTTGCTTATTTGAACAATTGTTTTTAGCATAATTATGCGCGTTAATTTTACTAGGTAATAATGCTTTATATTTTTCTGAGATGAATAAATGAATAATACATTCGAAGTTACTCTGGTTTAAATGTTCATTGGTTTTCGGAGAACAAAAAATGAAAATTGGAATTATTACTATTTATGTTCTCTATACATTAGACTTGCCTTTTAAGAGGGTTGCACTGAGTATGTAGTTATATAAATTCTGCTTAGTACAAAATTCTTAATGGAGTCCTGAGAAAGAAATAAGATTTTTAAAATATTTCGGCGAAACCTGTCAATTATTAGTGTTTTGTTACAAATTATTTAATGGCGTTTTTTATAATCATTTAATAAAATTCAGCAGTATAATTATTATTTTACATGCAACATCATATTTATAATATAGAGATTAAATGTCCACAAATAATCAATCTAACTTCTTTAAAGAAAAAATTAACAATATATACTGACGGATTTCAAATAAAATGAACATTAAAATTAATCCAAGAGTATAGACTCTTTTTAATGATTCTTATTTAAGGGAACGAAACAATGAGTAGTGGACATAGTTTGAGTTATTCCCTTTACATTAAAACCACTATATCATATAAATTGACCTTAGCATTTTAAGTCGAATGTGACAAATTATTAGCATTACGGATAAGTTTACATTTATTATGTAGATTATGTAAACTCAATTATGGATTATGCACGGGTTAGCAAATTAAAGGAAATCACGTAGGCACTTGAAAAAATATCTTTATTATTTTTGAAGATAGATCTAAACCACTTTTTCTTTATTCGAAAATGAAAACTAGATATTTTTCAACCTATATCTCTGAACTTCCACAAAACCCGCATAAGATGTCGTTGATATTTACCGCTTTGTCCTGTTTACAAATGACTACAATGTTCAGGATGTGTGTGAAAGCAGTAGAGTCATAAAAGATACTATCAGTCTTTCAAAAATATTTAAACCAGGGCATTAATATAATCATTATTAATATCCAAATATTCACCGCTGTCAAACAAGGGTTAATATCGAAATATTAATTATTGCCGTCATTCCTTAAAAATAATTATTAATGAAATGAAATTTTAACAAAAAATATATTAAAAAGAAAACTAAACATTCAATTTAGAGAACTTGCCAAAAAAATCTTCTATATAAAAATATTAAATTTTTACCAAAATCAATTTAATTTCCAATTAAAAAATGTCTTATGTTACTAAAAAATACAATCAATTTTAAATTCATTGAATTTTAAATTTGGTCGTAATATCGAATAAATTAAGTTGATGAATAATATCTTAATTCAATAATATATATATTTTTCTGGTTTAAATGCATAATTTGGGGAAAACTAGACATAATTAAAAGGTTTAATAAATTATAAAGACTGGGATTTTTATGTAAATACCAATATTATTCATTGGATTTATTTTGGCAAACTCAGCAATTAATACTGGCACTAAAATATCGATAAAAACTTTCTACTTAACTGAATAAACTTTTCCATAATTATGGCCCCCTGATAGCACAATATGTTCTCATAAATTGTGCTATGGATTCAAGAAAATGACACTCACTTTATTGCATTTAACGTAAATTCTTTTGATTAAATATTTATGATATAGATTTAATTATACGAGTATTCTTATAGGGGACAAATATAAAAGAGCCTTTTCAATTTATGGGCTGTTAAGCGATAGTATCATAGTTGCAATATGGTTACCTAAAAA
Source organism: Ceratothoa steindachneri (assembly GCA_963969495.1). Taxonomy (NCBI): domain Eukaryota; kingdom Metazoa; phylum Arthropoda; class Malacostraca; order Isopoda; family Cymothoidae; genus Ceratothoa; species Ceratothoa steindachneri. The sequence goes on from OZ018332.1 coordinate 74,690,597, forward strand.
ATTCAAAAGTAATTAGTATTTTTATGCACGATCGGAGGTAGAATAGAGAAAGCTGTTAGGGAAAAGTTCCATTAATACATATAGGTGCTCGAAAAGACCCTTAAAAACAAATAAAGCAAGACAGTTTAAAATAGGCATCTTGTGTCGAAAATAGAAAAACTTTAGCTTCATATATCACATGAGAGATGGGCAGTGGTTCAATAATGATTGTGGATTTAATCTATGATTCAAGGAGGAGACAAAACAACCCGAACAGAGGGGGGACATATGAAACCACCAGTTAAATCAGTTCCTAATTTTGATGAGGTATAACAGTAGTGAAGCCAACAAGACGCAAATAAAATATATAAATTGTTTTATATATATGCCAATGTTCTTATTACATTTTACTCATATGAATAATGTAATAAATTGGCATATTTATTTTTCTAAGCCGAAGCACTTACTTTGTGGTAAATTTAAAATATTAGCCTACGAAAGTGAGAATATATTCTGAAAAGTAAAAATGTGAGGGGATACCCTCGAAGGAACACCGTGAGAGGAAGCCCCCTCGGAAATACCCCTCTCTTCTTTCAAGACCAAGTGCGCCTAGCGTGAGAATTTTAGAATGTTCGAGGAAAAATCAGTCCATCACTGGCTCACCGGTCTCAGCTGTGTTTGCTTTCGTACGCCACTTGTCACCCCGCCCCCTCCCCTTCGATAACAATGAGGCAGACACATTACTCTACCTACATATCACGAGACAAGTTTCACCGTCTGGACCCAATCGTTATTATTAAATGTGTTTACATCGACTGACTCCAAGAATCCTTTAGGGAACGTAAGGCTTTGAGGCGTCTATCGGCCAGCCACTCGGGTATATAGTCCAAAGCTCACCATTTCTCGAGGAGATTGAAAGCCCGCCATTCACTCCGTTTAGACTTCCGTCTTTTTCCCTTGAACCCCTGTAATCCCTTTCAATCTCTTTAAGAAATGGTTAGTTTCGGGTTAAATACCCTCTGGCTATTCCTTAGAGCCTGGCGGTCCCTAAAGGATTCTTGACGCCCGTCTATACAAACACATTTCATGATAACGATTCGGTCCAGATGGCGAGACATGCCTCGTGATATGGGGGTAGAGTTAATGTCTCTGCGCACGTTGTTATCGCAGAGGAGTGGGAGGCGAGTGGCGTCCGAAAGCAAACACAGCTGTGATGCGTGATCCAGCGAGACACTGATTCTTTCTCGAACTTTTTAAAATTCTCACGCTAGGTGCACTTGGTCTTGAAAGAAGAGAGGGGTATTTCTGAGAGAGTTTCATCTCATGGTGGTCCTTCGAGGGAATATCCCACAAAGAATGTTAAAAAAAGAATCGTGGTAGAATTTAAAGATATTTTTCCCTAAGGTAATTAATAGATCGCTCAATCAGGACATCTCGGTAGAGATTTAATTACAGCAAGATCGGTCATGAAACTTACAACTGCGTAAAGAGCTAGACTCCTAATGAGTAGACACACTAACACTCCCCACTTGGGGCTAAATACATCTGCATACATCATTATACACATAGCCAATCAGAACCCTGCTATCATTTACCGCCTTCACAATAAAACATACCCTCATTATACTCAGTTCCTGAATACTTTTGAATAATGTCCCTCTTTGGGGCACAAACATTCATATCTTCCTGATGAGAATCGGGTGCTCCCTTACCCTTGCTGCCGAGTTGTCTTAAAGAGTTTCTCTTAAATAATGTTGTCTCAAGCTCACTATATGACCGTGACATTGTCCATATCCAAAGTATATCTGTCCCTGGTAACAACGGGCTCACCAGAGTTTGACATTCTGATGTAAATTTCAATACCAGGAGCTCGGAGAATCTTGTCAAATGGATGAAAAGCACTACTTACCCTACTTCCTATTGCTGATTTTCAGTGCTATAAACACACAAGGTACGCTTTTATGAAGATTTAGTAGCTATTCAGAGCGAATCTTAAATTTTCATTTGAAGCAATTTACACAATTCAGTTACTTTTGGGGATGATTTATGCGTGGAAAAGAAATCCAAGCAATAAAGTATTCCTGCGCAAAATGTTCACTATACATATTTATATATTAAGAGTGAGGGAAATACATCGTTTTGCAGAAAAAGTATTTAAAAATATAAATGGGCCAAAAGACCTAAAAGAGCCGACGAGTTATTTGATGTGACAATGATGTAACTTAGAAAAATCTTTGTATTTGAATATTGGATTGTTAATAGCTAAAAAAAAAATTGTTTTTTCACAGTAAAACGATGTTAGCTGTAGTTGATCACTAACAGGTAAATTAAGAGTTTATGTGTCCATGAAAGAGGGATTTTGTCTTCCTAATGTTATAATGAAACGTGCATTAAGTTAAGATATTAAAAAGGAGTTTTATGGGAATGATGAAATAGAACAAGGTGGAGCACATCTCCAGGCAAACCTAGCATTCCAGTGTTATCTAGAAAATTTCGTCATAATTTAATAAAAAAAATATCGATCTCCTCTCATTTTCCTTTCTGTACAATTTTGGATTAGCTCATGTGAATTTTCGGCAAACAAAATCAGGAATGGTCAGAAAAACATCAAGGATAAAATATCAGTAGATCATAGGAAGACATGGGATTCGAAAAGTTTCTGAAAATCATCTATTTGTATATTAAGCGACTGAGGTTATTATGCAAATATATTAGTTATCACATTTATCTTTTGTTAAGGGAAGATTTATAATTTTTTATAAACAATCTCCATTATGTACACTTGCCCAAATGAGTCATGTTACATCTTGCAAAATGCCTCCGACGAAGAATTACTATGGTATAATTATTTATAGGTTTAATAAATCCTAGAATAGTTTGGTATGACTGCAGCTAGGCTGTGCTATGCCTTGTTAACAAATAATAATAGTTTCATAATAAGTTTTTTAGAAAATTAATGATTAATATTTCGAAAACCCTATTCGCTTAGAAACAAATTAATCAAGCCAATTATTTCAGACATTTTTGAGAATCCATCTTTATACATTATATTGAGTTGTCGTTGTTACTATTATTGTGAACACAATTTGAATTCAATATTTTTCCTTTTGCTGAGTGTGTTGACGTAAGTTCAAGAAGTATTCGGGGAAAAAATAATATAGTGACGTTACACGGTAATTCGATTTTAAACGAGCTTACTTAGTACCCCTTTTGTCCATTTGTCCATGATTTAAAATAGGACAACTTTGCGTTATGACTTATCGTGGAGTTGAAATGTATTTCAAAGACCTCGTAAAAATAATCACAGTAATCCTAATTGTGCCATGGAATTTTTTGGGAGAAAAATGTGTAATTTCAACTCTTTCACTAGGCGCGCAGGAGTGCAGTGTAAAGAATTTCCGTCAAATCGCAGTTTTCGCTACCCCCCTAAAGTTGTTTGCAATATTTTCTAGTGCATTCAAAGAATTCAATCAAAATTATTGTGTTTCGAATCTAAGAATTTAAACGGAGACATTTATGGATTGGGAGATTTGGGGTTACGAGGCATGCTTTCATTGGCTGGCAAAACAGTGGTCTATTGGTGGTCAAAGGGGCATCGTAGAAATAGTCCAGTCTGAATTCTGAAAGAGAATAATGTAAAGGAGTAATGTAACGGATTTATTGCGCAGGTGCAAAATTCATCGGCCGAATCTTTAACCCCCTTAATCTAACAATACTAGACTATTTTCCAGTTACCCGAATATTCATACTCGGACAATGTAAAGTATGTGGCCAATTCTAAAATAACAGATTCGGATATCAATTCATGAATTCACAGCCAGATTTTACTATGCTACTGCACTTTTTCCTCTCCGGTGTCGTCAAAAAGGGTGTGACCACGAAAACAGAGGAGCCGGGAAACGGAAGAGCGTAGGGAGTCCTACACTAGGGGACTCCCTCAAAGTTCTTCTGTTCAATGCGAGGTCAATCAGGAATAAGTTTCTTGAGCTCCGTGGCCTCGTAGTAACAGAGGAACCTGAGATGGTGACCATAACGGAGTCGTGGATAAAAACCTCAAGCCGAGATTGTGGAGGTGAATTCACGATTCCCGGTTACCAGCTCTTCCTGAAAGATAGGCCAGACAGAGAGGGTGGCGGTGTGATGTTGTATGTCAATGATACTCTCAACTCGACGGATTGCAACATCATATCCGACCATAAACTACTAAGTGTTGACCTAGAGATAGGTCCTGCCAAATACAGGACCCTGGTGCTTTATAGACCTCCTGCCCCACTCGTTGAAAAGGACAGAGATCTGTACCAGCTGCTAGGAGAACTTTTCGAAGACAGAGTGTGTATCGTCATGGGTGATTTCAACAGACAAGTTAACTGGGAAACCAAAGAACCCTGTAGCGAGAACGCACTACTCCTGGAGTTCACGAACAACGAGTTCCTCACTCAGTGGGTGAGAGAGCCAACGAGAGGAGACAATATCCTCGACTTGGTTTTCACCTCTGAGGATGACATCGTTAAGGACCTCTCTGTTGGCGAAGAGCTCGGTGGCAGTGACCACCGACTAATTAGATTTGTAGTCGAAGTCCCCAAGGCAGAGCCTGCAACTAGTAACTCAAGGAAACTGGATTTGAGAAGAACAGACTTTGCAGGTCTACGCGCGGGACTGACTGACGCGAGGCTAGAAGAGTGCAATGCTGTTGCAGACTCTTGGAACAGTTTCAAAACCACATTCATGAGTCTTCAATCGCGGTTTATCCCTCTGAAATGCCCCCATTGGTCCTCTGTTCAACCAAAGTGGTTTAATCGAGAAATCGGCCAACTGCTTAGGGAGAAGAGAAATGTGTACCGGCAATCAAAGATCTCGGGTGACTTTGACGAATACCGGAGGCTAGCTAGGAGAGTAAGGTCCAGTATAAGGGCGGCTAAGCGGTCTGAGGAACTCCGAGTGGCGAGACTCTGTAAAGAGAATCCCAAGGAGTTTTTTAGATATGTAAACAGCCGTAAACCAATCCGTCAAACGATTGGCTCTTTGAGGAATGAGGAGGGGACATTAAAGCATTCAGATGCAGAAAATGCTAACCTCCTCCTGAAGAGTGTGGTCCCATTCCCCAGCAGACGGATTCCTACTCGGGGGAAAAGCTGGAGGAAATGGATTTCACCGAAGGAGAAATAGAAAAGAAGATCAGTGACCTAATGACGAAGAAGCTACCTGGCCCGGATGGGTTTCTACCTAAAGTGTTGAAAGAAGTGCGCGATCAAGTGTCACGACACCTGAGCGCAATCTTCAACATGTCAATCCGGACCGAATGCGTTCCTAGAGACTGGCGTAAAGCGGAGGTGACTCCTATCTTCAAAAAATGAGACTGTAGCTAACCGTCGAACTACCGACCTATTAGTCTGATTTCGATAGTTGGTAAACTCATGGAAAGCTTTATGGTGGACAAAATGACGTGGCAATTAGATTCAAAGCTGCTCCAGATGAGTTCCCATCACGGGTACCGAAGGCAACGGTCATGCCTGACGAACCTTGTGGAATTCTTCCACTTCGTCTTCAGTGAGCACGATCGGGACAAGGTGGTGGATGTGTTCGACTTAGATTTTCAAAAGGCTTTGATAAGGTACCACACCGCTGCCTTCTTCGGAAGTGCGAGCGCTGGGCATATACGGAAATGTAGGCGGCTGGATAGAGAACTGGCTAAGTGGCAGACGGCAACGGGTGGTGGTGAATAAACAGGCTTCTGAGTAGGTGCCCGTTACTAGATGGGTGTCTCAAGGTTCTGTCCTGGGACCACTACTATTCATCATCTACGTCAACGACATGGACGGTGACATGGTTGCCAAGATTTTTAAATTTGCCGACGATACCAAGCTTGGTATGAACGTTGCAAAGGATGGAAATACTGCCCGCCTGCAGGAAGATCTTGGGAAGATTGGGGAGTGGTTGGACACGTGGCAAATGCCTTTTAACGTGGGGAAATGCAAAGTGATGCATATCGGCCACAGAAACCCTCAATCTCAGTATATCCTTAAGGGCACTGCTATGGAATCCACCGACACTGAAAAGGACTTGGGTGTAACAATCACTAGTGACCTCAAGTTCTCGAAACAGTGCATTGAGGCGGAGAAAAAGGCCCAAAGGATGCTAGGCTATATTAAGCGCCAGTTTGGTTATCGGAACCAGGAGATTGTACTGTGCCTGTACAACTCACTTGTCCGACCGCACCTGGAGTATGCCGTACAATTTTAGAGTCCTTCATTGCGAAAGGACATCGCGAGATTGGAACGCGTACAAGAAAGGGCAACCAAGCTGATTCCCTCTATCCGACATAAAAGTTATGAGGATAGACTAAGGGAATTAGATCTGTTCTCGCTGGAAACCCGTAGACAGCGTGGTCAGCTCATCGAAGTTTTCAAAATACTTCGAGGGTTCGACAATGTTGACTACCGGGATATTTTCACACTGAGTGAGAACAGAACGCGCAATCACGGCTTCAAACTTGAACTGAAGCGTTACAACCGCAATCTGTGTGGAAATTTTTTCACTTACAGTATCTGCGGTATGTGGAACGCACTTCCAGAGGAAGTTGTCAACAGTGAATCTGTTGACCAGTTCAAGTCAAGACTAGGCAAAGTCTTGAAAAGTGGCCGTTTAGGGACGCAAAACTATTGAGCAGCCTTGTGACTGCTCGATTGCTAGTCCAAAGGTACCCTCCTTGAATGGACCGTAAGGTCTCCTAGGGTACCTTCTTTCCTTGTTGTTACTCCTTGTTGTAACTCTTTCTTCAGAATTTTTTACTCCATGTTAGGTCAGGTTATCTTTTATTTGCCAATTTAAGATCATTTATCCAAAATATGATTTAATCTTTAGCATTTATAGGCCAAAATTCGAAAAAATAGAGGTTTACTACGATTTTTGCAGAATGGGAATCAAAAATTTTTGCCGCATTCCACCTCCCGACCGATAAAGAAGAAGGATAGATTTCAACAAAGATAAAAAATATTACAGGAAGAAGCAATAAAAAGTAAAAAAAAAGTGATTACGTTAAAGTAAATAGTAACCAAATTAATTATAGGAAATAAAATAAAAAATATTAAAAAATTAATGCAAGCTGGAAAATATAAAAAAAATTAGGGAAATTTGGGAACCCTATTTTGAAACCAAACCGTTTCAAATTATATTGCTGGAAGTAGAAGTTGCAGAAGGTAAAGTTAACACCGTATTAAATTTATTTATTGGTTAACGTCCTAGCTTGTATATTCGAAACTAAATATCCTTGGAAAATGTGACAGGAATAATTGTGGAATTGTATATTATTGAATCTTGCAGTAATATGGAAATCTAATAAAAAATGTGTTTGCATAGCACCTAACTTCATTTCAATCTCGTTTAAGCAAGATGTTCTCTTGACAAATTGATTCTAAGTAACAAGCCATATAAATCTGTCATGGTTTTCTCTGTTCGCATAATGAGCGGAAAGGTGCTTTCAAATTGGAACCATTGCAGAGACTGTCAAGGTTTCCCAAAATGGAGCCCATAATTTTCTGTCAAACAATGCCAAAAAAGAATTAATAAGGCTGGTAAATCAACCTGTAGGCCACGGAAGAACACAAAAAGAAAAAGAAAAACGATCCATTAGTAAATTAAGAAAAAGAACCGTTTCATGAGGGCTGCATGAGATGATTAAAAGAATAGTAATAATTGGGCCAACAATATACTCAGGCATACTATGTCTCGTCAGCTGGAGGAAGAAAATCATCACGCTCGCACATTCGCGGTCAAACTGTCTTGCATTCACCACTAAGCCCGTTACTTAAACAGATGACAAATGAATCCAGGAAACTTTAACTAACTAACCGAAGTGTAATTATTTGCATCCGATGAAAGTATCGTGGTGAAAGTTTGATAGCATAGGCTGTGATTATATTAAAAATCACTGAGCAACTTATAAGCTTACTGGGCACACTTAGCTGCACAAGGGTACAAGTTATTCTGTGTAAGCATGCATTGCTCCATCTGCGATCGTTCGAAGTCAAGCTGGCAATTTTCACGCAGGATAACACATCCTACCACAAGGCCAATTCGCTTAAGACCTTCCTGGAAGACGAATTTATTATTGTTATGATTGAACTGAGCAGAATCCGAACCTGAATTCCATTGAAAATATCTGAAGAAACTCGAAGGAATCCAATAGCAGTCAAGATCTCTAAATTATTTAAGATAAATGCAACATTGTGTAAGATTGTTCGTTGTTACTTCGTTCCTCTGACTCGAAATATTAGAGAATCATACACACTAAATAATAATTACTTTAACTTTTAAAAATATTTTTCACTGATAATTTAAAGCTCATATTCCGATAGAAATGCGGTGGTTTACTTATGTATGTTACTCGAAGAACTGATCTGCGGTTCAGTTACATTAATAAATATTTGCACTTTAATCAGGAGGATTTCACTCATTCTCGTGGAAATGGCTGGTTACAATACTATTAAAATACACTTGATTCTTTTTATTCTTATCTTTGTCAAATTGGGTTGAGATGTAAGAAAAGACTTGAAAACTTTATTAATAACAGTATAAGACCAAAATTAGACTTATTTAGTAGGAAAATGTATTAAGGCATTACTAATAAAATACATATAGACATAAACAAAATCGGAAGATTAGTCAATTATCGCCAAGATACAAATGATAACGATAAATCAATTATGACAATAATTCTTAAGCTTTACTCTTGACATGTTCCTTAAACCTGAAAATTGGACGTTGCTAAAGTTGAAAATAAAAATTACATGTCGACTATCCATGATAGTTCTTCCTATTTTCTGATTCAACACATGAAAACTGCTACAAATCTGAGATTTGGATTGGGCCAAGCGTAATTTGCTTGGTACGTTTAAACGAGTCTAGACCCAGCATGCAACCACTTGACAACATTTTTCCCTTACCAAGCTCTTTCTAAAAGAGCCTCTGAAGAAATTCGTGGTTACGTCTTGCCTATTCGTGTAAGAAAAATATATAACTGTGCTTGGTTGGCATTTGCCTAATCTATTTATTAAAGTTCAAAAGATTTGCAGCATAAGGAAAGGAATCAAACCAGGGTTGCATTTTTTTATCTATATTATAAACAATGAAAATATATCCCAAATCATAGTATAAAGAAAACGAAACTAAAATTATTCCTAAATTTTCCTTTATTGAACCTATAATATATCTATTCTTAAAATTCTTTATACTTTGTGTTCATTCGTGCTAGCTGATTAGTTAGATGTGAATAGTTCCATGAAGAATTTAAGGTAATTATGGCTAGATTATTTTTCTGCAGATTTTATGCAACTTATTCTCACTTGTATTCATTATTTATCAGTTTTCTTTTGAACACAATGTAAGTAACAAATTTTAACATTTTGTTTACCGAGAAACGACCTCGCTTAGTGGAAAGCCCAAATAGTGGCCAAATTCATCTTTTCTTCCTCCCAGTTACCAAACGCTCTATAGAGACCTGACGAAAAGTTTTGAGACTACTATAATTTTTCATATAAGTAAATAGATAGAACTAATCAACCGTTGCATTTTGTTTAAGAAAGTTTGTATCATAATTTGAAGGGGAGATACAGAAACAAGGTCAACAGACCTAAGTCGGGTGCTCTCAATTATTCTGACCTATGCCCTAATGACCATATGGCCTTTAAAACTTTCGACAAATGGGGCAATCCGAACCATGTCTAGTTTTCTTTTGATAATTCCCAGATTAAACATGGGGGCACCTTGTAAATTATATAACTCGAAAGAGAATTTAAACAACTATGAAGAATTTAAAATCTCGTTAGAATCAGCGAAATAGTTACGATGTTATTGCCAAAAAAATATTGAAATGTAAAATAATGTCCATGGTATTGCTCTATTTTATGTTTGATAAGCAACCGCAACTGTTTGCAACAGGATGGCATCAGTTTATCAGCCCTAAGTTAGATTATGGTCTACAATTTTTCTAGTGGCTTTTTATGTGTCAAACTCCACACCCGAATCACCTAATTTTGAAGGTATTTTCAGCGAAGAACATTTATTATTGATTTACCTTTGTCAAAGGTTGAACCATCATGCTGAAGAATAGAGTTATCATCCCCAAATAAGTCCTCAACTGTTGGGAGATGGGGCTGATGAAGCACTTTTTGGTACTATTTTAAATCTATGGCACTGTTCTCTGGGAATAAATTAAAGTACTCCAGTTCACTATGATAAGAAACCGTGCCAGACTTGGAGAGTATCAAATGTTCACCATGTGAACTACACTGGCCTTTTGAAAGCCATTAATGATCATAAAGATGGTGTTTTTTGATGCAATACCCTTAGCAGCTATCTCATCGCATTTTAGGACACATTAGTTCAGAGCAACAATATTTACACACTTTTCTTCTGAAAGAACCATTTCTGGAATTCTAAAAGAATCCTAACATTTAGTTTACAAACGAATATTACAAAATAGATTATAATTACGCAGTATCACTCATTTAACGAATATTTGTCATAATTTAAAAATTTTCATCGAATAGCAAAGCTCCAGTGACTGAGCCTCACTTCCTACATGAACAAGATATATAAAGATTACCAATGGTAGCGATCGGACGTGTTTTGGTGAGCTCTGTATTCAGATTAGGTTGCAAGGGCCCGTCTGCTAGCCGGTGGGCATCCCGATAGTACTGTCAGTTGGTAGCCATCACAACCCCATCTTTGGGCACTAGTTGGATCCGGAAACCATTAGAGTTGCTATAAATACATAGGTGTAAATTCGGATCTGATGTTTATCCTCTCAGTCTGCATCTTTTGTTCTGTCATCTGGTTGCTTTAAAGATACATATATATTTGGCCATCAATGATATAGAATGTCGAATCCTGAAAAGAACGGGATTGCCAGCTGTTTTAGAGCCAGTTAGATTTGATCGAGGAGATGGTACGCGTCCAGATGGTATAACAATGTTTCCTTTTAGGAATGGAAAGAGTCTGTATTGGGATGTGACATGTGTCAATAATTATCCTGAGCATATTATTGACAACTTAGCTGTATGTATATTCAGTTGCAACAGCTGAATAAAATTATAAAAGAATAAAGTATTTTACCCTGACTGAGAGGTTTCTGTTTGAGCCAATAGCCATGAATGGGCTCTGGTCCTTCAAGTGCACAACTTACTAAAGAAATAGTTTGGATGTTTCAAGCAGAGAATAAGTATTGCTGTTCAGCAGGGCAAAGCAATTAGTATACTCAATAGGGTCTGAGTCGCTAATAGTGTCGGCTTGGACTTTCACCCCTGAGTTTTATCCATAACTTTTTACCTTTTCTAAAAAATAAACGTCATTTGATCGTAGATTTTATAGCTAAACCCCATCCAAGGATGTGACGTTGGGCCACTGCTCTCTAAGGTTGTAAGTCAACCTCATATTCTCATGCGGCAATTTCCGGTAGGAAATTATCCATTAAAAAAAAATAATAATTATTGTCGAGGTACGCCTGTGAAGACTGACTCGGCGCAAGGGTGCATACACAAGCACGAGCAGATAGCCGACCCTAGGCCGCCTGCGATATTCTTTGGGACAATTAAAAGAATGGGGGACCGCCTCCTTGATTTTTATACAGAGTGCGATTTACGGTTGACCTATATTTATATAATGGCTTGCTAAATTGCAGTTCAAATGATGTATAAAGAACAAGACCCCAAAATATAATCTTAATATATATAATAAATGGGGCAATATATATTTATATGAATATATATATGTATATACAAAAAAGGGGAACAAATTACTCGATAAAGATTGTGACAATTTAAAATATGACAAAGTTAAGCTGGAGGAGCAAAATTAATGTTAACTCGAACAAGAGATATTAATTACGATTGAGCAGAAAGGCAATTCAAAAGTGGATGCGGGTGACGATTGACAGGGTGTAATCAGGGGATTACAGCACAAGATCGCTTTACCTTGAAGCACGGTGGTGATTTGAGGGAGGTGGGGAAGGGGCGTAGACTAACGGCATAGGTCTTCCAGAAGATACTTCGGGGAGTCCTAACGAGGAAGACGCGTAGATGGGTTTTTGAGTACTTCTTGTTGAACGAGATTTTCTCTCCTCCAGAGAGATGGAATCTCAAACACGAGGGGGTTCTGCGACTAGGTAGTGAGTCTCAAACACAAAAGTCTTGAAGTGGGATCGAGATGAGGTGGGGCTGCACAGTATTTCGGGAAGAAGGGGGCTCGATAGGGTTTCTCTGAACAGTTTCCAAAGCTTCACGGAGGGAGATCTGCTGGTGAGATCTTAACGACGAGGTACGACTCGAACCTGGGTTGCGGCACTTCGTGGGGAAACAGACAAAACGGTCTGAACAGAGGGACTAGCAGACTCTCAATCTCCTCAAAGAATAGCGGACACAGGGTTACATAGCCAGGTGGCTGGTCCAATAGATAGTCCCAGGACATGGCCGTCCCTAGATGATTCTCGACATGAATCTAGGTAAACTTACTTCGAGATAACGAATCGGATCGGACAGCAAAGTTTGCCTTATGATATGGGGTAGGGTTAGTAAGGCTGCGCTCGCGGGAGAAAAGGCTTGCCTAAAAAGCATGTCTTTTGCAGGGAAGGGGGGAGCGAAGAGCGTCCGGAAGCAAATACAGCTGACTCAGCGCGGGACTGCTTCCTTCTTGAATATTTTAAACTTTCCACCAAAAAGCAGGTTGACATGGAACCGACAAAATTAAACTAATTAATAAGATCGATCGCTTGAAATTCCGTTAAATATACGAGTATTACATTAAAAATATAAGTTTTCAGTTCTACAAAACGTATAGGAACGACTAATTAATTAGGGAGTAAAATGAACAAGGATCTAAAACAAGACAAACTTATGATGATTAGAAGATAACCGTTACAATTTTTGATCAGAATTTAAAGATGAGGTAAAAATTGGTAATAAGAAATTTATGATTTTATACTTTTCAAACACAAAAACATTTTTAACTTTCGGAACTTAAAAATAACGTACGAGGGGTGGTCAATAAGTTTTGAAATTCGGATATAAGGAAACGAGATATGTGGAAAAGTGTTTTATTATTTTTCAATATTACTACCATCGACTTCAATGCACTTGCGCCACTTGTTCCTGAGGCTTAGAGTTCCCGACAACCAGAAATCTCCCGACTGCTGTTCAATCCACTCCTAGACGGCGAGCTGGGCATCTTAATCGTCCCCAAACCGGCGTCCACGCAGTGCAGCCTTAAGCTGGTGGAATAAAAGGTAGTCGCTAGCGGCCAGATCTGGACTGTAGGTGAGATGGTTGAGCTCCTCGAATCCGCACTCGCACACGGCAGCTTGTGCAACTCTGGCCTTTTGGACAGGGGCAGCGTCGTGGGGAAGCAGGACACCACGTGTCAACCTGCCGCACCACTTCTGACGCATGCACTTCTTGATTCCTATCAGTTCCTCGGCGTAATATTTGGTTGTGATATTCATTCCACGAGGCGCATAATCCAACATCAACACTCCATCAGAATCCCAGAAGATGGTGGCCATGATATTCCCGGCTAGGGGTTGGGTCCATAACTTGGTGGGGGTTGGAGATCCGCTGTGCTTCAAGCCATGCTTTCGAGCTTGGTATCGGAATCCCAGTGATGAACCCACGTTTCATCACCAGTCACTATGTGTGACTCGAATCCCACCGGGTCTTGGTTGTATAGGAGCAGCAGCTCCTCCGAACTTTGACGACGTTGAAGTCGTTCATGGGGCGTGAAGTTTCTAGGGACCCAACGGCCAAAGATTTTGGTCATGGCCAAATTGTCGTGGATGATGTTGATAACACTTCCATGTGATATTCAGAGTTCTTGCTTGATTTATTCGAACTTCACCCATTAATTTTTAAGGATTATCCTCTCTATACACGGGCCTCATTGTCCTCGTTGGTTACGTCTGACGGTGGTCATCTTCAAGGGACTCACGACCATCGTGGAACTCCCTATTCCAGCGAGCAATGGTTGCATAGGAAGAGGTGGTGTTGGTGTGCACTGCAACCATGCGTTCATGGATCTCTTTTGCATTATTGCCTTCCTTGGTCAAAATTTTGATCACTGCACGGTGCTCAACCTTCTCTATTGTTGAAAAATTTGTGACTTCCGATCTGCGATCAGCTACTGCTTCTTAAATGGACGAGGCAGGAGCATGCATCTGCAGGTCCTGACTTGTCATAACTTGTCCTAACGCCGCCACAAACTGCCATTCCCCTTCCTGTTTTGCTCTACCGATTCGCAAAACTTATTGACCGCCCCTCGTATCACATTAAAAATATAAGTTTTTAGTTCTACCAAACGTATAGGAACGACTGATTAATTGGGGAGTAAGATGAAAATAGAACTAAAACCAGACAAACATATGATGAATAGAAGAAAACCGTTAAATTTTTTTATAAGAATGTAAAGAAGAGGTAAAAATTCGTTTTAAAAAATTTACGATTTATACTTTACAAAGACAAAGACGTTTTTAACTCCCGGAACTTAAGAATAACGAGCTCATAGTAAATTTTATCGAAAATATATTGCTATTTTGCTAATTCGAATCTATCTTCGTCACTTTCGACCTAGCTCCTTCAACTTTTGCCTTGATTCAATGACCTAGATCTAGGCTTTTGAGATCGAGTGGCGATTTGCGCATGCGTCTTCTGGCGATATTCAACCAATGCCATCTTTTTTAGATCTGCAGGTGCTTTGCGCATGCGTCCTTTGCCAATAAACCAATAGCATTTCGTGTTACATTCCCGTGTATTTCGAACGATTTACGGCTGAATTTTTTCTTAGTTTATATGGTATAATGGCGTGCATCGGCTGTGGGAGGTTGAGATTAAAAGATTCTAAAGGGCAAAAAAAGCAGTGCAAATTCTCCGTTAGTGTGTTTAAGGGCCCGTGCTTGTTTTCTAAACAAAGCTTTGATTCAAACTAAAGGCTTAATAAGATTTAGCAATCTGCATTCAAATCTGAAAGTAGGCTTTCGAATTAGGAATATTACGATCTTCTTTTAAGTTGTAGGTGGTGTGGGTGTGCAAGCCTGCAATTAAGTAGGGAGGCAAAGCCCCCAATATCGATAGTACCAAAAAATGTTTATTTTTAGCGGAAATAGCCTGAAATAGGCTGCGCTCTCCTTTTACCAGGTTAGGTCTGGTCTGGTTCTAGCTCTTTTAAATGATTTGGATGTGATTTGCTTATGTAGTTTTATGTGTAGTTTTCAGATTTTAAACAAATTTTCTCTGGAAATGCTTACTTTTCCTAATATGGAATTCAGTGAATTATGGCGAATGTATGCATTTCCGCAAATGAAAAGTATCAGATCCTCAAATTAGACATAAAAATGCCTTAGAGAAATACATATTTAAATTCATTTGCAAGAATGTGTTAAAACGAATCTTTACCAAACAAAATAGTATTGAAGTTTAATAAGAAAATAGGTGTAATCACATTACTCTTCAATTCAAATAATCAATATTTCGAAACGGAATAATATTACATAAACCACGGAAGTCTTCAAAAGTAGTTTTAATTTAAAAGCGAAAATAAGATGGAGTGGTACACTTAGGGAATTAATTGAATATGATAATATCAACACGCTTATGAAAAACAATCCTTTTTAAACCTCATATCTGGATATGAGTAACCCATATCTCTTCCTAGTAATCTCCGTTGGGGTATATGGCTAAGACTCAACCCATAGTGGATTATTATAATCCATCTCTCAGTTTCTGGAGAGAAAAGGACAGTGGATATGCTGTGTTTTGATGATGGTTAGGAAATGATAGAGGTGATTTGAGTAGCTGTGTGCCAGATGATGCGTTTTAATTGTTTTAGGGTATCTTTAATCCAACAAGGTTGATACTGCTTAGTTAATAAGTAGATAATTACTGTTAATTTTTATTACTGGTAATTAGAAAAAGTGTGAAAAGATTCATACTTAAAAAAAAATTAGCAGACTTTACATGTTTTAACCTAATTTTAAAATTTTTTATATTGTTTATCCTTAGAATTTATCTCATTTACTATTTCCAATTGTGGAATCTCTTGTCTAGGATAAAGTATCGTAATAGATGCTAAGAGAATATGATATTTATCCTATGTGTAATACTTTTAATAGTCTCCCACAATGGAAGAAATCGAACTTGCTAGAGATGCGGTGGGTTCACCAATGACGATTGCTTCCACATCTACCTCTCTCGATTCTAACCCTACTTAAAATTCTGCGCGAAAACACCGAAATGCTATCTAAAATCAGTGAAAAAAAACCTCATTGCATTCAGTATGAAGATCATTCAAGCTAAAATCCAGAGGAACGCCTTCATCATTATACATATCTGTTACCGCTACCATGAATTGGAGGACTACATCAGCACAGAATATCCCACGAATGATCTCGTGTTTTTCTCGGAAGGTGACTCGGATTGTCAAATATACAGAAATTGCCAGAATGCCTGGAATAAATGCATTAATTAAGGAGGACTATACCAGGCTATGGCCATGTCAAGCCCTAAAGGGAAATATTTCCTGATTAAGAATAAAGAAGGAAACCAGGAACGAGAAAAATTGAAAAAGGAGCATGTCATGCGCGACAACAACCAAAGCAACCACACTGCAACCGAAAATGGTAAGTCAACTGAATATAGACGGATAATTAAATGTAAAATTAATTAGCTGCATTCTACTTGCACACATCATTAAAATGAAAAAAAATGACTTTAGTTTGAATTTTATCATGATATTAAAATTGCTACCCCCGTATCAATTATAAAGGTGTCTATTAAATTTAAAAAATGTTTAGAAAAGATGAGTGGTTGAGCAGATACGTTGTAGATGAAGTTAAAACAGGCATATTGAAAAAAAGGAATAATCTAAAGTACCTTGGGCAAATTTTTTTATCGAATTCTTTTTATAGAATTTGAACTGAGTTGAGAAAAGGACTTTGAATCATTTAGAATAGATTTATTTACAAGATCAGGGAAGATTTCTTATTGGTGGCATGCGAGTGAGTTGAGTGAAGGCAAGTCAATGGCAATACAATATGATTCGCATCTCTTCACTGCCACTAAATATCCCCAAAGGGCGTGAGTTTGACAGATGTCTCTATCATGGGGTTACCAGCGGTCCCTGGCTGCAGCGCTACAATGAGCTAAGATTTGAGTTAAATTAACCTAATAGTAAAATAGTATTTTCTATACATATATGTTTCTCCTCGAGCAAGTGTCGAATGTCTTAGGGCAGAAACAGTTCCTCCAAGATTTTTCATTCACCTAAAACGTCAAGATGCAAATCCGTTCATGGAAGAAATGAAACTTTTGCAGGAGACCCCGTTTCAAAAAGTTGCGTGTGTCATGAGGAAATATCGTTTAATAGAAATCTGACGTGTATTCTGTTGACAAAGATTAACTGCTCTTATTACGTTAAAGGCGTAGTAGGCCTCAAAATTGGACTTGCGGGTCCTCGAAGCAAGAGCAAACGTTTTAACGAACTTTTCACTGAACTAGAGTTGCAAGATAATAAATAAATGTAAAAATAAAGGATAAAATGTTCCAAGAGCATCCGTTAATTGATAGTTAAAAAAATGTTTTATGAGGTAGGAAGCAAACGACCTACATGATCTTCCTAAATTCTCCAAGACTCGTTTTTAAATCTGTCCAATGTTCACTTGATTGGCTTTGGTTTTAATGTAGAACATAAACATAAAGGGAATATTGCAAGATTTAAAGCCTATCAAGAAATACCTTTACTATACAATACTCCCAACTAAAAAAAAAACTTAATATATCGTATTACACACCAACATTGTATTTTCCATAGCAGTGGTTGTCTGGTTTCAACATAACCTCTTTAAAAAAAAAACGTCCTACAGGCTTGAAATTTTTGTGCAACATTTCTGTCCAATGAAAAGGATTACTACAATCACAAATTATTCTTCAATATAACACAAATTCGAATCGAAGTTAGCATTTTCTATATTTGATCATGATGTTTAAATAGGCTAAATCACTTTATTTTCGACTCAAAAAAACTTTTTTTGTGTTTCAGATAATTGGGTCTGTAGCATCAATAGATGCAATGCAGACTTTTCAGAGAAAGAAAACAATTATAATTAGTATTGTTCGAGAATAATATGATTTTTTTAAAATATATTTTGCTCCCAAAGTGCAATTAATACTTGAAATTCATAATGAGATTCCATGAGAATACAAACGCGCAAGGGACTATGTATAGGATAAATATATTAAACGATTAACCGTTTAATTGGTAACTAGCAATATGCCTTACAAAAAAATTTATAAAGGCATTCATTAATAATATTAGGATGGCAATCTTATCAAGTTTAGATAACCAATCTATGATTTTTTAATTTATTCAGCAAATCATGAATTTTTGTGAATTCAATATTATTTGCATTTTTATTATGTATTATCATTTCAACTAAATTAAATTTATTGTTTATATTTTTTTTAACTTGTTATAAATTTTTACCTTATAGTTTTGAAAATTTTGTCATAAACTTTTTAAGATTATTTCTAAAAGCCTTTTTTATACGGCTCATTTGCCCAACAAATAAAAAAAAACTTGTTATTTTTTCCCTTTACACACTATGACAACTATTCAGATAACATTTATTTAAGGTGACCCTATTCAATTATTGTAACTTTTTAAGTCAAAATTGATTGAAATGCTATTAACTATATTATGTATTAATACTATTGACTTCAAGTGAGGTTTTTTCATTGTGAAAATAAAATCATGGCCAATGTTATTAGCTTAGAGTGGAATTATGTATCTTAAGATGAAATAACAAGGCGACGTTTTTACGGAAATATTTGTAATCAATTTATCTACAACCATAATTATAAAGGTTTCCTGTAGCTTTCATCATAAATCAAAACCTATTTTCAATGGGTAACGATGCCATGCCGCTGAGGAAACTTTGTTGCAATCACTTAACAAGAAATAAAATATGAGCGAAGTGTACTGTAAGAGTATTCTGTTGCTCAGCTTTTCTAATTTCTCCTGCCAGAGGCTATGCACCAGCACGTCCAAGATTATCATTGTCTTTGCAACCTCGACAACCATGGTTACCATGCAGGTTATTACAACATAGGCTTCTCTTTAAATAGTGCTAGATTTGCAATTTTGATAGAAAACCCTGCGTCGAAATCCCACGCGATCTCTTACAGTTGTATCGATTATTTTATGTTAGATTCAGTTTTGTCACTCTCAAGGATATAAACAATCTTAGTGGCTGAGTTGTATATAAAAAACTGTATAAAATAATCGTAGCCCCTTGAAAATTAATTGTTATAATTCTATTTTTTAAAAATCAAATTTTAATGATTTTGCACCGAATTTAAAGCAAAATACCAACGGAGGTGTATATCTTAGAAAGTTGACAAGGAGAGATGCGTAAATTCATGTGTGAAACTAGAGTATAAAAAAATGTGTGGAGAACATAGCCGCGAACCCTCCTGCAGGGAGAGTGATCGGATGAGAAATACTTGGGCGTTCGTCCAAGAGTGCACAGTTTCCTGCTGCTGTTATCTCGTGCGACATGAGGACTCATATTATCTTGATTAATACTGGCATTTTTTCTTAGTTTCTGCATGTAAACGGCCCTACTGAACACAATTTATTTGATGGTACAAACATTTTTCCTAAAATTCCCAACCTTAGCTTTCCAAAGAATAATTCAATAAATCACAACCACTTAAAGACCTTAAACCTCAGATTTTTATTCCGAGCCACGATGTAGAAGGTTAGAGCTAGTATATTGTCATAGTACAACCACTCTATACAATACACTACTCTTATATTATGTGGGGGGGGAGACTTAATCACCTACTGCAACGCGAACCGTTGAAGGACTGTTCGCAGGGATTAACGACCGACTAAGAGGTCGCATTTTAATAGGCCGAGAGTAGAGTTAAAGGTTAGTTAAAGATGAAACAACGAAAATATAATTTTATTTACACAGATCAAAATAAGAATAATAATAGGCAAAGGGAAATTATTTAAATTGAAAGAATCTCTTTTATGAGGAGGGGTTCTCAAGTGGAATTAATTGATTAATGTAATCTAGGCTCAGATCAAAAGGAAGACATGACTTTACTAATAATGGAGGGAGTTTCAGTCTTACGGGTCGTGACTTCGAGGAAGGTCCTTCTTGCGATGAGGCAAGTGGGAGCACGATACGAATGAGGCAGGTGAAAAACGATCCCAACTAACCTTCCTAGCATAGCATTTTATAGCTTAAATTACATAGTATATCTTAACCTTATACATTATATCTTAGCATAGCATAGCCTATTCTAAGGCTACCTAGCAGATTATAGCATATCGTAGCCTATTATAGCCTACTCTAGTCTAGCAGAGTATCTGCTGAATAGTTATGATATTGCCAAAACAAAATAATCTCGGGCTAGCCTTGGGAAGACTTTGGCAATTATATTATTCTAAAGAGAATGTAAAATAACATAAGGGTTCGGATTTCGCTAGAATCGGCCGAATAGTTATTAGGTTATTGCCAAAACAAAATAATTCCCGGGCTAACTATAAGGTTTTAAATTTCGTTAGAATCAGCCGAATAGTTATGATGTTATTACAAAAACCCCCCAAAAAAACAAACCGGGGACCCACCGAAAGACAGTGAGATGTAGGGTTGCTTGTGACTAGACTTACACGCGACTAAAAATGAGACAGATTACAATGACAATTTCTCTATGAAAAAATATCAGAATTTATTAACTACTTAATTTACTAACCTTGAGGTTCATCAAACTCTAACATTTATAACATTACATTCGTATAGTTCTCACTTGTGAAACTTTAGCGCTTCTTGCCGCGGGTACCATATGAACGATGCTCCCCATCAAACACGCGCATATAGCCTACATTTACACACACACACACACGCATATATATATATATATATATATATATATATATATATATATATATATATATCAAAGTAGCGCAAGAGAATGATGAAAATGAATCCATTAAATCACATTGAAAGAGAAAACGGAATAATTTTTCCTTGCAGTAATAATTTTATTACCTTTTTCTCTGCATAGCATAGTGTACTAACGGCATACTTTAACTGTGATCAAAGCGGTGCTCGCTGCCTCAGTGGGCCTGGTTCGAATCGCTTCCCTGCACGGATTTTTTCGAAAAAGGAAAAATTATTCCGTTTTCTCTTCTAATGTGGTTTAATGGATTCATATATATATATATATATATATATCCTCCTTTCAGATTTCACAACCTACACAGCTCCATAAAGTTTATCCAGCGATGCATGAAATATAATGCGTAGTACATTGTCAGCATCTCCATTCAGATTCAATTGGTAGGTTAGAAATTTCAGAGATCCATCTCGTTATAAATCTGTTCATCCTCTGCCCAACAAGAGAAAATAGTTGCACGATTGGACTAAAGCAAATAAGATTAAAAGTCAAAGAGCCTTCTCATTCATCGGTTTTCAATTAAATCTCAAATTGGTATGTTGTCATTATTCTCATTATTGTTCTCTTTATTAGCATCGTTGCAGCACAACTCCCATAATCTTTAGTACCACCATTTCATGTCACTCAATCCTAGGTACAAGGTATTTAATTCTCCTTAACTCGTTCATCTAACTACCGCAGATACTGTACGTGAAAAATTTTCCACACAATTCGCGGTTGTAACGCTTTAGCTCAAGTTTGACGCCGTGATTTCTTGTTATGCTCTCATTAAGGCTGAAAATATCCCTGTATTCAACATTGTCGATTTCTATAAGTATTTTGAAAACTTTCAAGATCTGACCACGCAGTCTACGGGTTTCCAACGAGAATAGATCTCTTTCCCATAATCTATCTTCATAACTTTTATGTCTGATGAAGGGAATCAGTTTAGTTGCCCTGGCTTGTATGCGTCCCAATCTCGCGATGTTCTTTAAAAATGAAGGACTCCAGAATTGTAAGGCATACTTCAGTTGCTGTCGGACAAGTGAATTGTACAAACAGAACCCTATATTCTTGTTCCGATATCCAAACTGTAGCTTTATATAAACTAGCATCCTTTGGGCTTTCTTCTCAGCACCAATACACTGCCTCCAGAACTTAAGATCAGTAGTTATAGTTACACCCAAGTCCTTCTCAGTGTCAGTAGATTCAAAGCAGTGCCCTTAAAGATATAATGACAATTGGGTGTTTCGGTGGCCGGTATGCATCACTTTGCATTTGTTCATGTTAAAAGGCATTTGCCACGTGTCCGACCACTCACCAATCTTCCAAAGATCTTCCTGCAGGCAGTTAGTATTTCCATCATTTGCAACGTTCATATAAAGCTTGGTATCGTCCGCAAATTTGGAAATCTTGGCAACCATGTCACCGTCAATGTCGTTGACGTAGATGATGAATAGTAGTGGTCCCAGGACAGAACCTTGAAGCAGCCCACTAGTAACAGGCACCAAATCAGAAGCCTGTCCATTCACCACCACCCGTTGCCGCCTGCCACTTAGCTAGTTCTCGATTCAGCCGGCTACTTTTCCGTCTATGCCCAGTGCTCGCACTTTCCGGAGAAAGGGGCGGTGTGGTACCTTATCAAAGGCTTTCTGACAGTCTAAATAGATCACATCCACTGCCTTGTCCCAATCGTGCTCACTGAAACTGAAGACGAATTGGCAGAATTCCACAAGGTTCATTAAGCATGAGAGAGAGAGAAAGTAACAAGGAGTAACAAGGAAAGGAAGTCCCCTAGAAGACATTACGGTCAATTCAATGAGGGTACCTTTGGAATAGCAGTTGAGTGGGCACATCTCTGCTCAAAAAAAATTACGTCCTTAAACGGCCATTTTTCCAGACCCTGTCTATTCTTGACTTGAACTGGTCAACAGATTCACTGTTGAAAACTTCCACTGGTAGTGCGTTCCAACTAGCGCAGATATTGTACGTGAAAAATCTTCCACACAGATCGCGGTTGTACCGCTTCAGCTCAAGTTTGAACCCGTGATTTCTTGTTATGCTCTCATTAAGGCTGAAAATATCACTGTATTCAACATTGTTGAATCCTATAAGTATTTTGAAAACTTTCAAGATCTGACCATGCAGTCTATGGGTTTCCAACGAGAACAGATCTCTTTCCCATAATCTATCTTTCTAAATAAAGGACTCCAAAATTGTACTGCATACTCTAGGTGTGGTCAGACAAGTGAGTTGTACAAACACAGTACAATCTCCTAGTTCCGATATCCAAACTGGCGCTTTATGTAGCCTAGCATCCTTTGGGCCTTTTTCTCCGCCTCAATGCACTGTTTCGAGAACTTGAGGTCACTAGTGAATGTTACACCCAATTCCTCCTCAGTGTCATTGGATTCAATAGCAGTGCCCTTAAGGTTATACAGAGATTGGGAGTTTCGGTTGCCGATATGCATCACTTTGTATTTGTATACGTTAAGAGGCATTTCCACGTGTCCGACCACTACCCAATTTTCCGAAGATCTTCCTGCAGGTGGGCAGTATTTCCATCCTTTGCAACGTTCATACCAAGTATGGTATCGTCGGCAAATTGGGAAATCTTGGCAACCATTTCACCGTCCATGTCGTTGACGTGGATGATGGATGAATAGTAGTGGTCCCAAAACAGAACCTTGAGGCACCCTGCTAGTAACGGGCACCCACTCAGAAGCCTGTTTATTCACCACCACCCGTTGCCGTCTGCCACTTAGCCAGTTCTCTATCCAGCCGCCTACATTTCCGTATATGCCCAGCGCTCGCACTTCCGAAGAAGGCAGCGGTGTGGTACCTTATCAAAGCCTTTTGAAAATCTAAGTCGAACACATCCACCACCTTGTCCCGATCGTGCTCACTGAAGACGAAGTGGAAGAATTCCACAAGGTTCGTCAGGCATGACCGTTGCCTTCGGTACCCGTGATGGGAACTCATCTGGAGCAGCTTTGAATCTAATTGTTACGTCATTTTGTCCACCATAAAGCTTTCCATGAGTTTACCAACTATCGAAATCAGACTAATAGGTCGGTAGTTCGACGGTTAGCTACAGTCTCATTTTTTGAAGATAGGAGTCACCTCCGCTTTACGCCAGTCTCTAGGAACGCATTCGGTCCGGATTGACATGTTGAAGATTGCGCTCAGGTGTCGTGACACTTGATCGCGCACTTCTTTCAACACTTTAGGTAGAAACCCATCCGGGCCAGGTAGCTTCTTCGTCATTAGGTCACTGATCTTCTTTTCTATTTCTCCTTCGGTGAAATCCATTTCCTCCAGCTTTTCCTCCGAGTAGGAACTCGTTGGCTAGGGGATGGGAACACTCTTCAGTAAATACTGAAGAGAATTAGTCGTTGAGGAGGTTAGTAGTTTATGCATCTGAGTGCTTTAATGTCCCTTCCTCATTCCTCAAAGGGCCAATCATTCGACGGATTGGTTTACGGCTGTTTACATATTCAATGAACTCCTTGGGAATCTCTTTACAAAGTCTCGCGACTCGGAGTTCCTCAGACCGCTTAGCCGCCCTTATGCCGGACTTCACTCTCCTGGCTAGCCTCCGGTATTCGTCAAAGTTACCAGAGATCTTCGATTTCCCGTACACATTTCTCTTCTCCCTAAGCAGTCAGCCGAATTCTCGATTAAACCACTTTGGTTGAACAAAAGACCGACGGGGGCATTTCAGAGGGATGAAACGCGATTGAAGACTCATGAATGTAGTTTTTAAACTGTTCCACGAGTCTTTAACAGCATCGCACACTTCTTTTTTCGCATCAGTCAGTCCAGCATAAAAAACCTGCAAAGTCTGCTCTTCTCAAATCAAGTGTTCTCGATTTACTTGTTGCAGGCCCTGCCTTGAGGACTTTGACTACAAATATAATTAGTCGGTGGTTACTGCCAACTAGGAACTCGTCGTTCGCGAACTCTAGGAGTAGTGCGTTCTCGCCACAGGGTTCTAAGGTTTCCTAGTCGACATGGGTATTCAGGTCACCCATGGTGATACACACTGTCTTTCACAAGTTCGTTCTACAGCTGGTACAGACTCCCGTCCTGTTCTAAGAGTTGGGCAGGGGTTCTGTAAAGCATCAGGGTCCTGTATCTGACAGGACTTATCTCTAGTTCAACACCTAGTAGTTCATCGTCGAATAAGATGTTGCAATCCGTCAAGTTGAGAGTATCCTTTACATACAACATTACACCGCCACCCTCTCTGTCTGGCCTATCTTTCAAAAAGAGCTGGTAACCGGGAATCGTGAATTCACCTTCAAAATCTCGGCTTGAGGTTTTTACCCACTGCTCTGTTATGGCTACCATTCCAGTTCTTCCGTCGCTACGAGGCCACGAAGTTCAAGAAACTTGTTCCTGATTGACCTGAATTAAACAAAAGAACTTTTAGGGAGTCCCCGAATGTAGGACTCCATACGCTCTTCCGTTTCCCGGTTTGTTTGTTGGCGAGAAGACAGCCCTTTTTGTGACCTCTGAGAAGGTCATTCCAGGATTGACACTGGCGTACTACCGTACGTCCGCCTTCACTCTGGGCCGGATACTCCTTTGGGTCCTCTCTACGACATCCTGGGTCATGTTTGACTGGGAAGCCTTTCCTTTAAAGGAAAGATGTACCCCATCTCTTTGGTAGAGATCATTTCTACCATAAAAGGTGCGGTACGGGTTCACAAAAAAGACCCCCTCTGCCGTATACAAATCTGCCAGGCGCCGGTTTAAAGAGACGTTAATCGAGTGAGCGGTCCGTGTTGGACCTCTCCTCGGGAGCATCCAGACTACAACACGCTTGCGGGTTTTCAGCCCCACAGTCGTCCACGGCACTCATAACCGTGTGGAGGATTTTATCTTTTGGGCCTAGCCTACCTCCTCTCAGGTAAAGGTCGTATCCACTGACCATCACAGCAACGACTAAGCTCTCAGAAATCTGTGATTTCTCAGCCTCTACTATGCTTTGGTGGTTACTCCATCCTGCCAGGCAGCTTACATTCACACTAGTGCGAAGGCGGGCTGCTAGCAGGGGCTGCAGTCCCCGTGCTTGTGAATCACCAATAAAGGTGACTCTTCCACATTTGTCTGCAGACGACTTAGTTTACCCTTTCGGAAGCGACTTATCTCTACATTTTTCTTCTTCTTCTTTTTTTCTTGTCTTCCTTTGTTTTCTCTTCTTCTGTTTCTCGTTTCTCTTATTTTGCTTGTACTTTCTCATCCTCTGTTTCCATTTTTCTTTTCTTCTTTTTCTACTTTCTCTTCTTCTCTTTCTACTTTTTCTTTTTCTATTTCTACTTTCTCTTCTTTCTTCTTTCTTTTCTTCTTTTTGACTCGTTGACGCAGTTCTGCAGCAGGAGAAATCTGCTCTTGGATGTCGGAAGGATCTGCACCTCTCTGTTTTTAAGAGTTGAACCTCCGTTTTGAGGAGGGAGTTCTCCTCTCTTAGTTGAGCGATGCTCTCGCCCAGGCGCTTCTCGAGTTTGCAGAAGTCACAGACACTAACGGAATCTATGAGCTCCTTGCAACTCCTGCCCCCAAAGTCTTAACTCCATCTGTAAACTTTGCATATTTTGCAGATTAGCTTGCGAAACGGAGGACCATTCTTCTTCGTCATCTTAAAAAACTCTCGGTCCATACGCATTGAAAAAGGGTTTTTTGTGTGTGATTTTCTCTCGACCTAATCACATC
Source organism: Ceratothoa steindachneri (assembly GCA_963969495.1). Classification (NCBI taxonomy): domain Eukaryota; kingdom Metazoa; phylum Arthropoda; class Malacostraca; order Isopoda; family Cymothoidae; genus Ceratothoa; species Ceratothoa steindachneri. The sequence continues at coordinate 74,717,278 of OZ018332.1, forward strand.
CCTCTATTTACAGGAGGTTTTCGCTCGTTCGGCCAACAGGAACCCTTTGACCAAGCACACCAACCCTAAGGTCTCCCCTGGGCCGGACTTCCCCAATCATGGCGCAGCTCCCGACTGAGCAGCACGAGAGCTCTAGTGAACTGGTTCTCTGATATTTCGACAGTGGTGCTTGAGGTGTAACTATCTTCCTACTAAGCCCTACTAATCAACTAAAAACGGCCAGACTTAAGGCAAATAGTAAAGCTAAGTGCCCACGACTTCATCCGAGATCTTTAGCTGATCTGGCAACCAGCAAGGCACAAAAGGTCTCTCACCAAGGAGCAGTTGAGCCTTTATTCACCAAGTAGAGGTCACAGGGGGCTGGTCAGGCCATTACACGTTAGGAGAAAGCTTCTAATGGGTACCTAGCATTTCTCCATTAATCGTACCCAAAACGCCTGAGATCTCTTAAATCTCAGTCTCTTGCCACCTATGAGTGCTCCAAGGCGTTATTTAAAGAGGTTCCAAAGCCTCTCTTCTCACACGGCATAAGGGAGCTGGTAGGGCCCTTAATAATAAACAACTTATGTGTAATAAAGATGAATGTTTGTTTTTTGTTATTGTTTTTTTTTAAACTTAGTACTAATAGAATCGAAGAGGTTGGTAGGAGGATGCAAGGATACGCATCAAAGAAGTGGTAGAGAAGTTTGACAACCCTTAGTCTGGATCCTACTACAGCTACCTTACTGGCATGGGTGACCCTATCAGACTAAAAGTCCCTCAGCTTAGCTAGTTTAACCCAAGCAGATAGAGATTGAGAAACAGAGAGAGAGAAAGACAGACAGAGAGACAGAGACAGACAGAGAGAGAGAGTGAGATGGGATACGATCGGAGTCGAAGAGAGGAAGAAGAGGAGAGAGTAAACTTGCCCGAGGATAGGCAGGAGGAAAAGGGCTATTGAGGCAGATGGTGAATGAATGAGCTTGAAAGAGTGAGTGATACAACGAGTGAGAGAGAGCGATTATGTGAAATGATGCCCTCGAAACGGCTGCTTCGTAGCAAAACCTCTTCCTGTTCGATAAAGAATTTTAAATTATATATGTTCCTTGACCATTATCCGATCCAGGGCAATAAGAGCACATGTCCATTGGCCATTATCTGATCGAGAGCCATTAAATCACATGATTATTTGATCCAGGGACACTTTATTAGATGTCCTTTCACAATTATCTAATCCACGGCCATTAGATTAATATCTCTTGAACATTTCCTCATTTAGGTCCATTAACATCCTTAATAGAGTATTCCTAAGCGATCGTATCTTGTTTGCCTCTATATTCGACGGCTTCTATTTTGATCAAGGTTTTGACTTAAAAGTTCGATGATTTTTTTCGTTCTAGCTTTCATTACATTCTTTAAATGTGAGGAAGATAATAAGGCCAGCCAAAAGAAATGTTTCTTTGGTCTGGTAATTTAACTCAATCAAACACCAACACATGATATTTTTTTTAATCAAATACACAATAACCAGTGTTAATTCACCATATGCACTAAGTTGCTTGTTGCCACGGGGAGAATTTTGAAGCTTTCATATTTCCTATCTCCAAATCAAAGAGTAAATTAGAAGCTATAAAAAGACGACCGGATAATAGTCGTGGCGAAAAATAATTTCGTATTCTTTTCGGATAATTTGGTTCACTAAAAAAACTAAAAATAAATTTATTAATAAAGCCTATGTAATCATTAGCAATGCTATTTACTGATCATTAAACAAGTTTCAAGTTTCGCTAAACAGAAAAAACACCTGATTATCTCTAAGAAAAAATAATGAATTGTATTCCCAACATCTTTATTGGTACTGTTTGTTTTTCCCATTGATCATGTATTCAAACAACCCGAACAATGGAGATAATTTTTATTCATGATTTTTATTAAACTGTTGAAAATATTTTAATACTAATTGCTATTATTCGGAGAAACATTCACTATGCATCCAAATCTCATCTCTTTCTTTATAAATTCTACTTTTTTCTTATGTTCCTGAATAGCGCACAAAAGTGGATCAATTTCATAGGATAATTCTTTACTGTTTTGCATAGATCCTCTTCAACTTCACTTTCCCTGTGCGATTAGAGTGAATGTAAATTATCTCTTCCTAATCGAAGGTGAATCGCAAGATCATAATCACCTTTGAAAAAATTGCTTAAAAACACGTTCAATATGCGCCACCGGTGCTACAGACAGAATTCCTTCCAATTGCCACATGTACCACAGGTGGTACATTTCACAATTTTTACATATATTATTTCAAATTTAATTGTATGTTTATATACTTTCAGAAACTAAAAATATGGATGGAAGGAAGGAGTTTGATTACTGAGATATCTTCTATTAACAAAAAATCTCGCGCGGTAGCAGGAGAGAAAGCTGAGTCGTGGGCATGGCTTTGAACGTGTTAACTAACGATTTCATTCATTTATTAATACTAACAAAATTAGGATATTGTTTTCATAAGCTCTTAATTGCAAATGTTACATTGATGTTATTTCAAATGACAATATTTATATCATTAAAATATCCAACAAAACTTAAAACTAATTAGTATACCTGATTGAGTATTGTTTTACACATCATACAAAAACATATATAAATGTTAATGGAATCGAAATGCATAATTCTAGCCAACTGAACAGAAAAAATATATATATATATATATTTGGACTCACAAGCTATATTAGAAATACATCACTAATGATTATTCATCTCATTTGCTAACCACATTAACTCATACGAACTTATTCACACATTCTTCCTTGTGGGTAAAAATATTTTGGGAATAAAGCCATTCCAGATTTAGGCAATACAAATATTTTTATACTATTACTTTAACTGTCGTTAATTTTTTAGTTTCCTTTTAATTTAATTTTAATTAATTAAATTGCAGACCTTAGTAAATCTTAGCCATGGTAACTCATTTGCTTAGTTAAGAATTGCAAGCGGGAAGTAAAGTAAATTATACGATAAATAAAAGAAATGATGGTCCTAAGAGAGCTCTAAGCATAAATACAGTGGCAGTATAAAGGTAACGAGTTTAGTGAAAAGATAGACTGAGATCGTACCGCTTAAGTTAGCAGATTTTCATATTGAATTTTGGGTCCTCTCTCTAGATCTTTCCCAAATAGACTGAATTTTCTAAAAAAAATAACTCTTTTCTTTTTTCTTTTTCTTCAAAGGCAAGGAGGCCTTTTTATGTTAATTAGGTCTTTTGTAGGGAACTAGCCCACTTCATCAAAAGAATATTTTAATGCTCTCTAAGTGTATTTTATACAATATTTTTACAGGGTATATACTGATAATGATTTATTCCTAGAATGTTTGATAAAATCACTAGTTCTTTACATTTACTTATCCAAATACGGAATTGTCCATTGCTTCCACCTTCATACAACTCTTCTCATGAAATATATACATAAATACTGTGATAAAAATCGGCTTTTAAAATTGACCTATATAAAATGGGTTTGCAACACACTCCTGTGGCTAACTAAATGTGGTCATAAACAACTTTGACGATTAAGAAAACTAAAAAATTCCGATTGTTTCACAAACTCAAATTATATATGGAATTTCATATATGGATATGTGATTAGAAATATTATGGCAAACAGTGGGGTTAATAAATAGTGATAATTAACAAATAACACTGCCTTAAGCACCCTTGAGCGATACAGTTCGTCTTCACCAGAGAATGTTAGGTTTCAAAACGCTTCTCTAACAAACTCAAACGGCATTGTATCATTAGCCATTTTCAACTACCCCTCTTCTGTCGCAGAAAAAGAATTACATAATTAATTAGCAAATTTTTAGAAATAATTTATGGGGAATAGATCATGTATGGCCTCTCTTATTTCATTCAGCATAGAATTATTAGGCGTAGCAAGGGCAACCATGGAGCAGATTGTGAGGGTATGGAACGTACATACTCACATGCCACCAGACAATCATGTGAACGAAAGAAATTTGTCGTTTGAGTTGACGTTCGTCTCCTCTCTCTCTCCCCCCACCCTTTCCCCAACTGGCGACAGGAAGTCAGACGAAAGAACGCCTATCTCACAAAGAAGCATAAATCTTATTTGCTTTCTTTATGATTGTGGAGAAATGGCTACATTAAGCATCCTGGAGGAGTATAGGTACATTCAAGCCCCCCCCCCCTCATGAGGAGAAGCGTGGGTAAGGTAGCCGGTGAAAATGCTTACCATGTGTGATCTCCCCGCCGCTGTGGGCAGTTGGAGCTAACATATGTTTGAAGGCGACCACCTAAGGTCCTTAAACGACGCTCTAACGATCGAATTACCTACGAGACCCATAAACCCGTGGTTATGGAAAAAAAAGCGGTGTGAGTCAGAAGGCACGCCAAGTAGCGGTGCGGTTGCGAGCCTATAATTTGCGAGCTGACTTGGGCACCCCAGTGCCACCTCAGGAATTCTCGCTCTCCCCAGATGCTAACTCACCATTCACTCCCCCCCCTCCCTTTTGCCTCTGTGGCCTGGTCACTTTCCCCTTTAGATGGGGCGGCAATCCGCCTATAAATAAGCCCCGCAAAGAAAGAGAAGAGGATTATCAGAAGTCGATACGCCAGAGGTGGATTAGTTCGTGAAGATCGATCCGTCGGCCAGACAAGAAGATTATTAGTAGTCGATTCACCAGAAGAAAGATTAGTTCGCAAAGATCGATCTTTCAGCCAGACAAGAAGATTAGAAGTCGATACGCCAGAAGAAGGGTAGTTCGTGAAGATCGATCCTTCAGCCATACAAGACTATTTCAGTGAGAAACGAGAGGATCAGATTGAGAAAATCGATCCCCCCTTTCAGGGCCGTATTAACCTAAATAGTCAAGTTTTATATCGGTGCCATACCGAAGAAGCCTTTTCAGTCTGCAAAGAAGTCCGACTGAAGAAAAGCAAAGCCGCTTACACTCGAGTGATTCTCACATCTCAAGCACCGTAAGAGTGAAAGGAGAAGAACCCTGCCCCAACGAGCTCCCGTTCTTTAATTACGTTGAAGAATCAGCCCCCGTCACAGGCGACGAAAATTCCACTAGCGACCACCACACTTCAAAGCGAGAGATAAGTCCTCCAGTGACATCCGGCAATCCCTAATACCTACCTGTAAGTTAACAATAACATTTATATCTCTATTGCGATAGTAGAAGTTTAGTACGTCCCACGTTTTAAAGGAGAGTAGAAACTATTATTCTTGAACCTATGTCATATGTGTTTGTAGATGAGAGTACGTTAATTTAATGTTTTATGCTAATCAAATAGGGTCGTGATAAAAATACTAATTGGCAATTGGTATGTTTACTGGAAGCCTACTTGTTTATGTTTTGTCATTGAAAGATCTTTGAGGCCAAAGATAGAAATGTGTTTACTGTTGGTTTGTAATATTTAATTTAAAATACATGTTTATTTTGGTAGATTCTGGTGTTTCCTCTTATCCTTATGTGTTTAAAAAAAGCTTTTCCTTAAGAACTAAACCACAAAAATAGCACTCTTAGAACAAAGCCTACTTCATCATAGAAGTAACTCACGCCCCTTAAAGCATACCGCTACTAAAAGGGTGTCAAAGAGTAGAGGGATCAAAACCAAGGGTCATTCTACGACTTATAATAAAAGTGGTGTCAGGTCTAGAGGTTTTATATTAGAAAGAACCCAGCAGTGTCTATTTAAGGAAGAGCTAACACATAAAAGGAACACCAGGAATAATAGAATATTTGACGAGTGGGAAATTGGTAAAGTTAGAGGTGGATACCATCTAAAGGTAATTGTTAGGCCAAGTGTTAAGTTTCGGTGGTGGAGTAGGTCAGGCTTGATTAAAAACAAGGTAGATGACTGACATAAGCGCGATGGCATTGTTTGACCTTTATCGGAAGCAAGGTCAAAGCCTCGGACTGGAAGGAACCGAGCTGAACTCGTTTATTCAGGAGAAAGAGAGAAATGAAAGAGAAGAAAGAAGAGAGGAACGTAAAATGAAAATGGAAGCTGATGAAAAAAGAGAAAAGGCGAAAATGGAAGCTGATGAAAGAAGAGAAAAGACGAAAATGGAAGCTGAGGATAGAGAGAAGATAAGGGCCCACGAAAGAGCTCTTAGCAAAGAGGAGTTAGAGGGGCAGTCAGTGTCATCCATAACAGGAGTGTCACCAGCGTCCAGCATGAAACTCCCGGAGTACAGGGACGATGAAGATTTATGCTCATATCTCTCCCATTTTGAGAAAATATTTGAAGTCAATAATTGGGACCGAGAAGAAGATGGGGTCGCCAGACTGTTACCGCTACTCAATCGTAGGATGAGAGAGATATTCGTATCTTTACCCTCAGAAGCGACTGTGGACTATTCCACTCTCAAAGCCGAACTTCTCTCAGCAACAAACCTTAACCCGGAAGAATATAGGATGAAGTTCAGGCAGTCTCGTATAAGACCTGGACAAACATACAAACATTTTGGCTTTGAGCTTCGTCGAAGCCTACAGTTTTGGATGGATTCAGAAGGGGTAGAGAACGAAGTCTCTGCGGTCGTCGACTTCATGCTTAGAGATCAGTTACTAAGTACACTACCCCAGGAAATCCGTGCATTCGTTAAGGACCGAAAAGCTTCTACCTTCAACGAGTGTCTGGACGAGGCTGACCTCCACGCGGTAAATCATCGGTTATATCCTAGAGAGTACAAGAAAGAGAAGGCTCCCTCCCCAAAGAAAAATGGGCCGCCACCCAGGCATTTATTGAAGAAGCCCTTTAAGTTCTCAGCAGCAAAAGGAACTTATAAACCAAATTTTGGAGGAGAAAAAATCAAAAAGAAGGTAAGATTCCACAAGGATCATACCCTAATACCGGCACGTATCCCAGGAAGCCCCTCACTTGTTATACCTGTGGGATAATAGGTCACCTGAGTTTCCAGTGCCCACAGAACTCCCGACTGAGGGAGACCTCGAGACAACAGGTGCAAAACCTGACTGCCGCGATCCCAGCAGGACAAGCTGATTCGTCCTACGTCCCCGCGCCAACATCTGAAGGGCCCCAGCAACAGGTAAACTTTCTATTCAACAAAAGTTCGCCAGGCGGCCTACAATTTGAAGAGGGCACTGTTAATGGGTGCCGAGTATCCACTTTAGTCAGAGACACCGGATGTACATGCATAGTGGTATCCGACAAGTTGCTGCCCCCAGTAAACCCTAACCATAAGAAATTCGCAATCGTCCACGACTTTTTAGGACGCGACAATCGATTCCCCGTCGTGAGATGTCATATACAATGCAGATATTTCACCGGTTGGACGGACGTGGTAGTAGCCCCGATTAAGTTCTGCGCAGTACTAATCGGACAAAACCCCTTAATTCCCCAGCAAGAAGTGGCTCAACAAGTAGTCACCCGGGCACAAGAAGCCCAGAGGTAAGAGCAACCTGCTAAGTTGACCCCGAGAATTACCCTCGAAGACAATAGGTTCAAATTGACTTCCTTCGACAGTGCTTAAAAGGAATGCCCCACTCTTAAACCTCTATGGGAGAAATCTATTAAAGGTGAAATTCTCCAAGTGAAAGGAAAGAAGCCTATCCAGTATATCGTAGAATACTCACTTCTCTACCGTACTATCAGCGAGGAGGATAAGGAGAACAAGAAAGCACTGTGTGTACCTCAAGAATACACGCAAATAATTTTGAATACCGCGCATGATGGAATATTAGCCGGACACTTTGGGCACAACAAAACGGCGCAGCAGATATTCCGACACTTTTATTGGCCCCAGGCCGCCAGGGAAATTGTGGCCTATTGCCGATCATGCGACGTGTGTCAGAAGGATCCCTCCAGAGGACGGGTACCTCCCGCTCCCTTACAAAAGGTGCCCGTTATAACCGAACCATTCTTTCGAGTGGCAATTGATTTGGTGGGACCAATTCACCCCCCTTCAAGTGGAGGACACTCCTACATCCTCACCCTAGTGGATTGTGCCACCCAGTTCCCAGATGCCGTGGCCCTACGGAAGATTGACACTATTTCCTGCGCGGAAGCATTAATTTCAATTTTTGCACGAGTAGGCCTGCCTAAAGAAATTCTATCTGATAGAGGGCGCCAATTCACCTCAGAATTGATGGAGTATTTTAACAAACTACTGTTAGTCAAGCCAATTTTTACGAGTCCATTTCATCCCTCCGCTAACGGAATCTGCGAGAAATTAAATGGGACTCTCAAAAATATATTGAAGAAGTTGTGTCAAAACAACACTACACAGTGGCACAGATACCTGCCTGCAGCCCTTTTCGCCTGCCGAGAAATACCTCATCGGACGTTGGGATTCTCGCCCTTTGAGCTATTATACGGGAGAAATGTGCGAGGTCCTATGAGTATTTTTAAGGAATTATTTTCCAACGCGAAGCTCGAGCAAGAAATCAAATCGTCTTACGCCTACGTGATGGATATGCGCGAGCGCCTAGAATACTGCTCTGGCTTAGCTCGAGAGAACGCCGAGAAAAATTTAGCCAAATATCGGGACTACTTCTATATTAAAGCAAAGGCTCGAAAATTAAAGGCAGGAGATGAAGTCTTATTATTACTCCCGACCGAAAATAATAAGTTATGGGCCCAGTGGAAGGGACCATTTGAAGTAATCGAGGCACGGAGTCCAGTCGATTACTTGATAGATACCCCAACAGGGCGAAGAACCTATCACATAAACATGCTAAAAAAATATCACCGCTGCGCGTGCATAAAGAATATTACCCTTCTAGACGAAGAAGAACCGATGGATGCCGTTTACCCGGGTACGCCCCTGCAAGTCATACACACCGTGTGTGTGGAACAAGACGAGGAATACGAACTTCCCTCGCTCTCACCTCCCCTGGAAGACCCTCGGGTGGATTTAAAGATAAATCCCCACTTAGAAATTCAACAAAAAGCGGAAATGTTGAACTTGCTCATGGAATTCCCAGAAGTCATTTCTGAAAACCCCGGATGTGCCAAGGATTGTATCCATGAAATGAAACTAAAAACTAATTCAGTGGTTCGGAGCAAACCATATCCTTTACCGATCCACCTACGAGAAGCCTTCAATAAGGAAGTCCGGAATTTACTAAAATTGGGAATTTTAGAGCCATCGGAGTCCGATTATTGCTCCCCCATAGTAATGGTAAAGAAACCGGATCAATCATTTCGGATGTGCGTGGACTTCCGAAAATTGAATTCAGTGACCGTTTTCGACGCCGAGCCCATCCCACTAATAGATAAAAATCTCCATTTATTTGAAGACGCTAAATTCATCACCGAATTTGATTTGTGTAAAGCGTACTATCAAATACCTCTCGCTAAGGAGTCCAAAAAACTGACGGCGTTTGCGACCGAGAGAGGTCTGTTACAGTTTACCAGGCTACCCTTCGGACTACTTACAGCCGGTAGCAATTATAATAGGATGATGAGGCGAATTATCGCTGGACTAAGTGACGTGTCGTTTTACTTCGACAACGTGTACGTAGCTACCCGTACATGGGAGTCACACTTACACGCCTTACGCTCATTGCTGGAGAAATTGAAGGAGCAAGGTCTAACCGCCGGACCGACCAAGTGTTATTTTGCCTACGAATCCATTGACTACCTGGGATTCAAAATAGGACAAAAACACTTGACTACCCAGCAAGAAAAAGTGGACGCCATAGTCAAGATGCTCCGGCCGAAAACAAAGAAACAACTCCAATCGTTTATGGGAGCGGCCTCGTTCTATAGGCGTTTTGTACCACACTTCACTTCCATTGCGGCCCCACTTAATGATTTGTTAAAAAAGAGAGCGTCAGACCCTGTCACGTGGAACCCCCATGCAATAACTCAGTTGGAGGTTCTAAAAGGAAAACTCGTAACTGCGCCCATTCTTCGCTTACCAAATCCCAACAAGATCTTCGGCCTTCGCACGGACGCTAGTCGGGACGGGTTAGGCGGAGTATTGCTTCAATACGAAGATGACGAAACAGCCTATCCCATAGCTTATGTCAGTAGGAAACTGTTGAGTAGAGAAAAAGCCTACGCTACTATCGAAATCGAAGCTTTGGCCATAATATGGTCCATAGGTAAATTCAAATATTATCTAATAGAGCGCGAGTTTAAGTTGGAATGCGACCATAAACCGTTGTCATACTTAAGGTAAAAATAAGTGTAAGAATGGAAGACTCCTGAGATGGAGTTTACTCTTAATGGAGTACCAGTACTCCATTCACTATATAAAAGGGTCCAACAATTGTATGGCCGACTCGTTAAGTCGGAACCCTGTCGACGATTAAGGAGCAGCCCAACTATTGTATTATAGCAAAGTTAAGTGTAAATCAGTAGAATTGTAAGTAAGTAGGGGCGAGTAACCCCCTAGTGGTAGGTAAGAAAATCCTAAGTTGGCACAGTAAAATAGGAATTAATGTAAGGTCAGGTGAAATGTTATCGAGGCATTCCCGAGTGAACTAGAATTTATTGTATAATATAATGTTCCGTAAGTTACCCAAGTATATTATTGTTAGCGTCGGATTGGAACCCCCCCCCTCCCGTTATTTTCTTAAGGATGGAGGTAAATGTGGAGAAATGGCTACATTAAGCATCCTGGAGGAGTATAGGTACATTCAAGCCCCCCCTTCCCCTCATGAGGAGAAGCGTGGGAAAGGTAGCCGGCGAAAATGCTTACCATGTGTGATCTCCCCGCCGCTGTGGGCAGTTGGAGCTAACATCTGTTTAAAGGCGACCACCTAAGGTCCTTAAACGACGCTCTAACGATCGAATTACCTACGAGACCCATAAACCCGTGGTTATGGAAAAAAAAGCGGTGTGAGTCAGAAGGCACGCCAAGTAGCGGTGCGGTTGCGAGCCTATAATTTGCGAGCTGACTTGGGCACCCCAGTGCCACCTCAGGAATTCTCGCACTCCCCAGATGCTAACTCACCATTCGCTCCCCCCCCCCTTTTGCTTCTGTGGCCTGGTCACTTTCCCCTTTAGATGGGGCGGCAATCCGCCTACAAATAAGCCCCGCAAAGAAAGAGAAGAGGATTATCAGAAGTCGATACGCCAGAGGTGGATTAGTTCGTGAAGATCGATCCGTCGGCCAGACAAGAAGATTATTAATAGTCGATTCACCAGAAGAAAGATTAGTTCGTAAAGATCGATCTTTCAGCCAGACAAGAAGATTAGAAGTCGATACGCCAGAAGAAGGGTAGTTCGTGAAGATCGATCCTTCAGCCATACAAGACTATTTCAGTGAGAAACGAGAGGATCAGATTGAGAAAATCGATCCCCCCTTTCAGGGCCGTATTAACCGAAATAGTCAAGTTTTAAATCGGTGCCATACCGAAGAAGCCTTTTCAGTCTGAAAAGAAGTCCGACTGAAGAAAAGCAAAGCCGCTCACACGCGAGTGATTCTCACATCTCAAGCACCGTAAGAGTGAGAGGAGAAGAACCCTGCCCCAACGAGCTCCCGTTCTTTAATTACGTTGAAGAATCAGCCCCCGTCACAGGCGACGAAAATTCCACTAGCGACCACCACACTTCAAAGCGAGAGATAAGTCCTCCAGCGACATCCGGCAATCCCTAATACCTACCTGTAAGTTAACAATAACATTTATATCTCTATTGCGATAGTAGAAGTTTAGTACGTCCCACGTTTTAAAGGAGAGTAGAAACTATTATTCTTGAACCTAGGTCATATGTGTTTGTAGATGAGAGTACGTTAATTTAATGTTTTATGCTAATCAAATAGGGTCGTGATAAAAATACTAATTGGTATGTTTACTGGAAGCCTACTTGTTTATGTTTTGTCATTGAAAGATCTTTGAGGCCAAAGATAGAAATGTGTTTACTGTTGGTTTGTAATATTTAATTTAAAATACATGTTTATTTTAGTAGATTCTGGTGTTTCCTCTTATCCTTATGTGTTTAAAAATAGCTCTTCCTTAAGAACTAAACCACAAAAATAGCACTCTTAGAACAAAGCTTACTTCATCATAGAAGTAACTCACGCCCCTTAAAGCATACCGCTACTAAAAGGGTGTCAAAGAGTAGAGGGATCAAAACCAAGGGTCATTCTACGACATATAATACAATGGAGATTGTCCAGAAGGCGCTGCGATTAGCGAATTGTCGTGAATGGGATCTCTCTCTCGATTTCCCACAATCCGCGATATAAATAACATCGCTGTTTACCTCTATACAGCAGTGTCCCTAATCTACTCGCGTAATCCTCACGTTGAACGAGAGTCGTTGTCGTAACGTATCAACTACCAACGTGCCGTCGAGTCAACTTGGTCGCTGTCTCAAAGTGTTCTTGGAAGTAAATCCCGCCCCGCAGAGTCTGTGACTAAAAGAGTACGCTCTGTTGCTTAACGTAACTTGAGTAAGAAAAGGAACATCCAAATAGTTACTGAAAGTTACTATTTGTTAGTGTCACATCCAGTTAGGAGTGAACTAACCGGAACTGCAGCCAGCAGCCCCGAACCCGTCGTATTATCCCTCCTCTCCCCGAGAACTCGTGTTAACACCACCAGAACCACCCCGTCTAGGCCTGAGTAGTCGTCTCTCCAATCCATCGATTAATGGTAATCTGTAAACCCAGTGTCCCTTTATTCTTAAATTACCTAATTAATTAACCGTGATTGATACTCCCATTGAGTCATTATAAATAAAGACGCTCAACGTCAGTGTTTAATATTTAATCCTTAATTTGGCCTGTTAACTATTGCTAATTATTATATTTGTGTAAAGTAAAGTTTATTTTGAGTGCATGTGTTTATTTGTGGCTCCTCCTTTTTGAAGTACCCTTGGCAATACTTTAATTAAACATCCCTTCGGCTAATTTATCTAACCTGTAGTATGCACTCTTAGAATTCAACAATCACAAACCTCCCCCTAGTAACAAGTGGGACTTTTATAGTGAGAATCCTGGCTACGGCACAACACGTCTCTAATCAGCTTTTGCACGTTCAGTAGGAATTTTAGCCTACCTATATATATATATGAGCGTAGGATTGAGTCATAGGGTTAATACCACCGACTTAAACAAAAGCGCTGTGTCCAGATCAAGGACTAGAATAATTATTGGACCAGACTATGAGCAATTCTACGACATATATAAAAGTGGTGTCAGCTTTAAGGGGTTAAATTTTGGAGTAAGCGAACTCATATAGCCTAAAACTTGCCAACGTCCAAGGAAGCCCAAAAACACTAACGTAAATTTTAATAATTAGAGTCTATCTCCCGAAGGAATAAAAATAATAACAATTAATAATCCTTTCCAGATAGCAAAAACAAAGCTAAAAAAATATTAATTATTTGGGGGGTTAATTATTAGATTGTATCAGTTAGGAAAAATCGCAGCTTCTAATTTTCTTACCAGCTGCGTAAGTTCTTTCGTGAGTCACCAGTTGCGTCAGCAAGAGCAGCAATGGCTTCACAATCGTTCGAAGTTTTCGTCCACCAAGGACAAGCTCTCGGTCTCACAGGACAGGAACTAAAAGAATTCGTCCAAAGCGAACAGAGAGAGGAAAGAGCACGTGAAATGGAAGTAAGAAAAGAAGAGTTAGAATTGAAAGAAAGGAGAAGAAAAGAAGTGTTAGAAATGGAAGTAAGAAAAGGAGAGTTAGAATTGGAAAAAAAGGAGAAGAAAAGAAGTGTTAGAAATGGAAGTAAGAAAAGAAGCGTTAGAATTTGAAGAAAGAAAAAGGATTCGAAAACATAATAGGGGAATTAAGCAGAGACCAAGTTGAAGTCAGTTCTGTTGGATCCCGTGATCATCAACCCCAGGCCCCCGCTATGAAACTCCCCCAATATAAGGACGAAGAAGATTTGTGCTCATACCTAACACATTTAGAAAAGATCTTCGAGGTAAACGGATTGGCCCTAAAATCCGAAGGAGTCAGTAGATTGCTCCCATTGCTTAGTCCGCGTTTAAGAAAAATTTTCATCTCGTTACCACACGAAGCTACAATAGACTATTGCACCTTGAAGGCCGAATTGCTATCCGCCTTCAACTTAAACCCTCAGTTCTTCCGCGCTAAGTTTAGATCGGCTAAAATCCAGCCCGGTCAAACTTACCGACATTTCAGTTATATCCTGAAGCAAAACCTCCAGTTCTGGTTAGAATCCTCCAAAGTCGAATCGGAGTATGAGGCCCTGATTGAATTTATGTTAAAAGACCAGCTATTGTCCACCCTCCCGCCAGGAGATCTGAGCATTCGTGCAAGACCGCCGAGCGTCTACCTCTCAAGTATGCCTCGAGGAAGCTGATCTCCATGCGACAAATCATCGCCTATACCCACAGGATACCCGAAAGAATAGTCCCCCGTCCCCGAAGAATATATTTAGTCAATGGAAGTCCCAACAAAGGAAACCCCTTCCATTAATAAAGACCACAGCCCCGTTCAGGCCAAAGAATAAGTCTTTTGTAGCCCACGATGACAGAAAACCCCCAGTCTTCAATACCCCCCAAAATAACCAGCACCAGAATAAGCAGGTTATATGCTACTCATGCGGTCAATGTGTACAAAATTCCAGCCTACGTCCCACGCAGAGCCAACAAGTCCACCAAGTAACTGCTACCCTTCCCCCGGAACAGCCGGCCGCGCTTACGTCATCCCCCTCGTCTCCATCCCCACAGGAATTTCAAGTAAACTTCCTGTTCAACAAGAGTACCCCCGGAGGACTAAATTTCAAAACCGACTCGATCAATGGCTGTAAAGTGTCTACCCTCGTCAGAGACACCGGGTGCACATGCATTGTGGTGTCGGACAAATTGCTCTTCCCTGTCGACCCCCAACATAAGAAGTATGCAATTGTACACGACTTCTTAGTTCGAGAAAATAGATTCCCGGTAATCCGCTGCCATGTACAGTGTAAATATTTCACTGGTTAGGCCGACGTAGTGGCAGCCCCCATCAAATTTTGCTCGGTACTCATTGGCCAGAGCGCACTTCTCTCCTCGAGTGAAGTAACTCAAGCTGTCGTCACTCGAGCGCAAGCTAGCCACAAAGCCTCTCCCCCAACACGCCTTTTCACCCCAGAGGCTCCTTTAGAGGTCCAAACGAGTAATGCACAATTCCTCAGAGCTCATCAGAGCTGCCCTTTACCTTAATCCCTTTGGGAAAAGGCCCGAAAAAACGAAGAGGTGATCGTTCGAGGGAACCGACCCATAAGGTACATCATTAACGACTCCCTTCTATTTCGCACCTCACGAGATGAGTCGGACCCACCATCCAATGTCATGTGTATTCCTAGAACACATTTAGACCAAATCCTGCGAGTAGCACATGAAAGTCCCATGGCCTGTCATTTCGGTCATAACAAGACTTCTCAGCGAGTATTTAAATACTTTTTTTGGCCCGGTGCAGCCAAAGATATTGCAGAATTCTGCAAAACGTGCGACTTGTGCCAGAAAAACACTGCAAAAGGTCGAATAGCCCCAGCTCCCCTCCAAAGAACCCCAGTCATTTCGGAGCCTTTCTCGAGAGTCGCCATCGACCTCATCGGACCAATTCACCCCACTTCCGCCGAAGGTCATACGCATGTACTAACATTGATAGACTGCGCTACCCGATTCCCAGACGCTGTCGCTCTAAAATGGATCGATAGTATCTCTTGCTCTGAAGCCCTTATTTCCATTTTTTCTCGAGTAGGATTGCCCAAAGAAATCTTGTCAGATAGAGGCCGCCAGTTTACCTCTGAGCTCATGGAACACGTGAGCACCCTGCTCCAAATCAAACCTATTTTTACCACGCCATTCTATCCGAGCGCGAACGGCATGGGTGAAAAGTTCAATGCGACCTTGAAAAGCGTCCGCAAGAAGCTTTGCATGGAACAAACCCAAGAATGGCACCGATATTTGCCAGTTGCGTTATTCTGCATGCCGCGAAATTCCCCATAGAACCATAGGATTTTTCCCATTTGAGCTCCTATACGGGAGAAACGTGCGGGGGCCCCTCAGTATCTTGAAGGAGTTATGGACCTATTCCCGTTTGTGTCCAGAATTAATGAACACTTATTCCTTCGTCCTCGAACTAAGGGAAAGATTAAAAAGGTGTTCTGGTATAGCAGTCAGAAATTCCGAAATTAATATGGAAAAGTATCGGACATACTTTGATCTAAAGGCCAAACACAGAAAACTGAAGCCCGGAGATGAAGTTCTACTCTTACTCCCCTCGGATTCCCATAAACTTCTCTCCCAATGGAAAGGCCCCTACACCGTTCAGAAAACCCACGGATCGGTCGATTACGTTATACAGACACCAGCAGGTGATAAGTTATACCACATAAACATGCTAAAAAAGTATCATAGACAAGCCTGTATAAACAATATAGTCGCCTTCGACGAAGAAAGGGTTATTGACGCCGTCCACCCAAACAACCCCCCTAAATATTGTTAATTCGATTTTCGTAGAGTCAAGCGAAGATTGTCCCCTCCCTGTCCTCCTGTCCAAGCTTCCCCACATAAAAGAACCTTTCCTCGAGTTGGATGTAAACTCCGACCTCCCCCCTGCCCAAAGGAACCAAATAATGGCGCTTTTGGAAGAATTTAGTGACGTCATTTCCAAGTCCCCAGGATGCTTGACTCAGTTCCAACATGATATCACCCTCACTACGCTCGAACCTGTGCGATGTAAGCCCTATCCCTTACCAGGGCACCTAAGATACGCTTTCAATGAGGAAGTCGACAATCTTTTGCAATTAGTGATTATCGAGCCATCTACGTCCGACTACTGTTTCCCAATAGTCATAGTCCGCAAGCCAGACCAGTCTTTTAGGATGTGCGTCGATTTTCGGAAGTTAAACACCGTCACCGTGTTCAACGCCGAGCCTCTTTCCCTAATTGACCAAAATTTACATCTCTTCAAAGAAGCCACCTACATCACTGAGCTTGACCTATGTAAGGCCTATTATCAGATCCCCTAAAGGCATCAGCGAGGAAACTAACAGCCTTTCCTACAGACAAAGGTTTAATGGGATTCACTCGTCTTCCTTTCTGCCTAGTCACTGCCTGCAGTAACTACAACCGCATAATGCGCCGTGTAATAGATGGGTTAAAAAACATTTCTTTTTATTTTGATAACGTCTATGTGGCTAAACGTTCATGGAACGACCATATCTTGTCCCTCCACCCGCTTTTAGAACGCTTAAAGCATCATGGCATAACTAGTCAACCCTCAAAATGCCATTTTCCTTATAAATCCATAGAATACCTTGGATTTAAAATAGGCGAAAGTCCTCTGGCCCCACAGAAAGAGAAGGTAAAGGCTCTTGTAAATATGCCCCTACCGCGCAACAAGAAACAATTACGGTCATTCCTCGGTGCTGCGTCATTTTACCGCCGCTTCGTACTCCAATTCGCTTCTGTAGCAGCTCCTCTAAACGATCTGCAAAAAAAGAAACTCCCGGACCTCCTCCATTGGAACCCCGACGCCGAAGCGCACTTTGAAGAACTCAAAGAGAAGCTAGTCTCCGCCCAAATCTTAAAATTGCCGGACCCACACAAGAAATTGGGCGTAAGGACACATGCCTCACAACTGGGTATTGGCTGCGTATTACTTCAATACGACGAGGACCAAGAACCCGCACCTATAAGCTATGCGAGTCGCTGACTGACGGCTCGCGAAAGGGCATACGCTACGGTAGAATTAGAAGCTCTAGCGATTGTTTGGAGGATTACAAAATTTAGGATGTATGTGGTAGGTCGTTTATTCCTTATAGAAACTGATCATAGACCGTTCGCCTACTTAAAAACTTGTAAAAACCGAAACGGCTGGCTAATGCGCTGGTCAGTTTTGCTAGCGGAGTACCGTTATAAAATCAGGTATCTAAAAGGGTCTGACAATGTACTCGCAGACAGCCTTTCGAGAAACCCAATTTCAGATAGCGATTAATAGTCAATTATTTTTTTTTCTGTGTATCTCTTTGTATTAATAATTATTTCTTGCCTGTACTCTGTATGTGTTTTGTTTTGTTTTGTATATGTAAATTAGAGAAACTGACGTAGCAGTAGTATTTTGTAGCCATTAAACACTAAGGTAAATTCCTAACGGTTTTGATAAAATTACCGACTCAATTGTTCGAGTCGAGGAAGATGATTACAAATTCCCCCGGTGTAGTTAATTTTCACATTATTCCTTATTCCATGGCAGAATAATATTCCTCGAAATAGTTAGGCGTGTGAGGGTATGGAACGTACATATTCACATGCCACCAGACAATCGTGGGAACAAAAGAAATTTGTCGTACGAGTTGACGTTCGTCTCCTCTCTCTCTCCTCCCACCCTTCCCCCAACTGGCGACAGGAAGTCAGACGAAAGAACGCCTATCTCACAAAGAAGCTTAAATCTCATTTGATTTCGTTATGATACCATAGTGATTGTCCAGAAGGCGAATTGTCGTGAATGGGATCTCTATCTCTCGATTTCCCACAATCCGCGATATAAATAACATCGCCGTTTACCCCTAAACAGCAGTGTCCCTAATCTACTCGCGTAATCCTCACGTTGAACGAGAGTCGTTGTCGTAACGTATCAACTACCAACGTGCCGTCGAGTCAACTTGGTCGCTGTCTCAAAGTGTTCTTGGAAGTAAATCCCGCCCCGCAGAGTCTGTGACTAGAAGAGTACGCTCTGTTGCTCAACGTAACTTGAGTAAGAAAAGGAACATCCAAATAGTTACTGGAAGTTACTATTTGTTAGTGTCACATCCAGTTAGAAGTGAACTAACCGGAACTGCAGCCAGCAACCCCGAACCCGTCGTATTAAACCTCCTCTCCCCGAGAAATCGTGTTAACGCCACCCGAACCACCCCGTCTGGACCTGAGTAGTCGTCTCTCCAATCCATCAATTAATGGTAATCTGTAAACCCAGTGTCCCTCTATTCTTAGATTACCTAATTAATCAACCGTGATTGAAACTCCCATTGAGTCATTATAAATCTAGATGCTTAACGTCAGTGTTTAATATTTAATCCTTAATTTTGCCTGTTAACTATTGCTAATTATTATATTTGTGTAAAGTAAAGTTTATTTTGAGTGCATGTGTTTATTTGTGGCTCCTCCTTTTTGACGTACCCTTGGCAAGACTTTAATTAAGCATCCCTTCGGCTAATTTATCCAACCTGTAGTATGCACTCTTAGAATTCAACAATCACAAACCTCCCCCCAGTAACAAGTGGGACTTTTATAGTGAGAATCCTGGCTACGGTACAACACGCCTCTAACCAGCTTTCGCACGTTCAGTAGGAATTAAAGCCTACCTATATATATATATATATAATATATATATATATATATATATATATATAATATATATATATATATATATATATATATATATATATATATATATATATATATATATATATATATATATATATATATATATATATATATATATATATATATATATATGATCGTAGGATTGAGTCATAGAGTCAATACCACCGACTTAAACAACAGCGGTGTGTCCAGATCAAGGACTAGAATAATTATTGGACAAGGCTATGAGCAATTCTACGACACAGGTGTCTTCTGGAAGAGTGCGTGTCCTCCAGTCACCACATCTGTACATGCTCACTCGTCAGCCATAAATCACAGCAAAACAGTCCGAGTAGATATATTTTATCCACAAATTTTTATTTCCTCTCTCTTCACCACTCTCTTCAAATATGTCTTCCTACAAGCTCTCTGTGGGAAATGACTTCTTTAGTTTTCCCTCTTTATCAAAAAAAATTATGTTATTTTTGATAAAGTTCGTTAACATAAGTGTGAGGCTGGACGGTTAAACGAGAAAAAGCGACTCGTGATTTCACGAAACAATTGGACGCTCGACACAGGAATTTTTAGCGTGGATCTCATCAGAATTAAATATTGTTGCTTATTACAAAAGTTTGATGACGGTAGCAAACAGTGAGAGGCCGATACAGCATTTAGGCTCCACTGTTTGTTGCAATAGAAGAAGAAATAATCTGGTCAAATTAGTGCCATTAATATGATCGTCTGCTAGCTAGAGATTAAAAACAAAGCTGGATTGCCTTCCATGATGATTTACAGTGAGAAATTATATTGTCTGAATTTCTCAATCAGAAACAACAGGTTTATCCCTTATTTATTCCAAGCTGTTGTCTAATATGTTACTTGATCTCCTTCACTTTAAGCTTCCCTTGGAGGAGTGCCGAAGTAAAGAAGAATGCTTTTTATTATATCTTTTGTATTGATGTCACTGAAAGAGTATAAAGGAAAATCAGTAATATTGAAACTGAATAGTTATCTATGATATGGTCTAGCCGCTTACTAAAGGTGAGATGATAAAGCTACTTGGATCAAGGCAGTCATCTGTCAAATAAATAAATAACAATTGGTGCAATTAGTGTAAGGCAAAGGCAAATACTAATTAAAAATTCCCCAATCAGGCATGTATGATTAAATTCTTAATCGAGACGGCAAGTTAAAAAAAAATTGTCTTATAAAATTTGGAATGATCTCTTCGTCAATAAAAAAATCAAATCATACTTATATATTAATGATCCTTCAGTCTTAGAAGATTTACCTTATATTTATTTAAATATTGAGAATGTCGTGTAAGATTATGTTCCCATTTGTTGGTTAGTAAAATAACGGGTAACAGATTCCAAAACGAAAAATCTACAATATATGTATATTAGGGGTGGGGTGATTTCAATTTTTTTCGAATCTTTTTGATGGGTAGTACGGAAAAGGTTCCAAATAATGAGAAAACATGTGTGTTAAAACTGTTTTGCCCTTTGACCATATTTTGAACCTGCGCATCGAAGTTGTAAAGAGAATTATGTCGAGTTCCCGCCTACAGAAGCCCAACAACCCCACCTTAACTTGATTTTATTTAACTGAACTCATTTTGTTGTCATAACGAAGCATCTTTCGCCATGATTCAAATGTACCTTTAATGTATTCATCTTTTTTAGCTTGATCACATACTTTCACTCATGCTTTAGTCACTTGCTTAATCGATCTTTCTACAGCTTCTGTCGTTACTGTCCCTTAATGTTTGCTTCCTTTTGATGACTGCAACAAAGTTGTATCCATCCTTCCGTCAAAGAAGATACTAGTGATTGAATCTTTCCTTACTTTAGTTTTACTATTAATTTTCTTTCTGATTTGCTTAGCTTGTGCCGTGTGACTTGAATCACTTTCACTTATTATACTAAAATCTTTCAAAGTTGCACTAGAATATATACTTGCTGCTGTTCGATCGAAAATGTCGGTTCTTCGCATAATTGAGCTACATATGAAAGAGGAGCAGTTTGCTGTTTTCCTTTTCTTTTTATAGCACTTAATTCAGTTTCATAAAAAGAAGCATTCTGTTTAAGATGCTGAAAATGAATCAGGTGGCACGTAACAGCAAGACGTCTTACGTCTTACGTCTTGAAAAAGATATAAAATTTTAAAGTGAATAGTCGTAGTATAGTGGATAGGATAGTTAGGATATAGTGGTGAAGAGGAATGAGTAAGAGTTAGAGTTAGTTGCTGGGTGACCAGCCATCTCTTTGATACTTAATCTTTACTTTTTCCTGTTATTTTTCAGTTCTTTGTTGGGGCTCTCGCGCCTCTGTTGTTCGTCGATGTTTTTAATTTTTTGGTTCATTTTTTCTTGCGGATTTCCTTTGGTGCTATTTTTTCTTGATTCTGCAATCTTACCTTGCAGTGTACCTTGGGGGCGGTTCCTCCCTCGAGTCGGGTCTCCCACTTCAGAAACTGCCTCGGTTGTTCTCTATGTGGTTTTGTGGTATTTCTATGGCTCTCTTTTCGTCGTCAGACATTATGCGATCTAGTTTGTCCCACACCTTCACTGCTCCTCTGTGTAGGGACACATTTGTACTTGGGAGCTCTATTTCATTTTGAAGATCTCTCATTCTTCTGAGTTCACGCCTTCTCGTATTAGTAATAATATACACCGCTGAGTTTTCTACCTGTTATAGTTTAATTGCACTTGATTTTTAGAGGCGGTTCAGTGGTATAGCTGGGTAGAGTAATGTCGCATGCAGATGGCGTTATATATTTTCCTCAGGTTGTTACTGCTTAGATTTCTCAGTTGAAATAGCTTTGCTAGTTGTACCTTAGCCTGGTTTATTCTATTCGAAATATGTTTGTAGTAGCCATGCCGGGTGATTTTTAGCCCGAGCACTGTTTCTTCTTTCACATATTGATATCATTTCTCTTCAATCTGTACCCTCGAAGTCAAGCGTCTCCCTACCGGAATGATTGAGAACTTTCCCGGGTTTGTTTGAATTTTCCATTTGCGCTCAAATTCATTGATGTTGGCAATTTTTGCAGCTTTAATTCTGGCCATGGTTAGAGGATATTTGTAAGTGCTGTTTGTGCTACTATTGTGATGTCGTCGGTGAATTGTATATAGGTTGTGGTTTCTTGGACTGGCCTTGGCAGATCCATTGTATATACACTATAGAGAGTTGGGCTTATACAGCTCCCTTGGGGAACACCTAGTAGCACTTCGAATTCCGGGCCCTCGTAGCCTGATACTAAGATAAACGCTGTTCTATCGGTGACATAATCGCAAAAGCATTTTGTTAGGGCGGAGGGTAGCTCTAGTCTTTTGATCTTGTACTTTAAACCAGCTCTCCATACCTTATCAAACGCGTTTTGGACGTCTCTAAGTAGAATGTCAGTATAGTTTTTCTCATACTTTGCCTTCGCAAGTGCTTTTACCAGAATGGCTAGGGCAGTCTCGACAGCAAGACGGTTGCTGTTCAGAGTGTTCAGTATTAGCACTTGCTGATGGAATCATATTCATTGTTTTTTTGATATTTTTTAACGTTGTAGTGGAATCGATTCCTGCAATGACCATTTTTCTCGCAATTCTCTAATCATTAGAAAATTGCTTCTCTTTTGTGGGCACCTTGTGTTGTTTTGGACATGTGCATATATTATTTTATATTTACAAGATGCAATGTCGAATAGTTCTTTACAACTTGCTTTGGAATTTTCGAGTTTCCTTCTGTAAATGAGATTATTTTTCCTGATAAAACTTATTAAAGATTTTATATTCATTATTCAACTTGTTTACCATCTCTTTGAAGCATTTAGTTGACACAATTAGAAGTGATCCTGATCTCCAAATTCATTCAAGTTGAAAGCAGACATTCGTGCAAATGTCACAGAAAGGTATTTCTTAATGTGATGTCTTCTTCAGCTCAATTCTCTTCCAAGAACATGCTTTCAAAACATTTGGAAACCTTATGTTGTTTTACATTCTCTTTCGAATCATCAACTACACAAACAACACTTACAAATATACCCCCTAAAACACTACTGCCAGCACACACTACGCCTACACTACCTAGAGCACCACTATCTACACCACCATCACCACCTTCAGCCACAGCACCATTAGCTACACCAGCACTATCTATACAACATACACTGTGGAGGTATCCCCTTAGAATAATATTATTTCCCCCCCTTCTAAGACAGTACTTCGGGAGAAAAAGCGTGCCGTTACTCCCCGCTTTCCCTTCCGACCTCACTCTTTCTTGACTCGCCGCCAGGCCCCGGCGAAATCCACACCGAGGCTACCTCCCAGCCGTCTCAATCTTTCCTTCCCCCCTCCATCGGGTCGGGAGATGACTTTGTAGATTGGCCGTGAACAGCTTTAATGGCTCCCACCGCTGGTCCCCGTCTGACCCGTTGATTCTTGCCTTTGACACCTCACCGCAAGGAGACGCTCGGGTTGTCACGCCCGATAACGAAGGTTAAGAATGTCTCAATCTCTCTCCCTGTTTTGAAAAACTTCGGGTATATATGCACCTGCTCCAGGCTGACAGACAGATTTAGTTACGCGCGACTTCTCCGAAAGGAGGGCAATTTAATGAGCTCTCTCCCAAGGAGTGTGAGTGACAGTCGCAAGCCACGGAAGAGCTGGACATCACACCCGTATCTTCGGGTCAGGGAGAAGAGTCTCGCAAAGCAACGTCAGCCTTTCTCATCCGCCTTCGGATCAAGGATCGGAGAAGCCGTGCTCCCAAGTTATCCTGGTGACCTCTTAAGGACAAGAGGCCCGTTAGCTCACTCAAGCCGAGTGTGAGGAAGTCACCCCCCTCCATATTTAAGTTCGTTCGGTGACCTCCTGGTGACAGGAGGCCCGTACCTCGCAAACGCAAGTTCGAGAAGAGTACCCCCACGCGCTGTGGGTTTTGCGGCTACCACCCGTGAGTAATCGAGGTCACCCAGACCTCTCCCAAGTTTGGCCCGCCTTGCCCTCGAGTTTCAAAGGAAGTAAATCACGCATTATCCTCAATCTCCCATTATAACCATTCCTAACCACGGTTATCAACTTAGTATTCGGAGCTTAAGTCCGTCTTATTTATGTACCCTATATATATATATATATATATATATATATATATATATATATATATATATATATATATATATATATCTATATATATATATATATATATATATATCCATATTTATTGTTGTGCCTTTTTATTTCATGTGTATTAAAATTTATTTTTGTCATTGTGTTTGTTATATTCCTTGGTCACGCAGCTGACACTATCTATTCAAATCGCACTCTTAGAACAATAACACTTGTCGCCTTGCTTGGCCTAAGTTAGAGCTTGTGTGCACATATTCACGTACACTTGGCCATACTACGACCTACACCACTACCATCTAAAACACCTCCACCTAAACCACCTGCATTAACTACACCACTACATGCATCACTTACACCACCACAACCAACACAACCTAAACCTACAAAACCTACACTATTTACACCACGTACACCAGAATCACCTATGTACAACACCACCACCTATACCACCTGAGCTACACCACCACTGCCAACACCACTGTCACTTGCACCACCTACACCACTTACACTACCTACGCCCACTACACCATCACTACATAAACCACCATCATTATCTGCACCACCACCTACACCACCACTAAATACATCACCAACACCTACACCGAATTAGCCACACGATCTACACCGCCACCACCTACAAAACACCAACATCACCTACACCACCTACACCACCTAAGACACCACAAATCCCTTCACTTACACCAACAACACTTACACCACTTACGGCACTAAACCATCATCACATACACCACCATCATTTACACAACCACCAACACCACCACCTACACCACCATCAGTTACACCACCACCTACACCACCATCAGTTACACCACCACCGTCCACACCACTATCACCTACACCTGCACCACCTACAGCATCACTCCCTACTTCACTAATATCTTCAACAATCCCACTTGCACCATTTATACACACTTCATCTACACCAACAAACCCTGCTTCACCACAATCTACACCACCTTCTACAATACTCCCACTTGCACTACCTACACTGCCACTACATACTCCACTGCCAACTACACCACGATAACATACAATACCACCCCTAAAACTTCTACACCACCACCACCTAAACCACGAGAACACACACCACCTACACCACCACCACGTAAACCGCCAAAGCCACCACAACTAGCTACTATACCTACAAAACTTACCAAACTATCACTTACACCAGTATTACCTACATAACTCTAATCTGCACCCCTTAACGACCCACCACACATACTTTCGCAACCTACACTGCCCCCTCACCTACACCACCTACACCTACATCACCTATATATCATACACCAGAACCACCTACACCACCAACATACAAAAATACGAGCTACAACACCATCACCTACATCACCACCAATTACACCACACTTACAATACTACCACGTACAACACCACCATATGACCTACAACACCACCACCAACTACACCACTCCTACAAAACTACCACTTACAATAACGCCACTTACATCATCACGACCTACAACACCATCATCACCTACACAACTATACTACCGCCACCTACACAACCATCACCTATACCACCACCACTACCTATACCACCACCACCTTCACCAACACCACCTACACTACCACTACCTAACCACCGCCACCTACACCACCACCACCTATACCACCACCACCCAAGTTTTTCCTAGGAAATATTTTGCTTTGGCACTAATATCAGCTATTTGGCAGATACGAACGAAATTTGAGAAACTTATGTTGTTTTACATTCTCTTTCGAAAGATATATTTGCAAAGTCATCCAAGGATGTCCGTATAATTATTTGGCAATAACTTTATAACTATTCTGCCAATTCTAAGGAAATTTGAAACCCTTATGTTGTTTTATATTCTCTTTTGAATGCTATAATTGCAAACTCCTCCCAAGGTTAGCCCGGTAATTATTTTGTTTTGGCAATAACATCATAACTATTCGGCCGATACTCTGCTAGACTAGACTAGGATATAATATGATATTCTTTTCTAAGCAAGCCGAGAATAGGCTAGACTATGCAAGGCTATTATATGCTAGGATATACTATTAGGACGGGTCATACTCTAGAATTTTATGAAACTGGTGATGAGGGGTATTCAAATGATGAATATTGGTGAAAAGAACATAATTTTGGCAGCAAAGGTAAATTCTGATTGACCTAACCTACATCAATTTGAAGTTTAAATATTGTTAGTTCTGGGTCATTTACTATATTTTACTATTATTTTAGTTCCTCCCTCAAAGATCAGATTTACCGTTTTTTATCATCAATACATTTATGTAGTCTGAAAGATATTTGTCTAAAAGAATGTAAAATGTATTAGAGAGACATGAGAAGTAGGAAACCTGTCAAAAATGAGCCATAATTTAGTTTGTCTAACTCCAAAATTGCAAGTAGCCAGTACTCATTCCTCAGTGGAAGGCGATATTCTAGTAGTGTTGCCAATTCTGGTAAATATTATAACTGATAACTGTTTATGGAGCATTTAAATTTTATTGGAATGCTAGTAAAGGCTGTGAATCATTTTAGAATAATATATAATTATTTGGTAGAAATTATTTCTTAATCTAAGTGCCATCTTATCATTTCCAGATATACCTGCGATTAGTGTGACAATGGAAAAAATCAAGACGAGGTCCAAATCAAGTTCTACCCTGACTACTTTTGGGGGACTGTGCAACAGCTGATCGTGTCTGAATTACCAACAATAAGAGATATTTTGAGGTACGGCATCTACCTGAGGGAGCAAAGTGAAGATGACCGGGGAAATGATGAAGTGGAGCAGCTGGTAAAAGACATGTATCAGGGTTTGATTAATCAGTAAACCAAAGCTAATTCTGTCTTCAAACCACCTGTTGTAAATTAAAAGGTCACAATAATATCAAAGCTTAACGAGGTGTGGAAGGAGACAGTAAAAGTTTCCCTTGGTAAAGGAAAAATTGAAGTAAATGAGAGGTTCATTGCAAAACTAGATAAGTTATTTGATATATTGACATGTAAATGCAACATTTCCAGTTGTGGAGAAGTACGTTGTAATGGCTGTGAGACTGAAGCACACATTAACTGTTGTTGTAGTAAAGAGAAAAAAATACCGACTAAGGAACTGGCCTTTATTAAAAGACAAAGGAGAAGGCGGTCCTGATATTTCAGAGCATAGTAGATAATAAAGAGCTTCATAAAGGAAAGAACAAGAAAGGATAGCAGAATAAAAGATAAAAAGTAAGAAGGAAAGCGCTATTTTAGCAGAAAAAGCAGCAAGAAAAGAAATAGAGCATTTTTTGGCAGGAAATTCTGATGGCGACAACAGTTGGGGTGATTGGGTGATGAAGTAACTTTTAAAACGGTCCAAGAACCGGAATCTTCAACCAGGAATAGAAAGAATTATTATGAAATTCCAAATATTGCTCATGCTAGTATGAGATATGGTGTCGGATTGAAACCAACTACAGCTATAGCAACAACAGCTTTAATAGATGCTGGATTCATTACTAAGTATGATACAAGTAAAGTAATTGATAAGAATAAGGTTAAGAGAGCACACAAAAAGCTAATGATAGTTATTGAATATGAGTTTGAGGAAAACTTAAGGAAGGATGGAGGAATTTCTTGCGTTCTGTTTGATGGACGATTTGATGTGGCAAATTTTATGATGGAGGCAGAGGGAAGTGAAAAATTGTTTCCAGCAAAAAAAAAAGAGGAGCATTACTGTAGAGGAATTAAAACATAACGCCACCCAGATGGCCAAGTGGACATATATATTAAAATCCCTCTTCGGAGAGAGCTAGAGAAAAGAACAAGTAATAGAGATGCGTGAGAACAATAGGCGTTTAACGTGGGTAGTTGAGTCGAGCTGCATGGACCAAGGATCCGCAAAAGACCATTTAGCAGTTCGGATAAGAAACTGGCCCCAGCGAAATTGAGAAAGAAATCCATCTGACTGACGATTTGAACAACTCGCTAGGTTAAACACTCAGTTACTCACCAAAATCAAAGGATTCGATTCCCTACGAGGTCAGGAGGCCCGCAGTTAGAACGCCAAAAAGCAGCATCAGATCAAAAGACCACCGAGTAGAAATAATTTGACGGTTGTCGGTCCCTCTCATTAAGGAGCAGACCTGGGCTCCGCGGTGTCACCCTTCCTTCCCCCTCGCGCTCCCTTCAGTGGCATTACCCCGTTTCCCTTAGTTTGGGCGGTCCCCGGGCTATAAATAAGCCCCGTAAGGAAAGAAATAGATTATTCTGTTAGAGACGATAGAGGACTAGATTTTTGTGACTAGTCCCTCGCCCTGTTCCAGCCTCGACTTCTAAGATTTAGAAGTTCGTATCGTTTTCTTATCGGTGCCATACCGCTTTATCTTTCGCAGACTTAGCAAGAGGTCTGGCTAGATCAAAATTCCTCAGTGCCAAACAGGAATTTCGGTAGCAAGATAAAAGAAGATCCGCTCAACCCTTGAGGGACTCTCAAATCGCAATCTCAGTAATTTTGAGAGAAAAAGAATTAATCCCCAAGTAAGTTCCTTTTAATTACTTGCGGGATCATCTCGTATACAAAAACCCAGTTTGGTAACCCTGCGAAGTTTGCGAGGGTACAAGAAGAACTCAAGAGCTACAAAGAAGAGTACTCCTTGAGCCAAAGAGCACAACTCCTCTCTTCGTCTTCTAGACGTATAATTGGATCGATAAAGTCATAATAAGGGATCAATATCGGTTTATACCGTCGGCGTAACAACTCTTTCATCACATCCCCCCCTCCATCTTCATAACGGGACATCTGAATTTTCCCGTCATCTTGAGGGCTATGTGTTGTCTCCACAGACTCGCTGAAAAGTCTAGTATGGCGACATCCGTTAACCGCGGTTCTGATCACGGTCATGTAAGTCCGAATGACTATATATATTTGTTTTGATTAAGTAGGATTTTTATTACTGTCCCAAGTTAACTAAAGCAGATATACTATTTCGTGACTTTTGTCATATTTTTAGTTAGATTAGGGGAGAGTAAATGGTGGCTTAACTCTGTAACTTAGAGGCCTCCAAAAATTCGTTATCTGGCAATTGGTTGGCTTACGTGAAGCCTACATTGTTTTGATCTGAGCTCTTGTCAGGAGTAGGCCAATATTCGATTCGTGCAAACCATGTTAAACTTAGAGAATTTCGTGTAAATATTTTATTTAATTGTTAAATTAAAATACATCTATATTATTGGTTAATTATTGGTAGTTTTACTGAATCCTTACGTGTTGACCGGCTCTTTCCTTAAAACTGATTAAACGCTGTGGTACTCTCTTAATTCAGTATTTAGACTCCTTAGAGTCCAATCAGCCAATAGGGAAATTATTTTCCTTCTAAAGTGGTGTCAGACTGACTTGTTAAAAGTCATTAAGTATATAAATACTTTGAAAAAGAGGTATTATATCGAAGTAAATGTAAAACGGCCAACAGTTGAAGAATAATTCTCCGACAAAAGTAGGGAGACAATTTCTCGACAATTACACTGTCATCAGTTAGCCTGGGAGCAATTACCTCTTCCACTTTGTCCCAGAAAAGGATACAAAAGAAGAATCGCATGCAGAAAAGATCGCTAAGGCTATGTTTGAATGGCTGAGAGAAAAGAGGTTCGGATAAAAGTTTAATGGCAATTGGAGTAGACTCCACAAATGTAAACACAGGTGTAAATGCTGGAGTAATGCGAAAAATGGAGCTCCATTTGGGCAGAAAGCTTGTTTGGTTGGTCTGTAACCTGCACAATGGGAAACTCCCTTTCCGTCATCTAATTATCAACCTGGATGACAACTAGCTGACAACACTATCTGACAACAGGTATTCTGGACCAATAGAAAAGCTCCTTGACTCTGTTACAGACTTGGATATCAACCCAAATTTCCCTCAAATATCTGTAGGTCCTCCTCTTACCAGGATACCTCAGGAAGTGGTGCAAGGTATTTCCACTGATTAACACTACGGCTATAGAATTGTATCGGCAATCAGAGATGAAGTGCTACCTACAGGGCTTTCTCTATTGGAAATAGGACCAGTAAACCACAGTCGCTGGCTAACCACAGCTAACAGACTTCTTCGGCTGTGAGTGTCAAAACATGAGCTAAAAAAAAAGTCTTTAAGAATCTACGACTGATTGTTAAGTTCATCATTGGTGTTTATTACCCATGGTGGTTTAATGAGGGACCGAGGGACCTAGGCACATTTTTTACCAACTTCATTGCCTTAAGTCTCAGAGGAAGGAGATGTTGAATATTGTTTAGCCAACTTTTAAGACATAAGCTTGGTATGCATACAGTGAAGACATCCTCCAAACCCTACTATGGTCTAAAAATCAGGCGGAGAGAACTGAAGGGGTAAAAATAATCCAGACCATCAAGGAAGAATGCGACCAAGATATTCAACTAAGAGACTCCTTTGTAAGGCTTAGAAGGACACCAAGCATCAATTGTGATGCTACCAGGATTGGAGATCTGATCATTTGGTCAGAGGATGTCTCTGAGCAACCTATCACTTGCTTTTTAAGTACTTCTGAATTAAAAAACTTCATTGACTCTCCTATGAAAGTACCTGACTGACTTTGTCACACACAGAGCATTTAGAAGGTTGTAAGAAGGGTGACTGAGGCTTCTTCCAAATATTTTTCACATGAAAAGAGGGATGGAGGAATTAGGGCGCAAGAGACAAGTAGACGTGTGATGTCCAGGAATGAGTCAAAGCAAGATTTGTGTGCTGTTGTGAAGTTTAACTTCTGAATATGACCCAAAGTGATCCATGCAGCTATATGTGGAGCTTTGCATACACAGCTTTATGCTAAGCTATACTAGGCTATTCTTTGCTAGACAATACTACGCCATGCTAGGCTAGTCTATTATATACTATGCTATGCTAAAGTAAGTAGCTATACTATGGGTTTTCAGGCTAGGCTAGACTATCCTATGGTATACTATACTATGCTACGTTATACTATTCTGTGCTATATTATACAATGCCTTACTATGTTATACTATGATATGAAATAATATTCTATAATATACTATGCTGTAATCTATACATAAATGAGGGGTGCACAAAGTTGCAGACCTACTTATGAATTCTAAAGTTTATTTTTTTGAAATATTTTATTTCTACCTCGTTGGTTAATTAAAAGTTTGACTTATTTTGTCATCTTAGGGAATTACCTGACTATTATTATATTAATAATTATATCTATTACACTTTTCTTTCTTATTTAGCCGTTTAAATCATATTCATCACTGTGCTGAAGATTAAGTGGCCTTCAATACTACCATCCTACCAGTAGGGTTTGACCTACAATTGCTTTTAAAATTTGGACAAGACTGGCGTCATTCACACATTTGAGAACATAAGTTGAAAATAGCAGAGTTGTTGCCTGCCATCTCAATTCCAAACTCTTGTTCGCGTACTGAAATGTGGATGTAAAAAACATATCCAGCGGCCAATCTTGCAAAGGATATTTACCCTAAAGTGTTTAAAAAGTGGGAACGAGGGAACAGTTCTTTTCTAGCCCCCGTTCTAAATTTAAGAGTCACAATCTTAAACAGATCCAAAATAACTTGGAGCAGACCAAGGCCATATCCCTTGGGAGAGGAGAGCTACGGGCTTAAGACACTTTCGTTACAAAACTAGACTCTTTTTGATATCTTCAAGCGCAAGTGTAAAATCATTTTTTGCTGTGTATTTGGCTACCCTGGTTGCAAAACCGAAACTCAAATTAATTTAAATCCCCTATGGAGATAAAGATCTCTGTGAAGGAAATTGCTTTTATTAAAGGTCAGAGAGAAATGATTACTTCTGTGGACATCATAACTATTCGGCTGATTTTAAAATCATGAAAAACTTCCTGGCAGATTTCTAGAACATTGATTAGCTGCACATTTATTTATAATGTTCTGAACATGTTAAACCTATGTGCTCTCCTGGCACATATGTATTCATACAGTAAATCTGATCAGACCTTATTTCAAAAATCTGTAAAATCAAAGCAATTCCTAGGGGGATTGATGTAAAGTAATAGTTAGATAAAATGCATTAGTAACTGGAATCTCTAGCAACTATACAATATAAATCTTGCGAAGAAGTAGTAAAGTAAATATAAAAATTAAACAACTCTCAACTAAAAATGAATAAACAAGTTAAAAACCAATATAAATAGATATACCTAAATGCAAGAAATATAGTGTATAATATACATACTTCAAGGATTAATGTTTAAATGAAACAAAAATACTCTAACAATACATTCTTAATCTCACGACAAATCTATCTGTTTTGCTCATCCATTTATCATAATTCAGGAGCTTATTTTGTTTATTTAGCCAACAATTGTAAACATTAAATGAAGGCAACGAATCTAAACCTTCTTTTTGAAAGGATAATTTGAAAAGTATCCATTTTATTCACGTCCATGGCCTGAGAATTCGAGGGGACTAATTTGAGAGGTAGAACCGGGAAATACTTGTTATAAATGGAGCATGCATTTTATGATTTCAACGGCCACAAAAAAACTCTCTTCCTTTGGATGATTACCATTTCTCTATCCTTAATCCTTTCTCAAAGAATTCCTTTTTAAATGTTTTTCTTTTGAGATTCTCCTCTTTGGTTTTAATCTATATTTACCACCTCTCCTGAAATCCAGATTATTCAATACTAGTAGCTTATGAGCTCTCGGGTCAATTAATTAAATGCGTATATAGATGAAAACGAAAATAACTAGTCAACCGAAGGCACTAAGCCTTGCTAGTGCGAACAGTAAAAAGAAGACTATGCCAGATTTGGTTTAATACTACAAAATCCTCCCTGGTAGAACCCTAGTTTACCTGTAAGCTGAAACCTTAATGCGTCATCAGTATGTAGATGAAAATTATTCCTAATTTTTTAAGAGCTCTTCGGTCGGTTGTCAACTAGGGTAAGGCAACCAATAAAAAATTTAAAAGGATTAATAAACAACAATTGTAAGCCAAAAATCAATAACAAAACAAATCTACAAAACCTCAAAACAGAACTGCCAAACCAATAAAAGAACAATAAGGGAATGCAGGTGGGCCCGTCTCCCATAGGGAGAATTAAAGAGGTACACGTCTCTTGATAAATTTGTTCACGGGCCCTTTAATTCTTCATTTTAAAGAAGCCTTCTTTGTCGACTTCCTCCATTGACATACATAATTATGTGTATGAGCCTAATCATTAAACTATATTCAAATAAAAGACTAAAAACAGCCAAAGAAAAACAAAAAAGGAAAATCCTAAACCAAATAAAAGAAAACAAAATATTATCAAAAATGATTTTATAAAATCCTGCGCTGGTGTTCGAGGGGCGCAAATGAGCCCAGCTCAAGCACGAGTTAAAATCGATACGGACTTTGCTCATCCCCTTACCGGGAGAAACAGTGAAAAAAACGGTTCTACAACTAATACATTCAACCAAATAGTGCGGGAAAGTCTGGCACTTGACATATTAGGTTGTTAACTTATGAAGCCGCTGAAAGTTTTGTGCGCACACTAGCTAGAATTGAACTCATGCCTCTACGTCAGAAATCAAACGCCATAATTACTCTGCTAGACAGAGTTCTAGTCATCATGTTTCTTTATAGTATTGAATATTTCTTTATTTGTTTCTTTTACATCCTCACTTATTTTTCATTCTTTCAAAATTGAGTTGTCATATCCTCGTTAGATTACGCCTGATCCTTTTTCTAATTTTCTGTATTGCTTTGAACCTATTTAGCGCTCAGAAATCTTTTAAAATTTCTCTCTTTGAATAATTTGAAAGGCAAACTTTCAACGCAATATAAAGTTTGCCGAATGTTCTAAATTTAATTAATTGATCACAGAAAACAGTTCTATAGTTCACATTTGTTTTGTACTTTATAATTTGGAAGAATTCAGATAAATCAGCATTCGTTTCAGACAACTTTTAGTAATCCTTCTCTAATAAGCAATTATTTATAACTCTATGGTTATGAGTTAATAATTTCGCTGTATTTACGTTTGTAGCTGCTATACTCGCTTGAATCATCTTAAAATGGGATGCCTGAGACTGATATAAGGGTAAAGTTGTTAATATATATATGGACTTCTAATGATTATCAGGAATCTCTTGGAATGAATAACAGACATTATACAAATCAAGATTTAGTAGAAATTAAAGTGTGTTGCTGCAGATCAGTATTATATAAGATAAACTCGGACATGATCAAAACTTGGTCATTATTATCATGTTCATCAATTGTTGTTTAATTTTTTATGATTTTCCACATCTTTTCCAAATTCCTCTTCTTAATCCGTTTCTTTTCGGAAACTCTGTTATTTTCTATTCATTCCTCTGGTCTTCCCTATATTTTAATGTAAATAATTAATGGAACAAATTCTTAACTTCATACAGTACAGATTACTGTTAATATATTAGAATTTTTAGACAATAAGTCAAATCTATCACACTGTGTCACAAATTTAGGGAAACCTTTTGTTTATCCGAATTTTTAACTGTTTTTACCTGTATCCTTTTTATGGATCAATGTTTTGCTCATAACTTAAAAGGAAATTTTTATCATTCAGATAATTAACTAAAATCAAAGCCTGAGATGCATATAAAAACTAAATTTTCTCAAGAAAAGAAATAAAATTGGAGCAAAATGTTGTTTTCTTCATCTATTTGAGTCAGCTGATTTCAAAGGTGACCTTTTATATTTCTAGCAACAATAGTTGTTGCATAAATAAAGGATTCATTGTTTAGGACTTTGAAATTGAAAGAAAATGATCATAAGATATTTACTAAGGAAATATATGAAATAGGAACATAATATTATCTCGCCATGAAAGCATAAAATTTAAGAGAACAACATTACATTTCTCCCCCTGCTAATAATATAAATGAACAATACATAACGAGAAATTTAAGCACTTAAAATGGATTTTCCTCTGTATTCTCTAAGGTCATCACGAATGAAATTTAATCGTAGTCGCTCATTATTTCTTCATTCATTTTTCCCATATTATCTCTTCTGCACAGCTTAAATTTCTTATTGAAACCTTTAACTAAGCTTTTCGATCACGTTTCAAAAGATTTCTGAGAAAAATCAGCCAAGTTCTTTATAAACACCAATTCAAGTTTACATCAGTTCTTTGTGGCTCCCAGACTTGTTTAGCAGGAATATTTGTACTACTAGCCGAGATAATTGCCATGAATCAGGTGATATTTTGTCCCGAAAATGTTCAGATACCAACATCTTAACTTTGACCTCAGACTATTTTTTTGAGATTAATCGATTGTTTAATGAATTCACTTCTAAGATTAATGCTTTGATAAACTGGTTCACCATCCGAAGATTTATGTGAATTGAAAGTACCAATATATTCTCTCAAAATAAGAATAGTTATATACTGACATGCTTTATGTCAAGACATGCTTTATGAGGAATTATCATTATATATATATATATATATATATATATATATATATATATATATATATATATATATATATATATTTCTTGCCAAATGTTACACAGAACAAGAGAACAAGGATATCACAGGTGATGACCTCGAGAAAAGCCACGAGAAGGACTCGAACCTCAGACTTCTGATCACTTAGAGCTCTACTCTACCGCTGAGCTGACTGGACCAATGCTATTAGCCACACATTTTCTCAAAAATTATTCTTTCCGTTCGCATCTCCAAAGACCACCGCTCAAATGAAAATGTACCTGCAGGATGGTATATGTTGAAACTGCAATGTCAACGCATCCCTTTTTTGTCTGACCGAAACTATCGGGCAGTTGTGGTTGGCATGCAAAATAGCAAACGTTCTTCTTTTATGGATTATAATCATTGAATGACAGTTTAAAGATTCGTCAGTTTAGATCAGTTTCGTTTGTAGAAATTTCTCGAATCCTCAAACTTACCCTTTGCATCGAAAATTTTTCAGCAAAAACTTAAACTTGAATAACTTAGTCAAATGTGCCTGTATATAAATGAAAATTCGTATTAAACAACAACTTATATAACCTTAACAGTATATCGAAATTAAAAAAACACTGGTTACTCCAACCTTTGATTGCCGATTGCTCCCGAAAAAGGATAATGTCTTCTAAAACATATGTGGGAAAATAATGCCTCATTTTTCATATTATCCTGACCTTTGTTCTTCTTTTTAAAACTTGTTTGGGGAATTAAAGAGCTATTTGGATTGTCATAGGTTAACATTATGAGAAGAGGGAAAAAACGAGTTGGCTTCATATTTTTCTCTTATAAGCTTATTGATATATGGAATTAACTCTCATTCAATTCTGAATTCCACCCATTTAAATAATTTTTTAATTTCATCATATTGAACGTGTGTTTTTCAGCTTAGTTGTTAGATATTTAACATGGCTTTAAGATTAAGATATTGAGAATATGAGAAATTTGGTCAGCTGTAAAAAAAAGGCTATAACGAAGTGTAAGTCGAAGTATCCTAATAAAATAAAAAATAGCAACGATTGGAAGAAATAATGTAGGCATAACTTGCATAGGATCATAATCATAATTTATATATAAAGTGAGGTAACACAAGTATGTGTACACTTAAATTTTAAATATTATCTTGAAATATTTAGTGTTTTTTTGTGGTTATATATAAAAACAGGAATCTGAGTAAACATATTTTTAACCAAAGAAATACACATGAAGGGTTTTTTGTTATAACAACAATTTATAATAAACAAATTCAATCACTTTATTAATATACAAATATATTGATATTAAACAAAAGATCTTACAAATTCGATGAAAAGTGTAAGATTGATGATTCGAAAAATTTCTAGAAACGAAACTGATGTAAGGTGACGAATCTTAGAATCGTCATTCATTGATAAGAATCTATACAAGAAGATCGCTTGCTTGAAGGATTGAGAAAGGCGAAAGAAGTTCCTTAAGCTTTTCGACAGCAAATAATTCAGATGGATTATTCTAAGGATTGCGAGTATGGAATCAGTCCAACATGCCATGCGTCGCTTCTCCTTGCAAGATTTACGGTCGGTCTCAACGCCCTATGCTTCGAAAGCTATAAAATAATCCACTGTTAAGCATGGAAGAGCTACCAAGTGACCTGTATTTGTCAGAGACTAAAGTGAGTAATTGAATTATAAGTCGATGGCTGCATCGGGCGCAAAACTACACTTATTAATAAAAAGCATGTAACGAACCGTACACAGTTGGCCAGAGAGCATCTTGAAAAGCAAGGTGAATTTTGATAGAAAGTTATATTATCATAAGAGACTAAAATAGAACTTTTCGGC
Source organism: Ceratothoa steindachneri (assembly GCA_963969495.1). Lineage (NCBI taxonomy): Eukaryota > Metazoa > Arthropoda > Malacostraca > Isopoda > Cymothoidae > Ceratothoa > Ceratothoa steindachneri. The sequence continues at coordinate 74,754,972 of OZ018332.1, forward strand.
TCAAATAATGCATACTTTTGTCTCTGCTAAATTTCCTTTATTAGCAATTGTTTTTATATACAAAGAAAATCTTTCTTTTGTGTATTGTTTCTGTTAAATATATGTTCCCTGAGAATCCTGTTAATTTTATAACCGGACAAAATCACGAAATATGTCAGAAATATTTAAATTTATATAAACAAGATTTATTTCGCATATTAGAACGAAAAGCACCGACTGGTACTCAACTTTAAGGTACCGCTATAGTCAGGCAATCCTCTGAACTTCTTTCTTCCCGAGATAAATCTGGGACAGATCCGTCCTGCTAAGTGTACTTAATGTAACACTATATCCATTTCCATTGAGATTGCCTCAAAATGAACGACAAAAACAAGAAAACTTAATCCAACTTTTAAGATAGCCAAATCATTTATAGGAAGATCATTACCACAATATTTTCTTACCTGGACATATATAAACACCACTTAGCTCTTTTGAAGATATTTTATGATGATTATTCATTTAGTGGCCTTGAGAAATGACGTGAATAGATGCTCTCTTAAAGTATAGCTTCATTCAATACCGATGGCAGAGTTTGATATAGATTGTATTAGGTAAAGTAACTTTTTCTTTAAATTTTAGAATGTTTAACCTATATTCTAACAGCAAAGTAGAGGGATTATTTTTATTCAATCTCCAGCTACAGCTTCTACCAATTATTGATGCTTGTATAACAGCCCTTTTTTAACATTTATTTTTACATTCAGTTTAAGTCAATCTGAATAATAAGCAACGAATTTATATGATGTAAATCTCCTCGGCGATTTCACGCCGACAATTTCTGTATATAGCTGGCTGAACCAACTAGAGATTAGTTTTGTTCATATCTTAGTTAGTCTATTCATCCGTCGTTCAAAAGGTGTTGATAAATTGAAAGACAGATTCTTCCACTTAAAGGAAATTTAATGATCCATTAGTAGCATAAAAACAATGAACATTGCAGCAACTAACAATACTAGAAATCGCATTTGATTTCGCGTGTTCCCCCCCCCATACGCAACTATTTGTAATCAACTAGTACTATTTGTGATAGAACGAGTTCAGAGCTGCATTCATTTCAACTTCTAGCACATTTTATTTAAAACCATGAGGCTACCCACGTGCATCTTCGATTCGAGGCTTGGAGTCTTATCAACAGCTACCGGACGCCAATGTTTAAACAAGGAGGTTATCGTCCCCCCCCGTTTGCCCCCATACGCCGACCTCGCCAGATCGAGTTAGGCTTATGGACAGATAAGGCATTTTTCTCCGGCCCAGCTGTGCGTTCCCTCCAAGCTTTCACTCCATTTTCCCCCACGCCAAGGAGATGTCCTGGCTATTTATATGGAAACTTTACCACTAAGATCAGATTGGAGATCCAGATTTTCGTCGCGAAACATCACCACGACCCTCTCTCCCTTTGTGCGCCAAGGGACCTCGACCTCGAGATTCACCATCACTTGTCCAGAAGGAGGACAATATTCCTTGAGTGCCAAAGGTTCGAGCCTTTAGTGACGCCAAGTCCCCAAGGCATCCCCCCCCTGTTGTTCAAGGAGAACAGCATTAGAACAGCCATTGTTCGTTTTGAGCCCTTCGCCAAGAAACGGTTCTCATCCCCCCCCTGTTGTTCAAGGAGAACAGCATTAGAACAGCCATTGTTCGTTTTGAGCCCTTCGCCAAGAAACGGTTCTCATCCCCCCCCTGTTGTTCAAGGAGAACAGCATTAGAACAGCCATTGTTCGTTTTGAGCCCTTCGCCAAGAAACGGTTCTTCCCCCCCCCCTGTTGTTCAAGGGAGAACAACATTAGAACAGCCATTGTTCGTTTTGAGCCCTTCGCCAAGAAACGGTTCTCACCCCCCCTGTTGTTCAAAGGAGAACAACATTAGAACAGCCATTGTTCTTGAGCCCGTAGACAAGAGACGGTTCTCATTCCCCCCTTTGTTCAGAAGAGAACAAAGTAGAACAGCCATTGTTCTTCAAGCCGTTCGTCGAGTAACGGTTCTCCTTTCCAAGACGCCACGTCAGGATCCTTTTATCCCCCCCCTTCGGCTGGAACTCGCCAGCGGACCGAATATTTCTTCAAGTACCTTCCACTGCACCCTAATGAAGTTACGTAAGCCAAGCGTCACCTTTTGAGTATTGATCCCTTATTTGTCAATTCTATCCTGTGCTTTAAATGGTTTATCGAACCATCCCATCTCTTTAACTCCATATTTGTTTTACCTTTTTTGATCCCTTAAATCCTTGGATTAGCCCGAGTCTCCACGACCCTTTCCATTCTGTTTGTCAATATTTTCCGTTTTTGTGTTTGCTGATAGTTATTATTAATAAAACTCTATTTTATTAATGATAGCAATATTATTATCCTTGAGCTCAGTTCCACTTCTTAAGCATTTTGAAGATACATAATATCGGCCGCCAGACAGTAAAAACGCACTCTAGAGATAATTAAGGAAGTTCCCTCAACGAATAGTGATATATGGTATATCGTCGGGAGTCATTCTACGACACTATTGTATTTCGAAAGCCAAGCACAAAGGTGGAATTCAAATACTCTTGCCAGACGTCGTTAGGTGCTCTTATGTTCATTCTTTTTATGCCATACCTCTTAACTTTGCCTCCGAATGCTCACTAAATCAATCATATTTTTATTGATATTGAGTAATATAAAATGTGTGTTCCATATTAAGCAAAATTTCTCTACAAATTATATGAATATTAAAATTCCATTTTATTTTTCGCTGATTTTTTAAGTATTAATGTCAAATATCCAACATATTCAACAAATGCTGCTCTGAAAAAATTTGCAATTGGCTGTAAATGGAATTATATCGACAAAAAATGAGCTCAAAATAAAAAATATGTTACCCTTTGAAATTGACCCAAACCTAATGTGTAATACCTGAGGAATTGGAGTCTACAACACATTCCTAAGAAACAGGGCAAACTAGATAAAACTATACTGCATTCGCCAATAGAGGCTAATAATTGCAGTTAATGAGATCATCTTCATTTAGTCCTAAAAGAAATAGAAGAGAGAGAGGTATATAAATGACTCATTAAGTATACAAAATAAAGATAAACAATAAGATAAGTTAAGATATCAAAAAATAAAACAAGAAAACTCAACAAACATATGAAGAGTGAAATTGAGAGTTCAATATTTTTCATGAAACATAATCACTCAAAAGTACGAGCCTAAGATGTTCTTTAAGCAGCTAATTAACAAACACTAAAAATTAAAGTACGGCACTATAAGAAATAAAATGTAATGCATCCTGAATTGCTGTACGAATAATAAATAGGAAAACTCTCATTACGAATAAACCTCTCATAAAAATGAACTATTAAATATAAAATGAAGTGTCCTTTTAAGCGAACACAAAAACCTGATAATTATAAAAAATATAATGAGCGAGCAATTTCGAAAATAATAAAAAATCACGTAGTAGTGTATGAATTTGAATTAAAACTTCTTTATCTTAGAACTTGCCTATTTCTGGGTTAAAACCAGTATATTTTCAAAATTTGATCTTTTGTATAAATTTCCTGAAAGCAACACTGGAAAATGGAATGATTCAGGCTTCAATTATCAGCCATAAAATTATAATTTAGCATAAAATCATTAGAATATAAGGATATGAAATTATATCATTACTTCTATTGTATTTTCATAATTATCCTTAATGTCTGCGAAGTTATATATTTAGGCTTAGTGGATGATTGAAAAATTACAAAGCATAATACAGTTCAAACATTAGGTAAATAACTCTTTTAATATTTAAATGAATGGCTGCTTTTCAATTGACCTCATTAAGGTGACGTCGCAGCTTTTTATTCTTTACGCAAAAGCTCATAATGGAATTCAAGATTAAGGGTTATCACAAGCAATATTCTGTACCTTATTTCTCCTTATTTTGGAATGATTTCCATTTGCAATTATATCATTAAATATAATATAGACTTATGTAAAATTTTATAATCATGCAACCTTACCTCTAACGATATTAAATTAGTTTGTAATTTTTTTTCCACTCGATTGCTTATTTATGGGTTAAAACCACTATATTAACGAAATTTGATCTTAACACAAGTAGCATTATTATGTATGAATTTCCTGAGAACGACAATGGAAAAACGGAATGGGTTCAGGCCGAAATTATCAGCCATAAAATTATAATTTAGCATAAAATCATTAGAATATACGTACATGAAATTATATGATTACTTCTATTTTATTTTAATAATTATCTTTAATGTCAGTTGTTATATTTTTTAGGTTTAGTGGATCATTAAAAAATTACAAAGTATAATACAGCCCGAACATTATCTAAATAACTCTTTTAATATTTAAATGAATGTTTGTCTGAGGGGATGCCCTCGAAGGACCACCGTGAGAGGAAGCCTCCTCGGAAATACCATTATCTTCTTTCAATACCACGTGCGCCTAGCGTGGTTATTTACATTTAAACCTGGAGGAGAGGTTCCTTCATCAATACATTGAAACCCATTTACTGATATTGGTAGAGTTTCACAGCTTATTAATACTTTACCAAGTGGTCCTTTCCATTGAGTTTTACTTTCTGTCTGACTAATATATTTCCTGCACAGATGCCTCAAAGGAAGCTCATTTAGATGCAAGCTGCAGATAATCCACTATAAAGAAGGATGCAATTGATATTCCAGCCCTCTTATGGCTCCATTCTTGTAGCGAGTATTAGTTGCCGTGCTGTGAGCGCTCACTACCTTTATCTCATCTTAAATATCATTTTCCACAAGCCATTTTACCAGTCTGTCCGTAATACCTGCACCTGTTCTTCGTTCAATAGTTAAATGATTTAAATAGACAGTACCAGGTTCTCCTTAATCATATAGTGATCTTGAATTTCCTTTGTTCCATACCATTTGTTCCCTTTCTTCTTTTTAGTTAGTATTGTGTCTCTCCTACCATAAAAAAAGCGGTAATTTTCTTATCTCCTAAACATTCAGATTCGGTGAAATTCCTTCTTAACTTCTGTTGTGCCCGACAGACTTTCTGATTATCAATTATATGAAAGTGGTCTTCTGAATATATAATACCATAGTCGAATAGGACTACACTACTAATAGCAGCAGCAGCTATATTTGACACAGGATACCGATTTGCTTCCATGGCAATTGTTGGTTTTGGTATGATGTTCTTTTCTGTTCTCACAAAGCCTTTCCTCTATTAATCATTAGAAATGTGAGAAGATGAGGTTTCTTCATCTAAGGCTTCCACTAAAATTGTAGTTTTCTCTTCTCTCTTTTTTTGTGACTTCTTCTTCTCTTCTATATGTAATTCGATCTTCTTGATTTTCATGTTTTTAATCATTTGACTAGTTTTTGCATGCACTCCTCACATTTTCATGTGACGCCCAGTTATTTGATCATTAAGAAATTTATGTCCTCGACGTGGCACTTTCATGTTCTTTTCCCACTGACAGCCTGTTATATTAAAAAGTTGACCCAATGATAAGATAAGCTTCTTACTATTAGTGACATTCATTCCTTGTTTTTATACCACAGACGCTTCTTCACAACATCAGAGCAATTTGGTTTTAACATTCTTGATCGGCCTAACTGGAATAGTTTTTTTTTACAAATCTCAGTTAGGCCCTCTGATATTTTAGGAATAACATCCTTGTTCGTCTTGTAAGTATTGTATTTTACATACTGAATATATCTTCTAACTTTTTGTTTTGTTCGCATCTCATAATGAGAAAGTTCTGGAAGTGGGGACCAGGGTCCCTCTAATTAATCTATAGTGCCTTCCGATTAGTTTAAAAATAAAGAATTCCTCAATCTAAAACTGCCTGTACGAAAATTACCAATTTCTAGCTTCAGAGACGAGAACTATAATACCTGAATCCAACCAGCCTCACCCTACGGAAAATATAATTATTTTTAAGCAAAATTTAGCACCTAAAAGAGGCTATTACGATTTGTTCAGAATTTTGTTTGTCTTCATTTCTTCATGGCCTGCTCTATACAACTTGAAATGTTCCTTAAAATTGGTTGCGACACTACGCTCTATTGCACGTCTTCCCCACAAAAAGGACGATTTAGACAGCCCATAAGTAATGCATTGTAGGTAAGTCACCATATGTAGGGTAGAAGAAAGCGTTAGTATAAGAATGATACGGGCTTCTTTATGCACAATGAAATCACAGTGAACACTTGGCACGGTAGAAGAAGATTAATAACTCATAGAAAATGAAGAAAGAATAATACAGAAATGCCTTTTTAAAAGTGAAAACAAGGATAAAACATAGATTAATAAATAAGAAAAAGAAATATAAAAAAGGATAATATATGTATTTATGTGCAAATAGATTTAATATGAATTTATATGGTTTGCCAGAAAATCCGGACTCACATAGGAAAAGGAAAGAAAGCAAAGAACAATTATGGAACAACATCGAGATTAGGAAAGGTAAGCCCTACTTATTCGACTACATTAGGTTAAGTTAACCTTACTCATTCTATTACATTAGGTTAGGTTAACCTTCCTGATTCGAGTACATTAGTTTAGGTTAGCCTTACTCAGTCGACGATCGCCTTCATAGGCTGCTGTTCTTTATTGCTTCTACGCAGTTTATTACTCTTTGTGTAAGGCCCAACTGACAGAAGTGAGTTTAAAAAAAAGTGGAATTAGAGTTGTGACTCACTACTGTTACAAGCGAAAACTTTCTGCAAGAGTTGCTGTGAAAATTTAACGATACTGAGGGGAAAAGCATTGCCAGTCAGTCTCTATGTGCTACGTACCTTGCAGCTCCGGGGATCTTATCCTTGACTATCAACCAGGTTCTGGCCGACCATCAACCTTTGGCAGCAGGGCTTTAGTGGAAAAATTAAAATTTCAACCTTCTGCAAGCAGCCATGATCTTGCAAGATTGTTTGAGCGTCATCACATCAGACTGTGCTGAACCGATTTCATCAAATAGAATGTGTTCACAAGAAGCCCCGATTGGATCCATATCACTGCACTAAAGTACAAGCTACCCGTAGAGTACAGATTTTCAGTCAACTTCTCAATAACCTTATGGATAACCGGATCTGGATGAAAATTCTTAATCAGATTAGAAGTGGATGTACTTAGTTAATCGCCATCGGGAGAGGAATTGGGTTCCTCTAGGTGAACAAGCGACATCCGTTACACAACGTAATCAGTTTGACAAGAGGATCATGATCTCTGTCTGGTATAATTTCCAATGAGTGTTGCATTTCGCGCTTGTTCCACATGGTTTAGCAATCAACGCTAAACTGTTTTTTTTCCAGCGCTTAGACCGCGTGTAGGTCAAACTAAAAAAGGACTATCCAGTTTTGATCAATCGAGGTCAGGCCTTTTTTCAGCAGGAGAATGAGCGGCAACACACTGACAGGTAGAATATGGAGAGGTTCAAACAGATGGACGGTGTTGATATCCTTCTATACTGCCATTCAGTCATGATGCTGCTCCGATTGAATATGGCCTATTTCTCTCAATGGCACACTTCCTCCGCGACCAACGATTCAACAACTTTGATCGGACAGATTCGAATAAATGTTAGTTTTGTTCGTTAATTTTTTTTTGGTTTTCTTTCCGCTTCCTAAGCGAGTTAGAACTTTCCAGGAACCCAAATATTTATATAAAATGTAAAAATAATGCTGAAAACAATAACTGATTACTAGGGTAAAATATCATATTGAATTTGCAAACTTGTCTTAAGCTCAATTTAAGATTTTAATCTCACTTGATCTAAAAGATTTTAAACATTTCATAGAAAATGCTTATTAGACTTTAAGGTACATAGTTAGACAGTATACCATTAATTTTTAAGATATAATTATTCTTTGCTTATATCATCGCTTTAAAGAGCTCATTGTAAGTATGTAGTGCAATTCTCTTCCTTATCAATACCTAGGGAGATTGTAATATAGAAACGCAAGCAGCGTTTATCGTCCAATGTTGAATAATCGAATCATGAACTTAGAAAGTGATCGTATGCAGATAGAATGCGACAATTCCATTTGCTTTCACTGTAAGATTGGCATCCAGGCTGTCAAGTTATTCACTTCTTCATAATAATAATCTGGTTTAATCTTTAAACATTTAAGCTAGATAAGCAAGTAACTCAAGTGACTACTAGAAATAGCAGTTTCTAGTGAATATAAAACGTTGCAGCATTGCAATAGCACAAATATTTTTATAATAAAATGACATAAACTTAAAATTACTTGAAAAAGAATGTCGTTCAAACCACTACAGTAAATGTGTTAGGCGTACTACACCTCTAATTTTTACCTATGACCTTTCTGGCTTTAGCCTAGAGTGGACCTTATTTTTTGTTAATTCATAATTTTATATCTTCGTTTTATTTCTAAATTCCTAAACTCATTAGTTATATAATAACTAAATTTACCTTATTAGTAATAAGAGTTTCATTCTTTCTTTTATTTTCAATGTAAATATGATAATTATTATAAAATCGCAGATATACTGCCCTGTGATTGTTTAATTCATACGAGGATTATCTTGTTAAATAGATTTGCTACTACACGGAAATATTTAAACAAGCAAACTGCCTTAATTACAAATGCTGCAGCCAAATACACTTCAATAAAAAAAACAATACGGAGTCTGAGTTGGGAAACGCACTACTTTCCATCGTAAAAATATTAGGTGAAATAATCACGTCTCGGAGAAAGTGTATATGAAGGGAGAGAAGGAAAAATATTTTTATTACCGTCATTCGCTCTGGCTTGAAAGACACTCTGCAAAGTGGTTCCATATACTTGATAGAGAAGAAATAAGCAGGACGATTAGTTTCACAAATAATTAGGAGATTCACAGGATTCTCACATACAACAGTTAGTAAGGTTGAGTTCTTTGACTAAGAAATGCATCTAAAATTATCATCGGGTATTAGTGAGTTTTTGCAATGAATTATTAAGTTTATTTATCTACCCTAAAATTAATTAAATTATAATAATTTGTGCTTGGAATTCGAACTTTGTAGTATAGGCAATATTTTTAAAAACCTTCCAGATAATGTACAGGATAGGTTATTCACGCGACCTCTGTTAGTACAGGGTCCGGCAGAAAGGTTACACCGATTTCAAGGGATAATAAAAACAAACACATGAAGATACAAGAAAAACCTCTGTATTTTTATAACGTACATTAAATGCCATTTATTTTGTTTCAATTAGCAACTCACTATGGCCTGGAGTTTGTTAAGAACGGGGAATCCGTCGTAACGACGGCGCGTTTCTTCCGAAGACTCTTGCGCTTTGTCGTCATGATGTTTGTCTAAATTTGGAAACCCAAGGACGAATTGTTTTTCCATCCGGGACGGAATCATGACGACGAAGCGCAAAGGGTCTTCGGAAGAAACTTTGCGTTGTTACGACGGATTTATTGTTCTTTTCAAACTCTTCAACAACAAATGCACGATGCTCTCCACTCCAGGCAATGGTGGGTTGCTAACTGAAACACAAAATAAATGGCATTTAATATAATTCATAAAAGTAAAAAGGTTTTACTTGTATATTCAGTGGGGTTTTTTTATTAACCTTTGAAATGGCGGCAATCCATCTACCCTACCCTGTATATGCATGAATTAACTAGCTCTGGTGAAATATTGGAGAACACATGTCATTGCTAAGGTTCATTTGCAGCTCGTTCGAAAGTTATCAACTAGGTTCTGAAGACAGGTGATGTTTTTCACCCTATATTAAGTTTTTTAGGTTTCCGTTTGTTTTGATGATTGTTGAATCTTTGATATGTGACAAAACTTGCATCAGGTTATGAGTTGTTTGATATGTTATGCAGTTTAGTTCAAGTTGTTTTACTCTTTTTATTAGACAAATATGAGTTATTTCGTTTATTATAATTCTAAACAAATTGCTTAGAATTGCTAGTCTTGTTTGACGCTTATGATTTTAATCTAATTTTGTAGTACACCATTAACTCCGCTGAAAAAGATATTGAATGTATTTCTATTTCTTCACTAATTTGTGCTTCTTGCAACGAGAATTAAGAATTCGAAACTTAAGAATCTTGCACATTAAACCAGCAGGAAAAAGATACATGACGAATGAATCGTTATATATATTAACAACCCTCTTTAACCCCTATAAGGGACACACATAAACACCGATGCAATTTTATATATGCGTATAAAGAGATATCTCTAAATTTTACTTTTACCTATACACAATTGACTTAAATAGAACTTATTTTAGAAAAATAGGTCTATATATGCAAACATAATAATTTCAAGGTTGAACAATCGTACAACATGAAGAATCGTAATTTGTTTTCATAAGCTGGAAAAACGATGTATTTCCTTTTTACTACCGCTCCCATTATGAATGCAAATAAGTGATTAGCATTTTTAGTCGCCTGGAAGTCTAGTCGCGAGCGACTCTACATCTCACTAAGTCAGACGGTTGGTCTGTCGGTCCCCGCTTTGCTTGTTTTTGTAATAACATTGTAACTATCAAGCCGATTCTAACCAAATTTGAAACCTTTATGTTTTTTTACATTCTCTTTTGAATTATATAATTGCCAAAGTCCTCCAAACTAAAGTGAACTGGTTATGATTTTAGATACAGAAGCGCTGTTTTAGAAACAAGATCGATAAATTGTATAGTTAAGATGAGACATAAGATTTTTATATTATTGCAGTTACGAAGATAAGGAGAGAAAATGATACAAGAAACATAACTTTCAGTAATCTTTTAAAAAGGATATGGCTAGAAAAAATATAGTGTTGGTGAAACATAAAAAAGAAGTTTTTGCGATAATGAAGGACATCAATGTAAATATTATGTCTGAAATTTTATCTCTCGAGCTTGTCACAAAATAAATAATAAAGTTAGTCATTATATAAGACTCCTTAACAAATAGAAGATTACAATATTGATCTTTTCGAAACAATTTCTGCCTTGATTAACCAAAAGAAATGGTTATACTCGTATGTATTGAGGGAAATTTTCAGAAATTAGAATTTCTTTAAAAAACCTCTGAAAATGGAGGAAATCTCTATCGAGAAATTTTAATTTTTTAATTACTGCCTCAAAAATAAAGAAGAAGACACAATAACACAATATTCTAGACTTAATTATTGATAAATAAAGAAATATTAGTTTAGTTTACATGGTAGAGAAACACTTGTGAACAACGAAGGTAATAGAAGTCAATTCGATCTAAATATATAATATATTTTTTTTATTTTTGCATTTGTGCTTGAAAATTTTAAATGAGAGTGACATTGTAAAAGTTGAAATGTTAAGGTAATGTATGATGTTTAGAGCATTCGCTTTTCACTATAAATAATAAAATTATGCACCATAAATATACCAAACTAGTTGCCTTAGAAAAAGAGTTTAATTAAAAATTGCATAATTATACCAGTAATAGTGTTGAAACTCGAAACCGATTTGTTTATTATTACTTTTGCTTTGATCGAAAAAAACGGAATTTTGAAAAAGATATAGCGTCATTGTCGACATAGGAATCAAACCACTTTAACCGCTTGAAAATATAAAATATATATTATGTGAATGTTTTGACCGTCGAAGATACAAATATTGATATAAACAAATATTTCCAAAGCGCTGTGGCCCGATGAAATCTAGCCGATCTAAGTAAAGAATTTGAAACGAATTGTGAAAATCCCTTATCCATTTAAAAAAAATTCTATTAACGACGGAATAATTACTAAGGAGTAAAAAAAATTAAAATAAAACAAATATTTAAAAAAAACATAATGACTGATCTCGGTATATATTGCCCATAAAATAAAATTATAATTTATATACAAAACGGCTTATGATACGGCCGCTCATTCATAACTAATTTGATGGAAAATTTGCACTAAATTATAAACAAGTTTGGCCAATCCAGTTATGTAGATGTTGTTCGTCTTGATTTCAAAAGCATTTTTGACCTGTTCAACATAAAGGAGTCCTGATTAAGCTAAAATCACACAGAATAGAGGGTCGCGGAATTAAATGGATACAAAACCGGCTGCACTCTGTAGAAGTATTGTCAAATATAAAAACGCTCCTGGTACGATTTTATTGTGTAATATTTAAAATCAATTTGGTGATAACATAAAATATGGTACTAGAGTTTAATATAAAAGCGACTGAATAGTTTAATAAAGTTTGGATAGAATAGTTAAATAGCAAAGAAGCCAATGAAATGTAACGTTGAATATTGTAAGGAAGTGTCACAAAAAAGAAAGAGGATTGTAAGATTTTTCTCCAGACATTATTCGTTAAACTCGTAAAATATTATTCCTCCCTTAAGTAAATCGCTTATAAGACCTTCTTTAAAGCATAGTAAAATTCTTGCTCCATATATGGAAAAAGAGATTTTATCATTGGAAGCACGGCTAAATGAAATTAAATTAATTTTGCTGAAAGATCATCATTTGAGCAACGAACTTAGTGAAATATTTAAATTACTAATGGGTTTAGTAATATAAATTTTGAGTGAATAATATAGAATCTTAAATATTATTTTCAAATAAAACCTCGAATACATAAGTACTGTGAAACAATTCACTATTATCACCTTTGACTTCTAATTTTTCTGCTCAATTTTTAGTTAGGATTAAGTGGAAACTAATCCTTTTGCTATGAACTAATTCTTGAATATAACTCTAACAACGTGACTATATTTTTTGCCTGATATTTCAATGTTAAAAACATTTGCCAAGGAAGTATGTAATGGAAAGAAGAGATTATGAATATGAACAGTCAAAAATAAAAACTTAATAGGAATTTCATATGTTTGTGAAAGAATAGAGTCAAGAACAGTCAAAAATAAAAACTTGATAGGAATTTCATATGTGTGAGAAAGAATAGAGTCAAGAAGCCCCAGGTGGCCCCCGGCCCCCCTCGTGGCTCTCAAACACGAGATCAAAGGACGAGAGAACGGGCCTAAGAATCAAGCGAAGAGACTTTCGGACGGTAGCTGTGTTTATCCATGGTGGTTTCACCCAAGCCTTGGGGTAATCTTGCTTCCCACCTACAATCTTGAAGAATGCGAAAGCGAGGAAAGACATCTGTTATCGCAAATTCGTGGATGGAAGACCTCCATCTCACAGCTTCTTGTTTACCTTGGGAGAATCCCCTCCGTGGCCGGAGGCGATTTCACCCCATCGTCAGCCGGGTCAAGTTAGTACCAGCCCGATATCACGCACGAAACACGTTACTTCTCGATTTAGCTCCGTTTTCGTCTATACGAGGGCAAAGGCAAGAAAATCTCACGTCTGAACTCCGCCCCAGTCATTTGGCTATTTCCCCGCAACGGCCCTTCTCGTTCGCCAGCGCAAGTACTCCTTTGCCAAGGTATTACGAGCTAAATCTCAACCTTCCGCAATTCTCATCCTCAAATTGCCCCCTTCCCTTCGTCGTACCAAGCATTAAATTCTACAAGCCATCCACGCGTATGGATCTCTTTAATCCGGTCATCCCATGAAGATTTGTTTGTATTTCGACTCCCTGCAGCATTTGAAGACTCTCAGCCTTGTCCCTTTTTGCCACACTATTGAGTACCACATAGTATTGGATATTCCAATTTCACTTCACTTGTGTAAATATTTATCTTTTTTTGTTGTGTTATTAAATATTATTTTTGTACTACTCTTTTAAATAACACAGGACAGCAATCAGCCTTAACTAAATAATAAACGGCTAATCTGCACTCGCTTTTGTTTTTTGCAGGATTTGTACCGCCAAATTAGGGTTCAGATGTGGGTAGTCTAATCCCCCACCTTCCACTATTTAAGGCAATGTATGGCTTGTCTCTTGTTCATTCCTTGAAAAGGTCTTTAAGAATAAAAACGAAAGCGCTTGGAAATATTTATATCTATATATATTATAAAAACTGGTATCAGGTTTAGCAGGGTATTTAAAGGTTTTTAAAAGTTCATTTTTGTATTTTCTATAAAGGCTGAACGTTCTGGTTGTTCAAAGGTGCAGTAAATTAATTTTCTATATATTTTTCTTTTGTAAAGGTGTTCATTTTGACCGCGTACGTTTTCTTGAGGCATTTTTATTGTGAGACTATGCGTCTCAATTCTATTCCTCAGCCGAATCGTTGCCTTTAATCAATGAAGGCTCATTTAGGATTGTGTGGATTTTTTTTGTGTAAGTGGGTCTTTTGATTTACAAGGCGAGGCTCTCCTATCAATTCTTTCTCTTTGTAAGGAATTTGCTTTTCGTGTGCGCATGCGACGATAGACTAGGTCGTCAACCTCATTGCATTGCTTGCTGGTTGATTTGTTATTTTTTTGAGGGGTGCATTAATTCCGATATCATACGGAATATGTCGTCTTTTGAGCGATTTAAACTCCAAGGCAAATCCCTTAGCTTAACAGGCAAGGATATTGTAACGTATATCCGAGGAGAGGAAACGAACGAGAGGTCAGAAAAACAAACAAGAGGACAAGAAGCGCAAGAGATAGCTGAGAAAAGTGCAAGATAACAAGAAGAGCAAGAGATAGCAGAAAGAAGAGAAAAACGAGAGAGAGTGAAGAAAGATGAGAAAGACGCCTGCATGAGCTTGAATTAAGTCAAGCGAGGGTCAAAACCTTCTCTATCAATTCTCGCGCTGAAATTTCACAGTGAGCATCGGTGAAGCTCCCTGTTTTTAAAGATGGCGAAAAATTCGGATAATACTTAATTCACTTCGAAAAGACTATTGAACTAGTTTGTTCGCAACTCCGGGACAATTTATTTCCGTCCCTTCAGAAGCTAAGAATGATTATTCCACCTTGGAATCCGAGCTTCTGGCGGCATATAATACGAGGGACGGTCAATAAGTTTCGCAATTCGCATATAAGGAAACAAGATATGAGGAAAAGTGTTTTATTATTTTTCAATATAACTACCCTCGACTTCAATGCACTTGCGCCACTTCTCCCTGAGGCTTCGAATTCCCGACAACCAGAAATCTCCCGACTGCTGTTCAATTCACTCCTGAACGGCGAGCTGGACATCTTCATCGCCCCCAAACCGGAGCTGGTGGAATAAAAAGGAATCGCTGAGCGCGAGATCTGGACTGTAGGGGAGATGGTTAAGCTCCTCGAATCCACACTGGTGCAGGGCAGCCTGTGCAGCTCTGGCCTTGTGGACATAGGCATTGTCATGGAGGAGCAGGGCACCGCGTTTCACCGCCGCTTCTAACGGATGAACTTCTTCAACCCAGCCAGTTCCTCGGCGTAATATTGTCCTGTGATGATCCTTCAACGCGGCGCATAGTACCCCATCAACACTCCCTCAAAATCCCAGAAGAGAGTGGCCATGACCTTCCCAGCTGAGGGTCGGGATCCCAGTGATGGACTCACGTATCATCTATCACCTGTCACTATGCTTGACTCAAATCCCGCTGGGTCTTGGTTGTACAGGTGAAGCAGCTCCTCCGAACTTGCACTGGATGAGAAGAGTCAACTGCAGCAACTGCTGCTATACAGTTTGAACACGACATCGCTCTAACCACCCAAGAACGAGTCCGCTTCAAGCCGTACCGCATCCTCATTCACTTAAGACAAGTATTCCACACCAAGGTAAATAATTTGCTTAGTTTAAACATTATTTAGCTCTCCACTCTAACTATTATTCCCCAAATGGGAAAAAAATCAGACGGTTCATATCGTATGTGCGTTACCTTTAACAAACTCAACACTGTGACGGTATTTGACGCCGGAACCTCTCCCCTTAATCGATTATAATCTCCGCTTTTTAGAAGATGCAATATATATTAAAGAATGAGACCTTTGTAAGGCCTACTACCAAATCCTGCTGAAAGAAAATGTAAGCATAAAGGCTTGATGCACTTCCGCCGGCCCCTCAACAACCAATTTCAGATAAGTTGTCGAACGTAACGTTCTACTTCGACCATACCTAGGTCGTCACTCGAGATTGGGACTAGCACCTGGTCGCATTCCAATCCTTGTTGCATCGGCTGCATGAGAACGGCCTCAGGATCGAATCCAGCGCATGCCACTTTGCATATGGTACCATCAAGTACCTCGAGTTACATACCGGAAATAGCCATCTTGGGCGCCAAGAGAATGTCCGAGCAATCGTGGTCATGCCTCTCACCTGTATAAGAAGTAGTTAAGATCTTTCATGGGATTTGCTTTGTTTTATCGGCGGTTCGTTCCAAATTTCGCGTCGCTCTCTGCCCCCTTATGTAACCTCCTGCAAAAGAAATCTCCCGACCGCATTATTTGGACTCCAAGAACCACTTTTCGCTTCCACCAACTAAAAGGTTAATTGGCGTTTGCCCCCATTCTTAGGTTACCTAATCCCACTAAGGCTTTCGGAATCCGGACTGAGGCGAGCAACGAGGGCATAGGCTGTGTCCTATTGCAATCTGGAGACGATGGTGAAAGCCAATCGGTAGCCTAAAGCCTAAGCGAAAAGAACTATGCCGTAATAGAGCAAGAAGCGCTTGCCATTGTCTGGGGGGGGGAGGGCAAAAATTCAAATTATACCTTGTAGGAAAAGCGTTCGTGATCGAGAAGGATCATCGCCCTCTCGCATATTTACGTAATGTTAAGAACAACAACGGAAGAATCATGCGTTGAAGTTTACTTCTACAGGAGTATCAGTATAAGATTGTGTCTATAAAGGGTCTGAACATTGTCTTTCCCTCAGCTTCAACCGAAACCCCTTGGGCTCGAATCCAATCGAATTATAAAAGAGAGACATATTTTTTCTTCTTATTGTCCTGATTTATTCCTTGTATATATATTTATGCATGTTTATCATTTGTCGGCAAAAAGAAGACACCCTTGTAAATTTCCTTTTTGTCTTTGTACTGTATACTTTTATTGCCCTGGTATATATACCAGGGCAATATATACTCCATTTATAGTTATACGATCCTATTAATATGTTTCTATGATATTATTTTGTACCATGTATTGATGTCATTTTTTCTTGTAACTTTTACTGAATAATTTTGGTGACTAATGAGAATTCGATTTTGTATGTCGAATTCTTTTTTTACTGTAGCTATTCAATTATATTCCTTGGAAACTAGGGTAGTCATGCGCTTTAGCCATGTAAATCTGCATCGACAGTGGGCAGATATTCCCCAATTGATTGCACCCTCGAGACCCGAAATTTAGAACGCGCTTTTCCCAATCTAACATTTCTTTTGTTATGCTTCTTTTCCCCAAAGTCAAGGAGCCTCACGTGGACCCCAGAAACCTATGTGGCTCTCAAACATGAAATCAAATGACGAGAGAACGGGCCTAAGAATCAAGCAAAGGTTTTTTCGGAACGCAGCTATGTTTACTCATGGAGGTTCCCCCCTACCGGCTCCCATCTTGAAGCCTGCGAGAGAGAGGAAGGACATCTGTTATCGCAAATTCCTGGCTGGAAGACGTCCATCTCCCAGCTTTTTGTTCACCTTGGGAGAATCCCCTCCGTAACCGGAGGTGATTTCACCCTATTGTCAGCCGGGTCAAGTTAGTACCTGCCCGCTATTACGCACGAGACACGTCACTTCTCGATTTGGCCCGTTTTCGTCTTCACGAGCGCAAAGGCAATAAACTCTCACGTCTGAACTCGTCCCCAGTCAATTATCGATTTCTCCCCAACGGCCGTTCTCGTTCACAAGCGCAAATGCTCCCTCGTCAAGGTATTCCGAAGGAAAATCTCAACCTTCTGCAATTCTCCTCCTCGAATCGCCCCTTCACTTCGTCGTTCAAGCATTAACTTCTGCAAGGCGTCGATGCGCGCGAATCTCTTTAATCCGATCAACCCATAAATATGTATTAATATTTCGGCTCAGCGCAGCGTTTGAAGACTCAATCCGTGTTTGGTCATTTACCTGACTTTAGCTGATTAACTTATACCATTTTACCAGACTATCGAGTACCTCATTGTATTGGATATTCCAATTTCATTTCACTTGTGTGAACATTTAACTTTTGGGGGGTTTTATTAAATATTATTTATGTACTACTCTTTTAAATAACCTAGAACAGCATTTAGCCATAGCTAAATAATTAACGGCCAATCTGAACTAGCTTTTGTTATTTGCCCGCGTACTCAGGGAAGCGGTTTCCTCCCCCTCCCTTATTAGATTAAATCCATCATCTGGTAACGGAAACGAGGAGAGGTCGACTGAGCGTCCTTTCGCCCTAGCTTACCCGAGTCGACTAATGAAATCCCCTCCATATATTAAAATATATATATATATATATATATATATATATATATATATATACATAAATATATATATATATATATATATATATATATATATATATATATATATATATATATATATATATCGGTTATACCTCGACAATGTGCTTAGGTGAGATAAAGTTGTTTATGACAGGTTAAAAGTTCAAATACTAAGCAGAGTGGCATAAAGGCAGTTGGTAGTAGGACCAAGTAAAAGTAAAATTTAGTTTTTAAAGCAATTCCAAGCGTCTCTTCTTAAATTATTCCACTTAAGAAGTTCTTGCTGTTCCTCGTTGCAGTGTTACAATAAATTAGCATTCTTAAGGTTATTTTTTCACTTTGGATCACTACAGTGGCGGCAACAAAAAAAGTGACATGTGACAATTCGGGGAAAATAAAACAGAAAAATGTAACTTACATATTTTATTATGAATATTTCATGAAAGTTATTACTTGGTCATGTTGCCCTTGCACTTGATGACCATCCTGAGTCGATTGGGCATTGATTCAGTGAGGTTTGCGAAGTAGGTGGGGTCGATCGTAACCCAGATCTGCTTCAGTGATTCTATCAGGTCCTTGATGCTGCTGGGTGCTGTCTCTTGAACTTTGGATTTCATCAGATTCCAAGCATTCTCAATAGGATTTAGGTCCAGGAAATTACCAGGCCACTCCAAAACACTAATATTATTATCATTGAAGAACCTTTTTACTAACTGGGACCTGTGAGCAGGGGCACCATCATACATGAAAAATTCACACTGATGAATTTCCCAAAATGGCAGCATGTGCTGCCTCAAAACTTCAAGATAGTTAGTCCCCCTCATGGCTACATTCTTGGCAAGGAAGTACAGACCTCCTCTGCCCTTTTTTTCCACTAAAGGCACCCCACACCATCACACTATCAGGGTGCTTCACAGTTTTCACGGTATATTTCGGGTCATCCCGAGACACAGTGCTGGGACGACGCACGATCTTTGACTCTCCTCTGACCAGCCTAAAGGTGCTCTCATCACTGAACATGACCTTCTTCCAATGGGCAGCTGTCCAATGTTTATAGGTCTTGCAAAAATTGAGCCTTTCCATCTTCATAGCCTTGGTAAGAAGTGGCTTCTTGGCAGCGCGGCGAGACGGTAGGCCTAAGTCCTTCTGTAAGCGATGACTGATGGTCCTGAGGGCAACGTTCTCGAGGAGGTCTGGGTGTTTTTTCTTGATTGAAGCGAAGGTTACAGAAGGGTCTGACATCACTTTACGCCTTAGGATATTATCAGTCCTTGGAGATGTCTTCCTAGCTGCACCAATGCCCTCCTTCCTCTTTGGTATGGTACCTGGTGGCAATAACTCAGCTGCACGTTTTAGGCGATGAATCGTATTTTTGACGTTACTAAATCTGCTGCTACATCAATAAAAGACTTTTCCTGCTCTAATAGGTTCAAGGCACGGCTTTTCTCTGTCATAGAAAGCTTTTTCCACCCCATTGTATCCACTTGCACAGAAGTTATAGCACGTCAAATGGAGGCACGAATGCAGATAATCAGCACGCTGGAGTGCCATATACTAAAACGTCGTTGTACGAGCTCAAACGAGACACTGAGTTCCAATAGAGCGCAGTTTTGTTGTCTTAGCCTTGGACAGTCGTCCACTTGCGGCATAAGCTCCGCACATTTTCATTGGATTGTTGGCAAGTAAATTAGTGAAAGCGATTTTGTGTATCGATTTCTGTTGCCAATATTCAATGTCACTTTTTTTGTTGCCGCCACTGTACTACTACTTGGAGAGATTTATATAGGTGATTTTTAATATTTTCTTTAGGTTTGTTAAACTAGGCAGGATTACTAGGTCAAGGATTAGATAGAAAGTTTAAATTGGTGACTTACCAGAAATTGGTGATAATTTTTGTGATAGAACGGGTTGAGGCCGCGTTAATTTCAACCACTATCACATGTTATTTAAAACCACGATGCTCCCCACGTGCATCTTCGCTTGAAGCTGGGCGCCTTATCGCAGCCACCTGAGTCAATGTTTAAACATGGAGGCTTATCCCCCCCCCCTCCCGTTCGCCCCCTCCGCCGATAACGCCAGATTGAGTTAGGCTTATGGGCAGATAAGGCTTGTTCTCAGGCTCGGCTGTGCATTCCCTCGAAGCTCCCACGCCAAGGGAGTGTCTCGACTATTTAGATGGAAACTTTACCACTAAGATCAGATTGAAGATCCAGATTTTCGTCGCGAAACATCACTACGACCCTCTCTCACCTTGTGCGCCAAGGGACCTCGCCTTCGAGATTTTACCATCACTTGTCCAGAAGAAGGACAATATCCCTTGAGTGCTAAGGTTTGAGCCCTTGTAACGCCAAGTGCACAAGGTTTCCCCCTTGTTGTTCAGAAAGAGAACAACATTAGAACAGCCATTGTTCTTTTAAGCCCGTTGACAAGAAACGGTTCTCACCCCCCATCCCTGTTGTTCAGAAAGAGAACAAGGTTAGAACAGCCATTGTTCGTGTGAGCCCGTTCGCCAAGAAACGGTTCTCACCCTTCCCCTGTTGTTCAGAAAAAGAACAAGGTTAGTACAGCCATTGTTCGTTCAGGCCCGTTGACAAGAAACGGGTCTCACCTCTTCCCCTGTTGTTCAGAAGAGAACAACGTAGAACAGCCATTGTTCTTTTGAGCCCGTTCGCCAAGAAACGGTTCTCACCCTTCCCCCTTGTTGTTCAGAAGAGAACAACATTAGAACAGCCATTGTTCTTGAGCCCGTAGAGAAGTGACGGTTCTCCCCCCCCCTGTTGTTCAGAAGAGAACAACGTAGAACAGCCATTGTTCTTCAAGCCGTTCGTCGAGAAACGGTTCTCATTCCCAAGACGCCACGTCAGGATCATTTTATTCCCCCCTACCCTTCGGCTGGAACTCGCCAGCGGACCGAAAATTCCTTCACGCCGCCTTACTCTCACAACAAGTATAAATTACGTAAGCCAAACGTTACCTTCGAGTATTTAATCATTTTGTCAATTCTATCCTGTGCTTTAAATGGTTTAGCGAACCATCTCCTCCCTTTAACTTAATATTTGTTTTACCTTTTTAAATCTTTTAATCCTCGGATTAGCTCGAGACCCCACGACCCTTTCCATTCTCTGTTTATGTCAATATTTTCCATTTTGTGTGTTGTTGATAGTTATTATTAATAAAACTCTATTTTATTAATGATAGCAATATTATTATCCTTGAGCTCAGTTCCACTTCTTAAGCATATCGAAGATACATAATATCGGCCAGCCAGACATCCACGCACTGTAAGATAATTAAATAAGTTCCCTCATCGAATAGTTATATATGGTATATCGTCGAGAGTCCATTCTACGACAATTTTATATATGAGACAACAATTATGATAGCCAGTGCCTATTATCAACCATAAGGAAACTCAAAGACTCATACTTTTCTTTCTATTCTTTTCTTTTTGACTTTTCAAATGTATTTTACAATCCTGTACATAGTGCAGTGGTGATATATTACTTAAAATCTATAAAGAGTGAATCTAATAATTTTGTGAAATTTTTGCTGTGTTTTCAGCCGCGTCTAGAATAAAGCCAGTGCATTTAAATAACTAATTCTGTCACGAAATCGATTTCTGCAATCGTTACCAACGTTTTGGTTGCCGAAACAATAGAAATAATATTAGAACGTGTTTTTGACCAAAAAGATCAACCCCTGATTGTCACATCCAGAGCTGCCCTATGAAACTCCTACACGCCTGCACCTCTGAAGCCTCGTTCTATGGTCTCCACGGACCTATACACCATCAAATAGACGGAGTTGTTATAGCCTCACCTCTTGGGGTTCTATACGCAAACTTTTACATAAATGTAGAGGCGGAAGAAGAAATACAAACACTCTTACAAGCCTTTAAAGAATGATTGTTCCTCAATTATACAGTTGAAAGAAGCGAAGACAACCAACTACCATTTCTTGAAAATTTAACTACCATAAACAATGACAAGATTACCATGAAAGTATACGTTGAAACCACCAATCCTGTCCTCTGCATGAATGGAAAAAGAACAACACAATAACGGAAACAACAACTTAGAAAATAATATAAAACTGTCCTACAAGAATATGATGAACACGGATTACCGAACCGATGAAAGGGTAAGCAAAGAAATGATTAACTGATCCATAAAGCTTACAAATACAGAATCTAAAATAACAGCAACTATAGATTTTCCAACTAGACCCAGCGCCTCCTTTATAATACAACCTAAGAGACTGTCAGCTCCTCCCTCACTCATATATCGGAATGATGGAAACTAAAGTATCGAGAAGATTGACATATCACTTAAGCAAAGGCGCCCCCCAAAAAACATACAAGACAAAACCATGGAAATATTGTCAACAGAAAAATGTTAGAAGAAAACAACCAAATTATTGACCATGCACCAGATCGCCGGCAACTACTTTTTCTAGAAGCCATTCACATAGAAGAAAAACAACA
Source organism: Ceratothoa steindachneri (assembly GCA_963969495.1). Classification (NCBI taxonomy): domain Eukaryota; kingdom Metazoa; phylum Arthropoda; class Malacostraca; order Isopoda; family Cymothoidae; genus Ceratothoa; species Ceratothoa steindachneri. The sequence continues at coordinate 74,777,702 of OZ018332.1, forward strand.
CAAGCTTAACCTTCAATTTAAACGGAATACTACCAAGCGGCAAAATTCGGAGCTAGTCCCCCTCCCTATCAAGACCCTTCATCGCCTTGAATGTGACCAAGTATTTAACCTACTATTTCAGCATAACCCTCCCGATCCTGTCCCAACATGCTCAATAGGTGATCGATATGTTTACACAAGCAGATCTCCCCGTTCGTTTATACATTTGTTATAATTAATTAATATATAAATCACTATTTTCTCTTTTTACTTGTATTTTTATTTTAATCCTTGATGATGATATAAGCGTATCGAAACGCGAAAGATAAATAATGTTTAATTAAAGGACTCTTTTCTTATTCTCTTTCTAAGTTTAAAAAATCTCGAATGCCAAATTAGCCGTCGATATCAACAAAACTTGTTACGATAAATGTATATATATACCACACTTTAGTAGAATCGGTTTATTACAATTGAGGTGTATAATTATATATATATATATATATATATATATATATATATAATAATTTAAAATCACATGACACGTGATTTAAAGATGTATTTAAAGGCCCAAGGAAATGGAAATTGGTAACACAACCCGCAAAAACACTAAGGAGAATATTACATGAAGCAATAAAAGCTTAAGAAGGAAAATGGAAGATGTAGAGAACGGAAAGATAGGGCAAACTATTTTAACTATTATATGAAAATAAATAGGGAAGTTGGATTTGAACCTGTGTCAGTAAGCGCTCATCGGTTATATGACCACGAGGCTCATCGCCAGAGATACCATCTTCAACCTCAAAAAAGGTTCATTCAAGAATCCTTTTGAATCACGAAGTGTAGGTTTTTATCTAGTGAGTGACAAGATAAGTTTTTTTTCTAGTAGGAGGGGGCACGGGCTATTTTTGTTTGTAATAATTAAAAATCACATGATACGTAATTTATAGATGTATTAAAGGGCTCAAGAAAATGGAAATTGGTAACACAACCCGGAAAAACACTAAGAAGACTATCACCTGAACCAATAAAAGCTTAAGTAGGAAAATGGAAAATGTAAAGAATGGATAGATAGGGCATACTATTTTGACCGTTATATTAAAATGAGCGTCGTGGTTATATAAGCGATGAACGCATAATGACACAGGTTCAAATCCAACTTCTTTATTTATTGAAAAGAACCCATAAATTAATAAGCATGAGCAAATTGTCTTACCAGTTAGGATCCTTGTATTGAATAGTGTTCTGGAGCTGGCTGTGGAAGTGTGCAGAAATATTAAACCTAAGTATTCATGCTATGTTGGTTGGTTGTTTAGGAAGGAAATACTTTGTTAAATTTTTAATTACTAATAACGGCGGCGTTGAAGACGGTTGATAGTTACGTTTATATGTGAGTTTTGAAAGATATAGAGATTCCAAAATATGGAAGTTAAGACCACTGGGATACAAATACAAAGTATACAATGCCTTGTCTGAAATGTTTGTGTCCCAAGAGACAGAATGCTTTCTTGTCGATGAAAATTCAGTCATAGTGAGAGGACCTTTGGTATAGTGTGACATAGCAGTGTGCACACAACAATGGTAAACTACTGATAACCTAAACATTTAAGAGCTCATGCTAGCCGAGTGCATACGGCGTTGGCCTCCCAACGTCGTGGGACTCAGTTCGATTCCAAATCCTGGCATAAGTGGGCACAAACGTCAGCGCACGTAGAGATCTGGCTACCGATTGCTGGACGTGCCGTGCTCACCCCGTTTACGGGGGGGGGGGGGGGGGGGGGTAGATCTTACACCTCTAACCTCACACATATTTAATCACAAGACTGCTTTCTTTCCTCTCCCGCCTTCATATCACAACACACACACACACTCTATTCCAAGGAATCATGCCAATGGGTATCTATATCCAGGTACTTCTGACGCGGAACAGATCCTTCTCTCCCGAGGTGACGAAGGCTTCCACCTGAACCTTGTTTGGTGTCAAAACATAACACTTCCTGGCATTTCTCCCCAAAAGAGAACCGGCCCCTTGGGTCTTTGTGCTGACCAGCGATTGTCATACTGACCTTATGTAGATTTCATTCTCCGGTTGGGGATCCTCTCATTATCATGGAAGGATTGTCGCTGACTAACTAACTAACCTAATCATTTTGGAGAGTCTTTCTTTATGGCTGAGTTTAGTTTTGGGAGTTAGATTGTTGATGGGAATAAAATGAAACTGACTTTGCGGGTATTAATTAACTATTTAATACTGTATTTTATTTATCATTTTGTTAGTAATAGAGCCAATGTAAGGTAATTTTAAATAAAGAGCCATTTTCTCAGGCTTAATTTTACCATTTGGGCTATTATATAATTTATCTAAAACATCTGGTATGTTTTTCAAGAAATTATTTAGGAAAAAAATTTAATTTACAAAACATTTTAGTTAAGTGAGTACTTGGGGGAACGAAGCCTAGTGTGAAGATATTCTGTAGAAACCAAAACTCTACAAGATGCTCGCATATGCTCAAATATCGAGGTCACTAATTTTGTGTCACGCCAAGTTATCTTCAATATTATGCGTTCATGTGCTTGTCATGTTGTTTAAGGCTTTAATGAAAATCTTTCAGGTTAATGGGTCATAGTTATGATTATGAATTCTTTGTATACTTTTTTTTAATATACATGGGCATTTTTCTTTGGGTTTAAATGATGCTTGGCTTTCCAAATGCCTTCCATCCCAGAATAATTGAGCGTTGAGTATCTTGAACTTATAGCGATTAATTTGTACTCTCCTAAATGAGATAAATATATTTGTATACAATTTCAATTTGCTCGTTTTCAATTAATCTGTCTAACATACTACCTCTGTTCGTCTTTGAAACCATTTCCTATGAATAAAATATCATCTGCGATTCTCAGTTGATTGGGGAAATCCCATCGATCTAATGTAAACGTTTTGCAGTTTAGCCTCCTAAGGATTTCTTCTAGACAGGAAGTGAGCAATTTTTCTCATATGTTTCTATAGTTGAAAGATATTTAATTCATTTTGCAATCCATTATAATTTTTGCGTTATATTAAATTTGTATATGTGGATCTATACCCTAATTCTTCAAGGCTGCTATAATCCAAAGTGTTTCTCTTAAATAAACTGCTTTCTGTTATACAAAAATAGCAAGTATAGAGAGATATTGAACCATCAAGGTTTATCATTAAGATAGTTGATATTATTTAGGTGGTCAATCTTTCAGTAGATTTTTCTGGAGCCAGCTTGTTCTGTCGGTTGTTGGTTATATAGCTTGTTATGTAACCTGTTGTTAATGACTAATGTGAAGAATATATACGCACACAAGTGAAGGCTGATTGTTCTGTAGTTTTTAAAGTCCATTTGACTAACTTTTGTGGAAAGTATTATTATGGCATTGTTTCTGGTATTCATCTCTTTTTTAAAAATGAATGTGTTTGGTAAAAATCAAACTAAATTGCTAAGCTTAGCATTTAGTTTGAATAATGGACAAGTGGTCCACCATCTACCAGATGGAATAAACAAGATAGTTGGAAGAAGAGAAAGTTGCCAAAAGAAATTAATTAAGGCAAAATACATAATGGTCTTTGACAAAATTAGTATTCAAAAAAGACTGCTACCCAACTCCACTAATATATATATATATATATATATATATATATATATATATATATATATATATATATATATATATATATTATATATATATATATATGCTTGTAATTGATTTGTTCCTTGGGACTCTGATATGCAGTAGGAATATGAAGACCCAGGTGAGTACACTATTGGCCAGACGTTTCGGACCTTCACTAGGACCATCTTAAGCGACTGTGTCGACTAATGAGAAGGGGAAGGAATATTAACAATAACAGTTAAAAGAATGCATTAAATAATGGCTAAAAAAAAGCGGCTCACGAAAAGTTAAAATAATAACATTGACAATTATTGTGATTAAAGTAAAAACACAATAACAAAATTATATAGAATTAATTAATACTCAATGTAATTTTAAAAAATAATAGAAAGAATGTGTGTTTTTACTTTAATCTCAATAATTGTCAATTTTATTTATTTTAACAAGTCTTCATCCACTTTTTTTAGCCATTATTTAATGCATTCTTTTAACTGTAATTGTTAATATTCCTTTCCCTTCTACTAGTCGACACAGTCGCTGAAGATGGTCCTAGTGAAGGTCTGAAACGTCCAACCAAGCCAATAAATATTTAGTGTAATCACCTGGGTCTTCATATTCTTACTGTATATATATATATATATATATATATATATATATATATATATATATATGTGTGTGTGTGTGTTATTCATTTACCCAAAAGTTAAACACACTATGTATGCAGTCTTTCCTACGATCGTTCAGACCGGAGCGACCATTGGTTTATCAACACCATCCGTTCCCACAACACTGTCATTTAACGATTTCTTTCTCTCGCTATCTCGAACAGACATCAAGAAACATTCACCAGACTAAGCTCCTCTCCAGAAACATCACCCACATAAAAGAATCGAACATCAACAAAAATTATCATTATTCTCATTATCCACAGTATCCACACAGTCGATCCACACTTGGTCTTTGTTGTGCTCCATCCATTGCTTCGTTGCATAAGATTTACAAGCTCACTAACTCCATCCACTTATCTAATTAAACACCAAGTTCAAGATAAAGTTATTTTCATCAACTTGATTGTAAATTACAAATACGAACTTATTTGTTGAAACCCTCAAACGAACTGAAATCCCGAACTTAGATTCATGTACCATAAAATGAATATTTGTTCCAACTTCTTAGAAATTGTGACCCTCGCCACATTTAATCAACCTCTCGCTGAAGCATCAACCCCTTCTCTCGATATATATATATATATATATATATATATATATATATATATATATATATATATATATATATATGGACAAATTGGAAACGAAACGAATCTTTATTGATTACAGGGGTACCCAATTTATATATACATATTTCGCGGTTTTTAGTTCTATTCACCACGGTTAAGCCGAATTAAGCCCAATAAGTTCAACACTTGTCATTCAGTATTCTCAAATTTGACGAAAATAATCAGAAGAAACTTTTACTTGCCTCTATTCAACATCTTAGTCCTACACAGAGCACCTTTCTATCAACCATGGAATAACCTGAGTAGAGAGGTGTCCTTCAAGCCATCCTGTAAGGCTCTAATGGAGGGAGATGAACGTATGACAGCAGGCTGAGCATATCACCATTACAATATTCTCAGTCTGTTGCTATAGGAGGATGTAATGAGAACGCTGTTAAAAGACTTCAAATAATCAATTAAAGTGAAATGAGTCTTCACCCAATTTTCATAAACAAGAAAAGGAGATTAAATTGTGTTAATTAACAACTGGATGAAACTTGCAGCAAACTAATAAATTTGACACGGTCAATGTCCCTCAATGAGTTAATTCGTTGCTTGCTGCTTGGCGACTTTCACCTTATCGTTTATGTATTTTTTCTTCAATCAATCCCATAGTCTATTTAAAGGGCTGAGTAAAGTTTGCTGTATATTTTCAAAAAAATATTGGTTTGTCAAAGAGAATACAAAAAATTATTCATTTAACAAATTACTTCACATAGTTGTTTTTCTGTTTCCTTATATTATTCTTTAAATGTGACCTTTCCGAAATAAGTTAAAGGAAGTTACATAATACTTTATCGATCAGTTTTTCTATTCGGTTCATCAATAGATAAAACAGCATTATAAAAAACTAATGTAGCTAATGTTTAAGCCTCCGATTCCTAAGATCTATAAGATTGTGCCATTTATAGAATTTTTCCAAACATCCCTAGTAATAAATTATATTGTTTTATATTTCTTTTCAATCAATGATATAATAAATGGAAATGTTTTACTTTGTATTTCTGTGAATTCACAGACACCAAAGATACAGCAATCTAAGATAGAAAATTAATACGTCATTTTTAGAGGATATATTGCTACTTTGATTTATAATCTAATAGAATATTTAATAAATACGAAACCTTCCATAAATGGATATTATTTAAGTAACATAATTTGTACTAAGATTGATGAAACAAAATCGTTACGTAAGAAGAATATCGAGATATTGGGTGACGAAACGATGCAGAGATGGAATAAATTAATAATTTTCTAACATCATTAAGGGGAGACCACATTTATTTTTTCAACTTAATAATGGGTTAGATTCTCATATAGAAATTAAAGTAAATAAAAGCTCTTTTATTTCTGTCAAAATAATAATAGCCTACGGCACCGTATTTGAGATACATGGGGTTCTTTCAGAACGTCCCCCTTGAACCCCCCTTTAACCGATGAAATCTTTCATCCAAATTATTTCTTTTAAATTCTAGTGTTTTATATCGAGTGACGTACTACTTATTACAGTGAATTATTTTATTTTGTAGAGAATCAATTTGCTCTTCTTAGTTTTAGTGATCGTTGTTCGGATTATATAGCATTGATCCGTATCATTCGTGTAGGCGGAAAAGTTGTTATTTATTTTTCTAATTTATGCTTGATACTGTTTTTCAATTAAGTTTTAAATAATAATGCCACTTTATTTCCCTCTGTAAGTAGTTTAAATTTTGGTACACTTATTTCCCCCTACCTTACTATCCCTGTCTAACCTTATCTCCCCTTCTCTTCCGGAACCATATTAGGCATATTACTATCTCCTCTCCTTTTTTATCATCACATCTCTCCAATTACATATTTCAAAGTATCGAAGAAGGTTAGAAGGTTAGAAGATTAGAAGGTTCTCCGAAAGCATTAAATTTCGTTGGTAAAATATCTTCTTTTTACAATTGAGCAAAAGATTAGTTTTTCACATGATCTGCGTTATCCCTCTTTAATATTTCATCGAAGGATTATTTTGGATATTGTGATTGAGTCACCCTATCCAGACTCTCATTTCAGAGAATGGAAAATCATGGTTATGATATAAGGTCTGAGACTTTTTTGTAAGGGTTGATCTCAGAGGCGATAGATTATGTATACGCCGTTATCCTTCTTGTCAAGTAGTCGGGTACTTTTGTCTGCTGATTGTCTTTGTCTGGTTTGAAAATTGTTTCAATCTAGAGTTGAAAATCAGTGAAAAATTATTCAGTGGTAAGTGTGGTGACTTAAGTTTAGGTATTTAACCACAAGCTATCTAAGCATAATGGCGTCCACGATCACAATGGATATAATCAAACAATTTAATAGTGAAGGAGATGTTGTGGTTTAGATTAAGTAGGTCATCTTTATTGCAAAGTTGCAGAAGGTAACAGATGTGGCTTGTTTTCTTCCCATGATTTTAAAAAGAGGGGCTTTCGCATTGGATTTAGTGATGGGTGAAAAAGATCAAGTGTGAAGAAAAATTAAAGACTGCATTTGCAGAGGGGCCATTTATCGCTTAGGAGAAATTAGTACAGAAGCAGTGGTGTCGCGAACTAGAAGATGTATTTTCAAAGGAAATTAGTAGATTAGCTCGATTTTATGATGAAGGGTTGGAATGATTTTCCAGAGTGTATTACAGTAGAATTGTACAAAGTTCAGGGTGTCATTACATCACCAATGTCTGATATAATATCCGAGGCAAAGATTTTAAATACTAATTTGGCTAGTAATTTTGTAGTTATAGCAATGCCATATAGTAGTGTTACCAGACAACCTCCTAGAGATACAACAATCATAAGTATAAAATAAGAAGGCCAAGCATTAAGAGGGAAAAGCTTTGCTTGTGAAGGCCCTAATAAGGCAGGATTTTGTACAACAGAGAGGAGTAAGAGTAAACAGTATGTTATAAATGTTGCGAAGTGAGCCACATTTCAATTCACTGTACCAAAGAACTCGACCAGAGAAATGATTGGGAGGAACCTTTGCGCTGGGTTTATACCCCATCAAAAGAGTGAAGACGCATTTTCTGAAATCTAGTCATTGAAATTAAAGTTAGAGGAAGAGCTGTAAAGGCTTTGGTGGATACTGAGTGCAGCAAAACAATTATTACTGCTAATCTATTATGTGATTGTGAAAGAGGAGGAAGTATTGTTACTTTTGATGGGTATGAACGAAAAATATAAGGCTCAAGGTATGGTGAATATACAAGTAAGGGACAGAGTTGACAGTTCAAAGGAATACTTTCTAAGAAGATAGTTAATAGCATTCATGTTATAAATGCAATGGATGTGTTAGAGATATTAGATGTTTATGATGGAAAGAGCTGTATTTAACCACTTGTTTTATTGTTGAGTGGACATGAAAAAATGATCAGAACCCTGTTCTGAAGAATAAGGCAATCCGTTATGATAAACCAATGGCGGGCAAAAATGAGGAGCAATTGAAAGGTGAAATATAGACGTACGAGAGCGGGCATTAAGCTTTGCGAATCGGTAGGGCAAAACAGAGGAAGGAGGATGGCTGTTTCTAGGAGTGATAGGACAAGTTATGACAAGTCAGGACCTGCAGCTGCACGCTCCTGCCTCATCTATTAAAAAGCAGTAGCTGATCGCAGATCGTCAGTCGCAAATTTGAACAGTGGAGAAGGTTGAGCACTGCGCAGTGATCAAATTTTTGACCAAGGAAGGCAATAATGCAAATGAGATCCATGAACGCAACCTATGCAACCATTGCTCGCTGGAATAGGGAGTTCCGCCATGGTCGTGAGTCCCTTGAAGATAACCCCAGTCCAGGACGCCCGCCAGACGTGCTCAACGGGGACAATGTGGCACGTGTGGGAAGGATGATCCTCGAAAAGCAACGGATGAAAGTCGAAGAAAGTGAGCGAGAACTTGGAATATCACATGGAAGTGTTATCAACATCATCCACGACAATTTGGCCATGACCAAGGTCTCTGCTCGTTGGGTCCCTAGAAACGTCACGCCCCATCATCGACTTCAACGTCGTCAAAGTTCGGAGGAGCTGCTGCTCTTGTACAACCAAGACCCGGTAGGATTCGAGTCACGCATAGTGACAGGTGATGAAATGTGGGTCCAGCACTGGGATCCTAAGATCAAGCTCGAAAGCATGGCCTGAAAGCACAGGGGCTCTCCGACCCCCATCATGTTTCGGACCCAACCCTAAACCGGGAAGATCATAGCCACCATCTTCTGGGATTCTGATGGAGTGTTGATGGTGGACTATGCGCCTCGTGGAAGGACCATCACAGGCTAATCTTACGCTGAGGAACTAGCTGGGTTAAGGAAGTGCATCCGTCAGAAGCGGCGCGGTAAGTTGCCACGCGGTGTCCTCCTCCTCCACGACAATGCCCCTGTCCACAAGGCCAGACTTGCACAAGCTGCCCTTTGCGAGTGCGGATTCGAGGAGCTCAACCATCCCCCTTACAGTCCAGATCTGGCCCCTAGCGACTACTTTTTATTCCGCCAGCTCAAGGCTGCACTGCGTGGACGCCGGTTTGGGGCAGATGAAGATGTCAAGCTCGCCGTCAAAGAGTGGATTGAACAGCAGTCGGTAGATTTTTGGTTGTCGGGAATTCGAAGCTTCAGGGACAAGTGGCGCAAGTGCTTTGAAGTCGAGGGTAGTTATATTGAAACATAATAAAACCCTTTTCCTCATATCTCGTTTCCTTATATCCAAATTGCAAAACCTACTGACCGCCCCTTGTATATTGAAGAGTATATTTTAGTACCATGAAAAGAGAATGTGAAAGGTAGAATTCTTAAATTGCTGTGGAGCAGCTCACTAAAAATATAGTAAGGCCTGTACTTGATTATAGAGAGCTAGATGTGTAGTGTTATACTAGGAATGAGATCACCAATATATGCAATGAAAGATTACAGGAGTGATCTGAATGTATTTAGAATTTATAGAGATCAGGATGGCTAGTATGGTCGAAAAGTACCTTGGGCCTATAATACATAATGAATTACAGTGATCTTTTACGACTTTTTCCTCTTAATGGACACTCACTTGTAAATTGCAAAAAAGTTCTCAAGAAGCTGAACACTGACCCTTTGTCTATGGAATTTAACCCTTTTTTTAACAGCATGGCCTCCTTCAAAAGTATATATGTATATATATATATATATATATATATATATATATATATATATATATATATATATATATATACATATATATATATATATATATATATATATATATATATATATATATATATATATATATATATATATATACATATATATATATATATATATATATATATATATATATATATATATATATATATATATATATATATATATATATAAATGTTGGTGTAAATGGGTAGCAGTCTTTCTTGAATGCAGACTTAGTTAATTACCCTTTTATATTCCGCCTTGATTAATTTTCTTTGGGAACTTTCTATTTTTCTTATTGATTTTGTTGTCCATCTTGTAGATGTTAAATAACATCTCCTACGTTCATCTCACATTTTTTAAGTAACTGCGTTTGATAAAAGCCAAACTTTAATAGCTGAGCTTTCGATCATTGTAATTATCTTCAGAGTGTCTTTAGTTATTATTTTCTTCCTTTACTGATGAATTATAGTGGAATCAGAATTAAATCGAATGAAAAATCCTGGTTTTTAGTGTGTATTTATTTCTCCTCACTTGAACATGATGTCAAGGGAAACGGGCCAATCCAACGAGTGAATTTTTCAAACAATTTTAATGTTCGTTGATTAAGATGGGTTCTAAGATGTTCAGCCTAGATTGATTTACGTCTTTTCTTTTAATTAGGTGTTTTCAAGTAATATATCCCTTGTTAGGCTGGTGTTATGTAAGCTTTCCATATGATTTTTGGGTGCTCCGTTTTGAAGGTGCATGGTTAAATGACCATTAAAATTGTTTTAAAAATTCCACTCGCGGGATTGGCCCGTCCCTTGACATTACGTTCGGGATTTTTTGAGATGGGTGAAAAAATAGTCAATATTTATTTGCTTAGTTAATGACTTTTTAGTAAAATTAAAAATCTATTTTAGATGCAACTTCCTTAAGACTTTTGAATATATGATAAAATGAAAAAAGCAGCCATGCCTAAATTTTAATCAATTTTCTTATCTTATGATTTGTATTTTTTTTCGTTTTCAAAAGTTCCAAAAACATCGGATATATTTATTTTTCTGAACTTCATCATTTTGTTTTCTTTTAAAAAACAAAGGAAGTCAAAAACTGCTTTGGAAGAAAAAAGGAGAAAATTTTGATAGTTTACAAAGAAATTTTGAATATGTTTTCAGTAATATTTAGAGAAAAAGAACTAACGTTCTAAAGAAAAGTTTTCAAATGAACAACGATGAAAAATAAAGAGTTAGGAAAGAGAATTTTTTAAAATAGGGGTTATTATATAATATTTTGGATATATATTAAAAATGTGATTTTGGGAAAGTACAAAAATGGGAAAAAATATTTCTTAGCTAATGAGTAACCTTGTATGTTTTTTCAGTTTTCTAAAATCAAGATATTATTATTATTATTATTATTATCATTGGTGATGTTCAAAAAATTGATTCAAAATTTACCATGGCTGCTTTTTATTTTCCTTTTTTGCATATTCGAAATTTCTAGCGATTTTTTGTTAAAAATGATTTTAATCTTTATGAGGAGGAAATAGTTGCTGGGGAGTGGAGAAGACGGTCTTTTTGTCTCTACCACTATATTTTAAGAACGGGAATTTTGGGGTAGGTTAAATAGAAAGAAATGCAGGGGGATAATAAGAATGAGAGTAGGAGAAGAAGAAGAGAAGGAAAGTGAAGATCACGAGAGAAAAAAGGAGCAGGAAAGAAGAAAGGGAAGAGGAGAAAGAAGTGAAAAAATAAGAACATGAGGAGAAGAAGGAGAAGAATAAGAAAATAATGATAATTAGTAGAAGATAAATAGGAATAGTAGGAAAAGAAGAAAAGATGGAAGAAGAGGATGAAGAAGAGAAGTATAGGAGGAGGAGGAGGAGAATTAGAGAAGAAGAAGCATCTAATAAGAAGAAAAGACTGAAGAGCAGAAGAAAAAAATAAATTAAAGAAGAATAAGAATAAGAAAGACGAGTAGTTAAAAAGGAAAGGAATAAGAGATGCATAAGAAATAGAAGAGAAGGAGAGAAGAAAACATGAGGAAAGGATAAAAAGAATAGGGAGAGAAAAAGTAAGAGCGAAATGGAAGAGGCGTAAGAGAATGAATTGGAGCACGAGGAGAAGAGAATGAGGAGGAGAATAAGAAATCAAAAATAAGAGGAGAAGAAGATGGAGAGGGGATAAGAAAAAGAAGAAGAAGAAGAAGAAGAAGAAGAAGAAGAAGAAGAAGAAGAAGAGGAAAAATTGAAGAATTTTCGGTTGTATAAATAAAGAAGCTTTTTGAAGAAAGAAATTCAAAATGAATTAATTTTTGTATGGTGTGGGGTAATAATTTTCAAATAAAGTATTTTTTGTATCTAACGGTGTTTCTTCTTTCCTTTTACTTTAAAAGTAGGTCAAGGCGCGTTTGAAAAAATAGTAAAAAAACGTAATGAAAGGAGGTTGAAAGAGGCTAAATAGGCTTGAGGCAAATAGGGCTGTTAGCTTGGCAATGAACATAATTTTTAGTTATGTGTACAAATTATTATTGACAGCGAAATTCAGGAATTTTGTAACTATTTTGAATAACTACTCTCTTCTATGTGTTGTTAGCCAGTTCGATTCCAAGAAAAGGTGACAAACTTCCAAGCTTATAGGTTGTTCTGGTCATGATGATATGTGCTCCATGTGGCACATCCGTGAAGCAATTGTGTACGTTATAAGATAATTAGCCGATCATAACACCGCTATCCCTTCAGGGGGACTTTGCTTTATATCATTAAACTTTCAGAAGTGAAAAACATGGATGCTGTCAAGAAATAAAATAGTGAGAGAGTTTGCATGTTTGATTTAGTCATGAGAAAGTAATTTCGAGCGAAGGAGCCCTGCTTCCCGAACAGTGGTAAACTTCCGGAGTGATAACGCGCCAGAACCCTGTCCCGTTTATGGTGTTACGACCCTCACGGCTGATTCCCGTCATCGAGGCTGTGAAACCAAACTGATAACAATTCAGTCGGCAAACATTAGAACTTCGGGCGTAGTAATATATATTTTTCATCCAAAAAATAGTTAAGAAAGTATTCTTAGAGCTTTCTGGTTGCGAACTGTCCCTACGTTGCTTCCAAGTAAGCAAGCTCACGCAATACAGAAGGTATTGGAATCATTCATTGACGACACACAATCCTTGAGAGAAAAACCACTGTGCTATTCGGTCTCGCAGCAGGAATCCATATTCGGAACGACAAAGACTACGTTAGGAATATTGCGCTCAACCCTCTTCCCTAAAGAAATACCTTCCCCTGAGTACCCATACTCGTAGTCTTCTCCAGAAAATCGTAAGACTTACATTTTCTTTGATCGTCGAAGAGGCGTGATGCTCTCTCCTCCCGGTCCCTCTTAGGTAATTATTGTAATAATTATTGAGCCTTGTATGGCTAAGACTCACCACGGAGTCACCTCCCGCTTTCTCTCGGGTAATTAGTGTAGGCTCACTAGTACGGCTAAGACGAATCCTACTTCTCATTTCAATTTCATTCATTTAGTTACGGTATTAGCTTAATCGCCTGTATATAATTCTGTAAATATCTATTGTTGTTTGTATAAGATTAAAAGTTAAATTTGTTTTTTTTTAAATTCTCTAACCACTAAAGCCTAATTAAATAGTAGCAATACCGGCCAACGATTAATTCATTCTTGTTATTTAAAATCCCATCGCACTCCGCTGCATCTTTGGACGGGAAACCAAAAGGGTTCTGGCTTGGGCTACCTGAATTCTACGACAGATGCTCTCTGGGTAGTCCGGTTGGCACTTGCAAATTTCGAACTATAAACAGGTTTGGCAATAAATCTTGTACCATAATTAGTATTTTAATTGTATCAGTATTGTACAATTATCAATGAACATCGTAACAAGATGAAATAAATACTTATCTTCTTTGTCTTTACGAGTCTCTAGCAAAGATTATTATGACTCAGAATAATCTAACTTCAATATTTTGAATGAGATAAGGCTAATAATAGATTATTGAGGAAATCAGAATTCGGAGTACAATTTCACGAATAAGTTTTAACTTCTCCTGACAACGAAATATGCACAGGAATGAATATCGCAAACTTGGGAATCCGATAATGTGAGTGAAAACCGGAACCCAAACAAATTAATTTCCTACGAAGGGTTCTTCATTAATTCATGAGTATCTAAGAAACTCAAACGTTGCGTTACTAGGCAGCCTCCCTACAGGGTCTCTAGTTAAATAAGAGTCTCAAGAATCTATGGAAACTCACCTCGACGAGGCCAGGTCATGAATAACTCGACCCTGTTTGGACAATTTGTATGATTATTATTGTCATAGTGTCTGGTTAAAAACTCTCAGTTTCTCTTCATTCTATTCAATAAAAGTTATTGCGATCTCATTCTCTTTTAATTCCCTCGGAGAAGGATGAAAATCCCTCAAGCCTCGTGTTTTCAGTTTTGACGCAAACTTAGTCTAGAGATCCTAAGCGAACTGAGACCCGGTGGGGAAAATTGATAAGAAAGAGGGTGGAAATATGTTTTTGAATAAGTAATCGGAATCGGAACGTAGAATCATAAGTGTCGCATATTTATGAACAATCATATTTTAGTCAAAGATATTCTTATGATACGTCCGATGCATATTATTCTTGCATAAATCTTTCCTTATCAAACCTAATTTTAAAAGAAATAGTTCTTGACTTTCGATTAAATGTCTTTATAATGGTTTGATGTTTTTTATTTTCACAATTTCTTAATTATATATCATAAAATTATAAGTTTACTACTAAAAAAAGAACTTAGAGCTACTTTCGAAATCTGTTTTGAATAAATTTGTGAGTTTCATAAAATCACGGTTATCAATTGTATAAAAGTTATATGATTCAGGAAATTAATTTCTGCACTGATCTGATGAGGGCACTATTATAATTATTTTTATTTGTTAGCTATTCATAAGAGTTTTATCAATCAAAAGGTGTAGACATTTGGAAAATGATAATACATTTAGAATTTGTTAGTGTAATTTGTTAACAAAATACTCACCTTTGAGTAATATGTATATGTATAGTTTGACCTGTCGTACCTGTTTAATTTGTATATTGTTAACCAGGATTATAGTAAAAATTTTAAACACCTATTATGTCACTGCAAGTTTTGTCTAAATCATATACTATTTTACTTCACATAATGGACTGGTCAAAGTCAGAATGTTTGCTTAGTGCTCAACCTGATTGGATTTGATTGTATTTTTTTGGTTGGAGCCCATCTCCCCCTTCCTTGTTTGTAACCGTATATAGTATTCAAATTTTAATGATTAATTAATTTAAGATGTATTTAGCTACAGGATAATAATAGGTAACTATTTTCTTCCTTCAACTTGATAAGCTTAAGTGGTTTTATTAAACTAAAGACTTTGCAGATGCTTACATCTTTAACTGCTATTCACCGGCCTGCAACACTTTACAAATCTTACACTCTTGTTAAATATCACTATTTTGTGATATTTAAGGTAATTAATTAGGTTTTGGTGTGAAAAATAAATATCAAATATAGTCGATGATACTAAATTAGTTATTTTTGTAAATATTAAAATAATTGTGACAAAAGTGGAGAGAATCTGAAAGATTAGTTTCTTGCACCTAAGGATATTTTCTAAAATCAAATAGCTAGAGCTTCATTTAGAAGGAAAGTATAATATCTCCAAGAATTGTCTGGTAAAAAGGAATACGGTAATTAAATTACCTAAGAATTAAGTTAGAACTGCCAGTTATATAAAGTAAAGGTTATTAGATCAATATTTAATTATTTAAAGTATATTTTTCAAGATAAAGTTACGAGTATATTATGATATTGTCCAATAAAGCGCAAACAAACTAATTATTATAAGAATTACATTTAACTAAGTAGACAGGCTTGTGAGCCTGGTATTTACTCGGTTAATAAAATTGAGTGTTTAGAAATAACTAGTTAAAGAATTCATATCTTTTTTAGGTAGATGAGATATACTCTAGAGGCTAGTTTTGAAAGAAATATGTGCTGTAATAGTAATAGGTTCAGGCGAGGGAAAAATATAATGAAAATAAACAGCAATATTCCTTACGGAATATCCTGCTTAATAAATATACTATACTACTTACCCTCTAAATATAGATTCGAAAAATATTATAGGGATATTAGTATGAGTTCGATAGTTAGCACTACCTCTGATAGATATATGTATAGAAAATTGTACACTTAAGAGTATTGTATATTTCTGGTTTGGTCAAGCGAGAGGATTTATAAATGTAACCCTCAGAGAATTGTTATGAACATTTTCCTCATATTAGATACTTACGAAATATTGATTTGGATTCGAAATTAATTTACTTTTCGTCTATGAGTAGAAGCAATTTAGAAATCGTGTAAAAATCTGGTTCCTCGTTCAAATTTCTATTCATTTGCAAATAATAATAGCTGAAAGCATTAATCTGAACTTTATAAAGAGAACGATCGCAATAAAACAACTTTTTAAATTATGTGCTCTTATGTTTAAAAAATTGACTTTAGCAATTGACTTTTATCAATTTTAGTTAATGCCAGAAGGCAATGAAATCTTACATAAGTTTTTCAAGACATGGTAATAATACTCAAATATACCTATCAAAAATGACTTTAAATCTTGATATTCTATAACATTTAGTATGTAGTTTAATATTGAGGCTGACATTGCCATTATCGATTATTATAATAGACTGAATTAATGTTTGGCTTTTATTCAAATTTGATTTCAAGCGATATTCATTTAAAATTAAGCTTTAAAATATTCACTTATTTGTATTACTTTAATTTTCTCCGAAATATTCAAAGACCCCTCATATTATTATTGGCTTGTTGGTCTTTTAATTGTGAAATGGATTCGAAAATGTCCAAATATTGCCTCTGTTGTAGGTTCAATAGAGTTATCGGAAAACCTTTGGAGCTTGCGGGATGAGGTGTTCAGAGTCTTCATTTCTAGGTGTTGAATAAAATTTGGGCGGTATTACAGTCACGTTTCAAATATTAAACCGTCATGACCACTCTTTTAGAGATTCAATTAGAGCCAATTCCTTATTGAGATACATGTCACAGACTATATCGTTAATATTTCACTATCTCATCATAGTTTAGTACATTATGCTTTAAAAAACTGTTAATTATAAATGTATGTTTAAACAAAGCGCAATCAACTGTGATTTTAAAAAGTAAATTTATAAGAAACTGTATTGTCTTCGACAGTGATTTCATTTGAAGAATTAAATCTGTTTTTAATTATTAAATTAAGATCTTTTTGTAGATTGGTGAATAAGGAAAGTATGAAAACGTAGTTTAGAGAGTTTTTCTAAAAAAATCAGGAAATAGGGTTTGGAAGTGATTGTCTTCCAAATCTTTCTCATATGTAAAGAACAATGTTTTTATAAAAATATCTGTAATAGTGGATCTTTTCTGTTTTGAAAGCTCGTTACTTAGTTAAAATTTATAACTCCTGGCTACCGTGTTTGATCCCAGCGAGAGTTGACATAAAAGTCCCCTGTACCTCAGAGAAATCATGGCATATTGTCAGACGCCCTGTGTTCACCGCGTGGTGTCAAGTATCTTCTTACAACATAAGGTAAAACGCCAAATTACCACCATTCTCTTTTTCGGCATCATTGACATACATCACATTTCCACTTTTCCTATCGAAAGCTATCCCAAGGGGTATTCAGCCAGTCATTCCTGAATTGAAAGGGGCTCACACATACCCTTTGGTCACGAAAGGTTCTTTTCTTAATGATAGATGTAAAAAAAACCCAGCCCATTTGGGCTTGCTGGTGATTTTCATTCCGACTTCTTGAACTTTTCATTTTCTAGTTATGAACATCGTCTGCAATTGAATGTGGATGGATGGTATAATTTACTTATAATTCATTTTTCTCCACCATTAGCCTTTAATGCACAAAAGATAAGCTTTGCTTCCGTAACATTTATTGGGTATACGGGGAAACAGGAGGCTTTTTTTGACAATGTTAAAAACTCAATGTTTTCCTCCCACCTGTAGATTGCCAACGAAATAAAAAGAAGGAATTTTCAATTTTGCTTCTTACCTTATATATCCATTATTTTATTCCTCATTTAGTTGCTATCCAAAATGGAAATTTTGTGAATGAAAAGCTAGTAGAAATATTAACAAATTGCTTTATTCACTTTCAAATAGTAAAAGAGAAATACTAGAGACTTTGGCAACAATTAAGTAAAGACAGTGTGGGCAGCACTAACGTAACGTAAAGTTATGGTAATTCCAAGGCCTGTATCACTTTTAATCTGACAACTCGTGGGTCAGGGGGAATTTCTGCGAGGCTGCTGGATTAAAAGTGAGGTGAATTATCTATTTCAGTGTTTCGGCAGACGTTTATAAGATTCTTTTTTTCAAACTTCGAATAATCAACATCTAGCTACGTACGATATCATGTGCGTACCGATAATCGCTCAAGGGGGGTATTATCGTACACCGTGGACAACACACTGGTCAAACACAGGTAATTAATCAACTTGAGTGTTCGGCAAGATTTATGCATTGCAAGAGACATCATGGGCTCAAATCGGATCCATATTTACTGGACGAGCTACTAAATGCTTATGCATCAGGAAAGTGCATCGTTCTTTACTTTTCATGAAAAAGATGAGGCACAAGACCGACAATACTGCATTTGAAAACACAAGCAAACTGAAGATGATCTTGTACCTAGGTTCATGAGATCGCTAACTGGATCCTAGAAAATTGGCAACATGTGACATGGTTATATGAGTCAAGGTTCCAGTTGTTCTGCACTGAAAGTGTAGTTTGTGTGTAGCGTAAACCACACGGGGGATATGAAGATCAGTTATCAAAGAGGCACTTGCAAGCTGGTAATAATTTGTGCTGGTGTCAGGTGTGTTCACTGTTCACCCAGAGATATTTGCATCGATTTATCAGCTTCATATAATCTAGCAAGATAATACACCGTTAGCTGGATTTGGACCAAATCTAGTATTTATGGGACAGGGTGGTTAGATCTATTTGGATCTAAGAACTCTGGAAAACTATCTACACGAAATAGGTCAACCTCTCTCAAAAGGTCATCAGTTCACTCGTGAAGTCGACATTTGGTATCACTCCTTTGAGTTTTGCTACTTTACTGTAAATGACAGTTTCGCCACTTCCTTTCTGAAATTCATTAAATTCCTATCTATTATTTTGCTTTAATTACTCATTTCACTCCGATAATACGGCATGACCATATATTTCTCCCGACTGCTTTTAATTCCAAGTTATGGCAAGAATTAATGTTGAAATTTCAAAGATATCGAACTAAATATATTCAATCAATTAGATTCGGGTCAGAGAGATTATTTTTACCTGTTGCACTCAAAAAGAGCGCATTCTCCAACGAAAAGTGAACAAGTAAATCTAAATTTTCAGAAATAGAAGGAAATGCATCAGAATAGCAGATGTTTTAAAACCAAATCGATGAAGATAGGTGAATAGTTCACATACCCTTCGTAATGCTTTCGAAAGTCACATTAATACACGTTTCTATTAATTTTCTTCTACTTTTCTTAATTAACTCCACATATTTATTTATTTTTATATCTAAACCTTAAGAAATGCATATAATTAAGTTTATTACGTTCATTTGAAAAGAATATTTAAATACGTATGGGTATAGAATATTGTGAAGTTATGGCATTAATTTTAAACAGTTATTTTCTACTGAACTTTGATAAATTTTTATGGGAATGAACTTAAATTTTTCTTAAAAAAGTTGATTGATAAATTGTTAAAAATGGTTGAAAATCACTGCACTAAATACGAGGTATTTCATTAAAAATTCGCTCACTTGAGTGACTCAATGGCAAATATGAGGGGCAGTCAATAAGTTTTGCAAATCGGTAGGACAAAACAGAGGAAGGGGGATGGCTCTGTGTTGGTGTGTAGGACAAGTTATTACAAGTCAGGACCTGCAGCCACACGCTCTTGTTCGTCTATTTAAGAAGCAGTGGCTGATCGCAGATTGTTAGTCACAAATCTTTTAACAATGGAGAAGGTTGAACACCACGCAGTGATCAAATATTTGACCAAGGAAGGCAATAATGCAAAATAGATCTATGAACGCATAGTTGCAGTGTACACCGACACCACCCTTTCCTATGCAACCATTGCTTTCTGAAATAGAGAGTTCCGCCCTGGTCGTGAGTCCCTTGAAGATGAACCCCGTCCAGGATGCCCGTCATACGTGACCAACGAGGACAATGTGACCCGTGTGGAGAGGAAGATCCTCGAAAATCAACGAGTGGAGGTCGAATAAATTGAGTGAGAACTTGGAATATCAGATGAAAGTGTTAGCAACATCATCCACAACAATTTTTCCATGACTAAGGTCTCGGCCAGTTGGGTCTCTAGAAACGTCACGCCCCATGATCGACTTCAACGTCGTCAAAGTTCACAAGGCCAGACTTGCACAAGCTGCCCTTCGAGAGTGCGGATTTAAGGAGCTCAATCATCCCCCCTAATGTCCAGATCTGGCCCATAACGACTACTTTTTATTCCGCCAGCTCAAAGCTGCACTGCGTGGACGCCGGTTTGGGGACGATGAAGATGTCCAGCTCACCGTCCAGGAGTGGATTAAACATCAGTCGGGAGATTTCTGGTTGTCGGGAATTCGAAGCCTCAGGGAGAAGTGGTGCAAGTGCATTGAAGTGGAGGGTAGTTATATTGAAAAATAATAAAACCCTTTTCCTCATATCTCGTTTCCTTATATTCGAATTGCAAAACTTATTGACAGACCCTCGTATTTTTAAAATCAATTATAAATAGGATGGAAGATAGACACAGAAATTAGAGAAATAAATTTTCATACAATCCAAACCTACAAACCTGCTATATAATTAATCTATTAGGTGGTTAATTTGCATTTTAAGTTGAAATTTAAATCTAACATAATTTTATCATGATCACACAAAAATGTAAAGAGAATAAATATTGATTGTAGCTCTTGAACAAGGTCTGGTATTAAGGTAAACACATCGTAGGTAATATCATTTAAAGAAGATGATTTATGCAAGTAGCAAAGATAATGATAAGTAAAATCTGTATGTTAACCCATTACAAAAGCCACATAGATGTGATATTTTTAAGTTTTGACTAAATTTTTAAAAATACATTTGGAAAATGATTTAATATCTCCTAATTTTTGCTCCAAATGCAAAATATATTTTGAGAAGATTCATTATAAAAGGAGCAGTTTGCCTATAAAACTGATAATTGATGCTGAATATCCAGCCAAAACATATACGTATCCATGATAAATTCTTAAATTTATTTCACACGATATGATTTAACTTTTTTATTTCTCTTCGGATACTCATAGATTTAATATTGTGGTGAAAATGTTAAAAGTTATATTTGACAAAATAATTCAAAAGTAAGTAAATGTTTTGTTTCGTAAAATAAATAATAATAAAAGTAAAATAACACTTTGCGTGAAATCTCGTGATGGGGAAAGTAATTTTCGAAAAGTGGCAATAAATTTGAGAAGTGTGTAAAATGCGTGCAAAATACTTAATACTTTCCTCGTAAATGTTTTCTCAACATTTATCATTTATGAAAGCTCTGTGTGTTAATGGAATTGTTTTATCATAATTCATGTTAAAGTCTTTCCTATTATTAGCGCCCAACCACATTAATCGAAATCTTGTAATTTTTTTTTCAAGTTTTAAGACAAAGTTAAAATTAAATCGTTGAAATTATATGTTTTTATCATATACTAAAAAAAACAAGGTCATAGGTACCAATTATTGATCTAAAAATACAAACAATACTTCAATTGAGGAGCTTTCACGAATCCCTTATTATATACATGACAATTCATATAAAATAGTAAATCTCACTGGGAAGTCAGAATATTAGTTTTTATTGTTTTTTAATGTAAAATAGTATGATGAAAACTTGACAGGAAGATAATCAAAAGAGTTTCAGCAACCTAATGAAGTTCAGTAAAACAGAAATATGTGTCAGATGTATTTAGCAGATGTATGTGGCAAGAAACTTAACCAGAGGAGAAAACTACTTTAGATATTGGGAAACAAAAAAGTCGAAATTCTTTTTAACATGCTAGGTTCTAATAAAATAGCCTGATTTTTTCAGGATACAAAGCAGTAAAATAAACAATAGTTTAAATAGCATGACATTTATGGGGACACAATTCATGAGACTCTAGGAAACAGATCGAGCTTTTGAAGAGGAAGGCTTGGGTACTTGACTGATTTTTTCTAAAGTTAAATTTTCTAAAATAATCTGAGCAAATGAAAGACAATGGAAAATTTTTATATATTTGGATTGGAGCATACAAAATGATTCATTTAAATAATATATAAAAACATGATATATTGTGTTGTAAGTGAAACTGAACTTTTTCTCCAGGTAAATCTTTTATAATGATGTATACAAAATAGCTGCACAAACCAATAATGATTACTTAAATGGTCTATATAAAGAAAATATACTTTTAGCTAATGTAAAATTGAAAATATTGGATCGAATAAAACATGGTTAAAAAGGTAAAGATCATAGGTGAATGGAAATTCAAAAGGAACTGATTTGTTGTACTTATACTATAAAATTAAAATCATTATATTATGTACAATCTACATAGAATGAATTAAACATAATAATTTTCATTAATTAGAGAAAATAAAAAGAATTTAAATATAAATTGAATAATATATGTAATTATTGTGTTTCTTCGCTTTCAATACAGAAATCATTCCGAATGTCTATATTTTTAGAAAATAGGCCATTTTCTGTAAAGTTTAGAGCAATCAGCAAACAAAAGGAATAGGGAATAAAAGTTTAAACTTGCAAATAACCATATCATAAGACAGAATAAAGAGGTATTGAAAGTACTGTTTAAACTTTCCATTCTTATATTTTTTAGATGTGATTTTTGTTTTATTGTTTCTAAATGAATATACAAGATTTAAAAATATATGTGAGTATTATTTGCCGCATTAAGATCGAATTTATGGGGTTACCTGATACAATATTAAGTAAATAAACCCAAGCTTTCGCAAAATTTATTCTACCAATATTAATAGTTATATCTCTTTCCACATTTTCAGACATACCAAGATGTAAACGATCTATTGTTATGTACTACCATTGCATTAATCTTACTTAAACCCGATCGGTTATTTATTAATATATAGTTGAAATCTGAACTGTTCATAAATCTGTTACCACATTTTACGGTAGATACTTTAATTAAGATTACATATATCCTCTGACATATTTTTTTAATTTCTCGTTTCAGTGACACCATCTCCCGTATACTGTTTGACTGCAGTCCCTAACATCTGACCATATTGGATGGTGATTTAATATTAAGCTAATCAATGCTTGCAATAATAAAATTAACTATACTTAACTTCTTCTTTAACTTCTTTCCTTAACTTCCTTTTTATTTCAACTATGCTCAAGTAATCCACTTCTTTACTTCCTAATCATCTTGTATCTATCTTATCTAGTAAATTACCTTTCGAAACACCTAGTTTGAAAATGAGCTATGCTCATTATTACATCTTCCTCTCTACAAAACTTAGCAAACCACTTCGCCATGAACTATTCTTTGACAAAAGACAAACGAACCTCAAGAACTACGTAAATCTCGCACTTATTACATAAAATCAAACTCTCAATTGGATTTCAGTCACCAGGAGAGATCTTTAATTAATAAAACAACTCTCCAGATCAATATAATTATAGAAATATAGCGTTCGAATCATTTTCTAATACATTTTAGAAATATATACCCCCATTCTGCCTTGTTTGTTAAAGTTTGTCTCTAAATCATATATCTCCCTTTCTTGTATTACCCCAAATCTATCTTTATTTTACGCCATGATAATGAAATAATTCTTTCCGGAACAATTACATGTCTAGCTTCTCTGATAGCCAGACCACATAGAAAATCTTGAATAGAATATTAACCAACATTTCCTCCAACTGCACTATTGCAGAGCTTAACTTTGATTTAAATAGAAACAGCGGCGCCATTAGATAACCGCATCTCACAAATGAATTTCTCCCCAAAGAGAGAGAGACAAGTACATGCTTAAAACTAATTCGCCCTATTTTGAATTATTCTAAAACTTAAAATACATTCTTTTCCATTAATTCTTTGCCTACTTTATTTACAATCTCATTTTTATATCACTACTGCAGTAATATATTTTTTCTTTTAATGAACCCTTATCTTATCACGTGATGTTTATACTTGCGTCCTGATATTTGCCCTATTAATCCAATCCTTATAAAAAGCAGTCGTAAACTGCCATCAAATATCGCTAATTCTTCTTCCCTTACAACTTTATCAAAAAATATTTCTAAAACTAATGTGCACGACACTACACTCTCTTCTAAATTCTTATATCCTCATCAATATGGATTTAATGCAACAGTTAGATAGTATAACACAATTTCCGAATTTATTATCAAAAGAAATGACACCATAAATTGCTCACACTTTATGATTTAAAATTTTAGTGTATTTTCTAACGCTTTTGATGCAATTATATCGTACAAATTCTCCTTAATAACCTTGATCAAATTGGAATTTAAGGCATCACTAATCTTTTGTTTACATTCCACCTGACTAACAGCAAGCAATCAGTAGCTTTTGATAGCATTCTCATATCACTATCAGCTATTTCTATAGGAGTCCCTCAATTATCTGTAACCCAATCTTTTGTAGTTTAAATTATTGACTTGTTCCTGTCATCCAATGTAATAAATTTTATACACTTGCTGATGAGATCAATAAATATGAGGCGCTTGAATCATTATGGAAGAGTTATTATTCCTAACATTGATAATTAATATCAATTACTGATAACAGATTATATCTAAACTTCAATAAAATAACCCATATGATATTTTCATCTAATAATCCTATCAAGTACCTCAATATTGAACATAACTATTCTATTAAAGATGTTCCTCTGATAAATTCCTTGTGTTCACATTAATGAAAGAGGTATTAAAGTTCTAAATCCACGCGCAAATTCTCATCAACTTGTCCCAGAACATAGGGTGTATAAAATGCATTTCCTTTGAAAACCAAGATAACATTATATATTTCATTTATTCTATCTAAAATCACCTATTGATTCACATTCTTTTGTGTGAATGTACCTGGTAAGTGTCTTTTCAATTTGGTAATAATTAGTCAGGTGTATTTTGAAAGCAAATATAAAGGTCTTTGTTTGATAATACTTCTTATATCAATCAGATAAATTACATATGACAAGATCAACTAAAAGTTTTATCGTTTTCATGTCAGGAGAGTGGTCTTCGTAATCTTAAGTATTTTGGAAGAATATTTGATTCCAACTGTGAGTTTTCACTACTGTCAATTTTCTATCCGTATTTTGACCTATCCCAAACAATCAACAGCAGTTGATAAAGTTCATGCCCTAGACATCTATCTAAATACAGCATAATTGTATAAACCTCTATAATGTAAGTTTGTGCATACATTGTAAGTTACAAGCAAATCGAAGTTATCTTTGAATCAAAATTTGAACTTGTGTAACCTTGAACAATATTAATCTGCCAAACACACCATATTTAGCCAGGTAATTGTTACAATTCCAATAAGAGTACGTGAGTAGAAGGCACACAAACATTCTCACAGAAACCATCGCCTGGGAACAGTGCAAATTATAATGGAAATATATCATTATCTTTTATTTTAATAAACGATGCTCCCAAATAAACTCGTGCAGTTTTCATTGCATTTCAAAACACTGGCCAGTCGTGTACAAAAATTGCTACTAGGACTAATAATGTTCCTGTAAGAAACGTC
Organism: Ceratothoa steindachneri; assembly: GCA_963969495.1. NCBI lineage: Eukaryota > Metazoa > Arthropoda > Malacostraca > Isopoda > Cymothoidae > Ceratothoa > Ceratothoa steindachneri. The sequence continues at coordinate 74,803,622 of OZ018332.1, forward strand.
TTCAGGACCACAAAGGAGTTTAAAGTGGTATTTAAAAGTGCACGAAAAGGGCTTTGAGACGTCTAAAGGTCTCAGAGAGGAATCAGCTTGTGAATCGTATAGCTAATAGTTTAGAACTTACGGGGCAACAAGAGGCTTTTTTGACCTTGTTTAAACTAAATATTTCCCTTCCACCTGTAAAAATATAAAGCTATTTGCTTCAGACCCTAAATTGGGTAACAATACTTTTAATTAAAGTGGTTTTCTTACCCTCCTATATTCATTATTTTATTCCGAATTTTTGTTACTTTTAAAAAATGGAATTTTTTTAATGAAAAGCTAGTAAAAATAATAACAAATTGCTTTCTTCACTTTCAAATAGTAAAAGAGAAATACTAGAGACTTTGGCAACAATTTTGACAGAAATATCATGAAATGTATCTTTTATTAAGTAAAGGCAGTGTGGGCAGCGCCAACGTAACGTAAATTTATGGTAATTCCAAGACCTGTATCACTTGTAATCTGATAACTCGTAGGTCATGGGAAACTTCTGCGACGCTGCTAATTCCAAAGGGAGGTGAATTATCTATTTAGGTGTCGGGCAGACGTTTATAAGTCTCTTTTTGTCAAACTCAAATAATCAACATCTAGCAATCTATGATATCATGTGCGTACCGAGAATACCCCAAGGGAGGTTTTTAATCAACTTGAGTGTCTGGTATGATGTATGCATTGAAAGAGATATCACTGGCTAAAATCGAATCCTTATTTAATGCACGAGCTACTAGATGCATATGAATCAGGAGTAACTTTTACATGGAAAGTGATATATAAAAAATAAGAATTTACTTATTATACGAAATCAGTTCAGTGGTTACTAGTAAATCTAAGACCTCTATAAATTAAAATAATAAAGATGAGCTATCTCTATGATTGCCCTAAAATATACGCCCTCTAGAAACTAGGTAGAAAGCTAGTGTGATTTAAGAAAAGAAAAGATTTTAGTGACAAATGCAGGGTTACGTTTGGTTACTTTTTCCTAATTTACACGTAAATAGGTGCTTAATACAAAGTAAGGACGGAATCATTTTGCTTCTTATATTTTAAAAATTGGATTTTATTGAGAAAAAGCTTATTTACACAATTAAGAAAACATAAAGAGCAATAAAAATGGCCTCATATTATAATTAGTATATTCCTCGTTCATACAGGGATAAAGGATAGTTGTTTTTAATGACTCAAATAACCTCCTGTAGAACAACACTAAATTTGTTATCTATCTATACAAAATCACTTACAAATTAACCAAAAATTACTTCCGAACTATCTTTTATTCCAATGGATCTACTTACATCTCCTTCTTTCGATGAGAAATAAAGAAGATCCCCCGTTGCTAATGAAGGCCAAAGAAAAGATAATTAAGATCCTTTTGAAGTCAAGACTGGCCATTATTTCTCACTGATTTTGGATACAAATCAGATTTAGTTTGGAAAAATCAGCACACTTTTAAAAGCGTTTTCCATATGAATGTAACACATACAACAAAATAGCCTTTAACTTAAATTAGTTTTTCAAGGGTTAAAAAGGTTAAAAAATGATAGTTCTTTCTTGTGTTTTTGAGATCTTTAATTTTATCTACCACAAATCCAAAAATACTGAGGGTAATCAGTTCACCTAAGAAATATCTTACTTTGACATTCTTTAAATAATTAATCTTGAACAAATTACTTTACTAAAAAAATCTAATGCAAACTACACAGGTATAAAACAAATTAGTTAAGGGATGGGATAAAAACAAGAAATAAAAACAATAAACTAGTATTAATACAAATTCGGCGTTGCTTTATATATCCCACACATTCCATCGTAGAGCCAAAGAATATGTACTACTGCCTCAGAAAACGCAATATACACCCTGAAGTATTACTTGAGAATTACTTTGCCTTATTAATTGCATGAGCTGAGCAAAATAACTAAAAAAGATTCACATTATCAGAAAAGGAAACTTAATATCATTTTCGAACACTAAACTTTAATCGAAATTTTTCCTTTATTAAACATATTTTTACGTAGTAACGCTAGGCAAGAATTCGAGGTAACAGAGCGGCTAGTTTTTATAACCGCACACTTCAGGCTCCCAAGGTATACTGAACTCTTCGGTCGAACCGTCGATTGCAATGACATGTCTGTAATTGTATCAAGCTAATATAGATTTTGAAGAAATGCACATGTGTTTTTAGAAATGCTTGCCTCTCTTTGCTGAAGAGAAGTAAATATTTTCACATTATTTAAACTTTTTAATCCTTGGTTCAATATTCGAAAATAGCAATCATGTCGTTTTGCTTCAATTATTTTTTTCGAAAATAATTTTAAATATCGGAGTAAGAAGGCACGACGTAAAAATACAATACCAGTATTTGGTTACTCTTTACCTATTTGATTACTTTCATGCTGAAAAGGACTTTACGTGTACATCTATTCGGGATAAGCTATTATATTCTACTCCTATACAGAGTATCCTAAATATAAATGATTATTATAAAAATCTTATTAATTAAAAAATTGTCTAAAAAATGGGACATTGATGTTATTGGAGTAAAATAAATTGCTTTTTCGCAAAGCAAGGTAATTAATAAACTGTGATCATTTTTAAGAAGAAAATATATTTATTAAAATGCAATAATACAGAAATCAATTGCCTATAAAAAATATTCCTAACACCAGTTGCCTCCACATTCCGTCAATTATTATTCAACTATGATTTATTTTCATTCTTTATTTGTCCAATAGAACTCAGTGGATACAAAAAGAGCAATAAAATGGTTATAGAGTTGTTAGGAATTCATTCTTTCATAAAAATACTAATTAGTTAGAAGATAATGAATTTTCGTAAGGTCGATCTAAATCTCGCACGGTCTCGTTCTTTACAATACTGATCAGAGTACCATTCAGCTGTAGAGCTACTGACGACACACATTCAATGGGCCTTTTAACGAGGCCCCCAAAAGATTTAATTATTGTAGTACAGCATCTTTGAAAAATTATAGGAAGTTAGGGCATAAAAGACTTGCGATAGATAAGCAAGTAATAATTTAATTTTTTAGTGTTGTTATTTCAATTGTCAAGGGTAACAACTAGATGTTCTAGATACTCTCGCATTTATTATCAAAAAGATCGGCATTATGCCTAACTACTATTAAATTATAAAATACGAATGTTTAATTCCTGATATTTTCATGAAAATAACAGGAAGCTACCTCTCAACTAAAATAATGAGGAGAAATTAAGAAAATATGATACTGATATAGTGATCCTGAGAGACTTTTTCAATGTTCAATGAAATCTTCCTGGTTATTTCTAACTTGCTTCTTGAATAATCATTAGTTTTATTTTATCGTATCTTTGAAAAAACAATAAATTATATGAAGGAGTTTCTAGCAAATATATTTTGAAAATATTTCGTAAAGGAAGGAGTAAAATTAGTAGAGGTGAAAATGTAAAAAGGCACAAAGTCGAATAGAGAAAAGAGCGGAAGAATAATGGCAACACAGCTAGGAATGTCTAGTATCTCTATTTAATAAGATTCCGTTCTGCAACGAATGTAGCTCACCTTGCTAAAGGTTAAAAAATCATTCGGTTTTCTACATCACAAATAAATTTCAATTGGTTTAGGATTCATATAATACACTCATGGCCAAAAGTTTCGGACTAATATATAATTTTATTTTCTTCATTCGTTTAGAAAATGTATGGGATAGGAATAATTATCCTAATATATAAATTATTGCAGGTTTATTAAAGATAAGAATTTCAAAAATAATGTATACTTTAGCTGAATCAAAAATCGCGTGCTGCTCTTGTTCCAGTATGTGGCGAGATTCAGTCCTTTAAGCTTGGCTATTTGATCAAAAGGGTAAATTATGATCAATATTGTTTGAATATGTAATTATAAGCTATTATGTGATATCTTTTGATAAAATATATGTTTGAATCTTTTTCAATTCCAAAAACGGTTATTTCTAAAGAAACGTGTGCAACCATTGCTGCTATGCTCCAAAGTCGCATGAAATGCAAAGAGATAGTTGCTAAGGATATTGCATCAAGGAGCACTAAGACCTTAAAATACACGCTAAGACCAGATTGAGATGGAAACCTATCAAGAAGGTCTGAAATCACGAAAGGCTAATAAAAAGCCTCATCTTATCAAGAAGAACCTTATGGACAGGCTTCTTTTTTTCTAGGAAACATAAAGCATGTACTTTTGATTACAGGCAGCTCCCTCTTTAGGAAGAAAAAGGAGGAGTCCTTACAGTGACGCATCAGGACACTCTCAATATTTGGTTTAATTTTAATCTAAGAGAACTGGAGCACTAAGAATTTTGCCAAAGGGCACTGCCATACACACTAAATGGTACAGAAATTTGCTACATCAGCAAATCTTTCATACAGTTCATGGATAATTCAAGGATGATTGTTATATTTTTTCCATGATGGTGCATTTTGTTACCAACATAGCAATCTATATGTTATTTACTAAAAATATCATCAAACATTTGGGATCTTGATCCCGGAATTCGACAGATTTCAACCGAATATATTATCTGTGGGCGATAATCACAAATAATATATTCGGTTGAAATCTGTCGAATTCCGGGGTCAAGGTGTAAAATGTTCGATTTGCGATGTTCGATTTGCGATGGAACTCGTCCACGAGGTCCATCACAAATCCAGCCCTTTACATTTACTTCATAGTAGAGTCTATTGTCACATTAATCGGCGAGCCAATGAGTGTCCGAAGGGAACTAATCATGGAGGCCTCGACAAGCTGCGCCGAGGGCTTCTCAATCTGATTTACACTATTGCTTTGCCTAAAACAAAGTGCGGGATATATATATCAGAATTTATGGGATCTTCGTAAGAAAAGGAAACTTTTATAGCCACAATTATTAGCCGTGAATTAAGTAAATTAATAGTATTACAACCTTTAAAAAATCTCCAGCAATTTACAGAAATATAAAATTATTCCTAGGAATAAAACTAAACTTACCGACTTGAGAATATATGATTTTTCATAGTGCCAGGAATTCACAATGTACGCTATCGATTTCATATATGTTAGAAATTATAAAGCCTTCAGTGAGAAAAATATGTTAATGTGTTTATTAATTACACTGCATAATACAATAAAAGAACGAGTTTCATTTATTAAAATATTTTAAATAATATGATCAGTAAAAAATAAAATTTTCATTGTACATAATGGCATGCATTTAATAAATTTTCTGAAGATTTTATATAATACAATCGTATATTCAGGAAATTATACTAAATAAACTAACAAAATAAAATAGTGACAGTTGCCAAAATAAGAGAACTTTTTTTCATCAACATTGTAGAAATATCCTTAAAATCATCTTGCCAATTTAATGATTTTTGGACTAAAACTATAAAACCCATTGGGGAATTAAATATAGTGAGTAATATCATAATAATCCCTTGAGAGTAAAATTTAAGAATCATTTGTATATTTAAAGAAAAACTTAGATTAGATGCATGCAAATAAATGAGCTGCACAAAAATAGCCGTTATGGGGTAAGTTAAATATAATAATAATGATAAGCATTTATAATGTGCCTTTCAGGGCTGTTAGCCTTATATTTTGCTAGGATTGTTTAAGTATTATTTATATGTCTATATTTATATTTATCTAAAAACGCATCATTTGATCACTATTTTTTTTCACCAATATTAGCCAAGTTCTCCATATTAAATAGAGATATCGAATAAATAGATCTACATAAATTTGAAGGCCTCAAGTCATACAAAATTAATCTATATTAATCCTACTAAAAACTAAAAGATTGAGACTGCAACTTTTAAAATTGATTTTTAAATACGAAGTGACAAAAATTTATCTTTTTTGAACAAATTTACCCCAAGAATTTAATGAGCGGCACCTGGTAATTTAAATGATCTTTGTTCACAAGTGGATAAAACAATTAAAAAACTAAAAATTAAACAAAAATAATTGATAAAAATATAATTATAATTTAGTATAAAATAATAAAATTTAAAAAATAAAATAAATAAGAGTAATAATAAAGAAAAGGCTGAAAATATTATTTTCTAATAATTTTTCCAATTTACTTATTATTTGTACAATAATAATATTAAAAAATTCTCTTGTTAATACAAAGAATTGCATGCTTCTTACTTTCTAAACTTAATTTAAATATGTGACTGTTTACCACAAAATATCAGTTTCATATCAGAACTACCCCTTCATCATCGATCCTTTATAGCTAAACCTTTTTCCTTATTTGCTATGTCTAACATAAACACCAGACACCTCAGTCTGGAGACCGTGATATCGCCATGTATCTTGTAAATTAGGCAAAATGACATGATAATTCTGATAGAAATCTACCTCGATCAATCTTAAGATTCCCGGCCTAAGCTAGAAAAGCAAAAAAACCAGGGCCAAACCTAATAATAATTTTATTCAAACCAATTCTTAATATATAGCTGAAATACCTAAACAAAACCAGCAAGATATGGACTATTTTAATATATTATTTAACCAAACCTATGTATAAAGTTTTAATTACACTGTCAAAAGATTTCAGTGTTAAGGAACGATTAGGCCAGAAATCTTAAGATTCCTGGCCTAAGCTTCCTCAGAAAAGCAAAAAACCGTCGGCTAAACCTAATAATAATTTTATTTAAACCAATCCTTATTATATAGCTGAAATACCTGAATAAAACAGAAAGATATGGACTATTTTAATATATTCTTTAACCTAACCTATGAATAAAGTTTTAATTACATTGTCGAAAGATTTCAGTTTCAAGGAAGGTAAAGAATGCAACACTTTCCTGTTGCTATACTAGAACTAACACCCTTTATCGTTCTAAACTTTAAATTTTCCAAAATTTCTTACCAAAGTTTGCAATTTCCTTGAGTGTGAAGAGAACTACTTCATAGGCGCCACTAACTTCCGATGAAGTTTGATCTCTCATTATTATTCAATTTAAGCGGTTACATTTAGATTATTGCAATTAAGTTCATAAATCTTGGCATAACTTATTTGAGGGAGGGTGGCTTTGAAGTACTGGAAATACTGCATGTTATGTTGCAGTGCTTTGGTAAATTGCTTCATTAGGCCTATATGCAGTGGTGGCAAAATGTTTTTGTCCTTCTAAACTAGTGGCTCATGAAGTACATTATGGCACTAGGCGTCATAGTTTCCCGAGGTGACCATTCTGAGCGTACATAATGGTCCTATGTTGCCAGACTGTCCCACTTGAAAAGGAAGCACATAAAATTGGTGAAACCAGTTTGTAGCTCCTTTTAAATTATGCGATTAAGAATAAAATCAAGGTTCTCATGTCTCTCTTAAAATACTGTTATTAGAGCATATTCATCCAACAGGTTCCATTGTTGCAGACGTGAGGCCAATACTTCATCGTGTTGCTTAGTAAGCTTTAGATCATGAACTAGATCATTGAGTTCCAGTTGGGTGATAAGGTTTGGTTTCTTTTCAGATTCAAGCTGTGCCACATATGCTGTATCTTGAGACTCTGAATTGTCTGAGTTGCTCGTGTTATTGCTTGGTAGTTCAGAGGGCGTCAGTGGTAAAGAAATAGTACTTGAATGTCGAACTGGCTGAATAACAAACTGAAGATCTGGATACATGATAGATTTCTTCCCTTTTCTGTTGTCACCTGCAATGAAATAAAATAAAATCAGACTGAAATTGGATATTACTGGCTGTGATCAGTTGTAGAAATAGTGGAAATACAACATAGTATGTATTTTGATCTTTTAATTAATATATCTCTTGAAAATTAAAGACCAGGAAAGAAAACACATTGAATACTCACCTTTAATATCTGTTAAACAGAAGCAGGAATCCGTTGAATGGTCCTTTGGCTCCCTCCAGACCATGGGTATATTAAACATGAGCCTAGGCCCTGTGCCTTTTACCTAGGCAGAAAGGGAACTTATAAATCTGATCCGACATATGTGAAGTACCCACCGATTGTCCTGGTCAACCACTTTACATCCCAAGTTCAGCTCATGAGGTTTCTTTACATTTTGGGGGTCAACTGTCTCTGATATTGTCTTGATGAAGCTGATCTACATAACTAACAGAAACTGTCTGGAGAATTTTTGCATTCTCTAGGCATTTTAGCTGTTTTCTGTAAAGAAAAAACAGTCTAGTATGTGAAAAATAATATAAATAGTAACAGCGACCAATATCAAATAAAAAAGTAAAAATAGGAAGCATTTATACTAAATTACAAAATCATCATGCTTTACTTTAAGCGTTTCCACCGATTTGGACCCATATAACTAAAAGATATTGAGTATACTTACATAACTTGCATTGGTTTGATTGACAAATACGTTACGGAATACCCAATTACAATCATATCAAAATCCGTCTATAACTTTTAGAGTTTTCATTTTGGGCCAAATCCTGTTTACTTTCAATTCCTACTGAACCATCACTGTATTTATCGTATAGAAATAGACGGATGTATATTCGTAATTCATGCATAAATTACCCATAGAAAAGGTTATTCTCATCTCCGGTTTTTTTGTTGTAGTGTTATTTAACTAAACTAAGAAGCGAAAAGTAACGGGGAAATTCTCCCCAAAGACTTTCAAAGAGAGTTCTGTAATTAAAGTAGTGTAGATGTAGGAAGAAAAATGTTGGAAAATACATACATTAAAGATACGTTGCAATAGTGGAGTCGGGAAGGCATTCAATTAGTGAGATGTCAACTACTGCCTGGTTGGCAATATTAGAACTAACGCCCTTTATCGTTCTAAACTTTAAATTTACTAAATTTCCTTAGCAAAGTTTGCAATTTCCTTGAATGTGAAGAAAAGTACTTCAAGAAATATTTGAAGTAAATAGGCTCCGCTAACTTCAGATGAAGTTCAACCTCTCATTATTAATTCAATTTAGGAGCTTAAATTTAAATAATTTCAATTAAGTTCATAAATCTTATATTTTTGCTTATTTCTGCAACATTAAATATCCTATACTTAATGAAATCGGGGTTTCTAGTTATATTTATTATGTCTATGACGCTAACCACGTTTGTAAAGTGTTAATCTGATGCTTAGCCTACAGTTCCTAGTGAAAATTACCACACAGTAAGAATCGAGAAGCCTATAATGATGCTTTAACTGTACAAAAATAATTTCATGAGGTATTAAAGAAAACAATGAACTAAGGAAGAACAGGGATGAACTGGCGTTAAGTAATTTGAGAAAAAGATTCAGATAGAGAACGTTTCTCTTTCAAAGCGAGAAGAAAGGTGGTTACTGCTTCGGGAGTGAGGAAAGATAGTTTTATATTAGCTCTTAATTATTGGAGGAGGGCCGATCAAGACAGAACTTGTTGGCAAGGTGTATGTGAAGGATAGGTGATAGAGAAAGAGAGAATGCTGTTTGGATCAGCAAGTAATCAGAAATTTAGTTGAGTGCTCCGTTTGGTAGAGGATATTTATCTGGAAAGAGCGAATAAATACTATTGAGCCCTAATTATAGAAAAGATGTTTGGTGAAAATCTATGAAGAACTTCTTCCGGAAATAAAAGCGATAAAAAGCGAGAAATATGGTCGAAATTGCTTAAGGTTATATTTCTGTTCATGGTATTTTAAAACTATATATAATAGTGGAATAATGTAATTGATAACTATATAAACCATTTTTATGTTAATTTTTTCAATATTTCTATAGAAATTTCTTTCCTGAGCCGAAGCACACATTATTTGATATTTATATTATATTTAACCAGTAGGATAAAAGAAACTAAATTCCGAACTATCGTTATTAAGTGACTTATGTACGGAGACAGACTCAATTTTTACAAAATATTTATTTAAAAAAAATGAAAATTTTTGCTATTCATTTTATTCAATAAAATCGCTGTTGGTCTCACCCACTGTCTACTGGTTGCGTTGGGACCTGCTGTACGCCTTCTCAACATTCTCCCTGTTCAAATTGTTAAAAATTCTTGTGATTCTAAAAATAAGTTCCACTTTGGTGGTGTACGGTCATTTTTTTTTGTTTCTCTCTCAAATACGTCGCACACATAATCTTGCAGGGATTTGCAGTTTGAGCAGTTAGTAGACCAGATGTTCGGAGTGATAACTTAAAAGAAATTGTTTGAGAACCAAAACTGGGTCTTTCTGATTGTATGACATTCTGACATCGTGCTGCCACACGCAGCGCCTTCCATTGGCCACATCTAGGATCCAGGGCAACACTTACTCATCCGGGCACATGATGTATCATTCCGGGAAGATAAGCCGGGGACTAAGGTAGCTCTCGCTAATAAACATCCAAAATACCATAATGTCAATGCTCCTCATTGACCTGCTGGGCTTATTACACTGGGCAACAGAAAAACTTTTTTTCTGATGTCTGGAATATTTCGATAAATTTTTAAGTGATTTTGCCTGTTAAATTCGAAAATAATTTGTTTTTCTCTATCACGTCTAGTTTTGTGTCTCTTCCCATCCCCATTTCGGCTCTATTAGATGCTAAAAATGCACATAGAAATATTTCCAACAGTATACATAAGATGATATTTTACTCATACAAGAGACAAATGAATAAAACAATAATTAGAGCAAATCACATAAACAAATCGCAAATAAAAATTTAAAATTGAAAATGCAAGGATTTTGGAGAAGAAATGTTGAGCTACCTGAGAATCTCGTTTTAAACACTAGCAATAGTCTGCCATCATCACTGCATCCCAACGTACTTGGTACGGGGTTTCGATCTCCTTGATGTCCTTATGGAATCGTTCGCATTGTTCGTCCCTAACATCTCCTAAATTTTCATGAAAACGCTGAAGATATCTTAAGAGAAAATGCATTTTGATGCTTATATTCGCGCCAAAATAACGTTGTGTGCTTACGGCTCTGTATGCTAGAACTCTAAGGAGAACACTGATCTATTTGCCTCAATTTTTAATAAAAAACAAAGCAGTGGGGTAGTGGACTTACCTTCATCTTTGTTTTCTCCTATTAAACTGTAATGTTTGGCTTTTAAGTTATCAGAGCTTCTTTTCTATTTGAATGGCGTTGATTGATTTGGTAATGTGATCCTTTGAGTTTTTAGTGATTTTTTATAAAAAAATTGCTCCGTCATTGGCCCAAAAATTGCTTGTTATTTTTAGATTATTTATTCTTCGGAGTTCTTTTCCTGGATGCTGGCGTTCTGCAATTGTCTCTCTGATCAGCTTCCCAAAGGCTTTTCACCATCAATTCATCTGGAGATAAATAGGACCATTTCAAATACACCGGTTTTGCCTAAAATATTTGAGCGTTTGGTAGCCAAAGGCTTGATTCATTTTCTGAAAAATAATAAATTGCTGTCGGGAAAACATTTTTCGGAAAAGTCTTAATACTTCAGATGCGCTTCTTTTTATTAACAATAACCTACAAAGTTCTCTTGATGCTGGTCATAAATCTCGTCTTGCATCTTTTAATTTTAGCTCAGCCTTTGATAGAGTTAAGCATAAGGCTCTTTTATTTAAAATTAGATCCCTTGGTATTGGTTATCATTTACTCAACATACTGGTCAGGTTTTTTGACTAAAAGGAAGCAGCGTGGGTCGGTCTATGGTAATTTTAGCTCCTACAGATTTGTTAAATCAACTGTTCTCCACGGTAGTGTCCTGGGCCCGCTTGTCTTAATTATTTATACCTCAGACATGTTTTTTGGCATTGAGTCTAAATATGGTTGCTTATGATGACGATACAACTTTGTATGGTGCAATTTCTTTCCTTTTGAACAGATAAATAGTCGCTGAATTGCTTACCCCTGAAATAAAGAGAATTTTATCTAGTTGTTTTTTGGGGGGTATAAACTTAATCCAAGTACATCCCATAGCTTTGTTATTGGTCAATCAAGCATCTTATAACCGCGTCACCCTGGAATTATGTCAACTGCGTTGCGGTCCATAATTGTTCTTCGCTAAAGTTGTTTAGTATTACTTTTGATCCAAGAGCTGCAATTGCGCACTGTTGCGTCCTCAATTTCTCAAAAAGTTGGCTTGTTGCGTAAGTGCTCCCAGATCTACTCTACAGACAGAGTAGTTAGGAATTGATTTTATTTTTTCCTTCTGCCTCATTTTTAATATTTTCCTTCTGGCTTCCTTTCTGCAGCTCCTTGACATAGTTTAAAACCAGATTGGTTTTCTACTACCTGATGTTCAGTTAAACCTTTGGCATCCTCAAGCTTTGGAGTCTTGACTCATTTCCCTAAAATTGGCATCAGAGAGTGAAGTAGACGATCAGGTTCGTCTACTTTACTCTCTGATGCCAGCTGCCTCACGGCTAGGTCGTGATATACGCTACTCATTAAAGCAGAATGACCGTATTTTTTTTGTCGGTCAAGTGAATACGACGCACTTCTCTCGATCTTTCTTTCCTACAGCCGTCAGTCTGCGGAACACACTACCTAATGATGTCGTTAATTGTGATAATTGTGATTTATTTAAAATGCTTTCCTTCTCTCTTAATTTTTATGTTTCTTACTTTTATCGATGTTGCCCCGCTCGTTGGGCCCTGTAGGGTTTTTAGGATATGCCGTTTTGGATGTTGCCTTTCAAGGGGTCACCTTCATTGACCCCTTGAGTCATATTTTATCGAGGCAGTCAGTCTTTCTTAACATAGTGGTTAACTCTGTCTTTAATTCCCCACATGAAAAGAAAACATTGATAATTGGTATAACTAGATTGCTGTCCTATGAAATATTTTGCGATCTTTAAGTCAACGCCGATGACTCATTATGATCATAATACATTATCTTCTTTAAAACCAGCATAACTTATTCATATTTTTCCTTCAGAGTTTGAATGGCGAGTGGAACAGAGTAATAAAGATTTTTGTTGTGCAACAATACACATTTTAAACAACGCTTAAAACTACTGTCTATGAAAAGACGCCATTCCTCTCGTTTATATTCCTCAATGAGCATTTTACTTTTTTATATTTTAGGAGCCCATCTGGCGACTGCCTACTTGTGTATAAGTCGCCGTACTCACTACAGCCTACGACTAGGCTATATTAAAAAAACAAATAACTAGTGGATAACAAGTAAATGGATAAAAAGACTATACGCTAAAAAAAGCAAAAGGGTAGCAGGAAAGAAGCACGCTCCAGGGTCGGGTGAAAGCCTTCCTTCCCTCGGTGAAGAAGCATGTGACTCATAACAAAGAGTCAAATATAGTGGAGGAGGATAACCTACTCCAAAAAGTCGTATAGTACGGAAGTCGATGTGCACGAACCACGCCCGAATAAAAGGTACAAGTGGTAGCGACCCCACTCATCCCGGTACTGGGACATGTAACGGGCGCTAAGGTCACCCAGACTGGGACATTTAACAAAAAATGTGTCGAACAGTCTGGGGGACAACGCAGTCGTCGCAGTAAGACGTACGGGAGCGCTCCATCAAATGGAGTATTTTCAAATTTGGAGAAGACAGAAAGCACCTGAAGCCGTCACGACAGTGGGAAGTAGATTCATAGGAACAGTCGCGGAGCAATGGCACGTAACTTTAAGTTCACCTCGATCATCTCCCATCTTCTTTGCCAAGCCGTCCGGAGGGCAGCCCGTATTCCTGCCTTGTTGTCGGCGAAGGAAGAGCGAAACACTGGTCTAGTCGCCCATTCCTTGCGGACTCTTTGGCACCCTCATTTGCGTGCTCATTCCCCGCAATTCTTACATGTCCAGGAACCCAACTGAAGATAATCTCGACATCTGACCACCTAGACAAAGCCGTAGCGTCACGGATATCGCGAACCAGAGGATGTGGAGATTCCAATGCCCCGAGAGCACTCAAGGCGCTCTGTGATTCACTATAAATCACAATCTGAATTCCGAGCCGGGAACGTCGTGAAGACAAACGCAGCGCCTGGTAGAGCCCCAGTGACCTCCAACAGAAGGGATACAGCGTGAAAACCGACTCCCTCTTGGAAGGTGGAGCCATCCATATACACTGGCACGGTTACAGCGTGACACGAAGTGTGTTCGTAAAAGGCCGACCGCATTAGTCCCGGTGCTGAAAAAACTTTGGGAGCAGAGGCGTAGCGACAGATAGTCAAAGGTGGTACCATCCAGGGTGGCATCCTAGGCAGAACCAGGAGCACCACCGGCTCAAGGGCTATACCTAGCTCACGACGGAGTTTCCTAGCCATAAACCACTAATGGCTTACGATATGACTGGCGACTCTCGGTGGCATAGACACCGTCAAGATCAGCTGCGAATACAAGCGAATAATACACTGTCCACGGCTCAGAGCGCGTGGAATATCTCTAGCATCGACAAGTAGGTTCTCAATGGGAGAATTGTGAAAGGCATCGTTCGACAGGCGAAGGCGGGTGTGGTGGATCAAGTGCACCTTCTGCAATACATACTCACATCCTTAGTCGAGCTTCGAACAAACAAAGGATCAATAAAATGATAAGGCAGTAGCTCTATCAGCGCCAGAGGCGCTGAACGTAACGGAACGAAGACTATCCATGACGCGGGTACAAGAGGCCATAAGGCTAGAAATATGGAACTTCCGGGTGAGGTGATAGTCAAATACAAGACCAAGAAAACGGTATGAGTCAACTACTTACAGGCGTACCCCATTGAGAAACAGGTATGGGTGAGGGTGGGCCGTGGATGGCTTCAGAAATGCACCAACTTATTCTTGGCAAAGGAAAACCGAAGACTTTGCGCTTCGGCAAAGCGAGAGACGCGGTTCAATACCTGTTGGAATCGACGCTCCAGACTTGGCATCTAGGCCGTGCCAAAAAGATTGAAAGGTCGTCCATGTAAAGCATAGCGAGAACATCTTCTGGCAGAACGAGGTGATGTTGTTGATGCTCACACACGCGACTAGCTTGTAGGGAAAGTATGGTAAAAACACAGGCTCTAAGAAAGGAGGGAAAGAGGCTAAGCTGGGGCAGGATGTGGCGCTGAGCCCCCTTAGCACGGCTGCCGCCGGGAAGCCTAATCTCCGCGCATCTTACGGTGAAGACGTGGAACAACTGCTATCCTCCTCAAGAATCCTCATCTTCAAGAAAGTGGACCTTGAAGCAAAAACTCCACCCTCAATCAACGCCAGCATTAATGACGTCTCTCGAAAGATAGAGCTCTTGGTTGCATCACGGTCCCCACAGGATATAAAACAGGAATTAAAACAAAAAAACGTGGTTGTATAAACATGAAGTAATTTAATTCAGGTAACAGGCACACGCATTCAAAATAATGTGTCAGAACATTGAAATGAAACTCAAAATCATCGAGAAAGGATCTATTGTATTGTGCATGAGCATCTCTCAGGCAAAGATCCAAAGATCCGCCTTCATAAGTATCAAATTATGCTTCTATTGCTACACAATAAAGAACACTTTACCATGAAATACTCATAATATGGTTTGAAAAGTTACACATACCATCATTCCAAGAATGAAAAGGAAAATGCATTAAATGCTCTAGAATACTACCGGACTATGACCATTTCTTGCCATAAAAGGAAGAAGATCGTAAGAAAGAAGAAAGGGGAAAACCAGCAATGATTTTACGGACAACTGAATATTTCGTACGTTGCAGCATGAAAACATTTACACAACAGAGAATGAATACCCAAATTAATTTTAGTGAGAAATTGAATGTGAAAATACCGAAATGTTAACAACTCGAGAAGCTATATTACATACTTCACTCAATGCAAATATTTTGGAGAACATGACAAAAGGGAATTAATTGAACAAACGAAAGAAAATGAAGAAAAAGAAGACGAAGAAGCAGATGCAGAGATTAACACACAAATTAACACCAAGGAATCCACTCAGGAATCAAGAGTATCAAAAAGAGAAGCACATTATCGCATTTAATTTTTAAAACAGGAAACGCAACGTTCCCAGCACTATGCGATTAGTTAGTTTATTACTATTCATTTCTCATTAATCGCAGTTAACAGCCTGAAACAATTTGCTAAACCAAAGTTTAATTCTTCATCCCTCATTAAATATATGTATAGATGCCAAAATAAATCCGGATATTTCCTCGCAAACATTAATTTGGTCATTAGAATAAATAATTTTCACCTCAGAGGGAGCATATTCACATATGTTTTGAAAAGTGTTTCAGGGATTATGGGATGATGATACGTAAGAATACATCTATAGAAACTGCTCTAAGAAGGTAGTGTGGAGAAAAATCTCCAAACCACCTATCATCTATTATTGTAGAATGGAAAAATAGGCTTAAAACATTTAGGTTTCACAATGTAGTAGGATAATGTGTAAGAGGATTTCTCCCCACCTTAGTCTCTAGACTACAATTAGTCTCTTCTTCCTGCTAATTATTATATAATTTCCAGAGCTGGGCTTTACTTTAATTTTTTCAGGGGCGACTTTGCCGCCGGATCGGGTTTAACCAGCGACTTTGAGATTGCGACGTTTTTTTTCCGGTGCGACTCCGCTAAATTACAAAGTAAACCTTAGCGCAATAACAGAAACATGCTTTTATAAGGCAGAAAAATATATATAAAACAGCCGCGGCAATTTCTTTCAAAAGTTGTCTTTGTCGCGGCAAAAGTCGCGAAAATGTGGCCGTGCGACTTTGCTTAGTCCGACTTTTTCAAAACGTTTGTGACTTTTGACTTTGCGACTTCGAAATTCATAGTGCGAGTTGGCAGTCGCAAAGTCGCAGAGTGGCAACTCGTTGAGGCAACGCCCAACTCTGGTAATTTCACCCTCGTACGGAGATACCGGATATAAGGAAGATATTTTCTCATTCCTTGTTCCCACACTAAATATGACCAAATTTTCACTTAGTACTATTATTAATACATCTGAGAATTAACACTCTGTAGTATAAGAATGACAGTAGATTAAAACAAACAGTTAGGTAGATAATTGAATTTGAATAAGTGTATCTGACTCTAATATGATCATTCATGTCATTTAATTCTCTGTTACTAAACGCTAGAGTAACAGAGACTAGGAAAGTGAATTATTTGAGTTTCAATGAATGATCGAATATATTTGCTAAAGTTAACATTTACTCAACCTGGAATTTTTATATTTCATAGTGCGGTGTGCAAATCAAAATATATCTAAAGCATTTGTATAAATATTCAGATTAGGTGTGAGGGTCCCCGATAGTGGGTCGAGGACCCTCACACCTATTCCAAACCCCATTCTAGCTCTCCGGATCATCGCAGGAGCAGAGTTGCTGCCTCCCGGGGTCTCCCCCAGAGATCCACCGGGCCCAGGTCTGTGTGTATGTGAAGTTAGTTAAAGAAATGTGTGGTGTCGTGTATCTGTGTTAGGCATTGGGGCAGTAAGGTGTTGCATGGGTAGTGGGAGATATTTTGTGCATGTATAATGTCAGGAGTGGTGATTTGTTTGGTTGTATCTGTGCTAGTGTTCTTCTGATCTGCTTTGCTCGGCAGTATCCTGCAACACTCCACAATGTCTGGTCATCTTAGATCACCTTGTGACCAGCCCAACCACGGAGTGCCAAGATAGTGGGCTGAGGAATGCACACCCTCTTCCCACTGTAAGCATCTTTTGTGCAAGTTTCTCTCTATGACCAACTTATTCTTTTTAATGGCATGATGTGACCTCGTCGCCGAAATCGACGGACAAGCTAACTAACTAACTAACTTAATATTTGGTTGTGGGTTCTGTGTGTTAGGTATTGTTGTGTCATCTGAGAGGGGATTGTATCCATGTTTTGCTGGATTGCATATTCTGTTGTTGTGTTAGGGTCTGTGTCTAAGTTGGTGGTGTAGTTGTTGTTGTTATCGAAAATGGTCTGTTTTTAGGTTCGGTGATTGGGAGCTTGTCTGGTGATGTGGTAGAGGGGATGATTTAGGTGTTGCATTTTCTGCCTGAGTTGTGATGCATGTAGTTTTAATTGATTTTTGATTGATAGGATGTTCATCTTGTTGTGTAAATGTTGAGTGTTTGTGTCAAAATTGCATCCTTTTGCAGTAGGAGGGCTGTGTTTTGTATTGTCTGTAGTTTTTGGTGTTGCTTTCTGAAATAATTGGGGACCAGATTGTGTTGGCGTATTCTAGTACTAGTCATGTGATCGTCTTGTACATGTTATGAGCGTTTCCTTGGTTTTCTCCCAGTGTGTAGTTGTGAATGCTTTGATGACTTAGAGTGTTTTCGTGGCTTTGACTGTTGTGTTGGCGTATTCTAGTACTAGTCATGTGATCGTCTTGTACATGTTATGAGCGTTTCCTTGGTTTTCTCCCAGTGTGTAGTGGTGAATGCTTTGATGACTTAGAGTGTTTTCGTGGCTTTGACTGTTGTGTTTTGTATGTGTTTTGAGAATGCGAGTTTGGGGTGGAAAGTGAGGCCTTCAATTCTTTTATGGTCGGAGGTGTTATGTTTTGTATGTTTAGATTAAGGGTTGTGTTGTATTCTATAGGGTCTGGTGTGAAGATACTGGTCAATGTTTTGGTGGCGTTTAGCTTTAGTGAGTTTTCTATTATCCATCTGTGTATTTTGTTGTGGTAAGGTTGTATCTGCTGTGCAGGTGGTCATTGTGTGAGGAGAGTATTGTGATGTCGTCTGTGTAGGTGACAATTTTTACTGTTTGTGGGGGAGTCGGTAGGTATATCTGAGGTGAAGATTTGAAAAGTGTTGGGAAAGTACTCCTCATGGGGGAACTCTGGATTTTGTGTATGTGTTTGAATTTTGCGTGTTGTATTTGGGTGTATTGGAGTCTCCTCTCGATGTAGTTAGATATGTACTTGATGAGGGTGGTGGGTATGGTGATTTTGTGGATCTTGTTGATTATTTTGTCTAGGTTTACTGTGTCGAATGCTTTAGACATGTCAAGTGCGACTGATATGGTTCGATGTGGTGTAATTTTCTTGTTGAATCAATTTGTGATTATGGTGTTTATTGTGTGTAATGCTGTGGTGGTTGGTTGAGTGCATGTTGGTGTAGTGTGTTTGGCATTTTGGATGTGATGTAGGGTAGGATGATTTTTTCTAGTTCTTTGGCTATGGCGAAAAGCAGCGCTATCGGTCTGTAAGAGTTTCATTTGTTTATGTATTTGTTTGGTTTAGGTATTGGGATTATTTTTGTTACTTGTTATTGTCTAGGTATGTTGTTTGTGTTTATGGTGAGGTTGTAATTGTAAGTAAGGAGGTTTATGTTTGAGGTGTTTTATATTTATGTCATCAGGGCCAGTGGAGTTGTTGTCTCTTGCTTGTTTTGTGGCTCTGATGGTCTGTTGTTGTGGTTGTGTATTGTGGTTTGGAGAGGTTTTTAGTATGTATGTCTATTTTCCTGTTTTCATTTTTCGTTTTGTGTATGGTTCTGTTTGTGAATTGTCTGTTGAAGTGTTCTGCTTTAGGCACAGAGGTTGTGGCTTCTTTGTTTCCGAAGGTGATGATGTTGTTTTGTGGCTCTGTTGGTTTTTTGTTTGTCAGGCCAGCCATGGTTTGCCAGATTTAATGTGTATTTGGTTTATGGTCCCATTGCTGGTCTAAGTTATGTTTTCAGAATTCTTGTTCGTGTTCTTCTATGGCGCGATCTATTTGTCTGCTTTGTTCTATGATGTTGTGGTCTGATGGGGTTTGTTTTCTAGTGTTGTTCCGTTGTGTTATGAGGCTTCTGATTGGATCAGAGAGTAGTTTTGGAGTTGTGAATTTTTCCACATGGGATGTTGTGTTTGTCTGCTTGTAGCATGGTGTTGGTTAGTATTTTTTTACCGACTGTGCAACTTTAGGGATTTGAATATTAGAGAGTGCTTGTTCAATTTCTTTTGTGTATTCTGTCCAGTTTGCCAGGTGATAATTTGTGTATATTTAGAGGTTTGGTTGTAGCCTGAAGTTTGTTTTCTGTTTAATATGATTAGGATGGGGAGATGGTCAGAGGAGAGAGCATGTGTCGTGTTCCAGGAGAGGTGTTTTTGTAGGGGTTTTGGAGAGGTTATGTCTGGCTAAGTTGGTTATTGGTTGGGGTGTGTGGGTATACGGGTTAGTGTATCTTTGTTTAAGGTTATGTGATTTTGAGTTTTGGATGATGTAGGCAAAGGGTTCTCCTAGTGGTCTTCTGTGGGTGAGTTACATAGTTCTGAGTGTGCGTTGATGTCCTCTGTGATTATGGAGTTCGTGAGAGTGGTTGCGTGGGTGATGAGGTTTGTTATGTCTGCATCTTCACTTTGGTGGTTGTGGTCCGTGGTATCTCTGGGTAGGATGTAGAGGTTTTTAAGGTGTATATACTTAGTTTTCTTAGGTGGACTTGAGGGATTTGTGCTTCAGTTTTTTGTGTGTTTATTTTGTTTGGGAGGGGGCTCTGTGTATAGATGATGTTGTCTCTGATGTATATCATGAGGTCTAATCCCTCTTTGTGTTTTCTGACGGTACTGATTGCTGTGTTGTCTGTAATTTGAGGGGTTTTCTGTTTTTCTGTGAGTTTGGTTTCTTTGAGGTGATTATGTCTATTTCATGTTTGTTTGTAAGGTGCTCGAGTTCTGTCGTTTTGTTGTTTAGTCCGTTTATGTTTATTTGTAGTATTTTTAGGTGCTTGTTAGGTATGGTTTTTTTTGTTGTTTAAGGGTTTAGATGTTTGTGGAAGATGTAAAACAGTCGAGTAATTCTGAAAATAGGGTGAGAAAAATTATGAAATAGGATTGAAGGCACTTGAGAAAAGGGCACGTTGTGGTGGAATAAGGAGGTACAGAAGTCAATCGAAGCAAAGGAGTTCTCAAAGGGAAATTAGGAGACAGCAGTGGAGCAAGAATAACGAGATAGTTACTAGCCGTGGCAGCAACAAAAGCAATTGCCCTGGACGAAGTCTACGATACGTTGGAAACACCAGACAAATAGAGGAAGATCTATTAAATAGCGAACGCTAGAGTCAAGTAGATAGAGCAGATAGAGAAGGAACAAGGTGTGTTCTCGAATGACCTAGATAAGATCAGGTGGAGCGAGTACTTCGAAAACCTACTACAAAGAAGAATCTGAGAGTAGTCTTTGGAAATGATGCCCCAAATGAAGGCTTAACAGGAAAATGACAAATGAGTGGGCCCGAGGGGTAAAACAGTAGAAGTACTTGGGAGACGAAGGAAGATACCTATTTTCAGGATCTAATGAGAAAGATCCATAAACAGGAAGAAATGCCAGAGAAATGGGAGGGAGAGATAATGATATTGTGCCTATCTATAAGGATAAAGAGGACGCTCAGGACTGTGGAAACCATCGATAAAGTTATTGTCACATACCATGCTGAACTGGGAGAGTATCATCAAGAGAAAGATTAGGAAGGCAATATCTATAAGAAAGGAGCAGTTTTCCTTTATTCCATGCAAATGGACGACTGATACATTATTTTGAATTGGGCAGATTATATTATAGAAAAGCAGCAAGAAAAAGAGAGGGAGGGAGTGCAGGAAGAGTATGTAAGAATCATATAGGATATGTATGCAGGAGCAAGAACTCGATAAGGAGCAGCAGAGAATTGACAGATATAATTCCAGCTGGATTCTCTCGAATCCAATATCGCTTTGATTTTATCATGAACGTGTTGGCTCGGGAATTTAAGGATCAGCCTCCCTGGTACCTTCTTTTTGCGCATGATTTCGTTTTTTGCATTTCATGTAGGGGGGAGATGGAGAAAATACTAGACCAAGAGAGAATGGCTTTGGGAAATAAAGGGCTACAGATCTGCAGTAAGAAGGAGTACCTGAGGTTCAACGAAGACCAAGAATAGGTAATTAGGATGCAAAGAGATAAACTGAAAAAAGTGAGCAAGTTTAAATACCTATGATCGATGGTGGTTCGGAATGCTGATTTGGATTCTAAAAATACTCATGGGATGCAGTTTGGCTGGAAAAACTTTAAGAATTTATCTGCGGTGCTATGTGACCACCAAATGAACAGGAAGGTTAAGGGAAAGGTTTACAAGTCTGGTAAAATTAGCTATCCAGTGTTTTGTGTAACTTAATTTTAGTATTTGTGCATTTCAGATGTACTAAGTGTGTTGTGGTATTGTTGCACATAATAAATATGCCATTCCTTCAATCTAGTTACAATGAATGTGGCTGTATAACTTCTTTTAACTGATCCCGATCGGATCTTTCATCTATTATACAAAGTAGTATATTTATTTTAAAATGATATAGGAATCTTGCCAGGTAGTTTGAGGTGCGCTTTTCTGTTGCGCAAAGCTCGGTGTTATTTCCGCTTCTGTTTCATATCTCTCATTTTCCGTTGTTATGGTTATGCATCATCTTGCTGTGTCATTTCATTATTATGCAGTTACATTTAAATATACTCCCCTCCTTAGACTCATATGTTGTGATTCTTTTGAATCTACTAGCCCATTATAACATCATCACTGAATGGCTCTTTGAGAACTTTCCGATAATCAACTATTAAATTGAAGATTTTTTGGTGGATAATAAAAGGAATACCAGGCTTTGCAGAAGTTATGTTACACTTGTTTTTTTATATTTCGAGAGGTTTACGTGTGTGATAGAAAAAGTACCTTCAAAGAAACATAAAGTTCTACTTTTCCAGCATGTGTTATTAAAACATCTTTTCCATTGCATGCAGGTCTGACGAGATAGGAGTCCAAAGAATAGAGATCTTTGCTCTCCTGCGTGTGGGCTACAACAAGTGCGATATCGTCAAGCGGCTATCATGCTGAAGTAAAAGAAAGAAGGTAAAATTAGGTAAATTAAATCAGGTCATATACGAAATAATTCTGCTGACCAAAGTCGCTTGCTTTCAATTATTCTAATTTATGACCTTACGACCTTTAAATATTTCAATAAAACAATATAAGGGTCTTAAATTTGTTAGAATCGGCCGAATAGTTATAATTTAATTGCCAAATTGTTCCCAGGCTAACCTTGGGAGGGCTTTGGCAATTGTAGATTTAGAAGAAGAATGGTTATGATGTTATCGCCCAAACAAAGTAATTCCAGGGATAACCTTGGGAGGACTTGGTAATTAAATCTTTCGAAAGAGAATGTAAAACAACATAAGGGTTTCAAATTTCGTGAAAATAGGCCAAATAGTTACATTGTTATTAGCAAAACAACTAAAAATCATATTATAAACCCCTCACCTAGTATCGGCATAGGCTACATTATACTCATCACATTAATCACCTGAGTTAATTTCCAATTAGATACTCCTTGCAAGTAATTAATTCTTAAAACCTTCTATAATTGACTGAGTATTAGAAGTTAGTTTTATACACCACTAATGTATGCAAATTATCGTTGTCTTTAACAGTTTCATCGGCATGATATGTTAAACATAAACGACAATCCATATATGGTTTGTACAAAAAAAATAGAAACACAATGTCGTAGAATTGCTCATAGTCTGGTCCAATAATTATTCTAGTCCTTGATCTGGACACAGCGCTTTTGTTTAAGTTGGTGGTATTGACCCTATGACTCAATCTACGATCATATATATATATATATATATATATATATATATATATATATATATATATATATATATATATAGGTAGGCTTTAATTCCTACTGAACGTGTGAAAGCTGGTTAGAGGCGAGTTGTGCCGTAGCCAGGATTCTCACTATAAAAGTCCCACTTGTTTGTGATTTTTGAATTCTAAGAGTGCATAATACAGGTTGAATAAACTAGCCGAAGGGATGCTTAATTAAAGTCTTGCTAAGGGTACGTCAAAAAGGAGGAGCCACAAATAAACACACGTACAGAAAATCAACTTTACTTCACACAAATATAATAATTAGCAATAGTTAGACGGGCAAAATTAAGGATTAAATATTAAACGCTGACGTTTAGCGTCTAGATTTATAATGACTCAATGGGAGTATCAATCACTGTTAATTAAATAGGTAATTTAAGAATAGAGGGACACTGGGTTTACAGATTACCATTAATTGTGATGGATTGGAGAGACGACTACTCAGGTTCAGACGGGGTGGTTCGGGTGGCGTTAACATGAGTTCTCGGGGAGAGGTGGTATAAGACGACGGGTTCGGGGCTGCTGGCTGCAGTTCTGGTTAGTTCACTCCTAACTGGACGTGACACTAACAAATAGTAACTTCCAGTAACTATTTGGATGTTCCGTTTCTTTCTCAAGTTACGTTGAGCAACAGAGCGTATTCTTCTAGTCACAGACTCTGCAGGGCGGGATTTACTTCCAGGAACACTTTGAGACAGTGACCAAGTTGACTCGTCGGCGCGTTGACAGTTGATACGTTATGGCAACGACTCTCGTTCAACGTGAGGATTACGCGAGTTGGTTTGGGACACTGCTGTAGAGAGATGAACGGCGTTATTATTTATACCGAGGATTGTGGGAAATCAAGAGAGCAATTTCATTCACGACAATTCACTTATCGCAGCGCCTTCTGGACAATCTCCATGGTATCATAAAGAAGGCAAATAGAATTTAGGCTTCTCTGTGAGATAGGCCTTCTTTTGTCAGACTCCCTGTCGCCAGTTAGGGGAAGGGTGGGGGGGAGAGAGAGAGGAGACGAAGGTCAACTCAAACGACAAATTTCTTTCGTTCTCACGATTGTCTGGCGGCATGTGAGTATGTACGTTTGATACCCTCACTCACAATTATATAAAAATATCTATACATAAAGTATGGATTTTGTTTTCCATCACCAGCAATAGTTACTTTATTGTGATAAGAAATGACCCAGTATAACTTGCCGATATTCAAACGATGAATTTTTATGGCTTTATCGAGGTAAAACCTGTTTCAGTTCCATAAATGGTGGTGCTGGAATATATTACTTACTCTAATGTTACTTCAATATAGACTATATATGTTCGAGGTTGCGCCCCTCTTACTATTATGGTAACTCTTTGTTTACAAATACTCTTGAAATATGTGACCTATGTAGTGCTACATCGAAATAAAAATATAGGTGATAAGTATTGATGATTAGATGAAGCAATTGATATCCTTCTCTCGGTCAATTTGTGCTTTTCAAAATCGATTTCAGAAAGTAAAGCTTTGACAATTGAAGGCATTTTCGACTGACTATTATGGCCGACCCTGTTGAAAAGTGGTGTTTTTCTATTTTGATTACTATTGCAACTGTACTTTAATGCTTTTATAATACATAATATTTTAATCTTCTGCAGTTTTTTATTTACGTTAAAGATATGGTCACTATCATTGATTTTGTTATCCAACCCTCAATTTAGACATTTCCTCTCAGACACTGAGCCAGAGAGGTTCCGATAAAAAACGGATGCATTTTCTACCTTTATTTTATTATTACCTGGAATGAATCCCCATGTTCTTATTGGAAAACTATCCTCATCATTTACCGTAACAAACGAAAATCCACGAAAATATTTACTTATAACAAAAGGTAGCTGTTCTATTACTATTCCTGGTTACTTTAACGACCAATACCTTTTTCTATATCATTGTACTTTCCATTTCTCTAAGTTGCTGAGCATCGTAGAACTTGTTCGCAGTAATATAGTATTAATACTTCTCAGTAAGACCATTTATATGTAGTTAATTGCCATACTTACGAAAAATTTGATTCATGCCATAAAATAATCAATTTAGGTAATAAAGTAAGGAATAATAGACAAAATATAACAGAACAACTAAAAATCTGTCTAACCCTAGTCTCCAATTTTGGTTTAACCGTATTCTTATGCTTTCGTATTGTCATACAACTTTCCGATTCTTAAATATATATTTTTAAACCAAAATTTTCTTTAGAAACTTTTGCATTTAGAGGGGAAATGATCCAAGCATCATTTTACGTCTCATTTAAATTAGTGATTACTGACACCTATATCAGGAAATGCAGATTAACTCATATCTGAGGGCAAGGTTATTTGTTAAAGCATATTCTCTTATTTAAAATTAAACAATTTAGTGATTCATCTGTCAACATTGAACGACAAAAATTGCTCTTTAGTTTCGGAAAGTAACTATACATCTAAGAAAATGAATATGAATGTAAACAAAGCAAACTCTTTAGGGAAGATATTTTGTAATTAAAGTCGCAGTGATGGACACATATGTTTGGGCCAAGAAAGATGCACATTATATTGATTGTTTTTGTGGATGTGGCCCATGTGTTTGGAAATCCTTATTTTAGCGGAGCGTTAAGTGCCTTCCATCAAATTATGTATATTTTGTTGTAATTAAAGCATATAATCAAAGTATTGTCTCGCGCGCATTTTATTTTTACAACCTGCTAATAGGCATTAACACAGTTTCAGGGGGATTGCGGTGTGAGGAGTTAAAGGTTAAATATTTGGACTGATGTGGTCAAAAAAATTGTCTGACATGCAAGACTGGGTCCTCTGGCTGGTGCGGCATGGTGCAGAATCAAGTTGCAACACCTACGGACCTCCTAGATGCAGGGCATGACCAACTCATTCAGGCATTTGATATAGCCACCCATAATGAGTCTGAGGCCCTCCGGGAAGATAAGATAAATCAGCCAACTTTTTTTATTAAACTCTGGATTTACTTGGGTACATTTTTGGTGGAAATCTATTAGCTTGGTTTGGGAAATGTGTGAATAATAAAATAAATACCTGTATTTCACAAAGTTTGGGAAAAGAAAATCATTGATTTTTTAAACTTGTATAATATCTAAAATGTTAATTCTCGAATTGATTGTACTACCTCTACATTCAAATTCTCATTTTAGTTTAAAACCTTATATATGTTTGCCCTTTTTTAAAATTACGTTGAATTAATTTAACAATTTAAAGAATATAAATTAATCCCTATAAAATTCAGCTTAAAAAGGGAGGCCTAGAGTTGTCAGGAAGAATTGTGCCTTCATTCTGAACATTTCTTCACGAAACATTAACCACAAGCAGCAGGATTACGATGGGTTTTCGTTAAACAAACTGGGTCCATATAATAGTTTGTTGCTTTTTGAAGAAGACCAACAGAATTGCTTTACCTTCTTTTTCTCTATATCATATATAATTTTTGAATACGAATTTCACAAAAGAAGGTGAATGAAATAAAATTTTGAAGGTGAAATATGCTCAAACTTTATTTTAAATCTCGAAGGGTTTAATGATACACTATTGTTCCTTCGCAGATCGTTTTGGAAAAGGTGCAATATGTTTTAGAAAATAAAAGGACCATCGGTTCCAAGCACTTGTATCTGCTGCCAGGGTGATCATGCCTTCTTTCTAGTTGCCTCTAAGCTTTAAACTGGTATGCCTCCTGGCATACGCTAGTTTTTATCATCTAGCTTTTTCAAGCGAGCTCTGAAAACTCAGATGCCCTAAGAAGGCTTTGAGGTCTTGAAGGGTGGCATATAAAACCTCAATTATTATATTATTATTAGTATTTTTGTCTGTTATTTCTTATCTGCTTGTATTTGTTGCTTTCTGAAGTATCAACTGTATGATACTTGGCTCACCCATTTTGGGGGGCTGTATATGTTTCAGAACTTGTTCTAATTTTATTTTGGAATGGTATTTCATAATATTTAATGGTGTGAATTTAACTGTAAATTAGTTGCTCTGTAAGTTAAAATTACTGAACGCTTCGACAGTCTTATGGATCTCTATAACCAGTTATCGTGTTTTTCTTGGAGAAAGTTCACATTTGGTGCTACTTTATTGACCTTAAGTCGAATATTTAAGGCCAGAAGTTTCATTAATGGCCGGTTATACGAAAGTGTTCTGATATCTAAATAGATGTCACAATATTGACTAACAAACAAGGTAACGATATTAACAAGAGAAAACACTAAACTAGTATTAGAAATAATGCGAATAACAGTTCTAGCGACTAAACTAAGACAATTACAATACAAACAGGTGAAATAATACTCAGGTTTAGCCTGATATTTCTATCCCCCTTTCCTTTTATTTCATTTAATTTCATGGCCGTCACCATATATCATCCATCCCACTGTCATCGCTGAAATATTAAAATTACTCAGAAATTGACTAATGGAAAGGAGGAAAGGAGCCGAGCGAACCTCAAATAGAGCAGGAAATATTACCCTGTTCCAAATCTCTTTTACTTTTTTCATCTTTGTCTTGCAATTATTTGTTATAGATTAAGTTTTCTAAATTTTTATATATAGTGTTATTGCAGTTTCTTTTATTCATGTATGGAATTCTTTATTTATTTATATTTTTAAAATTCTGAAGTTCAATTCATCAACAGCTTTCTCATGAAAAGAATCTTTATTAACAAATACCATATATATGCCTCAGTAAATATTGCAGTGAAAAATCATGCTAAAAAATTAAGTTGTGGTAGAGCGAATGTGAGAGCGTTTGTAGGGCCATTCTCCCTCCTTTTCTAATACCCTCTCCCTCACTCTGTAAGAATGTGTGTGTGAATGGAGAGATGTTTTTTTTATATATATTTATTATGGATTTCTGTTTTGTTTAAAATGTTTTTTTTCTCTCCAGGACGGAGTTTTGATATATCGAAATAATTAAAACAAAGAGCTATTTTCTGTAAAGCTTGTAGATAATTTCTTTGCTAAATTTATGTTAACAAAGACGTAGTTTTGATATATGAGTCTATTGCAAACAAAGAACAACTTAAATATTCTGTTAGATTGTACTTAACTTGATATAATCTTTTTATAAGGGTGGCTGAGTTTGTAAGATTTGCAATATTGATATCGAATATACCTTGTACGTCAAAAAGTTATGTGAGCCAGTTTTTTATACGAAATTTTGTGGTACTACGTGAGTCTTTTTTTTTTTGTTGTTCGATTTTGCATAAGAATTGTTTTTTTCTGATTGGTAGTATCTGAACGATTTTTTTTCTTTTAAATATAATAGTCTAATTAAATGTTTTGTATATATATTATTAGCGTGTTGAATATATATATATATATATATATATATATATATATATATATATATATATATATATATATATATATATATATTTATCCCCTCTCCATATTCTTTGGTAAGTAAAGGACTGGTTTAGGGTAGATTTTCGGCCCGCTACATTTGGCGCCCGAATAGGGACGTGAGACAGGGACGGGAGCATGACAGGACTGAATTGCAGTCCGTCATCCGATTGGGCGTGGTTGATTGCTTTTTTCCTTTTTCTGTCCTTTATTACTAACCTGGGAGGATGGCTTTTGTGGAACAGGGCCTCCATGATGAGATTGTGAAACTGATCCTTGAGTTAAGGCAGAAAGAGCAGGAATGTACAATGTTGAGGAGCGTTATTGATGGATTAAGGAGTGATATGGTCCGTATGAATGAAAAGACGGACATGATGAAAAAAGAAATGGACGAAAGACAAAGTCAGGTCGACCAAAGGATGCAGGACCTATATGACATGAGGAAGAGGTCAGGAGCGGCCCTAGGACCCTCGAACGTGACCCCTGCTCTGACTGAAGGGAATAGGATGAATGGGATGAGTGGAAGTGTATGTGAGTATAGGGAAGATACAGTGAGTGATAGGATGGACGGAGAATGGAAGAGAGTGGATCGCAAGAGAGGAAGGAAGACTTGGTCAAAGGAGAATGGTCGGAAGGTGCGAGGGAATAGTGTGGACTCGTTGTACCCGAATGAATGAGAGAGTAATGGCGGGATTGGTGAGAGCGAGAGTAGCTCGAGTGAGAGCGATGTAAATGTGGGGAAGGGTATTTTAATAAGGGAAGTGCAAAAGGTGTATAACTTTAGAGTGCATGGTGGGAATGGTGTGAAAGAATTCTTCGGGTAATTTGAGCGTTATTGCAAGTTCAAGTACCCGGAGAAAATGGGATATTGGAAGAATGTTTTAGGGGAGTGTTTGCATGGAAAGTATTAGAATTTTTCCGCGTGATCACGAGTTTGGGAGAACCAAGGTATGGTCTAATGAATGAGAGACTGATTGGACAGGTAAAACAAAAGAAAGAGAGTGTGAAGTATAAAAGGATGAATGAACTTGAGAAGGCTCAAATGGGGAAGAATGAAAGTGTGAACATGTATTCACATAGGCTTAAAGTATGTCGAGAAAGATGTATGGTGATAGCGATGTGAATGAATGTAAACATTTGATGAGAAAGTTCCCTGATACGGCCCCACGAAAGATAAGTGAATGTTTGAATGGGAAGAAAAAGGAGAGAATGAGGCTGACAGGTGAACGGTTGTTGCGGGAAGATGTGTTAGAACTGTTGAAAGAGAGGCGATTTGACGAGGAAAGTGATTTAGATGAGGATGGATGGTAGAGTCTGAATGTTGGGGGTAAGAAGCCAAGGAGCTTTCCTCCACCAGAGCAGTTTGTCAACTATCGAGATGCTCTGAGGGCTGCGCCAGCTGGGGTGATATCGAGCTTCCTGGGCCGGTGGACTAGATAGGCGAATGGAGGATGGACAGATGGAAGGGGACAGTTGAGTAGTAAGCGCGTGAATGGGTATATGAGGGAGCAACCGAGGTATGTCCCGGTGAATGAGAGGTCAAATGATGTGAAAAATGTCCTAGGTGTGAAAGAAAGTAACATATGTTGGCGAAATGTAGGTGGATGTTTAGTGCATATTTTGGATGTGGTAAGAAGGGCCATATGAAAAAGGATTGCCAGGAAAGTGTGAAAAAGTGCTTCGAATGTAAAGAAAGGCCATTTGAAGAAAGATTGTCCGAAGTTGAATGGTGGAGCAAATTCTGAGGCAAGGGAGATAGGCATGTGGTAACTGTGGAAAGGCCGGTCATCATGCCAGGATGTGTCGTGACAAGAGAAATGTATGTAGCTATTGTGCAATGGAAAAGTGTTGGATAAGACTGAGAGCACAAAGTGTGAATGGAAAGTCTGAAGCAGGAAACTGAATTGTAAGAGGGTACCTGGTGAATTATCCTCTGGATGCATGAGTGCGAGTAATGTGTTGGTAAGTCTGTCTAGTGTGAAAGTGCTGTCTGGTAGGAAGTATGAGTTTCTGAGTGTGAAGGTTGAATTGAAAAGGATTGAGTGTTTGGCTTTGATAGATTTTGTATGCAAGACGAGCTTGGTTTATAAGCACGTGTATGACAAGCTGAGTGATAAAACCCTCCTGTCTGAGTGTAAAGGTAGTTTGATATAGATTGGTGGTATAAGAGTATCTGTGATTGGAATGATAAGGTCCGCTGTTTGAATGCATAGTATGTTGATGAATGAGTGTGAAAATGGTCAAAATGGAGTGTATAAGTTGTATGTAGGGAAAGATAGTAGTGTTTTGAGGAGTGTGTTTACCGGTATTAAGGTAACTGCTGTGGAGAGTGTAAGGCTTGTGAAAGGTGAAAGGGTGTCTGCTGAGTGAGTTGGATTAAGGATGTTAGTTTGGACGTGGATGAGTACACTGTGTTATTGGATAGAAAGGGTGCATGTTATAGGGTACGGCGTGTTGCTTGTGTATTTAATGGCTTGATGAGAATGAATGCTCCTTTTGTATGTGTGCAGGTTGCGAAGCTTCCAGAATTCAAGATTATCCTCAAGGAGGACACTCCAATCTATCAGCGGCCAAGACATTTTCCGCGTCCGGTTGCTGATGAGTTTAAGGAGTAGTGTGTGGAATTAGATCGACTAGAGGTAATTGAAGAAAGTGAAAGTGCATGGAATAGTCCGATTGTGCCTGTACGTAAGCCGGATGCAAGATTGCGTCTGTGTGTGGATTATCGAAAGGTAAACGAAAGGACTGTGAAAGAAAGGTTTCCGATGTGTGTTGTATTTGAGTGTGCGTATAGTATGCATGGGATGAAGTGATTTACAATGCTGGATCTGGTATGGGGGTATTACCAGATGCTCATTGCTGAGAAGAGCCCGCCGTTGACTGCCTTTTCCTCTACGAAAACGCATTATCAGTTTCAGAACCTCAGCTTTGGTTTGGCTAATGCTCTCGGAGCCTTTACGCGGGTGATTAATGTTGTGTTGAGTAAGTTTGCGAGTAAGAATGTGATTGTCTTCATAGATGATATTTTGATTATGACTGAGAGATTTGAAGAGCATATGAGATTGGTGAATAATGTGTTGAGTTTGTTGGAGAGGGGAGGTGTGAAGGTGAGAGTAGCGAAGTGTGAATGGTTTGCGAAAAAGGGAAATTCCTTGAGCATATGGTGAGTGAGAATAGGTTATGAAAATCGCTGAAGTATAATGAGAAGGTGAGAATGTTTCTGAAACCGGTAACTGTGAAGCAACTGAAGTCGTTTCTTGGTTTGATTGAGTTTCAGCGAAAGTTTATATGTGATTGTTCGGGTGTGAATAAGCCTCTGACTGAGTAGATGGGCAAGAAAGTCAGTACGATTGTTAGGTGGAATGATAAGATGAATGAAGCATATGAGAGGCTGAAAATGTTGAACTGGCATACCCGGATTATAGTGTGGATGCTAAGATGCTTGAATTATATACGGATGCGAGTGGGTACTGTATGGGAAGTTTTCTGATGCAAGATCAGAGTTGGAATGGGGAGAATGTCAGGCGAATAATTGGGTATGTATCAAAAGCTATGAATGCGGCAGAACGAAAGTATTTGACTGTGGAGCGAGATTCGGCTGCGATAATGTGATGTTTGAAAGTGCTCCGTCCGTTTTTGTATGGTGTGCGGTTTGTGATCAAAACAGATCACCAAACTCTTATGTATTTGCAACATTGAAATGGGTTGATAATAGGATTGCGAGGACTTTGGAAGATTTGAGTGATTTCGATTATTGGCTTGAGTACCTGCCTGGTGAACGGAATGGAGTAGCTGATTTGATGTCAAGGTATCCTGGTACGAATGATGAAAACGTGTGTGGAGTGAGTAATCCTGAGTATTTGCCGAAAGAGATTATGAATGGAAAGGAGAGTAAGGGTGGTGATGATTCCTTGTTTGGGAGCGTATGGAATAGTTTGCAAGATTTGAAGAGTGATGGAGTAGATGTGAGAGTGCCTTATAGCGTGGACGACTTAAGGAAGGAGGTACTGAGTGAAGTATGTAAGAAGCCCGAGAGTATTGGTATGGCGAAAGTGAGGAATTTTATGAAATAATTGAGAGCGATGTGTATGCAAGGAGTCCCGCCGTTTCAGGAAGTGTTGATTGTAGTGAGTCGCTTGTATGGAGTGATTGTTCATGTGCACTTAGGTGGTAAAAGACTGATTGTGTACAAATATGAGAAGGCGAAGGGTTTGAATGCTAATGTGGTGCATCTGCAGTGTTTAAGCGGTGTGCATTACAATTGGGTGATTGAAAAGTGTTCGTATATGAGAGAGAAGAATGATTGTCTAGATGAAGATGAGTGTGTGGTGAATGATGAAGTGGGAGTTGATGACGGTGTAGATCTCAGTGCTGATGTTGGTGTCGTTGTTCTTTCTGTGTATGTTGAGCATGGAGGACCTGATATGATGGAAGCGAGAGTGAAAGTTGGTGAAAGGTTCTTCTGTGGTTTGATTGATACTGGTGTGCAAGTGTCGTTAGTGAACGAGAGGATTCTCAGTAAGTATGATGAGTTCAGATGTTGCGAGCGTAAGTTTGTGAAGTTACGGATAAGTGGATTGGGGAATGGAATGATAGTGGCATGGGAACAAGTTTGTCTGAGAGTAAGTTTGAGAGGTGGTGTGAATGTGAAACATGACTTTTTGATTCTGAAAGATGAGCAAATGCCTAGTTGTTTCTTGCTTGAATGGTTTGTCTTTGAATGCTGATAAGAATTGTGTTATGAAAGTTGAATGTGAGGTGATGAGGTTTGATGAGTGTGTGAAGAATGTTGTCAAGTTTTGCAGACGATCGAAGTGTTCATGGATGATGAGAATGAGATTTTAAGTGATTATGATATTCCAGAGATGCAAGAGATGTGTCCTTTTGTCACTGAGTTCAAGAGGTGTGTTGTGATGCGTGTTCATTTGAAAGAATGGCCTGAGTGTTTGGATGATTTTAAAAGCTATGCTAAGGATTTTGTTGCTTGTATGGATGTTGTATATTTTGTGAGGCATATGAAGGGTGATGATGATATTTATGTACCTGTGATGTCCTTGGTTGGTATGATTGATCTGGTAAAAGTTGTGCATGATAATTATGTGCATATGAGTAAGTTTAAGTTGTGGGAGTGTATGAAGGAGCTTGTTTTTCACCCGTTTCTGAGGACTGTTGTAAATGATGTTGCGAATACGTGTGAAAGGTGTCAGCAGCGAAAGGTGCAAGGTGTGCAAGTGAAGCCACCAATGTTGAAAGTGGATGCGAAAGAACCGTTTGAATTAGTAGCGATTGAGTGTGTCTTTACCGCGTACGAGTGCTGGGAATGTTGGTATGGTTGTCATGGTTGATCACAAAAGCAAGTTTGTGTATGTGGCGCCTGTGATAGATAAAAGGAGTGTGACTGTTATAACGTGTGGTTGAGCAGTTGTTTTTTCTTATTTGTGTATGGAAGCCTAGGAGATGTCTAAGTGATAATGGGTTGGCTGAGTGTACAATTAGAACTTTGTGTGAGATGTTGATAATAATGAGTTCGACTTTGAATGACTGGGATGATCGGTTGAGTAGAGTGTTATGGGCGTATAATTCGACGGTGCAGAGTGCAACTGGGGTGTCCCCGTTTCAGTTTGTTATGAATTTGAAAGGCGAATGAAAGATAGGTTTCGTTTGAGTGAAAGTGAGCAGAGTGTTGGCGTGAGGTGCATGAAAGGTTCCATTCGTTTGAAATTGGTGCAAAAGTATTGAAGGTAAAAGAAGTAAAAGGTAGGTTGAATGTTTCGAAGATGAGTGAAAAGTTTGAAGGACCGTATTGAGTTGTGAGAGTCTGGGAGAATGGTGTAACGTATGTTTTGGAGAGTTTGAATGAAGGTGTGACTGAGAGAGTGTGGGCTTATCAGAATCAGTTGAGGGGCTGGAAAGAACCTCCTGACTACCTGGTGTGCCGTGCGGTGTATGAACTATGCAGAGAGAGTGAGGGATAAGGTGCATGATGATGAAATGGAGTGTGATAGTATGGATCTGTCTGGGAAAGAGCTTGTCTTTGTCTTAGAGAGTAGAAAGCGTGCAAAGGAGAGTGAGAGGAAGAAAGCAAGTACGGATGAAGTTAGTCTGAGCAAAGTCTTTCTGTTATGGGGGAGCTTGAGAGAGAGATTAAGTGTTTGCATAAGCAGGTGAGTGATTTAGCTGATGTAAGTAGACGAGTGAGATGCCTGTGGCTGATTTTTCTAGTTTTGGGAACAGTATGAATGATAGTGTGTTTGGGCAGAATGAATCTAGTGTGGCTGATTTTTCTGGTTTTACGAATGGTAAGGGTAGAGGTGAGTTTGATATGGAGAATGAGGAGGTAACTGACTTTTCTGGCTTTTTGTGGGAACCAGTTAAAGGGGATTCTGGTGTAGCCACTGAGGGTAGAGGGGATGTGAGTGGTTTGTCTGTTTCGCAAGAGTGTACCTTGAGTTGGATGAGTACTGTGAGTGAGGAGCCGATGAATGAGGGTATGTAGAGTGAAGGTGAGAACGAAAGAGTATGAAAAAGTTCTGTCGAGAGATCGGAGAACTGGTAATGAAGGCTAAGAGTATGGTTGAGGACATGATCGATAGTGACGAGGAGACTAAGAGGACGACTGACGAACAACCCCGAGAGATTGCTACGCGTAGCCAGGGACCAGTATACGAGTGTGAATGGGTACAGAAGGGCGCGATTGAGTTTTAAAGGTACGGTGAATAAGGATTGAGAGTGTATTGTGAGTGACCATGGTCAAATGGCCTAAGGGAGGAGGGGTCTAGTAGAGCGAATGTGAGTGTGTTTGTAGGGCCATTCTCACACTTCTTTTCCAATACCTTCTCCCTCACTCTGTAAGAATGTGTGTGTGAATCGAGAGATGTTTTTTTATATATATTTATTATGGATTTCTGTTTTGTTTAAAATGTTTTTTCTCTCCAGGACGGAGTTTTGATATATCGATATAATTAAAACAAAGAGCCATATTCTGTAAAGATTGAAGATAATTTCTTTGCTAAATTTATTTTAACAAAGACGTAGTTTTGTTATATGAGTCTATTGCAAACAAAGAGCCACTTAAATATTCTGGTAGATTGTACTTGACTTGTAATAATCTTTTTATAAGGGTAGCTGAGATTGTAAGATTTGCAATATTGAAATCTAATATACCTTGTACGTCAAGAAGTTATTGTGAGCCCCAACAGGACAGAGAGCACTTTGATAGCCTCAAGACGCGCCAGATCGCATTATAACGAGTAGGGCCATTCTCACACCCCTTTTCCAATACCTTCTCCCTCACTCTGTAAGAATGTGTGTGTGAATCGAGAGATGTTTTTTTATATATATTCATTATGGATTTCTGTTTTGTTTAAAATGTTTTTTCTCTCCAGGACGGAGTTTTGATATATCGATATAATTAAAACAAAGAGCCATATTCTGTAAAGATTGAAGATAATTTCTTTGCTAAATTTATTTTAACAAAGACGTAGTTTTGTTATATGAGTCTATTGCAAACAAAGAGCCACTTAAATATTCTGGTAGATTGTACTTGACTTGTAATAATCTTTTTATAAAGGTAGCTGAGATTGTAAGATTTGCAATATTGAAATCTAATATACCTTGTACGTCAAGAAGTTATTGTGAGCCCCAACAGGACAGAGAGCACTTTGATAGCCTCAAGACGCGCCAGATCGCATTATAACGAGTTCGGAGTCACCAGTTTTTTTATACGAAGATTTTGTGGTACCACGTGAGGCCTTTTCTTTTTTTGTTTGTTCATTTATCGTTTGTTGTTGTAGTTGCAAATAGCCTTTGTTGTTCGATTTTGCCTAAGAATTTTTTTTTCTGATTCGTAATATTGAACGATTAGCTTTCTTTTAAATATAATATATTTTGATTGATACTATTCATAAGATAGAATTAATTTTTTGGTATATATATTATTAGCGTTTTGTATAAATTTCTATATTTACCCCTCCCCTCAATATTTTTTTGTCAGTAAAGGACTGTAGATACAATCCGTTTCATTTCTCCCTTGATTTCTCACGTCCGAATTAGTGTTGGAAGCAGATTGGATCGATTGGGCGTTTAGGGTTAATTTTCGGCCCGCTACAAAGTAAAATACTGTGAAGAGGAATTGAATTAAACTGAACAAATATAAATATAAAAATATTAATAAGTAAAAGGAAAAACTACTATAATTATTATTATCGCAAATGAAAAAACAATAGTGCATACATTGACAAAGCTATTATGATTAAAAATTACCATTCATATTATTTATTCTCACATGAGGAAAAGTCCAACACACTACCGACCAAAATAGTAATCCTATGTCAGCAGGAATAGTAAAAAAGTTTCAAATAAAAGATTCACTGATATATGAAGGAATAGTATTTCAAATTATCGTGAAAACAACAATTGTCTCTAAAAAATGTTTATATATATATATATATAAAGGTATATATATATATATATATATATATATATATATGAATCCAACAAACCGCAAGAAAGAGAAAACGGGAAAAATTTTCTTCGGAAATATTATTTCCTAATTTGCAAAAATTCCGTACAGGGGTGAGATTCGAAACGTGCACACTGAAGCAGCGATCATCCGCTTTGATCCCAATTAAATCATCTCTCAGGCCACTTGGCTACGCGGAAGACCAAAAAAAATCTTACGAATAAACAAGCTTTTAAGCTACGCTCCGCAATGACGATCGGGAATAAGAAAGAGAGAGAAAATTAATAGCGAATTCAAAGGACAAAGAATTGAGGTAAACATGCTGTGAATATACAGTGTATAAATCTCTCATGAGCGCGAAATAATTATGAAAATGAATTCAACAAACCGCAAGAAACAGAAAACCCGAAAATCTTTCTTCGGAAATATTATTTCCTAATGCGCAAAAAATTCCGTACAGGGGTGGGATGCGAACCGTGCACATTAAGGCAGCCAAGTGGCCTAAGAGATGATTTAATTAACATCAAAGCGGATGCTTACTGCCTCAGTGTGCGCGGTTCGAATCCCACGGTTTGAATATTGATTTTCCCACATTTTCTCCCTTCTAAAGTAGGTAATGGGGGGAGGGGGGAGAACTCCAATGAAAAAAATAGATGTCTTGGAATGCAATTCTAAGTCCTACTGTTACCATGTTCAACCATCCTTCAAAACTAAGTCTAATTGAGATTGTACGCACTCGCGCGCACGTAGATAGGCAGTTGAACGAGTGATTTTAACCTTCTCTTGTGAGGTTAATTGGTCTGGATCACACAACTCAATTTAACAAAAAAAAAGAAACTCACTCTTAATTCTTATCTAGGCAGTTAATCCCGTACACAAATAAACCTTAACACATTAATATTTACACCCCAAAAATTGTTCTTAAGACAAAAGGGAGTTAATATCTACACAAAAACTTGGTCTTGAGACAAAAGGGAGTTTAATTAGCCCTCTGTGGGGTTTCGGCTTATGTTATCGGCTTTATACTTATCGAAACCTTTTAAATAGTTTATGTTAAATTGGTGCTTGATGCACAATAGATTTAATCGCATGAGTCTGCCGTTCCAGTGTTTGCTGTTACGCAAATATGCCAAAGACTGGTGATTGAATTCCATGTTAAATTCGGTACCTTTTACATAGAAATTAAATTTCTTTATTCCCCAAATTACGGCTAAGCGCTGCCTGTTTTATAGTTGCATAAGCTATGCTAAAAGGGGCATCGTTGTCTTTATTTTGTACTCGAACATAACCGCTTCCTTCACCACAGGCATCGGTTTGGATTCCAAAATTCTTTTGGGGATTGGGTAGTCGAAGGATGTGGGGTGAACTTAATTTTTCCTTCACTTGAGCGGGCCAAGGTGGGAGTTTTCATCTAACTCAGTGAACGGGTCGTCGTAAGGGAATGATACTGAAGGTAGAGGATACTCGTTATTTTACTCTACGTGCACCGTGTCTACCACCTAAAGAGGTTGACAGGTGTATAATGCTTCTATGTTTCCTTCTTTACCCAATTGGGGATTAGTGAAGAGCTCCTTAAGGATGCTCATATGTCCTCGCATGTCACGTCCGTACAGAAAATCTAATGAGACCGAATTCAGAGTTCGGTGAGGGATCTCTCGGCACGACAAGATGGCGACTGGTAGGTATTGATGCCCTTATCGAGACTGAGACTGAAAGAGCTTTCTTAACATGGCCTTTAGGGTAGCATTTATTTTTTCCCACATCGGGTTAGCGAATAAGTGAAAAGGGGTTGTAACGAGGGGTTTGATGAGTAGTGACTTGTCCACGTATCCCATCAGTTCCGACGTGAACTGAAGGCTACGATCTGAGAGGATTGTTTTAGGAATACCGACTCGTGGAAAAAATGGAGATGAGAGCTTCTGCACAGGAAATACTGTCAATTTTCCTGAGTACAACTGCGTCTGGGAAACGAGTGGCGCAGTCTACTAGATGAGGAAATAAGAGGATCCTTCACTAGACGGGAAATGGTGGTGGGGACTCACCACGTCTATAGCCACCTTTAAGAAGGGTTCAGAAATGACAAGGGTTTTCAATAGGGGAGCCGGAGGTACCCAGCCTTTAGCGCTGGCCTTCTGGCACAGTTCGAATGACTGGCAGTATTCGGCGATCTCTTTAGCAGCGCCGGGCCAAAAGAAGTATTTAAAAATACTTATAGAGGTTTTGTTGTGACTTAAATGACCGGCCAATAAACCATCATGTGCTATTTTTAATTCCCATGGGGCGTAACAACAGGGAATGCACAAGACATTATCCGACAGGTGGGTTACTTCAGCCGTCGTCCGGCCTAGTAGTGAATCCTCCACCACGTATCTTATTCGATTGTTCCCGCGAACATATTTTAGTTCAATTTTCGCTGCTTTCTCCCCCAGGGGTGGGAGAGCAAGACAGTCTTTCGGGGCAGCAGCGATGGCTTGAGAATTAAGCTCTTTGTCTTCAGGATTCTCCAGAGGAGATAATGGGGTTGGGGCCACGGACCTCTTAGTTGCTTAAATCCGTGTGACTACAGGCTGAACCACCGGATTTGGAGAGAGCTGCGTGGTCTAGCCTATTAAGAGAGAACAGAACAGGCGCTGCTACTACCTCGGCCCAGCCAGTGAAATACTGACACTAGATGTGTTATCTGACGACGGGAAACTTGTTTGATGTACCCAAGAAATTCTGGACGACCAAGAACCTCTGGTGCTGGGGCCTGACTGGAGGAAGCAATTTATCTGATACTACGATACAGCTGCACCCAGAAACCTCGTTCCAATGTTAAGACTCGGCGACCATTTATGGATCGAGTCTCGAACTTTAGTCCTCTGGGAGAACTCATATTAAACACAAAGTTCACCTGTTTTTCAGAGAAATTTGATGTGGATGAAGTAGAGGCTGAAGCAGGAGGTTTCTCTTGGGGAAGAGATGCAGTGATGTTGTGTACATTCTAATTCGAGGATGACCTAAGCCTCAATTTTGGGGGCAATAGAAGCTAATGCCACCTGGGGTACCACAATTAAAACACGTTATGGGGTTTCTGGGGTGTCCGTAGTTCTTGACAAATTTAGAAGATGTGTTTTGTTGGTGTTTCCTGTGATACCCACCTTTCCTTAGAGACATAGACTGTTTTTTTTTAAACTCTCGCCGATATAGTTTACGGTTGGAAGCATGCAGATTAGTTTCCTCCACGCAGTCCTTGAACGTAGCAGCTCGCCTGTCCTTGACGAATGCTTGAATTTCTGAGGGCAGGGTACAGAACAATT
Organism: Ceratothoa steindachneri; assembly: GCA_963969495.1. Classification (NCBI taxonomy): domain Eukaryota; kingdom Metazoa; phylum Arthropoda; class Malacostraca; order Isopoda; family Cymothoidae; genus Ceratothoa; species Ceratothoa steindachneri. The sequence continues at coordinate 74,844,269 of OZ018332.1, forward strand.
GGTTTTACAGAATGAAGTCAACGAGAGAGTCGAAATCATTCTCCACTTGTGCTGAATCTAGCCAGAATTGGAGATGTCTTCACAGAATAAAGCCAAATTGACGGTATGTTTGACCTGGCTGAATTCTAGCCTGTCTAAACTTCATCCTATACCCCTTGAGGCTTAGATTAACGGCGGCCAGTAGCTCGTGCTTAATTGTGTTATAATCCACAGAAGTCTCGGATGATAACCAGATGAATAAATCACGGAGCCGGGTATTCAGCAGAGGCAGTAATCTGGCCATTCCCTCTGTTTCTATGTCCCAATGATTCAACTCAAAGATTTTCTCGAAGTGTGCCAGGTACGAACACAGGTTTTCGTTGTCTTTATATGCTGGGAGTTTCATAGTAGGTATCTGGGTAGCTCCAGACCGGAATCCAACGGAATTGACTTGTATCCAATCCTTGTTCATTTCCCTTTCACGTGCGCTTATTCGTTCTCTCCCTCCTGCTGCCCTCTGTATTCTTGTTTCTTCCGCTTCTCATTCTGTTTGCGCCTGTTCTCTTGACCTCTGTATTTTTATTTCTTCCGCTTCTCTTTCCCTCTGATTTTTCTTTCTTCTGGTCGCCTTTTTTCTCTCTTTCCGTCTTTATTCTTCTTTTTTCGGCTTCTCGTTTTCTTTCTTCTCTATTTTCCTCTCTTTCCGTCCTTTCTTGTTCGAGGACGTAGGCACTTATTTCTTTGCCTGCTAGTCCCGAAGTTTGGCCTGGTTGGTGGAATATTTCAAACGACATCTTATGTATGTCCGCCCAAACTCACTGATGTAAGTTAAAGGTACTTATGCAACCATGAAACCAGTAGCGCTCTGCCTAACCCAACCTTACCACCCACACTTTCTGTAACTTGGAATACCACCCCAAAAAAACTAACTACTACCCTTAACGGGCTAACCACAGACAATTAACACAAAATTAGAGACCGAGTTAATCCTTTTATTATGTTTAATTTTCCTCGAACGCTTAGGCACAGATTTTTTACTAGTCAAGGGGATGCAACACAATCAACTTATTATTGAGTTCTTAAAAATAACCACAAAACTTGACACCAAATATTAAAGTCATGGTGTCGTGCTGGGTATCTATTTACCCTTACACCTGAATAGCAAAGTTTAATTTCGTGGTATATGGCCAAATATATATGTACGTTTCTTCCGTACACAAATAACTCCGTTCCTTTTTACCTTATGAGTGCTATATCACTATTTATTTTATCTTTTGATTTGATTCTTTAACCAGGGAGGATTCGTAATATTATATATCTATTCCCATTTGCAGCGCTTCGAGGATTTAATTAAATCACGAGCGCGAAAATATACTTTTAATTACATAAAAAGGAAATAATAAAAACTATAAATATACTAAGAGGAACTAAATAAAAATTAATACTACCAATGGGTACTACACGATGCTTGACGCAAAAAATAACTTTAGTACGAAACCTTAACCGAATAACATAAAAAAGTTGGAATCCTTTTACTCTTAAACAAAATAGAATCAGACAGAGAATGACCTTGACCGAGAACCTCGTTGAGTTGAGAAGGGATTTGAGAGTAGGCGAGGCGAGTATATCGCCAGACGAGAGGTAAAATCAGACGCACAGCTATCTTCGGGGTGATTGAAGAGGAGCGCTTGGCTATATAAGCGAAGGGACAGTGGATGTATGATTATTGGTGCCCAATGTAGCAGCGACAAAATACAAAACAGAGAAGAAGACTAGGCATCAGTTTAACTATTTAAATTGAAGAAAGGACCATGACCATGGTACAAATGGTTATTCAACCTGGAGATTTCAAATCTCCTATCGGATTTGGCGCAGGGTGGCGCCATCTAGTGGCATAGTCTCACTTAGCCATTTAGCCATTTAAATTCCCTTGTAAATAATTTGAACCATAGAAAACAATCAATGCAACAACCATTTATCATTTTATCACATAACGCCGCAGATCATTGGAGGGACTTTCTCCCTTTTTTTTTAGATAATTAAAAGTGGATATAATTAGGTGTGCTCTTTTATTTTAGGCAAAACCGTTGGCAATCATTTAGATTTTTGAGGACGATTAAGGGGCACATGGACGGTACATAACGTTTAGGAAAGTTGCGTTATTTTGCTTATTATATATAATTAATTGCAGCTTTATTGCTTAAGAAACGGTTGGTTGGTTCCTGCCTATCGTTGAAAATGTAGGATTTATCTTATAGAATCAATCATAAAAAACGTAGATCCGTTGCAAAGTCGTGATCAAATATAAATATGTAGAAGCGATCCTATCTTTCTGAACAAAGATTAGTGAAAGATGTAAGCACCCTTTCTTGAATAAACTTTTGGTTAAAGGTAACTTCCAATTTTTCCCCAATCCTCTTCATTTTACTACTTTAAATGCATGATCGGATTTTTTGCTTGTGAATATGAAGTTTATAATAATTATAGGTAAATCCATTTTTTTATAATTAGCATTTTAATATCATATTACATTTGGAAGTAAGCCTTTTCCTTTTCTAATGCATCTTTAGCATGAATATATGCGAGTACCTTGAAGAGCTTCACCAAAACTTGAGCCGAATGCTGTTCCTAATAAACTGAATAAAAGGACAAAATATTAATATATATTTAGTCACATATGAGAATACATGGAAATATAGAAAGGATGCTTTTAGGGTGCTTGTAGTATAAAGGGAATCGTTTTACTCCAGATTGACTTGGAAGTGTTTTATGCTAGATTTTCAGGATGCTTGAGTGATGTATGTTTGTTATTTTATTGGAAGAGACTAAAAAAAGAATTTAAACCCGTCAGTTGTCTTTTAAAATCTAAATATTATTCAAAGATAATAAATTTTCTCACTACTGATTAGTCCTAAAAAATATTCTTATATTACAATAATAATAAATTTTTCACTAGTTCTCCAGAAGATGAATTTGAAAAGATTGAAAAAGGTCTTGGCTAATAAAGATAAGCCCCTTGCCAGCACTTTTTCCCACCTTTCGCTTTCTGACAAGAAAGTTTTCGAAAAGGTTGAAAAGCTGCAGAGCAAGCTTAATCAAGCAGCCGTTTCTGATTGATTATATATATATATATATATATATATATATATATCTTAAGAGAGCAGAGGGGTTGCGCGTTGCCAGGCGTATACCTATTTTTAGGATAAATATGCAGGCTAAACTTAGGAAGTTCATTATTATATATTAACTTATTGGTACAGACGTTTCGGGGAGGAACCCATTGTCAAGGATATGAGATTATAAATATATACAAATAAAAGTATTTTTAGAAAAGTTATCAGATATTTATAAATTAATTATATGAGAAATGGGAAGCAGCAGAAGTGGTAATATTCAGATTATAAAAATACATGCTTTTAACTATTAGGGAATGGGAAATATGTTTTTTTTTTTAAATAAAAACTGAGCTTAATTAGTTTTGGGTGTCTTCGTTGGTAAAAAGGAAGATAATAGAAATATTTTTAAAATATGGGTTGTTTTTTTGTGGGAAAGTCGATTTGATTTGGCGTGTGTAATTCGTGGGTGATTATAGTTGTAGTAAAATGGAAATGAGCTTATATCGGAGTTTAAGGTGGGGTTTGTAACTTTAATTAAAACATTATTTAAGTTGGAGTTATGGCGTGGATGTTAATTTTCGTATTGTATTAGGATAGGGGAGAATGCGGGAGTAGTGAGCCGGGCTCCAGTTCTGTTGCTAATGCCAAAATGTGCGCAAACTAGGGATGTAGTGTGCGCTGTGTGATCCCAAATACACGTCTGAATTACATCTCGAGCAGGTGAATTCATATATGATGGAGGATCGAAGCAGCGTTGGTATTTTGTCTTTAATGTTCAAAAGATGTTGTAGTTTGCGTGTATATTGAAAAAACTGGCATAAATCGTGATGCAGGAAATGAATTTTTAAGAAATTCCTTTTGCCCAGAGAAATCAATTGAGGGGTCCTCTATATGGGAGAGGTGTGAAACATTCTCTTTAGGGACGTTGTAACAACAAGGAGTAACAGCAAGGAAAAAATGTACCCTAGGAAACCTTACGGTCCATTTAAGGAGGATACCTTGGGACTAGCAATGTAGCGGGCACATGGATGCTCAATTGTTTTGCGTCCCTAAACGGCCACTTTTCAAGACTTTGTCTAGTCTTGACTTGAACTGTTCAACAGATTCACTGTTGACAACTTCCACTGGAAGTGCGTTCCACTTACCGCAGATACTGTAACTGAAAAAAATTCCACACAGATTGCGGTTGTAACGCTTCACCTTAAGTTTGAAGCCGTGATTGCGCGATCTGTTCTCACTTAGTGTGAAAATATCCCGGTTATCAACATTGTCCAACCCTCCAAGTATTTTGAAAACTTCGATGAGCTGACCACGCAGTCTACGGGTTTTCAGCGAGAACAGATCTAATTCCCTTCAGTCTATCCTCATAACTTTTATGTCGGATAGAGGGAATCAGCTTGGTTGCCCTGGCTTGTACGCGTTCCAATCTCGCCATGTCCTTTCGAAATGAAGGACTCCAAAAATATACGGCATACTCCAGGTGTGGTTGGACAAGTGAGTTGTACAAGCACAGTACAATCTCCTGGTTCCGATATCCAAACTGGCGCTTAATATAGCCTTGCATCCTTTGGACCTTTTTCTCCGCCTCAATGCACTATTTCGAGAACATAAGGTCACTAGTGATTGTTACACCCAATTCCTTCTCAGTGTTGGTGGATTCAATAGCAGTGCCCTTAAGGATATACTGAGATTGGGGGTTTTGGTCACCGATATGCATCACTTTGCATTTGTTCACGTTAAAAGGCATTTGCAACGTGTCCGACCACTCCCCCGAATCTTGCCAAGATCTTCCTGCAGGCAGGTTCTATTTCCATTCTCGTTGCGGAAATTAGGGTATGAAGAGGCGAGATTGTAAGTGCGAGAAAGTAAGGTTTTGATAGAATTAATTTGATTTTGTTAGCACAATGACTAAGAAAATTGAGTCTAGAGCCCGTTTGTATAGGTTTTTGGTGAATGGATGTTAAGAAACCGTTGGTTGTGCGTGTTATTAGTAGGTCTAAGAAAGGAATGGAGTTGTCTTCCTTTTCTTGAGTGAATGTTATATTTTAATGTAACTGGTTTATGTACTCTAGGAATTTATCAGATGAACTTTGAGAGTGGAAAATGGCGATAGTCTCGTCTACGTATCTCCTGTAGAAAATAGGACGGCACTGTGATGGGCATTTCTCAAGTCTTTTTCTTCTAAGTTACACATGAATAGGTTTGGGAGAGGGGCGGCAATACGATTTCTATTGCAAGGCCATCTATTTGTTAAAAAAGTTTCCATTAAATGAGAAATATTTTTCGCGAAAAAACTGTAAGTAATATTTTCTTTATTTGTTTATCATTAAAACCGTGAAAAAGAGAATTGGGGGAAAGGAAGGCACGAGAAAGAAGAATATTAATTGTTTCTAAAATTAGGACACTGGTGTATAGGGAGGATACGTCAAAACTAGCCATATTATATAGGTTTGGAATTTTGTTTTGTAATTTCTTCTTTTTCAGGTGTAGAGAATTTTTGACAGTGTGTTGGATGGGGCAAGGGGGGGAATAAGTAGGGCAATGAATTTGGCTGTTTTATAATTAGAGAGGTTATAGGTTGCTAGAATAGGTCGAAGGGGTGCATTAGGTTTATGGATTTTAGGGAGACCGTAGAGTTGTTTGTAGGTCTCTTCCTCAAGAGCGTGGAGTTTATTTGAGCGAAAGAAGAAACCTATTGACATGGTCTTCAAGTCGAAGGGAGAGTTTCAGCGGGTCTTCTTGAACGGGAGCAAATTTGGATCGGTCATCTAAAGTCATGTGAACTTTTTGTGTATATTCTTCTTTGTTCATTATAACTACACTTCTACCTGTGTCAGGGCGGGTAAAGATAAGGTTATCTTTTAAAGATGGTTCTCGTAACAGGGTCATATCATCTTTATGGATATATATAGGGATAGTACGAACACGTTTGATCTTGTGAAAAAATCGTGGGCGATGTTAGAAAGCCTCAGTTGTGCCGTTTTAAATAGGCCTCGTATGGGTAATGATTTAATCCCTTGCAATAGGGTCTCAAATGTGAAGAGAAATTTAAGTTGTTCAGGGAAGTTGGGGGTAGACAAAAGTTTAGTCCGAATGTTAGTAGTAGATTCTCTCGTGAAGGTAATTATAAAAATAACATCTATTGCTTCCTAGAACCTCATTCCATTTGTTACAAAGCTTATAAATACTTAACAGAGTTCCTCCATCATCTACATAAGTTCTCTGAATGGACTATTTCGCTGTACTGACATCGATACCATTATGAAGCGCATAGAGTAAAACATGTGTAATGTAAACTTTAGTGGGGAGGAACATAGTGGTAAGTAACGAAGATATTTTTAACATGTTTTTATCAGCATGAAGAAATACGAGGATCGGTCAATAAGTTTTGCGAATCGGTAGGGCAAAATAGAGGAAAGGGGGATGGCTGTTTGTGGGGGTGTTAGGACAAGTTATGCCGCCAGACGTGACCAACGAAACAATGTGGCCCGTGTGGAAGAAATCGAGCGGCAGCGTAAAACCGAGACAATCGGAGCTAACACACTAGTTTCAGCCTTCTTACGTCTTCACAGCAGTTGATTTTTATTGAAAATTTCGTCCACCTGTTCTGCCGTTGAGGACTTGGCAGGGTTTGGTTTGATATCGGAGTTTCTTTTCTCGTAGCTTATGCCTAAAGAACCTCACCCTCAGATTGAACCTGGGTCAGAGTGGACCTAGGAGCAATGGCAGATTAAAGGGGAGCTCCACTATCTCTAAAACTCTGAAAGTGCCCAATCAGAACCTCGCCACTGGATGCAGTTTTAAGTCATAACCAGGACATCCAAGGTTTCAAAATCAGAGTTATCCTTCTCTTAGGTGGACTGCGTTTCATGGTGACGAGCTCCAACTACCTATCCACAACGTGATGCCCAGTCAAGGAGGTAACCTCCCTAGTAAATATAAAATTACTACTTTACAAATCACAGAAGAAAATGCCTTTTATGAATTTCACTATCTCATAAAAGAATTCTTATTAGAAAAACAAAAAATAATGTAAGACAAGGCGTTTTAAGTGAAACATTCATGAGGCTAGATTAGGATCGGAAATATCTAATTCAACCAACTTATTTAAAACCGTAAGCTAGAAGATAGAACAAAAACTAGCTAAATCGGAAAAAAATACTAAATAGAAAAAATAATATATAAAGATTTTGCTAGATCCAATATAGACACTATATTCTTTATATTTATCAGATGATGACCATTAAGTCGAAAGGTACCTCGGGCAAATAATAAATAATGAATTATTATGATTTTCTACAATCCTTTTTTTCCGATCAAGAAATAGTCACTTATGAAAATTGAAAGATGAAAAAGTTAAAAAATGCAATTTACCAGAATTTATTCCAACCTTTCACTTTCTGAAAAGATGAGCATTGAAAATGTTAAAAAGCTGCAAAGTAAACTTAATCAAGCAGCCATCGTTGCTGACTTTAACAAATCATATGTATATATATATATATATATATATATATATATATATATATATATATTAATATAAGATGAGAAGGAATCTACAAAAGGCTAATCAATAGCATATTTGATGCAGCTCCTTTTTTTAGCACCCATTTCATTCGCACTTAACATCCTCAAGCAATAAATTGCCAACCTTATCACACCAGTCATAACAATAAGCTTATCTTTAGCAAGTTTCCTTTATAAGTGAAAATTCCTAAGCTTGGGCTATGTCATAGGTCAGCTATGAGCTCACTGACCTTTGATTGCCTCCTTGGATGCAGGGAAATGAGGCCACAGGCAGGAGCGGGGGAATGCCCCTTATTTGGCGTGGGTCGCCACGAAATTATATATGAGTACTTATTCTTTTTTCTGACCGATTTCAGTCAAATGGCTATGTGGTTCTGCAAATTAAACAGGGGAAACAAAAATAATATTTAGTACTAAATAAACAATAAAATTTAACATAAAAGGAGACACTATGGAAAGCAAAATTGATATAAATAGATGCTTGGACACGCGCTGCGAGCATGCACAAACGACTAAAAGAAATAAAACTGGAGGAGTGGATCAGAGGTGCATCTTCAAGATCAAACAGCGTTGTGCCTCTTCGAAGTTGAAAGAAAGAAAACATAATTGTCTTACAATTTCCGGGGTGAGCCTCGAGGGTTTGGATCGAGGGAGTATTCTCGCCGGAAGGAGCTGAGCTGATTATTGCAGAAGGACGGGTCTTCACGTTGCTTGACTGTCGTTAATTCTGAATAAATGTTTCTTGCCTGTGAGCCCTTGGGGTGCGGGATTGGCTCGAGAATTTGCTCGTCGGGTCCTTGGCTGATTCTGGCGAATACTGGAGAATACTGATTTTCTCATGCCCGTGCTAGGAATTATTATACATGGTCGCCGGAAGCGATTTCGCTGGCCGACGGAAGCTGGTCCCACTCCATTTGAAGTGGCGCGGCGAACGTGAACTTCGCATCCTCTCGCTGATCTTTTCCCGGGCTCCAGTTTGGCTCATCTCAGCTCGTATTATCGCCCCAGAAGTTTATCCAAAGACGAAGATTGAAGGTCTCGTCTGTGAGATAATCCCTAGACCTCTTCGTCCACGTGACGCTCTTTCTCTGACAGGCTGTTTTCACCATATTAGACTATTAAATATTCTACTCCTGAATTAGTTTAACAATCACAGTAAATAAAAAAAGTAATATGCAAATAAAATTAACATGATACGCTCGTCTGTACAACAATAGAGCTATGTCTGAATTGAAGATTCTGAAGAAACCGAACGGGTCTAGCTCCCCCCTCCTTTGCTTACAGTACAAGTGTTGGAACTGATCATACTCAAATATGTTTTGTTCTACTTTCATTTATCGTACTTTAATATTAACAGCTATTTTCCTTTCCCAATTTGAATGACGGTTTTTTTTCCAAAATTATAATGTGAATATTTTGTTTGAGCTAGTTTTACTTCCAATATTTCTTTCTTTGTTTTATATTTTGTCCATCTCGTGACCCTCAGGAGCACCCTTGCAACCTTTATTTGGATCGCGACCATGGGTTTGGGAACTACTAAATTAAGCAGTGGTTCGGCTTTGAGCAAGCACAATGCATTCCATGCATGATTTAGGATGAACCTCCTCTCGTTCATTATTTATCGATAATTCTGTTGATCACATTTTTATACCTGTTGTACATACAGTAACTGTACAACCAAACAAAAGTATTTGTTTCCTAGCAAAGTTGAATATTTCTGATGAAAATATTGTGGATCCTGATGGATGTTACCCAATGAAAATGTCATTCGAGTTTGGTCACAAAATTCTAGTTGCCCAGTCACTTTGTTAGTCCAAGGATTTTAAAATTCCGGATTCGTGTATAAATACGTGAGAGATGTGATGCTGGGTGAACTTTATATAATCCATAAATTTGAGAAAAACGCTTGATTTCAACGAGAAATAAAGATGTGATTGCTTTGAAAGCAACAGCTTAAGATCCGATCAACCTTGTTCCTTTGGAAATTTAGTTAGAACTTAATACAAGAGCTAGTTTCATTTCCTTCCCGCTTTATCGAGTTGCCCACTCCCAACTGGAATTAATGAAAGAGCATATTAAAGATATGCTCATTAATGGCTTATAAAACTCACAGCCATCCCTTGATCTTACCCTATGATCTTAGTTAAGGAAAACGACGGCTAGAGTCACCCTTGCATGGACTAGAGGTAACTCAATGATATCAATATCTACCATACAGGAAACGATCCTGAATGTCCTAAAATTTAAATATTTTACTTCTCTGGATCCGTGAAACAACCAGCGTTCGATGATCTCATCGAATATTTGCAGTAGCACCCAATACGTTTGTATCTGGATAACTCAACCATTCGGCATGTCGGTGCCGTCATGATATACATGCTTAACAATACCTAAATGAATTATTCTACCACGAATTTCCGGAAACCCTTGCCATTTTCTGGGCTCTTAAAAAATTCTTTAGCATCATATATGGTTAGAAAATCACTGTGAAAACTAATCACAAACGGCTAGTTCTCCTTTTTAAGAACAAAGTCCTTGACGGCTCCTTAACCGACCGGCTTTTTTAGTGCAAAATGTTGCGGCTAATATAGAATATAAGCCATTCCAACTATATTTCATCCATGAGTATCTCTCAAAGAGTCCATCCGAGCGAATCAACAACAGGAGACATACATTCCGTCCATCCGAAGACCAACAGCACCTGAGGGGCTAAAGAAATCTTACATAATGGAAAAGAGTGCCCTTTATAATATAAGTTACACCAGCAATCAACTCATGGATATTCCCCAAATCATTACTGATGGAGCAATAGACTAGTGCCATAATTTGCCATTCTTTGTCCGTATAGCTGCCGAACGCATTCTTACAAGTCTAGCGTACAGATATCATTTTATTGAAATGGCTAAACTTGCTCTCGAGTAAGTCATGGAGATCCGATTATATTTTAAGTATAAAGGAAATGGTCCCAAAACGTTGCCTATACATTGTTACCCTAGGGGCATAAAACCGTAGCCTAGGACATGGATGGAAAACCTCTGTCCCTTGTACACGAAGCGCCAAAATATGAGTATATATTGGCTTTTACAGATTACCCCATCTACTTTCAAATAGATGTAGTGGGCATGTGCAGTCATTTAGGTCCTCTCTTTATTGATATCTTCATAACCTGGTTTGAAGAACAATTATTCAGCTAAGAACTGGAACGCATTAGATCCATACTGTACCGTCGCTTTGTTGATCACCCATACCTCCTTGTCAATTCCAAGGACTATTGTGATAAGTCCTATAATATGCCAGCCATATATATCCCAATATTAAATTTACCTGCGAAAAGGAGCTCAATTTCTTTGTCTCATATTTGGATAATCACATCCCTCAGTGTTAAAAGGAATTTAAACAAATTTTTTCGCAACCCAACTTTTACTGGTCATTGCCTTAACCTCTTCATCTTTTGCAATTTTTTCTATAAAACCAGTGCAATAAAAAAACTAATATTCTGTGCATACAGCATTTGTTCTTCCTACACTGGATCATACAGAAGTTGGTTCTATGTCTCTGGTGCAGAGAACCACAGCATTTTTTAAAAATAAGATTTAGCAACCGAAATTGAAATTATCTACTGTCTGTAAAGATATGCGTTAAGTAGTTTTTCAGGTTATGGATTTCTTTAGCCAAAGATTTTTCACAGAAATTGCAAATTTATTTAGGAAGTTCTCTTTCGATACCAATTTAAATATATTTTTTAGAAAAAAACACCATTTAATCAATATTTTATTATAAAGACAGAATCCCTCGAAATGCAAAGGGCTTTTTCAAATACGGTGAGCTCGCTGAGGGTAAGATTCTGAAATTTTGCAATTAGCCACATGACTTGAAAAGTTCTTTCTAAGGAATAGATTTTGCCTGTTTGGTTACATTCTATTCAATGTAAAACCGATGTTACCTTAGAACATTTTAAAGTTTTGAAAACTTTCCCCAATCGTGTCTCTTTGCGAATTCAAGAATCAAAGTACATAAAATACCTTTTACTTTCTCTAAATTCCGATTCCTTTTCCCATTCACTATTTTCTCGATAAAATATAAAGCAACATCCTATTGCTCTCTTTCTTCCTACGCTGCTCGTGCTTTCCCATCAGTCTTCCATTCGCAATGGAGTAGAAAAGGCTAGTGTTTCCTTAATATGCATGTAGTGTTTTTTTCTTATTTATTTAACCAGTTTTACTATTTAAATTTTCCAACATGAATTTTAACGAAATAACCTCTAAGTTATGCATTATTCCCTATATTAAAGACCAAAATCTTCAAATAAATCCATAATTTAATTTTAAATTTAAATGTTAGTCTATTCATGCATTTGACCCAACACTTAAACAATTAACGATCTACATAATAAGCTTTAAAGAAAGAGTACATCCAGCAGCAGTGAACCAGCCCATTTTACAGAATAATGGCTTAAGTGACTGAAACATTTACTTATTTGAATTATAAGGATACCCATGGTATATGTCTTCAACAACAACAAAGAGTACTAAAGAGGAAGTCTAGCTTAATTCGTTACAATATAGACATAATTGTAATTTAAATTTGCTCCTATAATTAACAATGGAGGTAAGGAATCTATTTGAGCATAAAATAAAAATTCTCTTCAAATTCAACTGTAATTCCTTTGTCACAATTGTAATTGAATCTCAATAGTGCAATTGTAAACGTTAAACCCCCTCCAGGGCTTTATGACCTATCAATCTCAAAACACCCATTACATTTTCGAGCTATATTGGCCTTTCATATCTTTGAGAGGGGATGTGCTTTATATCTTCTCCACTCAGATAATTCTTTAGAAACAGCAGTACTAAAAGACGGCAATAGGTTAAGAATATAATGGATAGACATTCATCACACACAATATCATTTAATTCTCTTTAGTTCAGCATTTTATTCAAAGACTCTCAATCATAATTACGATTTTTCAAATATTGAATAATTGGTAATATGCATTCAAGCATATTTTTTTATAAAGCCTCTTTTCATTCATTCTTTACTCATTCCTCCCAACCCTTTAAATATTCTCAGACACATGGCCATTCTGAGCTGCGAATATAAAAATATATCTTCTATTCTGTCATGAAATTTTCCTCCCTTTTTACATTTATTAACCACTCAAATATCCCATTTGCAATTCATTCTATCTTGGTCTTTACTACTTCTACGATATTTTTTTGCATCACCACTCTCATGCATCTTCCTGGCAAATTCAACCTAAACCCATTAATGCTCTGATTGCCCTCTATAATTTGCAATCATTATTTGTGTTTGCAACCAGCCTCTTTCATACTACTCTTATTGTTGATACACCCAAGACACTTAAGCCTTGCATTGAAACAGGCACCACTCAATGGTCTATAAAAATATAATCGACAACATCTATCACCAATAAAAGCTTCCAACAGTTTACGACTAACTTTCTACATTAATTTAACCTGCAATAACGAATTCCCATCGAAAAGATAACACGCACTCTCTCTTCACATAAGAAAACCATAAATCATCATCTCTTATCGCATTTTTTATCAGCTGTTTAACCAGGGTTTATTCAATCTCTCTTTAATTTCGTCATTAATTATGTGTGCACAACACTTAAGAGACTTATTCCAATGTAGATTTTATCTTCTCCCTTCTCCTCTCCACTGAAATAGTAATAATATAGCATTATATTCTTCCAGTCAACAAGTACTCTTCTTGTTAGAAACGCCTTACAATATTACAACTAGACCCATTTAATCAAACAATCAGCATCATTATTTAGTGCATCAGGTAACATCAAAGTTTATACACCACATACAGCAATGGCAACCATTGATCCCTAACTGGTTCCAAACCCTGCTGCCAAACTCATTAGCCCCATTAAAGCTAATTATCATCATATTGCCGTTTCCTTCGATACCTCATGTATAGAGATTCTGAAAGTGATCCATTCGATCTATCTTACTTTTTCATTGATTATGTAAACAATCAATACTATACTTGATTGTTTACACAGAGTGTAGAAATGTAATGCTTATAATGGAAATCGGCGTGGTAAATTGGTAAACATCTAGTTGACTAGATGTTTACCAAATAATTATATCTCAGCAACCATTGGACATATGGAAGTATTATTTGAAAACAATTTACATTAACGGCCTTTCTCACTATATTTAAAAAATGCATACGATTTCAGTTATAAATTGGTTCCAATTTTCACAAATTTATATTAGGGTAAAAAATATATCTGAAAATCTTTGAGTGGTGGCAATTTAATTATCATTAGACCACTGTCATTTTGCCAAACTAATCAGAGTCTCATTTTTGAAAAGTATGCTTCATTTCACCTTAGATTTCTGAATTTCCTCTCAAATTTCTATATTTTTTCTCCTTTTCTTCACTTTCAGAATTAAGCTTATCATAAACTTTGTATTTCAGCGACGTTAAAATTAAATAATATTGAGTCATCCCATAAGTAATGGGGCCTTTTTAAATTTTTTTCATGTTTTAGCATAATTTTTATAGATATTAAACACCTCTTTATAATAAATATATATTCAAATAGGCTTTACTTTATCAATTTCTAAAGTAATATAATTTCCAAAAGTTTCTATTACGAGTCTATCTTTATACAAAATTTTCAATGTGTTCAGAAAAATCGTTTAAATATGATTTTCAAACGAAACGTTTATTCCTTTCCTGTAGTTGCTTAAGCTCTTCAAGAGAAATAAAATCTGATGTGGATAGGTATAGGGGGAAAGAAGGATGAATTATTAGTTCCCAATCGAATTTGATAAGATTTTTCATCGTATTCCTTGCGATATGAGTTCGTACGTCGTGTTGATGAAAGAGCAATTTTCTGCTATTTATTACTGGTAGCTTTATTTTGTAAAGTACGGCAGTTAAACTGAGCGCAATAAACTCTTTGCCGAACAGTTTATTTAGTTTAAGAACTACACCTTCCCCCCCCCCAACAAAAAATGTCCTTCATTATCAGATTGTACTGTAGGAGTCGTTGCCGTAACGTATCGACTGTCAACGCGCCGCCAAGACAACTTGGTTGCTGTCTCAAAGTGTTCCTGAGGTAAATCCCAACCTACAGAGTCTGTGACTAGAAGAATACGCTCTGTTGCTCAACGTAACTTGAGAAAGAAAAGGAACATCCAAATAGTTACTGGAAGTTACTATTTGTTAGTGTCACATCCAGTTAGGAGTGAACTAACCGGAACTGCAGTCAGCAGCTCTGAACCCGTCGTCTTATCCCCCCTCTCCCCGAGAACTCGTGTTAACGCCACCCAAACCACCCCGTCTGGACCTGAGTAGTCGTCTCTCTAATCCATCAAAATTAATGGTAATCTGTAAACCCAGTGTCCCTCTATCCTTAAATTACCTATTTAATTAACAGTGATTGATACTCCCATTGAGTCATTATAAATCTAGACGCTTAACGTCAGTGTTTAATATTTTATCCTTAATTTTGCCCGTTTAACTATTGCTAATTATTATATTTGTGTAAAGTAAAGTTAATTTTTTGTACGTGCCTTCATTTGTGGCTCCTCCCCTTTGACGTACCCTTGGCAAGACTTTAATTAAGAATTCGTGCGGCAAATTTATTTAACCTGTATTATGCATTCTTAAAATTCAACAATCACAAACCACCCCCAGTAACAAGTGGGACTTTTATAGTAAGAATCCTGGCTACGGCCCCACCCAGAGCCAACAAGTCCACCAAGTAACTGCTACCCTTCCCCTGGAACAGCCGGCCGCGCTTACGTCATCCCCCTCGTCTCCATCCCCACAGGAATTTCAAGTAAACTTCCTGTTCAACAAGAGTTCCCCCGGTGACTAAATTTAGAAACTGGCTCGATCAATGGCTGTAAAGTGTCCACCATCGTCAGAGACACAGGGTGCACATGCATTGTGGTGTCGGACAAATTGCTCCCCCCTGTCGACCCCCAACATAAGAAGAACGCAATTGTACACGACTTCTTGGGTCGAGAAAATAGATTCCCGGTAATCCGCTGCCATGTACAGTGTAAATATTTCACTAGTTGGGCCGACGTATTGGCAGCCCCCATCAAATTTTGCTCGGTACTCGAGCGCAAGCTAGCCGCGAGGCCTCTCTCTCAACCCCCTTTTTCACCCCAGAGGCTCCTTTAGAGGTCCCAACGAGTAATGCACAATTCCTCAGAGCTCAGCAGAGCTGCCCTTTACTTCAATCCCTTTGGGAAAAGGCCCGAAAGAACGAAGAGGTGATCGTTCGAGGGAACCGTCCCATAAGGTACATCATTAACGACTCCCTTCTGTTTTGCACCTCGCGAGATGAGTCGGACCCACCTTCCAAGGTCATGTGTATTCCGCGCATACATGTAGACCAAATCCTGTGAGTAGCACATGAAAGTCCCATGGCCGGTCATTTCGGTCATAACAAGACTTCTCAGCGAGTATTTAAATCCTTTTTTTGGCCCGGTGCAGCAAAACCTATTGCAGAATTCTGCAAAACGTGTGATTTGTGCCAGAAAACCACTGCAAAAGGTTGAATAGCCCCAGCTCGCCTGCAAAGTACACCAGTCATTTCGTAGCTATTCTTGAGAGTCGCCATCGACCTCATCGGACCAATACACCCACTTTCCGCCGAAGGTCATACGCATGTACTAACATTGATAAACTGCGCTACCCGATTCCCAGACGCTGTTGCTTTTAAAAGGATCAATAGTATCTCTTGCTCTAAAGCCTTTATTCACATTTTTCTAGAGTAGGATTGCCCAAAGAAATCTTATCAGATATAGGCCACCAGTTTACCTCTGAGCTCATGGAACACGTGAACACCCTGCTCCAAATCAAACCTATTTTTACCACGCCATTCTATCTGAGCGCGAACGGCATGTGCGAAAAGTTCAATGCGACCTGAAAAGCGTCCTCAAGAAGCTTTGCATGGAACAACCATAAGAATGGCACCGATATTTGCCAGTTGCGTTATACGCATGCCGCGAAATTCCCCATTTGAGCTCCTGTACGGAAGAGACGTGCGGGGGCCCTTCAGTATTTTGAAGGAGTTATGGACAAATTCACGTTTGCGTCCAGAATTAAGGAACACTTATTCCTTCGTCCTCGAACCAAGGGATGATTAAAAAGGTGTTCTGACATAGCAGTCAGAAATTCAAAAATTAATATGGAAAAGTATCGGACATACTTTATCTAAAGGCCAAACACAGAAAACTGAGGCCCAAAGATGAAGTTCTACTCTTACTCCCCTCGGATTCCCATAAACTTCTCTCCCAATGGAAAGGCCCCTACCCCGTTCAGAAAACCCACGGATCGGTCGATTACGTTATACAGACACCCGCAGGTGATAAGTTATATCACATAAACATGCTAAAAAAGTATCATAGACGGGCCTGTATAAACAATATAGTCACCTTCGACGAAGAAAGGGTAATTGACGCCGTCCACCCAAACAACCCCCTAAATATTGTTAATTCGATTTGCGTATAGTCAAGCGAAGATTTTCCCCTCCCCGTCCTCCCGTCCAAGCTGCCATCCATAAAAGAACCCTTCCCCGAGTTGGATGTAAACTCCGACCTCACCCCTGCCCAAAAGAACCAAATGATGGCGCTTTTGGAAGAATTTAGTGACGTCCTTTTTGAGTCACCAGGATGCTCGACTCAGTTCGAACATGATATCGCCCTCACTACGCTCGAACCTGTGCGATGTAAGCCCTATACCTTACCGGTGCACCTAAGAGACGCTTTCAATGAGGAAGTCGACAATCTTTTGCAATTAGGGATTATCGAGCCATCTACGTCCGACTACTGTTCCCCAATAGTCATGGTCCGCAAGCCAGACCAGTCCTTTAGGATGTGCGTCGATTTTCGGAAGTTAAACACCGTCACCGTGTTCGACGCCAAGCCTCTTCCCCTAATTGACCAAAATTTACATCTCTTCATAGGAGCCGCCTACATCACTGAGATAGACCTATGTAAGGCCTATTATCAGATCCCCCTAAAGGCATCAGCGAAGAAACTAACGCCTTTCCTACAGACAAAGATGTAATGGAATTCGATTGTCTTCCTTTTGTCCTAGTCACTGCCTGCAGTAGCTACAACCGCATAATGCGCTGTGTAATAGACGGGTTAAAAAACGTTTCTTTTTATTTTGATAACGTGTATGTGGCTACAGGTTCATGGAACGACCATATTTTGTCCCTCCACCCGTTTTTAGAACGCTTAAAGCCTCATTGCTTAACGATTAAACCCTCAAAATGCCATTTTTCTTATAAATCCATAGAATACCTTGGATGTAAAATAGGCGAAAGTCATCTGGCCCCACAGAAAGAGAAGGTAAAGGTATTGTAAATATGCCCCTACCGCGCACCAAGAAGCAATTACGGTCTTTCCTCGGTGCCGCGTCGTTTTACCGCCGCTTCGTACTCCAATTTGCTTCTGTAGCAGCTCCCCTAAACGATCTGCTAAAAAAGAAACTCCCGGACCCCATCCAGTGGAACCCCGACGCCAAAGCGCACTTTGAAGAACTCAAAGAGATGCTAGGCTCCGCCTCAATCTTAAAACTGCTGAACCCTCTAAAAAAATTTGGCGTAAGGACAGATGCCTCCCAACTGAGTATTTGCTGCGTATTACTCTGATACGACAAGGACCAAGAACCCACTTCTATAAGCTATGCGAGTTGCCGACTGACGGCTCACGAAAGGGCATACGCTACTGGAGAACTGGGAACTGGGAACTGGGATTGTTTTGGGGATTACAAAATTTAAAATGTATCTGGTAGGTCGTCCATTCCTCAAAGAGACTGATCATAGACCGTTAGCCTACTTGAAAACTTGTAAAAACCGGAACGGCAGGCTAATCCGCTGGTCATTATTACTAGCGGAGTACTGTTATGAAATCAGGTATCTAAAAGGGTGTGACAGATAGCCTTTCGAGAAACAAATTTCAGATAGCGATTAATAGTCAATTATTTAGATTTTTTGTGTGTATCTCTTTGTATTAAAAATTATTTCTTGCCTGTACTCCGTATGTGTTTTTGTTTTGTTTTGTATATGTAAATCAGAGAAACTGACGTAGCAGTAGTATATTGTAGCCATTAGATTCTAAGGTAAATTCCTAACGGTTTAGATAAAATTACCGACTCAATTGTTTGAGTCGAGGAAGATAATTACAAATTCCCTAGGTGAAGTTAATTTTCACATTATTCCTTATTTCATGGCGGAATAATGTTCCTCGAAATAGGTAGGCGTGTGAGGGTAAGGGACGTACATACTCGCATGCCACCAGACAATCGTGGGAACGAAAGAAATTTGTCGTTTGAGTTGACCTTCGTCTCCTCCCCCCCTCCTTCCTTCAACTGGCGTCAGGAAGTCTGACGAAAGAAGGCCTATCTCACAGAGAAGTCTAAATTCTATTTGGCTTCTTTATGAAACCATAGAGATTGTCTAGAAGGCGCTGCGATAAGCGAATTTTCGTGAATGGAATCCGCGGTATAAATAACATCGCCGTTCATCCTTCTATAGCAGTGTCACAAACCTACTCGCGTAACGCGTAACTCTCACGTTGAACGAGAGTCGTTGCCGTAACGTATCGACTGCCAACGCGCCGCCCAGACAACTTGGTCGCTGTCTTAAAGTGTTTCTTGAATTAAATCCTGCCCCGCAGAGTCTCTGACTAAAAGAATACGCTCTGTTTCTCAACGTAACTTGAGAAAGAAAAGGAACATCCAAATAGTTACTGGAAGTTACTATTTGTTAGTGTCCCATCCAGTTAGGAGTGAACTAACCGGAACTGCAGCCAGCAGCCCTAAACCCGTCGTCTTATCCCCCTTCTCTCCGAGAACTCGTGTTAACGCCACCCGAACCACCCCGTCTGGACCTGAGTAGTCGTCTCTCCAATCCATCACAATTAATGGTAATCTGTAAACCCAGTGTCCTTCTATTCTTAAATTACCTATTTAATTAACAGTGATTTATACTCCTATTAATTTATTATAAACCTAGACGCTTAACGTCAGTGTTTAATATTTAATCCTTAATTTTGCCCGTTTAACTATTGCTAATTATTATATACGTGTAAAGTAAAGTTTATTTTCTGTACGTGTGTTTATTTGTGGCTCCTCCTTTTTGATGTACCCTTGGCAAGACTTTAATTAAGAATCCCTTCGGCTAATTTACTCAACCTGTATTATGCACTCTTAGAATTCAACAATCACAAAACTCCCCGCAGTAACAAGTGGGACTTTTATATTGAGAATCCTGGCTACGGCACAACCCGCCTCTAACCAGCTTTCACACGTTCAGTAGGAATTAAAGCCTACCTATATATATATATATATATATATATATATATATATATATATATATATATATATATGATCATAGATTGAGTCATAGGGTCAATACCATCGACTTAAGGACTAGAATAATTATTGGACCAGACTATGAGCAATTCTACGACATAATGGTAGCTTTATTTTGTAAAGTATGGCAGTTAAACAGCCACACTGAGCGCAATAAAGCCTATTCCGAACGGTTTATTTAGTTTAAGAACTACGCCCCCCTATACAAGAAGTGTCCTTCATTTTCAGATTGTACTGTCAACCAAATTGCCAGGCAGGTTGTCCGTATCAAGAAAAATTCCGTTTGGTCCACTGGCCAGCGGCCTTGGCTCACCCCATTTGCTAGAAACAAGAATATGATTTTCACTTAATGCTATGGGAATAACTCCTACAGTAAATCATATCCCACAGTGTGTAGGCTGTATCTGTGAACCCGGCGCGGGAATTTGTGGCCTTCTAAAAGATCTCGCGTTGAGTGCCTCCAGCGAGACACCATGAAGTACATTATTAAATTTGTACTAAATAATATTTTATTTATTATGACATTAAGATCAAAGTCTTGTGGATCGTGTACCGTATTAAAACAAGAATCTCGTATTCAGGACTTGATCGTTTTTAATGCAAAATTATTCCAATAAACTCTGAGCGTTAAATAATTCTGAAACTTTACTGTATTTTTGGACGAAATAATGGATCTAAAGATTAAAATTTTATAATTCCTGTCATTTTATAAGAGTTTATTTTACTAGAGTAGTTGTTTTATTTATTGTGGAAAAAGGTTAATAGTAACCATGATTTAGTAGGGTTTTAAACAGCAAAAGGTTTTACATTTATCTTCAACAATTGCAAGTTCAAATGAAGCTCTTGAACAAAAACGTTTAAGCAAGTGAGCTTAAGCCCACCCTTGGTTAGTCGGGGTAATTATTGCCATAACTAGCTTTGTTTTCCCCCAAGCCCTCTAAATTCTGAAACAAGTCTCATTTTTGAAACCATTATACAAGGCCCAATCTACCCCGTCCCTTCCCCCCACCCAATATATGTTGCACACTCATACATATTGAACATAACACATTTATTATCATGGCCAAACCTAATCTTGAAAGTAAAAAAACCGTTACGGCACTTGGGTAGAATCTGGTTTGAATACATGGTTCATTGAACTAGAAAAATACTTACGCCGAGAATCCGACCAGATAAAATTACAGAGAAAATTGAATATGTGACAAATCCTAGGGAATTGCAAAATTGCGTACCAACACAAAAGTTCAACAAGAAAATAATACTTAATTTATACAGATATATTTACCAAAATTGCATTTAAAAAAAATGATGTGTTTTACTATTAATTTTATTCAATAATCGACGTTGGCCTCAACCAGGGTCTCTAAGCGATGCCACAAGCTGCTACAGGCGTTCTAGAAAGCCCCCTTGATTTACTAGATGAAAATGGTTGTGATCCTGGACCTAATCATCACTTTGGTGGTGCAAGTGTACTTGGTAGTCTCTCTCTTAACCTCGCCGCACAAATAATAGTCCAGGGAGTTGCACTCTGGGGAGTTACGATACTACATGCTCTGAGTTTTTTCGTCAAAGAAATTGTCTGACAGCCATCTTTTCGTCTTTCTAATTGTGTGGCACAAATACGTTCTTCATGGTGCCACACCCTGAATCGAGCCAAAATATCGCATCCAACTTCGAGTATAAATTGCGATGCCACACTATTATGGGGCCAGGTCACATATTTTTTGCGGAAACCGGACGGAGTAGAGTGAAATCACCATGGCTTGTTAAAATCCATCACGATAGCAATTCGCTAAGAATCTGGGAGAATAAATTCTATGCAGATTCTGCGGAACAAATATAAATGATATAACATGCTTCACACTCGCAAGCGAAGGCAGCTCTTACGGAATATTCGAGGAACCATTGGTGGTACTGCAAATGAAGGAGAGAGAGGATCGCATTTCACGTAAAGGTGAACAGGTCTTTGATGGCATTTCATGATCTGGAGCTCCGGTCCAGTTGGTTGCCTTGAATAATGATATGACCCGTTTGATATTCCTGAAGAGCAATATATCGTCTAGAGAATGCAAAAAAAGCAGTCGGGAAGTATCTGCTATTGATGTGCGGTCAGAGATTATGATCATATCCTGATGCAGAAAGAGAGAGGGTCCTGCAAAAACTTGGTTGGAATGCTTTTTACCTGGATCCCTACCTTTTAAACAAGGCTCTTTCCGTTAATTAGAGCAGGTATGTCCTCCAAGAAGAGCAGTGGGCGTGATTTGAAACATTTTGCTTCCTGGACCAAATTCGATCACATCATCACAGAGAAATTATTTCGGGACGCGCTTGTAGGGCATATGCTGTTATCTTTTCTCGCTAAAGACTATGTCAGACCCCGGGTAACATTAAGCTGACAACATGCAAAGTAGGCAGATGTTCAAGGAGTTACAATCATGTCCAATAGGATGATGATCCCAGATAAAAATATAATGCTCTCGTAAACTGTCATAGGTAAATTACACAATTGGAGTAGAAAATTATTTATTTCACTGCAGCTCAATGTGGCGTCATTAATTGAAAACTCTGCACTAAAAAGGGTCCGCTGCCTGAATGTCAAGGACCTTCTTTCCGAAGAAATACGATTCATTAAATTCTAAGTAGAAGGAGGTTGCTCGCAGCAAAGTGTGCCAATAATAGCACCTTTATGGTAATGGCATGATTCCTTATCACTGTAGTGATAGGAATCACCTTTCACTAACCAATCTAGGTAGCCTATCACTATCGAACGTGATGAAGAGTGAATGGATGAGGTTTGAGTTCACTTTATGTTTGTTATTGCAAGTTCTATATTAATTGCTCTTTTTTTGAAAGCAATTATGTAATGATATCTAGAAAATAGTCGAAAAGTTCCCTCACCTAGACTAATTTGACAAAGTTCATGCTAGGGTTTTCTGTTACCTGTACAAACGAGCAAGTGAGAGTCCGAAGAACAATCCATGTACCCGCATAGGGATAAAATCCTCGTTTAACATTCCGAGACACGAACAACATATTATAGTTCCTTACAGAAAACCCCATCTAATGCCTGGCGGTGCTGAAACAAGTCTTCTCTAGACAGCATGATCACATTAGTAGAGCTAACTACCAAAGATCGTTTGAATCATGGTGGCTCGAAGACGACTGGCAGCCTCTCGATTAGTACTCCCTACGAAGCTAAGACTCATTATGTATTTCTCGTTCTTGTTAAGGGTATGTGCCCTCTGCCCAATGGGACCGAGGAGCCGAGCGAGCCATAGTTTTCCTCTTAACCAGCTGAGTCAGAGTGGATCTTTCTGTCCCAAAAATTTCCCTGGAGGAAGAAGCATTATTATAACTCTCATTTTTATATATTTTTTACATTTATTTTCCCTTTCCGCACTCCAAAGTAGCCTGACGGCAGGACAACTTAACCGTGTCCTGGTGCTTCGTTAAAGTGGCAACTAATCGGGCCGTTTACGGAGCTTCAGCAAAAGTAGGGTGATCCTCTTCCTTCATCTCTCCTCATAGGGTTTCCAAAGGCGCCTTACTACCCCCATTTTAACTAGTTAAATCTGCCGCTGTAGGTTTTGTGCACTTTTAGTGATTCCTGTGAAAAATAGAAAAGGCACCGCAACCATAGATACCAAACTGCCTAGGTACAATACTCAGGGAGAGAATAGGGGTGTATTTTCACCTACACCAGGAGATAGAAGAAGAAAAACAAGGGGAAAACGATTGTAGGGCTCCCTGGAAAAGATAATAGTGAGTCTACTTAGTAATACTGAAGTTGCCCAAGTGTTGACCAAAAGTGGTAAGGGGAAAAGCAGTAAGACAAAAGGTGGAGTGATGTTCGCTCTCTTTTTTGTATCTTCTCTTCTATTAATATTGTTAACGGAGAAAGAAACAAAAGTACAAGCTATAAAATTTAGCCCCCTCGTATATTTGGACCTTTCATTTCAAATCTGGGCACATTAAACAACTAAGTATCGCCTCTGCAGCAAGTTACACCAAACCAGCAGAAAGTTACTCCCAACTGAGCAACCAGAGGCAATTGCAAAAGACTAGATTGATTACTAAGTAGTACTATGTATTCTGGACAAAACGGCCTATTTCCCAATATCTATCAGGTGACTCACCTAGAGAAGGCCTACCGAGACTTTAATTTAGCTCCTCAACCAACAAAGCATTAAGGCACGCCCCAAAATGCAATACCACTACAAATCCTACAATCCTTCAATCCTACTCTCTTTCAATATGCGGAAGTTAAATGGCCCTTCTATTGAGGTTTTAAATACTCTTATAATGATTCATGATTTACAAGGCCAGTTAACAGGTCAGCTAGAGAGCGAAAATTGGTACATAAAGTTAAAATCAACTCAGGTAGCAACTCTTTTCTCAACAGTAGGCCGCTGAGGGGGATCATTTTGTCCCCTTTTAAATACAAGTTATTCTCCCTTGGTCAATCGTATATGAAATTTATATATAAATCAGGAATTTCCATCATTATGAAAGAACTTTAATTCACTGCCTAAATGTTTTTCCATATGTTTTAGTTTAAATAAAAAGTAACAATTTAACAAAAACGACTGAAATGTCCTTTTGACTCTTTAATGTCAACAGCAGCTATTAGTTTAAAAAGTGACATAAATTATATGAATATATATATATATATATATATATATATATATATATATATATATATATATATATATATATATATATATATATGATAAATATCACCCACTAGGAAAATGGAAATATGAAATTTATAGAAAACCTACATCCATTTTTATTCCGATCACCATATTGGTATGAAAAAAGTGTTTTCTCTTCCATGTTTCTCCGTGTCCTGAGATTTGTTTCACCCGAATATTTGGAAAAAGAGGTTGATAGGATATATAATATAGGTTTAAATATGTGTTACCCTTTCTATGTACTTAAAAATTGTTATAATTATGCTAAGCGTTCATTTTATCAATCTAATCGTAAGATCCCTAAATTTCATGCCAAGAATGTATTAGTTTTACCTTTTAACCAAAGTTTCATTAAATTACCTCGTTTACTAAAACCTTTGAACATAAATGTTATTTTTAAATATGAAAACCCTATCCATCGCCTTCTTGTAAAAAAATTCTCCCTAAACCAGGCATTGTATATTCTATTGTTTGCAATAATTGTGAAAAATGCTATTATGGACAGACAGGTAAAGAATTGAATGTTAGAGTTAAACAGCACCAAACTAATGTTCGTAATTTTTGTCAACAATCTGCATTAGTTTTACATATCTATAGTCAGGATCATACTATTAATTGAAATAGTGCTAAACCTGTTATTAACTGTACAAAGTACATTTCAAGAAATATTTGGGAGTATATCTCTATTAATACTTTCTCAAATTTTAATATTAGCCCTGGATTGTTTAGCCTAGATCCTATCATATCTAATTATATTAAATCTCAAATTAAAGTGTTTAAAGAATTTGTAGCCCCTAGTTAGGGTTTTGATGCAGGTAGCCGTTTTAACCCCCCACTCCTTAATATTTAAGACATTGTCTGTCCTAACCTATGTTATCCCATGAAAAGGTCTTTTAGAATAAAGATGAAAGCGCTCGGAATCGTTTTTCAATTTTCCTTGTGGGTGTTATTTATCATAATTTTTACTCACGTTACAAGGAAAGAAAGTACCCTAGGAGACCTTACGGTCCATTCAAAGAGGGTAAAAGAGAAGCCAACAGCAGCTAGTGTTCCCAGGCGGTCTCCCATCCAAGTACTAACAAGGCCCAATGTTACTTAACTTCGCTGAGCGGGCGAGAAGAGAAAGACTTTTACTTATACCTCTAACTTTGCTGATTCAGCTCTGAGTGTATTATTTTATACAATCTTGAACTTAAATTATCACGATGTTACACTTAAATATTTTGAAAGATCTATGGGCCAGGACCAACTTGGTGTGCCAATATAATATTAGTGAAGATAGCGTCGAATTTGCTTGGAAGCTTTCAGTGACAATTCTATATTTCGATACATAAAATGTACTTAAGCAGAATCAAAACCTGTACTCAGAGATATACTCGTATTTTCCTTGGCCGTTTCCTGAGTTTCAAATGTTATTATAATGACATTTACACTTGTAGTAAATGAATCAAGGAATATACAACTTCATTATATGTTGTGTGATCCTTAGGGTCCCCTTTATTGAAGGTAAGCAATATCAACGGATTGTTTTTCTGAAATTATGTGACTTCTAAGATTTGATTATAAATCAACAATTCTGCCCAAGTAAAACTTGGTGTCCACATACTCAGTTTATCTCATCAAATCTTGAAAAATATAGCAAATATTTGGGCGTGCAGTAAACAGTTCTACCAAACAAACACTGAGTATGCTTCCTAATTTAGCGAAGATCAGACATGTCCAAATGAAAAAAGATGAGATGATTATGCTAAACTGATATTAATGGAGTTATTTACAAACACACCGATAAATGTTACAACAGACAATTTTTTTACTTCCCTAAATTGGCAAATATTTTAAAACAAGGGTATTAGCTAAGATGGAACAGTAAACAAAGCAGGTGAAGAAATGCATATATGTATTTGTTAAAAACCAGCACAAGCCTTTATTCTGCACTCCTATGATATTCTTAATTTGTAGTGTATAATTTAAATGGATCACATATCGAGCTGTCAGGAGATAAAATAGCTCAAGGCAGCTCATTAATATTAAGATTTATTTAAGAATGTCAGGGGTTAGTGCTGCTTCATCTGATCCTAAGAAAGTTCGTAATATGCATCAAAAATGTCAGGTTCATCAAACGTGCAAAGAAAAAAAGGTCAAAATCAAGGTTCAGCCCATTGTAAAATGATGGCTTGTAGAAAGCGCGCATAGAAGGTTGATTGCATTTGTTGCTTTTGTCATTGATGTGTTAATTTCCAAATTTTACCATTGGAACATAACAGAAATACATTAAAAATATTTATGTAATGTCTGAGTTTCATTTAAAATTTAATTAAAAAAAATTATTTAATGTTAAATCTCTACTACTTGCCTACAAAAATTCATTTATATTAAGTCCATTTTGCTTTGCTTTTGTCGAGAAGAATCAAATTGACCCCTATAGACGTTAAAGGCAAAGAGATTTCTCTGGCGATCTAAGGTTAAGGTAACTCGTGCTGAGAGTACTCGCCTCTCTTCTAGGTAGCCGTCGACACGAGATGCTCTCCTTGATCGTCAGAAGTTAGTAAGGAGAAATCTAAAAGGAAAGTGGTAAATGTACAAAAATTTTAAGATATAGTGCTGCATATCCCTCGAACAATATGGTAGGCAGGGGACTCACTGCAACCTTGGAGCCGGCCACGAACTTGTGCCGCTTCGCCAGATACCAAGTTTAGCAGTCTAGACAAGGTATCTCCTCCCTAAAGGGGACTTAGGACTCAATAAATTTTTAGAAAGAAAAAAAATCATAAATGTAGTGTGATTTCAGGGTATTAGTAGTGGTTTGCTAACTTCCCTTTATCTAGGAGGATCCACGACCGGATAATGAAATAGATAGAAAGGTCAGTATGACAATCGTTGGTGAGCCAAAGTTCACCAGGGGCATTTGGGGAGAGGTGCCAGGAAATATTATATTGCGACACCAAACAGCGTTCTGGGGTAACCTTCGTCTCCCGGGGCAGAGAGACATGTTCCACGCTAGAGGTATGTGGATATAGCTACCCATCGGTAGGACTCCTTGTAACAGAGAAAGTGTGTGTTGTGATGATGGAGAGGAAAGGAAGCAGTGTCGTAATTGGATATGTGTGCGATGAGAAGTGTAAGATCTACTCACCCTCGTACAGGTCTGAGCACAGTTCCCCTACCAATTGGTAGCTAGATCTCTACATGACCTGACGTCTGTGTCCGCTCATGCCAGGATCGAACCCGTACCGCAACATTGGGAGACTTAGGCCATATCCACTAGGCTAGAAAAAGCTCTGATTTCCGGTTAATAAGCGGAGTCCTAGGAGCCAAGTTGCGATTATGGACGAAAAAAAAATTAGCCCTATTTTGAAATATTAGAGCCCCCAAAATATGAGCCAAATTAAAGAATACAAGAATTTAAGAGAGTAATTTAGATTACTTTCAAAGGTAAATGCGATTTATTTTTTGAGAAACAAATGTGATAACTTACCCCGATAACTTATTCCGAATGCGGTGTAAAAGTGGGTTTAGACCACAGGAATGTATGGATAATGATGAAGGCAATATTAAATCTTAGATTGCTTAATTTCGGTGATATAAAAAACTAAGATATATCTGAATTTGTGAGGAACTGATGAGACACTGAAGAGGATCCTAGTGCCGTTTAGCTATTTACCGCTTCTCTCCTGACGAGCAAATATTACTCGATCCTTCAAATTCTGGTCAAAGTTCATACACTAACATGTCTTAGGAATGAGGTCTCGTTGTTTTACGAAGAATTAGTTTCAAGCTATCTAAAATATTCCCTCGAGACACTGTTAATTTCACCCTTTAGCACCGAAACTTATATCTTAAGGAAACAAGACAATAGCGCAACTTTGGATTCAGCGAAGGTATGTACTGTTTATAAAATTATTTTTGAAATTCTTACTTCTGATAAAATTTTAATTTAAGCATCAGAATATTTATCCACACAGCGTAAATTTAATATAAGAATAAGAAAACGCAATTATATCGGTTAACAAGATCTGATAATTTCAAAGAAGCTGTAGTGATAGAATTACACAATAGGTAGACCTCTGGCACCAAAATTGCTGGATTCAATAGGCACAAAAGATATCTCCACAAAATGAACGTCAATTGGTCCTATTAAATTTAAGCATGCCTTATTAAATATATATAATGTAAATATTCAATTTTGTATGAGAAAATTGATGGGATTTGTAAATGTACATAGATGTAAGCAAGCAAGCGTGAGACACTGAGAGTAGCAAAGGAAAATGGTTGATCACCTATAGGTCGCCAAATATGGGGACACCAATTATAGGTTCGGCGTAAGTAGGCCTTGTTTTGATTGCAAGGCAATCCTATGAGGGTTTGTTAAGATGGCTTGCTTACCGGTTTCTTGACATATGGTCCGAGGGGTATTAGCCGATCAAGGTTTGTAAGTAAAAGACTCCTTTGTGCAAGGAATTAAACACTTGTATTTTTATACCACTTTGAAATGCTTAAATTCACGGTAAATATTTAATTTGCGCAACGGAATATTCTAAATCAAGTTATAATGGCAAGAGCAAAAATAATTGATTTTCGAAGTGCGGTGAATTAGGAGTCTATAATGTTAGTCTAATTAAAATAATCTATAATAATAATAATCCTGATGATAATCCTAATAATGATAATTATAATCAACTTTGAATGAAATGTTCTCTTATTTATACCCGAAATCATTTTTGAGGAGACTCGTAGCTCCACC
This sequence comes from Ceratothoa steindachneri, assembly GCA_963969495.1. Classification (NCBI taxonomy): domain Eukaryota; kingdom Metazoa; phylum Arthropoda; class Malacostraca; order Isopoda; family Cymothoidae; genus Ceratothoa; species Ceratothoa steindachneri. Next base: position 74,873,710 of record OZ018332.1, read on the forward strand.
TTCCTTTGGTCGTTGAGGCGGTGCTTAGCTACCTACCAGCCCAGCAGAGCCTGCGATTGGCTGAAATTCTTCACTTCGTATCTTAATTTGTGGTTCTCTCCCCTGCAAATTATCACAGAGACTCCGTTTGTTTAAAGCTATGATGCCCTCTATCAAATTTTACATTAAAGCGAAACATCTTTTGACGCCGGTTCTGTCCCCATGCTAGACAGCTCTAATACCTCTGTTTGGCTATCTGATTTCACATTCAGGTGCAATAGCTTTAATGGTAGTCAGGTCTCCATCCAGCTGTTCTAATCATATTTCACTGGTTCACAAACTGTCTCTAAACAGCTTATTTTATTGCTCCTACCATTTTATCTTTGAAACTTAGACCTGGCAAAATGTATATTTGTCCCTCTCTCTCTTAATCTCTCCTTCTCTCTTTCTTTCTTTGTGTGTGCAGTCATTACATACAAGATACGTGCGTTTAATAAAGCTGCCCAGGTTGTCTTGAGATAGAATTGGCAGAGACGAATATTCAGGTAGGATCCGAGTAAACAAAGCTGTTGACCGTAACAGATGGCACAGCGACAATCTTATCAAATTATACAAATAAGAGTTTATCATGTAAATGAACACACCATGCACAGGTTACCTGGCACCACCAAGAAGGGAAAATAATGCGACCATAACGGAGATAGGTCGTCCCACGGGCCTCTGTAGTAGGAGCGCACATATAAATAAGAAAGTGGATGCAGGGGGTAGTAACGAATTATTTTGCATTCATCTTTGGCCTAAATCCACTAAGTCTTGTCTCGCCCTTAACATATACTCGCGTTGATAGTATATAGACTACTAGTCTCCCGCCTAGTACGCTTCGTGTCGCGCCGCTTGCATTATAATAATCCGTTATTAGAATAAAGAGGTTTTTTGTATGTCCATCTAGGCCTTGAACCTTTGATAAGCCCAGCGAAGTAGAATAACACCGTAAGATCATTTATCCTTGGAGTCTGATAAATAATTCGCCGTAACGGAATCCTTCACCTATAAACTAAATTAGTCCCGCCCTCATAAATTGGTGGTTTACGGAAACATCTTTCATTCATATACCATTGATTCCTGGTGGTCAAGACCTATATAACCTGTAATCTTATCGTCTACAATACCATTTACCTAACTCACCATAACTGGCGACCCCCCTTGTAAATGGTGACCCGTTCTTCGACCAGGCAGAGAAAGCATACAATAAAGAATGAACTCGCCAAACAATCGTCAGACCGGACAACGTCAAGGGGATTTCGTAAACGCCGTCACCATCAAGCCGCCCATCTTTAATGAAGGAGCAGTCTCAGGTTGTTTCTAAATTATGGAGGCTTAATTTTACATCTACGGGATAAAGAAGTAGGAGACTCAGTTTTTTTTTATATTGTGGCCTCATTACCTCGCGTGACTGTTAATCGTCTTCTGGCAGACTTTATAGCAGGTCGTAACTACCAGTGTTTAAAGGAGGAAGTAATTGGCCTATTCAAGAAGAACAAGCCCAAGCATTTTGAGAATCTTATCGAATCCTCCCACTTACAGGCCGACCCTAAACTAGCTTAAAAGAGTCACGGAAGACAGCCATTCAAGTACGAGTGGGTAAAGTGCTTGTGTTTCACAAGTAAATCCTTTCATTGTCTCCCAATATCGCACCGATAATTACCATTCAGAAAGAACTAAGCCTAGCACAATTAGTAAAACTTGCGGATTGACGTGTAATATTCCAACGAGCACAGTGCCATAATACATATAGTGAGTCAAGGGGACACAGTACCGTTTTAAAAGCAATTATTCCCAATAATAATACGAGTGCTTACTTTAGAGATAATTCAGCAATAAATGCACGATCAGTGGCCGAAAGTAAGTATATCGTGCATAATCCACCGGGGGGATTGCGACCCTTACATAAAGCCCCAAATCCTGTAGTCTGTCGCTTGCATATACATATACTCGTATTTCAGCAAAAAGGCTGGATTCTGCAAAACCTGGTGAAGGCGGCCAAAAGGAGAAGGATCTATACAAATGCAACCGTCCTCCAGGCCATCTTCGGCAGCACGGGTAGAAAACTAAGAGGGCATGCAATAGTAAACACGGCTACGGGCGTGCCGTCTATTTGCCCCATCGTCGCTAAACTTGAGTTTTTAATTGATACGACGGCAAATATTTCGATTATTCTGGCTAAACTTGTGAAGCCAAGTTATGTGCGTGATTCTGACAGTAACATTTCAACAGCTAATGGCGGAAAAATTAAAGTCCACGGCGAAATTCATACGGATATTGTGATCCCCAGTCTTCGCCTATATTTAGGTCGTCGTTCGTTGTAGCAGATACCAACTCTTCGTTATTAGGCATTGGCACTTTGAAACATTATGATCTTCTAATAAACTATCCGCGCGACATGCTAATAGATAATCGAATTAAACTTATGTCAAAAGTGAAGTTGTCTCAAGAACCGGCGGTAGCGTTAGTAATTGATGACCTCAGCACTTACCGCCCCATTGCAGAGCTATACTTGAAAAATATGAGGCTCCGTGCGCACCTGCTCAGCCTTCCACATCGCCGGCGAACTCAGTGAAGCATACAACCGAAACTGGTAGTGCTCCACCGACGTTTGCACTGCCAAGACCTCTTTCGATGGAGAAACTGCGGGCTGCCAAAGAAACGTTCGAGACTCTCATGAAGGAGGGGTCGTGAGCCCATCAAGATCACCATGGGCTTAGCCTATTCACATGGTTTCAAAGAAGTTGCCCAGTGAGTACAGGATGGTCGGCGCTGCCGAGTATTAAATGCCGTTACAAAGCCCTCAGGTATCCGCTGACTTTGATTCAAAGCATTACGGACCACCTCCCTGGCAAATGGATATTTTTGAGCTGGGATCTGATTCGTGCTTACCAACAAATCTCTATAAACAGGCAGAATTAGAGAAAAACGCAAGCATGATTCTATTTGGTTTGTGGGAGTACGTTAAGCTCCTATTTGGTCTCCGAACTGCCAGCTGCACCTTCTAGAGGCACATGAACACCCTGTTTCAAGGATTAAGGTTCGTTTTCTATTACATAGACGACATTCGGGTTTATTCAGACAATATGGGCAACCAGCAGAAGCCCTTGAAACAGTTCTTTGCAATTCTTGTTTAAAATGGTCTAAGAATATCACTGGAGAAGTGCGAGTTGGCGAAGGAAGAAATAGATTTTTTAGGACACCACGTCTCGGTAGAAGGTATATGCCCAACGGCGGAGAAGATGGAAGACATTGGAAACATACCTCTACCAAACGACTACAAGGAGCTTCGGAGATATTTGGGGATGGTAGGTTACTACCGCGATTGCAGCGCCGCTGACTGAGCTTGTTCGTCCGCAACCAAAGGCTCAAGAGCTCGTGTCGAACGAAGAGGCAAGTAAGGCATTTGAAAGTACAAAGTCAGCCTTAATTGACTCCGTGAAACTCTATCACCCGCTGCCCAAAGATTCCCAATACCAGCTGGTGACGGATTGTTCCCAGTAGGCACCAGGTGCTGCCCTACACCAGATGGTTGATGGATCTGCGAAACCAGTGGCATTCTTCTCGTGCAAGCTAAGCCTGACGCAGCAAGCATACTACAGCTACGGCAGAGATCTCCTAGCGGCGTATCTTGCTTTCATGCACGTCACGCCCTAAATTGAAGGTCGCCACGTCTCTTTGTGCACTGATAACAAGCCTTTAGTTTCAGCTTTTGAATCGCCACTGAGTGCCAAAACAGACAGACAATAACCACATTAGGCAGCCATTCTAGAATACATTAGTGATATCGCGTACGTGCGTGGTCAGGATAACGTAGTTGCTGACTTCCTCTCAAGGAACGTCAATTCGGTCCAAACTGACTTTCTTGACCTCCGAGTTTTGAAGGTAGAGCAGGAAAATGAAGCAGAAACAAAGGAATTTCATTCGCCCCTGAAACCTTACGCTTTTCCTGATGATGTTCATCTTTAGTGCGAAGTAACATCTGGATACACCCGACTGTTTTACCCGTTGGCATGCAGTAGTACAACTTCAATCTATTGCACTATCTGTCACACCCTGTAATCAAGGCTTCACTTCGGCTTATCAAATCGAGGTATTTCTGGCCAAACATGGAAAATGATATCCGCTCCTAGACCAGAGAATGCCTCTCTTACCAGTCTTCTAATGTAAATATCGAACACAGAATCACCGATCCTCCATATTAATATTGGTTCTTCGAGGTTTGAAACCTTACACATCGATATAGTGTGGGTCCGAATGTACCGCGTAAGAAAACCACCTGAAGTGCCCTATGCTGACCCTTTCTTGGTTATCGAACGGGGCAATAAAGTTTATTTCGGAGAATTCCCTGATGAAATACGGGACACTGTCTCAATAGACAGGTTAAAACTGGCGAAGTTAGCTCCCCAATAAAATGGTGATGCGCTGAGCGATCAGCGACACCCTCGGACTCAGGCTAAAGAAGGGAGGAGGGTAAGGTGCACTTCGCCTCGGAGAGTGCAGAACACGCAAGAAGACGAAGCCACTGGAATTCACACGGACACGTCTTTAGACACCGGAGAGAGGAACGGCGAGACGAATGTTCTCACACGCTCCGGGAGACGAGTCACATTCGTTATAAATCCGTCGTTTATATATTTTAATTCTGTGTGGCAGTATTATAGAGAAATATTGTAATGAGAGAGAAAACGGCATGAATATATACGCGCCTTGTTGCCTCTACAGCCTTAGTACATGCATAACTATGTATTTGTTAGGTGTTGGTATTATGTGCATGTAGGAACCTAACGTAAAATACGCCAGTGGTGAATGATTATATATAAAAATGTATTTGGTATAAAATGGTACTGTAATATGATATGGCAGAATTAAGTTAATTTAGACACAGGGATGCGCATATGTTAATGTCGATGCCCTGTGCGTTAGTATTGATAGTGTTGATATTAGGAGTGCCAGAAATAATTTCACATGTATATCTACTTATGCAATGTTATACGACTTATTAGTGATTCCATCACTCGCGACTAAGTAACTGTAGATATCTAACTACGCAATAGGTATACCTCTGGCACAGAAATTGCTGGATTTAATAGGCCCCAAAGATAGCTCGACAAAATGGACGCAATTTGGTCCTATTAAATCCAAGCATGCCTTATTAAATATATATATGTATGTAAAATGTAAAGATTCATTATTGTATGAAAAATAGGATGGGATTTGAAAATGTACATATATGTAAGTAAGCAAGCGTGAAACACAAAAAGGAGCAACACCTGCGTTTGATAAAAGCTGCTCAAGTTGTTTCTCGAGATAGAATTATCAAAGACAAATATTTAAGGAGGACCCGATTAAACAGCTGTTGACCATAAGATTTTGTGCAGCGACAATCTTATTAAATTATGCATATAAGAGTTTATCATGTAAATGTACACACTGTGCACAGGCTTCCTAGTCCCACCCAGAAGATGGAGAAATGCAACCATAACGGAGGTAGGACATCCCACGGTCATCTCAAGGCCACGTCCTCAAAGTAGGAGCGCACATATTAATAAAAAAATAAAAAGGACGGCAGGGGATAGTAACGAATTAATTTGCGTTCACGCTCCGGCTTAAATTCATTAAGTCTTGTCTCGCCCTTAACTCGTACTCGCATTGATAATATAATATAGACTACTAGTCTCCCGCCTAGTACGTTCTGTGTCGCGCCGCTTACATCATAATATTCCGTTATTATAATAAAGAGATTATTTTCGTATGTTCATCTAGGCCTTGAACCTTCGATAAGCCCAGCCAAGTAAAAGAACATCGTATGATTATTATCCTTGTAGTCAGATAAATAATTTTCCGTAACGCCATCCTTCACTGGAACTAGTCGCTCCCTCATAAGGTGGTGGATTACGGAAATATCTTTCATTTACATATTATTTTTTCACCGTGGTCAGGACCTATATAACTGATAACCTTGTTGTCTACAATACCATGTACTTAACTCTCCATAACTGGCACCCCCCCTATAAAGCTTCATCGGTTTACACATTATATCCTAGCATTATAGAATTTTCTTCACTTCGTTAAAAGATAATTTCACCTAATTGCAATCTCATGTGTAAATGACCCTTTATTTCGTTGTGAATTAGCCGTAGACGATGACTTATAAGCTCACGATATTTCATAATTCGTATAATAGAAGTTTGTGTTTTGTTACAGGAAACTATTGCTTAGGCAACAATTTGTTATTGTCATCTTTGTGAACTGTTCAATCGACCATGTTGAGGTCTTTTTAAATGGAGCCAAGGGCATCAAATTTGCCTCAATTACCATACAAAGGCAAATGATATAATCTTTATTGATACTGACACTTTGTTTCTTCATGAAAGTAATCGAGTAGCTTCAAGCAATGAATTTTTTCACATGAAAGTCATTTCAATCAAAACATTGAGCTCCAGATAAAGTATTATACTCCAAAGCCAATAATAGGCTTACAAAGGATTGTAATGCTTGTCCTGAAAAAACACTATATACCCGTATCATCCAACATTTCAATACAGAGCACAAAAAAGGCGATTTTTCTTTAAGAAGATATAGGCTATTTAAAGGGAAGTGAATTTAATAAAACTATTATTAATATATTGTCAGTATGGTACCATAAAATATAACAATCTATACATATAACAATGAATTTGTGTTTCAATTATTAAAGTGACAAGTAATTGGTGCTTAAGATTTCAATTTAAAATCTCATTTTGCACTATGTAATTACCGAGAAAAAGAGTAGGGACTTAATTATGCAAGCAGTTGTCATTTTTTCTTACTCATGTATTTATATAGACATCTATTCACAATAATACATACACCAAAAATTATTGAAGAAAATGAGGGGAAAAGAAATGTATTATAATTTAGTGCCTAATTTTTAAAATTAATATGAATAGAATTTATTGTTTTGAAGTGTTTATAATAGAGAAATATCATCGAGATAGAGTAGGTGGAAAGGATGGTAAGAATTGAAATGTAATCTGATATGTATGAATGCTATGGGTAAGAGTTTGGTTTATATTCTTTTGACCAAAAAGGCAAGTTGAGTACAAATAGAGTATTACTAGCCCAACATGCTGCACACGATGCTGTTTTTCTATAGTATATGTACTGGATTAAATCCCAAGTGATCTCAGATAGGCAGACGCAAAATTAAGCCTCTCAGATTAGACGTACGATCGTACCATACTCCCCAACTACGAACATACTAGGCTTCACACTCTACAAATAAGGGTCACTAAGCCATATCAATTCCTGTATTCAGATTATTAAACTAGAACTAGATAAAGTGCACAGATTTCCTAACTTCATTACCACCAAAATGAAATTATATACGGTACTAATGATAGCTTAGTAGCTTTTCCCAGCAGCTCTTCTTAACACCTCTTCTCTAGAAAATATGATATAAATGCATAGGGTTGAAGATCAGGCCCTACGATTGATCCATAAAGTGAAGTGGAATGACTATTATCTCCATCTAACTCCACGTGCTTATTGGGATCCAGCCGGTCAACACCTTACTAAACGCTCAGAGCACCGGCATCTGGGATAGCCTGGAAGGATCTCTCTCAACAGGTGTTGTAGGTGAATTCTTCATATTACAGGAACGACAGAATTACCAGGCATACCTGAAATCAGGAAGATCCGTACTGTTATCAGTCATTTTAAATAGCCATGTAATAACTAAAACCAGCGGGATCAAAGAGAGAAAGTGAATTAAGTAAATACAGGAAAAGAAGAAGAATTTATAAGCAAACTAACATAGAACTCATTGAGATGGCCCTAGTCCTGGACACACTTTATACCTTCACCTATATTTAAATTATATCACTTTGTTTTAAGTACCTCAATCCCGCCCCCACTGAAAAAGGAAGGAGTTACCTTATGTACACCCGCTTTCTTTACAAAAATATTAGCTAATGACACCATCACCGTCTTCATCGCACAAAACACTCTCTCTTCTCCCATGTTGCAAGGAATTCTGCCGATGGGAAATTGAATCCCCATATTCCTTACGGGGAAGGGATTCCCTTTCCCCAAAGTGACAAAATCACAAAGGATTCAGTGCCCCCCCCCCCCTATCCCCAGGGAAGGAGCGGCTCATGATCTTTGGAGGTTCGCAAGAAAGGACAATGCCGATCCTTCTGTTTGTTTCATTATCGGATCAGGGGTTAGTCCTGGCCAAGACACAGATAGCGTTACAGACCTACCTGCCTACCTACCTGCAAGCAAATACGAGGAAGTGATGTACTTTGTCTTGATCCCAAAATAGGCCTCAGATTTAAATTGAGCATTTGTATTTAGAAATAATGAAGCAGTGATGAGCGAAACTATTTTTTCATTTTAAATGAAGTTCTTCATGAGCAATAACTAAAACTATATTTAGAGTGATTTTTGTACTGTGATCACTCCGATTGTAACGGCCATTTCGGCTAATGTGGAGATGGAGGAACAAATAATCTTTTGTTATCATAATCGCCAACCAATTAGCTTTCAGTATACACACACATACATACGTACATTTTTAGTGAAATAATGTTTGATTATTTTCTATTTTGTTTAAGCCAATTTTCATGTGTTTATGTAAGGTAGTGGTGGTTGCTGTGTTGGATTTTGTTGTTGGGCGTTTGTCGAGATTTCGTCTAAGTAATTATTTTTTTGTTTATTTTAGGATTCTGGTTATGCAATAACTTGATTAAATCATTCAAAATTATTGTTGAGAGGATGGTAGCCGGGAAGACGCTATTAGGAAGTTAAGTGCTTTGTGTGTTACTCGTCATTGACTTCTAAAGATGTTAATTTGCCATTTTTTGCGTTGTTAATGAGGTTGATGTTTAAGTCTATTTTCGAGAATTGACTTAGCTCCTGTGACGGAGAGAGTTTATGTTCATTACGTGAGGAAGAAGGGTCACTGAAAGAATCAAACACATGATGCCCTAGAATGGTTAGGAAATATATGGTAGTGATATGTTTCGAATATGTGTTGAGTGTATGAGTGATAAGTGTCTTACACATTATCTTTTGCTGAGGAGATTTTCAAGGATTTTGGTTAAACGGCTAAGTAGTTAGATAAGACTAAATGAGTTTTGTTTTGTTTAGAAGTTTTCCTGGTTGAGTATTAGTATGATATATGTTGTTTCCCAGATTGAGGAAATGGTAATGTTAAGTCTTGGATGGCTGAAAATATCGGTGATTGCAGAAATAAGCTGTTCTAAGTGAATGTGTTATACATTGTCAGGATGCTGAATATGAATTATGTGATAAATATGATGGTGTGATGAATGTTTTCTGGTGTGAATGGGCTGGTTATTCTTGTGTTTGGGAGGTGGATTTTACGTTTTTAATGATATATTTGTTTTCTTTATGTGTAGGAAAGAAGCATATTTTTGAGTAAAGTGTTTCTTGGCGGATTTTCTATTTTGTGGTGCGGTGGGTTACATATCTTATGAATGTTGTTTATTGTTCAACAGAACTACGTGAATTCATTTTTTCTTTATGGTCATAATGTATTCGTTTCAGTTTTGTGTTTTAATATATGATGAGAGTATTGAATTTGTTGTAGTTATTTTTATGTATGTGTTCCTTCTTAGTTTTATTGCATCAGTTATTTTTAAAGTGTGAGATTTCATTTGTAAAATTTAGGAATGTAAATTTTCTTTTATTACTAAAGTAATAGTTAATTTAACGGTGCACGTGAAATCTTTTCCGTATATGTATCTTTTTATTTTCCAACCATGTAATTTATATTTATTGAAATTACTATTGTCATTCGTTATGGGTCTCAAGTGTCCCGTATCGTCAGAAATTTACCCTACAGATCTCTCCTAACATGTATATGGCACGAAGCCAGATAACCACACACATTCACATCGCAAAGCAGAACTAAAAAATACCCAAATTTAATAATCTAATTATCACAAATAAAAATATACATGTATATATATTTGGTACTAATGAGAGCCAAGCTGCTTTCTCGAGCGATTCCCATCAACAGCTCATCAGAAATGTACAATACAATAATGAAAGGGTCCAAAGTAAGTCCTTAACTTTCATCAATAATGTTAGGTGGAACTTCACGAAATTACCGGTCAACACCTTCTAAACCATCGAAGCATCAGCATCTGGGATAGCCGGGAAGAAACTATCTCACTTACTAATTTCACAGACATGTTCAATCTACAGGACGGGTAGAGTTACTAAGTATATATACCATCAGAAAGATTTGTAGCCTCAGCAGCCATTTGATAATGGCAATAGAGAATAAAAACAGAAAAGAAATTAAGAAAAATAAAAAATAAAAATATTTACACTAAAGAGTTTTGGTAAGCCAATTAAAGAGAGAAATGATTAAAAGCCCTTTCTTTCATTATACGCTGTCGGTAGAGGCAATCGCGGAACTCAGTTCACACAGCCCAAATGAAACACAGACAAGAAATTTATAGAAGACCAAGGGTCTAAAAGCTTACCAGAAATTGACTAGAATTTATCAGGACGGTGCTATATTACGAGGTATCCGCAAGGAGTTAAATGAATACACACAAAGGCATTTACAGTATAATTTACATCAAAATCAAAATTAAATAAATTGACTGCTAACAAATTATACGGGTGTACATCAAATAATAGGAAAAGTCACAAAAGCTTATCACCATCTAACGCCCCCAGGTCGCGCATAGAAAATTGGGTTCTATGAATAATTTGCTTAAAGCCAAAACGACACGCGCCGTTGAAGATAAATTAGCTTACACTACTCTAGTTACAGGTGTTCTCCGAATAACCTCCCTGTCTTACGTCCCTTACCCGAAGGCCCAAAGTTACATGAATAAAACTTAATTAATTTGAAAGGTACGTAAAAAGAAAGAAATACTCCAAAATACCTGATACCACAGCAGTGAAGCAATAACCCACGTCAGAAACCCAGGCGAAAGAGGCTGGGCGACGAGGAGTGAATTCGACTTAAGTTCACAGGGGTGAATGCGATGACGGTCTTCGGCGAGGAGAAACCCACAGACGGCGATATCGGGGTGAAAGTCGTCGAGGATACGAAAAACCATGACTCGAAAGCCCAACGATCCGAGAGAAGGAATTTAAGATGACAGAATTTCCTCCAAGAGGAGATGGCGAGGTGACTGGGGGAGAGCTCTCACGTGCCCAGTGTGAACGGCTTTCCAAAGGAGAACACTTGCAAACGCAACTGGAAGAACACAATTCGATGCAGCTGACAGAGGGGCAGTGAAAAAGCTGTCAGAAATCAATGGAAAAAATTCTCGCTGCACGAAGGAATACAGTACGGGTCTCCAAAAATGAACAAGGTCAAAAGGTAAGTGACCGAAAACGATTCAGCGGAGCATTCACGGCAGAATCCTCGCATCAGAATAAATTAAAAGGCCTCACAGCCCCATTTATATCCTTCAGTCCGAAGGGGGAAAAGGTAAGTGGAACACAGTGGGGGAGGGGGGAATGAGTCGCTTCCACTACACAAACTAGGCTGGTAAGTTACAGAAGTTTAGGCCAAAAATGGTAGCCCCGAAGCCGGTTGACCTGCGGTAAACACTGTAAACTATCATGAGAAAGGTAAGGCATGGGAATATGAGGGCCTACCCTTTACACTTTCCACTAAACCTTTACACACAAACCAGTGCCAAATTACAATCATTTCGCAAATATCATTATCAGACTGAAGATGGCAGCATACCTACTTACAAAACTAGTTTATGAATAAGGCACTTCAAATATCATTATTTTTAATCGCCCTCATGTGTGGTATTTATGTATGTTTACAAGCACAGACAAGAAGTATTATTAGGTAGGCGGGATGTATGTATGGTTTGCTTGACTCTTGGTGGGAGCTGAAAATATTGACCAGCGTATCATTTTTATACGCATTGATATTTCTTTATTCGAGTTCCCGTTGTATCGAAATGCAATAGCATATGCTTTTACCAGCACACCATGCTCCTTGCATTTTACTATTCTTAGATAAAACAGCCATCTCCTCCAATCATATTGCATTGAAGCCCATTAAAATAGTAATGCATTATCGTTTACTGTTTCAAAATGTTGCATCATATTTCGAAACCAATGTGAAGAGATTCGCATTTAAATCCATTCTTTGCGAAGTTAATCGATTAATGCTGTTTTATTATTCCAGTCATGAACTACTTACTGAGTTTGATTTAATTTTAAAGGGTGCCATTTGATTAAAAATGTAAATGTGAAATTACCCTTTTCCCATTTTAGTTAGTGATTAGCGAATCATTCTAAATTTTCTTTAATTCGTGCTCAATTATTGTGACTTTAAGGAATTAAAGATCGGCTTAATCTAATTTTACGCAAGTATATCTATATATTACAGGCAGAAGTTGAAAAAGAGAAAGGTTTCAAGTTTTATTTATGCAGGTTAGCGTTCAAGTACCTTGGGAAGTAACCACAAAGTAGAGTCGAACATTGTTACGTCAACAAACTAGAGAAACTTTGATAAGAATAGAAAAGACTCATAAGGAATGCCTCAATGGCTAGCGATTCTGACGACAAAAAATCAAGAATTCATTGAACGCTTAGACCTATCTTTATTACATTGATGACCCATGTTGTTTGTCAGAAACGCCGAGGTAACGAGAATATTTGTAGTTCATTCAACAGCAGTTAGAAAGGGTATAGGTTCTGGGTAACGAATTCTCTCTTGTAGATTCCTAGGCTGGGTTATGTGATCAAACGCTTCCTTAGGATAATGGAAAATATATATAGAGCTAGATTCTTTATTCCTAGGTAAATAGATGCTGCTCTGCTTAGAAATGACGAAGATTAGTGAAAACTTTTCTTCTTGAGTAATAATGATAACTTTTTCTGACTGACTTTTCCACGTCTTATGTCTTGAAAAAGTTAAAAGTTAAAAGTAGATAGTTAGAGTAGAGTGGATAGTAATCATTAGGATACAGTGGTGAAGTGGAATGAGTAAGAGTTAGTGTAGGTTGCTGGGTGACCAGCTATCACTTGTGTTCTTGTCTTCAACTTTTATATCCTATCATTTATTCAAGTGTGTAGGGGCTCTCACGCCTCTATTCTTCTTCTAAGATTATCCTTTGTTCTGTTTGAGTATTTCGCAATTGTTGGTGACTATTTTACGCTTTGTTAGCTTTTTTGTATGGGTTCCTATGCTATATATATTGGTGCTGGGTTAGAAACATTTGATAGTTTTCCGCTCCTAAAGTTTCCTCTATTGGTTGGTCAATGCTTCGGGTGGTCTTTAGCCCGAGTACGTTTGCTTCGTTTACATAGCGGCATCTATCTCTTCAATCTCTACTCATGAGGTCAAGGGCCTCTTTATTGGAATAATGGAAAAAAAATTCTGGATTGCTACGAATTTGCCATTTTCGCTCAAATTCGTTAATATTGGCCATTTTGGCCGCTGTGATTCTGGCCATGGTTGGGGGATGTCTGTATGTGCTGTTCGCCACTATCGTCATGTCGTCGGCGAATTGGATATATGTTATTGTATCGTGGACCGGTCATCGTAAATCTATCGTATATATACTTCAAAGTGTTGAGCTTATACAGCCCTCTTAGAGAACACCTTGGAGGATTTCAAAGTCCGGGCCATCGAAGCCTACCATTAAGATGAACGCCAACCGGTCTGTTACATAGTCGCAGAGGCATTTGGTTAGGGCGGAGGGTATCCCTAGTCTCTTGATTTTATATTTCAGGCCTATTATCCAAACTTAATCAAACGCCTTTTAGACCTCTCTGAGTATGATGTCTGTATAGTTTTTAGCATATTTGGCCTTTGCAATTGATTGGACCAGAATGGCCAGGGCCGTCTCGGTATTTCTGTTCTTTCTGAATCTGTGCTGATGGTTTAGAATCAGTGTTCTCTCTTCCAGGTACTTTAATAATCTATCGTTTATAGCTCTCTCCATTAATTTTTTCCACTGTCTCCAGTAGCGTAATTGGCCTGAAGTTTTCTGGGTTATTTGGTAGCTTACCACGTTTTGGTAAAAAGATAATCTTTCTCCTTTTCAGTGCATCTGGGAAGTATCCTGCGCTTAGGGAGGCGTTAAATACTGCTGCTATTTGTGACAAAAAGGTGACTAGTGCGCATATTAGGTTTTCTTTTGTTATCCCTGATGCCCCAGGTGCCTTTTGTTTAGTAGCCTTAAGCGATCGTTGAATCTCTTGTAGGGTGATCGGTTCGACCCCTTGCTCTATTAGTAGTGTTGGTGAAGCAGCTATGTTGGATACTATTTCTTGTCGGTTTTGCTCCAAGTCTTCTACCACTCTCGCTTCGTGGTTCCTGTAGAAACCTTCGTTTTTGTTAAAGAAGATATCCAAAACCCTCCTCCAGTGCTCTCGGAACACTTTTTCAATTTCATGGAGCTTATTTTCCTTTCCATCTTCATTTTGGAGTCTGATTTTTAGCTTCGGCTTTCTTTTCCCCCTGGCCATGTTAACTTTCTGCCATATTTTGTTAGAATTTAATTCATCGTCTATGGCTTCAACTAAAGGGTGCCACCTTCTGTTTTTTTTCTATTATAATTTTCTCTATTAGGTGATCTTTCACACGACGCAGTTTTGCAAGGTCGCCTCTCTGAAGGCCATATGGTTCGATTGAATTTTTTGTGTCTTTATACTCCCTTTCGAGATTTTCTATTTGGGCTGACCTGATTGGGTGCAGTAAAGTTCTATACGTTGTAGTGCCAACATGTCTTTTATCTGCCCTGAAAAGTGCCTCCATTATGTCGTCAATCTCTTGGTCTATTTTTTCGAGGGAAGCCTCAGTTATGTCTCTCTCTGCCCTTATTGGCGAGCTCTTCTTCGTAGCTGGTCCAATCAGCGTATCTATATGATTTCCTCGGTGGGCAATTAACTTGAATGGGATCCATAGATAAAGTCATGACCACCATTTCGTGATCACTAGTTGATGGAGGGCTTTTCTCTATGTTGTAATTGAACTGAAGGTTCGAGGTTGCCAAAACTATATCTGGTTTTGTAGCACTATTTTGGCCCAGATAAGTTAGAAATTCCGGTCCTAGACGTTCGACTATCCCTCTTTCCAATAATTGGTCGAGGTTTCTTCCGGCTCTGTTGTAGTTCCGATTGTAGCCGGAAGCTCTTCTCCGGGCATTTAAGTCGCCCATGAAGACTATTTAGTTTCTCTGGCCAAATATTTCTGTAAAGTTGTAGATGAGCAAGAAATCTCTCCGTGAGGGTTGGTAGCTCGTTGCAACTATTTGATTGCCTGTTTTTGTTTTAATGCCAATCGCTAGATATGCTTCGTCAAGGTCTTTGAGTTTTTTAAGGCTTATATCGTTTCGGATTGCCATATCTTCGTTGTTATCGGGGAAGGGCTTTTCCTCAGAGGCGTAAGTCTTTAGGTTGAACGTTTGATATTCTTTATCTCTTTCTGTCACAAGTTTTGGGGGAAGGAACTGAGCTTGTTCCTTCTTGGGTTTGGTTTGCTGCATTCGTTTACTTATTACTGTTGTTGCCTGTGGCGACTTCTATCTCCATTTCTTCTTCTTGTCTGTTTGCGTAGTCTTCCCTATAGTCTTAGGTCTCTATTCGTTGCCCTATTGGTCTCTGTGTTTTTCTCTTGGCTAGAGTTATTTTGCTGTTCTTGGTTCTTGTCTAAATTTGATGGGGGGGATTTTCGGGAACCACATTTAGTCTGAAGCGTTGTTTTTTAACATTTCAATTAATTCCCTGTAATATGAGCCCGGGTTTGCTACATTCAACACGTATGCGTGTAGCACACAAACTCGTATATTCAGAGACTCTCATTGTTTAACTTCGATTACGTTTTTTACAGGTTGGATTTTTTCGGCTGTGGCTTTAGCAACTTTAGCGAATGTAAGAGTCTGTTTTTCTTCTTCTGCTCTAGCCCTCTTTCTTTTCTTATTTTTAATTTAATCACGCTTCATCCTGCATGCCATTTCCATGGTGCGATGGTTTCCATTACAATTTTAACTTTTTTCTTATGAAAATTACATTTCCGCCACGTATGGTTTTTCTCGCTACACTCAGAACACCATTTTATATATTTTATCGGACAATCCCTTGTGCTGTGCTTTTCAAGCGCGTAGAAGTTGAAGCAAGTTTTTATACTGATAAATTCATTTTTTTCATTTTATCAGGTGTGATTTTTACATTAAATGCGAGAATACCTGATTCTCTCGCATTCACAGCCATATTTATTTCGCGGAATATTACCTTGAATACGTGTGAATACTCCGTATTGTTTGCATGATCAATGAATTTTATTACTTGTTCGACTTTTTCCCATTGTTGTGCTCTCTCTATTTCCTCGTTTATCTCATCCGCCTTATAGTCTCCTATCCAAGGGTCAATTTGACAGCAGTATACATTCTTCTGGGCCTCTATTTGCGGGGGCACTTTAGCCTCTAATCCAATCTTTGTTAATTCCTCCGTAGTCTTTCCGTTTAGCGGTGTCCATCTTCTCACTAACTAGTTCTTTGCTTTTTCTTTATCGGCTAAAGGGAAGGAAAAGAGAGGAGGTCTATATAGCTTGCTGTTATATCCGTTTATTCTGACCGGATTTTAAAGCTGGTGAGTCGGTATTCCCTACATACCTATACCCTATTCCTAACAGTGTTTGCTCCACCTGACCTGTGTCACCACCTACACGGGATCTAACCCGTCCCGGGCTAAGCTTCGGACTGCGCTGCGTTAGCCACCCTGTTCAGATATGGCCCCTGCACAAGTAGATATCTAGGGATACTTCAAGCTTTCCTGAACGACTCACCCAAAAGAGGGCGGATAGGAAAGTAAGAGTGAGTCTTTTTGAAGAGTCCAGTAATTGTCTCGTCTGACAGTTAAAGTCTCTTCTGTAACTTCTTTCTTGAGTGAGGAACGATGCAAAATCGATGAAACTCGCTTTACAAAGTTGAAGGTGTAGATTGCGTATGATTCTTTGCAAGTAACAACAATTTATCTGCTAACCGTCTGACTTTTTTACAAAAGTACACCTATATAAATAGTCATTTCATCTACTAATAACACTACAAAAATTCCGCCAATCAAGATTGAGATACATTTAATCGTCATACTATGTTCATTTTTGGAATAACAATGATCAATGATGTTTAAAGAGAGAAATTGGTGTAGAAATAGTTAGAAAAAAGATACAGGTATATGTAATTAAGAGAGAGAGTTGTTTGTGCCAGGTTGCCTGGCAAGCTCAGTATTTATAAAATATTTATATTGATTCTTGCTATGAAAAATGTTTTAGCGTTCAAGCCTTTGTTTCCGTTTATGTTCTAGCAGGTTCAATTAATCTTAGATAATTGCTAATGCAGTTACTCTTCTTGATTCATCGTATTTATGTTAACGGTTATTTAAATAACTTAATGTGTCCACTTCGGATCTTTTAATATTATTTTAATTATTGTTCTAACTTTGTAATTTATCCTTTTTAATTATTCATTATGTATTAGAGATTTTCTATTTTCGTGTCAACATCGGATCTTTTTATATTACTTTACTTGATTGTTCAAACTTTATAATTTATTCCTTTTTAATTAGTCATTATGTATTAGAGATTTTATATTTTTGGGTCCACTTCGGATCTTTTTTCTATTAAAACATGTCCTCTATACATCTTTTCTTGAGTTATATTTATCTTGTTCTTTGTTTTTCGTTATTGTCTAGTTAAATTATGTTTTATCTTCCTTTTTATTATTTCTTAGGTGTATATTGGTATTATATCTGTTTGAATCTTTAGCTGGCTGCTTTTGAACATCTGCTTAAAATGCATGTTCCGGTATTTATCATCATGTAGTCTTAATTCTTTCGTGATTTTTTCTAGTATAATTTGATGTATTTTATCCTACAGATTGATTGCACGTTTGTGTAGTCATGTTAATCGGATCTACATCGTTTATTTCATGTAGCAATGCCGAGGGTAGACGGTCCCGAAGAGTTATGTTTGATATTAATCTCAGCGCCGTGTTCTGTACGCTCTGCGCTTCTCTGGGCGCTGTATCACTCATGGTGAGTGTCAGGATGACGGAGTACAGGAGCAGCGGTTTCAGGATCGCTAGATATATTTCCTTTTGTTGGATGATGACATTAATCCTAGAGCGAAAGAGAGATCGGAGCGCCTTTTTGGCTCTTGCGATCTTCTCCTTGAGATGTGATTTATAACCTCTCGTTTATATTTTTAGGCCTAGTGCTTGCTGTCTGTCGAGTACTGGTAACGTACACCATCCGCCACAACTTCCCTCGTTCGTCTGCGTCCCATCGGAATCATTTTGAACTTGCCGATGATCGTCTTGATTTTATTCTTCCTTTCGTAGTTGTTGACTATAGCAATTTCTTCTCCTGTCGTGTTGGCCACATCTCTCAAATTAGGGTAGTCGCTTGTCACGATATGTGTGACATCGTCTGCCTTTTGTATGTATTGGGCAAAATCGTAGGCAGGATGTGGGAGGTCGCTGGTAAATATCACGTATAACGTATGGCTCGAACATCCACCCTCTGACACCTCTGCTTCCAGGTTAAAGAGCTCTCCTTCAATGTCGTTAATGCTGAACATGGCCTTATTATTATCGAGGTAGCTGCACAGGAACTTTCTCATGCCGTCCTCCATTCCAGGCTCTTAGATTTTATTTTTCAGGCCCAGCACCCGGCCTTTGTCAAAGGCCGAGGCCACGTCGCAAAGTACGACATCTACATTATATCTCCTGCCCTTTGCAACAGCAATCTTCTCTGTTATGATGTTAATTCGGTTTCGGTTCCGAGCTTTTTTCTAAAACCGTGTTGTTGGTCGTTGTACTAGGCTGTTATTCTCCAAATAGTTCGTAAGTCTTGTGTTCAGGAGCTTTTCGAATAGTTTACCAATGAACTCCAATAGAGAGATCGGTCTATAGCTACTTCTCTCTTTTTTAGGCTCCCCAGGCTTCAACAAAAATATCATCTTTGCCATTTTCAATGACTCGGGAAAGTGGCAAATATTTATGTAAGCGTTAAGGATGTTTATAATTGCTTGATTTACGTTTAGGGGTGCGTTTATTAGGTAAGTCTTCTTAATTTCGGTCAACCCCAGAGCCTTTTGTTTGAAACTCCCCAGTGCAGTTTTGTATTCTTCGTATGTGAATGGCCTACCCTCTTCCCGAGCACGGCGCGTACAGTCATCCAGAAGATGAGGTGTGAGCTCTTCAGCAGCTCTCTCAACCATGTATCAATTTCATCTTCGTAGTTCCAATCAAATTCTGCGTTTTTCGCTTCGCTGATACTAAATCTTATAGTCTCTGAAGTGACGCTCCACCTCCTCATCTCTGTTTATTTCAACTCCTTTTGATCGTTATATTTATTCTTTCCCGTGGAGGGTTACCTATTAATTTGACCCCCCAAATTTTTTGAATCCCTTTCAGTGTCTAGGTTACCAATTATGTTGTTCCATGTCTCCGTGGATTTCTCCATGATGAGAAATTTGATTGTTTCTCTCAGTTTTCGTAGCTCTCTATAGCGCTAGGCTGTGTTACCGCACAGGTCTATCTCATTGATAAGGAGATCTAATCGGTTTATTCTTTCGGTAATTTCTCTATCCCACCTCAGGGCCAGGAGAGTTTTAAATTTGGTCCATGGGATAGCATGATGGTCTATTTCCTCAATCGAGGCGCCTTCCAGTCTATTTACCTGTATATTGCTCAAGTGGTCTTTATAAGCTTCACAATCAGCCCTGTTCAGGCATCTCCGTTTGGGTATTTGGAACTGTATTGGTGAGTTTGACAACGTAGTTACCATGCTAATATTGTCCGATGGTATGTAAGGACCTGGCACTGTCACTTGGTTGAGAGCAAAGTTGGTGTTAGTCAATACAACATCAGGTGTTGTCAAAAATCTGCCTGTTAAGAATGTTGCGAAGTCCTGACCTACTCTCTGCACTATGTTACTCCTAATTAGAAGGTGTAGTATATCTTTCCTCTCTGCAGCAGGCATTGAGGTCTCCAATTATATTGTTGAAGCTTTTCTATGGAATAGGCGGATGACATTGGAAACTGGCAAATATGAGCGTCTAGGTGGTTGTTAACCGACTGCCACCACAAGGGCATCATAGGTCATCTTGATCTTCACAGCCAGGTAAGACTCTTCCAATCCTTGAATTTCTTGAAATTTTGTTCCTTTCTGAAAGCAATTGCGACGCCACCTCTCATTAGAGTAGTGGCTCATCAGCACCTCATAATTGTATATTTTAATATACTCTGTTCGCAAATCGACGCCATGCTCGGAAATGACGATGGTGTCTGGATCCAAGTTCCTTATAATTTCGTTGTATATTCTTTTTTCATTTTTCCATACGTTGACATTGAGGCAGAAGATTTACAATTTTCTGATGTATCTTATTTGGCTGTCGATGATTTTTAGGTCTTATGTGATTGGTTAGGTTTATTCCCGTTTTATCTCCCGTTTCTCTCCTTTTGAAAAATCTCGTGTGCGAGATTAGAGCAGGATTCCTTGGTTATCACGATTATTCCTTGTTTCAGAGCCACTAACAAGTTATCTTCATTTATGTCCGCTTCATAGTCATATTTATACTTCCCTTTCATTATCCATGAAATGATGTCAGCTGATTTAGAGATTTTAGGTAATGGTCCAGACGACGAGCCGTATATCCTTATGCCTATTTTATCAGTTATTTTGCAGGTTTTTGATGTTACAGTACTGTCCATTGGGACGGTGTCGTCTTTATTCTCAATTTGCGTTGAAGCAGTGGCGATTTCTTCTTCATTAGTGGAGGAGCGTGATTCCGTCTGGGTGACGCTAGGTGTCGGCGTTTTAGGTCTATTGAGGCGGGGGTCTTTAGATGAGGAGCAAGATCTTGGGGTAGCGTCTTTCATTGTTTTGAGTTAGGCCTGGAACAACTCCCCTGACGAAGGATTGCCCGGAAACCACATCGGCTTAAGCCCGTTGTGAAGCAACATTTTGTTTAAATCGGTGGCGTAACTACCTTGTTTGATTACATTTGCAAAGTGCGCGTAAGGGATGCACATATGTTCAAGAGCGTCTTACTTTGTTTATCCGTTATAGCTGATTGTGCTTATTTATAATAGGATTCTTCTTTCTGTCCTCTATAGCCTTCTTTTTCTTGTCTGGCATTATAGACTCCTTTAGCGGACAGTCCATGGATACGGTACGGTGTTGGTTTCCACAGTTTATAATTTTTTTCCGAAGGCTCTTACACTCTTTGCATATATGATCTTTACCGGCGCATTCAGAAAATACTTTACCCTCGAAAGGGCACTCCTTTGTAGGATGTTTCTCTAGGGCGTAAGAGGAGAAGCACACTTGGACCGGAACGAACACCCCACGTTCTGTGCAGGATGCTGTGACTTTTGAATTGAACATCACTAATCCATTTTCGCAACGTGAATATACTCCTATCCTTCGTGGTTCTTAAATTTGTACACTTTTTCGAATTTTGCCTGAAATTGCTTGGACTCAATTTTATCTAGCATTTTATGAATAGAGTGCGAACCGACGTAAGGATTTATGCGTCGAGAGACGATCGATCGCTGAGGTGCAACTTGAGAGAGCACCATAAGAGCGCGGCCGATCTTCTCAAATTCATCTTTCGACTTCGTACTCAGTATCTTGTGAATATGCTGGGTCGTGTCGCATATGCCTAGGTAACCATACGTCTGTTCTTTAACTTGGCAACGTGCAATTCCAAGTTTTTAAGAAACGAGTTCAAACACTTTTTCCCTTGTGGACTTCTGACAGCGCTCAATCACCCTGAGGGAAATGCGCTTTTCTCCATAGGGGTCGTCCATGACGGCTCCAAAGCGGTGGTTACCTCTGTGAACCTAACAGGTCCTTACTGCTGGGCGTTGACCTAATACTATTTACTGAGTTCTCCTTTATCTGCTCTACCTATAATCGTGTCCAACAGGGTCCACTTCCCTGTCCTGATCACTTTAACCAGACTGGGGTCCCCATTATTGCGCATCCTGTAGGTGTTCCTTCGGAGGTTCGGATACGTCAAAAGTTCGACGGTTTCTACAGACCTTAACTAGCACATAATTTATATGAACTCGTGATTAGCTGCCTTGGTAAGAAAAAGATCCAATTCATCCGCCGGTGGTCCAAGCGAGGATCTCAAGGTGGGCGTTCACACACGCGTGAATGCACGTGTGTAGCACAGGTATCCGTGTACTTGGTTGTGGGACTTCAGAGCAAAATAAACTTCTTCTTCCACAATCCGTAGTGGAAAATACGCTGGCAGCAGTAGAAAATTTCCGTTCAGTTTTCCTATGTAGGGTCAGGTATCCAAAGATCAAAGCAGTCATATTGAGATAAGAGTCTTATCGTTAACAAATTGATTAATCAGCTTTTAGACATAAGCACTGTAATAATTGCCCAATCAGCGCTATGGTAGATTTGAAAGGTTAATAACGCTCAAACCGTTTACACATAAACATGGCTGAAATCCATTTTCTGAATTTTTAAGCACTCAATCAGAGCTCGGATCCAGCACACGATACTGAATGTGTATTCTCTGCAAAGCAGGTAAAGATTTGGAAGAGCAACATCGATGGCGTGAAATTTTCCCTACGATGTCTTACAAGAAGAATAACAGAAGCTCCCAAGTGGCATCGATTCAATAATGTCGCTCTCTGTGACCCGCACGATTTGTGGTCTAAAAAGGACCATCACACTTCTCTTTACCTTACCACTCGGAACAGGATACGACGGTTTTGGAAAGCTCCTTCACCGACCAAGTAAGGGAGCCCGGCGAGTTTAACTTTCCATTTACCAAAGAGAGAATACTAAGCGGGAAGTCCATATTCCTATTTATGAAAAAGATTACTACAAAGAGGGAAGTATAGTTTCCCATTTACGAAAGAGGTTAATACAAAGCAGTAATTCTATCTTACCATCTACGAAAAAGATTAATACAACGAAGGAGGCTTGTCTTCCCATTTATAAGGTGCAATGTGTGAACCGTTTAACGAATATTTACTTAGTTCGATCTCCACAAGGGCATACAGGCTCAATAACTAGAAGATGAGACAACTTCCTGCCTCAACTAAAGCAAAGGTCGTTTCCTCTGATATCACTTGCTCCAGAGGTAATGGGCTATATGATGTCTCACCTGCCATTGCTTAACACATATTTTGGACACACAAAACGCTCATGTGGATAGCTGCACCCTTCTGCGCAGATAGGTATCTGCACACTCTCAACAAAGAGACAATATTTCCCCACATATTACTCAATACCAGAGCTCTATGTTTCTCCCCACTCAGCTCAATTATGGGCAAAGACCTCTATATTTTGTGTATTTATATTAGATCTTCCTAATATGTCACAGATATTATCCCTCTACCTCTTAACGTACCTGCTCTTTGATTGATTCAGAAGATATTTCCTTGTAGAGAACTTGCAGCAAAGTAAACACGTCTGCCCCACGTCACTTGCCATTGAAAGATTATGCGCTCCAGTGGCTCTATAATTGCCCTATACCTTGTTTCCTTAAGCACACACGTTAATACCCCGCTTTAAATCATTAAGACATATATATTAATTATATGAATCACTTCCTTTGTTTCAAAATGCCGTCACTTTGGAACCCATGACTGGCGTTCTTAAAGAAAAATAGAAAGGCATACTCTCTGGTATAAATTAACTTTTGTGGGTAGTGTTTCATTCTCCCTATGAAAGATTGTTGGACAGTGTGTCCAAGAAAACCGCCTTCAGCCTAAAGCAGTACTGACCCTCATCTAAAAAGTCAATTATTGCTGTGTAGAACAAAGCTATTGAAGTGCCTAATCTCGGTGTGGCACAACTTATGCTACCGCTTTAATATATACTGTTCATAAGAATGCCTTCTGTGTTTACAATTGCCAGCTGTCTGTAACCCCAAACTCACATGCATAAAGAAAAATAGTAAGCAATACTCTCTTTTATCAAGTAACCTTGGTATGGTTTGTTAAGTCCCATTGTGAAAGAATCTGTTGGACAGTCTGTTCTAGAAAACACCCGTCAACCCAATGCAGCGCTGCACGTGACTTGCAAAGTTACAGTTATTGTTGAGTGTAGAACAGAACTATTAAAGTGATGTGAATCATATAGTTGCAATCCATTTACCTGCATGATTGAAAATTTGTAAGGATTTTTCTCTAAATAAATTGGTTAAGGTGGAAAAAATAAATATGTTTGGAAGAGATATAGACACTGCTTCTCCTAAGGAGATTCAAACCTAGAGGGCACGAATCTGCTAGGCAAGAATAAATGATGTGGAATTTACATGGTGTTATAGCTAAATTTGACGGTTTTCCTAACAGAAAACCCTAGAAATAACTCATGCAAATTGAATGTATTTTAAATAATTTTATGTACAATGGACTGGAAGATAGCATTTAACTCAAATTTGCCACCTTCAGCTTCCACTACGCATTCATGACTGCTCAAGCACCTGGCGCATGCCCGCTAGCTCGGTCTTGGGGCTTCAGGAACTTCGGTTGTTGTCTTTCTCCACCGAGACCCACAAAGTAATCCATGAGATTACTATTGATGAAACTATGAGGCCAGAAATTCTCTGATAACCACTTCTAACTCCTTTTAGATTTATGGCCTTCAGAGGAGCAACTATCTAGAGTCAGATTTTGACCACAATTACCATCAACTCCACAAAGCCCTCTGCATTGAGCCTAAGACCCTACTAAAGGTGGGGCGCCAGGGACTCACTCTCAATAACGAAACACCCAGAAACCATCACATCTTGGGTAACTTAGTCTTCAGAGATACGTGGAAAGTCTCATAGTTATCAGAACGCAACTTGTTGTTCTGAATGTTGTGGAACTAGTTCTGGCATTATTTCTTTTTCTCTGAAAATAAAAAACTCGTTGTCATGTTAACAGCATGCTTTGTACTGGTAAAGAGATTCTTTGTCTTCGATAAGCGGAACTCCTTGGCCTTGGGTGTCAGAATCCTTCGCTTGCACCTCTTGTTCGAGTAGTAGGGAAGAGCTGGCTTCGTATTGGTGAGTCGGGTCTAACACCCATCATACTTACCAAAGGACGTATTCCCTTGATCGGATCTTCCATCACCTTGTCCTGGAGTCGTTGGATGAATTTCGGCATGCAATCGCACTCAAGAAGACTGCTGTGTTCATTTCTGTTGGATATGGTTTAGTAGTCTCCGTTTCAGTTGTCTATGTCGCATCTTACAGCCTTTATAGTATTAACAGAGAATTGACCATCAGTCAAGGCGTGCCCATTCTGATATCCGGCTCGAATCATCATGATGCAGTGTAATTATTTTTTCAAGTTTCAGAACGCTTCCAGTCCACCATGTCAGCTAACATTTTTTCAACTATAATTTTACTTATTATGCTATCCAACGCCGTTTACTGTTCACAGATACATTCAAATGGTTCGGCTAAAAAAAACAATAAAAATCATCAAATTCAGCCTTAACACTCTGTAATTCGATAAAAAAATAATTAAAAATATAATGTATTTAATGATATAGATAATATCAAAATGGAGCGGCTAAGCCATGCAATTTTACGGAAGTGAAAAATACTGTAGGTCAGTAGCATGTTAGCTTGCTACAGGAAAGGAGTGGCAAATTAGATTTTCAGTTTAAATTTCGCGGCAGCTGACACAAAGTAAAACATGCCATTGCAATTGTAATATAATTTTGAGTTTATGTAAGAATTGTAAACGGATTCTAATTTCACTCATTATTGCTTTGTTATATGTAAATTCATAACTTCAAATACTCTTGGATTACAATAAATTAAATTCCTTTTCTACACTAGGTTTTTCCTCTTTTAATTCTTTTCGTAATACTTTTGCGATCAGCAGAGTGAATTTCCTTTCTTTGCCTCCTAGTTATTATAATTTTATTGTTTTATTTTTTCTCCATCTTTCATATTTGACAGGAAATAGTTGAGTCGAAATCAGATGGTATCTTATTTATTGACATATCAGGGTGGTCCTATATAACGGCACAAGTTCCAATTGCTTTATATCAATTATTCAAATAAACATTTAAGGCGACTGGTATAGATAAACGTACGTATATTGCTATTCCCTAATATTTAATTATGCCAACTGGAAATCTTATGCTGGAGTTGTCGTCATAAATGAATTTCGTAGTTGCCACTAAATTTGACAGAGAAAATAATCTTGAACCTCTCCTACATC
Organism: Ceratothoa steindachneri; assembly: GCA_963969495.1. Lineage (NCBI taxonomy): Eukaryota > Metazoa > Arthropoda > Malacostraca > Isopoda > Cymothoidae > Ceratothoa > Ceratothoa steindachneri. The sequence goes on from OZ018332.1 coordinate 74,899,938, forward strand.
TCTATACAACAGATGAGTGACGCCACGAATATGCACAAGGAAAGTCAAAATGCGTAAATGCTTTTGTCGAAGGACCTCAGATTTATATGGAGGTTTAAAACCTTTCGTCTATTTCATTTCCATTTGAAGGTGATCTAACGAGGTAAAATATTTTTAACACTTTGTCTTTAAAAAACCCCATTGAATTCCGATTTTGTTATAAAGTAACACTATGATTTTTTCCCCCGGAATAGCCACATGATACCATGCCACTACGAGATATTACCAAAAGTTTTCTCAGTCGGTCGACTCAATTTTGTGTTAGTAAACGTAAGGAAAACCTTTCGTTCAAGACGCTTTGTATATAAGTCTTGTTTTTTTCTGTCAATTATTGTTTCTATTGTCCATATTACATTTTTTAGTAGTATTTGTAGTGTTTATTTGGGGCTTTTGTCATTCTTGTGAGGTGGAAAATTTGTTCAATATGTGCGTTTTGCAACTTGATTAATTTATAGTTCTGTTTTTATTTTATTTACTGAGATTCTTCCTCTCTCTCTCTATTATTATATATATATATATATATATATATATATATATATATATATATATATATATATATATATATATATATATATATATATATATATATATATGTCCGCATGAAATTGAAAAAGTGCTTCCAAGTACTTTCGAACTTTATTCAGTTCATTCTCAAGGATAACTACAAGAGAAAATAATATAATAAGGGTATATATAAGGTAGTAAAAGATAAATGACCGGATCTAAGACAAGAAATCACCAATGAGGAAGTAGAGAGGCATGGGTCTATTCGTTCTGTAGAGGTATCCCCTAGAATGATATTATTTCACCACCTCCTAAGATATTACTTCAAGAGAGAAAACGAGCCGTTACTCCCCCCCTCCCCCCTCCGACTTCACCCTTTTGGGGTTTGCCGCGAGTTCTCGGCAAAATTCACACCGAGGCATGAAGTTGAAATTGAGGCTACCTAACGGCCATCTTAATCTTTCCCTCCTCCCTAGGGTCGGGAGGTTACTTTGTAGATTCATCGTTTTAGCTGTTATGGCTGCAGCTGCTGGTCGTCCGTCTGGCCCGCTGCTTTCTGCTGTTTACACTTCACCGTAAGGAGACACTCGGTTTGTCCCGCCCAATAACGAGGGTTCGAGAAGACCTCTCTCTCTCTCTTCCTGTTTTGGAGAACTCCGGGTAAATATGCACCCTCTCCAGGATTACAGACAGATTTGGTTAGGTGAGACATCCCGAAAGAAGTGCAATTCAACGAGCTATCTCCTGAGAAGTGTGAGTGACGGTGGCAAGCCACGGAAGAGCTGGACATCACACCCGTATCTTCGGTTCAGGTAGAAGAGTCTCGTGAGGCAATGCCAATCTTTCTCAACCACCTTCGGATCAAGGATTGGAAAAGCCGTCCTCCGTAATTCTTCTGGTGACCTCTTAAGGACAAGAGGCCCATTAGCTCGCTAAAGCCGAGTGTGAAGAAAACATCCCTCCACCTGCCAATTCGAAGTTTGTCCAGGGACCTCTTAAGGACAAGAGGCCCGCATCTTGCAAAACACAAGTTCGAGAAAGTAGGCCCACCCGTTGCTGGTTTTGGGGCTACCGCCATGAGTAATCAAGGTCACCAGGACCTCCCCCAAGTTTTTCCTGCTTTACTCTCGAGTTTCAAAGGAACTAAATCACTCATTACCCTCAATCTCCCATTATAACCATTCCCTAACCACGGTTATCTAATTAGTATTTGGTGCTTAATTCGGTCTTATTCATCTCCTTATATATACCCATATTTATTGTGTGCCTTTTATTTAGTGTGTATTAAAATCTATTTTTTTCGTTGTGTTTTGTATATTCCTTGGTCACGAAGCTGTAGCTATCTATTCAACTCGCACTCCTAGAACAATAACAGTTGTCGCCTTGCTTAGCCTACCTTAGAGCCTGGGTGCGCATATCCTCGTAAACTTGGCCATACTTCGACGCGGTCGAAGGTTCTGTTTGTCCAAGTAAATATTTTGGAAAGACAGAAAGCAATTATCTGTCCGTATTATCCTGCGGGACATTGCATTCATCGCGAACCTCGCGTGCTACTTTGTGAGTTATTCATTTCAGATATATATATATATATATATATATATATATATATATATATATATATATATATATATATATATATATATATGATGGCTTCTCCTATTGAGCTGTAGTTTAGTTTGCACGATGAAAGATATAACGAAAAATGGGAAGTTCATTTAGTTTACTTAACTGTTCAAAGTTTTAGGTAAATGTATCACCCATATTCTGGTACTGGAAAATTTTTCACATAAGTTCAAGAAAGACTAATATTATAGCGTATAATAATTAGTCTTTCAGGAATTTTTGTAAAAAAAATTCCAGTACCAGAAGATGGGGAAAACATTTACCAGAAACATTGTACAATCAAATAAACTATATGAACTTCCCGTTTTTCGTCATATCCTTCATCCTGCAATATATATATATATATATATATATATATATATATATATATATATATATATATATATATATATATATATATATATATATATAATATAATATATAACTATATATATATATATATATATATATATATATATATATATATATATATTGTGGAAGAATAAGAGAAAGAAGGAATCCCCCCACCAACCCCGAATTCCCCAGTTTGCCGTTGACCGCTCTAAATTTCTCTGCCATCTATACTGCGAAAATTAAAACAATGGAAAGACCATTACTTGGGCATCGTAACTTCGCGCTGTCAAACCTTATCGCAACCCAAGCCAATTAAGGAAGTCTGTTGGCGATGAATCTCTCTCCCCGTGTAGATAATTTCGTGGTATTTATTCGACACTACAAAGTTCACATGCAGATTGTGTCGGAAGCCGCCGTCCAGTACGTTAGTCTTAAAGTCTTAGTTTTCCTAGAGGGAATCGACTACATTTTCGTCCAGATAAGAAATGATTAATTGTCGAAGAGCCAAAGAAAAGCTAGTCGTCACCTAGCGTTGTTCGTGTAAATAGTTAGGCGTGCTTCAACCCTTCTCGCCATGTCTTCGTATTTTAAAGATAGGAAAAGCAATCCCCGAAGCACCCTTTGTTTACCTCTTAATGATAAGAGGCGCACCCAACTACAGTTTCCCAAGGTTAAATTGAGTGTCCGCGTGAAGCACCCACAGGCTCAAGTTCGAACTTAACTACCTGTTCCTACTCGCCGCAGATCAAGGTAAAAGGGATATAACCCCAACTTCATCACGCTCCTCCCACCTTTAACGCGTCTAACCTCAAAGATCCCCTTTGCTCTTGAACTTGCATACTTGTAAAATCATGACTTAATTAATTATCCCTCGGTTCATACTTAATTTATAGTGTTAATCATCTCAGCAGTGAACCGTAAATATTTAATTGCATTGACTTTTAACTTACCCTATATGTATATGTAATCTTTAATCTTTAATTAAAGTATATTTTTGTAGCGGTGTTTTGAATATTCCTTGGCCTAGTACTGTGTATTTAAAGCACTATTAGAACCATCCCCAGTTGGAGCCCTAATTTCGGTCGGCCAGTAGGCCAGTGTGCGTATGAACCGCATACACCCGGTTATACCATGAAACCTATATATATATATATATATATATATATATATATATATATATATATATATATATATATATATATATATATATATAGTGAAACCACGGTATAGGAGCAAAAATTCAATTTACGAGACTAGTGGTGTCACTATCATATATCATAACTTGCCATTAAGTTCTTTTACATATATAGATAGATAGATATTTGCTGAGTATTCTTAGTTATACAACTTCTCTTTTGATATTTGTTTCAGAGTAGGCCCACCCTAATTATAAACCCAGTCACAAACACCCATTTCCTCTTCTTACTTGACCGCAGAAAAATCCAGATCCTTCCCTTTTGTGATTTCTTGTTATTGAGCATAAATCTTTCGTTCAAACTTTTTTAGCCCTTCCAGTATTATATTATATATATCTTTATTTTTACTCTCATTAATTGTAGGTGTAGTGTTTAACTGGTTTTGCTGGAAGCTAATTCTTTTGTTTGCTTTCAGTTGGGCTCAAATCTGAAGGGCTTGGGAACTGTGCTTGCTATTGTATTGTTGAAGTATTTTGTTTTGCTTTGGATGCTTCTACTTGTCTGCTAAGTGGCTATCTCTAATGATAATTGCACTGTTTTTTTCAGGCCCAGTAATCTCGTGTAAGGTAAAGCATTTGATCGTTGTCTATTCGTTAGTCTTCCCATTTTCTTTACCTTTCTATTTGCGGTGACTCATCATTGTTATTTCGAATCAGAGACTTGAGTAGTAATGATTAAATTATATGTTAACATTCTTAGTTAAATAACTCATTTTATTCCAACGTATTCCGCAGGTGCACTTCCCCAAATCGTATTACCTATCCAAAAATACCAGTTCCTGTCTCACTTCAAATGAGATGAATTTAAAATCTTTCACCTTGTGAACATTGTTATTCGAGAAGGGGCTTTAAAATGTGCATGCTATATTTTAACTATTATGGAACACAAATCATCATAACACCTTACCTTAGAGTAGAACATCTCGGTGTTTGGAAACCATACTCCAGGACTCATGGTGATTTTTGTCTTGCTTAATTATTCCGCTCTATCATTCGAGATGAAATGATTTTTAACCCACATACACGAACACACCTCAATTCTCTGTGATGATTTTTTAAAATTTTCTGTTAGTTCGACTTTAAATGCGAACTTATTCTGTGACCGTATATCACTTGCAAAGCGTGCCAATTTTGGTATAGCCTAAACTTGATTTAAAAACAAAGGACTAGCAAAAACAACAAGGAATATAAAGGTAGTCCTACTAACATTTTCCAAGAGGGTAATTGTTATCTCCATAGCTAGAACACTATATTACCATCTTCGGACCATTAAATTTGAACGATCGAACCTTTTCGAAGCTCTGTTCAGCCCCATCCCCCTAAACCGAACGCCTACGAATATTCGCTCGGTCTCTTCGATGAGCTGGGCGATTTTTAGAACAGACCGCTGCAATCCTTCATATTCTGGCATATTATAATATTCCCAAGGATATATCTTCCAATCTACAATTTTTTTCTAATTTTACTCTGTGAAATCACACACTCACACATAAATACACTAAATCTAATCGTTCCTTCCTTCCCTATTCATAGTCTAAAAGTAACTGACCACTCCAAAGCGTTTTCAGATCAATTACCTATCCAGTTTTGTTTCGCTCTTCCTCTTTCGCTCAACGAATACACACACACTCACACAGCCACCGAGTCTTATAATCGTCTGCTCTCTTCCATAATCAAGAAGAGAAGTAATGGTATCTTGATTTTCTCTTTCCATTCTTAGACCGGTTTTATGTTAATTTCCTTCCTGTAATATATGAAATATATGTAATATATGGAACACCTATTTTTTTTAGACAAATTTTAAAATTATTCTCTCTTTGGAAATAATAATTCAGTAAAATAAATCACAATACAAAATGGTTTCATAACAAAATATAGACTCTTTAGTGAAAAAGATGAACCGTAAATTTAAGCATTTATTTTGAATATATCATCTCAAGTGAGAGGGGGAAATGAGTATCTCTTCTGCAATTCTAGAATGAATTTCATCTGAAAAATTACCAGCTGCTGAGAAGCCTCTTTAAGTTTCAATACTTCTCTGTTTTTCAATTTAGGTTCATATAATTTAACCTTTTTTTGATATTAAAATCCCTTAATTCATTTCTCGACCATACGCTTTTCCTCATTTTGCTCAGGTCTTCTTATATGAATACCAGTTAATGGCTTCGCCACTCCCCCCTACGAAGGAAGCTTACGCTTTGCTACTAAGATTAAAATTTAAAATCTAAAAAAAAGCAGCCATGGTTAAATTTTTATTAATTTTATGAACTTGCTAATTATAATAATTTTAAAAAGGAACTCTAAACTAAATTTTTCCCCTTCAAAATATCACGTTGCTAAAATAAACATAAGTCATAACCAAACTAAGATTAAATTATTATTCAAATACTCAAAAAAATTCCTTTCTTAAAATATATTATTCAAATACTCAAAAAAAAAATCCCCTTCTTAAATAAATTATATGAATATAAATTCGCTTCCATTAGTAGTTTTAGTTGATATCACTTCTGTTTTTGTTTCAATTGCATTTTGACAATTGTAACGACAAACACCGTGATGTTGATTCTGAAATTTCTTCTTGGGTAGTTGAGAAAACAAAGGAAACAAATTAGAAATTCATCTTTTTAAAATCTTTATGATTTGTCAAGTATCTTAAATATGAAACGGTTTTTTTCAGCCTTTTTGATGAATCACGGTTGAAAAGGCATTTATTTTAGAATGACAGAATAGGAGAAATTTAATTGTCAAGTTTCTTTGTGCAAATTTCAATAAGAATGTGAGCTGTATATCAAACATCAAACTTCGAGCGAATCCCAGAACTGGAAGAGATATACAGCTATAATCCTATTCAAAAACCTGCTCTCTTAGAGCACCTGCTCACAGAGCGATAAGAATGCAGTTTTTGGCCTTCAAACATTGTAGAGGAATTATAACCTATCTGCACCCAGAGGGCCAAGTGTACCTATACGTTAAAGTCCCTCTTCGGCGACAGCGAGAATAACGTACCTCAAGAGCAGGGGCGTGAGAACGTTAGTTGGCGGACTAACAGCCAAGGTGACGAAGCTTTGGTCTCCCCGCCGCATAGGTAGTCGGGAGTGAGCTGCTGTGCCAAGGTAACCACTAAAGGCCATTACGCAGCGCTCAACAGATCCGATTACCTACGAGGCCCAGAGGTCCGTAATTAAAGCAGTACCAGATCAAAAAGAACACCAAGGATTGAGACGGTTGTCGGTGCTTCTGGAGAAGAAGCCAACCTAGGCTCCGCGGTGCCACCCTCCCCTCACCGCTCGGCGGCCTCACCCTGTCCTCCCTAAGGTGGGGCGGTCGCCGGCCTATACATAAGCCCGTAGGGAAGAAAATTGATTATTAGGTGAGAGAAGATAGAGGACCAGATCGAGGAGATCGGTCCTTCACCTAGTTTCGAAATCATTCTTCTACTACTTAGAAAACGTGACGTTTTTGTATCGGTGCCATACCAAAGTATCCTCCATAGGCTTCGTAAGAAGCTTGGCTGGACCACCATTACTAGTGTCAAACAGGAATTTCGCAAGTAAGAAAAAAGAAGACCCGGTCACCCTCGAGTGACTCTCAAATTGCGAACTTAATAACGGAGAGAGAAGAAGAATCAATACCCGAGGAAGTTCCATTTTTCAAGTACATTCAAAATCACCTCGTATACCCAAAAATCCAGTTGGGCAACCCCTCGAAGAAGATTAGGATACCAAAAGGCTTCAAGAGCTACCCAGAAGAGCACTCCTTGAGCTAGAGAGTACAACTCCTCCCTCTGCTTTTTAACATAGAGCCGAAGAATTTGACATCGTGAGCCCTACCCCCTCCCCACCCATCTTGTGGAAAAAAATACAATCGGCCTCTGTCACTCAACGAAGCGGGATAAAGCCGATATAGCTACATCCGTCAACCCCTGATCATTTCAAGATCATGTAAGGCAGAATAACTAGTTACCTTCGTTTTGATTAAATAGGAATTTTAATATTGTACCCAAGCTAACTAAAGGAGAAATAATCTTTAGTTATGCCTGTCATATTGTTAGTTAAGAATTAGGGAACGTATATTATGGATAAATGCCGTACAAAATGGTCTACCTAAATAACTAACTGGCAAGTGGTTTATTTACGTTAAGCCTACCTTCTTTGCGTTTAGAAGGAATCACATAAGAAATAGGCCCTAGTTCAAAGTTACATAACTATATTGACCCTTTTAAATCTAGTGTAAATATTTTGTGAGTTTATTGGTAAATTTAAAATATATATTTCTTTTTGGATAATTCCGGATGTTTCACTAGATCCTTACGTGTTTGACTGGCTCTTTCCTTAAAACGGATTAAACGCTTTGGCACTCTCAATAATGAGGTAATTAAAAAGTCCACTCATCTAGCCAAGGTATTGTTTCTCACCCTATTATTAGTGCCATGCGGGGGTGCTGAAGTCATTGAATATATGGCTCTCTGACAAAGAAAATAGGAGGGAACTCAACAACTACAATACTACGCCAAACATAGTTCAATAATAGCACTGAGACTCTTCCATAATAGCTCGCAGTATATGATTAGTTTCTTGCCCAATAAATAAGCCTTTTACGAAATCTTGTATTATATCATTTTAAGAGAAAATTTGTATAATACATATACGCTAGAGTTTTTAGATGTTTTTGACTACTTTCAAATATAATGACAAAGCTGTGGTGACGGATATGTGTCAATAATTATATTAAAAATGGTTTCGTTTACGAGTCTTTACTTAATCAATTTCATCTTCAGTTATGTTTTCCCATCATCCTCGATAGTATAATTAATTACTTCTATATTACCACTCGCTCTAATTCTGGAATAAATACCCTATGAAACTGGTAAATGAATGCAATTTGCTATAGACTGTGGATGATAAGAAGAAATTTCTCTTCCATATTTAACCGTAACTGGTACCACATCAATTTTACATCCCACAATGTGAGTGCTGAAATCTAACGCAAAATCATATGATAAATGTTTGACACTTTCAATAGCTTTTATGAATAAGTAAATCATCTAAATAATGGATTTTAGATTTTTTCAAAGTTTTTTAAATAGATATTACATTTTTATGTTATAATTACTCCCTAAATTAAAAATTAATGCTCTTTTATCATAAAATTATGAGAGCTTGATGACACAGGTTCGAATCCGAATCCTGTATTCATTTTCATATAAAGGTTAAAAATAGTTTTCACTATTTTTCTTCGTTTCTATATCTCCCATTTTCTTTCTTAAGCTTTCAATGTTTCACGTAATATAGTATAATATTCGCGTTCTTCCGGGTGATGATAACAGTTTTGATTTCTTTGGGCCTTTAAATACATCTATTATTTATTACGTGTCATGCGATTTTCAATTATTATTATAAATATATGTATATAATTAGGTATAAGGCCATATTGTATGCATGTACTTCTACAGCTGTGGCAACGTTATTAATTTAACTTGTATTTTCTTACAAGTTTTTCCACGGTGTCTTCGCGGCGAGAAAAATATCTACGAATAACATTCTTTATTCCTAGATGACTTTCGACCCTGTTAGGTCATCTTCATGGAATGAACAAAAATGTAATTATGAAATGAACTGGTAAAGTGGGAGAAAAAGTTATAGCTCTCCGTGCTCCCCCCCCCTTCCCTTACCAACCAGTCCCTCTAGGAGGAGGGACCTGATTGGGGGGGGCAGGGCGAGGCCCTGTTCCCCTAGATTCCCCGAAGAAGAGGAGAGAGGGAGAGGAAGAAGAAAAAAGTAAGGATAGGGCAGACAGAAATAGAGTCAAAGGCTTGAAAGTTGACCTAGTTGGTCTGTGGACCTGCTTAACGTGGGATTCGGAGCACGCTGTTTTATGTTTTGCTATATTTATAAATGTTACTATTTGCTGTACCTTTCCCTAGTGTTAATGTTTTGCCGAAGTTGGATAGCGATAAATTGGGAAGGGGCGAAAGTTGGAGGTTTGCAGAGAGGTGCAAGTTTGCCTGGAGATCACGTTAATCTCTCTACTATTACCTAATTTTTAGAGCTAAGTTCGAAATAAGTAAGAGTGAAAGTATGCCTGTTTGTTTATTTCTTTGTTTGTTTTGTTTTTATGTTATGTGTATATGAGATAGACGATTAAACCGTTATTAGCATTGCTTTATTTTCCTGCTTTGTTATCAACTCGAGTTTCTGTGACTTATATTGCTTTATTCTTGGATCTGTTGTGTGAATTCATGTTTGTTAGTTAGTTGCATGTTTGTTGCTTTCTTCTTTATTCAATGTTTTATTTAGATATTTTCTGAAATTTGCTTCTTTTGGTTGTTAGTTTTGTGTTCCCTTTTTGGTATTAAGTCCAATCCGGTGAGTTTTGTGATTATTCGTAAATATTTTGGTCATAATCGGTGTCCGTACTTGGTTTACACAGAAATCTCCTCCTCTTCCCTTTGGTCAGCTTTGTTTTCAGTACTAGGAAACAACATGTGTTCTCTTTATCCTGCTCCTCGTGCTATTTGATTATATAATTCCTCTCCTGATTCTACTTGTGTTTTTTCAATGATTTTTGTGGCTCCTTTTTCAATTATTTTGCTTATTATTTTATTTTCGCTTCGTTGTGTAAGTCTCTTGGTTTTTTCCTGTCTATTCGTCGTGTGATCGTAATTATGTATAATGCCTTATTCTGTATATGTTGCATTCTTATAAGATTGCTTATTGAAACCGTATACAGGGCAATTGTTGGATATATCAAAGTTGGCTGGATCATTACTTGGTAAATCTTTTTCTTATTTTTCATATTTAGATTTTTCAATTTGTAAAGTAGAGTTAGCATGCCTCGTGCTTTGTTTATTCTTTCGGTAACGTGTTTCTTGTCCCTATTTTTTGTAAGAGTTAGGCCTAAAATCTTGCCTTTCCCACTATACATGCATCGCACTCCGTCCCCTTATAGGTCAGATAGATTTTTGCGATAGATCGCTATAATTCTAAATTTATCTTTGTTGGTTTTAATTTTCAATTTTCTTTCGTGATGGTTTAAGTTTTTAATTTCTGCGGCCGCTATTCTAATTGTGTGAAATCATCCGCGTATTTTATGTTCACACAGCCCTCACTCCTGGGTGGGGAAGTGTCCGAAGTATACAAAGAGTATAGTGAAGGACTTAAACACCCTTCCTGAGTGAGTCCTGCATTAAGCTTGAATCTTTCACATTGGTAATTCCCCGTGTTTATGTACGCATATCTTTCTATAGCGTAGTCACATAAAATTATATCTAGGTAGTTATTCATTTCTAAGTTTAGAATTTTATGTTGTATGCCTCTTTGCCAGACTTTATCGAATGCCTTCAATACGTTCCCCCTTACTATATCTATGCTTTTTTTCTCTCCTTTCACTTTACTTATTTTATCCCTGATCACGCTGAGGGCCATCTCCGTGTTCCTGTTCTTTCTGAAGCCGATTTGTTGGTTGTTCCATAGGTTTTTTTATGTTAGATTCTTAGTTAATCCTTAGTTCCTATTTTTTCAAATACCTTTCCGATGAAGTAGAGAAGCGATATTGGTCTAAAGTTTCAATCTCCGAAGGTGGTTTTACAGGCTTTGGTATGAAAATCATTTTTGCAATATTTGAATCATCGGGGAAGTATCCCGTGTTAAGACAGGCGTTATAAACTTTCCATATCCCCTCAAGTATATTATCCTGTGCTTGTACATAATTTTTCTTAGTGAGGCCCGATTTTCCAGGGGCCTTTTATTTAAATATGGTGTTGGTGTTCTTTAATTCCTCAATTGTGATTTTGGTGTTAAATTCTTTCTTTAAATATCGTTCCTCTTCTACATAGTGATATAGAAATGTCCTTTCGATCAGCGCGTTCATTTAGTTCCTCAAAAATTTGGTTTTTAAAATCTATATCATAGTTTTCGTTTTCATCATCACTGATGTTAAACACTCCTTTCCAGTGTTTCCTGAACAATTTTTCAATCTTGTGTTCGTCTTTTATTAAATCCCCATTTCCGTCTTTGATCTATGTTTTCTTTTTCACCTTACTGCTTCCCATACGTCTTATCTTTTCTAAAATTCTAGGGGTATTAGCTTGTTGTTAATATTTTGAATGGCAGTGTCCCAGTATTTTCTTTGTTTATCTGATATTGTGCTTAGTAGTTGCCTCCTTTTTGTTCTCAGATTACCGTATTTTTCTATTGTTGTTCCATTTTTTTATAATATCCTCGTTTATCGTTTTTATTTATGCATTCTTAGTCTTCATTTCGTCTGTCCATATAAAATATTTGATAGTTTTGTATGTGCTTCTGGGTATCGCGATTTCGTCGGCTGCCTGAATTCCTTTCCTTATTTTTGCCATTTCGTCGTCGATTTCGTTTAAAGTGGCTTCATTTAATCCGTTCGGCTTGTAGTCGTTCAATTCTTGTTTTTATTTTTTCCAATCTACTCTATGGTACACTTTCCATTGTTTAGCGGGTATTTGTATAGGTTGTTGATTTATGGTTAATAGCGTCGCTAAATTGTCTCTGCAGATAACGTCTACAGGTTCCATATGGTAGTTAAATGGAATAATATAGTTCGCAAGGCAGATTTTGGATTCGTCGCAGTTATGTTTTTAATTATTGTTAGATATTGTGGTCCAAGTCTTTTTGTTATGCTTCTGTCAATTTGTGCTTTTATCTCCTTTCACGTTTGATTTCTTTCCCTTTATCCTATGTGGGTGCATCTTGTGTTCAGGTATCCCCCCCCAAAAGTTGGAATTTCATTATTAAATAGTCTCACAATTTATTTATTAGGATTCCCGGGCGCCTCGGTGGTAGGTATCCTGTAGCAATTATTATATTAGTTAATTCCATTTTGATCTCAATGGCGAGGTAAGAATCGGTTAGTCCTGGGGTTTTTTTATACTCTAGTCCTCTTTTTATGCCTATTGCTGCTCCGATGTGTTGCTAGTCGCTATTACGTCTAGTTCCATAGCTTTAGTTCGTCACTCTCATGGAATTATTCGCAAATTGCTACACTATATATAGTCTTTCTGCGTGAACATAAGTATTAAAAAAATTGGACAATCATGGCGCTGAAAATTTTTAAGGACAAACTAAGCGCTACAAGATACATATAATATTGGAAGGCTCACTATTTGACGGCTCTGAGCTGCGTTCTCCTGAAGATTTACGTTGCATTCCCAAAAGCAAAGTCCTCCTTTTTTTCCCTTCGAATTTCTCTACCAGGATTAGTAGGTGAAGAAGACTTACACGCCTCGCGACAAGGGCCTGTTAGGTCTGAAAGGATTTTCCCCATTAGGGCCGTCATGGACGACCACAATAGCGAGAAACATGTCCTACTCCGGGTCAAGGAGCATTTCCTGAAACCTTCTCATGAGAAAGTGTTTGAGGTAGTTTATTCAAAACTAGGACTCGCACTATGCAAGCTCAAAGACCAAGCTTACGTTTTTATGGCATTTTGTGTCTCTAACAAAGACCTAGATAAGTTGCTCAATGAAATATCGCGAGGAATACTGGATGAGAGCGGCCTAATACCCAGAGTCCCTCCGCATGCTTCAGCAAAAAAGTCAATAATATGTTGACGTATTGACCCATACGTTGGAATCCACTTTGCTGAGGAAATAAAAAAGGAAATAAAGAACAAATAAACTTGAGCTAAGATTGATGAATCAATCAAGTTTAAAAAGCGAGACGGCGAAGAGCACACACATGTGTTTAAAGTGACGTTTCAAACAACCGAGATGACCGCAAAGGCTGCCGAGCAAGGGTTAGTATTGTTTAACTCTAAAGTGTCCTTCACCTGTATTGAACGAGAAGTGTTCGTTCCTCTACAGGTTGGCTTCTCATGCTATATCATAGAGAAACATGCCACCAGGGATTGCCAACTTGAAGGGAACGTTTGTTCCGAATAAACTCAGACCGTCCATACTTGGAAGGAATGCACTAATCCGAACAAAAGGTTCCTGATTTTCAGAAACTCCCACCGCGCCCTGTCCATGGCTTGCCCAATAAAAAAAGCTTTGATTACGAATAAGAAAAAAGCAAAAATTGAGGAAATAAACAAAAGGGTTACCACTACTTACACCCAGGAGACGAAGAAATTTGATCAGGACAGGACCATGTTTCAAATTGACCAAAGTATGAGGCCCAACCTTATGATGTGTATCTTGCATGCCCACCTTAAAAAATAACAAAACCAGGAAGCTATGCAGCAAAGCTCAACAAGATGTTGGTACACAATGGTCTCAAACCGATTTTGTTTCCTGACAAGCCACCGTGAAAGGATCTTCTCTATGCCCAAATAAAAAGCCCGCAGCAGACGAAGCCAAGGTCTCGCTTGGCTTATCGCGATCCTCGCCTACGGAAACAGGAACCTATGTAACTGAGGAAACTCAGATAGAAATTATTAACCTGCCAGGTGAAACAATTGCACCCAAGGACATCAAATTTGAACCAGTAGCAGTGGCTTCTGCTACCCTTACCATCCCTTTCCAAAATACCCTAGACCTCTGCATGAAGATTTACGGCTTCCCATCCGCACCGATACCACGAACCTCTAAGGTTTCCCACCTAATTAAAGAAGTCATAAAAGGCAAGTTTAAGTGGCAATTCGACGCCGACATCGCAGAAGAGGAGTAATTACAAGCCTTAAGACGATGCCTGATCACCGTCTATCCCGAATTTTGCTTCAATCTGGATCAGGAAAAAAGAGGTCGGGAAGAGTAAGATCGCTAGCCATGTAAAAGGGAGCTAAGTTCAAACAGCCTAATAACAATTAACCATGGCTACTCGTGTTAGATACATCAGGAATCTAAAAGTCTTCTCCCTGAACGTAAACAGTTGTAAGTTCAAAAGTAGAGATTAGAGATTATAACGAAATCATAAGATCCGTTGATCCCGACATCGTTCTTATTTTTGAGCATAGCATAAAAAATGCATAAATATATTTAACTACGAAGTGCTGATAGCAAGCCACTCGAGAGAGAAGTTTGATGGAGTAGCCATTGCCATCAAGAAGGGGAATAAGTTCAAAGAGATAGAGGGTTTAGACAAATCTTACCTGGCAAATAGGATTCCCATGACGTTCGATGACCTGGAAGTCGTAGTCGGATAACAACCTCCCAGGCGCCCATACCCTCCGATCCCCAATTTTCTACGACTGGTAGAAGAGAATCCTTTGCAATTCTGATGGGTGATTTAAATGTAAGATGTAAGGAAGCTGGCTATACAACAGCTTTTAACGGAGCCAGTAACTCACTAAGCTTTCTAATTGAGAAAGGCATAGTGCAGAAAGAAGGACCCAACTTCGCCACCTTCCATACAGAGAGATCGTTTACCACTCCGGATATCCTGCTGACGAACCGAAATTTCTCCCTGAATCATGTGACTATCCCTGGCCCTTTCGCTCCGTCAGATCATGTTAGTATGATAACCAACATCCCCTCTTCCCTGATCCAGGTGAAAATCTCAAAACGCAGATGCCTGACAAGAACCATTTGGGAATCATACTGTGAGCATCTACAGCACATGCATGTTGAACAATTGGATAGTGCTTTGCTAGAAGATATCAATTCAAAACTTGACCATCTCACATCAAATATCTTAGAGGCTTACCGGTTGACTGCCCCATGGAAGGAACACAAAATACATTAGGCAGAAGATGGATCAACTAAAGGTAGCCATCTATTTCGTTAATTTATTTGGGATCACGTCGCGTCGACACAAGAAAATAAGATATCTAAGGAACGACATCTGACATCTCATAATGGAACAGTCAAGAGAGCAGTGAGATGAATTAATTGTTAACATTGATGCTGAAGGTGACCCTGGAGAATTCTGGAGCCAACTGAAATAAATGCGAGGCTCTCCACCCAAGAATCATATAAAAACCCAAGCAAATGGCGTGAAATACACGGAAGTCCAAGACATCAAATGCGAATTTAGAAATTATTGGCAAAACCATTTTTAGATTAGTGAAGACGAGAACGAATTCTTCGATGAACGACATGAGGAGCATGTTCTCTCAAATCTTCGAGAACTGGGGGCTGACCTCATACTGCATCATTTACTTGACAGAATATGACTCGCAAACGAATAATATGAAATAGCTCTGAAGAATATTAAACAAAAAGCGCCAGGGATAACTGGCATCACCAAAATGCATTTACTTAACGCACCCAATAACTTCAATCAGGCCATTTTCGAGGTATTTAATGCCTGCCTGAACGTTAAATACTTTACGGACCACTTTAAAAAAGCCCGGATGATATTTATATTAAAGCCTGGCAAGCCGAAAAAAGATATCAACAGTTACAGACCAATCTATTTGCTAGAATTAATTGGTAAACTTCTGGAAAAGCTTCTGAACAACAGACTTAGGTCTTTTGTGAAACTCAACAAACTATATAATACCCAACAGTATGGCTTCCAGAGCAAGCTTAGCACAGAATTGGCTATGGCTCTGATCACGGAAAAGATAGCTATCGGAAAGATCAGAAATGGCAACGTCGACGTTGTAATTCGAGACATGGCTTCAGCCTTCGTCAATGTGTGGTTACCGGTGCTGAAAAAGCAAATAAGTGAAGTGGGTATGGATCCAATCCTAATGAACATACTCTGTGACTACCTGAAAGATCGGGAGGCAGTTGGGAGAGTAAATGACATCGAAGGGGAGCCTTTCAACCTTAAGGCAGGAGTGCCATAATAGGGTTGCCTCAGCCCTACTCTATACGCGGTATATACTGAAGACCTTCCTTACCCCGACCAAGACCTCACTCAGTACGTTCACCTGGTAGATGATATAAACAGGATATGCTCATCTTGTACAAAAATCCTGCGGACATCGCAAACGGGAAAAGCTATGAGATCGGAATCATCAACAATTTAAAAAACTTGACAAGATTAAAACTAATGTGAAAAAATTCAAGATAATTGTTATAGCTGTCCTTTGAATACTAAGACGACTTATGCTTCATTCTATGAAAATGGAGATGAATTTATGGGTAAGATCATAAAGGGTTAATGAAAGGGATGATTGAATGAAAGAGAGATGAGTGAAAGAGAGAGATGAAAAAGGAAAAGGATGAAAGATGAGTGAAGCTGTGCTTGAGCAGTGAGTGGATTAATGTGGAGAAGGGCTTGCGCTGGGCTTATCCATACAGCTTAACCTCACACAGAATTTATGGTGGCAAGAGTTAATCAGGACGATCATAGACTGTGAGTGGTTGCGGAGGTCTCCTGGACATCCTGTTTGTCCAAAGCCACCCAATATGGGACCTCACTCACAGCTTTTTCATTCAGGGTTGTGCTCCCGTAGACCCCATCCTAATCAAGGGTAACCCACAAGTCGTGTGCGGTTATTCTCGCTGAAGAAAAGAACTGTTGAAGAGCTCCTAAACAATGGAACCCTTCTGAATAATTTTAACAATCTACTGTCTACTGATGATGTCAAAATTGATATGCAATCAGCAGAAACATTCTCTGCGACATCCTGGGTGGCGGGTATTAAGTCATTTTGTTGTTAATTGCTTGTCATTTTCGTAAACATCTCTCTCCAGTCTCCTAAAAATCCTTGTTCTGAGAGAACTTGTAGACATGGCTAGCAACATTATCCTGCATCAAGTCAAACGATCTCCTTATCCTTCGATCCATTTTTAACACCATCCAATTTAAAAGGATCGACTAGCTTGTCTTCAACAATATCAGCCCGGATCATCAAATATTCCTCATATCATCCTAATCCTCCGCCTCCTTGTTTTCGTTTTTGTGTTACTACATTCACCTCCGCTTCTGAAGAATCGCTGTAGATGGCTCCTTCAATTCTACTAATTGAAGCTCCTGACGCTTTACTGAACGACAAGATAATACCTATGGGCCGTCTGAAAACAGCGGACGTGTAAGTGCGAGACGAGCCTTAAGATTAGTCGAGAGAAGGTTGGGTACTTGGCTTGACATTGATCTCAAGTGGTTACAACGCCCATTACGAAGATAAGGTTGCCGAGGCCACAAGGAAATTACGGGCCCCAATCGTTTCAAACGACTCTTAATTTACAACAAGAAGAAACTTGACATCTTGTTAATAAGGCAAAATCTCCTGTATCCTGCCATCCCCCTCCATACTATAAGCAAGTCCATCATGAGAAAAGCACAAGTCGTACAGAACAAGGCAATTGGCTTAATAACCAACGTAACCCTGTGGGACACATTCCTTTAGAAGTCCTGTACGAAATGGTAGATATAGAACCCATCAACGTCCCCCTAATCAGACGAGCAAGAAACCTATGGCAGAAGATTTATCAAGTCATCCACGCTGAAGTACTAAACCATATCAGACTACCTAATGAAGAACTACCTAACTTGACTTTTAAACGATCTTTCAAATGTAGTCAACTGTTCTATTGCAAGATACTGATCTGATTTATGGATAAACTTAACAGCAGATTAAACGATATATAATAAACAAAACTCAAACGCAAGCTAAAACCAAAAGATCCTAAGTGGACACATTCTACAGAAAAGAATAAATTAAAAGTCTAAAAAGATCCAAAGTCGACAACTTTAGTAAAATAAAATAAACAATCTATTAACTAAAAGATCCGAAGTAAAAAAAAGATACGAAGTGGATAAACTTATGTTAAAAGTAAACAATAAGAGAAAATATATTAAGCTCCCTTTGTAGGGGGCAGGTGAGTCTTAGTTGATTTGAGCCTCGGCATACAAGACACAGCCCTCCGCACTGCCTAGGATGCACTCGTGATACAAACACTCAACATCTACATGACGAGACGAACATCATACCAATCAAAAATCACCTAAAACTTCATGCATTACAACTCAAGCAAAAAACACAACATCCAACTCATCCCCTTCACCACATCACCAGACAACCTGCCAATTACCCACACAAAAAACAGACCATTTTCGATAACAACAATAACTACGCCACTAAATTAGACACAGACCCTAACACAACAACAGAAGACTCAATCAAGCAAAACAAGAAATTAATCCACTCTCACATCATACAACAATACTTGACAAACAGAACCCACAACAAAATATTAAGTGCACTACTTCCGACCATACACAACTCATAAGAAACACTCACAAAGCAGATCAGAAGAACACTAGCACAGATACGAACAAATAATTCACCCCTCATGACGTCATACATGCACAAAGTATCTCCCACCACCCATACGACACCAAACTGCCCCAACTGTTTAACACAGATACACGGCACCCCACATCTCTTTAGCTGCCCACAGATACACACAGACCTGGGCCGGGTGGATCTCTGGGAGAGACGCCGGGAGACAGCGGGTCTGTTCCTACGATGGTGCGGAGAGCTGGGGTAGGGCCTGGAATAGGTGTGAGCTCCCCGAACCACTGTCGGGCCGGGAACGGGGTCGCCGCCACCACCAGAGGAAAGAGAACCAAGTAAATATTTAGGAAATATGAAATAACAACCAATCTAAATGAAGAAAGAAGACTGAAAAATAGAAAAAAACGGAAGTGTAACACCAAGTCTAAGACCTATTACAAGAGATCATAAACTTTATGACAAAGGCTTGAATGCTGAATAACCAAAAGAGAGAAAAATGTATTACAACAAATGATCATTTATTGAGGTAGCCAGAAAATCTAGCACACATACCCTACTACTACAAAACCAGCTTCTCTATATATCGCCTACGTCCTATCCACACGGTTTCTATCATTTACGATTGTTGATCGTTGACGGCTCAGTTCATCTGACTGCTCACAGCAACCTATGCACTGCTAAGTTACGACAAACATTTGTCTTGAATAAATTTTCTAAAGAAGAAGCTTTTTTCAACATACGATTTCGTAAAAAGAGAAGCAGAAGATAGATGAGATAATGCGCTAATCAGACTGATTGAAGAGATCTCCTGTTTCTGATTTGCAGGGTTTCACTCCTAAACGGTATCTTCTAAAATTTCCTTCTCTCAATCTATTCCTTTTATATATATCTGATACTATCCCGCTTTATTTCTATCTAGCACAGTATAACCTGACCACCAGCAAGGTTTCAGAAGAAGTTAGTAGTAGGGTGTAGTGAACTCTCGAAATAGACCCCGTTAGCGGGCCACAGAAGGAGCCCGATTATCGGTGACGAGCCTAAATCCGACAGCAAGACCGCTTATAGGGCTAGGACTAAAAAAGGTAGGGTGGTCGGAGAGTGTGCGCTCCTTACCAGACAGGCAAAATAGTAATATGAGCAGATAGGGAGCTTCTCCCACTAGAGGAGCGGGGTAAATAATCTACAAACTTATTTTGTCAGAGAACCTCACCCATTTTGTGGAAGGCATGAGAAAAATTGATCATGGACCCAGAGGACTTCACAAAAAGGCTCCCACTTCGGCTCATTCAAAACAGATGAAAAAAGAAGCCACAGGATGTGGCCAAGAGCATTTTCAAAGATCTGCAAATGACCCTAATCAAATGCTTTGAAACCCTAAATGGATTCGTTGTTATTTGGGCAGAAAACAATGTCCTTGAACTATTACTTTCATCGGCAGGAACCATCACTTTAAGAAAAAATTACTTAGAGGCTAAAGTACCTTCATTGTATGTCTGAAGGTAGAATCATGGGTGGAGGAACACTCACCAGCAGCAGCGAAAAATAAAAATAACGGACAAACTACTCAAGTGATAATTTAAGGAACATTTATCGTAAAGAACTTACGTGTATTCTTCTCTCACTCGTCATGAATATTGCACAACCGGGAACGTATACCAATACGTTGAAATCCATGCTTAAGAAAAACGGGCTGGGACCAATGAAATTCCGGCATAATATTGACTATTCGGCCATATTTAACATAACAATTTCAGAATAACCAAAATAGACACACATTGAAGACGCTGAAAGAAATGAAAGCCAACCAGAACAAGACGAAGACACATAAAGAAAGGAAACAGAACGTTAAAGCACGACTAACGAGAAGAATAAGAAAAGCGTAACAAGAAACACACGCAAAAGCATAAAACAAAAGAGGAATTTGACCAGGGGCACCTCGCCGCGCGACAGGACACCGGATGTAGCAGTCGCAAAATGTGAAACTGAGCTAGAAGTTAACAGAGACAGAAAGGAAAATCAGAACCGCCAGAAATAGATACAAATAAATAGCCGCATAAGAACAAACAAATAAGATGAATACTAGAAAATCAAGAATTGTACAGACAATAATGAAGCGTGGAAGAATAAAGAAAACATACACGGAAATATATTTAGAGAAATAGATCCTAACAGAATTCTTAATCAGATTACGGGATAAACCTCAAGACTCATGAAATAAAAATATGGAACTACGACGTAATAGCGACAAAACGAACAACACGACGGAGCAGCAATAGGAAAAAAAGGAGGATTAGAGTACAAGAGAAAACTAGGACTAACCGAATCCTACCACGTCATTGAGATCAAAATGGAATTAACTAATATAATAATTGCTACAGGATACCAACCACCGAGGTGCCTGGGACTCCCAGTAAATAACATTGGGAGAATATTTAATAATAAAATCACAACTTTGTTTTGGGGAGACCTGAACGCAAGAAGCACGCAACCATGATACAAAGACAGAAATCAACCGGGAAAGGAACTACAAGCACTAATTGACAGAAGGATAACAAGAAGACTTGGACCACAATATCCAACACTAATTAAAAACAGAACTGCGACAAATCCAGACATCTGCCTTGCAAACTATAATATTCCATTTAACTACCATATGGAACCTGTAGACGTTATCTGCAGGGACAATTTAGCGACGCTACTAACCATAAATCAACAACCTGTACAAATATCCGCTAAACAATGGAACGCAGAACATAAAGCAGATTTTAAAAAAATACAAACAAGAATTGAACGACTACAAGCCGAACGGATTAAATGAAGCCACTTTAGACGAAATAGACGACGAAATGGAAAAATAAGGAGAAGAATACAGACAACCGACGAAAACGCGATACATAAAAGCACATACAAAAATATCAACTATTTTATATGGATAGACGAAATGAGGACTAAGAATGCAGAAATAAAAACAATAAACGAGGAAATTATAAAAAATGGAACAACAATAGAAAAATACGGTAATCTGAAAACAAAAAAAAAGGAAATACTAAGCGCAATATCAGATAAACAAAGTGAATACTGGGACACTGCCGTTCAAAATATTGACAACGAGCTAATGCCCTGAGAATTTGCAAAAAGATAAGACATATGGGAAGCACTAAGGGATAAAAGAAAACAAAGATCAAGGAGAGAAACAGGAATTTAATCGAAGACGAACACGAGATTGAAAAATTATTCAGGTAACAATGGAAATGATTGTTTAACATCAATGAAAAGGAAAAGGAAAACTACGATATAGATTTTGAAAATCAAATAATTGAAGAACTAAATGAACGGATCGAGAGTACTTTTCCATAGGAACGATATGCGAAGGAAGAATTTAACATGGAAATCACAAACGAGGAATTAAAGAACACCATCACCATATTTAAAATAAAGGCCCCTGGAAAATCGGGCCTCACTAAGAAAAGTTATGTACAAGCACCGGATAATATACTTGAGGGGATGATGAACGTTTTTAACGCCTTTCTTAACACGGTATACTTCTTCGATGAGTTAAAAATTGCAAAAATGAAATTCATACCGAAGCCTGGAAAACCGCCTTCGGAGGTTGAAACTTCAGACCAATATCACTTCTCGACTTCATCGGGAAGGTATTTGAAAGAATACTGAACCAAAGATTAAATGAATATCTAACAGAAAACAAGCTATGGAACAACCAACAATTCGGCTTCAGAAAGAACAGGAACACGGAGATGGCCCTCAGCGTGATCAAGGAGAAAATATGTAAAGTTTAAGGAGAGAAAAGCACATAAATATAGTAAGGGGGGACGTATTGAAGGTATTCGATAAAGTCTAGCAAAGAGGCATTCAATATAAAATTCTAAACTTAGAAATAAATAACTACCTAGACAGAAGTTTATGTGACTACGTTATGGAACGATATGTATACATAGTCACGGGGAATTACCAAGGTGAAAGATTAAACTTAATGCAGGCCTCGCTCAGGGAGGCCTGGGCTGTGTGAACATACAATACGCGGATGATTTCACTCAATTAATTCCCTGTGTTTATCAGAACCTACAGATGCAGGATAGAATAACGACTGCATATATTAAAAACATAAACTACTACGAAAGAAAATGGAAAATTAAAACCAACAAAGATAAATTTAGAATTATAGCTATGCATCGCAAAAAGATATCCGACGTTTATTTAAACGTAGTGAGATAGAGGTATAACGGGTATAAGAACACGTCACCAAAAGAATAAACAAAGCACGAGGCATGCTAACTCTACTTTACAAATTGAAAAATCTAAATATGAAAAATAAGAGAAAGATTTACCAAGCAATGATCTAGCCAACTTTTATATATCCAACAATTGCCATGTATACGGTTTCAAGAAGCAATCTAATAAGAATGCAACGCATACAAAATAAGTCAGTATATAGAATTACGAAGACACGACACCTAGAGAGGAAAGTAACAAGAGACTTACACAACGAAGCGAAAATAAAAACATTAAACCGACCCTAATATGGATATAAATTTCATTATATACTACAAGACCTAGAAAACAATTAGTTGCATCATTGAGATCAGCTGTCTCTCTCCGATGAGCGAGCTCCAGGAGACTAACGTTTTGTCAAATATTCGTACAAAGCCGGTGACTGCGAACACCGCAATTCAAAGTACATCGGCGTAACCTCAACAACCCTGTCAAAGCAACTGACAGCTCACCTTCAAGATGGCGCGATTAAAGAACACGCCCACTCTCATGGCATAACCTATCTCGTGAAAAGCTCAAATAAAGACACTTCCATCATCCTGAGACTCTAAAACCGCAAAAGATCGCGGATGGCCGAAGCCGTCATTATTCAAATAAAGAAACCGGCAATTAACGTTCAACTTCAGCAGGAAACCATATTCCCAACATCTCTGCGTATCTAAGTTGACATTCGTTATAAGAAGCACGTTATCAAACTTATTTTTCGTTCCTCCTTTGCCAGAGAACTAGATCGGAGTGACAAATAGTGTAATAGGTGAGAGAAGAAGGGGTGAATTTAAATGGATGGTCAATTTAAATGTCGTTCCTCTTCCCAGAACCTGATTGTATGCAGTTTTGTTAATGATCTTACAACCACAACTCCTGATTGATGACCATTTTCTGTTTTGTTTTCTTCTTTTGTTGTGATTTTGAGATATTTAGTAACTTGGGTATTTATTCTATTCTCATTATTCGACTGAAGAGGGTATGGTAAAGTTCATAACGAAACTAGTCTCGTAAATAAATTCTATGTTCATATACAGTGGTTTAACTATCATATATATATATATATATATATATATATATATATATATATATATATATATATATATATATATATATATATATATATATATATAAAAAGACCATGAGGTATTTCACGTTAATTTATTTCCTTTGAAAACATACTCTTCTTCTAACTATCTTTTTTATTCCGTCAATGAACGAAAAAGGAAAAACAACATGAATAAAGAAGAGAATTAAACAAATAAATAACCAAGGGACATGAGCTCACACAACAGATACAGATACGAGTATTATGCTACAGAAATCACACAAACTCGAGTTATTAACATAGCATGAAAACAAATAACATAATAAGAAAACAACCACATAAATAAACCACCAGACAACTTTCATTCTAACTTATTTTGAACTTAACTCTAAAATTAGTTTATAGTACAGAGATTAGCGTCACCTCCACGCAACTTGCACCTCCCTGCAAACCTTCAACTTCTTTCCACTTCAATCATCTTCCTCCTTTACCGCTATCCAAAGATAAGCCAAACACTAACACCAGGGACAGGTCAGCAAATAGTAACAATTAAAAGCTAGGAAAACATTAAAACACCGGGGTCCGGGTCCCATGTTAAGCAGGTCCACAGGCCAACTTAGTCAACTTTCAAGCCTTTGACTTTATTTTAGTCTGACCTATCCTTACTTCTTCCTTCTTTCCCTCCCTCTATTCCCCTTCCCGGTGCTCTTTTCCCGCGGTTCCTTCACGCCCTGATGAAGGAGGGCACCGAGGAAACTCAAGGCAACCGGGCCTCGCCCCCCTCCCAGACCGTGTCCTTCCTCCGGGAAGGACTGGTCGTGGGTTGGTGAAGGGGCACGGGGATCTAACACTTTTTCTCCCACTTTCCTTTTCATTTCATTTCTTTCACTCTGTCAGATCCTCACTCCACTCATTACATCGGTAAAGGAGGCAATAACATATCAAAACACTCCGGAGATGATCGCATAAGATCGAAAGCTTAGCAATTTAGTTTGGTTTTTAACCAATACATTCATTTATAAAATAGATGAATACTGGACAAGTGATCCACCATCTACATGATGCAATAAAAAGGACAATTAGAAGAAGAGAAAGTTGCCAAAGGAAATTAATTAAGGCAAAATACACAATGGTCTTCAACAAAAATTGCATTCAGGAAAGACTGCTGCCCAACTACACTAATATATATATATATATATATATATATATATATATATATATATATATATATATATATATATATATATATATATATATATATATAATCCAAAACTTGCAGCGCTGCTAGAATTTTTTGTATAGGGTAAGCCGTGAAATTTTATTCCTGAGTATGACAAGCACAAACTTTATAAACGTTTCTCAAATCTTCGATACCTTTTAAATATATAGCCTCTAATTATATAACTGTTTATATATACTTTTAAACCGTGGAATTGAGATGTCTCCGATTAAAATTGCAACATGAGTTCACGCATAGTCTGAGTAGGCCTTTTCATTGCAAAGAGTGCCAAAGAGATTCGCCTCTCTCTTTTCGATATTAAAAATCCAAAAACGCCGTTTGTATTGTCTCTTGTTCATCCATCAGAGCCAACACTGAAATAAAAGAATTCCGCAAGGAATTTTGAAATATTTGAGCCATCGTAAACAATCTCTTAGCGTAGATTCCTAATCGATATAATACGTCCACAGAGAGACAAGTTACCCCAAGTGACCCCAAATGATATAGTAGACGTATTTAGACCCGCAGTAAAGAGATATAGAAAGGATCCCAACGTAATTAATTGGCTCAACGCTCCGCTCTCTCGCTTGCCAACAATCCTGCTACTTTGTCGGAGAAAGCTGATGATAGCAACCTTTCCATTTGCCATCTTACTGTGATAGGAAAGGCTCAAGCAAACAAACAATCATTAATCATGGCTGTAGAGAATGAGGAAGAATAGGTGAAGATAATCGCCGCACTTCACATATTACTGTAAATAATAATAATAGCGGTAGAAATGCAGTTAATACCAATAGTGGTAAAAATAGTGATAAAGATTAGTGCGAAAATTAATAATAATTTTATCAGTAAAAATAATAAAAGAAAGGCAGAAAAATAGCGTATATTATAATTTACTGTTGCAATGCTACAAACATTAGAAACAAATTTAATGAAGTAACTTTTATTATTTCCAATTATCTTTGCAAAATTATAGCTAATACTGAATCGTGGGTGCAAAAAAATATAGGCACTCTATCGGCACTTCAGATTCTGGATTATATACTATTAATCAAAGATAGACATTTTAGAAAAGGAGGCGAGGTCTTGTTTAACTGAAGACTAATTGAAATGAGTTGCTAAATCTGAGATAAATTGAGTCACCCTGGTTAAAAAACAACTATAAAGCTTTATCACTATTAATGGTACTAATTTAGAGAGCGCTGAATAGTTCCTATGAAGAGGACCTTACATTAATTAACGATATTCAATTTTCGTCTCAGTTACATGAATGTGTGTATTGAACTTGATTAAATTTCCCCAAAGTTGATTGGTATACGAGGTCTAATTCGGATGACTATATCTTAAACCAATTTTGTATTAATTATTTGCAGTTTTTCAAAAGTTTTTCGAAAAATCTACAATGGAAAACAACATACTTGATTTAGTTTAAGTTCCAAAGAAATGTAATTGATTGGTTTGAACTTCAGGAAGATTATAGGAATTTGGATCAAAACTCAGCGTTTAACATTAATTCTATTTTATTAATCATAGAAAAGCGCCCAAAGCTTCCAATATAAAAAGTAGCAAACTTTCAACGCTAAGAAGAAAAGAAATAAAACAGTGGGTATGTCATAGAAACCTTAATAATACGAAACCTGCTTCGGTTTACATTGTTTTATTGACCGTATTAAAGATTATCACAAAAGTGAGATATATAGCTTATAAATATGCTTAAAATTATGAAAGGGAAATGTCATGTATTAACCAATTTCTCAAAATCAGATAGAACAAATTAGGTCACTTTATAATCGGCTGAAATGTGACCAGTTATTAAAGCAAAGGTTTTTCCACCTACAGAGAGTTATATAAATAAGGCACGCTGCTAAATGCAGGTACGAAAATAAATTAGCGCAATTCTCGTGGGACTGAAAGCCTGGAAAATACAAATAGATCAAATAATAGTTACAGCTGAGTATGTAGAAAATACGATTGAAAAATTGAGTCCAGATAATTAAGCTGAGTAGACGAGAGATATCAGATTTTCCAAAACTTATGTTACACTCGTTTTTTAATCTTTCTAGAGGTTTTAGAATGGTATAGAAAATAATAAATCAAACACGCTTAAAGTTCTACTTTTCCAGCACTTTTTATTAAAGAGTATTTTCGATTGTGTGGAAGTGTGTCAAGATGAAAGTGAAAATAATACAGATCACTAATCTCCTAGGGCACGGGCCACAACAAATTCGACATTGCAAAGCGGCTCAAAGTCAGCCGGTTGACCGTCCACAGCGTCAGAGAGGATCAAGAACGGAGAAGACCTGAAAGATCGACTTCATTTAGGGAGACCGTTTTAGCTGTAAGAAAGGCCTTTGATAATGCCCCGAAGCTCAAAACGACTGTACTCGTGGAGAAAAAGAAGATTTCGGTGGCAAAGTTGTCGAGGGCCGTCAAAGAGCAGGTTGACAAGAGATTGATATCCGTCGAAAGGCATCTGTTCAGTGATCGTATGCGCGAACAACGTCAAAAGCGCTGCCGTCGCCTGCTCAGGGACTTGAAGAGTCATGGCAATCGAACTTTCATTTTTTCTCATGAAAAAAAACTCCATAGTCGATCCAGTCATCAACAAGCAAAACGAGTAGTTGGTAAGCTTCATCACGTCTCCGAGATCCGCTACCTTTCCACCAACAAACACTCTGCCTCCGTGATGATGATCGGCCGCGTGCCTTCGAATGGGAAGACAAGATGTCACCGGTGTGGTTCGCGGACGGTTGCAGCCTCACCACGGCCGAACAAAAGGGACATTTAGGCCACGAAAATCTTGCCCTGGGTGAGAAAGATCACGAAGAAGACGGTGCCCCGGCCGACACGGCCAGCACCGTACAAGAGTACACAAGGTCTGGCACACAAACGTCGACGGGCTGCAATCCTCCATCAAACACGTGTGTGCCAAAATGCGGAAGGACTTCCTCCACAACGTATGAGCGTCTTCTGGTCTCACCCGAAGTGCATGCTTCACGCCGAGAGCGGCCACATTAATAAATATTACAATATAAACGTGTCTACCTGCTTCAAAACTATTGTTGCCTTCTTTTTTGAGAACTTCGTAACGCGTGTAACAGGACTTTATAATACACGGTACGCACGATATATAAAGAAAATAAGGACCGAAATTCCCCTTATGCTCGCGTTCCTTTTTAATTATTTTCTTAAAGCAAATTTGGCTCCCGTTACCTGGAGCCAATTAGGTAGACTAGATAAAAGGAGTATTATCGGCCAGTAAGCTTAAATTCACGTATAAGTAAGATACTTGAGTCAAATATTGATATAACTTTACGCAATCATTTAAATAATAGTGAACACTTAGTTAATAGCCAACACGGTTTCAGAAAAGAGATTTCGTTTCACTCGTCTGGTCACCATTTTATGACCGTGTCGTTAAAACTGTCGATACGAGGTGTCATTCGACTGGCTACCAATCTCGTGTACAATTCTTCAAGGCTACCTTTTGGGGTCACTCCTATTTTTAATTTTCGTAAACATCAAAGGGTCTAGAATAAAGAGCTAATAAAGTAATTTGTAGATGATACTAAACTTGGGGAGATAATAAAGGATATGGGAGACAGAAACTGTTTAAAAAATGGCTAATAATTTAATTAAATGGTGTGAAAAACATGGCATGATGATTAATATTTCCAAATGTGGCGCTTTACATTTTGGAACAAAATAATCGTAAATTTAAATAATATATCCAGTATACCAAACTTATGTATAGAGGTAAAATAAAGTCGATCTAAGAATTAAAATAGATACTAGGCAAATTTCTTTAGTTACTACATAGTAGTTAGATACAAATCAACAAGAAACGCATCAATAATCAGATATTCCGTTTCAATACGTAAGGCAGACTCTATGTCAAAACTATACATCTTATTACACAGAACTATGTTAGATTATGGTGATTCCTTCAGGTTTCCGTAGTTAATTAGTGATATAAACATATTAGAACAAGTTTGGCATCGCTATACGAAAATAATAGGTAAAATGAAACATTTTAGTTATAAGGAGAGGCATAGAGAACTCAATCCGTTTTTCCTCGAACATAGACAGCAAACGGGGAACAAAAAGTAACATGCCTGATACTACTGAAATTGCTTTGATTTTTCAGACATGATCTTGAGTATAGGATATGAAAAAAAGATGAAGAGATAGAAATTCAAAACTTTGGCGGGAAAATTTGCTGTAACACTTTCTTTCCCGAAGTATGAAAAAAAAATTGGGGGGCTTTGAAACATATTCCATTTAGGTCATAACACATTAATTTTAATATACACAATTTATGTTTTATGAAATTTAATAAAACAATTTTTCTCTTTCAAATGGCATAATGAGATGTTACACTTGGTACACTTCATATGTGTGTAAGCTTTATGTAGCATTTCGATCTTTGCTTTAGATTAGTAGGGACAGGAAAATGATCAAACCCACCCAAATAGACATCATTGACTGGCCTTGTTGCTGTCATTTTTTTTTGCATTTAGACTGAGTTTACTCTCAATCGGCAGCCTACCTTGTACTTTTACCAGCCTTGTACTTTTCTGTGTTTTTTAAGGAGGCATCTGAAGACTAAATGAATGAAAATTAGTCATTTTATTTTTTAGCTATTTTTTGATTGGATAGGTTATTGAGACTGGCCATGTACTCGCATTCAGGGGCAGAGAACGCCCCGCTGGACCATATCGACCTCAGTATGGCAGCACTTCTAGCTAAATAGGCTCTATAGAACTAAAACAAATTATAGGTAGCAGGAGTACTAGAATATATATATACATAAATACACCACCTCAGCCGGCGAGCTAAAGCACATGAGGGGATAGCGTTTACACTGCACCATCAA
Organism: Ceratothoa steindachneri; assembly: GCA_963969495.1. NCBI lineage: Eukaryota > Metazoa > Arthropoda > Malacostraca > Isopoda > Cymothoidae > Ceratothoa > Ceratothoa steindachneri. Next base: position 74,930,152 of record OZ018332.1, read on the forward strand.
GCTAGGCAAAGGAGCTGTCTCTAGCAGATAACAGATAACCTGGCGGAGGAGATCCTCGACTGATCCAACGGCCAAGTATATAGATGCGTAAACCTTCCAAGTCAGGAGTGTATCTCCGAAGGTGGACCAGTGCACTGTGCTCACTGAATCTGGCAGCTCCTGCCACCAACCTGGTGCCAAATGTACTACTCGGCATTCTCTTGGATGACACCGGCGAGAACCAGAGGGGGTTCTTGACGACTGCACAACCCAGAGATCTCCATATACTTCGCCCAGGTCTGCGCTTATATGGCACAATCTCTATTGTCTGGCGAGACAAAAGGGCACGAACATACACTACACCACACACACACAGATATATATATATATATATATATATATATATATATATATATATATAAAGTGTGTAAGCAGTACTAATATCAAATAATAAAGTTTGTGCAGTTATAGATGATGTAGGTCTAGCCTTTTAGCTAAATAGGCCTTATAGACCTAAAATCAAATTATGGGTAGCAGAAGTACTAGAAAATATATAAACATCCCGTTTACCAGAATAGAAATGTATATATATATATATATATATAGTGTGTGTGTGTGTGTGTTTGTGTGTGTGTATAAACAAATTACATATATCAAATAAGAAAATTTTTCTTTATACTAATAGTTATTTAAAGTCCAAGGATCCCACACGGAATCACGTAAGTTATAAAAGATATTGCACATACAAATTATATGCTGAAGGTATAACTAATATTCTAATCTCATGCACTGCCCTTTTAACCCCTCCGGGAGATTCTTTCTTGCCTGTTCTTCGGAACCACCAAGTTGCATAGATTTCCAACTCATCCTTCTCCCTGTATCTTCTCCCATCCCCCCTTTAGCCTCATTTGAGGCTGCCATTGCTGTCTCACCTGCTGTGCCCGCTCTGACTATTGTGGTCCTTTACCGCCCTCCCAGCTCGTCTCCAGCCTTATTTCTCGAGGAGTTCAGTAACCTACTCTCCAACTTATCGTCTACTGGTTCTCTCCTTATTCTCGGTGACTTCAATCTTCATAGCCACAATGAGAATTTTCGTGCATTTATTGATATAATCGACCTCTGATGTCTTACGCAACATGTGTCATTCGCAACACACATACATGGCAATAACCTGGACTTAGTCATCTCGAACGTCTATATCTCTAAGCTAACAGTAAATGACCTTTCTAATAAGATTTCCGACCATTTCTTGGTCAACTTTTAATTCTATACTCCTTACCACCTACCTCCTCGCTCGTCCCGAGATCCTACTCCTTTCCGGCGACTATCGTCAATTGATACTACTTCTCTCTTTAACGACGTTGTTTCTGCCCTACGTCCTATTGATAGTACTGCTTCACCTGACCAAACCTTATGCTCTCTGCACCAATCATTTCTCGCCTGCCTTGATGCGCACGCCCCCCTTACCACTCCTTCTTCAAACAGCCATCACTGACCCCCTTGGTTCACCATAGAACTCCTTCGTTCAAGGAGGTCCTTAGTTGCTTATAATGAGCGATTCGTAACTCAGGCTTCCGTGGGCAGGACGCGGCCTCCCTCTCACCTGCCTATCGCCTGGCTACTTCGACCTATTCTTCCAAATTAAAATGAGCGCGCGAGGCTCATTCACGCAAATTTTTGTCTGAGAACTAGAATGACCCATGGACTTGTCTTTCCTCGCCTAGCCTCATTTCCCCCACCTCTTCCCCCATCAACACTCTACTCTTTCTAAAATTTTCTCTGAGAAAAATATTAACCTACGCACCGTACTACCTCCGTCGTCTGAACAAGCCCATGCTCTTCTTCCTGAGTATACTCCATTGCCGCTTAACGTCTTCACTCTGGCGTCCTCTGAGGAAGTAACAGCCCTGATCTGACGCTTTAACCAATCTGAATCCCCTAAGGACGTCTTTCCGCCCAAACTCTTCTACCAACTTCTTACTGCTGTCCTTCCACTGATTCTTCATCCCATTAGCACTTTATTTGCCACAGAAGTGGTTCCCCTATTCCTTCATCATGCCGCAATTCTTCCTCTCCGTAAGAAACCACACCTTAAACCCTCTGAACAATCTAGCTATCGCCCTATCTTACAGCTTTCATTCCTCTCTAAGGTCCTCAAGAGAGTGGATTTAACTCGCCTTAATGACTGTATTTCTAACTGTACTAGTGATGAAATGGACCAGTCGGGATTTAAAGCAAAGCACTCTGCTCAAACCACTCTTCTTAATGTTTTAGATGTTTTAGACGGTTTACGTAGAGCAGCCGATAGGGGTTGTAAGCCCATTCTATTCCTCCTAGACCTCTCCTTTGCTTACGACACCATCGACCCTACTGTTCTCCTTGATGGTCTTCACACTTTCCTTGGTCTCTCGGGCAGTGCACTTGATTGGTTATTGGTTCAGCTCATACCTCTCTTCCCGCATTCAGTCGGTCGCGCTCGATAACCTCGGAGCCTACGCCCATTCATTTTGGGGTGCCTCAGGGGTCAGTCCTTGTTCCCCTCCTCTTTGGCCTCGACTTACTTCCTCTTGGCTCTCGTCTTCGAGATTTACACCTGTCCTTTTACTTCTATGCTGATGACACTCAAATATACTTTTCCTCATCTCCCGTGTCCTTTTCTCAAGCAATCACCAAGCTCCTTTCAACCTACACCTCCATAAACAAATGGCTGTCTGTCAACTTTCTCAAATTTAACCCCGATAAAACTGAAGTTCTCCTTGTTGGTACCGCTTCTTTGGTGAAGAAATCTAAAGCTTTCTTCCTCTCCCTTAACCTTTGGAAAACCAATGTCGCATTCTCTGATACCGTCAGTAATTTTTGTGTTATTTTTGATGAGCAACTCTCGTTTATGCCTCATATCCATCGTATCTGTAAGTCTTCCCTCAGTTTCCTCCGCAACTTCTCACGTGTTCGATCCCATTTTGATCGACGAAGCCTTGAGACTGCTATTCATGCCTTCATCACTTCACGCCTAGACCACTGTAATTCTCTTCTTGTGAATCTCCCTTCTTCGTCACTTGGCACCCTACAACTAGTTCAAAACTATGCTGCCCGGCTCCTCCTTCGCCGCCCACGGTTCTCTCCTTCGATGCCTCTGTTACAGGAGATACACTGGTTACCTATTTGCTCCAGTACACACTATAAAATTCTTATCATATAGGCTATAAAAAAAACTGATCAAAAATAGAGGAGCAAAATGTTGATTTTTCAAAAACTAACTCAAGATTATTAATATTGCAATAGAAAATGTGTCAATATTTAAATTAACAAATAGGAGCAGTCTCTCTCGTAGTTGTTTGTTTCGGTGGGCACGCTTAATAAAATTGAATACACTAAATTTGGGCAAAAATTCAAAGTATATATTATCTTCTTTCCTCCTCCCTGACTAAGTTATGCATCTTTGATGCATCTCGCCTTCTTTCTCAAAGTGAGGATGTTTTAACAAAATAAATTAAAACCATAGATTTCTGACATATTTTAATTAATTGATAAATTAAAAGTATATATTAAATCTGAGAATTGATAAATCGTACATTAAAAAAAAGAACGAAAAATTTAATGTGATGGGCGGTGCTTACTTTTCTGAATTTATTTTTTAGAACTTAGCACCATAGATGATAATGCCACGCGTAATGCATTCTTTATGAGTGAGATATTTTGATTTTCAAACAGCAAAAGCAAAAAATGTGATTTACACACTTGCAAAATTAGCTTGCTTTATTTGACAAGACAGTATTTTCTTTATTCACCCGTGACCAAAATTGAAAAAGTGTTTCATTATCAGAATAAAGTTTGAACGTATTGTCACATGAAAGGTCAATTAGTTGTTCTTGTTCAGAGGTCGATAAGTTTAATTAAGCTATTAAACTGATCGACAACAAAGGGATTTTTCACCCATTCATGTATTTTGAAGCATTTTCGGATGGTTAATACACAACTTTTTCTATGATGCTCTCTAAATTGGGAGTAAAACTACTTGAGATTAAGAAATGATTGAAAAGTGTTATTTTGTATATTATAAATCCATAATTCTATTTTATTTATGAATTCAATTAATTTATCCCTATATTTGATAAAATAAACATTCAAACCTTGCATAGATTTATTTATCAGCCTCTTCTCAAAAATATTGAGCCATATAAGAAAATATGTTGAAAAAATTCATTCTTGAAAAATTTTACTTCATCTTTATTTCAAGCAAAATCTCATCTCATATCTAAGTTCAAATACTCTGAAAAAATTTGACAAGTTCAATCCAACGTACTTTGCAATAATACAAAAGTTTACTTTGACCAAACTAAATATCCTTACATAATTTTGCAAAACACTTTGCTTTTAGTCGATTTGTTTGACATAATTGATAACTCTGACGACAACCTGAAAACCATTATCGAAATTTCTTTTATATAATGAAAATTTCATCCCTGTGCAACAATCAGTACGTCCATTTAGCACGCTAAAATCTTTAACCAGTGCTCGTTATCCACTTTAGGCCTGAGATTGATTAAGCTCTGTTTGTGCCAAGTTCAATGCAATTGTTCTATGTTATGCCATACTCATGAAAAAAATTCTAATAAGTTTGAAGTTTTCCTTTGTTGTGTTTTTTTCATCAAGAGATTTATAAAAAAAACATCTTCTAACTCATCAGTTTGTACACTATATTGCACATAGACAATTACATGAGTATCTTTAGCTATATATGTTGCTTCATTAACATGTAATGGGAATTCAGAAATTTTAAATATCTTTTGACATGCCTGAAATTCTCGTCCGTTCACTATAATCTGCCATGGGAAATTTTCTAACCTGTTTTGCATAAGATTCCCAGAGCATAGTTACGACTAAGTCACTGACAACAGGCAATATTAAGGTTTTCCCAATTGAATGATGTTTCTTACATTGGGCGATTCTAGATGATACTTTATAGTGTACGGTATGCTTTTGATGATACAGTAGTAATGGCCAAAAGATTTTTTTCGGATTTTTCCAATTTCTTATTTTCTCTTAACGAAATTTCAGGATTTGTTAAAATAAGATGGATGCAAAGTTTTAAGATGCCGGTTTAATTTATTGGTAAGATATGTACTATCTGCAACTAAAAAGCCACCTCAAATTAAACACTGGATTTTCTACTCCTTAAAAAATAATACTGATAAAATCCAAAGCCAAGTAAGTTTGATCATACTGCTTCTTTTAGCAGATTTAGCAGTATAACTTATGAGGGGTTTTCCTACCCAAACACTTGAATTTTCACTAGAACTAGATGTCGGATCATTGTTATTGGCTTCTTCTATAGTCTGTTTTAAAACGATGCATGTATTTATCCACGTTATGGGGTTTAGCACTTAAATACGTTTTATTAGAAAAAATAAAACTCTTCTTAAAAATATGTAAATCGTATTTTATCACACGGTTGACTGAACCTGCATTTAAAGAAATTATTCTAAAATGTGAAATACAACTGTTATCATATAAAAAATCCACACTAACAATTATGAGAATGGAAAATAATCAACATTGCTCTTGCACTTATAAATAGGATAAAAATTAATTAATTTATTTTGACAAAGTTGCAGAGCTGCAAAAAGTACCAAATTCGTCAAAAAAGTTGTAATAACAAAATACTTGTGATTTCCTTTATACCTAATTATTAATTCACCCTAATTACTCACAAAAACTTATTTATCAACACATGATCATTTTTTTGTTCCTATAAAATAAAAAAGTTAAAAAATTACTGTCCATCAAAACCAACGTTATTAACCCGTTACTCACGAGTCCTATAGTTTTCCTTAGGTAGCGAAACAATTTTGTTTTCTTTCTTGACACTAAACTTAATTTATTTTTAATTGCTATACTGTTAGTAATATTTTTTTATTCATCATTTTCAGATACCATAAGTTTTAAAGGTTGATATATTCTTTTCATACTGGTATTCTAAAAAAAATAGCTCTCAGAATAATTCTAAATAAAGTGTTACGATATTTAATTTTAACGCTAGATTTGGAACTCAGAGCTGAAACAACTTGGATTTAGAATTATTTCATCATCCGAAACGCGTCTGGATATTATCTCTTAGCCAATCCTAAGTCCAAAAAGGCAAAAGTAAGTTTTAACCGGGTAAATAAGGGATGACGAAAAATATTGCATGATTTCGTCGATTACGACCACGTCATAACGAGGTGGAATAAAAAAATTACAATGTACATTGTACAATGAGGAATAGGAATATTTATTCAAATAAAAGAAGTAAACAATGGATTTGTAATAGAGAAATGGAATTAACGTTTAATTGGTGACCTTTAGTGCCTCCCAAAGGCGTCGAGCCTCCTAGTTTGGAAACCACTGGCTTAAGCTTTCTCGCTTACACAAGCACTCGCTGCTCGAGGATTCTAGATGGCGTCATTGGATTTTCCACAGAAGCTTACGTAACCTAAGCAACTCCTTTTGGAAGGAAACCAATAACAAGTTGACAAAGAGAATTTACACAGAAGATGACAGTGAATAGAACAACCTGCATAGAAGTCAAATGTACAGAGAGAAATTTTCAGCCTCGAGAGCTAAAATAAACAACAGAAACGTATTTATCAAGCCGCATTCTTTCTCTTGCTAACTTACTTTCAATAGCACTGCTTTGCAGTGCTATTGAAAGTTTAATGAAATATAATGGTAAACCACAATATTTAAATCAATATTTGATATATAATTATCGGACTAGTTTCGGCAAGTTGCCATTTTTAACTAATAATGAAGAAACTAGGCAAGGAACACAGTATGTATAAGGTAAGACACATCCTAAACACAATGAAACAGCAGGAAACAACCTGAGCCAAAATAAATTCAAGAAGTGGATAAAGTTTGCAAATTTAACTACATAAGCTAGTTTTGTGGTCTCTCGGGAAATATTCAGGCACGGGTAGCCGTTCACAAATGGATAATATATAAAAGAATCATCCATTAAGATTTCAGAACATCTATTCACGGACTTTAAAATTAAGAGGGAAATTGTTAAGAAAATCAGATATATGCCTTTCTCTGAAAAGACTGTCAAAGACAGATCCATAAAAATGGCAGAAAACTTTACCATGCAGCAAAGAAAACATCAATTCAGTTGTGGCATACTCAATCGCCTGTAATTTTTCACAAAAACAAATGTGATATTGAAAAAGATATCATTTCTCTGCCGATGTGTGAAATCAGCTGGACTACAGGAAGAGATGATCGAGTTGATACCACTAAAAGGCCAAACTCAGTGGAGAACGTCTGTGAGGCTGTCCTGCATTGTTTAAGAGCTAAAGAAATAAACACCACCTAGTTGTTGTCAGTGGCAAATGATAGTGCAATGAGTATGATAAGAGCGCAGAAGGGCTTTTGGCTTTACTGCAGAAGTCATTGGGTAGAACACTGCTGACGTTTCACTGCATCGTGAACCAAGACGTATTGTTTGTTTAAACTTTTCCTCCTGGATGAATAACGTCTAAATCACCGTCAGTTCCATTTGTTACTAGATGAGATGAAAAGTAAGTATTCTGATCTGCTGTTGTACAACACAGTCCAGTGGCTGTCCAGAAGGGAGGTGCTGAAACGGTTTGCCGCGTGTCTGTAAGCGGTGAAAACTTTCCTGGGCAGCATAAGGCTCACATTTTCTGAGCTTGAGCAGCCAAAGTACCTGGAAAAGATACAGTTCCTGGTCGATATGATAGCGCACCTAAAAAGTCTCAACACAAATCTTCAGGGGAAGGGAGGCACAGATCTTTACATGGTTTAGGAGGCTTGGACATTTGAGCGCCGGTTGACAGTGTTTGAGTTGAGATTTACAGCGATGTACACTGTCTCACTTTCCCTCATTAAGAGAGTTCAAAGAAGCTCACAAAATGATTAGTTCAGAGTATTTGCAGTCCGTAATCACGGTAGTGAAAACATGGTTTGGGAAACGATTCTGTGCCTTCATATGTAGATGAAAAGAACCCATTATTTTCCCCCTTACTTCTCTAAGCATCGATGCATTGCTACTGAATATGACTGCATTTCCAAGTGTGAGTCAACCAGATGCGGAAATCGAACTGGCCAACATAGCCAATATGTGGGTATCAAAGTTACAGCGATTGACATCTGCTTTTGAAGAAGTTGCCTGGCAAAAGGCCATGCTTGAAAACTTTTCCAAACCAGACCAACTTGTTTTTGAAACATGGAATGCCATCCCCGACACTTATGCCAACGTTAAAAAATATGCCATTGGAGTCCTGTCAATATTTGGATCTATACATCTATGTGAGCAGGTTTTCTCTCCTATCAATTACCTAAAAATAAAAAACATCGCTCACCCCTCACAGGCGACAGCTTTCAAACTTGCACGAAGATGAGGGTGACGTCTTAAAGCCCCGATATGCATATTTTACGTTGTTAAGTGAAATAGTCATTTTTTTATTCAGGTTGACAGATGACTGCACGATGACGGCACATAGCAGCATACGATAGTTCTGGTTTGCTGCAGCTGGATCATTTAAGTTCGTGTTACATTTTCGTGAATACGAATCGGACTCATATAGAGACTAAATATTTTATTTGTAAGGAGTGTTCAACCCAGCTTTATTCTCAGAGTTCCAATGTTTTGAGTACAGAAATAAAATTTCGTTTTCTCTGTCGCAGTTCTTTAATTTTATAAATGCTATAGACTATTTTTCATCATAGCACAGGGTAAAAATCGATATATGCAGAGTTACATATCTTCATTTATATATAAAATGATTTATGTGGTTCCCAGTGTGTTTTTTTCAGTGAAAAAGGGGTCCAAAGGGCGTTTTGAGTGCTGAAGGTTTCCGAACCCTGCCCTAGTTATTCGTTCTAGAAAAGCTGCATTGAGTTATAGCATGATCGTCCAGGTGCCACGTAAGGTTATCTCTTGAGGTTGGTTACTAAAACTTTCCACGGCCTCGCAAATTCTTCTTTGGAATTGAGCCGTGCAGGCCGGGGAACCGCTAAAACAATTAGTGCGCTTTCTTCGTTATCATTCTCACCTAGGGCCGCACTTTCGTGGGCAAGTTTTCTCTTTAATAGGCCAGCTGATCCTGTACACGTACACGAACCACACAGGTGCTTTCTATCTTTTCGTCATTCAAGACCATGACGCCGGGTGCTTGGTCGTGTACATATAGCCGCCCTTAAAAACGGCCTAGGTGAAGGTTTCTACCGGATCGTTCTGCTCGTTGATAAACTGATTGACTGGAAAAATAATTTCATCAGAAAAAAATGAGAATTCGAATGGTAAAATCCTTCTAGCGCTCTGACGTTGTTCTCGCTTACGATCTGTGAGCAGAGGCCTTTCCACGCACTTCAACCTCTTGATGCCCTCCTTCTTGACGGCTCTGGACACTGTGGCAACCAAGATGTTGTTTTTCTTCGCAATTGCAGTCATTTTGAGCTTCCGATCACTTTCAAAGACCTTTCTCTCAGCCAAAAGTTTAACAACTTGAGGATGATCTTTGTTATCTTTCCCGTCTTTGAGAGATTTAGCTCATTTTTATCAAATTGCTTTTTAAGTTTTCAGATTCTTCACTAAGTTAAAAGTACGTCCAATGCATTCTTTATTTTTTTAAACCTCCTGTACCTGGAAACAATAAAGATATAGGTCGACTTTTCGGAATTCGTAACCTCGTACGAAATTCCTGCTTGGGTTACTAAAGTGTGTATGCTAATATAGACCTCTCTCTTTCCAAGCTCACTATGATGGATTTATTCTCGTCACATGTAACCTTGAGGGATGTAATCTGGAGGAAGGTTTGTCACTCATGCCGCATTTCCCACATCTGACGTCGCCGATTGATGCAGAGTGGCAGGATACGAAGGCGTGTGAACAAAAACGTCTCTAAAGGTACACATATGCAAGGGAGCCACTATCGAAGCTGAGCTCAAAAAGGTAATGTCCTTCTACTTAGAGAGCGATGTTATAGGTTGGCTCTTTAAAAGGGAATATGTTTGCCGGGTTCATCCCAAGAGTTATTCGAAAGATAAACACATCTACAAAAATAACTTTTAATACAATTAATAAGAACAAGGGCACATATAAATATGGAAATGTCAATAATAATCAGTACGACAAAATAATATTATGACAGGCAAAAATTGAGGAAACTAGGTCCGGGAAAATATATAAGTGATGCAATAAGTTGGATTGAATGAAAGATTTAGCAAGTCTATAGACGTTACACCAAATGGGGAATTCTTCTTAGGACTGGGAACAAGAGGTGGGACTTACGAGGAAACGACGCCTGGTTACCTCTGGAGGATGAACTTTGGAAGTGGAAGACCAATGGCGAGCTGTTTGTCGATGGGGTCTCGATGCGAAGGCGTCTCGGGAGACTCCAAAGGGGGAGGAAATTACCGCGGCTCCAGGGAGAAATAATCACGAAATCGAGATTCATCTGCGGACGGTAGGATGTCTCAATCAATGAAGTGAGACGAGAGAAACCCCGTAATCTTCCTCTGATTAGGGCGGATTACTTGAAGACGATCTGCTGGGGAGGGGATCACTTCACGGGAGACAGACACTAAGGTCTGGACGGCAAGAAGCTCAGGTTCTCTCTAGCTGCTGAGGATTTGCAGACATCACCTTAAATAGGAGCCACAGCAATGGGCGAGAGAGGGCTTCGCGCATGATTGCCTCCAAAGGGGATATCGGAGGTGGCTTATGCAAACATGAACTGTGATAATCTTGGACATCGACGAAACGAAGTTCCGTCGTCTTGTCGAGATTCACAATGGAGATTCCCAAGGGATAACAGAAGAGGCTTAAGTAAACATGAACCTTGATAATCTTGGACATTGACGAGGCGAACGAGAAATAGGAGCGATTCCATTCTACCCCAAGATGGGGAAGATGGACACGGCTGCCTTCTGGGAAGCGGGACAGCGTTATCAAACTGTAGTGAAGACGGTGATAAAGCCCCCCCAAATTAAACACAGCTGCGTTGATTTGTCTTGGCCAGAGAAATTCTGAGTGAAAATCGCGTATTGAGTTTCATGCTTCCCGACAAAGGAACAAAGGTTTTAGATTTTGACAACGCCGACGCAGGAGTTGACATAAGGAAGTTGGAGATAATAACAAGCTTCTGTAGGATCCATGACACAGGAATTTTCTCTATGTTAACTCATGAAATCCTTTCCATTAGTGGAGATACATAATGAACAAGACAAGAGAAGTGTTAACCCCTTACGTCCCTATGTGACGAATTGGTCACATAGAAAATAAAGGCTTATAGCTTGAGAAATTACATGTGTGAAGTCTAGCAAGCGAGTGTGACGAGTACGATACAAGGGTTGCATCAGATTTGCACGCCGTTTGCCACTAACTATTTATCACTTAATAGAAACGATAAATATAATTAACCTTTTACATTTTTAAAAATAATTGATATTTAATTATCCTATATTAAAGTCTTCAAATTTGACGAGTTCCCTCTAACTGACCACGAGTAATGCGTAGAATTACGTCCCTACATATTTTTTCCTGATAGGGAAGAGGCGTTCCTTTCACCACCTTAACTCATGAGGCTAGATAAAAATTACTCTTCTAGACGAAAGTACCGAGACCTGGTGACTCTTTTCCAGGTCCGTCTGTTTTCGAGAAACTGCATGCAGGCTCAAATTTTGTTGACGGCAGTTGTAAACGCGCTGTTTCCTGGAATCAGTTGCCTTAGGGATATGATCGGACAGATAGTATAGTCACCCATTCCTCAATCTCACTCGATACAATATGTGGGTGGAGGTGGCTGCAGTTCAAGAAATGGGGAAATATAAAAGCATATAAGAAGAAAAAAATAAAGAGATCATTCATTTGGCAGGCCCTCAAGATCAGTCGGGGAATATTTCTGGAACTCCACCCATGACTTAGCATCGGCAAGAATATCTGGCTTAGTGGTTTACTTGAGAATATCTGGGTTTGTTGTTTACTTATTTTCTTATTGAGACCACCGTGGCAGCGAAAGAAATTTATGCTCTATTTCTTTTTCGCCGTATCAAACTTACCTCTTTGGTTAGAATGTGGTGCTACAGCGCAAGGCCAAATAGGATGGGCAATGAAACCTCACAGATGACTATCATATTGATCCTATGAAGGCATGCATTGGGCACGCACAAAATTCTGCGTATGCAAGTAATTCAAAATATATAACAGTTTGTCTTTAAAAATGAAAAATAATATATATATATATATAAATATATATATATATATATATATATATATATATATATATATATATATATATATATATATATTTATTTATATATAGTTCACTATCATTCCTATGAACTGCCGGAAAGTAGACGACGTCATCGTCAATAACGAGATTTATCCGTACTCCAACGAGGGTAAAGTCCTGGGCTTACGACTCTTCAAAACTGGATACAAAACGCACATAAATACCAGAGTGTCCCTAGCCAAAAGAGAGCTGAGGAAACTTTACCGTTTTCGAGGCCTCAGCGTGCCTAACATAAAAAAGCTGTACCTGGCCCTGGTACGCTCAGTCCTGGTGTACCCGGCCGTGATCCCACAGATGGCGAGCTGTACCTCTCTCAGAATGATGCAGAGAGTACAGAATAAAGCCACGCTGCTGATCACTGGCACGCGAAGGATCGACCGTACTCGGCAATCGATTCTTTACCAAAGAATCGGCCTAAAGCCGATCAACACGGAGATCCAAAGGCTAGGGAGAAAGACTTGGGACAAGGTAGACCAAGAAATACTCCCAAACATGAATCTAAACATCAACATACGTGCAAACTGTAGGCGCGCTATAGGTAGAACTGCTCTGTTCCCTAGTAGTAGAACCTACGCGAGAGAAGTGGTACTACCTATGTTTACGTAGTAATAATCCACTTCTCTAAAGCACTTTGATCGTAAAACTTAAAAACTGACAACTAGCTCAACCAAATAGACAATTATAAATATTAGTTGAAAAAAGAGGCGAATTGCCCACATTAAAGTCCCCCCCCCCCTAATATAAACAAAGTAGAAATTAAAAAATTAAAACAAAATTTAAGTATAAAAGAGGCGAAGTGCCCAATCCAAAACATCAAAATCAAAAAAATTTCTGAATTAAAAGAGGCGAAGTGCTTAATTCCCAATACCCTTAAAATAAGAAAATATTGTCAACCAAAATCAAACGATAAAAAGAGGCGAAGTGCCCAAACTGATCAGTTCACCGAAAACTCAACAACTTGAGAGATCCATTCAGCATTTAAGCATCCTTGAAATGCTTGAATGCTTCGAAGGAACAACCTAATCCATAAATAGATATATATATATTATAACGGAGGAAACTGGCTGTCAAAGACAGTCAGCTACTTTTTGACGGAGGAATTTTATATTTTTAAAAATAATTAAGAAGAATGCTAGTGATGCCCTAACACCAGGGCAAACTAGAAAACATATTCACACCTTTATATACCTACCAGACAATTTCACCACTTTAACCTAAATTGTAATTGTAATTGTATATATATATATATATATATATATATATATATATATATATACGGCACGCACAAAAGTAATCCGTCATTGTCAATCGCTAGTGGACAAGTGATATACAGAAATTGCTTAACGTACAAAACACAAATAAGTGGTGAACATGAAATTTGGAGTGTTTGAGGGGACAAAAACAATTCTCTATGACCAACTCCCAGCAACTGTACAAGAACGGCTGGGTTTCCTATTTTAAGAGGTTGAATATCGCTATACTTTAACAAATTGTTAACTATTTCGTATGTACTAATTTTTGTGGGAGAAATAATGGATGGATATTTTATGGAAAAGGCATAACTAATATGGGTATGAGATCTTGTTCAGTACTTAATGGCTTTAATCCAGAACAATATCCCATTTGGAGAAAATTTAGACGATTGAAGTTTTGGAGTTTAAGAAAACAAACTAATGGTGCTGACTCCATTAGATTGTAAGTCAAGATTACTTCTAATTTTCTATAACTTCGTGTCATTCTATTTAAGGAATCATGAATAAAATTAGTTCATTTAGTATGTGAGACAAAGAGTGTTACGCTTCGTGGCACAAGAATCTACATTGATAACCTTGATTTTGCATGTAGCTAAAAATAACGGACAACTGCAAAGAATGGTTAGGGAACCAGCTATCTGTAGATATTTTGAGACTAGTTATTTCACGGCGGAGTTCAAGTGTTCAAGCGATGAATCTCTCTCCCCGTCTAGATAATTTCGGAGGATATATTCGATACTTCGAAGTTCACAGGCAGATTGTGTCTGAAGTCGCCGTCCAGTACGTTAGCCGTTAACGTCTTTGTTAGTCAAGAGGGAATCAACTACATTCTCGTCCAGAGGTGAATTGAGCGATTGTCGAAGAGGCAAGGAATAGTTAGTCGTCACTAAGTGTTGTTCGTGCAGATAGTTTAAGGCGCGCTTCAACCCTTCTCACCTCGTCTTCGGATTTTAAGTAACGGAAAAGCCATCCCCAAATCATCCTCCGTTTGCCTCTTAAGATTAAGAGGCCCCCATCTTCAATTTCGCGAAGTTGGATTGAGCGTCTCGTGAAACGCCTACAAGTTCAAAGTCGAACTTACCTCCCTGGTCCTGCTCGCCGCACATCTAGGTAAAGGGGATTTAATCTCCGCTTCGTCACGCTCCTCCCACTTTTTCACAAAATATACTCTATATCCATTTATTTCAGGTTTAATATAGATGTCTAGATATGTGTGTAGACTAGCTCGTCGTCAGAGTCGTACACAAGTACGGGCAGACAGCTGACCAAAGGTCGCTTGCGGATATGTTCTAGGGCGATTAATAAAGAGTGGGATTTACGATTGCCTTAGGTTTGACTAATGGTTTGCCAAGTTGCATTTCAAAGGATATATAAAGGCAATACCCCAAAATATAATTTTAATATATATATAATAAAAATAGGGCAATTTATATATATATATATATATATATATATATATATATATATATATATATATATATATATGCGGTTAAAAGGCTATTTTTTGGCAAACCATTCTTCCTCAAAGCCTTCGGAAGGAGCTCTTCCCACATACACGAAAAGGTAGCACTTAAAATAGGCGTTCTCTCAGATAGCCAAAAAACTATCTTTCGATTAGCGTTTTTGAGTGTCCCTCATGCTTTTCGAAGAGAATGGAAAATTTGTTTGATTCGTGTATGTGAGAAGAGCTCCTTCCGAAGGCTTTGAGGAAGACTGGTTTTCCAAAAAATAGCCTTTTAACCGCATAATTAATTGCGTTACTGCAATAATTTTCTTAATATATATATATATATATATATATATATATATATATATATATATATATATATATATATATATATATATATATATATATATATATATATATATATATATATATACAGAAGGGGTGAAAAAATTACTAAATAAAAGGTTAGTTAAATGAATTATGTGAAGATTAACGAGGTAATCTGGTGATGACCATACAAGATCGCTTTACCTTCAACTGGAATTGGAATTGGAGTGGGAGTGGAAGACAACGGCACAGCTCTTCAAGAAGATATTTCAGGGTGTGCTGACGAGGACTACTTCGAAATAAAGAATGATATTTTATTTGCTCCAGAGAGACTAAATCTGAACTCGAGACGATTCTGGAGATTAGGAGGAAGTCTTAGTTTCGAATGAACGAACGTGAATCTTGAACGGGTGGTGAAGATGAGAGGGCCGCACAACTCCCCGGGAAGAAGTGGGCTTGAGAGGTCTTTTCTCTGAAAAGGGACCAAAGCTTAACGAAAGTAGATCTAGTTTCAGGGTCTTCGACGGAGTAAGACGACGGGTTACAGGGTTTCATTGGAAACAGACGACAGTCTGAACGGAGTGGATAGCGGGCTTTAAACCTCTTCGAAAGATGGTCAGCTTCGGATTAAATACACGGATGGCTGATCCGATAGACGCCTGAGGGCCTTGCGATCCATAGGGGATTTTTGGCGCCAGTCTAAGCAAGCACATTTCATGATTACGTTGCCTCGTCATATGGCGATAGGGTTACTTTGGCTGCGAACAGTGTTACTGCATTGTAGGGTTGGGGATGAGTGGCGTCCGAAAGCAAACAGAGCTTTGACGAGTGATTAAGCGAGGGACGGATTCTTTCTCGAACTTTCTGAAATTCTCACGCTGGTCGCAATTGGTCTTAAAAGAAGAGAGGGGTACTTTTGAGGTGGCTTGCTCTCACTTTGGTCCTTCTAGGGCATCCCCTCACACGCCTCCCTATCTGATGCGAAAAGTAGGAAAAAGAGTATCCCCAAACTTGTGAGGAGTCGCGTATGGGGAAATTTTGACCTGAGTCTACAGGAACACAATGAAGGTGGAAATTTAAATTTAAGTTGACAAAGCGGTCAATAAATAAATGAATGATTTCTGTGGAAAAATAAGGAGAGAGAAAAGGAATTCCCCCACCCCTGACTTCCACAGTTTACAGACGATCCCTCTAAATTTGTCTGCCCTATATAATGCAAAAATTAGAACAATGGAAAGACCATTAAGGGGAAATCGTGACTTCCCGCTATGGCCCCTTATCACGACCCAAGGCAATTAATGAAGTCTGTTGGCGATGAATTTCTCTCCCCGTCTAGATAATTTCGGGGTATATATTCGATACCTCAAAGTTCACATGCAGATTGTGTCTGAAGCCGCCCTCCACTGCGTTGGTCTTAACATCGTCGTTAGTCGAGAGGGAATAGACTACATTCTCGTCCAGATAAGAATTGAGTGATTGTCGAACAGTCAAGGAAGAGCTAATCGCCACTCAGTGTTGTTCGAGAAGATACAATAGTTTACCAGCGCCCGGGTTTTTAGCAAATATTTAAAATCACTTGGTGTAATTTGGTCTTTTATTCAGAAATTGACTTTAAAAAGCTACGGGGAATTTCCATGAATGTATACAATTTTGCATTATCATAATTTTCACTATGTCCTAGTTATATTGGTAAAAAAAATATATAATATAAAAAGTGAATCAAATCTGCAATAAAATGATATACAAAACAAATAATAGCGATTTTTGAACGAACCAACGTGAAAATAACTAAAGATGAAATGTGTTATCCCATTAAACACCCCAAAGTAAATAAATGCGAGTTACAATAAAAATTCAAAAGTATTCATTCATAAAAGGGTAGTGGAAGCTTATATAAATACAATACCTGCCAAAATGCAACAAAACAAAACTCACAGATTGACAAATATGTACAAAAAGGAAACAAAATTTTACATAATAACCAAGGAAACATAAACATACACGGTTAAGAGGGAGTTCTAGAATAATAAAAAAAACGAGTCCACGGGAATCAAATGCTTAACATATTTTACTTCGCGGGGGAGGATTCTCGACAGGATTCCTACTTAGACAGTCTGCAACACAGTTTTCTGTCCCTTTAGTGTACCTTATTCGGTACTGGTATCCCATTAGAAGCAAACTTCAACGCATAAGCCTTCCGTTCTGGTTTTTACAATTCCTATGTAAGCTAATGGGCGATGATCGGTTTCGATCACGAACTCCTTACCTAAAAAATATGTTGGAATTTCTGTACACTCTATACGATCACTAGAGCTTCAGGTTCTATGACCGCGTACTTCCTTTCGCGTGACGAGAGCTTCTGGCTAGCGTATACAATGGGGTAAATGTTGCCGTCTTCTTCATACTGGAGCAAGACTCAACTGATGCCTTCATTACAAGCATCCTTTCGTATCCCAAATTGTTTGTTCGTGTTCGGAAATGTCAGTATGGGAGCTGATGTTAGTTTTCCTTCAGCTGATGGAAGTGTGCGGTCGCTTTGGAGTTCCATGCTAGGGGGTCTGTATAGCGTTTCTTTAGTAGAGAGCAAAGGGGTAACGCTAAGGCGGCGAATTCGGGACAAAACATCGGAAAAAGGATGTCGACCCGAGAAAAGAGCGTAATTGCTTTTTAGTACGTGGAGGGAGAGGCCTGTCAGCGATGGCCTTATCCTTTTCTTTCTGGGGCGCTATTTGATTTTAATAGTGTTATAGGCAAAATGGCACTTTATACGGCCAATAGTGAAACAGTGATAACGAAGGCTACTGAGTAGCGATTGTACGGGTGGAACGTAAACGTTATTAAAATAATAGGAAATGTTACTCAGCCTATTGAGTATTCGGCGCATCATTCGATTATAGTTACTACAGGCCGTAACTAAACCAAAAGTTAGGCGCTTAAACTGCATATGGCCTTTTTCTGTGGGAAATGCGGTGTATTTCCGGACACTATCCTTAAGGTAGTATACTTTATAGTAGGCCTTACACAAGTCTATCTCTGAAATAAACTTGGCCTCTTCAAATAGATTTAGACTCTGGTCTATCAAAGGCATAGGTTCAGCGTCGAAAATTGTTACGGCGAAAAGATTGATCCTGCTTTCTGACCATAACAATGGGAGAGCAATAATTCGACGTAGAAAGTTCAATTATTCTTAGTCTTAGCAAGTTTTCCACTTCGGCGTTAAAAGTAGGGGGCAAGTATACGGGTACGTGGTACGGTTTAGATCTAATGGGTTCCTGGTGGTTAAGGTTATATCACGCTCAAAATACAAAGAGCAACCAGGCTTCTTGGAAATTACATCAAAAATTCAGTTAACAAAAGAGCCAATTGCGAGTTCTGAGGGGGTATTAATTGGGCGTTTAAATCGAGTTCTGGGGTGGGGTCTACACGGAAACCGGGGAGCGAAGGGAGGGGATAGTTTTCGTCCTCTTCGACACATATGGTTTAGACTAAATTAAGAGGCTCAGATAGATAAGAGGCTTCCATTACTGCCTCTTCGACAAGGATAATTATATTTTAAATGCAAGCGCGGCGGTTTTAGTGCTTAAGCATATTTACATGAGACAATTTGTTCCCTGAGGGGGTCTGTATTATCTAATCTACGGTACCGCGTGCTTCTAGGATTGGGAAAGGGCCTTTCCATTGGGACAAGAGGTGGTTTGTCTCTGTGGGTAGGAGGAGCAGCATCTCTTCATCTGGCTTGAATCGCCTTTCTTTAGACATAACGTCAAAATAGGTCCTATATTTTTCTGAATTTAGGTCCGAATATTTGTACGCTATATTGGCGCATTCTTCCAAGCAGTTCCTAAGATCTTTCACGTTAGAATAGGAGGACTTGATCTTCTCATCCAGGCGGGGATTGGAAAAAGGTTCATTCAATATGCTCATTAGTCCACGTACATTTTGGTTATACAAGAGCTCGAAGGGTGCAAATCCCAAAGATCTGTGGGGGATTTTTCTGCTGGCAAACATGGCAACCGTCAGGTATTGATGCTGTTCTTGGGGCTGAGCATGGCATAACATTTTAGAAATGGTCTTCAGAGTGCAATTCAACTTTTCACAGACGCCGTTAGCGGGGGGGTGAAAAAAAGAGGTGAACAAGGGCTTGATCATAAGGAGCTTGCCAACGTGTTCTATTAGCTCAGAGGTGAACTGTCTACCTCGGTCGGACAAGATCTACTTCGAGATGCCGACGCAGAAAAAGATAGATAAAAGGGCCTCCGCACAGGTCACGCTATCTATTTTTTTGAGGAGGACTGCCTTGGGGAATCTTGTTGCAAAGTCACAAGAGTAAGGACGTACGTGTGTCCTTCGCTAGACGGCGAGCGAATTGCGCCAATTAGATCTATGGCCACTCTAAAGAAAGGCTCCCAGACAATTGAGGTCTTCTGGAGTGAGGCAGATAGTATTCGTCCTTTTGCTTTAGTCTTCTGAAAAATCTTACATGACCTGCAAATCTCGGCAATTTCTTTGACAGCATCAGGCCAGAAGAAATAACGGAAGATTCACCGAGCTGTTTTATTGTGACTGAAATGACCAGCCATTAATCCATCGTATACGAGTCAGATGACTTGGGGAACATGGGAACGGGGGATACACAATGAGCGAGTGGGGGCTTATCCTCAGCCGAACTGGAGCAATAAAGAAGTCCCTCGCTAATGAGGTAGGCGACTTCCCTTTGACCACGGGCAGATCCACGTTCGTCACTTCTCGCTTTTTCCCACAAAAACTGCAGAGTGGGGCAATCCATTTGAGCATGCGAAAAATTCCAGGTTTGAAGCACTGCAAACTCACGGGCATAAAGGGGTTCTAATGACACGGAGAGAGCAGTGTTAGTTAGCGCTTAGGCCCTTGTGATGAGGGGCTGTGT
Source organism: Ceratothoa steindachneri (assembly GCA_963969495.1). Taxonomy (NCBI): domain Eukaryota; kingdom Metazoa; phylum Arthropoda; class Malacostraca; order Isopoda; family Cymothoidae; genus Ceratothoa; species Ceratothoa steindachneri. Next base: position 74,950,360 of record OZ018332.1, read on the forward strand.
GACATGGTTAGGAGAGAGCTGCGAGCTCTGGCCGATCAACACGGCGCAGAACTTAATTAATGGGGGTTGCTATCATTTAAGCCCAATCAGTGAAGTATCTGCATTCTAGATAGAATAGGACCATGCGGAACCCATTTGCTACTTCCAAGTAGTCATGGACTACTGCAAATTTATCGTGGTCGGGGCCCACTGGAGGGAGGTATTTTTGAGAGACGACAAAGCCAGTACATCCAGTGTCTAATACCCACAGGAGGAGCTTTTGTTAAACTGTAAATCACATTGTTTTCTCGGAATACTGCTGGTTGGGGAAGTTGCTGGCGTTTCAGGGCAAGTGGGCGGATGAGTAGGAGCAGAACGAGATTGGGAGTTTTGGGGACAGTGTGTTCTCACATGACCGGGAATACCGCAAAAAAAAACAAATTATGGGCCTACGAAGGTAATCCGACTCTGGGACATTATTTATGAGGAGCTAAATATCCCTCGATTCTGGTGGGGGATGGTACTTAGGTTTAAAGGGACCAGGTACCTTCACAAATTTGGGCGAATTCTTCTTCTAGAGGTTAGTTTTACTTTGGGGGATGGGGGATGAGGCTTCTTGGGGTCTTTCAGGTATAGATGGTAGCTTTCTGCGTGCATCTACGCTTCTTCTATACATTCCTTGAAGAAAGAGACTCGTCTTTCCTTCACGAATGCGCGGATTTCAGAGGGTAGTACAGCCATTAGTTGATCCCATAAAATGAAATCAATTAGGGATTCGTAGTCGCGTTGGACTTGTGCGGAGTCCAACCAGAAATGGAAAGTTCTCTGGAGGGTGAATCCAAAGCGACGGTAGGTCTAGTTGGGAATTATTCTCGCCTGGCGTAACTTTGATCTATAGTAAAAGGGATTTATATTGACAGCCGATAATAATTCGGACTTGAGGGAGGAGTAGTCGAGAGTAGCCTCGGCGAGGAAGAAATGAAGATATCTCGAATGTTAGTATTAGGGAGAGGGAGTAGTCGAGCGACTCCATCGGCTTCAATATCCCAGTGGTTCACTTCGATGATTTTCTCAAAGTAAGTTAAGTAGGCGCTGAAATCCTCGCCGTGCTTAAACACTGGCAACTTTACCCAAGGAGTAGGGCGGGGATTCATTTATCGAAGTAACAGAAAGGGTAACCAAATGATTCCTGTTAAGCTCACGTTCATACTGACGAATTTTTTCTCTTTCTAGTTCTTCAGCTATTCTTTGTTTTTTCAGCTTCATTTTGTTCTTTTACTCTTCTATCTTCAGCTTCTCTTTATTCTTTTTTCTGCCCTTTCATTTCTTTCTTCCTCCTAAACATATGCAACTAGATCCTTCCCTGAGAACCCAAGGATCTCTCCTTGGTGACGAAACCGCTCAAATGACGACATCTTGCGGGTGTAAATGCACGTCTGAGGAACTTATGGAAAAGATAATGAAGCTCTGACGATCGCATCAATATCCTAACGGAAATTTGTTGCAGAAAGATTGCATGCAATAAAGAAAATGACCTAAAAAAAATTCAAAACTTGATCTCTATGTGAGCAACGATTATAGGCCTTTAATCCTGAACGAGGATTAATAGAGGGTTTTAGGGGAGATCTTCCCTCCAAAACAAAAAAAAAACACATACAAGGAAAACTAAAATGAGGAAAAAATGGTCACCACCAAAAGAATGATAAATCCAAAAAAAGAAGAAAAAAATTAAGAATTTGTTCCTCTTTATTTGGCTATCTTTGAATGAACTTAGCTAACTGGTTACTGAACAACTTAACTGGGAAGGGGGTGACTCGAAAAAAAATTAAAAAAATTACCCAACTTTACCTACCGCCAGATAAAGATAAGGAAAAATATATATATTTATATATATATATATATATATATATATATATAAAGGGTGTTCTATTAAGTCGTTTCGAAGTTAGCATTAAATTAAACAGTGTTATTGGTAAAATTTATTTATTTCACTATTGGATCATGTTATTTGAGTCATGGCAATTATTTGTGGAAAATAATATCGCCTAAATGTCCGCCAAGGCTTCGGCGGCACACCTCCACTCGATGGTCAAAATCTTTGATGACGTCTCTGCATAGTTGCTCCTCGATCTCACCAATATGCCTTATTATCTCATCTTTCAGCTGTTGAATTGTTGTTGGCTTGTTGGCATAGACCTTACATTTGAAATAACCCCAAAGGAAGAAATCTAAAGGCGTCAAGTCACACGATCGTAGTGGCCAATTAACCTCGCTGTTTCGAGAGATGATGCGACCTGCAAACTTCTCATTCAATAAAGGTAGTGTTGCATTGGCTGTGTAGCATGTGGCGCGGTCCTGTTAAAACCACAAATCTTCGACATCCATACAATTCAATTCAGGCAATAAAAAGTTGGTTATCCTGCATGGTATCGCTCGCCTGTCACCGTAACAGAATTCCCGGCATCATTTTCGAAGAAATACGGCCTAATGCTTCCGTTAGCAAAAAATGCACATCAAACAGTGACTTTTTGTGGAGGCAGTGGCTTTTCAACAATCTTCCTGGTATTTTCATCCGCCCAAATGCGACAATTCTGCTAATTAACGAATCCACCAAGATGAAAATGGGCTTCATCACTAAATATGATTTTTTTGCGAAAAATCATCATCGGCTTTCCTTTGCTCGTGCACCCAATTGACGAATGCACGGCGCTTCAAATGGTCAGCAGTCTTCAGTTCTTGTGTGAATTGAATTTTGTAAGCGTGTAGAGACAAATCTTTTGTCAAAATTCGATGTAACTTTGTTGTGGAGAGGTTTAATTACGGCGCGCGATGACGAATAGAGGTGTCTGGATCTTTGGCCACATTCTCGCGCACTGCATCAATGTTTTCAGCTCAACGGCGTAAACGATCATGCATTAGTGTTTTCATATCTGCCACTGACCCCATTTGTTTGAGTTTACGAACAATTTTCCCAATTGCACTCTCGGTTGGTCGATTATGTTGACGAAAAACAATCGCGAAGTGCTCGAAATGCTTTTCTGTTTGAACGTCCATTTTCGTAGTAGGCTTCGATAACTTTAACGACTGAAGTTGTTAAATCTAAAAGAAAAAGGAAAAAAATCATTAGATGATTAAACTTAACTCAAATTTAAATGGGTCCAAGTTATTAGAACAACCTTTATATATATATATATATATATATATATATAGATAGATAGATTTCGAGTTATGCCCGTGTAGACAAGCTCGGCGCTCAGAGTCGTACACATCCACGGGCAGACAGCAGACCACTGTCTGCTTGAAATAGTTCTGGGTAATTAATAATGAGTGCGATTTAGGGTTGACAGTGTTTTGAATAATGACTTGCTAAATTGCACTTCAAAGGATACATAAAGACAATAACACCAAATTTAATTTTAATATATATAATAAAAAAGGGGCTATTTATATATATATATATATATATATATATATATATATATATATATATATATATATATATATTGTCATGGTATGACAGTATATTACATCAATACCATATTATATCTATGGGGAGAGAACAATAACTTAGAGGCGAACTGAAAAGGGACGGAACACCACTAGTTTAGACGGGTTGAAACGCGAGAAAGAGTGCAACGAGGTCAGGTAAATTATGGGCAATGGCCAAGCTCAAGGTTATTTAAAGAGGCATGTACAAAAATAGAATTTTATTTACATAAAAATAATGTGAGAATTGATGGGCAAAGTAACATTCAGATCAACAAGGGGGGTGATTGTAGTTATGAATCAGACTATGAAGTTAAAATTAATGTGTTTGGGAGGAGACTATTCAAATGGGGAAATTAACGCAAATGGGTTACTGAATGGGGCGAGGGGTTGGCTTACTGAGGATTCCGGGTGTGACATCAGGGTAAGGCTTCACGGATGTCTTCTGTACGACGTGAGGCGAGTCCGCTCGAAGCTTCTGAGCGGGATGTTAAAGTGATGACGGTTCTCTAAAAAAGGGAGGGGGGGGGGCAACGTCCGTTCCAGGGGGGAGTATTTCAGCCACTCGAAAATGAGGGGCAAACGAGGAGGGCATCGACAGTAGTTGACGAGAGAAGTCGGAAAAATCTCTCGGTAGTGATCGTTAAATGGAATTGCCTCCCTGCCTGGGGCTAATTCCAATACACAAAAATAGTTCAGCTGTCCCTTTGCTTTGTTGTTAGCACCTGACTTGGGCAGAGGAATTTTCTTGGGGTCCGGGCAAGACATGTACACTCTGTGTCGGGTTCATGGGAAACGAACAATATATATGTCTGAGGCTTTTCTCGCGGGGCGAGGTTTAGTAGGAAACACCTCTACTCTCGAATGGCCTAGAATCTTCTCACCGAGGCTATTCTATCCCGTGTAAGGTGAATCGTGGTGGACGCAGTTCGAGTCTACCGCTTGTGGAAGGGGTGGGGGTGGGGGGTAGGCTTACCAATTTAAGCCTAACAGAATCTTCTCCAGCACATGGAACTTCCAGGCTGGAAAAGAAATTCCACGTGGAATTCCCTCACATATATATATATATATATATATATATATATATATATATATATATATATATATATATATATATATATATATAATGGGGGAACAAACTACTAAATAAATGGTAGTCAAATAAATTTTTTGAAGATTACCGAGGTAATCTGGTGATGACCATACAAGATCGCTTTACCTTCAAGCGCGGGCGAATGGGAGGGTGGGTGGCGGTGTAAGACAACGGCGCAGGTCTTCAAGACGATACTTCAGAGAGTCCTGACCATGAGCTCTTGAAGATGGGGTTGGATTACTTCGTGATGAAGAATGAGATTTTCCTGCTCCAGCGAGACGTAATCTGAATTGACCATTCTGCGGATCACCTGGGAGTCTCAGTCTTGAATGAAGGGTAATTTTGAAGTGGTGATGAAGATGAGAGAGCCTCACAACTCCACAGAAAGAAGGGAGCTCGATAACTTGCTTCTGAACAGGGGCAAAAGCTGACGAGATCTTCGACGAAGTACGACGACGGGTTACAGGAGTTCACGGGAAACAGATGGCAGTCTGAACTGAGTGGATGGCGAGCATTCAATCTCCTCGAGAGATAGTGAGCTTCGGGTTAAATAGCCGGGTAGCTGATCCTTAGACACATCAGGGCCTTACAATCCCTAGGAGATGCTTGGTGCCAGTACAAACAAACACATTTCATGATAACATGTCGTTCTAGACGTAATTAAGCACACGGTGTTATCGCAGGATAGTGGGCAACGAATGTAGTCAGAAAGTAAACACAGCTGCGACGGGTGATTAAGCGAGGGATTGATTCGTTCTCGAACTTTCTATAATTCTCACGCTAGGCACACGAGGTCTTGAAAGAAGAGAGAGGTATTTCCGAGGGGGCTTGCTCTCAGGCTGGTCCTTCTAGGGCATTTCCTCACACTTGCCAATAGCAAACTATGATGGTTTTCTTTTGATCAATTACCACATCTGCTTCACCTCTCTCTCTTTTTTCATATTATAAAGAGGGACACCTCTAATCCTATCCCTACAAATCAAACCTGTGCGATTTATATTTTTTCGGAATAATTCAATTGGAACTAGTTCCAATGTCAATTCTTTTACTACAGATTCACCAACACTCATACCTTTTCCGCGACCAGTATCTTTTTCATCATATAGCTTAAATTTTATAAGAAAACCCTCATGAGAACAGAGGAACCATATCTTATACCCACACATTACAGGTTTTCGTCGAGTAAACTGTTTTAGTTCGTGACGTCTATAATAAGCCTCCATTGCTACATCAATTGTCCATGACATCGGAAGAGGGTGACAAACCTATAAAAAAACTTTGTGGAGTGCTCAAATAATGGTCTAACTTTAAAAATGATATCTCTGACTGGTTGTTTAGTATTATCCACAAAATGTAGGCTTCAAATATTTTCCTCAAATCTATTCACACTCACTCCGCATTGAATGACAGCAAGGTTTCGAGCATCGGCCTGTCTCGAACAGAAGAGCCGGCGGTTTGGTACCTGTATATACAAATGACTATAAGTAATATTTCAATATAAAAGATTACTTGTCAAACAGCTAAGTCATTATTATGCATTGGAAAATGTGTTCAGCATATTATATCCAGATAACAGTAGAATACGCAAAGAATTTATAGAGTTCCTCAACCGAAACTGCTAAAACTTTCCAAATTTCTGTTTGTGATATATGGTTGATAAAATAAGATCCACTAGTTCATTGTTCCAAAACACTTTGAAGACATCAGTAGGTACGAGTCTTTCATTAGGTCATTTATTCAAAATAACTGCACTATGTGTCATTGGATTAGATACTGGACTTGTCTATATTTTTTCAAAACTTGAGGTGTTCCATATGTAAGGAGGCTTTTTCGACTTCATTTTCTTGTTTTGAGGTTGCACCTCTTCTTCGATTTCTCTACCTTGCATGTCTTCTAACGTTTCCACTATTGAAAAACAAAACAAAAACATCAATATTTACTCTCTAATTATACAGTATATACTGGGCTACATATCATTATGCATACAATTATTAACCACAAAATACAATAGTACATAAATTAAAGTTGTATAACAGTACAAACTTTAACTTCTAACTGGGCTGAACTTCACTCACGAAAAATTATTGGAGAGCTTCCTGATGACGATGGCTCTCCACGAGTATTTCGATTGTTAAATTCAATATGCGGAGGCTTTGCCAAAACATTATCGACAAGCTCTTCAACTAGGTTATCTGCATCGGAGTCCATGACATCATCAGGAGATTCAAGGCTGGCGACTAATCATCATGATCATCAGACAATGTGTGCAGATAGGCAACAGCATCTTCTACATTCACAATAAGACTACTTAAAAATATCTTATTGTAGTGGTAGACATTATATTACATCAATACCATATTATATCTATGGAGGAGGGACCGATAACTTACAGGTGAACCGACGAAGGAACGGAACACCGCTAGTTTAGATGGGCTGAAATGCGAGATGAGAGTGCAACGGGATCAGGTAACAAATGGGCAATGGCAAATCTCAAGGTTATTTAAAGAGGCATGTGCAAAAATAAAATTTTATTTACATAAAAATAATGAGAGAATTGATGGGTAAAATTACCCCAGAGAAATAACGGCCAAAATCACATCAGTAAACGAAGGGGGGAGTTGTAGTTATAAATCAGACTATGAAGTTAGAACTTAAGGTATTACAGGAGGAGACTATTCAAATGGGAAGGAGGGGGGGGGGGGAAATTTACTCAATTGGGTTACTGACGTGAGGGAGAGGGGTTGGCTTACGGATGTCTTCTGCACGTGAGGTGAGGCCGCTCGGAACTCGAAGTGATGAAGATTCTCCAAAAACAAGGGAGGAGGGGGGGGGGTAACTTCCGGTCCAGGGGAAAGTATTTCGGCCACCCGAAATAAGGGACGAACGAAGGAGGGCTTCGACAGGAGTTGATGAGAGAAGTCCGGAAAATCAATCGGTCGCGATCGTTAAGTGGAATTACCTCGGGGCTAATTTGAAATACACAAAATAGTTCAGCTGTCACTTTGCCTTGTTGTTAGCACCTGACTCGGAACTAGGGAGAATCTTCTGGGGTCCGGGCGATACTTCTCAACTCCGTGTCTCCTTATGGGAGTTAAGTGCTATTTATGTCCAAGGGTTGGGGGGCGGTAAGCGGGAAACATCTCTATTCTCGAATGGCCTCGAATCTTCTTGCAGAGGCCATTCTGCCCGTGTAAAAGTGAATCGTGGTGGACACGGTTCTAGGCTACCGCTTGTGGCATGGGGGGGAGAGGGTAGGCTTACCAATTTAGGCTTAACCGGTCCCTTGGCAGCGCATTTAAGTTCCGTTCTGCTCGAGAGAGTCCACTTGGGGTTCCCTCACACTTATGATAATTTAACAATAAAGAAAGTTCATATGTAAAATAAAACTATATATTTCCCCTAGCATAACATTTATGAGTATTAGTCCAAAGTAACTCATACAATGAAACAAAAGGTCCTGTGAAAATGAGACTACCTGGTATAAACTGAAATATTGTCCCCCATGGTGCCCACTTAAAGGGGGCACCTATATTCATTCAGCCACAAAATTATATTATTAAAACTACAGGCAGTGTTTAGGTGTCTATATCATTAATTATTCCCTTGGTACAGTTTTAACCATAAATAATAGTAAATTATTCGTCATAGTAATAGTTTTAACATGGTACTTACCTTCTGGTAGACACTTTCTAAGTGTTCAGCAAAACTGGTAACTTTACTTCACGATAAATAGTATGTTAACATATGAATTTTATAGTCAATGTTGCCCTTGGTCGGAACACCGGCTGCACCTGCATTGTCGCATCTGAGGATTTACTCCCCCCTGCTGGTCCTGAACACCAAAATTGCACTCCACGATTATCTGGGCCCAGTGAATCACTTCCCGTTTGTTAAATCACACATCAAGTGTGCATAAATGACTGTTTGGCCCGAAGTTAAGGCGGCTCCAATCATTGGCCAGCGCACCCAGGTCACCCGAGGCCCCGTGGAACAACCCGTTATTACTCGGGCTCAGGCCGCAAAAGAAGCCTAGGCTCCCGTTCCCTTTGAAACTCCGTCGATCCGGAGTTCAACGTTTTCCGAAGCGATGATTTTGCAAGCGACCAGAAGGGGTTGCGCAACTCTTCTACCTCTTTGAGAGAAAGCACGCAATCAGGCACAAGATTCCACCCGCGAAGAAAAGAAGGTATCCTACGTCGTAAGGGCTGATCTTCTGTACCGCTCCTGTTCTTAAGGAACTGAACCTGTATCCCATACCTTATGTGTCCCCGTTCGTACGTCCCGCAAGTTCTTAGGCTCGCGCATGATAGCTTCTTCTCCCGACACTTCAGTCATAACAAAACCTCCCAGAGGGTTTTTAAGTATTTCTTTTGGCCAGGTGCGGCCAACGATATAGCAGATTACTGAAAATTGTGCGAGGTCTGCCAGAAGATATCTGCCAAAGGGTGCACAAAGCCAGCCTTCCTCCAAAAAGCCCTATTATAACAGAGCCCTTTTCCTGAGTAGACATTGACCTTATTGGCACGATTCACTATCCATATAGTTAAGGAAACATGTACGTCCTTATCTTCTTAGATTTTGCTACCCGTTTCCCCGAAGCAATTTCCCCTAAGAGGATTGATAATCTCACCTCTGTTGTGGCACTGATATCCATTTTTCCCGAGTAGGCATCTCCAAGGAGGTGTTGTCCGACAGAGCCAGACAGTTTACTTCCGAGCTTATGGAGTATTTCGGAAAACTCCTAATGGTAAAGCCCCTGTTTACCACTCTTTTCCACCCAGCTACAAATGATATTTGCTAAACATTGAATTGCACCCTGACGACCATTCTGAAGAAGTTTGCCTGGAACATCCCAGAGAATGGCAATGTTACCCTCGTTTCCCGCCCTTTGAATTATTGTATAGCCGTAATGTGCAAGGCCCCCTTTGCATCTTAAAAGAACACTTTGTTAACTGCCAAATGAATAGAAAAATTCAGTCCTCTTAGACTTTAGGGAATGCCTTGAGACCTAAGCGGACATCGCTTACAAGAATGCAGATGTTAACCTGGTGAAATATAGAACCTATTTCTACCTAAAATCAAAGAAAAGAAGATTTTAGCCTGGCGAGGAGGTGCTGTTGTTACTTCCCAAGGAGAGCAAAAAGCTTCTTATTCAGTGGAAGGGCCCCTTCCCCGTCCTCGAAGCCAAAAGTCCCGTGGATTACCTTATTCGGACTGCTTCTGTAGATAAGGAATTCCACGTAGCCATATTGAAGAAATGCCACCGCTGCGCGAATGGTAATACTTTTGTGACTTTTGACGAAGAGTGCCCGCTGGAAGCGTCGTACCCTTCTGACCCCCTTAAAGTTGTCTAGGTGGTTTGCGTCGAAAAAGATGGCGACTACCCTCCTCCCATCTCTGAGGCCCCAGAAACATCCTCCCCGGCGCTAGAGCTCTACCTTGGGTTAGGCCCTCACCAAAATAGTCAGCTGCTGAACGAACTTAGTGACGTCCTTTCTGAGACCCCTGACATCATTCTTACTACGCAAGATCCTCTTCGTTCGAAGTCGTATCCTCATCCCATACACTTGAGACAGGCCTTTAATTCTAAGGTGGTTAACTTGCTCTAACTCAATATCATCGACCCCTCGCAATCGGATTTCTGTTCCCATAACGCCATGGTTCGAAAACCCGAACAGACTTTCCAAATGTGCGTAGACTTCAGAAAGTTAAACTCTGTGACTGCTTTCGACGCAGAACCAATCTCACTGATCGACGAGAACCTTCATCTATTCGAGGAAAACGAGCACATCTCAGAATTAGATCTCCGCAAGGCTTATTACCAGATTCAAAGGACTCATGCAGTTCAAGAGCCTCCCCTTCGAGCTTGTAACTGCATGCAGCAATTACACCTGGATGATGGGAAAAATTGTGGACGACCTGCCCTATGTATCAAGTACCTCGGCTTCCATATCGGGAAGAATCGAATGGGCACTTAAGAAGCAGCTCCGGTCATTTATGGGATCGGCCTCGTTCTACCGGAGATTCATCCATAGTTCTGCCACCCTGTGTGCAATGTTGCAGAAAAGGTCCCCGGATCCCCTAGTCTGGAACCCCAAGGTCATTTCCAGCTTCCAACAACTAAATAAAAATCTGGTTTCCGCACCCATCTTGACGCTCCCAAACCCCACTAAGCCCTTCGGCATCCGGAGGGATGCCAGCGACGAAGGCCCTGTATGCGTACTCCGATAGCGGAGAAAGCTACCCTGTGGCATAAGCGATTCGTAAGTCTTTACCGCGTGAGAAAAGCTACTCCGTAATAGAACGAGAGGCTTTAGGGATTATATGATCAATTTGAAAATTCAAAATGTATCTAATTGGAAAAGAATTCGTCATAGAGACAGACAATAGCCCATTGTCATACCTAAAAAAATGTTAAGAGTCAAAACGGGCGAGTAATGCGGCGGATTTAAATTTGCAACAGTTTCAATATAAAACTTTGTAGTTTAGCGGCTCAGACAACTGCGTGGCCGATAATCTCAGCCGCAACCCCTTAGCAGAGAATGCGACCCAAACCCGCTGCTCTAGAGTAGAATGTTTATAGTAATTTTAAATAGTTTATATTATACGCCTAGCTCAGATAGGTCCCATAGATGTGTACACCTGTGCATACAGGTCAGGATCCATTCGACTCTTTAATAATCCCTGTCAAATATGGGGATGAATCTTTTCTTTCCTTTCTCTCGGAAACATGTCATCTTTCGGAGGGGATGAGATGTAGAAGGATACCCCTTTTCTCCCCTTCTTTGCCATGATTAGTACGGTGCTGGAAGCTATGTGGTTAGCCAGACCCCACGCTGCCGAGTCACATGGTGAAGCAAGCCCAGATGCCTCCCTCCCATCGTACGATCCAATTAGATTGTGGAGAACATTCACTAAGCGGTCGTAATTTCTAGCAGTTTTCCCCACGGAGATAGAGAGAGGGGGTAAAATACCTGTCTTTTGCTGACAGTTTGGCGCCTCAGCTGTCCCCTGTGAATTCCCCAAAGTCGGGGTTATTCCTCATGTCCTGCATTTGGAGACTTTCCATATTTAACCACTTAGCCGCCTTGGTACATTAGTACTAAAGAACATTGCTCGCTCGCAAGAAGACATCCCTCGTCTGAACTCGGTGTTTTTGTGGACACTTTCTTCCCGGTAAGACCGCCACAGTCAAACGGAAACCTCTGTCCCCGTCGTCCTTCAAAGCAGCTGCGCCGGATTACTCCTTTGAGTCCTCGAAGCACCCAGCTCCGTCGAAGTTACCCTGAGGTAGCCATATCTCCATAGAATCACCAAAGATTCCAGCTCCCCCAAGCCCCAGCTAATGTTAGAAATTACGCTTTTACAACCCCGGAAGTAAGGTCCTGAACATACCCTTTCTTTCCACTCTTCTTTTGCAAGGATTTTGTACTTGCCAAAGTACTAGGAAGGTAGAAGTTGTTGAGGTCCCTCATTATGATAGGAAATCTCTACCTTGGCAGTGAGGCCGTAGCGTCTGAAAATCGCCCTCGGGTCCTAAATACCCCTGGTTTAAAATTCATTCCACAGACGTTAAGACAATGAAAGGTTAAGTTGAAAGATGTTGAAAAAAGCGATCTTATTAAGTAAGTGATTATTATAGGCTGTCAATATTTTCAAGAATTCATAATATCTTAAAGTTTCCATTATGGGATCTTCACCTTTGAATCCCTCTTTGGTCACATTATAACCGTGCCTTAGTTAATAGAGAGACCTCCGGTGACATTAACAACAGCAAAAAGTATTTCACTTGGACCTATTAGGCCAATTAGGCCCACCAGTAAAGCAGGGTTGGGCTTATCTGGGGAGGAGCGAGAGCAGTCACACGCTAATTCTCAAGGCAGTTAGGATAGGTTTTGCTGGGGATGCCTCATATTTAGTACAGTATATCTGTAAATTGCAAGTCTATGAAAAATTATGATCATTATTATTATTAGTTGCAGTGGTATATCAAATGTGTATATCTACATGTGTACACGGATCATGTATGTATTTTTATTATTTCTTATTATAAACATGCATATATGCGCATCTGCATGAGTAGGTGTATCTCTAAATGGATTTAAGTGACTATGTGCATATTAATGGACGTTGTTTACGAGTGCGTGCATGTGTGTAGGTGTTAGTTTCCTCTTTCGATTACTAATGTATACGCAATGAAATAGGTTTCATATCTGTAATCTGAACAAATCTTAAATGAAATGTGGATAGGATTTCTCATGAACTGCCTTAGCGCAGTTGTTATAGTTAAGACTCGGGTTCTCACACTATTGGTTGCTGGTTCGCCTCAAGTTTACTGCAATTGTTTAAATATTATCTTTATGCTTATTATTATTTTTCGTAAAAGAAGAGGAATGAAATGAATGAGCAAAGTAAAGAAAGTACATGAATTAGAAAGCGGAAATATATATATATATATATATATATATATATATATTAGTGTAGTTGGGTAGCAGTCTTTCTTGAATGCAAATTTTGTTGAAATCCATTGTATATTTTGCTTTAATTAATTTCCTTCGGTAACTTTCTCTTCTTCTAACTATCTTTTCTATTCCATCTTGTAGATGGTGGATCACTTGTTCAGTATTCATCTCTTTTTTAAATGAATGTGTTTGGTAAAGACCAAACTAAATTGCTAAGCTTTCGATCTTATTCGATCATCTTCGGAGCGTTTGAAATGTTCTTGCCTCTTTAACCAATGGAATGAGAGGAGTGAGGATCTGACAGAAATTAATTAATTAATTAATTAATGGAAGTTATGAATTATGTGGTAGGTTTATAAAGGTGTGAAAATGTTTTCTAGGTTGCCCTGGTGTTAGGGCATCACAAGCATGCTTCTTATTATTTTTATTTCATAACGTATTCTTCCTCCGTAATTAATGGTGCTGACTGTCGTTGACAGCCAGGTTCCTCCATTGTTTTATATATATATATATATATATATATATATATATATATATATATATATATATATATATATATATTTGTTTGTTTTGTTTAATATACTCCACCGTCGTAGCATTCAAGCCTTTCAATGTTTTTTATTATGCTAAATATCTCTAGTTATATTTTATTAATTTTTTAATTTATTATTTTCAATTTGAGCACTTCGCCTCTTTTAGTTTATTTTATTCTGTCTTCCACTTCTTGTTTTAGTTGGTTAATTTTGATGATCTGTGCTTGTTAAATTTAAATTTAAATTGGGCACTTCGCCTCTTTTTGTTAATATGAATTATTTTTATTTAATTTTAATTCGAGTTAAATTTGAGCACTTCGCCTTTTTTAATTTTAATTTTTTTATTTTTAATATTTAATAAGGGAATTTTGCCTCTTTTAAAATTAGTTAATTTGGATTTAATGATTTTGGGCACTTCGCCTCATTTTATTTTAATTTTTTAGTTATTAATTTGGGCACTTCGCCTCTTTTGTTAAGGTTCATTTTTCCTTTGTTTGGTGTTTTAATCTGAATCGAGTTCATTAAGGTCATTTTCCTTTGAATACTATTAAGTATATATCTGTAGTACGTCTTCTCTCGCGCAGGTTCTACCGTTTGGGAACAGAGCTGTTCTACCAATTGCGCGTCTTCTGTTCCCACGTACGTTCAAGTCGATGTTTATTGTCGGGAGTATTTCCTGATCGATTTTGTCCCAAGTCTTTCTCCCTAGCTTTTGGATCTCCATATTGATCGGTTTTAGTCCAATTCTTTGATTTAGAACCGATTGCCAAATATGGTCGATCCTTTGCTTGCCATTTATCAACAGTGTGGCTTAATTCTGCACCTTCTGCATCATTCTGAGACATGTACATCTTTTTCTTATTTGGCACACTGAGGCTTCGGAAACGGTAAAGATTCTTCAGCTCTCTTTTGGCTAAGGGGACTGGTATTTACGTGAGCCTTGTAACCAGATTTGTAGAGTCGTAAGCCCAAGACTTTTCCCTCGTTAGAGTACGGATAGAGTTTGTTGTCGACGATAACGTCGTCAACTTTTCGGCGGTTCATTGGAATTATGATGAACTTCTGGCGGTTGATCTTAATCCTCCACTTTTTTCATAGCGACTGATGTTGTCAATCTCGGCAGCTGTCGCCCTTGCCTGACTTCCAGAGTTCTTGAATGGACTCAGGACGATTTGAGTGATGTTATCTGCGTATTGCAGATACTTCGAATCGTACTTCACAGGAGCAGGTAGGTCAATTGTGTACGCGAGGTACAGCAAAGGACAAAGACAGCTGCCTTGTGGAACTCACGCCTTGAGTTCGAATTCGGTTCCCTTGCAGGCCCTCGATCGCGATTTGGGCTCTCCTATCCGTAACATAGCTACAAAGGACCCTTTTCAGAAGTAGGTTTAGCTGGAGGTTAAGGATCTTGAATTGTAGCCCTCTCAGTCATACCTTATCGAAGGCTTTCTTTACATCCCGCAGCACCATGTCTGCGTTCCCTCTCTCAGCTTTACTGCAAGCGAGTTTTTCCGTTAGGAGGGCGAGTGCTGTTTCCATTCCTCATCCCTTGAAGAACCCGTGCTGCTGAGGGTTGTGAGCTCCTAGCTCGGCTAGTTTTTATTGAAAACGATTTTTAAGCGGTATTTATTTTGCCTTGGTTACGCTTAACCAAGGCGGAATAAATAAGATGGACTAAAAAAGACAGTACAGAGAAGAATAGAAGAATAGAAAGTTGCTAAAGGAAATTGATCAATGCAAAATAAACCATGGTCTTTAATAAAATTTATATATATATATATATATATATATATGCACCCGAGCCCCCTTCGTTGTTAGTCTCCTGGAAAGCTAATGGCTCTCGATATTATCTGTTCGAACGACATCCATTTTTAGTCGCATGCAAGGCTAGTCAAGAGTTACTCTACATCTCACTATGTTGGTCGGTCTCTGTTTTTCTTTTTATTGTTTAGGTAATAACATTGTAACTATTCGGCCGTTTCTAACGAAGTTTGAAACCCTTATATTGTTTTACATTCTCTTTTGAATAATATGGTTTTCAAAGTCCTCTCAAAGTTAGCTGGGGGATTATTTTGTTTTGGCAATAACATCACAACTATTTGGCCGATTTTAACACAATTTAAGAGTTTTATGTTGTTTTACATTCTCTTTTGAAGATAAAATTGTCAAGGTCCTGCAAAGGTTATTCCAGGAATTATTGAATGTTGTAAGGTCATAAATTAGATAAGTAAGAGCACGGAACTTCTTGGTCAGCAGATGTTGTTTTACTTTCTATCTCTCTTCTTAGCTCTACTGTGGTTCTGTTAATTTTCCCCCTTTAAATTTATTTATATATTAATCTCACAGATACAGATATGGTTTAATTATGTATGTTAGAAGACCGTTGGTAGCTGTCCATCCCAAGCTTTTTATTATTTATGTCATTGACAAAAATACCCGAAAATGTCTAGTACAACATGCACGGGTGATCATTAATTTCGCCGAACTGATTAGATGGATTGAATCACAAAATTATGCCCCATTATTTTTAGGCTGCAGGATTGTAACTTCTTACGATTCCTTTCAACGACATGGACGGTGACATGGTTGCCAAGATTAACAAATTTGCCAACGATGCCAAGCTTGGTATGAACGTTGCAAAGTATGCAAATACTGCCCGCCTGCATGAAGATCTTGGGAAGATTGGGGAGTGGTCGGACACGTGGCAAATGCCTTTTAACGTGAACAAATAAAGAGGGATGCACATCGGCCACAGAAGCCCCCAATCTCAGTATATCCGAAAGGGCACTGCTATTGAATCCACTGACACTGAGAATGACTTGTGTGTAACTCTTACTAGCGACCTCAAGTTCTCGAAACAGTGAGTGCATCGAGGCAGAGAAGAAAGCCCAAAGGATGTTGGGCTACATAAAGCGCCAGTTTGGATACCGTAACAAGGAGATAGTACTTTGTCTGTACAACTCCCTCGTTCGGCCGCTCCTGGAGTATGCCGTACAATTTTGGAGTCCTTCGTTTCAAAAGGATATCGCAAGGCTGGAACGCATACAAGCCAGGGCAACCAAGCTGATTTCCTCTATCCAACATAAATGTTATGAGGATAGACTAAAGGAATTAAATCTGTTCTCGCTGGAAACCTGTAGACTGTGTGGTCAGCTCATCGAAGTTTTCAAAATACTTCGAGGGTTCGACAATGTTGACTACCGGGATATGTTCACACTGAGTGAGAACAGAACGCGCAATCACGGCTTCAAACTTGAACTGAAGCGTTACAACCGCAATCTGTGGGGAAATCTTTTCACTTACAGTATCTGCGGTAAGTGGAACGCACTTCCAGTGGAAGTTGTCAACAGTGAATCTGTTGACCAGTTCAAGTCAAGACTAGACAAAGTCTTAAAAAGTGGCCGTTTAGGGACGCAAAACGATTGAGCAGCCATGTGCCTGCTCGATTGCTAGTCCAAAGGTACCCTCTTTGAATGGACTGTAAGGTCTCCTAGGGTACTTACTTTCCTTGTTACTCCTTGTTACTTTCTCCTAACACCGAAAGCAACGGTAAAAGGGTGTTTATTTATAATAATCAAATTACTTTTTAATAATTTGATTGAAACTATTATAAACACCAATTATTTGAGGTCTGCTGAACTTTAAAATCTATCTATGGACTTCAAAAATACATAAGATAAATATTTCGTTGCCTATTTCTTCTGAACACACAAAATAGACAATTTTCTAGTATGTACATCTTCTAAAACAGTTCACCACACTTTTTCAATAATGTAATAGAAATTATACTTACATTAGTATTTTGAAAACACAAATACATTTCTTAGATTAACAAATAATAATATCAAACAAATTCTTGGGCTCATCTTTAAAGAGGCTAATTTAAGGTCCAATGAAAATATTTGAATGCATCGATAAGCAATGTCACATTTCAGATAAAGACCAAAATACTTTTCAAAACCCTCGTTTTTCTCAGGAATTATCACTTCTGACGTCAATATGTGCCACGTACACTAACCTGAGTAGTCTTATGATCACAACTTTTGCTTTAGTAAATGTATTCCGATTCGTCTAATAGAGTGCAACAACCTTGATTGCTCAATTATAGAAATCAGTGACAAAGAGCCAATTTTATGGAGTGTAACTCAAGAGAGTATGCTAGTCGCTCACGATTCCCAACCTCGTTCTTATTGTCGTTATTGTTAATTTTCGCGCATCCCCTTTCTCCAGGCAACGAGAACATTCAATCTTCGGGATTCGAGGATTGGTTTGTTTTTTTTAATTAGAATCCCCTCCTGGAAATAGCCAAAAGAGAATATGAGGTTGACTCACAACTTTAGACAGAAGTGGCCCAACGTCATATTCTTGGATGGGGTTTGGCTATAAAAAATGAGATCAAATGACCTTTATTTATTAGAAAAGGTAGAAAGGTATAGATAAAACTCTGGAGTCAAATCCAGGCGAACACCATGAGCAACTCGAACCCCATCTATGTTGCCGATTATTTTGAGTAATTTAATTTTTTATTCATTAATAACACTGTCCAACAATGATTTTGCTACAGAAATGAGAAAGTACTTTTCTATTGTAGTTTTTTGTGGAAATTACGAAAATTACCTTTATTTTTCATGAAATCAATTCAGTTTTTTGTAATCCACACATTTAATTTTTTATTATCTTAGATTATTCAGTATATAGAGGTCGGAAATATTTTTTAGTATTTTTGTTAAGTTTACATCTCTTACTAGATCATCTAGATTAAGTTATGAGAAAGGCTTTGGAGTACATAGTATCAACATTTAAGGAAAACATATTTCATTTTCTGGTTCACATGATTCCATATCTGATTCAACTGAGTTAGACAAAAATATTTCTGCCTGTGATTCAGGTACTGGAATGTCTTTTGAGTGGGGTATAAGCACATTAGCAGAACTAAGGTTGGGATATATCACAGCTGAAGCGCACTCCGTTGTTTTACCTAAAAATATGGAAAATATATGCATAAAATTTAAAATTATGTGCATATGTGTAAATCTAAACTTAATTAATTTTATATTTAAAAAAAAATAATATTACGGTATACTACTTCAAAATATAGGTACAGTGGACAATAAACAATTACTTACTTTGTATGTCTACCAAACAGAAATAGCAGTCAGTGGCATGATCTTGGGGCTCTCGCCATACAATTGGAACACCAAATTGAAGGCTTTTTATTTTCTCTTTAGACTATTTTGATTAAGAATTAAAGCAACATCGTGCAACAGATATGTGGTTCACATGGTTTATCTTGGTCGTCAATTTTACATCCAAAATACAAATTATATAGTTTTTTCACTAGAAAAGAAACTTTTTAAATGTTACTGAACCACATATGTAGCAGAATTGATCGGGGCTATTTTTACATTGTCCTCTTAGAATTCTAATTGAAATTGTTGCTTTTATTTGAAATTTTAATTAGTTAAATAACCTGAAAATAAGAAATAAAAGAAGGAAATTCGTTAAAATCTTCGAAGTTTGACAAAAATAGTAATTGGCATTTAAAAAAACTGGTGTCATTTCGATAAAAATGACTTCCATTTTTGAAATCTATTCATAAAACTACATTAAAAAATGTTATTCTAATCTTTTAGTCGACAAAAATTTAAATTTTGTTAGACAGTGTAATCAGTGATAATAAATTACGATAGGATAAAAATGATAGCAATAATTAACTGAATTATAATCGAAATTAACATTAAAAAAATATTTCATTAAATTTAAATAATGAGCCACGAGTCACGAATATACAGTATATTGCAGTTTTTTGTTAAGGTTACAAAATATGTAAGTGCATGGGCCATTTAATCTTATGAAGCGGGCACGAAAATATAATTTGGTACCTTGCTAGATACTGTGGCTTTCGTGACCATATCTGGAAAACATGTTTCGTAATTATCCTTTCAAGGTTTAACTACCCTCCCCTCATGGACTTTAGTGTATTTATACTTATGACTCTTGCAAGGAATTTTCCCTTCTATTAAGGAAAATAAGTAAGTTTGAACAAAAAAAAGGTCTCTCAAAATTGCAAAGCTCTTGTTCCATTTTCTCTTCACTAAATGGCAAAAGCGATTAAATTTATGCGTTTCACTCATCGGTTACTCTATTAGAACATCCGTGAAAAAATATGTATTGCTGAAAAAGTGTTCTATTTAAGTCTTGTTCAGCAATGAGATGCTTAGCTTTATACCTCTTTGTTTATTCATTTTTTTTCTACTCATACTCCAAATAATTATTCTGTTCTCACAAAGTGAGCGTACAGTAATAAAATAACATAATGATTTTCTTTCTCTAGAAATATTTAATAAATTACCGCAATCGTTAAAACACGAGCACTTCATATTTATCAGATTGTTCATTAGATCCTTTAACAATTTTTTCACTTTCTTTGAGATAATTATTTTCCTTTTTTCGACTTAGAAGCCAACCTAATAAATATACATATACGATTTTCTTCATCAGTGATTTTTCCCAAGAACCTTTATGATTTCAGTACTTTGGAAACCATTATACCTGCACGTTTGAAAATCTGAAATACTCGTATATGTGGTGATTTTAAAAGTAGCTAACAGCAAATAAAAGAGAGAGCAGGCCTTGTCAATTGGGTTTTATTTTAGTTTGCATCTATTTAGAATAATTTGAGGCAAGTTAATGATCAAGCCCTTTAAATCCTTGCAAACCGCCGCTTCTACAAAACTAGATTACTTACCTAATCGTATTACACGTAGAACCATAGATACATTCTACAAAATAAATAACTTGGGGCATTTAAACATGTAATATTCTTTAAAGTAATATAATCTTTTCAAATAGAACTCTAGTACAGCACAAAGATAATTCAAATATGTTATTATTTTTTCAATTCTTAATTTGATGGATGTCTTATATGATGCTTCTTTCTTCTTATTTACAGACCGATTCGATTTGGCGAGTGTGATGATGCTCATCATAATCTAATACGCCCTAACCGAGTAGAAATGTTACCTCTTATTATAGCCACCTTAAACCTCATCGCGTCGGTTTAGTCGCCCAATGAAGTTTTAAATAGGATTAGCTTTTTAGTGACTGCAGTGTACTATCGTTTGGATTCCATGTTAAACTGCTCTTTCCCCCTGAGGAATAAAAGGTATCAAAATTAATAAAGTTAAGTGTTAACAAGTCACCCATTTTATTTCCCTATTTCTCTTGTTCGCGTTAAATTTGACATACGGATATAAGATTAATTCCCTAATACTAGTTTCCCTAATGATATTTTTTTGTTAATAATCTTTATACTTCTAGTCATATTTTTAAACTTACTTTTTTCCATTTTTCCTCAAAAGAAGATACCCAACTAAAGTTTTATCCCCGTTTTCTGAAGGAGAGGCACTCCCTCCCAGAAAGCGTGCCCCAAATAGTCTAGAACTATGTATATTCAATCTTCCTGGCCTTTTTCATTCTAGACATCTCCATTTTGCCACTTTAACTTAAATTTCATTACCTGTTTCTTTTCTCTCTATCTTTCTTGGTCTGCGGCGAATCTTTAATGCAAATTGCCAGATAGCTTTCGTTAGCTCAACCATCATCAGAGCCATGAAGGCTGAAGACATCACTTACAAATTGATCTAAGAGGAAGGACATGGGGAATATTTCATAACCTATCTCCTTATCTTTCTATCACTATCTACACAATGTTTGTTCTAGATAAACATGATAATCAACTTACAGTTGGCACACGGAGGTTAATGTTTCTTGTAGGCTTGAATGACGACAGATTTTTAAAAAGGCACAAAGTTTTCTTAAAAGGGGCTTCTGTTATATATCATTTATATAATTTAAGTTCCTCTATCTTCACAACTTTCTTTTCAGATTTATCCTTAGTCATACAAAGTTTCAGGAGGAGTTAGCCTCATTGGAGTTGGGCTTTAAATTGTTTGGTTTTTCCTTTTCATCTAAAGAATTGGTATTGCTTTCAATTTACTCAAAACACAACGAACGATTTAATTCACTCTGTTCGAAATTCGCTGTCGTTTGTTTAGTAAAATATTTTTACTGTAAATTGGTGTGTTAATCATTTAATGAAATATTTTATGTCATTATATTTTTGCAAGTTGAACGGTGCCTGGAAGCTAAATTATCTTGTACACATCTTACTTTTAATTTAATCTTTTCTTTTGAAAACCATATATGGAATCTCGCGTAGAAAGTTATCTACGTATCTACTCCTAATTTGTTTCATTTATTTATTTCTTTAATTATTTATTTGGCTGTTTATTTTCTCTTCCTACTTCTGTGTTAGTTTTCTCTCTTTTTAGGTTAGCTAGAATTAGTTTCAGTTGCAAAAAGTAGCCTATCAAACCATCGCATTATTTTAAATACCCGAAAAACCTTCAAAATTTAATCGGTATTGGAAGGCCAATTGTCCTTATCCGCTACCAGCCGTAATCTTTAGCGAGATCCTAGTAATTCAGGTTCCGATAAAATAAAATAAATACTAACACTTTTATTTTATGTTAACAAAGGCTTTTATTTATTACAGATAATTTACTTACTCAGAAGAAATCCATATAATTTGTAATGTTCTTCAATTTAATTCGTTTCATTTTACGTTAATTACAGCTTACTAATAATCAAGAACATTCTCTCTATCCTAACTAGATAGAAAGGAACGTTTTTCATATTTATATTCATTTACCTTTTTTCATAGCCAATACTATATTATCTAGAATCAATCATCATTCTTTATTCTATGCCAGTGTCTATTATATCGGCCCCAGGTAGACGAAGCATCTCTGCCTTCATTTGTGCTTTTCAGTGAATTTTTGTGTTTTTTTGTCATTTACAGCAAGAGATTCTGTAACTCACGATGTTCCCCAAGAATATGGTTGCTAAAGATAATGCTGCTAAGAGAAAGAAGGATACAATTTCCATCGTATTGAAGAGATCATAGGAAAACACGAGCGTGGTCTACGTGTGGCTGCTCTCGCCAAGTTGTAAGGCCGCTCATCATCAACAATATGCTCTATCCTAAAGAATAAGGGAGAAATTAAGAAGATTTATGTGACAAAAAAAAGAGTTACCATTATTACAAATAACGTATAAAACTCCTAGAAGATGTTGGGAAGCTGTTGTGGGTGTTGATCAACGAGAAGCATTTGAAAGACGATTTTGCGTCTGAAGGTATTACATGGGCAAAGGCAAAGATGCTTTGTGTTGAACTTGTCAGGAAGACACTAGGCACGTCCTTTTAAGATGAGGAGGCCTTTAAGGAAAGGCGTGGATGGTTCGAGAAAGTTAAAAAGAGAACCAGTATACAATGTGTAGTGCGACATGGGAAAGTTGCAAGCTCTGCTAGAGCTACTGCAAAGAAATCTGTGTCTGCATTCGTGGAAATCATTACTAGTAAAGGAATCATACTCTTAATTTTTTTTAGTGTGATGAGACAGGTCTTATTAAGGGAAAAAATTCTTAATATGACCTACATTACGTTGGAATGAAATCTTGGACCAGCCACAAGCCAGTGAAGGATAGGCTTACCCTCTTTCTCTGCGCCAAGGCAAGTGGGGATTGCAAGTTCAAGCCGCTGCTCATCATCCACTAAAATAATCCACGAGTTTAAAGACATTTAAGGTTAAAAAGAAGCAACTGAAGGTAAAGTGGAGAACCACAGGGCAATTTTTTCTTGGGTAGGTTAATGAAGTTCTGGGGCCTTCAGTGAAGGAAATTTCTTCAAGAGAAGATGTTGCCAGTCAAGGCCTTGCTTTTTTTAGATAATGCACCTGCGCATCCTCATGGTTTGGAAATGATTTGTTGGATATATTTCAATTCATCAAGGTCAAGTTCCTTCCTCCCAACACAACTCTACTTCTCCAACTCATGGACCAGCAAGTCATTGCCAACATTATGCAACTGTGTACGAAAGCCTTGTTTCAGAGGTATTTAGATGTGATGAAAAATATGATCCTGATCCTCAGATAATTCTGGAAGGATCACTTCAATATTCTAAGTTATTTAAATCATATTGATAAGAGCTAGGAAGCAGTCACGGTGAGTACCCTAAATTCTGCATGGTGAAAACTGTGGCCTGGCCGAGACTTTGAAGGTTTTCTTCCTTAACCTGTGGACCAGACAGTGCAGCTAGTCGATGAAATTGTATTTCTTGACCAAACTTTGGATCTGGAGGTGGATAGTGCTGATGTAGATGAGTTAGTGTGGGAGCATAACGAAGAACTTGCGAACCTCTAGAACTTAACAAGGACCAGCAGCAAGAGTTGATAGAAGAACTTTCGCCAGCGGAGGAGGAGGTAAGAGAGAATTCTCTCTCTTTAAATGAAATTATGTAAAGAAGTGTTAATAATGTGGGAGAAGTGCAAAGATTCGTTCAAAAACATTTCCTTAATAAATCAGTGTCTAGGCGGTGCATGAACTAATTTTATGATAATGCAATATCTTATTTTAGGCGCATCCTAAATTGAAGACAGAAGAGAGTGTCATTAGATAAGTTCTTGGTAAAGCTACCTAAAAGATAGTCAAGTGATCCTGAATAACAACCTGGCCCAGTGATAACTTCTTGCTACTTTTTCAACGATAAAGGGAAATGTAATTTAGGCTTGGTTTGGCAGACAAGACCGCAGTCTGTAGCAATATTAACAACAGCACGAGACATTAACTCAGCCACACCCAAGCACGTCTCGAGACCACTGTCGAGAGGAGTGCTTCAAACTATATTTCTTTAAGGATGTATATTAAATATTGGAGTTGAGCATTCAGAAGATTGATGTTTTATCCATCAAGTAGGGGAAGAGGACAACAGCAGAAAAGATAAGTGGTCTGCTAGGTTTTGTGATTATTTGTTGAAGCGTGATAACCACCCGTCCACAAAGGAATTGTGGTGCTCTCTTTCTGGAACTCCATTCTATAGGGCGGCTAATTCAAAGGTTAGATTTCCATCACAGCAGGCCTACCAAGCATTTGCATTTAATGCCGCAGACACAGTAGAAGATAGTCAAACCGACGGCGAAATAGCCCCATTGGGAAAGTGTGAGACAAGTATATTAGGTGATGTAAGATTCAACGAGACCCTCACTGCAAATGAATAGTTGCTGGCTTTTGGAAGTAAATGTCTCTTTGGAATATATACTGTATATCCCAAATAAACAAGCAAAATGTGTAATTAAACTTGTCATGCCAAATGAAGGAAGGCAAAATTCGGTTCGTTCAATCAGAGTTCTTTCCCCAAAGATCAAGTTTCAGGTTAGATTACCCCCGTCTTTAAAGAGGCAGGGACAAGAAGGCTCGAGCCTCTCCTTCATTTACCTCACAACGGCCCCTCCATTCGAGTAAGCATTAAGGCCGCAACCGATACCCTTTAATTTTTGAGAAGATAAATGCAGCCACGTAAACATAATTATAAAGGATAGATTTCCATACCCATGACTCGATAAGAGAGATAATTTTCCTTTGATATAAAAA
The DNA here is from genome assembly GCA_963969495.1 of Ceratothoa steindachneri. NCBI lineage: Eukaryota > Metazoa > Arthropoda > Malacostraca > Isopoda > Cymothoidae > Ceratothoa > Ceratothoa steindachneri. The sequence continues at coordinate 74,975,403 of OZ018332.1, forward strand.
GGGCGCATTTGTTTGTAGTAAGACTTCTCTTTAACGAAAGGAGGCTGCAACTCGTAAGTTACAAGTATTATGAATATGGACTGGTGCGTGACCCTTAAGCCCCGTCAAAGCGAGTAATCCCAATCCTATTTAAGGCACATAATACCAAGAAAATTCACAGTAAACGTTTTTACTGAATCGGAAATCTTTGTCGAGATTATCGTTTTACATTGGCTCCAACAGGACGTTTGAAACACCTAGGCTTAGCCTATGGGGAGTAACTAGAATGGTACAAAGGCTGGCGGGCTTTTGGGATCGAATTCGATGAACAAATACATGGCAATTGGATTTAATAGGCAAAAATCTTTTATTTCAAGAATACATTAATCATATTTTGAGCATAGACCTCGGAAAGATGTAATTTAAACAGGGACGATTACGAATGCTATGTTAAATCAAATTTGAAATATGTTTGCAGGAATAATCACTGTGCAAAAGTGAATGATTATCCTTTACAACAAAATTCAGTGCAAAGAAAAACCATAGATCTTATGGGCATTTTATTATGAAGTTGAATGTGCTGAATTTGAAATTTATACAAATATTTTCCATCACGTAACCTTTTCTTGTAAATTTTCGAATAAATATAATTATGCAATTGATACCAATTTCCACGATACAATAAATGTATATCACTCCCAAAGTCAGAGTACATGTGTCTAAGGTTATAAATTCATGAATATATAATAATCAGCATGTTTGTTAGCATTATATAATGTTTAAACTACATTTTAAGATTTATTTCTTCGCTTGTAAGATGTCTCAGGTGGGTCACACTTCAGGTTCCAGCAAAAGTCAGCCAGCCAGCAGGGCTCAAATTTTCCCTTATACCTGCTTTCCATTTAGTCTATATTTTGGTGAAACCTCTCTCCATCTCCTGCATTCTCTGGGAGAAAGGACAGATGAGAAATAAGAAAGTGTATCTTCAGTGACATAATGCATCCGAGATCTTGGTAGCACTTGATTAGACTCTCCATTATAAGCTCTCGCTGGGCTGCTTGGTGCTTTCCCAGAAGTCCTTTGCATACATCTTTGAATGCAAGCCAAGCCGCTAGCTCAGTTCCATCCATCGTCACCTCAAAGTCCTCATTAACTATAAGTTGACGAATCTGAGAGCCTACGAATATGCCTTCTTTAATTTTGGCATCACTTATTTTAGGAAAGATCGGTTTGAGGTACTAGAAACATGGCTTATTAGGTTGCAGTTCTTTAGTAAATTACTTCATTAGGCCTTGTCGAGGAACGACACGGTGGTGTCACGATTTATACAGAGTCGGGCCCACGGGTATTCAACAAGGTCGGCAAGTCCCAGCTAAGGGCTTGAGCTCAATCAAAATTCGAGTGCGTTAATCCAAGGTTGGCCAATAAAAGGGGGAATCGAGATTACCGTTTCAGCTCAGGAGTTATTGAAAGAAAAACCTCTTACAAAAATAATCTTCAATATACAAGTAAATAATACTTATTATTGGTTACGAAAACTAAGTAAACTAATATAATAATGAATAAGACGCCACTGGTTAATACAGGTGGGCAAGTAATAAATGGGAATAGCCCAGGAATTGTAACAATCACTTGAAAGAGAAATGCAAATAGAAAGGGCATAGGAGAGGGAAAGGGAAATGGAGAATAAAGTGGAAAAGGAATGGGGGAGGGAGAGGGAAATGAAAAGGTGAAGTGAAAGGAAAAGAAAAACGAAAGGTAAAAGGAAAATGAAATTAAAATATTGTGTGAGCATATGCCAAATGTATGTGCTGTTCAAGTTTCTTACACAACGGCCTAATTAGTTTGTTTCCTGTTATTGGCGTGTTTGATATTGCATTTATTTAACTATTCACCAAAATAAATAAAGCATTAAATAGATTAAATAATATTAATCATAATAAATTAACAAAACAATTTTTGAATGGCTGGGGAACTAATGTCATGAATTAATTCGTTTTTGTTATAACTTTGGTGAAGAACTTATTTAAAGATTCCAAAAATCATTCCGTTTGGGTTCTTTCTTGCCTCATACTACAAAAAGTAGTCAAAGTTTTGTTTTCACTTGCCTGACTACAAGTTGACGATCAGACGCGGTCACGTTACAGGAGAAGAATGGATAACGCCACCTAAGTGCCAAGGCGAAATTGTCCAAGAAAAAAAAGTGGCTCATCCGTTGCCTTCAAGAACAACGGTCGTCTAAACCAGTGTTAAGCGCTTTAAACAATTAACCATCAATATAACTGGCCTTCAGAAAAGAGTCGATCCATCATTGGAGCCCCGTCCGTTTTCCATTTATTAAAGTGAAGATTTTGACGCAATTATATCCTTTCTCCATCCTTTATTATTCATTAGAGAAGCGAGCACTAAAATATTTAGTTAAAGAAAGGTTTGCCTACGAATAGGGTGCATTAATTTCTAAAAGCTTAATAATTTTTTTAAAGTAAACATTAAACTTTTTTAGGCACAGCTCTCCTACCTGACAAATGCAAAGAGCTGCAAATTACAACTATATACACTCATCAGTGAATGAACGATCCAACTTCGCTAGTTTGTTATGGCTAAGATCACTAATAGGAGCTTCTATATAACCCTGAAAAAAATCCCTTCCATGGTTTGGTTTATGCTTGTAACCAGCGTGATGACACCTAGCGTGTTTAAGGTGTTATAAATGTGTTTAGCTTCTGTCAGCTGTCACGATTAATTAAACATCCCTAAATGTAATTGCAAGACATTCATCATTATTTTCTTGTTGGCCGGCCGAATCGTGGTTTCACGCCGGTGAAAAATTCTTTTGTGATGAACTCTGACGTCAAATCTCTTATGAGGAAGGTTCCCTATCCATTTAGTGAAAATGAAACTAAATCTCTCGTTGATCGCGAGTAAGCAGCCTATTATATCAACGGAGACACAGCTGAAACTATCGTGGTGAGCTATAAATTGTTTAAAGCTGGGTTTCGTGTCGAGATGCACTTTTGCTTTGTAGCATGGCTAAAAAATCCAAACCCGATCTCGAACTTAGCTTAATGGCTTTTCCAAACAAAGCGGTGAGAGTTTTACTTTGGAGTGGAGTGGATCTCTAAATTACCTAAATTGTGCAACTGGTCAAACACCTAGTTACCTAACTGAGGCAAGTTAGTGTCTCACTAAATATTGGCAGAGGTTGCGATAATAGAAGACTGATGGGAGGGCATATGTTTGTGTCTGTTAAGTGAAGTTGAAAAATCTGTTTGCTAATTATTCATTTCCTCAACTTTGGATTGGGTGTTGCCAATTGTTTCGTAATCTAGCGTTGGAAATTACAGAATGGCTGTGAGGAGATAGCTGCGTGACCCCTAAGTCAAATGAAGCTGTGGAGAGGGCTTAACTTTGGTTTTATGACCTGAAATGTGCATTATGGTGTTAATAAATCTCTTTATAAAACGTGTTCCAAAAAGGAACCGAATTTGAATTAGACAACACTTATGTGTTTTGAAGTTTGAAGGCTTTCTTTTTTTACTTTCGCTTGTCTCTTCACTTTGATTAAGCAACTTACAACTGAGCAGCGCGTTCTCTTTGTCAAGTCAATTTACCAAAACGGAGAAAGTGCGACGCAAACAGTTCTAACACTTCGTATCATTTGGGGGAGAAATGAAACACCCAACGAGTCTACAGTTCGCAGACTATTGAAGAAGTTTAAAATGAACTGGTTTAGTTACAAATGCCAATTCTTCTGGACGGAATCGTCCTTGTCAGACAGAGTAACAAATTGCTGTTGTGCGTGACAGTTTCACTCTGAGTAAAGGGGAAATCGATTCGCCGACGTTGGCAGCAGTTGTACATCCCGACTACTTCATTACATCGAATTCTGTATAAAGATCTCCATATGCATGCGTACAAAATTCAACTTACAGAGCATTTCCAGTCACCTGACCGCGGAAGATAGAAGCAATATGCTGACAGGGTTGTGGACTCGCGGAGAGACTTGCAACCGACGAAGATTTTGCAAAGAAAATCATCTTGAGTGGCTTGAGTGTACTTGTCAATAAACAGTACTGCCCGATTTGGGGAAATGAAAATGAAAATCCTTGAATAATGCAAGAACGTGAAATGCATTCACTAAAAGCGACTATTTGGTGTAATTTTTAGGCAGGTGGAGTGTTTGGACCGTTCTTCTTTGAAGATGATTAGGGGAATTCAGTTACCATTAATGGATAATGATACTGAGACCCGATATCCACTAAGTTATTGCCGAACTTGGAAGACAGGGAGATTAATAACCTCTGGTTTCAGTAAGATCAAACGACCTGCCAGACTTCGCACTAAATGTTTCCATTGCTCTACTAAAAAATTCCCCAACTAGTGATATCTTTGCATGGTGACAAGGAATGAACACCAAGGTCCTGCGAACTTGCCCATTGTGATTTATTCTTATGGGAGTATGTGAATTCACAAGTATACGCTAACAATTACGCACAATTCATGAACTCAAGGCTGAAATCATAGGTCTGATTAGAGGCATCGAGCCACACATCTGTGAGAGAGTTATTGGAAATTTTGGGAGCGCATAAATATAGACAGAGTAAGTGCAGGTGGACATATAGCTAACATTGTGTTGTATACCTAAACGTGAGCTTGAATTCATTAAAAATATGCAAAATATAACCATGTTTATAAAAATCCCTTTTATTTAATCAGCTTTCAAATTCGTGGCCCTTCATGGAGCATCCATGATGTTCAAAGAGGAATCATTATCATGGCGAATGTTTTGTTATGTGGAAACGGGAAGCAAACAAAATTACAAGACACTCTCTGAATATATTTAACATTTTTCATTGCAAAATCTTTGCTGAATATTGAACAATTGAGTTCTGTGCTCTTGAACTCATAACTGAAATTATTTAGAAATTCCAAGTCTTGTTACATGGTTGTACAGAGATTGTTCACTCGCAATGTATGAGAGGTCGGTCGTAAGTCAGAAAAGAAGATCATTAATTCCTGTGGCGAAGCAGGTCTATGGGTCATGCAAACCTCGGGTTGTGTTCGTCTTCTCTCCGCAATGAATCGCTGGCTCAATGTAGCCAGCTAAACCAATGCTATCAAACGGTACTTATTTCAAATATGATATAAGTTGACCACAGGGTTGGGCCACCTTGTGGCTAGAGGTGATAAATCGGTCATTTTTAGAGACATGAAGATCCATCCAATGTCACAAGGGGTAATTGAAGTTTTTGGGTCCAATTTAAGGTCAGCTGACCACCTGGTGGTTGTTTCGCGAGTTTGTCTTTGAAATCTTCAACTTAAAAGTAATTAAACCAGTTGATAATCTTGATTGATTTTCGTCGCAGGTCCACTGGATCATTTCCCTCTGGTTTTTGAGTTTTACATATCTAAACGAAAGTGGCATTTTATTTTGTTTATGCCTTTTAAATGTATAGTCAATAGGAGAAGGGAAGTTCCAGCTTTTTTCACAAACTGTTTGAAAATGATAATTAGTCGTAAAAATTGCTGCAAGTGTTTTGAGGCTGTAGGTGGGGAAATTCCATGATCACCGTGATTTTTCTGACGTCTTGGTATTTACCTTAATAATTGAACTTGAACACAATAAAGTCTACGGAATAAAAACTGAAACTTTATTCGAGCAAAGTGATCTGGAATCCATGCAATCACATTCAGGCGAAATGTTGTTCTAGGTGCTGCTTATGTACTAACGAGTGGTTACTGTCCACCATGAGGTCGTCTACCTATGCAAAATAAAATTCTATTCTTCGTTAGACATTAGTAATGATCCTCTGATTTATTGTGCACTTTTTCACTACATCTTTGGCATAAGAAACTACTCGTAATGACGAACTGGCAATAAGATCGTATTCTTGCTATTGAACTTGGTTACATAGCAGTTTGAAAAATGTGTCCCTCAAATCTAGTTTTGAAAAAAATCGTTAAACCTAGGAAAGTTGCTTTATAATCAGTGTTGAAATGAAGAGGATTTATTTACTTTCATCATACGTAAAGATATCATTAGAGAAAGCGGCCTTAAAATAGACTTGGGATTTTCCTTTCGGAAAGACACTAAAATATATATGGGCATCTCGCGCATTCCCTGATGTTGATACCGTTAGGCATCTCGCGCAGGGAAAAGTTTAGACTTTTCCTTGATACTTTTCCTTGAACTGCCTCTAGCAGGTATCCTCGTCGGCTACAGCACTTGACCGAATATAGGTTGCTTCATCAGTTATCAGGTATCTTCGGCTTATGTTTTTGGCGGATATGACTTAGGAGGCCTAGCTGTTGTGAAAGAGCCACAGGCATAAGTCAAATGGGAGGGCAGGAGGAGGACGAGGTTTTTCCAATCGCTCTTTTCTTTTTATTTATTTGTACTCCATATGCTGTATTTTGTTCTCCTCAAACAGCTCGTGCCCCCGAGGCATTACAAGGCAAGGCGAGATCTCCTCCATCGGCTGGTGCCGCTATTACAGACAAAACCTTCTCTATTTCAGCGAAGGATCGTTCTGAGGCTGGTCCATCTGTCCTGGGGGATCATACCGACGGGAGAGAGAGGCTGGTTCATTTCCTGCCTCCTCCCTTAAAAGGAAAAAGACTAAGTAGACTAGAGATCCTCTCTCGACACGGCCAAAACGGAACAGACGGGTCTGCTGCCGTTTCTGTGAGCGGCCAAGCCAAGATCGGCACGTCCGGCTTCGTTGCTCTCCCGGGTGAGGAGTCCCAGATGCCTTCGTGGTTATTCGCTCCCGGATGGCAGAAGGGCAACATGATCCAGAAAAGGACAGCTCTATCTAATGTGATTGGTATAGAGCTGAAGGTGAGCCGTTTCTTTGACGGGAGCCTATTTTCGAATGCGTCGAATCCCTCTTAGGCTGCCATGATTAGTGCCGTTAAGATACTTGATGGTGGGCTGTAAGTGTGACGCAGCACTCTACCATCAACTTCTTGAAAGGCGTAGTTTATGCGAGGGAACTCGTGGTCTACTTCTTAAATGAACTAATCTTAGAGCTGGCCGACAATGGGGCGGTCAAGGTCAAACGTGCAAAGAGAAAACAGGAAGGGGCTTCGAGACACTCCCCTATACTCTTTGTCACGTTCGACTGAGACAAGCTCCCTGAGTCCGTGATTGCCGGTTGGTATCACTACCGCGTAAAGGCATTTGTGCCACTGCCGCAAGGTGCTATTACTCTCACCGTTTCGGCCATAATAATCGCTCTTGCAGGCGCACAAAGTCGGGTTTACCCGAAGTCTGTGTAAGTTGCTCCAAGGCCGCACACGATAAGTCCAAGTTGTGTGTGACAAAGTGTGTCAAATGCTTAGAGCCGCACCCACCTTCCTCGAACCAATGTGGTTCGTATCTCATTGAGAAGAAAATCCTAGCCGTTCAGGCCACGGATTGGCTCTCATTTTTCGAGGCTAAGGACTTGATCTTGGCGCAGCTGGCCATGCATGGGACACCTTATGTCTCAAAATTAAGAAAGACATCCACTGCTCCTGGCCCTTTAAGGCCTACAAGCAAGGTCGTTTCCGCATCCATTCAGTACCCTTCTGTGGGTTCTACCCACGCCATGCGCCCACCAGGTGAAGGTGCTAGCACAAAGCGTGGCCGTTTGCCAAAAGACGAAACGGCCACGCGCCTCCAGTGAGTCGTTAGACTTACAAGAGGCAATACCCTTGAACATGGTCATAAGACCATCTTCCGAGGTTCCGAAAGCTGCCCCACGAAAGGAGGACAGCGCTAAAGGATATTCGGCTCCCTCGCCTACACCCAGTGGTAGGCTGGGTGGCTCGGAGACGGTAGATCCTACAAAAGAGGGGCCCTCACCTCCGATCTGCCCCACTCGCCTAAAGTTTCGAGGCGGAGAGGGAAAAAATCTTGCATGGTGAGCCCAACCTCACCCGAAAAGTCCTCGAAGGTGACGGCGCCCTTAGCGCATTGTCCGGCTAAGAGCGCCCGGAGTTCTGTCTCCGGGAAGTGTACAGCCATTCCCATGAAGGTCTTCTCTTCGAGAAGAGCCCCCCGCGTCTCCTCTCATCTGACCTGGAGGGCATATTCCTTCAATGGAATTGCTGCAGAGTCTGAGCCAGCTGTGAGGCGCTGCGGAGGCTAGTCTTGTCCTGTTACCCGCTAGATAACTTTTTGCTGGAGACAATTCTGGGCGCGTGCCCGCTGCCCACATTCCCGGTTCATAAGGGTTTTGCAACCCCGCCATAATGGGATGGGGCCCGGGCTGGAGGATGTGCGATTTACACCTGGCATGATTTCTCCGTTCTTATCATCCTTTTAGATACCTCCTTTCAGGAAGTAGCTGGATAGGAGATATACTGTTATTTTCGCGTCAATTCCACCGTCAGCCAACTTCGGCGAGGCAGACTTCTGCCACGTTGTGGCACGGTTGACGAGGCCCTATCTCTTGCTTGGTGATCTGAAGGGTAGACACCCCCTCTGAGTAGAAAACTCTATAAATCTCAGGGGTCAAGTCCTTGCCTAACTGATCTATGTGCTGGGAATGGGTGTCCTAAATGTGGATGAGTTTACGCATTACTGCCTGAGAACCGCTTCATTTTCCTGCCTTGATCTATCTTTATGCTCTCCGGGTACACAGCTTGATCTTGGGTGGGGGTGGTCGAAAATCTCCATGGTAGTGATCACTTTCCCATTCAAATATCATTTTCTGGGCCGCTGCCGCCCAAGAGCCCGCACCGGTGGTGCATGGCGCGGGCGCGGTGGTCCACATTTCAGGAAATCAGTGATTTCTCTATCTTAGTCGAGGAGTTTAGGTTAGTAGATGAGTCCGTTAATTTCTTCTCCGGCAACCTCATCGCCCTGGGCCTAACAACTATCCCTAGAAGGTCTGGCCCTTTTGCATGCCGACCACTCACGTGGTGGTCAGCCAAGTGTGAGCTGGCTCTCAAACAGAAGCGTTATGCCTACAGGCGCAATAAGCGCCGCCGGGACGACTTCACTGTCGGTGAATTTCGTCGAGCTAGGGATAGTTTCCGTTATATTTGGAAGAACACCCGCCGCTATTCTTAGCGGGCTTACGTGTCTTCAGTTAACGGGATGCCCCCTATAGCAGAGGTGTGGAAGCGAGTCAAAAGGATTCTGGGCAAGTTCTCGCCGGACCACGTTTTCCCGCAGAAGAGACCGCAATCTCAGACCTCGCGTCTTTGGTGGAATCCTTCCTGACCGGTTTCTTTGCATCTCCAGCCAGGATGCTGATCCTCCAGCATACCTATTATCAAGCGGAAGGACGCCGACTGGACTTTACCTCCAGATGTCGAGAACCCTTCAAAGACAGGTTTACTTTGAGGGAGTTTAATTCCCTCATGTTTTATGCGCCGACACCGACCCTGGTCCAGACGATGTCCCGTACGCCATGCTTTGACACCTAAATGAGCGAGTCATGACCGTTGTGTTATATTTTTTCAACAGGATTTGGGTAGAGGCTATCCTCTCAGATTCCTGACGAATCGCTAATGTGCTCGCTTAAGCAAACCTGTGAGAGATCACTCTAACTCGCTCTGTTTCTGCCAAACCTCTTTAACCTTCTGCGTGTTTATGGAGAAATTGGTAAATGTTACATTAACTTTTTCTTCTGGACTGCGCAGGCCACTGTCTTATGCCTAGTGCAGCTTCTGCAAGTTTTATTCCACATCGGATGCTCTGCTCCGACTGGGAAATGCCGCCTGTGAGGCATTTCTTCGTAGACAGCACTAAGCAAAGTTGTTTTTCTATCTGAAGAAAGCCTATGATACCACATTGCGATACGGTATTATGAATTTTTGCGAGATCACCGATTCCCTCTCTGGCCCAATGGAGCTGGAAGAAGGTTTCCCGCAGGGATATCCTGAGCTTAACGGCATCCCTTCAGGTTTGTCGGAAGATAATCTCGCTAAGGTCTACGTGGAGGACCTTTCGATCTCTTTTGGCGCGGCCCAGATGCCAACTCTGGAGCGTCGAAACCAACAGGTATTTAACTGTGTCTCTTGATATGAGAAAGAGCACAGGCTTCAGTTTTTCTTGGACAAGACTAAGCTGGTGCACTTCTGCCGAAATCCACGGCTCCACCCTGACTCAGACTTGTTTCTTAATGGGGTGCGCATGAAAGTGGTGGACTCGCACCGTTTCCTTTGTCTTATATTTGACCATCACCCCTCCTAGGATGCTCATATTCGGAGCCGTAGGGTCTCTTTCTATGACGTTCAGCGCCAGGGACGCTGATATGGCTGCTGCCTTACTTTTTTATCGATACTTTATTCGTTCGAAGCTCGACTACGAATGCGAGCATTTTGCATCCGCAGCCGAGCGTGTATTGCGGAAGGGGAACTGGATCCACCACACCGGCCCTTTTCTGGCGACCCATGCCATCCACACCTGCCCAATTTACATACAGCCTACTTGCCTATGCTATGAAGATCCCACTCGCTCTGCGCCGTGCACATTTCAATATTCACCTCTATGCGCGATCCCGACACCTCCCTCAGTTGCCAACAGCTCTCACTGCATCCGCAGCTGATCTCCACGGTGCCTATCTCGCCGATAGACGCTAGTCATACACTACGCCCTTTGTGTGCATCTATGTAGCCTTATGTTTATGTTTGTGTATTTATTTCCATATGAGTCAAATCTTTAGAACATTTTTTTAAATCCTAACCTCTGAGGTTAATCTCTCGTTCAGGCTTTCTCTCTCCTTAGGCGGTATTTTAATCCTCTTGTCAACCTTTAGTCTTTTGAATTTACCTGATTTAATGATCTTAGATTGTATTTATCTCCGCTCTACCTAATGTTTCCATTTTATATTTACTCATTTTGTTGATTGGATTTTTGCTTTTTTTGTGGGCGTTCCCTCTCCTCTGTATCATCCTTATAAATATTAGATTTTTCAATACTTGTATTATTCCTTAATAAATAAATAAAATTCAACAAGAGAGTTAACAGAAATAAAATTAGAATGATAAAAAAGTAGTTAAGTATAAGTTAATTTCCGGATATATGATATTGAAAAATATGTTAAAAACAGTTTGTCGTAGAATGACTCCCGACGATACTATATATAACACTATTCGTTGAGGGAACTTCCTTAATTATCTCTAGAGTGCGTTTTACTGTCTTGGCGGCCGATATTATGTATCTTCAAAAATGCTTGAGAAAGTGGAACTGAGCTCAAGGATAATAATATTGCTATCATTAATAAAATAGAGTTTTATTAATAATAACTATAAACAATACACAAAAACGGAAAATATTGACAAACAGAATGGAAAGGGTCGTGGAGACTCGGGCTAATCCAAGGATTTAAGGGATCAAAAAAAGGTAAAACAAATATGGAGTTAAAGAGATGGGATGGTTCGATAAACCATTTAAAGCACAGGATAGAATTGACAAATAAGGGATCAATACTCAAAAGGTGACGCTTGGCTTACGTAACTTCATTAGGGTGCAGTGGAAGGTACTTGAAGGAATATTCGGTCCGCTGGCGAGTTCCAGCCAAAGGGGGGGGGGATAAGATGATCCTGACGTGGCGTCTTGGGAAGGAGAACCGTTTCTCGACGAACGGCTGGAAGAACAATGGCTGTTCTAGGTTGTTCTCTTCTGAACAAAGGGGGGGGATGAGAACCGTCTCTTGTCTACGGGCTCAAGAACAATGGCTGTTCTAATGTTGTTCTCCTTTGAACAACAGGGGGGGGGGTGAGAACCGTTTCTTGGCGAAGGGCTCAAAACGAACAATGGCTGTTCTAATGTTGTTCTCCCTTGAACAACAGGGGGGGGGAATAACCGTTTCTTGGCGAAGGGCTCAAAACGAACAATGGCTGTTCTAATGTTGTTCTCCCTTGAACAACAGCGGGGGATGAGAACCGTTTCTTGGCGAAGGGCTCAAAACGAACAATGGCTGTTCTAATGTTGTTCTCCTTGAACAACAGGGGGGGGATGAGAACCGTTTCTTGGCGAAGGGCTCAAAACGAACAATGACTGTTCTAATGCTGTTCTCCTTGAACAGCAGGGGGGAATGCCTTGGGGACTTGACGTCACTAAAGGCTCGAACCTTTGGCACTCAAGGAATATTGTCCTCCTGGACAAGTGATGGTGAATCTCGAGGCCGAGGTCCCTTGGCGCACAAAGGGAGAGAGGGTCGTGGTGATGTTTCGCGACGAAAATCTGGATCTCCAATCTGATCTTAGTGGTAAAGTTTCCATATAAATAGCCAGGACATCTCCTTGGCGTGGGGGAAAATGGAGTGAAAGCTTGGAGGGAACGCACAGCTGGGCCGGAGAAAAATGCCTTATCTGTTCATAAGCCTAACTCGATCTGGCGAGGTCGGCGTATGGGGGCGAACGGGGGGACGATAACCTCCTTGTTTAAACATTGACGTCCGGCAGCTGTTGATAAGACTCCAAGCCTCGAATCGAAGATGCACGTGGGCCTCCTCGAAGTTTTAACTAATATGGGATAGGAGTTGAATTTAACACAGATTCAACTCGTTCTATCACACCCCTCCATTCCAGGGGAAGTTGTCACTTCGAAAAAAAAAAAGAGAAGGGACAACGATAGAGCTCCGTTGTAGGGAACTCGTTTTCTTGTACCAACCGTATCTTCCTGCACCTAACTAGTATTACCTCAGTACATGATTATTTTGATCTTTAGATTACAGGGGAAAATAACCTTTAATACAACTTAATAAAAAAAAGGGCATGGAACAATGAAATGTTATAAACTTAGTACATACGGGACAAAATAATTTATACGTAAATTAATAAGAACAAATATATATACATCAAAAAAAATTAGACATTGAGCGTTACAAAATTCAGACATACATTAAATAACTATATTACAAAAGAATCTTAAATTAAGTCGTACAAGACGGTATATACCTACATGGAGATACTAATCCTATGAATACAATTATTCTACGCTATTCGGTAACGCATTCCTACTGAGTGCGTCAGCGACCTGGTTATCGGAACCTTTGATATAATTTATTTTAAATCGATACTCTTGCAAGAGTAAACTCCAACGCATGATGCGGCCGTTTGAGTGTCTCACATTCCTAATATAGGCTAACGGACGGCGGTCGGTTCCTATTTGACATTCTTTACATATCAAGTACAGCTTAAATTTGTCTATGACCCAGATAATTGATAGAGCTATCTTTTCCCTAGTGGCATATCTCTTTTCGCGTGGTAATAATAGATGGCTAGCATATGCAACTGGATGACTCGTTCTGTCATCCTCGTATTGAAGGGGTACACCTCCAATGCCCTCGTTGATCACGTCGGTCTTAACCCCAAAGGATTTTTCCGGGTTGGGCAACTTAAAAATGGGGGCAGAAATGAACTTATTTTTGAGCTGATTAAAATGGGAAACAGCGACATCATTCCAACGTAACCGATCGGAGAAATTCTTTTCCTGAAGGGGGCATAGGGGGGCCGAATTTGCAGCGAAATTCGGAACAAATCGCTGATAGGGAGAAGCTGATCCTAGGATCGATCTCAATGGCTTCTTTGTAATCGAGAGGGGCATGTCGGCGATTGCCTTAATCTTGTTCTCGTGGGGACCTGACTTGCTTTGTCCTATTTTGAAACCTAAATATTTGATGGTTTCGTGGGCAAACTGGCATTTGCTGGGGCCAATGGTGAGGCCATTTTCACGCTTGAAAAGAGCTAATAGGGTGGATAAATGGTGATTCCATTTAATTAGTTCTTGGAGCTGACTCTTCTGACGTGGTGTCAGCTGCGCGTCACTATCCAGGTCAGAGGGTTCTAAAGACTTGCCTGGTAGGGAAGGAGGAGGGTAATCGGCATCAGGTTGTATGCACACTGTCTGGATTACCTTAAGGGACTCCGCGGGGCAATCCTCTTCAAGCGCCGATGCATCGTCCAGTTCTACGAAGGTATCTCCATGGGCGCGTTGGGGTTTCTTTTTTTCTTGGGGTCCAGGGACAGTCTCCGTGTCCTTGTCTGGGGCCTTCTCACCTAAGGGTTTTAGTGAATCACATTCCTCTTTTTCCGTCCTAAAGTCCCGGTTAGGGGTCTCCGAGAAATCGGACGGTATCGGGGTTCTGATGGGGACGGGCTCCTGGGCTTCTTTCTTATCTCGGCCTTGAGGAAGGGCGGCCTGAAACACAGGGTCGAAACTTACTTGGGGGCTCTTTCCTATAAGTACGGAACAGAATTTTATTGGTGCTACAATGACTTCAGCCCAGCCATTATAATATTGACACTGCAGGTAACATCTAGCGACGGGGAATCTGTTCGCCCGCCCAAGGTAGTCACGTACCACCGCAAATTTTTCGTGGTTAGAGGCCACTGGGAGGAGTTCGTCGGACACGATGAAGCACGAACATCCTGTGTCCCTGACGGGAGTCGATACTCGACAGCTGTCCACGCTGCCCTCCTCATATTTCAAAGTTCCCGCTGAACTTTTATTCCAAAAAAAATTTACCTGGTGGCCTGACGGATGGGGAGAAGTTTCTGCTTGGGTCTGCACCACCGAAGGAGCCGGGGTCGCATTAATCTGGTGAACTTGGTTGCCTGGTCCGCTTTTAAGCCTAGAATTTGGGGGGCAATTCCAGCTCATGTGGTTTTCTACACCACAGGTGAAGCATATGGTTGGTCGCTTCGGGAAGAGAGATGGAGGAGAAGTCTTAACGGGAGGTTTGGAGTCCCGTTGTTGGTTTTGGGGAAAGAAGTTTGGGGGTTTTACGGGGCTCGGAAACTTTGTCAGCTTTCCTGGGAAGGGGCGCGAATCCTTCCTTCTTTCTTCTCGTTGGATTACTCTTTCCCTTTCTATTACTTCCATTTTTCTTTGAAATTCTGCTTCAATCCGAGCTAATTCAATCTGATGGTCAGCTTGTCTTATCCGTTCCTCTCTTTCTTCTCGTTGTATTTCTCTTTCTTCCTTTCTTCTTTGTATTTCTCTTTCTTTCTCTTTTCTTTGCTCCTCTAGAATGTACTCAGTTAGTTCTTTTCCGGAAAGTCCACAGGACTCTCCTTGCGCTTTAAAGATTTCGAACGGAGTCATCTTTGCACTTGGGGCGCACTAGTCAACCAACTAAAATTCCTCGCAACAAGAATTATGCCTCTATAGAATTAGCCTACCTAAATATGGGCACTGACCTATTCGTACTTGGTTTCTTACTCTAAATAACCACTGACTAAAATCACAAAAAACACAAACAAATTATTTTAACCGTTCCTTGAGCTACTCCAGCTTCTTAAGTTTCAAAAAAAAAAAAGGGGATAGCAATCGTTAAAACAAAAGGGAACTACTATATTCTATTATTATAACGAATAACACTATGCTTTACTCGACTGAGACCAGTGTTTGCAAAGATAAAGCGTTAAACCCCACACCTGACACCAAATTAAATAGTATATATATATATGTCGTAGAATGACTTCCGACGATACTATATATAACACTCTTCGTTGAGGGAACTTCCTTAATTATCTCTAGAGTGCGTTTTACTGTCTTGGCGGCCGATATTATGTATCTTCAAAAATGCTTAAGAAGTGGAACTGAGCTCAAGGATAATAATATTGCTATCATTAATAAAATAGAGTTTTATTAATAATAACTATAAACAATACACAAAAACGGAAAATATTGACAAACAGAATGGAAAGGGTCTTGGAGACTCGGGCTAATCCAAGGATTTAAGGGATCAAAAAAAGGTAAAACAAATATGGAGTTAAAGAGATGGGATGGTTCGATAAACCATTTAAAGCACAGGATAGAATTGACAAATAAGGGATCAATACTCAAAAGGTGACGCTTGGCTTACGTTACTTCATTAGGGTGCAGTGGAAGGTACTTGAAGGAATATTCGGTCCGCTGGCGAGTTCCAGCCAAAGGGGGGGGGATAAGATGATCCTGACGTGGCGTCTTGGGAAGGAGAACCGTTTCTCGACGAACGGCTGGAAGAACAATGGCTGTTCTAGGTTGTTCTCTTCTGAACAAAGGGGGGGGATGAGAACCGTCTCTTGTCTACGGGCTCAAGAACAATGGCTGTTCTAATGTTGTTCTCCTTTGAACAACAGGGGGGGGGTGAGAACCGTTTCTTGGCCAAGGGCTCAAAACGAACAATGGCTGTTCTAATGTTGTTCTCCCTTGAACAACAGGGGGGGGGGGAAGAACCGTTTCTTGGCCAAGGGCTCAAAACGAACAATGGCTGTTCTAATGTTGTTCTCCCTTGAACAACAGCGGGGGATGAGAACCGTTTCTTGGCGAAGGGCTCAAAACGAACAATGGCTGTTCTAATGTTGTTCTCCTTGAACAACAGGGGGGGGGGATGAGAACCGTTTCTTGGCGAAGGGCTCAAAACGAACAATGACTGTTCTAATGCTGTTCTCCTTGAACAGCAGGGGGGAATGCCTTGGGGACTTGACGTCACTAAAGGCTCGAACCTTTGGCACTCAAGGAATATTGTCCTCCTGGACAAGTGATGGTGAATCTCGAGGCCGAGGTCCCTTGGCGCACAAAGGGAGAGAGGGTCGTGGTGATGTTTCGCGACGAAAATCTGGATCTCCAATCTGATCTTAGTGGTAAAGTTTCCATATAAATAGCCAGGACATCTCCTTGGCGTGGGGGAAAATGGAGTGAAAGCTTGGAGGGAACGCACAGCTGGGCCGGAGAAAAATGCCTTATCTGTTCATAAGCCTAACTCGATCTGGCGAGGTCGGCGTATGGGGGCGAACGGGGGGACGATAACCTCCTTGTTTAAACATTGACGTCCGGCAGCTGTTGATAAGACTCCAAGCCTCGAATCGAAGATGCACGTGGGCCTCCTCGAGGTTTTAACTAATATGGGATAGGAGTTGAATTTAACACAGATTCAACTCGTTCTATCACACAGTTGAATGCGAGGGATAAAGCGATCCATAAATACGAAAACGGAAAATTTTAAATTTGAAACTTAATTAAACAATAACTATGAATAATAAACATGAATCAAACTCAATAGGAATAAAATATATATTTTTTAAATTAATACCTGAGGAAATTGTAATGGTAGGGTGAACAATAACAAATGAAAGGTTAGTAAAATCAAATTACCAGGAATCCGAAAGGAAAAAAAAAAATCAAAGCAAACAGTTCAATATAAGTTAAAATACAAATATATGAGAGTGAAAAATAGATAAAAAACGGTTGAATACAGGAGATGAAGGTAATTCCAACGATCAATAAATGCCAGAAAACTAGGACACGAAAGTTTAAAAATAATAAAGCAATAGTGAAGCAAAAAAATAAGAATGATAAACATGAGACTAAGGGAAAACTCTTATGTATAAGATGATTTAGATACCAAGGGAACAAATATTTAAAATAAACACAAAGAATAAAAATGAAACTATGAATTTTTAGACAGAACTAACCTTCTTTTGTTATAGCTAATGATATCGACTGATTACTATGATCGAGACTAGCCAGGATTAAATTTGGTTGGTTGTATGTTTCTTTATTTGACTATATAGTGAACGATTTGAGGGAGGAGGAATAATCATTAAGTTCTGAGTTTAATTTTTTAATGAAAAGTGATTCTAGAATTTTTAAAATCCAGAGAAGAGGAAGCGGAAGATAATGAACTAAATAAATCAGGGTCGAGCGAGACGTTAAGTTTTTGAGAGTGTTCTCTTATTGAAGAGTGTTCATGTTTAGAGATGGAAATGCTAGTTCTATATGACACTCTCATATGCCTAGCAATCCTACATTAAATTGTAGATTAGTTTGGCCTACATAGCGACTGTGGCAGGTCGCACACGTAAATTTATAAATAATGGAGGATCGCAAGCATAATGAGAGTGATTCTTTGGGTCGAAAAAAAGAATTGATAGAAAGAGGATTAGAATTAATATTAAAGAACTGGTGTCATGGCCATGACGCTATTGAAGTCTGCAAAGTCTCTATCTCCGCAAAGGTGCTTCTGATCGTGTCCACATCCTCTTCGCTCCCTCTGCTTCCATGGCACCGGACTTGCTATTAAAATTCTTTTGGCATGCGTGAGTTGTCTTCCAAATGGTAGATTGCACAGGAGAAAGGCATTTCTCCCTTTTGAAGCACAGCTCACAGAAACTGCACAAGACTTTGTAGTCTATGACAAATCCGGTGTAGCATTTTACGACAAAAGCAGCACCGATGTAGATCGGGGGCTGGTCATCCAGAAATACGAGGAGTGGTCAATAAGTTTTGCGAACCGGTAGGGAAAAACAGAGGAAGGGGGATGGCTGTTTGTGTGGGTGTTAGAACAAGTTATGACAAGTCAGGACCTGCAGCCGCACGCTCCTGCCTGGTCTATTTAAGGAGCAGTAGCTAATCGCAGATTGTCAATCGCAAATTTTTCAACAGTGAAGAAGGTTGAGCACCGCGCAGGGATCAAATTTTTGACCAAGGAAGGTAAGAATGCAAAAGAGATCCATGGATGCAGTGTACACCAACACCATCCCTTCCTATGCAACGATTGCTTGCTGGAATAGGGAGTTCCGCAGTGGTCGTGAGTGCCTTGAAGATGACCCCCTTCCAGGACGCCCGTTAGACGTGACCAACAAATATAATGTGGCCCGTGTGGAGAGGATGTTCCTCAAAAACGACGGGTGAAGGTTGAAGAAATCGAGCGAGAACTTAAAATATCACATGGAAGTGTAATCAACATCATCCACGACAATTTGGCCATGACCAAGGTCTCTGCCCATTGGATCCCTAAAAACGTCACGACCCATGATCGACTTCAACGTCCTCAAAGTTCGAAGGAGATGCTGCTCCTGTACAACCAAGACCTGACGGGATTCGAGTCACGCGTAGTAACAGGTTATGAAACGTGGGTCCATCACTGGGATCTCTATCGAATACTTTTTATTCCGCCAGCTCAAGGCTGCACTGCGTGGACGCCGGTTTGAAGACGATGAAGATGTCCAGGAGTGGATTGAACAGTAGTCGGGAGATTTCTGGTTGTCGGTAATTCGAAGCTTCAGGGACAAGTGGCGCAAGTGCATTGCAGTCGAGGGTAGTTTTATTGAAAAATAATAAATCACTTTTCCTCAAATCTCGTTTCCTTATATCCGAATTGCACAACTTATTGCCTGCCCCTCGTAATAGCTTGACCACGGGGCAGTACATAGAAAGCGATGCTTACTCAGAAGGCCTGAATGCGTTAAACTGAAGTAAGCCTAGCAGATGCATTTTTTGAAAATCACGATGTAAAACTTTAAAAAGATGTTGTCTACACATATATATAAATTTTAAAGAAATAAATTGTGGGCTGTTCTGCGAACAGCCCACAATATTTCCGATATTGCCAAACGGCTCAATTTCAGCCGAATGACTGTCCGCGTAATTGCGGAGTAGCAAAATAACTGGGAAGACCTCGAAGGCTGACCTCGTTCGGTGGAACTCAAGTTGTTAACCTTGTGACTGTGAGAAAGGACTTCGACAGTGTTCCCAAGCTCATCTTGACTGCGCTCGCGAAGAAAAAGAGATTTTTAGTATCCACCATCTTCAGAGACATCAAAAAGGAGTGCAGCAAATACTTGAGCTACGTGGAATAGCTAATTCTCACTGACCATGTGCGAGAACAACTTCGCAAGCACAGGCCTTCCATTTTCAACTAAAGTGAAGACTCGTGGCAAACGATTTCTCATTTTTTATGATGAACAAAACTTTCACGGTCTATGCGGTCATCAACAAGCAGAAAGACCGCAAAGTTAGCTTCGGCTCAGACTGCTTTGAGTTCTGCTACATGTCCACGACCAAGCACCCGGCTTTCCTGATGGAGCTCGGCGTCGTATATTCAAATGACGATAAAATGCCCCCGGTTTGTTTCAAAGCAAAGCTACAGGCTCACCTCTGACGATTATAGATACACCTCAGCTACGACCCTCTTGCCATGGGCGATAAAGCTCACGCATAAGGCGAACTACGTCTTTCAGTAGGACGGTGTCTCGCCCCACACGGCCAATACCGTTCAAGAGTTGTTGAGTACTAACATTAAATTATGGTCGAAGGAAATTCGAGCGCGGCAGTCACTCGACCTCAATTCCCTCGACTAAAGCGTATGAGCGCATTTCGAGGGCAAGGCCGGCAAGGTCTGCCACAGCAAGCTCAAAGAGTTGATTACATCCCTCAACGGCGTGTGTGCCAGATTAAGGAAGGACTTCATCCGCAACGTGTGGGCGGCCTTCAGGCCTCGCCCGGAGCGCGTGCTCGTCACCAAGGTGGGCAACATTGATTAATAATCAAATTTAAACACATATTTATATGTTAAGGAATAAAACCATGTCTAATATAATAAAAACTATCATTATCTCCTTTGTTGTGAGCGTCATAACGAGTGTAACCGGACCTTTGAAATACCACGTGTAATTGCATAATTATTTCTAGCTTTGTTCATTTAAGTAGTTTTAGTCATCAAGAACACGCAAACCACTGCAATATTGTTTAGGAACTTCATGTTTGAAGCTAGCAAGAAAAAAAGACTAGAAAACTTTCTGATAAACTACAATGAACGCAGATAGAACATCCGAACACCAAGTTCCTAATATATGCCAAGCAAGTGGATGTATCCAAAATGCCAATCAAATATCTTTAAAACTTTCTTCTTAAGCATTTATAATTGAAGGGGTGGGAAGGTTTGTTAAATTGCTCTAATGATGAAGTCTTTTGCTTGGCATTGATGAGGAAAGATTAGTAGATGTTCCCGTTTTGCTTCACCCATCTTACATTTACAAATGATTCACCCATCTTACATTTATGGATTATTCACCCATCTTACATTTACAAGATCACTACTCCCACACTCTTGAAGAATAACTTTTACCTATGATTAGATCATGAATCAAATTTTTTACACTCCATCTTTCTGATCCCCATCGCTAAATCTGGTTTCACTTTTAGGTTTTATAATGTTCTCATTACTTTTTCCCAACGGATACTCACAATTAGCTTCTTTTCCCATCCTTTCTAGAGCATTAATAGATTGTCTTTTCTAATCACCTTCAACAACTCTTAAATTACTTTTGTTTTTTGCTCCATGTTCCCGTTCTTCATTACTTTTCACTTGATTACAATGTTTTGTCGAAGGGAAAGATTGAAGCAATTAATATGGCTGCTTCATTTTCTGAATTCTCGAACGTCTATTTATCCGCTCTGCCATTTTACTCTTCGTGAGACCCAAAAGGCCTTTTCAACATGCTTTTTAGTCTCTCCTTCCAAACGGTTATTAGGATATGTTTCCATAATCAATGATTTGCTACACATGAAAAAGGACAACAAATTATTTTCAAAATGATGAAAAAGTTCTTTTATTACATTATTAGCCATCTGTTTGTTTTTTGGGGTGGGAAATACTTAGCTCTTGACCTTCGAGAATAAGAATCAATGAGGGTGAGAACTTAGGTAGACCAATACAATTACAGAATTCTACCTACGGATAGAGGTAAGGTTTGATGAAGGTGGTAACACCCTTTCCTTAACCTCTCACAAATCCTCAATTTACTCTGCTGAATTGAAAACTAACAAACAAAATCGTCCTTGCTGACTTCTCTCCTCTCCTTTTATCGCTTCCTCTCCTCTTGTTATAGTCAGGTATAAAGAGTTTCTTAAGACTTATAAATTCTATAATTGATCGGTTCTGCAGCTTTTCTCGTATTCTTAGTTTCTCACTACTCTTGTGCCATGAACTTTTCTAAATTACTACTCTTCTCGGGATCTCTCATAATTTGTTCCATTTTAAAATTTGCTAGCGTTATGCAATATCATACCACTATAGGCTGCTATCGGAACTTCTGCTACATCTTTTAGCTGCATTCTTGCTTAAGATAGCTCTGTAGACGTTAAATACATTGCGAATTCTGATGCTGTTAGAAGGATGTTTTGTTTGGAAATATGACGGTATGTAAATTTACTTTCAAATGTTCCTTCTGAAATTTTCCATCAGGAGTTTCTACAAATTTGTGGGCTTGTAGAAGATCAACTGCAATTTCCGTTTCTTCATCTATCAATTAATTCCGACAGCTGCTTCAGATGAGTTTCAGAAAAGCTTTGACACATCTCTCTTCTTCCATCATTCTATTATTTTCAGATCAGGGGGGCTGAAGTGATTGCTATTTTTCTTTAAGATTGGTTCTCTTTTTTATCTAAAATAAGAGCTTCTGTATTGTACTTCAAGTAGTATCGGCTGACAGCTCTAGGTCTTAAACTAAATGTTTGATGGTTCCGAAATAGATAGAAGGTTAAGAGTTTGAAGTACCGAAGGTTAAATGAATTTAGGCAAGAGAGGGGGGCCAAGATAGAGAGAGTTTGATGGGAATTCGAGAGAACTCGCATAACCAATGCGAGAAAGAGAGAATAAAAGCTTACCTTAGTCGGAGAACCGGGATGAGAATCTAACTTAGGAGGAGGAGTCGTTCACGGTGCCGCATACAATTTTTTCGCCCGGCTGAGTCCCTGGGCTTAAAGAGTGTTTGAGTGTAGATGCTTCCTCCTTCTTCAAGCTTCGGAATGATTCTGCCAAGAGTCCAGGAGTTTTGTGTTGATAAGGGTTTCAGCGAGTTGTTTCTCCCTCCAGCTTTTGATGAAAAGTTGCCTTTGGCCCTCCTGCAAGTGGGTTTTAAGGAATGGGGAAGGAAGAATTAGGGGATGATTAGGGGAAAGAAGTCGAGGTAATGTTTTCGAGCCCAAACACTCTCTACCCATACTAAAACAATAAACCACTGTGTCCTTTGTGCCGATCGCCGACCCTCCCTTCTCATAAATACTCATAAACCTTAATCCACTCGCTCTCTCTTCAATAGCTTAGAATGGGCCAGAGAGAGCGATGTGGGAGAACCCAATACGGAAGAAATATCCAAACTATTCTCTTTTGACTTACATGCGTTTATGCATGCTCACACAGACATATGTGTAAGACAGTGCAATATGCCTATAATCTTAACAAATTAAGTAGTGACTTGTCTTCTCTTTGGATCATAGTCATCCATGTCAGTCACTGTAGATCTAATATTCCTGAGATTTGAGAGGAGTAAAAAGTGGGTTGATCCTTCCGAGCATGGAAACGTAAACTTAAAATATAGTAACTTCACATAAAATGATAGCAAATTATATAAATACAAGCGATTCACCATCCTGCAACTTCTAATAAAGAATGATAACGCAATTCAAGTGAATCATGACGAATTTACTTTAGCATTATGTTGCAAGACTTTTCCAATATCATTTATAGTAAGTGAAGAAAATAGCACTGTGCATAACACATCTACTCACCAGAAATGTTTTACCACCTTAGATGCTACCTAAATCTGGTATAGTGAATCTCGATCATAATTCAGCATATTAAAATGCTAAAAATATAATTATTAATTTTTAATTTGCAATATAAGATTTCTTAAAATTTGGAACATTAAACTATTTGTTCTATCGGATGCCACAAATCAGAAATGGCGCTTATTATCACATTAGAGAATATTTCTTTTGTTGTAGGATACATAGAATAAATATTCGGCTATAGCCTATTAAATTTCTCTGACATTGCCGCCTAATCATGTTTAATTAGTATGGGTGAGGTTTTTCTCTACCTCTTTTTGTAATAGCCACTTTAATATGATGTTCTCTAATTGGAAGTATTTCTTGCCTTATATTACACTTCGACCTCTTATAGAATAAACTCCTAATTGTGCATATACCTAAGATCTCAATCTTTACAGTCGCTCGGTGGTAAATGTTTTATTTTCGACTTATGTTTGATTTTCCTTCCTGTACTTAGTAAAATTGGACGCTTAACTATGTTTAAATAGTGATGTTTACCAAAAAGCTAATCATTAACAAAGGTTATCATCCTATTTTATTAATTTATATATCAGAATACTCAAAAGAGGGATAGCATCTGCTTTTGCTAGGTACTCCATGTGCTACTAATTTCGACCCTGACTGCTAGACCAATTATAGGTGGGGCGACACAAACTGTAGACTTATTTTTACAAATCAATTAAAAACATGTTTACATACCATTAATTAATTAATTTCTTGCAAATTATTTCATGGTTTATTGAATTTTGTGAATCACAGTGTAATTTCTTAAAGACATGGCACCCACTTACAAATAAGACTGGAAAATGGGAAACAATCAAATTCCTGGCTAGAAGCAGAAAGATAACGGGCACTATTTTCCAATTGATAAATCTCACTGTTGGCAGATCTGAGGGACTTTAAACTATTTAACTGTTTATGTTTATTTGGAAATCTTAACGTTGAAAGTAATTCTCTTGCTCTATTCTAATATAGAAAATTGAGGAGTAACCCTTCAGCACGATGAAGCAACCTCACACACATCAAAAAGTATTCACGACCGTTTTGGGGGGCTTTTGGTCAAGGAACTTTGGCCTCCTAGTTTAACAGATTTGGACCACATTGGCTTTAGAGTGTGTTCGTTGCTTGAGCAGAAACTATGTGCCGAATCTTAGCAAGGTGTCGAAGTTTTGAAGTAGAAAATGAAAAAATATCAGCAGAAACCCTGCCTGCTAATTGTCTTCAGGGCAAACATAGAGTTAATTGTGATATGTAGAGAAAATGTGATCTTATTGAATATTCGTAACCTGATATTTTAAATATACCGTTTTCTTTCATTTCCCTGTAAGCATTATCTAATATTCAATTGTCATCTAAAATTAATTGAATAAATATCAGTCTAGACTTCGTGTATCTATCATGTACTAAAAATACCTTAATTAAGGAAACCAAAAAATAAAGACCAAATACCTCTTAAAGTTTATAAAGAACTACACTGAGATAATACCTAGATATTAAATCAGCGATATCGTCGTTTAGGTTACACTTGGTTCGTAGAATCAAAAGTTTGACATGGAGAAACCATATCCATAAAACTATTTATAACAGTGTTTGAAGTTATTTTTTAAGGCTCTAATGGAAACTAAAAGTAACCAGAACTATGTAATTGAATTATTTTAGTCTCTTTTTCTTCAAGGAAGACAATCTATATTTTTCTGAGGTCTAGTAGTTTTGCAGTCCAAGATTATATAGGGGTTCTGTCCTGTTGTGAGTGGTTTAGCCACCAAAGGTGATTTGTCACCGAGTTTTTTGGTACACATCATGGGTAGCCAGATATGGTTCTTAGTTCGGATTGGTGGCTTCCAGTTCGATTCTTCAGGGATTACCTTTTTTGCATGGGGCAATGATAATAGGCGATAAAGTTCTCTTCTTTCTTGATTGAAGGCTGTCTTTCTTGAATCCAGGCTGGCTTAGGATGATTAGGGATTCTTTAAGGTTAAGGAAATCTTGGGTTCTGGATTCAGTCTTCAGGAAAATTAGAAACACTTCAGATGTTGTTATCTCCATCATGAGACAGTTTCAAATTCTCTTTTTATATAAATGGGCCGCAAAACCCGGAGGAAACATGAATCCCATATAGAATTAATTATGGTACATTCAATATGCTATTTAATTATACACAAGTATTTAATTAGCTACCTAGCCTTAGTTTTATTTCAAATCAGTTAATAATTTCACAGTTTAATAGATTCGAACATAGCTTTTCGTATTTTTCTTTATCGTATATGTTTTTTTAATTAAAGATATATTAATGTGAGCAGCGATAAAACAAAGCCAATATATTAATTGTTTTTTATATGAAAAAAAATATTTAGAGAAATAGGTTATTATATTGAAATGAATAAAATTGCGATATCCTAGAAACATTCCTTCATCAGTTCCCAAATGATCTCTCTCATTTAGTGCTCAAGTCAAAAGATTTCTTTAGCAAAGCTTCCATTCGTTTGATTTAAATTAAATAAAGAGAGTCGATTGTTATGTAATTATTACCTACCCTCATATACAGAGAAGTTTATACTTATTCAACATAAAAATATTATATTGCAGTCTTTGGTTTCTTTTTAAAAAGGTATTAAAGTTCCTCGAATTAACGAAAAAAATTTAGTTAAGGAAAAAATAAGGAACTGCGTACGAAAATGATGTTAACTTGGAAAAATATGACTGAGGCTGTTTATTATCTTACATTAGGTGATATATCGATTATAATGTTGACGGCTTTCATTTGGATTTAATAATTACTTCTCGGGTCGAAAGTTTTAACCTTAGGATAGCTATTTAGCTATAAAAATTACATTCTTAACTGCAAAATTATAACTGCACAATTGCAAATAATTATCGATTTGAGAAATCCGAGCTAGATTGGAGAAAAATATATTGTCCATTTTCTTTGATACGTAGGGATAATAATTAAATAGGCCGAATGAAAGTCAGATTAAATTCTTTCTAGAAAAAGTTAGATTATGCGTTATCTTTTCGTATATCGGGTAGGTAAGAGCTACTTCTGAGGGATTCAATCTAACGGTAGTTAGCTATAAAATTTCCTTCTTAACCGCATAGATTGCCGAAAGATTAATTTTCCATTCTCTTAGATAAACAAGGATAACGATTAAAAAGGCGGATTGAAAGACTGATTTTTGTCTGTCTTAGAAAAGTTGGATTATGCGATATGTTTTCTTCTATTTGAGAAGAGCTCTTTCCGAGGGCTTCGAGGAAGATCTAATTAGCTATAACATTGACTTCGTTACCCCATAATTATGATTGCGCAATTGCAAATAATATAATATTTTTCAAGGACGAGCAGGAACGGAGAAAAATAAATTATCAATTATCTTTGACAAGTAGGGATAACAATTAAAAAGGCAAATTGAAAGACAGAGTTTTGACTTGTTTAGAAAAGCAGGTATATAAATTATCTTCTCGTATATTTGAAAAGAGCTCTTTGTGATGTCTTCGATGAAAAGATAGTTAGCTATAAAATTCGATTCTTAACCCACTAATTATAATTGCGGAATTGCAAATAATTCTGGATTTTAGAAGCCTAGCTAGAGTGGAAAAACTATTTCCATGCCTTCGACCATAGCGATGAAGATTAAAAGGCAGATTGAAAGATATTTTTGTATGTCTTTGAAAAGCTAGATTATGCGTTATCTTCTCGTATATGTGAGAAGAGGTCTTTCTCAGGGCTTCCATGAAGAGCTAGTTAGCTATTAAATTGCATTCTTAACCGCATAATTATCAAAGCGAAATTATAAAAGCTAGAGTGTAGAAAAATATATTATCCATTTTCTTCGACGTGTAGGGCTAAAAATTAAATAGGCCCTTTTGAAAGACATGTTATTTTCTGTCTTAGGAAAGTTTGATTGTGCGTTATCTTTTGGTATATTTGAGAGGAGCATCTTCAAAGGGCTTTAATGAAGAGGTACTTAGCAATAAAATTGCCTTCTTAGACACATAATCCTGATTGTGCAATTGCAAATAATTCCGATTTTACAAGCCCTAGCTAGAATGGAGAAAAATCAATTTTCAATTTCCCTTGACAAGTTAGGATAACAATTAAAATGCCCGAATGAAAACAGATTTTTGTCTGTCTTGAAAATGCTCCTTCCGTTGGATTCGATAAAGGGCTAATTAGCTATACAATTGCCTTATTAACCGATTAATTATGATTGTGCAATTGCAACAATCATTCTCGAGACTACTAGACCGAGCCCGATTGGAGGAAAGTAAATTTTCCATTCTCTTCGACAAAAGGGATAACAATAAAAAAGGCAGATTGAAAGTCAGATTTTTCTGTCTTAGAAAAGTTTAATTACATGGGGCTCGATGAAGAATCAGTTAGCTATAAAATTGTCTTCTTAACCGCAAATTTATGAATGCGAATTACAAATAATTATTGATTTTACTAATCCCAGCTTGAGTGGAGAAAAATAAATTTTCAATCCTGTTCTACCAACAGCGATAACGATTAAAAGCCCCTTTGATAGATAGATTTCGGGGGTGTTTTAGAAAAGCTGGATTTTGCTTTATCTTCTCATGTATTTGAGAAAAAAATTCCATTCTCTTTTACAGGGAGAGATAAAAATTAAAAAGGTGATTAAAAGAGATTTTGGTCTGTCTTAGAAAAGCTGGATTATGATTTATCTTCCTGAGCATCTGAGAAGAGCTCTTTCCAGGGGCATTGATGAAGAGCTAGTTAGCTATATAAATTACCTTCTTAATTGCAGAATTATGTTTGCAGAATTGCAAATAATTCTTGATTTTACAAGGCCGAGCTTTTACGGGGAAATATTTTATTTTTTATTTTTGTCGACAAGCAGGGAAAACGACTACAAAGGCCGATTGAACGACAAATTTTTGTCCGTGATAGAAAAACTGGATTATGTGTTATCTTTAGGTTCATGTGGAATGAGCTCTCTCTAAGAGGAATAATGAAGAACTAGTTAGCTATAAAATTACGTTCTAGGCCTGTAATTATGATTGAGAAATTGCAAATAATTCTCGAGTTTAAAGAGGTCGAGCTAAAATGGAGAAAAATATATTTTCCATTCTCATCGATCCGTACTGATGACAATTATAAAGGCTGATTGAAGAGCTCCATCCGAGTGATTCGATGAAGAGCAGACTTGCTAGAAAATTGCCTTTTAAACACGTAAATATGATTGCGCAATTGCAAATAATTTACCATTTTCAAAGACAGGCTTTCTTGGAGAATAAAAAGTTCCATTCTCTAGTACAGGTAGGGAAAACCATTAAAAAGGCGACTAAAACACAAATTTTTGTATCAATTAGAAAACCTGGATTATGCGTGATCTTCTCATACATCTGAGAAGACCTCTTTCCTAGCGCTTCGATGAAGAGCTAGTTAGCTATTTAATTGCCTTCCTAATCGAAGAATTATTATTGCGAAATTGCAAATAATTCTCGATTTTACAAGGTTGAACTAGAATGGAAACAAATAAATTTTCCATTCTTTTCGATAAGCAAAGAAAACATTTAAAAAGCCGATTGATCCTCAAATTTTGGTCTGTGTTACAAAAGCTGGATGATGCGTTATCTCAACGTCCATGTGAGATCAGTCCTTCCAACGGACATGATGAAGAACTAGTTACGTGTAAAATTGCCTTTTCAATCGTATAATTATGTCGTGGTACACCACTCAATACCATAAAACACTCCTATAATTTGTGGGGGGTGACTTAATAACCTACTGCAACGCAAACCGTTTAAGGACTGTTCGTAGAGATTAACGACCGACTAAGAGGTCAAACTTGAAGAGTTGGGTTTCAAATCCTTAATGATTAGTGCATAAATGGTTCGTCAGATTTACTTGAATAAGATGAGAGTATGGTCCAAGGTTAGTTAAAGATCAACTAACAAAATATAATTTTATTTACAAACCTGAAAATAAGAATTAATAAATGGCAAAAGGGGATTATTTGAATTAAAATGGTATCTAGATAATTATTATGAGGAGGGATTCTCAAATAGAGTTAATTGATTAGCGTTACTAGGCTCAGATCAAAAGAGGCAACTTGACAATATTAATAATGGAGTGGGTTTTAGTCTTACGGGTCAGGAAGTGGTGAACGATCCAATAAGGCAAGTGGGGCACGGTCCGAATTAAGCAAGTAAGACACTATCCGAAATCAACCTTCCTATGAAGATAGCCAATCTTCAAAGATGACGTTCAACGGGAAATGTGAGAATTCTCGTAATTCCACTTGAAAAGGAAACTTCTTTTCCTCAAAGGTAATCGATGGATATTTTAAAAGATGGGAGACTGTTGGCAAATTCAAAGGCTTGCCGATCAGAAAATCTACCAATTGACTGGGGTAGAATCACGGCGGAGAAAGTCTGCTGTCTGATAAACGCTCACTGGACTTCGATGTGAAGATGAGAACGGTTTTAAGGTGCGTGCAGGAATCCTAGTTCTCCAGTCAAAACCGAGTATTTGTATGGGCGATTCTGAAAGGAAAGGGTGAATTTGGAGAAAGGAGTCACAAGCTCCAGACATCTTAATCCGGAGGTGAAGTGGATTCATCATTTAACATCAAAGCGCGAAACACAGCGGCTCTTTTTCGCCTGATCCCCCAGGGGAGGGGGGGGAGGCTCGGGACGATTTCCTAGAATTGGGGAATATTTGCCCATTGAGCTCAGGAGTCGAAACTTCTCGAATGTTTCCGAACAGGAAGTGACGTTGTCCATGGTGGGATACAATCCCCCGTTGTCTTCAATAAAGTGAGGGGGGGGGCAGAGGATATTCGTTTATAAATTATGATTACGCAATTGGAAATAATTCTCGATTCACAAGGCCAAACTAGAGTGGAAAAAATGAATTTTCTATGAAAAGCAGGAGTAACAATTAAAAAGAACAATTGAGAGACAGGATTTTGCCTGTCTTAGAAAAGCTGGATTTTGCAATATCTTCTGTATGTGAGAAAAGCTCCTGCCGATGGCTTCGATTAAGAGCTATTTAGATATAAAATTTCTTCTTAAACCCATAATTATGAGTGCAAAATTCTCGATTTTACAATGCTGAGCTATAGTGGAGGAAAAAACATTTTATTCTCTTCGAAAAGGAGGGATAACAATTAAAAAGTTGATAAAACGACAGTTTTTTCTATAATGAAGAGCTGGATTATGCGATATCCTCTCGTATATCTGAAAAGAGCTGTTTACGAGGGTTTCAATGAAGAGCTAGTTAACCATACAATTGCTCCTTCCTAGGGCTTCGATGAAGAGCAAGTAAACTATAAAATTGCCCTCTTAACCGGTAGAATTTTGAGTTTGCAATGGCAAATAATTCTCGATTCTATAAATCCCAGCTTGAGTAGAGAAAAAGAAATTTTCCTTTCTCTTCAAGAGTAGGGATCAAATTAAAAAGGCTAATTGAAAGACAGATTTTTCTCTTTCTTAGAAATGCTAGATTTTGCATTTTCTTCTCGTATATGGAAAAAGAGATCCTTCTGGGAGCTTCAATGAATAGCTAGTTAGCTATAAAATTGCTTTCTTAACCCAATAGGTATGAGTGAGCAATCGCAAATAAATCTCGATATTACATATAAGGCCGAGTTAGTTGGGAGAAAAAAAAATTTTCCATTCTCTTTGACAAGCAGGGAAACAATTTAAAAGGCCGATAGAATGACAGATTTTTGTGTGTCTTAGGCCAGGCGGATTTTGCTTTATCTTCTCGTATATATGAGAACAGCTCCTCCTAAGCGCTTTGAGGAAGAATTTTTTATCTATGGTATTGGCTTCTTAACCGCATAATTAAGATTGTGCAATTGCAAACAGTTTTCGAACTCAAAAGACCGAAATAGAGTGGAGAAAATCAATTTTCCATTCTCTTTCATAAGCAGGGATAAAGATTCAAAAGGCCTATTGCAATAAAGTTTTTGTCGGTATTAGATAAGCTGGATTATGACTTTTCTTTTCGGGTATGTGAGAAGAGCTCCTTCCTAGGTCTTCGATGAAGATCTAGTTAACAATAAAATTGCATTCTTGACCCCTTAATTCTGATTGCTAAATTGGAAAAAATCTTGATTTTACAAGGCCAAGCAAAGGTGTAGAGAAATAAATTTTATATTGTCTTCAACAAGCAGGAATAACAATTAAAAGGGACGATTGAAAAACACTTTTTCTCTCTTAGTCAAACTGGATTATTCATTACCTTCTTCTATATGTGAGAAATGCTCTTTCCGAGGGTCTCGACAAGGAGCTACTTAACTATGAATTTATCCCCATAATTATGATTCTGCACTTGCAAATAATTCGCCATTTTACTAAGCTGAGGTAGGGTGGAGAAAATAAATTTTCATTCTTTTCGTTAGGCAGGGATAACAATTGAAAAGCCCGATTTAACCTGAGTTTTTTCTGTTTTATAAGAGCTGGATTATGCGATATATTCTCAAGTATGTGACGTAGATGTTTTCGAGGGTTTGATAAAGATCTAGCTAGCCATTATATTTACTTCTTAACCACATAAGTATAATTGGGTCACGGCAAGTAATTCTCGATATTACAAGGCCTAGCTAGAGGTGAAATAAATTAATTTTCCATTCTTTTCGAGAGGCAGGCATAAAAATTTTAAAGGCGTATTGGAGGGCAGATTTTTGTCTGTCTTAGAAACCAGGATATTGCGTATTTTCTCGTGTATGTGAGTAGAGATCCTTCTGAGGGGTTCGATGAATAGCTAGATCGCTAGAAAATTGCCTTCTTAACAGCATAATTATGATTGCGCAATTGCAAATTATAATTGCCTATTTTTCAAGTCAGAACTAGAGTGGAGAAAAATCAATTTTCCATTCTCTTTGACCAGCAAGTATAAGGATTAAAAAGACCGATTGGAAGACAGATTTTTGTCTCTCTTCGAAAAGCTGGATAATGCATTATCTTCTTCTGTATGTGAGAAAACTCCTCCTGAGGGCTTCTATTAAGAGCTATTAGCTATAAAATTGCCTTCTTAAACCCATAATTATGAGTGCGAAATTGGAAATTATTCTCCATTTTACAAGGCCGAGCAAGCGTGGAGAAATAAACATTTCCATTCTCTTCGAAAAGCAGGGCTAACAATATAAAAGGCCGATTGGACGACAGTTTTTCTTCTCTTAGGAAAACCTAATTAATCTTTATCTTCCATTATACCTAAGAAGAGCTCTTTCCGAGGGCTTCGATAAAGAGCTAGTTAGGTATAAAATTGTCTCCTTAACCGCATAATTATGAATGCACAATTGAAATAATTTTTGATTTTACAAGGCCGAGCTGAGGTGGAGAAAAATAAATTTTCAATTCTTTTCGACAAGCAGCAATAATAATTAAAATGGCTAATTGATAGACAGATTGTTTTTCTCAGTTAGAAAAGCCTGATTGATTGTTATCTTCTCTTATATCTGAGAAGAGCTATTTCCGAAGGCTTCGATGAATAGCTAGTTTGCTATAAACTTGCCTTTACGACTCCATAATTATGATGGCGCATTTGCAAATAATCCTTGATTTTACAAGGATGAGATAGAGTCGAGAAAAATATATTTCCATTTTCTTGGGCTAGTAGGGATAAAAATTGAAAAGGCAGTTTGAAAACAAGATTTTTTTTATAATAGAAAAGGTTTGTTATCCGTTATCTTCACGTGTATGTAAGAAGAGCTTGTACAAGGCCGGGTTAGAATGGTGAGATATCACTTTGTCATCAGCTCCGAAAAGCAGGGATATCACTTAAAAAGGCCAATTGAAAGAGAGATTTTATTCGATCTTAGAAAAGATAGATTTTCCGTTATATAATCTTGTAGGTAAGAAGACCTCTTTCTGAGGGATTTAATGAAGATCTAATTAGGTAGAAAATTAACTTCTAAACCGATAATTATTATTACGCAGTTGCAAATAATTTATAATTTTACAAGGCCGAGTTAGAGGGGAGAAAAATTAATTGTCCATTCTCTTCATCAAGAAACGATAATTTAAAAGGGCGATTGAAAGAGATATTGTTTTCTCTCTCAGAAAAGCATGATTAATCGTTATCTTCTCTTATATATGATGAGAGCTCTTTCCGAGGGCTTCAAAGAAGAGCTAGTTAGTTTTAAATTTGCCTTCATAACACCATAATTATGAGTGTATAATTTCAAATAATTCTATATTTTACAAGGCCGAGCTAGAGTTAAGAAAAATAAATTTCTATTCCTTTCAATAAGCAGCGATAACAATAAAAGCCCGATTGAGAGACAGATTTTCTTCTGTCTAGGAAAAGCTGGATTTTACTAATCCTCTCATATATGTGAGAAGAACTCGTTTCCAGGGAGTAGAGGATGAGCTAATTAGCTATAAAATTACCTTCTTAACCACATAAATATGATAGCACAATTGCGAATGGCTCGCGATTTTACAAGGCAGAGCTAGAGTCGAGAAAAATAAATTATCCATTCTCTTTGGCAAGCAAGGATAATTATTAGAACGGCAAATTGAAAGACATATTTTGGTCCGTCTTAGAAATAATGGATTATATATTAGCTTCTAGTGTATGTGAGAGGAGCTCTTCCTGAGGTCTTCGATGAAGACCTAGTTAGCTATTAAATTCAATTACTATTCGCATAATTATGATTGCGCAATTGCACATAATTCTCGATTTTAGCAGGCCAAGCTAGAATGGAGAAAAATAAATTTTACATTTTCTCGACAATCAGGGATAACAATTAAAATACCTATTGAAAGTCAAATTTTTGTCTCTCTTAGATAGCTGGGTTTTCCATATGTGCGAAGAGCTCTTTCTGGATTGGTTGAAGAGCTAGTTTGCTCTAAAATTGCCGTCCAAAACGCTTAATTATAATTGCGCAATTGCATATAATTTTCGATTTTTGAATGCCAGCAAGGGTGGAAAAAAATATATTTTCCATTTTCTTGAACAAGCAGGGTTAACAAATAAAAAGGCGCTCAATAGGTTTTGCGAATCAGTAGGGCAAAACAGAGGAAGGAGGATGGCTGTTTGTGTGGATGTTAGGACAAGTTATGACAAGTCAGGACCTGCAGACGTACGCTCCTGCCTCGTCTATTTAAGAAGGAGTAGCTGATCGCAGATCGTCCTTGTCACAAATTTTTTAAAAATGTAGAAGGTTGAGCACCGCGCAAGTGATCAAATTTTTGACCAAGGAAGGCAAGAATGCAAAAGAGATCATAAACGCATGGTTGCAGTGTACACCGACGACGCCCCTTCCTATGCAACCATTGCTCGCTAGAATAGGGAGTTCCGCAATGGTCGTGAGTCCCTTGAAGATGACCTACTTCCAGGACGCCCGTTAGACGTGACCAACGAGGACATTGTGGCCCGTGTGGAGAGGATGATCCTCAAAAATCTTCGGGTTAAGGTCGAAGAAATCTAGCAAGAACTTGGAATATCACATGGAAGTGTTATCAACATCATTCACGACAATTTGGCCATGACCAAGGTCTCTGCCCGTTGGGTCCCTAGAAACGTCACGCCCCATGATCGACTTCAACGTCGTAAAAGTTCGGAGGAGCTGCTGCTCCTGTACAACCAAGACTCGGCGAGATTCGAGTCACGCGTAGTGTCAGGTGATGAAACGTGGGTCCATCACTGGGATCCCTAGTGAATACTTTTTATTCCACCAGCTCAAAGCTGCCCTGTTTAGACGCCAGTTTGGGGACGGTGAAGATGCCCAGCTCGCCGTCCAGAAGTGGAATGAACCTTAGTCGTGAGATTCCTGGTTGTCGGGAATTCGAAGCCTCAGGGACAAGTGACGCAAGTGCATTGAATTCGAGGGTAGTTATATGGAAAAATAATAAAACACTTTTCCTCATATCTCGTTTCCTTATATTCGAATTGCAAAACTTATTGACCGCCCCTCGTATGATTGTCTTACAAAAGTTGGATTATGCGTTATCTTCTCGAGCATGTAAGAGTAGCTCCTTCCGAGGGCTTCGATTAAGAGCTAGATAGCTAAAAAATTTGATTATTATTAAACGGATAATTATGATTGCGCAATTGCAAATAAAACTTGATTTTACAAAACTGAGCTAGACTGGAGAAAATTACCTTTTCCAGTCCCTTCAACAAGTGGGGATATCAATAAAAAAGACGATTGGGAGACAGATTTTGTCTGTCTTAGAAGCCTAAATTATCTGTTATCTTCCCGTATATATGAAAAGATCTCCTTCGGACTGCTGTGATGAAGGCTAGTTAGCTTTAAAATTGCGTTCTTAACCGCAAAATTCTTATTGCGCAATTGCAACTAATTTTCGATTTTAGAAGGCTGAGCTAGAGTGGAGAAAAATTAATTTTCATTTTCTTCGACAAACTGGCATAACAATAAAAAAGGCTGATTGAGAGACAGATTTTTGTCTGTGTTAGAACAGCATGATTATGCTTTATATTCCTGTATATTTGAAAAGAGCTACTTCTGATGGAATTAAGGAAGAGCTAGTTAGCTATAAAATTACCTTCTTAACCATATAATTATGATAGCGCGATTTCAAATAATTCTCGATTTTACAAGACGAGATAGAGTGATTAAAAAATCAACTTCTCAGTCTCTTCGAAAATCAGGGATAACAATTAAAAAGGCGGATAGAAAGACAGTTTTTGTTCTGGCGTATAAAAGCTGGATTTTTCGTTATCTTCTCTTGTATGTGGGAAGAGATTCATTCGAGGGACTCGATGAACAGTTAGTTAGCTTTGAATTTGTCTTCTTAAACGCAATATTATGATTGCGCAATTGCAAATAATGTTCCATTTTAGAGGTCTGAGATAGAGCGGAGAAAAATATATGTTCCAATCTCTTTGATAAGCAGGGAAACAAGTAGGAAGCCTGTTTAGAAGCCAGATTTTTTTCTCTCATAGAAAAGCTTGATTAATCGTTGTATTCTCTTATATCTGAGAAAGCTCTTTCCGAGGTTTTCGATGAAAAGCTAGTAGGCTTTAGACTCACCTTCATAAAATAAATTTTCAGTTTATTAGACAAGCAGTTATCTTTTCTTGTATGTGAAAAGAGCTCCTTCCGAGAAATTTGTTGGAAGGCTAGATAGCCATTATTTGCCTTCTTAACCAAATAATTATGATTATGCAATTGCAAATAATTAGCGATTTTACAGCTTAAGCTAGAGTGGAGAAAAATAAATTTTCCTTTCTCTTCGACCCTCAGGAATAATGATTAAAAAGACTTGATTATTTGATTAAGATTAAAAATGCCAATTGAAAGAATGATTTTTCTCTAGCTTAGAAAAGCTGCATTATGCGTTATCTTTTCCTATATCTAGGAAGAGCTCCTTCTAAAGGCTTTGATGAAGAGGTAGATAGCTATAATATTGCCTTCTTAACCCCATAATTTTGATTATGCAATTGCCAATAGTTTTATATTTCACAAGGTTAAGATACAGTGGAGAAAAATAAAATTTCCATTCTCGCCGAAAAGAAAGAGACAAATTAAAAGACAGATTTATGTCTGTCTTATAAAACCTGGATTATGCCTTCTCCTTTCGTAAATGTCATAAGATTCTTTCGAAAGCTTCGAAGAAGAGCTACTTAGCTATAAAATTGCCTTATTAAAGGAATAATTATGATTGCGCAATTGGACATAATTTTCGATTTTAGAAAGCCGAGTAAGAGTGGAGAATATTAAATTTTCAATTCACTTTGATATGCAGGCATAAAAAACAATTAAAAAGGTCAAGAGAAAGATAGAATTTTCTCTCTCTTAAAAAAGGTGAACCAAGCCTTATCTTATTGTTTATCTGAAAAGAGTTGTTTTCGAGGTCTTTTTTGAAGAGCTAGTTAGAATAAAATTGCTTTTTTATATTCATAATTATGATTAGGCAATTGAAAATAACACTTGACTTTATAAAGCTGAGCTAGAGTGTTTAAAAATAAATCTTCCATTCTCTTCGACAAGCAGGAAGAACAATTAAAGCGGCCGATTGAAAGGCATATTTATGTTTGTCTTACCAAAATTGAATTATTTGTTATCTCCTCCTATAACTGAGAATAGCTCTTTCCTAGAGCTTTGATGAAGATCTAGTTAGCTCTAACTTCACTCCTTAACCACAGAGTTATGATTACACAATTGCAAATAATTCTTGATTTTACAACGCCCATCAAGAGTAGAGAAAAATAAATTTTACATTCTATTTGAGAAGCATGGATAATAATTAAAAGGCCAATTGCGGGGATATATTTTTGTCTGTCTTAAAAAAATGGATTATACGTTATATTTTCGTATATCTAAGAAAAGGTCTTTCCAAGGGCTTCAATGATGGGGTAGTTCGTTATAAAACTACCTTCCTAAACCTATATAATGATTTTGCAAATGCAAATAATTCTCGATTTTACAAGGCAGAGCTAGAATGGAGAAAAATAAATGTTCCATTCTCTTGAACAAGCAGGGATTACATTTAAAAAGGCCAAATAAAAGGCAGATTATTGTCTGTCATGCAAAAGGTTGATTATGCGTTATCTTCTCTTATACCTGAGAAGAGCATTTTCCTTTGGCTTCGATGAAGAGCTAGTTATCTTAACCCAATAATTATCATTGCACAACTGAAAATAATTCTCGATTTTACAACGAAGAGCTAGAATGGAGAAAAATAATGTTCCATTCTCTTGAACAAGCAGGGATTACATTTAAAAAAGCCAAATAAAAGGCAGATTATTGTCTGTCATGCAAAAGGTTGATTATGCGTTATCTTCTCTTATACCTGAGAAGAGCTCTTTCCTTTGGCTTCGATGAAGAGCTTGTTATCTTAACCCAATAATTATCATTGCACAACTGAAAATAATTCTCGATTTTACAATGCAGCGCAAAGCT
The DNA here is from genome assembly GCA_963969495.1 of Ceratothoa steindachneri. Lineage (NCBI taxonomy): Eukaryota > Metazoa > Arthropoda > Malacostraca > Isopoda > Cymothoidae > Ceratothoa > Ceratothoa steindachneri. Next base: position 75,013,548 of record OZ018332.1, read on the forward strand.
AGAATGGAGAAAAATAAATGTTTCATTCTCTTGAACAAGCAGGGATTACATTTAAAAAGGCCAAATAAAAGGCAGATTATGATCTGTCATGCAAAAGGTTGATTATGCGTTATCTTCTCTTATACCTGAGAAGAGCTCTTTTCTTGGGCTTCGATGAAGAGCTAGTTAACTTAACCCAATAATTATCATTGCGCAACTGAAAATAATTCTCGATTTTATAACGGCGAGCTAGAGTGGAGAAAAATAAATTTTCTATTTTCTTTGACAATCGGGGATAAAGATTAAAAATGCAGATTGAAAGAAGAATTTTTCGCTAGCTTAGAAAAGTGCATTAGGCGTTATCCTTTCTATATATCTAGGAAGAGCTCCTTCTGAGGGCTTCGATAAAGAGCTAAATAGCTATAAAATTGCCTTCTTAAACCAATAATTTTGATTATGCAATTGTTAATAATTTGCGATTTTATACCATGTGACAGTCGAGAAAAATCACTTTTCCATTTTCTTTGAGAAGCAGGGAAAACAATTAAAATGGCCGATTGTAGGACACATTTAGGTTTGTCTTAGAGATTTTATGCTATCTTCTTCTGTATGTGAAAAAAGCTCCTTCAGAAAGATTTTATGAAGAGCTAGTTAGCTATAAAATTGCCATCTTACCCGCATAATTTTGAATGTACATTGGAAAAATAATTTTCGATTTTACAAGGCCGAGCTAGTGTGGAGAAAAATAAATTTTCCATTAACATAGAGAGGAAGGGATAACAATTACAAAGGTCAATTAAAAAACATATTTTTGTCTGACTTTGAAAAGTCTGTTTATGCGTTATCTCCTAGTGTATGTGGGAAGAGTTCCTTCCATGGGCTTCGATGAAGAGCTAGTTAGATATAAAATTGCTTTATTAAACGCATAACTATGATTGCGCAACATCAAATGCTACACGATTTTACACAGCTGAGCTCGAGTTAAGAAAAATACATTTTCCAGTCTCTTCGACAAGCAGGGATAACAATACATATAATATCCGATTGGGGGACAGATTTTTGTCTATCTTAGAAGGCTGGATTATGCGTTAGCTTCTCGTATAGGTGAGAAGAGCTCCTTCTCATGGATTTGATGAAGAGCTAGTTAGCCATTATTTGCCTAATTAATCCCATAATTATGATTGTGCAATTGTAAATAATTCTCGATTTTTCAGCCCCAACAAGAGTGGGGAAAAATAAATTTTCGATTCTCTTCGACCACTAGGGATTGAATAAGCGTTTTTTACCTGGTTTAGCAAAGGTTGATTATGTGTTATCTTCAGGTTTAAATGAGAAGAGGTCATTTCGAGGGCTTCTATGAAGACTTTGTTTGCTAGAAATTTGGTTTCTTAACTGAAAATTACGATTACAAATTGCTAAGAATTCTCGACTTTACAAGGTTAAGCTAGATTGGAAAAAATAAATTTTACATTCTCTTCGTTAAACAGGGATTACATTAAAAAGCCGATTAAAAGACAAATTTTTGTCTCTCGTACAAAAGCTTTACTAATCGTTATATTCACTTATATTTGAGAAAGGTTTTTATGAGGGTTTCGATGAAGAGCTATGTGATAGAACGAGTTGAAGCTGCGTTTAATTTTAACTCCTATCCCGTATTATTTAAAACCACGATGCTGCCCACGTGCATCTTCGATTCGAGGCTTGGAGTCTTATCACAGCTACCGGATGTCAATGTTTAAACAAGGAGGTTATCGTCCCCCCGTTCGCCCCCATACGCCGACCTCGCACAATCGAGTTAGGCTTATGAGCAGATAAGGCATTGTTCTCCGGCCCGGCTGTGCGTTCCCTCCAAGCTTTCACTCCATTTTCCCCCACGCCAAGGAGATGTCCTGGCTATTTATATGGAAACTTTACCACTAAGATCAGATTGGAGATCCAGATTTTCGTCGCGAAACATCACCACGACCCTCTCTCCCTTTGTGCGCCAAGGGACCTCGACCTCGAGATTCACCATCACTTGTCCAGAAGGAGGACAATATTCCTTGAGTGCAAAAGGTTCGAACCTTTCCGACGCCAAGTCCCCAAGGCTTCCCCCCCCCTGTTGTTCAAAGAAGAACAGCATTAGAAAAGCCATTGTTCGTTTTGAGCCCTTCGCCAAGAAACGGTTCTCATCCCCCTTGTTGTTCAAAGGAGAACAGCGTTAGAACAGCCATTGTTCGTTTTGAGCCCTTCGCCAAGAAACGGTTCTCCCCCCCCCCTGTTGTTCAGAGGAGAACAACATTAGAACAGCCATTGTTCTTGAGCCCGTAGACAAGAGACGGTTCTCATCCCCCCTTTGTTCAGAAGAGAACAACCTAGAACAGCCATTGTTCGTTTTGAGCCCTTCGCCAAGAAACGGTTCTCACCCCTCCTGTTGTTCAGAGGAGAACAACATTAGAACAGCCATTGTTCTTGAGCCCGTAGACAAGAGACGGTTCTCATCCCCCCCTTTGTTCAGAAGAGAACAACCTAGAACAGCCATTGTTTTTCAAGCCGTTCGTCGAGAAACGGTTCTCCTTCTCAAGACGCCTCGTCAGGATTCTTTTATCCCCCCCCTTTGGCTGGAACTCGCCAGCGGACCGAAACTCCTTTGCGCCACCTTCCACTGCACCACTAGTGCAAAAGTTACGTAAGCCAAACGTCACCTTTGAGTACTTAACCCTTTTGTCAATTCTATCCTGTTCTTTAAATGGTTTATCGAACCATCCCATCTCTTTAACTCTATATTTGTTTTACCTTTTGTAAATCCTTTAAATCCTCGGATTAGCGAGCCCCCACGACCCTTTTCATTTTCTGTTTATGTCAATATTTTCCGTCTTGTGTTTTTTGATAGTTATTATTAATAAAACTCTATTTTATTAATGATAGCAATATTATTATCCTTGAGCTCAGTTCCACTTCTTAAGTATATCGAAGATACATAATATCGGCCGCCAGACAGTAACGCACTCTAAAGATAATTAAGGAAGTTCCCTCAACGAATAGTGTTATATATGGTATCGTCGGGAGTCATTCTACGACATATATATATATATATCCTATTTAAATTTGGTATCAGGTGTGTAAGGTTTAACGCTATATCTTTGCAAACACTGGTCTCAGTCGAGTAAAGCATAGTGTTATTCGTTATAATAATAGAATATAGTAGTTCCCTTTTGTTTTAACGATTGCTATCCCCTTTTTTTTAAACTTAAGAAGCTGGAGTAGCTCAAGGAACGGTTAAAATAATTTGTTTGTTTTTTTTGTGATTTTAGTCAGTGGTTATTTAGATTGAGAAACCAAGTACGAATAGGTCAGTGCCCATATTTAGGTAGGCTAATTCTATAGAGGCATAATTCTTGTTGCAAGGAATTTTAGTTGGTTGACTAGTGCGCCCCCAAGTGCAAAGATGACTTAGTTTGAAATCTTTAAAGCGCAAGGAGAATCCTTGGGACTCTCCGGAAAAGAACTAATTGAGTACATTCAAGAGGAGCAAAGAAAAAAGGAAGAAAGAGAAATACAACGAGAAGAAAGAGAAAGAGAGGAACGGATAAGACAAGCTGAGCTTCAGATTGAATTAGCTTGGATTAAAGCAGAATTTCAAAGAAAAAAGGTAGAAAGAGAAAGGAAAAGAGTAATCCGACAAGAGGAACGGGAAAGAGTAATCCAACGAGAAGAACGAGAAGGAAAAATACAACGAGAAGAATGAAAAAAAGAAATCCAACGAGAAGAAAGAAGGACGGACTCGCGCTCCTTCCCAGGAAAGCTGACAAAGTTTCCGAGCCCCGTAAAACCCCAAAACTTCTTTCCCCAAAACCAACAACGGGACTCCAAACCTCCCGTTAAGACTTCTCCTCCATCTCTCTTCCCGAAGCGACCAACCATATGCTTCACCTGTGGTGTAGAAAACCACATGAGTTGGAATTGCCCCCCAAAATTCTAGGCTTAAAAGCGGACCAGGCAACCAAGTTCACCAGATTAATGCGACCCCGGCTCCTTCGGTGGTGCAGACCCAAGCAGAAACTTCTCCCCCTCCGTCAGGCCACCAGGTAAATTTTGTTTTTGATAAAAGTTCATCGGGAACTTTGAAATATGAGGAGGGCAGCGTGGACAGCTGTCGAGTATCGACTCTCGTCAGGGACACAGGATGTACGTGTTTCATCGTGTCCGACGAACTCCTCCCAGTGGCCTCTAACCACGAAAAATTTGCGGTGGTACATGACCACCTTGGGCGGGCGAACCGATTCCCCGTCACTAGATGTTACCTGCAGTGTCAATATTATAATGGCTGGGCTGAAGTCATTGTAGCACCCATACAATTCTGTTCCTTACTTATAGGACAGAGCCCCCAAGTAAGTTTCGACCCAGTGTTTCAGGCCGCCCTTCCTCAAGGCCGAGATAAGAAAGAAGCCCAGGAGCCCGTCCCCATCAGAACCCCGATACCGTCCGATTTCTCGGAGACCCCTAACCAGGACTTTAGGACGGCAAAAGAGGAGTGTGAATCACTAACACCCTTAGGTGATAAGGCCCAAGACAAGGACACGGAGACTGTCCGTGGACCCCAAGAAAAAAAGAACCCCCAACGCGCCCATGGAGATACCTTCGTAGAACTGGACGAAGCATCGGCGCTTAAAGAGGATTGCCCCGCAGAGTCCCTTAATGTAATCCAGACAGTGTGCATCCAACCTGATGCCGATTACCCTCCTCCTTCCCTACCAGGCGAGTCTTTGGAACCCTCTAACCTGGATAGTGACGCGCAGCTGACACCACGTCAGAAGAGTCAGCTACAAGAACTAATTAAATGGAGTCACCATTTACCCGCCCTATTAGCTCTTTTCGAGCAACTGCGCGAAAATGGCCTCACCATTGGCCCCTGCAAATGCCATTTTGCCCACGATCTCATTAAATATTTGGGTTTCAAAATAGGACAAAGCAAGTTAGGTCCCCATGAGAACAAGATTAAGGCAATCGCCGACATGCCCCTCCCGATTACAAAGAAGCCATTAAGATCGTTCCTAGGATCAGCTTCTCCCTATCAGCGATTTGTTCTGAATTTCGCTGCAATTTTGGCCCCCCTATGCCCCCTTCAGGAAAAGAATTTTCCCGATCGTTTACGTTGGAATGATGTCGCTGTTTCCCATTTTAATCAGCTCAAGAGTAAGTTCATTTCTGCCCCCATTTTAAAGTTGCCCAACCCGGAAAAATCCTTTGGGATTAAGACCGACGTGAGCAACGAGGGCATTGGAGGTGTACGCCTTCAATACGTGGATGACGGAACGAGTCATCCAGTTGCATATGCTAGTCGTCAACTATTACCACGTTAAAAGAGGTATGCCACTAGAGAAAAGAAAGCTCTATCAATTTTCTGGGTCATAGACAAATTCAAGCTGTACTTGATTGGTAAAGAATTTCAAATAGGAACCGACCACCGTCCGTTAGCCTATATTAGGAATGTGAGACACTCAAACGGCCGCATCATGCGCTGGAGTTTACTCTTGCAAGAGTATCAGTTTAAAATAAATTAGATAAAAGGTTCCGATAACCAGGTCGCTGACGCCCTCAGTAGAAATGCGTTACCGAATAGCGTAGAGTAAGTGTATTCATAGGATTAGTATCTCCCTGTAGGTATATACCGTCTTGTACGACTTAAATTAAGATTGTCTTATAATATAATTAATTAATGTATATGTCTGAATTTTGTAACGCTCAATGTCTAATTTTTTGTATATATATATATACTTGTACCCATTAATTTACGTATAAATTATTTTGTCCCGTATGTACTAATTTTATATCATTTGATTGTTCCATGCCCTTTATTTTTTATTAAGTTGTATTAAAGGTTATTTTCCCCTGTAATCTAAAGATCAAAATATTCATATGTATTGAGGTAATACTAGTTAGGTGCAGGAAGGTACGGTTGGTACAAGAAAATGAGTTCCCTACAACGGAGCTCTATCGTTGTCCCTTCTCTCTCTTTTTTTCGAAGTGACAACTTCCCCTGGAATGGACGGGTGTGATAGAATGAGTTGAAGCTGCGTTTAATTTCAACTCCTATCCCGTATTATTTAAAACCACGATGCTGCCCACGTGCATCTTCGATTCGAGGCTTGGAGTCTTATCACAGCTACCGGATGTCAATGTTTAAACAAGGAGGTTATCGTCCCCCCGTTCGCCCCCATACGCCGACCTCGCCAGATCGAGTTAGGCTTATGAGCAGATAAGGCATTGTTCTCCGGCCCGGCTGTGCGTTCCCTCCAAGCTTTCACTCCATTTTCCTCCACGCCAAGGAGATGTCCTGGCTATTTATATGGAAACTTTACCACTAAGATCAGATTGGAGATCCAGATTTTCGTCGCGAAACATCACCACGACCCTCTCTCCCTTTGTGCGCCAAGGGACCTCGACCTCGAGATTCACCATCACTTGTCCAGAAGGAAGACAATATTCCTTGAGTGCCAAAGGTTCGAGCCTTTCCGACGCCAAGTCCCCAAGGCTTCCCCATCCCTGTTGTTCAAAGGAGAACAGCATTAGAACAACCATTGTTCGTTTTGAGCCCTTCGCCAAGAAACGGTTCTCATCCCCCCCTGTTGTTCAAAGGAGAACAGCATTAGAACAGCCATTGTTCGTTTTGAGCCCTTCGCCAAGAAACGGTTCTCACCCCCCCCCCTGTTGTTCAGAGGAGAACAACATTAGAACAGCCATTGTTCTTGAGCCCGTAGACAAGAGACGGTTCTCATCCCCCCTTTGTTCAGAAGAGAACAACCTAGAACAGCCATTGTTCGTTTTGAGCCCCTTTGCCAAGAAACGGTTCTCACCCCCCCTGTTGTTCAGAGGAGAACAACATTAGAACAGCCATTGTTCTTGAGCCCGTAGACAAGAGACGGTTCTCATCCCCCCCTTTGTTCAGAAGAGAACAACCTAGAACAGCCATTGTTCGTTTTGAGCCCTTTGCCAAGAAACGGTTCTCACCCCCCCTGTTGTTCAGAGGAGAACAACATTAGAACAGCCATTGTTCTTGAGCCCGTAGACAAGAGACGGTTCTCATCCCCCCCTTTGTTCAGAAGAGAACAACCTAGAACAGCCATTGTTCTTCAAGCCGTTCGTCGAGAAACGGTTCTCCTTCCCAAGACGCCTCGTCAGGATCCTTTTATCCCCCCTCTTCGGCTGGAACTCGCCAGCGGACCGAAACTCCTTTGCGCCACCTTCCACTGCACCACTAGTGCAAAAGTTACGTAAGCCAAACGTCACCTTTGAGTACTTAACCCTTTTGTCAATTCTATCCTGTTCTTTAAATGGTTTATCGAACCATCCCATCTCTTTAACTCTATATTTGCTTTACCTTTTGTAAATCCTTTAAATCCTCGGATTAGCCGAGCCCCCACGACCCTTTTCATTCTCTGTTTATGTCAATATTTTCCGTCTTGTGTTTATTGATAGTTATTATTAATAAAACTCTATTTTATTAATGATAGCAATATTATTATCCTTGAGCTCAGTTCCACTTCTTAAGCATATCGAAGATACATAATATCGGCCGCCAGACAGTAACGCACTCTAAAGATAATTAAGGAAGTTCCCTCAACGAATAGTGTTATATATGGTATCGTCGGGAGTCATTCTACGACAAGCTAGTTAGCTATAAAATTGCCTTATTAACTTCATAATTATGATTACGCAATTGCAAATAATTTTACTTTTACAAGGCCGAGCTAGATTGAGAAAAATAAATTTTGCATTCTTCTCGATAAGCAGGGATAACAATGTAAAAGACCTCTTTAAAGACAGATTTTTTTTTGTATAAGATATGCTGGATTATACGTTATCTTCTCGTGTATGTGAGAAGAGCTTCCTCTCGAGCTTCGACGAAGAGCATGTTAGCTTTAAAATTGCCTTCTTTTTTGCATAATTATAGTTTCAAAATAGCTATTCATTTTAGATTTTACAAGGTCAAGCTAGATTGGAGAACAATAAATTTTCCATTCTCTCTGACAAACAGGGATAACGATTAAATTACCGATTTTTTGCCTGAGAGAGAAAAGGCTCGATTTAGGCGCTATCTTCTCGTTTATGTGATAAGAGCTTCTTAAAATTGCGTTCTTAACCCCATAATTATGATTGAACAATTTCAAATAATTCTCGATATATATGTATAAATAGATTGGAACTAGGGCATAACTTATGAGAGATTCATTAAAGTTCACACCGATGGCTTCATTATTTAATTTAAATTGCAGTTTCTTCATAGTTTTAACTATAATTTCAATTGATTGCTCAAGGGAAGGGATATTTCTCCGAAATATATATATATATATATATATATATATATATATATATATATATATATATATATATATATATATATATATATATATATATATATATATATATATATATATATATATATATATATATATAACTGAAATAGCTTAAACATAATTGTGAGATAACCGATCAATCAGCTAACTCAAAAATATACGGCTAATTTCTTATGTAGAATTGTTGTAGAATTTAAGACTTGATTTTTACTTTAGGAAATGAGGTCTCGTTCCATTTAGAGGCGTTATAGATTCTGGCCACGACTCATTAGAAGGATAGTTCTGGAGATAATTACCGCTTCAGCCATTCGGAGTCTTCCGCTGTCAGAATCAGGAAAAATAATGGGTGCTCGGGACTACCATTTCTCTCGTCATTGATGTATTATGCGTTGTAACGTGGCACTTAATAGCGTAATCCTGGAGGTGCATTATCAACCAGCGTGACAAGGTTGCGGAAGTCATCCTTATGTACTTAGAGTTGCGATAAACGGAGTCACCGACATTGCACGAAAATTCCTATAATAGGTTAGCCTAGTCTATATGTAATTATTATTATTATATTATATATATATATATATATATATATATATATATATATATATATATATTCAGATTATTTGAAATTTGAAGCTATAATGATTATACAGACATGATATACATCATGGATATGCATCCGTTCTTCAATAAGGATATAAAATGTTCACTTGCACTATGCGCTTAAATAAATTAACCAACTGCAAATATTTTAATACATGTGGGTTACTTTGGCTGTTAAGTTTTTAAATTGACAACTGTCTTTAGAATTTTGGTCTTCTCAATGAGTTATGTGTGTCGTGGTATGACATTATATTAAATCAATGCCCTATTATATCTATGGGGAAGGGACCAATAACTTAAAGGCGAGCCGACAAAGGGACGGAACACCATGAGTTTCGACGGGTGGAGGGCGAAATAAGAGTGCAACAAGGTCAGGTATAATATGGGCAATGGCAACGCTCAAGGTTACTTAAAGAGGCCTTTTTCAAAAATATAATTTTATTGAAAGGCAAAATTCCATCAGATGAACGAGGACGGGGGGGGGATGTAGTTATGAATCAGACCATGAAGTTAAAATTTATGATATTACAGGAGGAAACTAGTCAAATTGGGGGATTTAACTCAAATGGGTTACTGAAGGTGGAGAGGGGTTGGCTTACGGATGATTCCGGGTGAGACGTCGGGGTAATGCTTCACGGATGTTTTCTGCACGTGAGGCGGGGCCACTCGGAGCTTTTGGGCGGGAATTTAAAGTGATGATGGTTCTCCAAAAAGAGGGGGGGGGGCGGTAACGTTCGGTCCAGGGGACAGTATTTCGGCCCCCCGAAAACGAGGGTTCGAACGAGGAGGGTCCGACAGGAGTTGATGGGTGAAGTCGGAAAAATCGCTCGGTAGCGATAGTTAGATGGAATTACCTCACTGGCTGGGGCTAATTCCAATGCACCACTAGTTCAGCCGTCACTTTGCTTTGTTGTTAGCACCTGACTTGGAACTAGGGGAATTTTCTTGGGTCCGGGTAAAACTTCTCAACTCTGTCTCTGCCTCATACGAGTTGAGCACTATTTATGTCCACGGCTCTCCCCCCCCGGGGGGGGGGGGTAGTGGGAAACAGCTCTACTCTCGTATTACCTCGAATCTTCTTGCCGAGGGAATTCTAACCCGTGTAAATGTGGGCCGTGGTGGACGCGGTTCGAGGCTACCACTTGTGGAAGGGTGGGGGGGGGGGGTTAGGCTTACCAATTTAAGCCTAACAGAATCTTCTCCAGCACATGGAACTTCCGGGCTGGAAAAGAAATTCCACGTGGAATTCCCTCACAATGTGTTTGCGTAGAAAAGGATAGAAACACAATGTATCAACTTATTTTTAGAAATGTTCTTACATATGTTCACATAACATTAATTTAATACTCTCTTGTACATCCTCTCATAATTTATCAATTTGTAACAATAAATGGTAAATTCTTAACGAAAAATGAACGTTTACAAAAATGACTGGAAAATGGGAAGCACTTGTGTATCTGTATAGAAGCAAGAACTAAGCTGGCGACATTTTCAAAATTATAAACTCCATTGTGAGAAGATTTGTTTTTTTAAACACCCAAAAAACGTTTAAAGAGGAACGTAGTTGTCTCATAAGAGTGAGAACAACCCCGCCATTATCAGTCAGGCACCAACCATCGTCAAGAACACGAGGAATAAGATCGGTGAAATCCAGGGAAGAGTGCCAGATATCTTGCTTTGGATGCAATATTTACTGTAAGATTATGTGAATATTTGTTTATTCAAAATAGCTGAAGGACAACTGCCTTCCGAACCAAGAAAAAGAAGAATCGAAAGCGCTCCTCCAACGGTTGCTCGTTATGTCTCTTCCTCCATTCTGTTTTCTCCAGGTTAGCCAAAACAAAGAATTATCTGGTTTAGCCACACAATTCAAATGAGATTCTGGTCGAACAGCGGAGATCTTTCAGCAAACAGAAGCAAGTTTCGGTGATGGTGTGGGCTTACGTAACATCAACGGGACAAAGAACACCAATATTCTTAAATGGAGAGGGTAAAGAAAATAATAATAATAATGCAAATAATATTATTATTAATAATAATATTAATGATAATAATAATGCTAATGCTAGTAATAATAATAAGAATGATAGTAAAAATTCTAATAATGCCAATAATAACAGTAATAATAATATTAGTATTAATAATAATAACCATATTGCTAATAATATTACTTATATTAATATTATTATTAAAAATAATAATAATAATAATAATTATAGAGCTTTCAACTGCCGCCAATCAACAACTTGAACCTTTTCATGGCCCCCGTATATCAACTAAGGAATGTTAGAATTATTACCCCGAAAGCAGGCGATTAAGTGAGAGGTGTTCGTCTCCGATTGATTTTTGGAAAGTTAGAGTGGCCTCTCCAGAGAACTTATTGCAAACGATGTTTTTTGCCGAATGTCCTCGTTAGTTAGAGTTTAGTTTATAGTAGGTGTGAGAGTTTGAGAGTTTGAGGATAGTGCGAGAGATGATTGATGGTTCCCAAGTCGATAGAAAGTTATAAGTTTTAAGTACCGAAGGTTAAATGATTTTAGGCGATAGAGGGGGCCAAAAGAGATATATATATATATATATATATATATATATATATATATAGAGAGAGAGAGAGAGAGAGAGAGAGAGAGAGAGAGAGAGAGTTTAATGGGAATTCAAAAGAACTGGCAGAACCAATGCGATAAAGAGGGTATAAATCTTACTTTGGTCGGAGAACACGGGCGAGGACCTACTTGCTAGGAGTAGTCGTTCACGGTGCCGCACACTTCAGAAGTTTTCCGTCCGACCGAGTCCAAGGGTATGAGGAGAGTTTTGAAATTTGACTGTTTCTTCTTCAAGCATTGGAACGTTCCTTCTCAGAGTCCAAGAGTTGGAGTTTTGAGAGGAGTTTGAGAGAGTTGTTTCTTCTTCCAGCTTCTGATCTATAGTGTCTTTTGTCGCTCCTGCAAGAGGGTATTGATGGAAATGGGGAGTTGGGGGATGATTAGGGGGAAGAAGTCGAAAAAGGCGTCCGAAGCCCTAAAAATGTATACCACCACCTACCCCTCATATAACCATAAACCCTCGGGTCTACCGTACACCAATCTACAATGAGGTGGAGAGCGACGGTAAGCGTCGCGATGCCCAAGAGGCCCCATGCGCGCAAACGCTCCCCCCCTCATATACCAATAAACCACTCGGTCTGTCTTCCATAGCCTAAAGAATAGGCCCGAAAGAGGGGGCGGGGAGAACTCACTACGAGAGGAAACCATCCAAACTATCCTACTTTGAACTACATGCATTCATACATGATTACACCGAAACATGTGTCAGACGGTGCAATAGTCTATAATCTTAACAAGGAAGGCTTGAGATAAGAGGTGGGTTTTCAGAGCCCGCTTCAAAGCGCCTCGTAGGGGAGATGGGCGTATGCAAGACAGTGGATCATTCATGCATATCTATGGAGGAAATAAAGTGAAGACACCATCACCTATACAAAAGAGTCGAATGCGAGGAACAGAAAGCAGGAGGGCCCTTCCGAGTTAAGGGCTCTTTTTTCTGTGGACACAGTCATTGTGGAGGATATGTAGGGGGAGTTGACCTATTTAGTTTTTATATGTGAGAAGGAAGACTCTAAAAGTAATTCAAAATTTAATGGGCAGACAGTGCAGTTCGCGGAGCACGGGCGTGGCATAAGAGAACCGTCCTCGAGGAAGGAGAACTCAAGCCGCAAAGTTCTGTACAATTTGAAGATCAATCAACATGTTTATTTGGACACGTTAATACAGAAATTCATTCTTTTTCCATCGTATAGATGACCACTTACATAACTTTTGTTCTCCAAGAAGCCTATCTCTCATTTTAAGGAAGCCTTTGAACTCCTAATTTTCATTACTTCAAACTTATTGTCCTTGAAGCTTACCTATCAGTTTTTTATTCTCGAAGTAACAATATGATTAGTGTTGAACCACATATCTTATGGCTATTCTTGCCATAATCCTTCCAACTCCAAGTCATAAAATTCTACTTTGTTACCTCCATAACGAATTTGATCTTCTATATTTCTCATTTACAAACACTTTGTTTGACTTTCGATAAGAAATCACAAAATATTTTTCACTTAATTACGTTAGCTGCCATGAGCAAGCTGCCTCAGTGTGCTTGGTTCGAATCCCACCCCAGGACGGAATAACTTTTTCCGAAGAAAAATTTATTCTGTTTTTTTGATTCTTGCGGTATGCTGGATTTACTGATATATGTACATAATAAAAAGTTATTTAAAAAATGGCATTACCAGATGTATGTAGATACAATTAATGATAACTCATGCAAATGTTTCATAACTCCGCATACATTTAATGATTTAACTTGCATTCTCTAAATATTGGTTGGATATACGAAATTGATTAAAGACTTTCCTTTTAATGACTATTCCTGTAGATACTTTAGCACTAATGGTTGCTTAGATACTGAGTTATTCTAGTCTCTGACAATAGGGTTAAAAATGATCTCACTCTTCGATGAGATTTCTCGCTTATTAGACATGCACAAACATTTTACTTCATGATACATTCCAAGAACATACCTACATATATAACAAAAATCTAATATTAGTAAAATACCGCGAACAAATATATTCGGACACCTAGAATTTTTTTTATTCCTTGCATATGTCCATGAATATGTTAATGTAGGTTTGCAGGCATGTTTCCAATAGATCTGGAAGCAAAATAAAAGTTTCGTAATATTTTTGGAAATACTTAAACTTGCGATGCTATTGCTATTGAAATGTATGAATTTTGGTATTGTTATGGGGTCATATGACTTCATATAACACACCATATTTGTTGATTAATATGATATTCCATGCCGATATGATCTGATAATGATACCGTAATGGCGAAACAACGTAACTATTCAGGCAAGGAAAAAAAAAAATGCTCATCAGTTTTCACAAGAAGGGCCTCAGCTGTCGATAAATAGCCCGGAGGGTCAGTAGATCACAATCCTGTGCTGCAAAAGTGTCGAAGATGATCTAATAAAGTGGGAAAATCCAGATCTGACCTCGTTCTTGGAGAGCATAGATTGGTAACAACGTGGTTTCAGTTCTCTGCGTCACATGAGCCTTATGACAATTAAGAAACCCGCACTCCAACCGCAGCATAAACACACAGATGTCGGCTAGGTCTAGGCATCCTCAGAACATTCTGTCGCAAACTGTTTGCACTATGTCTGAATATATGTAAAACCTGCCAGAAGCAGCTAGCCATCTTTCAGCAGAAGCGACGTCAACTGGCGTGGACACGGTTTACCGAAACCGTGTCCATGGACTATGCGTCAAAAGTTACGACCCCAAGGAACGCTAGATTTTGCAATAGACCAGGCTATCAATGAAATCTAAAGAACATAGTTGAACCAATAAAGCAAGTCGGTCGCTTTGTAATCGTAATGGGTTGCGTTTCAAGTTAATGGGTGGATTGTCTCACCGTTTGTGGTGAAACCAGGAATTCAGAGAAATACCAAGCTTTCCTGAGAGATTACATGTTGTTTTCAGTTCGAGAGCTCTGCAAAAATGCTCGGAATATGATTATCCAACTGGACAATTCTTCTTCTTCCACATTAGAGTGGTTCTGCGACAAGCATAATACCTATGGAACAGCATCATACCCATTAGGTGTGGCATCAAAGAATAAATGCTCTAATCACAACCAATGGATGCTCGACACAGTACTGAGTTTCCTGCAAGTGTTTGGTGTTGCTGTAATTTTACAGAGCACTACCAATTTACCTGTTATATGAGGAGCGGTCAATAAGTTTGGCGAATCGGTAGCGCAAAACAGAGGAAGGGGGATGGATGTTTGTGGGGGTGTTAGGACAAGTGAGAACGAGTCAGAACCTGCAGCCGCACGCTCCTGCCTCGTCTATTTAAGAAGCAATAGCTGATCGCAGATCGTCAGTCACAAATTTTTCAACAATGATCAAATATTTGACCAAGGAAGGCAAGAATGCAAAAGAGATCCATAAATGCAGGGTTGCCGTGTACACCGACACCGCCCCTTCCTATGCAACCATTGCTCGCTGAAATAGGGATTTCCGCCATGGTCATGAGTCCCTTAAAGATGACCCCCCGTCCAGGACGCCCGTCAGACGTGACCAACGAGCACAATGTGGCCCGTGTGAAGAGGATGATCCTCGAAAATCGACGGGTGAAGGTCGAAGAAATCGAGCAAAACTTGGAGTAATCACATAAGAGTGTTACCAACATCATCCACGACAATTTGGCCATGACTAAGGTCTCTGTCCGTTGGGTCACTAGAGATGTCACGCCCCATGATCGACTTCAACGTCGTCAAAGTCCACAAAGCCAGAGTTGCACAAGCTGCCCTGCGCGAGTGCGGATTGCAGATCTTGCCCCCAGCGACTACTTTTTATTCCGCCAGCTTAAGGCTGCACTGCGTGGACGCCGGTTTGGAGACGATGAAGATGTCCAGCTCGCCGTCCAGGAGTGGAATGAACAGCAGTTGGGATATTTCTGGTTTTCGGGAATTCAAAGCCTCAAAGACAAGTGGCGCAAGTGCATTGAAGTCGAGGGTAGTTATATTAAAAAATAATAAAACACTTTTCTTCATATCTCGTTTCCTTATATCCGAATTGCAAAACTTATTGACCGCTCCTCGTATGTTGCATATATTACTTGTTTTGGGAAGTTTTGTATTATGTTAACTGTTGTTGATTATTTTGGGCATATATAATTTATTTGCTATTTATTTCTCTTTATTTCATTTGTATATTCAGATTGATATGGAATAAAACATTTCCGACCATGCATTTACCTAATTCACTTTTTTTATTGAGTAGGAGAGCACAAAGCGTTTTATGATTCAATCTCTCTTATTCATTTTTTCCGTTTGAAAAATTGAGTTCTTTATTATAATCCTGAAAATTTTCAAAACTTCGAATATTGATTGGCTGTTTTATGGTGTAGGTCACGCAACTTACCATAATTGTTTCTACAGCAACCCTCAATGTTGTAAACAGTTTTCCTTTGTTCCATTATTTACGATTCTCATGACGTTTTTAATAATAAATTGAAGGAAAATGGCCTTATTTGTTTACTAATGACACCTCCATAACTTAGCATCTCAACTTTTCTTTAGAATCAATAATTATTCATACATATGTTCACTCACCTTGTTTAATGTTCCTTGATACTTCTTGTTCCTGTTTTATGGAGGAAGGTAACCATTCAGTAGGTTGTAGTGAAACTAATCTATATAATTTTCACGAGTTAAAATGCAATTGCAACGAGGTCGTATCAGACAGACAGATTTAAAAAAATAACTGTAAAGAATTTGGTGATGATAGACAAAATGAAAATGCATGGAAGATATATGGCTACTAGGAGGGGTTGAGAGGGAACACGATCCTGTAGATATCAAGTGACATTACCTTGCGGGTAGCAACCAAGCTATATCCATGAAGACGTCTTGGTGCAGCGATGATTTCTTTCAATGAACCACAATAATTATGCAAGCATTGAAACGAGCAATTAATTCAATACGGGTCGCGTTTTTTTTTTACGAATCTGGATAAATCAAGGCCCCCTCACTTATAGAGGTGGTCTGACAAGCAGAATGTAATCGCTATTGTTTTGGTCCTCACATACTAGATGTCTCTACATCAATATCTTTTTCTTTCTCTCTCTCTATTTCTTTCCCTCTCTCTCTCTCTCTCTCTCTCTCTCTCTCTCTCTCTCTCTCTCTCTCTCTCTCTCTCTCTCTTTCTTCCTTGATTCCAATTCACCGGAATCGCAGCCTCACCAAAGAGACGAGCTGTTTGGTTGGGTATAAATTTCTCTCAAGTACCATAATGGGACATATAAAGTAAACGTTACTTGGATCCCTAACTTGCTCTTTCTCCCACCTCCGATTTGGGAGGCAAGGGAATAGGTAAGCCACGTGCAGAACGCTATTGGCCCTACTACTTGCCTCCAGTCTATCCCAGAATTTGCTACCGCACCGTCCCCCAAGAGAGTTGAAATACTGTATTTGGACCATCACAAAACATGAGGGCATAAATTCCTCCGCCCCTCGCGCCTTGCCGAAGTTTGCGCCGTGCACGAGACCACGCACAACCCTGTTGCAATTATGCCATTGAATTAAAAAGGCATAAATAATTGAAGGATTTAGCGAAAGAAAGTTGCGGTCTAGCCCACTGTGAAACCCAAGGTGAATTATCATCCTGGATCGGGCCGGAATTAAAACCTAGGCCCGTAGCCACGGGGGGAAAGAGGGGGCTTTGGGAGGGGGTGCTTAGCTTCCTAAAATCTGATTAGCCCCTAAAAATTTTTAGTCTAAAATAATAATATGATTTCAGTTACACACAAGGGTGAAGTTCTCCCTTGTGTGACACATTACACAGAAAGCATGTACATTTACTCACAGATATCTTCTGGAAGAGGTTATTATGTCTGTGGCTCCAGCTTCATATTAACACTTTGGTTTTGTGAAATGCCTGGTTTGCTTACTAGTTAGAAAAACTGACTGCATGGTAAAGCTCTGTAGTTGTATTTTTCCCCTAGCCATTTCATAAGTTAAAATACATTCAAACTTTGTAAGAATTCATCGCCAATTCTGGAAGACCATTCCAATAATCTTGTAGTAAACACCATCTTCACAAAACTCTAATCACGGTAACCCATTTGCAATTCTATTTCCTAAACTAATTATATTAACTATCATTTTCTAAATCAATTTTATAATAAAAATTCAAGTGTTTGTATGTATTATGATAACAAAATCCTATAATCTTAACTCAAAAAACTACAACAATAATGCTACTTATGGACTCTGAACTTTTGTTGGCTTAATAGTCGCGGTAGCTAATAACGAACTGGCTGGTAAGTAGCTTTTTCTTATCACTCCATTACCAACGTTAGATATATGTAATTAAAGCAAACCGAAAACTTAAATATAAAGATTGTATTTGTAAAATATATTTTTCAAACATTAGCCCCCATAAAATACAATTAGCTCCCCAAAGACTCAGGACTGGCTACGAGCGTGTTACAACATGCAGGGAAATACCAACCCTACCATGTGGGACTGGCCAAGACCAAAGAGGGATTTCACGCCCATATTTGTTTATAGTGGTAGTGACTCTGAGCATACACACGCTACCTTCAGGTGTGGACCGTTGATGTAGCCCTCATCAATGATCCACTCCACCGTGTTTTTACACCACCTGAGGAGCGCAACTAGGTCCACACTCATTTTTCACCCGAGTCTCAGTTCGTGAGGCGTGTTTGGCGGCGGAGTGGGGGACCTCTCACCAACTACCCCCCAAACCGTACGCTTTCACAATAAATATAAACACATTGATGGTGAGGTAACCCTAAACATAAGTCACAAAACAAACACAAAATCTACACTACCTCAGCCGAAATACTATGACTCTCATTCACCCGTTACAAACCCATTACCAACAGCATCGACTCACACCCTAGCAGTCACTAACTTTCAGATCTAGAAATGACGCACAAGCCTTCCACACACGCGCACAAGACACTCTGGTAGAAAATGTACACTACACCACACTACCATACGCCATATATGACACAAAATACAAAAGTCCTTGACCCAAATAACAATGACAGGTGAAAAACACACAAACGCACTACTAGAATAGGAGATTAAGATCTTCGGTACCCTCATACAATCACACCAAATTGAAAAACAACACAACCTTCATTTTTATTTCATTTTTAATTTTGAGAGCCTATCTGGCGACTACTTACTAGGGCAAAAGTTGCCGTACTTACATTACAGCCGAACACAACCCACTACCACACCAATTCCTGCTACAGGATAGGTTACCAGAGACGCTCGTGTAGAGCCGTGCTTGTCTACTAAAAATACGATGAAAAATGTCGCTTTTAAACTGCCTGTTACTATCTTCCTATTTGTGAACAGCGATGTAAGTCACTTTGCTGTTAGCATGAGAGGCTCACACCTCATGAAGAAGCGCGCGAACGATATCTCAGAGCTCATGATGCCACGATATGCCACAACTCCAACCGCTCTTACCCCGCCCCACCCATACTCACAAAAACATACGCCGTCTCTGCCAGCACGTCCGGAGACACCCGATCTACTACAACACTCAACACGCCTCCAGCGATAACCACGCCCACATACCACCAGATACTTTACAATAACCCCAAGACACATCTTGCCACCGTGCTCCCAGCGGTGGCAAATGACACGTCTGAGGTTGAACCTCAATTATAGGCCAGAGTACTGAACCAGATTTATGTTGTGAACGGCTTGGGGCAAATTTTCTTTCCATAGAATAAATTTTCCCTAATATAAACACATCGAAACTCACAACCACCCTCCTTCCCATCAACTGGAGATACACAATCAACAATTAACTCAATCCCTCTCACCATCACATTTCCTTATGTTTATACCACGTCATTCACCTCTACCCCTCCTCCTAACACCTCCACCTCCTTCCACCTTATCACCACCCCCACCCAAACTTCCGAGGCTCTATCCTCTGCAATTACTCCAGCCTTTGCCCGTAAGGCCCACAAATCTCCTTCATACCTCTGGCTACGCCACTACCCAAAGTCGATACATCACCTTTCACTCCAAACGAACAACCGAAAACACTTACGAGTACCTTACATACAATATCCATTCGCCCACTCTATTCCCATTCTAGACCGAGGTAGAGTACCACATGCCAAAACTAGCACACACATCATACCCGACCAACCACCAGCACGACCTACACACAACACTTGGAGACAACAACACATTCGAAACACACATCCACATCACAAGCACATAATATGTAACCACACACTCACATTCACAAAATGACAGCAACATGAATGACGTCTCTGTAGAATGAGCGCTTTTCCACCTCTCCTCTTTTCCTGCCGTTCGAGTCGAACAACATCACCAACTAATAACTCGCATCGGTGTAAAGCCACCACTCTATTGATTCTCTCTATCCCCTCTAAAGTTTTTCCGAACCTTTTTCCTCTACGACTAAACGACTAAATTATCTCCCGTAGTTTTCAAAGTGATCTATCTCTGTTTTTTCTATGCAGACATTTATTGTTTGATTGCGCAAGAGACTAATAGTGTAGGCACTTATTTTCTTTTCATAGCGTCAGTCTGTTTCCTTTTAGGAATAAGTTCACGAACTGTTCTCGTGCACTAACGAATATAAGGAATTTCTGCCAGTCCTAAATCATTCTGGTTTATGCAAACAGGCACGGCTCAAAACTCTAAAAATTTCAGTAATTCTAAATACTGCTTCCCTCTTTTCTCAAATCACCTTTAATAATAATAATAATAATGTTTTTTGTTATGTTCACAAGAAAAGAGTGAGAAAAGAGGTGGTTCTTAAAGGTAAACTTTAACACATCAATGGAATCGGATTATAGTATCACAGGTAAAAGTGAGCTACCTATTTAAGGAGTTATGTATTTATATATAAGATAAAATACTAAAGGGTGATTCAGTAACAAATTGGCTTCTAGTGCAGTTTGGAAGGGAGCGGAGTAGCAGGAGGGAAACTTTCATCGCAGAACAATTTAAGTGCTGCAAAGTTATGAACAAGATCGATAGATCACAGAGCTAAAACACGTGATCTAGCAAGAAGGGAATTTGTTATATTCGTCATTGGGAGCAGAAATTACATACTGAAGGCTGTTGTGATAAAAGTAGCTACTAAACCAGAGGAAACTACAACGAAAGCAGAAAGAGGATGTAAAGACGTTATCAATATGAGTTATCACAGATAACTAACCATAAATGTTAACACCAAAACTGTTTTTAACGCGGCAACATACCATGGTTAGAAGAAATCTTTTTGCAGAAAGCAACATTTGCAGAAGAGCCAAGAAAAATCGACTGTTTTTTCTTAGTTGAAATTTAGGAAGTTTTCCGATATCCATTTTTTAATAATTTTATAAGTATATTGTAGACGTTAGTAGCATTATGAGAGAAACGGCAAGCGATTGTGAGGAAATTTTTTTAGAGATTTGGGTGCACTTACCATTGAGCAATTGAGCAAAAAAAACGTATGATAATAGCAAAGGGAGAAGATAAACGCTATAGAGTAACGAACCAAGAACCCACCTTTGCAATTCAACTACGCCTGCCGACATACGTAATTTCTGAGAGTAAAGGATTGACTACAAGATTTAAATATATAAGTTGAAGCAGTTAAATTTCGGATTGATACGGGCCATTCAACTGCTTTTGAGTGGAAGGGAAATAGAGATAATCGACATGAAATTAGGGCGGGGAAAGAAAATGTGGAGTTATCCTGTGGCGAATAATAGAGGGAGAGGGCATGGAATAGCAGGTTATAGACAATCTTTCTATAGAATAAAACATGAGCTACAGCATTGGCTATAAGTGAAAGAGACGTCGGTTTTAGAGGGTTAGAAATATATGCAATAAGCTTGATTGAGGTATGTAGTTGTTTATGTTTTATGAAACTATACGGCCGGTGTTAGCCTAACAGAAAAATTTAAGATATTAGTTTAGGAATAAGTAGCAAAGGAATAAGCTGAAGAGGCTGGTGCTTTCTCTACTCTGGTATTTTGTGCATTCCGAAGTCCTCTCTTAGATTCTTGCTTATCTGTAATTTGTGTACATAAATTTAATGGCTTACAACTACGTTGTAAGCTGTCGAAGATTTTTAGTTAGAAGAATGGCGCCTTGTCCGATGAAGAGTAGGAGCAGAGTCAAGAAAAGAATTGAAATAACCTTTTTTGTTCGGTATTGTTAATAGCAGAATCTAACGTTGTACGGAGGTGGTCAAGATCCTTTTTCATTTGTTCTTGATTCATGGCAGTCGAAGACTCGCTCGAAGCAAGGGCGCATGCACAAGCACGGAGAGTTAGCCGACCCGAGGCCGTCTGCTATATGCTTTGGAGCAATTAAAGGAGGGGAAGGCCGCCTCCTTGATTTTTTAGAGTGCGTTTACGATTGACCGAGATTTATCTAATGGCTTGCCAAGTCTTACTTCAATCGATATACTCGTGTCAAGATCAATATATAATATATATAATAAATGGAACAAATTGCTCAATAAATATAGTGAATTGGATCGTGGCAGTTTACAATATGAGAGAGTGTAGGAGAATACTATAATGCACCCACATTTTCCCACCTCCCTTCCGCGTGGGCCGTTTATTAAACCTTTCCCTTCCGGCTCGATATCTGATGGTCTCACGCCGGAAGAACCCGCCGACCATTTTAGCGAACCACCACGTTCATTCCTCGGCCGGTTATCGATAGATAGGAGCCCATCTCGGCTTCCGGTGGTCCCGGAAGTTCGCAAAGGACGAAATGGAGTTGATAATAAAGCCACTCTCACCAAAAAAGGACGCTTGATATCAAATCAACTTCTGGAGCCATGTGAACCTCTCCCGAGTTTCGAGTATAAAAGATGAATTCTTTTAACCCTCAGTAGTAGAGCTCACTAAGCGTCTGGCGGGGGAGGAATTGCCATATATCTCGGTGTAGTGGTAAATCGTCGAAGCACCAAGCCTTTAGAGAGGAGATCGGTCCCAGTTAGGGAGGCTCCTTACCTCCTTTGCTCTGCAAGTCAGTGCGGACCCAAGCACGTACTCACGTGTCAGAGCCGAAGCTACAAACAGACTCACTCTGGTTCTCTAAGTGAGAAAGCTACATCCCGGCTTTTCTCCGTGACCCTACGCGTCGAGAGGCCACTTCGCCCCCCCATCCCTCACTGAAGTGCCTAAGATTCCTCGGAGTTGACAAGCGTGGGGCCCTCTTTAACAAGAAGTTCCCATCACCGCATTCTTCCAGCAGAATCGTGACGGAATTGTGGGATCAGGTCGGTCTCTGGAGAATCTACCTCATCGTCTCCACCCCTTATCTCAACACCTTTACTCACCAGCGCCACTCGAACATCAAGTTCCAAGGTTACGCTTCCCTCTCACATTCCCCAACTTCACCACGAAGTTTACCAACCTTACAAGTCTATAGGGATTACCATAGTAAATAGTTATTTACAAGCCAAGTGAGATATCCGAGATTCACTTATTGATTTATCTCTCAAAGCACATTATTTGTATATATATATATATATATATATATATATATATATATATATATATATATATATATATATATTCTTGTTTAGTGTTCATTAAAATTTTATTTTCATATTTTTGTGTATCTAACTTCCTTTGGGTCGCTTGCTCACAAAGTTCATTCCAATCCCTCGGTAGCCAACTTGAATGCACTCTGAGTCAATAAACCCATTCAGGGCACGGGCCGAACGAAGTATAAGGATTCCTGGGCCGAACGAAGTATAAGGATTCCTCCGCATTCGGGATAATAGGATATATAAATATATATATATATATATATATATATATATATATATATATATATATATATATATATATATATATATATAAATAATATATATATATATATATATATATATATATATATATATATATATATATATATATTGTCGTAGAATGGACTCTCGACGATATACCATATATAATTATTCGTTGAGGAAACTTATTAATTATCTTTAGAGTGCGTGGATGTCTGGCTGGCCAATATTATGTATCTTCGATATGCTTAAGAAGTGGAACTGAGCTCAAGGATAATAATATTGCTATCATTAATAAAATAGAGTTTTATTAATAATAACTATTAACAACAGACAAAACGGAAAATATTGACACAAACAGAGAATGAAAAGGGTCGTGGGGACTCGAGCTAATCCGAGGATTAAAAGATTTAAAAAGGTAAAACAAATATAAAGTTAAAGGGAGGTAAAGGTTCGCTAAACCATTCAAAGCACAGGATAGAATTGACAAAAGGGTTAAATACTAAAAGGTGCATTCGGCTTACGTAATTTATACTTGTTGTGCAGAGGAAGGTGACGTGAAGGAATTTTCGGTCCGCTGGCGAGTTCCAGCCGAAGGAGAGGGGGGGGGAATAAAATGATCCTGACGTGGCGTCTTGGGAATGAGAACCGTTTCTCGACGAACGGCTTGAAGAACAATGGCTGTTCTACGATGCTCTCTTCTGAACAACAGGGAGGGGGGGTGAGAACTGTCTCTTGTCTACGGGCTCAAGAACAATGGCTGTTCTAATGTTGTTCTCTTCTGAACAACAAGGCGGAAGGGTAAGAACCATTTCTTGGCAAACGGGCTCAAAAGAACAATGGCTGTTCTACGTTGTTCTCTTTTGAACAACAATGGGGGGGTGAGAACCGTTTCTTGTCAACGGGCTCAAACGAACAATGGCGGTTCTAACGTTGTTCTCTTTCTGAACAACAGGGGAAGGGTGAGAACCGTTTCTTGGCGAACGGGCTCAAACGGACAATGGCTGTTCTACGTTGTTCTCTTCTGAACAACAAGGTGGAAACCTTGTGGACTCGGCGTCACGAAGGCTCGAACCTTGGCACTCAAGGGATATTGTCCTTCTTCTGGACAAGTGATGGTGAATCTCGAGGTCAAGGTCCCTTGGCGCACAAGGTGAGAGAGGGTCGTGGTGATGTTTTGCGTCGAAAATCTGGATCTCCAATCTGATCTTAGTGGTAAAGTTTCCATCTAAATAGTCGAGACACTCCCTTGTCGTGGGAGCTTCGAGGGAATGCACAGCCGAGCCTGAGAACAAGCCTTATCTGCCCATAAGCCTAACTCAATTTTGCGTGATTGGCGGATGGGGCGAACGGGGTGGGGGGATGATAAACCTCCTTGTTTAAACATTGACTCTGGTTGCTGCGATAAGGCGCCCAGCTTCAAAGCAAAGATGCACGTGGGGAGCATCGTGGTTTTAAATAACATGTGATAGTAGTTGAAATTAACGCGGCCTCAACCCGTTCTATCACATATATATATATATATATATATATATATATATATATATATATATATATATATATATATATATATATATATATATATATAAGAGTTGGGGTAAACTCAAACCACCCTTTGGCCTATTCCTCGACACAGAGCTAAGCGGGGAGCGAAATATTATTGTTAATTCGACCAATGGATATTATTTAAGATTAAGCGGGAAGTCAATTCAAAAGGGGATGCAAGTGAAGATTGACGAGAGGTGTAATCAGGAGATTACAACGTGAAATCCCTTTACATCGAGGGTTAGTGGTATTCGGAGGGAGGAATACCAACGACACAGGTCGCCGAGAAGATACTTCTGTGAGCCCTGACCAAAAGGACTCGTAGATGGGAGGGTTTTGAGTACTTCTTGTTGAAGAACGAGATTTTCTCTCCTCCAGAGAGATAGAATCTCAAACACGAGATGGTTCTGCGGCACGGCATGGAGTCTCAGACACGGAGAACGGGAGTCTTGAAAGGGGGTGCGAGATGTTCTCCGGGAAGAAGGTGGCTCGATAAGCTTTCCTATGAACAGGGGCAAAGCTTCACGAAGGGCGATCTGCTGGTGAGATCTCAACGACGAGGTACGACTTAAAAAGGGATTGCGATACTTCGCGGTAAAACAGACCAAATGGTCTGAAGGTACTGAAAGACTCTTAATCTCCGCAAGGAGTGGCGAACAAATGGTTAAATAACCAGGTGGCTGGTCTTATAGATAGCCTTAGGGCATCGCCATCACTAGAGGATTCTCGACGTCAGTCTATGCAAACTTACCTTGAGATAACGAGTTGGATCGGACAGCAGGAGTTTGCCTCAGGGTATGGAGTTAGGTTTGACGGCCGCTCTGGCTAGGAAAGGATATGCCTGTAAGGCATGAGGGCAAGAATTCAGCGTTATCGCGGGGGGGGGGGCAAGGTGCGTCCCATATAGGCAAATACAGTTGGGCTGAGCGATTCAGCCCGGGACTGCTTTCTTCTCGATGATTCTAAAATTCTCACGCCAAGGAGCACGCGATTAAAAGCGAAGGGACTGAAAGGAGTATTTAGGGGGGGAGAGTTTCTCTCACGCTGGTCCTTCGAGGGGCAGCCACTCAAAATGTTTGCGGGCATATAATGATAATATTTGTTGCAGGATGTTTGCTAGCATTAGATGAAATAGTATAAAGCAAAGAACTGGATCGAGAAGCTGTGATAAATTGCCTTGGAAGGGTCAGTTAGGGTTAGATAGCTATATACTGTGAAGCAAGAGGTGAATAGGTCAAATGTTTATCCACCTATGTTATTTTGGCCATAGTGAAGCTTGACCAAGGTAAGGGACATTGCGATATGTGTACTTGGCTTCCTTGCTTGCGGAACTTAAAGCCCCGTACAACTCAGCTTAGATTTCTCTGCACCTTCCTCTAACACCTTTCTCCCTTTCTATAACCCCTCGCTTTCTCTCCCTAAGAGCATTTGGTTGGAATATATTGAGCTGTTCCTTCTGGGTACGGACCTAGGTTCGTACCTCGCCGCAGAGAGGTTTAAATCTTTGGTATTGCCATTGGTTTCCTCTATCCTCCATGAGTAATTGCTTGAAAATATAGGCTGCTATAAAACCATCTCTCTCGTCTGAACTTTTTTTTGGCCGGCCAAAAATAAGTAGGACTCCGCAGTTGGGGTTCGGTCCACGGGATCTGGGTTGAACTAAAAAATGACGAAGTAGGAGATAACGACCCAGCAGGATACGTCTTGCACAGTCCACATATGTTTCTCCATATTCCAGGTTGTCTGTCACCCAACCACATTAAACCCAGCGCAGGCATCTACACGTTGAATGTTGTTTAGAACAGGCCCGTTGTATTTGCCAAAGGGCATCCTCATTGGTTCCTGGAAACAGGACTCCTGGTACCTTTCTTATGTTTTTGTACCCTTCTGAGATGAAAAACAGCTAAACGGAACATGCATGGTTAGCTGTTTTTATCCTAACATTTTTTTTAAAAGCAGCGCATCCCCTACCCCTTCTGTCTGCAACAGAAGCCCATGTACCTCCTAGTTTGCTAAGTACTGATCTTGGTGCAGTGATTATCCTCTCACCACGCTTTAGCGACATACTGGTTTGGGGCTTTCTCCTTACACCCTTGTGCAGAGTTGACATCAGGCGATCCTAGTATGGGGCCAGGACCACTATACTATCTAAACGGCAACTCGAAGAATCTCTTAGCAAATAGGGCACTTCTCCTTCTCTAATCGTGACAGGTTAGGGGGTGAGGGGTTCCTTTACTTCCCTAATCCCTTGAAAATTGCATCTAACCGAATTTGTCCAATTCTAGACATAAAATTAAGCATGTATTTTTATTGAACCCATGGGGTCTTTACGTGCGTTTCCTCTCTTACTTGAACATCTTCCCTTCTCTTTCTAGATTAAGAAATTAACAACACAAATCTACTGTATCTTCTCCATCCTTACAAGCACGGTTTCATTTGAGCGGTGGTCTTTGGAAGTGCGAACGAAAAGTTAAATTGATGAAATGCGTTTTCATGGCTTACGTGTCCCGTTAGTTTAGTCGGTAGAGCACTGATCTAGATAACCAGACGTCTAAGGTTCGAGTCCTTGGCGAGCAATGTTTTTTTTCTCTTTGATTTTTCTCGGGGCAACATTCAGCAGAATCTTTTCTCTCTTGTTTCTGTGTATCACTTCTCCACACATACTGTTATCAAGCGTTTAAGCTTTGGGGTGGATGCGTGCTAGTTACGCGCCAAAGACACTGCCTAATAGCTTTCGATCGCTCAAAGAAGGGATGTCGGGCTTTTACAACTGTATCTTCTTCCTTTCAGGTACAGTTTCATTTGAGCTGTGGTCTTTGTAGGTGCGATCGAAAAAGTTAAATTAATGAAATACGTTGTCATGGCTTACGTGTCCCGTTATCTCAGTCGGTATAACACTGGTCTAGATAACCAGAGGTCTGAGGTTCGAGCCCTTGTCGGGCAATGGTATTTTTCTCTTTGATTTTTCTCGCGGTCCCCTCCAGCAGGATCTCTTCTCTCTTGCTTCTGTGTATCACTTCTCTCTCTCTCTCTCTCTCTCTCTCTCTCTCTCTCTCTATATATATATATATATATATATATATATATATATATATATATATATATATATTGTGTGGAAATAGATATCCTACCCTAAAAAAGAGACACCCTGTCCGGACCATAGCGTCACGACGGTAGACGGTGTAACCCGATTGTTTAACACCCCGTCCCTCTCTCCCCTCGACCGGCTGGCCACCAGACGCCACCTTCAACCCCGAGAAGGACGAATCAACAGATTTCTGTCACAGCGTGCATAATCAATACCAAGGGGAGGAGAGCAGGTCCAATAAAAATGTTTAAACTGGCTCACTATTTCCCCCTAAGATTTGAGATCGAGTTTCGCGTAATCGACGAAACTATAGGAGCTGCCACGTAAGACAGAAGATACCTTTAGGGCTAAGTAAAGACGTTCGGAAAAGTGGCACTATAGGAGAGAGGATTAATACATAAGCTCTCACCCCCTTCCCCATTCCCCTGCCCCAATGAGTCGGTGACGAATATATGCGGATAACTGGAGGAGAACGAGAAGATCGAGTTAGAGATCCATACGACGAGGTCCAGCGGCAGGGCCCAGCAATCAAAAAAAGGAACAGAGAAGAAGTTCATTCTGAGTCAGTTCCTGGTGATCACACCGGAGATTAGCATATTGTATTTGGGAATCACTCTCATACATCTTTCGTCAGAGAAACCCCCTATCTCGGTTTTCAACAAAAACCATATATAGTCCTCGCCATTGAGAAATACCCAAAGTGAAATGAAACCCTCCAAAACCCCCTATTCTTTGAAGGATTCATTTTTGATCATCGCTCGTCAGTGCGAAGCATCTCATGATTAACCTGAAGATTGGAAAAAGCCTACCTCTACGGTCCCGTTGCATAAATCATCTGACTAAGACAGATTTCTGTCACAGCGTGCATAAACAATACCAAGGGGAGGAGAGCAGGTCCAATAAAAATGTTTAAACAGGCTCACTATTCCCCCCTAAGATTTGAGATCGAGTTTCGCGTAATCGACGAAACTATAGGAGCTGCCACGTAAGACAGAAGATACCTTTAGGGCTAAGTAAAGACGTTCGGAAAAGTGGCACTATAGGAGAGAGGATTAATACATAAGCTCTCACCCCCTTCCCCATTTCCCTGCCCCAATGAGTCGGTGACGAATATATGCGGATAACTGGAGGAGAACGAGAAGATCGAGTTAGAGATCCATACGACGAGGTCCAGCGGCAGGGCCCAACAATCAAAAAAAAAGGAACAGAGAAGAAGTTCATTCTGAGTCAGTTCCTGGTGATCACACCGGAGATTAGCATATTGTATTTGGGAATCACTCTCATACATCTTTCGTCAGAGAAACCCCCTATCTCGGTTTTCAACAAAAACCATATATAGTCCTCGCCATTGAGAAATACCCAAAGTGAAATGAAATCCTCCAAAACCCCCTATTCTTTGAAGGATTCATTTTTGATCCTCGCTCGTCAGTGCGAAGCATCTCATGATTAACCTGAAGATTGGAAAAAGCCTACCTCTACGGTCCCGTTGCATAAATCATCTGACTAAGACAACGTGCCTAACGACTTCCACCTCTCTCACCGAAGTCACCTGTTTCTCCAAGTCAGTCTACCCACCAGACAAACGGCTGGGCGTCTGCGACCACACCCACGCGCCGAACCGCTAAACCACTTCCCCCGTCTGTATAAGACCCAAAGTCAAGGTTATTCTTCAGCCGGATTCGCTGGTGTTTTTTTTTTTAAGGTCAAGAAATTCAATTATTTTGGTGTGTCAATTAGCGTTTAGTATTAAAGTGAGCTTGGGGGTCAACCATTACTTTATATTCATTTTTTTTAAAGTAGTAAGTTTAACGTAGACTCGGTTATTTATAGATGTGAAGTTTGTTTTTATTATTTCATTTTTTTATTTTGTAAATAAAGATAGATTTTTGGTTAGAAGTCTTTAACTTAATCCTCGCAACGCTGCACATGACACTAGAAATACTTAAAGATTAAATAACGTAAAGTAATATAGCACTCTTAGAGAAAACGAAATAACGGAGTTATTAAAGTACACAACAAACCTCGATTTTAGCATGTAAGTTAAAGCCAGAACCAGTATTTGGAACATTTCGAACATTAGCAATGTTTATCTTTAGCCTATAATGGAGTAAAGCAATATGAAAGCAAGTGAGCCTAGGATTCATAAAGAGATATAATATGTATTAATGACTGACAATAAGTTTAAAGTTCGATGAATTTGAGAAAAAAAATGCAACAATGTAATAATCAATACATTTAAACTTTAGTAAATTTTTAAGAAAACAATGCAAAAAAATTACCGAGAGGAGAATGTGAAATTACAAAGAAAAACATTGCAAAATTATACAAACAAACTTAAAAAACAAAGCAAAAATAAAAATAAAGTAAATGAATAAACACTTACCAACTTGAGAGAAGGACAGGACTCAAATGATTTAATATGTGGAAGATTTGAACTGAGCTAAACATGGTAATTGTTTAAAATAACTCAAATATGGTTGACCAACTAATAGAGCATTATAATTATCGGGTCATTAAGTGAGTTGTTATTATATTTTAGGTGAAAACCAATAAAAAATGAGACAACCTCTTCCTGTTTGATGAAGGATGCTGGCTAAACGTGAACAGCATGTTTTTTGCATGTTTTTTTTCCAAATTTACTAAACTCTAAATTTATTCTTTATACATATATACAGACAACAAGCCAGTCTGTGTCTTTGTACGAACGCCCTGCTTGACCCCACCAAAACTAAAACAGCGAAGAATAGATCTCCAGAATTAATTGTGAAGAAAACGTATCTAACAACACCGTTTGGTGGATATGTTTTTCTGTACATGCCACCCGATCTGAAGTCGTCTTCGCAAACGTTTGTATGTTTTCCTAGAGAAGCTGTAGAGATACTCCATTCGTTTTAGCTTTTATAGATGACATAATGGTGTACTCTCCAGACTCCAAAACTCAGATAGAACACCTAAAGCAGGTATTAGACCATCTTCTGGCCTATGGTTTAAATTTAGCACCACTCAAATTCCAATTAGGAGTAGGCCGACTCAACTTACTGGGATACTTCTTGAACAACGAAGGTAACTCACAGTCGGGTAACAGATTTGTAGCCATAGGCAATTTCCCTGCATCTCCCACATATATTTCTGTAAGTGAGTTCCTAGATCTATTCAAATTTAGTGGAATTATTTAAAAAATACGGCCTCCATCTTAGTCCCGCTAAATATTCTACAGAGAGTTACACAAAAAATGCAGCAATTCCTTATTAAATTGTCTGGAAAAATGCATTTCAGGAGGTCAAACTTGCTCTTTCTTCAGCCAACGAATTAAGTCTCAAATATATGGTGCCTTATTTTATATTTTAGCTGATGCAAGTGCAACGGGTGTGAAAGGTACCTTAGAACAACATAGGAATGTAACATGGGCTCTGTTAGCTGTTTCCTTTCGAAAATTTGTCCCCAGCTCAGTGAAAAATGCCTAGATTCGGAAAAGAGTTATTTGCCCCTTCTCCTCAGCAAAAAATTCTTAACCGTTTTTACTATCCACAAGGCTCTCTCTTTGGAATTTCTTTCTCCAAATTCATCTCACCATTCTCTGCTGGCTCGACAGCTGGATTTCATTACACATAAACGATATGCAGTGATCACACGCCAAACATCTCACCCCAGTTGACGCTCTGTTTAAGAATATACCGAATATAGACATCATCTCTCTTGGTCAAAAATGGCAATTCTCATCTGGCAGTGGTCAACTACAGCCCTACCTTACACTCTATTCTCTCGGCTACGACCGAACTATTTTTGACGTCGTTTCTAACTGTCCACTATGCCCTACTAACTTCAAACCTACGCAGCTACTCAATCATTACTCGCTTCTAGAGAAGGGAAACTACGAATCTCCGATTATCCTTCCTATGTCTGCTGAACCGTGAACGAAAAGATTTTCGGACTCCTCGTTAAAAGTTTAAGAGTTCTCCTGCCCCCAAACATTTAAACAATAAATATCTAACTTCTTTCTTTGTTTGGCTTATTTTTGTGTTAAAACCACTCTCGACTTTCAAAGTTATTTGTCTGTCCTGAAATTCGCAAAAATGCGAAACATATTGTTAGTACTTTTGTTCCGTGTTAGCATGCACATGAACAAATTAATCTCACTTATATTGAGGCAATTTTCACTGCCAAACTCATATAATCATCACTGTACATTGCGCTGAAACTCGTAGTTTTAACAACATATTTAGCCTCTATATTGTATAGATATACCAAATGGCTCAAGATTATAACTTTCTGCAATTGCACAAGCAATTGCACAAGGATGACTTGCGCGGCAAGAAGTGCCCAAAACATTCAAATCAGATAATTGGACTAAATTTCATTCTCTGATATTCTCTGAAACCTGCATTCACCAAATTTTTAATTCTCCTGGGAAACCCAGGGGCAATAGTATATTCGTACCGTTTCCTGCTACGCTTAAAACCACCCTACTTGCAATTCTCCGAGAGATCAATGGTATCATAAATTAACATCGCTCTCGAACGAAGAATGACTCCGGTACGTCACTAGCACAGGCATTAATTATATGGGTGCAATCTCTGTGTTTTGTCCACACTTTCAAACCGTTTAGGTAGCTCGATTACTTTCAATGTAATCTCGGAGGCCCTTAAAACTCACATGAGACAATTAGGCTCAGCGTCAAGCAGTCTCATGATCAGAAGGTGCACATTCTTTGTAATCTCCAAACTTTCAACTATGTGTTTTTTACAAACATAAGATATATTCGAAAATTCTTCAGCAAATTTAATAGTCCTTTTCCCGTTAAACTCTGCAGACGACCTATTTTTTGTCTAAGTAGGCCCAAATTATTTGGGGAGACGTCGTGATCCACCATACTCTCAAAAGACCTTTAATCCCATTTTTTGCCGTGCTGCACCGGTAACGCAGACAGAAAATCTACCGTTTGCCACCAAAATGCGCGTCAGGTTTCATTTCTATAACAGACACAGATCTTCTCATATGGTACACCATCGCCCAAAATTCCTTCCTTCCTTAACTGGCTTAGTAGCTTGCCCTATTAGGGTAGAGCATATGTCGGGCAGCTTTTTAGGCCCCACGCCATTCGACAACTTGCTTCGAGAATCGATATGATTAGAATATGGTATTTTGATTTTGTCTTTATGTTGAAATTCAGCCGAATCTGACTATAATCCGACTGGGTGTCTTGATACATCCAGTGACTGCTGGTACCCCTATGATGGTGTCAGGTGGCAACCTTACACTACGCCAGCCTATTTAGTGCCAATAAGAGAGATGCGAATATAGATCATGTTTTCCTCTTCTCGACACTCGCTGCCACCTTCGCTTGACGCCAAGTGCCACTTTCATCGTCAACCTCCAAGATTTCTATTCGCGTGAGCTGCAGCCATTTGACTGAGCAATTAAGAACCATTCCTATCTGTGATTGTATAAACAAACGTTAGAGCGAGCAAGCTATCAATGGTTTAATATAAATTTAGTTTCTGTTTTCTAAGTAGTAACTATTCAGATATTACCTTATTTAGATATATTCTTTGCCTTAAGATTTCTTATCTAGTTTTTGTTTATTTTCTTGTAAATCTTGTAAGATTGTCAATTTGCTTAAGCTGTAATTTCGAGAATAGATTATTAAATGGTAATTTTTCAAGCGCTTTGAATATTCTGAATTCGTGACTTCGTAGCTAATATTCAAATTTACTAAATTTGTCGAAATGAATCTGAGATTTCACAACAAAGATAGATTCTATTTTTTGGCATAATAATGACGTATAAACTACTATTCGATTACTTGCTCAATTATTTGCCTAAGTTTCCTGAAAATAAGTACGACATTTACTAATTTCAAATAAATTAAGGCGAAAGTTTCTTTCAGGAAGTAAATGATTGGATACACAATGATAAAGACAATTTCGTTTTTTTAACATGTAGAACAATAAGGTCGAAGGGCGACCTCATGTCTTTCTGTATCCACGTGGTCTCGAGATTGTCCCATGGAGCGTGGGAAGCGCGGCTGATCTACGGCGAGGATGCAGTCGATGCCATTTTATTACACCCCAGCTGCATTTACTAAGGGACACAGTTTCCTCGTCTCGCATTCCCTTTCAGCCAGACTCCTGCCCTCCGGCATAAATCGAAGCTCTTTTTACATTCTAAGCTAACACTATCTCGGTTCACCGAAGGAGTCGCTGCCTTCCCCCAAGATCGCGCGAGTCATGGATACTGTCGCCAGGCAATCCCAACCACCGGCGAAGTGTCTATATAATCTCCCGAGTCGGTTCAACGTGCAGCAGTCCATTAACATAGGTGCTTTCGGTCACCTCCCTCTTCTTAGCGGCAGTGTCTTCTTTACTTTCCAAGGGGACTGCCAAGAAAGCCAGCAGGCAGCCCATAGCCGACCGATTTCCACTGAAGCGGCTCGGTAGAGAAAACCCCCTTAGGGGGAAGAGTGAAGCAAGGCCTCTTCGGTCGCTTCCCTCAAAAGACCTGAGGCAAAAATATTGAACCTTGCCGGGGTCAAGGCCTGTGCCTCCCCAGAGTTGACGTGTGACAGCGCTGAAAAGGGGACCTGTTATGTCCTGTGGGTGGTGTGATGGCCAATTGGAGGCACTCCGCGACATAGAAATGGTCCTTGAGGCAACCCAGCCTCAGACGGTAAAGCCTTCCATGGGAGCGAATCCGGGCTTGGCGCCAAGCACCGAACTCGAGTCCACCCCTATGCGAGGTCCTCCTCAAACGGCTAAGGTTTCCAAGACAGTACAAGGAGGGGAGGGATCTCCTCCGACCGGTGCCCCGGCGACTGCCAGGATCTTCTCCATCTCGGAGAAGGACCTAGCTGAGGCCGGTCCATCTGTCCTCGGGGTTCCTGCCGGCAGAGGGGAGAAGCGATGGATGCCCTGATCATTATACAGGCCGTGTGCGTCGAACAGGATAGGGACTACCTACCTCCCACCTTGCCCGGCGCAACTAATTCACCACCCGCTAGCTTGGATATTAATAAGCGGCTAACTCTCGATCTAATTAGCCAGCTGTGGCTTACTGTAGTTACGTTCGAGGACGGATTGGGTAATGCCACCTTTTATTTTTACAACATTTACGCTGCCACTTGTGACTGAGACCAACACTTGGTCTCCTTCCAGGCACTCTTAAGCCGTTTGCGAGAGCACAACCTTAAAATAGGCTCTGGTAAGAGCCACCTCGCTTACAATTCGATCCAATATCTGGGGTTTCACATTGGAAACGACCAACTTAAGCCCCAAGAAGACAAGGCTCGGGCGATAGTTCATATACTCCTCCCGAGTACAGAGAAAACAGTGCGTTCTTTCATGGGGTCTGCCTCATTTTATAGGAGGTTCGTCCACAATTCTGCGTCTTTAGCCGCCCCGACTTGTAAACTGCTCAAAAACTAGTTCTCAGATCGCATGGTCTGGAATTCGAAGTCTATTTCTCATTCCCATAAGCTAAATTGGCTTCTGCCCCCATCCTCAGGTTTCCAGACTCCAGTAGACCCTGCGGGATCCGGACGGATGCAAGCAACGAGGACATTGGTTGTGTCCTTCTTCAGTACGGAGACGACGGTGATAGTCATCCCGTGGCATATGCGAGTCCTAAATTACTCCCATGTGAGAGGAATTATGCAGTGCAAGAAAATGAAGCTTTAGCTATCATTTGAAGCGTTCAAAAGTTTAAAATATACCTTGTAGTCTCGAAATTTTCCGATAAGCATTGGACGACATTAGGGCGTTTTAAAGCTGTTTTTTCTCACATATCATTTAAAACCCTGCTTGATCCAATTTCCTTCTCGAATTTTGTGGATTTTGAGGATTCGCTATTATCTTATAAAGTGTAATCTGAGGCTAGAGTTTTATTGATCATCTCTCTCTCTGTCAAACCCATGTTGGATCGCTTTGAGATTGCGAAATCGGAGTTATTTTGTATGTATTAACATTTAATTACTTTTTATTTAATATTGTATATCGAATTCTGGATGGCGAATGATTCTGAAAGTTTCCTTTTACTTATAATAATATGCAACTTGTAATAGAAAGGATAGGGTAATTTTTAACTCTTTTAATTGACTTTACGTGGTTGTCAAAGTTAGCAATATTCATTAAAGTTTAGCACCAAAGAATCGAAAAGAATAAAGTTGAGTGAAGATGAAAGTATATAAGACTGTACATTTGGCCAGCGCTCTAAGTATTGGACTAAAATCCGACCCCACCAGAACGTGTATCGCCACAAACAGTTTCAAAATTTCAGCATCTCTGTCTCCGAATAATCTCGGTCAAGGATAAATTCATTATCGTGGCCTAAGTTGTATTACATGTACGTTTGCTGAATTAACACGTATTCACTCATGTGAAACATTTTGTGACAATTTTGAAAATAATTGCATTCATATTTGCAAATAATATAGCTTTCGGGGCGTGGATACAATATAATATTTTTTTAAAATCTTCCTTACAATATAACTTTACTTATCAATGAAATACTTAAAATTCACTTAAACCTCTTATGTGTTACATTTTATTACAATACATTATGGAACTCTTACGTTTGGCAATCAATCTTCACAGAACGTGTCGTACACTGTCTTTATGCACAAAGATGGCAACAAATAAAAATCAAGTTATTTCGTAGTCATGAAGCGTGTAACGTGTATAGTTTCTATCCTTCCCGGAAGGTTGTTGTGCGAGCGTCTTCGAATGCCCCGACGATAAATTGCATTTCCAAAGCTCTTGATCGGAATTCTTATCCTCCGTCTCCTGATTCATCGTTCTTCTGTTATTTACTGATCTTTAATTGTTGTTGTCGCGTTGTGATCTTAGTGCTTTTTAATTAATTTCATTGTGTGAACTATAATTACCGCATCGTGATTAATGATTTTTAATTGCTTAGTGCTGTGCTCCGCATTCACTGGTAGTCTCGCTTACAAGTACCAAATTTTATTTGTAACTCATTGCTCATTTCCGCTTCAATATTAACCTTCTTTCACTCCATTGATTTATTTGTTGCCACGTGCTGCTCTTTGTCTTCCTTCCTAGCTAACCCTCCACCACTTCTACGCCTCGCGTCGGCGAACCACCCCTACACTCACGCCTCACCTGGGCAAACCCTCACCCACTTTCTATAAGTCAAATTAGGGTTAGGTTTTTCCGTCTGCTGCCTTCTTCATAATTCTCGCCTTTACTTCCTCCTTTCTCCCCCACTATATATGATAGAGACTCACTCTTCCCACTCAACGC
Organism: Ceratothoa steindachneri; assembly: GCA_963969495.1. Classification (NCBI taxonomy): domain Eukaryota; kingdom Metazoa; phylum Arthropoda; class Malacostraca; order Isopoda; family Cymothoidae; genus Ceratothoa; species Ceratothoa steindachneri. The sequence goes on from OZ018332.1 coordinate 75,050,735, forward strand.
GAAGATAAAGGGGGATGGTATCCCCTGAATTCACCCGACTAGGAGGGAGCCGACCCTTTTGGCCTCTGTTAGGAACCTCTTTCGCACTACCATTCTTCCTTTACCCAACACCTCCAAATCTCGTCCTTCCTCCTGTGCTTATCAGCAGGCGGTGTCGGCGTCACTTCTGAACAATAGGAGCCGGACCAATACGTCGGCGTATGTCCATGACATCGTTGTTTGCGCTGGAGTTTCCTTCCTTCGACTTACATAAATTTGGCTCGAGTCTGATTCTGGTTCATGCACTGCCCTTGCAACCCCTCCGAGTCATTCTTTCCTGCATGTTCCACGGAGCCACCGTGGAGTGGGAGATGGACTGATTTCTAACTTATCGTTCTCTCTAATCTTCTCCCCTACCCCCACTCTAGCTTTATTCCAGGCTTTCATTGCTGTCTCACCTGCTGTACCCGCTCTGATAATTGTAGTCCTGTACTGCCCTCTCAGCTCGTCTCCCGACTTATTTCTCGAGGAGTTCAATAACCTACTCTCCGACCTATCCTCTATTGGTTCTTTCCTTATTATCGGTGACTTCAATCTTCCTAGCTACAATGAGACTTTTAGTGCATTCATTGACATAATCGACCTCTTGTCTCTTACACAACATATCTCATCCACAACACACATACATGGTAATAACCTGGACTTAGTCATCTCTAACCTCCATGTCTAATCTAACATTAACTGACCTTTCTAATACGATTTCCCACCACTTCTTGGTCAATTTTAAATTCTATATTTCCTACCATCTACCTCCTCGCTCGTCTCGAGATCCTACTCCTTTCCGGCGACTATCGTCAATTGATACTACTGGTCTCTTTAAAGATGTTGTTTCTGCCCTACCTCTTATTGATTCTTACTGCTTTACCTGACCAAACCTTGAACTCTCTGCACCAATTATTACTCGCCTGCCTTGACGCACACGCCCCCCTTATCACTCCTTCTTCAAACGGCCATGCTGCGCCCCTCGGTTCACCATGGAACTACTTCGTTCAAGCAAGTCATTACGTACTCGTGAATAAAGCCTTCGTAAAGCACGCTCCCGTAGACAGGACACGACCTCCCTCTCACTTGCCTATCGCCTTGCTACTTCGAATTATTCTTCCAAATTAAAATCAGCACGCGAGGCTCATTCACGCAAACTTTAGTCTGAGAGCAAGAATGACCCTCGGACTATGTTTCGTCTTCTCTCTCGTATTTCCTCGCCTAGCCCCATTTTCCCCACCTCTCCTTCCATAACCCCTCTACTTTTTAAAAATATTTCTCTGATAAAGTTAGTGAACTTTACGCCGTACTACCCAAATCGTCTAAACAAGCCCATGCTGTTCTCCCCGACCTTACTCCATTGCCCCTTAACGTCCTCACTCGAGCGTCCTCTGAAGAAGTAAATTTCCTGATCTGACGCTCTAACAAATCTGGATCTCTTAATGAAGTCTTTCCACCTAAACCACTCCACCAAATTCTTCCTGCTGTCCTCCCACTGATTTTTAATCTTAATACCACTTCACTTACCACAGAAATGGTTCCCTCTTCCTTCAAACATGCCTCAATTCATCCTATCTTTAAAAACACCTCAACAAGTCTGTCGTAGAATGGACTCTCGACGATATACCATATATAACTATTCGTTGAGGGAACTTATTTAATTATCTTTAGAGTGCGTGGATGTCTGGGTTGACCGATATTATGTATCTTCGATATGCTTAATAAGTGAAACTGAGCTCAAGGATAATAATATGGCCTTTATTAATAAAATAGAGTTTTATTAATAAAAACTATCAACAACACACAAAACGGAAAATATTGACATAAACAGAGAATGGAAGGGTCGTGGGGAATCTAGCTAATCCGAGGATTAAGAGCGATTTAAAAAGGTAAAACAAATATAGAGTTAAAGGGATGGGATGGTTTTTTAAACCATTTAAAGCACAGGATAGGCTTGACAAAAGGGTTAAATACTCAAAGGTAACGTTCAGCTTACGTAAATACACTTGTTGTGCAGAGGTAGGCGACGTGAAGGAATTTTCGGTCCACTGGCGAGTTCAAGCCGAAGGGCGGGGGGGGGGGAATTAAATGATCCTGACGTGGCGTGGCGTTTTGGAAATGAGAACCGTTTCTTGACGAACAGGCTTGAAGAACAATGGCTCTTCTACGTTGTTCTCTTCTGAACAACAGGGTGGGGTGAGAACCATCTCTTGTCTACGGGCTCGAGAACAATGGCTGCTCTAATGTTGTTCTCTTCTGAGCAACAGGGGGGGGGGGGTGAGAACCGTTTCATGTCAACGGGCTCAAAAGAACAATGACTGTTCTAACGTTGTTCTCTTTCTGAACAACAGGGGAAGCCTAGTGGACTTGGCGTCACGAAGGCTCAAACCTTGGCACTCAAGGGATATTGTCCTTCTTCTGGACATGTGATGGCGGATCTCGAGGTCGAGGACCCTTTGGTGCACAAGGTGAGACTGGACCGTAGTGATGTCTCGCGAAGAAAATCTGGATCTCTAATCTGATCTTAGTGGTAAAGTTTCCAAATAAATATTCGGGACATCCCCTTGGCGTGGGGGACAATGGAGTGGGGGCAACGAGGGAATGCACAGCCGAGCCTGAGAACAATACCTTATCTGCCCATAAACCTATCTTAATCTGGCGAGGGCGGCGCATGGGGCGCACGGAGGAAGATAAACCTCCTTGTTTAAACATTGACTCAGGTGGCTGCGATAAGGCGCCCGGCTTCAAAGCAAAGATGCACGTGGGTAGCATCGTGGTTTTAAATAACATGTGATAGTGGTTGAAATTCAGCGGCCTCAACCCGATCTATCACAAAGTCCATGCTATTCTCACCGACCTTACTCCATTACCGCTTAACGTCCTCACTCGGGCGTCCTCTGAGGAAGTAATTTCCCTGATCTGACGCTCTAACAAATCTGGATCTCCTAATGACGTTTTTCCACCCAAACTCCTCCACCAAATTTTTCCTGCTGTCCCTTCACTGATTTTTCATCTCTTTGACACTTCTATTGCCACAGGGTTGGTTTCCTCTTCCTTCAAACATGCCTCAATTCGTCCTATTCCTAAAACACCTTGACCCTTCTGAACCATCTAGCTTTTGCCCTATCTCCCAACTTCCATTCGTCTCTGAGATTCTCGAGAGAGTGGTTTTCTCTCGCCTTAATGACCATATTTCTAACTTCAATATCGATGAAATGTACCAGTCGGGGTTCAAAGCAAAGCTCTCTGCTAAAACCGCTCTTCTTAATGTTTCAGACGGTTTAGGTAGAGCAACTAATAAGGGTTGTACGTCCATTCTAGTCCTCCTAGACTTCTCCTTTACTTTTGACACTATCGACCATGTGATAAAACAGTTTAAGGCCGCTTAATTTCACCGTTATCACATGTTGTTTAGAAATACGATGCTACCCACGTGCATCTTCGCCTTGAAGCCGGGTGCGTTATTGCGCCACCTGAGTCAATATTTAACCAAGGAGATTCATCCCCCCCCCCGTTTTGCCCCATGCGCCGATCACGCCAGATTGAGTTAGGCTTATGCGCAGATAAGGTATTGTTCTCAGGCGCGGCTGTGCATTCCCTCGAAGCCCCACTACATTGTCCCCTACGCCAAGGGGATGGCTCGACTATTTATATGGGAACTTTACCACTAAGAGCAGATTCGAGATCCAGATTATCTTCGCGAGACATCCCGCCGATCCGGTCTCAACTTGTGCACCAAGGGCCCTCTACTTCGAGATCCACCATCATTGTCCAGAAGAGGACAATATCCCTTGAGTGCTAAGGTTTGAGCCTTCGAGACGCCAAATCCACAAGGCTTCCCCTGTTGTTCAGAAATAAAACAACGTTAGAACAGCCATTGTTCTTTGAGCCCGTTGACAAGAGATGGTTCTCACCCCCCTGCCCTTGTTGTTCAGAAAGAGAACAACGTTAGAACAGCAATTATTCTTTGAGCCCGTTGACAAGAGACGGTTCTCACCCCCCTTTCCCTGTTTTTCAGACAGAGAACAACGTTAGAACAGCCATTGTTCTTTGAGCCGTAGACAAGAGATGGTTCTCACTTCCCCTGTTGTTCAGAAAGAGAACAACGTTAGAACAGCCATTGTTCTTTGAGCCCGTAGACAAGAGACGGTTCTCACTCCCCTGTTGTTGAGAAGAGAACAACGTAGAACAGCCATTGTTCTTCAAGCCCGTTTGCCAAGAAACGGTTCTCATTCCCAAGACGCCACGTCAGGATCATTTAATTCCCCCCCCCCCGCCCTTTGGCTGAAACTCGCCAGCGGACCGAAGATTCCTCTGCGTCGCCTCTGCACAGCAACGTGTAATTACGTAAGCTGAACATTACCTTTGAGTATTTAACCTTTTTGCCAACCCTATCCTGTGCTTTAAATGGTTTAGCGAACCATCCCATCCCTTTAATTTTTATTTGTTTTACCTCTTTAAATTTCTCCAAATCTTAATCCTCGGATTAGACAGATTTCCCACGACCCTTTACATTCTCTGTTTATGTCAATATTTTCTGTTTTGTGTGTTTTTGATAGTCTTATTAATAAAACTCTATTTTATTAATGATAGCCATATTGTTATCCTTGAGCTCAGTTCCACTTCTTAAGCATATTGAAGATAAATAATATCGGTCAACCAGACACCACGCCCTCTAAATATAATTGAATAGTTCCGTCAACGAATAGTCATATATGGTATATCATCGAGAGTCCATTCTACGACAGACCGCACTGTCTTCCTTGATCGTTTTCACACTTTCCTTGGTCTCTTGGGCACTGAACTTGATTGGTTGGGCTCATACCTCTCATCCCGCATTGAGTCGGTCGCGTTCGATAACCTCTCCTTCGAGCCCACGCCCATTAATTTTGGGGTGCTTCAGAGCTCATTGATTGGTCCTCTCCTCTTTCGCATCTAATTAATTCCTCTTAGCTCTTTTCTTCGCAATTTGGGCCTGGCTTTCTACCTCTATTCTGATGACGCTCAGATATACCTTTCCTCTCCCCCTGCGTCCTTCCCTCAATCAATTACCAAGTTCCTTTCAGCCTATACCTCCATAAACGAATGGCTGTCTGCCAATTTTCTTAAACTCAACTACGATAAAACTGAAGATCTCCTTGTTGGCACTGCTTCGATAGTGGAGAAATCTAAAGCTCTCTTCCCCTCCCTTAACCTTGTGGAAACCAATGTCGCCTTCTCTGATACCCTCAGTAATCTTGATGTTATTTCCGACGAGCAACTCTTGTTTAAACCGCACATCCATCGTATCTGTAAGTCTTCCCTCGGTTTCCTCCGAAATTTCTCACGTGTTCGATCCCATTTTGATTGACTGATATCCATTCCGTCGTCACCTAACGCTTAGACTACTGCAATTCTCTTCTAGTGAATCTCCCTTCTTCGTCACTTTGCCACCTACAAAACTATGCTGCCAGGCTCCTCCTTCGCCGCACTCGTTTCTCTCCCTTGATGTGTCTGTTACAGGAGCTACACTGATTACCTATTCACTTTCGTACCCACTATAAAATTCTTATCATCACCTACAAGGCCCGAAAGCTCGAGGCTCCACCTTTTCTCTCCTCTGCCCTCTCCCGTCGTCAAACTCCTCGGGCACTCCGGTCTAACCTCCCCTTCCCCTCCTGAGCACTTCTCTTTCTGTCCTCTGCTCGATGGGTGAGCGTTCCTTCTCAGTTTGTGCACCTAGACTCTGGAATGATATTCCCGCTGAAGTACGATCCTCTCTCCCCCTTGCTACTTTTAAACGTCCCCTGAAGACTAATCTCTTCAGAAGTGTCTTTTCTCCCCTGTAAACTTTCTCTACACTCGCTACACAACCTGCTCTCTGGGAGGGATAACAGCCCTGAAAGGCGCTTTATAAGTACCTATTATTATTATTATTATTCTGAAGAAAATATACTTCAGCAACTTTTGTGTGATGAAAATCATAGTGAAGATCAATTGCAAGCAAGTTACTCTAATATTGAATACGAACCGATAGAAGAAGTTACCAGTTGTGATAGAATGAATCCCGAAAAAAGGAGAAAGGTAAGATGAAGAAAGACAGCTTCCAATCTTTGTAGAAACATCTAGTGAGGAAGTTACATCCGAAGAGGAAGACGCTCAAGAGTGTACACAAGATTGAACGCAAATGGAGTGTGGCTTAGGCCCTCTTTTTCCCTACTCCATTTTTATTACGTAGACGAAGTAGAAATGTGTGCACACATAAACCTAGAACTTCAAGTACCTCATAGAGTGTAAAAGAAGCATTTAGTATTTTATTACAAATCACATGTTTCTACATATTCAGAGATAAACAAACGGAAAAGTGAGAGTTATTGCTCAAACTCTGAGAGTTATTGCAAAGGCTGTGTACACTTACATAATGGAATATCCAATCGTGGACATTCAAGCGTATCTTGGGCTCATCTTATAAGCAGGAGCTGATGTACATAATTTTACTTCTATTGATGATTTATGGAATCCAGTTGATGCGAGTCCAATTTATCGAGCCCTAATGTAAAGGGAACGTTTTCATTTTTTCCTAAGAGCAATAAGGTACGATAATTATATAAATGGTTAGGAATGTTTGCAAGAAAATAGGCTAGCTGCAATCAGCGAGATCTGGAATCTATTCAGAGAACAGCTTCCTCAATTTTATATTCCTGATTATACACTAATGGGGATGAACAACTACTTGACTACCCAGGACGAATTTTGGCAAGGACCTACATTCCAACAAAATCACGAAAATATGGGCTGAAAATATTTTGGTTATGTGAAGCAAAGAGTGGGTATGCGCTGAATGCAAAGATTTACACCAGGAAGAAAAGAGAAGTACATTCGGATCTTGCAAAGGATGTTGTGCTTGAATTATGCACACCCTACGAAAAAGACTGCACGTGAGATTGTTCAATAATGCAGCTTCTTCTGTTGCATTATTAGAAGAGAATCTTACTTTGTTGGAAACAACCAAGTCAAACTGAAAAAAGATTCTTTAACCCCTATGGCAGATCAGAAGACCAATGCAATTAAGTGTGTTTTCTTATGATCATCAAAGTAACAGCATGTTGGTTTCCTATATTCTGATTAAAAACAAGAATGTCAATCTACTTAGTTCTTTTCAAGCTATGCATCACTGCTAGCCTGAGAAAGCTAATACACCTGCTATAATTTTAGATTACAATTTCGGAAAAAATGTAGTTGACCAATTCGATGAAAACATAGAGAAATTCACAGGCAGAAGGAAAACCGTTCGCTGGGCTCTGCTAGTATTTTATAATATGATGGATGTAAGTGTTCGCAATTCCTTCCTTATTTTCCAACAAAGATATCCCCAATATATAATGAAGGTATTCCTGAAATATTAGCAAAAATGCTTGTAAGAGGAAGTGCAGAAGCTCAATTTCAAAAGGAAAAACAAAGAATTCCCCCCCAAATCACGAGAAGCTGCGGACCTCATAGAATTTCTCCCAATCCAGTTACAAGCAGCTAATGTGGAACAAACAATTTCGATACCGGTGGGAAGGTGTAAGGTATGCAAAAAGGTGTGCAGAGCCTCTTGTGATAAGTGTAACAAGAATATTTGCTCAGCCCCCAGAGATTAGTAAAAAGTACGAAATGTCACACTTGCTAAAAAATACGAGTGCATCTGCTACGCTAGGTTACTTTAAAGTGCAGAAAATAATTAAATATATAATGTATATTTTTCATGGAAACAAGCCTATTACAAAATGTTACATATAATAAAGGTTAATGGAAACGGTATGGTTCATGGAAATTTGTCATTTAGAAGTCACTACAGCATATTTAATATTTATTGTAACAATTATTGTAACAAAAAATTTTAACTTTCTTTCTGCCCCACCGCTTTGGAAACTATACAATTTTAGCATGAAAGAATAAAAGAAATATGGCTTTTAAATATAATCACCTGTTGAAAAAAAATCGCGGCAACCAATCGAATACACTGCAATCCTTCAAACTAAGTTTTAGGGCAGCCTATCGATTATACTGCGATCCTCTAAACACGCATAGTATGGAGCATGCCACCTCGAACGCATAAAAATTCCGATCACGCCTTTCATGTCTATCAGACGCATTGTCTGAAAATATATTTTTTATAATTTCATTTTTTTAACTCCTCTAGGTTTTCTCTATATCATTATTATAAACTGATTATTTTTCTCTTATAATTTTATCCAAGAAACTTACTCCATTCTTATGCTTGGAAGCATATGTCGTACTGAATCCAATCTAGCGTACATTATTTAATAAGAAGTTTGGCGGTGTAGATCGCTCTCAGCTGTAGCGCTCGCTGTATAAGCTCTGTGGTTTGCTCAAATTTGTTTTTTCAAGTTGTTAATAATTGCTCGTTTAACAAAAGTTAATTCAAGTTTGTTCAGTCGTAAGTAATATTGGTTATTAGGTAGATGTGCAATAATGTACTCATTGTGGCGTAAGTACTTGTGTGTATATATATGGATGCCCTAATCTATATTCGTAAATTTAATTGTAGTGAATCTACTCTCTTTCTCTATAAAACATTTAGTGTTATAACGCATCGTCTTGTTTACGGTAGTCATCATTTTGCTCACTTGGAAGGGTAGAGAGTTAATTCTCAATAACTGCTTGAGATATTCTATCTATATGTGATGCCCATACCCAAAATATTATGTCCATTATTAAAGTACACGGTAATTACATAAGGATGGACTCTATCTTGGTTAAAAATATCTATGCATTTTCCAAGGAAGTGGCTCATGATAGGGATAGCTTTAAAAACGAATATAATTCCTTTATTTATCATTTAAAAAAATATCGTTTCCTGATAATAAATTTGTAAAGGGTATAGATAATCAAAAAGTTATAGCATGGAAATTATTTAGGCTTGCGAAGTAAACAGAGCAAATAAAGTAGCCATAACGAAAGCTTAAGAATGCTTCAATCTATAAATTTATGTACGGAAGACAGGTTACCTCGGAGTTCACACAATAAGGTGAATGTCGTGGTATAGCCGACCTTATAATATCTATAATTAGTATGAAGGGGGAGAGCTCAGGCTATCAGAGCGAACCGTGTAATAACTTAACGCTACGTTGATGGGCGGATTAGAAAGATCAAGTTCAGGCGCGAGGTCAATAATCTTAACTAATCAGGTCGAGGCCGAGGTTGGCGAGATTTGAATAACGAGGCCGAGAGTGACGTTTAGGTTAATTAAAAATAAAAAAAGAAAATATAAATTTTATTTACAAATTAAAATGATCAAAATGATATACATAGTTAAATGTTCGAGCTACCTGCTCAGATCCAAATGGGCTCAAAAGATTAAAGGGGACAAAGGGGCTTACGGATCGGAAGGCGACAGCGACTTCAAGGAGTCTTGAAGTAAAGTAGGGTATCTGCGAGACGACCTTGTCGGCGTCTTCAAAGGAGAGATCTTCGTTGGGAGAAGAGTGGGAAGACAGGGTATGGTCGGCATCTTACTTCCGGGGCTGTGAAGGCTTAAGTTCTAACCTTAGCTGGGGTTCGAGGGGGAAGCTGGATTCCACGGTGATTCTCGAGAGAGGTATGGCTACCTCAGGGTAACTTCGACTGGGCTGGGTGCTTCGAGGACTTGAAGGAGTTAAGGGGGGGGGTCTCTTGAAGGTTGTCACTAATTATGGGGAAACCTTGAAGGTAATCGTGAGGATAAGCCAAGAGCCTTGGAAGGGGGACGCTGGTTGCCAGTAATGGTGATAGATTACCCAAGTTATCACGTAATCTTTTGGCAAGGACTCCGGTTGATACAGATTCGCCGGTTGGTTTGCGTTGCCCTTCCTTATTTCCCACGAGAGTGATTTTTGTTGATTACTATGGGGTCACCTAAGCCGAGGGGAGGTCTTATTCTAGCGACGGGGCCAAATAGCTAGGAGGATGGGGATAGACCACGTCAGGGTAGAACACAGGTATTTTGAGAGTTATGTAATCGCCAGGAATTGCGATTAACGAGGAGAATGCGCAACGGCTGTTTTCCCGATTAATAAGGCCTTGAAGCAGGAAGTTAAGGAACGTCAGGATATTGAAGTCACCAAAGCAAAAATGGAATTATTATTGAACTAGATCTTATTGCACTTTACAAAAGTTCTTTAATTAAGTTTTAAGTTCTAAGTTATGACATAAATTAAGTTGGAGGTCAAGATGTGGGCAAGGTCTAAAGGAGGCAGGACGAATAGAGCCTTTAAGAGTTACACCTTAATGTCTGCGTTAAGTACACGACTATATACAAAGCTGAATTCCGCGAATCAGAGAGATCGGACTAAACGATATATAACGCTAAATATTGCTATATTCAACTTAAGCCACGCCCAACAAGTTCCTCTTTCAATTAAGCCACACCTTCCTTTTATGTACCAGCCTGTTGATTTGTCGGTATTAACATAACTCGACTTTTGATTGGCTACTGCCGAACATATTGATAAGGAAGGCACTCCGACTATTGGGTAAAATTCTCTGTGGGCGGTGGCATGTTGCCATGGAGAGCTTCCTAATCTGGTTTCTATTTGTTTAATAGTTAGGGCTATCTGGTTTATTCTGGATTCTGCCTCTATTATAATGTTTGCCTAAGATTTCCTCGACCAACTCTAACGGAGTGTGACATTCTCGTAAACTGCGCTAACTTTACCTTTCTCTCTCTCTGTACTTTGTGTGTAGCGACTCTCGCGTGTGTCCTATTTCGGACGTGCACACCGGTCGCTACAAAGTAATTCGGCGCAGCTTCTGCAAAAGACGGCGGGGGCAGAGGCTTCCGTTTGACCGTAGATGCTTTACCGGGGAGAGAGTGTCCAGCCTTCTATTGGCTACACACATAAACACTGACTTGGGACGAGGGATGTCTTTTTGCGACCGAGCCTTGTTCTTTACTACTATTGTTCCAAGGCAGGCAAGGGGTTTAACAATAGAACGCCCATAGGTTTTTTTTTACCATTTTACAAATTCAAAACCACTTCACATGGTAAATTTTTCCTTCCAACCTCTGTCACTCTTTGACATTTATTTATTTTAAAAATCCATATAATTTGTATAGATTTTCCTTTAATTCACATAGTGTCATACAAATAATACACCTTTTTATATTTGACGCCCATGTGGTCATTTTGACCCTTCTTGGAAGAACTAAATTTACAGTATTTATGTTTCCTTATATACGAGTATGATGGACCCATATGTTTACATTTATCTTCTCTGTTATCTTGTACAGGCATGTTTCAACGTGATAGGAAATTTTGTCTTGCTGTTAAGAGTGAGTCGAAGTACATGCTAAATGGCTTCCCTTATTTTGGCAGGATGAATTTCGTCCCGAAAACATATGTGTTTCGGAGTACGTCGTATTAAAATACATGGAGCCATATCTAAATTCTGGAAGAAATGTAACAACTGATAATTTATTTACATCCTTGAATTTAGCAAGGACGCCTAAGAAAAAAAAGGTACTAGCCTTGTTGGAACAATGAACAGGGCGAGAAGAGAAATTCCAGAGTCAGTAAAGAACACTCGCCAGCCCTTATATGACACATCAGTACTAAAAAGCGGTGATATATCTCTTACAGTATATTAGGGGAAGAAAAACAAAAATGTTCTGCTAATGAGTAGTATCCATACGAGTGTAAGAATTGAGAGCAATGAGAAGAGAACACTTGAAAAAGTGTCTTATTACAATAAGACTAAATGTGGCGTAGACGTTAGAGATCAAATGGAGCGAAAATACTCAGTCAAGGCATCGTCAAAGCAGTGGCCAATCCACACCTTTTGCAACGTTCTTGATATGGCATGTATCAATGCTGTAATCACGGAAGAAGTTTATGCAAAAGCTGGAGGAATAACAAAGGCGGAATTCTGTAAAAATAAACCGATCTACAAAGGAGCTGTCAGATTATAGCGATGGTTCTGATTCAGAGAAAGTAGAAGCATCCGGTAATTGCCACCGAAAGTGTCAAGTTCGTCAACAATTTAAGGAGAATAAGACTAAATTAAGGTGCACAACATGTAAAATAATGCTGTGCGGTAAGTGTATTGCTAAAGTAAAGTATGTGTGTACTCTTTGCCAATAAATATTATAATAAAACATGGTTTTCATGTTGAGATACCACAACTTATTTCATAGCAATTTTACGAAAAAATGTTTTTCAAATTTCATTTGTTTTTTCGTTTGGTTATAAAATATATTTATTTGCTTTTGTTGAATCAAATATACATACTTAATTAAATTATTAATTATTATATGAAAAACTTGACGAAGGGTCATTTCAACCCCTTTGGGCGTTTATGGACAAAAATTTCAGTAAGCGTTCTAGTGTTAAATAGGGAGAGTCTCTTCATGCGCGAGATGGGGAATAACTCCAACTTTGGAGAATTCCAGGGGGCAGCTGAGGCGCCAAACTGTCGGCGATAAAAATTTCTTTTAACCCCTTTCTCTATCCCCGTGGGGAAACTGCTGGAATTTACGACCACGAAGGGGATGTTCTTCACACATACCTAGATCGTACGATGGGGAGGGGGGCATATGGGCTTGCTTTGCCATGTGACCGTCGGCCGCGTGGGGTCTGGCTAATCACATGATTTCCAGCAGCGTGCTAAGCATTGCAAAGAAGGGTAAAAATTGGTATCTTTCTACATCTCCTACCTTCCGAAAGATGGTACTTTTCCGAGCGAATGGAAAGAAAAGGGACATCAAAAAATTTGACGGAAATTAGAAAATGGTCGAAGGGAAACCTGACCTGTATCGCCAGGTGTATTCATCTATGGGACCGATCTGAGCTTGGCGTATAATACAAACTATTTAAAATTACTATAAACATCCTAATTTAGAGCAGCGGGTTTAGGTGGCATTGTCTACTAAGGGGTTGTGACTGAGGTTATCGAACACACAGTTGTCTGAGCAACGAATATACAAAATTATAAATTTAAACTGTTGCAAAATTAAAATCCACCGCATTATTCGCCCGTTTTGACTCTATGACGAATTCTTTTCCAATTAGACACATTTTGAATTGTGCCTTTGCCCATATAATCGCAAAGGCCTCTGGTTATATTTCCGAGTAGTTTTTCTCGAGCAAAAAAACCTTTCAACTCGCGTATGCCACAGGGTGGCTTTCTCTGCTATCAGCGTACTGGAGGAATACTCATCCGAGGCTCCCCCAATGCTGCGACGGCTTCAGGTCGCTTTCTGTCGTCTCCGAATTGGACATACTCGTGTGACGCATTGATATTTGATGGAGCGCTCACCTGCGCCCTATTGTGACGACTGCGTCGACCCCAAGACTGTTCGGCACATTCTTGTCGAATGTCCCAGTCTGGGTGATCTTCGCGCACGTTACCTGTCCCGGTATCGGAATGGGCAGGGTCGCTACCGCCTGTCCCTTGTACTCGGGACGAGTGCGTGCACCATGACTAGTGGACTTGTTGACTTTTTGGGGGAGGCCAGCCTTCTCCCTATTATTTAACCAGGTTTTGGTCATACTTAAGATTAGGGGCGCACAGAAGGTGTCCCTGTTAAAAAGGTTACAATTATGGGCTACAATATATGTCTTATGACGTCAGACGATATAGTCAGATGCGAACAATTAGGGCGTTATATTTTTTTGTACATAAGTATAGACTGAGGGGCTGCGCCCCCACACCCAATTGATTGAAACTCAGGATCATCGCAGGGTGATTTCTCCTCGGTGATATCTCCCCCACGAGCAGTCCCCTTGAATTTACTCGTGTTTTTTTCTCCCAACAGCTTTTTACTGGTCGAAAACCCTAACCTAATAACAAACAATTCTTACTTTTATAGGTTTCTTGATTAGTTTATGCGCCTCTAGATAATCTAAAAGTTTTTCGCGATTATACAAACTAAAGCCGAATTCGAATAACGAAGAAGAACATGGATAGCACGAAAACGCAATAACGAAAGAAAAACATTTGCAAAACGGGTCCTATTTATAGGCTACCACGTTGCCAGTAAGAAGCTCTTATCATTCGCAGCAAAGAAAAAATACGAAAACAAAACAAAAACAATAAAAGACATCAAGAAACCTTAGCTAACTTAGAAAAAACTATAAACGAGCAGAGGCCCAGATATTTAGTAAATAATACAGACTAAAAGTTTCAAATCTCCAAAACCACATAAAAATATTACGCCGTGATTGGTCACATCTGAAGCTACCGTCTGACGTCATAAGAGATATATTATAGCACAAAATTGTAGCCTACTAACAGCGACACCTACCGTGCGCCCCGAATCTGAAGTATTACCCAGGTTTTTTTTGTTTTGTTTTGTTGTTTTTTTCCCTTATAGGTTGCACGCTCCTGTGCCGGGGAACCTCCCCCCGACGCAAGAGCTTGCTTACTACTCGTTTACTTTTCCCTTTTTTCAATTTCTGGTGTTGTTTGGTTTGTTTTCTTTTTTTGGGGTATTATTGCATCAGATTTTAAAGTAGCCTGGTACTAGGCAGTTTTTAATACGGCGACTAATGCCCAAGTCGGCAGTCGCCAGATGAGCTCCTAAAAAAAACTGCATCCGAGGCCACCTGTCCGGATGTTAGGAGGCTTAGTAGAGTTTAGGACCCTCAACATGGGGGCGGTCGCTAGTTTGTCCTTTATTTGTTGGAAGCTGGATGTGGCCTTGGGATTCCAGACTATGAGATCCGGGGACCTTTTCTGCAACATTGCACACAGTGGGCCAGAAATGGATGCAAAATTGGGGATGAACCTCGGGTAAAACCAGGCCGATCCCATCAATGCCCAGAGCTGCTTCTTACTGCGGGGAAGGGGAATTTCTACTATCGCCCTAACCTTATCTCCCTGGGGCACATTGGGCTCTTCCTGATATGGAAGGCGAGGTACTTGATGGTATCGTAAGCGAAGTGGCACTTACTGGCGCCAATGGTGAGTACATGCTGATGAAACCGGGTTAAAAGGGCTCGAAGGGCGATCAATTGATAGTTCCATGTAGTGGTAGTGACAAATAGATTCTCAAATTAAAATCACACATGGGCCAGGCGTCCAAAATTCCTAGCATCATGCGGTTGTAATTGCTGCATGCAGTTTGAACTGCATGAGTCCTTTGTAAGTGGGGAACGCCGTGTATTTTCGTGCGCTTTCACGGAGGGAAATATGGTAATAGGTCTTGCAGAGATCTAATCCTGAGAGCTACACGGCTTCCTCGAATAGATTAATTATCTTGCCGATCAGGTGGATTGGCTCTGCGTTGAAAACCGTCACAGAGTAAAAATTTCTGAAGTATACGCTATTCGGGAAGTCTAGTGGGGTTTTCGAACCATGACAATAGAGCAACAGAAAACCGACTTTGAGGGCAGGATACGGCTTCGAACGGACAGGTTTTTGCGTATTAAGAACGATGTCATGTTCGAAGTGTTTTGCACGGCCAGGGGCCTCAGAAAGGACGTCTCTAAAGTCGTTCAGCAACTGACAATTCTGGTGAGGGGGTAACCGGGAGCTGAGGTCTAGCGCTAGGGAGGATGATTATGGGCCTAGAGGACGAGGAAGGGGGCTGTCCTCCTCGCCAGTTTAGGTCGAATTAGGTTCAATATTTCTCCAGGTTGACATCTGCATTTTTGTAAACGATGTCCGCGCAGGTCTCCAGGCATTTTCTAAGATCTAGAAGGTAGGAGTAGAGGACTGAATTTCTCTATACAGTTGGAGGTTAGCCATGAGTTCTTTTAATATGCAGAAGACGTCTCGCACATTACGGCCATACAATAATTCAAAGGGGGCGAAACTGAGGGCTTTGTGGGGAATCTCCCTGTACGCCAAATGGGCTACAGGCAAGTAACGGTGCCATTTTCTCGGCTGTTCCAGACAAAGCTTCTTCAGAATGGTTTTAAGGGTGCAATTTAATTTTTGGCAAATAGCATTTGCAGCTGGGTGGAAAGGAATGGTAAACAAGGCCTTTAACATTAGGAGTTTTCCGACATACTCCATAAGCTCGGAAGTAAACTGTCTGCCTCTGTTGGACAACACCTCCTTGGGATGCCTACTTGGGTAAAATGGATATTAGGGCACTATCAATCCTCTTAACGGGGACTGCTTCGGGGATCGGGTGGCAAAATCTAAGAAGGTAAGGACGTACATGTTTCCTTAACTGTACGGGTAGTGAACCGGGCCAATAAGATCAATGGCTACTCGGGAAAATAACTCTGTTATAATAGGGCTTTTTGGAGAGGGGCTCGCTTAACGCTCCCTTTGGTAGCTATCTTTTGACAGTCATAGAACGATTTGCAGTAATCTGCTATATATTTGGTCGCACAAAACCCTCTGGGAGATTTTGTTATGACTTGACGTGCCCGGACACATAAAGACTGGGATACGGGATCTGTTCCTTCCAAACATGAGCGGTACAGAAGATCATCGCTTACGACGTAGGAATTCTTTCTTGTCTCCGCGGGTGGAATCTTGTGCCTGATTCCGTGCTTTCTCTCAAATGGGTAGAAGAGTTTCGTACCCATTCTGGTCACTAGAAAAATCTTTGCTTTGGTGTGTTGGACATTCTAAACCAAAGTTATCACAATTCCCCCTTCGCCCAAAGGAGTCGCTGACTTTTCCTCAAAATCGAACGCGTGTCTCGAGGGTCGTCACATTCACCTCACCAGGCGTCTCTATAACCCCCTCCCCCTGCGGCGATCTAGATTCAAGTCAAAGGCTAAATCGATCCAAAAACTTAATCGGCAAGTATCTGACGAGGATTCCCAACTCCGAAGGCTGTATGACTGCTTTCTCATTTCAAGCAAGAGGTAACCTGACTTCTTCCGTCGCATTCATCGTACCACAACTGGCCCATTTTATGCAACGAGAGGCTAAGAAATTGTAAGCATTGCCCCCTGCAGATTGATCTTGAATCTGACTCCATTGTTCCATTATTTGTGTGAAGGCTCAGTTTTAAAATCATCCTTTAAATCAACAAAATGAATCTGACCTCTTTAATCCCTTAATTCACACACCTGAATCTCGTGTGTGCATTTAACCCGGTATTTGCGACCATTCAATTTAAACCCAATATTTGAGTATATATACGAGTAAATATCATTTTTTTTTGTTAGTAAAGATATATTTTTGTGATTGTCTTTCTTTTGCAACCCCAACGCGTACCAGCTACCTGTTAATCTTTGGCCAACTTTCACTCTGAAATATTTGTTTTAAATGAACCCAGCAAAGTAAATAATAAACCATCCCCAATGGACTCATAACAATTTCTTCCTTCATGAAAGAGAGGGACATACAGACAGACAGACAGTGAGAGAGAGACAGAGAGAGAGAAAGACAGAAAGAAAGAGAAACAAAGAGAGAGACACAGAGAGAGAGAGACACAGAGAGAGAGAGACACACACTGCGAGAGAGAGAGAGAGTGTGTGTTACATTGAGTAAGGGTACATCAAAAAACATTTCTGCCCATACCGAGGGGGTACTTACTTTAGAAAAGTCCTATCTACAACTTTGAGGCAAGTATAGAACATATCAAGGCTCTCCCCACCCATCTATCCTACCCGAAACTTCGGGAAAGCAAAAATTGACAAGGGGTGGATGAACACAGTCAGGAATTTTTTATTATAAAGCTGAAGCCTATCTATTTACTGGTTTTATTTTCACTTAGCGGTACTATTTTCAGCTGCTTGTCTACGCAAACTTTTCGATTGTAACATTAATTAACACTTGTGAATTTGAGTTTCAATAATAACTTTGTCTAATCTTTTTTTAAAAGTTTCTACAGTTTTGCTTGACACTATTTCTTCCTTCAGCTTATTCCACACTTTACCTATTCTATATAAAAAAAAGTTTCCGCATAGGGTTTTTCTAAATTGTTTGGGAACAAGCTTCATGCCATTGTTACGAGTATAATTTCTATTTAGTTCAAACCAGATAGAGTGATCGACATTTTCTATTCCTCTCAAAATTTTGTATAACTTGATTAATTGACCTTTAATGCGTCTTGTTTACAGGCTGAATAGGTTGAATTTTTCAAGTCGCTTTTTCTAATTGTAATTTTTTTAATTTGGAATTAATTTTGTCGTTCTGGCTTGGACTCTCTCTCTCATCTCTTAATGTCATTTTTCAAATATGACGAACAAACCTGTGCACAGTACTCCAAATGGGGTCTTACTAAGGCATTATATGAACTCAAGATTATTGTTTCGTTTTTGTAGCTAAATTGCTTCTTAATATACTCGAGTATCTTTAAGCCTTTTTTCTCCACCTCTACACATTGCTGAGAAAATTTGAGATCACTGGTTACGTAAATGCCCCAGATCTTTTTCTTTCTGTGTGCATGTCATTGTTGTATCAAATATCTTGTATTCAGCTTTGGGATTTTTATTGCCTATGTGAAATATCTTGAATTTATCTAGGTTCAAAAGCAAATCCCACTTTACTGCTTAGCACGCAATTTGATCAATATCTTCCTGAAAGTCTTTGATGTCATCTTCACTGATTATAACTTTACTCAATTTAGTCATCAGCAAATTTTTAAATCTTTGATACCAATCCGATGTCAATATTGTTTCCATATATAATGAAGAGTAATGGTCCCAACACTTACCCCTGTGGAACTCCACTACTAACAGATGTCCAATCGGATGATTGAACATTAATTGCAACTCTCTGCCTACGATTTGTGAGGCAGTTCTCGATCCAATTTGAAACTTCTCCGATTATTCCTAATATTCTAATTTTTGTCATTAACTTTCCGTGTGGTACTTTATCAAAGGCCTTCTGAAAACCTAAATACAAAATGTCAACTGACCTTTCTGTGTCATAAATTGAATTTATGTGGCGAAAGAATTCCAAGAGATTAGTCAGACACGATCTTTGTTTTCTGAAACCATGTTGAGAGTCACGTAATAATGCATTCACTTCAATATGTTCAACTATTTTTTTCTGCTATAAGGCGCTCGAGCATTTTTCCCACCACCGATGTTAAACTTATAGAGCGGTAATTGTTGGCTGACTATTTGAATCCTTTCTTAAATAGTGTAGTTATATTAGCCAATTTTCAATCTTCTAGGACACATCCTCTTTCGAGAGAATGATTAAAAATTTGTGTTATATGTTCGGCTATGGAATCTCTAACTTCTTTTATGAGCCTTGGGAAGATCATGTCCGGACCAGGTGATTTAAATTTATTCATTTTGTCGATGAGTCTCTTAACATCATTAACTGAAAACTCTATTGATTTTAGAGGATTATTGCCAGAATATCTGCTGTTAGGTGTTAGAATAACGTCAGAATTATCCTTGGTGAATACCGTTGCAAAGTATTCGTTTAAAACTTTTGCTTTTTTACGTCGTTATATTGCAAAACACCATTCTTGTCTTTGATAGGTCCTATACTATTTTTGGTTGGTTTCCTACTGTTTACCAGAACGAAAAATTCTTTGAGGTTTGTCTTACAGTTTAAGGCCACTCTAATCTCTTCATTTCGCTTGGCTCTTTTAATTTCCCTTTTAACTTTTCTTTTCATTTGGATATATTTTTCTTTAATGCTGCCCGATTTTTAAGTTTTGAGTAGCTTATATGCTCTGTCTTTGTCCCTAATACTTTTCTTAATTTCTTTTGTTAACCATTTTGGTTGTTTGACACTACCAACTTCGTATGATTTTGATGGAATGAAATGCGACTGTTTGTTCATCAGATTTTCGTTAAAATTTATCCAGATATCATTTATATTGCCAAAACTTAGTTCGTAATGTGCCAAGCACTCTTTTTACCCTTCCAAATTTGCTCTTCTAAAGTCTGGCTTGGTAATACATACTTTCCTTTTGATGCATGGTATGTTGATATTAAAATCAATTATATTGTGGTCACTATTACCAAACTTGTCTCCTACGCTCAAATTGGAAATCAAATCGTCGCTAGTTAAAACTATATCTAAGATATTAGGACCTCTTGTGGCCTCTTTGACCCACTGGGTTAGTAGGTTATCGTTAGTAAAATTAATTAATCTGTATCCTTCTGCGCCAGAGGTTTTCATAGACCAGTCTACTCGTCCGCAATTGAAATTGCCAAAAATTAAACATAAATTGTCGTTTATCTTATTTGTTAAGCAGTCGTAGAATCTTTGATCTACGTCTACTGTTTGATGGTGGCTACTCTAAGCTAAATCTACATACAAACTTCTTTCAAAATTTAGTTTGACTCCTATGAGTTCAAATTCGGAGCATATATTACAGTCTGTTGGATAGAGATTATTTCTTACATATAAAATCACGCCTCCACCTTCGGTTTCTACTCTGTCCTTATGGAACATTTTATAACCTTCGAATTGAAATTCCCCAATGGCATCTTTCGAATTACAATGAATCCAGCTCTCTGTAAT
The DNA here is from genome assembly GCA_963969495.1 of Ceratothoa steindachneri. Classification (NCBI taxonomy): domain Eukaryota; kingdom Metazoa; phylum Arthropoda; class Malacostraca; order Isopoda; family Cymothoidae; genus Ceratothoa; species Ceratothoa steindachneri. The sequence goes on from OZ018332.1 coordinate 75,071,120, forward strand.
ACCTATCATATCATATGTTTTTAGTGATACAAACGCTTTAAGCTCTAGTAATTTATTCTTAATAGACCTGGCATTAAACAAGACAGCTTTTAAAAATTTTACCTGTTTACTTGAGGTTTTGTGGTTGAATCGTTTCCCGAGGTCTTTGTGAAGAAATAGTATCTGAGCGCTTCTTTTCGAGAATATTATATGGACTCAAATTAATTAAATCTCCATATTTTTTTTTACATTTAGTACTAAGATGAATTTCGTCATGAGCGAAATATTCTTTGTTGTTAATGAAGCTCATCCTAAACTCGACGAAATCAACATTCTCCCGTTCACATATCCTTCGCAGGCGATCATTTATCCCAATTGCCATACTCATTGTTTCATTTATTTCTTTTAATCTTGGCACTATGGCGACAATTAATCCACGATCTGTTTTTTATTTGATTTTTGCAACCTTTTCGGTATAGTCATTGATCAATTTTTATGTTCCAGAAAAGTTTTTACCAGAGAAAACATCATTTGTTCTAACATGACCAATTACAGGGGATTTTTTATTCTTCAGGTTTAAATTGCCGATTTCTTCGGTTACTTTCTTGATTCCTACGCCGAGGTAACCTCTGAAATTCCGCTTTCTAATATTTTTTTCACCAAAATGATCAATTTGATTTCTTATTATAGAGTCCCCAATTAAGTATGTGTCATCCTCTGCTTCAGACAAAGCTAGAAATCTGTTATGGGTCTCTATTTTAGGCAGTTCAGTGAGGTTAGGTTTAGATGGATGTTTATTTCTGACAAGCAAAAATTCGTTTCCATATTTTTCTTTGTGATTCACTTTGTTATCCAATAATGCAACAGATTGTTCTAATCTGACTAACTTGCTATCAATATTTATTACTCTGTTCTCATTGTTTTTACAGTCGCATTCTTTTAGTTCTAAACAGTTAATTCTGTTTTCGAGGGTAGCGATCATGTTCATAAGTTCATTTTTTCCTTTATCATGTCGTTCAGCAAGTTTACAGAACAAACAAACACTCGACGCTGTAATTCTATGGTAGCTTTGCCCTGAAAAATCTGTGAACCACTTTACTGACTTACACTTTGAGTAGAAGGCTTTTAGCCTCTCGGCACCTGGCATTTTTTAGTTCGAGATTTGACTTGGTCAAACAATATGGTGCGATCAATTTAGCCTATTCGGTGTAAAACTAATTGTTTAGTATCAGACACGGATAAATAATTTAGATCTCACTAAAGATTGTGATTTGTAAATAAATGTATATATTTGAAGAACTAATTTAGAAAAATAAGTAAAAATATAGAGGAAAACACTGACTGACGGTTTACGGCTTCCTTCACTTTTTCGGTGTTGGATCCAAGATGGCACAGGGCAACTCACTTAAATGACACAAACTACTCACTGATTGGTCGATTTCACGGGTTTGGCAAGCGGCGGGAAAATAGTAATCGGTGATTGGCTGACAAATTATGACGTCATTCGGGATATGACGTCACTCGTGTTTTGTGTTTTTCGAGATTTAGTTTACGAGTCTTTATAAATAATGGAAAAAAATCACTTTATAAACGATTTATATTCACAATGAAGTATTTAGTAAAAGAAATAACCAATAGAAAAAAACACTTTTCAATATAAATATCGGATGTGGCACTGTCACACATCCGAATAGGATAACAGCTGAGAGAGAGAGAGCTACAAGGAGCTACAAGGAAGAAGAGTACCCTAGAAGAACTTATGGTCCATACAAGGAGGGTACTTATGGCGCAATTTTCGAAGGTGTCCGTTGGCAACCTCGAAGAGGACTCGCGAGGCTCTTAACGGTGATTTCTCAAGACTTTATCTAGTCTTGATTTAAACTGGTCAACTTCCAATGTATGTGGAGAATTTCTCACACAGATCACGGTGGTATCGCTTTATTTCAAGTATGAAGCCAAGATTTCTTGTTCTCCCCTGGCTGAGCTGGAAAATATCTCCGTAGTCCAGTCTGTCGAAGCCTCGAACTATTTTAAACACTTCTATAAGCTGACCACGTACTCTCCTGGTCTCCAGCGAGAAAATATGTAATTCCCTTAACCTATCTTCATAACTTTTATATCTGATATAGGGAATCAGTTTGGTTGCCCTGGCTTGCACGCGTTCCAATCTCGCGAGGTCCTTTCTAAACGAAGGACTCCAAAATTGTACGGCATACTCCAGAGGCGGCCGGACGAGGGAGATGTACAGACACAGTACTATCTCCTTGTTCCGATATCCAAACTGTCGCTTTATATACCCTAAAATCCTTTGGGCTTTCTTCTCCACCTCAATACACTGTTTCGAGACCATTAGGTCACTGGTGATAGTTACACTTAAGTCCTTCTCAGTGCCGGTGAATTCAAGAGCAGTGTGCTTAAACATATAAGGTGATTCGGGATTTCAGTGGCCAATATGCATCACTTTGCATTGGTTTACGTTGAAAGGCATTTTCCACATATCCGACCACTCCCCAATCTTCCGAAGATCATCTTGCAGGCAGACAGTATTTCCATCCTTTGCAACGTTCATACCAAGCTTGGTATCATCGGCAAATTTAGAAATCTTGGCAACCATGTCACTGTCTATGTCGTTGACGTAGATGATGTATAGTAGTGGTCATAGGACAAAAGCTGGAGGCACTCCGCTAGTAACGGCCACCCACACAGAAGCCTGTCAATTCAGAGAAATAGAGAGAGAGAGGGAGATAGAGGGAGGTACAAGGATCTACAAGGAAAATAAGTACCCTAGAAGACCTTACGAAGGATAATTTTGGCGCAATCTTCAAAAGTGTCCGTTGGCAACCTCAAGAGATCACTCGCGAAGATCTTAAAAGCGATTTCGCAAGACTTTATTTAGTCTTAACTTGAACTGGTCAACAGATTCACTGTTGGCAACTTCCGTCTAAAGTGCGTTCCAACTACCGCAGATACTGTGAGTGAAGAATTTCCCACACAGATCACGGTGGTATCGCTTCAGTTCAAGTTTAGAGCCGTAATTTCTTGTTCTCCCCTCGCTGAGCTGGAAAATACCCCGTAGTCCAGTCTGTCGAAGCCTCGAAGTATTTTGAAGTTTTCGATAAGCTGACCACGTAGTCTCCGTGTCTCCAGCGAGAACATATCTAATTCCCTTAATCTATTTTCATAACTTTTAGGTCTGATAGAGGCAATCAGTTTGGTTTCCCTGGCTTGCACGCATTCCAATCTCGCGATGTCTTTTTGGAATGAAGGACTCCAAAATTGTACGGGATACACCAGGTGCGGCCGAACAAGAGAGTTGTACACACAAAGTGCTATCTCCCTGTTACGGTTTCCAAACTGGTGCTTTATGTAGCCTAACATCCTTTTGGCTTTCTTCTCCACCTAAATACACTGTTTCGAGAACTTGAGGTCACTCGTGATAGTTACACCTAAGTCCTTCTCAGTGTCGGTGGATTCAAGAGCAGTGCCCTTGAGGATATACTGAGATTGGGGGTTTCTGTGGCCGATATGCATTACTTTGCATTTCCCCACGTTAAAAGGCATTTGCCACGTGTCCGACCACTCCCCAATTTTCCGGAGATCTTCCTGCAGGCTTGCAGTATTTCCATTCTTTGCAACGTTCATACCAAGCTAGGTATCGTCGGCAAATTTGGAAACCTTGGCAACCATGTCATCGTCCATGTCGTTGACGTAGATGATGAATAGTAGTGGTCCCAGGACAGAACCTTGAGGCACTCCGCTAGTAACGGGCACCCACTCAGAAGCCTGTCCATTCTCCAGAACCCGTTGCCGTCTGCAACTTAGCCAGTTCTCGATCCAGCCGGTTACTTTTCCGGCTATGCCCAGCGCTTGCACTTTCCGTAGAAGTCGGCGGTGTGGTACCCTATCAAAGGCTTTCTAAAAGTCTAAGTACACCACATCCACTGCCTTGTCCCGATCGTGCTCACTGAACACGAAGTGGAAGAATTCCACTAGGTTCGTCAGGCATGACCGTTGCCTTCGGAAGCCGTGCTGGAAACTCCTAAGTAGCAGGTTTGACTCTAAATGCGAAGTCATTTTGCCCACCAACAAGCTTTCCATGAGTTTATCGACTATCAAAGTCAGACTGATAGGTCGGTAGTTCGACATTTGGCTACGGTCTCCTTTCTTGAAGATAGGAGTCACCTCCACCTCACGCCAGGCTCTAGGAACGCATTCAGTCCGGATTGACATGTTGAAGATTGCGCTCAGGTGTCGTGACACTTGATCGCGCACTTCTTTCAAACCTTTAGGTAGAAACTCATCCAGGCCAGGTGACTTATTCGTCATTAGGTCAGTGATCTTCTTTTTGATTTCTCCTTCGGTGAAATCCATATCCTCTAGCTTTTCCCCCGAGTAGAAACCCGTCGGCTGGGGTATGGGACACACTCTTCAGTAAACACTGAAGAGAAGTAGTCGTTGAGGAGGTTAGTATTTTCTGCATCTGAATGCTTTAATGTCCCCTCCTCATTCCTCAAAGGGCCAATCATTTGACGGATTGGTTTACGGCTGTTTACATATCCAAACAACTCCTTGGGATTCTCTTTACAGAGTTTCGCCACTCGGAGTTCCTCAGACCGCTTAGCCGCCCTTTTGCTGGACTTCACTCTCCGGACTAGCTTCCGGTATACGTAAAAGTCACACAAGATCTTCGATTGCCGGTACACAGTTCTCTTCTCCCTAGGCACTTATCCGATTTCTTGATTAAACTACTTTGGTTGAACAGAAGACCGACGGGGCATTTCAGAGGGATAAAACGCAATTGAAGACTCATGAATGTGGTTTTGAAACTATTCCACGAGTCTTCAATAGCATCGCACACTTGTAGCATCGCCTCAGTCAGTCGAGCACGAAGGCTTGCAAAGTCTGCTTTTCTCAAGTCAAGTTTCCTTGATTGACTGGCAACAGACCTTACCTTCGGGATCTTGACGCCAAATCTAACTAGCTGGTGATCACTGCCACTGAGCTCTTCGCCTACAGAGAGATCCTCAACGATATAATCCGCAGAGGTGAAGACCAAGTCGAGGATATTGTCTCCTCTCGTCGGTTCTCTGACCCAATGAGTGGAGAACTCGTTGTTGGCGAACTCCAGGAGTAGTGCGCTCTCGCCACAGGCTGCTCTGGTTTCCCAGTCAACTTGTCTGTTAAAGTCGCCCATAACGATGCACACTCTGCCTTGAACAAGATCATCCAGCAGCGCGTACAGTTCCCTGTCCTTCTAAACGGGTTGGGAAGGGGTTCTGTAATGCAGCAGGGTCCTGTATCTGACAGGACTGATCTCTAGGTCAACACCTAGGAGCTCGTGGTCAGATATAACGTTGGAGTTTGTAGATTCGATTGTATCCTTGACATGCAACATTACACTGCCACCCTCTCTGTCTGGCCTATCTTTGTGGAACAGTTGGTAGCCAGCAACCGTGAATTCGCCTTCAAAGTCTCGGTTTGAGGTTTTTATCCACGATTCTGTTATGGCTACCATTTCGGGTTCTTCCGTCGCTACGAGGCCATGGAGCTCAGGAAACATGTTTCTGATTGACCTCGCATTAACAAAAAGATCTTTCCGGGAGTCCCCTAATGTAGGACCCCCTATACTTTTCCGTTTCGCAGCTTCTTGGTTATCACGGTGGCCCAATTTTTGACAACCTCTGAGAAGGTTGTTTGGGGAGTGACTCGTGCGTACTGGCGTACGTTCACCTTCCCAATGGGCCGGACACTCCTTTGGGTGCGCTCCACGACATCCTGGATGAGGTTGGCTAGGAAAGCCTTGCGCTTAAAGGAGAGGTGAACCCCTTTCCTTTGGTAGAGGTCTTTTCTTCCATAGAATACGGCGTACGGGTCGACAAAAAAGACCCTCTCCACTGTACAGAGGTCTGCAAGTAGCCGGTTTAGTGACATGTTCCTCATGTGGGCAGTCCGGCTTGAACCCCACCTCAGGAGTATCCCCACCACGGCGCGTCTGCGGGTTTTCAATCCACAGTCGTCGACAGTGACCATAACCGTCTTCGTAATCTCGCTTGTAGGGCCGACCCTACCTCCTCCGAGGTAAAGGTTGTTGCCACTTACCATAAGGGCAACGACTGAAGTCTCAGAAATCTAAGACTTCTCGGCCTCAGCTCTTACCTGCTGATTTCCACAAACTCGGAGGCAGCTCACCCTAACGCATGTGCGAAGGCGGGCCGCTAGCATGGGTTGCAGGCCTTGTGCCTGGGAATCACCCACAAGGCTGACCCTGGCACATTTGCCTGAGCTCGGAGTGTTTATTTTCTTAGGCAAGCTCTCCGATTCCTCTCTCTACTCCGTCATGGTCTTTTCAATCTTTTTTTTCTTCTTCCTCTTCTTCTTCTTCTTTATCATCTTTTCCCCCTTGTCATCCTTTTCAATAACTTCTTCTATTTCTCTCTCTTCCTCTTTCTTCTTTCCCTTTTTTGTCTCTTTTTTTTTCCTTTTGGCATTTCTGCCACATTCAGGCCCGGCCTCTCTGCAGAAGTGGTGTTTGCCACAGGACTCGAGAGCACGTTTAACTTCTCTTCGAGCCTGCAGATCTGGTGGGAGTGCTCCTCCTTGAGCCTCTCGATTTTCTTTTCGAGGTCTGTAGTCCTTTCCCTGTAGTAGGCTACTATTTCTTCCACTTCCTTCTTTAAGATGCAAATGGTGCATACACTGCCTGGGTGGCATTTCGCATAGCAGCCCTCCGGGAAGTCAACGCACCACTTGTCCTTATTACATGTGGCACACGTGAATTTTACCGCTGCTGGACCTTTCTTGCCTTCCATTTTGAACAGTCTATATTTCTTATGCTTGTGACCAATCAATATATAAAAAAAAGGGTTTGGTGAGTTATCCCCGCATGAGTCGCCTCCGCCTATTGATCGGAGTCGTTCCAGAAGGCACGCTCCATGTGCTGCTAATCGTCCGACCGAGTCGTTAAGCCTCAGCGTGCCATGGCTCCTAACCAAGCAGCACATACGGTCCCCGAAGGGGCCATCAATTTGTCACCAGGTGAACAACAACGAAGCATGCCCCTTACTAAACTCCTACTATCCTACTAATTTCCTTCACAACGGCGAAGATCTCAGAGTAGCGTTCAATGGATATCCCGAAATATAGTACCAGTGGTAAGAGAAGGTGATTTTTATCTATTATAGACTAAACAAACTTGTAATTCAAATGTCAAATAGGTGAATTAGTTATACTTTACAAGAATTCCTAACCTGCACATTTTGTACATCTCAGTCATAGGAAGTTGATGACTTTTATACCCTATTCACGAATTATCATAAGCAAGTTTATATTTACTTTAATATGATCATGAGGAGTTCAATACGAACATGTAGAAGAGAAAACAGCTAGATTTTCTATATTAAAATTGAAAGTACGCTATGAAAAGGAACCTTGAACAAGATTAATCAGAATATATAACCGTAGAAAATAGAGTTCATAATACTTAAATCTGCATTTTCTTGAAAATTCTGTTTTAATATCCCTGAAAGATGGATATATTTTTTTCCTAGTAATCCTCTGATAGTATATATACAGTGTCTTTTTGAAAGAACAGATGAAAAAACTTATTTGAAAAGAAATATGTATTTGAAGAAAGGATGTCTCCCAAAATAGAGAATGATATAACTTTATGTTTGTAACGTATGTAAAATAAGATGTTGAGACCAGTTAATGTTGAAAAATCCTTAAGAAAGAACTCGCCGTTCGGGAGAATGAATGAATCACAGTCTGACAATTACAGCCATTATAATCGGTCAAAACTATAATTTAGTGCATAATTAAGCTCAAAAACACGTTCTGTTGGGTCAAAAAGGAAAACCTAATGACTTCATAAAATAACTCCGAAGAAAGATCGCACGATACAACGGATATCGATGAAAGAGCGATTTGAGACAGAAGGAGGCATTTCACGTGAAGTAACTAAGTACGGGCGGCTTCGCCCCCCATACACTCTCGCTCGAATATTCCACTTGTTCTTCTTTCTTTATTTGGCATATGCTTCTTTCTATATAGACCTCATTTATTTTTCCATTCTCCTATATTTCAAGAAAAGTTTTGAAATTTTTTAATTACTTTTATTGAATGATGTTTGCGACAAAGTACTTAATTCAAAGTCAGGTATTCTTTTAATTCTAACTTTAGCCTTCTCCATCTTGTCTTTGTGGACTGATTATTTAGGGATGCGAACAATATTAAACCTATTGATAACCATTTTCTTTTATTCCTTTAATTTGAAATGAGTTTAGAGATAATTAATTTTCTTTTTCTCCTGAAATATACGATTTTGGTAACTTTCTCAAATTGGTTTCATAATAGTTATCACTCTAAAAGCCAAAGTTTTAATTAAATTTGAAGCGATTTATGAAAAAAGGTAGTTTTTAACTTCTATTTTATATTGTTTATGACAGAATTTTTTTGCTTAAATAATATTAAATAATAAAACTGATTTTTATTCGTTTTATCGCTTTCAATCAGAAAGGCGATTAGAGCCAAATCCACAATTTATTATTAGATTGAAATCAAGGGCCACGACCGCATGTGGTAGGTGTCCGAGAAGTGACACAAATCAAAATCTATTCGACTACCAACCAAACAGTATTTAGCTTAACCTTATTAAAATCTCAAGCAGTGTCGTTATTGCAGCCATGGATTTTAATAAACTGTCACGTAGGAAATTCAGATTCTGAGGAAAATAAAATTAGATGATTGCTCTATATCTTATGTTACGTTATGGTGATATTAATAGTAATTAAAACTTAGAATGGCTAAGCAATTAGATGTAAACTGTATTAAAGTTTCGTTTACACCTTTTTTCTTTGCAAAGATTTAAATTCCTTTTCAACCTACATAATCATTTTTTTATTGACCTATTATTTTTTTGCCTTATAGCTCATCTTTGTATCATTCATTTCCCACCCAATCTCCATTTTCTCATTTCATTATAACTTTCATATTGTGCTAAAAAATATTTGCTCTTATTTCTCTTCCCTTTGGGGTTTTAAGCAAGGAAATAATTAAATTATGTGTTCGCGCGAATTTTAACTACGTCACAGAAACGTGATATCCGGTATTGAGTACGTTCGATCATTCTTTCTCTATTCTTTAGAATACCCTCGAATACCAAACGCTCGAGGCGAAAGAAACGAGAAAGACAAGAGAACACCATCTATACAGTTTATGCAAAGCTGTTGCTTTCCTGTTTGTGATGCCTGGCGGAGACGAGTGGAAGTATTTCAGGTCATTCGGAATATTTTTGATCTTGATTAATTTTAATCGCATATGTTACTAAAACAAGTAAGGTTTGATGAAACATTTCGATATCGTATTCGTTGATGTTCATAACTTATTATACTTAATTTAGTGTTGATTTTGGATTATTTTAAATTAACTAAATATTGTTTAGTTAAATGAATAACACAGGGGAACAATGTATTTGGTGAATTGACAAAAGTACATTTTCCTACGTAATTCGAGCATACTGAATTCAAATTTGAAATCAGATTCTCTCTAAATGCTACAGACTTTTCGTAATATCAATAACTAATATTATACAATAATTTTCATTTTATCACGCCTATCATCTTGCCCTGAAGTAATTTAGAATCATCCTTTTGCGTTAATTATAGTAAAGCAGGTTTTTTTGTAAAAACATTCCATTGCATATAAGAAAAAACTTGAATTACACATTACAATTACAAGTAATGTAATCAAATAAATGCTAATTTATTAATGACAGAACATCAGGCTGGAGGACCTCTTCATGTTTCAATCGGGCAAAAATTTGCGCTTGTAACTCTTTCTCTTGTAAATCTTCTAGTCGTCCAGCAGTAGTCCTCCATCATGTGTCCATCCCAGTGACCTTGGTAGCGCTATTCCATCGTCATCAAATCATGATGGAAGCGTTCCCCTTGTTTATCGCTCACGGCTTCCAGATTCTTTGGGAATCGGTCAAGGTGACTATTTAGGAAATGCAGCTTCTCACTCATGTTGCATCCCAGATCACAATATGCTAAAAGCATATTATTAGTAACCAGATCCTCGTAGTTATGCGTTTTTTTGTTTCCCAAGAAGTTACGAACAACGGCAGAAAATGAGAGCCAGGCTGCCTTCTCTTTTTCATTTATGGTGTTCACGAATCTAGAATCACTCAGAAGGGATTCTAGATTTATGAACGCCTTGATGTACTACTTCATCTACCCCAGTTTGAGATGAAGTGGAGGGAAAACGATCTTCTCTCGACTTATGATTGACTCATTAACACCGTTTGGCATTCCTGCTTCCAAAGTTTCCCGAACTGGCCTAATCTTTTGGGGACCAGTGTTTGTTACGGGCTCGACTGTCCCACATATATATATAGCATGGAAACTTTGTATATCCCTTCTGCTAGTCGAAGAGGAAGTTGACCATTTTAAGGTCTACACATATGATCCACTTGTGTTCATGATACTTCAGTAAATCCATGAGCATTCTTATGCCATCGTGAGTTTCTTGCAGATGGACAGAGTGACTGAGAAAAACTGCACCAAATTCATTGCCATTATGCAAAAGGACACACTTGAGGCTACACTTGGAACTATCCAAAAATGGTCTCGACTTAGCAGGGCTATAGGTGCCAAGTCCCAACTCGATAAACAGACCAGGAACATCGTAGTATGTAGTATACAAATTGTTTGTCCTCAGAGAAATACGTAACAAATGTCGTCTCCCTTGTTTGGTAATATGATACCCGTACCGACCTTTCAAGTATATGTCTTTTACTCAACCTGGAGGCTCAAAACTGCATCTTTCTTGGACAGCGCCAAATCACGTATTAAGTCATTCAAATCCTCTTGATTAAAACAGTGAGGAGCTAATGACTGTTCAGCATCTGATGATGATGAATCTGCAGACTCTGAATCCATTCCGTGGATGTCCATATCAGGTACATCATTTTCATCTTCGGAAGAGGCATATCCACTGAAAATAGGAACTGGTAAAGACTCAGAATGAGGTACTGGCTGAATCCCCGAGGGAATGTTGGGGTAGTCGATCTTGTGCCGACTTTTCTTGCCAATCCCTTTAGTATTCACCAGACAGAAATAACAGTCCGATACATGATTCTTTGGCTCTCGCCACACCATGGGGATTCCTAAAGAAAGACTATTTCTCCTTCCTTTCGTTTACTCCCGAAGATGTTCCACACAACTATGGCAAACAACATGTGGGGCCCACTTCTTATCTTGATCGCCAAGAGGAACATCAAAATATGCCTTATAAGTGGGGATCACAAAGTTTGATATATTGTGCCTTTGACGAACAAGCATGTAACAGCTAAATATGTAGAAGAAAGTGTCTGGATTATTAATGCAATAACGAAGCCATCACTCTAACATGAGACGTAAAAAAAGAAACAATAATGTCAATATTTTGCACAATAACACTTATTACTATGTTACTACTATGTATTGTGAAGTATTTGCTTTCTATGTACAAGCGCTGTCTGTCCGTCCGGAGGGCAGTTTTCGGGGAAACGAGAAAATAGAAATTACAGAATAACTATAGCATATACATATATAAAAATGGATTATATATTTGAAATCAGAATAAAAAAAAACGAAATAAAAAAGGAAGATAAATCTAAGTCACCAAAGAATGTGCTTAAAATTGTTCCCCTGTGTAATTATTTGCTTATGTTGATTTGTTTTCCCGGCTTCAATTTTTCATAATTCTCATTCTTAAAAGGCAACTGAAATATATTAGTTTGTCTACTCAAAAGTAAAAATATGTTATATGTAATTTTGACCCTTAAATATAATTTAGATTCAACGGTATGAAAAAAGGAGAAATAATCGTAAAGATTCTTTTTAACACATTTACGATTTTATACTTTACGAAAACATAAACATTTTTAATTTTAAAAATAATGGTCACCGATGCCATTTTTAACTTCTGGAAATTAATAAAAACGTAGTTAATTTTATTGAAAATATATTGCTCTTTTGCTAACTTCGAATACCATGTTTTTTAGATCTGCATGTGTGTTACATTCACGTGTATTTCGAACGATTTAGGGCTGTATTTCTTTTTCAGTTTATATGATATAATGGCGTGCAGTGGCTGTGGTAGATCAGAATTAAAAGATTCGAAAGGGCGAAAACCCCAGTGCCAATTTTCCGTTAGTTCGTTTAAGGGCACGTTGGCTTTCTAATGCCCGCATTCGAGCCAGTGCTAGCCTTATATTTACATATAAACTGTTTTCTTCGCAAAGCTTTGATTTAAACTAGCGGCCAAACGGCATTTAGCAATTGATTTATGCATTCAAATCTGAAGGTAGGCTTTCGAATTAGGAATATTACGAGTTTTTTATTAAAGTTGCAGGGGGGTTTGGCGGCGAAGCCCCCCATTTCGAAAGTACCTGAAAAATGTTAATTTTAGTCGAAATAGTCTAAAGTAGGGGGAGCCCTCGTTCTAATTTACCAGGTTAGGTCCGGTCTGGTTCTAGGTCTGATAAATGATTTTGATAATGTGTTTTTCTTATGCAGTTTTATGTGTAGTTTCAGATCTGAAACTTGTTTTCGCTGGAAATGCATACTTTTCCTCTTATTTAGTTCGGTCGATTATGGGAAAAGTATTTATTTCCGGAAAAAAAACGAATATCAGATCTGAAAAATACACATAAATCTTCATAAAAAAACATTTTAAAATTCATTTGCGAAAATGTGTTAAATGAGTCTTTACCTTAACCTCTCTGACTTAAACATTACTTATCTTCAGTTACTTGAGCAACGCTCGAGACCTTTATCTAGTATAGCAGCCTTCTGGACATATTTAAGTTTTATTTTGAAAGAAGCCCATCTAGGACCCCATGCTAATCCTTGAAAATTCACTTGATTTTGTCTTCTCACTGACTGGTCACTCGACCTTAAAATCTGACCATTTCCTAAAGCAGCTTTTTTGACTCATCTGATATGCTTACTAAGTGTCACTCTGTTGTCTACTCATTGCTGATTTTACAACATAGAGTATGCACAAATATTGCTGGATATGTCTCTCTCGGCTTTTAAATTGACAAAGTGTCGCTTCAATTAAACTTAATGACTCGTCTTGCTGACTTACCACGAGCAAATTCTTATTTGATGTTAAAATGCTCATCCTAACCATTGAATTTATTCACCGGTTTTCATTTTTTTGTGTTTTTTTAGGTTTTTCCTCTCTTCTAGGGTCTACCGGCGAGTGTAGAGCTGTCAACAAAGGAAAAAAGCCTATTTTTAGGCTTTATCATGCTTAACCTGCCATAAAAAAGCAAAAAAGAGAAGAAAATGAAATGGGAGCAATCACTAACGAATAAATGTCAACAAGGCATGCGCAACCTGCAAAGCAAGGCAAAAGCGGCCTTGCTGCTTACAGTTCAGAGAAAGGATACTAATCAATAATCTCTCCCCAGACTATGAAATGAATCCAAAATATTTCTTAGCGTATTGAGGACAAAGCTAGCTTGACAGAAAAGGTCCAGGTAGCGCTTTATCATATTTAGTTATCTCCTGCAAGGAGAAGGATGCAGCTTTATATAATGGAAAGTTTTTTCTACCTACCCTAGCCAAAATCACGGTTTTTCGGGCTTCCATGATCCAAGTAGTCTAGTAATCGGTATCTGACATCATCTAGTAAGCTATAAAATGCAGCAACGGAGAAAGCGGTGTCCGCAACACATTACTCTAGGCTCTTGCTTTTCAGCTGCACTTGGACCGCTGTTTTTCTAATATTTCTTTGTACATTTTACCGTTTCTCTTTCATTGTCTCAGTTGAAATCTAAGATGGGTTGATGAAGCAGTTGAGCTCTTCCCTGATATCCTCATCGACTTGGTTGGGCTTCTATTCAACGCGTATCTGGCCTCTTTGCCCTTTCCCAGTTTCCATGGCCGACGGCAAAGTCTGCCACACCTCCACTAGAGAAGAAATATACCCTTGAGCGCAAACATGTGCCATATGTGCTCGTTTATCCTATGTTAAATATGCCCAGCAAGGAACATATTATTTTTAATTTCTTACCAGGCATTTCTCTCTTTTTAGCGTCCATATGTGTCTTCTCTTAATGGTAAGACTCCTTTTTCATGTGTGTGCACGCGTCAAGAGTATTTGGTGCTTCCATACGGGAACGCTGCTCCGTCCTTGCCATTTCTAGCACGTACACCATATTTCGTCACGGCCGAGCCTAATGTGCTTGTTTTTGCAAACAAGAGGGATATCATTACTCCGCTATGAGTGTTTAGTCCCAATATTTTGGTAGACATGATACGAACTTTCTGGGTAGCTTTTTATATTTGAAATCAAAGCTCGTATTTAATTAGGTAAGTGCAGCTTTCGCAAGTTCCACTCTACCTCGTAAGCCTTACTTATGCTTTATACTACAATCTGGAAGGCTTTACTCAATCTACATCATTTTAGCACGGTGTTTTTTGTTCTGAGAAAAGATTAAAGAATATAATATCTTTTGGCATTACAGTAACATTAAGATCATACATTCTAGTGGGCACATGAGAAAACTCAAAATCTTTCCAACTCATTTTCTATGAGAAAGTCCCACACGAAAATGTTCTCAGTGTCACACTTTTTGCCTTTAACATAACATCACTGATGCCGAATTATATTCTAGCTACTCTTGACTTAGACAACATTTCAATCTGTTTTAGAACAGATCAGGTGCTTTCGCTAGAACTCGTCTCTCGCTTTGTTGAAAAGCACAAGTTTCGTTTTCCTTGAACAAAAGAATATTGTGTACGGTTGATGACGATATTTGAAGAATTATGACACGGACGATTTTTTAAATGTGGATCATTTGTAAGTATTAGATTCGCATAGTTTCGATGAAATTGGTTTTGAGACCCATATGAGGGATCTTTATAAGTTTAGGTGCGAAACTTTAATTGAAAAGATTATCTTGAATTTTAATGTTAAAACACGTTTGATCATATCTTTGACGCCCTTTATGCAGCCGGCTGTTTTTCATTCATGGAAAAGCAAATTTTGCGATCAGAGCTGTTATCAAAATTTGAACAAAACTTGATTGGATTGCCTTGACCTAAATGTAAACTATGTTGCAAAATATTTCTTTCATTTTACCCCGTCTTTCTGAAGAACCCTCGTATTAGTGACATTTGGATATCATTGAACCTGAAACTTGCAAATTCCTTTCTCTGTAGCGTTCATTAATCGAGGTTTACGATAGCGCTACCCTCTTATCATCCGACCGCTCTTTTGTTTGCATCAAACTATAATATCATGCATGCAAGATTTATTCTTCCCCTTCTAAGCGCCTGCAGCTTATGATAGCTTGATCCATTACACTGGTGTCCGCATAGTCAATAGTGCCTTCTACATTTTACCTATCGTCATGTATAATGATTCCTTTCTACCAACGTGTTCATTATCTTTAACAGGCGGTTATGGCTGTCATTATTTAAATTATAATCATGCCTTAAGGCTAGAACACTTCAACGAAACCTTGGTGTAGATAACTCTCTGTCCGGTGGTGCCAATGGTTCTACTTCGGCCTTGAGTCTGTCTTCACGGGTTGGTTGGGAGCCGAAGCTACGTTGTTGCTACCCTCCTTAAGATATGAGATTGAAGAACCTAGGGACCCTCCCCGCAACTTTGTGGGGATTTACCTCCTCTCCGTTTTTTGACTATTTAGTGGGATAAGCTTATTTTGCTTCTACAAAGAGAACATGCGGGTAGAGGGAGCTGTTTTGTTGACAGCATGTCATGAGCCATTAGCTGAGTTAGTGATAATATAACTAGGTGATTATAGCACGGAATTACTTACAAAACTAGGAAGAAATCTTATAATCATTGGTGAACAAGGTGTGGCACTCGGTGCAGAAAGTAAGCAAGTTATCTGCATGAAGTGAGAAAATACGATGGTACACTAAATATGAATGTTAATGTTATCCCAGGTAGATGATTATGAATTTGAAGTTAACTGAAAAAAAGGCTAGGGGCATCTTTTACATATCTAATATTCCCCTATGTATGTGGGCAACCAGTAAAACACCCCCCTAATCACTCTATACAAAGAGCTGTTCTGGATATCTACTCCTCGCGATTTCTACTGAATCTGATAAGCGAAAGGCCTCAAGAGAAGAGTTTGAAAAAAAACAAGAAAGAGAAAAGATAAATAGGTGATTTCGTTCCCTGTCGGTTTCACCATTGCATCTAGTTTTGAAGATAGTTGATACTTTATTGTCAGTTCTTGACTTATGTGCAGGTTCAATAAGATTGAGAAATACTCCTTTCATTTATTTTCTTATAATTCACAGCAATACTTTAAGTCGGTACAAAAGTCTTTTATAACCTTGATCTTCTAAAGGTCTATCATCAAAAACCTGCTAATGAATCGACTCTAGTGAAGACATTAGGGGGCACTGTGACTCCCCTGTAGCTTAAACGAGTTCCTTTTATGCTACTCTATATATTTGAAATCGACCTCCCAAACGTTTTTTACTCGTCCTAAATGAATTTCTAGGGCTATTTCCTATAATCTAGGCCTTTATAGATGGTATTGTTTCTTTTTCCCAAAGCAAGCTTCCCCTCGGTATGTGGGCAAACAGTAAAACATACAAACAATCACTATATACAAAAAACTGGTCCGCGTATCTACTCCTCGCGATTTCGCCTGAACCTGATTTGTCACATATGAAATAGTTTTAAGACTTTAGATTCTTATAAGTATAAATTAACCTACAAAAATGAAAAATTAGGATCGAGAGACTAGAGACACTCTGGTGTCTTTACACCAGCAAAGGCATCTCAGTGCTTCCTGACAGATTTAAGGCTATGCAACTTTTCATAAATTATTTACTCAACAGGGGTTGTTTATGCAGGAATGGTTGAGGGAGCTGAAGTTCCCCTACCAATTTGTTTTTTCATTAGCCCATAAGGAAAAGTGAAGCAAATTCATTAAGCATGACTCAATAAAAATGTTGTGAAGATGAAGTGTATTGAGGAACAAAATTAGATGAACTAAATTTTTAGCAATATTTAATGCGTCCTTCGGGTAAACTTATGCGTTTAGCATATTTTTAATTCTACGAGCCTAATCTTTTTACCTAGTAATAATTGGCTAGTAATATGCATCCTTTTGCTTAATGATAAGATCTGAAGGCCTGATTGTTGTTTTATTTTGTTTATTCTAGATGTTTTAATCATTTTTTTAGGTTGAATAATCTTTCCTTAATTTGATACATATTGTTACGCAGGTCGAGTCAGATGAAGTGAGCAAAAGGACGCGCCATGATCAATTCATTTTTAAGCAATGGCCCAAACGTTTGCGACTAGATAACGCCAGCGGATGTTCCAAAGGAGACCAAGGCTGCCAACGTCACCCATTCGTCACGTGAAGGGGGTGCAGTTGAAGTGGCAGCTATTTGAGCGCCTCGATTTGACTTTGCTAATTTCGTGACGAAGAAGGGAACAGGTCCTAAGAAGATGGCCAAAATCTGCCAAAATGTCTCAGCTATCGAAGCTCTTCCCTTGAATTATAAAGGCGGTCAAAAGAGGCGGTTTCAGCCTACCCGGTGCTAAAATTTACAACTTCGACGAGCGGAGGATAATACGTAGTCTGTTTGCTCTTCGCCGGAATCAGGACCAGGATTGGATTCCAGACTAGAAGAATTCCCTGAATGTTTTTGATAAAACACAACCAACACAGCTACGACGCCGCTGCCATGACCCAAATGGAGGCTTTTCTCTCTTCCGCACGTGACCCGTCGAAAGCCATCCACGGGATACTTACCACAAAGAGACAGGAACAAATTGTGAGCAACCGTCGTTTGCTCGTTACAGGAATCGAGAACGTTCTCTCCTGTGGTCGCAACATGCTCCCCCTCCCCCTCCAATTACACCGTGATGATGGCCTTTGGATCTGTCTGTTCTTAGCGGGACTGGAGAAAGAGTCTTTCGAGCCCTGATGCGGTTTGGAGCCAATGGAAGCGATGCTGAACTCATGGGACTCCATACGATTTCTAGCAAGAACTGAACTCTCATCAAGACGTAATTATCGAATAAAATGAGTCAATAACGCCTAAACTACCTGGCGTTAATCGGTAGTCACAACGAAATTGATGTTAGAATAGACAATTTAATCAATGTATTTGCCCAAAGGAACTGGAATTTGTTGTTCTTTTGAAATACCTTGAACAATTTTTTGTGTTATTGATGTGTATTAAATGCTATCATTAACCCTTTCAGACATGTTTATCTTGCTATTTCATTTTTAATCAACCTTTGTACTCAGCTATTCAGAAAGTGTTACGTAATAATATAGAATATATATAAAAACATTTGGAAGAGGAAAGAGAGCAGTATTGTGATTAGCTATGAGTGTGATATGAAATGTAAGATATACCCACTCCAGTACAGGGCTAAGCCCAGAGCATTCAACAATTGGTGGCCAGATCTCTACGTTTGCTGACGTTTGTGTTTGCTCTTGCCGTGGTCAAACTGGGTACCGTAACGTCAGCAGATCAACGCCGTATCCACTCGGCCAGCCAGAGATCTTCAAATAAAGGTAACTCTCAAGAATAATTATTAAATTCATTATTATACCTTAACTGACATCTAAAGACTACAATAAACAACAATTCATAATTTTATGATGTGTGGAAAAAAATTCAGATATGAGAGAGTTAGTTCTCACTTCTGTGTGAGATACTGTCATTATTAATTATCGATGTTGTGTAATATAACTATTATTAATTATCAATGCCCTTTTCTTAGACAACACAGATGGGGGAATTCGGATTAGCCGCCTCAAACTTTTAGCCTGGATCCACAACGGTTACTCGAGGTTGCACACTAACAGACCAAGTCCCCTCAAAATAAGCCTCAACGTCAAATTGATACCTTCATAGTGGTTAGAACCATAATTTCCACTGCATTTTATCTAAGCCACTTATTATATAATGGTCTAATCAGGATCTTAATTGATGTGAGTTGTTCAAGAATCTAGCATGCGCTGGATCAGCACTAGGTTAAAAATGGACGTATACCTTCCCACATAATATAAATTAACCATAGGTCATGAAATATGCGCAGTATTTTCGCATGCTAAGAAAATCTTCCACCTATTTGAGGCTCTAATATAACTTGCTTTGGGTAGTCTATCGAGGTCGATGATGACGGATGCCCTCATATTAAGGGCATCAAACCTGCACTATTCTTAGACGGGTGGGAATATTTGCAGTCTTGGGAACTGTACCTTGACCGAGGGGAGAAGGACCCTGGTTGCAGAAGAGGCTCGAGACGACCAGGTTTCAATGACAACAATTTCTTGTTTTTCACATCTCTACCTCAAATACTTATCTAGTTCCGAGTCAGTTATACACTTTATCACCTTTTCATTGTTGTATAGTAGTAGAGAGCGGCAGAAATTATAGCTGTCAACACTCTCTCGTCAGAGAAATTCCGGACCAAGTTCAAAGTCCTTTACCACAATATCCTTTCAACTCTCTGTCCCGCAAAACCCAACTTAAATAACACTTGTTAACAGCTCATGTTGCTTCATTCTTGAAACGAGACTTCCCATGCAATTCAAGTAGATTCTTATCTTGAAATCGGCACCAACCGAATATGCTCCCCCACATGATATATTTCCTGCGCACATGATTAATTCTTCCCACTCTCTCTCTCTCTTTGAACGATGCGATTCAACTTGACTCGTCTTTAGACCGATTTTGCCTACTTGTTCCTCACTCATTAAAAGAAAACATTCTCAAACTAATCCATAGATTAGCCCACTCAGGAATAACAAGATACACTCTCTTGTAAGGGAAGTATCATAATAAAACTTTTATGGCACAAAATAACATGTATCTTTTTTAATGAATACAAATACTAAAAGCTATTCCTGTCAGAGATCACATTGCCTTTGAAAGCATTTTGAATAGATGGATTTAGTGTTTTGTGCCATCAATTTCTATCAGTTCCTACAACAAGAATATCTTTCGCTCGTCTTTTTTCCCCGACTTTACAAGACCCTTAGGCATTCAATATATCTTTACTGCCTATTATAAACTGCTTTAGAATACTATCGTAAAATCTTGGAAACGCATAGCCCAAATTCTTTTATTTGCTGGTTCTAGGATAGAATAATGGCACAGAAATTAATTTTCGGTGCTACTTTTTTATCGCTCGAGGAAAAAGACAGATGGGTCATCCCTCCAGCTCGAACTGTTTATGACCCTTCTCTGCAGCTTCTTCCTACATTTTACACACCAATACAACTTCTATAAAACTCAATTAATTTGCATGAAATTCGGAGTAACATAGTAAATATACATTCTATTTGTTTAAAAATAAACTTCTCCAACAGCCTACAAAATGTTCCAATGTTTTCAAGAAAAGTCGGAAACGATCAGTGAAACTCAATAAATACTTTTATGGTCCATAAACCATCAAAATTATAATAAAAAGTTCCTATTTTACCATCCAGGTTTTCCTTACAGAGCTATAAAGTGTGGCCGCTCATAAAGTGAAACTTGCCAGGCTTCCTTCTGTTCGTAATCAAAGCACAGAAGTCTCGATTATGAGAAAGACTTCAGTGGCCAGCAAAGAAGAAGCATTTTCATGCCTTTTAAAAAGAAAGTTCAGTTCTTTTTATAATGGTTGTGACACTTGCTGAAACTCAAACAAAAGAGTTATACTGATAGGCATTCACACATACCGATTTACATAAACATGAACACAGATTCTGCTAAGTCCAGCTAAACATAGTCAAAGTCTCAATCTCAACTCAGAGAGACGAGAACTTTAATTGCCTTAAGTTCTCAATTTCAATGCGCGCGCCTAAATGTGGCAAGGTTTATTTATGCATGTATTATGTTAAACAAGTATCTTTATTTTAATTTCTATGAGTATTTGCTCTAGTTCGATGTCTTTGACGTGAGTAATATTAAATCACGTCAAACTTGCTCCCTAGACGCTTGTTTACCACAAAGTAAAGAGCCATTTACTCACGTCATTCTACCTCCCGTATCTGCGGTTGTACCCATGGCAACGTACTCTTCTCCCTCTTGCATACCCATCATTATGTCCTTTGCCACTTCATCAATAACACAGGCCTGCGTTTGAAACTTTTTTTTTATGTTCCCCAGGATTTCTTTGTGGTTTCTTAATGAATCCAACCCCCTGAGCTCAAAAAGGAATGTATATTTGTTCAATCAGGTCAGATTTTCTCAGTACAGCATACACCATTATCATTGAGATTACCTCATTTTTTCTGAATTTTTAAAAAAAAAACCTTTCTCTATCACATAATGCATTATTACTGTTATATCATATAAACAGGAATACACATATGTAAACTATAATTCTTTTAATAAACAAAAAATAAAAGAATGCAACATAATAAAGAAAATAATTAAAATTTCGAAGAAAAGACGCCCTTGACGATTTTCGTTTGTGCCTGTCCTCTTGTGCATCACGCTTCAAACACCAACAGTAGTCAGAAAGCATGTTTCCGTTCCATTTACACTGGTACCTGGATTCCATTGTTTTTATGTCCTAGTGAAATCTTTGCCCCTGTTCTTTACTGTAATCCCCGCAGTTGTCGGGAAAATAATCCAGATGGGACTGTAAAAAGTGTATCTTTATAGACATTCGAGCTCCCAAATGTTTGAGACTTGTTAAGAGCTGATTGACCAGGGCAAAATATTCTTCTAGGCTTCTTTTATTGCCTAGAAAATTGTTAACTAGAGCTTTGAAAGCTTTCCAGGCATCTTTTTCTATGTCCTTCATTGATGCATCAAATTGCTAATCAAGTTCCTGATTTAAAGTCCATCAAAAATCCCCCCATGGAGCTCAGCGTCACTGATTTGTGGAAATTTTTGAAGAAGAAATTTAAAAGCTTGGCCTACTTTATTAAGGGTTTTGACATAATATTTCATTATGCTAAGCTTTATATGCAGTGGAGGGAGGAGTATTTTTTAAGGAGGCACTAAAGGTTCGGCTATCACATTGTTTGATCTAATTCTAAATGCTTCTCGTGGAGGCCAAACCTTCTTCTCATAGTGCATACTATCTGCACGACTGTCCCATAAACATAGGAAACAGGGATGCTTCGTGTAGCCTGTTTGCATCCCAAGCGTAAGAGACACTACCTGAAAATTTTTAGCAGGGTATGTAAATTCAGTGTAATATTTCTAAAAACAAATTCAAAGTAATATTTCTTAAAACAATAAGAATATGAATATGTACGGAAAAATCCTGTATGCCGATGCATTAAATCATCGTATTGGAACTAATTGGATATATGTACATCTTATTTTGAGTTTATTGAGTTGTGTTGTATACCTTCTCAATTAGGATAAGTTCCCCATTAACCCAATAGGATGCATTAACCTATAGGGACACACTTCAACAAAAAATATAACTAAAAAATGACTCATGATTTCCAGATTTGCATTCTTGTAAAATGTAAGTTGACCACAAGGTGTATACAAGTATTAACAATTAAAAATGAAAATGTCAATATCAAAAAGCTTAGGAATGCCAAGTTTAAAATGATCATACCTTTAATTCACCACATATCCTCCACTTATAGCTAGAGTAATTTATTGCATCCAGCATTTTTTTCATATTTTCATAACTTTCAGTAAGTTGGATTGAATGGCCTATATGAACGGAAGCTATCTTGTTACCAATATTCAGTAACACAGCTTTTAAACTTCTACTGGAAGAATCTATGAACAGTCTCCATTCTAATGGGTTGTAGGAAATTCCAAGGGCCTCAACATGTCCTTTAATATTGGCGCAGTATACTAAAGAGCTGGAAGAATGCTGTAAAAAATAGCTTTGAAACTCTTGTTCTCTATTTCTGTACCCCCCTAAATGTTGTTTCTTAAGCGAGAAGATTACTTTCATGAAGTCGAGAGCCAAGAAGTTGTGTATTCGCCTTTGAAACCCCCAGATCCCTGGTCAGGTCATTTAACTGAACTTGAGTGAGTGGTCTTGCGACCATATCATGTGTGGAAACCTGATAAGACTCAGATGTGTCATAATCTTAGTCAACTTCCATATTAATCTCTTCATGTACCTCTATATGTTCAGGGGGAGAAGGTATAGGAATTCCTGGGCCATGGGGCAGGGGTTTGATGGTAGAAGGAACATCCGGATATGCCACACTATGTTTATTCTTCTTATTTATAC
Source organism: Ceratothoa steindachneri (assembly GCA_963969495.1). Classification (NCBI taxonomy): domain Eukaryota; kingdom Metazoa; phylum Arthropoda; class Malacostraca; order Isopoda; family Cymothoidae; genus Ceratothoa; species Ceratothoa steindachneri. The sequence continues at coordinate 75,094,316 of OZ018332.1, forward strand.
CTGTGGAAAATATAATTGCATATTACATAAAGGAATTGATTTGGAGTTGCAGATAGTACATAAATGTTTAGTAAAGGATATGTTCATGCTGAAGTGAACTATGTTAGTTTTTAATTTTATGCTAAGTCTTTGCATAATAATGACATTTTCAGGAGCCAGTATAATACAGAAAGCTTAAATACTTGATAAAATGCTCACCTTTAAGATTTGTCATGTAAAAATAGCAGTCCGTAGTGTGGTCCTTGCCATCTCTCCACACCATGGGAACACCAAAAGAAAGGGACTTCTGTTCGCCCTGACTCCAGCGTCTTAAACTTATGTAGCATCCCTTGCAGCAGATATGTGGTGCAAAACTTTTATCTTGATCTCTTAGCCTTACTCCAAAATATGCATGATACAAAGATTTAATTACAGGAGGGATTGTACTTTGCTGCTCGGGAAAAGTCACTTTGCCGCAAACATAGCAAAATCTGTCGGAGCTATTCTATTCTTACATTTTCTGTTCATTTTTAACTCAACCACTATTATTATTATTCTTATTATTATAATGCTAAGCAATTTTTAACCTGCAAAATATAAACCTATTTGCATAATTACTTAAAATGTACATAAAATCTCCTGCGAATAGAGCAGTTCAAAAAATATGGAAATTTGATGTAATATAGGAGATGTATAAACTATAAAATTATTATCACCCTCTGTATCGCAAAAACTGGAGGTGATAGAGAAAAACGGATGACATATTCGGATTTAAGAGGTCAATTTTATTAAGAAACACTATAGAAAACCTAAGGTACATTTTTGACGCAGACCAGTGTAATTAATAAATATCAGTCTAGAGTAGCTATTGTAAACTCGAAAAATTAGTTATCTGGATTTAGCTGTAGTCTTATTTTCTATAGGGCCATCGCAATCCCATAAAAGAGAAAATAAATGAATTTAAAAATTACCATATAATGGATGGCTAATATATATATATATATATATATATATATATATATATATATATATATATATATATATATATATATATATATATATATAAGTATAATATTTACACTCTTTCTAAAACAATTATATCATTAAAGCTATAAATATCTCGGAAAATCTATATTTCATGCAACTGAAAATGAACTGGCTTAATGGTGTGCAAAATAAATTTATTACTAAATATTTGAAAGTAAAATTTCAATTTATGTTGATTACAAGAACGAATTTACAAATTTTCAATATGCTCGCTCTCTGTGGCACGGCTTTAGTAGATTCTGTAGTTTACTTCTGCCTAACTTTCTTCAGCATTTTATATAGAGGCACCGATTAACTGCTTGAGTTTCTCTAGGTTTGCACTAAGAGTACGCCCATATAAGTATAGGTAAGGTAAACTTGGAGGCTATGTCACTAACAACCCATTGTCTTCAACACTAGCACACCCTATTCATCTCTCTGGCAAGTTCCCATTGAGATAAGCTCTCAGAGTTAGCTTCCAGTCAGTTAGAACTCATCCATTGGCTTTATATGGAGTATTTGCATAAAGAACATAGCCGGTTCGATTTCTGCCAAAGAAATAAAAACTATACGTACGAATCTTGGATATGGCGCAGAACACATTCACTTCTGTTGATTACCTTTCGTAGTCAATCTTGGCTTAGGGATTTTCTTTGCCCCATATGCGTAATCCATGTTTGTTGTTTTAGGTATTCGTATGAAATGTGGACTCACCAGTGAAAGAAACACGTTCAGTGAACCCATCTCCTTCAAAATTCCCATTCATATAAACGCATAATTTTTTGCTTTCACTTACCATCCTTCCCTTAGTTTCTGAAAGAGCCAATGCTTTTAAGGTTTCATTCATAAATGTTTCCCTAGCAACTGCCAAACTTCCGTTGGAGGAGGTCTAAATTTCCAGGCTCATTTACACTTCTTTTTAACTTCTTATTGCTTTGCAAGTGTTTTGCGCTGAACCGCTTCATCACTTGTTCTAATAATGGCGGTTTTCCACATCCTGTTACTTTGGAGAAACAGCATTGATGCTGATGCATTTTAAAAGAATTCTGTCACAAATCTAAGCTGCACAGTCTTATTTCACTGTGTTTAAGCATAATTCAACAGACAAAACTTATAATTTCTAGGAATCACATTCCTATACTTAAAATGCAAAAATAAAGAAACAATAAGCATAAAATCTTTACGTGTTACCACAAATGCTGTTAATATTAGAGGTAAATTTTCAGTTTTAAAGAAAAATAAAAAAATCAACGGTGATTCTTTACGAGAAAATATTCGAAAATAGGTTCTCTTAGAAACAGGTGTGCTAGGAAAAGTTTAATTGTTTTCAGGGAAGAGAGTCTGGCCTGTATCGGATGCTAACAAAGGGATCTATACTCATACAACTCTTTTAAACTATTATCATAAAGGTTGTTTTCGTCTCGGGGTTGTGAAATTTGAAACTTTCCGATAAACATATATTATTATGTGCGTTCATGCGTCCAAATCCCACTTTAGCAGAAAGGGGTAGAATATGATGCTGATGAGCAAAACTTCTGCTTTACATCCATACTCTTGATAAAATGTACGGAGATTAAGTAATAAAAATTTCAAAATCCTTTTCAGGTCATGATTACACTATATTATACTTCATAAACTTCAAGATCTTTTAGTTTTTTCGCCTAATATCATAAATTTGGCTATAAGAGTCGATTCGGTCTTCTAGTAGCAAACCAATTTAAGTTACTTTATTTGTTTTATTATAAAGTGAAATGTAATTTGCATGAGGTTTTTCTAACAAATTAATGCTTATTTTTATTTAACTGCAATAATGACTACTTTATCTCTCTAACGAAAATAGAACTTTAATTGAATAATCAAGAAATGACATTGGTCTGATCGAAAGAAATTACGTTCACTTCCTTGTGAAGGAAAGAGAAATTAGACAAAAAAGCAAAATATTACAAAGAAACGATGATCAGAGGAAATGGAATGTTGAGAAAGTGAAAATAAATAGATAATGCAGTATAAAACTTCTTCGAAACAATTATGCCTGGAGTTTATCTTTAGGAGCTCCATGAAACAAATCCATGAAAAATTTACATAATTTAGGAGATTAAACATAATTGTAAATAGAGTCCAACCTTTAGTGAAAATAGATTAACTCAATGCGCCCATATTTTCGCCATAAACATTGATCAGCATCAACGGGACTGGCATGTAAAGGCTAATCTTAATGGAACTGTCTTACTCAGTCTGAAATCGAATGTAAGATTATTTAACTGGATTGAAAAATTAGGGCCAGAATTTAGTCCAAATTGTGTGTCAGATCTTCCATGAAGGATATATTTGCCAATAATTTGGATTTATTTTGACCATCTTTTGAACATCTAATATTAGATGTTGAGATAGTTTTAAGATACCTTGTAAAACCGCTGATATTGTTTAGTTTTCAAGCAAAATTATTAAATGCCATACTTACATTTATTTATAAGACATTGTAAATTATATAAAAAATGATAGTATATTTACAAGAAGTGAGAGAGTTTCAGATCAAATACTTGTTACTCTACAATTTATTCAAGCAAACGGCTACATAAAGCTTGACTACATGTTTATGTAAGAGAAATCTCCATCTGGCCTAAGTATTTGGTGGGAGGAATTATATATAAAGTTGTACTATCTATTTTAAGGAGAGGATATCTAGAATTAAAAAAATGTACAGGAACTAGGGCGCGATAAATCAATTCTCAAGACAATAACTTCTAATGGAAAATTTTCAGCATTTTATTTCGTCTAAAGTTTCTTTTAATGTACTCTCATGAATGAAAGACAGAAATAATCTTTATTATCTCGAATTCCTTATGTCAAGGAAATATTCAGAAAATTTTTAATAAGATATGTTCAAAGTAAAATAAAGAGGGGTGAAACATCTTTTTTGTCTTTAAATACAAATAAAATTTATTTTTTTGTATAACTTCAAGAATATTGATTCCGTTTATCAAGGGGAAAAAAACAAAAGAATCCACAAATATTATAGATAGAGTAGTTTTTGTAGTAAGAAATTGTTTAGTTTTATAAGTATAGTAGAATTAGTATAGAATTATGTCTCGATACATGTACTTGTCGTTTAATTAATCATTTACTCACCGTTACATAACCTGAATTGGGCATAAATAGGAAATTGGAATGGCAAGTATATTCACTTTCTTAAAAATCGAATCAATGCATATGTTTATTTTATTTTTATTATTAACCTTTATTCTTTTTTTTCAAAATAGAAACCTTAGTATCATTAGGCAATTAAGGATTAGAAAAATATTAGAAAATAATTAATATTTCTATTTATAAACTAAACTCACCAATGGGTCCCCTAAAATATAGCAAAGTAAATAAAATCATATTAAATAAGTTCTTTTCCCCCCAATTTTTTTTTATATATACACTTATATATCAGTTTTTCTTTTCTAAATTTTAGATCAATTTCTCTTATGTAACATTTAAAAAAAAAATGTGTGCTGGACTCTCATATTTTTTTAGCCTGGTATGAAAGGCTCAATAAATGGTTTTCCGAATAAAATCTTAAAGCAGATTAACTGGAATCTGATGGAATTCTATGCATTTTCATTCATGTTTAATTTCCCATTTAAAATATTAGAAAAACAATTATAGCACCTTTTACTTATCTTAACATTAGCGTAGCTGCTGCTAACATTCTATGACACAAATCATTTCCTACCAGTCCCTGATTGTATTTAGTTAAAATGTTTAGTTGCTGGCCAATTCAAATTCTCCTGCATTACAGCTCTTTTTGTTTTTGATTAAAACAGTACTAGATACTAGCAAAACTAACCAAAATTCTAGGCTTCCTTTAAGGACATAGAACAGTGGTATAAGACTTAAAATCAAATGAAGCCTTTCGTTGTACATTTAACCGTTAGTTTTGAGGTTCAATTATTTAGTCATGCTAAATCAGTCATCAAATAATGAATTGTAAAAACAAAAATGTTACATGACAATTAGGGATAGATTGTGATTTATTCATTTACATCACAACTGAATAAAGTACTCTACTTTTTGTTCTATTTCTTGAATGCATTAGATGGTAATATTATAATAAATTCACTCAAAGGTGCAAGGCATTTATATCACCAATATTCACTGCATATTTCGTTGAATTGTAGAAAGTCCTGGTAACAGAAGTTATTTTCACATCATCTTCAACTTGAAAATAAATATGTATGGTCCTCAGAAGAATCAGATTTTTATTTGGTTTGCATTGATAGATAGTTAGCGTTAATTGGTCTTTCTTCAAAACATGATGGGTGAACCTTTTGTTTCACAAAAATATTTTAGGCTAATTGGCACTTCCTTTCGGTCACGTTAAATTACTTCAACGAGGATAGTATTTTTGTGTTTGAATTTACTTAATAACATCAGAGAAAAAAAAGAGCGGTACGTCGTAACATTTCTTCATTGGCCAAGGTAGGATTCGACAAACCAAGCACTATCATATTCAGGAAGTGGTTGGATTGATGGACGTTTTCCTTCTTTACCGAACTATAGAAAACCTTCAAAAAGTATTATGGCTTGTTATCAGCAGCTATTCAAAATTTTCTTCAGAATTTGTCTGGCTTAGAGATTGAATATTAAGCTAGCCAGTTTCAGGACTCTAAATCTTACTCTATCTGAGTTGGACAAACCTCAACTAGATAGCAAAAAATAAAAGAAGAAAAACGAGTTCATCTCTTGCGAAAGCAAAGTGGAGGGGCTAAGTTTTAGCTTGAAGTCGCCTCTACCCCAAGATCTCTCGTGACGTCACCCGTCAACTCGCCAGGCAAGTCGTCGAGCGCCATCTAGCGAACAAACAACCACCTCCGATCAAAAATCTCTAAGGATAATATAACTGGGCGCGAGTATTTAATCTCCATTACCTTATATGAGTAAAGATTAATCCTTTTGTTTATGTCCCCGTGCATAATAATTAGTTTAGTTGATGTCTGGCTAAAGACAACGTTATTAACTTAAAATTGTTCCCCCGTAAAATTTTATCTCTACTCGAGCCTCGAGAGCTAGCCCGGTAATTCCATTTTCTTTTTATACGTGTATTAGATCTGTGTGTTTTAATGTTATTTAGTGAGGTGGGTTATGTTCATTAAAGTCTATTTTTCTTTAGTAAATAAACGGTTTTAATTATCCCCAAACGAGTTGAAGTGGCAATATTTGATAAAGTCAAGAAAGAAACCCAGTTTATTTATTCACTAGAATAAAAATAAAGATTAGCACTCTTAGAGCCCGATCCTCAAGCGATCACTGAGGCACGAAGCTACGCCTCAATTTAAAGTTATTTGGTTTATTAAAAAATTAATAAAACAAATAAATATATATAAATAAATATATATATATATATATTAGCTCGGCTAAACTACGGCATATTTAAGTGGTGTCGGGTTATTGCAGTTAAGTCAGAAGAACCCAAATTTAAGATTAGAGTAAAAAGCCCTTACCCATAACAAATATTTGCCAACCCGTTCGAGGAAAATTTAAATAACGAGACTTCAAACAAGTATTAAAGATTCAGTGAAGTGTAGTTACGGAGGTAGGAATTATAACTCAACGAAGAATGTTGTGTAGTGTGCTATCTTGTTTTCGGATAGGAATAATCCAATCAAGAGGTTTAGAAAATAGTAAGGTTAGGGTAATAAAAGCTAAGGGACTCCAAGTTGCATACGTAACGTTCGTTACAGCGGTGAGGTTTCAAAGAACATAGCCAATATGTCTTCGTTTGAATTATTTGTTAAACAAGGTCAAACCCTTGGACTAAAGGACAAAGAACTCCTTGCATACGTCCAAGATAAAGAAAGGACGGAAAGGGAAATAAGAAGAGAAAAGACTAAAATGGAAGCTGATGAAAAAAGGGATAAGACGAAAATGGAAGCGGATGAAAGAAGAGAAAAGACCAAAATGAAAGCTGATGAAAGAGAAAAGATAAGAGAACACGAGAGAGCATTGAGCAAGGACCAAGTGAAAGTACAGTCCGTGGGGTCCAGGACTGGGACATCGCAGGTCCCAACTATGAAGCTGCCAGCGTACAAGGACGAAGACGACCTATACGCGTACCTCTCGCACTTCGAAATTTTTTTGAAGTAAATCACTGGGATATTGAGACAGATGCTATCGCCAGATTACTCCCCCTTCTCAGTACCCGAGTAAGAGACATATTCGTGTCTCTACCATCTGATGCGACGATAGACTATTCTACCCTAAAATCAGAACTACTGGGAGCGGTTAACCTGAATCCTGAAGACTATAGGATAAAATTTAGGCAGGCTAGGATTCAGCCCGGACAAACCTACCGACAATTTAGTTTTATTCTCAGGAGACACCTCCAATTTTGGTTAGAGTCAGCTCGAGTGAGAAATGATTTTAACTCACTCATCGACTTCATACTGAATGACCAGCTATTAAGCATGCTGCCTCCAGAATTAAGGACCTTTGTCAAGGACAGGAGAGCAGAGTCCTTTAAAGAGTGTGTGTCAGAATCCGACTTGCACTTATCAAACCATAGGTTATATCCTAGAGAGTGAAATAAAAACATGCCCTCGTCCCTCAAGGAACGCCGTAAATCCCAGAAGCCCCATAGCTTGCTATAGTTGTGGCATCCAAGGCTACCTTAGCTACAATTGCCCCCAAAACTCGAGGCTTAAGTCGCCCTGGAACCAGCAGGTACATAACCTGACGGCAACGTTGGAATCAGAACAACCTTCTAATCCCTTACCTTCTTTGACCACAGCGAATTCCCCTGAGCAGCAGGTGAATTTTGTATACAGCAAAAATTCTCCCGAAGGATTATTATTCGAGACTGGGGCCGTAAATGGTCGCCAAGTCTCAACCGTGTTACGCGATACGGAGTGTACCTGTATCGTTGTATCAAACCAATTGCTTCCCCCTATCAGCCCCCAGCACCAGAAGTTCGTGGTCGTCCAGGATTTCCTGGGTAGACCCACTGAGCTCCCTGTCGTACGATGCCACATACAGTCGAAATATTTTTCTGGCTGGACTGACGTAGTAGCAGCACCTATTAAATTCTGCTCTGTATTAATAGGCCAGAGCACGCAGCTCTCCCAAAATCCGATAGCTCAATTAGTAGTCACCAGGATGCCCGCGAATGAGAGACACTCGGTTTCGACCCATTTGTTTTCGTCCGAGAAACATGTGGACGAAGGGATATGTTCACGAGTCGTCAAGACGGCGACGGATGTGGTGCCGTCCCTCCCACCCCCGGAGTGGAAGGTAGCGAAGAAGGGGAATGAAGAAGAAGAAAGAAGAATAAATATAAGAAGAGTAATACATACGCCTAATAAGCAAGCTGTAGCCAAGCAAGTTCCTCCTGATCATAGAGCAATCAAAGAAACTTTTCAAGAAAAGGTTCTGACTGAGAAATCTTTGCAAGATCAAAATAAATGTGCAGAGTCACTGCCGGAGCAAAACCCTTAAAATACAAATCCTCAGACGACAAAGATGGTGACCGAAAACTCAAGGTCAAATGCAGTGATTGAAACGGGAGTACCAAGCTACTTTCAAGAAAATGACAGGTCTAAAGAGAGTTTAATGAAAGAAGAAATGAACGAAGAATTTTGGGAAGATCAATCTCCTCTCCTTGATGAAGATCAATCCTATTCCCGAGAAGAAAAGTCAATAGTAAAAAGGCAAATAAAGATTAAAAGAGGAGAAGCAAGAAGATGTGTAGGTGATTGGAAGGAGTCATCCTCCTATCCTGACCACGTGTACGTGACTACCCCTACACGGGAAGGACACTTACATGCACGTAGCGCCGTCTCAAAGCGTCCCTGCAAACGCGTTTACACGAGGGGAACGTCTAAATACTACTTTGCTGATGAGGCCATCTCTGAGCTAGGAGTCAAAATTGGGAAAAACGGTTTATCCACAAGACAGAATCGGGTAGACGCCATAATAAAGATGCCGCTACCCCGAAGCAAAAAACAAGTTCGTTCGTTCGTAGGAACCACCCTATGCTACCGCAAATTCATTCGACATATGTTATGCCAGTCAAAAACTCACGATGTGGGAAACAGCGTATGTGACTGGCGTACTGAGAGTATTAGCCATAATGTAATGCCAGGTTAATATAGTTTACCTACTGTAATTTCTTTTGTGTGTAGATATAATTTTTTAGGTTGGTTTATTTTGTACGTATAAGTGTAGCTCTAATGTTGTAGTTTCTTTTGTGTATTTCGTAGAATCGGTTACGATAAGTGTTAATTAGGTGCAAGGAGGACATAATTCAATCAATAAGAGTGATGTGAGTGGAGCGTTCCCACTATCGGTCGAGTAGCTTTTTGTACAGATGTTTGAGTCGGGCTCTTTGCGTTGAGCACAAGCGATTCCCCTCCCCCCCAGGATCATCTTAAGGGTGGAGGAATGTAGAGGTATAATAAGAGATTAGTATATATATATATATATATATATATATATATATATATATATATATATATATATATATATATATATGTAACGAGTCTAAGGAAATAATAACAAAAGACATCTGGGTTTAGCTTTGCCCCTCCGATGTTCTCCAAGAACATAGGAGAACGAGCAAAAGGGTAAATGGTACAAAACTGATCCCTGACCTCAGCTCAAAAGGCAGGCCCCTCGAGGGTGCACTTATAAACAACCCATTCAAAAGTGAAAACTGCCGATCTCCTATTACCCCCTCTCCGAGCCACAAGAGGCAAAAGTGCGGAAGACCAACCTGAGGTCCCACCTTGCGAGGCCCCCCCCTCCGATCCACATCCCCACCCACCTCAGCAGGAGTAATTTGGGTATATAACAGGATGACCCATGTAAACGTGGCTTTTTGTTCGTTCTAACGGAAGAGACAAGTAAGTCACCGGTTGAGAGATTTTTCGAGTTCGAGAAAGAAACAAAAAAATCACCGGTAGTAAGTTTTCTGCAAGTTAAGGAGAACTTTGCAGTCCTTGTACGAAAACAGATCGTACCAAGGAAGCTCGGCGCCGCTCGAGCCCCCAAGAGATTGAGTATTAAGCTAGCCAGTTTGAAAACTCTAAATCTTACTCTATCTGAGTTGGACAAACTCCAACTAGATAGAAAAAAATAAAAGAAGAAAAACGAGTTCATCTCTTCCAGAAGCAAAGTGGAGGGGCTAAGTTTGAAGTCGCCTCTACCCCAAGATCTCTCGTGACGTCACCCGTCAACTCGCCAGGCAAGTCCTCGAGCGCCATCTAGCGAACAAACAACCACCTCCGATCAAAAATCTCTGAGGATAATATAACTGGGCGCGAGTATTTAATCTCCATTACCTTATGTGAGTAAAGATTAATCCTTTTGTTTATGTCCCCGTGCATAATAATTAGTTTAGTGGATGTCTGGCTAAAGACAACGCTATTAAATTAAAATTGTTCCCCCGTAAAATTTTATCTCTACTCGAGCCTCGAGAGGTAGCCCGGTAATCCCATTTTCTGTTTATACGTGTGTTAGATCTGTGTGTTTTAATGTTTTTAGTGAGGTGGGGTATGTTTATAACAGTCTATTTTTCTTTAGTAAATGCACTGTTTTAATTATCCCCGAACGAGTTGAAGTGGCAATATTTCATAAAGTCAAGAAAAAAACCTAGTTTATTCATTTACTAGAATAAAAATAAAGATTAGCACTCTTAGAGCCCGATCCTCAAGCGATCACTGAGGCACGAAGCTACGCCTCAATTTAAAGTTAGTTGGTTTATTAAAAAATTAATAAAACAAATAAATATATATAAATAAATATATATATTAGCTCGGCTAAACTACGACAACATATATTCCACTTCTTTCTGAATTTTATTCTGAAATTGCTCTCAAACTTTCCGAGGAAATTTTCATTTGGACGAGACCGTATTGCATACATGTTCACAGCTTAGAAGCGCAGGACAAGATGATTCGCCAAGGTACAGTAGTAAGCATCATACAGTGAGATTGAGGATGTTTTAGTAATAACGCTGGATATCTTGTAAAGTAACAAGACTTATTGATTCATATGATATCACACAAAAGTTAATGGCGTATTTAAATCATTCATGGATTATAATGGCAAGTTAAAACGAAATGGGAAAAAGTGGTCATTTCGCCCGCTTTGCTCTTCTATTGTTAAGAAGAGTAAACTAAACATTTCGTACAAAATACTTGAAGTCGCCGAATTCATGTTTAACTATATTTTAAAATTGGCAGTTATTCCTGTTTCAAAAGATATACTTTCTTACTTTTATTGCCATATGATATGGCCTAGTTGGTAATACTAATTTTCTCCTATCAACTAACGAAGAAAAACTATGGAAAATCACACGTCTTTGGTGAGCACCAATTTAAATTTTTCCTCTATTAGTAACTAATATCAGGGAATCCGGTAAATTGCTTCATTAATAAACGATTTTAGATATTTTTCCTGTACTTCTTCCTTTTATCTTTTTAAGATTCAAAAACTAAGTCTGAGTGTGAAATGTTTTAAGGATTACTGTCAAATAAGTGATGTTGTCTAGTTTTATTAAATTTCGTTAATATAGTTCAGGAAAATTTTAGTATTTTTGAGAAGTGCTCCATTTAATTACTTTCAATATTTATTGTTTTAAACATAGATATAATGTATACTCATCCAAATGAGTCATGTCACATTTTTCAAAAAGTTTCACACAGAGTTTATCTATTATATATGTAATTATTATATGTTCTATAACTCTTCGAATAGTTTTGGATGAGTTGCCGATTCAATTTGCTCTGCTGTGTTGTGCTGACAAGTAATAATATTTTTCATAACACGTTAGTTAGAAAATTAATTATAAGGCTAAAGAAAAACTAGCTTAATGTTAATTTGAATAATTTTGTTATTTTGATTTTTAAACATTAAATAATTATAAATAGTTAATTAAGCTATCAAAACGAAAAACTGGCGGAAATATGGCCAAATTATTTTCAAACAAAATCATTTCAAAGTGGTTGCTATATTACTGCTTGAAATACCGCAATAACGTAGAAACTTTACTAAATCTTATTTATTTAATAATATAATATAATAACTTGTCACTCTTTCAAAGAAAATCAGCGTAAATTACGACATAACTAATTGTGTTAATGGTAAATTCTCGGAGCAGAATCTTGATGGAGTGGTTAAATAAATATGCGGCTACATAAAATCGTCGATAACATCCTAAAAATTATCACAAAGTTAATTTTAACATGACTTTCAATCTTTGCTTATATTTTTCTTCTTAATTATCACATTCTGGAGTCATGTCGCTAGCCTTTTGGACAATTTTCGAAAGTAACTATCGTCCCTATCTAGGATCTACATATTCGTGATCGTATCTTTGAGCGAGGGTAGAAAATGTGTAAGGGTATCTCTCAGTTTGCTTTTCATGTATCTCCATCAGTTTTCTATGATTCAGGTCCTGATTGTTTCCAGGACTTTCCATGAACGGAATTCTTTTCTCTGCTAAAAGAATCACAAATTTATAAGGTGCAATGGCAAGGAGTTGAGTCATATTGAGAAAAAACCGTGGTGGTAGAAGAATTCGAAAGATGATTCCCCCAAATAGTTTTGTAGCTTTCTGCATTCACTATTTTGCTCTTAAAAAGGAAAACTAACCATCCTTCCCCTAGAGAACCACTAAAATAAACACGATGTATTACGGATTCTGGTATTTGACCGTGTTGCACTTGTACTTTTCATCATATTAGTCAGAATTGCAGACTCGAACGATATGTGGCCTTTGTTTGAGGACGAAAAACGTTGTTTCGTCACTAAACATGACTTTAGATTACTGTTCTGCGGTCCAGCTATTTAACGTTCTTGCTTTGACTGCGAAGAGGTAATTTGAGGTCTTTATTTGCCGCCTCTTCTGTATCGTTCGTTCAGACGTTTTTCTTAACAAATCTAGGTATTTTAACTTCAATTCGGAGGCTATAAATTTTTACTCATTTATTACATTCATCTCTATAAACCTGGTAATGTTTTTCGATAGTATTTTTGGGGCTCGTCATTGGATGGTTTTGCGGGGCTGAATATCAAACGGCCTGTAGTGGCGTCTTGGCATTTAATTCGTTGCACAGTCGAATAACCATTGCCAGTTCTCACAGCAATTTCTTTAATTGACACATCCGAGCTTAAAAATACAAGGATATTAGCCTTCTCAACATAATTACAGTACTTTTCAGGCAAAACAAGAGTACTAACAAAGATAACTGGACAGAATTAAAACACCATTTTGACACTTGCACTCTGTCAAAGATTGGTTCGTACTGCCACTCCACTGGATCTGAGAGCCGAAGTAAATTTTACGGATATGCCAGATCCAGCATGAACTGAAATTCAGACAAAAATAGGATCATAATGCGAAATTGCTTGCACGACGTTTCCTAAGTATTTTCATGAGCCAATTGATGAATGTTTTCCAATAAGCCTGTGCATTCAAAATGAGTATACAATTATTTAATTTATTTTTACCTGGGTATAAATATTGGATGTAGTTATATCTGATCACCGTTATGTATATCTGTCGGTTTATGTACAATATAACTAAACATATTATAAGCAAATTTTGATGAACCTTTGTAAAAGGACCCGATCGGAGCATGAAAGAGTTGCTTAGTTACTGACCATTTTCACTTTAAATTTAATAGATCGATGAAAGCTGTGCCAAGAAATAAGTAATTGATAAATCATTGTAAATTTTTTTAGCAATGCTTTCAATTTACAATCATATCTTCGTTTATTTCACTATTTTCTACCCAGGCCAATAATTGGGAATCACTATAAATTCTATCTCTAAATATAGTAGAATGGAAAATGGATAATAATTTTTATAACTCGCTCTTAAAAGCTTTTGAATTGACAGTAAGATTCAAAATCAGAATATGAAATGCACTAAATTATCTGTATTTTCTTAGATAATGTGGGTATGCTGCAAGGATGAATCATCTTTTAACTATGACAAAGATTATAAAAACGAATGAGTCCGCTAAAGATATTAGCGACAAGCGTAGGGAATTTTGGCACAGTATATATATTTTAATAATCCTAGTTTCCTCAATTTTAGGAGAGTAGACTTGTATGTATCTATAAATTACCTCTGAAGAATTTGACATAAACAGATGAGAAACAACAGGGAAGCTTGTGTGGGGAGCAATTAGAAATGATAGACGATCAGAATTGATTGAATATGTTGGCAATATCAACTCTGTAAAATACACTTCCATTCATATAAGATACTCCTAACAGTGTCTTTAAACGGTCAAAGTAAAACAAAAGTAGTATATTCATTAAAAATTTAACTCCAAGTCATAAAGTATAATGGACAAAAAATAAGAGACCAAAGCGCCACCAAACGACCTCCTTAGTCTAGTCATGGGCTTGACATGAACACACTATAGCATCTCTGTGGAATACTAGACACCAGTTTGCACAAAATGATAATGTAGGGGTTTGTTGAAAATTCGTTATTGATATATTTTAATGATTCCCTCTGGTCTTTTTAGGGGATCAAAAGAAGCTCACAGTGACTCACTCGAGACCTATTCAATTGCCAATCGTTCATATGTCATATTTAATCCAAGCAAATGGACTATAGTCCCCACTCGGAAGCTCTTACCTTCTTTCTCTCTCTGTGGTTGGCAGCACTAGAAGGAAGGAGTGGGGGTAGAGAAGAATAGGTACAAAATTCTAGTTATTAGGCATTATGATCCTAGAAAGCTTAACTCTATTCCTCGTTTGTTCTTTGAATTTCAAATTAATTTCTCTTTCTTTCATAGTCCTTCCGATCGACTTAGCTAAGAATGCCATAAAAGCTTATTATTTGACTTAATTTTACTGGATCTTTCAAATTTACCATAAAATTTAAGTTTATTATAAGCTTCTATTTTCTAACAATCATAACATTCAACTCTTTAAAGTTCTCAATGAGTGAGTTTGCCACAGTTGAATTATCATGCTCTCATTAATAGTTTACCAAGTGTAGTCAACTTTAAATTCCTTCATCCTCAAAAGAATATTTAATATTCTTAGCATCATATATTTTATATTTTTAAAGATATAAGTAATCTAAGCGAGTAAGATGTTGTAATGTATGGTTAGCATCTAAACCTTAATTAACTAAGCTAATTGTTAAAAATATTATTTTTCGGTGAGATAAATACGTTTAAGAATATGTTTAGTCTTCCTCGTCTATTTTCTATTAAATACATGCTAAAAGCATAGTCCTGATTCCGTTTTCATCTCGATAAAGCATCAACCATTGACATGTGATTAGAATCTGGGGCAGGGCAACTACTTTAATCTTTTGTAAACTCTTCGTTTGTCCTTCTATAAGGGATGATAGCAAAAACTTTGTTTGTACTTACATATTGTGCCAACAAACCTATACGAACAAATAGACAATTGCTAATTCCAGCGGCTAGATTCTCTAAAATGCATAAAAAAGTCACAGGTTCCAATTCTTAGTTTTCAATTTTGAATATCTCCAATCGTTCTTCGATAAATAGATCAAGTGGATAAAAGCCATACCCTCTATAAATTTTTCAAACTAAAATCCATCCGAACTAATTTGTATATACTAATTTCTTAGTTTTAGGAAGGGGTGTTCAAAAAGATATATATTTAAGACAAAGGAAACAGCTTGCGATCCAAATCGTTAGATAACAAACGTAGATCGTGATTGCCAATCCCAGACCAAATGAGTATGCCAATTCGTTCAACGAAGTGTGTAAGCAATATTTACTAGCTCTTTCATCATCAAAACAATAGCTTCATTAATTTTCGTATGTACAGGGTTCAGTGGGTAATTCCAATTTTATGAATGGTTTACATCAAGCGGAACCGAATATAATGAGTTTGTCAACAAAATTATCTTGATTGAAATACCTTTAAAAGTTTATTGCACAAGGGGCTCCTTTTCAATCGTAAACACGGTACTCAGAGCGAATGATTCAATAAGTGGAAAGCCCTTAGGTATCAAGGAAGATTATTATTGGAGAGAAATATGCAGAATGAGCAGTTGTATTATGTTTTCACCCGAACAAGCTACCAAAACAACCCTTATGACCCAAAGGAGGGTCAGCCACACTGCTTCACTGATTCTGGACATGAAAACACCTTCAGCATATTCTAGCATGTAAGAAGTTTATTATGCGTGCGAAAGTGGAAAGGGGAACAGGCAACAACTTTTTAGGTAAATAATTATATATTGGCTGAAGTACAGGGTGATGGCTGTCTACAGATATGCCTTGGGTATAAGACAGCGCCGTAGAGTTGGCTACCCCTTGTGAGCACTCATATTTTTGTCTCTGTTCTTGCCGTGAATAGAACTCACTACGTAGGCTTTGAAATTAAATGCTCTATTCACAGGCCTAGCGCTAAATGTGTAGGACCTGAGACCTGAAAATCGAAAGTTTTTTTTAATATTTAAGCTAATTTATCTGCATTAATTGCATGATATCGTCTTTCAGTCGTAGGTTTGCTTGACAAGTTTTCTTTACTAGATTAATTATCGATGACACCGATTTCAAAATACAGGAATCATATCTGCATTTCAAGAGATGTTTGGATGCGACTTCGTTTCATTTTCATTTTGATATTTCACGGTTTGGACACGACTAAAAATTTGTTACGTATATGTAGAGCTCTTTTATATTATTTTAGGAATATTGAAGCTTTTTCGCAAGAGATATTATGCAGTTTTACAAAATGTTCCTAAAAAGTGTTTCCCTTATATTTAAGTGAATTTGAGTGGTACGATTAAAGGAAAGTGAAATATAGGGACTTATTTATTTTTAAATGACAAAATATGGAAAAATCTTTTATATATTTTGATGAATACATTTAGAAAGTATTACTTTGAAATTATAAAGTGATTGTGTGAAAGGAAGCTAAGTGATCGTCCGACTAGAAAGCCTCCTTGCCTCGTTTGTTCCCAGGTTTGCTCTGCCTACATGACTTTTCAGACGAGCTCCTATCACGTAAAAATATAATTAATACTGTCTCTGATAAATAGAGTTTAAATTGCAAAGGAAAGATCATTAACAAGAGCGCCTTATAGAGATAATCCCAGATTATCTCTATCTACCTTAATGTGTGCGAGCTTAGACCATTTTTTTTATCTACGCCTGATAAAATGAAAACGTTACCACAAAACAAGGAATTAAAAGAGAAATTGAAGTGGCCTAATTTCGACTGTTTCATCTTGGATAAAGTTGAAGCAAATTGAGTTTAATAAATTTACAACTAATTGTTCCTTCTGAAATAAGGGCGCTATGTTGAGTGATCTATATTGAACCATACTTGCTCAAAATTACCCAGAAGACAAATAAAGAAAAGGAAAATAAACAAATATGATCATATATCAGGGAAGTGGTTAAGTTTGAGAATATGCGGATAACTCAAGATCAGATGTACTCAGAGGATTAATTAGAAATTATGGTGTGCCATTATTGCTACAAACTAGTAACTGTTGTAAAAAACAAAAAAACTATAAAATAAAATACAAATAAGCTGACATTTCTGAAGAGATTAGTGACTAATATGTCGAAAAGAAAACTAATTTAATCATACTTTAAAAGTAATAGACCCAGACTTTATAATTCTAACCTAACCAGATGAAGTATCAAAACCGTGAACTGAAAATGCACAGATTCTTTCTAATATATATTTCATATTGATTAAAATTGTGTTAGAATAAAACAGTGCACCTCGAACGCTATTGATATGAAAATACCACAAACTGAAGAATTCTGCAATTTCACTTATCGTAAAGTAGTAAAAGATGCATGAGAGGAAAGAATAAACACAACTTTAAGGAAGTTGAAATTAATCTGGTCAGATCAGCGCTTCCTTATCCCACAATCATACTATTCTTAGCCTCAAAAGGCAGAGAAGTTCAGTGGGATACTGGAATAATGCTAGGAGAAATAGCAAGACATAGGAGGCTATAAGAATTAGCTAAATTTGGGAATGGTGCAAAATAGGGGTAAGAATTGATAACGAAGAAATATTAAATACATTAAGCAATAGATTAATAGGAAAAGTATATTGAGGAATCAAAACAAAATAACAATTCTCTGTTCATATATATGATATGAAATATAAATTAAAACTAATATATGTTTTTATTTTAACAGGATAAAAATCTAAAAGTAAGTAGGTAGGTCATGAAGCCGCAAGCAAAGCAGAGAGAAAATAAAAATAGAATAAATGATAAAATAAGCTGAAAAGGAAGAAAAGTCAATAAACTAGTGCTGATAAAGTATATATAAATCATAAATCTTCAGAAAACAAGAAATAAAATATATCATGTAATAGGTGATTTACTAACCTGGTGCTTTATCCACTAATACTATCTTGCCGTGTTGCTTGATACTTGCTATATTTAGTATTAAATAATAGTTTTCCCCTTATAACCGTTTCATTCCGTTAGCAAAGGTAAATTCAACCCTTGCCTAAAAGAAGAAACTATTATCATAACCATTCAAATGACTTGATACTATTTTTTTCATGAAGCATGCGATTTAGAAAAAAAAGAACTACAACCCTCGAACACCTTAAAAGGATACGGTATCATTTAATTTGAAAGTATTCAGCATAACACTGAGGCCATTCTAAGTGTTCATTAAGGAATATTAACGCACCTAACAAATGATGAAAATTCATCCTCCACCGATATTTTGACCCGCGACCTCACACACGAAAAGCGTGGGCGTTAAATCATACAACCCCAATAGAACCTCAAACATGAAAAGCACGGGTGTTAAGTCATGCAACCACAATAGAACCTCCCACATGAAAATTGCGGGCCTTAAATCATGCAAAGACAATATAACCTCACACAAGAAAAGCGCGGGCATTAAATCATGCGACCACAATAGAACCTCATACATGAAAAGCGCGGGCGTTAAATCATGCAACCACAATAGAACCTCACACATGAAAAGTGTGGGCGTTTAATCATGCAACCACAATAGGACTATAAGATATGCCTGAATACATATGTACATTCGGGTAGGGGATTATGTTGTCCCTATCCGAGTGTAGGCGAGAAACTTGTAAAAGAGCTCTGGACATTAATTGGACATGCCTTTCTCTGAGTTTAGTGGCAGATTTCTCTCACTCCATCGTAGCTCAGAAAGTAAAATAGGAAAAATAATTATTGAACATCTCTATGTGAAACAAAAGATAATATATATATATATATATATATATATATATATATATATATATATATATATATATATATATATATATATATATATATATAGTTGAGCCCGTAGACATCAATTTTTATCAATCAGTTTGATAAGCTCTTTTCCGAAATCATAGTCTTTGAAATTTTGACGGTGCTCAAGAGATATTTTTACTTTATTTTATACTTTCTTCCATCTAAAACATCCAAACTGACTTGAGGTTTGTTGTGCAGCAACATCATGTAGGCAATAGTGGTATCAAGGCTTTGTTGTTTAATCATAGGAGGTTTGATAAGTTGTATTATTACATTCATGCCTACAGTCATCTGGTCATTTTGAGCATCTTATAAATCTTCTTCTATGAAATTCGGATATTTCTCATCTAATACGGCGACATCCACAGTGTATCACTGATATCAGAAATAAATAATTACTGGAGTCATTCTCTTGGAGAACAACGTGTCTACCTTGCTTTGAAATCCTGTATCTATAATAACTAATGATTGTGTCATTAAATAAAGTTAATTTGTAGAATATTTAAAAGATGTGATCTTGTGTGTTATTTGATAATGAAGAAATATGTAAGTATTATAGTAGTAACTAGGTGGCAAACAAAAATAAATCATTGAAATGTTAAATCTGTCATTGTTAGGTTATATATATTGTAATATTATAGCTTTTTGCTCTTCTTTTAATATCAGTGGGTTCTCACATGACTTCTCGAATATGAATTACACTCAATGGTGAATTATGGTACCTGCGCCATTTGTAAATACAATCAATTGCTCCAATGATCTGTTGAAACCAGTATGGTCGCTAATAATACAATTACTCAACTACAAGTACTCAGTTCAAGACCTCGTGCAAAAATAGAATTTACTAAGAGCTAAGTGATGATTAATAATGCAAGAAATAGTAGCAATCGACACTAATTTCCAAACTCTAGCAAATTCATTAGTTTTATACCGTTGACTGAATCGTATAATATTGTTGGGAAAATATAAGAAGATGAATTAATAGAAAAGCTAAGGTTATAAGTTCCTCTCGATACTGCACAAATACAAGAGAGAGTTAACTTTCTAATATATAATTCACAATATGATGTTCAAAAGGTAATAAAATCACCCTTGTTACCAATTTAAACAACAAAGATAACTAACAGTCGCACAAAGAACTTTTTAGGAGCAATAATATTATGTAAAGGACATTTAAAATCTTATGTGCAACAAATTAAGACAATGGCTTCAACAGGTTTAAGGTAAGTGAGGGTAAGAATCTAAGTGGCATCTCCATGTCAGAGTCCACCTTTTTTAAGACGAACAATCTCTATTCCTCTTTCTCAAAAGAATAATTCCCGAGCTATCCTTAGGAAAAGCTTGGCACTTATATCATTCGAAAGAAAATGTAAGACAACATAAGGGTTTCGAATATCGTTAGAATCTGCCGAATAGTTACAATGTTATTATCAAAACAATAAAAAAAGCAAAACTGGGACCGACCGACCGACATAGAGAGATGTAGAGTCGCCCGCTACTAATAAGTATAAATTAATATCTTATACGGCGAGTTAAAGTCATGCGAAACAGGGGTGCCAGTGAGACTATGAGGGTTAATAATAGCTCTTATTCTATTTATCATTGATGAAACTTATTTTTGAAGAGTTTCTTTAGGAATTTGACGCCAAGCAGCCTGTATTTTTGCCCCAAACATTTCTTGTGAGGTAATTTATAGTTTATCGATTAGTTAATGACATTGGACAATTCACAGGAGTAAATTTCCTTTATAAATTTGTGATTTAATTCTTTTGTACAGAGCTTTCAAAAGACAAATTGTATAGATAAACGGGATTAAGAGATTTTCAGTGTATGTATCGATCTTTGCTGCAGATACCAAATAAAAAATAAGTACTATAAAATACATGCTTGACAGAGAAAAGGAAAATTAACAGTTTCGAAAATAACAGGAAAAGAAGACCAAAAATGGTTTTTAAAATTTACCTAATGGGAATAATTATTCTGATATTCTAGTACCTGTAATTATACAACACCTAACATAATAAATAAAATCCTTCAAGATGTCGAAGAGGAAATAGAAATAAAAATTGAAAAATTGATAAAAGCATTTAAAAAACATAAAATTAGGGAGATATTCAAATCCATATAAACCAGACAACTACCCAATGAATGAATAAAACTGAACGATAGACTTAGAAATTAAAATCGTATGATGAAATAAATAGACCAAAGCTATTGGTTAAAAATTGACTAATGCCAAATTTAGCAAGAGATGATGAGTTAAGGAACTCAAAGAAAAGAAGAAATCCAAGAAAATAGGAAACATTGATTGAGAATCTACCACAAAAATTCAGCGTCACCTAAAATGAAAATATTTTGAAGCCTCTGAGCGAGTTTAAAATTACAAGAGGAGATGATGCTAACAAATAAAACTGCTTCATCTCCTAGTACTATCATACTTTGTTATTTTATTTTATTCCATTTAGTATTAAATAATAGTTTCTGACTTTATAAAGGGTTCATTCATTTAGCATTGTGATATTCTAAGGTAATAGGAAAAAAGGTTTCTTCAACACTTCAATGAAGAAGAGGAAGAAATGAGTATCAAGGATAGTACTTTTTTAACATGCCTTCATTCTTCTCAAAGTTTTCTTGTTCCATTGACCATACATATATGTTCCCTCACTTCCTTACTAAGATTTGATTATCTCCTTATTTCTTGGGTAGGTCTATGAATATGTCAGTTTAAATTTGCATCCATGTGTCCAGTACATTTGTAAAGGAAAAGAAAAGTACAAAAACTTCCTTATAACTCATTTTGTAATTCCAAAAATGGCGATGGTTTTGAAATATATGAAATCCTGGTATAAGTATACGCTATATTACAGTCAAAATGGCTTCATATAACAAATCAAATTTATTGATTAATATGATCTCCCATGTGAAGAAGATATGATAATGATATGATAATGGCAAAGGTTTTATTTAACGATGAACCACCTGTATAGTCTGAAGATCACATTTCGATGCTGACGAAGTGTTGAAAATGATTTAAGAATGTGGGAACATCTAAGATCCACTTCTGTGAATTCCCCAGGTTGAGTATGCAACACGATGGCAGGTTTATGCGTCACAGTAATCATCGTAAAAAGCCGCAGTACAGCTACAATATCAATGAACTTTAGGCAACCAGGTTAATGAATAGGTCAGAACCGTCCTTTGAAAACTACTTGCACAAGTCCTGAAGCATTTAAAGATTGCCAGAACTACCGATCAAATTTCAGCAGAAGGGACGTCGACTTGTTTCAGCACGTGTTCACCGCTAGTACTCCAGTAGTAGCTACCTCAGCCTCTGGGCATGTATCTCCTGGAAAACCTCTGGCATGAACTGAAAGAGGAGCTAAGACTTCTCCATTACGAGGGGTGGGCAATAAGTTTTGCAATTCGGATATAAGGAAACTAGATATGAGAAAAAGTGTTTTATTATTTTTCAATATAACTACCCTCGACTTCAATGCACTTGTCCCTGAGGCTTCGAATTCCCGACAACCAGAAATCTCCTGACTGCTGTTCATTCCACTCCTGGCTTGCGAGCAAGACATCTTCATCGTCCCTAAACCGGCGTCCACGCAGTGCAACCTTGAGCTGGCGGAATAAAAAGTAGTCGCTAGTGCCCAGATCTGGACTGTAGGGGGATGGTTGATCTCCTTGAATCCGCACTCGCGCAGGTCAGCTTGTGCAACTCTGGCCTTGTGGACTTTGACGACGTTGAAGTCGATCATGGGGCGCGACGTTTCTAGGGACCCAACGGGCATAGACCTTGGTCATGGCCAAATTGTCGTAGATGATGAGGATAACACTTCCATGTGATATTCCAAGTTCTCACTCGATTTATTCGACCTACACCCGTCGACTTTCGAGGATCATCCTCTCCACACGGGCCACATTGTGCTCGTTGGTCACGTCTGATGGGCGTCCTGGACGGGGCTCATCTTCAAGTTAATCACGACCATGGCGGAACTCCCTATTCCAGCGAGCAATGGTTTCATAGGAAGGGGCGGTGTCGGTGTACACTGCAACCATGCGTTCATGGATCTCTTTTGCATTCTTGCCTTCTTTGCTCCAAAATTTGATCACTGGCTACCCATTGTTGAAAAACTTGTGACTGACGATCTGCGATCAGCTACTGCTTCTTAAATAGACGAGGCAGGAGCGTGCGGCTGCAGATCCTGACTTGTCATAACTTGTCCTAACACCCACACACACAGCCATCCCCCTTCTTCTGTTTTGCCCTACCGATTCGCAAAACCTATTGACAGCCCCTCGTAACTCCCAGATTGTGATTTTTTAGTAATCCATTAATGTATGGTAGGATCACATATTCTGTAATCACTATGAGCAGCATAAAAGTGTATTTATGCATTTTAATGCGTAGGTTTACAAGAATCTATAGTTTATCAAGGTGGAAGAGCACATCAAAGAAACAAGTGAAGTTTGAGTTACCAATCAAATATAGTGCAGAGATGAAGTTTATTGAGATGGCATAGGAAGTTATGAAAATTGTCGTTTTATGAAGATAGTAAGATTTATTAATATAAGTCATCACTCACGGACGAGCATAGCTTTGCCCGGGGTTCTATCTTCGATGTGTCATCATGTGGCTTATCAGCCCGATTATAGTGCCACATATTTGATCACAGACGGGACATTGGGACATGCATTAATAGGTAGGTGAGATTAGTACCGTCGATCTTGACGTGATAATCTAGCAGCTCTGTGGACTTCCAATTGTTGCCTTCAATTTGCTTCAAAAGTTTCAATTCTGCTCCCCAGCTTTCGTCTCAATGCGTTTCTCTCCAGAACTTCAGTTGCCCACGTTTTGTAATCTATCCGACAAATTTTTAGGTTCTCTCTGAGAGAACTTTAATACCTTTTCTTTTGTCTACCTTTCGATTTATTTCCCAAGCTTAGTTCTAAGTAAAATATATGCTTCGGTATACACTCGTTTGACATTCTGACCACATGGCGTGACCATCTCAACTCTTTGTTTATATTATCATGGATTCAATCGCTTCGTCCAGTACACTCAGGTTGGTGAGACGGCCTTTCCAGGTTAACTTCAGTAAACTACGCAAAACTATGGCCTTGTGAACTTTAACTTTCTTTTCTAGACGTAGGTCTCGGTCGTCAAAAACACGCTTGCGTAATTTTGCAAACGTACAACTGGCGCAACGTAGCCCATATTGGATTTCATCATCGATATCTGCACCCGTTGAGAAATGGCTACCCAAGTAAGCAAATGTTTCGACACATTCTAGAGTTTCCCCATTAATTTGAATATTAGAAGCCAGCAATTGATGATTACCTGGAATATTTGGTGCGGATACTAATTGAGGATTGAGGCAGCTGCCCATATAATGAACATTACTACAAAAGTAATATGAAACATCTAAACACTCTTAAAATATGTATATACTCGTATGTAATTAAATATAAGAAATGTCTGCGCAAAAGCTTAAATGGATGTCAAAAATTCAAAATCGTTGTTTTCCTCCGATATAGGCAGAGTATCACATGATGCCGCTTAGCGAATAGTAATTGAGAAGTTCAAGGACACGAGTGGCGTCTTTAGGAATGGTTGGAAAATTACAACTGTACCAAAATATTTTATTTGTAAGTAAATTATTTTCTTTCTCTCATACTTACAGTTTCCCAAAACCATCGTGATTCCTTAATCATTTCTCTCTCTCTCTCTCTCTCTCTCTCTCTCTCTCTCTCTCTCTCTCTCTCTCTATATATATATATATATATATATATATATATATTCCATTTTTATCCCTTTTACTAATTATAAATTCAATATAATTATTATTATATACATATGCTCATTAGTACACCATTTTTGGAAGCATGAAACTCAATACACCGTTTTCATACAGAATTTCTCTTGTCAAGACAGATCAAGGCAGTTGATTTTAATTTGGGAGCTTTATCACCGTCTTCCCCTCAGTTCGATAATGCTGCCTCGCTTCCAGGTGGCAGCCGTGTACATCTTCCCCCTCTTGGGGTAGAATGGAATCTCTCTTAATTCCCTTCGCCTCACCGATGCCTAAGATTATAAAGGTCCATGTTTGCTTAAGCCGTATCCGGTATGCCCTTGGGAAGCTATCGTGCGCGAAGCCCTCTCTCGACCATGACAGTGGGTCCGATTTAAGGTGATGTCTGCAAATCCTCAGCAGATTGAAATAACCCGAGCTTCTTGCCATCTGACGTTAGCATTTGTCTCCCGTGAAGTGATCCCCTCGCCCAAGTGATCCCCTCGCCCAAGTGATCCCCTCGCCCTTGTGATCTCGTAAGCAGATTGTCTTCCAATAATCCGCCCTGATCAGAGGAAGATTACGGAAACCCGTTTATACCCAGGAAGATTGTCCTGGGTTTCTCTCGTCTCACTACATTGATTGGGAATTCCTGCCGTCTGAAGAGGAATCTTAATTTCGTGATTACTTCTACCTGGAGCCGAAGTAATCAAAACCCCTTTCGGAGTCTCTCTGGACGCCTTTGCATCGAGACCCCATCGACGAAGACCTGGCCATCGGTCTTCCACATCCCCAGTTCATCCTCCACAAGTAACCAGGAGTCCTTTCCTCGTAAGTCTCACCTCTTGGTTCCCATTCTCAAGAATAATTCCTCATTTGGTGTAACGCTAATACACTTGCTAAATTTTTCATTCAATCCAACTTAATGGATCACATATATTTTCCCGGACCTAGTTTCCTCAATTTTTGCCTGTCATAATATTCTTTGGTCATACTAATTATTATTTAGATTTCAATATTTATCTGTGCCCTTGTTCTTATTATTTGTATTAAAGTTTATTTTTGTAGAGGTGTTTATCCTTCAAATAACCTTTGATACGAACCGGGCAAACGTATTCACTTTTAAATATTCAACCTATAATATGGCAATCTATGTAGATGGTCCTTACCTTTTTTTCAATTATATTGTACCCGAGCGCAGCTCCTATAGTGGCTGTCTTGCGCACCCCATAGTGTGTACCTTTAGAGACTTTTTTGTCACAGGCCTTCGTCCCTCGACACCATTGTACCCATTCCTACATCCTTTGCCATAGCTATTTATAGTACGATTTGTATAAATTTTACTCTATATACATATATACTCTTAAATTTCGCTCAACCTTGGTTTTAGTATAATTATTATTCTTAACACAATATTTTCCTTTTGTCTTTGTTGTATACAATTTGCTCATTACCCCTTGTTTTGTTATTATTATTATTCCATATTCCCTTTTTGTTTGCTTTGCTAGTGATAAATAAGCCTCGCTGTTATTGTGCATATCTAAAAACTAAAACAAAATAAATCAGTGGATTGCGAACCTTATCAAACTTTCTCTTTCATCTCCAACTATATTTTACGAAGAGTATAGTTATCTATCTAGGCAAGTTAGCGTCCTAATACCCTGTCGTAAAAGTTTGGTACCCCGAGACCCTATTTAATTTCAATTCATTTAGTATTCTTAATCTCGCTTCAACCATTATCGTAATTAGCATTCATTTTTTCTTCTACTCCTCAACGTAGACAGTTATAACCAATATATTAAATAGGACCCTGTTTAGTTACAGAATTTTATTTAAAATAGTTGACACTCGCTTTCTTTAGACCGCCGCCCTTTTGGGATCACTTACAATCTCAGAATTCTTCCCCACGCGAGTCTCCTCGTGTTTGTCGGCCGCTAAAAAAAAATTTCAATTCTTTTGATATTGTTGCATCTTATTTTAAATTCAATTTTATTATTCTCATAGTAACATAGATAATTTGTTGTGCCTTCTTAAAAAGAAAAAGTAAATTTCTTTGAATCACACACACGATGGCTTCTACAAAAATGGCTGCGTCGACCCCCTTACCATGACCATCTCTGAGGTTATCCTTGCTGCATCGACGCCCACCACTACCTCCAATCTTGCATCGGCAAACATCGTTCATGCCGCAACCTCCGTGCAAGATGGACAGTTCCGAATACTTCCTCCATCGTCCTTCCGAAATTCAATTTTGGCAATCCAATAGCTTGGCGTGAGATGTGCGAGATAATATTAATGCATGACGCCATCATTGACTAGAATCGGATCATATATATAATTCTAAATGTGCCCCTAAGAAATTTTACTCTTTTTAAGGACATTCTGGTCGAAAACATGAGGATAGGAGCTTGGAGGAAATTGAAGGAAGCTTTTAAGAATGAATTCGGGAGGTCACAGGTGGAGGATTTGAGGGAGCTTCTTAATACCCGACAAATGGGTGATCGGCGTCCCATGCGTTTTCTTGAGCACCTGAAATATCTAATTCGAGCAAAGGGAGGGCAATTAGATTTTTTTTTACTACCTCCTTATATACTGGCCCTGTGAGATTCCGAGAATATTAGGCCCCTCATCCTAATGGCCAAGGCAGCCGTTGAGCTATATATTAATCCTTATGTCAGCTGGAGAACTGTCCCAAATTCCCAAGATCCATCCCTTGATCTATCAATTTTGCAGGTTCGGTTACCGAAAGAGTCCTCAGGCAATCGGCCAGACTTCCTAAGTAATTCACCTCTCCCTCTGGCGCACGTCCTTGCCGCCTTGCTGGAGAGGATAAGGAAGGATCTTCATGCCTTGAAGGTGCAACAGGGCATGCAGCGAGAGTATAGTTATGAACAGGTTGTCCGGGGAGGGAGGCGCTGTTCTTCCTCCTGCAAAAGAAACCAACGAGGAAGCCCTAACTCAAGAGGTGAGGCAAGGTAGAATCATTCTATTTCTCGACATTATTCCGCCTTAATCCTGAAAATATTTCTTACTCACAGGGTCTCTGCTGGTATCATACTAAATATGTTAACAATGCTAAACATTGTACATAGCCTTATAGTTTCTACCACCCATTTAATCCCCGTTTTTTCACCCAATCCTTGTTCTCCTAATTTTCATTCTCCAGCTGATCATGCTGGTACCATGAAAAATTGGTGCACATGCATAAAAATGCATACATCCATGCACATACCAACATCATGTGCGATTTTCGACCCAACTTCTACACATACCCCAACTTCACCACCTTTGAATCCGTAAACATAACAAAACTCTACCGTTTCTCCTTCCCAATTTTCAAACTCACCAACCCAGCAGCATCCTTTAAACTAAAAACGCAGTGATTCGTGGGTCTATCACCTCTGCACTCCCTCAGGTTGATCCACGTTTCATCATTTATGACCCACTTTCTGGTCTTTCATTTCTGGTTGACAATGTGCTTAATTCGGTATCATTCCAACCTCTCCGGACGACAAAGCTTGTGCCTCTTACCTTGTGCTTAATGCCGCTAACTCTTCGGATATAAGGACATATGTAAGGCGTAACCTTGAGTTATCTCTGAGGTTACGTCGAGTTTTTCCATGTACCTTCATCGTCGCCGAGGTTGACATTCCAATTTTGGGCTTCGATTTCCTTTCTGCTCATAAACTTTTGGTCGATTCTTGCTATCGCAAGATTGTCGATCCAACTACTAATCAGACTGTTTCTGGTACATTTTTCCCTTCTCACAGTTTTCCTCTGGATGTACGTCTCCTTCCAACTACCCCACACTTCCAGCAACCTCTCCAAGAATTTCCTGGCAATACTCTTCCACTTTCAAAAGATAGGCCAATCAAACACACTGTGGTTCACAGGATAGAGACGACAGGAGGGTCTGTATTTTCATGCCCCGTATACTAGCCCTGGATAGACTCGCCTTAATGAAACATGAGTTTAAGTTTATGGTGGAGGCCCGCATAGCTTGCCTTTTAGTCCTCACTGAGCTTCTCCACTTTACGTAGTGCCAAAATCTGCGCTGGGTGAATTCAGGGTTGTAGGTGAACACAGGCAACTCAATGCATGTACCACCACGGATCAAAATCCTCCCCCTTATCTGTCTGATTTTAACTCAGCTCTTTTCGGTTGTTCGGTCTTTTCTCGTCTCGATTTGGTTTGTGTTTCCAACCAGATCCCTATTCAGATAGATGACGCCCCAAAGACAGCTAGTACCACGCCATTTGGTTAATTCGTCATCATCCGCATGCCATATGGCCTCGTTAAAAGTAGACAGACCTTCCAACGAAGGTCTTCTCTTCGTATTTTGTTACATAGACGACCTCCTGATAGGATCTTCGTTTTTAGAGGAGCATCTCTCTCACCTTCGTCAGGGTTTTACTCGTTTAAAAAGAATCTGTTATCGTACTCAACACTTGTATGTGCCTTTTTGGTGTCATGCAACTCTCTTTCTTGGGACACAGGATGTCTTCTGACGAAATTCATCGTCTTGAGGATAAATATGCTGTTATTTGGGATTTTCCTCGACCTTCTTCAGCCGAGCGACTTCGTAGGTTCTGTGGTATGGTAAACTTTTAGCACAGATTTATTCCCAACGTTTCTAGCATCATGAATCAATCTCCAAGAAGAACTTCTTCTATCCTGGTTTTTAGAAGCGTGTGAGGCTTTCTCTTGCAAGAAAGAGGCTATGGCCTCCTCTGTTTCTCTCGCCCATCCTTGCCAAGAAGCTCACATAAACGTTGCTTCGGACTCGTCCGCTACCCATGTCAGTGCGACGTTGCAACAGAGGTACAGTACGTTTTGCCGCGACCTCCTACGTGTGTACCTCGCCTTCCTCCATTCCTGCAAATATTTAGAAGGGCGTCAATTTGCTGTCTTTACCGACCTTAAGCCTTCGGTTGGTGCTCTTTCCGCAAGCAGGAACTCTAGTGTACACTCTGCCGTTGATGCTCGTCACCTCGACCTTATTACGCAGCTTACAAGCAACATTTGCTACGTTCCTGGCGCAAAACACCGCGTTCCAGGCGCGCTTTCTCGCATCGCTAAAATATCGGTACACAACTCTCACCTAGTGCACCCATTGATGCAGTGCTAGTGCTTGCTCAGAAACCAGATCCAGGCTAATCTAATATATACCATGTTAAAATTATTCTATGGGCGAGTGACTCTCTTGGTGGGGGAGGTATTTGTAGCAGCTGCCCATATAATCTGCATTTCTACAAAAGTAGGATGAAATGTCTCACGCAAAAGCTTAAATGGATGAAAAAATTCAAAATCGTTGTTTTCCTCCGATATAGGCAGAGTATCACGTGATGCCTCATAGCCAATAGTAATTGAGAATTTCAAGGACACGAGTGGTGTCTTTTTGAATAGGTGGATTAAGAGGCTCCCAGCTACATTATAGAGTCTGTTAATTTCATAGAGACACGTTTGTAGCTAAAATATTGTAAAAATTACAACTGTACCGAAATATTTTATTTGTAAGTAAATTATTTCCTTTCTCTTATACTTACAGTTTCCCTAAACCATCATGATTCCTTAACCATTTATATATATATATATATATATATATATATATATATATATATATATATATATATATATATATATATTCCATTCTTATCACTTTTACTAATTATAAATTCCATATAATTATTATGTACTATAAACAATGTTCTTTAGTACACCATTGTACATATTCTTACATCGTTTCCCATAGTTATTTATAGGACGATTTGAATAAATTATTCACTATATACATATATTCCCCTATATTTCACTCAACCTTGGTTTTAGTATAATTATTATTATTAACTCAAAATTTTCCTTTTGTCTTTTTGTATACCTTTTGCTCATTAACCCTTGTTTTGTTATTAGTATCATTTCATATTCCATTTTTGTTTGTTTTGCTAGTGATAAATAAATTCACTTTTTATAAGCCTCGCTGTTATTGCGCACACCTAAAGTCTAAAACGGAATAATCCAGTGGATTGCGAACCTTATCAAACTTCCTTCTTCATTTTCAACTATATTTGATGCAGAGTATAGTTAGATATGTAGGCAATTTAACGTCCTAATAATCTCTCGTAAAGAGGATTACCTGGGTTTATTGGAGGTGGTTGGTTCAAGACGAGTTTTCCGATCCTTAATTGACAGACCGAACCTTGAGTAGCCATTTGAAAATTCTGATATGATTGTTTGTAGGTCCTCCTCGTTGAGAGCACAGACTGCATTATCATCTGCATATTGAATTTCGAGAATCGTGTCAGCTTCTGCTTTAGTCCTAGCTTCAAACCTATAGTTGATTGAGATACCTGAAGGAAGGTCGTCTATGATAAACAGCAGAACGGTTGCACTAAATAATTAGAACAATGTTGGTGCTGCTACAGAGTCTTGCTTGACTCAAGAGTTGAAATTGAAAGTCTATTGAGCTACCGTTTGCCATAATTGACACGGTCATTTCATCGTACAAAAGACGCATGATTGACAAAAGTTTTTGAGAGCACCCAAATCTAGAGAGGATTTCCCATAAAATCTTACGCTCTATTTAAATATTTTTATTTAAATGTTCTTGAAAGTGTTCCTTCCAGCGCGCCAGAAAAGCTTCATGGCTTTTGAGCAAAGGTAAAGCCATCGCTACAACGAACAGGTGCCAGACCATATGTCTTAGGACCAAATATTGCTTTTGTTTGGTTGAAAAATCCTCTCAATATTATACGCTTCGAATAACAGTTGTAGTTCACTAGATTTTCTCAGCCACCAGTTATTTTCATTTTGCTTGTTGCTAGTTGAGCAACAGCTTTGAGGTCACGGTGTTTATTCCTTTTGGATTGACGTTCTTGTCGTTTAGATGTTCATACCGAGCCTTACGGTTATCGTCCAATAGTTTGTAAATCTCACTCATTTTGACCAAACCATTTCTCACTTTTCTGCTTCCTCATTCAAATTGATTCCTTCGCAGCGTTAATGATTGTAGTTTTTTGTAATGAAAACGTGTTTTTACGTCGGTAGGAAATGCCTGAAGAATAATTCTAGTTTGACATTGTTGAAACTCAAGTGATTTGGCATGGTTTAAGAGTAAATCAACGCTAAATTCATGTCTTTTTACACTGTTTGGATTTCTTCTTATAGGCAAGATTTTGATTTTCACGAAAGAAAAGATAGGACGATGGCCAGTACAACGGGCCTCATAACCAGTCAAAGAACGAGTCTAGTGTGTGCCAGCATTTGGATCCGGATTGCAACCATGAGGTTTTTAAGGTATGTCTTGTCTGAAGAGGGTGTTTGTTACAACCAAGTTATGTTCGACGCATTTGGAAAGCATAAGAGTACCATTTGTATTAACAGCATCTAAACCTTCCCTACCGATGATTCCTTTCCATATATAAAAGTACTTAACAACTCTAGCGTTGAATTCTCCCAGAAGGATGATTTTATCTTCATTAAAGATAGATAAAAGAACATTCTCAAGACTGGCGTAGAAAGACTCCTTGGTCCCGTCATCAGCTGCCATAGTGGGAGCGTGCCCCTTATCAATTTGACTTATTTCCTGTCTCTTGCTTGAAATCTAAGGGTTATAAGTCGTTCGCTATTGCCAGATGATAGCTCGGCAAGTTCACTATAAATCTGTTTTTCTATTCCAAAACCGACTCCATGTTGTCTTGGCAGCCCTGCGGCATAACCCTTCCCGAAAAAGGTCTACCCTCTCCTTGCTTGTACCGTTGTTCCTGGCCAGAGAGTCGTGTCTTGGAGAGAGAAACGACATCTAAGTCTAATTTATTCATTTCCATGGCGACAATAGCAGTTCTATGTTCGGGAATATCAGGGATTTCGTCAAGTAATGTATGTACGTCTACGTACCTATTTTGAAGGCTTCAGTATTTCTACCGCAAGAATGTTGGACTCCGTAGACGCGGTATTTCAAGGAGGCAAAAGCCAGAGAGACTATTTTTAGGGCATCTTTTCTAGCCCTTTCCCTATATCGGGTGAGCAGAAGGGATCCTAAAGAGAGCTTCTCAGACATGGATGCCACTACGAAAAAGTTCACCTGTCCATTCCAATAACTTAGCGACTGAACTTATAGTGATTAGATTATGTAATAGGTAGGCTACTGGCACCAAATTGCAGGATTAAATAGGCCTAGCAAAAAGCTCCATAAAATGGACGCGCGGTGGTCTTACTAAATCCCATCATACTCCACACATATAGTAAAATATGTCTAAAATTGGAATAAGGAAATGAGAATGTATAGATTAATTTACATCTATGAATTTGAATACAAAAAATAAGGAATGTAAATATATCTGTTAATATATATATATATATATATAGAAGGTAAGCGACCGTTGGAAGTGAGCACAAGACACACAATGTACGAACGCGCAAAAGGTCAGAAGCACCTGCGTCAATAAGATAATAGGTAAACAAACATTTCGCGTCTCACAATAGATTTATCAAAAGACGAAATTCCCCAAAGCATCTGGGTAAATACATCGGTTGACCAAAAGGATATCACAAAGCTGCGAAAAGCGTATCCTGTTATATTAATAAAGGTTGGAATGTGCAAGTAATTCGACTTACACATCATTCGATAGCTCCGCCTTTGGGGTAGATAACAATGATTTTATGCCACGGCCTCTGGAAAATAAGCATATATATATAGTCGGAGCAGCTCAGTTAGAATTAGCATTGTATTATTAAGATTATTAAATAACTATCATTAGGAAGATTATGTCGTTCACGCTTTCCCTTTTAAATTCACGAAATCTTGTCGCTCCAGAATTTAATACTTTTCGTTGAATATATATAGACTGCTGTCGCCCACAAAGTAACTTCGTGACGTGCTGCTTGCCCCGTTAATAGGCCAATATTAGAAGAAAGTATATTTTTGCACCGTACTTCTTAACCTCGATTTACTCTAAAACCTTCCGTAAGCCCAGCCAATATATAAGAACCCAATGGAGAAATATTTTTTATAGTCGGATACTTAATTCTCCTTCACCATATACTGGTAACCCATATAACCTGGTGCCACTATTAACTTTCAACCCCCTATAAACTAAACATTCACCCCTCAACGTGCTGGTAGAGACTAGAGACTTCTAGATTCCACTAACCTGTCCCCAGGGCCTCTAGCAGTCACAGCCAGACTTCATATTTTGAGTTGGCGATTTCTTCCCGGGTACGTCTCTGCGTGTTTGTTTAGCGTCGATCATTGGAGCACGAATATTTCACTTACGATCTTTACTGCAATGATTGATGCCCAGTGGAATAGGAGACCACGACGACAATGTCCTCTTCACAGTGGCGACCACTCATTTGCCCTTGCAGTCATTGGAATCTAAAATGCGTCATATGATCTGCCTACTGGGCCGTTGGAGGATTTAAGTTGAATTATCGTTCTTGGTCTGGCTCCTTATCCTCGATGAGGTGCTCAAATACATTGACAGCGAAATCCAGGCATTTGAAACGGATCTTGTACTCACGTAGCTCCTACGTCGTCCCCCCTACCCCTAAAGAAAACAAACCGGCCGATCAAAAAAAGAACCAAGCATGGAAGCAGAGATCTGCAACCAAGTATATGCTCCAAATACCCACTGAAGTAGATTCGCTGATCCCAAAGTGTAGCACACTTTCTTCTCGCAAAAATAGATACACTCACTGAAAGTTTGTGTAAGTGCTCAGTGCCATCTGTGGCTTTCCAACACAACATAATAGACATTGATTATTATTGACTTCCAACGTTAACAATAAAATATTTTTAAATGAGCTAAAAATACTAGCCCAATGTTTATAATACCTAGAAATTTGTATGTAAGAATAATTATAATTACTGATCTATTATGCGATGATGGGACATATAAATTATTAACTCCTTGGTCTCTTACTTCGAAATCGAACATTTTAAAAAAGATATTAAAAACATTATAAATATTTTCCATGATTTAATTAAGAAGTCTTTAGTCACATGCCCTTCTCTCCCCTATATTTAAGATATCCTAAACAGCCAAAGGGGCAAGTGTCCCTATTCCAAGCATGAGCTCTTGGGTTAGCTCCATGCCCTATATTTCAGGCCAATGCTTTGTCTATTATTTATCCAAATTTAGGCATTTTTTTCACAACACCCTTTAAAATGCCGAAGACTTCTTTCTACATATTAAATATGCCATGTTAAAATTAGTAAAGATAAGCACATATCCCTTAATATAGATTCGCTTTTTACCAAATTGTCTGTTAATGAAAAACTTATTTTTGAAAATGAAATTTCCTCAGCTTGATATTAACTTGCCAATCCTCATTACTTAATTATTCAAGTTATTAACGCCGTTGTTCTTAATTATTTGCATTTTCTCTTGTAAAGGAGTGTATTTCAGGCAGAAAATTAATTCTCCATAAAAGCCTATTGCTCGAGATTCTTTAGTTAGTTGCCTCTTTAACAAATATGGAAATCGGAACTATGGCCCAATATGTTGTAAATGAAATCTTAGCGGTATTTAAATGACCTATTTTTACTATGGAGAGAAATGAAAATATTAAAAACTTCTTTAGCAATCTCAATAATCGCCATCTTTCCGAAAATCTAAATAGAAATGAAAATTAAACTTTTATCACCCTTTCCTTGATGTTCTCATTCACTGTGATATAGATTCTAATTCTCTGCAATTTATATCACCTATATTATATAAACCAAGTGATCATTAATTCCTCGAGGGTCAAATTCATAATATTGAGAACATCTATTAATTACCGAACATATCTTGCCAATTTAATAATGGGAAGCACTTCTTGCAGCTATAAAAATATTGTATTGTAACTTGAAATGTAGGAAGAATTAAATTAACCAATCCATACTAGGAGTGAAACTCAACCTAATCACATTTTTCTTCCTTACAGCACCCCCCCTTAAAATATTTATTAAAGATTCACTTATTTAAAATAGACTTTAGTTTTCCTATTTTACTAAGTGTCAAAACTGATTGCAGAGACAGCGAATCTAATGCTTTATTTAATCCCATGAGGTTTACTAAGCATAGAAATAATTGTAAAATAGCAGAACTTATTTATATATATAATGACCGGCTGATGTGAGAAGTAGTTTAGTCGATCTTATTTTATTACCTCACAACTTTTAATCTGACGAAAGGTAGATTCCGATTTAACCAGGTCATTTGATCGATTATCACATCCTAGATTATCACATCCCATGACCATTACCTATTTGCAATAATGTGTTGTTTTATCTCTCGCTCTCTCTTGGTCTTTGTTATTGTTTTCTATGGTATTTTTCTGATTTGTATATAAGAAGTCTTAAGTCAAAGTTATCAGTTGTTAGAATTGCTGATATATTAAGTGGGCTTCTCGAGAACATGTCCAGTAATTATTGTAAAAAGAACCATTCTCTTGATTAACTACTTTCATTTGCATTATACTCTGTGGAGGCATGGCCCTGGCACTAAAATTGGGTCAGCAAAGTGCCTCGCAAGAATAGGAAGAATTGCAACAAATTTTCTCACGGATGTACATATATATTTATTTTTAAACTGTTTAGGAATTAAAACAAAAAGCCGTGAATTCAGATATCAATGAAAATTTGGCGACCAAGTAATAAAACAAACATTTCTCCTCTGAAAATGGGATTAAGCGGAAACAGCTGGCGGCGTGAATTTGTAGGCACCATGAACCAATGACCTTCGGGACAATGGGATTAGCAAAGTCCTGCCCAGTGGGCGGAGCTAAGTTTATTAAAGAGCTGGCATCGACAATGGCACATACCGAATTCGTGAGAGTATCTTTAGGACACCTGCACTCAATGCCTAAGCCTTTCGTGCCCCGAGACCTGCAGAATGCAACGCACGTTTGTATTCGGATAGACCTCGTTTGTAAACCACTCGATTCGCCATATGCTAGCCATTTTCCGGTGATCGGGCGTGGCAGCAAGGAATTGAAGCAGGAATACCCTGATGGAAGGAGGGACACTGTTTCAATAGACCGATTAAAATCGGCGAAATTGCCCACCTTACGTGATGATGACGTACGTGGTAATCAGCGTTTCGCAAAGACTCCGGATTGGCACATGATAACCAACCGCAGTTCGAGACGTGGAAAACCTGTATCAGGAGAAGATATGACCTCTGGCAACGCGTAAGATACTACAGCGAGAACCGAGGTAAAAACGAGCAGCGTTGAAAGGTCGCACGCTCTGGGAGAAGGATCTCATTTGCCGGGACAATTTATATTATTATTATTATTGAACATTGCGTAATCATAAATATATCGTCACTCTCATATGTCATAAGATATATAAATAAATATACAAGCCTAGCTGATCCATGCTATTTGTTTAATATACCTTATAATGTGTATGGTAAAAGATTCATAAATATGCATTCATGCCTCGCTGGACCATATTTGCCTTGTAACTTTGAGCAATGTAATAATTATAGCCACAACATAGAGAGATTTCATGTATTCCTTTTAGGAGACCAGGTTTGTACAGACCTTTTATGAACAAAGTTGTATCCATGTATATCTGATGATATGTCATTGCCCCATGCTTATGTTAAAAATGTGCCTGCTTGTCTAGTTAGGATGTATAATTCTCTTTCTAAACTCCGTTACTGGCAGGGGGGGGTTCTGTGGAGGTATCGCCCTGGCACTAAAATTGCACCAGCAAAGTGCTTCGTACTAATAAGAAGAATTGCAACAAATTTCCTTGCGGATGTACATATATATATATATTTATTTGTAAATTGGATCTGAATTAAAACGTGAAGCCATGAATTCAGATATCTATAAAAATTTGGCGACATAGTAATAAAACAAACCTATCTGGACTGGAAGTGGAATTAAACCGATACAGCTGGCGGCGGCTCAGCTATGATATAATTTATATCGAGAAGGCGTGAATTTGTAGGCGTTATGAACCGATGACCTTCGAGACAATGTGATTTACAAAGTCCTGCCCAGTGGGCAGAGCTAAAGGTAATGTGTTCCAGATGAGGAAAAGAGACCACGCCTCTTATAATATTTCTAGAAGAAAAATGGAGAATTCGAGAGAAGTAGATTCATTTACTGTTGGGTAGACAGTGAATTCAGATACACAATCGAATGGAAAGAACCGAATACGGTTCATATAGGGTAGCGAAGCCCCCGTTGTAATCCGTCTAACTCTTGTTCTGATAACACTCGCTTTCATTACCAGAAGTGAAAACTTCCCTGACTGTAAACGCGAGCCTCACTTTTGTCTTGCTTGTTTTTCTTTGTCGGAACTAAACATTTATTTTTTTCGTGATTCCTCTCAGTTCTTTTTCAATCACAAGCCTTCGGGTAGCGTAGCTAAGCCGGAATATTTAATCTCATATCTTTTCACTCCTAGAAAGTGGTAACCCTACGTCGCGAATAGTGAAAGTATCGTAAATCTGGACTATGCATGCAAGGCGAACGGGACTCTGCGTAAATGCCATCAACATCAAGCCGCTCACCTTCAATGAATCAGCAGTCACAGGTTGGTTTCGTATTGTGGAGGGGGAGTTTTACATTTCTGGACTAAAGAAAGGAGGAGACCAAGTTCTTTCACGTGTTAGCCTCACTTTCCCCTGAGATTGTTCATCTATGTTGACCGTATTTCGGCAGTCATTTTAGCTGAATTAAACATATATTTGCTTTACGTGATTCCTCTCAGTCCTTTTTCGATCACAAGCCTTCGATGATCTCAGCCAAGCCGGTATATTATTTGAGTATCTTTTTGAGTCAGATACGAGATTAACGCCACCCTTCATCTCACTCGTCGGACCATAGGGTCCTTTGCAAAATATTCGCGTCATTTTTAACCTTTCAAACTGGTGATGTACTTCCTCCTTTGGGTTTCTTCATCCTCCTACCATAAAGTGGGGTGACCATGAGCCCTCCAAAGAGGTGACTGGTTTCTCTATAAAGTGGTACCCTGAGGCCTCCCATAAAGGGGTGACATATATACTCCTTAAAAGTGGTAATCCACCATAACTCTACACCTGTATACCATGCTAATACCCCGAATAATCAAGGATAGGTGACACTAGATCTCGTCTCTCTTTTATACCTGTTATACTTTCAAATTACCTAAGCTGAACTCAACATATCCCTCCACTATTTATAACAGATCCTTTGCTACTAAATTAATTTACATTATTAATCCTCTAGCTGAAATTGTGAACCGTGATACTCATACCTCTATTTTTAAAGCTAATAAACAGACATTTTTTGGCGACAGAGTGTTTCGGGTTGTCAATGATCCTGGTACAGAAACGGAATCCCCCCTACACTGACATCTTAGAGCCCGCCAGTGAACCTTACACCCGCCATTTCTCATTCTTCTTCCCTTACCTTTCAATTTTCAGCTTTTATTTCAGAAAATATAGTCAATATCCGTTAGGCCAACACTCTGCATCTAATCATAATCACCAAATAACTCTATTTTAGGCTCCTATTCTCATGGATAAAGACAAAATCTCGAATAAAGTTATTCCAAAAATGTCTTTACTCCAGTTCCTCCATGTTCTTCTCCCTTTTTTCACATCAATTTTGTCTGGAATACAAAAACTTATTTCAATCGTCGGGCTACTATTTCCTCTATCCTAATGAAACTAAACCTGAACCAAAACGACCATTTAAGCTACCACCCAATCTCTCAACTCATATTTATATCAAAGTGTCGCTGAATAGATTGCAAAAATCTGAAATTTAGATCACCTTTCGTCCTCTAGCACTGATGAGATCATTCAATCTGTTTAGAATTTAGGGCACAACGCTTAATCAACTCTCTTACATATAACTGATCGACTTTGTAGTGTGGTTGACGCTGGTCAGCCTTCCATTCTAGTCAGTCTGTACTACTTGGCGGCACTTTACACTTTTAACCAGACTATGTTCACAAACTCTATGAATTCATGCTTGCCTCTAGAGCTGCTCTCAACTAATCTGTTATTTTTCCTCCCTCTTTTGCTGAAGCCCTTAGAAACTTAGTGTCTGCTTATAAAATCTTCAGTGAATAAATCTTTGCCAACTTTCTGAAATTTAAACATAAAAACCCTGAGGTAATACTACTCGTATTATGCACTCCTGCTGACGTGACTACCAGCAAAATTATCGTTCGCTATATCATCATAGGAAGCTCCAATTCACCCTCTTCTGAACCAGATAAAAAACAGGCGTCACTTTAGGCAATCAAATCCATATTGCTAACGTTTCTAAATCCTTTGCGTTCTCCGAAATCTCTGCCACCTTGACTCATTCAAATCCTTTATCGCTGTACCACTGGTTTAGACACTCTGACCTCTGAAAATGGTTTCAAACTTTGCAGGTCGTGCTCTTATCCACCATTGACGTATTTCTCAGGATACACTGCTCTGCCGAATTAACTAGCTTCATATTTGAAAATAGATTATCTTCTAGGTCTTTCTGCTTACATACAAGACATTTAATCCCATATCTCCATCCTATCTATCCTTACTGATCCTATATTTGCTCCTCAGTTTCTTGCGCTGGGGCCCTGCTACCATACTGATTGTTCATCGTATTCTTTAGGGCTGCATTGCTGATCGGATTTCTCTTAATTTCCTCGAGAATGTGAAATGAACTGCCCAATGAGATACGCTCATTTTCCTCCCTTGGTGCCTTCAAGGGTGCCTTGAAGGCTGACCATTTATATCTAGATTTTCATTAGTCAATAAAGTGGCACTTTCTGTAATCCCATAACCTAGAGAGCGTCATACCAAAAGCCTTCATATTATTATTATGAATATCTTTTACGTGCGCAATGGAATATCAGTTCTAGCGTCAGCGGCTGTGCTACGGCTGACATTTATGGCACTTTGTGTCCCTCCTTAATTTAATGCTAGTTGTGAACTCTATATGCTCCATTTTCTGCTGAGATATATGCGGCTATATGTATGCTACAGATTCCCGCTTTCTCAGTCTTCCTAGCAATTTTTTTACAAATCTCCCCTTACATACTTTCTTCGCGATACGTTCGTGTTCGTATTTCTTTTTATATTCGAGAAAGAAAATATGCAGCCACTACACATGTTCATCTCTAACTCTAAGTGAAGGATATCCGCAATGCCTAGTTTCATCCACCCAATTAAATTGGCTATTTATGCTCCTAATTTTGAATAGAATTCGAAGCCTGTGATTGAGCGGCAAAGGAAGGGGTTGAAATTAAGGTACTCCTTCAGATAACTCTCCATCTCCCCACTTCTCTATAAGAGAGATATCAACGTAGAATTTTTAACTTGAATTAAAAAAATTAAATATAAAATGTAGCAGAATGTTGTCTCAATTTTTTATTATTAAATTAAAATACGAAAAAGTTACCGAATACCACAGGACGAGCTTTATTATAGGTACCTAAATACAAAAGTGTGGATCAAGTGCAGCATCTTGTTCTGAATGTTTTGATTAGGGGTTGTAAAGATCAGCAGCATCCAAAGATAAAAAAAAGCTGGAAAAGATCCGTTAAGAGATGACTATTTGTTGGTGATAAATTACAAATATTTAAAAAACACAAAAAATAGGATATAGAAATTTTAAAAAAAATAAACTGCTAAAAGATTTGGGGCTCTTCTTATAAATTATCTACTAACTCTTTTTCATTTCAATACGTAATCTGCCAACGTTTCTAGTCTTCCAACTTTTCTGAACTACACTTTTCTGGTAAGGATATTACATCAAGATAATAATAATTTGTAAGTTTGTTAGAAAAAAATAAATAATAAAACTAAAGAACCTACAAACATAATCAAACGATTTTAATATTTAGAGGAAAACAACTTTTAAAAAATCAGAGTTGGTTAAAAATTAGAGAAATTTCAGGCTAGATTATACCAGCTGTCCAATAAAAAAGTTAACCGTAATTTGGAATAAGTATAACTCAAAAATTCTTGGGGGTTTTAACGGAATGCAAAAGGTGTTTTATTTACCAACTATTTATCTGTCAAAAATATGTTTGCGCAAGTAGGTAAAATAATGAAACGAAGTCTAGGAAGGCGCCACCGTGCACTTTCAAGAGAAGCGTAGGGAGTTTAGGTAGCCTAGGTCACTGTGCAATTCTTCAAGCAAAGCCTAGGCCATTTTACAGTGGTTTTTCACCACGCTGTGGTATAGTCTCGTCATTATTGCTTATTAAGCAAATTAAAGCGTTTATGTCTAAAAGTTTACTTGTATAGTTAACAAAAGATCAAACGCGTTTTTGTCTTCACAAACTTTATTAAGACTGGCATTAACAAGGAGTAACAAGTAACAAGGAAAAGAAGTACCCTAGGAGACCTTACGGTCCATTCAAGGAGGGTACCTTTGGACTAGCAATCGAGCAGGCACATGGCTGCGCAATTGTTTTGCGTCCCTAAACGGCCACTATTCAAGACTTTGTCTAGTCTGACTTGAACTGGTCAACAGATTCACTGTTGACAACTTCCACTGGAAGTGCGTTCCACATAGCGCAAAAACTGTAAGTGAAAAAATTTCCACACAGATTGCGGTTGTAACGCTTCAGTTCAAGTTTGAAGCCGTGATTGCGCGTTCTGTTCTCACTCAGTGTGAAAATATCCCGGTAGTCAACATTTTCGAACCCTCGAAGTATTTTGAAAACTTCGATGAGCTGACCACGCAGTCTACGGGTTTCCAGCGAGAAAAGATTTAATTCCCTTAGTCTATTCTCATAACTTTTATGTCGGATGGAGGAAATCAGCTTGGTTGCCCTGGCTTGTATGCGTTCCAACCTTGCGATATCCTTTCGAAACGAAGGACTCCAAAATTGTACGGCATACTCCAGGTGCGGTCGGACAAGTGAGTTGTACAGGCACAGTACAATCTCCTTATTACGGTATCCAAACTGGCGCTTTATGTAGCCTAACATCCTTTGGGCTTTCTTCTCTGCCTCGATGCACTGTTTCGAGAACTTGAGGTCGCTAGTAATAGTTACACCTAATTCCTTCTCAGCGTCACTCGATTCAAGAGCAGTGCCCTTAAGGATATAATGAGATTGGGGGTTTCTGTGGCCGATATGCATCACTTTGCATTTCCCCACGTTAAAAGGCATTGGTCACGTTTCCGACCACTCCCCAATCTTCCCAAGATCTTCCTGCAGGCGGGCAGTATTTCCATCCTTTGCAACGTTAATACCAAGCTTGGTATCGTCGGCAAATTTGGAAATCATGGGAACCATGTCACCGTCCATGTCGTTGAAGTAGACGATGAATAGTAGTGGTCCCAGGACAGAACCTTGAGGCACCCCGCTAGTAACGGGCACCCACTTAGAAGCCTGTCCATTCACCACCACCCGTTGCCGTCTGCCACTTAGCCAGTTCTCGATCCAGCCGGCTACTTTTCCGTCTATGCCTAGCGCTTGCACTTTTCGGAGAAGGCGGTGGTGTGGTACCTCATCAAAGGCTTTCTGAAAGTCTAAGTACACCACATCCACCGTCTTGTTCCGATCGTGCTCACTGAAGACGAAGTGAAAGAATTCCATAAGGTTCGTGAGGCATGACCGTTGCCTTCGGAAGCCGTGCTGGAAACTCCTCAGTAGCAGGTTTGACTCTAAATACGACGTCATTTTTTCCACCATCATGCTTGTCATGAGTTTACCGACTATCGAAGTCAGACTGATAGGTCAGTAGTTTGACGGTTGGCTTCGGTCTCCTTTCTTGAAGATAAGAGTCACTTCCGCTTCACGCCAGTCTCTAGAAACGCATTTGGTACGGCTTGACATGTTGAAGATTGCACTCAGGTGTCGTGACACTTGATCGCGCATTTCTTTTAAAACTTTAGGTAGAAACCCAATCGGGCCAGGTGACTTATTCGTCATTAGGTCACTGATCTTTTTTTTATTTCCCTTTCGGTGAAGTCCATATCCTCTAACTTTTCCCCTGAGTAGGAATCCATTGGCTGGGGGATGGGACCACACTCTTCAGTGAACACTGAAGAGAAGTAGTCGTTGAGGAGGTTAGCATTTTCTGCATCTATGTGCTTTAATGCCTCCTCCTCATTTCTCAAAGGGCCAATCGATCGACGGATTGGTTTACGGCTGTTCACATATCCAAAGAACTCCTTGGGATTCTCTTTACAGAGTCTCGCCACTCGGAGTTACTCAGACCGCTTAGCCACCCTTATGCTGGACTTCACTCTCCTGGCTAGCCTCCCGTATTCGTC
The DNA here is from genome assembly GCA_963969495.1 of Ceratothoa steindachneri. Classification (NCBI taxonomy): domain Eukaryota; kingdom Metazoa; phylum Arthropoda; class Malacostraca; order Isopoda; family Cymothoidae; genus Ceratothoa; species Ceratothoa steindachneri. The sequence goes on from OZ018332.1 coordinate 75,138,581, forward strand.
AAGGTCACCCGAGATCTTCGATTGTCGGTACACAGTTCTCTTCTTCCGAAGCAGGTGGCCGATTTCTCGATTAAACCACTTTGGTTGAACAGAAGACCAACGGGGACATTTCAGAGGGATGAAACGCGATTGAAGACTCATGAATGTAGTTTTGAAACTGTTTCACGAGTCTTCAACAACATCGCACACTTCTAGCCTCGCGTCAGTCAGTCTAGCACGAAGACCTGAAAAGTCTGCTCCTTTCAAATTGAGTTTCCTCGATTTACTAGTTGCAGGCCCTGCCTTCGGGACTTTGACCTCAAATCTAATTAGTCGGTTGTCACTGCCACCGAGCTCTTGGTCAACAGAGAGGTCCTCAAGGATGTCATCCTCAGAGGTGAAAACCAAGTCGAGGATATTGTTTCCTCTCGTTGGCTCTCTCACCCTTTGAGTCAGGAACTCGTTGTTCGCAAACTCCAGGAGTAGTGCGTTCTCACCATTGGGTTCTCTAAGTTCCCAGTCAACTGTGTGTTGAAATCACCCATGACGATACACACTCTGTCTTCGACAAGTTTTCCTAGTAGCTGGTACAGATCTCTGTCTTTTTCAACGAGTTGGGCAGGAGTTCTATAAAGCACCAGGGTCCTGTATTTGGCAGGACCTATCTCTAGGTCAACACCTAGTAGTTCATGGTCAGATACGATGTTGCAATCCGTAGAGTTGATAGTATCCTTGACATACAACATCACACCGCCACCCTCTCTGTCTGGCCTATCTTTCAAGAAGAGCTGGTAACCGGGAATTGTGAATTTATCTTCAAAATCTCGGCTTGACGTTTTTATCCACGACTCCGTTATGGCCACCATCTCAGGTTCCTCTGTTACTACGAGGCCACGGAGCTCAAGAAACTTATTCCTGATTGACCTCGCATTGAACAGAATAACTTTGAGGGAGTCACCTAGTGTAGGACTCCCTACGCTCTTCCGTTTCCCGGCTTCTTTGTTTTCGTGGTCCCACCCTTTTTGACGACCTCCAAGAAGGTCGTTCTAGGAGTGACATGGGCATGCTGGCGCATGTCCGCTTTCGCTCTGTTTCGAACGCTCCTTTGGGTGCGTTCCATGACATCTTGAATTAGGTTGGCGATAAAGGCCTTCCCTTTAAAGGAGAGATGTACCCCGTCCCTTTGGTAGAGGTCGTTTCTACCGATAAAGGTACGATAGTGGTCCACGAGAAGACTCCTTCTGCCGTTCAGAGATACGCCAACCTTCTGTTCACTGCGACGTTTCTTTCGTGAGTGGTTTGGGATGGACCTCTTCTCGGAAGCATCCCAACCACCACAAGTTTGCAGGTTTTAAGCCCGATGTCATCCACGGCTCCCATCACGGTTTGGATGGTCTTACCACTGAAGCCAACCTTACCCCCTCTGAGGTAAAGGTCGTTGCCGCTCACCATCAGAGCAACACAAGATTTATTTGAACAACGTCTTCTAGGTAGGCCCCCTACCAAGCAAGCCCACACTTTGGATAAATGTTCGCAAATACAAACATGAAGGAACATGCTTAAATCTAAATAATGTTCGTTCGAGTTTTATGAGAACCATACGAACAACGGAAAATATCGAAAATGTTCATATAACACTTCTTCAAAATCCGCATGTATCAGTCAGAAAGAATGGGTTACAATTGTCAAAGTCATCATTTAACCGCATCATTAAACATGACTTAAAATGGCACCCCTATAAGATGCATGCAAGACACCAGCTTCTTGAAACTGATTTTCCTCGTCGTAGACAATTTTTCGAATGGCTTCTCCATAAACATGCTCGTTTCTTGGAAAACATTGTGATTGGTGACGAGGCAGCCTTTTTCGTGAATGGAAAGTTAAACATTCGGCAATATGCGCCACTGACCCGGCGGCATTCAACTTTGACACACGTATTTGTCAGCATAAAGTGTCTCTGTGGATCGGAATATGCGGGAATGGCTATCTTGTCGGCCCATTGTTTTACAAGAATAACTTGAATGGTGCTGTTTCCCTGAGCATGATCAACGAAAAGATCTTCCCGGAACTCCGCCAGATTTACGGCAATTAATTCAATAGACTTGGGTGGATTCAGGACGGCACACCAGCTCATAGACAGCTCGCTGTAAGAACAAAACTAAGAGAAACGTTTGACAACCGCATTGGCGCGCTAAATCATGCAATTGAATTGCCCCCAAGATCCCCTGACTTAACACCGCGCGATTATTTCTTATGGCGATATCTAAAGAATAAAGTGTATTCTACTCCACCACAAAACATCGACCAGTTAAGACATAGTATCACAGGTGGAGTCAATAGACTTAAGGAAAATCACAAGTTAATCGTAAGAGTTGTTCAATCAATGCCATCAAAGGCGCAAATATGCTTGGAAAGAAATGGAGGATATGGGAAGGAAACGGTGCTTAGAAAATTAAAAAAATGAATTTGAAATACACATATGAAGAGATGTTTTTGTTATAAATGGATTTAAATATATTTGTTGATATTAAACTTCGAAGTTTGATTATTTTACTTCCTTGCGCAAACATAATTTTGATAGCCTCCACTCAACCCATTAGTATATCAATATCGTAATAGGGAATTTAATGAAATTTGTAGAATCGAAGGATAAATAGTTGATAAATTTGATTCGTTTTGCAGGACTCTCTAATAGGTTTTGAGTTATACTAATTCAAATTACGGTTAACTTTTTTCTGGGACACCTTATATACATACCCCGATATAATGAAATTCGTTAAACCTACATATCAGCTTTTAATACAAACTTAACTTAATGACATAAAAAGGCATGCCAAAGAAATTATATCCTATATAATCTTCCCCCCCCCAATACTAAATATTTAATTCAAAGCACTAAAAAAAAGAAAAATTATTAAATAGAAATGAAATATATAGAACGACCAAAAATCGGCACTAAGAGCAGTCTCTCAGAACCTCCCAAGTAAGGAACAAAAAATGAAGAAAGGAAAAATACAACCTCCTCAATCGTTGCGAGACAAGACTCGATAAAATCAACTTAGAACTGACAGAATTAAAATGAATAGCCAGACAACTAACAAAGATAACAAATGAGGGAAAGAACGGAAAGGTAATGTTTATAAATATCTTTACCCCACTTACCCTACATATTAGCATGCATAAAGAACTAGAAAATAAACGAAATAAAATATATAAAAAATGAGATGATCGATAACAAACCAATATGAACTAAAAATATTTGAAGAACATAACTGAATTGGGCTAACCTAAGAGGTTTAATTTTCAATTCTTCAATGCAATTTCTTTCCAACTTTGTCTATATCTTTCAACTTACAACTATAACTATTCTCCTAATAGTCCAATATTTCTTATATTGAATCTAATCATATTGCATTTTTATTTAATAAATAAAAAGGAATTTAAATCTAATTTTTAAAAGAACTCTTCAACTCTGCACCTAAACAAAGAATAACAAATGTTCGATCTCACAACATGAAAGATTATAGCAAAAGCATAAAACAGAGTTGGCGCCACTCGAGTACCTGTTAATATTTAGTAGGTGTTTGTAAGATGAACGAAAAGTAATACAAAGGGAAATTTATTTCATTTTCTTAATAGATACAACGTTTCAGGTCTTCTTCCACAGGAGATGCCCAAACCAATATATATATATATATATATATATATATATATATATATATATATATATATATATATATATATATATATATATATATATATATATATATATCCATATGGAGTTCAGCCGTAAAGCCTGCATTTAATATTGAGGATAAATCCCAAAGCCACGAGAAACGGATGCATCATCTTTTAATTTTTCACAACGTTCGAAAACTACAAGTTTTCATCTTCAGGCTAGAATAAGTTTACAAAGTTAATACATATAAAGAAAACTTGAAAAGGCCAACGAGACATTATTTTAAAGAGTTACCAATTATAAAATATCCGTAAAATGTACTATAAGTTAAAATTTTTAAATATCACTTAGCAACAGTTAGATTTGCTTTAAAACTGACTCAAAAAATTGCTAATACATAAGAAGAAAACTTAAAAAGGCCAACAAGACATTTTAAAAGGTGACAAATTATAAAATATCAGTAAAATGTTCAATAAGTTAAAATTTTAAATATGACTTGGCAACAGTTAGATTTGCCTTAAGACTGACTTAAAAAATTGTTAATACATATGAAGAAAACTTGAAAAGGCTAACAACACATTATCTTCAAAGGTGACCAATTATAAAATATCAGTAAAATGTACTATAAGTTAATATTTTTTTTTAAATAGGACAGTTAAATTTGCTTTATAACTGACTCAAAAAATTAGTTGATAAATTTAAAGTTTATTGCAGAAATTAATTAAAAACTATAAGAGAAATCGACCTAGCATTAGTTAAAGATAATAAATTTAAGAGAAATCGACCTAGCATTAGTCAATAATAATAAATTTAAACTTTGTTTTTATTTTTTCTAAACGCGGTAAGAGTTAAAAAACATAATATAAAAACGGTAAATTTGGGTACTTACTAAAGTGGATCCATCCTAGAGAGTGAATGGTGGGTTTAACAAGGGGCTAGTATATATAGGTTACAGTGACGCTTGGTTTGTTAAAAAAACAAACTAACTAACAAACTGTAGTTGAAATTAGTTAATTAATAAAGATATTGCACTTAAATTTTCATTGAGTGTAGGTTTGTAGTGTTTGATATATAAAGATTCGAGAGTTCTTAGGCAATGATGGTTGTTGTTAAAGGCTAATACTTGAAAATTATCAATAGAAATATCAGTTTTACATCTTACGAGTATGATGTGTTCCCTAATAGAAGACTTTTCTTTTTATTTAAGATTTTGCTTGTGCGCCAACTAATTCCAATATGAGCAGAGAACCTAGCTCCAAGAGACCTGGCAGTGCTGCCAATGTAAGAGGCTCCAGTACAACTGGGACATTTAAATAAATAAACATTATCACTGCGGAACTCCAAAGAGATAGGATCTTTACTGCTAAATAAACTTCCTATCGATAGTTTGTTTATAAAAACTATTTGTGGGTTGATTTGGGTAAAATATCTTTTAAAAATGAATAGGATTTTTCTTTTAAAAGTATCATTTAAAAAACCTATCTCCAAAATTAGTAAATATATGGGCATTTTAGGAACTTCTCTGCAGGGTTGAGGATGGGTCAATAAGATTATTAAGTAGCCTTTTTAAAACTCTATCATATAGGTCAGAAGGAAATAAATTTTTTATAAAATATTTCCTAAGAAAAGTAAATTCATTATGAATTGGTTGGTAAGTGGATGATAGCAAGAACTTCTATGTATTAAAGTTTTTATTGTAGATATTCTGTATCTAAAGTCACAAAAACTAAAGTAGTTCAAACCTAGTCCTGTAAAAAAAAAATTCGGTAAATGGTTGTTTGAATTTTTCGTTGTGCGCCAACGGGTGATTAAAAGATCAAGAAAGGGCATCTTATGATTTGACTCTACTTCCATGGTGAATTTGATGTTGGGGTGTAAAGTATTCCAAAAATTCAAGGAAAGTTGGCTATGTGCATGAATATTGAAAATTGCAAAGGAATCATCAACAAAACGGAGGTAGAAGGAGGGTTTGTAATCTAAATTATAGAAAACATTTCATATTCGAGATTTGTCATAAAAAAGTCAGCTGCAAGTAGTCCCATTGGAGAACCCATTGCAATTTAACCCATGGAATTTAAAAATAATTTAGATCATTTTGGTACTCCTCAAGCAGAGAAATTATTTTTTTCAAGATTGATTTTTATGCCTGTGCAACGCCGGGTATCTTTGCTTATATATATACAAGCCATACTACGTATTCTTTCTTACAGAAAGAACTTGGTTTCACAGGCACTCCTTCGGCGTGTGGCCTACGGCCTATTTGCTATTCTAAACCGCTTTTTTTAATTCCCTTTATAGACTCTTTATTTTAACAATTTACACACATTTTTCGACATAGATAACCTGAAAAAACACTTTTTTAAAGTTATTTAATTTTTATTATAATGTCTCTATCCCTTGAAGATTTATATATAATTATTTCTCCCGGTTTGATATATATAAAGACTTTGTCAGTTCTCTTTTTTAATCTCATTTTGTTTTATATACGAAATGATAGTAAAAAAGCGCCAAAGCCCTAATTTTAATGCATTTTTTGAACTTCACGATTTGTATGTTTTTCATTCCGAATCATTCGATAACTCTATTTATTTTTTTCTGAACTCTTAGAAAGAACTTTGATAAAACCTCGAAAGATACAAAAAAACAGCCCTGCGAATAAAAGAATCAAATAAACCTAAACTCTAAAACATAAAAGGTTACTTGTCCACTAAGCAAAAAAAACATTTTCAAAAATTCCAAAAATTCACCAAGTTAAATTATAGAGTTAAGGGTATATATATATATATATATATATATATATATATATATATATATATATATATATATATATATATCTTGAGCAAATTAATTTCTCCGCTTGAGTAGTAGCAAAATGATTTACATTATTTTTAAATTCCATACAAAACTTTTCCCAATTAGCATTTCACGAAGTCAAAACGTCATCATCCTATCATAGTTTCAAAAGGCAAAATTTCCTGAGAGGCTAGGTTAAATAAAATATCCTCTTGGTTTTAGCTAATCAATTTAATATGTATAACGCGATATATATATATATATATATATATATATATATATATATATATATATATATATATATATATATATATATATATATATATATATATTTAGCAAAAGAAGAAAACATAAAAAATCAATAGTTATCCCAATTTCCCACCTGATAATGCTACACAATGTGTAACTTCTCAAGATTCGAGGTGAGATAATTAGTTTACTCTGAAGCATATCTCGCACGAAGACTGCTTTGAAGTATTATTCTATTGATAAAGATAAACCTGGACCACAGCAAAATAAAAAGAAAGAAAAACACTTTAGTATTCCTAAGCTGGATATATATATATATATATATATATATATATATATATATATATATATATATTATGAAGGTAGCACAGTTTCTAAAATTTCACACATTGTAGCCCAAGGAATGAAATCCATGAATATTTAGCAATTTTTATTAAACTTTTGGGGGATCCAAATAGTTAGGATACTCAATTTTATTGACAAATATAAAAATATTTTTGAAAAATAATTATCTTTAGCATGCATAAGTTCTATTAGTTGTACATAAAATGTTATATTTTAAAAACTTTCAAACATATCCACTTCTTAAAATATAGTAATTTCTAATATCTGACCACAAAAATGTTGGAAGGTGAATTTTTCACATAAATTTGACACCTTTTATGGGTATTAAATGAAACCAAGAGACCTTGAGAATTCGAATTCCTAGGTTCATTAGGCTGGATCCACCGCTCAAACAGCCAAAACATCAATGGAAGTCTTAAACGAAATATTATGCAACAATTTATATTGAAACTAATAAGAAGGAATATGTATAACGCGATATACCGGGTTTTGCATACATTCTGTTAGCCTGGATTTTTTTATCTTTCGTGAGGTTTAAGTGTGTGAGAGAAAAGTTTCTCCAAACAAACTTAAAGTGTTACTTTTAAAGCGCGTATCATTAAAACATCTTTTCTATTGCGTGCAGGTGTGTATAGATGGTAGTGTAAAGAATCAAGATCTTTGCTCGCCTGCGAATGGGCCGCAACAAGTCTTACATCGCCAAGTGGCTCAACGTTAGCCAGATGAACGTGCACAGAGTCCCGAAGAAGATCCTCATAAATGAGGGAGAGCTCAAAGATAGACATATTTCAGGCAGAACCTAGGTTTAAAAGGAGGGAGAAAACTTTGGAGTATCCAGAAATGACTGCGTTCGCAAAGATGAAGAACATCTCGCTGGTAACAGTGTCTAGGTTGTCAAGGAGGAGGGCGGCAAGAGCTTGAATTGTGTGAAAAGATCTCTGCTTACCCACCATATGCAAGAACATATTATATAGCACTTTTGCCGTCTTCTCAACGACTTGAAGTGCCATGGCAGTCGAATTCTCACTTTTATATCAACAAGCAAAACAATCGCTTGGTAAGCTTCGGCCAACGCTTCTCCAAAACGCGCTACGTGTCTACGACTAAGTACCTGGCCTCCGGGACTAGGTTTGGCGTGGCTTCGAATGGCGAGAAAATGCCGTCGGTGTGTTTCATTGCCGGTTACAGAAAAATCTTGTCAACAAAAGTCTTGCCCAGGGTGTGAAAGATCAAGAAAAAAGTGGACTGTCTTTCAGTAGGACGGTGCCTCGTGTCACACGGCTAAAACCGGGCAAGAGTTGCTGGGATCAAACATGAACTTCTGTTCAAAGGACTTTTGACCGCCGCATTTGCCCAACCTCAATTCCCTAGAGTACATACAGCTTGTGGGCGCTTGTCTGGTCAAAGGAATTTTAGCGGCCGCAGTCGCCCACCTTCAGTAACATCGATAAGCTGAAGTCCTTTACAACTGCGTGTGGTGCAACATGAGCAAGGACTTCGTCCCCAACGTGTGCGAGGCCTTCAGGTCTCGCCTGGAGTGCGTGCTTAACGCCTAGTGAAGCCGCAGTGATTATTATTACAATGTAAACACATATTTATATGTTAAAATAATAGAAATGTGTTTTAATTCATCCATATGATCAGTGTGCCCTTTTTTGAGAGCGTCATAACGAGTGTAACCCAACTTTTGCCATACCCATTTTGTGGCTAACTGAAACTAATGATGTTTGCCAAAAAATTAATGCCAGAATTTACACAAGTTTGTCAAAATATTATCACAAACTATCATCTCTTAATTCACAATTGAGGCAGAAAGAAAATTCCTCTTTATCTTGCAAGTTTCTATAATAAAATTGATTCGGTTATCTCAAAAAACTCATCAATGAAAAGAACTTGTAATATAAAGACGCAAGATAGAATTTTGAATGTTGTTGTAAACTGGCCTCCGATTTTACTCGTCACATTTTCCACATAGCAGAGCTGAGATCATAAACGTTACGACCATTTATTTCTCACTATCAAAGGTTTCAACAAAGGTTTCTTAAATATTATAGTGTGAAAATATAGGGAAAACTTTGGAGTATCCAGATAATGAAGTGTAGATGCCGTTAGCATTTTTTCCACAAAGATAACTGAGGTCCAATTTGTTTTCATTTGAAAAAAGAACGACAGATTATATCCAATAAAATATTTTCACCCTGAGGCATTATAGCAGACCATAAACCACTCTCTCTCCTGTTAAACGCACGCTAGCCTTTACAGAATACAAGTAGTTAAATTGCAAATATTTTACCAACAGAAACTCTCTCATAAGCCCTTACATTATATACAGTAGAGTGGAATCCTTTAGTATCTCAAGATCTTCAAAAATAGTGAACAACTTATTCACAGTGTTACAAAAAACATACTCTCTTAGCCAAAAATGTTGTAAATCCCACTTTTCCTTCTTTTTACCTCTAGATCATTTAATGCTCTACTTCCAGTGTCCAGGCTTTTATCATTCCGGACATTATGCAAAGAAATATATTATCTGACCTTGAAAAGCGCCACATTCTTTGGGTAGTCGATCGAGGTCGATGATGATGGATGCCCTCATATTGAGGGCATCAATCCTGCACTAGGTTTAAACTGGTAGGAATGTGTGCAGTCATCGGACCCGTATCCTGACTGAAAGGAAAAGGACCCTGGTGGGAGTAGGGGTTCAAGACGACCAGGCTTCATCATCGGCTGCAGGGAGCTTCCAAGACACAGATCTGTTGGTGCTCGCCAATAAGCACTCCCGATCCTAGTTTGTGATCGAGGTAGACTTTTTCTAGCCTTTGTCTAAAAAGGCAAAACCCACAAGCAGTGGGAGGGAGGGTAGTGGTTGGTATGTGACAGGGCGAGTCTCCACACTGATGGACCTGCACGCCTTACATTTTTGACCCACAGATGCTCCGAGATCCCCTGCTGATGAGTCAACATGGGTAGTTGTTTTTCTCGATGAAGCTGCTGTTGTTTTTCTTGTATTAGCTCGTGAAACAGTAGTGAGAAAGTCGGATTTAGGTTTTTGTATGAGGTTTTCTTGAGATTTGGGGGATATTTAACTTTTCCGTTTAGTTGACTGTTTGGTGTTATCTATTTGCTGGTATTTTGTATCGGATCTTTTGACTTTTTACGCTGCTTTTCTTTTATCGAAGCGCAGCTGTGGATATATGCTTGTGTTTCTGGTGCCAAGAGATCATTAGGAGGATATAATTTTATGAAGAATTTAATTATTTTCAATATCTTTTTGGCAGCCCGCAGTGAAGCTGCTTTCTATTTTCTCAATTTTGAAATATTGTCTAGAATTATAAAATAGTCGAATGAGTTCCCTTCTCCCAGGAAAGATATATAATAATTGGTTTTAGAAACATGACAGATATTAAATATCCCTAACCCTATATTTTAAGAAGGAGATTTTTTGAAGGTTTGAATAAGATTTTTTCATTTAGTTCAGTTGTAACCTAAGTATTTAATTTTTTTATCATAGTTATTTCTAATAATTCCTTTATAAGAAGAAGAACAAGAACAAAAACAACAACAACAACAATAAGAAGAAAAAGAAGAACTACAGAACTACAGAATCTAGGACCAACAAAGACCCTAAAGGTCCGCTCGAGGCTAGTCCGCTACACTAAATCAAAAACTACGATACACCCTTATCTACGAGTGTATCTCTAACATGCTATTTTATTTTTATTTTTTATTTTTTTTAATACTATCTACTGTACACACTTATCTACATGTGTACATTATCGTGCAATTTTAACTAATCAAACTAGGGGTCGGGGGAGATAGAAAGTTTTTCTTCTCATCTTCCGCAGCCACTCGACTGCTAGTGGTGAAAAGCTAATTTAGGGATAGAGACTACTTATAGGATAGGCGGAAAAGAAATGGGACATCTAATCTACACATGCAGAGAATCGCCGGCATCATTTTTAGTCATCATAATTTCATATCCTTACACCTCCGCTCCAAACTCTCTCTCTGCAAGGACGTTTAAATTCACAGTGCTCAACTACGTTATATTTAAACTATTCAAATGCACGTCGAGACGATTTTTGAACATATTAACCGAAGTGCTATCTACTACGTGGGTGGGCAGCCGATTCCAATTTTGAGTAACTTTAAATGTAAAATAGTTTTGGGCTATACTAGTGTTAAAACGCTTGTTCACTAATTTTAACCCGTGCTGACGAGTATTTCCCCTATGATCCAGTTCGAACAGATTGCGAAAGTCAACGTTTGAGAAACCCTTTAGTATTTTAAATACTTCTATTAGCTGGCCACGTAATCTTCTGCGTTCTAGCGATGGCAAATCTAAAGCCCTGAGCCTTTCCTCGTATGATCTATTCCTCAGCTCTGGAATTAATTTCGTAGCCCTACGCTGCACTCTTTCTAATTGCGCGATATCTTTCATTAAATATGGAGCCCAAAATTGAACAGCGTATTCGAGAAGTGGCCGCACAAGGGATTTATATAAAGGTAAAATTACATCCTTAGATTTGAAGGTGAAATTACGCGCGATATAACCCAAAACGCGATTTGCTTTTTTACACGCATCCGCGCATTGCTTCGAGAATTTAAAATCGTCTGAGACTAATACTCCCAAGTCTTTTTCTAATTTAACCGCGTCGAGGACTTGGCCTTTCATGGTATATTCTACTCTTAAATTATGGCAACCCAAGTGCATTACCTTGCATTTGCTTAAATTAAATTCCATTTGCCACTTGTCCGCCCAATTGGCAATCGAGTTTAGGTCCCCCTGCAATTTATCGACATCCGATCTTACATAGGCACGATTGCCCAGCTTCGTGTCGTCCGCAAATTTCGAAATCCGACTAAGTATGCCTTTATCTAAATCGTTAATATAAATTAAAAACAATAAAGGGCCTAAAACAGAGCCCTGCGGTACCCCACTACTAACGCTGGCCCAATCTGAACATTCCCCATTTATTACCACCCGCTGCGAGCGATCTTTCAGCCAATTTCTAATCCAGTTTAAAATCTTACCAGTCACCCCAATCGCTTTAACTTTCATTAATAACCTTTGGTGGGGGACGGTGTCGAACGCCTTTTTAAAGTCTAAATATATTACGTCTACAGCTTTGCTTTCATCGTACACGCAAATCATTTTGTGGAAGAATTCGAGCAAGTTAGTCAAGCACGATCTCGCACGCCTAAATCCATGTTGGGTATCGTTAATCAGCTTATTTGCCTCGAGGTGGCTCACTATTCTATCTTTAATTACAGATTCGAAAAGCTTCCCAACTACCGAAGTTAGACTAATAGGCCGAAAATTCGTTGCTTCAAATCTATTCCCCTTCTTAAATATAGGTGTAACGTTTGCTCGCTTGAAATCCAACTGAACTACGCCATCCTCTAATGAGCGATTGAAAATTTCACGCAATGGCTTAACGAGTTCATTTTGAAGCTCCTTTAAATGAATTGGATATACCCCATCGGGGCCCGGCTCTTTTTTAACATCTTTTACTGTAACATATATCTCACTGGCAATACATAACTTGGTGAGCGGCAAAGTCGAAGTTGCAGTTGGTACTAGGATACAGTGAACCCCTGCAGGAGTCCCTGTTTGGGGGTCATAAAACGGAACTGAGTTTTAATACGAGGCACAACCCAAGTCTGTATTGCTTAAATGGCAAGGTCTAATTAGGTAGGGTACCACGGAAAGTATGAACCTGGAAAGGTAGGCAAGATAATATAGGTCATAACGAAGGGCTGTCCCTCTTGAGGAAGAGGGTAAACTTTTCCTTTTAGACGTAACAAGTAGCAGCCCCACACGACCTGTGATATACTAGAACGCTGAAAAAACAAAAATGCATCCTCTTGATAAACTTAAGGGACTGCCACTCAGGCTAATACCGAACGTGGAAAACTGACACCACAGCAAGTGGCCCAGACGGTCTCTTCAGATCTAGAAATACCACTTATTACGTGCATCAAAACTCAGAATGAATTTACGGTAATCTCCACACAATAACAAGTTGTTGAACAGCTGTTATCAAAACACTCAGAAAATTGGATATCAAAGCTAAGACTCCACCGCAGAACACTTCAAACAGGAGTGTCGAAGCATGGCCAAGTGTACGGAACTATACGCACACGGGCTCTAAGGTAGGCTAGGCAAGGCAACAAATGTTATTCTTCTAAGAGTACGATTTGAATAGATAGTCGCAGGTGCATGACCAAGGAATATTCTAAACACAATGACAAAATTAGATTTTTAATATACACTAGATAAAAGGTACACAATAAATATAAATATATAGATATATAAATAAAACGGAATTAGGTTCCGAATACTGAGTGGATACCCAAGGGTATTAAATGTTTATGATGGGAGGTTTAGAGTAGTGAGCGATTTAGTTCCTTTGAACCTCGAGAGTAAGGCGGGGCGAAATTGGGGAAGGGGGGGGGTCTTAGTGACCCTTATTACTCACAGGTGTAGCTGGGAACCCGCAGAGGATGATGCTACTTTCTCCAAACTCTGATTTAGTGAGATGTGGGCCTCTTTTCCTCAAGAGGTCACCGGACGAAATTCAGAGGGAGTAGGTGACTTCTCCAAACTCGGATTAAACGAGCAATCGAGCCTCTTGTCCTCAAGAAGTGACAGGTCGAACTTCGGAGCGGGGAAGGTGACTTCTTCAAAGTCGGATTTGACGAGCTATTGGGCCTCTTGTCCTCAATAGGTCGCTAGTAGAACTTCCACAGACGGCTTCTCCAATCCTTGATCCTAAGTCGGTTGAGAAAAGCTGACCTTGCCTCAAGAGACTCTTCTCCCTCACCCGAAGATACGAGTGTGATGACCAGCTTTTCCGTGGCTTGTGACCGTTACTAAACACTTCTTGGGAGAGAGCGTCGTTGAATCGAACCTCCGTTCGGGAAATCGTCGTCTAACCAAATATGTGGGTAATCCTTGGGAGGGTGCATATATACCCGGATTTCTCCAAAACAGCGAGAGAGAAAGGGGCCTTCTCGAATTTTCATTATCGGCCCGGACAACCAAGCGTATCCTTACGGGAAAGTGTAAGAGGCTGGGTTCATCGCATCTGACGGAACGACCAGCGGCTGGAGCCATACAAGTTGTTTGAAGCAAACCTACAAATAGATGAGTAATGGGGGGGGGGAGATTAAGACGGCAGCAAGTCCAAAAATGGTGAAGTCGGAGGAGGGAGGGGGGGTAACGGCTCGCTTCCTCTCTCGAAGTAATATCTTAGGAGGTGGGGAAATACTACTATTTTAGTGGCTCCCTCTACAAGAAGTTTTGTAGAAAGATAAGTTGAAGCAACCGTACCAGTAAACTAAAGCAAATAAATAAGAGAGCAGTTTATAGAAAGACAACGATGGTGCAAAATACATAAGATGATCAAATATAGAGATCATTCTCATGTATTTAAGGTAGTATGTGAAAATACAGAAATGGCGGCAAGAGGACCAAAAAACGAAATTCTTGCATTTAGAATGCTAATTCACCCCGCCAACATTCCAAAAGACGTTTTAGGGAACCGAAAAATGTTATTCCCATGTTACGCTATTAAAGACAAACCACGCTTCAACGAACTGCCCCCAAAGTGGAGAAATAATCCATATTTCCAGAAATCGCCACCGAAAGGCACAATTTCAGAAATTGTACAGATACAACGATGAAGGGCAATAACTGCGAAGAAACCATCGAACTATGGCCATGCTCTGCCCCAAAAGAAAAACAAAGAAGTAATCAAAGAAAAGGAAATAGAACATCAAGAAAAGAAGGTCATCAGAACTAACACCTCGTACGTTGATGCAACGAGAACAGAAATCCCAGGAAAACAGCAACAGCACTAGCAAGTATAATGGGAGACATTTATGGTCAAAGCAAATAGACTTGAACTAAGGAAAATCCCACTCCAAGTTGGCTTATCTGCAATTTTGAACATGCAGATGCTAGAAACAAGCACAAATAAAAAGTTACAGGAAGAAGAACAAATAACTGAAACAGAAATAAGTGGCACCGGAAAAAGTTCCGAATCCTCGTAAGAAGACCCAATACGGTTACAAAAGAATAATCAATGGGAGAAAGAAATTCGAATCAGGTAGGAGCCTGACACAGAGGGAGAATTCTTCTAGCTTCAGTCTCCCAGCCACGAAGGAAGACAGACAATAAAGAAGAAGCAAGGAAAAACTCGAAAACTGGATATACTTACTCTATATTTACGGAAAGATAAAAGGATCAAATGGAGAGGCAAATTTAAATGAATACCCCAATCACATTTGATAACACAAAACTTACTGTTCTACTATTAAGTAGCAACGAATGGATATAAAAAACAGATATATGAAAACATTTTCACAATAGATCCGGACATCATCTTAATATTAGGACCAAGGAGTCAACGTAAACAACGACGAGGAAAAAAATATACGGTAGGTATAATGAAGAGTACCTCGTTGCTGTTGCACGGCTCAAAATCACCTGTCTAGAGCAGTGTGCGGGAGAGGATTCCGGTACTTTTGACCTCGACGGGTAACGAGCACTTTAAGTAGTGGGCCTACTTTATTTCCCTGTTAAATTGGTTCTGAATCCTTATACTCCTGGGGAGTTGCTCACGAGGGATTCTGAGTTACCCTGGACTTAACGAACGTGTCTTCGTGAGCGGGGTAAGAAAAAGGACTTTGAAAGGACGCGGCAAAAGAAATAACTTTAGTCTTATATTGGCCTACTAAAAAGGGATAAGGGGAAACTTCTCGAGTTGTTTACGGTATGTGCGTAAGCTTCTGTTTTACGCAAAGTATCTAGTCTAAATGCAACAATTTTAGGTGAGTTAAGGGGGTT
Organism: Ceratothoa steindachneri; assembly: GCA_963969495.1. Classification (NCBI taxonomy): domain Eukaryota; kingdom Metazoa; phylum Arthropoda; class Malacostraca; order Isopoda; family Cymothoidae; genus Ceratothoa; species Ceratothoa steindachneri. The sequence goes on from OZ018332.1 coordinate 75,154,480, forward strand.
TCGTAACGCTACTAAAGGTCTGAATGATTCTCTGATTAGCCGATTCTGATTGACTGATCTTAACTACTGAATTTTTTACTTTATTATCGAATGGAATTAACTGCCAAATTAGGAATGTCTGTCTCTAGGCTTTCTCTATGTATTGTGTGCCGTCTTCAAGGGGCGTGAACTTGAGTTGGCCGTGGGACGGATATAGTAATCTAATTTGTTCGTTACTTTCACCCCTTGGGCGGAGTTCTGACAGCTAAGTGTACCTGTTGTACCTACATATTGCCAATGTATTTTATTTATCTTAATTATATGGAATCGCTTGTCTCTAAAAGTTCTTTGTAAAATTTTTCTGGTCAAAGCCTGTATTTTTTCAGCTTAGCTGTTGTTTCCCGTTGTTGTAACCTTTTTAGCTGATAATTATTCTCAGCCCATGGAGTGAAAAACATTTTTTTCTAAAATTTAATTTCCCACCACTATTTCTTTATGGGGCTATCTGTCAAATTAAACATTATAAAGGGATTTTTTTATATAATAATTTTTAAAGGTTCCTCAACACCATTGAAAATTAAAAATAATGCGACTTTTACTAAATTTTGAGTTTCGTCGATTATATCTGAAAATTAGATTCAAATTTTAAATTGATACCCCCAAACAAATAACTAGTGTATTTTAAAGAACAGGTACACCAAATTGGAAAGTAATCGATTGATATTTAGAAGTTCCTCAGTAACGCGGAGGATCTCTTTGAGATTAGATCTGTGTGTGTCTATTTTGATCACATTCTTCTATTTGTATTTAAGAACAGTTATTTATAGTGTAAAATAAATATTTATGCACGTTTTATTATATTTCAGAGCTAAATAATACATAAAAAAGAAAATTAAACAAAATTTAATTAGGGCATTTAAACCTAGAACGCCTCATGAAATTAAAAATCCCTTTTTTGCCCCCCCCCATCCTCTTACGCCATTAGTGAACGAGTGTTGCCAACTTATAAAGATCTTATAAAATATGTTTTGTTTGAGTGAGAAAAGAAAAAGAAACGCAATAGGAAAGAACCGCCAATTAAACAAATTATCACATTAGTAGCGGAGAAGTTAATTTCTATTTGGAAAACGGCAGCAATCCCTTGTGTGTTAATAGAGGTGATTAAAAAAAGAATTTTAAATTATTATTCAAAGTACACTGGCCACCAAATTTGAACTTTTTTTAATCATCAGAGACCTAAGAAAACCTTTCTTATGGCAGTTTTCTCGTTGATTTCAAATCTGAATTTAGTTTTTCTTTAACACATCAGGTTTTCAAGATATTCGAAAATGCAATATCACCGCCGTCGCTGATAGAATGTAGCGTTTTACTCTGATTTCTTTGCCGAAACTGGTGATATATGGTTGCATAGCCTCATTGCTAGTAAGAAATTGTCTTCTGTATAAGATCAGAAGGTTTTCCACTCCATCTTTGTATGCAGGTGAGTTATTGATGCCCAGAAAGTTTGCACATAATCCCTTGAAGGCTAGCCATGCATTTAGTTCAAGAGGAGTGAGGGTCTTCTCGAAGTCAGGGTCTGATAAACCTCCCTGATTTATGGTCCCACAAATATGCCTTCTTTTAGTTTTGTCGTGCTCACTTGTGGAAATCTTTTACACATATATTGGAATCCCTGAGAATTGACCGTAGCCATTGCTTTCACGAAGTTTTTGATTAGACCTAGTTTCAAATGAAGAGCTGGCAGATATATTTTTTGACGCTCTGCCAGGGGGACAGACTGAACACTGATTATTACAGGCTCATATATAGATCGAAGTGGCCAGTCACGCTTGTGATAATGTTTTGCAGTGGCATGGCTATCCCAAAGGCAGAAGAAGCAACAGTACTTTGTGAATCCTCCTTCCATACCCATTAGCATGCCTATGACATTTAGATCACCACAGATGTACCACTGATGGGCTTGGTAGTTTATGGCTTTAAGGAGAATATCCATAATGTCATATGTCTCTTTAAGGTGGACAGAATCGCCAATAGGAATGGAAGGCTTTATAATGCCATTGTGCAAGAGGACAGCTTTCAGACTTGTCTTAGAAGCATCAATAAAGAAACGCCAGTCAGATGCCTCATATGTCTCTGACAAGGCTTTGAACAATCCATTTACAACATGGCAGTAGCAGAGAAGTCCATTAACTGTGAAGAATGAAGTTAAATCACGATTATGCTTTAAAAGTAACTCACATGCACATTTTTCTCGAGTAAGAATTTTTCATGTAGTCGAGATGCTAGAAGTTCTGCTTTCTCCTTTGACAGTGACAGATCTATCTCAAGATCATTCAAATCTTTCTGAGTAAATAACTTTGGCTCAGAGTTAGCATCCTCATATTCGACATCCACATCTAATGTGCATCACCTTCAGTAATGCTATCATTACTGATATCATCATGTACGAGGCCATCATCAGGTGGAACTGGAATTAGCAAAGATACATTATGTAGAACTTGTCTGCACGCTGAATCCATGCTTGGATAAACAATTTGGTGCTTGTTCTTTGCAAAACACTCATTTGTGGTCACAATAGCAATCTTCCAGATTATCTCTGGGCTCTCTCCATGTCATAGGAACAGCGAAGGGCATTGAACCTTTCTTTTTGTTAATCCAGTAAGGGAATTGATTAAAGCAGGAAGTACCTATTTGGTGTAGTGCCTATGCTTTATCTTGGTCACCCAGAGAGCAACCGAAGTAGAGTTTCTACATTTTCTTTATATCATTTGTGATAGTACACTGCTAAAATTTTGTTGGAAAATGCCATTGTGATAGAAGGGTCTGAGGCCGCTTAAATTCAGCCACTATAACATGTTTAGAAACACATGCTACCTACGTAAATCTGCGAGTGGAAGCAGAGCTCGTTATCGCCCACCTTAGCCAATATTTAATCAAGGAGGTTCATTCCCCCGTTTCGCCTCCATACGTCGCTCTCGCCAGATTGAGTTAGGCTTATGGGCAGATAAAGTATTTTCCCAGGCGCGACCGGGGCATTCTCCCGAAGCCTCCCACTCAATTGTCCCCTACGCCAAGGGGATGGCTTCGACTATTTATATCATAGCTTTCCCGATTGAAGCAGATCAGATTCAGATTATCTTCGCGAGGCATCACGCCGATCCGGTCTCCCTTGTGCACCATAGGAGCTCTCTACCTCGAGATCCACCTTATTGTCCAGAAGAGGACAATATCCATTGAGTGCAAATGTTCGTGCCTTCGAGACGCCAAGTCCATAAGGCCCCCCCTGTTGTTCAGAAAGAGAACACCGTTATAACAGCCATTGTTCTTTGAGCCCGTTGATAAGAAACGGTTCTTATCCTCCCCTCCCTGTTGTTCAGAAAGACAACAACGTTATAACAGCCATTGTTCTTTGAGCCCATTGGCAATAGACGGTTCTCACCCCTCCTGTTGTTCAGAAAGAGAACAACGTTAGAATAGCCATTGTTCTTCAAACCCGTTCGTCAATAAACGGTTCTCATTCCAAAGACATCACGTCAGGATAATCTATTTCCCCCCTTTTTAACGTTCTTCAAGAGAACGCTTGGTTTCAAAAATAACCTCCATTGTTCATCTAGAACATCCCCGATTTGCTGTCACAAAGATCACTTGTACCTCCGAGCCCCACTTCGCTCTCACTCTTCGAAGACAGTCCTTTCCCTTCGCTAAGGACAACCCCCCGAAGAACCCTTCTGCTGGAAATCACCAGTGGACCGAAGATTCCTTCGCATCGTCTTCCTCTGCACAACAACTTTGTAATTACGTAAGCTAAGCCTTACCTTTAATGATCTAACCTTTTGTCAACGCTACCCTGTGCTTTAAATGGTTTAGCGAACCATCCCCCTCCCCTTTAATTTTTTTTGTTTACCCTTTTAAATCTCTCCAAATCTTAATCCTCGGATTAGTCAGATTTTCCCACGACCCTTTCCATTCTCCGTTTATGTAAACATTTTCTTTTTGTGTGTTGTTGATAGTTTAATTAGTAAAACTCTATTTTATTAATGATAGCCATATTACTTTCCTTGAGCTCCGTCCCACTTCTTAAGCATATTGAAGATAAATAACCTCGGTCAATCAGATTACCACGCACTCGAAATATTAGAATAATTCCCTCAACGAATAGTTATATATGGTATATCGTCGAGAGCCTATTCTACGAAATATATCATACCTAGTAGTATTTATCTGGATGATTTTTGCACTTTCGAGGCATTGTTACTGCTTTGTAGAAATACTTGGAAGCCTCTTATGATCAACGCAGAAAGAGCAGCTTAAAAAATGCACATCACATGAGGAACCTGAAAGCATGAAGCAGAATTATGAATAATTGCGCAAAATATGCATGCGAGTTGCAAATGTAAATGAATTCTTCCCTATACACCTTTAACCAGCAAGAACTCACGAAGCAGCTAGTTTGATCATCTAGGCAGTACAATAATTGTGCATGCAATAGAGCAATACCAGGCGGCCATTTTGAATGTTTGGCATATCTTAAAACGGTCCGTGCTAGAGCAAAGCGAAGGCAGATCGGATTCAACATGGAAAATGCATTTAGCAAAGTATAGTAAATTCCCTGATGAAAAATGTGTGTTGACCAGTGGGCGTTAATGAGAAATATCAGCAGGAAAGATGTGACATCATTGAAGCCGAAATGTGACAATTTTACAAAGAATGCGGAACAATTGTCTGATATTTCGTGATGTAAATGCGATACCTTTGAAAACTGTTTTGGTAGCAAAGAAAAGAAGGTGCCCCCATTGGAGTAAACGTTTCTGGAGACCAACGAAGAAATAGAAAAATAGCAATAAGTAATATCGATCAAATGCAATCGAAAAAGAATATTCAGAGTGCAGTTAGGAAGAATCGTGAGTATTGTCTCTTAAATCAACCATCTACTTCGACATATAATATCGAAGTGATTCTTCCTTTTTCCAACACAAAAACAGAGTCTGCCGACGAAGGTAGCGACTATGAGCTTCCTTCATCCGTTAAACGCAAAGAAGTAAACAAAGAAATTGCATCCAAGCTCTATGTAAGCTAATAAAATTGTTAGAATTTGCGTTGGCATGTGAGCGCACTGGTGTGTCTGATAGAGCTGCAGCTTTAATAACAAGTTTAATCCTTAAGGACTTATCGTCAATTGAAGGCAAAGAAACTTCTCTAATAGCTGACAGGTCAAAAACAGAAGAGAGCGTGCCAAAGAACGTATAACAACACAACAAGAAATTCGATAGGATAAGCCATTATATTCTATTAATTTTGATGGTAGAAAAGATAGCATATTCGTTGTTGAGACGAAGGAGGGAACTCATCATAAGAAGAAGATAAATGAAGAGCAGATTTTTATGATAGAAGAACCTGGTTCAGTATACCTTAGACACCTGACAATGAAGAGAGGTTTTGCAAAAGCTATATGCGACGCAATATTATCTAGAAGCAAATAACATCGCAACTGATGAACTAGTTGCTGTAGGATGCGATGAAACAACAGCGAATACAGGAACAAAAGGAGGTGTGATTAGAATGATAGAAGAAAAGCTTAATAGACCACTGCATTGGTTTATTCGCCAGCTACATGCATATGAGCTCCTATTGCGCCATCTTATCATCAATTTGGATGGGAAAACAACGGGGCCTCGTGGATTTTTCGAACCTATAGGGAAACAAAGTGTTGTTGAATTCGAGCCAATTCCGAATGAGCTGCCCTCTAAGCACCGATCAAAATATCTTTTATATCCTTTATTCCATCTCACAAGATAAATGTTGTGCTGAAATGGCTCATAAGAGTCTTGGAAACATGTCGCATGCACGATGACTTACAACGGAAAATCGGATACTTTGATTATATGTTTCGACTTCCGACCCTTCTTTCTGGCACGCTGGCATCCATTTTCTTGTTCATCATGAAGGTGTATGAACCATGCTGGTTTGAACTAAAAGCTAACTCTTCTTCGCAAGATGGAGCACTCAACCTCTTCAAGACAGTGCAATCGTTGCAAGGGATGAAGAAACAGATTAAAGATATAGGTGCCCCAGTGATTCAAAGGAATGCATATTTTGCAAATGCGAAAAACATTCTCCTCTGTATGCTGAAAGATGAAAGAAATCATATTCGAGAACTCGCATGGAGAAGAATTATGAAAGCACGAAAAGATTTCAGGATCCCAGACATAAACTTTGAAGCTCACAACTACATACACCTGAATAATTGGCAGCAAACCGTAGTGACGGAACCTCCGCTGACGAGAACGCTCTTTGATGATCAACTTAAAGAATTATTCCGTCAGCAACCTAAATTGGATATTTCGAAGTTTCCTTGTCACACACAAGTGGGTGAGAGATGCATGAAACTGATCACTAAAGCGTCACTAGCAGTTGGTGGAGAAGACAAACGGGACGGCTATATAAAGAGTAGAATTAAGTTCATGAGAAAAATACTCTCATTTGATACCAAGAAGGACCTCGTAATGCAAGTTAAAAACACTACAAAAAATAAAACAGAAATGAATAAATGGGTATTAAATAATAGTGAAAATTTAAATATTCGACTGTTAAACAAACAGAAGAAAAGGATTGAAAACTTACTGAGTAGTTAATAGATTATTTTTATTCAATAAAATGGAAGTAGAAGTATTGGTTGTAAAGTTTTATGGAAATACTATAACTCGTATAGGACATAAATGTTGATATAACAACTTGAAGTTTAAAAACAAATAGATGGACTTTTCTGACACTTTTGCTCTTTGTTCAAAAGTTCAATTGCGTTGAGGAACCTGAAAATACTAATTTAAAAGGCTGAAATTTCAACACAATAGTTGTTGATATTAGTTCCATAAAAAAATCAGAGTGGGAAAATGAATTTCAAAAATATTTGCAAAACCTTCCTTTCAATCTACCCTAGTGTATATTTGTTTCTGTCTCAAAATCCTATTTGTTCAGGGCGTAATCTTTGCTAGCTGTTTCCAGCGTGCGTATGATCATGTTTTCCCGCGTGACTCAGACTAACCACTTGCTTTATATTTATTTGATAGATGTACAATTTGATATATATATATTTTGTTTCTTTGCTAAAACTCTTTGGTTATTTATTTACTACACATGGCATATTATTTGCTTAATTTACACAAATAGCCATATTTAGTATTTGATAGATTCACCGAACATCCATTTGTGTTGTTTCTCGCTAGGCCTATTAAATCCTGAAATTTGGCTCCCAAAGGCCTACCTATTTTACAAGATAAGCCCTTACAGAGAGTTCCTTGTCAGGTATGGAGTAACTGATAAATAACTCCTTAGAAATACATGGATAGATACATATTAAGTATCTACTTCATCCAGACTCAATGTCTAACAGCATTTTAACAGTCATACATCTGTACTGAACGAAACGGGCCTATTCATTATGCCATGTTCTGCCATGTAATACACAATATATATATAAATATATATATATATATATATATATATATATATATATATATATATATATATATATATATATATTATCTTACAATTGGGTCATATCCTCGTTTCTACTACTATACATAGATTGGATAGACAAGAAAGCTATTCATTAATGATGTGTGTTTACATATATTTAAGGCTCTTCTTCTTTCACTAGAATACGCCGCTGTAATATAACGACTACAATAGGATTTAAAAATGTATATATTATTTACAAGGAGTTATTCTTTTTTATCAATACCGCTATGTCCTTTTTCCAAATTATTTGCATTCGCTTACCATATACAAGCCTTTATGAAATTCACATCACACTCATTTGACAGGCTTCATTAGTGAATCTACTCTGCTTTACACTGTACTCTTGTTTTATTATTAACATGGGCGAAAGAAATACATTATTATTCCTACAAATATATTATTTACACAAGGAGTTACGCTTTATTACCTCTTTAAGATTATTTGTATTTGCATAATTATCTGACTACCTGTCACAAGCAAAATATGGTTCATATGTTACTCATATGTGAGGTTTCATTCCTGAGCCTATTCTTTCTTGCAATGGGCGCTACAAAACTTGCGTGTGCGTAACACTATCTCGCTTTCAATTGATCCTAAGCATATTGAGCATAATCCCTTTTCTTTCTTTTTTAAATTAATATATAAAACAACTATGTACAATTTACTTTCTAAATTAATTCACTGGCCTTGTACATTTTATTCGGTTTAGGAAAACCGATATTTACCGGACATTTACTGTTCACCCCTTTAAAAACTGCATTTAGGCAGTTAAATTGATTATCACTGGAACACTTTCTACGTTTGATATTAATAAATTTTTTGTCATTGTATCTGAACGTATGGCGTGAGGTTGTGTCTTTATCTTGCTCCAGCGTTCCTGCAGAGGCCCGTTGCGTAGAAAATGCGTCCTTCTACAGCTGGTCTTTAGAAAGGGTAGGCAATGATGATGGGGCTTGCTAAACGGTTTCTTATTAGGCTCACGGTTGGCGACTTCCTTATTCTTTCGTCCTGCTTGGCGTCGGTCAGATGCATCATTTTCTCATCACCTTCACTGTTCAACCGAAAAGAGGGGCACCAATTTATAGGTTCTCTAACTTAATAGTGGGTGACATGGTTAAGGGGGACTCGTAATTTTGTGGTGGATGAATTTGCCCGGCCAACTTCTTTTCCACCTTCAAGGGGTCACCAGTCATGGAGTGAACTCTTTTGGAGAGCAACACCACATAACTGCTGATAAGGCCTAATGTTTCAGGCCTACTTAGTGTTTAGACTAGAGGCAGGACAACGGGACGTTGATAATAACAAAAGTAGACTTCAGTACGAATGCATAAGACGTGTGGCTATTCGCGCTGGATGTGTTAACTGCCGAATTGTTAATGTCTGTCTCTCAGTCTCTCTCTCTATATATATATATCGTGTTTGATCTTCTAGGGGCGTGATCTTGAGTTGTCCGTGGGGCGTACACAGTGATCTAATCTGTTCGTTACTTCTACCCCTTTGGCGGAGTTCCGACAGCTATGTGTACCTGTTTTACCCTAATATTTTCCATGTCGCAGATTTCTCTCAATCGTAGGGAATCGCTTGTCTTTTACAGTTCTTTGTAAAATTCTGTTGGTCAAAGTCTGTATTTATTCACCTTGGCTGTCGTCTCCGGTTGTCACATTTTTGGTTGATAATTATTCTCAGCACGCGAATCTTTGTGTGGGCGCCAGATTCGTATTTGTTAAGGTGGTGACCATTGATTGCTTTTTCCAGCGTGCGTATATCTATTCAGGTGCAGCTACACTGCTATTGCTTGAAAGGCGGTATTTAAAGCAAAGAGAAGAATGAAGACATCATGCCGGGTGTGAATGCTGCATCCTCCTGCCCGCCACCCATCCCCTGTTGGTGAAGTCACAAAACCCCTATACTCCGGGAAGGCGGATATGGAGTCTCCCCTAGCATGGTCTCCTGCAAAAAAATAGCTAACGTGGAACGGGAGGAGATGAGCCTCACAGCTCCACCCAATTGGCCCGAAGTCCGCGGCAAGTCCATTGAGGGAATATGACCCGAAGGCCCTGATCAGAGGAGATGCAGGGGCCCTATTCTAAGAGAAGAACTCTTCGGGAATGGCTTTACGCTTTTCGTAGTCAAGACTTCAGGTGATGCTGGCCTAAAAGGCGCTGTTTTCTTCGAGGACTTATTATCCGTGAAAGGCGGGGGCTCGGCATGCGAGTCTTTTCTTCCTACCGCCTCAGAACCTTAAGCGGACTGGGCAATTTAGGAGGCTGGGATTCCTCCTTTGAAGGATCCACCGTCTTCAAACCACCCATCCCAGGCCTATGTAGGGGCCTAGGAGCAAAATTATTTTTTGTGCTGTCCTCCGTTTGGTGGCAGTTTTAGCAACCCCGGAAGGCGCGTTCTCTACCAGCTTCAGAGGTGATACCTCTTGTGAGTCTAACGATACGGTAGAAGTGGGCGACCTTTCGCTTTACAGAGAACGGTCAGCCTGGATCACGATGGGAGGGGGGGGGGCTCTGCTTCAGCTGAGGCTGGGTATAAACCTTTTGTGCCGCAAGCTATACCAGGCAGCTCCCGTGGTGAGTAGAAACAGTTGAAGGGTTCAGCCTGGGCTTGGAAACGACCGTGCTCATAGGGCTGGAGAAGCCAGGAGCAAGTGTACCTTTTAAAAATTAAGGCATGAATGCCTTCACCTGCTAGTGATACCAACCCACTTGCACCGTTTCAGGGAACGCCTCATGGTCGAACATAAAAAAAATGTAGGGATGGATATCGTGGTCCTTCCGTATTTTATCATTACACGTTCGATTTTACCAACTCCATGATGACCTAATTTATGAATTATTCCACCAGTTACCTCGCGTAAACCTCTTATTCTACGAAGTTCATAGTATAGTGGGGCGTCATATTCACCAGCGTGCCACTAATATTCCGGTGGGAATGAACCATGGCCGCTTTAGATGGAACTGAAGTCTTTGCCATAAAATGTTACCTTCTGCGAAACAGTACACTTTGGTCTCTCTACCAACCATGCTCGCTAATGCTCTCATTTGATGGATCACGTTGCTATTGACCAGCATGCTTCTATCAGTGCAGCGAGTACCGAGAAAAAATTTGAAACTAGCGGGCTCAAAAACACCAGGTTGTCTCTCAATGAGGCGTCTCCTCGTAATCGTGGCAACGCTCAGCGCAGTTGCGACTTTGATCTTGGTGTAAGCTCCGACTATTCTACCTGTGGGTGCGTCGGGACCGGAGCTACCAATTATGGCCTGGTTTCTTGGCGAAAAAGGAAGCGGATCCATCCGTTCTAGCAGCTTCTGTGGAGTTAGAGTAGAGGAAACTTTAGTCTTCTTAGTCTTATTATTTCTTTTTTTTTTGGGGGGGGGGTTAGGCCTTCAATATGTTTAGGCCTGACCTCCCCCCCTGATTAGCCACAAGTAGGGGATTGGGGGAAAAAAGCAGGGATCTTTCATGACCTGACCCTGTGTTATGTTTGTAAGCACTTTTCTTATATTTTCTATCCAGTGTCAGTTGAAAAAGGGTGTGGGATACACCGAAACTGTTCTGAATTAAATTGTCTTCGGAGAATGTGGTTTAATTCCTCATATATATATATATATATATATATATATATATATATATATATATATATATATATATATATATATATATATATATACGAGGGGTGGTCAATGAGTTTTGCAATTCGGAAATAAGAAAACTAGATATGAGGAAAAGTGTTTTATTATTTTTAAATATAACTACCCTCGACTTCAATGCACTTGCGTCACTTATCACTGAGGCTTCGAATTCCCGACAACCAGAAATCTCCCGACTGCTGTTCAATCCACTAGTGGACGGCGAGCTGGACATCTTCATCATCCCCAAACCGGCGTCCACGCAATGCAGCCTTGAGCTGGCGGAATAAAAAGTAGTTGCTAGGGGCTAGATCTGGACTGTAGGGTGGATAGTTGAGCTCCTCGAATCCGCACTCACGCAGGGCAGCTTGTGCCACTCTGGCCTTGTGGACTTTGACGCCGTTGAAGTCGATCATGGAGCGTGAGGTTTTTAGGGACCCAACGGGCAGAGAGAAACCTGCAGAGACCTTGGTCATGGCAAAATTGTCGTGTATGAAGTTGATAACACTTCCATGTGATATTCCAAGTTCTCGCTGGATTTCTTCGTCATTCTCCCGTCGATTTTCGAGAATCATCCTCTCCACACGGGCCACATTGTGCTCGTTGGTCAAATCTGACGGGCATCCTGGACGGGGGTCATCTTCAAGTTAATCACGACCATGGCGTAACTCTCTATTCCAGCGAGTAATGGTTGCATAAGAAGGGGCGGTGTCGGTGTACACTTCAACTATGCGTTCATGGATCTCTTTTGCATTCTTGCCTTCCTTAGTCAAAGATTTGATCAATGCGCAGTGCTCAACCTTCTCCATTGTTGAAAAATTTGTGACTGACGATCTGCGATTAGCTACTTCTACTTAAATAGACGAGGCATGAGCGTGCGGCTGCAGGTCCTGACTTGTCATAACTTGTCCTAACACCCCCACAAACAGCCATCCCCCTTCCTCTGTTTTGCCCTACCGATTCATAAAACTTATTGCCCCCCCTCATATATATATATATATATATATATATATATATATATATATATATATATATATATATGTAGATACTATACAAGCTTTCAGAGGAGCAACACTGAATATATTTTTTAATATTTAAATATAAAAAATAAATTTGACATTAAAAAAACCGTATTGTGTTAAAATGAACATATTTTGACGCTATATATTGTGGAATAACAACAAGAAAAAAAAGTAAAATTAACATCTATCTATTAGAAATAGTACCCAAAGTCACACCTAAAGTTGCGGTGTGTACTTTCACCCATAAGAAATGAAAGTTGGTAAAAATGACATAGACCTCTTTGAAAAGCAAAATCTTAATAACTCTTGCAGCTAGGGACATTAAATGAAAAGAAATAAAAGATTAATCCTATATCTGTAAACACTTATTCTTTGTAAACCTCGTCGTTAATTAATTTAATAAGTCAATTCTTTTCCCTTCGAATTACCCTTAAGATTTTCATGTAAATAACCGATTTTCAATTTTTCATCTTTGTACTTAGCTCACCAAATCTCCCTTGGATATAGCAAAAATGATGTAATCCTAACTTTTCAACAGAGTCAAAAACTACATGTGTATCCTAATCGTACCAATGTTCAACGAATTTCTTTGGAATCATATTTTTTCTTCTCAGCAACATGCATGTAGTTATTTCCTTATCATGCTTTTCAAGTGGTATTTTTTGGACAAATTATCTCACATGATCAAATGAAGTCATTTAGCTAAACACAATTGAGGAATGAATCCAATTTCTTTACCAAATTTCATCCTCAAAAAATCCTCATCTGAATTAATACCACCAATATGGCGCTTCAAAATTTATTCAAATTCAAATGATTGTTCGCCAGTTCTGTGATTCTTTTGATATTTAATAATTTTTGTATGCTCACTAAACTTAGAGACCAATAATTTTAGTATCCTGTTTCTTGGATTCATAATAATTTAGTACTGAAATTTCGCTACTTATAATCAATTCGGCGCTCGCTTATGGTACATACTTTTCGGCAAAATACTTTAGATAAATTCATTTAATGCCATGTCTGCCTCAACTTCTTTATTCTATTTTCCAGGAAGAACCAACACATTTCAAAATCTTATGGCAAGTTAAAAGCTTAGCATCGTCTATAATTTTGTTTTTATTTCCCTGAGCAGCGCAAAAATAATTAGGTAACGCAGTAAAGGTTGATATTTAAGATTTATAGTCGCAAGCAAATAAAATTGAAATAACAGATGAGAGAAACAGGTCCGTGCAAAAGATTAAAAGAACTCACATTACACTTCACTATTGCTAACTACACTTTATTTATACTTAAAGATCATTCTCGTTACCAAAACTTTAGACTACATATTGCTCTTTGCTTGCAACATCTTAATTCGCTTTTCTATATATTTTATATCATGCAATAACGTCTTTTCAATTATTCTTGGATCTTGTAACCTTGTTAATAGGTTAATGATAATATTGATTTGATTAAAATAAAAAAAATGCAAAAACGGAAATGAACCTGAAGGAAAAAAGTTATTGGTGTTTCGGTATTGATTTGACCTATTACTTTCCTAAACCATATTTGATATTGTATTGAAATACGACAGAATGGTGATTTGTAATGAAGTATGGAACTAAGGACACAAATTTACATGTAAGAATTTAATCAAAGGGCTGAAATGGAATGACAGTTCAAACTTCATTGCTTCCGATGGGCAATTAACACTAATATTCCATGATCTATCATGTAAAATTTGACTGGCATTTATTGCAAGAGATGAATATTAATCCTTCCGTCATATAAGAATAATCTGAAAAGCAAAATGAAGTAGAATATTAAGCCTTTATACTCAAATTGAAATAATTACCCTCCTACTTTAAATTATCGACATCTCAATAATGAGTGGGCGAAGAAAGATTTGAATAGTGACAGAGGCTGACATAATTGATGATAAATCTTTATTTCTGGTAACTTGCTATATAAAAATTGCAAAGGAATGAAGAATATATACACATGTCATAAAATTTTATTCAGACCCATAGGAATATATGGATTTAATAAAATATTTTTGTTTCTATATTTATTTAATTAGGTGCTTGGCTAATGATGTGAGATGTTCGACTATACTTTTATGCAAGGAAAATATTCAATCATGTGAATTTTAATTTGATTTTAGATAAGAGAAAAAAAATTCAAAATAGTTTAGATGAAAAAGCAATAGATATAGAGTAAAGTAAACATAAAATATCAAAGGTATTGGGTTATTTTTATTTGAATAATTATAGTTTAACTTTAGAGTGTGGTTTGAGACTTAATTCACTACAACATATAAGAACATAAGAAAAGAAGGAGACTGCAAAAGACCATTCATGGCCTACACTTGGCAGTCATGGCCTACACTTGGCAGTCATGGCCTACACTTGGCATCTCTTTGGCATAGTGCCTAATTGTCCCTGATCCGACAAATCAAGCTTATATCACTGAGTGACAAAAGTGTTTCCAATTTGTTTGATATATGTGAAGTAATTAAAGTTTCATAAAAGCGCAGAATTACAGCATATAATCAGGATCTCAATTCTTCACAAGGAAACAAATTTCGACTTAAATAATGGGTTCCACATAAAGCCTGCACTGTATGCATTGAAAGACTGCGACATTGTACGAAGGGTTCTGAGTCAAAAATACCTTTAGGAGTTCCAATGGTAAGTTTATAATTTCATAAAATTACGTAACTTAGTCATTTGTGTACTGTAAATTACCTAAGTGTAATTGTACATAAATGACTTTTGATAACATTTGCTTTTTTTAACGATTCACAATTTCTTTTCCATTTCAGGTGTGGCAAGAGCCTACTAACCATGAGACGAATTGCTACTTCTGCCTCGTCAAGACTTCGGGCTTCACTAAGAAAAATAAACATTGTATCGAGTACCCAAATCTCGACACAGCAATTCGAACTGTGCTACATTCAAATCAAATTCTCATTCCCATCTGAAAATATTGTTATGCACTCTGAGGAGTTAGACATCGATTTCCACCACAGCATAGTTGTGAGTGAAAGTGATCAGCAAAGGTTTAACCAGGTCGAGTTGAAGGATCTTGTAAGGGATCTAAATTTACCAAAAAAGGCTGTGGAAATTTTAGGTTCAATACTTAAACAGAAAAACAGGCTTAGTTCAAACACATACATTTTATTTTACAGAAACAGAGAAAAAGAACTTCTTAAATACTTTAGGACAGAGCATATTTTAGTATATTGCTGCGACATACCAGGTTTATTAAAGTAGATAAGGGTTCAGTCTTACAGTACAAGTTATTGGCGTTTGTTTTTTGACTTCCAAAAGAAGTTATGAGTGTGAGTGTATTTTGCTGTATAATGGCAATATATACAGCTCGATACCAATTCGGCACTCAACGATATTAAAAGAAAATTATGAGCATATAGAAACTGTTTTAAAACTCATCAAGTATAGGGAGCACGAGTGGATCATATATGTTGACTTAAAAATGGTCAATTCATTGCAAGGGCAACAAACAGGGTATACTAAATATCCCTGCTTCTTTTGCTTATGGGATAGCAGAGCTAAGGAGAAACATTATTCCAAACAAATATGGCCAGCACAAACATCATTTACAGTCGGATGAAAAGATTTAAATAACCCACCTTTAGTGAGCAGAGATAAAATCATACTTCCTCCTCTGCATATCAAAATAGGTCTGATGAAACAATATGTAAAAGCTTTAGATACAAACAGCGAGTGTTTCGAACACATAATTTAAAAATTCTCAAGTTTAAGTTATGAAAAACTCAAAGCTGGAATTTTTGACCGTCTACAAATAAGAACTTAATTAGTCATAGTAGTTTTTTTAATGCCATAAATGAACGCGAAAAAAATGCATGGTTGACTTGATAAAGAGACTTTTAGGAAATTATAGGGCAGTCGTAAGAAAACTTTTAAGGGATTACAAAGAGATAGGTTGCAATATGAGCATAAAAATGCATTTTTGAATAGTTATCTTGACCAATTTCCAAATAATTTAGGTGCTGTAAGTGACAGACAATCGGAGAGATTCACCAAGATGTTAAAATTATGGAGGATCATTATTGAGGAGGCTGGGATTACAACATAATGGCTTATTATTGCTGTTGCTTGAAAAGAGACCTGCTGTTAACAATCAAATACTCTAGAAAGTCAAGAAATAAATGTTAAAACATGACTTCATTTTTAGTCCTAACTTTGTAAAGCCTAGAAAATGGTGCATGTGCTGTTTACAAGAATCAGAACCTAATAGAGCCAAACCGAGGTGAAATTCGTATTCAGCGCACGAAAATTACTTACAATCAAGTGTCAGATATCATCCGATAAAAAACGGCCTAACTCGCCGAGGGTTTAAGACGCATCAGTTGCCCCTTGACCTGGTTTAGCTCACCTGTGGAAGTGGTGTACGGGGGCATGGCCACTTTCACATGCAAACAGCTTCCCTTTAGCAGCAGATGATGGTTGAGTACCAATTGAGGACAAATGACCGACGAGCTACTCTTCAAGATGAGCACGACAAGCCCCTCCGCTAGAAGTACTTCCCCTCATATTATTTCATATTGTTTTACTTTCTCTTTTATTTTAATTTGTTTTAGGAAAGATTAAGTTATTGTGTTACAGTAATCTAGAATCAGCGAATAAAATCTTAACTGCGGTTTAAGCCCACCTCATTCTGTGTGCAGTATGCCAACCATTAAATCTCTGAGCCTACTAACACTATCATTAACTTTGCCCCAAAATGAATACTAAATCAAATAACACCTGTAAGAATAGTACATGTAAGTACGATATTTATTTAAAACATAAATAATATGAATATACAAAAGCATCTAATTATCAATATATTTTAACTTTATAAGAAGGCTAGAACCTTCTTCAGATAAGGTATTTAGAATCTCTAAGATTATTTCTTGGCAAATTGTCAAGTATTTGCAAAAATACGTAGTACATAGTAAATCGTTTTATACTAAATTTTTTGTTTATCACATGCTAGAATCTGAGTTCCCACCCTTAAATTTTCAGACTAATGATAATCATACATATAGCCACCCTTTCACTTTAGAAATATTAAACCATGCCTTTCAAAAATGCTATTAATCTCTCCTGGCCCAGATAATTTTGTTTGTTCTTTTCTGCAATTATGCTACTTGCAATCAGAGCATCATTACTATTTTTATATAATTATATAAATTATCAATATCCAACTTCGATCCTTGTTTTTTTAGTTACATAGCGTTAAGTATTTGTTTAGGCAAAGTGATAGAACGAACAGGAAGCGATAAAATAACGAATACTTTCTAAGAAATAATCTATTCACTGAAAATCAAAGTAGATTTAGGGCAAAGTACTTTACTGTTGAATGTCTATTTATTCTTGAATCAGATATTAAATATGCTTATTTAAGGGATAAATATACTCACCTAGTTATAGTTACGAAGCTAGAGAGCTTAGAGCTCATTAGAGGTGCCTCTCTTTTTATAGTGATCGTCCAAGGCTCTCTTAAAACTACTTATTGATTTAGAATAAACCAGCTTGGCAGGTAAAGAATTCTATTCTTTAATAATACGAATGTCAAAATACTTTCGTCTCCTAAGCGTTTTTGTAGTTGGATGCGACCATATCATCGCCTACATTATCTGAAAGCCTCCTTTTCAAGAGTAAAGAATTTCTTTCTATCAATATTCTCATAGCCCTGCAAGATTTTAAAAACTCCGATTAGATCACCTCTTCTCCTCCTTTCTTCCAATGTGGTAAGTTTAAGCCTTTTCAACCTCTGTTCATAGAAAAGTTCTTTAAGTTCAGGAACAAGTTTAGTGCCACGTTATTGTACTTTTTATAATATCTCTATATCTTTTTTAAATTGTGAGAACCAAACCTGGACACAGTATTCCATATGGGAACGAACAAGACCAGGATAAGCTGAATTAAAGATGTTTTTATTCATAAACATAAAAGTGTGACTTATTCGTTTTACTATTGAGTTGGAGGTAGCAGCAACCATAGCAGCATGAGTAGCAGATTTCCATTGCTGGTTGAAAAACCTCCCAAAACTTTCTCTTCAATTGTTTCTATAAGAAGGATATTATTCTTATAATAATCAAATTTGGGATTTTCTTTTCCATTGTGTATGACTTTACATTTCTTTAAATTGAACTCAAGCAGCCATTTCAGACTCCAGTCCTGGAGTTTGTGGAGATTACCCTGTAACTTTTCACGATCAAACTGAGACTTCATTCTCCTAAACAATTTTGAATAATCACCAAATACACCAGCCTTAGAGGATGAACCCTCAAGCAAGTCATTTATAAACATCAGAAAAGTAGGGGACCAAGGACACTTCATTGACGGACACTACCTCATACAGGAAAGGAATCTAAAAGAACACTTTTAACAACCACTCATTGGGACCTATCTGTTATAAAAATTTCAATCCATTTAAGTAATTTCCCAGAGAGAGCACATGCTTTTAGTTTAGCCAATAATTCTTGTGTGGAACTGTATCAAAGGCATTCCTAGAGTCCAAGTAAATAACATCAACTGGATCTTTATTATCTATAGCATCATCAATTAAAAAAAGAATTCAAGCAATTGGGCGAAACAAGATCTATTGAACCTGAAGCCATGTGGTAAATTGGTTAAAATATTACTCTCTTCTAAATGTTTCATAAATTTAGTTTTAAGAATTATTTCAAAAACCTTACAAACGATTGAAGTCAGTCTTATTGGTTTGTTATTTAAAGATTCTTACTTTGGACCTTTTTTTATATATTGGAGACACATGGGCAATCTTCGAAACTTTTGGGATTATGCCTTCACCTAACGAACTTCTAAAAAGTATATACAAAGGCAAGGCTATTTTCTCTGAGCACTCTTTCAAAATTTTGGATGAATACTATCAGGACCAGGTGTTGAATTTTCTTTGAGGTTGCATAATATCACATAAATATCATTAGGTGAAAAGTCAATATCCTCAAAATTATAATCAACTTGAGGTACTGGACCGTCAACTTCTTTAATAAATACTGGCTGAAAAGTTGAATTAATAGTGTCGGCTGTATCCTTAAGGCCATCGGAAAGTGTTCCATCTCCCTTATGATGTTGGCAATACTTTCTTTGATTGAATTTTTGCTCCTAAGATAGGCATAGAATACCTTAGTATCACCGATTTTCACATCTTCAGATATATTTTGCTCATACGCAATTTTAGCTAGCCTGACAGCACTTTCAGAAGCATTTCTAAAATATTGATTAGTAGAAAAACTGGCAGAAGTACGTTTTTCTATGCACTATCAACGTTTCACGTTTCTTCTTCCTAGTCATAGCCGCTTCTCTATTCATCAACTTTTCATTGGAACTTCCTCCGGATCCAAGCCCAACAGGGATGAACCTTCCAACTACTGAATTATGAATATCAAATCTAATGTCTCACTTCTCCCAAATATCCATACCACCAGTGACATCCATCTTATCAACATTAAGAAACCATTGATCATAATATAGTCACCTTTAAAGTATCTTTTCCTAGGAAAATCAGATTCATCTACCTCAAATGAGCCATCAAGCATGAAGTCAAAAACAAGGAATGCATGATCACTCTTCGCAATTGGTGCATGATAATTGATAAATTCAATTTCAAGTTCATTTTTAATAAAAACAAGGTCTAGCAAGGAAGGTTCATTGGCTCCTCTCTGCCTGGTAAAATCAACAACATTTTGGTGGAGAGAAGCATCCTGACATCAGTCCTAAAAAATCTGTTCAACACTATCATCAGGTACTAAATGGTTAATCCAGTCAATACGAGGATAGTTAAAATCACTACATAATCACAATTAGAATTTAGAGGAGGGTAGATGCAAGCTCCCAGCAAGTAGCAAAAACTATATTTTATTTTACAAACAACTGTTTCGGTGCTTTTCATTCGATCATTGGGAAAAATCTCTGAATGTAAACTGTTATGAACTAAAATAGCAACTCCACCTCCGCCATCAAATTTACGTAAATATCAAAATTATCAAACCTAAAGTAATCATGTGTTAAATTAGAGGAACATAATTTTATTTCTGTGACAAAAACAATATGTGGCTTCTCTTGATTAATATAAAAACCAAAGTTAATATCTTTATTTTTAATGCCATCAAGATTAATATACATACACTTAAGTTTATTTAGATTGAATGTTTTATTTACGAGTTGATTATTTCTGCTAATTAAGTGTTTGCTGCCTCATTTACAACTTGAATAAGCGCAAATTCCGGACTGTCCATTTGAACTTCGTCAACTCGTCTGGCGAGTGCTCCGAGTTTTTTTCAGCTTCAGCCTTTAATACCCTAAAGTCATCCCTCTCGCGAGTAGTACGATCTTAAAACATTTTAATCTTTTTGAACTTAATCTCCGAAGGGAGAGCATTCAACTTAAGTCTTCTCTCTTGTTTTAAAGATTTAGCACTAAAAATCTCCTCATGACTACATTCAACTTTTAACTCTGATGCTCCAGAAGTACGGGATGTGCATCTTTAAGTATCTTTAACATTCGCCTCCTCAACACCAAGACCTAGGGCATTTGATAATACTTTAACCACATACCTATCATTTTCACCCGTGGGGCAATTTAAAATTACCATATTATGTCTTTTATTAAACTGGTCATAGATATCAGCCTTAAGTTGCATGGTCAAGGTCTCAACTTTAAGATTAACAGCTCAATTGAATGAATATTTGAAGTCTTACATATGTATCTTCAATTGAATGAACTCTAGTATTTAAGTCCGTAATTTCACTTCTCAAAACAGAAAAATTACTATCTAGAAAATCAAGTCGAGCATTAAGAGTAGATTCCATACGATCCATTCGTTCATTTAAATTCAGTTTTAAATTATTTAATGTTCTTATAATATGTTCAACAGAGCCAGAGAAGGCTTTTAAGAGCAGTAAACCTGGCAATGTACTCTGGGATTAGGTTCTTGCATGTCTTATGATACCAAGTAAAACACTTTTCATAAAATATCATATACTATGAGTGCCCGTTTTTTTTACCAGGACATTTACTGATTCTTGATATAGTACCAGCAGATGATACTTTTAGGTTAAGATTGCGTTGGGTACGTGCAATATTAATTGTTACTGGTGTGCAACAAGGGGACTCAGGTAAATTTGCAATGCAGATGCTCCACCTCTCCTATGTTTACCCAGTAGCTGCTATATCTGCTTTTGGTGGCATTTTGACAAAGTAATTCAAAGAAATCTCGGGATAAAAACACTACAATATACTCGTATCTCTAGACAGCCCTTAACACTAGCATTAACTTAATAAATAGGCAAGAAGACAGTCAAAAATAGGCCGGCGATGATGATATGTAAATTAGGCCGCTTGAAAAGAGAGGTAATCAAGAACACGTCCGATCACTGTAAACTGTTTAAGAAACTTGACTATGAGTCACAGCATAGCTATAATAAGTCGACAATTGTCTACAAGAGTCAAGTGCTTGTAAGCACTTTGATAAAAAGATAATTATTAATTATAAACAAAGTACAAATATGTTATTGCTGTCTTCTAAGATATAGAAAAGGCCTTCGATTCTGCATGGGATTTTGGCCTTTTGTAGAAAGTACATCTGTACTATTAGATTGAAAGGACACTTGCCACTCTTTAATAAAAACTAATTTAACTCTGGTTTATTTACAGTTATGATTTACTGTGACAAAGCCCAAAAGCTTGCATGTAAAAATAGATTACCACAAGGCACTATTTTAAGACTAATTTTTTTATTTAATGACTAATATCAAGTTTGCTAATATGGTGATATAGTTGTTAATGTTTGAAATATATGTTTATTTTTAATGAATTTAAATGAATTTTATAATAATATTTGGAAGATACTTGTGTTAAATAGGAAGAAACTTAGATGGAACTCGGCAGTGTGGATTTTAATGGTTGTATAAAGTATCGTCCGCTGTGTGTATCTGAAAAGAGGATTAAACTCGGAATTATGCATGTATATGCGGCTGAAAGAATACCCAAGTTTGTTAAAAGGCCAC
Source organism: Ceratothoa steindachneri (assembly GCA_963969495.1). NCBI lineage: Eukaryota > Metazoa > Arthropoda > Malacostraca > Isopoda > Cymothoidae > Ceratothoa > Ceratothoa steindachneri. The sequence continues at coordinate 75,176,679 of OZ018332.1, forward strand.
TAAGCCCAGATTGGGAAAGCTGGTCAGGCAAGCCTTGTTGAACAGGAAATCTTTAGCCCAGGAACGAGACATGCAATCCCATTGATGGGGATGACTGCAACTGAATACAATGGTTTTCAATATATTTAAAACGGAGATATAGCAGGAGTTTTCTGTATATGAGGCAAACATGATAGGCAATGAAAAGTTTATGTGTGATTGAGTGCGTTAATATTTAGATCATCTTGTTATAAGTAGAGAGGGGGTGGCTGCGATTTTAAGTTAGGAGTTTTATCGTCCATAGCTAGAGAAATGCATACATGTGGGAAGTTGAGATTTACACTGATAAAGTGCTACCGAGTTGTTTTCTATAGAACCTGATAAATAATTGTTTTGGATGGACAAGGAACGATTGGTGGATGGACTGGATGGTGACTTTCATCGATGATTGTTGGTGATATGATTGGAGTAATAGGTAACAGAATGAAAAAGGGGGTAAATTGAACCTTTAGTATACCTGGAGAGAATGGATATTGAGGTGGGGAGAGAATTCCTACCAAGACCTATGAGTGGCAAACGCATTCTTTCAGCACTTAAGTGAACATAAATCTACAAAGGTTGTTCAAAGTCGTAGTGGTAGTGGGGAAGAGAGGTTAAGACCATAATTTTGCCAATTAAGCATACGTAGTTAAAGCGATGAAATCTTAGTAAGTGACTATCTTTTTTGTAGAAAAAATCTCAATTTATATGTGAGAATATTTTTAAGATATCAGCTGAAATTTAGAACACGTCATCTCTCCCATCCAATTGATCGAAATTCGAAATTTCAGTAATTGTCATTTTTCTCTATGACTGCAATTTGTAAGAGGAAGAAATCTGTAAACCAAATACATTGCTCCAATTTATGAAACATCTAATCTTGAAAGAGTCTCGAGTGACTTAATTAAATCTATATTTCTCTTTAATTGAAGGATGTCAACTTTAATATTATATTTTAGCCCCCAATTAGACAAAATTTTATGATAACACCAAAACTGTAGTAATTGTCACATGTTATAATAATGATTAGATGTAACTTTATAAAGGCTTTGAATATAATTTAGACAAGTTCAGAATTTTTAAAGGGCTTAAATTTAAGAATTCAAAATTATATCATTTTAAAATAATAAGAACAACGAATTCTAGTCTTTTACACAGCCTAATAAAATAAGTATTACAATTAGTGAATTGATTATGTATACATAGCACAGAGCCCAATTGATTTTGTGTACATTAAGGTATATTTAGTTAGTTCGAATCTTTTGAAACTTTCTTCCGCCCCACAGCTAAGTAAAGAGACTTTGAGTAATTGCAGACTTTGAACTTTGAGTAATTAAGAAATTTCAGATGAGAAAACTGATATCGATATATGAGGAAAATGTGCTTGAATAAAAACACTTGATCATTATCATTAAGGAAACAAGGATGTCGAGGTATGCCTTTATAGAGTAGCTCGGCGCTCAGAGTCATACACAAGCACGGGCAGACTGCTTACCAAAAGCCGCTTGAGATATGGCTGGGGCGATTAATAAACATTGCGATTTACGGTGGTTGACCAGGTTTTGACTAATGGCTTGCCAAGTTGCAGTTTACAGGATATATAATTTTAATATATATAATAAAGGGGTAAATTTATATATATACAAAAGGGGTAAACAAATTACTTATGGTAGTTAAATTAATTAGGGGAAGATTAACGAGGTAATCTGGGGGTGACGATACACGATCGCTTTACCTTCAAGCGCGAGTGCATTGGGAGGGGGGGAGGGTAGAAGACAGCGGCTCAGGTCTTCAAGAAGATACTTCAGGGAGTCCTGATGAGGAAAACTCGAAGGTGGGTTGGATTACTTCGTGATAAAGAATGAGATTTTCTCTGCTCCAGAGAGACGTAATTGTGCAGATCGGCAGTGAGTCTCAGTCTCGAATGAACAGGAAAATGGAAGAGGTGGTGAAGATGAGAGGGCCACACAACTCTCTGGGAAGAAGGGGGCTCGATAGCTTTCCTCTCAACAGGGGCCAAAGCTTAACGAAGATATATCTGCTCGCGAGGTCTTCAACGAAATACGACGACGGGTTACAGGAGTTCACGGTAAACAGACAACAGTCTGAATGGAGTGTATGGCGGGCTTTTAATCTTCTCGAGAGATGGTTAAATACCCGGGTGGCTGATCCGATAAACGCCTGATGGTCTGGCGGTCCCTAGGGAATTCTTGGCGCCAGTCTAAGCAAACAAATTTCAAGATACCGCGTCGTTCCAGACGATGAAACCTGCCTCGTGATATGGGGGTAGGGTTAATGTGGCTGCGCACGGTGTTATCACATCAGAGGGGGAGGGGGGAGTGGCGTCCGAAAGCAAACATAGCTGGGACGGGTGATTAAGCGAGGGGCCGATTATTTCTTGAACTCTCTAAAATTCTCACACTGGGTACATGTGGTCTGAAAAGAAGAGACTGGTATTTCCGAGGGGGCTTCCCCTTACGGGGGTCCTTCGAAGGCATCTCTTCACAAAGAAATACAAGTTGCTAACACCTGTCTATTACCATATTCCTATTTACGACCTCTCAGATCGCCAACATTTAAAATATTATAACTATATACTTATACATTTAAGGGTTTACCCGGTAGTAATCACAGTTAGCAGTAATTTTAAATGATGGAAAATCACTCACTAGCTTTGTACAACCAAAGCAATGGGAATTATTTTTTCACAATGAGCAATTTTTAGCTAAATAGAATATGTTCATACAACTAATGTAGTATCTAGCATCACATTAACTCAGAGGTTGGTCTAGATTGCAGCTACCCTTGGTTTGGATCCCGGCTAAACTATACTGTATGTCCACCCTGATATATGCCAAAGAGTAGGATTCGGTGGTGAAATAGGTAAAATAAAATTTTCCTTTGCGTGTCACAGAGCGTTAGTGGCATATTATTCCTGTACTAGTTACAGTAAATACGTATTAGAAATCTGTGTATAAGTCAAATTTTGAAAATATATAGAATATGTTAGGTAGAAATTAAGAATATCTTGTATGTTTGTAAATGGAAATCCATATAGCAAAGAGAAGCTAAGTGGTTTAAAATTACTACACATACGGTAAAAACTCATTGGCTAGTGATAAATACCTTAAAAAGACTAAAAGCTTGGTTTCTGAAAATGTTAAGAAATAGTACGACTGGTAAATGAAAAATGCCTGAGAATTATAAGAAATATTTGTTATCAAACTGAAATCAATGGATTTTGAGAGAATATTTTTATATAAGTTTTAGTGAGGCAAATAATTGCCGTCTGCATCAGCACGGAGAACATACATATGCATATTGGGTGCTTATAATTATAGAAATAGACTGTGAAGTTTATGTAGGTGATCAAGAGGATAAGGATATTTTTAATATTGTCCACGATAATATATTTTTAAACAGGGCTGATAAATAATAGATTGCATTTAGTTCTAACGAATCGGTAAGTGGGTATTTGCGATAGAGAGTTTGAGAGATTTTGGAAAATGGCGACCATTGTAACGGGGCTACATTCAATGGTTGATCTCCTTTAGAAGGGTAGTAAAATAAGTCTCTTGGGTGGCTCTACCTTTCAAAGAAATGTACAATGATATTTTGACAAGTCCTACAAGTCTTTTACCTATTCCTTGTCTTTTGGAGGAATAGCTGGCAGTGAGCTCTCACTTAATACCATTAATATCTGAGTAGTTTTTAACCTCTTAGCTGTTTTAACCAGTGATGGAGGCAACTGTTAGCATTTTTAAAGGTTTATTTGTTATCTGAAATTATTTATTGAGGTAGTGAATATGTAAGAGAAAGATAGTACAGTTATTTTAAGAATGTTTGGGGGGTTAGGCGATAGCAAAAGTGCAAACTAGTAAATCTAGTATTGCAACATGTGAACAACAAGATGTAAGGTTTCTTAGGGTTACCACTTATGTTTTTATGGTGAAAGACCCAGCATAGTCTATTGCAGTAGTTTCAAAAGGTGTGCTGAAACTGGCCTTTTCTTCGATCATGTGATCTGTGGCTGGGATTAACACCTGTAGGATATGCAGGTATTAAGGATTGTCTAGAGAGTCTGCATTCATATTGGGAACCCACAATTCCTGCCTAACAAGTTTGCAAATTGCAGACACTGCAACATGATTAGATTTAAGATGACACTCTAGGGTTACAGGTTTTGTGAAATGGTGATTAGAGAGTAAATGTACAAGATACCTGGGGGAAAAATAAAGTTTGCAAGCATATCTGTACCTGCCCATAGTTCTGAGACCATATTTGTCAGGGATAAGTTTAAGATCTTTTTGTAAATCTGTTAGATCATTTAAAGATTTGCCATTCTTTAATTGTTTCAGAACATCAAAAGTTCTTTAGGAAAGTTTTGAGATTGAATAATTTGGATCCCATAATTAGTTGCAGCTCAGTTAAAGGCATTTTGGTTTTGATTTAGGTTTTTAATTCTTTGTTTGATTGTTAGGTTTGGTTTGTAACTGTACTTATGGCTTCAAATGTATTTTAGGTTTTCAAGAAACCGCAGTAAGTACCGAGTTATCCTTAAAATTTTATTTCTGTTTAAAAATCTTTTCAACTCAAACATAGGTTCAGGTTTAACTGCTACAGGACCATTGTCTGTGGCAGCAAGTGTAGTTGAAATGTTAGTGGTTTGGGGCTTTACAATTATAGCGTCAGACCACCGCTTATCGGTGGTAAGAAGGTAGGACCATTGAGATAAAGATCTTTTAGTTTCAAGAGTTTTTTTAAATTAGAGGTCTCTTGTTAAGAGATCTGCCGGGTTGTCTATCGCATAGATATGCTAAATTCTCTAGAGGAAGGAAAGGTAAGGCAAGTGTTTTTGATATCCTTCACTCTACTTCTAACAAAAACGCATTTCATTTTAAAGTTCTTTGAGCAATCCAGTTTGCTACTACTAAGGAATCAGTCCAAATGATGGTACCAAAGACCTCATCTTGGGCTGAGTAAGTTTCAAAAAGGTAATTTTAGATATTTATCGAAAGGTAGATGGCAAACTACTCAAGTTGACAGATTGAATAATCTTTAGATTAAGGGTTTATTCTAGATTTAGCATAAATAAATTTAGATTCCTTTTTATTAGTTAGATAACAGCAAACTCCATAGCCTACTCTGTTGGCATTGCAAACATGTGTAATGTATAACTAATAAAGGCAATTATGGTTTCAGGGAAAGCCCTTCTTTTAAAGGTTAAATTTACTAGTTTTGTATGTTCTTTACAGAGAGAAGTACATTATTTCAGTAAAATAGGGGGGATAGGTTCATCCCAGGGCAAACTATCTTTGATTAATCTTTGCATGAAAAGTTTTGTTTGAATATTGCCTGAGCAACCATACCTAAAGGATAGAGAATGCTCTAAATTGAGCTTAAAATTTCCCTTCTAGATTGGCCTCCTTATTCAGTTTAAGATCTTGGATTGATAGGCTATTATTATTTCTATCTCATGAATATCCCAAGAAGTTTTTCTTGTCTCATTTTCCGATGAGAGCAAACCTTTCAGTTTTAAATATTGTTCAGCTTTAGGACAATTTAAGGCCCACCTATACAAATCTAACCCATAAGGATTTTGATATTTTCTAGATATTTGTACTTGAGTCTTAATTTGTGAAAGAGAGTCAGCATTGAGCAGTAAATTATCCATATTTAACCTATTGTCAAAATAATCACCAAGTTCGGTTTGTTTTAACTCTAAAAGATACTTTAAACACTCCTGCAGCATGAATGGACTGGATTTGTTTCCAAATGTTAACCTATTGTATCTGTAAAACATTAAATATGATTTGGATAGAGGCTTAGATGGATCTTTTAGCCAAATGATTTGAGGAGAAGTTTTATCAGATTCTTTAGCTAAATTTATCATTAAAAAGGCCTTTTCTATATCAGATATAGTTAAGTATAGGCCATGCCTAATTTAAAAGAGTATCCCGGCCAAAAGAGGAAGAAGGAAAGGGCAGTCCTCTACAATGTGATTTAAATAAATATCTTATCTTTATCTCTAGCCTTCCCTGATGGGTCAAAATAACTATCTCGACATTTGTTTTTTGCGGCCCTAATCTTATCACAGCAAAATGAGGTTAGAAATAATCCTTTGAAAAGGAAAGGTCTTGAAGAGCCAATTCCTGAATTATTCCATCTTTCAATTGTTGGTCAAAGATTTCTTGGTATTTATCAATTTAATGTGCTTTACCTAGCTTATTATAAAAAGAACTCAGTCTATTGTATGCATAATTAAAATTAAGAGTTAGATCTCCAGCTCCTTTATCAATGCCAAGGCATGTTTACAGAAACCGTATCACCTTCAACTTTGATTTTATTTTGAAACTTTTCAATGATTTTTAGTTCCTTAAATGTGAAAGTTTCATCTTTATGAAGCCCGAGGTTTACTAGACTGCTAAATATGGGTATATTCTGAGAAATTCGCATTTCATTTACAGTGTGATCGATTATTTTAGATTTTGTTATTAAATTTAAAATTGTTCTGGATATTTCCAGTTTTAGGATAATCTGAGATACGTGAGTCTCAGCCGAATATCTTGACGGTGACGAGGATGAAGGGGGGGTGAGACCAGAAGACGAGTTCACCATCCTCCTTGAAGACTGACGATGGCATCTCTGCTCCAGAGAATGCAACCTCCAAAAATTGAGACTCTGACGCGGCTCGGCGCGAAATCTCACACGGAAAACTAGAGATCATTGGAGGGAGGTTCCAGATGAGACGGGAGGAATCTCGGCTAATCCTTCGGGGCCGAAACAATCGAGACTTGCTGTGAACAGAGTAAGCCTTCAAAAAAGAGATGGATCTGCCTGGTGAAATCCAACCTCGATGGTATAAGCGAATACCAGAGACTTGGAGAAACGGACACACGATCTCAACCGAAGACGACGGGTTCTCAAACTCAATCTTCTGATATTCAAAAACCCAGGATATTTATATGACAGCCATTTTTTTGGTTTCCCCTCGTTGTCAGAGTCAGCCGACTGGCTGACCACTTCCGGCTGCCAGATGGATTAGCGTCTGTCGCCTAATCGAAGTCTTAATGGCCTTTACGATGGGGGCAGAAAACGTTCGGCTAGCAGTTTCCCGACTACGGAGATTAGCGCTTCCTTGGCGAGGTAAAAGCTTTTAGCGCCCAATTTAATTCGCCCTACCTGTAAAGTGGCTGACGGATATTCAAATTATTACTTCTTTTATTTTTCTCTTTTGATTCAGAGATTACTTCACGTGGAGTTATACTTAGGAGGCATAGAGAGGAAAGGAATTCCTGAAACAAATGAAAGGAGGTAATCCTTTTGGCGTCCCTTTAGCTTATAGTTAGTAAATTTTAAAACCCAGATCCGAATGTACTTCTCTAATTCTGGCCTTACTCTATTATACATATATACATAGAGTAACACATCTTCCAGGTAAACATTTTGAATTGAAATTAAATTTAAGGTTGCTCTCATATTCGGCTGAAATTCATGAATTGATTTATTTCAATTTTCGAACCTTTTTAGTAATTGAAAAAGTTTTAATAAGGGCAAATTTAATTTGGCCTTAAAATGCATAACATTCTTAAGTGTTTCCATGCGTCATGATATGCCTCCTCGCTTTCATGAATACTATTAATGTGGATGGCTAGATTACCCTCAAGGTGTTGTTTTGGAAGGCAAAACATTCTTGTTAAGAAAGCCATAAGTTATCATAAATATTTTTAAAAAATACTTTAAAATTTTTAAATTTGGTGGGATCACTATCAAAGTGTCCTATCGAAAGTTCGGGAATTTTCATGCTTTTACTTTTAGGAATTGCACTACTATTAGAATCACAACCAGAGTTAAGGCTATTCAAATTTTGAATATTTTAAAATTAATTTTGTTATATCTGTATAGAGTTTATCATTATACTGTTCGGTTTTTCTTGTCTTGTAAAACTATATTCATTGCAAGTCATAAAGTTATCAGAAATTGTGTCCTGAAATTTTGTCCTTATATGAGGCTTTGTCATCAAATGTATTATCCTCTAATTCTTTCGTTTAATTTATTTATGAGGTTTGTTGCAGCAGCTCTTTTCCTTTTAATTAGAAACAGAACATCCTTAAATATGGATGAGGGAGTTTCATAAAATTGGGAAACAACAGATAGTTCTCCATTAAGTTCTGATAAATGCATTTTACTTTATACTTAAAACCTCAAACAGGTTACAAAGTCTAAGGTTCAAGTCTAAGTTTCAAAATGAACAAAAACAGAGTTATTTTATAAAATTATATGAATAATTCAATTAATTCAATTAAGTTGTAATGCAAAAATATGCTTTAAATGATTAAGTTATCAAAGATATGCAAACCTTAACAGCCAAGGATCCAAAGTAGGGTATTTTAAAAAGTTTAAGTTAAATTTTCAATTTTTAATTTTTCTCTTTAAGATTAATTTTTAAGGCTTTTTACAGTTTAACGAGAAAATGTAACCACTATAAAGTTACAAGCTGTAAGGTCGACTAGTATTCCCCGCATAGGCCACCATACTGAATATTATCTTTCTGTCTTTCCATATATGTTTAAAGTTTAATTAGGGGATCACTTTTATATTTAAATCTCTAGGCTAATGAGTGGATGAGTCCATAACGCTACCAGAGACCCAATGAGAAAATGGGCTGGAAAATCCCAAACTCAGCAAATCTCTGAAAAATCGATAATATTGGCTATCAATTAGCAATTTGCAGACTCATTTTCCTTATGTTCTTTTGTTTGGGTACAATGGGAGAGTCTCAATAAGCTACCACATCACCAAGTGCTCGATCTGACGATTCCCTCGAGCTTGTGCATCGAGGTGTACCATTGTAGTCTACCATGCGCAAGACTATCGATTTTCACAACTAATAGTTACTCAATTTTTCCTTCCCTGATTAATTTGGATGAGAATGAAGTTCGCCATGTTGGCTATTTGATTTTGCGAATCTAACTGCATGAGTTTTGTGGCAAATTTAGGCTAAAGGAAGTCGTACTTTAATCTAGGTAAGAAAGTCTAAGAAATTACAAACTCACTTTTTGTCTTTACCCAACGAACCTAAATCTGATAGTAGGTTTAGAGTCCATGTGTGCCCTCAAATATTTTGTCTACTAGGTCAAAATGCTTCTTGCGCGATATATTTAGATAATTATCAAAAAAACATGAAGGCATAAGCTGTAAAAATCTTTTTTCACAATTACTGCGTCGAATGAGTTCTACGAGCATCTTCAATGGAAGAGCTTCGTATATTAAGAATATTTATATTAATATCCAACTTTTGAGTTCTTTATTTCCATCGACGAGACCTAATTATGCTAGGAGGGCTGCATCTTAAGAAGTATGGTCTGTGAGGTTTGGCAGACTTTGAGATAACTACTTAGGCGTTTTCAGCCATGTCAGTACCAGCCAAAATATAAATGAGACCTTTTTTTTAAGTAGATCCAGCCCAGCCGATAGCAGCAGCATAGATAATGTTCATCGCTAGTCACACAAAATCGAAAAATAAGGTGTATAAGTTTTACCACAGGGAGTATTAGATATAAAGTGAACGATCTTGCAAGTCTAATATCATGAAAATATTTAAATTTTTGCAATAACCGAGTCGTGGGTGGAAGTAGACGGTTAAGAATTCATAGGATAGAATTCAATGGATATAATTTTTCTTAAACGTAGACACAAGTAGAGTGCATGGCGTCCTTTTTATGTGAAAGAGAGTTTAAACGCAATAGGTTATGTTGTCGTTACTAGAGGTAATACGGATATTTTAGTAGTCTCTTTAGCTGTTACAAAAATAAGTTTAAATTTGCTCTTCTATAGACCTCCTGTGAATAACGAACAAAATGCCTAGGAAGTGGTTGTGATTTAGTGTCTAATGCTAGGCAGCCATTGGTAGTTAAATGTGGCGAATATATAAACAAAAGCAATGAGAATACTATTTCTTTGCATAAAAAAGGCATTTAATTATAAAATTGTGGAATATAAACAATCGATTGTGGCCATGGATATTCTCGTGGACGTTCAGCGCTTGGGGCGCTGATAGGGCTACTGCCTTACTTTTTTCGATCCTTTGTTTGTTTGAAGCTCTACTACACATGCGAATTTTATGCATCCGCAACCGAGCGTTTATTGGGAAAGGTGGACTCGATCCACCACACTGGCCTTCGCCTGGCGACCGGTGCTTTTCGCACTTTCCCCATTGAGAACCTATTTGTTGATGCTAGGGAGATGCCACTCGCTCTACGCCACGTACAGTGCATCACTCGCCTGTACGCGTGAGCCCGGTGCCTCCCTCATTCGCCAATAGCTCTCACTGCATCCGCAACTGACTTCGACGTTGGCTATGTTGCCGTGAGACGCCAGTCATATCCTAAGCCCTTTGGGTTTAGGGCCAGGAAACTCCTTCGAGAGCTAGATATAGCTTTCGAACCGGTGGCGCCTCTGATTCTGCCCAGAACGCCATCCTGGTGGGTACCACCGTTGGCTATTTGTCACCAGGCTTATGCTCCCAAAGCTTGCACAGCGCCTAAAGTATTTCGTTCGACCTTTTTGGAGCACACCTCGTGTCACGCTGGAACCGTGCGAGTGTATAAGAATGGCTCCAAGTCCGAAGAAAGGTTTGGCTTTCACGCCGTATCCCCTCTGTTTGAAATCAGTGGGGCTCTGTCAGGCGCTGGTCTGTCTTCACGGCCGAGCTGGCGGCAATACACCACTCGGTACGGGAGATTACGTGACGTGCCTGGTTCGGAGAACGGGTGTGATCTATAGCGACTCACAAAGCACCCTGAGTGCTCTCGGGCCATTGGACTCATCGCATGCCCTGGTTCGCCATATCCGTGACGCCACGTTTTTGGCAAGCCAGGCGGATGTCGAGATTATCTCAGGCTGGGTTCTTGGACATATAGGAATTGCGGGGAATGAGCGCGCCAATGAGCGTGCCGATGACGTGCCAAAGAGTCTGTGACCGGACCAGCGTTTCGCTCTTCTACACACCGACTACATGGCAGGAATACGTGCAGTACTTTTGGCTGCCTGTCAAAGAAGATGGGAGACGGTCGAAGGGCACTTCACGTTGCGTGCCATTGCGCCGCGACTGTTCCCATGGACCTATCACCCAATGCCGCGACCGTTTCGAGTCTAAGATCGTTGACTAAGCTGTTTACGATGAAGTTACCGGAATGGGTGTGGCATTTCAATTGCCCTCTGACAAATTAAAATTGTTAACTTCTCCTATTAATATAGATTCTACTATTTTTTTCCGGAACTCTTTACAATTATATATCATTTCTGCCTTTGAATAGTCAATTTGGTGGTTGAAATTGCTTATATAATTAAAAATACTGAATATGGTACTGCCTCGTCTGACATCACCTTTATGTTCATAAATTCGTTTTGTTAAGGTTCTTCCGGTCTCTCCTATGTAAAATGAGGGACAGTTTGTAGAGCCACATATGACTAAGTATACACCTGGTTCATTTGGCTGATCAACGTGCTTGGTCTAAGGGAAAGATTTAAGGATAGAAAAAGGGGATTTAAATGTGTTTAGGCCTAAGGAAAAAACTTTGTTCACTCCTTTGAGGAGGGGAGAAAAAGGGAGAGATAGACATTTCATACTACTAAATTTGGTTTTATTCTTGTGACGGTAATGAGTAAATTTTGCTTTAGATAAGCTATTATTGATCACCTGAAGGGGATAATTTTATTTAATGAAACTGCAAGTTATATATGTAATCTCGTCTTCTAGAAAGTAAGGGTCAAATATGTTATGTGCTCTCAAAAAGATACCTGGTGCAACGGCTCACTTAATTTTAATATCATGATGAGAAAAGAAATGGATATAAGAGTTAGAATTGGTTGGTTTTCGGTACACAGTGAAGCTAATTTTGTCAATGACTTACAATTTTTACCCTAAGAAAGGATATACAATTATCTTTTTCTCACTCTATTTTAAAATTGATAGGGGGATGGGGGACGTTGAGATTTTTAAGGAAATTATCAAATAAGTTTAAACTATTTATATGCCAAATCGATATGACATCATCTACATATCTATACCATACAAATTTATGATTGGGAAACACAGAAGGTAGTAATGGAGAAATACTCCATAAAAAGGTTACATAATATGGACAATAAAGGATTACCCTTGCGGAGACCATATTTTTGACTGAAAAAAAACATATCGCTGATAAATACATTGTCAGTAACATAAAGTGTAACAAGATTTATAATTTTATTTTTGCCTAGAGGGAGGTTTAATTTTTGATTATCTAATACCTTAGGTAAAACATCAAAAGCTTAGTTAACTGTTATATTAGTGAACAGGCTGTCTACATTAAAGCTTATTAAGCGACTTCCTTTTATGTTGATTTTCCTAAATTTTTCACTGAAATCAGAGGAATGGATTATGTGTAAGGGAAAGGTCAATCCAACAGCGTCAGCAAAAAGAGAGGATTCTTTTTTTGAGAATGGTAGAATATTGCCCTAGATAGGCTTTAAGCTATATGGTATAGGGGTATTTTAATTCAATGAACAAGCATGTAATAAAGGTGATCTCATCTTGTAAGAAACAGGGGTCACAAATTCGGAGAGCTCTTAAAAACATAGATATTAAGATTATGACATGAAAAAAAAATGCATAGAAGAATTCGAATTTGCGATAACAGTAAAAGAGAATTTATCATTGGTTCTTAGCACTTTAACGTCAAGGAAAGAAAGACAATCGTTTTTTTCCCATTTAACCTTAACTTTTATGGTGGGGTGGAGATTATTCAACTTTGTCAAATAATCATCAAAGGAGTCTAGTTCAGATAATGGCTATGTGGAATTTACGTCATCTACGTATCTATATCATACTAAGTTTGTGGGTTTGATAGTGGTGAGGATGGAGGTTTCGAAGTGCTACATGAACAAGTTGCAAAGAATGGGGGATAAAGGGTTATCCATACTAAGGCCATATTTTTGTCGGAAAGAAAAATCTTACATGTAAATTATTGGTTAGCGCTTCCATATTCCCAACTTAACCACCTTCAAATATCCCTCAACAATTAAAAAATCATTTCGGTCCACTAAACCTGAATCGCCTAAACCTGATCCCATGTATAACTCCGAATTGCCCATCCTTCTATGTGGGAGAGACCGCGAAGTCATTAAATAAACGTATTTATGAACATAAGGGGTATTTTCGAAAAGCAAGCGATGCTTCTAGTATTTTCATCCATGTAAAACCACCAACCACATAATTAATTTCCCTAGTGCCCAAATAATTTACCATTGCAACACTTTTAATAAAATAAAAATTATCGAATCTATATTAATCAAAGAAATCCCGAAATCGGAAGTTCAACATAAATGTAGCCGCTATGTATCTGACCTCATTCTAAAAAAATATGTTAATCACCTAAAACTAGCGCCTCCTGATTTATTTCAGTTACCAGTTTCTGTATATTTTAGAATTTCTGTTACCTTGTCAATGTTATTATTGTTTAATTTTTCATTCATATGAAATGCAGCTTCATCTCCGATTACAATGTTTTCCAAGAAGCGAACATTTCTTTGCAGAAACCAGTTGGCAAAGTTTAGGCGGTCAGGTAAATCTTGTTCAAAGAGTTCTTGCCTTACATACATTTTGTAAGGATACCATGTCAAATCGCGTTTAATGATTCGGTGAAACATATCCTTACTGATGTTCAAACTATTCTTTCTGACTGATATTCTTGAATCCTTAATAAGCTTTTCTTGAAAAAGGTTAATGTTTTCTTGTGTCCGTTCTGTTCTTTGTTTTTGTTTAAATTTAAACTTGTTCCTTCAGTCTTGTACTTAGTAACATTTGTCTAGATATTTTGGGGGTTGGGGAAACTTTATCCGGAAAGCGTTGCTCAAAAGGTTGTTGAACTTGGTTAAAGATTCCAGTTCATAAATAATTTGTGACCACAAAAGCTCGTTGTTCCCTTGTAAGTTTAAAGAATAAATAAAAATACAGGATTAAATTGACTAGTGGCGATTTTCCAACAAGGTCTTAGTAGGAACTAGGCTAATAATTTTGGCACATAATATGCAGAAAACGATTACAATAAAATTTAATACCCATGAAAAATTGTAATTACTCTGATTTAACACTCTACCTATAGATTATTAGTTACATAGAATTGCAAAGAGTCCAGACATGAATATCATTGAATTGAACTGGATTAGTGTCCAAGAGTGTTGACAGTTGGTTTGTTACAGTGATAGAAGATGTTAAAGAAGCGTCGATAATAAAGGCCATGACATCAAATACAAATTGCTTATAACTTGTGCAAATATTTTACACTAGTAATATAATCGTTATATTCCTATAAAAATATTTTTTCCGTTGTCATTGGGTCATTTTGGACAGTAATCATTTTATTAAATTGTTTATCCACGAATAACTTTTATTTTCTTCATCCAACATTGTATAACATCTGCCAATACGTAGTTTATCCTATCGGTAATCGAGCACTCATTTTGCAAAGCTTGAATTTTCTCTGGCAAAGGTTATGGAAGTTATAATATAAATTCTAATCTTCCGATCTTTTTATGTTACCGTTGACTTTTGACAAAAATATATGAAATTTTGTGTCAGGGTGGGGTATTAAGTGAATGAATGTTTGAGAGAGAAATAACTAACCAAGGATGAAGTATGTGATAATATGTATGATAGATCTTCATTATTAATGTTTTTAAAAGCATACACATTAAATTTCATTCCTTCATTATATAAAAAAATGTTCCATCATGAGAAAATCCTCGTGTAAAATTGTATAAATATATATTTATGGCTTACACAATATCTTTAAACTCTTTATTTTAAAACTGATATCTGGAATGTTATTTTTGTGATTTAATTTCATATATTTAAAGAAGAAAGTTTTCTTTAGGTATATATGTTGATTCAGTGTTGTCTGGTGCTCATTATTTTTGTAATTTATATATTTTATTTTGTGTTATTTTTGACCCCCCAAAAGGACCTGCATACACGTTTTGTGATATGTCTTTCATTCATTGACTAATCAACCTTAGTTTGCAGGATATGAGAGAAGCTACGCCTGTGAACAAAACTAGATCTCAAGGGAAGTTCCAGCAAAGAATATACTGCATCAAACAATACTACAAGACAGGGTCGTTCAAAAAAGTGCAGGACACTTTCGTGCATTAGTTCGAATGTGAAAAAGACCCCTCCAAGAGCAGAAAATCAGGAATGGGTGGACCATTTTAAGAACTATGGGGCAGTAGAGAACCTTAATGCAGCCAGTGACAACCGTCCAAGCCATTCAGGACACCCCAGGAAGCGTACAACTGAGCTGGTCGAGAACGTGAGAGAGTCAGTTCATCAGAGTCCAAAACGCTCTGTAAACAAGCTACGTCAGTCCCTCGATATATCCCGTGAGACTTGCAGGAGAGTGCTAATAATGGATGTAGATGCTTACGCATACAGAAAACAAACGAAACAGATCCTGACAGCCTCAGACAAGGAGCATAGAAAGGCTATGGCAGTCAAGATACTCGAGAAGATTCAAAAGACGCTACACTTCCCTTAGTGCACGGTATGGGCTGCAATCTCAGCCAGAGGCATCATCGGACCATTCTTCTTTGAGGAATCTGGCACGATAGTGACAGTCACCAAGGAGTGGTATGTTGAGGTCCTCAAAATCTTCAAGAGGGAGCTGCAGACCCTGTTTCTCTCGCTTATGAGGAAGTTCTGGTTCCAGCAAGATTGAGCAAGCTCTCATACCTCAAACTTGTACCGAGATTGGTTGAAAGAGAACATTGGTGGCCGTGTGATCAGTCTCAAGACTGATTTTGAGTAGGCACCTCACAGCCCAGACCTTAGCCCCCGCAATTTCTTTCTCAGGGGCTAGTTTAAAGAAAAGGTGTACGAAGGGAGAACCAGGACCATCACGAAACTCAAGGAAGCGATCAGGGAGGAGATTAGAGCCATTAGTCGATCGGTTTGTATGGGGTATCCTGGACAACTTTGTGCGGCACCTCAAGAAATGCTTAGAGCTAAATGAAGGTCATCTCAAACACGTGCTCTAGAATAAAGAAGAGAAGTCCAAAGACTCTCATGTTTATGATATGATGTTTTTAAACACAATAACCTAGTTATCACCAAAGTTTCATTCAATCCTTGCAGAAAATGAAGAAATGAGGCCTATCGAAATTTGGAGCATGTTTTTGGAGGTTTACCTGTATAATGGGTTTGAGATTAAAGTTAGCTAGTTATATTGAAAAAAAATAGCTAGTTCAAAAATAAATTATTCTTTCATCAGTCCTATTGCCAGTATAAAGAAAGCAAAATGCCTTATCAAATGGTGAGGTGCCAAATATTTTTATGATATAACTGCACAATAAGGACTAAGAGAAATCTCCCAAAGAAGCAAATAAAGTGTGTAATATGATTTATTGAATAATTCTCTGCGTTCTCCTGAATAATACATCACGTTATAAAGGCAATTTAAATATTTATATGTAATATCAACTTTTAAATCAAAACTGGAAGAATATTTTCATCTCAATAAAGGCCTATCCTTTAGGCCCTTATAGTCTCTTCCCGAATCACGAACCAGTGAATACATTGGGATACCGGTATTCTCGTGCTTTTAGAACAGAAATTAGAGAAATATTTATTCTCTTGTCTGCTGCACCATGTGATGCAAATTGCCATCGAACCAGTTATACTATTTTGTCATCTCTTCTACCATGTAGGAGGCCAGTTGAACCCATTTCAATGTGATTACAACGCCAATGAGAGTCGATGAACAAAAATCATACAAAAGTGGGCAGAAGATCCCGTTACGCTTGAAGTCGTAGATGAGGCAAAAGTAATAATTATTAGTTGGGCGATTAAAATCTTCGGATAATTAAATACCTGCAATGCGATCCTAGAAATTCTAGTAGTGTCTTGAAATTTCTTGAGACAAAAACAAATAGATGAATTTGATTTGTGACTCCGTTACCAATGGTTCACGCTTGTTTGGTGGCCACACTAACATATTCTCTCAAAAGCTGTATACTTGCTCTGCGAGTTTATCTGAAGCAGTGGATTCAGGCCATTTAACCTCATCAAACGCAAGAAGATTTCAATTATTAATTTAATAACCAACTACTAAGAGGTCACGTTCAATGGGATGTTAATGTTTTCAAATTAGAGCATTTTGTTTCGAATTGAAACAAATAAATTTAAAATACCTAAGATTTTCATTAAATTTACAAACGAAAATCAAGAAAATGACCAAGTCTACTCGTATCAAAATGAAAAATGTTTCATCGATGAATGATTTAGCGGGGAGTAGCGCTCATCAATGATTTTAATCATGTCATAACCACTGAGGATGAAAATCATAATTTTTTTTGCAAGTAGCGACCAAACACAAAAAGTCCTTCCGATATACTAAGAAGGGCACCCGGACGCCAGACAGGCGACAATAGGTTAAATAGGTACGTGCGACATCTCAGTCTTCAAAAGGAGACATGAAACTCATCCATCAGCTTTTAAAACTCAAAGCTAGTGTGTCATCAATAAACTAAGGACTTTCTCATTTCTTGTTAGAGCCTTTTTAACCTTCTAACAGAAGAATAAAAGTACAAAAATTACGGATGATGTAACAATACGTTCCACTGGATTATTTGCTTATTTGTGGGATATATTGATAGTTACATTAGATTATAATGCCTGGGTATTATGTATTCGAATTGAACGATCAATAAAGTTTATTACTCGATGTACTTGATAATATATACACAACAACAGGAACTTTTTATCAAAAACCTAAACCAGAGAAAGTATTTTATTATCTGTATTGGTTAAATGTCGGGAGGAGTGAAATTGATTATTATCGAACATAAATAGTATTATGCCCAAATAAAAAAACTCATGGCAAACTGTTTCTCTTTCTTTTGCATTTCCCTATTTTAGAAACAGACTCACTGCTACTCCCAAAGCAAAGTAAATAAATTCTTGTTCGCAAATACTTTTTTATTCAACTGTCATAATAGTATCCATATATATTGAGCATGTAACTGATGACCATTTACTCTTGAAATAAGTGCCAATCAAACAGGCAGTTATATAAAAAGCATCTTCTCTACTAAAATAATATCATGAAAAAACGTTTGAAGAACCTCCTCAAATGGGATGAAATGTGTCACATAGGTAGAAAATCGGAGATGATTATAATTTTTTTTAATCCCAGAAGAAGCACTGATTTGCTTTATGAGGTAGATACGCTCGACATTTATACCAGAAAAAGCCATTGCTTTAGCAATGCTAGTACATAAAACATTGGACTTCTGTGCTTAATTGTCGGACTCGATTCCAGCGAAACACACACACAAAAAAAGCTCTGGCTCACATTGTTAAATTCCCATAGACTTGAGTGCAGAAAGCTATATTTACCTATTTCATTACATACCGAGTTTTGCCAAGGTTCTGTTGCACTATTTTTTTATCCTTTGAGAAGTTTACATGTGTGGTAGAAATATTTCCGACAAAGCAACTTGAAGTTGTACTTTTCCAGCATGTGCCAATAAAAGGTATTTTCCATTGAATGCATGTGTGTTGTGATGGAAGACAAAATATATCGATATCTCTTCTCTCCTGCGCGCGGCCCACAACATGTTAGACATCGCTGAGCCGGATGACCGTCCACAGAGTGGCGAAGAGGCTCAAGAACGGGAAGACCTCGAATATCGACCTCGGTCATGCAGACCTCTGTGATAAATGCCTGCAAAGGAATTACAAAGCTCAAAATAACTGCGCTTGCGATAAAAGAACATCTTGGTGGCCATAGTTCCAGGGCCGTCAATAAGGAGGGTGGCAAGGGTTTGAAGTTCGTGCAAAGGTCTCTGCTCCCTGACTGCATGCGAGAACAACGTCGGGATCACTGTCGTCGTCTTCTGAAATAGTTGAAGATTCAGGGCAATCGAATTCTCATTTTTCTGATGAAAAACCTTCATTGTCGATCCGTCATCAACAAGCAGAACGACCGCGTGGTAAGCTTCGACCAGGACGTCTCTGAGGTACGCTACCTCTCCACGCCCAGCCACTCGGCTTCCATGATAATTCTCGTCCTCGTAACTTCGAATATCGAGAAGATACCGCAGGTGTGGTTCGCTGCAGGTTACAGGCTCATCACGGCACGGGTGAGAACAATAACGAACAAGGCGGACTAAGTCGTCCAGGAGAACGGTGCCTCGGCCGAAAGAGCCAAGACCTTGCAACCGTGGTTGGGGTCGGACATGAACTACTGATCGAATAACTTTTGGACACCCCAGTCCCCCGACCTCAATCTCTTTGACTATACCGTGTGAGCGAATGTTAAGGGCAAGGCCTGCAAGGTACGTCACAACAGCGTTTACCAGCTGCATTCATCCGTTAACCGCGTGTTGGCCAGCATAGAAATCACTTTGTCCGCAATGTGGCCATGGCATTCAGGTCTTGTTCGGAACAACGCGTGCTCACCGCCGTGGGCGGCGACATTGGCTGATATTACAATTTAAACAAATGTGCTTCATCATCAATCTCTTTTCTTTGCAAATTTCATACGCATAGAATGAATATCCCTCTTTCTCTACACATAGTTCCTAATATTCTTTCTGTACATCTCACAATAAAAATTAACAAACCTATAAACCATAGAGCTTAAGCATGATTGATATCTAGTTCTTTAAGGAAACTTTACTATCCTCTTTATGGATCTCAGCTGCGATGGGAAAAATACGTGCAGTAGAATTAACTTTTTACCTAGCCAAAAACGCTTGCTTATCCACTCTTCGTAATTTCGCAAACAAGCAGTTTCTCTGCCGTACACAACTTTAATAGAGTAATTGGCCGAAATGAATCAGGTTGTAAACCTCTAATTCCAAAGGGAACTTCTATTCTACACTTAACATAGGCCAACTCCCGGAGTACACAACTTGAAACTTGACGAGTTTATGATAATTATCTAGTGCCTTGCTTAGGGTCTAAGAGATTAATGATTTCAGCATATAAAACTTTCTGTTCTCAACCTCGTTCATTCTCTAAGGACACGGTTAATAAAGAAAAATAAACGCAACCAGTTTTCTAATCAATTGCTGATAAATCCTTTTTCAATATTTTTACGTTGGCCAAGTTCGAATAAGTGAAAAGTTTTTTAGGATGACTGAAGCCAAAAATATTTCCTCGCTTGCCGTCCCCTCCGGTTCAAAATTTCATCGAATTTATCGAAAGGTTTCAAGAATAAAAACGGGTCTTCCTTCACAAATCCGTTAGAAAAGAGAAAAATAGATACTACTTATGAAATCTCAATTCACTGTAATATCCTTCCTTCTCTAGCGAAACTGTTTACTTTCAAAAAACAAAACAACTTACGTTCAATATTATTTTTGGCTTCTAACTCAGTTATTTATTTTGTGTTTTGATGCGAATTGAGGGTTGGGAATACGAATTAGTAGTCTTAAAATGGTCAAACAGTAACATTTTCATAGAGATTGATGATATAATATAAAGCTGAAGATTTATAGGAATGTCTTTCATGAATAATTGACGGACTGCATGGTAAATTAGCACGTAATCTTTCTTTAACCCCAATGACATTTGCCAAATTTTCTGGCAACTGCACGCAAACAAAAGGCATGGTAAATAAAATAATGTCGAAGATTTAGTTAAATACATATTTTAGAGAACAATGGAAATATACTTTGCCTTTAATCTCTTTTGTCAAACGCTTTGAATATCCTAAATGGATCGATAAGCAAGCTATGCAGCCATCGCATTTCTAGAGAGAGTAAGCTTAGCGCCTGTAATCTTTAATCGTAAAGTTGCTTACTAACCTACATTTTGTCGCAGGCTCTCAAATGAATCTTTATGTATCTTTTCGCAAAATTGGGATCAGATTTCGGCAGCATATTCGGGCTGCGGTCGTCCGATCCAATTAAACAAGAGAACGATTATATCTTTACTTTTATATGCAAAGTTACTTACAATGCAAGAGTTCGAGTTTCCTGTTTTGCAAGGCAAGCACAATGATGTATTTTTTTTAAGTCGCTCGAAACTAAATAATACTTTAAGATTGAATAATTTTAAGGAGACGTCCTAACCGAAGCTTACCAAGTGGTCGTTCTTCATTTCTGATGTGCGTATCGACGCAGAAGCTTTTTTCATAAAAGAAAATGAGAATTCGATTGCCATGACTCTTTCAGTCGTTGAGAAGGCTTTTGAGAGCATGTAAATGCTCACATTGCAAGATTGAATAGGACAACCAAAGATACCTGAGAAATGAGTACTTTGGAGTTTTAGGAAGTGTTATAACGTGGTAGCTTTAAACCAAAATAACATTCCATGATACTGGAATCCGAAACATAAGTGCTCTAGAAAGAACTTTGTTCCCAGATCTTTAATTCCTCTCTTCTGCAATATAATCGAGATTAAACAATTTATTTATATTTTTCAAAATTATTAGCATGATCTCAATCGCTTGTTTATTTTTACCACAAACTAAATAATTTGGTAATACTTCAGTTTAGGGGCGCACGATAGGGGGCGCTGTTTCTGGGCTACAAATTTGGGGTATAATTTGTGCCTTATAACGTGAGACGTTAAAAGGCAAAGCCCCTCACTTCAAAAGTAACTAAGAATGTTAATTTTTAGGCAAACATAGCCTAAAGTAGGCGACACTATCGTCTTTATTATTTCGATAAACGTGCAGAGCCGATAGCACGTTTATCAAAATAACAAAGACGATAGCGCTGCCTAATGTAGGCTATTACCGCCAAAATTAACAATTTTTTAGTTACTTTGGAAATAGATTTCAGCCGAGATCTATCGGGAACACGTTGCTTTTATTTTTTGTTCAGATGCGCAAAACGATTTTTTAAAAAAAACACAAAAAAGGTGAGAACATTGATTGAAACCTCAGGGTAATCGCAGGGCGATCCCCTTCACGAGCAACAACTCAAATTAGTCAAAAAAGTTGAAACATATTGGAACATGGACGAAATATAATGCGGCCAGAACCAGGGAACAGCGGAGGCGAGCGCGTGACGCAGATGTTCAGGTTTACCTTATCTCCACCTTGCACTATTATAAATGAGCCGCGCTTCTTTTAAATGAGACCACGAACTATAAAAAAGTCTGTTAAATTCACCATGGAATTAACACAAGTCGGTTCCAGGGTTGCCAATGTTTGAAATAAGGTTGAATTAAAGGTTGCCAGTGTGTCAAATTAATGGTTTAGTTTCACAAAAATAGTTAAATGAAAGTTTAATACATTAGTAATTCTAAAAAAAATCAATGCATTAATAAATAATATAATTAAGTAGAAGTGCAGGCATTTACTAAATAATAACGAAGAAAGGAAAAAACAAAATAACAAAACAAATACAACGCCGTGATTGGCCCCTTTGAAGCTGCCGTCTGATGTCATAAGGCCTAGATTGTAGCTCCAAATTGTAGCCTAGAAACAGCGACCCCTATCGTGTGCCCCTAAACTGAAGTATTACCAAATTAAATTATATGAAGTGAGGAAATATATTATTATGTTAAATTAATATTAAATGTATTAAGTGGTCCAATATAAACTCGGTTTGTTTATTTGAGGGCCCTACAGAGTGAATCATTCTTCCGTCCCGATATTGATGAAAGTGGCGTATTAATTCCTTGTATTATTATATAGCAATTGTGAGACTTTGATAGTTGTGGAAGATTTGGAAAAATATGTTAATGTAGGTTGAAAGAATAAATTTAATATTATGGGAACTAATCAAATATATTAATTAAGTATAAGTTGAATTTAAATGCTACATTCATGTATGTAATCTGTTGATGTAAAGAGGAAATGGAGTGTGTTTAAAGATAAATTCTCTAATCAAGAAAAGCCATCTGACCACAGTCCAAATTCCCACCGAATAAAAAATATTAAATGAATATGTTCCAGACGAGATTGGTATTTAAACTTAGCCATCAAATAAATTTAACTTTATAAGTAAACACTAATATATTAGATTTGTTTTGCTTGGTGTTAATATTAAGATATTTGTGATTTAAATCAAAACAATGTACTATAAATTAATATCCCTAAGCTTATATTTTAATATTTTAACACGCTCTAAATTTAGCACATTTCTATTGAGGAAATCTCCGATCACCTTTACCCAGCCTACAATCAAGCAAGAAGAGAGATTTCTACACTTTTGGAGTCAGTGCCTTGTGAACACAGGCAGCCGCCAAACCGAATTAAGAAACCCATTAGGCTGCCTCAAGAGTGGTACCAAAACACGGTGACAAATCACCCTTGGTAATCATACTACTCTCTGAGAGGCTCACCTCAGCCCACAACCTATAAGCACTCTCGAGGTTGTTCTCATATACGGTCGGTGAGCAAAGGCTTATCTTGCCACCCTCTTCCTTGACTACCCTTGCCACCGTGATAGTGTTTTTCTTCGCGAGCGCTGTCATTCTCAGCTTCAGAACAATTTCAAAGGCCTTTCTCACATCCAAATATTTGACAAATTGAGTCCAGTTAAACGACGTGGATATTTTAGGACTTCTCCGTTCTAGAGACTCCATTTTTCTATGGATAGTCATCCAGCTGACGTTGAGTCTCTTGGCGAGGTTAGACTTGTTGTGGCCCGCACATAAGAGAAGAGAGGTTTCGATTCTTGTAACTTCCCTCTTGACCTGTATACAACGATAAAAATGCTTTAATAACACCTTCTGGTTGATTAGAAATTTAATTTTGTTCGTCGGAACTTTTTCTATCACACACGTAAACAATGAAAATAATTTTTAAGTTCCAGTGTAACAGAACTTTTGCAAAACCCGGTAGAATATTCTATTTCTGGATCATTATCCTTTTTAAGCCTATTGATTCTTATTTTCGACTTCTCGGACATTGAGTGGATGGGTATGCGTGATTTAGCTTGAGGTTACCAGCTGCTGTTGGTTATGCCATAGAATTCTATCTGAGGTAACGGTAACCGAATTATTACTTAGTTGAGGTAAGGAAATTTGAAAAATGGCGATTTGGAGGGGGTTTATCCTTGGTCTTATGGCTTTATATTGTTTTCGAGCAAATGAAATCGCTGAGTTACTAGTTTGTAGTATGCTGACTTCCTAGTATCAGGCTATCGGTTTTAACAGTTTCAATGTCCTTATATTCTCTTTCAATATCTCACTAACCGTCCATATGTGTCTTTTACAAGCCCTTTTATCCTAACTAAAGATTAGTGGCATGGCCCCGTTTCTCCAAACCGAGAGCTGGGCGGAGCCTATTTGACCAGAGGGTATCTGAGTGCATTTATTATAGGTGCGTGGACACCAAGAGAGTGTTCGAAAGTGGAAATCTGACTGATATCTATCAGGCCGATATTCGTAGCAACATAAAATTTCGTCTTTCGCGGGCCCATGTCAAAGCTGGGAGATCAGACTTCCTTCAATTCAGATTCATTACTTGTATGAACAGCTGTTTCAGTTATCTTTCATATCAGTTTGCCTTGCATTAATTAATTATTAACAAATGGCGTATTATTTTAGTGTTTGGTTTGTGTGCCCATTTCAACATTTCCTAGGGCCAACGGGGTGCTTGATTTGTGAGATTCCTTGTTAGCTCTACTTCATCTTGTAATTGGACATTACAAGTGATACTAAATTGTCTTGCTATTGTTTACAAATGCATTATGGGATAGTTTAATCACTAGCACCTCGGAGTTTTCAATTGTTAGCAATTCCACCACTCGGGTTTATATGTACAATTGGTCCCCGTAGATCACCACTACCCCGGCTTGCATTAAATCTTTTCTTTATTAAAAACCCTATAACCATTAATTTTTAACTCCCCCAAAATAACTCTACGATCTGGTTTTGCAAGGTTTTCGTTATAACCATCAAGTCAAAGTTCTCAATTTTTACTAAATTTATTAAGTCTAAAATCTTGTTGCTGATACTTCGTCATGTGACAATAGAAGAGCTCTATAGTAGCTGAAAAGAAGCTCGACTAAAATTTCCTTTGATTACCGTCTAATTATTTGACCTGTTTAATGAGTATATCCACGATATTCTCCCCCCAGCGGATAAAAGACTAGCTACAAAATATAATTAACTGGCACAATTTTCACAAAAAGCTACCCCCCAAGTGTTATATACATGAAACTAAACCATAAACTTACCTAGATAAATGGGTAAACGAACCAAATTGATCTCCTCTGAAAGACCGATGGGAGATGCCAAGACAAGTGAATTTTCCCTGAAGCTACCTATTAAGGATCCTCTGCATTATAGTTTTTCCTTCCTGTTTGCTCCGCCCTTTTATTATTACGGTTCACTGGCACTTCAGCTGCACCACTAGGGTGGCGGTTCCAGCTTTATCGACCTCCCTCATATACTCAAAGCGTGTCTAATTCCCTTTGTTCTTCTTTTCCTCAGCGCATGGGCAATGGTACTTCCTATTAGCTCTTACAGATCATATTCCTCCACCTTCCCAGGATATATTGCCAGGCTCTAGTCATAAATCCATATACTCAGGACCCTTTACAGAATCTTTCCTCGAGAAATAATGGAAGTATCACTTGAGCCACCTTGTTACTCAATTCTCAATAAAACAACAAAATATCGAATCCCGTGAAAAAATTCCTAAAAATTTCCATGATTACCAAAAAAGCAAAAAAAGCTGGAAATAACCCACTTTTAAAACCATTAAGGAAATCCATAAAGTTAATCCTTACAAGCTTTTAAAAAACAAAAGATAACATACTTGCAACTTTAATAGGCGTGAGACAAAACATCTGCTATGACGATCTCTTTACCTTTTATCTGATCAACCGTCAGTGGCCATCGCAGTAACAGGTTGTTCTTTCTATTAAACCTGCTCAAATAGGCCAAGATATTATGGTCACTTAACATTCACAACGTATAAGCGCCTTTAATCAGATATATTTTAAATTTATCCAGTGCAGACATTAGCGCCTAAAGTTCCTTTACTAATAATTTCATGGGCGTTAACAAGATTCCTCGAGGCAAAGGCAGAAAATCCTTCCGAAACCTAAATAGGAAGCATCCACTTGAAGTCAAAACAATTTGGCGAAGTCGGGTAACATAAAAACAAAGACAGAGCCTAGTAGCCTCTTGATTTTCTTGAATGAACGTTCTTTCTCCTTCCCCAAGTAATAAAAAACACTGGGCCTAATGAGGTTCGTGCGGGGTACCGCCAACGCAGAGAAACTTGGGCAGAATCTATTGTAGAACCCGGCCGCTTTCTTATTCTTTGGAGCGGGCATCTCGTCAACTACGATACTTTGGTATTTATTTGCGCCAGGGTGCTAGTACCTACAATATGTGCGAGGTATTCTATACTCGCCCTTCCAAATTACGATTTTAAGAGATTTATCTTAAAGTTAGCTGCTTGCCTCCTAGTGGATCTGGCCACTCGGAGACGTAGACCCACCAAAGGATGGACCCCCGTCTCCGAAGCCGTCCCATTCACAAAAGGTTTTGAGGTGGCAAGGGAAATAATCTAATATAAAGCTCAACCTCTCAGATAAGTCCCCTAAGGCGGAAGTCGCTTCAGTAGTTATTCGGCCAACAGTGAGCAAAGTTCCGCCTCCATTTTTTTCGTCTAAAGGGGTCCCAGCATATTCTGGGAGTTATATTCTTTCAATGGAAATGTCACGGGATCCCGGTGAAGGGGGAAGAGCAGCGAAAGCTCGTCTACTCACGTTCCCTGTTAGCTATATTTCTGAAGGAGACCATGCTGGGCGCATGCCCTCTACCCACTCTTGCAGGGTATAAATGTTTTGCCACCCTACCATCACAGCATGAAGCCGGTGTGAAGGATGCATAATTTACATACACCAGGCATGATGTCTCCGTCCTGTTATTTGGTGAAAATACGTCTTTGTGACCGAGAAGCTACACATCGATAGGAATATTTATATTTTTGTGTACAAACTACCTTAATCTGACATTGGCGCAGGGAACTTACGTTGCGTCGTGGCTCGGTTGCCGGGGTACTTTCTCCTTCCTACATATTGGAACTGTAGAAATCCTATGGAGATACAACACGATCGATCTTAGGGGTCAGGGCCTTGCCGACCAAAATGACGAGGTTGATATGGATGTCCTAAATGTGGATAAGTTTACAAATTATTACCCAATAACCGCTTCATTTTCCGTACTAGATCTTTTTCTCTGCTCTCCGGATGCGCAGACTTATTTGAGGTGGAAAGTTGTCAATCACCTTCAGATTAATTACCACATTGCCACTCACTTATTAATTTATGGGCCGGTCTGCATGTCAGGGAATGAATGATTTTTCTATCAGACTCGAGGAATTTATGTTGGTCGGTTAGGCTGTTGAGTTATTCTTCGACCAACTCATCGTTTGCTCGTTTCGAACACCTTCTGATGGCTTGATGGTTGTACGAATGTGATACACCCGCCAGAACGAAGTGATATGCCTACATTTGCAATAAGCGCCGCCCAAACAAGTTTACTATCGGTGCGATTTCTTAGAGCTAGGAATAAATTCTGGCATATTTTAAAGCACGCCCGCCGCTCTTCCTGCCAGTCATACGTGTTGCCAGTTAACGGGAAGGACACCTCTTGCAAAGGTGTAGAAACAATGAAAAGTATTCGGGGCAATTTCTTGCAGGTTACCTCTCCCGTTGTTCCTGAGAATGGGATCGCAATCTCGAACCCCGAGTTCGTAGCGGAGTCTTTCGAAGCCCGCTTCAACCAAATTCTCTATTTTACCAGAGGTGATGCTCTTCCAGCAATCAATGCAGTCGTGATGTCACTAAATATTGCCTACTAAACAATGGGTGGACAACCATTCAACTACAGTTTTTCGTTAAGTAATTTTCGTTCCACTCTTGCTTTAGGCGCGAACATCACCCCTGCTCCGGATTATTTGCCGTATACCATACGTTGATACGAAATTCACGTTCGTTGAGTGAATTCGTCCCGCTTGTTATATGCGCATACAGCACCCCCTGGTCCGGACGATGTCCCATATGTCATCTTTTGACACCTAGCCATCCTTTTAGTTATGTTCAACAGGAGTTACATAGAGGATACTATCCTTGACTCCTGCTAAATGGCTACCATGCTCACTTTTTTCAAATAGCTGAGAGATCACACTATCAGGTTGGGTTCTTACCCAATTTCTCTAACATCTTGCGTGTACAAGTTGATGAAGAATTTGGAAAATGTTCGATTAACATTTTTTGTGTGAGTACTGATACCACCTCTGTTCTTCAGATTGCGGCTTCCGCAAGTTCCATTCCATCTCGAATGCTATTTGCAAGGTTTTTTCTTCCTTAACTACATATGCCATGGTGTTTTACGATCTATGGAACAACTAAGATACGGCATGGTGATACGTCATTATGGAAACTCTCCAAAGGATTTTAGGTGAAGGCACACTTCACCATCTTATTTCGGAATTTCTGCGAGATCGGCGATTCGGGTTCACGGGTGGGATGAACGGAAAGTGCTGGTGGGAAGATGTTCTCGCTATTGTCTACGTAGACGTCTTTTCGATCTGTTTTGATGCAGCCCAGATACCAACTCTGGAATATCGATTCCAACAGTGGGCCATAGATATCGCTATTCCAAAGCGCCCAGCTTTTGGTTTCCCTTTTTCAAGACAAAAGTTGTGTACTTTTGCCACCATCCATGGCTTCCCATAGACCAAAACCTGTTCCTAAACGAGATTTTCGTGAAGGTTTTAACCAACGCCTCACCTTCGAGGCTCATATTTGCAGCCTTAGCATCTCTTATACCTGCACCATGGTCGTTTAGTACTTAGGTGACTGATAGCCTACTGCCTTACATTTAGCGATCCTTTTTCGTTCTAAGCTTGAGTACGGATGCGAGTTATAAGCATCCACATCCTAGAGTTTATTGCAGGAGTTGGACAAGAACCACCACACTGCTCTCCGTCTGGCTACTGGAGCCTTATACATGACCTCTATTGAGACCTTAATTGTCGAAGGACGCTAGTTATGCTGTAGGCTCTTTGAGTTATGGTATAGAAAAGTCGTTCATCCCGAGATGTGACTCTAAATGGTACCACCTTTGACTATTTGTCACGTCGCCTCTGATACCAAAGCTTACACAATACAGCAACTATTACTTCCGACATCTTTGTAGCACACTTCATGTAATGCGAAATCCGTGCCAGTGTACACAGTTGGTTCTAAGTGTTAGTAGGGGGTCGGTTTCCGTTTGAAGTCATCGGGGCTTTATCTGCTGCAGAGTTTGTCTTTATGTCCGAGCTGGTTGCAATAAACCGCACGTTAGTGTAGACACCTGCGACTAACAAAGCATCCTGAATGCTCTCGGGGCATTGCAATGTCTCCTCATTTGATTGACGCAACGGTTGTAGTGATTTGGGCGGATCTCAACATTCTCTGCTGCTAGGTTCCTGTAAATATAGAGAATGAACGACCAGAGAAGCGTTTTTATTTTTCTAACACTTACTACATGCCATGAATCAGGTCAGCCCTCAGGATGCCTGGTAAAGAAGCCTTGAGACTGCCGACAGGATCTTTAATGTCTGCGCCATCGCACCGCACTATTTACTTAGAACTAACCCCCCACCCTTTCAAGGCAACGACTGATTCAGGTCGCATTCTGTCATCTTCAAATGGGCACACACTCAGGACGCACCCCGATTGGAATAAATTCTTCCCTGCACCTTATTGCGTCCATTGCTTTATCTACTAGACTCTAGGCACAAATCTGTTGAATTTTCCTGTTCGGATGATCTTTCTGTACGTTAAGTGTCCTGGTACAGAAAAAGGCCGGGATCATTATCGCTGGTTCATTGTACTTGGGAAAAGTTCATCTACAGAGATCTATGGACTATTTAAATTTAAGGAGGAGGGTGGGGTCCTCCATTCTATTTGAATCTTCAATGTTGATTGCTTCCTTGTGCTTTCTTTTCTTTGTTTTTAATTCAAAATAGGATTAGGCCTTAATATAATTACGGCTGCCTATGCCCTTGGAGGCTGATGTCAGATTTGTGGCGTATTCGTTAAGTGGGTGGGGAAGCGGATGATATGAAAATGTTGTTGAAACTAGATGAATTAAATAATACAGGGGTAACTTACAGTCCCCTGAGCATCATATACCTGTGGCGGATTGCTTTGCTAGCCTACTTGCTACACGTGGTAAATTAACCAAATTAAACAACCAATCTCTTTGAAAAATCCTGGATCTGACCCTGACTTATTATATGTAGGTATTTCAAGGAAGTGGAAAAAATTGGGTTTTGATATTAGAATATTTTTACGCGGTGCCGAAGTTGTAGATATAATTAAATACTTTTTCTTTGCAAACTTTGTGATGTATCTTATTCTTTCTTTTCTTTTGATAAACTCAGATTGTGACTTACTTTTAACAATTGCATAGGAATGATTAATATAACTTTATGTTCCCGTCTTAGCTCTTTGCCATTTTGTATTGACAGTTACAGATACAGAGTATAAATATTACTCGTAGTCTAACTTTCCTAAATTGTGAAGTTAACTAGTTATTCGAATAAATTAATAAGCGTACATCTATGTAACAAAAAGCGTTTACTTAATTTAATTCATGACCTTTAGCTAGACACAAACAAGAATTGCCCTATTACTCATCTAATAACTGCTTATTTTGTAACTATAAAATAATTTAGAATTCCTTTGGGGTTTCCTTTTTAATTCTATCTCCTTTTATTTTCTGGAACAAGGCAAAAGATAGGTTTGCAGGGGTTAGGGTCAAACTCTTATCTTTTAAGTATTATTACAACCTCTTTACACACATTTGAAAAAAAATAATGAGTTTGTTCCAGTTGTTTTTGATGGTACATTAAAGTTACCTTTAGGAAAAAATATTCATAATATTTTTTTAAAAATGTGACAGCATTATGAATTCATATACGATCCCAGTACCACAGAGAGATAAAAGAATTTGTTTGTCCATCTTTGATTTTCTTTCCTGCATTTTTTTTCATTCTTGGCAAGTTTTTTTAAAAGATTATTTGTACCTTCATTCCTCATCATTCTTTGTCATTCGAATAAATTGTACAAATTTTTAAATTTCTGACCGCAAGACTTTTGGCTGATATTATTTCTCTGATAAACAAATTAATTTTGTTTTTTGACCACTCTCTTCAGAGTCTAAGGTAAGTATTGTTCCGTCTTCCCATACTTCATGAAGAAATACCTATAGATATATTCTATTTGAAGTGGAAAATAGAAAGGGTTGTGAAACTGAAGACTGATCTTCACTCATTTTCGCATAAGCTCGTGGCAGGTTGTATCAGTGCCGAACAAACAACAACTTAATTTTATATGGTAAAATTCTGCTTATTATATTGCGAGTCCTGCTATATGTATATCAAAATTATGCAAGAAAATCAGAATGTGTCATTGTAAACCAGTATTCTAAAAATTTATCAAGAAAAAACTATTGCAATCATTAGTTAGACAAGGTTACAAAAAGTTCCATGGACAAGTATTTATATTAGCTGTTTAAAATAGATCTAGAAATACAAGAGTTATCCATGATTATTCGTCAAGAATAGCATATGTATTTTGAATTTTCTACATATGTACATATTTATATTTTAGTTTCATATTTTCAGCAAATTCTTTGGTTGTCAATGGAAAGAGATCAGAATGGGCATCAGGCAATCAGGGTTTCTCAATGATCTGTTGTCGGGCGCTTTCCTTTTCTTAATATATTCGAGTACATATATCGTGATTGTAATCCCTACGTTGTTACCTTTAGATTTATTTATAGAAATAAACCCTCATTAAAACGAGATAGATCAATTTGATATTAATAAATCTCACCTTTGATGGTTTTGGACAATAGGCCGGAGACATTCAAATAAACGAGGAGAACGCGACTGAGAAGGACATGGTGTTAAAAGGAATGGCGGAAAATGAGCGCAAACGAATTATTAATAGAGCTGAGCGCTGACTTCAATTATCATAATGAAAATTTATGTTATGAGTTAATTAAGTTTCTGAACTCTATTTATTTTGTATATTACTTAAAATAACTGGAGTTCTACATGAGTGCATCTTTGCTTGAATCTTGAAAATGGCGTCGAGCCCTCATCGACCAATAAGTCAGCAGTTCTGATTGGAATGCTTACATTTCTACAATATCAAATCGAGACTCTTCTCTCTCTTTTCATTAGTGTCTTTTATTTATTTATTTCCATATAGTCAAGATCTGGTAGCAGATTTTTAATGCTTCTGAGCCATCTTTCATGAGAAAAGATAAAGGAGGAAGTAGGGGTAGAGGAGGATGTAAACAACACTCTATCATTTAAGCATTGAGGAGGCTGGAGCATGCGCAATATACAAGTAATCTTGACCTGAATTTATTGTGAAAATTTTAAAATTTGCTGATTTCATAAAAATATGTACTAGGAAAAATATCATAGCGACTATGAAAACTTGTAATAAGACGCGAAGTAAATAATTTGTCGGAAAGATTTCAGAAAAATTCTACATTGACACGAGGAAGATGATCTTAGAATAGATTATATTATGAGGTAGAAGATTTTTAAACAAATTTAACATAGAAAATGATTTGTTTTAATCTCGTATGATCTAAATTTCGCAACATATATTGATACTCATTTTGCATTTAACTGGAAAGACATTATTCTTCCAGTAATTAATCAGCAGGAAAGACCTCATTTGAAGAATGTGGTAAATTTTGATTTCCATACATGCAAAAGAACATTGCCATATTATAACGCCTCCATTGATGAGCAAAGAAATAATTTTTCAAACTTAAAAATAGATCGTCGAAAAAAAGGCTGAGACACCTTAATTTCCTTTCACTGAAAAATAGCTCTCTACAAAGATAACTTATTGATGCATTTATAATTTGAATTGGGTTTACTAATATGAATTATGACTAAATATTTGAGATAGATAACAGATAAGCAACTAGAATTAACGGTTTCAAAGTAGTAAACAAAAGATTTAGCACTGAACTTCAACCATAAATTGTTTTGTTATAAAAAAGAGTGACTTGGAATGGCTTGCATACTAATGTCATCAAAATTGCTACAATATATTTTGCAAGATAATAGATAATTATTGCGTTAAAAATTGCTCACCTTTGATTTTAATCTTTTTCCATCTTATTTTGATCTAGCCTCTAGAGGAACTTAAGGTCTTTGCTTGTTTCTAAGGTATTAATCAACCTCACCATATTTCTTAATAACTTGAGTGGATTTTACTAAAGCCTTAGATTTTCTCGATCATGGAGTTGTAGTTCGAGAGCTAATTTTCTTTGGGGTGTCATCTATCTCTACTCAAGTTAATATCCAGCTTTTTAACTCGTAGAGTAAAATTAAGTGTAATTATACTCTAGCTAGTGTAATTTACTACCTTGTTTGTCAATTTCCTCTTTCCTTTCCTTGAAAGTGAAACGCCTCCTTTCGATTCTACCAATCTCATATTTGTTCATAAGTTAGGAATCATATATGTTGGTTTGAGTCACTTCGTTTATCATTCAATTAAAATCATTTTGTAAATTTAGAATATAGTAAAATCAATAAAACACCTTAAAATTATTTTGTACTGTTAATAGATGTCAAGTTTGACCCCTTCGATATTTTTTCTTAAGGGGCTATCTGTCGACTACCCACTTAGGCATTAGTCGCCGTAAACAAACAGCCTAGCTATAGGCTACTTTAAAAAAATTAAACAGGAAACAACAATAAAAAGAAATAACAATAACAATAAAAAAACAATAACAAAAAAAACAACTAAACCTTGTTACATGAATGGGAGAAGGCCGGCCTCCCCCAAATAGCCAACAAGTCCACCAGTCAATGTGCACGCACTAGTCCTGAGTACAAAGAACAGGCGTGCGTGAAGATCACCCAGACTGGAACATTCGACAAGAATGTGCCGAACTGTCTGGGCGACGACGCAGTCGTCGCAATAAGGCGCAGGCGAGTGCTCCATCAAATAGCGATGTGTCACACGAGTGTGTCCGATTCGGAGACGACAGAAAGCGAATTGAAGCCGTCGCGGCATTGGAGGATAGGTGTATGGGAACAGTAGCGGCGCAATGGCACGCAACTTTAAGTTCCCTTCGACCGTCTCCCATCTTCTTTGCCAAGCAGTCCGAAGAGTTGCCCGTATTACTGCCATGTAGTCGGTGTGAGGAAGAGGGAAACGCTAGTCCTGTCGCAGAGTCCTCGCGGACTCTTTGGCACCCTCATCGGCGTGCTCATTTTCCGCAATTCCTACATGTCAAGGAACCCAGCATAAGATAATCTCGACATCTGCCCGGCTCCCTATAACCGTGGCGTCACGGATATCGCGAATCAGGAGAAGCGGAGATTACAATGTCCCGAGAGCATTCAGGGCGCTTTGCGAGTCGCTATAGATCACAATCCGGTCTCCAAACCGGGCAGGTTGCGTAATCTCCCGTACCGAGTGGTGTATTGCCACCAACTCGGCCGTGAAGACAGACGAAGCGCCTGGTAGAGCCCCGATGAAATCAAACAGAGGGGATACGGCGTGGAAGCCGACCCCCTCTACGGACTTGGAGCCATCCGTATACATTGGCACGGTTCCAGCGTGACATGAGGTGAGCTCCAAAAAGGTCGAACGCAATACTCCCGGCGCCGTACAAGCTTTGGGAGAAGAGGCGTGTCAAGAAATAGCCAAATGTGGTACCCTCCAGGTTGGTGTCCTGGGCAGAATCAGAGGCGCCACCGGCCCGAGAGCTATATCTAGCTCTCGAAGGAGTTTTCTGGCCCTAAACCCAAAGGGCTTAGGGAATGACTGGCGTCTCTTGGTGGCATAGGCACCATCGAGATCAGCTGCGGATGCAGTGAGAGCTGTTGGCGACTGAGGGAGGCGCCAAGCTCGCGCGTACAGGCGAGTGATGCACTGCACGCGGCGTAGAGCGGTTGGCATCGCCCCAGCATGGACCAACAGGCTCTCAATGGGAAAAGTGCGGAAGGCACCGGTCGCAAGGCGAAGGCCGGTGTGGTGGATTGAATTCACCTTCCGCAATAAATGCTCGGTTGCGGATGCATAAAACTCGCATCCGTTATCGAGCTTCGAACAACCAAAGGATCGATAAAAAAGTAGGGCAGTAGCCTTAAAAGCCTTCCAAGCGCTGAACGTCACGGAATGGAAAATGTCCATGTCGCGGGTACAAGAGACCCTAAGGCTTTGAATTTGAGCCTCCCAGGTGAGGCGTCGGTCGAATACAAGACCAAGGAAACGGTGCGATTCCACCACATCCAGGCGCACCCCATTAAGAAAGAAATCTAGATCGGGGTAAAGCCGTGGATGGCGGCAAAAGTGCACCACCTTAGCCTTGGCCAAAAAAAACCGAAACCTGTGCGCTTCGTCATAGCGACGCAGTTCAATGCCTTTTGGAGTCGCCGCTCCAAGGTTTGCATCTGGGCCGTGCCAAAAGAGATCGAAAGGTCGTCCACGTAGAGCGTAGCGAGAACATCTTCCGGCAGCACCAAGATGATGCCCTTGATGCTCAGGGCAAAAAGTGTGACACTGAGGACACTTCTCTGCGGGACACCCTTTTCCTGCTCTTTTAGGCCGGAGAGGGCTCCCCCCACCCGTACCCGAAATCGACGATCTCGCAAAAATTCAGATATAAACATTGGGATGCGTCCCCTCGCCCCCATCGTGTGGAGAGTCTCCATGATACCGTATCGCCATGCGGTATCATAGGCCTTCTTCAGATCGAAAAACACCGTGGCGTAGTGCTGTCTACGAAGGAAAGCCTCGCAGACGGCATTTTCCAGTCGGAGCAGAGCATTCGATGCGGAGTGGAACTTGCAAAAGCCGTACTGTGCAGAAGACAGATGGCCTCCGCGGTCCAGGAAAAAGGCTAATCTAACATTTACCAATTTTTCCATCAACTTGCACACGCAAGAGATTAGAGAAATTAAGCGGAAACCGGTAGGAGTAGAGTGATCTCTCCCCAGTTTGCGAAAGGCGAGCACAGTACCGATTCGTAAGGAATGTGGGAGAAGACCCTCCACCCAGATCCTGTTATATACTTCTAACAGAAAGGCCATGCCTTGCTCACCCAGGTGTCGGAGCATGGCGTACGGGACATCGTCCGGACCATGGGTGGTGTCCGCGCACGAAGCGAGAGCGGAGCGCAACTCACTCACAGAAAACCTGTCGTTGAAGGGTTCTCCGCCTCTGGAGGTAAAGTCTGGTCGGCGGCCTTCCGCGACATCACGACGTGCATTGAATGCTGGCGGAGCAGCATCCTGGCTAGATAATGCGTAAAAAGGGGTCGCTAAGGATTCCACCACGGACGCGGGGACCGAGATTGCGGTCCCATTCTCCTGGAGAACGGGAGGGGCTCGTGCGAGAACTTGCCCCGAATCCTTTTGACTCTCTTCCACACCTCTGTTAAAGGGGGCTTCCCGTTAAGTGAAGACACGTATGCCTGCCAAGAAGAGCGGCGGGCGTGCTTCGAAATATACCGGAACCTAGCCCTATCCTGACGAAATTCAGCGACAGTGAAATCGTTCGGGCTGCGCTTATAGCGCATGTAGGCATAACGCTTCTGTTTGAGGGCCGTCTTATACTCGGGCGACCACCATTGGAGTGGTCGGCGTGCAAAACGACCAGACGTCCTAGAAATAGTTGTCAGGCCCACGGCGATAAGGTTGCCGGAAAAGAAACTCAACGGCCTCATCTACCGACCTAAACTCCTCGACTGAGATAGATAATTCAGTCATTTCCTGAAATGCAGGCCACCGCGCCCGCGCCAAGCACCACCGAGGTGTGCTCTCAGGCAGCAGTTGCCCTGAAAATGATATTTGAATGGTAAAGTAAACACTACCATGGAGGTCATCGACCACCCGCCAATCAAAATCAGGCTGTGCATCAGATGAGCGTAAGCTCATCCACGTTTAGGACACCCATCTCAAGCTCTTCGATCAGATCGGCAAGGACTTGTCCCTTAGGATTTATGGAGTAATCTCCCCAGAGAAGATGCCTGCCGTTCAGATCTCCAAGAAAGAGATAGGGCCTCGGTAACCGTGACACGACGTGGCGGAATTCCCCCGCGTCGAAGTCAGCTGACGGTGGAATGTACGCAGAAATGATAGTATACCTTCTATCCAGGTGCAGCTGCACAGCCATTGCTTGAAAGGAAGTATCTAAAGAGAAAGGAAGAACGGAGACATCATGCCGGGTGTAAACCGCGCATCCCCCAGCCCAGCCATCCCGCGGTGGGGGGGTCGCAAGACCCTTATACCCCGGGAGGGCGGGCAGGGGGCACGTGCCTAGCATGGTCTCCTGCAAAAAGATAGCTAACGGGGAACGGGACGAGACGAGCCTCCGCAGCTCCTCCCAGTTTGCCCGAAATCCACGGGAATTCCAATGAAGGAATATGCCCTCCAGGCCTAGCTCGGAGGAGACGCGGGGTCCTCCTCGAACTGAAGACCCTCACGAGAATGGCCATACGCTTCCCGGGGGCAGAACCGAGGGCGCTGTTGGCCGGACAAAGCGCTGAAGGCACTATCGCCTTCGAGGACTTATTAGGGGAGGTTGGGCTCGCCATGCGAGTCTTTTCCTTTCTCCGCCTCGAAACCTTAGGCAGGCGTTGTGGCTTTGGAGGTGGGGGGCCCTCTTTTCGACGAACCACCGCCTCCGAGCCACTCGCTCTACCTCGGGGCGTGGGCAAAGGAGCCGAAGCTCCTTTGTTGCTGTCCTACTTTCGAGGGACAGCTTTAGGATTCCCGGAAAATGGCCTAGCGACCCTCTTCAGGGGTATTGCCTCCTGTGAGTCTAACGACTCAGGGGAGGCGCGTGGCCGTTTAGCCTTACAGGTAACGTTCACGCTGGGAGAAGAGGAAGGAGCCCTGGTTTTAGCCGGGGATGGGTGTGAACCTTTTTTTTCGTTAGCTTTACCAGGGGAGCGCCCGGGTTGAGTAGAGCCCGCAGAAGGGCTCCGAATTTGCGCGGAAACAACCGTGCTCGTTGGCCTGGATGGGCCAGGAGCAGAGGGTGTTTTTTTAACTATTGAGGCATATGACGTCCCAGGCAGAGCCGGGCGCACCAGGACCAAGTCCTTAGCTTCAAGGAATCAGAGTCGATATTGGGCCTGAACGGATAGGATTTCTTTCTCAAGGAGATATGCACCACATTGCTTCGAAGAAGCGGAGTGCGGCTCTCCGCAATTGACACACTTAACCACGCACGGTTTGGACTTATCGTGTTTGGCCTTGGAGAAATTTACACAAACTTCGAGTGATCCCGACTATGCACGTCTACAAGAACAATTCGTATGGCTGAAGCGGTGACAGTAATAGCACCGCCGCGGCAGTGGCACGAATGCCTTCGCGCGGTAGCGGTACCAAATGGCACGCACCCACTCAGGGAGCTTGTCACAGTCGAACGTCACGAAGAGTGTATTGGTGGGTCTCGAGGCCCCTCCCTGTTTTCTCATCACACGTTCGACCTTGACCGCCCCATGGTGGGCCAGCTCTATGGTGATGTCCTCAATGGAGTAGTCAACGAGTTCACCTCGCATAAACTACTACTTTAACAAAGTTCATGGTAGAGTGCGGTGTCACACTCACCGGGGTGTTATGAAGTGTCCGAAGAGCGCTTATCTTGGCCGCCTCGGCGGGATTCGCCGCATTTACCAGAAGGCTCCCGTCCGAGAAACGGGTCACCTTTGGCTCTCTACCATTGCACCAGCTAATCCTCTCCTCTGATGGATCATGTTGCCCTTGGCCAACATGGTGCCATCAGTGCAGCGAATAACGTGGGAGCGTTTAAAGCCAGCGGGGTCAAAAACGCCAGGGAACCTCTGAATAAGGGGCCCCGATGTCATCGAGGCTCCATCCTGTGCACTTTTAGTTTTAGTAAGTGGCTCCGCAACCGGAGGTGTAGAGGGGCCGGATGTGCCGAGTTTGGCTTGGTCGCTTGCCAAAGTGGCAGCAGACCCATCCATCCCCGTAGCCCCCTCAGGTAAAGAGGAGCCGCGAGTCTTCCTAGTCTTTGTCTTTTTCGTCTTTTTCTTTTTTGGAGAGGAGGGCTGGGAATGAACCCGCTTCTCACCTCCGCCGGAAGGAGCCCCCAGGCCAGATGGACCGGCCTCAGCCAGGTCATTCTCCGAAATGGAGAAGGTCCTGGTAGTCGTACGGGCACCGGTCGGAGGAGATCCCTCCCCTCCTTGTACTGCTTCGGAAACTCTAGCCGTTTGAGGAGGACCTTGCATATGGGCGGATTCGAGTTCGGTGCTTGGAACCGAGCCCGAATTCCCCTCCATGGAAGGCCCTACCGTCTGAGGCTGGGTTTCCTCAAGGAACATGTCTATCTCAGGGGGGCCTCCAGTTGGCCATCCCCACCCCCCCAAGACATCGCAGGTCCCGTTGGCAGTGTCGTCACTAGTCTTGTGTGGGGAGGCACAGGCCTTGACCCCGGCAAGGTTCAATATTCTTGCCAGCAGGTCTTTTGAGGGAAGCGACCAAAGGGGCCTGGCTTCCCTCTCCCTCCTAAGGATGTTTGCCCTACCGAGCCGCTCCGATGTGGAGCGGCTGGCTAAGAACTGCCTACTGGCTTTCTTGGCAGTATTCTTGGAAAGAATAGAGGGGACTGCCGCTGGAAAAAGGGATGTGCCCGAAAGCACCTCCAGAGAAGGGAGTGAGGGGGAGTCCCCTACACCCGTAAGCGAAGGAGAGGAGTAAGCCTCCTCTCCGGTTAGAGAGATATGGAGGGTCCCCTGATCAAGCACAGGGGGAGGGACCTCCATTTTTTCGGTGGAGCTGCCCAAGGGCGGCTTCGTTAGTGACACAGGGAGAATTAAGGGGAGATTTTTTTTGTTTCTCATCATTGGGCATGGTGACCCCCTATATTTCACGGGATGCAATCGCTCATCACCTCTTGCAGTTGCCCGCACTGCAAAAGGTGCTTACAGGCCTGGCAGAGCCAGGCGCCGCCATTTCGGACCACCCCTCCCGCCTGGTGGCCTGGCAGTCTATCGGCATGGCGGCTACACCTTAGACGCGGCGTAAAAAGATAGATTGTGAAGAGGAGAGGAAAATGGATGTGAGGAAGGTATGGGTGGGGATGAAGCAGGTTGTTAAAAACCCCTATCCCGAACCAGAGCTCAGGGGTTAGGGAACGTTGTTCCCTCCCCCCTCAGCCCGATCCGGGATGGTTCGCTTGAGAAGAAGATCAGCTTCTACCCTGTGAAATTAGAGGCTGACTAGGGAAAGTTTTGGGAGAGGTTGTATGAAAAGCAAGGAAACAAGTGTTTTGAAGGAAGGAGAAGAGGGTAAGCTGGGGTCGGACGGGGTGCTGAGTAAAAAATATCCTAAGGTGTTTATGATAATTTTAAATATTTAATATTACAAATTCGGCATTGATAGTTTATTTTGTTGATATATACAGGTGCTTTTGAGCATTCAAGTAAAGACACCAAATTTGATAAAGAAGTACTTTAATACCATTCCTTAAAGAAAACGGGGTTTTTTTCATCACTTCATCATTATCATCATCATCATCCTCATCACTAACTCTATAATTTAAAAACGGGATTTTGAAGAGTATTTGAATAATAATTTCATCTTAGTTTGGTTATGACTTAAGAAATTTTAAATTTTTATCAAGGTAATTTGTAAGAATTTCTTTAGAGTTTGAAAAAACAAAAAAGTTTAGTTAAGAAAAAATAAATATGATTATCCAATGCTTTATAAGGAAATGAATTACAATTGGTGAAGTTCAGAAAATTTATACGAAATTAACCATGGCTGCTTTTTTTTAGATTTTAGATTTTAATCTTAGTAGCGAAGCGAAGCTTCCCTCCGTAGGGAGGAGTGGTGAAGCATCGCCTGGTTATAATATAATAAAATGAAAAATAATTATTTGGCCAGCTAAAATTAATGGCAAATTTGTTCAAAATTAAAGAACTTATTTCTAATTAAGGTCTTGTTACATTAAACAGACACCAATGAAATTAGCTTTAAATTTGTGATGGAAACAAAAAATTGTTTGTTTATAGCAGCCTTTTATGGACCATTTATATATATATCGGAAGAAAGAATAGGTAGAAGAAGGAATCGTCATCAAAAGGCCATTGACAAGGGGTCGTATAGAAATAAAGAAAATAATCAAAATGTACCAAAATAGTAATAAAAATGAACAAAAATACGATGAGTGGACAGAATTATGAAGCTGTGCACATATTCAAGACTTACCTTTGCAAAAATTGCTAAGTAAAGGTCTTAATCTTCCGTATCCTGTTCCTAAGAACTAAATAAAGATTAACTGTAACTATTCCTCTTCTGATAAAAAATTGAAATAAATAAATAAGGAGTGGAAGGTTTATTAGCTTAAAGCCTATAAAATCGTAATACCTGCGAAAAGAATTCCTTTCTTATCCCAGATATGCATCACGTCTTATATGTAGGCTGCTCGACGAGTTTTTATACATGTTGCTGCCGAAAGTGACATCTGGCAACTGTTACCTTTATTTTTTACCCAGAGATACCAGAAAGATTGAGTTAAGCCTATGAATTCATCGTGGTGCGATATATCTCTTTAAACTCTATTTTGTGAAGAAAAACATTTCCCCCAAAATTTACACTCAGCAAACGTTCGTCATCTACAACAAAAACGTAGCTATATAAACGTAACCTTTTTCGATATAATTTTGTTATTTCTTATCGTAAAATGTTTAGAGTCCAACTGAAATATGTTTGTTGTATCTAATTCCACGTTTAGTTGAATGTAACCGTTCTACATAAAGGACGTTAGGCAACTAAGCCTGCTCTTTCCTTAGATTTTCATATCTATTTCTTATAGCCTAGGAGTTCGTACACTTTTTATCAAAATTATTTCCACGCACATATCTTAGGCTTATACATATTGTATATTTATCCATATTTATATTTCTATGTTATACATAATTATATATCTTTAGATAATATATAAAATGATATATATAAATGTATCTTTTTCAGTACTCTAACTGCAGATGAGATAGCAACACTTATTGAAACAGACGGTAGGCTTTTCCCTTACGGTTATATTGCTATTTCAATACTTCCGCTGGTGAAATTTTGCAATGATCTAATCGATGAAGATACAGGTATTGTAGATCAAGTAAGTATTGACAATTTGCCTGGTAATCAGTTACGTGCAAATGCCCAGATCAATGCTGAGCAATGGAACCGCATCGACCAAAAGCGAATCACGACCAGTAAAATGTATTTTTTGGGGGGAATTATGATTTTAAGTGGCTATGTTCCTCTTCCATGCAGAATAATGTTTTGGGAAAATCAGAAGGATACTCACAATAATCTTGTTTCCAATGCATTTTCCAAAGATCGATTTGAATTTATTATAGCTAATTTACACGTTTGTAATAACCTCTCACTTGATGAGCAAGATAAATTTTCTAAAGTGCGTCCTTTGCTTCAAAACTAAATAATCGATTTCTACCCCATGTCCCTCATCAGAAGTGTCATAGTATCGAGGAGGGAATGTGTCGTGGTATGACATTATATTACATCAATACCATATTATATCTATGGGGGAGGGACCGATAACTTACAGGTGAACCGACGAAGGGATGGAACACCTCTAGTTTAGACGGGCTGAAATGCGAGATGAGAGTGCAACTAGGTCAAGTAACAAATGGCAATGTCAAAGTTCAAGGATATTTAAAGAGGCATACAAAATATAATTTTATTTACATAAAAATAATGAGAGAATTGATGGGTAAAATTACCTCAGAGAATTAACAGACAAAATCACATCAGTAAACGAAGGGGGGGAATTGCAGTTATAAATCAGACTATGAAGTTAGAACTTAAGGTATTACAGAAGGAGACTATTCAAATGGGGGGGGGGGAATTAACTCAATTGGGTTACTGAAGGGGGAAGAGGGGTTGGCTTACGGATGTCTTCTTCACGTGAGGTGAGGCTGATCGGAAGTTCTGAGCAGGAACTTGAAGTGATGACGGTCCAAAAACAGGATGGGGGGCGGTAACTTCCGGTTCAGCGGAGAGTATTTCCGTCAGCCAAAACAAGGGGCGAACGAAGTAGGGCTTCGACAGGAGTTGATGAGAGAAGTTCGGAAAATCACTTAGTGGCGATCGTTAAGTGTAATTACCTCACTGGCTGGGGCTAATTCTAAATACACAAAATAGTTCAGCTGTCACTTTGCTTTGTTGTAAGCACCTGACTTAAAACTATGGGGAATCTTCTGGGGTCCGTGTGAGACTTCTCAACTCTGTGTCTCTTTATGGGAGTCGAGCGATATTTATGTTCGAGGCTCTCCGCAGGGTTGGGGGGTGGTAAGCGGGAAACAGCTGTACTCTCGGATGACCTAGAATCTTCTTGCAGAGGCTATTCTTCCCGTGTAAAAGTGAATCGTGGTGGACACGGTTTGAGGCTACCGCTTGTGGAAGGGGGGAGAGTGGGTTAGGCTTACCAATTTAGGCCTAACCGGGCCTTAGGCGGCGCCTGGAAGTTCCGTTCTGCTCAAGAGATTCCAAGTGGGGTCCCCTCACACATCTCCCAACCGAAAGATGATGCTTTACAGAGCAGTTGCGTAGGAAAAGATAATCCCAACCCATCAAACTAGAATTATCAAAGGTCTAGACAAATTCTGACCTCCTACGACAGGTGTACATACACAAAAAAACCGTAAATCTGTGCTCAGCGGGGAGTTTACGGACATAAGCCTTAAACAGGTCAAATCTAGAGAATTTAACTAATACAATTTTAAACAACAGAAAAATCACAGGGGAACATTAGCGACATTTCTGTAAAAAAAAACAACAAAAAAATACAATTAAATGAAGGCATAAATATGGGACTACAGACTAAACAATTTAGTAGACCCCCCAAAAAATCATAATTAGGAACAGTGATGATATAATATATATATACAATTCACGTGGAAAACCTTCGCTCCCGCCGGAGTATGGATAAGGTAATCGACGCGTCCTCTAGCCTCGAGGACGGGGTAGGGTCCCTTTCTCTAGCTAAGGATTTTGTTGCTTACCGTGGGAAGGAACACCAGCACCTTCGCGCGAGGCTTGAATTTTCGTTCTCGTGACTTAAGGTCCAATTAGGTCTTAAACCTCTCAATAAATCAATAAATCCTTCATCAAGGGATACGACACTCATTTGTTTCTTCGGGTGGACTCACGCTCGAGGGCTTTAGTTTTCTCCCAAAGGAAGAGGGGAGTTGCGCACTCCTTCTGGGCTTGGGAAAACTTATCGCTCCGGAGAGCTTGGAACTCCGGGTCGATAGGGGTTTCAGGGGAACAGGCGCACGGGATTCCAGGGCTGCCTGTGTACGGGTAATCACGGGCTGGGCCACGAGATGGTTGTGAATTACGGGGTTCTGACCGAATAAAACGGAGCAGAACTGGATTGGGGCCGCTACCACTTCCGCCCAACCAGACATATAGTCACACTCGACGTGACAACGAATTACTGGAAAACGACTGGCCCGGCCAAGGTAGTCGTGGACGACCGCAAATTTCTTGTGGTCGGGCCCAACAGGGGGGAGTAGGTCCTCAGACACTATAATACAGGTGCACCCGGTGTTATGGACGAGAATGGATACTCAGCGACCGTTCACAGTTCCGTTCTCGATCTTCAATCCACC
Organism: Ceratothoa steindachneri; assembly: GCA_963969495.1. Classification (NCBI taxonomy): domain Eukaryota; kingdom Metazoa; phylum Arthropoda; class Malacostraca; order Isopoda; family Cymothoidae; genus Ceratothoa; species Ceratothoa steindachneri. The sequence goes on from OZ018332.1 coordinate 75,221,374, forward strand.
AGGGCGAGGGAGGATCGGGAGTCTTCTGAGGCGACGGAGGAGGATCAGGGGCGGCCGAGATTTGGTGTACTTGGTGGAAATAAGAGTTTGTGAATCGGGAGTTTTGAGGACAGTTCGTGCGGTACTGGCCTGGAACTCCGCAGGTGTAGCAGACGATCGGGTTCTTTTGGTACGGAACAACCGGAAGAAAAGAAACTAGGGGCTTAACGTCTTGGTGTTCCGATGGATAGAAGATTCTTGGCTTCGAGAGACTAGGAACTTCGGTAAATCTTTGAACCAATTTAGCGGGGGTCTTATGGCAATAAAATTTAGTTTTGGGTGACGATTGGGGAGCCTTTTTTAACATCCTTAGGGTAAAAATCGTGACTCACCTCACTGGCTGGGGCTAATTTCAAATACACAAAATAGTTCAGCTTTTACTTTGATTGTTGTTAGCACCTGACTTGGAACTATGGGGAATCTTCTGGGGTCCAGGCGAGACTTTTCAACTCTGTGTCTCTTCATGGGAGTCAAGGCGCAATTTTTTCCAAGGTTCTCCCCGGGGTTGGGGGGCGGTAAGCGGGAAACAGCTGTACTCTCGAATGGCCTAGAATCTTCTAGCAGAGGCTATTCTTCCCGTGCAAAAGTGAATCGTGGTGGACACGGTTCGAGGCTACCGCTTGTGGAAGGGTGGTGGGGTTAGGCTTACCATTTGAAGGCCTAACCTGGCCTTTGGCAGCGCCTGGAAGTTCCGTTCTGTTCAAGAGATTCCACGTGGTGTTCCCTCACAGAATGGTTCCATACTATGGGAAGCATGAGTGTAAACGATTCATCTACCAAAAACCCATTTGATATGGATATAAAGTGTTGGTAGGAGCTACATGTCTATATCACATGGAAGGAGCCAGATAAGGAAGCAGGACGTATACCAAACCAAACAAACAAGGACTGGGAACTTGGGGCTAGTGTCATCCTTCAATATTCAGATTTTCTTGGTCAAAAGGGCAGATCTCCGTATTCATTCTACTTTGACAACTTTTTCCCTGGGTTACCCTTACTTCAAGAGTTAGCTAGTTGTGGCATTAGGGCAACAAGCATGAAAAAAACAGCATCGTGTATCGAACGATTTCAGATCTACGGGAGATGAACTAACTATTTTCAAATGGAATGACAATAAAGTTGTTTTAGTTGCATCAAACAGCTTGTCTGCTCACCCAACTCACTCCGCAAAACGATATTCTCAAGCCCAGAAGAAAAGACTTGTTATTGATCAGCATAATATGATTTACATGTATAATCAGAATATGGGGGTAGTTAACCGTGCCACTCAAAACATAAGTCTGTACAGAGTTGCAATAAGAGGAACGAATTGGTATAATCCCCTCATAACACAATTGATAGACGTCGCCGAGCAAAATGCGTGGCAGGTTCATTTGAGTAGAGGTGAACAACTTGATCACCGGGTTTTTCGTCTCCAGCAAGCCACCCCGTAATGAGCGCAGGGATTTGCCTTCTTTGCCGTCGTACTGACGGGACTCAGCGCCCCCTTCGGTCTGACCTTAGCGACTTCTCCTTCCTTCAGCCAGTTTGTGTTTCTTCCCTCTATCCTTACTTCCCCTACAGCCTCTCCCAAATTTTTCTCTGGTCGGACTCTATTTTCACAGGGTAGATGCTGACCTAATTCTCAGCCAACTATCATGGATTGGGGCTGAGGAGAGAGGGGGTAATGTTCCCTAATCCCTGAGCTCCGGTTTGTTATGGTGGATTTTAACAACCTGCTTCATCTCCACCCGTACCTTCCTCACATTCCCTTTACTTCTCACTTCACACTGTATACTTTTTATGCTTTGCCCAAGGTGGAACCACCATGCCGAAGGGGTGCCAGGTAACCAGTTGGGAGAGGTAGCCATAAATGGCGCCACTTGCTCTTTCAGCCCCGTACGGGCCCCTTGCAGAGCAGGCTACTGCGAGGGGTGATTAGCGCCTGCATCCCATAAAAAAATAGGGTCACCATGCCCAATCATGACAAACCCAAAATTTTCCACTCAATTTCCCCTAGGGCGCCTCCAAAATTATTTGACCGGAGAGAAGGCTTACTCCTCTTCTTTGCCTACGGGTGTAGGGGGCTCTCCCCTCACCCCTTGTCTGGATGTGCCCTCAGGTGCCTCCCTCTTTCCAGCGACAGTCCCCCCCTTTACTTTCCAAGGGGACTGTCAAAAAAGCCAGAAGGCAGCCCATAACCGACTTCTCCCCATTGAAGCGATTTGGAAGGGCAACCTCCCTAAGGGGGAGAGTGAAGACAGGACCCATCGGCCGCTTCCCTCCAAACACTGGCTGGCTCGAATACTAACCTTAGCGGGGATCAAGGCCTCTGCTTCCTCATACTTGACTTGTAGCACTGCTGCCAGTTGGACGAGGGGCGCACATAGAGCCCTCACCCTCCGAGATAGACATGGTCTTTGAGGCGACCCAGCCTCAGACGGTAGGGCCATCCATGTGGGGAGAATCCGGGCTCGGCGCCAAGCACCAAACCCGAGTCTGAACCTATGCAAGGTCCTGTTCAAACGGCTCGGGTCTCCATGGCAGTACAAGGAGGGGAGGAATCTGCTCTTCCGGCCGGTGCCTCTGCCACCGCCAGGGCCTTCTCCATCTCGGAGAAGAACCTTGCTGAGGCCGGTTCATCTGGTCCGGATGCCCCTGCCATGGAAAGAGAAAAGCGGGTTCATTCCCCTCCCTCCTCCCCCAAGAAGAAAATAAACAAAGAAAAGGAAAAAAACTCTGGGCTCCTTTCCATCTGCGGGGGCTGCGAAGACGGAGGGGTCTACTGCTTCGGTAAGTGACCAAGCCCAGAACGGCACGTGCGGCCCGCTGAGGTGCAGAGTCTCTGACCAAGACCAAATGGACAAGTGAACAGAGCGGAGCCTCGATTACGTCGGGGCCCCTCATTCAGAGACTACCTGGCGTTTTCGAGCCCGCTAACATCAAACGCTTCCTGGTTATTCGCTCCACCTATGGCAGCATGTTAGCTAAGAGCAACAAGATCCATCAGAGAAGAGCTTTAGCTAGTGTGATTAGTAGAGAGCCGAAGGTGACCCGTTTCTCGAACGGGAGAATTTTGGCGAATGCGTCAAATTCATCCGAGGCGGCCATGATTAGTGCTCTTCGGACACTTGGTGGCACGCCCATGACTGTGACGCCGCACTCTAACATGAACTTAGTGAGAGTAGTAGTTTTTGCGAGGGAACTCGTGGACTATTCCATATATGACATTACCTTAAGCTGGCCGACCATGTGGCGGTCAATGTCGAACGTGTGATAAAAAACAGGGGTAGGGCTTCGAGAACCACCCCTACACTCTTCGTCACGTTCGACTGTGACAAGTTCCCTGAGTCGGTGTGAGCCAATTGGTATCTCTATCGCGTAAAGGCATTCGTGCCACTGCTGCGGAGGTGCTTTCACTGCCACCGCTTCGGCGATACTAATCGATGCTGTTGACGTGCAAATTTGGGGTCACCAGAAACTTGTCTACTTTGCTCAAGGCCGCATACAATAACTCCAAATCGTGTGTGGATAGGTGTGTCAGATGCGGAGAGCCGCACCTAAATAAATTAGGCACACTATTCTGCACAGAGTAATCTTAATCAATTATAACGAGCCGATGCAATAGAGAAAATAAAGGTCCTAACTAACTCTTTAAACAATGAAAATACAAACAAATTATGCACTATAGTACGATCTATAGCATTTGTAATAACCACAACAAAATATAGAAATGAACCATGTCTCATTAACCTTTCTACTAGGTTATATTAACTAGGTTAAATTCAAATAATGATAGCGATTTCAGCAGTAAATTATTCCTAATTTGTAACATCCATGTCAAGAACAAATATAATAGATCACTTATAAGTATAAACAATAGGCTTTAGATTTTTTTACATATTTTAATACGATATCGTACTAAATTTAGAACAAGGTGCAATATAATAAAATAAATTTTACTCTAACTCGAATTATACAAGAAAAACTAATAAAAAAAAAAAATTAGCACTTGGGTATCTTAACATCAAAAAACACTGGGTTTCATTAAAAAGTGGAAGGGCGAGGGAGAAAATATTATAAGATATGTTTGATAACCAAATGGAAATGAATCAATAATTCGATATTCTCTGGAAGATTTAATATAAGAACTTTTAATGAGTTAAACTTAACATGAGCAAAGAGAATGATAAATGATTGGATTACCTTGGGAAAAGGACTAATACTGTATCCAGGGATTTATGATATTTCGTTCCAGAGAATATCGTTGCCGTTTGGAGTAGCTTATTCCTCTTCTTAGTATTTTGGGTAAGCTATCTTTAACTTTCTCTTGTAACAATGAATTTATTGAAAAAAGTCGTCCAGAACGCCTTTAGTTATGAATACGTGAAAGTTGACCGTTTTGTGAGAACTGAAAGAGCCGACCCTTTTTCTTCTCCGCCGGAGCCTTTGTCATGAGTCACGCAATATTAAATTTTAGTGAAAAATTTATCACCTGGTTAACATTAAAGTTTAGCCAAGCAAATTATTATTTTCTAGAAAAAAATAATGAATATTTTATATTTAAATTAATGATTGAAATATATAGAATAATGAAAATGACAATGACATCAAACATAAATTATTATAAGAATGCTGTTTCCCTAGACCAGCGCTTAGTTCAAGGTGAAACACCTCTGATAATGGTGCAATTAAGGATCTGTACTAGAATTGCCATACGTTTATGTGGCCATGTGGTTCAGAAATCCATGTGAGGCGAGGGCCCCACATATATTATAGTACACGGAGCGTTTGAAGAATAGGAGTGGGTGAACTGATGAAATTTCAAAGAACCCTTGAATCCACTAATTTAGGAATAAATGCTTATAACAGCAGGCAAATCATTCGAGTTTATGGAACTAATTACGATAAGCAGATGACTCCTTGCAGTAAGATGACTACTTAGACATAATTTAACTGTATAAATATGCGGAGAAAAGTACAATATTGGTTGGGAAGTTGCATTACTGTGCAAAATTTAAAAATACAGTGCCATAGAAAGCCAATGTAAACGGTACGGTAGGAAAATTGTCGCATAGCTTCAAAATAAAAGAAAATAACACGGATAGTTCATTTATACAGAGATTTTTACCAAAATCACATGTTAAAGACTTAAAGACTAGAAAGAGTTGTACTATTAATTTTATTAAATGAAATCGACGTCAGGCTTAACCACGGCCTCCAGATGGCGACGGTACCTGCTAAAGCCTTGTTTAACTAGGACATAAGCAAAACCTTGGTAATGCACGGAAATTTGCTGTTCTCTCTCTCTCTCATCTACGTTTCACAAATAATAGTCCAAGTGGTTGCAGTGTGAAGATTTGGGAGGGCAGATGAATGGAGTAATGTGGTCAAAGAAATTGTCGGAGAGCCAATAGTGGGTCCTTTTGCTTCCAATAGCCACCTCCTGCATCCTAGGCATCATCATTTTGTCCAGATATTCAATGTATCTCTCCGTATTGAGTCTGAGCCATTCCTGAAAGATAAACAAAAAAATAGTGTGGTCTTTGCTACTTCACCTCAAAGAACAAGATTTGGGCCTGGAGCTTAGGCTTCATGACGACCGGTGCATCTTTGGCGGACACAGCAAGCCAGTGTTGTTTTACGAATTTTGGTCTGTTTTTGTCTGAAAAGAACCAAATCATTCCAGGCATGAAAGGATGATGCTTTAGTTTATTCACAACTTCGCATCACTTTCTTTCCGCTTGTACTTCATATTCTGCGAGGGAAGATGACCGTTTCTCATCTTTTATGAGTAGTAGTGGATGCCATGCACATGCTGCTTTATGAGTGACTCTGACACTTCCTTACCCATGGCTTTACCTCATTTGCTTAACGGAATGTTTATTTATGATCACCTAAATCTGCGCAAAAAACTTGTGGATTCTCTTCGTATCAGAACACTTAAAGTTAGGTTTCTAAAAGCCGCTTTACTCTTGTAATCACAGTCTGACTCATCCATCTTTTACTTGATCCTCTGCACCGAGCTTAGTTTGACACATAAACAATCGGAGATCTTCGCATTGGAGCTTTAAGCGTGTATCCCAGGCAGTACACTTTGCCTTTTCCTATATTTGGGAGATTTACATATCCCATAGAAATGCTAGTTTTACAGAAGATGCCCAACTTATTTTGCTATGAAAGAAATAAGAGATATTATAATAATTTATGTTTGATGTCATTGTCATTTTCATTATTCTATATATTTCAATCATAAATTTTAATAAAAAATATTCATTATTTTTTCCTAGAGAATAATAATTGCTTGGCTAAACTTTGATGTTAACCAGGTGATACATTTTTCACTAAAAATTTAATATCGCGTGACTCATGACAAAGGCTTAGGCGCAGAAGAAAAACCGTCGGCTCTCTCAGTTCTCTCAAAAAGGGTCAACTTCCACGTATAAATAACTAAAGGCGTTCTGGACGTCTTTTTTCAATAAATTCATTGTTACAAGAGAAAGTTAAAGATAGCTTACCCAAAATACTAAGAAGAGGAATAAGCTACTCCAGACGGCAACGATATTCTCTGAAACGAAATATCATAAATCCCTGGATACAGTATTAGTTTTTTTCCAAAGGTAAGCCAATCTTTTATCATTCTCTTTGCTCATTGTCGTAGAATGGACTCTCGACGATATGCCATATATAAATATTCGTTGAGGGAACTTCTTTAATTATCTTTAGAGTGCGTGAATGTCTGGCGGGCTGATATTATGTATCTTCGATATGCTTAAGAAGTGGAACTGAGCTCAAGGATAATAATATTGCTATCATGAATAAAATAGAGTTTTATTAATAATAACTATCAACAAACACAAAAACGAAAAATATTGACATAAACAGAGAATGGGAAGGGTCGTGGGGGCTCAGGCTAATTGTAGGATTAAGGGATTTAAAAAGGGAAAACAAATATAGAGTTTAAGGGATGGGATGGTTCGCTAAACCATTTAAAGCACAGGATAGAATTGACAAAAGGGTTAAGTACTCAAAGGTGACGTTTGGCTTACGTAACTTTATACTAGTGGTGCAGTGGAAGGCGTCGTGAAGGAATTTTCGGTCCGCTGACGAGTTCCAGCCAAACAAGGGGGATAAGATGATCCTGACGTGGCGTCTTGGGATTGAAAACCGTTTCTCGACGAACGGCTTGAAGAACAATGGCTGTTCTACGTTGTTCTCTTCTGAACAACAAGGGGGGGGGGGTGAGAACCGTCTCTTGTCTACGGGCTCAAGAACAATGGCTTTTCTAATGTTGTTCTCTTCTGAACAACAAGGATGAAGGGTGAGAACAGTTTCTTGGCGAACCGGCTCAAAAGAACAATGGCTGTTCTACGTTGTTCCCTTCTGAACAACAGGGCGGGGGAGAGATAACCGTCTGTGGTCTACGGGCTCAAGAACAATGGCTGTTCTAAAGTTGTGTTCCTCTAAACAACAAGGGGGAAGGGTGAGAACCGTTTCTTGGCGAATGGCTCAAAAGAACAATGGCTGTTCTACGTTGTTCTCTTCCTCAACAACGAGGGGGAAGCCTTGAGGACTTGGCGTCACGAAAGGCTCGAACCTTTGGCACTCAAGGGATATTGTCCTCCTTCTGGACAAATGATGGTGAATCTCGAGGTCGAGGTCCCTTGGGAGAGAGGGTCGTGGTGATGTTTCGCGACGAAAATCTGGATCTCCAATCTGATCTTAGTGATAAAGTTTCCATCTAAATAGTCGAGACACTCCCTTGGCGTGGGGGACAATGGAGTGGGAGCTTCGAGGGAATGCACAGCCGAGGCTGGGAACAATGCCTTATCTGCCCATAAGCCTAACTCAATCTGGCGAGGTCGGCGTATGGGGGCGAACGGGGGGACGATAACCTCCTTGTTTAAACATTGACATCCGGTGGCTGCGATAAGACGCCAAGCTTCGACGCGATATTCACGTGGGAGCATCGTGGTTTTAAATAATATGTGATAGGGGTTGAAACTTACGCTGCCTCAACCCGTTCTATCACACCCCTCCATTCCGGGGGAAGTTGTGACTTCGAAAAAAAAGAGAGAAGGGACAACGATAGAGCTCCGTTGTGGGGAACTGGTTTTCTTGTACCAACCGTACCTTTCTGCACCTAACTCGTATTACCTCAATACATATGATTATTTTGATCTTTTGATTATAAGGGAAAATAACCTTTAATACAAACTTAATAATAAAAAAAAGGCATGGAACAATGAAATGATATAAATATAGTACATATGGGACAAAATAATTTATACGTAATTAATGGGTACAAATATATATACATACAAAAAAATAGACATTGAGCGTTACAAAATTCAGACATATACATTAACTAATTATAATACAAGAGAATCTTAATCTAAGTCGTACAAGACGGTATATACCTACATGGAGATACTAATTCTATGAATACAATTACTCTACGCTTTTCGGTAACGCCCTCCTACTGACTGCGTCAGCGACCTGGTTATGGGAACCTTTTATATAATATATTTTAAATTGATACTCTTGCAAGAGTAAACTCCAGCGCATGATTCGGCCGTTGGAGTGTCGCACATTCCTAATATAGGCTAACGGACGGTGGTCGGTTCCTATCTGAAATTCTTTTCCTATCAAGTACATCTTGAATTTGTCTATAACCCATATAATTGATAGAGCTTCCTTTTCTATAGTGGCATATCTCTTTTCCCGTGGTAATAATTGACGACTAGCATATGCAACAGGATGACTCGTTCCGTCATCTTCGTATTGAAGGATTACGCCTCCAATGCCCTCGTTGGACGCGTCTGTCTTAATCCCAAAGGATTTTTCCGGGTTGGGCAACTTTAAAATGGGGGCAGAAATGAGCTTACTCTTGAGCTGATTAAAATGGGAAATAGCGACATCATTCCAACGTAAACGATCGGGTGAATTCTTTTTTAAAAGGGAGCTGAGGGGCGCCGAAATTGCAGCGAAATTCGGAACGAATCGCCGATAGTACGAAGCTGATCCTAGGAACGATCTTAATTGCTTCTTTGTAATCGGGAGGGGCATGTCGGCGATTGCCTTAATCTTATCCTCTTGTGGACCCAACTGGTTTTGTCCTATTTTGAAACCCAAATATTTGATGGTTTCGTGGGCAAAATGGCATTTGCTGGGGCCAATGGTGAGGCCATTTTCGCGCAGTCGCTCGAAAAGAGCTAATAGGGTGGTTAAATGGTGACTCCATTTAAATAGTTCTTGTAGCTGACTCTTTTGATGTGGTGTCAGCTGCGCATCAATATCCAGGTCAGAGGGTTCCAAAGACTCCCCTGGTAGGGAAGGAGGAGGGTAATCGGCATCAGGTTGGGTGCACACTATCTGTATTACATTAAGGGACTCCACTGGGTAATCTTCTTCAAGCACCGATGCTTCGTCCAGTTCTACGAAGGTAAATCCATGGGCGCTTTGGGGGTTCTTTTTTCTTGGGGTCCATGGACAGTCTCCGTGTCCTTGTCTTGGGCCTTATCACCTAAGGGTGTTAGTGATTCACACTTCTTTTGTGTCGTCCTAAAGTCCTGGTTAGGGGTTTCCGAGAATTCGGACGGTATCGGGGCTCTGAGGGGGGCGGACTCCTGGGCTTCCTTCTTAGCTCGGCCTTGAAGGAGGGCGGCCTGAGACACAGTGTCGTAACTTACTTATGGGCTCTGTCCTATAAGTACGGAACAGAATTGTATGGGTGCTGAAATGACTTCAGCCCAGCCATCATAATATTGACACTGCAGGTAACATCTAACGACGGGGAATTGGTTCGCCCACCCAAGGTATTCATGTACCACCGCAAATTTTTCGTGGTTAGGGTCTACTGGGGAAAGGAGTTCGTCGGACACGATGAAACACGTACATCCTGTGTCCTTGACGAGAGTCGATACTCGACAGCCGTTCACGCTGCCCTCCTCAAATTTCAAAGTTCCCGATGAACTTTTATCAAAAATAAAATTTACCTGGTGGCCCTGATGGGGGGGGGAGAAGTTTCTGCTTGGATCTGCACCACCGGGGGCCTGGCGTTGCATTAATCTGGTGAACTTGGTTGGCTGGTCCGCTTTTTAGCCTAGAATTTTGGGGGCAATTCCAGCTCATGTGGTTTTCTACACCACAGGTGAAGCATATGATTGGTCGCTTCGGGAAGAGAGATGGAGGAAAAATCTTAACGGGAGGTTTGGAGTCCCGTGGTTGGTTTTGGCGAAAGAAGTTTTGGGGTTTTACGGGGCCCGGAAACTTTGTTAGCTTTCCTGGGAAGGGGCGCGAATCCTTCCTTCTTTCCTTGTAGGGGGATTGGTGAGAAGTTCGATCCTCCTTTGGGTATAAATTATGGTTTGCGGCATAGACATCCGCTTCTTCGGTACATTCTTTAAAGGTCTGGCACCGACGATCCTTGACGATGGCGCGGATCTCCGTCGGGAGAGACGCTAAAAATTGATCTCGCAACACGAAGTCTGTTAAGGACTTGTAGTTCGGATCAACCTTTGAGGATTCTAACCAAAATTTAAAATTCCTCTGAAGAATGTATCCGAATTGACGGAACGTCTGTCCGGGTTTAATACGACCCCCTCGAAATTCTTGGCGGTAGAAATCGGGAGTCATATTATGAGCGGCCAATAACTCAGCTTTTAAGGTGCTGTAGTTAATTGTACACTCAGATGGTAAAGATATAAAAAATTCGCGCAATTTACAATTTAACAGGGAAAGGAACCTGGCTACACCTTCAGCCTCCAGATCCATGTTATTGATTTCGAGGATCTTTTCGAAGTGGGCTAAAAATGCTCCGAAATCCTCTCTATCCTTAAAATTGAGGAGCTGTAGTAGGAGATGGGGGGGATTTTAAAACGTAAACTGTATGACTGTATTTCTGCTTCAACACGAGCTAATTCAATCTGATGGTGAAGCTCAGCTTGTCTTCTCCGTTCCTCTCTTTCTTCTCGTTGAAATTCTCTTTCTCTTTCTTGATCTTCTCGTTGGATTTCTCTTTCTCTTTCTTCTCGTTGAAATTCTCTTTCTCTTTCTTGTTCTTCTCGTTGGATTTCTCTTTCTTCCTCTTTTCTTTGCTCCTCTTGAATGTACTCAATTAGTTCTTTTCCGGAAAGTCCCAAGGATTCTCCTTGCGCTTTAAAGATTTCGAACTGAGTCATCTTTGCACTTGGCGGCGCACTAGTCAACCAACTAAAATTCCTTGCAACAAGAGTTATGCCTCTATAGAATTAGCCTACCTAAATATCGGCACTGACCTATTCGTACTTGGTTTCTCGATCTAAATAACCACTGACTAAAATCACAAAAAAAACACAACAAATTATTATAACAGTTCCTTGAGCTACTCCAGCTTCTTAAGTTTTTAAAAAAAGGCATAGCAATCGTTAAAACAAAAAGGAACTACTATACTCTATTATTGTAACGAATAACACTATGCTTTACTCGACTGAGACCAGTGTTTGCAAAGATATAGCGGTAAACCTTACACACCTGATACCAAATAAATAGTATATATATATATATATATATATATATATATATATATATATATATATATATATATATATATATATATATATATGTCGTAGAATGGACTCTCGACGATATACCACATATAACTATTCGTTGAGGGAACTTCTTTAATTATCTTTAGAGTGCGTGGATGTCTGGCGGGCGAATATTATGTATCTTCGATATGCTTAAGAAGTGGAACTGAGCTCAAGGATAATAATATTGCTATCATGAATAAAATAGAGTTTTATTAATAATAAATATCAACAAACACAAAAACGGAAAATATTGACATAAACAGAGAATGGAAAGGGTCGTGGGGGCTCGGGCTAATTGTAGGATTTAAGGATTTAAAAAGGGAAAACAAATATTGAGTTAAAGGGATGGGATGGTTCGCTAAACCATTTAAAGCACAGGATAGAATTGACAAAAGGGTTAAGTACTCAAAGGTGACGTTTGGCTTACGTAACTTTATACTAGTGGTGCAGTGGAAGGCGACGTGAAGGAATTTTTGGTCCGCTGGCGAGTTCCAGCCGAACGGGGGAGATTAGATGATCCTGACGTGGCGTCTTGGGATTGAGAACCGTTTCTCGACGAACGGCTTGAAGAACAATGGCTGTTCTACGTTGTTCTCTTCTGAACAACAAGGGGGGGGGGGGGTGAGAACCGTCTCTTGTCTACGGGCTCAAGAACAATGGCTGTTCTAATGTTGTTCTCTTCTGAACAACAAGGGGGAAGGGTGAGAACCGTTTCTTGGCGAACCGGCTCAAAAGAACAATGGCTGTTCTACGTTGTTCCCTTCTGAACAACAGGGCGGGGGGGAGATAACCGTCTGTGGTCTACGGGCTCAAGAACAATGGCTGTTCTAAAGTTGTGTTCCTCTAAACAACAAGGGGGAAGGGTGAGAACCGTTTCTTGGCGAATGGCTCAAAAGAACAATGGCTGTTCTACGTTGTTCTCTTCCTCAACAACGAGGGGGAAGCCTTGAGGACTTGGCGTCACGAAAGGCTCGAACCTTTGGCACTCAAGGGATATTGTCCTCCTTCTGGACAAATGATGGTGAATCTCGAGGTCGAGGTCCCTTGGGAGAGAGGGTCGTGGTGATGTTTCGCGACGAAAATCTGGATCTCCAATCTGATCTTAGTGATAAAGTTTCCATCTAAATAGTCGAGACACTCCCTTGGCGTGGGGGACAATGGAGTGGGAGCTTCGAGGGAATGCACAGCCGAGGCTGGGAACAATGCCTTATCTGCCCATAAGCCTAACTCAATCTGGCGAGGTCGGCGTATGGGGGCGAACGGGGGGACGATAACCTCCTTGTTTAAACATTGACATCCGGTGGCTGCGATATGACGCCAAGCTTCGAAGCGAAGATGCACGTGGGAGCATCGTGGTTTCAAATAATATGTGATAGGGTTGAAACTAACGCTGCCTCAACCCGTTCTATCACACTCATGTTAAGTTTAACTCATTAAAAGTTCTTATATAAAATCTTCCAGAGAATATCGAATTATTGATTCATTTCCATTTGGTTATCAAACATATCTTATAATATTTTCTCCCTCGCCCTCCAACTTTTTAATGAAACCCAGTGTTTTTTGATGTTAAGATACCCAAGTGCTAATTTTTGTTTGTTTTTTTTATTAGTTTTTCTTGTATAATTCGAGTTAGAGTAAAATTTATTTTGTTATATTTCACTTTGTTCTAAATTTAGTACGATATCGTATTAAAATATGTAAAAAATCTAAAGCCTATTGTTTATACTTATAAGTGATCTATTTTATTTGTTCTTGACATGGATGTTATAAATTAGGAATAATTTGCTGCCGAAATCGCTATCATTATTTGAATTTAACCTAGTTAATATAACCTAGTAGAAAGGTTAATAGTTTATTTCTATATTTTGTTTTGATTATTAAAAATGCTATAGATCGTACTATAGTGCATAATTTGTTTGTATTTTCATTGTTTAAAGAATTAGTTAGGACCTTTGTTTTCTCTATTGCATCGGCTCGTTATAATTAATTTAAGATTACTCTGCTCAGAATAGTGTGCCTAATTTATTTGTGATATTTTTTAGTTACTTTATAGTAAATTGCCTTGATTTCTTGACCATGTCATCTAAACCAGAGTTAGAAACTCGAATCAATGCATTAGTTAAGAAAAGGGCGGGATTTAAAGGTAGGATAACAGCTCCCTTTAAGAATTTAGAGTCTATAGATATATATGAACTTTCTCAAGATATCTTTGTTAGTAGAAAGGACGATATGTTGAAATTTTTGGTTAAAGTTAATGAAGTGAATGATTTAATTATTGACTTGTTTGACGAAGGTGAATTACCAGAAGATGATGAAAATAGATTTAAGAAAATGGACAGTCAAGTTGTCTATAGGGTAGTTATAACAGATAAGTTAGCTAAAATTTCCACAGCTTTAAAAAGGGGTGAAAACCCTATTAAATCAGTGAATGTGCACAAATATTCACAAGTTAAAATTCCTGAACTTAAATGTAAAACTTTTAGTGGTAAATCATGTGATAAATTTGAATTCAAGAACTTTTTACAACAGTTTCAAGATTGTATAGATGCTTGCGAATCTTTATCAGATGCTGGGAAACTTACTTATCTAAGAAGCTTTCTTTCTTATTATGCCTTCAACACCATTTCTCATTTATCAATAACGGATGATAACTATGAAATAGCACTTAAAATGCTTAAAGAGGAGTTTTTGGATATTGAGTACATTGTAGATGAAATCTTCAAACAATTAATTTGTAGATATCCTAAGTTTGATAATACATTTTCTAATGTTAAAATGTATATAAGTGAAAGTAGAGCTCTTTTATATGATCTTAAAACTTATAATATAAATCTTTGGAAGGAAGATTCGTCGGGTTGCAAACTTATCAGTCACATAATATTCTCCAAGTTACCCGCCTCCATAAAAAGAGAATTAGTGCACAAATTAAATTTTAATTACCCTACAGTGGTGAGTCTTTTTGATCATTATAACGACATAATCAAAACTCTACTTAGGATTTCTTCTTCTAGTAGTTATAAAATTGCAGCTGAAAGTAAAGATTTTTCGGTTAATTCCAAGAGTAATTTCAATTGGAAACCAAACAAGCCCTCCTTTAACTTTAACTCTAGGCAAAACAAGCTACTCTTTGACTTTAAATCAATGGAGAGTCACCCTAAGTCATCTAATTTACAAAATTTTATAACCTCAGTAACCTTTGCCAAGGAAACAGATAATTTTTTTAAATTTTGTGCAGTTCAGGGACATTCTATGTTTCTTTGCTCCAAGTATGAGACTTTAAATTCTATAAAGGCTAGATGTAAAGAATTAAAACTCTGTTATTTTTTTACTAGCAATAAACATTTAAGTGAGACATGTCCAGGAAAATATAATAAACTTAGTTTTCCGTGTTATTACTGTAAATGTTATAGTCACATATCAGCACTTTGTCACAAACCTAAAAATGATACATCTCTGCATTAAAATCTTTGCATCAACATGAGTGCTTCTACATATCAACCATATTTGTTGCCTATAATTGAATTAAGATTTAAAAGGGAAGGAAATTCTTACAACGTTAAATGTTTATTGGATGATGGCAGTCAGAGATCTTATTTAAGTCAGGAGTTAATGGATGTTCTTAAATGTGATACCTTTGATTGGGCATATTTGAATTATGATGTAAAAACTTTTCTCGGAGCAAATAAGAGAAAATTCAAAGAATGTGTTATGGACGTTAATATTCCTGGCTATAAAGATCTTCCATTGCCTATTTTAATTGATAGTGAATTTGATATCCATTTACATGTATCAGATTTACCCATAGCTGTTAACAACATAATATCTGAAGGTTTTAAAATGGCAGATCAATCTCTACAGAACATGGTGAAAATATCACATTACAAGGACTTCTTGGAGTTGATGTGATTCAATTTATTCCTAAAATGGAAAAAATAAAATGTATGAATGGAACAGCATGGCTTATGTCTACAGGTATTGTGCCCTTTGGGAACATAATGTATTTTTTAAATCCATCTCAAGTAACTAGTCATGCAACTGTGGATAAATCTTCAGTAACAAATACTTCAATTAATTTCATGGATGCTGTTGAGCTTTATGGGGTTGAGGAGCCCTCTACTCATGTAAATTTTGTCTTGGAACCCTGGAAAACGTATTTCAATCCATTTGATACTGCATTTACAGATTTTTCTGTAAAACAAGGATTAGAAAACATGTTTAGTTTAGAGTCAGTTGGATGCACTGAATTAAGTGAAGATCAAAGTAAATATGATGCTAAGAAAATTGAAGATTTTAAATCCAAAATTGAGTTCAAGGACAATAAATATTTTGTAGCCCTGCCTTGGCATGATAATATCCTAAAAGAAGTTCCATCAAATGAAGGCATTGCTATCACAATCCTCAACAAAGTAGTTGATAAACTTAAAAAGAATGGCCAATTGTAGGCCTATCAAGAGGTCTTTAAAAGACAATTAGAAGATGGAATCATTGAAAAGGTTGATATCTTACCAGAAATGTATCACAAACATATATGGATTCCTCATAGACCAGTCATAAAATCTGAACCCAATGTTACTACCAAAATCCGGTTTTCAATTGTTCTCTTAAAGTTAACAACAAGCCATCTTTAAATGAAGCAGCATATACTGGAATAAATTTAATGAATAACCTCACCCAACTAATGTTAAAATTTAGATCTAATAGGTACACCATGCTTAGTGATATAAAACAAGCATTTTTGCAAATTCAATTGGCAAATGAACAAGATAAAAATCGTTTTTTATTTTTCATGATGGAAGATTGCAAATTAGTTACGTACAGTTATTGTTAAACCCTTTAATCATACAGGGATAGATTATACTGGTCATCTTTGGGCAAATGATTCAACTGGCAAGAACATCAAAATGTATTTATTAGTCTTTACGTGTTTAAATGTTAGAGCTGTTCACATTGAATTAGTCCCAGATATGTCTACACGTAGCTTCATCCTAGCATTCTTTAGGTTTGTTAATTTGTATGGTGTCCCATCTACTCTCTATAGTGATAATGCTAGGTCATTCGTATCTGGTGAAAATATATTAGAAAAGGCAATGGACACAGATGAATTTAATAATCAATTTAGAAACTTTAATATCAAACATATTAGGATACCAGTTTACTCAGCTTAGGTTGGTTCCACATGGGAACGTCTCATCCGTACTATTAAAACTTGTTTATATAAAAGCATAGAAAGAGCAAGACTTTCTTATTTTAAGCTTCTGACTGTGATTGCAGATATTCAATCTGCTATTAACTCCAGACCATTGACATATAGGTCATCTGATAATGACTTAGAAATCATTACCCCTAATTTCTTTTTGAAAACAAATACAAATCCTTTCATATTATTAAGAGACTCTAATGATAATAGTATATGGGATGGAGATCCTCCAACCAGAGAGGGACTACTTGAGTCTATTGAACTTCGCAATAAAGTTTTTTATATTTTAAAGATTTATGGTATGAAAATTACCTATTAAGCCTTAGAGAGCATTATAGAGAACTTCTCTAAAATAATTGGTTTAAGAGAATAAAATCTGGTGATGTAGTTTTAATAATATTGCCTAATAAACCACGCTCATACTGGTTATTGGGTAGAATAATAGAACTAGTCGTCGGATGTGACAATAAAGTTAGAAGTGTTAAAGTCAAAAGAGGAGATTGACAAATTGTTCATCATTCTATTACTCATTTATATCCTGTGGAATTATCACTGACACATGCTCACAATGACTCGTCAGGTGTCGGTGATCAATTCTGCGAGAAATTTGTTACTGGAGATGATGTAGTAGTTGATCGTGAAACAAGTAAGGATGATGTTCCTTCCGGTTATTCTGCAACAGATTCATTAAATATTTCAAATCAAGTCTATCTAATCAAAGTTCAGAAAATAATTTGGTTAATGGAACAATTAATATTAAGGACAACAACTCGAGAAATGTTAATGATACTCCACCAGTTAATGCACTAGGTCCTCGATCTCAACGGTTAGCTGCTAAAGCATGCGTTGACAGAATGCACGAATTGGGCAAAACCTTGAGAGAATAGCTATAATGGAGTGTTTTTTAAATTCATTTTTTTTCAACTTTATCTTCCTTTAACATATATTCATTTGTGCAATGGTTCATTGCACTTCTGTTGAGAGGAAAAATATAATAATTTATGTCATTGTCATTTTCATTATTCTATATATTTCAATCATTAATTTAAATATAAACTATTCATTATTTTTTCTAGAGAATGATAACTGCTTGGCTAAACTTTGATGTTAACCAGGTGATAAATTTTTCACTAAAATTTAATATTGCGTGAATCATGACAAAGGCTCTGGCGCAGGAATAAAAGCGTCGGCTCTCTCAGTTCTTACAAAAGGGTCAACTTTCACGTATTTATAACTGAAGGCGTTCTAGACGTATTTTTCAATAAATTTATTGTTACAAGAGAAAGTTAAAGATAGCTTACCACAAATACTAAGAAGAGGAATAAGCTACTCCAGACGGCAACGATATTCTCTGGAACGAAATATCATAAATCCCTGGATACAGTATTAGTCCTTTTCCCAAGGTATGCCAATCTTTTATCATTCTCTTTGCTCATGTTAAGTTTAACTCATTAAAAGTTCTTATAATATTATCGAAGCCAGAAAACACCCATGCGTGAAATTCAGAGCTACCAACGGTGACAAATTACTCCCAACCCTGTATTCACAATTCACAGCTCCCGGTAGGCAGCTTCATTCCATGCAAGTTGACACCATCGGCTTGTTTTGCCACACAATCGAATGTTTTATATAGCTCTTTAATGTATTTTTTAGATTCATTTAATGGTTGGAAACTGTACCTCTCAGCTCCTTGGCGTCAAAATCAATTTCGAAAAAATTTATTGCCCACTACGTGTCCAGATTCGGCGCACCGGCAAATGAAATTTAGAGAACATTCTACAAATTCAGTCAGGACTTGTTAACCTATAATATCAGCTAATGACGACCGAATATGTACTACTATATAAACCCAGAGACCAACAAGACACCTTTTATTTAATAAGATTGGATGATTCCCCTCACGTCTTCGTTAGAGACAACCAATCTAGTGAGGGTTTTTTTAAAATTCCATTAGACCAGCCTGTACACGATAATACAGCGCTTAAAAATTTAAAAGGAAAGAAGAGAAAAGATTTAGGCATATATTCGCTGATTCAAACCAGAGATGATGCAAGTAGAGCGCCAGACCTGGTTAGTAATTAACCTGCTACTTCCTACGACGTACTCCCGCCAGTCTGAACAGTGAACGTGAGATCAAATTCCAATGCATACACCCAACAGCACATTAGGACCGACACTCTGTCCCAAGAATTCCTTATTTGTCGTTTAGTGCTCATCCCCTTCCCACTATACTAGTTCAGATCATCTCATTATCTTCGTATTGTTAACTCGAACGATCACAAATGTATAATTTACTAGTTTATTGCCCTGAAATAACATTACCCATTATTCATTATTTCAGTATTATATTTTATCATTTAATGGTGAGGGATTTCATTGCACGCAATTGCTAGATCCTATTACCCAATCATTATAAAATTCCTTCGCAGCTATGTAAATATCTACTTAACATAATGATTACCTAGTGTTCTTCCACATATCTATATGTCCTAAGATGAAAATGATGCTTCCATTTCCTTTTGAAATATAATCATGTTCATGTGCACAAATTGTAGCAGCCGTCGTGCGTATTTTAAAATGAATTCACTGTAATCTTTGTTTAATATATCGACTAGGCAGTCACAACTATGTTAGCTAGACGCCACTAGGTAAGCCACGTATTTAATTGAGTGATTTATTACCTTACCGATTATTATCTTTTATGGTTGAATTTACACAGGTTGTTAGCATCTGAATTTTTTGCAAAATTTGAAGATATGTACTAAAATCCTCTAAGAGAGAAATTCGAAAATTATCAGCATGTATTACAATCGACATCAAAAATGACAAATGAGAATCCCAATGAAAGGCAACAGTGTCAATTATGCACATGTTTACACTTGAAACCTAAAGATTGAGTTAACTATATGCTTTATTTATTGAATACATTAAAGATGTGTTATGACAGTTAAACAGCAAAGTTAAGGAGACATGAATCATCTCGGCCAGTAGTAGTATCAAACATAAAAGACTAAGCCAACAAAGGAGGATAGTTTATTCCCATTAGGCGAGCCAGCAGCGCAGACAGGTATTAGTAGATATCTAGGGCATAAGCGGTTTCCAAATATTATATAAAGGAGTGAATAAGCGCAAAAAGAGGGTAGTTTCTTCCCATTGGGCGAGCCAGGAACTCTAGACAAATACCAGAGACCAACAAGGGCTTTAAGCGGTTTCCAGCCATTATTTAAAGGGGGGACTAAGCCCTAAAAAGAGGGTAAGTTATTGAAATTGGGCATGCCAGGAGTGCAGACAACTACTACTGACTAACCTGGGCATAAGCGGTTTCCAGTCCTTATTTAATGGAGTAAATAAGCCCACAAAATAGGTAGTTAATTCACATCGGCCCAACTAAGAACGCAGACAACTACTATGGGGTAACTAACAAGCAGCAGTTTCCAGCCATTATTTAAAGGAGTGACTAAGCCCACAAAAAAATGTAGTTTAATCCCATCGGCCCGGCCAAGAGCGTAGACAACTACTATGGGGTAACTAACTAGTAGCGGTATCCAGCAATTATTTAAAGGAGTGACTAAGCCCACAAAAGAAGGTAGTTTATTCCAATCGGTCCAACCAGGAACTCAGGCAAATAATATGGGGTAACTAACTAGCATCTGTTTACAGCCCTTATTTAAAAGAGTGTCTAATCTAACAAAAGAAGGTAGTATATTCCCATCGGCCCAGCGAGGAGCGCAAACAACTACTATATATGGGCTAAAAAACTAGCACCGGTTTCCAGCCATTATTTTAAGAAGTGACTAAGCCCACAAAAGAAGGTAGTTAAATCCCATCGAACAAGAAAGAATCGCGGAATCATAGTAGTGGTTGACTCGGGCATAAGCATTATCCAGCCATTATTTAAATGATCGAGAAAGTACACAGAAGTGGATAGCTTATTCTCATCGGACCAGACAAATACAGGTGCTAACTAAAGAATGAGCTGCTTCCAACAATCTAATAAAGGATTCTCTCAGCCCCCCAAAGACTGTTGTTTAATCCTTTTTGGCCAGCCAAAAGCGCAGACAAGCACTAGTGGTCAAATAGGTATAAGCGGTTTCTAGCCATTATTGAAAGGGGTTACTAAGCCCACAAAAGAAGTTAGTTTATTCTTATCGGGCCAGACGAAACCGCAGACAACCACTAGTTGCAACTAGGCATAAGCATTTTCTGACCATTAATCAACAGGTTGCCTGCCATGTGACCCGCCTGTATTTGGCAATGAGGATGAAGTTGTTCCATAGGCGTTCTGGCACCTCCAC
The DNA here is from genome assembly GCA_963969495.1 of Ceratothoa steindachneri. Lineage (NCBI taxonomy): Eukaryota > Metazoa > Arthropoda > Malacostraca > Isopoda > Cymothoidae > Ceratothoa > Ceratothoa steindachneri. Next base: position 75,242,457 of record OZ018332.1, read on the forward strand.
AATGCCTGTTTTATAACCTTGTAAGATGATCTCATCTTATCTTTGGATTTGAGGAAAGGAAAGGGTAATGAAGAGAAGCGTTTATTTATATTTACAAAAATATAAAATCAAAACGAGACCCCCAAAAACTATCCTGTACATCACTCACACCCTACATGAAGCAAATTTCATTTGAAATCAACCATTACTTTAGTTCCAGAGCCAATATCCTTTTAAATTATTTGGTAATTGAAAAGACAAGTAAACTCAAAACCAAGTTTATTCTTACCTGCTTTTATTCAAGCACTCCAAACCAAAGAAGCTTTTCAATCATGTTTGGCACAAGAGGTATACACCTTCTTAGTTTTTTTCCATTGCCTTATGTCTACCAACACGCTTTTGCAACTCGGAGTAGCATCTTGTACAGCTTTTGCGGATTTTGCTATTTCTGGCTTCCTTGGTTTCATATTTTCTAATGTGCGTTTACTCACAATCGAAGAATGGTGCATTTAAGGTACTTGTTCTTGACACAAGCCCTCAATGATAGATTGTCTGAATTCTGGAAATTATTGTTCCTCAATTTGCTTTTTTATAGATGATAAGCGCATTTATTACAGCAGTATTGAAAAGAAACTCGAATGCAACTTCATCGTCCCATTTAATTCTTTTTTTAAGGCGTGAAACGTAGCTAGCCATTTGATCTGAAATGTTGATGCCTTATTTTGCAGAATTATAGGCGACAATCATTTCTGGTTTCGTTATTTCTTCACTATTGCGATTTTTCAGATTTTGTAATCCTAAAAGAAAAGAAATATATTAATTAATTGATAATACTAAAGAAATATTTGATAAATTAGGGTGTGGCTACCGACGGGTCACGCTCAACAAATGGAATATTATATGACTTCAGTTACGCGTGACCCGCCGGTAGTCACGGATAAAATAAATATCCAAACAATTTAGTGAAACCAAATATCATATATGACCAATAAAAATATCTATATTAGTGATGACATAGTGCTAATCACAAATTTATTATATCGTAGCAGCCAACGTGTTTAAGGAATTACTAAGCCCACAAAAGAAGTTAGTTTATTACCATCGGTCGAGCCAAAAAGGCAGAAACCACTAGTGTTTGAATAGGCATAAGCGGTTCTGGCCATTATTTATAGGAGTGACTAAGCCAACAAAGGAAAGGAGTTTATTTTCATCGGACCAGCAAGGATCACAGACAACTTTTATGCGCTAACTAACCAGCAGCGTTTTCCAGGCTTTATTTAAAGGAGTAAGTAAGCCCACAAAAGAAGGTAGTTAATTCCCATCGGCCCAACTAAGAACGCAGACAACTACTATGGGGTAGCTAACTAGCAGCAGTTTCCAGCCATTATTTTAAGGAGTGACTAAGCCCATAAAAGAAGGTAGTTTAATCCCATCGGCCCGTTTATTCTAATCGGCCCAGCCAGGAGGGCAGACAACTTTTATTCGCTAACTAACTAGCAGCGTTTTACAGCAATTATTTAAAGGAGTGACTAATCTAACAAAAGAAGGTAGTCTATTCCCATTGGTCAACCAGGAACTCAGATAAATAATATGGGCTAACTAACTAGCAGCATTTTCGACCCATTATTTAAAGGAGTGACTGCGCCAACAAAAGAAGATAGTTAATTCCCATCGGCTTAGCCAGAAGCGCAGACAACTATTATTGGATAACTAGCTATCACCTCTTTCCAGCCATTATTTAAAGAAGTGACAAAGACCACAAAAGAAAGCAGTTTGTTCCTATCGGCTCAGGCAGGAGCTCAGACAACTTAAATTTGAGCGCAGCCAACTCTATTTCTTTCGCTTCATTATTGAGGACCACGAACTGATATTCAAAGTCTTTAATGCATTTGCCGTCAAAGTGTAAGCTCCACTTTTCTAGATGAAGTGGGCTCACCAAGTGCTTCCTCACCTGAGCAGCTCTCGTGTAGATAGCCTTGTGGATTGCTGACTGACTTGGGGTTGGGATTTTAATGCCCTCACCAGAAAGCTAGTGACATACCTTTGCTGCTCTGTGGGACGCTGAGTTGGAAAGTGGGGGCACAGTCGCTTCCATTGTTTGTTTTCGCTTGGGTGGGTGGATGGTTTTGGCACTAGCAGGTTTACCAGTGGAATCACCAACCTAGCCTTTGATCAAAATCTACTGTTTATAGAGGTTCTCATCTTCTTTGCACAACCAGTTGCCTTTCACCTTGGTCACGTCAAACAGTTCATTCAAAGAATTAAAGTTTTGTTTCTTTCTGCAGTACTCATAGTCTTTTACGAAGGTTTTCTAGTTTTGCACAAATTGCTCGATGAGATACATGCGGGAAGTTAAATGTTTTGCTTAATTGGGGTTTTTAGCTCCACAACAATTTGGCCGATCCTCTCCCTCCGTTCTTTGGCGGTGGATTCAAGAAATTTGAAGCGTCCAACGACGTGGATTTTCAGGGGCATGCGACTCCGTTCACTTAAGGGTGCTTCATAAACTGCCGCGTTGCCTCTTCTTGATGGTGCTTGAAACTGGACTAAGTTATTTGTCCAGGTTTTCTTGTTCTTCTCCGTGTTAAAAAAGCTCTTCTTGAACGACATGTTCTGTACTCAGCAACTGAAATAGAAAATAAACCTAAATATTAAATAGGTAACAAATTATAGAAAATTCTATTGAGCTTTTATATATTTTATTGAAAACAAGCAAATTACAATTATAAAAAATAAGAGAGAAGGCAGAAATTAATAAAATATTATATGCTATTATATTATATAATTAGTGAGAGAGTTAAATGTAGCTCACCAAATAATACCAGGATCTCTTTACAATAAACGCTGGAGAATACACAACAATTATAATAAGGCAATAATAATATCAACGCCGTTAAAACTGGACTAGTAACTACCCGCTTTAAACATCTCGCCTATATACCGCACGCGAAATGGCTGAAGAAAATTCTGGAACTCTACAGAAATCGCGCAAGCGATGACGTGATGATTTTCTGGAAAATTCTATACAATTCTATGGTACATAAATTATTGCACAAGTCTGTTTGATGACTTATATATTTAATATAAATATTTTTAACACATATAAAATGCTAAAATGGCCTATATTACATTTCAAAGTGGTTGGTGCGTGACCTTTTTCAATATTTCAATGGAATAAAAGTAATTTTTGTCATTAATAGGCAAAAGTTCATTATTTCGTGCTACAGGAAATAATTTTTGATAAAAAAAGTCTAAAGGTCATCACCCTAATGTAGGTATTTATAATGTGTTATTTTTTTCGTAACTCCAAACTGGCAGGGGAGTTCTATAAGGTTCGTTCTATAAAATAGGTAGGCCTCTGGCGCCAAATTTCAGAATTTAATAGGCCCAGCGAGGAAATCCACAAATGGACCCTCGGTAGATTTATCAAATCCTAAAAGTTGATATGTCTGTAAATTAAGGAAATAATCCAAGTCTAATAAATAAAGAACCAAAGAGAATCAGGAAATGAAACTATATATATATATATATATATATATATATATATATATATATATATATATATATATATATATGCAACGAGCGATTCCCTATAATAAAGCTAAATTTATGGGAAATAAGTAGACACAACTGGTACACAGACGTGTCACTAGACCACTGGTTCCACCCTACGGACAAATCAAGTTCCCACCCCTTGGAGAAGATATATATATATATATATATATATATATATATATATATATATATATATATATATATATATATATATATATATATATATATATATATATATATATATGGAGAGAGAGAGAGAGAGGGGCAAGGCTGACTCATTATTCCTTGTTCATTAACTTAATTCATTCCCTTAGTAGCGTCCCGCTATCCCGTTTACTTGCCTAAGTCTTGCCGCTTTTAGACTCAATACTTAGCGTAAAACAGAAAGCCTACACATTGATTACAAAGACCTCGAGACGTTTCAGCTTGCCCCATTTAGTAGGCCATTTTAAGAATAAAGTTATATTTTCATTGCCACATTCTTTCCAGGGCCTTTACTTACCCCGATTCCTGAACCACCTTTGGTAAGCCCAGCCTCATGAGAATTATAAGGAGTCAGAACCAATTCAATAGAGATGTAAAATAGTCTCACTGCCTAAAGTCCTCGTTACCCGTCGATTGCAATAACAAAGAGCATTCTTCAATACACGTCCTTATAGTTACCGATCACACTCTTACAAACCGGTAAGCTATACTACCCATATTTGGAATATTTTTCACTATAAAGTATACGGACACCCACCTCTCTTCTTTTCCTATCCGGCTCCTTACCTCTTTGACACGGTGTTTTAATTTAATCTATGTGGAGAGCACCGATACAAAAAGCGGAGGTGAAGACGGAGCCGGCTGGCAGAAGGAAGAAGAACGGAAGATTACGTTGCGTAGTTCAAACGAACATTGAAGGTATTCTAGCGCAAGAAAGAATTCTTCGACAAGCGGCCTATTACATTCTTTTTCTGAGGTGGGTGTCGTTGTTATTCTTTCTTTATATAGCAGTTAACTTCAATTAACCAAACATACAAACTAGTGACATCACCTGATAACCTAAACGGTAACTTCAACCCCCCCTATAGTAGAAAGATATGACTGAAACTACTGTTTAACATAGATAATAAGAATTTAATGTGATTGATAGCAACTGCTTATCTGATAGAGGTAAAATCTATATTTGGTCGAATTTCCTGCCCTGCCATTTTGTAAAATTAGAATTTTTTGATACTTTACAAGCTAGTGAAGATAGACATATAATTAATAATTTGATAAATAAGTTTCTAGGGTGATGTAAATCTATAATCTTATATAATTTTCCCCCTTTCTAATCTGGAATAGAAATTTAGGTTCATTCCGTCAATAAAAAGCAGACAAAAAATGCAAAAAACAAATAAGAAAATACTCCCAAAAAAATGAAGGCAAAGAAACCAGCAAAATGGCAAAAAAGAAGAAGGAATCTCGCTCCGGCGTCGGTGGGAGGCCCACCTCTTCCCAGCAGGGAGGGTACTCTGTGTAGCATGTTACACTTTGTATGCGCATGGGCCGCACGTCCTCCTGGCCTGAGTGCAAATTAGTGAAGCCCCGTCAATGGGTCCTGGGAAAGTTGATTTTGCGATTTCCTCTCACCCTCATTCAGCACTACTTTAAATGTTTATTATTATCATTATTATATTTAGCTATTATTAGCATTATTTTTATTATCATTCTTTTATTATTATTATTTATTATCTTTAGCTATTATTAGCATTATTTTTATTATCATTCTTTTATTATTATTATTTATTATTATTATTATTATTTGTTAAGATTACAGCATATTGCAAAGCCTTACACATGTGTCTGTGTGAGTGTGCATGAACGCATGTAAGTCAAAAGGATAGCGTAGTGGGTTCTCCCCCCTCCCCTCTCTCTATCGACTATTTTAGCGATCGAAAACTGAGCATATGGTTTATGAATATCCGGTGGTTTATGGCTTTATGGTCGGCTCAGAAATTTACGAGGTTTCGAACCTCGCACGGCTGCCTTCCTTGTGTCCTCCTCACCAATTATCCCTAACTTCCCCCAAGTTCATTAATAACCCTCTTGCAGGAGCGACAAGCGCCACTCTAGAACAGAAGCTGGATTAAGAAACAACTATCTGAAATTCCTCGCGAACATTTTGACTCTGAAACTGGAAGAAAGAATCAAACTCATAACTCTCAAAACTTCCCTCAAACTCTTGGACTCGGCCGGACAAAACTTTGGAAGTGTGCGACACCTAGATAGAACGACTCCAACTCGCAAGTAGTTTCTCGTCCGTGTTCTTCAACTAATGTAAGCTTTTATACCCTCTCTCACTTAAGCTCCACCACCTTGTTTAGCCCTATCCTGCTTTCGGGGTAATAATTCTAAAACATTGGAAAGTTATAATTTATTTTCCTTAGTTATTCTGAAGGAAATTCCGATTGATTTAGAGAAGTCTGTTTTTCCCGAAATACCCTCGTTGAATTACCTTTTTGCTCGACCGAGCTTTCCTTTTTCCTTTCAAATTCAAAATGGCCGAAAATCCTCAAATTTTTATTTCTCATGAAATTGAATCCCACATCAGTCTCGGTCAGAAATAGAGCGTTGTTTGAACGTAAAATAACGGCGATCTTTAATATAATTCGTTCTAAGTTAGAAGAGGCGGAAGTCATTGCCTTCGATAGTAATATTTTCGAGGCTTGCGAATCCCTCTGCGCAGAGGGAGGGGACGAATCAATGGTAGAGAGAGAGAGAGAGAGAGCTTTTTGCTCAGGTCAAAAACGATCTTGATTTTAAATCTAAATTGAATGAGTGTTTGATGAATAAGAAATCTCCTCTCCCTTAGACCTCATCGAAGTCTAACGTTAAATTCCCGGATCTCAGAGATTTTAAGCGACTTGGGCAAACCAGTAGTACGAGAACTCCCCCCGCCGGTGTTACCATGCTTTGCCTTTCACACTAAGACAGATAAACTTAATTATCATTCCTTTATATCACAATTTGAAAACCATGTAGGTTCGAGGAGTAACTTTTCGTCTGCCACCAAACTGGCGTATTCAGGGTTATCTTAAAGATAAAGCGTACTCCATAGTCAAGCATCTGGGAAGTACAGATGCAATTATGCGGTTGCTCCAGAGATACTCGAAAGGGTATTTCTCGACAAAAACGCGGTTATTGATTCGTATTTGTCTAAGAGCTTAAATTCTGAGATTATCCCCCACTCGAGTCTTAACAAACTATCACTGTTCCTCAAAAGAATCCAGGCCATCATCTAGGAATTGAAAGGATTTGAGATTGATTTTTCCAAGGGAGACGGCGCCAGAAATATCATGATATCTGACGTATTTTATAGTAAATTACCCTCGAACTTTAAAAAGGAGCTAAGGTTATCTACCAAGACTGACTATCCTTGCCTAGCACAAACTTTAGGCAACTATAGCAGTATAATCAGAGGCATCAAAAAATTGAGGTATTTTCCTGGCTAAACATAACTCTTCTCGACCTCCTGCTTTCAAAACTCTTTAAAACTCTCAATACCCCTTTTCTATGCCTCCACTATCTGTCAAAACTTTCAAAACTAATATTTCGATACCTCTCGGCAGAAAGGCGTCACTTTCAAGAGCAAGTCTAAACCAAATCATTTTATCAAAACTCAAACTTCGAATTCCCTCCTCCCTCAAACCTAAACTCAAAGTCCTTTTTTTCTAAGTTCAAGTTGTGCACCGGAACTCACAATATGGTGAATTGTTTCGTATACGAAACACCTAATAGTAGAGTCCAACGTTGTTTAGAACTAAGCCAGTGCCCTCGTTGTTCTTTGACGGACATCCCCTAGAATCATGTCCTGCGCACGAACGCTTCCTGTCCTAGCTGTGTAAGTTCTACCACGAGAAAACGCACATATCTGCTCTTTGCGCTATCCCTGTCAAACGCGTGTAAATTTGTGACTAAATCTGGGGCAGATCATGACTCTAGAGTCGGATATGGAAGTAGCCAAGGGTTCCTTCCCTTAATTCAAAACTCTATTCATAGTTCCTTCTTCCAACTCTGACCGGGTATCTTAGATTGGGAACTACATTCTTGCCTATTCGCTGCCTACTCGATCTAGCGAGCCAAAGGTCGTACATCTCTGAATCCGTAGCTTCCCAAATGAGTGCCAATCTGAAGGAATTACCCTCATATTCTTGCACAATCAAAGCATTAATCTGGTCAAAAATTACAGGCGTAGTGGAATTGGAGACGGTCTTTCGCGTCGGATCTCTCCAAATGTCGAATAAATTCTAGGTCGATTCCAATTTAAACTTGGATTTGACGGTAAAAGGAGTCAAAGGTGTAATTCTGGTCCTGGGGTAGAAAGACATCCCAGTGCCAGACGAGGCTTGTTACCCAACCCTTTGTTTAAAGCGGTAGAATAATGGGTTGGCGCCATACAATATCTGAAGTTATGAAGTAGGCATTGCATGGGAGGGTCCTCTCTGGAGAGGAAGAAGTACCTGATACCTTACGAAAGTATCAACTAAATAAGCGATACACCAGTACTAGAAGGTCACTCGCGGTACTCCGTGCCTCAGGCAGCCACGCTTCAGAAAAAAAGCCATTGATCTTCAGTTGGTTGCAATTACAAATTCACGGGAGGGCTGGCCCATTGAGGATCACTTGAATCCAAATAGCTACACCTCCCCCCCGCACACAACACTTGAAAAACTCGTACACGGATAATGGTAATTACCTTCTAGATGGTAATCCGGAGGGGACCGGCTCCTCCATTTCCGAGAGCGAAGTGGGGAACGAAGTGGAAAATGAGGTTAATTTGCCGCAAGGACCTAATTTGGAACCGGAGGCTGACGAAATTTTCAAACATTTAGTCAATTAGCTCTTAGTCCGTCGCCTTCTTATTTCCACCCTTTTAAATTTCACAAAATCAGAACTTGAATTAGATTTGGACCTAGAATATATTTTTTCACTAGAATCTCTTGGGTTTAAGGATGCTGATGCGTAATCGATCGACAAATCTAAAATTGAACAGTTTAAAAAGTCGATAGAGCTTAGGAATGGGAGATATTTCGTTGATTTGCCCTGGTTCCGCGAATGTACTTTATCAAATTCCATCCAATTTCAAAATTGCCTTAGCAACAGTGAAGCGTGTTAAAGAGAGTTTAGAGAAACAGGATCTAGATCACCATATAAGGAAGGGTTTCAAACCCAAATAGAGGCTGGAATTCTGGAAGAAATTGTGTATCATAAAAACTGCTAATCAGATTACGCGATAATACTACCTGTGTTTAATTACTATCTGAAATGTGGCCCATCGATTTCTCTAAACAAGGTTTCATTCGCAGAAGTAGATTTACTTGCTTCTCTGTTTTCCCTTCTTTGTAGATTTCACTCTAACAAATTTGTTTCACTTTCCAACATTAAACAAGCCTTCCTTCAAATTCGATTGAAGTCGAAGAGCGACAAGAATTGTTTCTGCTTTTTCTGGCTTAAAGAAGGCAGACTCACTTGTTATAGATACAAGTCACTCGTCTTCGGTCTAACTTGCTACCCCTTTGTGTTAAATTTCATTTTAAAACATCATTTCGAGAGCTTTCTTAATGACTGTTACACTAAAGTTTTAAATAATTTATTTAATGTTGATAATTTTATGTATACTCAAGGTTGGCTCAATGAGGGTTCAAGCTTTGATCCTGGAATACAAATCTCGAACAGTTAAAACCGTTTTCAAAGCCGAGAAGAAGTCCAAAGACCATAACTGCGGAGTCGAAAGAGTTTTGGGATACAATTACCAAGTAACAGTGATCTAACGGGTTTAATTGATCCTAAATTCAATGCAATCGTTAAAACCAAGCGTATTGTCTTATCAATGGTTTCTTAATTGTTTAACTCCCTCGGATTATATCTACCGATTCTTATTCGTGGTAGACTGCTTATGAGAAAGCTGTGGTTTCAGAAGTTGGATTGGGATAGTCCGATTTCTGGCCCCGATGTTGCTACTTGGGAAAAACTTTGCACTAATTTGGTGAAGTCGGTCGAAATGAAAATTCCACGATATGCCGTTGAAAATGACTGTGGAGATTAAAATATTTTGAGATGCGAACACCTCTTGCTACGGATTTTCAATATATTATGTTTCCAAAATCGATCTAATTTAATCATGTTAAAGTCAAACGTCTGTTCATTGTATGGAAGAACACTACCCTCACGCGAATTCGCGAGTGTGGTTCTTGCTTTCAAGGCCCTAACCTCTTTACTTAAATCTTTCTTGCACCCCTTTAAATCCATTGAAATACTGGTCGACGCTCAGATCGTCCTCTATTGGCTTTTAAGCTATGTTCTCAAATCAAAGCACCAATCGGTTTTCGTGAAAAACCGCCTGCAAGATATAGATCAAATTGAAGAATACTTCACTCGCAGATTCAAAACGTCCATTTCTTATAATTACGTTTACACTTTGAAAAACCCGCCGACGTAATAACGAGGGGCGTCTCCCTTAAGGAATTAATCTCCAAATTAAACCATTGGCTCCATGGCCCGGTGTGGCGTACTATTCCCAAACGGCAGTAGCCTTAACCGGATTTAAAATGCTTGACGCAACAAAATAGAAATCTCTTAATCACCCACGTTACCTTTCGAGAGGAAATTGAGCCTCTTTCTCGACCTCAAAAGGTTTTCGGATTTGAATAAATTATATAGAGTAACCCGTCTCTTATTAAAATTCGTCTTCCTCCTTCGAAAATTTTCATGTCGATATTAACTATGCATGTTGTGTGTATTCTCTTTCCCTCAGGCGACTTGAAAGCTCTAGAAAACGATTTTTTAAAGGCCAGTTCTAATCGAAGGGGAAATATAATACCACCTCTTGTGAAAGATCTCGATCTTTTCCTGGATCGACACTGTCTTATCAGAGGTTCAAAACCTCCACTCTCACACGCCTTAGGAGCGAAGGGTTTTTGAGTTACCTACCCCCACCCAACTGTTAAAAACATTCTTAGCGATTGCTTGGTCTGCAAGAGGTTCAATTCCTTTGCTTTAAGGGACCCCCAAAAGGCCAATTTGATGAAGGCTCAGATGGACCTAGTTAAACCTTTCAAACACACCTGTGTTGACTTTACTGAGAGCAGTGAGAGCAGTGCACATAGAAGTTGTACCCGATATACCCACCTCTCAGTTCATTAAAGCTTTTCCGCGGTTTTCTAATCTTTATGGGTCACTTGACTATATTTACAGCGATAATGATAAAAGTTTGGTAAAAGGAGGTCATATTTTCAACGAAACCTTGGTGTCTGATGAATTCCAAGCTCACTTACTTTCTAGTATATAACGAGCGGATATACGAACAATCTGACCTGACTCAAGGTAAACCTTTCATGGGCTCAAATCGGCGCCAGAGAGCAGCAGCGCGTTGGGCTAAGGAGAGAATTCTAAAGCTTGATGCTTGGTCGTTAAACTCACTGCCTATCATCTAACTCCCTTTCAAATATATGACTAAGTAAATTGCTTGATCTCCTCTAACTTCTTCTCAAGAAATTAATTCTCATTAAAATTCTTTAATTTGAATGTATCAACATTCTAATAAATTCCTCTCAAATGTTCCCCTTCAAATACATACCTTTGGGTACTTATTCAAGTACCTCCTTCAAATGCTTTACCATAAATACTCTGTTCGGTTATTAGAGATGTACCCTAACTAAATTTAAGAAGTCCTTGCTTAAGCATCAAAACTTTATGAAGTTGTTTAGCGTCTGTATGGACGCGCATGAACGTTTTTTTTAATCTTAGAAGCCCATCTGGCGACTGTCTACTTAGGCATAAGTCGCCGTACTCACGACAGCGTAGTACTAGGCTTCATTAAAATAAAAATATGTAAAACAAAAAACAATAACAATAACAATAAAAAAGGAAAAGGGCAAACAGGGGACAGGAAGCACACTTCGTCGTCAGGTGGAGGCCCGCGCCTCACTCCGGCGCAGGAACGTGTGACCTACAAAGAAACAACAACAACGAGAAAAAAATAAAGTGGATGAGGCCAGCCTCCTCCAAAAAGTCTTAAAGTCTACAAGTCACTGTGCACGAATCCGTTCTGATTAAAAGGGATAAGCAGTAGCGACCCGGTACCTGGACAGGTAGCCTGCGCGAAGATAACCCGGACTGGAACATTCAACAAGAATGTGCTGAACAGTCTGCGATACAACGCAGTTGTCGCAGTAAGGCGCAAGCGAGCGCTCCACCAAATGGCCGTGCGTCCCGCAAGTGTGTACAATTTGGAGACGACAGAAGCAACCTGAATCGGTCGCGGAATTGGAAACAATCACGGCGCAATTGCACGAGAATTTAAGGTCCCCTAGACCATCTCCCATCTTCTTTGCCAAGCAGCCCGGAGAGCTGCCCATATTCCTGCCATGTAATCGGTGCGAGGAAGAGCAAAACGCTGGTCTTGTCGACAATTCTTCACAGACTTTTTAGGCACCCTAATCGGCACACTCCTTCGTCGGAATTCTTACATGTTCAGGAACCCAGCAAAAGATAATCTCGATATTCGCCCGGCTCGCCAAACCGCGGCGTCACGGATATCGCGAACTAGGGGATTTTTGAGATTACAAAGCTCCGAGAGCACCCAAGGTGCTTTGTGAGTCGCTATAAATCACAATCTGGTCTCCGAACCGGGCACGTCTCGTAATCTTGCGTACCGAGCTGTGTATTTCAACTAGGTTGGCCGTGAAGACAGACACAGCGCGTGGCAGAGTTCTGCTGAGTTCAAACAGAGGGGATACGGCGTGGATACCGTCCCCCTATTGGGATTTAGAGCCATCCATATACACTGGAACGGTGCCAGCGTGACAGAAAGTGCGTTTCAAACAGGCGGAACACAATACTACCGCGATGTAGAAGCTTTGAAAGCAGAGGCGTTTCAACAAATGGTCAAAGGTGGTATCTTTCAGGGTGGCCTGCTGGGCAGAACTAGGGGCACCACTGGCCCGAGAGCTATACCTAGCTCACGAAGGTATGAATGGCGTCTCTCGGCGGCATAGGAGCCATCGAGATTAGCTGCAAAAGCAGTAAGAAATGTTTGCAAATAAGGAAAAGCGCCTGGCTCATGCATAAAGGCGAATAGAGCACAGTGCAGGGCACAGAGAGAGTGTCACTCTCCCAACATCGACAAGTAGGCTTTAAATTGAGTTAGTGGGAAAGGCACTAGTCGCCAGGCCTGGGCCGGTGTAGTGGATCAAGGACACCTTCCGCAATACAGGCTCGGCTGCAGATGCATAAAACTCGCATCCGTAGTCAAGCTTAGAACGAACCTAAGATCGATAAAAAAGTAAGGAGGTATCCATATCAACGCTCCAGCGCTGAGGGTCACGGAACAAAGAATATCCATGGCGCGAGTACAAGAGACCATAAGATTGAGATTATGAACCTGCCAGGTGAGGAGCCGGTCAAATACAAGGCCAAAGAAACGGTGCGAGTCCACCACTTCCAGGCGCATTCCATTTAGAAACAAGGTGGAAAAGTGGATGGCGGCAGAAGTGCACCACCTAAAGCTTGGCCAAGAAAAACTAAAGCCTGTGCACTTAAGCATAGCCAGAGACGCGATTTAAGGCCTGTTGGAGTTGACGCTCCATATTTGGCATCTAGACCGCATCAAAAGAGATCGAAAGTTCGTACACTTAAAGCGTACTGCCACAAATTCCAGCAGCACAGAACTGATGCCGTTGATACTCAGTTCACTTCTCTTCAGGATATCCTCTTCTTGCTCCATTGGGTCAGATAGAGTTCCCCCCATCCGTACGCGGAATCGACGATCTCTCAAAAATTTTGATATAAAGATTGGAGAGTCTCCATGATATCGTATTGCCATGCGGTATCATAGGCCTCCTCTAGATTGAAAAACACCTTCGCCTATTGCTCTCTACGATAGAAGGCCTTACAGATGGCATTTTTCAGTCTGAGGTTTCTTAGTCGACGTGGAGTGTAACTTACGGATGCCGCATTGTGCAGAAGGAAGATGTCCTCCGCTCTCCCGAAAGAAGGCTATTTTTGCATATAGCATTTTCTCAATGAACTTGCACACGCAGGAGGTCAGAGAGATTGGGCGGAAATCGGTCGGAATAGAGTGATCTCTCTCTGGTTTGCGAAAAGCAGGCACATAGGCGATGCACCAGGAATCAGGAAGGATGCCCTCTACCCAGATCCTGTTAAAAAATCTAACAGAATAGAAATACTTGTCTTACCCAGGTATCGAAGCATGGCAAGAGCAGAACACAACTCACTCAGAGTAAACCCTGTCTTTGAAGGGTTCTCCGCCTCTGGAAGTAAAGTCCAGTCGGCGTCCTTCCGTGACAACACGACGCGCGTTGAATGCAAGTGGAGCAGCATCATGGCTAGCGAATGCAAAGAAATCGGTTGCAGACGATTTAGCAACGGACGCGGGGTCCGAGATTGTGGCCCAATCTCATGGAAAACGGGAAAGAGGGGCCCGGAGGAAACTTGCCCCGAATCTTTTTGACCCGCTTCCACACCTCTGATAAAGGGGTTTTCTCGTATGCCTGCGAAGATAAGTGGCTGGACTGCTTCGAATTATACGGGAACCTAGCCCTAGCCCGAAGTAATTCACCGACATAGAAATCGTTCGGGTGGCCCTTATAGCGCATGTAGGTATATCGCTTCTGTTTGAGCGCCGACTTACACTCGGCTTACCACGAAGGGAGTGGTCGGCAAGCCAAACGGCTAGACTTTCTAGAAATAGTAGCTAGTGACACAGCGATGAGGTTGTTGAATCACTCAACGGTCTCATCAACCTACCTAAACTCCTCAAGTGAGATAGATAAATGAGTCGGCCGGGTCGGGCTCTCGGGCGGGAGCTGCCCAGAAAATGATATTTGAATGGGAAAGTAATCACTACCATGGAGGTCATCGACCACTCCCCACACAAAATCACGCAAAAGAATGACAAAAAATAAAGCGGTTCTCGGGCAGTGATGCGTAAACTGATCCACAATTAGGACAGCTATATCCAACTTGTCGATCAGGTCGGAAAAGGCTTAACCACTGGGGTTAATTTAGTAGGCTCCCCAGAGTGGGTGTCTACCATTGAGATGTCTGAGTAAGAGGTCGGGCCTCGGCCACCGTTCCACAACGCGGTGGAAGTCCCCCGCGTCGAAGTCGGATGACAGGGGAATGTAAGTGAAAATAACAGTATACCTCCTATTCAGGTGCAGTTGCACAGCTACTTCCTGAAAGGAGGTATCTAAAGTGAAGCGAAAAACGGAAACATCGTACCAGTTATAAATCGTGCCTCTTCCTACACGGCTCTCATCCCGTGGTGGTGGTAGTGTAAATCCCATATACCCCGGGAGGATGGGCAGGTGGCACGCGCCAAGCATGGTCTCCTTCAAAAAGATGGCTGTCGTGAAATTGACGGATTCTCTTTCTCTCTCTTTCTCTCTCATATATATGCAGATATTGAGTTTAAAGGGAATGATCGTTCATATGAAATTAAATTTCAGCACAGGACAGATCATAGGAGGGATAAATGTAGTATTAGCGGTTGGGTTCAGGTCAATAATTAAAAAGGGGATTTTAATCCGAGGCTTATATAAAGGATGGGACAGTTTGGTTAGACCAGATTATAGAATAATCTGTAGGAGTCAACGATTGCAGCTGATTAGGGGTTCGTTTAAGGACAGGGCCAGTTGAAATACGATGACTGCAATGGGAAAGCTGGGTTACCTCACGGAGCGGATGAGGAAGCACAAGTAGTTTAGCCTTCGGAGATGGAGTTCCTCCTCAGGTCCTCGAGCCGAAATCACCGGTGTCTCTGATCGCAACGGGTGAGCATATCCTTTGCTCATACGCTGTGTTAGATAAGACAGTGCTGAGCTGGGCTGCTCAGCTCCGGTGCTACTGTACTACAGTCCTACCTGCTGAACTAAGTCTGGAGATTATATAGGCGCTCCGATGGTGGGAGGGATGCCTGCGGAGAGTCTCCATGACTCGCGCGAGCTTGGGGAAAGGCAGCGACTCCTTCGGGGAACCGAGATAAAGTTGGCTTGGAATGTTAAAAGAGCTTTGATCTATGCCTGATGACAGGAGGCCAGCTGTAAGGGCATGCCAGACGAGGAAAATATGCCCCTAAGTAAATGCAGCTGGAGTGCAATAAAACGGCATGGACCGCATCCTCTCCGTAGATTAGCCTCGCTTCCCACGCCCCCTGTGGCGATCTCGAGACCACGTGTGTACCGAATGACACAAGGTCGCACCTTCGGCTCTATTCTTATGCAATAGCTAACCGGGAGCGGGAGGATACGAGTCTCCGATTCTCCTTCAGGTGCCCGGACTCCGCGTCAATTCCATTAAAGCAATATGCCCTACAGGCCTAGCTCGGAGGAGATGCGTGGGCCCTCTTCGAAGGAAAGACCCTCACGGGGTCAGAACTTTGGACGCTGTTTGCCGAACAAAGAGATAAAGGCACGTTGCCATTCGAGGACATATCGGGGGAAGTTGAGCTCGCCATTCGACTTTTTCCTCCCTCCTTCTCGAAACCATAGGCGAGCTAGGGGGGCTTTGGAGGCGGCGATCGCTGTTTTGGAGGATCCACCGTCTCCGGGCCACCCAGCCTACCACTAGGTGTTGGTAAAGGAGCCTAAGCACCTTTAGTGCTGTCCGACTTTCAGGGGGCAGCTTTAGGAACCCCGAAAGATGGCCTCACGAACAACTTCAGGGGTGTTGCCTCCTGTGAGTCTAAAGATTCGGTTGAGGCGCGTGACAACTTTGTCTTACGGGAAACGGTCACGCTGGGGGAAGGCAGGGGAGCCTTGTTTACAGGGAGGCGACCAGGGTGGATGGAGTCAGCGTGGTAGAAATACTAACCGGCACGCACCGATTCAGAGAGCTTATCACAGTCATACGTGACGTAGAGTGTAGGGTTGGGTTTTGAGGTCCCTCCCTGTTTTCTCATCACACGCTCAAACCTGACCACCCCATGGTCGTTTAGCTTTAAGGTGATGTCGTCTATGGAGTAGTCTACGAGTTTCCTCGCATAAATTACTCCTTTCACAAAGTTCATGGTAGAGTGCGGTGTCACACTTACAGGCGTGCCAGCAAGTGTCCGAATGGCACTAATTATGGCCGTTTTAGATGGATTCTACGCATTCGCCAGAAGTTTACCTTTCGAGAAACGGGTTACCTTCAGCTCTCTACCATTCATCTCGTTTTGGCTCTCCTCTGATGGATCATGTTGCCTTTAGCCACATTCTGCCATGAGTGGAGCAAAAAACAAGGAAGCGTTTGAAGCCAGCGTGCTCAAAAACGCTAGGTCGTCTCTGAATGAGCGGTCACGCCGCAATCAGGGCTCCGCTCTGCGCACTTGCACTATTGGACTTGTTCATGGAGTCCACACTCGCGGGAGCCCTGGAACCGGACATGCTGATCTTGGCTTGGTCCCATACTAAAAAAGCAGCGGCTCCGTCACTCCCTGTGGCTCCTACGGAGGGGAGAAGTGTCGAGTCTTTTTTTTATTTTTCCTATTCTTCTTTTTTAAGGAGAGGAGGCCAGGGAATGAACTCGCTTCTCTCTCACGCCGGTGGAAGTTCCTAGGTCAGATGGTTCGCCCTCGGCAAGATTTTGTCTCCAAAATGGAGAAGGTTCTGCCTGTTACAAGAGCACCAGACGGAAAAGGAGATCCTTCCTCTCCTTGTGAGGCCTTGGGGACCCGTTCCGTCTGAGGAGTGGTCTGCATAGGGGAGGACAGAGGTTTTATACTTGCCACCGAGCTCGGGTTCGACCACATGAAAGATCCTACCGTCTGGTACTGGGTCACCTCAGGGACCATGACTATATCAGGGGAGGGAGATTCTATGTGGCCATCACCACCCGAGACATCACAGGTCCAATTCGAGGGTGCGGGGCATGTACGGTCACCCCTTCTGAGCTCTTTATTCGTGAGCGCAGGTCTTTGGAGGGCGTGGACCTACGTGCCCTATCGTCTTGCTCACACCACCTGCCTCCCTTATTGGCAGTCACCCTGACAAGCAAATTGGGGTCTACCACTGTGGAGAGGAAGATGCCCAAAGGCGACTCTTGAGAAAGGAGGTTAGGGGTGACCCCTGCATCCGTAGGCATAGGAGAGGAGTAAGCCTCCTCTCCAGGAGAAGTAGTTGGGAGGGTACTCTGCGAAAGCTCAGGGGGGACCTAATTTTCTTCATTGGAGCTGCCCGATGTGGCTCCGTCGGTCGTGTAGGCGGAGTAGAGGGGGTGATTGATTTTTTTTATTCATGGGCATGGTGACTCTGGTCTTCTTTCGGGACGCAAACGCTAATAATCCCACGCAGTAGCACACTCCTCGAGGGGTGAGTACGGGGCCGGCAAAGCCAGCTGTGCCATTTGAGGCCACTCTTTTCACCTAGTGGCCTGGAAGCCCGTCAGTATGGCGGCTCTACCATGGGCTAGGTATAAAATCGATAGAGATCGAAAAAAGTAAAGGGAATGTGAGGGAGGTGTGGGTGGAGAAGAAGCAGTTTGTTAAATTCCACTAGCCCAAACTGGAGCTCATGAAAGAGGAGACGCTGTCCTCTCCTCCTCAACCGATATCGGAGATAGTTGGGTGAGAAGAAACTGGCCACATCTACCCTGTGAAATTAGAAGACGACCAGTGAAAGTTATAGGAGAGGTTGTAGGAAGGGTGAGGTAGTAGAGAAGAAACGCACGATGTCTAAAAGAAGGATAAGTGGCTAAGCTGGAGCAGGACGGGACGCTGAGTCCCTTCAGCACGGCAGCCAGGAAGGGAAATCGCCTCGCCCCTTACGGGGGTGCATAAACGCAGGTAAGCGAAAGGAGAATAGCGTAGTGGGTTCTCACCCACTCCCCTCTCTCTCTCTCTCTCTCTCTCTCTCTCTCTATGGCCCATTTTAGCGATCGAAGAGTGACCATACAGTTTATGAATATTGACGCTCTCCAACTCTTCGGCAATCGGCATGGTGGACCCGGAGTCGGTGGTGTATGGCTTTATGGTCGGCACAGGGAGTTATTCGTTTTCGAACATTCACGTCTGCCTTCCTTGTGTCCTCCAAACTAATTATACCCCAACTCCCTCGTTCCTGGTTCTTTGAAACCGCTCTTGCAGGATCGACAAACGCCACTTAAGATCAGAAGCTAGATTGAGAAACGACTATCTGAAACTCCTCGCAAACACTTTGACTCTGGGCGGAACTGTTCTGAAGCTTGAAGAAAGAATTAAACTCAAAACTCTCCAAACTCACCTTAAACTCTTTGACTGGATCGGACAAAATTTTGTAAGTGTGCGGCACCGAGAACGACTCCAAATCGCAAGTATGTGCTCGGCCGTGTTCTCTGCCTAAGGTAATCTCTTATACCCTCTTTCTTGCATTGGTTCTGCGAGTTCCTTCGAATTCACATCAAACTCTCTCTCTCTCTCTTTGGCCCTCTTTCTCGCCTAAGTTTATCTGACATTCGGAACAATCAAACATCTCTCAAACTACCATTGAACTAAACTCTAACTAACGAGGGCATTCAAAACTAAACATCGTTTCGAATAAGTTATCTGGAGAGACCAATATAAATTTATACATCAATTTGGAGACGAACGTCTCTCACTTAAGCACCACGATCTTGCTTAGCCCTGCCCTGCTTTCAGGATAATAATTCAAGCATTATTATTATTTCTAAGGCTTTTAGTATTTATTTTTAATGTTTATTCTGATATATTATTAAGTAATATAACTATTTAATATGATTAGTATTAGGTATAAATAGTAGTAATACGTTACTATCATTATTTATTATTATTTAATTATATTATTTATCATTATCTAATAATATTTATTACTATTGTTTAGTAAGATTTTTATATTATTATTTTGATTAGTATTATTTTTATTAATATAATTGCGTCTGTAGACGTCAAAGTCGGGTTTAGCTGTAATGTGTGAAAGTTCCTCCATGGCCTCATACGAGAACCGTATCGTGTGCGGGCAAGTGTGTGAATTGCGGTGATCCGCATCGCGCTTCTTCAAACAATGTGGTGGGTAGGTATCTCCTGGAGAAGCATTTCCTGGCCAGTAAGACTGCTTATCTTCTCTTATTTAGTGAGACTAAGGACTTGGTCTTGGGCTTCATTGTTAAAAAAGGAACCCTCGGCTCCTCGCCTGCACTCAGGGCTCGGCCGGGTAGCTAAGAGATGGTGGATTTTCCAAGGGGGGAACTCCCGCCGTCGAAGCCGCTCCACCTGCCTTAGGTTTCGAAGCGGAGGGAGGGTCTTCTCTTCGAAGATGGCCCCTGCTTCTCCTCCAAGCTAGACCGGAGGGCATATTCCTTCAATGGAATTGCCGCGGACTCCGGGCCAGCTGAGAGGAGCTGGGGAGGCTCGTCTATTCCCGTTCCCCTTAGCTATCTCTCTGCAGGAGACAATGCTGGGCGCCTACCTTCTGCCCACGCTCTTAGGCTATAAGGATTTCGCGATCCCACAGCCACTGTATAAGGGCCATAAAGCAGGATTCGCCATGTATACTCGACTCGATGACTCCGTTTCTCTCTTTGCTTTAAAACTGCCTTTAGGGAAGTAGAAGTACAGTTTTCACCGCCAACCGACTTAGAAGCTGCAGACTCCCGCCATACCGTAGCAGGGTTGCTGCCGCTCTTTCTACTGCTCGGGGAGTTGAACGGTAGACACTTAGTTTGGGGAGAAAACTTGTCTAATCCCGGGGGTCATGTCCTTTGCCGACCTGATCGACGAGCTTGAGATACGTGTCCTAAATGCGGTTGAGTTTACTCATCACTGCCTGAGAAAACCGCTGCTTTTACGTCTTGATCTATCCTTGTGCTCTCTGGATGCAGAGCCTGATTTTGAGTGGGAGGTAGTCGTGACCCCCATGTTAGTAATAACTTTCCCATTCAAATATCATTTTCTGAACTACTGATGACTGAGAACCACCCTGGTGGTAATGGCGTAGTCAAAGAGTTTCTCTCGGTGAAAGATGCCGTTGGATTCTTCTCCGGAAACCTCATCTCGTGGGCCTAACTATTATTCCTTGAAAGTCGGGCCCTTTTGTATGCTGATCGCTTCCTTGGTGGTCAGCCGAGTGTGCCGGATTCTGCAAACAGGAATGTTATGCCTACAAGCGCTACAAGCGCCGCCCAAACGATTTCACTGTATGTGAATTTCGTTTATCTTGTGCTAATGTCCGGTATGTTTTAAACAAACCAACTGCTCTTTCTGAGGTGTATATCTGTCTTCATTTAAAAGGAAGACCAGAACTAGGACAGAAGTTGAACGAGTCAAAAGGATCCTGTGCAAGTTTGCACATAGCACCCCTCCCTTTTCCCAGACTATGCCTCCGTAGCGGATTCTTTAGCGACCGCTTTCTCCTCAATTTATAACCAGGTTACTACTCCGCCAGCGTTCAGCGCACGTCATGATATCGCTAAAGCCCAATTCCACGTATGAATTGAGGGAGCCCTCTCTGGCCAGTTGAGCAAGAAGATGATGTCACGCAGTGAAGTGTCCTCAGTGTCATACTTTTTCATGAGAGCAAAAACGGCTTCACCTCTCCCTAAACCTTGGTCCAGCCAAGGTTACAACTCTGGGGAGTTGACTCCAACTACCATTGAATTGCATCTCTCGCTATGCCGGGCCGTATATGTTTCGGTTTTCATTCTCCAAGACTAAGGTGGCTCACCTGTGCCGCCATCCACGGCTCCACTCAACCCAGAGGGAGAGCGTATATATATATATATATATATATATATATATATATATATATATATATATATATATATATATATATATATATATATATATATATATATATATATATATATATATATATATATATATATATATATATATATATATATTGAATTAAAAAGGAATAAAATCAATTAACCTAGTTAACAAAAATATTAATTTAAATGAGATAAAGGATAAATGAAGTCTCTATATTCTCTATTTTAATATCTTATTAATAAATTTGGGGTCATTTTGGTTACTTTATTTATTATCCTTTATCTCATTTAAATTCATATTTTTGTTAAATAGCTTTAATTGATTTTATTCCTTTTTAATTTCTACTCCGTCAGGGGAACGCCGATTTGCTTTCCTTGCCGCTGTGCTGAAGGGACTCAGCTTAGCCTCTTTTTCTTTCTGACAGTCTGTGGTTTTACCTTACCTCCACACTTTCCCTACAAACTGTCCCACAACTTTCTCTGATCGGCCTCTAGCTTCACAAGGTAGACGCCGACCAGCTTCCTCTCACCCAACTATCCAGGATCGGGGTTGAGGAAGGAGGGGACATCGTTTCCTCACCCCTAAGATCCGGCCTGGGGTGGTTTGCTCTTAACAAACTGCTTCGTCTCTACTCAGACCTTACCTTACATCTCCTTTCTTTCTCCCTTCAATCTCTATCGATTTCTACGCTAAGCCTAAAGTAGAGGCGCAATGACGATGGTCATCCAGGCCACTAAGCGGGAGTAGTGGCCTCAAATTGCGGCAGCTGGTTCTGCCGACCCCGTATTCACCCCACACAGAGCAGGCTACTGCGTGGGGTGATTAGCGTATGCGTCCCGCGAAAAGACAAGCGTGACCATGCCCATGTATGAAAAAAAATCATTCTCCCCCTTTACTCCCCTTACACTAGCGACGTAGCCACCTTTGGCAGCTCCAATGAAAAAAGTGAGGTCCACCCCTATGTGCTTCGCAGGGGACCCTCCAAAGTACTTGTAAGGGAGATGAGGCTTACTCCTTACCTATGCCTACGGGTGCAGTGGACTCACCCTCACCCTCTTCTCTGGAATCGCCTTTGGCCGACCTCCTCTTTACAGTGGCTGCCCGCATTTGTTTTCAAAGAGGAGTGCCAAGTAAGCAGGCAGGCAGCCCATAATTGACCGATCCCAGAGGGACCGGCATGATAGAGCCAACTACCTTGGGGGTTCGAGGAAAGACACGGCCCGTTGGCCCATGCCCTTCAAAGACCTGCGAGCCCTGAAAATGAGCTTAGAGGGCGTCACTGTACGTCCCTTCTCTCTTTTCCAAAGGATACCGGTTTGCTAGCAAAGACGAGATGTCGCCCGCCGCTCTTCTTGGTGGGCATACGTGTTTCGCTTAACTGGAAGCTGACCTTTAGCAGAGGTGTGAAAGCGAATCAAAAGGTTTCAAGGCCATCTGTCTACTGCACAGTGCGGCTTCCGCAAGTTCCACTCCACGTTGAATGCTCTGTGCAGACTGGAAATTTCCATCTCCGAGGCCTTCCTTCATAAACCTCAATATGCCACGGCGTTTTTCGATCTGAAAAAGCCCTATGTTACGGCATGGCTATACGGGAGACTCTACAAGATGGGGACGAGGGGACGCCTCCCAATCCTTATATCTGAATTTTTTGCGGGATGGTCAATTCCGAGTACTGGTTGTGTGAGCCATTTCCGGCCCAATACGAGCAGAAAAAAGGTGTCCAGCATGGAACCGGCCTGAGCTTCAACGGCATCACCTTGGTGCTAACGGAAGATGTTTGATCTCTTTTGCCACGGCCAACATGAGAACTCTGGATGGTCGATTATAACTGGCATTAAACCGCATCTCTCGCTATGCCTAAGCGCACAGGCTTCGGTTTTCCTTGGCCAAGAGTAAGGTGGTTCATTTCTGCCGCCATCCACGGCTTCACTCTTACACAGACTTGTTACTCAACGGGGTACGTCTCGATATCTTTGACTTGCACCGTTTCCTTAGTTTTGTATTTTACCGACGCCCCACCTGTGGCGCTGATAGGCTTACTGCCTTAGCTTTTATTAGATCCTTTGTTTATTTAAAGCTCGAAAATGGATGCTAGTTTTATGCATCCGCAGCCGAGCGTGTATTACGGAAGATGGCCTCAATCCATAGCACCGGCCTTCGACTGGCGACCAGTGCCTTCCGCACTTGCCCCATTAAGAAACTACTTATCGATACTGTGCAGATGTCACTCGTTATGCGCCGTGCACAATGCATCATTCGCCTATACACGCGAGCCCGGCGCCTCCCTCATTCGACAATAGCTCTCACTGCTTTCGCAGCTGATTTTGACGGTGCTTATGCCACCGAGAGATGCCAGTCATAGCCTCAGCTCCTTCGGTCTAAGCCCTTTGGGTTTAGGGCTAGGAAACTCCTTCGAGAGCTAAGAATATTTCTTCGGCCGATGGCACGACTGGTTCTGCCCAGGACGCAACCCTGGATCGTAACACCTTGAATATTTGTCACCACGCCTCTGTTCCCAAAGCTTCTGCAGCGCCGGGAGTTTTGCGTTCGACCTTTTTTGAGCAAACCTAGTTTCAAGCTGGAACCGTACCAGTGTATACCAATGGGTCCAATTCCCAAGAGGGGGTCGGTTTCCACGGCGTATTCCCTCTGTTTTCACGGCCGTGCTAGTGGCAAATACACCGCTCAGTACGGGAGATAAAGCGATGTGCCCGGTTCGGAGACTGGAATGTCATTTATAGCCATTGATAAAACCATCTGAGTGCTCTCGAGGCATTGGAATCTCCGCACCCTCTTGTTCACAATATCCGTGAGGCCACGGTTTTGGAGAGCTGGGCAGATGTCGAGAATATCTTCTGCTGGGTTCTTGGATATGTAGGAATTGCGGGGAATGAGCGCACCGATGAGGGCGCCAAAGAGTCTGCAAAGAGTGGGCGGTGAGACCAGCGTTTTGTTGATCCTAACACCGACTACATGGCAGGAATACAGCCTGCTTGGCAAAGATGATGTGAGATAGTATAGGGGGACTTAAAGTTATCTCCCATTGCGCCGCGACTGTTCCCATGGACCAAACCCCCAATGCCACGACGGTTTCAGTTTGACTTTTGTCCCCTCCGAAATGGCGCATTCGCCGGCGCCTTACTGTGATGCTGCGTTGCCCTCCAGACTGTTCGGCACATTCTTGTTGAATGCCCCAGTCTAAGGGATCTTCACGCATGTTGCCTGTCCCGATACCGCGACGAGAGGGGTCACTACCTCTTGCGCACTATACAACTTTTAAGTGGAGCCTGGCTACCTTCACTTCATTTGACTTTGTCGTGGAACACATGCTCCTGCGCGGGGGTGGGAGGCATGCTTACCCCCGACGCTGGAGCGCGCTTCCTTCTTCTTAGCTTTTTGCTTTGATTCTGTTTGTTTTTGAAATAGTCTATGATCTGTTATCCTTGTTATTTGTTATTTATTTATTTGTTTTTAATATAGCGTAGTGGTAGGCTGTAGTGAGTACGGCGATTTATGCCCTAGTAAGCAGTTAATATCTGAAGATGAGCGAGCAAGCTCAAAACGTAGTTAAATAAAAGACAATGAATCGGATGTACCTTATACTTACCTTCCAGGTTAAACTAAAGATCGCTCTCTACAATGGCAACCCTTTCCCTATATATATATATATATATATATATATATATATATATATGGAAAGTTATATTTAAATATATATAAAATGAATAACTCACAAAGTAGCAATACAATGTACCGCAGGAGAAAAGGAATAGGTGTTTCCGAGTACTTTCGAACTTTTTCGGTTTCTTATCAAGGATAACTACAAGTGAAAATAATATAATAAGATTATAAAATAAAATACCACCTCTAAGACAAAAAATCACCAATGAGAAGGAAAGAGAGCGAGGGTAAATTTACATAAAGATATATCAGAAGCAAGTAGCACGGTCAAACTAAGAGGCAGAAACGGTAAAGTACAGAGCCAGGTCGGATAAAAGGATTAACGAAGAAGGAAAAGTTTTCTAGAAGATTAGGAGAGACAAGAGAAGCAAGCAGCTACGTTAGGGGCCTGGAAAGGAGAGTAAGGTTAAGTAATAGAACTACGTTAATAAAGAACAATAAAATAACTAAATTCACAAATTGGGTATCCATAACTATGAATATTGCAGACAAAAATAGAAACATAAGTTAAATTAATTTCTTTAAGAATAATTTTTTTGATTACAGCATCAATTTTGAAAAGGCCAGGGTAAGTGAAGTTATTTTTCATCCATGCAATCACTGGAAGTGTGTCTTCGATTAGTAACGGCTTGATTTGAATTTCAAATATGCTTCGATTCATGCTTGCTTCATAATAAAGAATGAAGTCAAAGTAAATAATGCCAATTTCTTCTGAAGGGCTAATTTAATAATATTTGTGCTACTCTGAGTTTGTTCTAAATTTTAGAACAAGCATTTGCCTAGATAAGAGTATTATTTTGCCAAAGTGGACTCGACACAGAAGAATTCATTCGGGTACAAAAATCCTCGGGCGGCTGATCCGCCCGGAAGGGTAGTTTCTCTTTTGTCGCTCGTGTACGTGCTCACAGCTCTCGCCTGGAGCTGACATGTGTAAACCTTTTTCCCATTTCGTTCTTTTGTATTTCAATGTTGTATCCATTATTTTATTTTTGTTTGTACAGTAGTAAAGATTATTTTGTTTTATCAAGTTTGATATCCAGAAACTCCTAATTAGTTGATTTAATTCAGTCAAGGAAAATAGTCACTCTTAGTATATTAAGTGCAACTTACGTATAAAGTGCATCCTTCAGGGCAAGGCCATTCATAGAGTGTCCTTTGGGCTTGCCACCTTCCCTTCCAAGTGAAAGGAAGTAAGTGGAGGTCAGGAAATCTAACCTGAACTAAGACAATATACGCAGTTATGTAGCACACTGAACTATAAAAAGCCCTAGTAGACCGCACGCTAAAGTGTAAATGGCCTGGTAGACCACGCGTTAAATTATTACCCTGATAACTATCTTTTTAACAATGATAGACAGCACGCTTTTTAAGAATATGGGAGCATTTTTATCCTTTAGAAGAATAGCGCTCACTGGCTCATGTGGGACATCTATTTTTTAAAAGATCAAAAATCAATTTCTTGTTATTTATAAAGCTCAGTTTTAAAATAAAAATAAACCTAGCCACTAATAAAATAGATGGTGTTGGTGAATACAAATTTCTGGTTCAAAAATATTTTCCTGGCCAATATTTATTGAAAACGCTGTACAAAACTTGCTCTTCATCCATCTTTTTTAACAGCACATGTAAATATATGTTGGCGGTGAAGGTTTTAGTAGAGTTAATTTGTTTGGCCCAATGATGCTTGAGAGTGTTTTAGATCCTTACTGTTGTTGTCAAGGATAAGTTAAAATTAATCCGAGAGTGAATTTATTGTAGATTCAAATTTTGAAAGGGTTTTTATTCCGGATTAAATTGCGTCTCATCAGGTGCAGTTGCTTTCAATACTTGCATTTCAAATACGGGCATGAATGACTATCTGTCCCAAGTTTCTTCATCCCGATAACGTTATTCAGAATAATTCTCACTATTCTCTTAACTATTTATGATTTATCGCTACCTACCTGTCATAATTGATCTCAATATTAATTGATTTGCATACAAACCTACTCTTTTGTTCAATTTATCAGGCTAGAAAATAAGGATTTTTTGCTCGAAACGTAGCCAGATAGAATAAAAATAATGAATACTCTTTACCATTGGATTCTTACTCCGCATTAAATTGCCTCTTACCAGGAGCATTCCATTTCAATTCTTAGAAAAAAATTTATATATGGCGATTAGTGACTGTTTTCTTATTCATTAAAAAATAGTTTCATTTATGTAGGGATGATAATTTTGTTTTAGTAAGAAAACAAAGCCTCATTTCTGAACAAAGCTACGAGTACACTTAGACGTTATTTAAATTGAGCTAATCATTTCAATTTTGCTCGTTTTATGTGCTTACAAAAGGTGTCCCAGAAAAAAGTTAACCGTACTTTGAATTAGTATAACTCAAAACTTATTAGAGATTTTTGAGTCCAACAAAACAAAACAAATTTACCAACTATTTATCTGTCGATTCTGGAAATTTCATTAAATTTCCTTCTACGATATTGATACACTAATGGGTTTAGTGGAGGCTATCAAAATTATGTTTGCGAAAAGAAGTAAAATAAGGGAACTTCGAAGTTTAAAATCAACAAATATATTGAAATCCACTTTTAACAAAAACACCTCTTCATATGGGTAATGCAAATTCATTTTTGACTTTTCTAAGCACCGTTTCCATCCACATGTCCTCCATTTCTTTCCAAGCACAGTTGCGCCTTTGATCGCATTGATTGAACAAATTTTTTGATTGACTTGTGATTTTCCGTAAGTGATACTATCTCTTAAATGGTCGATGATTTGTGGTGGAGTAGAATACACTTCATTTTTCAGATATCGCCATAAGAAATAATCGCATGGTGTTAAGTCAGGGGATCTTGGGGGCCATTCAATTGCATGATTTAGCACGACAATGCTGTTGTCAAACGCTTCTCTTAGTTCTGTTATTACAGCAAGCTGTCTATGAGCTAGTGCGCCGTCCTGAATCCACCAAAGTCTATTAAATTGATTGCTGTAAATCTTGCGGAGTTCCATAAAGATCCTTTCGTTGATCATGCTCAGGTAGGCAGCACCATTCAAGTTATTCTCGTAAAACAATGGGCCGACAAGATAGCAATTCCCGCATATTCCGATCCAGAGAGACACTTTCTGCTGACAAATACGTGTGTCAAAGTTGAATGCTGGGGTGCGGTTCAGCGGTGCATATTGCCGAATTGTATGGCTATTTACCTTTCCATTCATGAAAAAGGCTGCCTCGTCACTTATCACAATGTTTTCCAAGAAACAAGCAGGTGGTTTATGGAGAAGCCATTCGACAAATTGTTAGCGACGAGGAAAATCAGTTTCAAGAAGCTGGTGTCTTGAATGCATCTTATGGGGATGCCATTTTAAGTCAGGTTTAATAATGCGGTTAATTGATGAATTTGACAATTGTAACCCATTCTTTCTGACTGATACATGTGGATTTTCAAGGAGTGAGATCTGAACTTTTTCGATATTTTATGTTGTTCTTATGGTTCTCATACGATCCGAACGACCTTTATTTAGATTCAAGCATGTTCTTTCATGTTGGTTTTGTGAACATTTTCCCAAATGGTGGGCTTGCTTGTTGGGTGCCTACCTGGAAAACGTTGTTCAAATGAATCTTGTACTTGTTTAATACTGCCAGTCTTAATAAAATTTGTGACTACAAATACGCGTTGATCTTTTGTTAACTGCATGATTAAAAAGGTTCTATGGAAGTAAACATTTACACAGAAAAGCTTTGATCTGTTTAATAAGCAATAATGACGAGACCATACCACAGCGTGGCTGAAAAACCAATGTAAAATGTAAATCGGCCGAATAGTTACAATGTTATTACCAGAACAAGATAATTCTTGAGCTAACCTTAGGAGGACCCTGGCATTATATGATTAGAAATAGAATGTAAAACAACATGAGGGTTTCAAATTTCGTTAGAATCGTCCGTAGAGTTATAATGTTATTGGCAAATAATTCCCAGTCTAACTTTGGGAGGACCTTGGCAATTATTTTATCGGCTGTAAGGGTTTCACATTTCGTTATTACCAAATCCAAATAATTCCAGCGCTAACCATGGGAGGAAATTAGTAATTATATCATTTGAAATAAAATGTAAAACAATATAAGAGTTTCAAATTTCATTAGAATCGGCTAAAGAGTTACTAAAACAAAAAAATAAAAACGAAGACCGATGGCCCGATCGACTAAAAATATGCAGGGAATATGAGGGATAACTAAGAAGATGAGTCCAGTGAGGGTGTAATCTATGATGCGGCTGTACTTAGTTTTCCCTGGTAATACAGTCTGTACCTGATCTTTTTTCCCTCTCTGCATCCTTTCAGTCTGTAAATTTTCATAAATTGAACCACTTTCACAAGATGCACGGAGCGTATCAAAGTTCCAAGATTCATCAGCCGTGGTAGCGTTGTTGTACTCGTGTACCTTTACGAAAACCTTTTTGGACATAGAGTTATTCTGATATTTTTTTATTTGTACCGCTAAATATTTTCCTATAATTAATTACCTTTTTCTAACCATTTTCATTTTACAGCAAGATGGGCAACTTAATTCTTTATATTTAAACGTGCCTTACCACTCTTACCATTATTTATTCGCCATTCCTTTGACCACAATTTCATGCTCAGCCTCAACAACTCTTGCACAGTCTTGGCCGTGTAGACCGGTGCACCGTCCGGCCTGAAAGATTCAGTCCACCTTTTTTGTGCTCTTCCTCACCCAGTGCAGGACTTTTGTGGCCAAGTTGATGTCCCGCTAATCCGCCGCATGGGGCCTGAAAGCGGCTGCAAACCACACCGGCGGCATCTTCTCGCCATTCTAAGCCCCAACGACAAACATCACCACAGAAGCAGACTGCTTAGTCGTGGATACACACCGGACCACGACGGAGACCTCATGGAAGAAGCTTAGCACGCGATCGTTCTGCTTGTTGATGACCGGATCGAACGTGAAGGTTTCTTCATAAGAAAAAGAGGAGAATTCCATTGCATAAATCTTTAAGTCATTGTGAAGGTGAAGGCAGCGCTCCCAACCTTGTTCTAGCATACTGTAAGTGAGCAGGTGCCTGTTCACGCACCTCAAGCTCTTGCCTTCCTCATCTTTGATGGTTCTGGACAGCGTTGCCGTGGAGACGTTCTTCGTGAGCGCCGTCATTTTGAGTTTCAAAGGCATTTCTCACAGTCACACGGTTGACAACTTGAAATTTACCTGAGCGTGGTCGATCTTTCAGGTCTTCTCCGTTCTTTAGCCTATTCCCAACTCTGTGGGCGGTTATCTGGTTGACGTTGAACCACTTGGCGATGTCGAACTTGTTGTTGCTCGCGCGCAGGGCAGCAGAGATCTCGAATCTTTTCACTTGCTTCGCCACACACCCGTACACATTAGACAAGATGTGTTGTTGACGCATACTGGAAAAGTAAACTTTAAGTTTGTTTGACGGAGCTTTTTTTATTTTAGGAAATTGTATAAATGTAGGTTGGTAAACTTTTTATTAGCATATCAATATTAATAAACCAAAAAATAAGCGAGAATAAATAACAATTAGTTATATATGTGCAAAACAATCAACAAGAATTGAGAAAATCTAAAAATGCCCATACAAGTTACATCACTAGAGGAAGCCCTGTGAAAATTAGATTAACACCAAACCTATACAGAGAGCTCTGTAGCCTGTCAACTGCCCATTAACACTGATAAAGGAATCGATTGCTCCCCATGAGGGTGCTACACCTGTGATGCTGGCCATCTCCTCGGAGATGACTGACTGCCTTCCTTTGCTCATTGGAGGGTAGGCAACGACCTCTTACGGCGTCTTTCTTTTCTTACCAAAGGTTTTTTAGTGGGTTCATTTCCGGAGCATTGGGTTGCTAGTCAGCATTTAATCACTTAGGACAGATTGGTAGTTCTCTGAATCCATGGTACCATCACAAACGGTGAGACAACCCACCCGTGAACTTTATATACAACCACACCATTACAGAGCGGCATCTAAGCCTTGCTGTTGGTACGATGCAAACTCGATTTCACTGTTCCCCTAGACTCCTGCCAACTCTAATTTTGCCTAGGGTCAAAAACTACTTGAACGTAGACTCGTTGAACCATAAGACATGTCCCCAGTGATCCATGATCCTGTTGCGGTGAAAACATCGCTTCTGATAAAGGCTGATTAGCTGCTTTTCCCCTGGTACCCAAGCGGAGATTTCAGCATCATCTGAGGCTAAGCTAGCTGAGGCGAGAGAAAAAGAGAAAAAGAAGAAAGGAAAAACGAAGAAACAAAATAAAAAGAATAAAGTTGAAACAAACTTAAAACCAAAAATAGAAGAAAAACAGATCAACAGAAGAAAAAGAAAGAGAAGAATGCAGAGAGTAAAGAGGAAAAGGAAAGGCCTCTTCCACAAGGGAAGAACCCGTATTCAGAGACCAAGTGTCCGAAGCTCACCCTCATTGGTGACTCGCAAACACGGGATCTGCAGCCGCTGCTAGCGGCCCGCCTTTGCACTAGCGTGAAGGTAAGCTGCCTGTCAGGATGGGGGAACACAACATCAGAGTAGAGGCCGAGAAAGCTTAGATTTCTGAGAATTTAGTTGTTGCTCTGATGGTGAGCGGCAACGACCTCTACCTCAGTGGGGGTAAGGTTGGCCTCAGTGGTCAGACCATCCAAACGGTGATGGGAGCGGTGGATGACTTCGGGCTTAAAACCCGCAAACGTGTGGTGGTTGGGATGCTTCCGAGAAGAGGTCCATCCCGAACCGCTCACGAAAGAAACGTAACAGTGAGCAGAAGGTTGGCGGATCTCTGCACGGCAAAAGGAGTCTTCTACGTGGACCCCTATCGTACCTTCATCGGTATAAATGACCTCTACCAAAGGTACGGGGTACATCTCTCCTTTAAAGAGAAGGCCTTTCTCGCAAACCTAATTCAAGATGTCGTGGAACGCACCCAAAGGAGCGTTCGAAACAGAGCGAAAGCGGACGTGCGCCAGCACGCCCGTGTCACTCCTGGAACGACCTTCTTGCAGGTCGTCAAAAAGGGTGTGGCCACAAAAACAGAGAAGCCGGGAAACGGAAGATCGTTGGGATTCCTACACTAGGGGACTCCCTCAAAGTTCTTCTGTTCAATGCGAGGTCAATCAGGAATAAGTTCCTTGAGCTACGTGGCCTCGTAGTAACAGAGGAACCTGAGATAGTGACCATAACGAAGTCGTGTATAAAAACCTCAAGCCAAGATTTTGAAGGTGAATTCACGATTCCCGGTTACCAGCTCTTCCTGAAACATAGGCCAGACAGAGAGGGTGGCGGTGTGATGTTGTATGTCAAGGATACTCTCAACTCAAAAGATTGCAACATCGTATCCGACCATGAACTACTAGGTGTTAACCTAGAGATAGGTCCTTCCAAATACAAGACCCTGGTGCTTTATAGACCTCCTGCCCAACTCGTTGAAAAGGACAGAGATCTGTACCAGCTACTAGGAGAACTTGTCGAAGACAGAGTGTGTATCGTCATGGGTGATTTCAACACACAAGTTGACTGGAAAACTAGAGAACCCTGTGGCGAGAACGCACTACTCCTGGAGTTCGCGAACAACGAGTTCCAGACTCAATGGGTGACAGAGCCAACGAGAAGAACCAATATCCTTGACTTGGTTTTCACCTCTGAGGATGACATCCTTGAGGACCTCTCTGTTGGAGAAGAGCTCGGTGGCAGTGGCCATTGACTAATTAGATTTGTAGTCAAAGTCCCGAAGGCAGGGCCTGCAACTAGTAAATCGAGGAAACTCGATTTGAAGGGAGCAGACTTTGCAGGTCTTCGTGCTGGACTGACTGACGCAAGGCTAGAAGTGTGCGATGTTGTTAAAGACTCGTGGAACAGATTCAAAACCACATTCATGAGTCTTCAATCGCGTTTTATCCCTCTAAAATGTCCCCGTCGGTCGTCTGTTCAACCAAAGTGGTTTAATCGAGAAATCGGCCAATTGCTTAGGAAGAAGAAAACTTTGTACTGGCAATCGAAGATCTCAGGTGACTTTGACGAATACCGGAGGCTAGCCAGGAGAGTAACGTCCAGCATAAGGGCGGCTAAGCGGTCTGAGAAAATCCGAGTGGTGAGACTCTGTAAAGAGAATCCCAAGGAGTTTTTTGGATATGTGAACCGCCGTAAACCAATCCGTCGAACGATTGGCCCTTTGAGAAATGAGGAGGGGGCATTGAAGCACTTAGATGCAGAAAATGCTAACCTCCTCAACGACTACTTCTCTTCAGTGTTTACTGAAGAGTGTGGTCTCATCCCCCAGCCAATGGATTCCTACTTGGGGGAAAAGCTGGAGGATATGGACTTCACCGAAGGGGAAATAATAGTAGGAGATCAGTGACCTAATGACGAATAAGTTACCTGGCCCGGATGGGTTTCTACCTAAAGTGTTAAAAGAAGTGCGCGATCAAGTGTTACGACACCTGAGCGCAATCTTCAACATGTTAATCCGGACCGAATGCGTTCCTGGAGACTGGCGTGAATCGGAGGTGACTCCTATCTTCAAGAAAGGAGACCAAAGCCAACCGTCAAACTACCGACCTATCAGTCTGACTTCTATAGTCGGTAAACTCATGGAAAGCATGATGGTGGACAAAATCACGTCATATTTAGAGTAAAACCTCCTACTTAGGAGCTCACATCACGGCTCTCGAAGGCAACGGTCATGCCTGACGAACCTTGTGGAATTCTTTCACTTCGTCTTCAGTGAGCACGATCGGGACAAGGCTGTGGATGTGGTGTACTGAGACTTTCAGAAAGCCTTTGATAAGGTATCACCTCGCCGCCTTTTCTGGAAAGTGCGAGCGCTGGGCATAGACGGAAAAGTAGCCGGCTGGATCGAGAACTGGTTAAGTAGCAGACGGCAACGGGTTGTGGTGAATGGAAAGGCTTCTGAGTGGGTGCCCGTTACTAGCGGGGTGCCTTAAGGTTCTGTAGTGGGACCACTACTATTCATCATCTACGTCAACGACATGGACGGTGACATGGTTGCCAAGATTTCCAAATTTGCCGACGATACCAAGCTTGGTATGAACGTTGCAAAGGATGGAAATACTGCCCGCCTGCAGGAAGATCTTGGGGAGATTGAGGAGTGGCCGGACACGTAGCAAATGCCTTTTAATGTGAACAAATGCAAAGTTATGCATATCAGCCACCAAAACCCCAAATCTCAGTACATCCTTAAGGGCACTGCCCTCTAATTGAGTGATACTGAGAAGGACTTGGGTGTTACTATCACTAGTGACCTCAAGTTCTCGAAACAGTGCATTGAGGCGGAGAGAAAGGTCCAAAGGATGCTAGGCTATATTAAGCGCCAGTTTGGATATCATCACCAGGAGATCGTACTGTGCTGGTACAACTTACTTGTCCGACCGCAGCTGGAGTATGCCGTACAATTTTGCAGCCCTTCATTTCGAAAGGACATCGCGAGATTTGAACGCGTACAAGCCAGGGCAACCAAGCTGATTCCCTCTATCCGACATAAAAGTTATGAGAATAGACTAAGGGAATTAGATCTGTTCTCGCTGGAAACCCATAGACTGCGTGGTCAGCTCATCGAAGTTTTTAAAATACTTTGAGGGTTGGACAATGTTGATAACCGGGATATTTTCATACTGAGGTAGAACAGAGCGCGCAATCACGGCTTCAACTTGAACTGAAGCGTTACAACCGCAATCTCTGTGGAATTTTTTCAGTTACAGTATCTGCAGTAAGTGGAACGCACTTCCAGTAGAAGCTGTCAACAGTGAATCTGTTGACCAGTTCAAGTCAAGATTAGACAAAGTCTTGAAAAGTGGCCGTTTAGGGACGCAAAACAATTGAGCAGCTATGTGCCTACTCGATTGCTAGTCCAAAGGTACCCTCTTTGAATGGACCGTAAGGTCTCCTAGGGTACTTTTTTTACTTGTAACTTCTTGTAACTTTAGGCCTTATGCAGCAGTCTGCAACGTATTTTTCTAAGTGATGCATTAACCTGGCTGCCGTGTATCCATTAATCTTGTAGCTGGAGTGCGATTTCCTTAAGATCCCTGAGGCTCATGTGAGGCACACACCTGTCCTTTCGTTGAACAGTGAACTTGATTATCGAAAATAGGGTAGGTTTTGGATGTTCCCACCTTCTCAGATCCTCTTAAACATTTCGCAACACTGTATTGTGATCCGCCGGCACTCCAGGTGATTTCTCAACAACTGAGATTCTCCTCAGGCAGCGTTTTTTTTTAAATTCTTTCATCAACTATATAGTTAAGTGTTTTAGCCATTATAATATCTTTATCAGATCTTATTGATATGTAATACCAAATTGATTAATAAATATAATGTGTTATAATAACACATTTTGGCTTCAATATAGAGTAAACTGTTACTAGAATTTCATATATTTCAATAGCATCGCCATCTTAGAAATTTCCAAAAGTTATAATCAAGCTTGTACTTTTATTTTGCTTCCAGATATATTTATAAGCATGCATGCAAACCTAAACATCATATTCATAAACATAGCCCAAGGAATAAGAATAAACTTTCGCTCCTACTCTTGAAATCTGCAAGTGCGTAAGCTTTTTCGGAGTATTCAAACAAATCTTTGTAGATGGGTATACTTTTGCCTGAAAATTTTTCAAGCTGTTAAAAAATATAATCACCATTGACAATAGAAGGTAAGTGCAGCATTAAATATTTAGCCTTATTCGTAGTGTTAGCAAAGTTATCTTGCTAATATACATTCCTTAGCTCTCCCACTTATTAAATTTTATTTCCTTCTAATACTTTTCACTCTCCTGAATATTAAAACATCATTTGCATAATTTACAATTTCATCCATTTCGTAGAAAACCAAGTGTATGCAATACCTCATGTTTCTTAACTTCCAATTCTCAAGTTTGTTCATTTTAGGTCGATAACTAAAGAACAAATGCACATCTTAATGTGATATTTTATGTAATTATGGATAGGAGAAAAGTAACTAGTTTACAAACATATAAGGAAAACTCTGTAAT
This sequence comes from Ceratothoa steindachneri, assembly GCA_963969495.1. Taxonomy (NCBI): domain Eukaryota; kingdom Metazoa; phylum Arthropoda; class Malacostraca; order Isopoda; family Cymothoidae; genus Ceratothoa; species Ceratothoa steindachneri. Next base: position 75,278,435 of record OZ018332.1, read on the forward strand.
GATTTAAGAGAAGTATGATATTGCCAGTTGAAGAAAATAGGTGACATTTAAAAAATATAAATATGTGCCCCCCCCAAAATCCTAATAATCCGTTTTTAATCTGAATATCGTAATATAAGCATCAAATAATGTATTATATTATTCAATAGGGTTTTTTTGCAAGGTGGTTTAAAACGCAATGCTTTCAGGAGTTTGAGACAAGTGTAACAACCTAGAGAACGGCTTGAAAGTAGTGGGACAGGCTTATTTAAAGGCATCAAAAGAAGACGAAGAAGAGGATATAAGAGCAACACCTATGCAACACAAAAACAAAAAGTAATAGGGGTGATCTTCTTTCTTCGAAGCAATGTGGTGCGTATAGTTTGAGAAGAAAATCCTGGCCGTTCAGGCTCAGGATGTTCTCTCATTTTGCGAGGATAAGGACTTGGTCCTGGTGCACCCAGCGCTGCCGGGGACGTCCTATTTCGTAATGTTAAAAAGGACACCCTCTGCTCCTGGCCCCTCCAGGCCTACGATCAAGGTCGTTTCCACGCCCATTCGGAATTCTTCTGCTGGTTTTACCCACCTCAAGTGCTTCCCTGGTAAAGCTGGTGGCTCAAAGAGTTGACACCCAGCCCCGGCTAAAACCAGGGCCTCCCCCTCTTCCTACATGGTGACCGCTTCCTACGAATATAAGGAGAAAGACCGCGCGCGTCCTCCGAATCGTTAGACTTACAGGAATCAACAACCCTAAAGTTGGTCGTGAGGCCATCTCCCGGGGTTCTTAATGCTGCCCCCAAAAGAAGGACAGCACTAAAAGAGCTTCGGACCCTACGGCCACAACAAGTGCTAATCTGACTGACTCGTAGGGGGTGAATCATCCAAAGGAGGGACTCCGTTTCCGAAGCCAACCCGCCTGCCTATGGTTACGAGGCGGAGGGAGGAAAACTCGGGAAAACTAAGAGGAGTTGCGGAGGCTCCTCCCTTAGCTCTCCTTTTCACTTAGCTATCTTTTTTCAGGAAATCCTGCTGGGCGCGTATCTCCTGCCCACCCTCCCAGGTTAGGAAGGCTTTGGGACCCCACCACCACAGGATTGGGGCCGGGCAAGAGGATGCGCAATTACAAAGTAAACTTTAGCGCGATAACAGTAACATGCTTTTATAAGGCAGAAAAACTCATGTAAAACAGCTGCCGCAAATTCTTTCAGAAAAGTCGTCTTTGTTCCTATTTAAAGTCACGGCAAAAGTCGCACAAAATCGCAACTTTGTGACTTCGACTTTTTATTCCCTGGTGCGCCTCCGCTAAATTACAGAGTACACTTTAGCGCATTGACAGAAACATGCTTTTATAAGGCAGAAAAACATATATAAAACAGCCACGGTAATTTCTTTCAAAACCTCGACTTTGTCGCGGCAAGTGTCGCGGAAAATTGGCGGTGCGACTTTGCTTAGTCCGACTTTTTCAAAACGTTTACGACTTTCGTCTTTGCAACTTCGAAATTCATAGTGCAATAAAGTCGCAAAGTTGCAACTCGTTGCCGCAAGGTTAGATCTTGAAAGGTAATGCTCAGCTTACGTAATTACAAAGTTGTTGTGCAGAGGAAGACGATGCGAAGGAATCTTCGGTCCACTGGTGATTTCCAGCAAAAGGGTTCTTTGGGGGGTTGTCCTTAGCGAAGAGGAAGGACTGTCTTCGAAGAGTGAGAGCGAAGTGGGGCTCGGAAGTACGAGCTATCTTTGTGACAGCAAATCGGGGATGTTCTAGATGAGCAATGGAGGTTATTGTTAAAACCAAGCGTTCTCTTGAAGAACGTTAAAACGGGGGGAATTAAATTTTCCTGACGTGATGTCTTGGGGACGAGAACCGTTTTTTGACGAACGGGCTTGGAGAACAATGGCTGCTCTAACGTTGTTATCTTTCTGAACAACAGGAATGGGGTGAAAACTGTCTCTTGTCAAACGAGCTCAAAGAACAATGGCTGTTCTAACGTTGTTTTTTCTGAACAACAGGGGGGCCTTGTTGACTTGGCGTCTCGAAGGCAAGAACCTTGGCACTCAAGGGATATTGTCCTCTTCTGGACAATAAGGGGGTTCTCGAGGTAGAGAGTTCCCAGTTGCACGAGGGAGACCAGATCGGCGTGATTCCTCGCGAAGATAATCGGGATCTGGTCTGCTTCAATCGGGGAAAGCTATGTATAAGTACCCGGAGCCATCTCCATGGCGTAGGAGATAATTGAGTGGGGGACTTTGGGGGAATGCCCCGGTTGCGCCTGGGAAAATACCTTATCTGCCCATAAGCCTAACTCAATCTGGCGAGGTCGACGTATGGAGTTGAAACGGGGGAATGAATCTCCTTGATTAAATATTTGCTATGGTGGTGATAACGCGCTTTGCTTCCTCTCACAGATGCACGTGGGTAGCATGTGTTTTTTTATATATGATAGCGGCTGGAATTAAGCGGCCTCAGACCGTTCTATCACACAGTAGTTTGGCCATTTATTTCAGCAGGGTTATAGGCTTGAAGATTTCGGGTTGATTTATGGCTTACCTGATGTGGGTAAAAATATTATTTTTCCTCTTTTGAGAGTGGCGCTTATTATTGCATTAAAGTTTTCTACTATTTTTGCAAGAAACACATTTGGTGCGCGGGATATCCTTGTTTCTCAAGGAGCTCTCTGCTATGTGGAAACTAAAGTATTTTTTAGCTGCTCTAGTGTTATCGGATCTACTTGTTCAATCATTATTGTAGTGGAAGCAGAATTATTTGATGCTATTTTGCCCCTGTTCGTCTCCATCTTTTCAACGATACTAAGTTCATGTTCGCGGTCGATTGTCGCCACGTCTCTGCTCCCAAAGCATCTACACCATAGGGAGTATTGCGTTCGGCCATTTTGGAGCACGCTTGGTGTCATGACGTAACCATACCAGTGTATACAGATGGCTCCAATTACGAAAAGCTGTTCGATTTCCACGCCGTATCCCCTCTGTTTGAAGCTAATGGGGCTATGCCAGGCGCTGCGTCTATCTTTACGCCCCAGTTACTTGCAATACACCGCTCGGTAAAGGAAATAACGCGAGTTGCCTCGTTAGGAGACCGGATTGTGATCTTTAGTGACTCACAAAGCGCCCTAAGTGCTATGGGAACTTTGGAATCTCCGCACTGCCTAGTTCGCGATATTCGTGACGCTACGGTTTTGTCGAGCCTGGAAGATGTCGAGATTATCTTGGGCTGGGTTCGTGGACATGTAGGAATTGCTGTGAATGAGGGCGCCAAAGAGTCCGTGAGGATGGGCGACCATACCAGCATTTCGCTCTTCCTCACATCGATTACATGACATGGATACGGGCTGCCCTCCAGGAGGCTTGGCAAAGAGGATGGGAGACGATGGGGGGAACTAAAAGTTACGTGTCATTGTGCCGCGACTGTTCTCATGGGCCTAGCCCCTGATACCGCGAAGGCTTTAGGCTGCTTTCTGTCGTCTCCCAATTCTACACACTCGCGGACCGCACCACCATTTGATACAGTGCTCGCCTACGCCTTATAGTGAAGACTGTGTTTTCCCTCAGACTGTTCGGCATATTATTGTTGAATGTCGAAATTTGGGCGATCTTCACGCATGTTACCTGCCTCGGTAGCGGGACGAGCGGGCTCGCTGCCGCTTTTCTCTTGTACTTGAGAATGGTATGTTCACACAGATTTGTGGGCTATATGATATTCTGGAGGAAACTGGCCTACTCCACTTTATTTGACTGTTTTTTTAGGTCGCATATTACTGCGCCGGGGGAAAAGCAAGCCTCCTCCCGACACCGGAGCTCGCTTCATTCTTGTTGCCTTTCTACTTTTTTTTAGTTGTTGTTATTGTTTTTGTTTGCCTGTGCATAGGTTTTCTCTTTTTTATCTTTGTTACTTGATATTTATATATTGTTTTTTGCTTTTTAATCTAACTAACTAGTAGGCTGTGATGTGATAAGGCAACTTTTGCCCTAGTAGGCAGTCGCCAGATGAGCTCTCAAAATTATAAAATCTTGGTTTAAGTAAAAGATAATGCCTTTGCTTTTGTAATTATGAAGCCATACTCTGAAATTATAATGTAAAATACTTATAGGTCAGGAAGTGGGTATTAAATTCCGCTAATAAAGATAGGTTACAAATGGATAAACTTTAGGTAAATATTACCAATGGCTCGGGTTCTTCAAATATTCAGTCTAACTAGATTAGAACATATTGCATTAGCTCCTGACTAAATTTACTTATATATATTAGATCACTGGCGTATGGAGCAGTACCCAAGTGTTACCCCGCCCCTCCAACCCATATATATATATATATATATATATATATATATATATATATATTACCATTTCCAAGAATTGAACAAAGGATGACACAAGTAACTCTAAAGTACTATGCAATGAAGAGTTCGGCTCCTCGAGCAAGCATAGGACGCAACGCACGATGGACACAATTCCCAACCCTTTTTACTGAAAATGTATTGATCCTTTCCTTATTCCAAATACAGATAAAGCCAACACTAATAAACGCTTACAGATTCTGATCGGTCCCCTTCTTTGGCTCACAGCCATTAAAAGTTACCTCTGAAATTCGTTAAATAATAAAAAAATCTACCTCTTTTGGATCTCAAGATAATCACCCCAAACTAATATACAATAGGCAGGCTCTTTCGCTATAAAGACCGCCTCCCTAAAGCTTGCCGTTCGTCTTTTCTGTATAATTATTTGTGTCCATCGTGTAATGCGTCTTATGTTGGCGCGACGAGCCAAACCCTTTATTCAAGAGTCGAACGGCACGACGGAAAGTCTTGCAGAATGGGTTTTCTCCTTTCCAAACATAACTACTTTATCATTAGGATTCACAACGAATCCTGAAATTCATAGGTGAAAATCAATAACTTTTCTATAGCCTCTTCAGGATTACCCTTTCGGATTTACGAACCCATGAATCTATATATGTTTTAGAAACCCACACTCAATGTTCAATGACCAAATTTATTCTTTCACATTACATATTGCACTTAAGAGAGTTCCTCCTTCCTCTTCCACTTTCATGTTAAATAGAAATACGGTTGCCATTACTAAGGTATTTGCAATAACTGTAGTTCCATTACCATAAATTATTTAAAAAGTGGCATGTTGGACAATTCTCCTTATGTTACCACTTCTATGTTAATTAGAATTACTTTGTTTGCTATTACTAATATATTTATATTAAATATAATTACAGTACCTAAACGTTGGTTTATAATTAATGAAGAAAGAAAATGCATTTCGTTTCTGCTGCCCTGGTTCTCTCATAAATATATATATATATATATATATATATATATATATATATATATATATTGTCGTAGAATGACTCCCGACGATACCATATATTACACTATTCGTTGAGGGAACTTCCTTAATTATCTTTAGAGTGCGTTTACTGTCTGGCGGCCGATATTATGTATCTTCGATATGCTTAAGAAGTGGAACTGAGCTCAAGGATAATAATATTGCTATCATTAATAAAATAGAATTTTATTAATAATAACTATAAACAATACACAAAAACGGAAAATATTGACATAAACAGAATGGAAAGGGTCGTGGAGACTCGGGCTAATCCAAGGATTTAAGGGATTAAAAAAAGGTAAAACAAATATAGAGTTAAAGAGATGGGATGGTTCGATAAACAATTTAAAGCACAGGATATAATTGACAAAAGGGATCAATACTCAAAGGTGAAGTTTGGCTTACGTAACTTTGGCACTAGTGGTGCAGTGGAAGGTGGCGCAAAGGAGTTTCGGTCCGCTGGCGAGTTCCAGCCGAAGGGGGGGGGGGGGATAAAAGGATCCTGACAAGGCGTCTTGGGAAGGAGAACCGTTTCTCGACGAACGGCTTGAAGAACAATGGCTGTTCTAGGTTGTTCTCTTCTGAACAAAGGGGGGGATGAGAACTGTCTCTTGTCTACGGGCTCAAGAACAATGGCTGTTCTAATGTTGTTCTCCTTTGAACAACAGGGGGGGTGAGAACCGTTTCTTGGCGAAGGGCTCAAAACGAACAATGGCTGTTCTAGGTTGTTCTCTTCTGAACAAAAGGGGGGGGGTGAGAACCGTTTCTTGGCGAAGGGCTCAAAACGAACAATGGCTGTTCTAATGCTGTTCTCCTTGAACAACAGGGGGGGGGATGAGAACCGTTTCTTGGCGAAGGGCTCAAAACGAACAATGGCTGTTCTAATGCTGTTCTCCTTGAACAACAGGGGGGGGGGATGAGAACCGTTTCTTGGCGAAGGGCTCAAAACGAACAATGGCTGTTCTAATGCTGTTCTCCTTGAACAACAGGGAGGGGGTCTTGGGGACTTGGCGTCGGAAAGGCTCGAACCTTTGGCACTCAAGGAATATTGTCCTCCTTCTGGACAAGTGATGGTGAATCTCGAGGTCGAGGTCCCTTGGCGCACAAAGGGAGAGAGGGTCGTGGTGATGTTTCGCGACGAAAATCTGGATCTCCAATCTGATCTTAGTGGTAAAGTTTCCATATAAATAGCCAGGAAATCTCCTTGGCGTGGGAGAAAATGGAGTGAAAGCTTGGAGGGAACGCACAGCCGGGCCGGGGAACAATGCCTTATCTGTTCATAAGCCTAACTCGATCTGGCGAGGTCGGCGTATGGGGGCGAACGGGGGGACGATAACCTCCTTGTTTAAACATTGGCATCCGGTAGCTGAGATAAGACTCCAAGCCTCGAATCGAAGATGCACGTGGGCATTATCGTGGTTTTAAATAATACGGGGCAGGAGTTGAAATTAAACGCAGCTTCAACACGTTCTATCACACCCCTCCATTCCAGGGGAAGTTGTCACTTCGAAAAAAAAAGAGAGAAGGGACAACGATAGAGCTCCGTTGTGGGGAACTCGTTTTCTTGTACCAACCGTACCTTCCTGCACCTAACTAGTATTACCTCAATACATATGATTATTTTGATCTTTAGATTACAGGGGAAAATAACCTTTAATACAACTTAATCAAACAAAAAAGGGCATGGAACAATGAATGATATAAACTTAGTACATACGGGACAAAATAATTTATACGTAAATTAATAAGAACAAATATATATACATACAAAAAAAAATTAGACATTGAGCGTTACAAAATTCAGACATATACATTAATTAATTATATTACAAAAGAATCTTAAATTAAGTCATACAAGACGGTATATACCTACATGGAGATACTAATCCTATGAATACAATTATTCTACGCTATTCGGTAACGCATTACTACTGAGGGCGTCAGCGACCTGGTTATCGGAACCTTTTATCTAATTTATTTTAAACTGATACTCTTGCAAGAGTAAACTCCAGCGCATGATGCGGCCGTTTGAGTGTCTCACATTCCTAATATAGGCTAACGGACGGTGGTCGGTTCCTATTTGAAATTCTCTCCATTTTAAGTACAGCTTGAATTTATCTATGACCCAGATAATTGATAGAGCTATCTTTTCTCTAGTGGCATATCTCTTTCCGCGTGGTAATAATTGATGACTAGCATATGCAACTGGATGACTCGTTCTGTCATCCACGTATTGAAGGAGTACACCTCCAATGCCCTCGTTGATCACGTCGGTCTTAACCCCAAAGGATTTTTCCGGGTTGGGCAACTTAAAAATGGGGGCAGAAATGAACTTACTTTTGAGCTGATTAAAATGGGAAACAGCGACATCATTCCAACGTAAACGATCGGAGAAATTCTTTTCCTGAAGGGGGCATAGGGGGGCCGAAATTGCAGCGAAATTCGGAACAAATCGCTGATAGGGAGAAGCTGATCCTAGGATCGATCTTAATGGCTTCTTTGTAATCGGGAGGGGCATGTCGGCGATTGCCTTAATCTTGTTCTCGTGGGGACCTAACTTGCTTCGTCCTATTTTGAAACCCAAATATTTCATGGTTTCGTGAGCAAAATGGCATTTGCTGGGGCCAATGGTGAGGCCATTTTCACGCAGTTGCTCGAAAAGAACTAATAGGGCGGGTAAATGGTGATTCCATTTAATTAGTTCTTGTATCTGACTCTTCGGACGTAGTGTCAGCTGCGCGTCACTATCCAGGTCAGAGGGTTCTAAAGACTCGCCTGGTAGGGAAGGAGGAGGGTAATCGGCATCAGGTTGGATGCACACTGTCTGGATTACATCAAGGGACTCCGCGGGGCAATCCTCTTCAAGCGCCGATGCTTCGTCCAGTTCTACGAAGGTATCTCCATGGGCGCGTTGGGGGTTCTTTTTTTCTTGGGGTCCAGGGACAGTCTCCGTGTCCTTGTCTTGGGCCTTATCACCTAAGGGTGTTAGTGATTCACACTCCTCTTTTGCCGTCCTAGAGTCCTGGTTAGGGGTCTCCGAGAAATCCGACGGTATCGGGGTTCTGATGGGGACGGGCTCCTGGGCTTCTTTCTTATCTCGGCCTTGAGGAAGGGCGGCCTGAAACACAGGGTTGAAACTTACTTGGGGGCTCTGTCCTATAAGTACGGAACAGAATTGTATGGGTGCTACAATGACTTCAGCCCAGCCATTATAATATTGACACTGCAGGTAACATCTAGAGACGTGGAATCGGTTAGCCCGCCCAAGTTGGTCATGTACCACCGCAAATTTTTCGTGGTTAGAGGCCACTGGGAGGAGTTCGTCGGACACGATGAAGCACGTACATCCTGTGTCCCTGACGAGAGTCAATACTCGTCAGCTGTCCACGCTGCCCTCCTCATATTTCAAAGTTCCCGATGAACTTTTACCAAAAACAAAATTTACCTGGTGGCCTGACGGAGGGGGAGAAGTTTCTGCTTGGGTCTGCACCACCGGGGGAGCAGGGGTTGCGTTAATCTGGTGAACTTGGTGGGCTGGTCCGCTTTCAAGGCCTAGAATTTTTGGGGCAATTCCAGCTCATGTGGTTTTCTACACCACAGGTGAAGCATATGTTTGGTCGCTTCGGCAAGAGAGATGGAGGAGAAGTCTTAACGGGAGGTTTGGAGTCCCGTTGTTGGTTTTGGGGAAAGAAGTTTTGGGGTTTTACGGGGCTCGGAAACTTTGTCAGCTTTCCTGGGAAGGAGCGCGAGTCCGTCCTTCTTTCTTCTCGTTGGATTTCTTTTTCTCGTTCTTCTCGTTGTATTTTTCCTTCTCGTTCTTGTCGTTGGATTACTCTTTCCCGTTCCTCTTGTCGGATTACTCTTTCCCTTTCTCTTTCTACCTTTTTTCTTTGAAATTCTGCTTTAATCCGAGCTAATTCAATCTGAAGCTCAGCTTGTCTTATCCGTTCCTCTCTTTCTCTTTCTTCTCGTTGTATTTCTTTTCTTTGCTCCTCTTGAATGTACTCAATTAGTTCTTTTCCGGAGAGTCCCAAGGATTCTCCTTGCGCTTTAAAGATTTCAAACTGAGTCATCTTTGCACTTGGGGGCGCAGTAGTCAACCAACTAGAATTCCTTGCAACAAAAATTATGCCTCTATAGAATTAGCCTACCTAAATATGGGCACTGACCTATTCGTACTTGGTTTCTCAATCTAAATAACCAGTGACTAAAATCACAAAAAAACACAAACAAATTATTATAACCGTTCCTTGAGCTACTCCAGCTTCTTAAGTTTCCAAAAAAAGGGGATAGCAATCGTTAAAACAAAAGGGAACTACTATATTCTATTATTATAATGAATAACACTATGCTTTACTCGACTGAGACCAGTGTTTGCAAAGATATAGCGTTAAACCTTACACACCTGATACCAAATTTAAATAGTATATATATATATATATATGTCGTAGAATGACTCCCGACGATACCATATATTACACTATTCGTTGAGGGAACTTCCTTAATTATCTTTAGAGTGCGTTTACTGTCGGGCGGCCGATATTATGTATCTTCGATATGCTTAAGAACTGGAACTGAGCTCAAGGATAATAATATTGCTATCATTAATAAAATAGAGTTTTATTAATAATAACTATAAACAATACACAAAAACGGAAAATATTGACATAAACAGAATGGAAAGGGTCGTGGAGACTCGGGCTAATCCAAGGATTTAAGGGATTAAAAAAAGGTAAAACAAATATAGAGTTAAAGAGATGGGATGGTTCGATAAACAATTTAAAGCACAGGATAGAATTGACAAAAGGGATCAATACTCAAAGGTGAAGTTTGGCTTACGTAACTTTGGCACTAGTGGTGCAGTGGAAGGTGGCGCAAAGGAGTTTCGGTCCGCTGGCGAGTTCCAGCCGAAGGGGGGGGGATAAAAGGATCCTGACGAGGCGTCTTGGGAAGGAGAACCGTTTCTCGACGAACGGCTTGAAGAACAATGGCTGTTCTAGGTTGTTCTCTTCTGAACAAAGGGGGGGATGAGAACCGTCTCTTGTCTACGGGCTCAAGAATAATGGCTGTTCTAATGTTGTTCTCCTTTGAACAACAGGGGGGGTGAGAACCGTTTCTTGGCGAAGGGCTCAAAACGAACAATGGCTGTTCTAGGTTGTTCTCTTCTGAACAAAAGGGGGGATGAGAACTGTCTCTTGTCTACGGGCTCAAGAACAATGGCTGTTCTAATGTTGTTCTCCTTTGAACAACAGGGGGGGTGAGAACCGTTTCTTGGCGAAGGGCTCAAAACGAACAATGGCTGTTCTAGGTTGTTCTCTTCTGAACAAAAGGGGGGGGGGTGAGAACCGTTTCTTGGCGAAGGGCTCAAAACGAACAATGGCTGTTCTAATGCTGTTCTCCTTGAACAACAGGGGGGGGGGATGAGAACCGTTTCTTGGCGAAGGGCTCAAAACGAACAATGGCTGTTCTAATGCTGTTCTCCTTGAACAACAGGGGGGGGGGAGTTGAGAACTGTTTCTTGGCGAAGGGCTCAAAACGGACAATGGCTGTTCTAATGCTGTTCTCCTTGAACAACAGGGGGGGGGGCCTTGGGGACTTGGCGTCGGAAAGGCTCGAACCTTTGGCACTCAAGGAATATTGTCCTCCTTCTGGACAAGTAATGGTGAATCTCGAGGTCGAGGTCCCTTGGCGCACAAAGGGAGAGAGGGTCGTGGTGATGTTTCGCGACGAAAATCTGGATCTCCAATCTGATCTTAGTGGTAAAGTTTCCATATAAATAGCCAGGACATCTCCTTGGCGTGGGAGAAAATGGAGTGAAAGCTTGGAGGGAACGCACAGCCGGGCCGGGGAACAATGCCTTATCTGTTCATAAGCCTAACTCGATCTGGCGAGGTCGGCGTATGGGGGCGAACGGGATGATGATAACCTCCTTGTTTAAACATTGGCATCCGGTAGCTGAGATAAGACCCCAAGCCTCGAATCGAAGATGCACGTGGGCAGCATCGTGGTTTTAAATAATACGGGGTAGGAGTTGAAATTTAACGCAGCTTCAACACGTTCTATCATATATATATATATATATATATATATATATATATATATATATATATATATATATATATATATATATATATATATATATATATATATATTTATAAAACCTATGCTGTCAAAAATTGTTTGATAGATATATAATTAATAATAGTTATTAATATATGTTTCCTTTCATTATATTAAAAAATCAGAATTAATTAAATATCATAAATTTATTCATAAACAAGCCGCTGTTCTCTTCCTCAACAGGAAGAACTTGGTTACACAGGCACCCCTGCGGGGTGTGGCCTACGGCCTTATTTGCTAATCTGAACCACCTTTTTTTAATTCCCTTTATAGACTCTTTATTTTAACACCCGGAACACCCTTTTATTCTTCTTTTTCTTCTTCATATTCATCTTCATCTTTATCTTCATCTTCTTCTCCTTCTTCATCTTCATCATCTTCATCATCTTCATCATCTTCTTCATCTTCTTCTTCTTATTCTTCTTCATCTTCATCTTCATCTTCTTCCTTTTCTTCTTCGGTCTGTGTCCTACGGCCTATCATGATTCTTTTTTTTTCTCCATCTAAATTTGCTCTAATAATTTCCATGCCAAAATTTTAATAAATTTTCTGAACTTCACCATTTGTAATTCTTTTAGTTTTAAAAAGTCACAAAAATTCGATACTAATATTTATTTCTGAACTTTACCATTTTATTTTTTTTATATTATAAATAAATTATTAGAAATAACTTTGATAAAAAAATTAAATCCACTTAGGTGACAACCGAACTAAAAGAAAAAATCCTATTCAAACCTTTAAAAAATCTCGTTCTTAAAATATATATTCATAAATGAAATTCATTTTTACTCGTTTATCCGCACCACTCATAACTATGTAAGTCAGTTTAAATTGTGCCTGGGTAGCTCACACTCGCCGAATCCAAGAAGAACATAATTTTTACATTTGATCTCGGGTTGCTTTTGACCATGAACCTTACTGTGTGGTATTACCACTACTATTTCACTCAAACCACGCTCACAGAGAACTAACCTCTTTTCCGTTCTTGAAAAGAATTTGGGCAATTCATTTTTCCTCAATAATTAACTGTTTGAAATCAATTGTAAGCACAACAATATTTTAAGACCCAAAGTTAATGATAACTGATTTAACTGGATAATCGATTGACCTTGAGTAGACAATAGAATAGTTAATTAAGGAATGAATGAATGGGAATTTATGATAAGGTGCTAATGAATGACATTACTATACATAAGGAAGAATAAAATAGGGGCGTTAAAAATAGTTTAATAAGATCAGCTAATGATACATTAACGTAAGTGTCGTTGCCATGGGGAAAAAAATGAATGGACAGGTTAGAAAAAGGGGCGGGGTCTTTCGATACAAAGATGCGTTACCATTTTTTCTAAACAACAAATAACTAATACTCATACAATATTCCTGGGTACGTCGGATAACAATGAGGTGTTTTCTTGAGGGGGGCTGTGTTAATATTCTACGCAAATACAAAACAAGATTCATCTCGACATTGGCTACGGGTAGATGAGCAGGAATATCTAAGGGATACTTTTATTGAGACACAATATTTCTACTTTCATTAGGAACGGACGTTCAGTAATTACAAGTTACCGCTATAATTCAAACAATGAGGAAACGGACAATTTCTGCAAAAAACACCCAGCCTAAGTCAGAGGCAGCATTATAATATACAGAAAATGAAAGGCCGGACAATTTTAACTTTGATTGTTTTCTAGGTATATACATAATACAAAGAGATTTATCGATACAATAATAACACTAGAAGGAAAAATACCTCAATAATAGTTGGGATTCCATTTGTTCCTGTGACTATTCCTGAACGACGGTAAAAGGGATAAATTAAATTAATTCCGATGTCTTAGTGGGATGTAATTAATTTAGTTTGATTGTAAATCACATTTTACGAACCTTTTTGAATACGTCAGAGAGAGTAATGAGTCGGTCGTTATGTTTGAAGTGACCTTTGATGTAAGGGCATGCTTGAACTTACGAACATGTACTTTAAGTTCCCCCATTTATCAACTTAACATATAGAGGTGTCTATTGCGTTACAAAACCTTGTTTGGGTCATCGATACGGATTCATTAAGCTAGTGCATACTTGCATGTCCCTAATGAAAACATGATACATGCAGCAGAATGCGGTGCCCTTCTCTACCCAAGTGGATCATGAGATCACCGCATGGAGCTGTGAAAGCATAACTGATCCCGGGTAAGGATGCAGCCTACGCCGTTATTACACGCCCCAACTGTATTTGCTTAGGGACCGATATCATCGTCTCCGACAGACACCTCTCTGCAAACATCCTGACCTTTCGCCCGAAGATTGAAGTCCGTTGGACATTTCAAACCAACGTTAACGCAATTCACCTTTCTTCCAAAGGAGTCGCCGACTTTTTCTCAAAATCGCACGCGTCTGGAGGGCCATCACAGCCACCTCACCAGGCGCCTATATAAACATTCGACTGAGTTTAGTAAGCAGCACTTATAGTCTTCTCACCTACTCCGGCGAACGAGCTGAAGGACGCCGCCTAACCACCCCCCGTGGCGATTTCGATTCGAGTGGAAGTCTAAATCGATCCGTGAACTCTGCCATAGTGAATCGGCAAGTATCCCCATTCCTGAACTCTGCCATAGTCAATCGACAAGTATCAACTTCAGTGAACTCTGCCATAGTCACTCGGTAAGTATCTGACGAGGATTCCCAACTCCAAGGGCTCTACGAGTGCTCCCTCATCTGAAGAAAAAGGTAACCTGACTTCTGCCGTCGCATTCATCGTACCCCAATTGACCTCTTTTCTGCAACGAGCACGTAGGAAATTGTAACGGTTGTCGCCTGCAGATTGATCTAGAATCTGGCCTACCCCATTGATCCATTATTTGCGTGAACGCCCCGGTTTAAAATCTCCCTTTAAATCACCAAACTGAATCTGACCTCTTTAATCTCTTAATTTACCCACCTGTATCTCGTGTGGACACTGAACTCCGTCTGTGTAAGCATTCCCTTTAAAATCAATATTTTTGTAAATATAAATATAATTTTTTTGTTGGTAAACACGTACCAGCTACCTATTAATCTTTGGCCAACTTGCACTGGGAAATATTTGTTTTAAAAATGGATCCCGCAAAGTTAATAATAAACCATCACCACTGAACTCATAACTTTGGCCTAAAACCCCAAATTACCTACGTATATATATATATATATATATATATAGAGAGAGAGAGAGAGAGAGTCTGGCCATTCCACGACAGTACACTTCTCTACTTTTTTAGAGATATATAATACTTTCTACTGCATTCACTCTATATTGAAATTCTAAAACAAATTAGATTTTAAATGGATCTTTGCAGAGAGTGGCAAATATATCGCCCGCAAACTACAAGCCAAGATTATTTTTTAAGGTGAGTATTGGCTATCCAATATTGCTGTATTGCTTAGAGAACCGAGTTCAAATTTCGGTTTAATCATTCCACTAGCGCGTCGCCACCGGTAGTCTGTAGAGCAATATAAATGTGCTTTATTACTGGCAACTAAATATTTTAAAAATCCTTAATGAAATTGCAAGCTTTGGGTTCGTCATGATCTTGACTGGTGCACCGAATGGCGGTATGAAGCTATGGAAAAATGTTTCTGTAAGAGACTCTGTCGTCATATTTCTTATCAGAAAATGTTTTACCCATTTATTTTATCCTGAGATGAGTGCAAGAGTTATCTAAATAGCGCATGGATCGTAGGAAAAAGTCCTATAATATCAACATAGGCAGCAAAATCTATAGTCAAGAACAACTACCAACCAAATCACAAATTTACCTACCCATGCCTTTCCAGACAAGGCGTTTTGAGATGAGCAGATTTCTTGATGACTTATTGTGTAAATGGTCAAACACTGGCTTGCATAATTAATGGGTGAATTTGATAAACTAAAAGTGTAATTGGTGAAGGAAAAATTGCGCGTTATCTGTGGTAATGGGAGCACTTAAGAGAGACGTCAATACAAGTTTTCCTACTCAAAATATGTTTTCAAGAGCGAGTATCTCCCCTGATGAATCTTTTGAGAGTGTAAAGGAATGCCTCCAATATTGCACGAGAGTGTGTGCGTACATAGAATTCCATTCCTTGCGACATATGTTTGAAACGCTTTATCAATAGGATTAAGGTTGATAACTCTTTGGTAAATGTTGAATAATTTAGTTCAGTTTCCTTGAATTAATGACTAAATGAGCAAAAACTTTTTAGTCCACGTCACATAGTTATTCTATTAGTGTTTCTACACCAATGTGAGGAATAACGGTTGTGATTCGATGAAAACAAACAAGTCTCTTTTGATTTGGCGGAAAAACAAATGCTGCAGAATCATTTCATTTTAATGAGGTGGGAGATCATTCTTTGTTCCTTCATTTTAAAATACTACTGACGCTTCTGTTTGATGCCCTCGACCAATTTCTTACGCAGCTTCTACAGGAGGTCTACTGGATGCATGAAGAGCAATAATTTCATCTTTTTGCCAATTTTAGAACCGTGACGCTCAAGGAATGCGACATTGAGGCATATGTTAGTGCTGGTGTTATCTAGGAAACGCTGACGATTATATGATAGTTCTAGAAACCAGTGATTTTTAATTCTGTCGATTACTGTTTTCTCTCTTAATTTAAAGAAGAGTTCAGCGTGAATGAACCAAGATGTGGAAAATTGTGTTAAACTCAAGGATAAAAACTGTTCATACAAGGATTTTGGTACGTTGTTTTTGTACTATGTTTGTGTATTGTATTGCCGATTTATGAAGAATGGTAGGGCATGGTGACAAGAGAGCTGTGTTGATTGGCTGTGGAACTTTGCAAAATGTCACTCCGGCACGTTAGAGATTAGAATTTTCTAGGATGTTCGCTGCTTCTTCTGAGCCCTAGTTGATTTTTGTCTCTCTCGAACAAGAGCACAATTCAAACTTTGTGTATTTTATTGCTTTAAATGTAAAATAAAATTATTTATTTTATTGTCAATTTTTAATCACTTGTTAGCACAATAGTATTTTTGAGACAACGCTTATGATTATCTGAATTGAATAAAGAATACGATTGAGCATGAGGTTTGCAAAAGGATTTAACCAAACTTGTTTGCTTTAGAGAAAATAGGTAAAAAGAAGAAATTATATCAAAGAGAATATAACTAAAGTAATAAATAGTTTAATCCTCGAAATCCAAAGCCTGGAAAAGGTAGAGGCGTGAAAGAGAGGACGAGATGAGTAGGGGGGGGGGGGTAGAAGAAGTAGGTAAAAGTAACAAACAAAATAATAGAATATGATAATTTAGCCTTATGACTTAGAATAATTCCATTTATTCTTTTTGATATAAAGGACCAAATTTGAACAGAGTACCGAGATTATTCATCTTGTAAAAGCTACTAATCGGATAAATACGTCATTTATATTTAGAAAATCTTCGAAGTGATAAAATAATTAAGAAGAATTCCAATTAATTACCTGATTTTTTTCTAATATTATATTTATGTTGATTTAATCGTTAGGATATAGGTTTTCCTCTTTGACCAAAGTAAAGTATATAGCAAATTGAACATTTGACTCTAAAACTCTATGTTTTATATGTATGATTATGATATAACTCTTTATATAATGTAGAAGATTCCTATTTAGAAACAACAAAAATATTAAATTATTTAAAGATACGTGGAAGAAGGGAAAATCAGCAGAATAATGCGAAACAAGAAAACCTTTCTAATAAAAAAAGGCAGGTTTATCTTTTCTGTTTCGTAGAAGGTTTTTGTACGAGAATTTAACGAAGTAAGAAGGAATTGGATGGAGTTACAAAAATTGTAAGTTACGTCTTCCCTATAAATTATTTCATTTAAAAATTCATGGGAGAAGTCTCTACCTATCTAAACAGGTATATTTAAAACCAAATTACCTGCATGTGGGTCGGCTAGTTTCAGCTTTAACTCTTTAATTATTTAGTTTATTTGCTCAATGCAGTCATATAAAGGTAATCGCGGACCTTGTCGATTACCAGAGGCTTTATATTTGCTGGCCCGTCATTAAACGATACATCGTTGTATATATTCCTAAGGCTTTACTGGTTGAACCCATTTATCGATATCTTAATATTACGAGCAACGTAGACCTGTAAGCTTTTTGCTAAAATTTTATTAATGAACTTTTTTTGAGAACCTTGATCAAATAGAGCCCTAGCATAGGTTTGTTCCATAGCCAACATTACTTCGGCTATTCGTATGCCAGTGGTGGAGAAACAATTGGAGAATAATGTTTTAGAGTTAGATTCTGTTTCCTGCTTGGAATCAATTGTATTAGATTTATTTTTTTCCTCATATGAGGAAAGCCACAAAGTTGTATGGTGTCTTTCCTGACATTTCATACACCCAAACTTAGATTTACACTCATTGTTGTAATGATCCGACCGTAATCAATTGGTATATAATTTCACCCTTCTGACCTGATTTCCTATATTGGAGGGAGAAAGGTATTTCGGGCATGCATATACTTTGTGGGGATTATTACACATTGCCCACCGTTTGGGGGTTCGATAGTAACCTTATTCAGCCTATTGATTTGTTGGGTTAGATTTTCTCAAATTTTTTTTTACTCTGGGATCTAAATGCTTTTTCACTACCCAATTGCTCTAAAATTCGAATTTGTTCCAAGAATTCTCGGAATCGATTCAACTTCGAAGACTCAGATTCATCCTTAAGCGACCTGTTTATTTCAGCTCTTACGGCAGATGGCAATTTACGCGTCAATTTGTTATGATAAAAAACCCTGCAGCTTCAATATTCAAACACAGGTACCTTTAGCTTCTTCAAATGGCACTAGTAAGATGCCCTAAACTCTGAGAGGTATGGGAATTACATTTTGGTCCTTCTAAATCTAATATTAAGTAAATATGAGTTTTAACGATTCCTCTCATATCATCGTACGGACATTTGAGGAACTCTTAAGCCTCTTCATAATGATCCGCATAAATGATACTGATCAATTGTCCAAAAGATATGCAAAATTTTGCGAATTTGAAATATTCATAGCATGAATATTATTAGAGAATAAGTCGTGGAAGTTTTTCCACTGGAGAATGTCTTCTAAGATTATTGGTAGGTAAATTTTAGGGAGCTTAATTTCACTCGGCGAACTAGAAGATCTAGAGCGTTTAATTTTCATCAATTTCTTTTAATATACGAGTAAGTTCATCTAATGAAATTTTGGAGGAAAAATAGTACTTTAACTCCTCTTTCTGGGAATACAAAGTATCGCAATCGAGAGCATTGTCAACAACGAAAAGTGTCATAGATTTGATAAAATGGGCACTTAAAAACTTTTGTATCCCTTTATTTTCAATCTTTGATTTTGTAACTCTGGGCCTGTGGCACCAGTAAGGGAATGTTTTTATTCCCAATACACAAACGCACTGCACTCTTTTACTGATATTAGAAGCTTATACGGGAGAAGGAGGTGCTCAATTTCTCTAACTTTATATTTACAAAATTTATCTTTATATATTTACCAAATTTATGTACATTCACTTCCTTAAAGCTTATATTTACACTTGGTGTAATCTCTGAAATGGAAGTTGCTCCCACACAATTTAACAACACCGCGATAATCACCACTAAAAGTGTTTAGATTCTGATTGCGACTACTTAAACAAAGAAGTAGAATTAATAGATTCAACTGAGTACAATGCAACAAGTATAAAATAAACCACTAATTCTTGAGTGTAATCAACCGAAAGTTCCTTTCATATCCCTCCGTAAAAGGAAAATGGGAAAAGTGACAGTTCTTTCGTCCTGGCGAAATCATTAGGTAATTAAAATGGCGCATAAATTTGCGGCAAATGGCGACCTATATATAATAAGATCTTAGAAAGGTAAAGTACCCTTTATGTACAAATTTGAGGATGAATTTCATAGAAGGGACAAGGAAATTTAGGTTAATAGGAAAATATTGACACTTTTGACTTAGGCGATAAAAATAATATCATCAATATATCTAAGCCCAATAGGACAATCAATATTTGGGAGCAAGAATTTAGTCTTCAAAAAAGTTCCATATAAATTTTTTAGAGAGGCGGGATGATAAACAGCCCCTCAACGTGAAAGAAGGATCTCTATTGGTACCTTTGTAAACAGAGGAAAATTCAATACTAAAAAGTTTAAAATTATTACTATATGTCGTAGAATGACTCCCGACGATACTATATATAACACTATTCGTTGAGGGAACTTCCTTAATTATCTCTAGAGTGCGTTTTTACTGTCTGACGGCCGATATTATGTATCTTCAAAATGCTTAAGAAGTGGAACTGAGCTCAAGGATAATAATATTGCTATCATTAATAAAATAGAGTTTTATTAATAATAACTATAAACAATACACAAAAACGGAAAATATTGACATAAACAGAATGGAAAGGGTCGTGGAGACTCGGGCTAATCCAAGGATGCAAGGGATTAAAAAAAAGGTAAAACAAATATGGAGTTAAAGAGATGGGATGGTTCGATAAACCATTTAAAGCACAGGATAGAATTGACAAATAAGGGATCAATACTCAAAAGGTGACGCTTGGCTTACGTAACTTCATTAGGGTGCAGTGGAAGGTACTTGAAGGAATATTCGGTCCGCTGGCGAGTTCCAGCCGAGGGGGGGGGATAAAAGGATCCTGACGTGGCGTCTCGGAAAGGAGTACCGTTACTCGACGAACGGCTTGACGAACAATGGCTGTTCTAGGTTGTTCTCTTCTGAACAAAGGGGGGGGATGAGAACCGTCTCTTGTCTACGGGCTCAAGAACAATGGCTGTTCTAATGTTGTTCTTCTTTGAACAACAGGGGGGGTGAGAACCGTTTCTTGGCGAAGGGCTCAAAACGAACAATGGCTGTTCTAATGTTGTTCTCCTTGAACAACAGGGGGGGATGAGAACCGTTTCTTTGCGAAGGGCTCAAAACGAACAATGGCTGTTCTAATGCTGTTCTCCTTGAACAACAGGGGGGGGGGGGATGGGAACCGTTTCTTGACGAAGAGCTCAAAACGAACAATGGCTGTTCTAATGCTGTTCTCCTTGAACAACAGGGGTTTGGGGATGAGAACCGTTACTTGGCGAAGGGCTCAAAACGAACAATGGCTGTTCTAATGCTGTTCTCCTTGAACAACAGGGGGGGGATGCCTTGGGGACGTGGCGTCACTAAAGGCTCGAACCTTTGGCACTCAAGGAAAATTGTCCTCCTTCTGGACAAGTGATGGTGAATCTCGAGGTCGAGGTCCCTTGGCGCACAAAGGGAGAGAGGGTCGTGGTGATGTTTCGCGACGAAAATCTGGATCTCCAATCTGATCTTAGTGGTAAAGTTTCCATATAAATAGCCAGGACATCTCCTTGGCGTGGGGGAGAATGGGGTGGAAGCTTCGAGGGAACGCACAGGCGAGCCGGGGAACAATGCCTTATCTGCCCATAAGCCTAAATCGATCTGGCGAGGTCGGCGTATGGGGGCGAACGGGGGGGGACGATAACCTCCTTGTTTAAACATTGACGTCCGGTAGCTGTTGATAAGACTCCAAGCCTCGAATCGAAGATGCACGTGGGAAGCCTCATGGTTTTAACTAAAATGTGATAGAAGTTGAAATGAACGCAGCTCTGAACTCGTTCTATCACACCCCTCCATTCCAGGGGAAGTTGTCACTTCGAAAAAAAAAGAGAGAAGGGACAACGATAGAGCTCCGTTGTAGGGAACTCGTTTTCTTGTACCAACCGTATCTTCCTGCACCTAACTATTATTACCTCAATACATGATTATTTTGATCTTTAGATTACAGGGGAAAATAACCTTTAATACAACTTAATAAAAAAAAAAAAAGGCATGGAACAATGAAATGATATAAACTTAGTACATACGGGACAAAATAATTTATACGTAAATTAATAAGAAAAAATATATATACATCAAAAAAATTAGACATTGAGCGTTACAAAATTCAGACATATACATTAATTAATTATATTAAAAAAGAATCTTAAATTAAGTAGTACAAGACGGTATATACCTACATGGAGATACTAATCCTATGAATACAATTGTTCTACGCTATTCGGTAACGCATTCCTACTGAGTGCGTCAGCGACCTGGTTATGGGAACCTTTTATATAATTTATTTTAAATTGATACTCTTGCAAGAGTAAACTCCAGCGCATGATGCGGCCGTTTGAGTGTCTCAAATTTCTAATATAGGCTAACGGACGGTGGTCGGTTCCTATTTGAAATTCTCTCCATTTTAAGTACAGCTTGAATTTGTCTATGACCCAGATAATTGATAGAGCTATCTTTTCTCTAGTGGCATATCTCTTTCCGCGTGGTAATAATTGACGACTAGCATATGCAACTGGATGACCCGTTCTGTCATCCACGTATTGAAGGAGTACACCTCCAATGCCCTCGTTGATCACGTCGGTCTTAACCCCAAAGGATTTTTCCGGGTTGGGCAACTTAAAAATGGGGGCAGAAATGAACTTACTTTTGAGCTGATTAAAATGGGAAACAGCGACATCATTCCAACGTAAACGATCGGAGAAATTCTTTTCCTGAAGGGGGCATAGGGGGGCCGAAATTGCAGCGAAATTCGGAACAAATCGCTGATAGGGAGAAGCTGATCCTAGGATCGATCTTAATGGCTTCTTTGTAATCGGGAGGGGCATGTCGGCGATTGCCTTAATCTTGTTCTCGTGGGGACCTGACTTGCTTTGTCCTATTTTGAAACCCAAATATTTGATGGTTTCGTGGGCAAACTGGCATTTGCTGGGGCCAATGGTGAGGCCATTTTCACGCAGTTGCTCGAAAAGAGCTAATAGGGCGGGTAAATGGTGATTCCATTTAATTAGTTCTTGTATCTGACTCTTCTGACGTGGTGTCAGCTGCGCGTCACTATCCAGGTCAGAGGGTTCTAAAGACTCGCCTGGTAGGGAAGGAGGAGGGTAATCGGCATCAGGTTGGATGCACACTGTCTGGATTACATTAAGGGACTCCGCGGGGCAATCCTCTTCAAGCGCCGATGCTTCGTCCAGTTCTACGAAGGTATCTCCATGGGCGCGTTGGGGGTTCTTTTTTTCTTGGGGTCCAGGGACAGTCTCCGTGTCCTTGTCTGGGGCCTTATCACCTAAGGGTGTTAGTGATTTACACTCCTTTTGTGCCGTCCTAAAGTCCTGGTTAGGGGTCTCCGAGAAATCGGACGGTATCGGGGTTCTGATGGGGACGGGCTCCTGGGCTTCTTTCTTATCTCGGCCTTGAGGAAGGGTGGCCTGAAACACAGGGTCGAAACTTACTTGGGGGCTCTGTCCTATAAGTACGGAACAGAATTTTATGGGTGCTACAATGACTTCAGCCCAGCCATTATAATATTGACACTGCAGGTAACATCTAGCGACGGGGAATCTGTTCGCCCGCCCAAGGTAGTCACGTACCACCGCAAATTTTTCGTGGTTAGAGGCCACTGGGAGAAGTTCGTCGGACACGATGAAGCACGTACATCCTGTGTCCCTGACGAGAGTCGATACTCGGCAGTTGTCCACGCTGCCCTCCTCATATTTCAAAGTTCCCGCTGAACTTTTATAAAAAAAAAATGTACCTGGTGGCCTGACGGATGGGGAGAAGTTTCTGCTTGGGTCTGCACCACCGGGGGAGCTGGGGTTGCATTAATCTGGTGAACTTGGTGGGCTGGTCCGCTTTTAAGCCTAGAATTTTGGGGGCAATTCCAGCTCATGTGGTTTTCTACACCACAGGTGAAGCATATGGTTGGTCGCTTCGGGAAGAGAGATGGAGGAGAAGTCTTAACGGGAGGTTTGGAGTCCCGTTGTTGGTTTTGGGGAAAGAAGTTTTGGGGTTTTACGGGGCTCGGAAACTTTGTCATCTTTCCTGGGAAGGGGCGCGAATCCTTCCTTCTTTCTTCTCGTTGGATTACTCTTTCCCTTTCTATTACTTCCATTTTTCTTTGAAATTCTGCTTCAATCCGAGCTAACTCAATCTGATGGTCAGCTTGTCTTATCCGTTCCTCTCTTTTTCTTTCTTCTCGTTGTATTTCTCTTCTTTGCTCCTCTTGAATGTACTTAATTAGTTCTTTTCCGGAAAGTCCACAGGACTCTCCTTGCGCTTTAAAGATTTCGAACGGAGTCATCTTTGCACTTGGGGGCGCACTAGTCAACCAACTAAAATTCCTCGCAACAAGAATTATGCCACTATAGAATTAGCCTACCTAAATATGGGCACTGACCTATTCGTACTTGGTTTCTCAATCTAAATAACCACTGACTAAAATCACAAAAAAAACACAAACAAATTATTATAACCGTTCCTTGAGCTACTCCAGCTTCTTAAGTTTAAAAAAAAAGGGGGATAGCAATCGTTAAAACAAAAGGGGACTACTATATTCTATTATTATAACGAATAACACTATGCTTTACTCGACTGAGACCAGTGTTTGCAAAGATATAGCGTTAAACCCCACACACCTGATACCAAATTTAAATAGTATATATATATATGTCGTAGAATGACTCCCGACGATACTATATATAACACTATTCGTTGAGGGAACTTCCTTAATTATCTCTAGAGTGCGTTTTTACTGTCTGGCGGCCGATATTATGTATCTTCAAAATGCTTAAGAAGTGGAACTGAGCTCAAGGATAATAATATTGCTATCATTAATAAAATAGAGTTTTATTAATAATAACTATAAACAATACACAAAAACGGAAAATATTGACATAAACAGAATGGAAAGGGTCGTGGAGACTCGGGCTAATCCAAGGATTTAAGGGATTAAAAAAAAGGTAAAACAAATATGGAGTTAAAGAGATGGGATGGTTCGATAAACCATTTAAAGCACAGGATAGAATTGACAAATAAGGGATCAATACTCAAAAGGTGACGCTTGGCTTACGTAACTTCATTAGGGTGCAGTGGAAGGTACTTGAAGGAATATTCGGTCCGCTGGCGAGTTCCAGCCGAAGGGGGGGGATAAAAGGATCCTGACGTGGCGTCTCGGAAAGGAGTACCGTTACTCGACGAACGGCTTGACGAACAATGGCTGTTCTAGCTTGTTCTCTTCTGAACAAAGGGGGGGGGATGAGAACCGTCTCTTGTCTACGGGCTCAAGAACAATGGCTGTTCTAATGTTGTTCTTCTTTGAACAACAGGGGGGGTGAGAACCGTTTCTTGGCGAAGGGCTCAAAACGAACAATGGCTGTTCTAATGTTGTTCTCCTTGAACAACAGGGGGGGATGAGAACCGTTTCTTTGCGAAGGGCTCAAAACGAACAATGGCTGTTTTAATGCTGTTCTCCTTGAACAACAGGGGGGGGGATGGGAACCGTTTCTTGACGAAGGGCTCAAAACGAACAATGGCTGTTCTAATGCTGTTCTCCTTGAACAACAGGGGGGGGGGGATGAGAACCGTTTCTTGGCGAAGGGCTCAAAACGAACAATGGCTGTTCTAATGCTGTTCTCCTTGAACAACAGGGGGGGGGGGATGCCTTGGGGACGTGGCGTCACTAAAGGCTCGAACCTTTGGCACTCAAGGAAAATTGTCCTCCTTCTGGACAAGTGATGGTGAATCTCGAGGTCGAGGTCCCTTGGCGCACAAAGGGAGAGAGGGTCGTGGTGATGTTTCGCGACGAAAATCTGGATCTCCAATCTGATCTTAGTGGTAAAGTTTCCATATAAATAGCCAGGACATCTCCTTGGCGTGGGGGAGAATGGGGTGGAAGCTTCGAGGGAACGCACAGGCGAGCCGGGGAACAATGCCTTATCTGCCCATAAGCCTAAATCGATCTGGCGAGGTCGGCGTATGGGGGCGAACGGGGGGGGACGATAACCTCCTTGTTTAAACATTGACGTCCGGTAGCTGTTGATAAGACTCCAAGCCTCGAATCGAAGATGCACGTGGGAAGCCTCATGGTTTTAACTAAAATGTGATAGAAGTTGAAATGAACGCAGCTCTGAACTCGTTCTATCACACCCCTCCATTCCAGGGGAAGTTGTCACTTCGAAAAAAAAAGAGAGAAGGGACAACGATAGAGCTCCGTTGTAGGGAACTCGTTTGCTTGTACCAACCGTATCTTCCTGCACCTAACTATTATTACCTCAATACATGATTATTTTGATCTTTAGATTACAGGGGAAAATAACCTTTAATACAACTTAATAAAAAAAAAAAAAGGCATGGAACAATGAAATGATATAAACTTAGTACATACGGGACAAAATAATTTATACGTAAATTAATAAGAAAAAATATATATACATCAAAAAAATTAGACATTGAGCGTTACAAAATTCAGACATATACATTAATTAATTATATTAAAAAAGAATCTTAAATTAAGTAGTACAAGACGGTATATACCTACATGGAGATACTAATCCTATGAATACAATTGTTCTACGCTATTCGGTAACGCATTCCTACTGAGTGCGTCAGCGACCTGGTTATGGGAACCTTTTATATAATTTATTTTAAATTGATACTCTTGCAAGAGTAAACTCCAGCGCATGATGCGGCCGTTTGAGTGTCTCAAATTTCTAATATAGGCTAACGGACGGTGGTCGGTTCCTATTTGAAATTCTCTCCATTTTAAGTACAGCTTGAATTTGTCTATGACCCAGATAATTGATAGAGCTATCTTTTCTCTAGTGGCATATCTCTTTCCGCGTGGTAATAATTGACGACTAGCATATGCAACTGGATGACCCGTTCTGTCATCCACGTATTGAAGGAGTACACCTCCAATGCCCTCGTTGATCACGTCGGTCTTAACCCCAAAGGATTTTTCCGGGTTGGGCAACTTAAAAATGGGGGCAGAAATGAACTTACTTTTGAGCTGATTAAAATGGGAAACAGCGACATCATTCCAACGTAAACGATCGGAGAAATTCTTTTCCTGAAGGGGGCATAGGGGGGCCGAAATTGCAGCGAAATTCGGAACAAATCGCTGATAGGGAGAAGCTGATCCTAGGATCGATCTTAATGGCTTCTTTGTAATCGGGAGGGGCATGTCGGCGATTGCCTTAATCTTGTTCTCGTGGGGACCTGACTTGCTTTGTCCTATTTTGAAACCCAAATATTTGATGGTTTCGTGGGCAAACTGGCATTTGCTGGGGCCAATGGTGAGGCCATTTTCACGCAGTTGCTCGAAAAGAGCTAATAGGGCGGGTAAATGGTGATTCCATTTAATTAGTTCTTGTATCTGACTCTTCTGACGTGGTGTCAGCTGCGCGTCACTATCCAGGTCAGAGGGTTCTAAAGACTCGCCTGGTAGGGAAGGAGGAGGGTAATCGGCATCAGGTTGGATGCACACTGTCTGGATTACATTAAGGGACTCCGCGGGGCAATCCTCTTCAAGCGCCGATGCTTCGTCCAGTTCTACGAAGGTATCTCCATGGGCGCGTTGGGGGTTCTTTTTTTCTTGGGGTCCAGGGACAGTCTCCGTGTCCTTGTCTGGGGCCTTATCACCTAAGGGTGTTAGTGATTTACACTCCTTTTGTGCCGTCCTAAAGTCCTGGTTAGGGGTCTCCGAGAAATCGGACGGTATCGGGGTTCTGATGGGGACGGGCTCCTGGGCTTCTTTCTTATCTCGGCCTTGAGGAAGGGTGGCCTGAAACACAGGGTCGAAACTTACTTGGGGGCTCTGTCCTATAAGTACGGAACAGAATTTTATGGGTGCTACAATGACTTCAGCCCAGCCATTATAATATTGACACTGCAGGTAACATCTAGCGACGGGGAATCTGTTCGCCCGCCCAAGGTAGTCACGTACCACCGCAAATTTTTCGTGGTTAGAGGCCACTGGGAGAAGTTCGTCGGACACGATGAAGCACGTACATCCTGTGTCCCTGACGAGAGTCGATACTCGGCAGTTGTCCACGCTGCCCTCCTCATATTTCAAAGTTCCCGCTGAACTTTTATAAAAAAAAAAATTACCTGGTGGCCTGACGGATGGGGAGAAGTTTCTGCTTGGGTCTGCACCACCGGGGGAGCCGGGGTTGCATTAATCTGGTGAACTTGGTGGGCTGGTCCGCTTTTAAGCCTAGAATTTTGGGGGCAATTCCAGCTCATGTGGTTTTCTACACCACAGGTGAAGCATATGGTTGGTCGCTTCGGGAAGAGAGATGGAGGAGAAGTCTTAACGGGAGGTTTGGAGTCCCGTTGTTGGTTTTGGGGAAAGAAGTTTTGGGGTTTTACGGGGCTCGGAAACTTTGTCATCTTTCCTGGGAAGGGGCGCGAATCCTTCCTTCTTTCTTCTCGTTGGATTACTCTTTCCCTTTCTATTACTTCCATTTTTCTTTGAAATTCTGCTTCAATCCGAGCTAACTCAATCTGATGGTCAGCTTGTCTTATCCGTTCCTCTCTTTTTCTTTCTTCTCGTTGTATTTCTCTTCTTTGCTCCTCTTGAATGTACTTAATTAGTTCTTTTCCGGAAAGTCCACAGGACTCTCCTTGCGCTTTAAAGATTTCGAACGGAGTCATCTTTGCACTTGGGGGCGCACTAGTCAACCAACTAAAATTCCTCGCAACAAGAATTATGCCTCTATAGAATTAGCCTACCTAAATATGGGCACTGACCTATTCGTACTTGGTTTCTCAATCTAAATAACCACTGACTAAAATCACAAAAAAAAACACAAACAAATTATTATAACCGTTCCTTGAGCTACTCCAGCTTCTTAAGTTTAAAAAAAAAGGGGGATAGCAATCGTTAAAACAAAAGGGGACTACTATATTCTATTATTATAACGAATAACACTATGCTTTACTCGACTGAGACCAGTGTTTGCAAAGATATAGCGTTAAACCCCACACACCTGATACCAAATTTAAATAGTATATATATATATATGTCGTAGAATGACTCCCGACGATACTATATATACCACTATTCGTTGAGGGAACTTCCTTAATTATCTCTAGAGTGCGTTTTTACTGTCTGGCGGCCGATATTATGTATCTTCAAAATGCTTAAGAAGTGGAACTGAGCTCAAGGATAATAATATTGCTATCATTAATAAAATAGAGTTTTATTAATAATAACTATAAACAATACACAAAAACGGAAAATATTGACATAAACAGAATGGAAAGGGTCGTGGAGACTCGGGCTAATCCAAGGATTTAAGGGATTAAAAAAAAGGTAAAACAAATATGGAGTTAAAGAGATGGGATGGTTCGATAAACCATTTAAAGCACAGGATAGAATTGACAAATAAGGGATCAATACTCAAAAGGTGACGCTTGGCTTACGTAACTTCATTAGGGTGCAGTGGAAGGTACTTGAAGGAATATTCGGTCCGCTGGCGAGTTCCAGCCGAAGGGGGGGGATAAAAGGATCCTGACGTGGCGTCTCGGAAAGGAGTACCGTTACTCGACGAACGGCTTGACGAACAATGGCTGTTCTAGCTTGTTCTCTTCTGAACAAAGGGGGGGGATGAGAACCGTCTCTTGTCTACGGGCTCAAGAACAATGGCTGTTCTAATGTTGTTCTTCTTTGAACAACAGGGGGGGTGAGAACCGTTTCTTGGCGAAGGGCTCAAAACGAACAATGGCTGTTCTAATGTTGTTCTCCTTGAACAACAGGGGGGGATGAGAACCGTTTCTTTGCGAAGGGCTCAAAACGAACAATGGCTGTTTTAATGCTGTTCTCCTTGAACAACAGGGGGGGGGATGGGAACCGTTTCTTGACGAAGGGCTCAAAACGAACAATGGCTGTTCTAATGCTGTTCTCCTTGAACAACAGGGGGGGGGGGATGAGAACCGTTTCTTGGCGAAGGGCTCAAAACGAACAATGGCTGTTCTAATGCTGTTCTCCTTGAACAACAGGGGGGGGGGATGCCTTGGGGACGTGGCGTCACTAAAGGCTCGAACCTTTGGCACTCAAGGAAAATTGTCCTCCTTCTGGACAAGTGATGGTGAATCTCGAGGTCGAGGTCCCTTGGCGCACAAAGGGAGAGAGGGTCGTGGTGATGTTTCGCGACGAAAATCTGGATCTCCAATCTGATCTTAGTGGTAAAGTTTCCATATAAATAGCCAGGACATCTCCTTGGCGTGGGGGAGAATGGGGTGGAAGCTTCGAGGGAACGCACAGGCGAGCCGGGGAACAATGCCTTATCTGCCCATAAGCCTAAATCGATCTGGCGAGGTCGGCGTATGGGGGCGAACGGGGGGGGACGATAACCTCCTTGTTTAAACATTGACGTCCGGTAGCTGTTGATAAGACTCCAAGCCTCGAATCGAAGATGCACGTGGGAAGCCTCATGGTTTTAACTAAAATGTGATAGAAGTTGAAATGAACGCAGCTCTGAACTCGTTCTATCACACCCCTCCATTCCAGGGGAAGTTGTCACTTCGAAAAAAAAAGAGAGAAGGGACAACGATAGAGCTCCGTTGTAGGGAACTCGTTTGCTTGTACCAACCGTATCTTCCTGCACCTAACTATTATTACCTCAATACATGATTATTTTGATCTTTAGATTACAGGGGAAAATAACCTTTAATACAACTTAATAAAAAAAAAAAAAGGCATGGAACAATGAAATGATATAAACTTAGTACATACGGGACAAAATAATTTATACGTAAATTAATAAGAAAAAATATATATACATCAAAAAAATTAGACATTGAGCGTTACAAAATTCAGACATATACATTAATTAATTATATTAAAAAAGAATCTTAAATTAAGTAGTACAAGACGGTATATACCTACATGGAGATACTAATCCTATGAATACAATTGTTCTACGCTATTCGGTAACGCATTCCTACTGAGTGCGTCAGCGACCTGGTTATGGGAACCTTTTATATAATTTATTTTAAATTGATACTCTTGCAAGAGTAAACTCCAGCGCATGATGCGGCCGTTTGAGTGTCTCAAATTTCTAATATAGGCTAACGGACGGTGGTCGGTTCCTATTTGAAATTCTCTCCATTTTAAGTACAGCTTGAATTTGTCTATGACCCAGATAATTGATAGAGCTATCTTTTCTCTAGTGGCATATCTCTTTCCGCGTGGTAATAATTGACGACTAGCATATGCAACTGGATGACCCGTTCTGTCATCCACGTATTGAAGGAGTACACCTCCAATGCCCTCGTTGATCACGTCGGTCTTAACCCCAAAGGATTTTTCCGGGTTGGGCAACTTAAAAATGGGGGCAGAAATGAACTTACTTTTGAGCTGATTAAAATGGGAAACAGCGACATCATTCCAACGTAAACGATCGGAGAAATTCTTTTCCTGAAGGGGGCATAGGGGGGCCGAAATTGCAGCGAAATTCGGAACAAATCGCTGATAGGGAGAAGCTGATCCTAGGATCGATCTTAATGGCTTCTTTGTAATCGGGAGGGGCATGTCGGCGATTGCCTTAATCTTGTTCTCGTGGGGACCTGACTTGCTTTGTCCTATTTTGAAACCCAAATATTTGATGGTTTCGTGGGCAAACTGGCATTTGCTGGGGCCAATGGTGAGGCCATTTTCACGCAGTTGCTCGAAAAGAGCTAATAGGGCGGGTAAATGGTGATTCCATTTAATTAGTTCTTGTATCTGACTCTTCTGACGTGGTGTCAGCTGCGCGTCACTATCCAGGTCAGAGGGTTCTAAAGACTCGCCTGGTAGGGAAGGAGGAGGGTAATCGGCATCAGGTTGGATGCACACTGTCTGGATTACATTAAGGGACTCCGCGGGGCAATCCTCTTCAAGCGCCGATGCTTCGT
Source organism: Ceratothoa steindachneri (assembly GCA_963969495.1). NCBI lineage: Eukaryota > Metazoa > Arthropoda > Malacostraca > Isopoda > Cymothoidae > Ceratothoa > Ceratothoa steindachneri. Next base: position 75,309,636 of record OZ018332.1, read on the forward strand.
CCAGTTCTACGAAGGTATCTCCATGGGCGCGTTGGGGGTTCTTTTTTTCTTGGGGTCCAGGGACAGTCTCCGTGTCCTTGTCTGGGGCCTTATCACCTAAGGGTGTTAGTGATTTACACTCCTTTTGTGCCGTCCTAAAGTCCTGGTTAGGGGTCTCCGAGAAATCGGACGGTATCGGGGTTCTGATGGGGACGGGCTCCTGGGCTTCTTTCTTATCTCGGCCTTGAGGAAGGGTGGCCTGAAACACAGGGTCGAAACTTACTTGGGGGCTCTGTCCTATAAGTACGGAACAGAATTTTATGGGTGCTACAATGACTTCAGCCCAGCCATTATAATATTGACACTGCAGGTAACATCTAGCGACGGGGAATCTGTTCGCCCGCCCAAGGTAGTCACGTACCACCGCAAATTTTTCGTGGTTAGAGGCCACTGGGAGAAGTTCGTCGGACACGATGAAGCACGTACATCCTGTGTCCCTGACGAGAGTCGATACTCGGCAGTTGTCCACGCTGCCCTCCTCATATTTCAAAGTTCCCGCTGAACTTTTATAAAAAAAAAAATTTACCTGGTGGCCTGACGGATGGGGAGAAGTTTCTGCTTGGGTCTGCACCACCGGGGGAGCCGGGGTTGCATTAATCTGGTGAACTTGGTGGGCTGGTCCGCTTTTAAGCCTAGAATTTTGGGGGCAATTCCAGCTCATGTGGTTTTCTACACCACAGGTGAAGCATATGGTTGGTCGCTTCGGGAAGAGAGATGGAGGAGAAGTCTTAACGGGAGGTTTGGAGTCCCGTTGTTGGTTTTGGGGAAAGAAGTTTTGGGGTTTTACGGGGCTCGGAAACTTTGTCATCTTTCCTGGGAAGGGGCGCGAATCCTTCCTTCTTTCTTCTCGTTGGATTACTCTTTCCCTTTCTATTACTTCCATTTTTCTTTGAAATTCTGCTTCAATCCGAGCTAACTCAATCTGATGGTCAGCTTGTCTTATCCGTTCCTCTCTTTTTCTTTCTTCTCGTTGTATTTCTCTTCTTTGCTCCTCTTGAATGTACTTAATTAGTTCTTTTCCGGAAAGTCCACAGGACTCTCCTTGCGCTTTAAAGATTTCGAACGGAGTCATCTTTGCACTTGGGGGCGCACTAGTCAACCAACTAAAATTCCTCGCAACAAGAATTATGCCTCTATAGAATTAGCCTACCTAAATATGGGCACTGACCTATTCGTACTTGGTTTCTCAATCTAAATAACCACTGACTAAAATCACAAAAAAAAACACAAACAAATTATTATAACCGTTCCTTGAGCTACTCCAGCTTCTTAAGTTTAAAAAAAAAGGGGGATAGCAATCGTTAAAACAAAAGGGGACTACTATATTCTATTATTATAACGAATAACACTATGCTTTACTCGACTGAGACCAGTGTTTGCAAAGATATAGCGTTAAACCCCACACACCTGATACCAAATTTAAATAGTATATATATATATATGTCGTAGAATGACTCCCGACGATACTATATATACCACTATTCGTTGAGGGAACTTCCTTAATTATCTCTAGAGTGCGTTTTTACTGTCTGGCGGCCGATATTATGTATCTTCAAAATGCTTAAGAAGTGGAACTGAGCTCAAGGATAATAATATTGCTATCATTAATAAAATAGAGTTTTATTAATAATAACTATAAACAATACACAAAAACGGAAAATATTGACATAAACAGAATGGAAAGGGTCGTGGAGACTCGGGCTAATCCAAGGATTTAAGGGATTAAAAAAAAGGTAAAACAAATATGGAGTTAAAGAGATGGGATGGTTCGATAAACCATTTAAAGCACAGGATAGAATTGACAAATAAGGGATCAATACTCAAAAGGTGACGCTTGGCTTACGTAACTTCATTAGGGTGCAGTGGAAGGTACTTGAAGGAATATTCGGTCCGCTGGCGAGTTCCAGCCGAAGGGGGGGGATAAAAGGATCCTGACGTGGCGTCTCGGAAAGGAGTACCGTTACTCGACGAACGGCTTGACGAACAATGGCTGTTCTAGCTTGTTCTCTTCTGAACAAAGGGGGGGGATGAGAACCGTCTCTTGTCTACGGGCTCAAGAACAATGGCTGTTCTAATGTTGTTCTTCTTTGAACAACAGGGGGGGTGAGAGCCGTTTCTTGGCGAAGGGCTCAAAACGAACAATGGCTGTTCTAATGTTGTTCTCCTTGAACAACAGGGGGGGATGAGAACCGTTTCTTTGCGAAGGGCTCAAAACGAACAATGGCTGTTCTAATGCTGTTCTCCTTGAACAACAGGGGGGGGGGATGGGAACCGTTTCTTGACGAAGGGCTCAAAACGAACAATGGCTGTTCTAATGCTGTTCTCCTTGAACAACAGGGGGGGGGATGAGAACCGTTTCTTGGCGAAGGGCTCAAAACGAACAATGGCTGTTCTAATGCTGTTCTCCTTGAACAACAGGGGGGGGGATGCCTTGGGGACGTGGCGTCACTAAAGGCTCGAACCTTTGGCACTCAAGGAAAATTGTCCTCCTTCTGGACAAGTGATGGTGAATCTCGAGGTCGAGGTCCCTTGGCGCACAAAGGGAGAGAGGGTCGTGGTGATGTTTCGCGACGAAAATCTGGATCTCCAATCTGATCTTAGTGGTAAAGTTTCCATATAAATAGCCAGGACATCTCCTTGGCGTGGGGGAGAATGGGGTGGAAGCTTCGAGGGAACGCACAGGCGAGCCGGGGAACAATGCCTTATCTGCCCATAAGCCTAAATCGATCTGGCGAGGTCGGCGTATGGGGGCGAACGGGGGGGGGGACGATAACCTCCTTGTTTAAACATTGACGTCCGGTAGCTGTTGATAAGACTCCAAGCCTCGAATCGAAGATGCACGTGGGAAGCCTCATGGTTTTAACTAAAATGTGATAGAAGTTGAAAGGAACGCAGCTCTGAACTCGTTCTATCACACTATAAGGACATATAAGTTTGTAAATAAGATCATGACTATTTTTCATATGCAAGTGGAAAATATTACCAATAAGAGCGGTTATATATCTATTTGGAAAGAGATTAGATAAGGAGCAAGAAACAAAGCATAAGAGAACTTATAATAGGGAATATAGGGTTTCTTTTCTTATGGGTGTTTACCAGATTATACATATATGGTAGAAAATCGTTACTTGACTTAAATTGGCCAATTAAATCAGGAATATGTTTGAGGAAGGTTCGAATACTTTTCTTAAACTCCCTGTTAACTTGTATAATCGGATATCCTAGGTAGAATGGCCATTAAGTAATATATTCATTTTTTCAATATACACCGATTTATTCAAGATAACAACGGAAACTGATAAATGGGTTTGGAGGGATGTTTCCAAATATATAATAAATAAAGACAAACAAAAAGAAGAGATTAATTATAGTGAAGAGGTATGATTAAACAATGCCGATGCCTATGAAAAATTATTGAACAATGTTTTACGAGAATAGACCAATTTGGCTTGGTTCCGGTTGTTGTTTTTCACTCATAGGGATCTCTACCAGCCATGAGAGCTTGGCGCCCTTTTCTGAGGAGACCCCGACCAAGCTGAGGGACAAACATCCACCAGCTCCAGATAAAGTAATTTTTCCTAATTACGATTACACGTGTACCTCAAATAGCAACTTGTGATGAGGTAAAAAAAAAAGAATTTCTTCTCCTCCGTTCTCATCTGTAGGATCTGATGGGTTAACTGCGGGGCCTCTTAAATCTTTGTTGGGTCGTGAAACTGCCGAGGTGGGAGAACGACTCTTGTCTAATTTGATCAATTTTGTGAGTTCGGCTTTGCAGGGTCTGCTGCCTGATGGCCTGGCGCATCTTTTTTATGGAGTGTCACTTTGTGCACTGGCTAAGAGAGATGGATGGATGCACCCCATTACTTTTTGGCGTACCTTTATTGCCTTGTGGCATAAGCAGCTGTGCAACATCTGTCTTGTGCTTTGGGTGCACACCTCAGACCATTCCAGCTGGGATTTGCTACTAAAGCAGGTTGTGAGGCGGCTGCCATTCAGCCCGAAAATATTTGACTATTGATGCCCCATGGCGGGTTTTTTTGAAGGTCGACTTGAAGAATGCTTTTAATTGCATTTAGAGTGATGTTTTCCTTGTTTTCTTGATGAAGGCTATGATCAGATGCTTTCTTTAAGTAAAATGTTAAATCAAGCACACTCCTGGCATCAACTAGCTCTTGTATTGCGTTATGATTTTGAATTCTGCTACTGGCATACAGGAAAAGCCACTGGGTCTTGCACTGTTTTCTCCTGGTATAGATAAGATCATTATGTAAAAGCATGAAATCAGAGCTTAATATCAGATAATTGGACGATGGTTCAATTTCTGATATCCCCCAAAGATTTTTTGATGACCTTCAGTCAGTCATTTCTGAATTTAACAAAATAGAGCTAGAGATTAATAGCTCCAAATGTGAGTTGACTATCATAAATAATGATACTCATGACATTCTTCCAAAATTCTAAACAATTCTCCACCATGTTAAGATTGTGGCTTTGGATGATCTCTCTGTATTGGGCTCTTCCATCTCTGGGGAAAAATCAGAAAGGCTATAGCTACAAAACATGAAGCCCTAAAACGAATGATATCCCGCCTCAAATTAAAAGATTTACACCAAGCTTTGCTCCTATTAAAAAATTCATTTTCTTTACCTAAGGTGTAGAAAATCTTGAGATCATCTCCTGCTTACAGGGGAATGGCATCTTAGGAGTTTTTTGATGACTTTGTGAAAGATCTTGTCTCCAAACAAATCAACATTGATTTTTCCAGGGATTCATGGACTCAGGCAACTCTCTAAATTGGGCTGGGTGGCTTGAGAATACGACTGACACAAGACATTGCTCTCCCTGGGTACATATTCTCTTCGATTTTAGTTAACCCTTTAATGCGAGCTGTTCTTTCACCGGTTTACAGTTTGACTCAAGTGGACAAGGTGGCTAGACCTATTAGATTTTGGATAGGAATAGTTAGGGACAATGTCTTTGAGCCTGCTAATGAGAACCACCTGAAGCAGAAATGTTGGGATTTACCTCGTGCTCTCTCCAAACTGTATGACATCAAAGAGAGGACAGATCAGGTTGCAGGAGCCCTTCCGCTAGCCGCTAGGCACCCTGATAGTGGCTGTTGGTTGTCGGTCATTGCGCTCCCATCCTTGGAAACTCAGTTGGATCCGGAAACGCTTAGAGTTGCCATAGATTTGATGGTGAGTGCGCCAATTTATGAGCCACATAGGTGTAAATGTGTATCTGGTGTTGATCTATTAGTTTTTCACCTTTTGTTCTGTCAGCTGGTTGCCTTAAAGATCCCCATACATATTGCCCTCAAGGATATATTATGCTGAACCCTGAAAAGAGGGGCATTGCTAGTTGTTTTGGAGCCAGTTGGACTTTACCAAGAAGATGGTAAGCGTAAAGGTGGGATAACAATGTTTGCTTTTAGGAATAGAGAGAGTCTGTGTTTGGATGTAACCTGTGTCAACACTTATGCAGAGCATGTTATTAACAGGTCAGCTATCTCTACAACTTGAGCTGTAACAGTTGGAGAAAATTCCAAAAGGATAAAGTATTTTGCCCTGAGTGAGAGGGTTCTGTTTGAGCTAATATACATTGAAACTAGTAGGGTCTTTAGCCCTTCAAGTGCACCGATAATTAAAGAAGTAGGTTTCTTCCTAGGGAGACTACTGGTGACCCTAGGGAGGTTGAATGATTCAAACAGAAACTAAGTATTTCTGTTCATAGTTGTGATAGAATTGCCTAAGGCGGCCGCGCCTCGCTTCTATCACATATTGAAATTCATGTTTCCCACGTGCATCCTGCGAGAAGAGAGTAGCATGGCGTCCTTATCGCCCAACATCCCCGAGTATTATCTTTTCCTGCTCCATGTTTAATCAAGGAGGTTCAATCCCCCGTTTGCCTGCAGGCGTCGATCTGGCCAGATTGAATTAGGCTTATGGGAAGATAAGATTGTTTCAATCGCTAGCGGGACATTCCATGGAAGCCCCCCATTGCCCTACCCCGAGGGGCTGGCTCCTGCTATTTATGCAATAGAATTTCACGTTTGAATCAGATCCCGATTATCTTCGCCAGGCATCACACCGATCCGGTCTTATTTGTGCCCCTAGGAACTCTACCTCGAGAACTCCCTTATTGTTCAGAAGAGGACAATATCCTTGAGTGCCAAGGTTCATGCCCCTCGAGACGCCAAGTCAACAGGGCCCACGACTGTTGTTCAATTGTTCAGAAGGGAACAACTTTAGAACAGTCATTGTTCTTCGAGCCCATTCGACAAGAAACGGTTCTCGCTTCCCTGATATCACGTCAGTGATAATTTACAATTGTTCAGAAAAAACAACTTTAGAAAAATCATTGTTCTTCGAGTCCGTTCGACAAGAAACGGCTCTCGCTGTCCTGATATCACGTCAGTCGTAATTTAATTGCCCCTTTTAACGTTCTTCAAGAGAACGCTTGGTTACCCCGATAACCTCAAAAGCTCATCCAGAACATCTCTGGTATCCTGTCTCAAGGATCACTCGTACTTCCGAGCCCCACTTAGCTCCCACTCCTCGAAGTCAGTCCTTCCCTCCTCGTTGAGGACAACTCCCCTAAAAAACCCTCCTCTTGGGAAGGAAACCGCCAGTCGGAACGAAGCCTTTCCCTCAAATCACTTTCATCTTCCCGAAGACTTTATAAATACGTAAGCTGCGAATTGCATTTAACTATTTAACTTTATGCCAACGTAACTCCGTGCTTTAACACGGATTTAGCCAACCCTTTCCCTTCTTGTTTGTATTGTCATTTAAATCCCTCCAAATCTTGATCCTCCGCTTAGTCAAATTTAGCCTATGACCTTTTTCATTTCATGTGTATCTCCCATTTTAATCCCAGGTCATGTAAATATTTTTCATGTGTTGTTTTGTTAGATTAATTAATACAATTCTATTTTATTAATGCTTGCAATATTATTTATCCTTGGGCTCCGTCCACTTCTTAAGTATATTAAAGATAAATAAGCCCTCTCCAGTCCTATTTATTAACGTAGCCATTTGATTAAACCCCACACTCGAATATAGAATAATCCCTACAAAGAATAGATATATAGTATATCGTCGGGAGCCTTTTCTACGACAATAGTTGTAATGCAATTAGTATATTAACTGAGGTCCGAGTTGCTTATGGTGTGGGCCTGGACTTTGCCCCTTGATTTTTATCAATTCATTTTTCTCTGTTTTTTTTCTAGTCAATAAAGGTTCTTCGACCCGAGCTTTTCTTAGCCATACACCATCTGGGGATGTGACGCTGGGCCACTTCATCTTGTGTTTGTGAGCTAACTTCATATTCTTATCCGTCTATTTCCGGCATGGGAGTTTAAATAAACACTGATAAGTACCTTTAAAAATAGAAATAATTACATTTCACATCACTTTTTTATAAATAAGCAAATCATTGAACGATCAACACAGAGGATGGTCTAGAAGGAAAGAAGTTTAAACTAAATCCGAGGGTAGCATTAGTGGTTATGTCAAGTTCTTTAGGGGAAAGGTTGACAACGGTTTCTGGGCATCTGTTCTTGGTCCACCTGCAATTTTAAAAGAGACCTTGTAGTTTATGATCTAACTTGCGTTCTAAATTTGCACGACTTCTTCGACGAGTGCCGAAAAAGGAGTCTTGAATCACACTCAACAAGTGTAAAGGGATATTTAAATGACGTCTTGTATTGACTTCCTTTAACGGAAGCGAATTTCGTAATTCATGACGGAACTACGCTTAAGAAGAAGAACGTACCTAATTTCTACAAATGGAAAACCATCTATTTCCCCTTATGCCTTGCCAAAAAAAAAGTGCTGATTACTTCTCGGCAAAGCATTTTTGCGAGGGAAAGCAGCTTGGTCTTCTTGTGGTTGGCACATAGCAGATGATTACGATAAACTTTAACAATGGGATTTATTGCCTCCTTTTATAAGATTTTAGGCTTTGTTTATTTTACCTCTAAATAATTTTCTAAATACTTAACCTACTGGTGAACACTATTTTTCAATCACATATAAAAACTAGTAATGGTCTATTACTTATTTTGTTAATTTTTTCACTTCTTAGTTACATGATGTTTGCTCTCTGTTCACAAAAGTACCGATGAACGATTTTATTTCACTCCTTGTTGATAAATTACAGCATTATAGATATGCCTGATCCGGTTAGTACTTTTATCGACTTTATCTCTCTTTGCTCTAAGAATTAGAATTTTTCGATCAATGAAAAATTCGAACTTAAATTATTCGGTCTCCTGATGGAAGGCTCCTTATCTTGCCCCACATTCGTGATTGTCTATAGTTGGGTGTCGATATATTGATGAAATTATTTTTTATAAGCAAGGTCTAAAAATGTCAATATCTTTCTTAATGACCTTAATTCTCTAGTCTCTTTTATAAAATTGAGCTTAACTGAGGATAATAGTACCGTAGTTTTCTTAGATCTTATGATACCTAGGTCTTTGTCAGACTTTAAATACCCTGTTTACAGCAAAACCCACTAATTCTAGTTCATATATTAATTTTTATTTTGCCTATATATTGTAGTTTACGTCACTAAATCACTGGAATGCTCAGTTTGCAATATACGTTACTCTGGTTAAACACTCTAATGTTTGTTTAATCATTTAGGTAGACATATATTGTCGTTAATTGCGTGGTTATGTATATTTCTTTGACCTTATTACTTAACATTCAGCGTTCGTAGTTTGCAGATGCAGGTTCAAAAGATGCCTTAAATTCATTTTTATCTATTTGTTTATTTATTTTATAATGGTTCAGATTTTGTAAAGAGGGTCACATACGTTACCTTGTAGTGTATATATGACCGCGTTCTGTTATTATATCTATTCTTTGAGATGAAGAGAGAGAGAGAGAGAGGTGCGATGGCAATGGCGAGATAGAGATAGAGAGAAACTGATAAAGAGAAAAGGATTGGGAGACTATAAATGCAGAAATATAGAAAAATGGAAAGAGAGAGTCACAAGGAGTCACAAGAAAAGGTTATACCTCAAAAGACATTGCTGTAAATACCGTGGAGGTATTATTTTGGGAAAGCCCTAACTTTAGCTTAAGAAAAAGCATAGCACAGGCGAAGGCTCTCCCCTCCCACTTCTCCCACCCACTTTTGCGGGCATAGAAAGCGGAAAAGGCACCGGATTGTGATGAGAAAAAGGATCACAATCAGGAATTTTTAATATTATAGCCGAAACCTATTTTACTTGTACCTATAATCTACGTTCTATACATTTTCATTGATTACATCGTCCAGTCAAGATATGAATTGTTCTATAGATGAAATATTCACCCCCTCGACCGGGAGACTGTTCCATGTAGCGCAGATATTCTACGAGTAGTAGTTCCCACAAATCCTAGTCTGGAATGGGGGCCAATCCAGCTTGCAACGATGGTTATGGGTTGGATTTATGTTCAACGTGAACATCCTACTGTATAAGGTGGCCTCGTAATTGGTGGGTCTCCAAGGAGAAAAGCCGCAATTTTGGAAGCCGACACTAATAGCCTTTGTGCCTAAGTGAGAGAATTAGCTTGATAGCCCTAGCCTAGACATGTTCCATTCTATCTATGCCCTTACGCAGTGCAGAAGAACAAAATTGAAAGGCATACTCCAGGTAAGGTCTGACTAGAGAGTATTATAATTTGAGGTCAATGTCCTTGTTACGGAAGCGAAATTGCCTCTTTATGTAATTCAATAATCTTTGGGAGTTCTTTCTAAATCGGCACACTGCCTGGAAAACTTTAGCTCGCTGCTGATTTGCACACCCAAGTCCTTTTCAAGGTCCTTCACCTCCAGAACTCTACCTAACAAGTGGTAGTCTTCTCGAGGATTGGCATAGCCAATGTGCATCACCTTGCACTTGTCAAGGTTAAATGCCATCTGCCAATTCTCCCATTACCACCTAATTTCTGAAGGCTGCTTTGTAGATTTTCCATTCCTTCGCGTGAGCTCACGCTCCCTCGTAATTTTGTATCTTCCGCGAACTTGGGTATCGAGCAAAGCAACCTATTGTCTATATCATTTATATAGATGATCAACAAGAGTGGACCGAGCACGGAATCCTGAGGTACCCCACTATTCACGGGGGTCCATCTCGAAGCTACCCCGTTTATTCTTACTCTTTTTTGCCTGCCTGACAACAAGTTCTCGATCCAGCTGGCCACCCTACCTGTAATGCCAGCTAAGCAGACTTGACACATCAACTTGCGGTGTGGCACTTTATCAAAGGCCTTTTGAAAGTTTAGGTATAAGATGTTCACAGCCCGACTACGATGGTACGCACCCAACATGCCGTGAATGAATTCTAATAGATTTGTGAGACACGATCGGTTCCTGCAAAATCTTTGTTGGGAATCCAAGATCAAGTTGTTTGTATCTAGGTGCTTTACTATTTTTTCTGCTATCATGCTCTATAACATTTTGCCCACAACGAAGGTCGAACTTATAGGACGTTATTTCCCCGGATTTTTGCGCTCTCTCTTCTTAAATATGGGGGCCACGTCCCATTTTCTAACGATTCGTTAAAGATCACAGTAATTTATGGAGTAACCTCAACGCTCACTTCACGAAAAACTCTAAGGAGAAAGCCATCTGGACCTGGAGGTTTTTTATTTTAGCCTCCAAATCCCCGTCGTCTAATATTATCTATCTTAGGTTCTCCCCTTCATTGAGATGCACCCCCGGCCTCGGGGTGAGACCATCTTCTTCCATTGTAAACACAGAGGTGAAGTAGTAATTCAACACGTTAGCGATAGCCAGATTCGACTCTTGCAACTCGCCAACGTCATCTCTTAGAGGGCCTAGAACGAACTAGTTTGTACCTATTTACTTGCAGATTGGAAATAGAAGGAGATGGAGATATATAGATATATATCAAGAGAAAGTTTAAGAGAGAGAGACATTGATGGTTAGATTGAGAGAGTTGTAGAGAGGGAAATAGAGAGAGAGACTGAGAGAGAGAAATTGAGAAAGATGGAGAGACTGAGAAAGAGATGGAGAGAGGGAGAGTTGGAAAGAAAGCGTGATTGGGGGAGATGTCAAGTGAAAACTTAGGGAAGTTCAAGATTTCAAATGCCTTAAGCAAAATTAATTAATACCGAAATTGAATCAATATAATTTGAATTACTACCTTTTCAAAACGATTCACCATAACTCATATAACCGAAGAACAAGATTAATGAAATTGTATGTAATTAAATTGGACACTAACATAATATTAACACGAAAAAGGAAATAAAAATAATTCAATAATTATGTACATGTCATATGGTAACTCTCTTTACTTAAAAGTTATGTAATCTCTACTAGGTTTGTATGTATAAATGTCAGCCAGCTAAGTACCAAGTGACACACACAGATTTCTTCCATCACCGATCTTGGGTTAAAGTTTTCTTTTGTAATCACGCAGTTCTCTCAGGTTTATTTAAACTTTAGGATTGGGCTTGACATTTTAAAAGAATGTGGAAGCGGAGCAAATAAATTCCATCAGCTTAAAAGCCACTTTGTCGCCTAACAACTTTCTTTTCTAAACTATTTTTTTCATCATTTCGCACACTCTACGTAACATATGTAATTTAACTTGATTGGAATGTTGGAATATTTTACAATATTCTAAATACCAATAGTTAGGGAAACAATGGATTTTATCTCATAGTGTTGAAGTCGTAAGCCAAAATAATACGAAAATGCACGTCTCTTCTCCAAACCCAACGATAACTTATATTTGATTATTTCAATACGTTGCTGAACTCTCTGTATCTGCGTCGGGCAACAAGGTAGAGATAGGTTAATTTTCCATTCGTGGAAAAATAACATGAGATGAAAAAGCTCGCAGCATGAATGAAAATGTTTTGCGGAATTAATCGTTATAGTTGTAAAAAAGTATATCCATTTCCAATTACACAAGCAGGTAACTGATTTACGAAGCCTTCCAAAATCAAAATCTGAGAAATGCGCACTTTCCTTGAAATATTTTGATACCGCTGCTTCAGCTGTTATTGGATGCATTCACTGATCATGAACTGTTGCTATGTGCAGGATTTAAAACTTCCTGAATCCAAAAAGAGTCGTGAAGTAACATATATAATGAAAATACCTTATGGTTACATAACACGGATTTAAATAATTGTTTATTACATTTAATCGGTAAAATTCTCAAAACAAAACAATGTAGTTTAATTGTTAGCTAAAACTGTTTGAAATGTTGACTCCTAATTTCATAGCACCATCGCTTCCCTTCATCACTGATTAAAGGATTTTAACAAAAACTCGCTTCTAATATTTCTATAACCAGATTTCCAGTAACTCTACGTACGATGGGTTTCTACTTTTTGCAACTAAATACAAAAACGGTTTCATCAACGTGGTTCACGGTACCCCAAATGTAAAAAAGGAAATATTCGATTTTGATGAAGCTGAAGGTTTATACAGACTGTCGAATTATGGCCAAATCCACAGGAATATGCGTACGCATACTCTAAGGTAGGCCAAGCAAGGCGACAACTGTTAATGTTCTAAGAGTGCGATTTGAATAGATAGCGGCAGCTGCGGGACCAAGAAATATAAACTGTGATAGAACGGGTTGAGGCCGCTTAATTTTAACCACTATCACATGTTATTTAAAACCACGATGCTACCCACGTGCATCTTCGCTTTGAAGCCTGGGGCCTTATCGCAGCCACCTGAGTCAATGTTTAAACAAGGAGGTTTACCTTCCCCCGTTTACCCCATGCGCCGACCACGCCAGATTGAGTTAGGCTTATGAGCAGATAAGGCATTGTTCTCAGGCTCGGCTGTGCATTCCCTCGAAGCTCCCACTCCATTGTCCCCCACGCCAAGGAGATGTCCCGGCTATTTATATGGCAACTTAACCACTGAGATTCAGATTGGAGATCCATATTTTCGTCGCAAAACATCACTACGACCCCCTGTCACCTTGTGCTCCAAGGGACCTCAACCTCGAGATTCACCATCACTTGTCCAGAAGAAGGACAATATCCCTTGAGTGCCGAAGTTAAAGCCTTCGTGACGCCAAGTCCAAAAGGCTTTCCCTGTTGTTCAGAAATAGAACAACGCAGAACAACCATTGTTCGTTTGAGCCCGTTCGCCAAGAAACGGTTCTCACCCTTTCCTTGTTCTTCAGAAAAAGAACAACGTTAGAACAGCCATTGTTCTTTCAAGCCCGTTGACAAGAAATGGTTCTCACCCCCTGTCCCTTGTTGTTCAGACGAGAACAACGGAGAACAGCCATTGTTCTTTTGAGCCCGTTCACCAAGAAACGGTTCCCACCCTTCCCCTGTTGTTCAGAAAGAGAACAACGTTAGAACAGCCATTGTTCTTTCGAGCCCGTTGGCAAGAAACGGTTATCACCCCCCCCCCTTGTTGTTCAAAAGAGAACAACGTAGAACAGCTATTGTTCTTTTTGGCCCGTTCGCCAAGAAACAGTTCTCACCCTTCCCCTGTTGTTCAGAAATAGAACAACGTTAGAACAGCCATTGTTCGTTCGAGCCCGTTGACAAGAAATTTTTCTCCCCCCCTCCTGTTGTTCAGAAGATAACAACGTAGAACAACCATTGTTCGTTTGAGCCCGTTCACCAAGAAACGGTTCTCACCCTTCCCCCTTGTTGTTCAGAAGAGAATAACATTAGAACAGCCATTGTTCTCGAGCCCGTAGACAAGAGACGGTTCTCACCCCCCCCCCTCCCTGTTGTTCAGAAGAGAACAACGTAGAACAGCCATTGTTCTCTAAGCCGTTCGTCAAAAAACGGTTCTCATTCCCAAGACGCCACGTCAGGATCATTTAATTCCCCCCCCCTTTGGCTGGAACTCGCCAGCGGACCGAAAATTCCTTCACGTCGCCTTCCTCTGCACAACAAGTATAATTACAAAAGCCGAACGTTACCTTCCAGTATTTAACCCTTTTGCCAACTCTATCCTGTGCTTTAAATGGTTTAGCAAACCATCTCATCCTTTTAATTTATATTTGTTTTACCTTTTTAAATCTCTTATTCCCCGGTTTAGCTCGATTTCCCACGACCCTTTCCAATTCTCTGTTTATGTCAATATTTTCCGTTTTGTGTGTTGTTGATAGTTATTATTAATAAAACTATTTTATTAATGATAGCAATATTATTATCCTTGAGCTCAGTTCCACTTCTTAAGCATATCAAAGATACATAATATCGGCCAGCCTAGACATCCACGCACTCTAAAGATAATTAAATAAGGTCCCTCAACGAATAGTTATATATGGTATATCGTCAAGAGTCCATTCTACGACATATATATATATATATATATATATATATATATATATATATATATATATATATATATATATATATATATATATATATATAATATATACTATTTAAATTTGGTATCAAGTGTGTAAGGTTTAACGCTATATCTTTGCAAACACTGGTCTCAGTCGAATAAAGCATAGTATTATTCGTTATAATAATAGAGTATAGTAGTTCCCTTTTGTTTTAACGATTGCTATCCCCTTTTTTGGAAACTTAAGAAGCTGGAGTAGCTCAAGGAACTGTTATAATAATTTGTTGTGTTTTTTTTGTGATTTTAGTCAGTGGTTATTTAGATCGAGAAACGAAGTACGAATAGGTCTGTGCCCATATTTAGGAAGGCTAATTCTCTAGAAGGCATAATTCTTGTTGCAAGGAATTTTAGTTGTTTAAAAATTGCGCCCTTAAGTTCAAAGATGACTCAGTTCGAAATCTTTAAAGCGCAAGGACAGTCTTTGGGACTTTCCGGAAAAGAATTAATTGAGTACGTTCAAGAGGAGCAAAGAAAAGAACGAGAAGAAAAAGAAAGAGAAAGAGAAATACAACGAGAAGAAAGAGAGGAACGGAAAAGACAAGCTGAGCTTTACCATCAGATTGAATTAGCTCGTGTTGAAGCAGAAATACAGTCATCCAGGTCCCGTTCTGAAGCCCCCCCCCCTCAATCTCCAACTAAAGCTCCTCAATTTCAAGGACGGAGAGGATTTCGAAGCATTTTTAGCCCACTTTGACGAGATCCTCGAAATCAATAACATGGATCTGGAGGCTGAAGGTGTAGTCAGATTACTTTCCTTGTTAAATTGTAAATTGCGCGAAATTTTTATATCTCTACCATCTGAATGTACAATTAACTACAGCACCTTAAAAGCTGAGTTATTGGGCACTCATAATATGACTCCCGATTTCTACCGCCAAGAATGTCGAGGAGGTCGTATTAAACCTGGACAGACGTTCCGTCAATTCGGATACATTCTTCAGAGGAATTTTAAATTTTGGTTAGAATCCTCAAAGGTTGATCCGAACTACGAGTCCTTAACAGACTTCGTGTTGCGGGATTAATTTTTGGAGGCTCTCCCGACGGAGATCTGCGCGTTCGTCAAGGATCGTCGGTGCCAGACCTTTAAGGAATGTACCGAAGAAGCGGATGTCTATGCCGCCAGCCATAATATATAACTAAAGGAGAATCGAACTTCTCACCAACCCCCAAACCAGAAAAGAAGGAAGGAGTCGCGCCCCTTCCCAGGAAAGCTGATGAAGTTTCCGGGCCCCGTAAAACCCCAAAACTTCATTCCCCAAAACCAACAACGGGACTCCAAACCTCCCGTTAAGATTTCTCCTCCATCTCTCTTCCCGAAGTGACCAATCATATGCTTCACCTGTGGTGTAGAAAACCATAGGCTGGAATTGCCTCCAAAATTCTAGGCTTAAGAGCGGACCAGCCCACCAAGTTCACCAGATTAATGCCACCCCGGCTCCCCCGGTGGTGAATACCCAATCAGCAACTTCTCCCCCTCCGTCAGGCCAACAGGTAAATTTTTATTTTTGATAAAAGTTCATCGGGAACTTTGAAATTTGAGGAGGGCAGCGTGAACGTCTGCCGAGTATCGACTCTCGTCAGTGACACAGGATGTACGTGTTTCATCGTGTCCGACGAACTCCTTCCCCCAGTGGACCCTAACCACGAAAGATTTGCGGTGGTACATGACTACCTTGGGCGGGTGAACCAATTCCCCGTCGTTAGATGTTACCTGCAGTGTCAATATTATGATGGCTGGGCTGAAGTCATTTCAGCACCCATACAATTCTGTTCCGTACTTATAGGACAGAGTTCCCAAGTAAGTTCCGACCCTGTGTGTCAGGCCGCCCTTCCACGAGGCCGAGCTAAGAAAGAAGCCCAGCAGCCCGTCCCCATAAGAACCCCGATACCGTACGATTTCCAGGGACCCTTAACTAGGAATTTAGGACGGCGCAAAAGGAGTGTGAATTACTAACACCCTTAGGCAATAAGGCCCAAGAAAAGGACACGGAGACTGTCCGTGGACTCCAAGAAAAAAAGTACTTCCAACGCGCCCATGGAGATACGTTCGTAGCACTGGACGAAACATCGACGCTTGAAGAAGATTACCCCGCGGAGTCCCTTAATGTAATACAGACAGTGTGCACCCAACCTGATGCCGATTTCCCTCCTCCTTTCCTACCAGGCAAGTCTTTTGAACCCTCTGACCTGGATATTGACGCGCAACTGACACCACATCAAAAGAGTCAGCTACAAAAACTATTTGAATGGAGTCACCATTTAACCTCCCTATTAGCTCTTTTCGAGCGACTGCGCGAAAATGGCCTCACCATTGGCCCCAGCAAATGCCATTTTGCCTACGAAACCATAAAATACTTGGGTTTCAAAATAGGACAAAGCAAGTTAGGTCCCCTAGAGGACAAGATTAAGGCAATCGCCGACATGCCCCTCCCGATTACAAAGAAGCAATTAAGATCGTTCCTAGGATCAGCTTCTTACTATCGGCGATTTGTTCCGAAATTCGCTGCAATTCCGGCGCCCCTCAGCTCCCTTCAAAAAAAGAATTCCCCGGATCGTTAACGTTGGAATGATGTCGCTGTTTTTTTAGTTTAATCAGCTCAAAAGTAAGCTCATTTCTGCCCTCATTTTAAAGTTGCCCAACGCGGAAAAATCCTTTGGGATTAAGATCGACGCGAGCAACGAGGGCATTGGAGGTGTACTCCTTCAATACGAGGATGATGAAACGAGTCATCTAGTTGCATATGCTAGTCGCCAATTATTACCACGCGAAAAGAGATATGCCACTATAGAAAAGGAAGCTCTATCAATTATATGGGTTATTCTCAAATTCAAAATGTACTTGATAGGAAAAGAATTTCAGATAGGAACCCACCACCCTCCGTTAGCCTATATTAGGAATGTGCGACACTCCAACGGCCGAATCATGCGCTGGAGTTTACTCTTGCAAGAGTATAAATTTAAAATAAATTATATAAAAAGTTCCGATAACCAGGTCGCTGACGCACTCACTAGAAATGCGTTACCGAATAGCGAAGAGGATCTCCATGTAGTTATATACCGTCTTGTACGACTTAAATTAGATTCTCTTGTAATATAATTCGTTAATGTATATGTCTGAATTTTTTTAACGCTCAATGTCTATTTTTTTTGTATGTATATATATTTGTACCCATTAAATTACGTATAAATCATTTTGTCCCATATGTACTATATTTATATCATTTCATTGTTACATGCCTTTTTTTTATTAAGTTGTTTTTAAAGGTTATTTTCCCCTATTATCAAAAGATCAAAATAATCATATGTATTGAGGTAATACTAGTTAATCGCAGGAAGGTACGGTTGGTACAAGAAAACGAGTTCCTCACAACGGAGCTCTATCTTAGTCCCTTCTCTCTTTCGTTTTTTTCGAAGTGACAACTTCCCCCGGAATGGAGGGGTGTGATAAAACGGGTTGAGGCCGCTTAATTTCAACCCCTATCACATGTTTTTAAAAACCACGATGCAACCCACGTGCATCTTCGCTTTGAAGCCTGGGGCCTTATCGCAGCCACCTGAGTCAATGTTTAAACAAGGAGGTTTACCTTCCCCCGTTTCGCCCCATGCTTCATCCTCGCCAGATTGAGTTAGGCTTATGGGCAGATAAAGCATTGTTCTCAGGCTCGGCTGTGCATTCCCTCGAAGCTCCTACTCCATTGTCCCCCACGCCAAGGAGATGTCCCGGCTATTTATATGGAAACTTAACCACTAAGATTCAGATTAAAGATCAAGATTTTCGTCGCGAAACATCACTACGACCCACTCTCACCTTGTGCGCCAAGGGACCTCGACCTCGAGATTCACCATCACTTGTCCAGAAGAAGGACAAGGTTCGAGCCTTCGTGACACCAAGTCCACAAAGCTTTCCCTGTTGTTCTGAAGATAACAACGTTAGAACTGACATTGTTCTTTCGAGCCCGTTGACAAGAAACGGTTCTTACCCCCCCGCCTGTTGTTTAGAAGAGAACAACGCAGAACAGCCATTGTTCGTTTGAGCCCGTTCGCCAAGAAACGGTTCTCACCCTTTCCCTGTTGTTCAGAAAGAGAACAACGTTAGAACAGCCATTGTTCTTTCGAGCCCGTTGACAAGAAATGGTTCTCACCCCCCCTTGTGGTTCAGAAGAGAACAACGTAGAACAGCCATTGTTCTTTTGAGCCCGTTTGCCAAGAAACGGTTTTCACCCTTCCCTTGTTGTTCGGAAAGAGAACAACGTTAGAACAGCCATTGTTCGTTCGAGCCCGTTGACAAGAAATGTATCTCACCCCCCCCCCCCCCTTCCCTGTTGTTCACTAGAGAACAACGTAGAACAGCCATTATTCGTTTGAGCCCGTTCGCTTAAGAAGTGGAACTAAGCTCAAAGATAATACTATTGCTATCATTAATAAAATAGAGTTATATATATATATATGGGTACATAAATAAGACGGAATTAATCTTCGAATACTAATTTGATAAACGTGGTTAGGAAGTGGTTATAATGGGAGATTGAGGGTAGTGAGTGATTTAGTTCCTTTAACCTTCGAGAGTTAGGTGGGGCAAACTAGGAGGAGGTCTTGGTGACCTTAATTATCATGGCTGGTAGCCACAAACCTAGAGCGGGTAGGCTTACTTTCTCGAACTTGTGTTTTGTGAGATGCGGCTTCTTGTCCTCAGGAGGTCACCAAACAAACTTCGAAGGGAAGGAGGGGGAGGTGACTTGTCGATACTAGGCTTGAGCGAGCTAACGGGCCGCTTGTCTTTAAGAGGGCACCAGAACAACTACGAAAGTGGGGGAGAGGGCTTCTCCACACTCGGCTTGAGCGAGCAATGGGCCTCTTGTCCTTAAGATGTCACCGGAAAAACTTCGGAGGACGGCTTCTCCAATCCTTGATCCGAAGGCGGATGAGAAAGGCTGACGTTGCCTCACGAGACTCTTTTCCCTGCATCGAAGATTCCAGGGGGATCTCTAGCTCTTCCTTGGCTTGCGACCATCACTCAACTTCTTGGGAGAGAACTCGTTGAATTGCAGTCCTTTCAGGGAAGTCTCGTCTAACCAAATATGTCTGTAATTCTGGTGTGGGTGCATATATACACGGAGTTCTCCAAAACAGGGAGAGAGATTGAGACATTCTGTAACCTTCGTAATCGGCCATGACAACCCAAGCGTCTCTTTGCGGTGAAGTGTCTAAGGCAGGGATCAGCGGGTCAGACGGGCGACCAGCGGCGGGAGCCATAAAGGAGGTTCACGGCGATTCTTACAAAGTAATCTCCCGACTCGAGGGGGGGGGAAGGGAAGATTGAGACGTCCCAGAGGTAGCCCCAATTTTAGCGTCATGACTAGGTGGGAATTTCGCTGAGACCTGGTGGCGAGTCCAAAAAGGGTGAGCTCGAAAAGTGTGTGTGTGGGGGGGGGGGGTAACGGCTCGCTTTCTCTCCCGAAGTAATATCTTAGGAGGTGGGGAAATAATATTATTCTAAGGGGATACCTCCACACAGCCATTTATTTCTAAAATAATTCCTTCCCAGAAGTATGTTATGGCCAGGAAATAATTATTTAAATTACAATGGACCAACAAAATCTCTATAATGTTATCACTCCAGACTGTTTTTCCAGAAATATGACTGTTTTAACTGTAGAAGCATTCATCCAAAATCTAAAGTGCAATCAAGATCATCTTCAGGATCATTTCGTGCTTCAATAAACATTGCCTCTATCAAGATTCTTGAAATACTTTTAAATGCACCATCAAATGTGTACAAGTTTTAGTTTTATTTCAAGCTACTGGTAAGCAAATACGTCATTATCTCTTAATTTTTCTAATTCCTAAGAAAATTAAAATGCCCCTCCTCTTTGTTTTCATTTAGCAGCAGGCAACATCGTTGTTCCAAGTTTTTTTATTTCTATCTAAATTTGCCTTACGAATAATTAAAAAGACAACTACTTTTTTCAGCACCCTTTTGCCTTCTGTTTATGTTCTTTCACGTCGCTGAAATTTGAGAGGTACTTTGACCTACAAATACGACATATCCTGATTCTGAACTCAGGAGAAAGAAATTTTATAGCTGTCGAATATATTACACAAATCCACAATTTAAATATTACCGTATCTTAAAACAAAATATATCTAAAGCAAAAATATAGAATTGAAATAAAAACTGTAGGGGAAGATCACACAGCGTAAGCTTCAATACCTACACGTGTACCTGCCATACTAACTAAGGATGCACATCTTTTTCAATGATATTCTTCGTTTCTTACTGAGATAAACAGGTAGAAAGTAAAAAGTGTAAAATAAAGTTCGAAAAATACAGGTTTTATGATATATACTTATCTATCTATACCGTTATAACAATATTATTCTTTATGTACAAATCCTTAGAAACATACACAGTCATATTTGTAGATTCCTATAGCTTCTCAATTCCACGTGAGAATTTTTTTTTTTTTACTATATCTGTTGCACTGGGTTCGTCGATAGCCACCTTCACAAGCTGAACCGGTCTAACAATATTTAGTTCCGCAGAAGACTAAATCTAGTCACGCATCTTTCACCCTAGCTTCTAGCGTAATGTTGCATCCTATCATGAGCGGAGCTTGCTGTCTTGTTGTTTATGAACGTAACTCTTCCTCAGATCCTCCTTCTTTTCTACTTCTAAGCCTAATGATCGAACCACAGTCCGGTACACATGATGTCTTTCGATAGAAAGAAAAACCACAGTTCTCAAACATGGCGTAGAGTAACTAAATAACTAACTAACCACATGTCACAGGCTCAACGCTCGTCCGTAAAAAAGACTTATATGAATTGGATACACCTAAAAGGCACCACAGAAAACCCAGAAAATGAATACCGAAAATAATTGCACCTCGCAAAATGCTCCATTTCCCCCCCCTCCATTTTTGAACCTCCCGTGTTCAAACATACTAAATATTATGCGCATAAGCATATATATTCAGCATTCCTGACAATGCAAGTTAATATCTAATCTTCATAAGCAACCAAAACATAGGTAGAGTCCTTATTCAGGAAACGCTCATCGGCCTAAATACTCGCTCATCAAACTTCTCAAACTGAAGAGCAGTAACAAACGAACTTACACAAAAGCACAAGCACTCATATCACTAGAACAAAAAGGTGACCCCTTTACAGAGACCAATCTTCAAACAAAACAGATCATAAAAAAGGACTCGCATACATATCTCATCTCATAGAAATAAATCTAAGAAACACCACATATAATATAAAGACAGCCCACGATCCACCTCAAACATATGACTTGGGAAGGTTGGATAATTCATCTACAAGCATTAACAGACCCTAAAACTTTTACAATGCTTATCACAAAACCTGGTTTTCCACCAATCCTAACGACCGTAAAGTTAAGGCAATCTTCAAGAAAATTACTAAACACACAAAGCCGCAGAACACGTCACAGACAAAATAAAAAAATATCACTAAACAAAAACAGGAAACATAGCCGACTAAATGTCGAACAAATTGTCGGGGTACACCATTCTATACCACTCTATAATATACTACTCCTATATTATGAGAGGGGGGGACTTAATCGCCTACTGCCACGCGAACCGTTGAAGGACTGTTCGCAGGGATTAACGACCTCATAGGAGGTTAAATTTAAGGCCTTGGGATTCAAATCCTTAATACTCAGACAGAGGGCATAATTGGTCGGCGAGATTTACTTGAATAGCCAGAGAGTATCGTTCAAGGTTAGTTAAAGATGAAAGAACAAAATCTAATTTTATTTACAAATATCAAAATAAGAATAATAATAATGAGCAAAGGGGAATTATTTAAATTAAAATAGTCTCTTGATAATTATTATGAGAAGGAAACCTCAAATAGAATTAATTGATTAATGTTACTAGGCTCAGGTAAAAAGGGGGGACTTAACAATAATAATAATGGAAGGGGTTTCAGTCTTACGGGTCGGTGACTTCGAGGAAGGTCCTTCTTGCGACGAGGCGAGTGGAGACGATCCTATGAGGCAAGTGGGGCACGATCCGATAAGGCAAGTGGGGCACGATCCGATGAGGCAAGTGGGGGCACGGTCCGAATAAAGCAGGTGGGGCACGATCAGGATGAGGCAGGTGGGGCACGTTCCGAACCAACCTTCCAATGAAGATAGCCAATATTCAGAGATAAGGTTCGACGGAGAATGTGGGATTACTCGTACTTCCACTTGAAGAGAGAACCTTTTTCCTCAAAGGTAATCGATGGAGTTTTTCTTCGCTTCGACTAAACGAAGGGAGACTGTTGCGCAAATTCAAAGGCTTGCCGTTCACAAAAGTTACCAATTGACTAAGGTATAATCACGGCGGAGAAAGTCTTGCTGTCTGACGATCGCTCACTGGACTTACTTAAACTTGAGACGATGAGGAAGGCCTTGAGGTGCGGGCTGGACCCTCAAACTACAGAATAACCCAAATATTTGTATGCACAAATCTGGTGGGGGAAAGGAGAGTTTGGAGAAGGGAGTCACAAGTTCCAGAAATCTTAATCCGGAGGCAGAGTCGATTCATCATTTAGTAGCGAGGTGCGATATACAGCAGCTCTTCCTCGTTTCGGGGAAGGAGGCTTGGGACGAGTTGGCAGGATTGAGAAATATTTTCTCAATGTGCTCAGGAGTAGAAAATTCGTGAATGTTCGAACAGGAAGTGAAGCTTTTCCTGGCGGGAGACAATCGCACGTGGTCTCCAAAATTTTTTGGGGGAGAGAGTCAGAGGTTGTTCTTTTAAACAAATGTTTACCTGCAAAAAATGTATGACATAACTCATTAACTCCTAAAATATAAAACTTTAAAGAATGCATCGAAGGACACAAATTCAATTGTAATCCCTGATAAACAATCATAACAGTAAAATATAAGAGTAGAAATCCTTCTGCATCCCATGAAGTTCTCCTAACCTACCAAAATCACTTCACCCAAAGTACAATGCAATATCCCAAGGAAAGACTGGTCTAAAATGAGAAATAACCAAAAATAACAATTTGAACTAATATCGACAGGACAGCTTTCTTTCTCCCTTTTCCAACCAGCAAACACAAGAGAAATAAATATCAAATTTCTGTGCAACACATAGCCACATCCACAGATCTTATCTGAAACAGAACCTTATAATCACAGCCAGGAAACGATTCAAACACTGCCAATTGTCAGGTGTTATTTCATGCTAAAGTATTTTTTATTGATTTATATCTTGGGTTCTACGTTCTGTCCTATGACTCTTATTGATAAGGGTGTCTATTTTTGTATCTTCAATCATTTCACTAATTCTACCATCCCATCTTACTTTTAATCATTGTTATTTTTAAAGTTTTTTATTGTAAAATGGTTTCTTTTGCATTATTATTGCAGTATGTAAGGCATATTTGGTCTATTGACATTAAGTTTATTTCCTAGTGTAATTTTAAATGAGTTTCTTCCAATTTGGGTGTCAAGTTTTGGTGAGATTGTTTCCTCTGACACAATTTTAGCTCTTTTCTTTATTGATTTCGTTCCTAAGTAATATGTTATCGATACTATCTTGAAATAGCTCATAATGGTTTAGAGAAAACCTAAATCGCGGGAGCTGTGGTAATTCCCGGATAGAACCTGATATTCCAGTCGACTTCACGGCCAAGTCTGTGAAAATTAACCCAGAGGAAAAATGAAAAGATGAATCCAAGCACTTTCGAGCTATATTTGCATGTTCATTTTCAAGGAATGAACTTGAAAATGAACTTGCAAATATAGTTCGAAAGTGCTTGGATTCATCTTTTCATTTTCCTGTAGGGTTAGTTTTCACATATATATATATATATATATATATATATATATATATATATATATATATATATATATATATATATATATATATATGCTGTACCTCTTCCTCTCCATTTTATTCATAAAGGTCATCTGATTTTTCTTACTAATGCCCAAATATTTAAATCAATTTAACCGATATTGTTCAGTCTCATGTGGATATTGCTTTAAAAATGCTAAACTATGGATCATTATACTGCCCTCTTTTCCGCCAATTTTTCACCATAAATTTACTTCTTGCGCGTCTGCCTTGGAAGGTGCAAGCGTTCTAAAGGTAGGGCATATCTCTGATTAAACCAAATAACTATTATCAAAAAGTAATTACCCATCAAAGTAATTGCGATAATGAAGCTTAGTTCCTGAGTTTTATACCATGCCTCTATAAAGAAAGGAGAGACAACTGTTGAAGTGAATTTATGTGGTTTCTTTTCTTCATTTAAACTAATGCAATAGATAAGTTTAAAGGTGACAAATTTTGGAATACTTAATTCACATTTAAATTAAGTATACTACATTGACTCAGAACTTCGGGGGAAATTTTAGACATTCCTTTTTAATGACTATTACAATTGCTCTAAGTAATGATTTTTATAAAAATTATTAAATTATTAATAATTTTTAAAAGGAAAACAATTTTGAATTAAATTAAAAAGGATGCTACGATCTGGCATAAAAACTAATACTTCAAAATACTCTGTTTTACAAAGGCATCGAAAGTAAATACGTATTTTGCTTTCGTGTGTCTTGAGCAAAATAAGTAATGCAAATCTTTGGGGCAAAAGGAAGAAGGCAAAAAGTTAAAGCAAATCCAAAACAGGGTAAAAGGGCGTGTCTTGCAGCAAGATTTAAAGGAGATAGCTCTAAAGAAAGTTTTGAAGATAGAGGAAGTGAAAATATATGGGAGATATGTTTCCGCCTATCATCCCAAACGCATTAGGTTGGGTGAGAATAAATCCGCATATCAATTTCATCATGGTCTAGATGGTTGCCCTCACATCACATTGCAGGGGATAATAATAGATATATGAAGGGGCGAAGGTAAAATATATGGGAATAAAACAAAGTTGTTAACAAATATTGGCTCGGACTATGAAGCAAGGACGAAAGTTGGTAGATCGGAAAATAGCCTACAAAATCTGGCCCCAGCTAACACAACTCGGTGAGAAAATTAGCATTGGCTGAGTGTAAAGAAAGTAGAAATGTTAAAAAGAGGAAAGATTGTTGAACAGGAACAGGAAGGGCGAATTGCGTGTGTGGGCACCTGACATTCTCTAGAGGGTTGGGTAAAATAGATATGTCTATGTCGTAGAATAACCCACAGAAATATAGGTTAATTCTACCTAAAATGCGTGCACGCTCAAGGTCAACGAGTGACCTTAACTCAACTCTGGTCACCACAGAGATGAGGGAGAGAAGTGGGGGAAGGTGAGACCCAACCTTCCCTGAAGCAATGCGATGGATTTAAATACAAACAATAGAGTGCAGTTGACCGTTATTAAAGTAATGGAGGCTGCGGGCTATGAGGCTTATAAAAAAGTAGGGACAAAAATATACTTTAACATTTACACAGAATCCACAATAAATAATTTAAAATGGAATAATGGCAATTGATACTCGATGTTTACAATAACCGATCTAACAGGAGTTAATAACGAGCCTCTGTACATACGTACAGATGGATGACTGGCAAGGTGGCCACATATGATTCGTCTCAGTCTAGCTTGGGTTCGAGGCCTTAAGAGATTAGACGGGAATCGGTTAGTTATTACAGGGACCAAAGCCACGTGGACTTCAACCTCTAGTAGAAAAAATAACTAGAGTGAGTATTCGTGCCAAAGGAAATGTGTCTAAACCAAGGATGGGCCAATTGACTGAGGTCCAGATCCTTCGGTAGAATTCTAGCCTTTGATCTCATAGGGAAATGGAGAGAGATCGAGAATGATGTGTTTCTTTGTAAAAGGCAGGCATATACTGTCGATGCCCAATTGGGACCAACAATATATAGGGACCAGCTAGAACCGTCACTGTCCCCGCCAAGGGGGCTAGGGAAACTATCTTTGGAACAACACGACGGCGCTTGAAGGATTGGAAATACTCCCGATCGGGTTTCTTGATAACGCCCCAAGAGACGACAGAGGCACGCGTTTAAGATAGCACTCCATCGCTTATCGCAGAAAGCATTTTGATATTCTGGCTGTTCCCACGGTCCTTGCTCAAGGTGCCTGACTTAGGCCTGACCTCGTAGTTTCGGAATAAAACAAAGATAAAATGGAAATATAGAAAAACAGGGAATTAATTGATATGAATGATACAAAGGGTTACCGGATATGGCTACAAGGAACCTCTATTCTCGACAACTCCCCCATTCACAAGATGTTACTTTAAATAAAAATTGACATATGACAATCGCTGGATGGGTATTAAAAGTCTCAAATTTTCCCGACCTGAAGGGGATGGGAGAATAGAGGGGATAACTAACCTTGAACGGGACGAACTTTGGAAGCTCGGACCTATTTACGATCAAAGATTATCCAAGAACACAAGGAATAAGGGAATTCGATACAAACAAAGAACACATGGGCTACAAGGACTGAAGTTAGATCAGATTGGGGTCGATTACGTAAGGTCAATAACGACCTAGAGCTACACACATATAACATACCTAAAAGATTAAAAGAAACACAATACACAAAGATAAAATGGAAATATAGAAATACAGGGAATTAATTGATACGAATGATACAAAGGGTTACCGGATCGTTCTTAAATTGTCAACAGAAAAAATTATTGTCCAAATATAGACATTTTAAACAAAAATAAAAAAATTAAACATAAAAGTTGAAAAGCGCAAAATTTATCCTAGATTAGTTTGGGTAGTCCCTAGTGGGTTCCTACTCAGGATATCTGCAACACAATTCTCGAATCCTTTTATATAATAAATTTTAAATTAATACTTCTGAAGGTATAAACTCCATACATTCTGAACTTCTGTATGGACCATATAATGACTAGAGCCTCCTTTTCGATGACGACATAATTTTTCTCGCTCTGGAGAAGCTTACGGCTAGCCTAGGCGACCGGGTATCTATAACCATCATCGCTATACTGAGGTAAAACGAAACCTAACCCTTCATTACTGGCATCCCTTCTGATACAAAATGTCTTCTTAGGGTTGGGAAGCCTGATGATAGGGACCGAAGCTAGTTTTCAATATAGTTGTTCAAAGTGGAAGAGATCTAATGGAGACCAGGCGAGGTGTTCCGGGGACTTCTTTTTCGGCAAGTCACCCAAAGGTGCCAAAAAAGAAGCGAAATGAGGGAAGAAGCGTGGGTAGAAAGAAGCAGATCCCATGAAGGATCTCCTCTGCTTCTTATTCGACGGACGGGGCATTTCCACAATGGCGCGGATTTTGTCCTCCTGAGGGGCCAATTGTTGTTCCCAATGTGAAAGCCAAAGTAGTCAATCGTACTATAAGCAAAATGTTACTTGCTGAGACCGATTGTGAGTCCGTGCTCGCGCAGGCGACGTAGCAAAGCCTGGAGGGCGATCATGTGATGATTCCACTCGCGAGTTGCAACGTAAATGTTATCTACAAAGTTACGTTTACCAAACCGTCTAATATTCTTCTCATCTTGCGATTGTAACTGCTACAAACTGTCCCCAAGCCTAAAGGTAGACGGCGGAACTGCATTAAGCCGAGTATCTCTTTACACCTTCTTTAAGGGGAATTTGCTAATAAGCTTTATATAGGTCCAATTCGTTAATGTAATTAGCCTTTTAAAAGAGATGGGAGGTTTTGGTCGATCAAGACGATAGGCTCAGCATTGAACAAGGTCACTGAATTTGGTTTCCAAATATAGGCGCACATCCTATATGACTCGTCTGACTTCTTTACCAACACAGTGGGGAAACAGTAATTAGATTGGGTGTGATCTATAATCTTTAAATTTAACAATTTAATAACTTCTGCGTTGAAAGCATCTCTTAAATGGATGGTCAGGGGATACGGCTTAGAACGAATAGGCTCTAGGGTGGTTAAAATAATATCATGCTCGAACTGAGTGGCACAGCCGGGAATCTCGGCAATCACATCTCTAAAGTGGCTCAGTAGCTGTTGCAGCTGACTCTTTAAGTCGTGAGGCTGCTCGGCGTTAACGTCTAAGTCAGATGACAGGGATTTGGTGTCGCTGAGCACAGTAGGCAAGGGGTACTCCTTGTCCTGTACAATGCAAGCCATTTGCCACATATTTAGCTGATCCAGTGGTTATTCTGCTTTCATGGCCGACTCCTCATCAATGGCCACGATATTATTGATGTACGCTCAGCGGTGGTACCTCGTGAACCTGCTCACGTGATATAGCATGTCTACAGATGGAGTTGGAATAAGGTAGTCAACGGTGCCGCGAATATCGATGACAGGGAAGGGGCCCTACCATTGACTTAGGAGTTTATTAATCTCGGTTGGGAGTCATAATAAAATTTCCTCACTGGGTTTGAATCTACGCTCCTTAGATTTTTTAGTAAAATTCGTTGGGCCTTTGTCTAAGTAAATTGGCAGCCTCGAACGAATAATACCTCCTTAGGTACTCCGACTCGGAAGAAGATAGAAATGAGCGCCTCGGCGATGGTGATACTATCTATCTTCTTCAAGGGTACTGCTTCATGGAAACGGGTGGCAAATTCTATGCATGTAAGCAGTAAGCTGTGCCATTCACTGGACGGGGGGTGGGGGGGGGAATGGGGCCAATCAGGTCGTTTTCCACACGAGTTTTAGGGTTCTGATATTATGGGTCCATTCTGACTTGGAACGGGTCTGACGCGTTCTTTTGGCGGCTGTCCTTAGACATATCTCACACCAACGGCAATAATTAAGGATGCCATCTGCCTTACCCGGCAAATAAAAATATATAAAAATTCTCTGAGCTGTTTTAGTATGGGTGAAATGGTCAGAGAAAAGACTATCATGGGCCCTTAATAATATGAGGG
This sequence comes from Ceratothoa steindachneri, assembly GCA_963969495.1. Lineage (NCBI taxonomy): Eukaryota > Metazoa > Arthropoda > Malacostraca > Isopoda > Cymothoidae > Ceratothoa > Ceratothoa steindachneri. The sequence goes on from OZ018332.1 coordinate 75,338,881, forward strand.
GTACCTGCGACCAGGGGATGCATAATGTATGGGCTTCGGTACTATTGTTTCCCAAGCAGGCGCGGTAGAGGAGATCGTTCTTCACAAAGTAGGTGAAAAACTTTATTACCGCGGGTGGAGTCCTAAACCTATTATGAGTTTTAGGCCAGAGGGGGCGGAGTAAATCGCAGTCCTTTTGATTTAACCGAATTCATTATTCAGAATACTACTGAAACGAACTAGCAGGGGCATTCAAGGGAAGCGGGTGCCTCTGCTTCCTTTTTCGCATGATATCGCGTGAGGATGCGTTGAACTACAGGGGTGGAAGTAACACGTAGGCACTCTTTGAGCAGAACAGCGCAGAACTTCATTGGAGTCGCTACTACTTCAGCCCAGCTGGTATAATACGCTCGTTCGATAAAGCATTTCCCCAGGTAGTCATAAACTACTGCAAACTTATCAGGGTTCGGAGAGCTCGGTGGAAGTAGCTCATCCAACACCACAATACATGTACACCCTGTATCCCGAACAAGGGTGGAGACTCGGCAGCCGTTAACTGTTCCGGTCTTAAACTTAAGGCTTTCAGGGGAACTCTTCTCGAACTAGAAGTTAACCTAAAGGTCAGCGGCAGAAGAAGCATACGGAGAAGAAGGTGGTTCAGTTTTTGACGATGGTGTTTCAGGGGTAGCACAAACTTGGTGCACTTGATTGAGTGAACTAGGACAAAATTGGGAGTTCTGAGGGCAGTTGGTCCTCAAATGTTCTTCAACACCGCAGGAGAAACACACGATGGGCCTCTTGGGGAAGTATGACGAAGGGGATTCGACGAAAACCGCTTGACGTCACGGGATTCAGACGAACAATTGTTTCTGGCCTTGGAGGGGCCATTTATTTTAATTTGCCACATTTACCTTCAAAGGACGATGGTTCAGCCTTTCCTCATTCCTTAGGGTAGCAATTGTAACTCGCGGCAAATATATCGGCTTCTTAGATGCATCCCTTGAAGGTGGAGCACCTCCGCTCCTTCACAAATGATCGAATCTCAGAAGAAACTGAAGCCATAAGCTGGTCCTTCAGAATGAAGTCGACTAACTTTTCATACTCGTGAGGAACTTGCGAAAAATCGAGCCAGAAGTTCGAATGTCTTAGAAGCGTATTCCCAAAATATCAAAAAGTTTGGTTGGGCTGTATATAGGCGTGACGAAATTTAACGCGGTAGAAATCTGGCGTCATGTTATACGCGGCTAACAATTCTGATTTCAACATCGAATAATCAATCGTTGCTTCCGACAGAAGGGATATGAAAATATCAAGAGCTTAGAGTATAAAAAACGGCCGAAGTTTAGCGACACCATCCGCTTCAATGTCCTAGTTGTTTAGCTCGAAGATCTTATCATAATGCGTTAAATAGGACCAGAAATCTTCTCCTTCCTTTCCAACGGGGAGCTTAACTGAAGCAGTTTGTGGGAAGTCATTCTGCAGGTTGACGGAGACCGTTTCGATCCTCGCTATAATCATTTCCATTTAATGTCGTTGGATGCTTTCTCTTTCTCCTCTCTATCTCTCTCTTCTTTCTTCTCTTTCTGTTCTCTCTTCTCGTATATAGGGCAAAGGGTCTTTTCCGGATATACAATTAGATTCTTCCTGTAATGTAAATTGGTCGTATGAAGACATGATGGACGCGAATTCCAACTAAACTTAAAAAAAAACAAAACGTAACGGGATTGTAGACCCGAATTAACTCAGTATACACACGGTGCGATTAATAATTTCTGTCTGAGCCCTCGAAAATACACGAATTAACACAAAAACCTTTAACTTTGCTCATAACAGCGAGAACAAAACTAGACTGAGCCTTCCTTGGTAAAAAAGTGTAAAATTTTGCTGGGGGAATAAATGAGAATTGCGGTCTCAAAACTTACACACGGTATGTATACAAGCGAGTACACACAACAAATGGGAGAAATAGTTCTCAAGATTCTTTCTGCTTACTTTCTCAATAGCCAAGCCTTAAAACCTTTAAAACTTCTACTTTTATTTGAACTCCAAGCTTCGTGGCAGAGCAGCATGATGACGAAGAGATAAAAAAGTTCCGCTCGCGATTAAAATCCTTTCCTTTTCCGGGTGAAAATAAAATATGGTTTGAAGTAATATCTTAATACCCACGACCGTTCTTCTATATAGCATGCAGGAGGAGCATTTTTGCTTAATTGGATAATTTGTCACACCCTAGAGTCAAGGCACTACTTCGGCTTATAAAATCTCGATATTTCTAGCCCAATATCAATCTTCCAAGATCAGTCGGCATACAAAGTCCCCGACCCTTAACATTGATATTCCATCTTCAAGGTTTGAAACACTACATATTGATATAGTTGGACCACTTCCACTGTGTACACTGCCTGGACAATCTTAGCCTCGCACAATCAGTATTTACTATCGTGCATCGATCGAGCTACAAGATGGATCTAAGCGCTACCGATTCCGGATATAAGTGACGTGACGGTCGTGTTGGCTTCCTAGACGGGGGGATTTCTAGATTAAGTAGTTCCGCCTTAAGTATTGACCGACAGAGGCCCTCAATTCTAATCCGAGACATTCGAGGCACTGTCTGCCCTCGTTGGTTTTCTTCGTCTCCACACCACAGCGTACCACCCGTCCACGAACTGGATGGCGGAAAGGGCATACAGGACTTTGAAGTGCTCCATAATAATCCTTCGACTAGGGCAATTGCATTTGTCGTTTTGGGCATTTGCTCCTTGCCTAATGACTCGAGATTTTCACCTTTCACAACAGTCACGAGAACTACACTTTTGTGCACGAGACCCTTAGTTTTGTTCTCGTCATCGAAGACAGATTCAAAGTTTATTAAAGAATTATCCTCAAGCATGGCACAAGACGATTTCACAAAGGCATCCATATGGTACGTGTACTCAAGCCCTTCGTACCCAAAGATCTTCGTGAGACGACTCCTCGGTGGGTCCGATTAGACCGCGTTGGCAAACCACAGCAAGCTGCATATGCTGGCCCTTTCCAGGTGATCAAGTGGGACGGCAAGGTTTACACATTGGAATTTCTGATTGCAAGAGGGACACTGTCTCAGTGGGTTGATTAAAACCAGCGAGGATTCCTTCATCATATAGTGATAATGTGCCGGGTAATCAGCGACGCCTGAAGACTCAGGCAGAGAACGGGAGAAGGATCAGTTGCACTTCATTTCTTTGAGTGCATAGGACTGAAGACAATGATGCCAAAGGAAGTCGAAGAGACACCTTTACAGTAACCGGAGATAATAACGGCAAGCCAGACGTCTTCGCGTGCTCCGGGAGACGAGTCACGTTTTCCAGAACACCCATCATTCCAATTATATTTAATGCTATTTTTGCCGTTATATGACAGCGGTGTATTACAGTGAAAGAAGAAAAGGCCTAAATATAGACATGCTTAATTACTTTATAGCTTTCTTGCGTGTCGAAACTATCTATATATCTACTGTGTCATAATTATAGCTTTTTATAGTAAAGGAAAAGAGGATGAGACCCAATTGTAAGATAAAATATATATATTGTGTATTATATGGCCTAACATGGCTTAATGAATAGGCCCGTATTGTTGAGTACAGATGTATGTGCTTGTGAATACCAATGCCAATTATGAGTATTAAAAGTCTCTTAGATATTAGGTCTGCCTAAGGTACCTACTTAATATGTATCTATCTATATATTTATAATGCGTTATTTCTCAGTTACTCCATATCTGGCAGGGAGGTCTCTGTTGGGGTCTTTTTGTAAAATAGGTAAGTCTGTGGAATCCACATTGCAGATTTAATAAGCCCAGTGAGGAACTCAACAAATGAACGCTCAGTAAATGTATCAAATCCTAAAAATGGCTATTTGTTTAAATTGGAAAATAATATGCCGCGTCTAATAAATAAAGAACCAAAGAGAATTATAAAAAGAAACAAAATATATATATATATATATATATATATATATATATATCAAAGTGTGCATCTATTAAATAGAGGCAAAGCAAGCGGTTCGACTTAGTCACGCTAAAACACACAAACAAAACATAAAACAAAAAGTTCACAACCAGAGACAAGTGACAAGCTGAACAAACATAGGCTTTAGAAGTCAAATTTTCCAAAGAACTGTAAGAGAGAAGCTGCAATGGAAAGGGACACCAAGAATATAACCCTTTGATTTGTTTCTTGAATTCCTTCCCTCCCTGTCTCCTAAGTATAATTCCAGGTGGAGTAAGTTCTGTATCCAAGGAGAAAATTAAAGAAGATAGAATTTGAAAATCGGTCAGTGCCCAGTAAGTGTAGTTAAGTTGGGAGCTAAAAGCTTTCACCTCGCCGAGGAAATGCTAGTCTCCATACTCGGGAAAAGGATAGCCGAAAGTTTCCCACCCACATCGTCGGAGTCGATTAAGACCTGTGTCGGGCGACAAAAGTAAATCCGTCTAGGCACCGGAAGCTTTCTCACAGAGGTCTGTGCCTTCCATCGATTGAGCACCATAAAAATGGCTGTCATATAAATACCTTAGGTTTTTCGAAGATCGAGAGATTGAGAGGAGATCTCGCCGCGTTTGGTTCAGATTGCGTGTCTGTATCCCCAAGTACCTGGTATTCGCTTATAGCATCAAGGTTGGATTTCACCAGGCAGATTCATCTCTTTGGTGAAGGCTTACTCTCCAGTTTCCCGTGTAAGATTTCACGCTGAGCCACGTCAGAGTATCGATTTTTGGAGGGTTCACTTCTCTGGAGCAGAGTTTCTATCGTCCTTCTTCAAGGAGGATTAAGAACTCGTCTTCTGCCCTCCTTCCTTTCATCCTCGTCCTTATCAGGATATTCGGCCAAGAATTACGACCATTTTCCCTCTCCATTCCCCCCGCGCCGACTCGCTAAAGGATTTTTTCCCGGAGGTGACTCCCTTTAAGGTAAAACGACCCCTGATTGCATCTCCCGTTAATCGACCCGCTTTCCCACTTTTAAATATTTCTTCTTTATAACTGATTTATAGTATCCCATTTCAAAATTAATTAATAAATAATTAACGTTACCCGATTGCCAACTTTCTATAGTCTGTCAGTATTATCCTTATTTACATTTACTATATTTCCCGTATGTATATATATGCTAACTAGTGTCTTATTAAAATTATATTTTTGGTTTTCACTCTTTAAATATATCCTTGAACTGCAACTTGGTAAACTCATTTAACGCTATCGGCTCATATATTAAAATCACACTCTTATACCTCGTAATCAACGGATTACTTTTACGAAGTGAACGTACTTGTAGGTAGCGAAGGACGCGTCTGTTGTACATTAGACGATATATGTGTATATAACTGTATATATACATATTATCGTGGCTTTTATCTCTTTCCTCCCAACTAATATATATGTATATGAATATATATAGGTGTTATCTTGAGAGGCGACTTATTCCTCGACATATATGATTCTTTATACATAATTACGATAAATCTGAGACATGCAAAATATGTTGGTACAACAGGTAATCTTAGCCGTAGGAACTACGCTTAATTGGTGAGAGTAACGAACAGATTAGATCACTGGGTCCTCCCCATGGCCAAGTCAAGTTCACGCCACTTGGAGACGGCACACATTATATATATGGAGAGAGACCGAGAGACATAAATCCAATTCAGCAGTTAATTCGTTCGATCATTAAGTCAAAATGTTGTTAGTCAAAATTAGTCACTCAGAATTGGCTAATCAAAGAATTAATCAGTCTCTTAGTAGCGTTCCTAAGCAGCGTTAACTCGCCTAAATCATGCTGCCTTTTGACTCAATACTTGGCGTAAAACAGAATCTTACTCACTGACCAAAAACAACTCGAGACTTTTCCGCTTGTCCCCAGAGTAGTCCATTTTAAAAATAAAGTTATTTTCTTTTGTCGCGTCCTTTATAAGTCCTTTTCATTCTACGCTCACAAAGACATCTTTGTTAAGTCCAGCCTAACTCATAATCCCTCGTGAGACACTATAAGTAGGCCCACTACTTAAGTTCCTCGTTACACGTTGAGTCAACTTTTTCAGAACCTTCTCCCGCACACTGCTCTAGACGGGTGATTTTGAGGAGTGCAACAGCAACGAGGACTCTTCATTACACCCCCTTATATTTACCAAGCACGCCCCCACAAATTGGTACCTCAACCGAAACAAATAACAGGACATTCAAACTACCCATAGAACCCACTTGTGTCGAAAACTTTCAGGATCTTGTCCTCCAGTATTACTTGATTATGTACTAAATTTTCTAGTTCATTAATTAATTACTACCCAACTTATATAAAAACAAACATTATATATAAAAACACATGCAAAGGAATAAAAGATAATAAAGAGATCTGCGCCGAAATATAAGTATTTCTTGTATTCACATATGTACCTGAATCTAGCTAGCATCTCGTCCCTCCCAAATATACGAGTAAATGTTTAAAGGTTCTCGGCCGATATAGGATAGAAAAGGAGATGACAAAATTAAATTTATTATTTCTCAATATAATTCCCAAGCACATCAAATCACTTAGTAGATGTAGAGCTAAGCATCTGAATGTCTATATAAGAGTTTCATCTTTTGACCTGAAATGTTCAAAAACTGCACTTCACCTGATCATTATTCAAGAATATTCAATCAATCAATCAATCATTTCATGTGGCACCCACAGGGATGCATAGGGCCACAATGTACTTACGCCACCACGCTCTATCTTGAGCTAATGTGTCAAGATCTTTCCAAAAATCATCTCCTACTTCTCGCCTCATAGTCCTTATCCAAGTCTCCCTAGGCTTACCTTTACCTCTTCTACCAGGGGCCACCAACCCTGCTGTATCCCGAACTATACTCTGCTTTCTACAAACATGACCTAAACATTTCCAACGGGAAAATCTAACAAACTCATCGACCGGTTGCACCCCCGTTATTTCTCTGATTCTTGTATTTGACACTCTATCCCACCATTTACCTACCATATTCGTCGCAGAGCCTTATTTTCAAGTGCCAATAGTTTCTTATCTGTAGACACAGTACTGTACCAAGGACTCATGTCCATAAATCAAAATACTTCAAACCATTACCTTATAAATTTTGATTTTAGTATGCACAGAAAAGTTGCTATTATTCCAAACATTCTTACGCATTCCCATTGCCTGATGGGCACGTCTCAGCCTTTCCTCAAATTCCGAATTTAGAGAACCATTCTTTACTAAATAAGTACCTAAATATTTGAACCTATCAACTTGTTTTATAGCAATTCCTTCTACCGAGCAATTCTGCGCATTTTCTATATTCATATTTATGATTTCAGTTTTTCTGCTATTAATTACCAAACCAACCTTTCGTCCTTCCCAAACTAAACAATCCAGCGCTCTTTGTAACTCTTTTGGCCCATTACAAATAAGAACTATATCATCAGCATAATCTACGACCAGAAGTTTCCCATTTTCTCCCCAGTCTATACCGACTTCAGTTTCTGCTTTTACCTTTTTTATGATGTAATCAATAACTAATGCAAATATCAGAGGTGACAGAATGCCACCCTGTAGCATCCCAGACTCTACTTCAAAAGGATCAGTCAAACCGCCGTCAACCATCACTTTACAAGTTGTGCTCTCATGCATATTCTTAATGATTCTAACAAACTCTTCCGGTATTTCATAATGCCGCATGATCTTACCCATGGTATTTTTCAAAATGCTATTGAGTGCCTTTTCAAAATCAACAAAGCAGAGGCTTAAAGGAACTTTCATTTCATTTGCTTGCTGCATCAAATGTCTTACAATAAAAAACTGGTCATTGCACCTACGCCCCTTTCTAAACCCAGCCTGTTCATCTCTTAGAATGCCATCAACCAGCGGCTCCAACTTATTCAATAATATTCTACTGAAAATTTTCAAAGCTATAGGTGACAAAGTGATTCCTCTATTACCACACAAACTCAGATCTCCTTTTTTCTCAACTCCATTATTCCATCCTCATGGTACCATCCCCGTCACCCATGTCTTATTGAATAACTTTCTCAGAACATATACAAATCCATCTTCCATTTTAAACATTTCAAGAAAGAAACCTTCCTCTACAGGAGTCTTAAAATTCTTCAATTGTTTTAATGCTTTTACCACTTCTTCAAGCCTAATCTCTCCCGTATCTATATTCAAATCTTCACGAGCAGGAGGTATATCTTTCTCTGGTGGATTGGTCCATTTAGAATTGTCTCAATGTGTTCTCTCCATCTATTCCTTACATCAATGCTCTTAGTTAACATGTTATCTTCTCTATTTCGTACTGGCATTTCGTTGCGCTAACCACCTCTACCATTTGCTTCACTTATTGCTTTATATGCTAACCTTTGACTATGCCCATCATTTATATTGATAAGAGTTTCAGTTTCCACAACCTTTTCTTACACAGATCTTCTTTAATCTCTCCTAGTTAGCCTTTTTACTCTGAATCCAAGCCCATATACACAGCTCTTGCTAATTCAATGTCTCGACCAGTACTATTATGCATCTCACTCCTCACTTTAGCTTCAGCTGTCTTTCTAATCACATCCTATGTTTCTTAAGATATCCATTTATCTCTCCTCGATCTATGTATCCTTCTAAATGTACCACCAGTAGCACCATGTAAAACTTCAGTCAGTTCCCTAGACATTTTATCCACATTTCGTTCCTCCTCCTCCAGCACCCCCAGCGCCAAAAATCTATTTCTACATTCTATTTTGAATTCCTCCCTTTCATTTCCATCTCTTCTGAGCAAGTTAATATCATATCTACGGGCAACAGAATTTTCCTATCTTTGATTTTTAAGTTTAAAACTTATTTTTGAGATGCTAAGTTGATTATTACTACCAATATCTGCTCTTCGTCTAACACGGACATCTAGCAAAGAGCTCCTATGCCCTCTACTAACAGTAATGTTTCAATCTGATTTTTCTATCTTCCACACGGTGACACCCACGTTATATTGTGTATATCAAGATGTTGAAATAGAGTGCCCTGAATGATTAAGTCATTTTTCAGACAAAAGCTCCTGAACCTCACTCCCTTTTCACTCATCCTGCTTCCAGCACCCATCTTTCCCATACATGCCTCCAAACCTTCATTAGAGCTGCCCATTATTGCATTAAAATTTCCAACACAAACTAAAATATCATGCCTAGCAGCTCTACTTTTTCTTTCCTGCAACTTTTCATAAAAAGCATCAGGTGCTTCGTTGATTGGTGCATAACATACATCCATGCTGATGTTACCATGATTAGACTTAAACCGTGGGTACAATAATCGCTCGTCTATAGGATCCTCTTCGCATAAAGCCTTATTTGCCTTGCTTTCCAATAACAATCCTACACCCTGATAATGCATTCCATTCCGCTGACCAGATAGCAACAAGTTATTAATTCCGTTTAATTTAGTCTCTGTTATAGCGCATATATCAATTCGATAATTCTGAAAAACTTTCACCAGCTCCGCAATTTTACCGTCCCGATTCAGCGTTCTCACATTCCAATTTCCGACCATATAGTATTTTTAGGATAAATGAAAGGATTCGGAGACCGTGAGATTCTTAGCGTCCCCTGCCATTCAAGGGCTGCACGGAATTGGTGGCCAATCTATATGTAGTGTAGTCCATTTTGGTTTCTATAGCTAATTACCTGAACACATCGCCACTATGTTTTAGGCGCAGTAGACAGCTAACTTGCCTGTATGCCCGCACCCGAAAGATCCAGGTATGCTGAGGCCAATCTCGTGCCAGCGTGCTTCTCACCCATTTCACTCTCAAGGAGTTCATCTGCCTAAGAAGCAAACACCTCCCTGCTCCCAGGGACTTTAAACTGTGAAGGTAGAGGGCGATTACTCCCTCACTAGCCTTTATACAATGTATTGGCTACACTTGCCAAAATTTCAGATTTGAAATTCGGAAAACAGATAATAGTTGGTGAAGATAGGTATGGGCTGTAGTAAGGATTGATCAATTCTTGAAAGCCGTAAGCAAGATAGCCCTCTTTGAAATTGCAGCAACGAAAACGGGAGCATTGTTACGGATGAGTCTGATTCCTCGATCCAGTTTTCCACGTCCCTTTTATTTGATCTTGCTTATTCCTCAAATAATTCACTAAGGAAACATAATATTCACAATATATAACCTTGTTTCCTTCTTTGAAATCTATCATCAAAATACCTTCACATTCCCTCAAAATGAGGGGCATCAGTTTCTGTGTTGAAGTTGACTCCAAAGCAGTTCTTCGGGGGATTTCATCTATCCTTCGGATAAAAGATCATTGTACAGTATTATGGTTTATCTTGAGTTACATCGGAAGGAAAAATATCAATTTCCATACTCTGCAATGATTTAAATACTCTCTGCAACATTCCGCTCTGCGCCCTTTCTGGAATGAAGAAACATTTTAATTATTCATTCTGTGATTACCTTATTCATATGAAGATGGTCGTATAAAATGCAAAGGACAGTTACTTTAGAACCATCAACTCTGCCGCGATTCCTTGTGCCTTAAGACGAGGATCACTATTCATTTCTTCCACACTGCTAATTTTTCAGGGATAATATCACTTGGTAGACATCCTTGACATTCATTAACTTCAACTATTTATAACCCCATACGAACCAATGCTTTCCATTTTTTACAGTGCTAAAAGAAGAGGAAGAATTGATGTAAACACCGTCCATACGGCGTTTGAATTAGGTTGGGATAACAAGTTTCTTGGTGAGGAGTTTAATCACTGCTCTTTGATAATATTCGCCAATTCAATGAGGCACTCACCGATGTCTCTATAACTGATGATAAAATTGCCAATGAATGTGTTTAAATAATGAGAATCAGAGTCATTGATGTCGAGGCGTGAAAATATCGGACATGACAAATATTGATGAAATTGCGTAATTATATCATTATGAAGCAAACAATTTTTCGACCTACCTTCGTATCTGAATTATTAAGCAAAATGATTGAACTGGTACTATTTTAGTAGTTATTACTTTTGTTACCAGTCTTAATATGACCCTTAATATTAAAACTTTATTATAAATTTCGATATAGGTAATTTAGGGTGTATAGGAAACAGTATTCGTCGGAGTATTTCCAACATACAGAAAAATTAACATTTATATATTTCTATGCAAACTATTATTAATCATTGTTTTTATAGATTGGCCAACCTACCATATTTTGTCACAAGTATCTCAAATGTCATAATGTTTCCCGCACAGCGTGTTAATCTCCACCTACAATTTTGTGCCGATGTCATTCGATAAATTGTTACAGTCAAAATCACCATTGTGTTTTGTTCTTTCTTTCAACTATTATTCCATTCGAATTCTCTTATCCTAAACATGAAGGTACTTTTCTAAATTAGAGGTTTTTGTATATATAACGTTCATTATTTTACCATTCCTTAGTATTTCCCTAAGTGAGAACGGCATATTAATTGCTCTCTTGTTTATTAAGGAGTGATTAGCGTATCGTAATATACAATCATTTTCCGGTAATACTTAAGATTAGGTGCGCACGGTAGGTGGCGCTGTTATTATGCTACAATTTTGGGCTACAATATATCTCTTATGACGTCGGATGGTAGCTTCAGTTGTGACCAATCACGTCGTTATATTTTTTTGTTGTTTTGGAGATTTGTAACTTTTAGACTGTATTATTTATTAAATATCTGCGCCTCTGCTCGTTTATAGTTTTTTTAAGTTAGGTAAGGTTTCTTGATGTCTTTTTTATTGTTTTATTTTTGTTTTCGTATTTTTTTTCACAGCGAACGATAACAGCTTCTTACTAGCAACGTCGTAGCTATAAATAGAACCCACTTAGCCTTTGTTTCTCTTTCGTTATGGCTTTTTCATGCTCTAGTTGTGCTGTTTTGCTACTGTAATTCGGGTTTATTTTTTATGACCGCGAAAAACCTTTAGATTATTTAGAGGCGCATAAACTAATCAAGAAACCTATAAAAGTAAGTATTGTTTGTCATTAGGTTAGGTTTTTCTGCCAGTAAAAAGCTGTTGGGGGAAAAAAACAGTAAATTCAAGGGAACTATTCATAGGGGAGATATCACTGCAGTGGGACCACCCTGCGATCATCCTGAGTTTCAAATAATTGGGGGGGGGGGCGCAGCTCCCCAGTATATACTCATATACAAAAAACTCTAACGCCGTAATTTTTCACATCTGACGATACCGTCTGACGCAATAAGACATATATTGTATCCCAAAATTGTAGCCTATAAACAGCGCCACCTACCGTGCGCCCCGAAACTGAAGTGTTACCCCTTTCCCTACAGTAATGTCGTCATTAATAAGCAATTATAAGCTGAATTCCAAGTTTAATTAAATAATGACTGTAGCTAACTGTTCTTCCTTTATTCAGACCATGTTAACAGTAATATTACACACCTGATAGTCATTAATTAAATTAAATTTAGTTTATCCGCTAGTTTTATATTCAAAACTCCTATAATGTTTTATAATTAAAAAACCGTCAAAAAGCATATAAATGTCAATTTCATTGGTGCTATTCTTTCCGAACTCATGTTACGGCATTGTTCCCTTTATTATTACTTAACGAAGAGAAATGAATCCAAATTTGAATATTTTTAAAACTTCGTTTCGAAAAAGGCTTCAACTCTTGATTTATAACGAAGAAAGATTTTCTGTCCGAAATGGCAAGAAAATCTTACCACTGGATACCACGAAGCGAAAAAGACATCACCGTGTTGGTTAAAAGTTAGAGTAATAAAGATAGAAAAAGAAATAGCAGAGATTCATAAATGTACAAAAAACTCTTCTAGGCATCAATGGCTTACACATTTTAGAGAAAAAAGGAAATTTAAAAGGAAACTTTCTTGAGTTCTAGACCAAGCTAAAGAAACAAGTTCAGCAAGCAATCATGCATCAGGGAAATATAAAAGCATTTCAGCGTGAGCTAGTACATATAAAACTATTTAAGTAAAAAAACTAATCAAAAGCGATTTAAATTACACTAAACAAACAAGTAAGCTATTTGGATCAATGGATCAAAGAACTATATGACAGCTCGACATGAAATTCGACCTTGGGAAAAACATTTGGGTCAAACAAGTCTAAAAGGCCATTTCACAACAAACTCAAGGTTTGTATAAATCTCGAGATCGGGAACAGAGGAAAAATGTGATGGAAAAAACAAATTATTTGTCTTTTGTGAGGTAATATCATAGATAAAAGGGTCCAAACCAACCTGGGCTCTTAACAAAAAGGAATTCTTGTACCTTATCAATGCTCTTTTACTCTCTCTCGCACTCCATTATTGACAAGAAAAAACTAAAAAACTGACCATTAAGCTGAATTCACTAATAAGAAATATGAGATAATAGATAATAATAGGGAAAGAGATTAAATATACGCTTAATTTTTACATGAATCTTTACGTGTAGTAAAAAAGTTCTTTTACTACAACAGAAGAGACAAAATAGGATATAATTCCTCTTTTATACTCATCAATTAGTCCATTTACACTTATTATAACAATATTTTAATGTTTCTGTAGTATTTGGCAGTAGCAGAAGTAGAAAAGATTTAGTCATTGGAAATTCCTCTCCTAACGCAGATGCGTTTATATATAAAGATACCAACAAATCTTGTTGTATTACAAATGCCATACCAACAAAACGTCTCAAAAATAGAATGAAATAATACAAATAGAGCTGTAGAACACGACAAAATTCTAACACTTATTTTATTTACCAATCTATACTAAATCATCCCATTGACAATAACACGTCCTCCCGACCCTAGGGCCCTAAGAGAAACTCATGCTCTCTCAAGAGTCGTCGTTTGCACCTCTTTAAAAGCTCCCACTATTTCTTTCACGCCTGTTTAGACCATGAAAAGGGTTAAAGAGGGTGTTAAATGCTTTTAAAAAATCCATTGGCTGGGCTAAAGCAATTTATTTGATTTTCATCCCCAACTCAATCGAAACAAATTTACAGGTATGTCATCATCCAATATCAAATGTTGCAATTTTAAATTGGGGGACGTAGATTTACATTAGATACAGCAAAAAAAATCTCGGAAGTAACCATAAAACTAATTTAGAATAATAAAGAAGCGCAAATTGATTTAGCCAAATTAAAACTATCCTCAGAAATTTACACGAGAAAATAAATTGCAACTTTTGTTGAAGACACCCTTAAAGTAAAAAAAGGATATAAAATGACTGAAAAGCGCCTTTTAAAATAAAAATCGTACATAATTTCTGTAAAAAAAGGGGGATACAATCATCAAGAATAAATGCGTATTATAAATAAGTTGTACCAAAGCAACAGCACCATCTAACAACATCAATTAATCCATTTATTACGCTTATTTTGGAGTCAAACTAGAGGACCAGGATAAGGCATTTGCTCCCCAAATCTGCTGCAAAACAGGTGTGAAAAACCTATGGTAAGGAGAAATCGGAAAAGAAAGAATATGCTATTTGGTGTCCCAATGGTGCGGAGGGAAGGGAAAGATCACGTTACCGACTGCTTCTTCTGCATGACAAATTAAAAAGGCACCAATCGCAAGAACAATTACTATGTTCATTACCCTGATGTTCCTTCTGCCATAAAGCCAATCCCCCATGGACCAGATGTTTCTGTTCCTGAGCCGGATGTCATCATGGAATCTAGTTCTGATTCCAAATCTACTGACATGACTGATACAGGTGAGTGTAGTGCATACGAGCCAGAAGAGGACGACCGATCGATGACATTGACCCAAGCCGAACTCAACGAATTGACACGAGACCTGAACCTATCTAAGGAGTCGGCCCATCTGCAAGGGTTCTCGTCTTTGAAAGAAACATCTAATTGCCCCAGGAACAACGTTCTTTTGGTATTGGGAACGCGAGAGCGAATTCAGAAAATTCTTTATGTTCGATGAAGCGTCTTCATTAATCTACTGTAACAATATTGCTAAACTGATGAAGTTAATGGGTATGAAGTATGTTGCCATGGAATGGAGACTTTTTATTGACTCGTCTAACAGAAGTCTCAAGGCAGTTCTTCTGAAGAACGGAAATAAGGTTTCATCAATCCCTGTTGGACACTCGGCTGAAATGAAAGAATCCGACAACAGCATGGAACGTCTGTTTTCCGCTCTCAATTACCAGGAACATAAATGGTTGATTTGTGGATATCTTAAATTTGTTGGACTCATCCTAGGCCTTCAAGGTGGTTACACAAAGTATCAATGCTTTTTGTGCTTGTGGGATAGTCGGGCTGACTACCAGCATTATGTCAGACAAGAGTGGCCCTCAAGACAAGGATTAGAACCCGGGTCACACAATGTTCTGTCCCACCCTCTGGTTGAACCGAGCGAGGTGTTACTTCAACCCCTACATATCAAACTTGGCCTAATGAAAAACTTTGTAAAAGCACTAGGCAGGGAAGGTGGAGGATTTGCATTCCTTCACCACAAGTTCAAACGAATTAGCATGGAGAAGCTTAAGGCAGGTATATTTGATGGTCATCAGATAAGACAACTCAAAAAAGACTCCAGTTTTGATTATTCATTGAATTCTACTGAACTCTCTGCCTGGTTGTCCCTTAAGTTAGTCATTGCACCTTCCTTGGTAACCACAGAAGTCCTTAGTACCAGAAGATGTTTGATGACTTAATGGAGAATTTCCGCAAACTTGGTGAACGTATGTTAGTGAAAATAAATGCACTTTCTTCGGTCTTATCTGGACTATTTTCCATAAAATTGCGGAGGAACGCTATCAAGGCCAATCAGATGTAAATTTTCTGGCTCACTACTGCTGGTGCTTTAAGAGGGATGTAGTGTCTGCTTGGCACAATCGGAGGTCACTGAAGAGACCATTCATCCATAAGTAGCTTATTTTGTGCATTTTACTAATTATACTATGTATTAAAAATATTCTGTAAATATTCTGTGAGTAAATCCGTCCAATATTTGCTATTATGTGTTTCATTCACAACAAATATTTGGAAATATAGGAGTTTTTAGTATGTGCTCATATTTTAAAAACTATGACCAGATTGAGTAAAATTAGCATGATTTTCAGATTCAGTGCAAAAAACTGAACTAAAATCAGGTATTATATATTTGACTTTGTAAACAACGCCCACCAGTGTTATCAATGGCGGTGCGACCTCAAAATTTGACCGGACATCACGTAAACAGAAATCGAAGTTATGGCAGTACCCTTGTTCCGGGTGTAATAATGTTGCCAGGAAATTGTTTTATGTTTTTCCATATGTTTAACAGATTTGATTTTAGATTTTAGCCTTGGCTTGTGATGTATCTCGTTTATGTTTGTTCCCATTGTTGTAAAGGAAGAAGTCATTTTGTTGTTTTCATATTTGTTTTTAAATATAGTCATGCGCTTTTCCTTTTGTTGTAATCCAGGATGTTATTGTGTTGTTTGTTTACAAGTTTGTAAGAAATCTATTTTATGTATTTGATCCCATTGTTTTAAGGGCATTTTTGTGTTTTTAAAACTTTGTAGAACAATATATGCATACTGCAGAGGATCCCTTATATTGGTTCATGGTTTGGGAATTATGTTATTTCAAATTACGTTTGTTTTTTGTTAAAACATAATATATTTTAGGGGCTCTACTAATATAGGCATGTTTTTTTTAATGGAAAATTATGGTGGCTGAAGTAGTAGTCAATTATTTCACGAAGGAAGGTGTTGTACAAAAGGCCTAGGTTTGCAATTTGCGGCCGTCCATAAACCTTACAAAGGGAAAGAGTTGCATGTTATTTAAGAGTCTGCATGATATACGCTTGCTCCAAGCGTCAGAGAAATGCAGACTGATTCCGTGACTTTAGGTGTCATATTCCTACCATCTGCCGTTTGAAGATCTCATAAGAAAAAAAAGCTCGTGAGTAATTTTGTATTTTCATACTTGGTTTGATGGAGTAACGCTTTAGGCGAAATATAGTTACTGTGCCTAGGAGCTTAGCGGTAAAGCATCTGAACAGGAATCAGCAGACCCAGGTTCGAGTCCCGGCCAGGAATTTTCAAAAACTTTTTTTTCCCTGGCGTTATTTCTGTCTTCTCGGTAATAGCCTTTACTGTGCCGCCCTCTGCTCTCTTTGATTCTGAGTTCTTCTAATGTCCCTTTCTCTTTCCCTCAAAAAAACTCCGGTTTCTTGTCTCATTTGCATAAGATAAACTCACAAACTAGCGTGTGAGTAGAGCAATAAATGAAAACGAAAATAAAAAAGTACTTTCGAACTTGTTCAGTTCATTCTCGAGGAATTCCTTGAGAGTGAACTGAATAGTTATAAAGTACTTGGAATCCGCCTTTCATTTCCTGTTGGATTATATATATATATATATATATATATATATATATATATATATATATATATATATAATATTATTTCGTGGATTTTTTCCCACTGCTGAGAGAAGCCCTTTTCATAAGCAGGTTGGTAGATCCGGGTCGACGAGACCTGGATCTACCAACAAAGTTTTTAATGTATGGAAGCTAAACGGCACATAACCCTACTGAAAATAAATGCTTCGCTCAAGCTACCTTAAACGTCACTACATATTCAATTTTAGATATCAATGAACTTTGTTTCCATCCTTTAAACGACAGAAATGAAATCTCGTAGCTTAACATTAATGATACATACGAGTATTATTGGGTTGAGGAATAGGTTCTTGTGGTTTTACCATTAATAATTTTAGAAAAACTTCCTAATAACTTAATAAAAAATGCAATTTAATCAATAATGTATTCTCCGTTGTTATTTACGACTTCTTCCCAACTTTTAAATAGTTTTTCAATGCCTCTGCAATAAAAATCTCTGAATTTTGACTCGAAAAATTCGTCTAACCAGGTTCTTAATTTCACACCAGGTTTGAACGAAACGACGCGCAAATTGTTGGAGAACGATCGGAACAGATGGAAATCCGATGGAGCCAAGTCTGGCAAATATCGAGAATGCGGTAGGATTTCCAAATTAATCGTTTGAATGGCGTCTTTTGTCCTATTGGCAATGTGAGGACGAGCATTGTCGTGTTGCGGAAGGACTCCATTACGTCAATAAGGTCGCTTTTCACGAATAGCTTCGGCGAGTCGATACATTTTTTGATTTACGTTTTGTTGACGTGATTTTTCCACATATTAAGAAAAAATAATAAATAATGAGAGCAAAATTTTAAAAGGTTAGGCTACGTCTTTTAACAGCGTAGACTATTAGGCTTTTGCTTAGGCTACGTCTTGAAGTTGAGTACTAAGTCATTGCGGTTTATTTAAAAGTTGTGTTTATTTAATTTTTGTTCTGTACCCTCAAAATGGAATGTCAAGTTGAAAGAAAGGCGCATTTTTGACACTTGTTGTTATTCATTTTTAATCGAGACGGGAACAATGCAAACGCAACCAAAGCTCGTCGCGATATATGTGCTGTGTACGGAGAAAATGCTTTATCAGAAAGGACAGTTAAATGGTGGTTTTCACATTTCAAAAACGGTCATTTCAAACTTAATGACGAAGAACGTTCTGGTCGCCCCATTAAGTTAGATGAAGATCGATTGAACGACCTTCTTCATGAGCATCCTCGTCAATTGACTAGAGAATTGGCAGTACAATTGGCATGTGATTATAAAACTGTAGTGAATCACCTTCATTCGATGAGGAAAGTTAAAAAACTCGGTGCATGGGTTCCGCACGCATTTAGCGAAAGCAACAAACTTTAACGCTCCACGATTGCGGCAGGTTTGTTTGCTCGTCACAAGGCTACTCGTAGGTATAAGGAGATATTTCATCACCGCATCATCACTGGCGACAAAAGGTGGTTTGTTTATGTCAACATGAACCATCGAAAGCAATGGCTTAGCCCCGATAAAAAAACACTTTCGCAATTAAAGCAAGGACTCAATCTACGAAAGACGATGCTGTGTACGTGGTGGGATTGTGAAGGCATCATTCTTTATGAGCACCTTGCGAACAACGAGAATGTCAATGTAGAACTCTATGTTCAACAAATGTATCGACTCGCCGAAGCTATTCGTGAAAAGCGACCTCATTGACGTTATGGAGTCCTTCTGCAACACGACAATGCTCGTCCTTACATTGTCAATATGACAAAAAAACGCCATTCAAACGCTTAATAGGGAAATCCTGCCGCATTTTCCATATTCGCCCGATTTGGCTCCATTGGATTTCCATCTGTTCCGATCGTTCTCCAACAATTTGCGTATCGTTTCATTCAATACTGGTGTGAAATTAGAAACATGGTTAGACGAATTCATCGAGTCAAAATCCAGAGATTTTTATTGCAGAGGCATCGTAAAACTAGTTGAACGTTGGGAAGAAGTCAAAAATAACAACGGAGAATATATTATTGATTAAATTGCATATTGTTATTAATTAAAAATAAATTTTTCTAAAATTGTTAATGGTAAAGAATAAATTTGATAAAACCGCAAGAACTTTTTCCTCAACCCAATATGTCAAAAATCCTTACGCTATATTCAGATAGTTAAAAAAAAATATTTAGGAATAGGGTGACAAAATGTAAAATTTTCTAAAAACGTTGGTAACATTATTTAAATTATAAAATAATCGAAAGAATTATAAATACGAGTATGATCAAAATATAAAGTATAGCTCTTTCAGCGAAATATACGCGTCGGTGGTCAAGATTCATAAAACTGTCTACGAAAGCTTTTGTTCATCATTCCAAGAAATACCAAGATATAATTTTATTGTCTGTTTTCTGAATGAAAGCGATATTTCTTAAATGATCGTGTGAATGAAAAACTTCCTTTTATAGTCTACAAATGAATACATATATTTTTAGGCTATAAGCGTAATTTGTTTGGTTTCAGAATTCAAAGAGGACAGAGGGTAAGGTCAGAAATGATTTGAGAATTGGTGATAAAACCAATCAAATTTGTAAAGTTTTCGAAGGAAATATTTTTTTTTTTAATTATTTGTGGTTCCTAGAATCTGAGAAAGACTTGATCAGACAAAGATGAACGAGGACAAATTGACGCTAAACAATAGCAACTGCAGAAGTCGAGATCGTCTATTCAAGGGGAGGGCTTCAAGGAGAGGACAGAGATTAATCAACATCAGCCAACTCATTTTGGTTATCAAGAGCGACATGAAGCCCGGTATTAAGGAGGGGCTTCATTTTTTCTATCTTTAGTTATGATAAGTTGAGGACATTTGACTAATGAAAGAATGTGATATATGGGCAAGAATCTTACTCTACAATACTTGCATTAAGTGTACGAAATTTCTTCTGAAAGGCACCTAAAATGATTAGGATCCTGATTGTCACATTCCGCCAATTATGTAAGAAAAAATATGGTAGACAACAGAAATAATTTTCCTAATTACGTAATTATTCTTCCTTCCTTCCCTTCTGAAATAATTCTGTTGAGTGTCTCTCGCAGTTCAACCACGTAGGTTACTGTGCCACTTTTTTCACATTTTCCCCTCACCCATTTAAGTAATGATCATTCTATATAAATTCATTTTAGTTTATTTAAATACGTAATATATCTTTATTTTTTTATTGATAATTACACTGGGGAACAATGTATTTGGTGAATTGACAAAAATACATTTTCCTACGTAATTCGAGCATACTGAATTCAAATTTGGAATCAGATTCTCTGTAAATGCTACAGATTTGTCGCAATATCAATAAGTAATATTATACAATAATTTTAATTTTATCACGCCTATCATCATGCCCTGAAGTAATTTTGAATCATCCTTTTGCGTTATTTATAGTAAATCAGGTTTTTTGGCACAAACCTTTTATTTCATATGAGAAGAAACTTGAATTACACATTAGGATTACAAATACTGTAATCAAATAGATCCTAATTTATTAATGACCGTACATCAGGCTAGAGGACCTCTTCTTGTTTCAATCGGGCAAAAATTTGCGTTTGTAACTCTTTCTCTTGTAAGTCTTCTCTGGCTAATCTCTTCTAATCGTCCAGCAGTAGTCCGCCAGTGACTTTGGTAGCGCAATTCCATCGTCATCAAATTTTGATGGACGCGTTCCCCTTGTTCGTCGCTCACGGCTCCGAGATTCTCTCGACGTGACTATTT
Organism: Ceratothoa steindachneri; assembly: GCA_963969495.1. Taxonomy (NCBI): domain Eukaryota; kingdom Metazoa; phylum Arthropoda; class Malacostraca; order Isopoda; family Cymothoidae; genus Ceratothoa; species Ceratothoa steindachneri. The sequence goes on from OZ018332.1 coordinate 75,359,985, forward strand.
GAGAAATGCAGCTTCACACTCATGTTACATCCCAGATCCTTTTAGTTATGTGTCTTTTTGTTTCTCAAGAAGTTAGGAATAACGGCAGCAAATAAAGGCCAGGCTGCCTTCTCTTTTTCATTCACAGTGTTCACGAATCTAGAATCACTCAGAAGTCTTCGGATTTGGGGACCATCAAATACTCCTGCTTTTATTTTTTCGTATGACAAAGAAGGAAACGCCGATACTTTGTACTGAAAACAATAATCGTAGGTGTTCAACGCCTTGATATACTGCTTCATCAACCCAGTTTGAGATGAAGTGGAGGGAAAACGATCTTCTCTCGACTTACGATTGGCTCATAAACAACATTTCGCATTCCTGCTTCCAAAGTTTCCCAAACTGGCTAATCTTTTGGGTTCAGTGTTTGTCACGGGCTCGACTATCCCACATACAGATATAGCATGAAAACTTTGTATATCCCTTCAGTTGGCCAAGGAGGAAGTTGACCAACTTAAGGACTACACATATGATCCAATTATGTTTATGGTACTTAAGTAAATCCATGACCACTCTTATGTCATCGTGAGTTTCTCGCAGATGGGCAGAGTAACCGAGAGGAAGTGCACCAAAGTCATTGCCATTATGCAAAAGGACACGCTTGAGGATACGCTTGGAGAAATTCAAAAACAGTCTCCACTAAATAGGGCTATAGGTGCCAAGTCCCAACTCGGTAAACAGACCAGGAACACCGTGGCAGTATACAAATTGTTTGTCTTCAGAGAAATACCTAACAAGTGTACTCTCCTTTGTTCGGTAATATGATACCCGTACCGACCTGTAAAGCATATGTCTTTCACTCAACCTGGAGGCTAAAAGTTCTGCAGCTTTATTGAAGAGTTCCAGATCACGTATCAAGGAATTCAATTCCTCTTGATTGAAACAGTGAAGAGCTAATGATTGTTCAGCATCCGATGGTGAATCTGCAGACTCTGAATCTATTCCGCAGACGTCCATATCAGGTACATCATTTTCATCCTCAGAGGAAGCATATCCACTGAAAATCAGAACTGGTAAAGTTACAGAATGAGGTACTGGCCAGATCGCCGAGGGAATGTTAGGCTAGTCGATATTGTGCCGATTTTTCTCGCCAATGCCTTTAGTATTCACCAGACAGAAATAATACTCCGATACATGATCCTTTGGCTCTCGCCACACCATGGGGATTCCAAAGGGAAGACCATTTCTCTTTCCTTTCGTCCACTCGGGAAGATGTTCCATACAACTATGGCAAACAACATGTGAGGCCCACTTCTTATCTTGATCGCCAAGAGGAACATCAAGATGTGTCTTATAAGTGCGGATCACAAAGTTTAATATATTGTACCTTTGACGAACTAGCATGTAACAGCTACATATGTAGCAGAAGTTTTCTGGATCATTAACGTAATTTCCATGTGACCTAAAAAAAGAAGCAATAATGTAATATTTTGCACAATAACACTTATTATTTTTCTTATTATCTTACTGTCCGTAGGGCAGTTTTCGGGGAAACAAGAAAATAATTGTTACTTCGGAAATAGTTATTTCCTAATTCGAAAAAATCCGAACTAGTGTGGAATTAGAATCAAGCATACTGAGGCAGTGAGCAACCGCTTTGATTTCAATTAAAGTGAATTTCTAACCACTCGGCTATTTCAAGTGTGTTCAAAGCCAGTAGGAATTTTTCCAAGTTAGGAAATAACTATTTTCCCCCGAAAAAATTATTCCGTTTTCTTTTTGAGTACCGACTTGGCCAAAATTATGGGGCAGGTATGAAGAATTGTAGAATATGATTAAAACTAATTTATTTCATACCTGACATAATACAAATAATAATTTTGGCAAAATATTCTATTAATAGTTATATTTGACGTGTCCTGATTTTGCTTTTATAACCGCTTTTATTCGTATTTGCATACTTAAGATTAAGTTGGCACAGGTAACCGGTTGGCTGATTTTTCTGGCACTCTTCAGGAATTTTGGCTATTAATTCACTTTTTGAGGAACATTTGTGCACTTTCACTCTTGTGTCAAAGTTTGATCACAAATATTCAATGAGGCTGAGGGCTGCAGAGTGAGGGGGCCATTCCATCAACGTCACCCCTTTCTTTTCAAAACAACCCTTTGAGACGCTAGCACGTGGCATGGAGCATTGTTTTGTTAGAAGATTACACCATCTAGTATGTCATCATTGAAAGTTTTACCAAAGGAAGGTTGATTAACTTCATCTAACATGCTGAGGAAGTGTTGGAATTCATTCTTGCCTCACAAGTAAACAACAATCTTGGACCTGAAGACGACATGCCGCCCAAAAACATTACACTGACACCTCCAAATTTACTGTTGGGACAACACTTATCGAATCATAAGCTTCCCCAACTCTTCGACGAACATAAACAGCTCCATGGGATCCAAATATCTGAGGAGAAATGCAAAGTTTACTGATAATTTTTGCTATTTAATAAAAAAATGTGTACAAGCGTAATAAACTGGTGAAAACTAATGTGGAGGACCAACCTCAAAGTTGCTTTCATCAGAACAAACAACTTTAGCCCAATCATCATCAGTCCAAACTTCATTATCTTTACCCAAGACAATCGCATATTTTTGTTCACCTGAGACAGCCACACTTTTTTTCGATCCTTACATCCTTTGAGCCCAGCTTCTAATAACCTTCTTCCCATGGGTACGGCTTGATATCTCTTTGTTTGTTGCTCCCCAAAACTCAGCAGCTACATCAGAAAAGTTGTTTTTCCTATATGCCAGAGATGTCCTTTTCAGCAACCTCTCTTCCCTCGGAGTTGTACAACCTTTGCGACCTTGACCATCAATGTTTTTGAAAGACTTGGTCTTATTGTACATTATAATGGTTGTTTTAAAACTGTTTCTCGAGGATTTCAATTTTTTTGCAATTTTGACTTGAAATATTCACTCTTTGGGCAATGCAATAATTTGAGCTCTTTGAGCTTCAGAAATCTGTTACTTCAGGGATATTTTTGAAAAAAATTACCACCTGTAAGATAATCATTGAAAAAATAGAAAGAATGTCACTATCACACATTAATGGCAGAAGGTTGCCCCAGCCACTTATCAAAATAACTCATAGAATGGGTTATAAAAGCAAAAGGAGGACACATCAAATCTTAATTATTCATAGAACATACGTAAAAAGGTTTATTTGCTTTATTTCATGTATGAAATGAATGATTTTCAATCATATTCTTCACTTTTTCATACCTGCCCATAATTATCTCCAAGGTTATATATATATATATATATATATATATATATATATATATATATATATATATATATATATATATGAACGCAATGTCCCACAGGAAAAATTAAATGGTGTTTCCAAGTACTTTCGAACTTTATTTAGTTCCTTATCAAGGATAACTACAAGAAATAATAATATATTAGAGGTATATATACGAAAGAAAAGTATAAAAGACCGCCTGAAAAACAAGAAATCACCAATGAGGAAGACGGAAGGGGGAAGGTAAAGATTAACATTAATAATTACAAGAAGCAGGTAGTAAGGTCAAACTGAGAAGACGGAAAGGGTAACAGATTAAAAGAAATGGAGATAGACTAGCGAGGGAGATTATAAGACACGAGGAGCTAAAAGTGGGGAAAATACAATGTACATAACAGAGCGGTTATTTCTTGTTTTTGAGGCGGTCTTTTATACTTTTCTTTTGTATATATACCTCTAATATAGTATTATTTCTTGTAGTTATCCTTGATAAGGAACTAAATAAAGTTCGAAATTACTTGGAAACCCCATTTAATTTTTTCCTGTTGGACATTGCATTCATTTGATACCCTCACGTGATACTTTGTGAGTTTTTCATATATATATATATATATATATATATATATATATATATATGAGTATTTTATTGCATGATAAAATATGTAGTCAATTCTAGACACTTAATGTGCGCAGTTCTTCGGCACTCCTGGCCATAATGGATTTTGCATTCGTTTGGTTTCACCTTCGCCTAGGAGTGAATTTCTAAAGACCTTTAATGCCTATTTTTTTACTCTTGAATGTTGTTTGGAAAGAGATTGGATTTTGTGTATTATTACAGAAAATAATTTATTTAATTATAATAATTAAATATTTGAAACCATTAGGTAACATAAAAGAAGCGCAACTTCATAAAGAAATGAAAGTGCGGATTATATCACTTTTAATTGCAATGGATGTAATAGCATAATCTTAAGCACTATGAAAACACCTTAGTGCTCGGCTAATTGATATTTATGCTTTTCGCCCTATTTTATATATTGTATATGGAGTAGTGAAGTGATCTTCTTTGCTAATATAAAAATATATTCATATGTTTGAATTCGTGAGATTGTTATGAAAATCCTGATGACATTTAGCCCCCAAACTTTGATTGGCTTATGTAAACTTAATAATAACAAAATATAGTGGAAAGGAGGGGGGTTTGGCATTTGATAGTATGAAGTTTAATAGATAGGGGATATTTTTCATGGCCATAGAAAATATTGGCAAACTGGTAAAAATAATAAGAGATACAACTGAGTTTATCGGATTACATTTATATGTATTAATTTCTGTTAACACTTCTTCCTTCGAGACAAGGGCAATTATACATATAAACCTTTCATTAATTACAGAAGGAGGAAACGTATTAAAACTTTGACACTATTCGGTCTCTTAAACCACTATACATTATATTGTTTCATTTATTAATATTTAGTCCCTCCTTCTTTCATAAATCCATACTTTTAAAGGTGACTATTTAATTTACATAGTTATATTAAAAATGTAAAGGTTCTTGTATATTATTTTATTTCGCTTAAAAAGATTCAATCCTTTAATCGTTTTCGTTCAGAAAATTTCCTTTTCAACAATTCACTGCCGTATTTTCGATAAGTGCCTTATTTTATTAGTGCAAAGGAAATGTTCATTTGCAAAACGAAAATCATATTACCAACAAAAAAATAGTTCAAACAGGAATTTATAAGGTATGCATAATTATACTAACAGAATTTTTTTTAATAAATTAAACATTTAAGTAGTAGCATAATTAAGATCATTATTTAAAAAAAATAATAGCAATTGTTCTCTTTAATTCTCTCAGCAATTTTCTATAAATATGAATGATGCATTTTTTCCAGGAGAAATTAAATCCTGATTATCTTCATTTAGATTTCTGCCTCCTAACTACAAACAAACCCATTTTTTCATGTCTACACGTTATTCACAGCACCTCATATCATCAACTAAAAAAATACAAATACAAAAATTTATTAAGTAATCGAAATAGAAAGCTATGTTGAATAATAATATAATAAAATGGCAAATCATGAGAGGTAAAGCATGAAAAATAAAACACACTATATAGCACAAAAAATAGCCCTCTTTGGTTGATCAGTAGTCATTTCTAAAGTTTATTTGTTCAGACACCTAAAAGAGTAAAGATACACAACAGTGTATAACTATGGAATGGTTCAACAAAGAAATTAACAAAACGGTGTGAATAATAAATGATGAGTGAGATTAATCGGATCTCCTAATAACTATAAAGAAGTTGCCATTATATACAAATAAAGCGGCACACGAAACATTTTGAGACCTGGGAGAGGACGGAGGCTTCCCGCCCCCCCTGCTTAGGCATTGGATAACAGACTAGAGATAACAAACATATTCCAATTTCGAAAAGAAATTCCATGGAACACGATCAGATTAACAGGTCATGTTATAGAGTAAACATCCCTCAATCCTTTAATGTCTAATTGCAATCTATAGTGCTTGCACTCTTCCCGTTCTACCTGTTTCATCTTGTGTAATAATAATAATAATGATAAGCTTTTCAAATTAAAAACTTTCCCCTTTCACACACAAAACGCTACTTAGAGCAATAATATTGATACACTGTTGATCAACGAAAAAAATCACAATAGCAAAGAGAATCCCCTCAAAATTCTACTCTTCTGATTGTAACCCCAAAGCTTTCTGTTTTACAACTAGGTCTATCTGGTATCAAGCATATAAAAGATTTGAACTCAAAGATCATTCATTAATTAACGGCTTGTTGTCATTACTGTTATTAACTTTTTGTTCTGGATTGATTGCATAATTCCAGATCTAATATACTCTGAAAGAGGCCGAATACAATACATAATGCTGAGATCTGACAAGTTTACTCAATACACGATCACCGTCTTGTGCAAACCTCTGTGTTAGCATGCAACCATTTCAGAAAAATTATTTAAAATGCTAAACCAATTTACCAAACCTGCTTAGACGATTTTATCCTTTCTAAAAAAAACTTGATAAAAACGAAGAGTCCCTGGAGAAACAAGAAGCGGCTGAGTGCTGCAGAAAAATGTCACTTTATGCCAACAAATATATTAACTTGTTTTTAAAATTGATTTTGGCTTTGACCAAAATATATATATATATATATATATAAGTAAAAATGAAATCAATGGTAATTTATGGTATATGATAGGAGCCAAAAGTTTAATTTAGGAGACTAGTTTTGGTATGTAGTTTATCATACCCTCTTCAGTTGTATAATGAGAATGCGATTGTTACAAACGTCTATGAATAACTTACGGATCAGAATAAAGAAGAAAAACACAAAGAAACACAGAATGGGGAAAAAGGTCAATAATCAGGGGTGTGTGAGTCTAAGATCGTTGACTATGCTGTTTACGATGAGGTTATGGGAATGGAGGCTGCATTTCTATTTCCCATCTGACAAATTAAAATTGGGAATTTCTCCTATTAATATAGATTCTACTATTTTTCTTTTACGGATATCTTTACAATTATATATGACTTGTGCCTTTGAATAGTCAATTTGGTGGTCGAAATTACAAAATATGATTAAAAATACTGGTTGTAGTACTCCCTCATCTGAAATCACATTTATGTTCACAAATTCGTGTTGTTAAGGTTCTTCCGGTCTCTTCTATGTAAAATGAGGGACAGTTTGTAGAGGCACACGGGATTAAATATACACCTGCTTCATTTGGCTGATCCACGGGCTTGGTCGAAGGGAAAGATTTAAGGATAGGTAAATGGTATTTAAATGTGGTTAAGCCTGGAGAAATAACTTTGTTCACTCCTTTGAGGATGGGAGAAAAAGGAACGGTAATGAGTAGATTTTGCTTTAGATAAACTTTCATTGATCACGTGTAGGGAATAATTTAATTCAATGAAACTGCAGATTAAATATGTAATCTCGTCTTCTACAAAGCAAGGGTCACATATCCTAAGTGCTCTCAACAACATACCCGATTCAACGGCTCGCTTAATGTGGGAAAGAACGTGTAAATGAGTGTGTGCAACATTTTTTGTACATGGATCTCTACAGAATCACCCAGCCTTCTGAATTAGCAAATTTAGTTACATTTGTGTAGTTACATACAATATAGAAATTATAAAATAAGATGGAAATAGCAACAAGTAAGTACATTCGAATCAAAATAATGATATAATTCAATCTGAATTATTCATTTGAGTAAAATTATAATAATGAAGATTCATTGGCTTGATAAATGAAATAATACATCTTGGTTAAAATAATACATGAGTATAAACTGACATTAGTTCCTGTGAACTCAATGTTAATTCGATAGATTCAATATTTTTAAAGTAAAATAATCATTAAAAATAGTTATGCAAAATTATTAATTCACTTTGTTAAAAGCGCATACATTTTGAAATTTGGTGGTCAAAAGGTCATTTTTGTCCAGCTGGAGGTCACCTGAATGTGTGTACTTCACATCAAGGTGAACGTAGAGGAACACAAATTAGTTGATTCAGTGCACATTCTCACTTAATAATACAATGAGACAGCAAAGGTAAATATAGTGAATATGAAAAATTCATTTGTTAACCTATATAAATAATATATGAACGAAATAGACGAGCAAATTGCAAATATTGAGTGAATGAGGTGAAAAACATGCGTTACATGGCCGTGCATTTGAAAGTTTAACTCTTCTAGTCGGTTCCTTAGATGGGAAGCTTCGCGGTAGCATTATATGGATGCTAATGAATAAATCGATAGCGCTTTGCCATAGTTAGCCCTATGTGAGTCCGAATGAATAAATTGGAATGAATTTATAAAGCGCGCAGATAACTTAAAGACCTAGCAATTCAGTTAGAGAGGGGTTTGGCGACCATATCTGCGGCTGTAAGCTGAAATTGTTGAATCTTCATTACTTACAGAGAAGTGATGTTATTAAGTGTGGGAGAGTTGCGCGGCGCAGACGTTGAGCGTCCCGTTGAGTCGAGTTGGTGCTTTGGTCAGATGAATGTGGGTTCCTTCTTGATGAATGTGATGTGATCCAAGCTTGTAATTGTGTTGAGGAAATTCGATGATGACTCCAGAAAATTATGACATCACTTCTTCACACATACTGATATCAAGCGTTTAAGCTAGTTTTCGCGCAAACCACACGAGCTTTCGGTCGCTCAATGGAGGGATGTCGTGCTTTTCCAATTTTATCTTCTCCATCCTTACAGGCACGGTTTCATTTGGGCGGTGGTCTCTGGAGGTGCGAATGAAAACGTTAAATTGATGAAATGTGTGGCGTAAGTGTCCCGTTAGCTCAGTTGGTAGAGCACTGGTCTCTATAACCAGAAGTCTGAGGTTCGAGCCCTTGCCGGGCAATGGGTTTTTTCTCTTTAATTTTCTCGGGGTCACCTAAAGTAGGATCTCTTCTCTCTTGTTCTTTGTGTTCACTTCTCCACATATACTGATATCAAGCGTTTAAGCTTGGGGGGGGGCGCGAGCAAGTTTGCGCGCCAACCACACGGGGCGATAGCTTGCGGTTGCTCAAAAGAGTGATGTCGTGCTTTTCCAATTATATATATATATATATATATATATATATATATATATATATATATATATATATATATATATTTAATTATATTTAATGAGGAGGGTAAAGACAGAGGACGTTCAGATACATGTTATTTTGAGGGGCAATTCACATTTCGACCTTATGACCAATTTCAGGTGCTATAAGTAAGGATGAATAAGGCTAGCTAACACCAACTTTATTTCTAAGTATTTTAAGCTGCTTTACGACAACTCTAATGAGCTAAATCGAAGAATCACATTTTTTTTACTCAATCAAGTCAAGTTATTTATTTATCGCCGCATGATATATTTGTTACGTTTTTTTAACATATATGGGTATTTTAAATTTTTATGATGCAAAAATCTTTTTACTTCTTTGAAGAGACGAATTGAGAAGAATAACTGGTATTATTCTTTTGCAGGTGAATGAAATGAATTCGTCCAGAAGATATTGCAAAAGGTATTTATTCAATTATATCTGGGGCGAATACACCGGTGTACCTAACAGGAATATAGTCACACGAATGCAGTCATAAAGTATGCTTACCATGCTTATTTTGGTATGAACTTTGGTGACCAGGATAAGCTTCGTCGTCAGGCATGGTATGCAAGACATGGACCAAGAATCTGCATCGCTGTGCCAAGGGCCAGAAGGGCTGTCTGAAGTTTGGCATTCCTATGCTTTGGAGGGAGCCGATGAACCATGGCATTGATTGCTACTTTTCCGCTATTGATTTGACTGAGAACAACAGAAAAACCCGTAGGAGCCTCAACTATCCTGATCTTGAACTTGCTTGTCGTCCTGTAAATCATTGTGATGAAATTCCAGTGCCTGTCTTTGGAGAATTTCCTGAGGTTAGTAATGAAGATTCCTCCAGTGTTGAAGAAAATTAAGAAGTGGTTTTTTTTACGTTGTACTCCATCTCCTTTTCCCGAAAGGGAGCTAAATGTTCTGGTTCACGATTCAGCTGTTTAAAGTCCTCTGCGGAACTGTTCGACAGTGCTTGCATCTCCTTCTATCGCTAAACTGAAGAAATATTATTCTATCTTTCATATATTGGTAAACATAACTAATACTAAGTAATAGAAAATGATAGAAATACATGAATATATTCATAAATCTATTAGATACATTTAGATATTTTTGAACCTAATATCTTTATAATTGAGGCATCTAAATTGCAAAGTTCTTCATTAAAATTGATGTTGGAATACCAAGTTGATTTTATCGCAGCAGATTCAATAATATTTCTCTGTATATGACAACTAATTTAAAAGTGGCTGCTGAATTTTCCATATCTATTCTGTGTGATTCAACGGATAAATGTAAAAATATAGCATTAAATATCTGACCTGTATTCACGCAATAATTCTGTTGATGTAATCTTTTTCTTAAAGTTTTTGCCTGTTTTGTCTATTATAAATACAACGATCTGTACTATAAGGATTGTTTTCATCAATAATTACTACCTAGAAACGAGTTTTAAAAGTTAAAATGCATAAAAATATTTTTAAAAGGAAGGAAGTTTCTATTCTAGAGTAGGGAGAAGGAGATCGATCAACTATATGCTTTTGTGTTATTATTACAATACCTCTCAGTTTTCAAGATTTTAGTTGACACATAACCAATCAAAGTACTGAAAACCTCCTGATTACGAGTATTCCTGAATTTTAACCCCTTGACAGATGCTAAATGAAATTAATTAAGGAAATTAATTTATTTTGCAATTTCAATGGTCTGAAGGAAGCCTGCGACTATTGAAATAGTAGGTTGCTTTTTATATTGCATAAGGCAATTAGATCAAATCGTCATCGATATGAGCTTCAGGTTCAACAACAACCAGGCAAATACTGTTTGTTAATGGTCAAGATAAATGCACCAATTTTGTGTCTTTTACATGTATCATAGCTATTTATTCGATTCTACAGCTGAACTCAATAAGAATTCGCAAATCTATGTTTAACATATTTCTGGGAGCATGAGGTGGATAAACTTGAGCTAAATATATTCAAGTCCTTCTCTTAGCTTTTATTTACTAAGCCCTCACTTTTAGCCTTTTTTTTCTATATTATTTATCTATTCATTTAAGTCACATGTGTCCTTCATTTAACTGCAGTTCCCGAAATGTTAGCAAAACCAGTTAATATATAAATCCAAATACCGCTCACTGGGCTGGTCTTCGTTTTGTGGTTATGAATTAGGATATTTGGGATTTTTTCCGCAAGTATATAAATAGACTTATCTTTTTGTGTTGGAATACTTCGTATCCTTGGTTTTGCAAAATTGCCGTACTGTAAAATCTTTTCAATTTGTTGAAAATGATCTAATGAGGATTCCGCCAATAGGTCATTAAGTACAAAGTTATTTTGGAAGATATTTCTTTTCCTTTGTAGGTAAAAGTCTTTGCATGTGGTTTTCTTCGTTATGAGCTCGGACCTATCTTGTTTTACATCATATTTAATCATGTGTTGTAGTAATTAAAAGTTCTACCATTCCTTAAAGAACTTTTCTGGCTGAAAGTATCGATCGATTTAACCTCAAATTTTCTTTCAGAAAATTCAAAAATTGTCTGTTTTCTTCTTTTTTTCTCTTTTCTAAGGTGTCACAAGTAATGTCTTAGATATTCCTTCTAAAAATTTGTTCTGTTTCGACTTTCATTCCCCCTGACTACTCATAATTTTTTTTAATTTTTCAAAGAATTTTCAAATTGAATTATCCCCTATCATTCATTAATGTCGTCAACAATAGAAATTTCTGCTTACGCAGCTGGCTGTCCCCTCTCATTCGTGAAACTTGTTTGCTTCTGGGGAATGTTGCGGGTAAAGCGATGACCCATTTTAATAGATTAGTGTTTCGATTTTAGGTCTTGAAAGGACAATTAAAATCATAAATGCAAGTATCTAATATACTGATTACACTCTACAACGAATTTGATAACATAATTTTCTACCACGTAACATTTTTTTGTAAATTACAGATTGATACCAATTTCCATGATAAGATAAATGTATTTCGCTCCCAAAGTCAGATCAAATGTCTCCATTGCAATTAATTCATAAATATATAGTGAATCAGCATGTTTCTTAGCATTATATAATGTATTAACCTAAGTTTTAGTATTTACTTATTCGTTTGTGAGACGTCTCAGGTGTGTCACGTTTTAGGTTCCAGCAGAAGTCAGTCAGCATAGCAGGGCTCTATTTGCAGTTATACCTGTTTTCCATTGAAGCTATATTTTGATGGAATCTCTCTCCATGTTCATCACTCAAATCTCCTGCATTGTCTGGGAAGAAGGAAAGATGAGAATGAAGAAAGTGTATCTTCAGTGACATATTGCATCCAAGATCTTGGTAGCATTTGATTAGGCTATCCAGTATACGCTCTCGCTGAGCCCCTTGGTGCTTTCCTAGAATCGCTATGCATGCATCTTTGAATACATGCCAGGCGGCTAGCTGAGTTTTAACCATTGTCGCCTCGAAGTCTCATCTGCTATAAGTTGACGAATCTGAGGGCCTACGAATAGGCTTTCTTTAATCATGTCATCACTTATTTTAGAGCAGATCACTTTGATGTACTAGAACCATGGCTTGTAATGTTGCAGTGCTTTGGTAAATTGCTTCATTAGGCATAGTTTTATATACAATGGTGGCAAAATGATTTTTTCCTTCTTTACTACATTATTATTGCATTCAGCCGTCATAGTTTCCCGAGGTGACTATTCTGAGCGTACATAATGCTATGATCTGGCCCTACTGTTCCACAAGCAAAGGAAGCATATAACTTGGTGTATTCAGTTTGTAGCCCATTAAGTAGGGCTGCTACTTTCAAGTCCGCGCAAATTAGCCACTCATGCTCCTTGTAATTTATGCGGTCTAGAATAGAAGAAAGGTTCTCATATGTCTTTCTTAAAATGACTGAGGAGTAACTTAAAGTGAACGCATGGTGTTCCCAATGTGCAACAAAATCGCTCTCATGCCCTAAATGGATGCATCTATGAATAATCTCTACTCATTTAGTCCCTAAGTCAGTTCAAGGACATTGAATAGTAGGCCATATCATCGATAAACGAAGTTCAGCAAATCAATATGCACATTTCAGGTTTTATATACTTGAGTACACATATTTCCAAGGTGGAAATTTTATTTTGGGGTGAGAAATATTTGGAACACCCCCCTTTTTAGAGCTCAAAATTTCATTTTTTTTAATGTTCGAGCCAGAAAGTTATACAGACCATCATCAGGGTTGTTGGTTTGTTGTTATAAGCTCTTCTAAATACATTAAAGTTGGGTTTCAACTGAAGGATAATGACAAACAAGTGAGAAGTTCAACTTTTTTCATCTGATGCATTAAAATCATGCTTTGTCTCAAACGATGGCCAGAATCTCTTTTCTCTATTCGCACACACCGGTCCACACCTTGAGAATGGCATGTAATGTCAATAAAGATTGGCTCGTCAACAATATTTTGCAGGTCCGCATTAGATAGATGCATTGTAAGTGATGGCTCAAACCTACACTCCTCTTCAGGGGCAAGTAGATCTGTTAGGTTCTTAGCGGTCTAATCTTATTTTGTTGGCCTGAAATCACGTATCTCTTCCTCATACACAGTAACTTGTCGGATCTTCTTCATTATGTCAATAGCTAATTTACTATTAATTTCATTAAAACCTGAGAGCATTGCCCAAAGGACGTTCTCAGAATGAGCCTAGTAGGAATTCCTTTTGATTGTTTGCCATACCTTGGCTTCACTGGCAGGTTGGAGTATTTGCCGAAGATTGATCTGCCTAATGAGATGTTTAGATTCCTCCCTGATTTTGGAGATAATTTGATGTGTAACCAGATGGGCTCATAATGACACACGACAAACTCTGTGCTGATATACAAGTCATTATTAGGTTTTTCTGTTGCCACATAATGTCGACATATTCTGCTGGCAGTGGTCAGCCATCTGACCTGAGATATTGGCCCTGTTTTCATATGTAAAAGATCATCGTATATTACACCACTTCTAATAGCACTGATAATTATGTATATGTAAGCTTGATCCAGACTAAGCTCATTTACATATATCTCGAAGAGTGAGGAGTTCCTTTCGAAATACATTGAAAGCCATTTGCTGGTTAAGGCTTTACCAAGTGGTCCTTTACATTGAATTCCACTTTCTGTTGGACCAAAATATTTCATAGACAGGTGCCTCAAATGAAACTCATTTAGATACAAGCTAAAAATTATCCACTGTAAAGGAAGATGTAATTTACATTCTAGCACTCTTATGGCTCCATTCTTGTAGCGAATATTAGTTGCCGTGCTGTCAGCTCCCACTGCCTTTATCTCATCTTTAATATAATTTTCAACAAGCGATTTAATCAGTCTATCTGTAATACCTGCACTTGATCCTCGTTCAATAGTTAGATGATATAAATAGACCGTACATGTTATCCTACAAGCGCATAGTGATCTTGAATTTCTTTTGCTCCATACCATTTGTTCTGTTTCTTCTTTTTAGTTAGTGTTGTGTCTCTCTTCCATCAAAAAACAAAGCGGTAATTTTCTTATCTCTCAAACGTTCAGATTCGGTGAAATTCCTCCTTTACTTCTGTCGTGCCCATCATAATTTGTGATGGAGCGGTCTTCAGAATTTATAATACCATAGTCGAATAGGGCTTCAGTACTAATAGCAGCAGCATCAGTAGTAGCTCAATTTGACACAGAATACCGATCTGCTTCTATGGCAATTATTGGTATTGCTATGATGTTTTTTTTCTCTTCTCGCAAAGAATTTCTTCCATTCATCATTAGAATTGTCAGAAGATGAGGCTTCTTCCTCCATGGTTTCGTCTAAAACTCTAGTTTTCTCAACCTCTTGCCTTTTTGGGACTCTTCTTCTTCTCTTCTTTCCACTCCTCGAATTTTCACGTGACCCCCAGTTCTTTGGTCAATAAGAAATTAGTCCTCTCGATGTGGCACTTTCATATTTTTTTTTAACACCTGCAATCCAAGAGATAAGCACACTGGGAGCCTGCTATATCAAAAAAGTTGACTCAATGATGAGATCAACTTTTTACTTTTAGTGGCATTCATTCCTTGTTTTGATACCACAAACGCTTCTTTAACCAATCGGAGTAAATTTGGTTTTAACATTCTTCATCGGCTGAACTGGATACCGGCCTTTTTCGAAATCTCAGTAAGGGCCTCGGATACTTCAGGAATAGCATCCTTGATCCTCTTTTATTTATTGTATTTTACACACTGAATATATCCTCCAACCTGTTGTTTCGTTGGTAGCTCATTATAAATAGAAGGTTTTTAAGGCGAGTAGCCAAAGTCACTGTGACATGTTGATGTTCTAGTTCTTCTACTCATCTTAACCCTGAAAATAAATAATATGTAGAAAGACACGTTTGTGTAAAACAGAAATAATACATGTGGTGAGTGAATCTATAAAATATATTCAAAAAAGTTTAGGCACATCCCTCCATATGAAATACTCTGTAAATACTCTATAAATATCTCGATTAATTTATAGTGCCCTCCGAGTAGTTTACAAACAACGAATTCCTCAATCTGAAATTTCTCAAGGAGTTAAAGTGCAAATTTTCTTCCTGTATAAAAATTACCCATTTCTAGCTTTAGAGACGAGAAATATAATAACTGACTACAACTATCCTTTATTTCGTCTTTATTTCCAAATTTTGGATGGTCTGCTCTACAAAACATTAAATTTTTAATGAAACTACTCCCTATTATATAGGCCTCTGATATAATTTCAAGTTGTTTTAAAAAGTGAAGAATTGCTGTAGATCTTTAGAACACTTCCTATAAAATGTAATTCGAGCATGTTCATCCAACAAGTTCCATTGTTCCAGACGTGTGACCAGGAGTTCACTATGTTGCTAAGTAAGTGTTAGATCACGAAATAGATCATTGAGTTCCAGTTGGGTGATGAGGTTGTGGTGGAGCGAATGTGAGATTGTTTGTAGGGCCATTCTCCCACCCCTTTTCCAATACCCTCTCTATCCCTCTGTGCGAGTGTGTGTGTGGATAACTGCCATTTAAATTTTGTTTATTTTTTATTTGTTTTTGATGTTTGTTTTCTCTTTTCAGAGAAAAATATAGTTTCATATAGTTTCCTTGCTGTAATTCTTTTGTCAAAAAGCCACTCTCTTTATTCTGATATTCCTCTAGTAAGAGTGGCTGGGATAACAAACTTTTGAAATTTAAATCTAATTCGCCACGTCCTTTAACTATAATTGGTTGGATAGGAGGTTTTATATAGCCTCAATACCGCGATAAGATCGCATAATTATTGTATGAACGCGGAGGCCAAGGCATTTAAAAAAAGACGTACGCAACAATTGGGCCCACACGAGTGGCAGCCAGCAGGTCTTTCACCCGGGGGGTAACACGGAAGCGCAAGGCCTTCTCTTTTTTTCGGTTTTGTTTGCTTGACTGATTCTCTCTTGTTTGTCTAGATAAAATTTTGGTTGGTGATAGGACTGCATATTTTGATTTTGTATATATTGTAATTTTAAATTTATCTATCTCATTTTGTTTTTGTTCGGGTATATATAAGTAAGATTATTCTTTTGTACATATATCGAGATCTCAAATATATTTATCCATATTTTTGTAAATAAAGGACTGTATATCTAATCCCTTTCATTTCTCCCTCGATTTCTCAACTCCGACTTAGTGTAGGAAGCGGGATGGAACGATTGGGGTTAGAGTGTAGGTTCCTTGCCCGCTACAAGGTGTGGTTTGTTGTCAGATTCGAGCTGTATCACATATGGTGTATCTTGAGATTTTGAATAGTATGAGTTGCTCGTGGTACAGGAATAGCACTTCAATGTCGAACTGGGAGAATATCAGCCTGAAGATCTGTATACATGATAAATTTCTTGCCTTTTCTGTTGCGACTTGAAGTGAAAAAAAGGCGATTAATAAAGGATATTACTGGCTGTTATCACTTGCATAAATAGTAGAAGTACAATATAATATGTATTTTGATCTCTTTAATTAATAGATATCATGTACAGTGTTATTGGGACCCTACCTGTAATTCCGCTGGATCTTCGCTAAATTGCTTTCTTCTTGTTTCTTTTTCCTGTTTCCATTCTTTTGTACCTCATATTAAATACAATGATTCCATTTACTTATAATTTATCTCTTATGTCCGAGTTTTGGCACATGGTTTTGAAAACAAAGATAAACTTGTAAATTTAATCACTTCCATGATTCTTATCTTGGTATTGGTTTTATAAAGTTGGATCATAATCTATTCTTTGAGTTTTCCTTACACAGTGGTCCACTTGTGGGCAGAGAACTGATCGGTTGAATCTGATTTGTGGAGTAATTCTTGACATCATAAATAGCTTCTTGATGTTTGGTGAAGAGGGAGACTTAGAAAGGAATTAGGAACAAGTAAATGAACTCATGTTTCCCTTAATCGCAATAAAGAAAGAGTGGGTATCTCTAATCAGTCAAAATCCAACAAAGTTTGAGCTTTATCAATCAAGATTAAAGGTGTAAATTTAAAGTCCGAAGACCCTTTTGAAGACAATCTTATCAATTTGCTTACTATAAAACACTAAGTAATGAGAATAGTCTCACCACTCTAGCTCAATCCCGAAATAAGAGATTAATATACGGTCCATCATCTCATTCCAGGTTTTACTTGTCTTTCTTCCGGAATTGCCAATCAGAGTTTGGAATTGCATCTATTCATTTGTGTCTGGTAGTATCTATCGAGGTACATTTAGCCGATATATATCTATCTATGGAGTGGGATTAGATTAGCTGAGTAGTGAGGAATAGAGCGAAACAACGCCCAAGAGACCTAACTTCGGTCCTGTTACCAGATTATGATGTAAAATAATGAGGAGAGAATAAATGGAGGAAAACTGTTTCCCGAGTACGCAAGCAAATAACAAAAAGCGAGTGTAGATTGGCCGTTAATTACTAGCTATGGCTAAATGATGTTCTGGGTTATTTAAAAGAGAAGTATAAAAATAATATTTAATAACACAACCAGAAATAAATAAATATTTACCCAACTAAAATAAAATTGGATTATCCTGGACTTTGAGGGCTCAATAGTCCGGCAAAATGGACAAGCTGATGAGCTTAAGGGCGGTAAAAAACTAAGCTCAGATTGAGTCTTCAAAGGCTGCGCTAAGCCAAAATACAAATAAATATTTAGGGGATGACCGGATTAAAGGGATCCACATGCGTTGACGTCTTGCAGTGGTTAATACTTGGACAATGAAGGAAAGGGGGACGATTCGAGAAGGAGAATTGCAGAAGGTTGAGATTTACCTCGGAATGCGTTGTTGAGGGATAATTTGCGCTGGTAAACGAGAACGGACGTTACTGGGAATTTTCAATTGACTGAGGCGAAATTCCGAAAGGAGAGCTTGCTTTTGCGCTCGTGGAGACGAGAGCGGAGCCAAATCGAGAAGAGGTGTGTCTCGTGCTAGATTGAGAGCCTGACTTCAAACACCGGCTGACGCTGGGGTAAAATTGCCTACAACCACGGAGGGGATACTCACAAGGTAATCACAGGGCTGGAGTATGAATAATTCCAGTCAGAAATTTGTGATAACGGATGTCTTCCCTCACTCTCGTATATTTCCAGATGGTAGGCGGGAGTCAAGATTGCCTAAAAGCTTAAGGGGGAAAACTCCATAAGTAAATAAATCTGCGTTAAGAAGCCTCTTCGCATGTTTTTTCAGGCCTATTCTCTCGTAGTTTGACCTCGTGTGTGATTGCCACGTTTGTTTTTAACGGGCCACGTGTGGCTTTCTTGACTTATTCGTTCACACTATCACTTTGAGGTATTACCTTAGGGCTACCTCCTTCTTCAGCGTCATTTATTAGCTAGACTTTCACAGGGCGAGCAATGCTTCAGGTATCTTAATTTTGCATGATTTATCTATGGCAACCCTTCGTGTTACTAGCTGATTCGTATAAACTAGATTTAATGGAAGAATTAAGACTTATTGTTCGGACATTTTGGGGAATTATATCCTCATGCTTCGATTTGCAGCTCAGCTCCCTAGTATTATCATATATTTGTCTTGCTGCAGCAACTTAAGGAGTATTTAGGTGTATTCTACTCGATGCTCATTAACAATTGGATGAAGAATACTATCATTACCATAAGCATTTTTAATTTTTGTATAGACTTAATATTTTCATAAAAGATTCGGCAACGTTTCCTAGTGAATCTTTTCTTAATATTGTATTTCCATGATATCCTTCATCCGACGGGGCTAAGGTCTAGGAGGTAAGGTGCCCACTCAAAATCAGCCAATCTCGGAACAGTTTGAGGTGTGAGAGCTTGCTCTATCTTGCTTAAACCAGAACTACCCCATAAACGACGGGAAAAGGGTCTGTAGCTCCCTCTGAAGGTTTTAAGGAACTCAACATAGCGCTCCTTGGCGACTGTCACCTTCGCGCCAGATTCTTCGGAGAAGAATGGTCCTTTCATGCCTCTGGCTGAGATTCCATGCACTTAGGGGAGTTTAGAGGCTTGGTGGCTAGATAATTTGGTCTGGAGGTCCCACAGAAGACATTTGTCTTCGAGTTAACCTTTGCTTCAAGATGGAAGTGAGCATAATCTGAGGTCCAAATGAGGTTAAGGAAAGTTGGGATCTCCTGAATCTTCTCCAGTAGCTTGTCTGCCATAGCCTTTCTCTGTTCTTTGTATGAGGGTGTAAGAGTTTACTTCCTCTGTATTCTGTATGGGTAGGCCTTTACATCCATTACTAGCACTCTCCTGCAAGTCTCACGGAATATACCAAGGGACTGACTTCGCTTGCGCCAAAAGCGTTTTAGACTCTTCTTAAGTAACTCTCTCACTCTCTCAACCAGCTCATCTGTACGCTTCCTTGAGCTTCCTTAATGCCTTAGACGGTTGGCACTGGCAGCAATGAGGTTCTCCACTGTCCCATAGTTGTCGCATTAGTTCACTCATTCTCGAATTCTGCTATTGGAGGGGGCTTTTTCACATTCAAACTGATGCACGAAAGTGTCCTGCACTTTCTTAAACAAGCTTGTCTTGCAGTAATGTTTGCTGGAGCTCCCATTGGGATCTAGTTGTGTTCACAGGCGTTGGTTCTGTCATGTCTTGCAAAGTAAGGGTGATTAGTGAATGAATGAAAGATATATCACAAAAAATGTGTGCAGGCCCTTTTTTGTTTGGTCACCATCATAAAATAATCTTATATTTAATAGGTTTGAACACAAATATTGAAGAAATCTTTTTGCCACTACGTGGCACTAACTACAAAGACTATTGTTATGAGTTTTTTAACTCTCACTAGACGTCATTGATACAACCTGCTTGATCTTTTTCTCAGCTACATATATTGTGATCGGAAATTGCGCTGTGGTTTTCCCAGTTTTAAACACATTGTAGATATCATAGTAGTGATTTTTTATCTTACCAAGCAAACTGAGCTTTGTTAAAGAAAAAGAGTTTGAGCTGTTCATAGTGAGCCGATATATTCCTTCTGCCTGCAAATTGATTTGGCAATTTATTTCATGAATTGGATCTCAGTTCATTGTAAATTATTGATGTTTTCATTATGTATAATTTGTCTATCTGGTAAAATTTATAAAGACTTTATGATATTGTGCTCATATTTTTACACCTGGAGAATTTTGGGCGCCATTCGTTATTCTATACAGAAAAAATAGCACTGTAGCTACCTAAGGCTGTATAAAAATAGTTCCGGTCATCCCTATATTGGATGGTCTCTCAGGTTCAGGTGAGAGGTGCAGCAACGGCAGATTTCATCTAGATGAAAGAAAAATAACAAATTATTCAAATCATTTTAAAACTATATTTTTTTCCATTAAAAGGAATAGAGGAAGTATACACAAATAATGAAAATTATGCTTATTTCTTCTCAAATAAATATCGATTTTGACGATAAAAATGGAATTGATTGAGCAATGTCTACATTTATTTTGAAAAAATAACCCAAGGAACAATGCCGGTCATAGGCAAGATGAGAGATTACGAAAATGTAACCTAAATATTTAGCAAGAGGAAGGAATGATGAGGTCTAAGGCGTGTTAAGAGAAAGAGAGGAGGAAAATATATCAAATACATAAAAGAAAAAGCAATAAATATAAAATTACTTTTGGATTATTAAAGCATCACAATTAACTGACCTTAGTAGGGTAAATATTATAATTGAGTGAACTATATTGTCATCCCATATTCATCATTATTTTATGGATAGAAATGAAACTGCTCTTTAATGTTATTTATATCTAAATAGATATTAATTTATTAATAAAATAAGTATTATAATTTCAATAGTTTCTATCGCTAGTCTCAATCTTTCTACTAAATTTTCAATAGTATGTTTATAGTATCGCTTGAATTTTTTTAAAAAGTGTTTTAAGTTTGTTTTGACCTCTTTTGTTGTTGATATCCTTATTTTCTTTAGATGATTCGCTAAACTTCCCAAAATAGCATTATCTGATAGGCCTAAGTCGTGTGAGAATGGAGGATGACTCAGTAGTTCCCAATCGAACTCGGTAACCTTTTGTAACTGTCTAATACAAAAGGAGATCACGCGTTGCCTTGATGAAAGAGAACTTTTTTCTAATGATAAATGTTGGCCTTTTTTCTTAACATGCTGCATGCAAATAGTCCAAATGAGCACAGTTAATATCTTGGATGATATTAAATTTGTCAGGTAGAGAAAGTGAGGTAATAGGTACAGTTCGAACCTATGCCATCAAGTGCTCTTGACTTTTAGGGCCACCGCGCGCTAGCCAGTAAGAAATAAGTAAACAATGAAGCTTGCCCGGCAATCACTGGGTCAGCAATTCGAATCTTCGTCCGGATTCTTTTTAAGCTGACACTATTTACTAAGGGAGGTTAGCACCGTGACTAGGCATCACTGTGGAGAGTTGGGGCTTTCCCTGGCTGACGTTCGCCTGAGAAGCAACATAGCTTGATAGGAGAACTGAAACCAGCAAACTTTAAGCGATTTCTTCTTTTTTTATAGGACCAAATAAGTTCTTAACATAGGTTACGCAAGATGGACAAGGGAAATAGCAAACGAAATAAAACAATTTAAAAACGTGAAAACTGAGACGGTGTTTCTAGCATATGGCATTGAGCGCTCTTTGCCTTTTAAACCCATTTGTTAACCAATAAGCGACAATCCAAAACACACCAAAAAGATCCTACAGAAAATCTTCTAAGTAGAACAGCGTAAATAAGTGCCTATAGGTTGAAGAAGAAAGCGTTCGTAAGAAAGGCACGCCGGCTCCTTAAATAAACTCGGATTCTACAATAACACTTGACAAGGCAAGTGTTCAATTACCCTTAAGCAATAAGGAAATATGATAAATAAAGATTTTTTTTTTAATATGATCAAACAAGGCTCAAACTCTTTTACCTATTAAAGAAAGTGAAAAATGAGTGGAGTTCTAACCTTAACCATCAATCGCTTTTCACTTTTCAAATCGAGAGAGAGCTTCCATTGACGACAATTCGCTTAACGCTGCGCCTTCTGGACAATCTCCATGGTATCATAAAGAAGACAAATAGAATTTAGGCTTCTCTGTAAGATAGGCCTTCTTTCGTCAGACTTCTTGTCGCCAGTTGGGGGAAGGATGGGGGGATAGAGAGAAGACGAAGGTCAACTCAAACGACAAATTTCTTTCGTTCCCACGATTGTCTGGTGGCATGCGAGTATGTACGTTCCATACCCTCACAGTTTTGTTTTCAAGGCAGGAAGATCATTGCATTAAATCACGAACTTGAATATACATAAGTAAAGAAAGGCTAGATAATAGAAGTTTCACTTTGAAGGCCATATATAAAATTCATCAAAATACAGTTTTTTGCCAAGCAGAAACTATTGTTAATCAAAATTTATTTTTCTACTTTAATGATGGTTAAAATAAATTAAAAACCTTTGGTAAAAACTCTTATTGAAATGGTTTTAAGTGAAGGTCATGAAAATAATTAATTGTGGGCTTGGTTAGAACCAAATTAGAATTCACTAATTTTTTTAAAAGAAAAATTTTTAAAATCAATATTGTTGCAACATTTCTAGGAATAAGATACGAGGGATGGGATTTCTTCGACCTTCACTCGTCGATTTTCGAGGATCATCGTCTCCACACAGGCCACATTGTGCTCGTTTCGTTGGTCACGTCTGACGGGCGTCCTGGAAGGGGGTCATCTTCAAAGGACTCACGACCATGGCGGACCTCCCTCTGCCAGCGAGCAATGGTTGCATAGGAAGGGGCGGTGTCGGTGTACACTGCAACCATGCGTTCATGGATCTCCTTTGCATTCTTGCCTTCCTTGGTCAAAAATTTGATCACTGCGCGGTGCTCACCCTCCTCCATTGGTGAAAGATTTGTGACTGGCGATCTGCGATCAGCTACTGCTTCTTAAATAGACGAGGCAGGAGCGTGCGGCTGCAGGTCCTGACTTGTCATAAATTGTCCTAACACCCCCAAAAACAGCCATCCCCCTTCCTCTGTTTTGCCCTACCGATTCGCAAAACCTATTGACCGCCTCTCCTACTATTTGTTATTTTATTTTGCAAAGTCACGTTTCATATTTAACATGCAAATAAAATTAAACGAAAAAGACCAATATCACGTCTAATTTTCAAATGCATTTAGTAAAGCCGAAATAAATATCATCTAAGTGCCGAATACTTCCAACTAAAGAATTAAGAAGTTTTAGCTGCATTCATACATATTCATGGCGTCACGCATCTGTCGGCTACTTTTGGAAGCGAGGGGTAAAAGTGTTTTCGCAGTCCAAATTAGCTTCAGCTCTTCCAAATATTTATAGATTAACATATGATAATCCAATACAGGAGAGGAATTACAATGTAATTCTACTAGTTGCCACCTTTGAATATTAAACAAATATGATAATTCAATAAGTTTTATTGCAATTGCTTTACTGTGCAAGGAAGTAATAATCTAATGATACTTTTCAGGACTGTGATTTTACGTATATAATATAAAAAGTGAGTTGAAAAATAAAAAGTAAATTTATAATAAGTAGAATTTTAAGAAATAAAAACTAGTGGTAGAGGTCAAAATACTACTGGTTGAATTAAAAGAGGAAAGAAAGCGTTCAAGAGAAAACACAATGTATGTACAGCGTTTGCCAAAACTATGAGGCAGGTATAAAAAATAGAGAATACGGAAGAAACTCATTAACATAATAATTGAAAACAATATAATAAACAGTCAAGTATATCCCATCTATAGTTAGTAGTTTATATGTTTTCCTTTTGCTTTAATAACCACTTCCAAGGGTATTCAGGGAATTATTTAAAGTTTTGAATGCTGTAAGGTCGTAAATCAGAATAAGTGAGAGCACGGGAATTTTTGTTCAGCAGACCTTGTTTGTTGTAAGCTGCAGATTATTTTCTAATTCCTATACTGTAGTGATCTTACTTAGTTCTGACCTACAGTATCTTGCATTTCTGTGAATTTTAATATCATAATCGTTCCATCATTTTCTTTTATATACCATTACATTACTTTTATGTCTTCGTTATTTTTCTATTAGTATTTTCAGCATTATCTCTCATAAGAGGCCTCTGCGTGTTCTTCCGTTGTCAATCCTAGAAGAGGATCTGAGTCTATATATCTTCCACCTATTCTCACTTTCTCAATTGTCACCACTTTTGTTTACAACTATCCTTACAAACCTTTGCAAGATACGACACTTTTTGGTATTTAGCTTTTGGTTTGGAGAAAAACGTTTCTGTGTATAATTACACAAATATCGTGTAATTTGTTTTAGAATAAATGTAATGCACTTCAGTCAAAATGCATAAAAGAAAAGTGCTAAATATTAATTTACCAGATAAAATTCATGATATAACTAATATTTGAATTGCATCCCTTACTCCTTCTCCTCTTTCACTCTATTTTGATCTTTTATTTTCTTTTCTTTTTTTTCTTTGAATGTCTTTGAGTGAATTTTAGTGTATGTAATTGTTTAGAAGTTATTTCTGTTAATCTAGCTTATGTATTAGAAATTTCAATTAAAATTATCTTTGTAGTTTTTTTTATTTCTTCACGCACCCAAACTAAATCCTGTAATTTGGGCTTTATTTTTAGCACTAGATAGACTAAGACGGCAAAACAAAGCACAAATTAAGCTTGGGATATTCGAAAACTAAAAACAAAAATAGAACAATTAAAGATGGAAAATAAAGATAAAAGTTAATCAAGTCTTCTCCATAGTTGAGTAATGGGAAAAAGAAGTTCCATATTCTAGCTATGAAGGAAATGAAGGAATTATCACATGGTTTATTTTAGAGATCAGAATTTTTACAGAGTAGTGATAAGAATGGGAGAGGCCTGGTGGGTATCTGAAAGTTAAAATACTGGAGGTAGCATACAACCATGTAATTTAGTGGAAAAATGCGCAAAATGGTATCTCTAAAATAGAAACAGTGTGGCAACCTCAGGGTGGAGTTTTAGTAAGTCCAAATTTCAAGTGAAAAGAATTAAGTTGATAAGGCGTTAAGCCTTTCAAACGACTCTTTCAAGGAAAGAAGTGAAAGATGAGCCACTCTAGACATAAAAACAGTATCGTGAGATGCTGCTCAGAAGAAAAAAACCTAAGGCATTTGAGGAATATACCAAGCTTTTTTCATAAGCAGATTTAGCTATGCTCGCAATGTGATCCTTCCAAGAAATTATACCTCTAATTTATAAACCCAAAATATATGGTTGGCCAGTGTCCTAATATTTAAATTAGTGAGTTTTATTAAATTTTCAGCATATCAAAAATAATAAATAAACAGTGCATTTCTTTGCTGAATGCAAAGCTGCCAAGCATGCTCACAATTGGAAAGAAGCCGATGTGAACGTTTCAGCGCGCAAAGGCAAAGTAGATCGAGACTTTTCGACAAAGATCTCAAATCCAAAAGGGTTGTGATGTAGCCTCATTTCACCAAGAAAAACATTAAGGATAGGCTTCGAGTTTGTAAAAAAAATACAAAGATTAGACGTTTGCAGACTGGGGAAAAGGGATATTCTCTGCTAAAGCTCCCTTCCGCTTCTTTGGAACTTCTGGAAGATCCATCGTTATGAGGAGAAAAGAGGAGCGTTTTCACGAGTTCTTTATCACAAAAGCTCACAACAATTTTAGGATGAGAAATGTATTTCTCAGCATGATGGCGTACCTTGTCACAAATCCAAAGCAATAAATGTTCTGGACTCAAAATAACATCAAACGTTTGTTTGGAACCTTGGCCTTGAAATTCGCCAGATTTGAACCTAACGTAAAAGTTGTTTGCGATAATCAAAGTGGAGTTTGATAAACAGAAGCCACCCAATTTTGAGCAGTTGCGGGTGCTTCTTGAGCAAAAATATAGCCATATTAGTCAATAAATCCGTAATTCTTGAGTTTATGGGCGCTCGCTAGGTGGTGCTATTCCTCAGCTACAATTAATCCGATCGGCTCTGCACGTTTATCGAAATAATAAAGACGAAAGCACCGCCTATTTTAGGCTATTTCCGCCCCAAATTAACATTTTTAGTTACTTTCAAAATGGCAGGCTTTGCCCCCTATACTCTCAATTAATTGTGTGGGGTGCACCCCTCACAACTTTAAAAAATCCTGTAATATTTCTGATTCGAAAGATTAAAATCAGATTGGAATGCAAAAGGCGAGTGCTAAATGTCGGCAGTACTATTGTCGTCTTAAATCCCCTAATATATAATCACTTCACGACAAAAGGTAAACTATCTCCACCTTTCACTATTATAATCGAGCCGTGCTTCTTTTACACGCCTCTCGCAAATCTTCGCTTTTAAAATTATGCCATGATTTATACAAAAGTCTATTAAATTGACCGAGAAATTAACAAAAGTCGTACTAAAGTCCATCAAACCAAGTGCATAAGAATCGCGCTACTATCTGATGCAATAAAGCATAAATTGTAGCCTACAAATAGCGCCGCTAAACTAAAGTATTACCAAATTCATTATGTTACTAATTAATATAATCGAGTAGAAGTGCAGGCACTTACTATATAATAAAGAATAGAGAACCCAAAACAAATAGAACGCCGTGATTGGCCACATCCGAATCTATTGTAGCCCAGAAACAGCGCCCCCTAGCGTGCGCCCATAAACTCAAGTATTCCCAATAACCCATCACAAAGATCGGTCTCCAGCCTGCCAAAACAAAGATGATTTGATTTTAGTTTATTTATTAATATAGCCTTTCGGCTAGTATAGTAGTTAGCGTGCTTCCCCAGCAATCGCTGGGTCAGAGTTCGAATCTCCGTCCGGATTCTTTTTAAACTGGCTCTATTTACTAAGAGAGGTTACCTCCATGATTGGACATCACGGTGGAGACGGGTAGGTGGAGCTCGTAGCCATAGCAGGAAGTCCACCTAAGAGAAGAAAAAACTGATTTCAAACCCTGAAGAAGGAGAAATGGCCATCCCCACTCCAGTATCGAGCCTAGTCAACTATTGATGCTACAATATGAAAAACGCACCATAGTTCGTCAAATGCCGCATCGTCAAAGGCACTAAGAAAAAGATTTATTAATATAAGGTTTTGGGCTCTAAAAGTATAATACAAACATACTAAAAGAAAATGAAACGTTTGAATAGTTCTATTATTTTTTTAAGGAAAATTATAGTACACTAAAAGATATAGGCCATGAGTGTATATAGGAGTTCATTGATGAACAGAATCATGAGCAAATAAGACTTAGAAAGGTCAAGTCCGAAGAAATAGGATTCTCTAAAGCTCTTGAGAGAGGCTGACCAAATGGTAGTAAGATATTATAGATGATCAGATCGGCAAAGCTTCGAAATTACATATTGATAATCAGAGAAAATAACACGAAATTCTAAGTGTTAAGGATTGGAGCATTAAGTAACATCGAGAAGAATTTGGAGATTGTAAAAGTAAGAGGCATTTAGTGATAGATGGAGCAGTTAGACCAGTTACACTTCTTGGGAACAGGATAGGAGAAGACTATACTTGTAAGAGGAAAGGAAGATACCAGTGTTTAAGATTGGTTGAGAAATGTAGCAAAACAATGGTATCAATTCATTGCTAAATTCCTTGAGGTTGCAAAGAGGAATCCCATCAAGTTCGTGTACCTTGACAGCTATTAGACAACTAAGAATACTATGTACCTTGCGTACCGAAATTATAAGGGTAGGGTCTTAGCATTTAAGAGAGGGTGTGTGAGGAATGCGGTGGGATGGAATCATTTAAGGAAGCGTTAGATGAAACAAGGAAACAACAGGAGATGGTTTATCAGAGGGAGAGACAAGCACAAAACCATCATTTGAGCAGGCGAGAGAAACTACATTTGCAAAATATTTTAGTTAGAGGGCAATTCTACTGTTAGTGACTCAACAATAAAATTCCCTCAATCTGGAAAACAGTGCAAATAATACAAATACTGAATAAGGCAAAGTGGCAAGCACAGTCAAGCATATATCGTTCCATCCCAGTATTGTGAATTTTATTAAAAAGCCTTGAAATCTCATATAAAAATAAGTCTAGATGAATCTCACAAAACAATACGAATTTGAAAATTATCACAACTCTCCTAAGCATTTTCACGAGAAGGGTTGAAATTAGACATATTCAACACCTAGCTTTCAGCTATTCATTTATGATTGAAAATGAAACATTTATTTATTGTCGCATATTGAGTATAACTCACCTTATCTAAGGGTTCTAGAAAATAACCATAAGATGAAAGATTATAGCATATTATGATGTGGAATATATTTTTTTATTACACTATAAAAACTGATAAGAAACTTTTTCAAAATGTAAACATTTGTCTGTCTTTACAAGGAAAAATGTTAACCACAGCATAAATCGCACAATCGACTCCTCACTCCCAAAATAAAAGGAAATCACGCGTTTCCAAACTTCTGCAGCGTCCTAAAACTTTTAACCGTAGCTGTCTCTTTTTCAATGACGGAAACATTACTGAAATCAAAAAGATGGTTAATGTCTTGAGACATGGCTAGAAATACAAGTGATGGAATTTTCTTGTCTTCTGCTATATTGCTATTAATGCATACGTCTGAATAAATCGAGGGTATCTCCTATTGAGATTTGGGATACTGAAGAGATTGGAGAGAAAGTTTGTATCTGAGGAAGAGTTTACGTCTGACTAATGTGGAAATATTTAGTTGTAGGATGTCAATACTTCAATATCAGAGTGAAACTCCTTTAAATCTGCGAGAGACAAGAGAACAACAGGTGGTCTGAGAAAATGTCTATTTTTAACTTGTATCTTTTTTTTTCCTAGCAAATTTTGTAAGCAAAACATTTCCTTGCTCTAGAAAATGACGTCATGGCTAAAACTAGTGGGATATCCTAATTTCTGTAATATTTGTTAATAAATAATACACTACTGTAAGGTTAGTATGAGAATAGTATTTTTTGAGTAATCGAATGATTTAAAGCGGTATGGCTTACGCAATGCGCCCACAAATTAAATTATGTCACATAAAACCTGAGGCAAAAAGAAATTTAATTTATTAAAGAAATCATCTTTGCGGAAATAAAGCGATGGAAAGCAATTATTATTAAATTAAAATGTAAAAATTGGAATTATGAGTGCATAAGAGAAAGATTATAAGAAAGAAGATACCAAGTATTTAAAAGTTTCTAGAATAAAAGCGTTAAATTTATATCGTGCTACTGAAAAGGTTTAAGCCTGGTCGTTTTTCAACAATGGCTCTCTTGCACCTGAAGTGTATATAAAGCTATATATCTTGTAAATTAGAAAGTAAAAGAAAAGTAGAGTTCCATTTTGTTACAGTTTTTTTTTATATACTGAGCTGGATTTCTCAAAGCAACAATATACGAACAGATATAGAGTATTTGTCAAGAGTCAGAAAGTGATTTCTTTAAGAAGGGATATTCAAGATGTCTTGAAAGAGTCAGCAGATAAAGGACCAAAAGGGTATCCAAGACCAACACCATCAACCAAAACTGATGAGTTAAGAATGAGATTTTCACTCCAAAATGATTAGTGTATGTAAGGTGAAGAGTAAGAGGACTAAAGGGAACTTGATTAAAACTTTCATCATAATATGGTAGAGGGTCTATTACTGTTCAGAGTGTATTTTCTTATAAATGGTATGCAAAAATCTATATTTCAATATCTCTCCCAAGATTTGAGATACTTAGAACCTGTTTGTCTGATCTAATAGTAAAATGGATTATTAGTTAATTGTAAATTTAATTGTGTTTTAACAATTTAGTTTTGAATCTCTCTGCTTTTAACTGAAGGGTACCAAAAATGAATTACGTAGAATGGGTCAATGAAAAATCTGTCTGTAATCTATGTAATGAAAGACATACATAACAGACACATTTACTTAATTTTAATAAGACACAGAGAAGATTTTGCTCTGTTACTTATTGAAAAAGTTATTCTTTTGATAAGATCTGGATTTTCTTTTAACAGTCCGATTTCATCTGTAATACGAGTTCTCAAATCATCTTAATTGATAGGTGGTTACTTTTTCAAATATTTTCAAATGCCTCAGAAGTCTGAGCTTCTGCGAAGCCATTCAATACCAAGCCTAGAGCAATTAATTCTTGGTGCAAGACTTTCTGCAGGCGTCTAATCACAATAACTTTCCTGTGAGCAGAAGCACAAGCTTGCATGTACCAAATATAATTAAATCGGTTTCCATTCACATTCGTATCAAAAAAGACCTGGCCCATTAACGTTCTATTGCTGCACAGTCATAGCCAACGAGAGTTTTTATACTAAGATTTCATTCCTGACTGTTACGTGAATCTTTCTGGATTTTCGTCAAATCACTAAGCAATTCGATCTCCTTCACTCAATTGGTTGTAGAATTTGCATTCAGTATGATAATAAATTTTTAAATCTTTACGAACTATTCGATGAAATGATATTTGCGAGAGTTCTTTATCATTTTGCCTGTCAGCTACTTTAATATGTTCCACTAATAAAACTGCTCTTGCAGTTTTGAGATAGCATTAACTTCGTTTGTTCAGATTGAGAACCATTCCTTCTTTTTTGTACTTCCGAATATTTTTCAAAATTGTAGGTTTGGTTGGAGAAGTTTTATCGGGAAATTACTATTTGCAACTATTTTGAACTTATTAAGCTTTTAGTTTTCAGATAAACTGTTACCGTGAAAACCCACTGCCCTCTTGTTAACTGCATCATAAGGGTTTCAAACAACTCATATTTTCTATTAGTTTTGGATACGTGCAACCCCCAATAATTATATACACCCGTCTTTAGTATTATGAATTAGGTATCTGCATCCATCAGCCTTTCTCAGTGGGGCTTGGGAGCAAATATGACAGATTACTTATAAGCTTAAGCATTTATATTCTGGACTCCGTCATTTGTGAGTATGGATTGTATCATAAATACCAAACTCTCTTATTTATTTAACTTGGGGGAAAAACAATTCTAGTTAAAAACATGGAGCCGTTACTGACTGAAAGAAAAAACAATTCCGTGCAATTCATTAGTTATACCCTTCATTTAAAAGCGGAAAGCTCCACCTATATATTTTAAGAATTAACAAAGAATGCTTTTCTATATTAAATCATACAAACATTCAAATGGTAATACTTAACTTTAGGGGTGCACGATAGTGGGCGCTATTTGTTGGCTACAATTTAGGCTCTCTTACGTCAGACGGTAGCCTAATCTGGATTTGGCCAATCACGCCGTTTTATTTGTTTTTATTTTGTTTCTGGCCTTCATTCTTTATTATTTAGTAAATACCTGCACTTCTACTCAGATATATTATTTAGTATCATTTTATGTTTCGTTTACCTATTTCACTTGAATACAAAAGTGTCAGCATTGCCTTCTCTTAATGTGACAATCAATCATAATTTTCACACAATGGCAACTTTTAGTTCTCACTTAATTCACACATTGGCAACCCTAGATACAAGTTTTTATAAGAGCGCCACTTTCGCTTTTCGCACCCAAACCCATTTGTTTAACGTTGTGAATATGTTCTTTTGTTTATTAACATTTTAATCTTTAATAATACTTCTCATAATTCCTCGGTATATTTAATAGACTTTTGTTGAAATTCTAGCCTCATTATAGCTTCATAGTAAGTTTGTTTTGTCTTTGGATTCGAATCTAATGCTAGTCTTTTAAATTAATAATACTAAGTATTTTAGATAAGGTTTAGTTGTACATACATGTTCTTGAGGCGCATGTAAAGCAAGCAGGGGGTGGAGTAGGGCTGAGGGCCCCCATAATGAAAACCTGGTGCGCGGCTCGATAATGGCTTCCAGTAACCAAACACATATACGAATAATCTATAAATAAATAGTAAGTACGTAAAAACAGTACTAACGGTGTTTTTAGGCATTTTAGCCATCGATTACGGCTTCGTTTTAGCACGGAAATCAGTTATTTTTAAGATAGTATCACCGTAAATCAGTAGAGTCGTACTCAGAGTGCTTTCTGCGCCTAAAGGAAACCGTATATGATGACATAGAATGCCTACAACACCATTAGTACTGTTTTTCCTACAAAAAACACGGCCTAGGTTTTCTATTGTTTCACCAAACACTCATTTATTGTAGCGTAAAAGTGTAGCCTAGAAATAGCGCCTCCTATTGTGCCCCCCTAAACTGAAGTATTACCATTCAAATTATCTCAAATTTTGGAATGGATACTAAAATCTAAAGTTGGGTAGATCTTTTTGTCTACTCAAAACTTATTCAATGAGTACTCCAAATAAATTTACTTTTGCATGTAACAAACAATTTTATCCTAAAACTGATACAAATGCACACAAAAATTAGCTCTATAACTAGTCAGAAGCCTTTTTAGTCTCAAAGACTGAGACGCATATGCGAAGGCAGTGTCTCTGGAAAAGTGCACTGATACAATTAATATTAAAATTTTAAAAAATGTATGGTATAGAAAAAATAATTTTTTAAATGTATTACAATCGGAGACAATGTGCCTGACAGATTAATAATATCACATATCTCTCACGAGAATCCATCAAGAACTAACTTTTATGGACGATAAGTCGCAAGATTGAACTCAGATATTCAATTGGGGATGCAGATTCGCCCAATATTGAAAGGGATATGGGCTAATCTTTAATGCTTTGCCCGTTAGATTAGTTGAGCCAGGCAGAAGTTTAATAATTATTAACGAAAAATGAATGGTAATAATATCCCACGGGTCTTATTTACCATATTACAATATATCATATTGTGATAGAACGAGTTGAATCTGTGTTAAATTCAACTCCTATCCCATATTATTTTAAACCATGAGGCTACCCACGTGCATCTTCGATTCGAGGCTTGGAGTCTTATCAACAGCTACCGGACGCCAAGGTTTAAACAAGGAGGTTATCGTCCCCCCGTTCGCCTCCATACGCCGACCTCGCCAGATCGAGTTAGGCTTATGGACAGATAAGGCATTTTTCTCCGGCCCAGCTGTGCGTTCCCTCGAAGCTTCCATCCCATTCTCCCCCACGCCAAGGAGATGTCCTGGCTATTTATATGGAAACTTTACCACTAAGATCAGATTGGAGATCCAGATTTTCGTCGCGAAACATCACCACGACCCTCTCTCCCTTTGTGCGCCAAGGGACCTCGAACTCGAGATTCACCATCACTTGTCCAGAAGGAGGACAATATTCCTTGAGTGCCAAAGGTTCGAGCCTTTAGTGACGCCAAGTCCCCAAGGCATCCCCCCCCTGTTGTTCAAGGAGAACAACATTAGAACAGCCATTGTTCGTTTTGAGCCCTTCGCCAAGAAACGGTTCTCATCCCCCCCTGTTGTTCAAGGGAGAACAACATTAGAACAGCCATTGTTCGTTTTGAGCCCTTCGCCAAGAAACGGTTCTCTCATCCCCCCCCTGTTGTTCAAGGAGAACAACATTAGAACAGCCATTGTTCGTTTTGAGCCCTTCGCCAAGAAACGGTTCTCATCCCCCCCTGTTGTTCAAGGGAGAACAACATTAGAACAGCCAATGTTCGTTTTGAGCCCTTCGCCAAGAAACGGTTCTCTCATCCCCCCCCCTTTGTTCAGAAGAGAACAACCTAGAACAGCCATTGTTCGTTTTGAGCCCTTCGCCAAGAAACGGTTCTCATCCCCCCCCTGTTGTTCAAGGAGAACAACATTAGAACAGCCATTGTTCGTTTTGAGCCCTTCGCCAAGAAACGGTTCTCACCCCCCCTGTTGTTCAAAGGAGAACAACATTAGAACAGCCATTGTTCTTGAGCCCGTAGACAAGAGACGGTTCTCATCCCCCCTTTGTTCAGAAGAGAACAAAGTAGAACAGCCATTGTTCGTCGAGCCGTTCGTCGAGTAACGGTTCTCCTTTCCAAGACGCCTCGTCAGGATCCTTTTACCCCCCCCCCCCTTCGGCTGGAACTCGCCAGTGGACCGAATATTCCTTCAAGTACCTTCCACTGCACCCTAATGAAGTTACGTAAGCCAAGCGTCACCTTTTGAGTATTGATCCCTTATTTGTCAATTCTATCCTGTGCTTTAAATGGTTTATCGAACCATCCCATCTCTTTAACTCCATATTTGTTTTACCTTTTTTGATCCCTTAAATCCTTGGATTAGCCCGAGTCTCCACGACCCTTTCCATTCTGTTTGTCAATATTTTCCGTTTTTGTGTTTGCTGATAGTTATTATTAATAAAACTCTATTTTATTAATGATAGCAATATTATTATCCTTGAGCTCAGTTCCACTTCTTAAGCATTTTGAAGATACATAATATCGGCCGCCAGACAGTAAAACGCACTCTAGAGATAATTAAGGAAGTTCCCTCAACGAATAGTGTTATATATAGTATCGTCGGGAGTCATTCTACGACATATATATATATATATATACTATTTAATTTGGTATCAGGTGTGTAAGGTCTAACGCTATATCTTTGCAAACACTGGTCTCAGTCGAGTAAAGCATAGTGTTATTCGTTATAATAATAGAATATAGTAGTTCCCTTTTGTTTTAACGATTGCTATCCGCTTTTTTTTTTTTTTGAAACTTAAGAAGCTGGAGTAGCTCAAGGAACGGTTATAATAATTTGTTGTGTTTTTGTGATTTTAGTCAGTGGTTATTCAGATCGAGAAACCAAGTACGAATAGGTCAGTGCCCATATTTAGGTAGGCTAATTCTATAGAGGCATAATTCTTGTTGCAAGGAATTTTAGTTGGTTGACTAGTGCGCCCCCAAGTGCAAAGATGACTCCGTTCGAAATCTTTAAAGCGCAAGGAGAGTCCTGTGTACTTTCCGGAAAAGAACTAACTGAGTACATTCTAGAGGAGCAAAGAAAAGAGGAAGAAAGAGAAATACAAAGAAAAAAGGAAGAAAGAGAAATACAACGAGAAGAAAGAGAAAGAGAGGAACGGATAAGACTAGCTGACCTTCAGATTGAATTAGCTCGGATTAAAGCAGAAGTTCAAAGAAAAAAGGTAGAAAAAGAAAGAGAAAGAGAGGAACGGGGAAGAGTAATCCAACGAGAAGAACGAGAAGGAAAAATACAACGAGAAGAACGAGAAAAAGAAATCCAACGAGAAGAAAGAAGGACGGATTCGCGCCCCTTCCCAGGAAAGCTGACAAAGTTTCCGAGCCCCGTAAAACCCCAAAACTTCTTTCCCCAAAACCAACATCGAGACTCCAAACCTCCCGTTAAGACTTCTCCTCCATCTCTCTTCCCGAAGCGACCAATAATATGCTTCACCTGTGGTGTAGAAAAC
Organism: Ceratothoa steindachneri; assembly: GCA_963969495.1. Taxonomy (NCBI): domain Eukaryota; kingdom Metazoa; phylum Arthropoda; class Malacostraca; order Isopoda; family Cymothoidae; genus Ceratothoa; species Ceratothoa steindachneri. The sequence continues at coordinate 75,395,653 of OZ018332.1, forward strand.
CACATGAGCTGGAATTGCCCCCAAAATTCTAGGCTTAAAAGCGGACCAGCCCACCAAGTTCACCAGATTAATGCAACCCCGGCTCCCCCGGTGGTGCAGACCCAAGCAGAAACTTCTCCCCCTCCGTCAGGCCACCAGGTAAATTTTGTTTTTGGTAAAAGTTCATCGGGAACTTTGAAATATGAGGAGGGCAGCGTGGACAGCTGTCGAGTATTGACTCTCGTCAGGGACACAGGATGTACATGCTTCATCGTGTCCGACGAACTCCTCCCAGTGGCCTCTAACCACGAAAAATTTGCGGTGGTACGTGACTACCTTGGGCGGGCGAACAGATTCCCCGTCGCTAGATGTTACCTGCAGTGTCAATATTATAATAGATGGGCTGAAGTCATTGTAGCACCAATAAAATTCTGTTCCGTACTTATAGGAAAGAGCCCCCAAGTAAGTTTCGACCCTGTGTTTCAGGCCGCCCTTCCTCAAGGCCGAGATAAGAAAGAAGCCCAGGAGCCCGTCCCCATCAGAACCCCGATACCGTCCGATTTCTCGGAGACCCTTAACCAGGACTTTAGGACGGAAAAAGAGGAATGTGATTCACTAAAACCCTTAGGTGATAAGGCCCCAGACAAGGACACGGAGACTGTCCCTGGACCCCAAGAAAAAAAGAAACCCCAACGCGCCCATGGAGATACCTTCGTAGAACTGGACGAAGCATCGGCGCTTGAAGAGGATTGCCCCGCGGAGTCCCTTAAGGTAATCCAGACAGTGTGCATCCAACCTGATGCCGATTACCCTCCTCATTCCCTACCAGGCGAGTCTTTGGAACCCTCTGACCTGAAAAGTGACGCGCAGCTGACACCACGTCAGAAGAGTCAGATACAAGAACTAATTAAATGGAATCACCATTTACCCGCCCTATTAGCTCTTTTCGAGCAACTGCGTGAAAATGGCCTCACCATTGGCCCCAGCAAATACTATTTTGCTCACGAACCCATTAAATATTCGGGTTTCAAAATAGGACCAAGCCAGTTAGGTCCCCAAGAGAACAAGATTAAGGCAATCGCCGACATGCCCCTCCCGATTACAAAGAAACCATTAAGATCGATCCTAGGATCAGCTTCTCCCTATCAGCGATTTGTTCCGAATTTCGCTGCAATTTTGGCCCCCCTATGCCCCCTTCAGGAAAAGAATTTCCCCGATCGTTTACGTTGGAATGATGTCGCTGTTTCCCATTTTAATCAGCTCAAAAGTAAGTTCATTTCTGCCCCCATTTTTAAGTTGCCCAACCCGGAAAAATCCTTTGGGGTTAAGACCGACGTGATCAACGAGGGCATTGGAGGTGTACTCCTTCAATACGTGGATGGCAGAACGGGTCATCCGGTTGCATATGCTAGTCGTCGATTATTGCCACGCGGAAAGAGATATGCCACTAGAGAAAAGATAGCTCTATCAATTATCTGGGTCATAGACAAATTCAAGCTGTACTTGATATGTAAAGATTTTCGAATAGGAACCGACCACCGTCCGTTAGCCTATATTAGGAATTTGAGACACTCAAACGGCCGCATCATGCGCTGGAGTTTACTCTTGCAAGAGTATCAATTTAAAATAAATTATATCAAAGGTTCCGATAACCAGGTCGCTGACGCACTCAGTAGGAATGCGTTACCGAATAGCGTAGAACAATTGTATTCATAGGATTAGTATCTCCATGTAGGTATATACCGTCTTGTACGACTTAATTTAAGATTCTTTTGTAATATAGTTAATTAATGTATATGTCTGAATTTTGTAACGCTCAATGTCTAATTTTTTTTTGATGTATATATATTTGTTCTTATTAATTTATGTATAAATTATTTTGTCCCGTATGTACTAAGTTTATAACATTTCATTGTTCCATGCCCTTTTTTTTTATTAAGTTGTATTAAAGGTTATTTTCCCCTGTAATCTAAAGATAAAAATAATCATGTATTGAGGTAATACTAGTTAGGTGCAGGAAGATACGGTTGGTACAAGAAAACGAGTTCCCTACAACGGAGCTCTATCGTTGTCCCTTCTCTCTTTTTTTTTCGAAGTGACAACTTCCCCTGGAATGGAGGGGTGTGATAGAACGAGTTGAATCTGTGTTAAATTCAACTCCTATCCCATATTATTTTAAACCATGAGGCTACCCACGTGCATCTTCGATTCGAGGCTTGGAGTCTTATCAACAGCTACCGCACGCCAATGTTTAGACAAGGAGGTTATCGCCCCCCCCATTCGCCCCCATACGCCGACCTCGCCAGATCGAGTTAGGCTTATGGACAGATAAGGCATTTTTCTCCGGCCCAGCTGTGCGTTCCCTCGAAGCTTCCACCCCATTCTCCCCCACGCCAAGGAGATGTCCTGGCTATTTATATGGAAACTTTACCACTAAGATCAGATTGGAGATCCAGATTTTCGTCGCGAAACATCACCACGACCCTCTCTCCCTTTGTGCGCCAAGGGACCTCGAACTCGAGATTCACCATCACTTGTCCAGAAGGAGGACAATATTCCTTGAGTGCCAAAGGTTCGAGCCTTTAGTGACGCCAAGTCCCCAAGGCATCCCCCCCCTGTTGTTCAAGGAGAACAACATTAGAACAGCCATTGTTCGTTTTGAGCCCTTCGCCAAGAAACGGTTCTCATCCCCCCGCTGTTGTTCAAGGGAGAACAACATTAGAACAGCCATTGTTCGTTTTGAGCCCTTCGCCAAGAAACGGTTCTCTCATCCCCCCCCTTTGTTCAGAAGAGAACAACCTAGAACAGCCATTGTTCGTTTTGAGCCCTTCGCCAAGAAACGGTTCTCATCCCCCCCCCTGTTGTTCAAGGAGAACAACATTAGAACAGCCATTGTTCGTTTTGAGCCCTTCGCCAAGAAACGGTTCTCACCCCCCCTGTTGTTCAAAGGAGAACAACATTAGAACAGCCATTGTTCTTGAGCCCGTAGACAAGAGACGGTTCTCATCCCCCCTTTGTTCAGAAGAGAACAAAGTAGAACAGCCATTGTTCGTCGAGCCGTTCGTCGAGTAACGGTTCTCCTTTCCAAGACGCCTCGTCAGGATCCTTTTACCCCCCCCCCCCTTCGGCTGGAACTCGCCAGCGGACCGAATATTCCTTCAAGTACCTTTCACTGCACCCTAATGAAGTTACGTAAGCCAAGCGTCACCTTTTGAGTATTGATCCCTTATTTGTCAATTCTATCCTGTGCTTTAAATGGTTTATCGAACCATCCCATCTCTTTAACTCCATATTTGTTTTACCTTTTTTGATCCCTTAAATCCTTGGATTAGCCCGAGTCTCCACGACCCTTTCCATTCTGTTTGTCAATATTTTCCGTTTTTGTGTTTGCTGATAGTTATTATTAATAAAACTCTATTTTATTAATGATAGCAATATTATTATCCTTGAGCTCAGTTCCACTTCTTAAGCATTTTGAAGATACATAATATCGGCCGCCAGACAGTAAAACGCACTCTAGAGATAATTAAGGAAGTTCCCTCAACGAATAGTGTTATATATAGTATCGTCGGGAGTCATTCTACGACACATATGGAAGATGTTTAATTGAGATCAACTTTAATTTTTCGCATGACAATGACAGTCAACAAACTGTTATAAATGTAGAGGTATATGAGTTTAGTATATATATATATATATTTATATATATATATATATATATATATATATATATATATATATATATATATATGTATCGAGGCCAAGGAAATAATAACAAAAGACATCTGGGTTTAGCTTTGCCACTCCGATGGTCTCCGGAAACAGAGGAGAACGGGCAAAATGGTAAATTTTACGAGACAGATTCCTGACCTCAGCTCAAACGGCAGACCCTTCAAAGGTGGACTTATAAACAATTAATTCAAAAGTGCAAACTGCCGATCAAGAATTACCCTCTCTTAGAGCTACAAGACGCCAAGCCCGGGATACCAACCTGAGGTCTCACCTTGCGAGTCCCCTCTTCACCTCCCCATTACCTCGCCGGAGTAATTTGGGTATATAACAGGTTGACCCGAGGAAAAGAGGCTTTTTGTTCGTTCCAACAGAAGAGACAAGAAATACACCGGTTGACAGAAGTTTTTTCGAGTTCGAGAAGAAAACAGAAAAATCACCGGTAGAAAGTTTTCTGCTTGTTAAAGAGAACATGCAGTCCTTGTACAAAACCAGATTGTACCCCGAAAGCTCGGCACCGTTCGAGCTCAAAGATTATTGAGTATCAATCTACCCACTTTGAGTACTCCAAATCTTGCTCTATCTGAGTTGCACAAACCCCAACTAGATAGAAAAAAAAAACAACGATTTCATCTCGTCCGGAAGAAACCGAGGTCAAGGTCGGCCCAACCACCTAAAAGTAGAAGGACTAAGCTTTCGCTTGAGCCTCAACCTAACCCGACCTTCAGCTTCTGCAGGTCGATGTGCGGTTATGGATCTTTCTCTTTACAGATCTTTCCTTACAAATCTTCTGCTAAAGATGAGCTCACTAGTTTTAAATTTATAGATTTGATTAAGTAGCAAAACTACCACCCCAGCATACTAGAGGTTAGTAAGATTCATTTCGGCATTATTGGATCTTTCTTTAGAATTACAGAGTTCTAGCATGCCTCTTAACCAGAATTAAACGTTTTACAAAATGGACAGGTGTAGTTTGCATGGGAAAAATAGAATCCAAATCGATCATAAAGCATCTCAAGGGAAAAGGCTGAGAGTTTGAGTTGGCCTTATTGGTGAGTGCATATTTCCAAGGTTTTAAGGCATCCAAGTACATCGTGTAGACCTTAAGATGGTCAACTTCCTCCTTGGCAAGAAGAACCGATATACAAAGTTTTCATGCTATATCTGTATGTGGGAGAGTAAAGCCCGTGACAAACACTGGTCCCCAAAAGATTGGCCAGTTCAAGAAACATTGAAAGCAGGAATGCCAAACATTGTTAATGAGCCAATCGTAAGTCAAGAGAAGATCGTTTTTCCTCTACTTCATCTCAAACTGGGGTTTATGATGCAGTATGTCAAGGCGTTGAGCACTGACAATGATTATTTTCAGTATATAGTATCAGCCTTTCCTGATTGTCATACGGAAAAATAAAAGAAGGTCTATTTGATGGTCCCCAAATCCGAAGACTTCTGAGTGATTCTAAATTCGTTAACACCATGAATGAAAAAGAGAAGGCAGCCCTGCTCTCATTTTCTGCCGTTGTTCGTAACTTTTGGGGAAACAAAAAAGCGCATAACTATGAGGATCTGATTACTAATATACTTTTAGCATATCGTGATCTGGGATGCGATATGAGTGTGAAGCTGCATTTCCTAAATAGTCACGTCGACCGATTCCCAGAGAATCTGGGAGCCGTGAGCGACGAACAAGGGGAACGCTTCCATTAGGATTTGATGACGATGGAAGAGCGCTTCCAAGGTTACTGGGATAGACACATGATGGCGGACTACTGCTGGACGATTAGAAGAGATCAGCCAGAGAAGACGGGCAAATTTTTGCCCGATTGAAATCAAGATGAGGTCCTCCAGCCTGATTTACGGTCATTAATAAATTAGTATCTATTTGGTTACAGTACTTGTAATCCTAATTTGTAATTTAAGTTTCTTCTCATATGCACTAAAATATTTGTGGACCAACCTGCTTTACTATAAATAACGCAGAAGGATGATTCAAAGTTACTTCAAGGCATGATTATAGGCGTGATAAAGTGAAAATTATTGTATAATATTAGTTATTGATATTTCGAAAAATCTGTAGCATTTAGAGATAATCTGATTTCAGATTTGAATTCAGTATGCTCGAATTAGTTAGGAAAATGTACTTTTGTTAATTCACCAAATACATTGTTCCTCAGTGTAATAGATGTCATTATGAAGTGCGCGACCGATTTGTCTGCAACAGGCTGTGGAATTCTTAATTTCTTTTTATCAATTGCAAACTATATGTCAGTATGTTATGGGCTAGATTGAGCAGAAATCCATGTCACAGATATGTTATTTTCCAATTAACCTTCAGCATTTGTGCGGATGATTGTGTTAAAGGAGACATTGCTGCAAAGACAATCGGATAATTTCCTGTTGTTAGGCATAATCACCTGGCCTACTTCATTATAATAAATGAAAAATAGAAAACAACAGCCAAACGGTTTGATCAAAATGCCGGCAAATTTCCAAAATGGACATATAACCTACGAGGTAGTTGAGAATCATATGCCGGCCGTATCACCTTAAGTGTCACTAACAATTGAATTTTTTCGCAAAAGGTTCTGTGGTAGAAGGTGGCAGTGTATATGTAGTGCTACGAACCCGTGTTCATAAACTAATGTTTTACCAACGAAAAATGGGTCAGACAGTTTGCAAAATCTATGTGGCAAGAAATTCATTTTGAATTGGTATGCAAATAAATCACTGTTATTAACGATAACACATTAAAGGCAAAATTAACTGATATTTTCATTATTCTCGAGAAAAAATTGTTTCATTGAACGGTGCGCCAGTTCTGTGAAAAACCTGTCCCTTATCTCTCCCTTGGTTAGGATGGGAGTGTAGATAGCTTAGAGTAGGAAAGGGGCGCAAAGAAAAATAAATAAAGAAAAGTAGCGATACGAGTTTCGAATGCGCTTCCCGCGTCGCTGAACAGCCGTTAGCGAGAGTCCTAAACCACTTGGCCATCCTGAGTCCTTAAAAAAGACCCATTCAAGCAAAGCATTTGAGCCACTCACCTGAACTTCTCGCACGCTACACAAGCCCCCTCCTAGAAGCGGAGCGTATTTTGAGGATTGGGGAGAATGGCATCTGGAATTGTTATTCGAGGACTAAAGTTTTCCCTCCCCGGCCTCCCGGGTCTGCGGCACCATTGTAGATAGCTTAGAGTAAGAAAGGGGCGCAAAGAAAAATCAATAAAGAAAAGTAGCGATACGAGTTTCGAACGTGCTTCCCGCGTCGCTGGACAGCCGTTAGTGAGAGTCGTAAACCACTCGGCCATCCTGAGTCCCTAAAAAAGACTCATTTAAGCAAAGCATTTAAGCCGCTCGCCTGAACTTTTCGCACGCTACAGGAATGCACAAAAACATATCTACCTCGTAAAAAATCTTTACTCATGGAGACCAATTGTCATACGTCATTAGATCTGTCCACCTATCATATCCGCAGGATGTCATTACGTACCTACATTTGTAATGTATAACTACGGCCTTTACAACAGCTGCGTGCTTTTTTTACTTGCGAAGACTCACTAACGATTCACGTCTATTTTTTTTTTATTTGTGCTAACTTTACTAATCATTTACCCAGATATAGGGTACTTATATAGCATTTAATGATCGGCTTAATTTTTTTCATATAATTCCTACTCCTTTAGTATTCATTTTGTGACAGATAACTAAAAAAATAAACGTCTATTAGTTTTCGTTCAGAGGAGATAACATGCAAATGTGGGAAAAGAACACTACTTAACTTCGAAATGATATTTTAACAAGTTTTTAGCTTTTCTCGAACGAAACGTCTTCTATTTCACTTTGTTATAATTATTCACAAAATATAATAGTGGTTGTGGTATCTAGTTTAGATTTCATTTTAATTCATCATCGATTATTTTCCATCATGGATTCATCATGGATTATTTTCCAGAACTCAGCACCCAAACTGAAGCATAAAATGAAGATATCCTAACAGAAACTTGTGAAATTTAATTTTATTTTTAATATACATAACCATGGAAATTAGTTTGTCGAAAAGTGCCCAAAACAAACCAGCATATAATATGTATACGCTAACCTAACCTTGATTTATTATATATGTAGAAGTCTAAGTACATCCATGCATTAGTACATACATAAATACACCGACACAACGGCGTGTTCTCCCCCCCGCCTTATTCAAAATTAGCCTTTTCGCGCCGTCATAAACCCTCGGTTGGAGACGAGTAAAGCTCGGATGGCGGCGACGCGTAAATATTTCGCATGTGCTGGCAGCAGACAAAAGGTCTTTCGTGCGACAATAAGGATTTTATGAGAATCCGGTGCTTTCTCTCGATTTTAGCCCTTGAAGGAAATAAAAGGGCAAATTCTCCCTGGAGTCAAGCAGAAGATCGTGGACCTACGTTGTGTGTGGAGCTAGTCGCACAAAGGGAACAGTTCTCCCGTTGCAAGGAAGAAACTTCGGGGAATTGGTTGTTGCCGTCACGGTACTTATAGGTGCTAAACTTCCCGTAGACCCCCTCCTTCAGAGTCAGAGGTTATACATGACCCCCCTCTGAGGATTACCCTAGACGCAGCTAGGTAACCATTTTGGCTACCCACTCCAGGTGCCAATAATCGGAACGGACACTTCGAGGAGAAGAATTTTTATTTGAGTCACCGTTTGACTCGCCTTCGCGATCTGGCCTAGGATCATTACATCAGGACTCCGGCCTCGGACGACTGGGCTAAGTGCAAACATCGTAGGAAGAAGAAGATATTCACCGTTATCCTCCAAATACTTACGAACTCCAAAGTATCGTTAAAGTGAATTATCACCTCCCCTAAATTCACTATAGTTTAACCGTTAACTAGAACTGGTGCAATTAAGACGCAAGCATCCTAGTAAGTAGATTTCAAGTGTAATCCCCACAACATTATATAGACTTACCTATTCAATGCAAAGACTAATCCTATTTATGCCTATATACGCTATTTCATATTTATAATTCATGTATATTAAAGATTATTTTTGTATCTGTGTGTTTAACTATTTTGGACGATCTTTTATCAATTGAAAAGCAATCTACTCGGCTTAATTCTTATTATTACATAAGTCCACTCATGACTGGCTTTTACTGAGTGAGAACTCACTCGGGAGATCATTATCTTAACTTTGATCAAAAGGAAAGCACCGGTGTTATTCTTATTAACCAGAAGTGGCTAAGGTAGGTGTATTGGCTGCACTTCACCCCCACTTTACCTTGGTGCGGGATTATAATATATGCCAAGGAAGTGGGACTGGGATTACCCACTCACTAACCCTCGACAATTTGACATTTCACTATAGCCCATCATGGAAATTCTAACTGCCAAAAAAGGAAGCTTATAAAGGATATTCCTAAAGTAACCTAATTTTGTCTTGGCATTTAATTAACCTTTAGCTATAGCTACTTTAATAAAAATTGTTTGGGCCAAAAATACATACTTACCAGATAATGGATATATCCTAACCTAGCTTAACCATGACCTGGGCGTCATTTAGCTTTACACATAAATATATATTTTAAATTGTATATTTTCAGTTCGTAGTCTCATTGTTTTTATCATGTAGATCCTATTTAGCTAAGCCAACTTTGGTTTATATTGTTTCTTACGTAGTCAATCTGCCTTTTTATTAATGTTACGCTCGAAATAAACTTAGTAAAAATTGAATCGCCCAATCTGTTTTCGCCAAAAAGAAATTCACACAAAAGAGTACACACCAAATTTTACAAGAGCTCCGCGTTTAGAATGGGATTTCATTCTACTCAACATTAGGACTCACTAAAGTTTTCTGCTTTAAGTTACTTCTCTTTATTTCTTTAGTTTATTCTACTAAAATGGCTTAACATTTTTATTTGTCATTGAAAATATGACATTCTTTATGCATAATTCTAAGATTGTCAATATATTAAAGTCGTTATAAAGATTTATTTAATTTGTTCCAAATTTTTAGTTATTGCTAGAGCATTTTTATATCTGTAATGCCTAGAAATTTTTAACTATACAAACCTACCGTTCGGCTACCGCAAGCAGGAGAAGCTCAACAAACCCTGAATATATTTTCATCTATATTGGCTTAAAATGCCCTTGAATCATTTTTGCACAAAAACAATGACTTGATTGCAAAAAACATACCTACTACCCAACCCAACTAAATGATTTTTCAAATATCGGCGCTTAAGCTTTACATTTATTGTAATGTAGAAGCAGGTTTACATTATGAGTGACTGAAAAGGAGCTCTTGCTAGCTTAATGGATACATGGCTGGTATTCTGAATTCAAATGATGGGTTCAATACCAGCTAGAACGTACACAAATATCAACGCGCGTACACGTCAGTCAGGTCACCGATTGAAGGATGCACTGTGCTTCAAACGCGTTCATCACACACATATAGCGAAACACAACACAGCTATTCACCTGTCTCGTCTTCACACCAAAACAAATACTCGTCTCCTGCCGATGTCTACATAACCCTGAAGTGGAAAGGGTCTCTCTTCACTGGCTTGTGTCAAAACACAAATATTTCCCCGGCACCTCTCCCTCACAACACAAGGAGCTGGTGCCTGTTGCCTTCAGGCTCTTTTATTGTTTGTCATGTTGATCTTTACGTTGCTATCATTATCCAGGAGGAGCTTGTGCAAGAACGTAAGACGGATCCCACAGCACATCCTGAATAATAAACAATACAGATAATTTAGACCTATCTATAAGTTCGACGTTCAAATGTTTAAATGAAGCTCTTGAACCACAACATCCTTTGGTGGTCAACCGAAAGGGGTTCATCCTTCAAACGTGCCCACCCGTGGCACATTTGACCAAATAACAAAAATATTGCTTTAGGTTGAGAATTTCATCCTCATCCAACTATTTTCTGGAGATTGCACTTTATATTTAAGACATTACAACACCATCTAAGTACTAAATTACTCTCGTATGAATGGACATGATATAAAATCATATATGTAATCAAACCTTAATGAATTCTTCAGGGAAATAAGTACACCGCTCAGATAAACACAATGGAAGATCATTGTCAATAAAGATGAAATCTCCTTCCTGAATAAACGTAGCTTTTGCATAATATTTATGATTTTACTTTCCTTTTGAGTCTAACGGTGATGCTACCTGAGGATTGACTCTGCGGTGACGCGGGAAGGGAGCACGTCAGAAATGGGAGGGGCCTATAGATCCCAGTGCGAGAGTAAAATAGTCAAAATCAAATTCAGTTGGCCTAAATAATCAATTCTTAGAGGTTCTGGGTTTAGAGAAACTGATTATATAAAAATAACTTTAATATATACAAAGAAAATATTATTAGCAAAAGAAAATAAATGGTACCTGAGGTACCAAACATGGGGTGAAGGGTGGTACAAATGACTCAATGGGGACGAGAGTGAGAAAGAGGGTGTATGGTGATTGCTTCCAGGGAAAGGGGAAGAGTGCTAATAACGGGGAGACTAACGTTAAGCCTAATTAACTGGAAGCATTGGAAACGACGAGAAGGTGGGGCGCTGTAAAGTTCCACTTGCAAAATTCCTTCATCTTTAACCTCACTGAGAAATGAACGAGGGAGCACTCCAGATGAGAAAGAAGTTGATATCCGAGTCATAGATGCCTGTCTGTGTCTATCGTCTGTCGGGCGGGAACTCTGGCCTTAGGTACGAGCAAGGCCGGATAGAGAGGTGACGCGTCGCGTTCGTAGCTAGAAACCGTTGGGTGCTGAGCTGGGTGTACAAGGTTGTACGTGAGTGCTGTATAGTGCTAATTTCTCAAAGCTTCTCTTGAAGGATTTATACTGCATCGGCTGAGGCGGGTGGCCAGAGGCCCCTTAAATGGGGAAGGTGATCTAATTAGACTTAGCGCGCAAGCGGGGAGGGAATATTCTCGCCGAGCTTTACAGGCTCGCGCCGGTCAGACGATACGACGGGGGAGAAAGGGAACCCAACACGGATCAAACGGCCGCGCGAAATTCTCGCTGATCCCTTGGGGCTGTCTGAGCCTGCAAGTACATCTTTACTCAGGCGCCACGGGTAGACGTTGGGTTCTAGAGGAAGGGTAAACTTCTCTCTGTGACATTCTTTGAGAATCTAATTTTATTCTACATCAAATGTAAGGGTTAATTTCATTTATTATCACCGTTTTTATTGCATAGAAAAAGAGGAAGTTTTCTTTTAATAACTCGTGACTATCTATGATTCAGCGTAATTTTGTTCGAATTTTCCCTCATTTCGTCGTTAAAAAATTGTATAACCTCTTCCCTATCTGGATATTATTATGGAGTTTAATTTTTTTATAATGTTAGACAACCTCCACTCAAATTGATTTTTGTTGTGTAGTTTACTTTGTTTGAATTCAGAATATCATTTCAGTAGAGAGATTAAGTTTTTAAATGATTAACAAGATTATGCATTGTTTTATACTGTATAAAAAAGGCTACATAACAAGGCAATCATTTGAATAAAAATTAAGAGGCTGTATATAGGGTACATAAAAAGACTTCCTTAATGTTTTTCCTTCATTATTATGATATATACATCTTCCTTTTCTTGCCCCGAGACCTTTACCCAATCTATAATTCATTGGGTTTTTTCTAGATTTCCCTCTATCTGAATCATAATAATGAAACCGATGATTCATCCACATATTATTGCGAGATCTTCGGCCATGGATTTATTCATGAATTCTCGTGCCTTTAACTGAGTATTCATGACTGATGCAATGTATTTACGTTTTATTTATTTTGATATTTTTATGATATCCGATCTTATTGTTCTATAACAATAAAGTAACTATGGCATGTGTATATATAAGAAGCTCGATCCGTTCCTGCGGCCACAATATAGTTCGTTCATAACCAACGGTCATGTACGCGTGCGTGAAAATTGTTGAGCGCGCGCGGTGAAACGTTTACTCATTGTAAGTATATTATATGATAGGAAGAGTGCACATTTCTACTGAGTCTGCCTTTACCCCACAAATAATAATAATAATTAGTAAATAAAGATATTTCGGGGCAACAATATAAAAAAATCAAACAATATGCCACTGTATTATTTGCGACAGGACTTTTTATCCCGAGAATCGCCGGCTACCTTCTTCTGGACGCACAAAAGAGACATATAAGAAATAGGGACATCCTCGTTCAAGTAAAAGCAAGACCTAACAAACCCTTAACCAAGGAAAACAAAATCTAAGACAACCTCTATTTCGAAACACCGAAATAGATGCGCAACATCAAAGGATCGCACAGCTGAAAGCTATCTGCGTAGAGATGAGATGCTTCCAAACACCAAAATTTAACTATATTCTCGATGGGAAGTCATATACTGAATAATTGTAAATCTCGAAAAAACAGGTTTGAAACCCTCGATCTTGAGAACCTAAAGCGTACAAAACTAGTGCACGAACAACATCTCAAAATGATCTTAAAAGTATGCAATTCCAAGAAAGATGCTCAAATGCTCGATATGCGTTTCCCTTAGAGGGTTCACTTACAGTGAAACAACACGCAACCAAACCTACCCTATCAGATATAAATCTACTTATTGGCCCAACACCAGCCAATTCATCCTTTAAAGAAATACTTCCACCAATAGCGAGATCTTCCCATTCATTGCAGAACTTCTCGGAATAATCAGCCAACTCCAAAATGAAATAACCCTACGAACGCAGAAACATGAAGATTTCCCAGAACTTCTCCTACCATCATATCCATCTCAGTTAAGACGACTAAAAACCTGACCCTACCTACAAACCACCCTCACCTCACAATGTTAGTATAGGCTAAAAAAATGTTCTTCGAAGGCATAGACCCTCTTAAGATATATGTGATCATTTTCTTTTTATTTTATCAAAGGGTTTGCATTCTCACAAACTTTCAATTGGTGTATTCGTAGAAAAACTTGGAGGCGGAAAATTACTTCAAGGTCTTGCGAATGTCTTTGAAAGTCTTAGGTCTCCCAACATTATTGGAAACCAGCCTATGCATTTCCTTGAGAAAACCCGTCCCAACACGTAGGTTCAAAGCCTGTAGGGAGTATGTTGACATTATTGACCCTTATTTCTAAATTTCTTTTCTGTATGGTATCCCGTTATCGTCTTTTCCTCCCCTTCCCCCTCAGATGTCATAATCTTTTCAGGTCCTCTCCTTTCTTTGCATAGCAGATTTAAATTTCCGACAGACATCTAATCTCATAAAGAAATATACCCTTGATAATGAGCTAAACTAAGTTCTGTGAACAATCATTTAATTCTCTCGTAAAATTATGAAAACACATAGTTTCTTAATATTCTCAACAATAACATTGATACCGATTAGTTTGTTCAGCTGTTCTGTTTATTTCGTCATTTCTGAATTTCATCCTTCTTTAAATAATTTTGCCTTCGTTTCCTTGAAGATTTTAACTAATATTGTGCCAACAAGAATGAGAAAATAGATGTACCTTGAGGAGATCTTTTTAAATTAATCCTTTCATATAACCTATATTATTATCTACTACGATGTAATAAAAGGGTTTTGAGTTTTGTCACAAATCCGTTCCTCTTTATTAGCTAAACTATTTTCAGACTAGCGTTCATCAAGAAACCTTTTCCCCATTGTATTTAAAACTTTACGTTTACTTTTAAGTGAATTTGAAACTTCATCTCATCTTTAATCAAAGAAAATGCCTATTATTTTATTTCAATAAATATTAAATAAGAAATCGTTAGGTGGATTTCGTAAAGAAAGATGCTATAGTAAAATGAAAAGATAATGGAAATTAAATTGGGGATCCCCATTTCTCTTCTAATTAATTTTGGCTTTTCATGTTCTCTGGCGCCTCAATTCCAATGCTTGAAATCAAATAAATTTTTCTAATTCTCATACTCAGTTATGAAAGCGGCTTGCAGGCTTTGAAGAAAGGTAAATGTTTAGAAGATTCTTTGGCACACATATTATTGCCTCTGTCTTGCTCGAGCTTTGTACCTTCTACTTATTCATGCTTTCCCTTAAGGTCCTCAGGTTTTATGACCTTCTTTTCAAATATATTTTCCTGACATGCAGCGATTGTTTCCTTAACTTTTAAAAATAAAATCAACCGTTTCAATTACTAAAGATACGCAGATGAAAGTTTTGGCAAATATAATGCTTACTTTCTGAAATTTAGACCAATTCGATCTTTATTAAAATCCAAAGCATACAATCTAAATGTATTCTACAATTCAGCTTTCCCTTTCTCCATCATTAAGTATGGCCATTTTTACAATTCTGAAAATAATGCAGAATAGTGGCAAGAGTGGTAGAGGATGAGAAGAAATATGAGTCAAGTTGATTGGAAGGCTTATTTCACGTGTATCATCAGTGCAAGAAGTGGTCATTAGGTTTTCACATTCACTTTATATTTGTTACATTTGCCATATCAGCTATTAAAAAAAGTCCTGTTACAGTCATATTAATAGAATTCTCACAATAAATAACGCAATGATAGTTTTGAAGCAGTTATGCAAGTGTTCAAGGCGAGACCTGAAGGCTGCGCACACGCTGCGGACTGTCCTTATTCCTTATGCTGGCACACACGCTGCTGACAGAGCGTCAGCTCGTCAACGTTGCTGTGGCGCACTTTGGAGGGCTGCCCATGAAAATGCGCCCACCAGTTCGAGTCGATGGGATTGAGGTCGAGCAACTGCAGCCTCCGAATTTCCTTTAACCAGAAGTTCATATTCAATCGTAACCACTCTTTTACGGTTTGAACCATGTGGCGGGGCACCATCTTGGTGAAATAGTTAGTCCATCTTCTAAGTGATCTTTCTCACAAAGGGCAGGACTTTTGAGGCCAAGATGGCTCTGTAATCGGGCGAAGTAAGTCCATAACCAGCCGCAAACCACACCGTCGGCATCTTCTCGCCATTCAAAGCCATGATGCCAAGCATGATCACGGAGGATGGGTGTTTGACCGTGGAAACGTAGCGTAACTCGGAGACGTACTGGCATAATCTTATCATGCGCTCCTTTTGATAATAGATGAACTGATCAATCATAAAGGGTTTTATAACCAAAAAAGAATAAGAATTCTATTAATATGACTGTTCAAGTCATTGACAAGGCAACAACAGCACTCACGACCTAGTTCTCGCATAGTCTCTGTGAGCAGAGGCCTTTCAACGCTCCTCAAACTTTTTTCATCCTCTTCATAGACGCCCCTGAACACTATTGCCTACAAGATGTTCATCATCGCGAGCGCAGTCATTTATGATGCACTTTTGAAGGCCTTTCTCACAACCAAACCTTTTGATAACTTGAAGTCTACCCGAACTAGGTCAATCTTTGAACTCTACCCCGTTCTTGAGCCTCTCTACGACTCTGTGGGCTGTCATCCGGCTGACTTTGAACCGATGACTATGTCGAACTTGTTGTGGCTGCTCGTAGGAGAGCAGATATCTAGATTCTTTTAACTTCCATCTCGACACATCTGAACACAATGGAAAAAACGTTTTGAGAACACGTGCTGGAAATGTAGAACGTCTAGTTTGTTTGACGGACTTTTTTCTATGAAACAAAAGTAGAAAAAGAACTTTTGCAAAACCCGGTATGTTTTGGCATACTCAATAAATTAATACACTTAATTTATTTATAAAGATGCCATTCACTAATAAAATATTTATAAAGTTTTATATTGAATAGTTTTATGAACATACATGGCAATGGCTTCGCCACTCCCCCTCTACGGTGGTGAGCTTGCGCTTTGCTCCTAAGATTAAAATTTAAAATCTAAAAGAAAGCCGCCATGGTTAATTTTTTTTAAATTTTCTGAACTTCCCCAATTATAATAATTTTAAAACGGAACTCTAAACTAAATTTCTCCCCTTTCAAAATATCACGTTGCTAAAATATAGTTATAAAAAGAGATTTATAAAAATAAATTTTCTGAACTACACAATTTGTATTTCTTTGGGTTTTAAAAAAATCACAAAATTTCGATACTTATATTTATTTCTGAACCTCATCATTTTGTTTTTTTATATTATAAAAGAATTATTAGAAATAACTTTGCTAAAAAAACATAAGTGATTACCAAATTAAGATGAAATTATTATTCAATTACTCAAAAAAAGCCCCTCCTTAAATTATAAAGTTAGTGATGACAAAAAGAATTTCAATAACATGGTCTGACAGTAAATCCTACACAAACTATAAAAACTTAAAATAATCCTCAGTTAAATAATCAAGCTGGGTTTAAGACTTTTAATTTAATAGAAACTATGTTTAAAAAAGTAGGGAATTAAGAGTTTTAATTATATTTTAGTAATCTAGAAATTGCGTCATTATAATGTCTCTGTGCAATTTAAATTTTTTATATCATTGAATCTGTGAATTGTTAAGGGAAAATGTCGTGGTATGACATTACATTATATCAATACTGTATTATATCTATGGAAGAGGGACCAATAACTTAAAGGCAAACCGAAAAGGGACGGAACGCCACGAGTTTCGACACGCGGAAGAGCGAGAAAAGAGTGCAACGAGGTCAGGTAAAATTTGGGCAATGGCAAAGCTCAAGGTTATTTAAAGAGGCATGTACAAAAATATAATTTTATTTACATAAAATAAGAGAATTAATGGGCAAAATTACATCGGTAAACGAGGGGGGGGGGGAAGGTGCAGAGTTATGCATCAGACTCTGAAGTTAGAAATTAATGCGTTACAGAATGAGACGATTCGAATGGGGAGGATTAGCTCAAATGGGCTGCTGAGGGGGGAGAGGGGTTGGCTTACGGAGGATTCCAGCTGAGACGTCAGGGTAATGTTTCACGGATGTCTTCTGCAGGCAATAAACGTGATGCCGAGGGCGCTCAGAGCTTCTGAGCGGGAAGTTGACGTGATGACGGTTCTCCAAAGGGGACGATGCGATAAATTCCGGTCCAGGGGAGAGTATTTCGGCCCCTCGAAAACGAGGAGGGGACGAGTAGGGCTTCAACAGAAGTTGATGACTGAAGTCGGAAAAATCGCTCGGTGGCAATCGTCAAATGGAATTACCACACTGGGTGGGTTAATTCCAAGACACAAAAGTTCAGCCGTCATTTTGCTTTGTCGTTAGTACCTGACTTGGAACTAGGGGAAACCTCTTAGGTCTGGGCGAGACTGCTCAACTCTTTGTCTTTCAGCTGGAAGACGAGCCCTATATATCCGAGGCTTCCCCCGCAGGGGCGGGGGGGCAGCGCTACTCTCGAATGGCCTGGAATCTTCACGTCGAGGCAATTCTAACCCGCCAAAAGGTGGTCCGAGGTGGACGCGGTTCGAGGCTATCGCTTGTGGATGGGAGGGGAGGCTTACCAATTTAAGCCTAACCAAATTCTAGAATCTTCTCCAGCACATGGACGTCACTTCTGTGCTGGAAAAGAAATTTCACGTGGAATTCCCACACAGAAGAGATTTGGGGTTTTCAAAATGTTAACGGTTTAGATTCCTAAGGAATTTAAAGTAAAATACCGGGTATTGCAAAATTCCTGTTACAGTCGTTACGACTCTTCCAATCAAGGTCAGGCCGATAGTTTTTATGTAGTTAGGCCCGTTTTATTGTTCTAATATATAAAAAAAATTTCCAATTGTAATATTAAATAATGTGGCAACCTCGGCGGCGAGACCTGAGGGCCGCGCACATTCCTTATGCTGGCCTACACGCGGGTTACAGAGGGCTTCAGCTCGTCGACTTTTCCCGTGGCAGACTTTGCAGGCCTTTCCTTCGAGATGTGTGCACATACTTTATTCGAGGGAAATGAGGTAGGGTGACTCCGGCGGCCCAAATCACTTCAACCAGAAGGTTCATATACGACCCTAACCACCTTTTCACAATCTTGGCTGTTTGGGCCAGGGCATCGTCATGCTGAAAGAGTAGTCCGCTTTCTTCAAGATTATTCTGACCAAACAAAGCTTTTTTGAAAAATATGTCCGTTTAATCGGATGTAGTGAAATTGTAACCCGCTTCAAACCACACCGGTCGTATTTTCTCACCATTCCAAGCCACGATGCCAAGCATCATAACCTAGGCTGGATATTTGGTCGAGGATATGTAGTGGACCTCAAAGACATCTTCGTCGAAGATTACTACGCTGTCCTCCGTTCTTTTGATGATGGATCGACAGTGAAAGATTTCTCATAGGAAAAATAATGAAAATTCGATTGCCATGAAACTTCAACTCTTTAAGAAGTCGACGACAGCATTCGCGACGTTGTTCTTGCAATTGGTCGGTCAGCAGAAGCCTTTCCACGCACCTCAAGCTCTACCACCCTCCTTCTTAACAACCCTGGCCAACCTAGCTACCGAGATCTTCTTCTTCTCTGCAATCGCTGTCATTTTGGACATCAGATCACTTTTGAAGTCGTTTCGCTCAGCTAAACGGTTGAAAACTTAAGCTCTGCTTAATCCATGTCAACTTTTGAGGGTTTTCCCAATCTTAAGCGTCTTCCCGACTCTGTGGAGGTAAATAAGATGACGGTTAGCTGCGTGACGATGTGAGACGTGGTAGTGAAGCGAATGTGAATGTGTGTGAAGGGCCATTCTCCCACCCCTTTTCCCAATACCCTCCCCCTACGTCTGTAAGAATGTATGTGTGAATGGGAATGGGTTTTTTAATTTTTTTGTATATAATATAAATTGATTTTCATGTTTTGTATAAAATGTTTTTTTCTTCCTCAGCTAAATGTTAAATAGTTTTTCGAAAGACTACTCCAGTAAATTTAATCGCCACCATTTGTAAGGAGTGGCAGAGACTGTAGGGTTGAAATAACGAACCAGAGATTGTAAGTCTCGCTAGGAAAGAGATGGCTATGATAGCCTAAGGGCGTGACCAGATTACAATAATATATGAGCTCGGAGGCGCCAGTTTTTTTTTTTTTTGAGACGCCCTTTCCCACCTGGCTAACACGTGAGCCCTTTGTTCTTTTTTTTGGTCCTCTTGTTTGCTTTAGGCCGCTTGTTTGTTTTAGGCCTCTTGTTTGCTAAGGACGTGACCAGATTACAATAATATATGAGCTCGGAGGCGCTAGTTGTTTTTTTTTGTAAAACGCTTGAGACGCCAATACCCACCTGGCTAACACGTAAGCCCTTTGTTCTTTTTTTTTTGTCCTCTTGTTTGCTTTAGGCCGCTTGTTTGTTTTAGGCCTCTTGTTGGCTTTAGTCCTCCTGTTATTGACTTCTTGTCTACTATGTTATCAGTTGGTTGATATTACCCTGGCAGATATTTTTTGTTGGTTAACTTTTCGTATCTTCCATTTGTATATATAGTCTAATTGGATGTTGTTGTTTTTTTTGTATTAATTTTGATTGGTATTCAGCAGATAATATTAATTGTGTATTTAGGAAAATTAGCTTTCTATATTTTTGTGTGCATATTTACCCCATATTTTGGGGTAAGTAAAGGACTGTAAATAAAATCCGTTTTATTTCTCCCTCGATTTCTCATGTCCAAATTAGTGTAGGAAGCGGCTTGGATCGATTAGGGTTAGAGTCTAGATTTTCGGCCTGCTACATTTGGCGCCCAAATATGGACGTGAGATCTCGAAACCGGGAGCATTGTTAGGATTGGATTGCAGTCCACACACAATTAGACTGACAAGTAGTTTGGATGTTTTTCCCCTTTTTCTATCTGGAAGGATGGTTTCTGTGGAAGAGGGCCTCCATGATGAGATTGTGAGACTGAGGATGGAGTTGAGGCAAAAAGAGGAGTAACAACAAAGAGTAAAAACAAGAAAAGAAGGTACCCTAGGAGACCTTACGGTCCATTCAAGGAGGGTACCTTTGGACTAGCAAACGAGCGGGCACATGGCTGCGCATTTGTTTTGCGTCCCTAAACGGCCACTTTCCAAGACCTTGTCTAGTCTTGACTTGAACTGGTCAACAGATTCACTGTTGAAAACTTCCACTGGAAGTGCGTTCCACATACCGCAGATACTGTAAGTGAAAAAAATTCCACACAGATTGCGGTTGTAACGCTTCAGTTCAAGTTGGAAGCCGTGATTGCGCGTTCTGTTCTCACTCAGTGTGAAAATATCCTGGTAATCAACATTGTCGAACCCTCGAAGTATTTTGAAAACTTCAATGAGCTCTCCACGCAGTCTACGGGTTTCCAGCTAGAACAGATCTAATTCCCTTAGTCTATCCTCATAACTTTTATGTCGGATAGAGGGAATCAGCTTGGTTTCCCTGGTTTGTACGCGTTCCAACCTTGCGATGTCCTTTCGCAATGAAAGACTCCAAAATTGTACGGCATACTCCAGGGGCGGTCGGACAAGTGAGTTGTACAGGCACAGTACAATCTCCTGGTTCCGATATCCAAACTGGCGCTTAATATAGCCTAGCATCCTTTGAGGCCTTTTTCTCCGCCTCAATGCACTGTTTAGAGAACTTGAGGTCACTAGGGATTGTTACACCCAAGTCCTTCTCAGTGTCACTCGATTCAAGAGCAGTCTTCTTAAGAATATACTGAGATTGGGGGTTTCTGTGGCCGATATGCATCACTTTGCATTTCCCCACGTTAAAAGGCATTTGCCACGTGTTCGACCACTCCCCAATCTTCCCGAAGATCTTCCTGCAGGCGGGCAGTATTTCCATCCTTTGCAACGTTCATACCAAGCTTGGTATCGTCGGCAAATTTGAAAATCTTGGCAACCATGTCACCGTCCATGTCGTTGACGTAGAGGAGAAATAGTTGTGGTCCCAGGACACAGCCTTGAGGCACCCCGCTAGTAATGGATACCCACTCAGAAGACTGTCCATTCACCACCACCCGTTGCCGTCTGCCACTTAGCCAGTTCTTGATCCAGCCAGCTACCTTTCCGTCTATGCCCAGCGCTCGCACTTTCCGGAGAAGTCGGCGGTGTGGTACCTTATCAAAGGCTTTCTGAAAGTCTAGGTAGACCACATCCACCGCCTTGTCCCGATCGTGCTTACTGAAAACGAAGTGGAAGAATTCCACAAGGTTCGTCAGGCATGACCGTTGCCTTTGGAAGCCGTGCTGAGAACTACTCAGTAGCAGGTTTGACTCTAAATACGACGTCACTTTGTCCACCATGATGCTTTCCATGAGTTTACCGACTATCAAAGTCAGACTGATAGGTCGGTAGTTCGACGATTGGTTACGGTCTCCTTTCTTGAAGATAGGAGTCACCTCCGCCTCACGCCAGTCTCTAGGAACGCATTTGGTCCGGATTGACATATTGGAGATTGCGCTCAGGTGTCGTGACACTTGATCGCGCACTTCTTTCAACACTTTAGGTAGAAACCCATCCGGGCCAGGTGACTTATTCGTCATTAGGTCACTGATCTTCTTTTTGAATTCTCCTTCGGTGAAATCTATATCCTCCAGCTTTTCCCCCGAGTAGGAATCCGTCGGCTGGGGGATGGGACCACACTTTTCAGTAAACACTAAAGAGAAGTAGTCGTTGAGGAGGTTAGCATTTTCTGCATCTAAGTGCTTTAATGCCCCCTCCTCATTTCTCAAAGGGCCAATCTTTCGACGGATTGGTTTTCGCCTGTTTACATATCCAAAGAACTCTTTGGGATTCTCATAACAGAGACTCGCCACTCGGAGTTCCTCAGACCGCTTAGCCGCCCGTATGCTGGACTTCACTATCCTGGCTAGCCTCCGGTATTCGTCAAAGTCACCCGAGATTTTCTATTGCCAGTATACAGTTCTCTTCTCCCTAAGCAGTTGGACGATTTCTCGATTAAACCACTTTGGTTAAACAGAAGACCGACGGGGGCATTTCAGAGGGATGAAACGCGATTGAAGACTCATGAATGTTGTTTTGAAACTATTCCACGACTCTTCAACAGCATTGCACACTTCTAGCCTTACGTCAGTCAGTCCAGCACGAAGGCTTGCAAAGTCTGCTCTTCTCAAGTCAAATTTCCTTGATTGACTGGCAACAGACCTTACCTTCGGGATCTTGACGCTTATCTAACTAGCTGGTGATCACTGCCACCGAGCTCTGCGCCTACAGAGAGATCTTCAACGATATTATCCTCAGAGGTAAAAACCAAGTCGAGGATATTGTCTCCTCTCGTCGGTTCTCTGACCCTTCGAGTGAGGAACTCGTTGTTGGCGAACTCCAAGAGTAGTGTGCTCTTGCCACAGGCTGCTCTGGTTTCTCAGTCAACTTGTCTGTTGAAATCGCCCATAACGATGCACACTCTGCCTTAAACCAGCTCACCCAGTAGCTGGTACAGTTCCCTGTCCTTCTCAACGGGTTGGGAAGGGGGTTTGTAAAGCACCAGGATCCTGTATCTGACAGGAACAATCTCTAGGGCAACGCCTAGAAGCTCGTGGTCGGATATAACGTTGGAGTCCGTAGATTTGATTGTATCCTTGACATACAACATTACACCGCGACCCTTTCTGTCTTGCCAACCTTTGTGGAAGAGTTGGTAGCCAGGAACCGTGAATTCGCCTTCAAAGTCTCGGTTTGAGGTTTTTATCCACGATTCTGTTATGGCTACCATAACAGAGTCCCCTAATGTAGGACCCATTATACTCTTCCGTTTTCCGGCTTCTTGTTTGTCGCGGTTGCATCATTTTTGACAACCTCCGAGAAGGTTGTTTGGGGAGTGACTTGGGCGTACTGGCGTACGTCCGCCTTCCCAATGGGCCGGACACTCCTTTGGGTGCGCTCTACGACATCCTGGATGAGGTTAGCTAGGAACGCCTTGCCTTTAAAGGAGGGGTACACCACATTCCTTTGGTAGAGGTCTTTTCTACCATAGAATACGGCGTAGGGTTCGACAAAAAAAGATACCCTCCGCTGTACAGAGGTCTGCAAGGCGCCTGTTTAGCAACATGTTCATCAAGTGGGCAGTCCGGCTTGGACCCCACCTCGGGAGCATCCCCACCACGACGCGTCTGTGGGTTTCCAATCCACAGTCGTCGAAAGCAGCCATAACTGTCCTCATAATCTCACTTGTAGGGCCTACCCTACCCCCTCTGAGGTAGAGATCGTTGCCACTTACCATAAGGGCAACGACTGAAGTCTCTGAAATCTGAGACTTCTCGGCCACAGCTCTTACCTGCTTATTCCCACAGCCTGGGAGGCAGCTCACCTTAACGCTTGTGCGAAGGCGGGCCGCTAGCAGGGGCTTCAGACCCCGTGCTTGAGAATCACCAATAAGGGTGACTCTTGCACATTTGTCTGCAGAGGACTTAGTCTTTCCTTTCGGAGGTGACTTGCTTCTTTCCTCTTGTATCTCTAAATTTTTCTTCTTCTGCTTCTTCTTCTAGTCTTCCTTTGTTATCTCTTCTTTTGTTTCCCATTTCTCTTCTTCTGCTTCTACTTTCTCGTCCTCTGTTTCCACTTTCTTTTCTTCTCTTTCTACTTTCTCTTGAAGAGTGATATGATGAGTATGGATGAGAAGACAGACAGGATTAGGAAAGAAATTGTCGATAGACAGAAGCAGGTCGACCAACGAATGAAGGACCTGTATGACATGATGAAAGGGTCAGGACTGGTCCCAGGACGCTCAACCCTTACCCCTGCTCCGACTGAATAGAATAAGATTAATGGGATCAATGGGAGTGTGTGTGAGTCTAGAGAGGATAGGATGATTGTGAGCCATAGGAAGGACGGAGAATGTAAGAGAGTGGAACGCAACAGAAGAATGAAGACTGGGTCAAAGGCGAAGGATCAGAAGGTGAGAGATGAGAGTGTGAACTCATTGTACTCAGATGAAGGAGAGAGTGATGATATGATTGGTATGAGTGAGAGTGAGGGCAGCTCAAGTGAGAATGAAGTGAATGTGGGAAAAAGGAATTTAATACAGGAATTGCCAAAGGTAGATAAGTTTAGGTTGCTTGTGGAGAAAAGTGTGGAAGTATTCTTCGGGGAATTTGAACAGTATTGCAAGCTCAAGTACCCGGAGAATAAGGGATACTGGATGAATGTTTTGGGTGAATCTTTTGATGGAAAAGTATTAGAGTTTTTCCGAGGAATCACGAGTGTTGGTGAACCCAGGTATGAGGTGGTGAAGGAGAGACTGATTCGGCAGGTGATACGAATGAAAGAGAGTTTGAAGTATAAAAAGATGAATGAATTTGAGAAGGCTTGAATGGGGAAGGGTGAAAGTGTGAACATGAATGCAAATAGGCTTGAGCATATGGCGAGAAAGAGGTATGGTGATGATGATGTGAATGAATGTAAACAATTGATGAGAAAATTCCTGGATACGGTCCCGCGAAAGGTAAGTGTATGGCTGAATGTGAAAAGAAATGAAAAGAATGGGTCAACATGTGAACGATTGGTGTGGGAGGATGTGTTTGAACTGTTGGAAGACAGCCGATTTAATGAGGAAAGTGATTTAGACGAGGATAAATGGTACAGTGTAAATGTTGGGGGTAGGAACCCAGGAGCTTTCCTCCCCCCCTAACAGTTTGTCAGCTATCAGGATGCCCTGAGGGCTGCGCCAGCTGGGGTGATGTCGAGCTTCCTGGGCCGCCAGGCTGAATGGGCGAATGGAGGATGGACAAATGGAACGGGACAGAAATGGGTATATGAGGAAGCAACCAATGTATGTCCCAGCCAATGAGGGACCGAATGGGGAGAGAAAGATTGTGGAAAGCTGTATGTGTGGAAGGAAAGGTCATATGTTGGCGTAATGTAGGTGGACGTAAGGTGCATGTTTCGGGTGTGGTTAGAAGGGGCATATGATAAAAGATTGCCAGGAAAGTGTGAAAGAGTGCTTTGAGTGTAAAGAAAGGGGCCATTAGAAGAACGATTGCCTGAAGTTGAGTGGCGAAGCAATTGCTGGGGGGGAGTGGAAGATTTGCATGTGGTAACTATGGAAAGGCCGGTCATTTTGCGATAATGTCTCGTGACCAGAGTAATGTATGTAGTTATTGTGAGATGGAAGGACATTCGAGCAAAAAGTGTTAGGTTAGGCTGAGAGCGCAATGTGTGAATGGAATGTCTGAAGCGGAAAACTGAATTGTATGAGGGAACCTAGGTAAGTATCCTCTGGGTGCATGAGTGCGAGTAATATGTCGGTAAGTCTGTCTGGTAGAAAGTATGAGTGTTTGAGTGTGAAGGTGGAATTGAACGGGATTGAGTGTTTGACTTTGATAGATTCTGGATGCAAGACGAGCTTGATGTATAAGGATGTGTATTACAAGCTGAGTGATAAAGCCCTCCTGTCTGAGTGCTAGGGTAATTTGGGAGGGATTGGTAGTATGAGAGTGCCTGTGATTGGAATGATAAGGTCAGCTGTTCGAATGCATGGTATGGTTAGGAATGAGTGTGAATTCTCTGTGATTGAAAAGGTGAGTAGTGAGTATGGTGTGATTTGGAGGTATAATTTTATGAAAGTGAACCGTATGGTTATGCATCTCGCGGGTTATCAGATTGAAAGAAATATTGGTAAAAATAGGTGTATAAGTTGTATGTAGGAAAAGATGATAGTGTTTTAAGGAGTGTGTTTACCGGTATTAAGGTGACTGCTATAGAGAGTGTGAGGCTTGTGAAGGGTAAAAGGGTGCATGTTTGAGTGAGGTGCAGTAACGATGTTCGTTCGAATGTGGGTGAGAACACTCTGATATTGGATAGAAAAGGATGCGTTTTATGAGGTAAGGGGTGTTGTTTGTATGTTTGATGGCTTGATGAGAATGAATTATCCTTTTGTATGTGTGCAGGCGGACCCCAGAGTGAAAGCATGGATGTCAGGGTAAATGTTGCGAAAGAAAAGACGTGTGATTAGACGTATAATGAAA
The DNA here is from genome assembly GCA_963969495.1 of Ceratothoa steindachneri. NCBI lineage: Eukaryota > Metazoa > Arthropoda > Malacostraca > Isopoda > Cymothoidae > Ceratothoa > Ceratothoa steindachneri. Next base: position 75,422,133 of record OZ018332.1, read on the forward strand.
TGGAAAGAAAGTTGGAATTGGATAAATGTTTGACTGAGTATAAAAGGGATGATGTGTATCGAATGCTGTTTGAACGAAAGGGGGTCCTCACTAAGGGCGATCTGGATTTCTGGGTTGCAAAGATTCCGAAATTCAAGATTGTCCTGAAGGAGGACACCCCAATCTATCAGCGGCCGAGACATTTTCCGTCTCCGGTTGCTGATGAGATTGAGGAGCAGTGTATTGAATTAGAACGATTGGGTTTGATTAAATAAAGTGAGAGTGCATGGAATAGTCCGATTGTGCCTGTAAGTAAGCCGGATGGAAGATTGGATTAGTGTATGGATTATCGAAAGGTAAACGAAAAGACTGAAAGAAAGGTTTCCGATGTGTGTGGTATCTGAGTGTGTGTATGAAGTGGTTTACAAAGCTGGATTTGGTACGGGAGTATTACCAGATGCCCATTGCTGAGGAGACTGCCTTTTCCTCTACAAAAAGGGTTATCAGTTCCAGAACCTCAGCTTTGGGATTGCTAATGCTCCCGGATGAAGATATTGAATTGGCATACCCGGACTATAGTGTGAATGCTAAGATGCTTGAATTGTATACGGATGCTAGTGGCTACTGTATGGGAGGTTTTCTGATGCAAGAGCAGCGTTTGAATAGAAAGAATGTCAGGCGAATAATTAGGTATGTATCCAAGGCTTTGAATGAGGCAGAGCGAAAGTATTTGACTGTAGAGCGAGAGTTGGCTGCGATAAGGTATTCTTTGAAAGCGTTGCGTCAGTTTTTGTATGGTGTCAGGTTTGTGATCAAAACAGATCACCAACCTCTTGTGTATTTGCAACGTATGAAATGGGCTAATAGTAGGATTGCGAGGACTTTGGAAGATTTGAGTGATTTTGACTGTGATTGAATATGTGCCTGGTGAACAGAATGGAGTGGCTGATTTGATGTCAAGGTATCCTGGTACGAATGATGAAAATGTGTGTGGAGTGAGTGATCCTGAGTATTTGTCGAAAGGGATTATGAATGGAAAGAAGAGTAAGGGTGGTGGTAATTCTTTGTTTGAGAGTGTATGGAATGGTTTACAAGATTTGAAGATTGATAAAGTAGATGTGAGAGTGCCCGATAGTGTCAAAGACTTAAGGAAGGAGGTAATGATTGAAGTAGGTCGGCAGCCTGAAATTATTGGTATGGCGAATGGAGGGAGACTTTATGAAAGAATTGAGAGCGATGTCTATGCAAGGGGTCCCGCCATTTCAGGAAGTGTTGGTTGTAGTGAGTCGTTTGTATGGAGTGATGGTTTATGTGCACTTTGGTGGTGAGAGGCCGATGAGTACAAAAATGAGAAGATGAAGGGTTTGAATGCTAATGTGGTGCATGTGCAGTGTGTGAGCGGTGTGCATTACAATTGAGTGATTGAAAAGTGTTGGTATATGAGAGAGAAGAATGATTGTCTGGATGAAGATGAGTGTGTGGTAAGTGGTGATGTGGGAGTTGATGACGGTGTGGATGTCAGTAATTATGTTGGTGTGGTTGTTCTTTCTTTGTACATATTGCGAGCATGGATGAGCTGATATGATGAAAGCGAGAGTGAAAGTTGGTGAAAGGTTCTTCTGTGGTTTGATTGATACTGGTGCGCAAGTGTCGTTAGTGGACGCGAGGATTCTGAGTAAGTATGATGAGTTTAGATGTTGCGAGCGTAAGCCTGTGAAGTTACGGATAAGTGGATTGGGGAATGGAATGATAGTGGCATGGGAACAGGTTAGTCTGAGAGTGAGTTTGACTAGGGTGTGTATGTGAAGCTTGACATTGTGATTCTGAAAGACTTTATGAGATTGAATGATTTGTCTTTGGATGCTGATAAGGATTGTGTTATGCAAGGTGAATGTGAGGTGATGAGGTTAAATGTGTGTGCCAAGAATGTTGTAAAATTTCGCGGTATGATTGAATTGGTCATGGATGATGAGAATGAGATTTTAAGTGATGATGATATTCTAGAGATGCAAGAGATGTGTCCTTTTGTCAGTGAGTTGAAGAGGTGTGTAATGATGCGTGTTGATTTGAATGAATGGCCTGAGTGTTTGAGTGATTTTAAAAGGTATGCTAAAGATTTTGTTATTTGTATGGATGTTGTATATTTTGTGAGGCATATGAAGGATGGGGATGATATGTATGCACCTGTGATGTCCTTGGTTGGCATGATTGGTCTGGTAAAAGTTGTGCATGATAATTATGAGCATATGGGTAAGTATAAGTTGTGGGAGTGTATGAAGGAGCGTGTGTTCCATCCATTTTTGAGAACTGTTGTGGATGACGTTGCGACTACGTGTGAAAGGTGGTAGAAGCGAAAGGTGCAAGGTGTGCAAGTGAAGCCGCCGATATTGAAAGTTGATGCGAAAGAACTGTTTGAATTAGTAGTAATTGATTGTGGGTCTTTACCGCGTACAATTGCTGGGAATGTTGGTATGGTTTTTATGGTTGATCATAAAAGTAAGTTTGTGTAAGCAGCGCCTGTGAGAGATAAAAGGATTGTGCCTGTGACGCGTGTGGTTGAGCATTTGTCTTTTCCTATGTGTGTAGGAGATGTCTGAGTGATAATGGGCCTGAGTTTGCGAGTGAAGTGTTTGAGTGAATGCTAAGAGAGAATGGTGTGGAGCATGTGAGGACGACTGCGTATGTACCGTCTTCTATGAATTGGCTGAACGTACAACTAGGTCCTTGTGTGAGATGTTGAGAATGATGAGTACGTCTTGAATGACTGGGATAAATGGTTGAGTAGAGTGATATGGGCATATAATTCGAGGGTCCATAGTGCATTAGAGGTGTCTTCGTGTCAGTTTGTTATGAATTTCGAAAGGCGTGTAAAAGATAGGTTGTGTTTGAGTGAAAGTGAGCAGAGTGTATGGCGTGAGGCAGATGAAAGGTTTCACTCGTTTGAAATAGGTGCAAAAGTATTGAAGGTAATAGGAGTAAAAGGTAGGTTGAACGTGTCGAAGATGAGTGAAAAGTTTGAAGGACCATATAAAGTTGTGAGAGCCTGGGAGAATGGTGTGACGTATGTTTTGGAGAGTTTGAATGAAGGTGTGAGTGAGAGAGAGTGGTCTCATCAGAGTCAGTTAAGGAGGTGGAGAATACCGCCTGACTACCTGGTGAGCCATCCGGTGTATAAACTGTGCACAGAGAGCGATAAAGTGCATGATGATGAGAAGGAATGTAATAGTATGGATCTGTCTGGGAAAGAGCTTGTCTTGGTCTCGAGGAGTAAAAAGCATGCAAAGAAGAGTAAAAGGAAGAATGCAAGTACGAATCAAAGTAAGTCTGAGCAGAGTCTTTCTGGTATGGGGAAGCTTGAAAGAGAGATTGAGTGTTTGCATAAGCAGGTGAGTGATTTGGCTATTGTAAGTAGACGAGTGAGTGAGCTGTCTGTGCCTGATTTTTCTGGTTTTGGGAATAGTATTAATGATAGTGTGTTTGGGCAAAATAAACCTAGTGTGGCTGATTTTACTGGCTTTACGAATGGTAAAGGTAGAGGTTAGTTTGATGTGGAGAATGAGTAGGCGACTAACTTTTCTGGCTTCTGGTGGGAACCAGTTGAAGTGGTTTCCGCTGTAGCCGCTGAGAGTAGAGAGGATGTGAATGATTTGTCTGTTTCGCAAGAATGTACCTTGAGTTGGAGAAGAGCTGTGAGTGAGTAGCTGATGAATAGGAGTATGAAGAGTGAAGGTTCTGAACGGAAGAGTATGAAAGAGTTCTGTGGAGAGATGGGAGAACTGGTGATGAAGGCTAAAAGTATGGTGGATGAGATGATCAATTGTGACGAGGAGACTAACAAGACGTCTGATAAACAACCATGACAGATTGCTACGCGTAGACAGAGACTAGTAGACGAGTGTGAGTGGGTGCAGAATGGCGCCATTGAGTATAAAAGGTACCGTGAGTATGGATTGAGAGTATATTGTGAGTGGCTGCGGTCGGATGGCTTAAGGAAAGTGGGGTGTAGAGGAACAAATGTAAGGGTGTGTGAAGGGCCATTCTCCCACTCCTTTTCCCAATACCCTCTCCCTTCATCTGTAAGAATGTGTGTATGAATGGGAATGGGTTTTTTAATTTTTTTATATATAATATAAATTGATTTTCATGTTTTGATGTTTTGTATAAAATGGTTTTCTCTTCCTCACCTAAATGATAAATAGTTTTTCGAAAGACCACTCTAGTGAATTTAATCGCCACCATTTGTAAGGAGTGGCAGAGACTTTATAGTTGAAATAACGAACCAGAGATTGTAATTTTCGGTAGGACAGAAGGCTTTGATAGCCTCAAGACGTAACCAGATTGCAATAATGTATGAGCTCGGAAGCGCCAGTTTTTTTTTGTTTTTTTAAAACGCTTGAGACGCCAATACCCCCTTGGCTAATACGTGAGCCCTCTCTTCTTTTTTTTGGTCCTCTTGTTTGCTTTAGGCCGCTTGTTTGTTTTAGGCCTCTTGTTTCCTTTTGTCCTACTGTTATTGACTTCTTGTCTACTGTGTTATCGGTTGGTTGATATTGCTCTGGCAGATTATTTTTTAGTTGTTTGACTTTGCGTATCTTGCTTTTGTATATATAGTCTAATTTAATGTTGTTTTTTTGTATAAATTTTAATTAGTATTCATCGGATAATATTAAGTGTGTATATAGAAAAATTAGCTATCTATATTTTTGTGTGCATATTTACCCTATATTTTTGGGAAAGTAAAGGACTGTACATACAATCCGTTTCATTTATCCATCGATTTCTAACGTCCAAAATTAGTGTAAGAAGCCGGTTGGATCGACTGTGGTTAGAGTCTAGATTTTGGGCCCGCTACAACGTGTTGTTTGTTCCCCGCGCGCAGGAAAACAGTGGTGATCTCGATTCTTTTCACTTACATCTAGACACACCTGCACACGATGAAAAAGATGTTCTAAACACACGTGCTAGAAAGTTAGAACTTTAAAGTTGTTTGAGGGAAAATTTTTATCCCAAAAGATAAATAAACGAGTGTAACAAAACCTTTTTGAAACCCGGTAACGTGAATGTGTTTGTCCGAGTGTAAGGTTGGTTGAATAATAATTATAGGACGAAAAATGTTTATTTTAATGTTTTCATTTAGTTGAAACTTCATCAGATATGTAACGTAGGGTAGAAATGTTTTTTTCCAACTTTTCCAGGCTTTCTTCTCTTTTCTTCTTTTGACTCAATGTTTTTGTTTACTTAAAAGTTGTAGACAGCCCGTTTTTTTCGTTCATTATTCAGTAACCATTTATTCGGTGCAATTTATCTAATAGCCGTCGTCGCTCTAACTCCATGTCTTCATCTATCGCCTCTTTAATTAATTTTCCCCTTATCTTCATTGATTTAAACGAGCTTTTTTAGTAACGACATTTCTTTGACACACTTCCATTTTTCTTTCTTTCATTTAATTAAAGAAAAAAATAATCTGGGTGCTACTAAAATTAATCAAACTGTAGAAGTATGACCCTTTGTTTTTGATCACTATACTCTTTGACACCCTTTTAGTAGCGGTATGCTTTAAGGGGTGTGAGTTACTTCTATGATGAAGTAGGCTATGTTCTAAGAGTGCTAATTCAGAAAAAAAAATTTCTTAAGGAAGAGCTATTTTAAAAAACATAAGGATAAGAGGAAACACCAGATATATATCAAAATAAACATGTATTTTAAAGGAATCACTAAACTATTAAAAGGCAACAGTTAATACATTTCTATCTTTGGCAGCTAGAATTCTCGCACGGATATGATTACAAAAATAAATAAATAGGCTTCCCGTAAACATACAAATTGCCTATTAGTATTTTTATCGCGACTCTATTTGATTAGAGTTAAACATTAAATTAAAGTACTCTCGTCTACAAACACATATGACCTAGGTTCAAGAACAATGGTTTCTACTCCCCTTTAAAACGTGAGACGTACTAAACTTCTACTATCGCAATATGAATATAAATTTTCTTTTTAACTTACATGACAGAAGGTATTAGGTATTGCCGGATGTCGCTGGAGGACTTATCTCTCGCTTTGAAGTGTTGTGTCCGGGGGTCGAAATTTTCGTCGAGGAGGGATTGCTTGGCGCCTGTGACGGGGGCTGATTCTTCAACGTAATTAAAGAACGGGAGCTCGTTGGGGCTGGGTTCTTCTCCTCTCACTCTTACGGAGCTTGAGATCTGAGAGTCACTCGAGTGTGAGCGGCTTTGCTTTTCGTCAGTCAGACTTCTTCGCAATCTAAAGGATTCTTCGGTATGGCACCGATATAAAGCTTGACTATTTAGGTTAATACGGCCCGAAAAGGGTTGGATCGATTTTCTCAATCTGATCCTATTGTTTCTCACGGAAATAGTCTTGTATGGCGGAAGGATCGATCTTCTCAAACTAACCCTTCTTCTGGCGTATAGACTTCTAATCTTCTTGTCTGGCTGAAAGATCGATCTTCACGAACTAATCTTTCTTCTGGCGTATCGACTTTTAATAATCTTCTTTTCTGGCCGAAGGATCTATCTTCACGAACTAATCCTACTCTGGCGTATCGACTTCTGATAATAATCCTCTCTCTTTCTTTGCGGGGCTTATTTATAGGCGGATTGCCGCCCCATCTAAAGGGGGAAGTGACCAGGTCAAAGAGGCAAGGGAAGGGGGGGCGAATGGTGAGTTAGCATCTGGGAAGAGCGAGAATTCCTAAGGGGGCACTAGGGTGCCCAAGTCAGCTCGCTAATTAGAGGCTCACAACCGCACTGCTACTTGGCGTGCCTTTTGACTCGCACCGCTTTTTTTTCATAGCCACGGGTTTATGGGTCTCGTAGGTAATTGGATCGTTAGAGCGTCGTTTAAGGACCTTAGGTGGTCGCCTTAAAACAGATGTTAGCTCTAACGGCCCACAGCGGCGGGGAGATCACACATGTTAAGCAGTTATGGTTATTCGCCGGCTACCTTTCGCACGCTTCTCCTCATGAGGGAAGGGGGGCTTTAATGTACCTATACTCCTCCAGGATGCTTAATGTAGCCATTTCTCTACACAAACTAATTCATTCTTTCTAAATGCGATAAAGGAAAAGAAAACTGGTGAAAAGATTTTAATGACTAGATATATATGGGGAGATTAATTTCCAAGAAAGATAGATGACCAAGAAATAGCAAATTAGTCGTATCTACATATATTTCAATGTCTATAACTTCATCCAATTCACCAAATGCACCATTATAGCAGCACTGTCATTAACCTAATTCAACATCAATTACACACCCTTTATGACTTTTAGCTTTAATTTAATTCAATTGAACAAGGCTTTAAAACAAATCGTCTGTGGGATCTGTTCTCTTTCAAAAAAAGTCATAGGTATAGTAAGCACAATAGAGATGTTTCTAATGAATATTTTATATGCATACAAACTAGTTCTTCTTCATCAGTATGAACTCATTTATAAGAGGAGTTAGCGCATCTACCTTTAAAAGAGTTTGACAGAACAAGTAATTCTTGAATTATCGACAGAAACTCTAAAATTTTGAATCCATTAGTACCCATATATTCAACTAGTCGCGTTTGCTTACGAGTTATCATTTGAGTAACATCGCTTTTTATCTCAATAACTGACCAGAATTTGCCTTCGACTCAAACTTAGTTGTTCCAACATGAAGATATGAACCTTTCTACCTTACGTTCGAATATTCTTTAAGTAAGGTAAATTATTGTGGTTCATTATTTTCAGAGCAATGAAGAGGTTCACCTACCGCCAATGGTTGCTACCCAAACCTGAATTTTCAGCTCAACACTAAAACAAGCCATTCATCTAAAATATCATAACATTCTGTCTTTTGTCTTACTAGGAAGAAAAACAGACTCGTATTTAAACTAGAAGAAATTGCCGTCAGTCACTTCATCTCCCCAAATTCAATTCTAAAGAACTTCATTAGTCTAAAGTGATACATTAGGTCCATAGAAGAGCGAACTAGAATAATACTTCTTTATAAATTCAAAACTTTCTAGTTTTGCCTTTCTTTACTTTATTTACAAACGCCTCATACTTTTATAGCCCGGTGGCAAAATAGCAGGCTAGTCCCCAATCAGCTAAAGTCCATTAATCTCTTTAAATTGGCACCGGTTGATCTCGTTGGTTATACATGAATACATTCTTCCTTCTTCAGTTCGACGATTCTCATTAAGGATTGCATCTGATGTTATTTCCCGTAGAAATTCGTTGAATTCTCATTCTGCTCAACCAGAGTAATAAGTTCATAAAAAAAAAGAAATCCAACATTTGTTTCCGAGAGTTAATAAAAATGTCCCGTAGTTAACTTCTAAGCAATTTCAGGAAAACATCTCAAAGATTTATTGTTGATCAGTAAGATCCAACTCTTGATTAAAATTACCATTGGAAGAACCAAGAATTACTCATTAATAAGCCAGCGGAACAGGTAGTTTATTCAGACGACCAAGAAAACCTGGCTTACCGCCTCTATCGACGTTCTTAATCTGTATAGCTTTAGATCGATAATTTATTTACTTATAAAGGGAATAATTATAGAAAAAAGTAATTTTGAAATTGGAAGCTCTTTATCCTTTGAATCGTTTTGTATTTTCTGGAAATATTTTCAATGCCATCTATGGTATAAAGTATTAAAATGTAAAAACGTTCAGATGCATTGATGATTTACTTCTATTTTCTCGTCCAAATAAAAAGCTTTATAACTCACTTAAAACACTGAACTTCAACCATAAACAAATTTAAATTTGAATAGGAGAATAATTTTGCCCTCTCGTTCAAGAGATTTTAATTCATCGAAAAGATTTCGCTAATTTCTCCAATTTTCTATTCATCGCAAAGCTATACACTTTAAAGACTATATGCATTTCTATACCAGTCTGTCGGGGTATGCCTGTGAAACCTCGCTCGGCACCAGGGTGCATAAACAAGCACTGGCAGATAGCCAACTCGAGGCTGCCTGCGATATGCTTTGGAGCAATTAAAGGAGTAGGGGACAGCCTCTTTGATTTACGGTTGACCCGGATTTATCTATTGGCTGGCCAATTTGCAGTATAAAGAATAAATGAAGAATAAGACCCCAAAATATAATTTTAATATATATAATCAATATGGCAATATATATATATATATATATATATATATATATATATATCTATATATATATATACAAAAAAGGGAAAAAAAATTACTCTATAAAGATAGTTAATTGGATTCTGACAATTTATAATATTACAGAGTTAATTAGGAGGAGCAAAAGTAACGTTAAATTGAACAAGAGATATTAATCACAATTGATTGGCAAGTCAATTCAAAAGTGGATGTGGTTGATGATTGAAGGGGTGTAATCATGGAATTACACACAATATTGCTTTACCTTGAAGCGTGGTGGTTATCTGAGTGGCGAGGAGACAGGTCTTTGAGAACCTTTTTAAATATAATTCGGAGCCTGTCTGGCGACTGCCTACTTAAGCATAAAATGCAGTAATCACGAGAGCCTAGGAGTAGGCTATTTTAAAACAATATGCAAAACAAAAAACAACAATAAAAAAAGCGCAACAAGCAGGAAGCAAGCTCCGGCGTCGGGGGGAATTCCGCTTCTCCCCGGTGCAGCAACGTGCGAGCTACAGAGGAAACTACAAAAAAAAACAAAAAAAAATAGTTGAATAAAGGGGAGAAGGGCGGCCTCCTTCAAAAAGACATTAAGTCTACAAGTCAAAGTGTACAAACCATTCCGAGCACAGGGGATAAGCGGTAGCAACCTCGCTCGCTCCGATACCGGGATAGATAACGTGCGCGAAGATCGCTCAGACTGAGCCATTCAACAAGAAAGTGACGAACAGTCTGGGGGACACCGCATTCTTCACAAAAGAGTGCAGGCGACCGTTACATCAAATGGCGGAGCGTCCCACGAGTGTGTCCAATTCTGAGACAACAGAAAGCAAGCTGAAGCCTTCGCGGCATGGGAACAGTCGCTGCTCAATGGCACGCAACTTTAAGTTACCTTCGACTGTTTCGCATCTTATATACCAAGCAGCCCTGAGAGCTGCCCGTATTCCTGCCATGTAGTCGGTGTGAGGAAGAGCGAAACTCTGGACCGGTTGCCCAGTCCTCGCAGACTCATTGGCGCCCTCTTCAGCGCGCTCATTTTTCCGCAATTTCTACATGTCCAGGAACCCAGCAGAAGATAATCTCGACATCCGCCCGGCTTGCCAAAAACCCTGGCATCATGGATATCGCGAGCCAGGGGATGCGAAGATTCCAATTCTCCGAGAGCACCCAAGGGCTATAAATTACAATCTGGACTCCGAGCCGGGCTCGTTGCGTAATCTCCCGTGAAGACAGACGCAGCGCCTGGCAGAGCCCCGCTGACTTCAAACAGAGGGGATACGGTGTGGAACCTGACCACGGCTTGGGACTTGGATCCATACGTATACACTAGCACGGTTACAGCGTGACACGAGGTGTGCTCCAAAAAGGTCGAACACAATACTCCTGTCGCTGTATAAGCTTTGGGAGCAGAGGGGTAGCTACGAATTGCCAAAGGTAGTACCCTCCTAGGTGGCGTCCTGGGCAGAACTAGGAACGCCACCGGCCCGAGAGCTATACCTAGTTCTAGAAGGAGTTTCCTATCCCTAAACCAAAGGGCTTAGGGTATGACTGGCGTCTCTCGGCGGCATAAGCACCGTCAATCTCAGCTGTGGATGCAGTGAGATCTGTTTGCGAATGAGGGAAGCGACGTGCTCGCGCGTACAGGCGAATAAGGCACTGTGAACAGCGTAGAGCGAGTGGCATCTTCCCACCATCGAAGAGTAAGCTCTTAATCAGGAAAGTGCGGAAGGCACTGGTCTCCAGTCGAAGGCCGGTGTGGTGGATTGAGTCTACCTTCCGCAATACAAGCTCGGCTGTGGATGCATAGAACTCACATCCATAGTCGATCTTCTAATGAACAAAGGATCGATAAAAAAGTAAGGCAGTGGCTTTATCGATGGCTCGGAAACAAGAAACCCTAAGACTGCAAATATAAGCCTCCTTGCTGAGGCGTCGATCAAATACAAGACCAAGGAAATGGTGCGATTCAACCACTTCCAGGCGAACCCCATTGAGAAACAAGTCTGGGTCAGGGTGGAGTCGTGGATAGCGGCAGAAGTGTATTACTTTAGTCTTGGCTAAGGAAAACCGAAACCTGGGCGCTTCGTCATAGGGAAAGACGCGATTCAATGTCTTTTGGATTTGACGCTCCAGAGTTGGCATCTGGGCCGTGCCAAAAGAGATCGTAATCTCGTTCATGTAGAGCGTAGCTAAAACATCTTCCGGCAGCACCGAGGTGATGCCGTTGATGCTCAGAGCAAAGAGTGTGACACTGATGACGCTTCCCTGTGGGATACCCTCTTTCTGCTCCATTGGCCCCTCACCACATTGTGTGGAGAGTATCCATAATATCGTAACGCCATGCGCTATCATTGGCCTTCTCCAGATTGAAAACACCGTGGCGTAGTGCTGTCTACGAAGGAGGGCCTCGCAGACGGCATTTTCCTTTTGGGGCAGAGCATATGGCGTGGAGTGGAAATTGCGGAAGCCACACTGTGCAGAAGACAGATGGTCTCCGCTGTCCATATAAAAGGCTAATCTAATATTTACCAATTTCTCCATCAACTTGCAAACACAAGAGTTTAGAGAGATTGGGCGGAAACCGATCGTGATAGAGTGCTCTCTCCACGCTTTGCGAAAAGTGAGCACAGTAGCGATTCGCCAGGAATCTGGGAGGAGACCCTCTGCCCAGATCCTGTTAAACAAATCTAACCGAAAGGCCATGCCTCGCTCACCCAGGTGTCGAGGCATGGCGTACGGCACATCGCCTAGACCAATATCGGAGGGAAAGACCAGTCTGCAGCTTTCCGCGACATCAAGAGGTGCATTGAATGGTGGCGGAGCAGCATCCCGCCTAGAGAATGCGCCGAAAGCGGTGGCGAAGGATTCCGCCAAGGACACGGGGTCCGTGATTGCCGTCCCATTCTCCTGGAGAGCAAGATGGGGGTCTTGCGAGAACTTGCCGCAAATCCTTTTAACTCGCTTCCACACCTCTGTTAGAGTGGTCTTCTCGTGAAGTGAAGACACGTATGCCCGCCAAGAAGAGCTGCGGGCATGCTTCGAAATATACCAGAACCTAGCCCGAGGGAATTAACCGACAGTGAAATCGTTCGGGCGGCGCTTATAGCGCATATATAAATGACGCTTCTGCTTGAGGGCCTCCTCACACTCGCTGATCAACAGCCAGACCTTCTAGGAATAGTAGTTAGGCCCGCGATGATGAGTTTGCCGGAGGAACTCAACGGTCTCATCTGCCGAAATAAATTCCTCAACTGAGATAGAGAATTCAGTCATTTCTTGAAATGTACACCACTGAGCCTGCACCAAGCACCACCTGGGCAGCGGCAGCGTCCAATAAAATGATATTTGAATGGGAAAGTGATCACTACCATCGAGGTCATCGACTACCCCCCAGTCAAAACCAGGCTGTGTATCCTGAGAGCACAAAGATAGATCGAGGCAGAAAAATGAAGCGGTTCTCGGGCAGTGATGCGTAAACTCATCCACATTTAGGACACCCATCTCAAGCTCGTCGATCAGGTCGGCAAGTACTCGACCCCTGTGATTAATCGAGTACTCCATCAGAGGTGGTGTTTAAATTTCAGGTCTCCGAGCCAGAGAAAAGGCCTAGGCATCCGTGCCACTACGCGGTGGGGGCAATAGTCCCTCTGTTACAGGACCCATACCCTCCGAGCCACCCAGATTGCCACTGGATGTAGGTGAAGGAGCAGAGGCTCTTTTAGTGTTGTCCTCATTTCGGGGGGTAGCTTTAGAAACCACGGAAGATGGCCTAGCGACCAACGTCAGGTGTGTTGCCTTCTGTAAGTCTAATGACTAGTTGGAGGCGCGTAGCCGTTTCCCCTTACGGGAATCGGGCACTGTAGGGAAAGGGAAGCAAGCCCTGATTTTAGGCGTGGATGGTTGTGGACCCTAAGTGCTAGCAGCTTCCTTAGGGGAGCGCCTGTGGTGGGTAGAACCCGCCTAATGATTCCGAATGGGCGTTGAAACGACCGTGTTGTAGGCATAGATGGGCCAGGCACAGAGGGTGTTACTCTTACTATTTATGCATAGGATGTTGCAAATAGCGCCGGGCGTTCGAGGATCAAGTCCTTAGCCTCTCGAAAGAAAGAGTATCCTGTGCCAAAACCCTCAAAATAAGCTAGAATTGCATCTTCCCATACTCGCAACATTTACCATATATATATATATATATATATATATATAAGAAAGAGAAATTGGACGCAAATAAGCAATGAGACAAGAAACAGGTGTTTTGAGGAGGTAAGAGAAAGGGACCTTAGAAGAAGACTAGAATCAAAGAGAGCAGAGGGCGGCACAATGAAGGCAATCCTTTACCGAGAAGACAAAGATAACGCAAGGGGGAAAAGTTTGAAATTCCTGGCCGGGACTCGAACCCGGGTCTGCTGATTGCCGGTCAGATGCTCTACCGCTGGAACAACGTCTTCAAGATCACCCCAGAAGACAATGAAGAGTTCGACCAGGGATTCTAAGGCCAACTGATCGAAGATCTGAATCAGATTATACACCGCTCGCAATGACAACATCAAGTAGACGAAGGCAGGGAGAAGGCTGGCCATGGCCGTCCCATAACACCAGAAGAGGTCATGGTCACTGTGAGAACCTTTGAACCAAGTGCACCAGACTGGACGGTATCACCAAACACAACTTTATACCTAAGGGAGGTAAACCCCCTGATCAACTCGTCAATCACAGGCCAGTCTCCTTGCTGGAATTCGTTGTCAAAGGCTATGAGAAGCTTCTGGCTGACAGGCTTTAAGAACAACTAGCCTAGCTTGGAGCTCACAATCCTCAGCTTCACGGGTTCCACAGGAGAGGATAAACGGAAACCACCCTCACCCTCCTAACGAAAAAAGTCGCATGCAGCAAAGCTGAGAGAAAACTCGTAGACGTGGAGCTGCGGGCTGTAAAGAAGGTCTTCGATAAGGTCTGGCTAAGAGGGCTACAATTCAAGATGCTCAACCTCCAGCTAAACCGAATCCTAGAAAAGGTCCTTTGTTACTATGTCACGGAGATGAGAGCCCTAATCGCGATCGAGGGGTACAAGGGACCTGAATTCGAACTCGAAGCGCGAGTTCCACAAGGCAGCTGTCTGAGTCCGTTGTTTACCTGGTGTACACAATTGACCTCCCTTCAATGTATCTGCAATACGCAGATGACATCACACAAATGGTTCCAAGTCCATTCAGGAAAGCTGGAAGTCAAGCAAGGGCGACAGCTGCCTAGATTGACAACATCACTCGTTATGAAAAAAGGTGGAAAATAAAGACTAACCGCCAGAAGTTCCTGCTAATTCCGGTGAACCGGCGGAAATTAGACGACGTCGTCGTTGACAATGAAATTTATCCGTACTCTAACGAGGAAAAGGTCCTTGGCTTACGTCTTTACAAATCAGGATACAAGGCGCACGTAAACAACAGAGTCACCCTAGCTAAAAGAGAGCTGAATAAACTGTACCGTTTCCTAGGACTTAATGTACCAAATAAGAGATAACTCTACATGGACTTGGTACGTTCTGCCTTGGTGTACCCGGCCGTGATCACGCAGATGGCAAGTAGTACCTCTCACAGGACAATGCATACAGTACAGAATAAAATAAAGCCATATTATTTATAATTGGCACAAAAAGGATCGACCATATTCGACAATCGGTTCTACATGATAGAACGGGACTAAAACCGATCTATATGGAGATCCAGAGGCTAGGGAGCAAGTAGAACAAGAAATACTTCCAAAATACATAAACAATGTAGATATAGCGGAACACAGACAACGCACAGTAGAAAGGACATCTCTATTCCACAGCAGGAGAAACTGTGTAAGAGAAAATATAATACCCATCTACATCTAACAATAAACAAAAGGCAATAAACTTTAATAAAAAGAGGTGAACTCCTCAAAGTATAATGTACATAACTAAAATGGGAAGAAGATTAACAGAAATAACATAAACGTAAACGAAAAGAGGCGAAGTGCCCAAACTAAGATTCAAATTGAAAATTAAGAAATGAATAATTAAGTACAATAACAACAAGCATAGCTATAATTTAAGTAGAAAGAAACAGAGAAATAATAAATAATAAAGTACAAATAAAAGAGGCAAAAATACTCATATGAATCTTGAGAATAGTTAGCAAAATAAAAACTAATTGAAAGGCTTGAAAGCCACGAAGGAGGAACCTATTAATGGAATAATATATATATATATATATATATGTATATATATATATATATATATATATATATATATATATATATATATATATATATATATATATATATATATAACACAATGGAAGAACTTAACCGTCATCGACGGTCAGCAACATCGTTGACGGATGAAAAATAATTTTTAAACAAACAGGAAGAAAGTATGCTAGTGATGCCATCAACACCAGGAAAAACTAGTAAACAATTTCACACCTATTAAAATCTACTACACATTTCATCACTTTCATTAACTTAACTTGAAATTTAAATTATAGGGTGGCTGGATAGTGCATATGGTATCATTGCATGAGCCTTCCTCAATTTTTATAGTACGTGCATGTTACCACCCCTAGTTGTACTGCTTGCACATATTTCACCAGAATAGGTAACAAAAGAAATCGAAAAACTGCTCATTTGACCACCATTTGACACTTTTAAGTAAATGTTTTTCATTTTGTAAATATTATTTCTGTATTTTATTTCATATTAGGATGCTCGTACGGGCAAAGCATGTTCGCGACGGACGAACAGGGACTCAACTTCTAAGTTACTTATTAGTGAAGTCCTTAGCACCACATACTCACACACCAGCGTCACTTAAGTTTATCTAATTCCAAAATGCTGCCGCCAGAAATTTATAATATATATCCATTTTTATTTTTGTCGCCTTTATCAAAGCAACTTAACTAATATAATAACACAGCTCAAAGATGCAGCAAGAAGACCTTTTTTGTCGACCAAAAAATAAAGGCGCATTGCTTTTTATCCACAGATTAATCATTCTTATTCTAAATAATTTTAGCCAGTAAAGACGCTGGTAAAATTTAAAATTGTGATTAAATTATTTTTTAAAAGAAATCCGTTTTATTTAAATTTAAGAATTATTTTACAGTACAACCTTTCGAATATATTCACTAGGAAATAAGATTAGGGTGGTATATTATATTTGGAATGAAGTAATTCACACACACATTTACTCTTTAGTCAGCAGCGAGCTCAACACACCTAATTCGCCTGCTCTCAATTATACATGACCTTTACGACTTCCAATAATTTCCGGAATAACCTTGTGTGAAGAAATGGCTACATTAAGCATCCTGTAGGAGTATAGGTACATTCAAGCCCCCCCCCCCTTCATGAGGAGAAGCGTGGGAAAGGTAGCCGGTGAAAATGCTTACCATGTGTGATCTCCCCGCCGCTGTGGGCAGTTGGAGCTAACATATGTTTGAAGGCGACCACCTAAGGTCCTTAAACGACGCTCTAACGATCGAATTACCTACGAGACCCATAAACCCGTGGTTATGTAAAAAAAAGCGGTGCGAGTCAGAAGGCACGCCAAGTAGCGGTGCGGTTGCGAGCCTATAATTTGCGAGCTGACTTGGGCACCCCAGTGCCACCTCAGGAATTCTCGCTCTCCCCAGATGCTAACTCACCATCCGCTTCCCCCCCCCCCTTTGCATCTGTGGCCTGGTCACTTCCCCCTTTAGATGGGGCAGCAATCCGCCTATAAATAAGCCCCGCAAAGAAAGAGAGAGAGGATTATTATCAGAATTCGATACGCCAGAGTAGGATTAGTTCGTGAAGATAGATCCTTCGGCCAGAAAAGAAGATTATTAGAAGTCGATTCGCCAGTAGAAAGATTAGTTCGTAAAGATCGATCCTTCAGCCATACAAGACTATTTCCGTGAGAAACGATAGGATCAGATTGAGAAAATCGATCCCCCCTTTCAGGGCCGTATTAACCTAAATAGCCATACCGAAGAAGCCTTTTCCGTCTGCAAAGAAGTCCGACTGAAGAAAAGCAAAGCCGCTCACACTCGAGTGATTCTCACATCTCAAGCACCGTAAGAGTGAGAGGAGAAGAACCCTGCCCCAACGAGCTCCCGTTCTTTAATTACGTTGAAGAATCAGCCCCCGTCACAGGCGACGAAAATTCAAGCAGCGACCACCACACTTCAAAGCGAGAGATAAGTCCTCCAGCGACATCCAACAATCCCTAATACCTACCTGTAAGTTAATAATAACATTTATATCTCTATTGCGATAGTAGAAGTTTAGTACGTCCCACGTTTTAAAGGAGAGTAGAAACCATTATTCTTGAACCTAGGTCATATGTGTTTGTAGATGAGAGTACGTTAATTTAATGTTTTATGCTAATCAAATAAGGTCGTGATAAAAATACTAATTGGCAATTGGTATGTTTACTGGAAGCCTACTTAGTCATTTATAACTGCCATATCATTCGTCACCTTATGTCTAAAATCATCAAAAGATTGTCGGAAGTTGGAAACATCTATACTTATTTTCTTGTCCATGGATTTCAAAGCTAAAAGCAAATCCGAATTACTAGTGGAACCAAGAGAGACTTGGGATTTCAAACAATCATAGGATGTATCAGAAACAGACAATACATTAAAATCCTTCTCTGATAACCATTCACATTCCTAATGGTACCATTGGTCACATTTTTCGCATGATATCATGCCTCTTTTTTTGCCCTAATTCCACAAGTTAGACATGTGTGCAGTGGTGAATCTGTACGAGTCTTAGCCCCGCCACTAGCTATACCTGTAAATATATTCCTTGGAGGTGCAGACTGATTTGTTTTCACAGGTGTAGCAGTGAGAGAAGCAGTCAAAGATGGCAAGGTTTTAGTTGGAGCGACGCGATATTGTCTGACCACCCACGACCTGCGGCTGTGGCAGCCTTTTTTTAAGTCTATTGGGATCGACCGGCATTTTGGTAGGTAAAAGTATTACACGCCAATAATAATCTATCTTAATTATTAAACTCAGCTTTAATCCAATGGAGATTTTTTTAGAAAAATAGGAGCGTAGCAAGGAGTGCGTCCTAAGCAGCTCCTTGAGGTTCTTCTTGATTCAGGAAATACGAGTATTTTTTTAATTATATCAATAGAATGATTTTTTAAAAATATAATGATATATCAAAATTACCTTTACAAGTGAAGTTAGGTTGGAAAATTTAATTGATTTCAAATACGTCACTGTTTTTTCCATGTTTTTTTTTAAATATAATGATATATCAAAGTTAAAACACTAAAAGACACTAACTTTAAAGAATGACATATATATATATATATATATATACATAAAGTACCACTTACAGACAAAGGCAGGAACTATTACATATACGAAATTTAGCCAATAGACAGTCATCTAACAACACCACTATTACTACAGCTTCTGGATCAGCCTCTAGGCGAGTACGTGATATACATCACGGGTTCCCTTTGGCCTCTCAGTAACTACCCACGCTCAACCTACTGTTGTTCCTCCCCGGGCTCCTGTGGGTCTTGCAGCTATCGGTAACGGTAACTATCATTTAAACTCTCCGGTCACTTTTCGATAGTAAACAACTTCTATTACTCTCTATGCATAGCTTATGTAAACATAAACTTAATATTTAATGAGATTAAATATTTTTTTTTCTTCTGCATGAGCATAATGTTTCGGTATTGGGTGTGGATGTGACTTGGCTGTTGCCTGCAGTGCCCTCTTCTATAATTAATATTCCTAATTACCCAGCTATGGTGTTTGCATATATTTTAAGTCAAATTTAAGTTACATTGAGGTAGACACTAAAGTGTCCAATACATTAGTGTCCATTTGATTGATTGCAATGTTTACCTTGTCGATCTCTATCACCCTTCCTCGGACACTTTTTGGATAACTGGTTTCTACTTGATTTTATAAATAATTCTGTCCAAATAAGGAAATTAGCCTCATAGATACTTTAACCTTCCCCTAATCAAGTGGGCTCCGGCGCTTCCTAGTACAGGCAAATCCTGCACTGATTTCTAATTCCTAAACTGTTTTACCTCACTTGGTCTTACCCAAGTTAGTATTAGAACCAACTTTTTGTTCTTCCAGAAACACACCGGGTCTAATTTTTGTTTTTGAGTCCAATAGAATGGGTGAAGTTCTGCCTATTTTCCCAACTGTGGCCACAGTCCAATCATTAGCAACTACATATCTCAATTACCGAATAGTACTGAGCATCCCACAGCTATTATATTGTGAAGATATGTAAATTATAAGGCACTTACTCACCATCTCATCTCAGTCGACTGTGATTTTGAACTTGACCACATAAGCCCATTCATTAAAATTTTAGATCCCCTCTTAAATAGGTTTGTCCCATCTAATCGCCTATCAACCGCTATTTCAAAACCCCATTGGACTGTCAGACCGCAAGCGACACGTAAACGAAGTAGGGTTGACTTATGGAAGGATTATAAAAGCAAACAACAGTTATTTGGTAAAAGACATCCCCTGAGGCAGGAACAGCGCTCACTTCTTATCTAAATGCAAATTATCAATATCGAAATTTTGCTATAGCCAGTCAATCCAACTACGAAACATCGATTAATGACCTTCTTACTAACAAAAATAAAGTATTCCATGCTTACATCCCCAGGAATAGGTTTGTTCTCCATCCGTGAGTCTTCTAAAATCCCCGACAGACCAGGTCGTAAATGACCTTGCAGCTATTTACGAGCTTTTTGTAGCAGCTTTTTTATCAGTGTACTCCACTACAAATCTCAATTCTTCCTCTCCCCACCAGACGCACGACCTCTGTATCCCTGAATTAGATATTTCTCTTAATGCTATTGTTTTGGCTATAAATCAACTGGATGCGATATCTTCCATGTGACCAGGTGACATTCATCCTCTTATGCTAAAGTCTTGTGTGTCAACCATTGCTTACCCACTTTTACATATTTTAAGTTTGGCTCCTTCCCTCTAATTTTGAAAAAAAAATCAGTGGTACAACCACTCTATACCATACACTACTCCAATATTATGCAGGGGGAGTGAGTTAATAACCTACTGCAACGCGAACTGTTGAAGGACTGTTCGCAGGGATTAACGACCTACTAGGAGGTCACACTTAAAGCGTTGGGTTTCGAATCTTTAATAATCAAACAGAGTGCATAAATGGTTTACGAGATTTACTTGAATTGGCCGAGTATCGTTCAAGGTTAGTTAAAGATGAAACAACAAAAATATAATTTTATTTACACCGATCACAATAAGAAAAATAATAGACAAAATGGAATTACATAAATTAAAATAGTCTCTGGATAGTTATTATGAGGACGGATTCTCAAATGGAATTAATTGATTAATGTCACTAGGCTCAGATCAAAAGGAGGAACTTCACAATACTAATAATGGAGGGGGTTTCAGTCCTACAGATCGATGACTTCGAGGAAGGTCCTTCTTGCGATAAGGCGAGTGGGGAACGATCCGATGAGGCAAGTGGGGCACGATCCAAATTAGGAAGATCGCGCACGATCCGAATCAACCTTCCGATAAAGAGAGCCAAATTTCAAAGATTGCATTTGACGGGGTATGTGGGATTTCTCGAAATTCCACTGAAAGAGGAAACTTCTTTATCCTCAAAGATAATCAATCGAGATTTTCTTCGGTTCGATTAAACGAAGGGAGATTGTTGCGCAAATTAAAAGGCTTTTCGATCAGAGAAGCTACCAATTGACTTGGGTACCATCACGGCTGAAGAAGTCTGCTGTCTGACGAACGCTCACGGGACGAGACGATAAGGACGGCCTTGAGGTGTTGGCTGGAAATTTCTAACTACAGAATAACCCCAGTATTTGTATGCCCAATTCTGAGGAGTCGCAAGCTCGACATCTTAATCGGGAGGCAGAGTCGATTCATAATTTAGCAGCGAGGTGCAAGAGAGCGCAGCTCTTTTTCACCTCATCACGGGGGGGGGAGTAGGGAGGCTTGGGGCGAGTTCGCAGGATTGGGAAATATTTGCCCAACGTGCTCAAGAGTCGAAAATTCGAGAAAGTTCGAACAGGAAATGACGTCTTCCATGGCATGATACTATAGCACGTGGTCTCCGATAAATTGATGAGTGGGGGGGGGGAGAGTTTGTTCTTTTATAAATGTACAGACCTATTTTCCATACTAGTACATTTTTAAAACCATGGAAAGCATTTCGACTAAATTTATATACGAATATGTGGAATCTAATAATATACTAACCAGAGATCAATTTGAATTTAGGTCTGGTCGCTCTATAGAAGACCAACTCATCCTAACGTACAAAGAAATCACACTGGTTAAACCAGGGTTATAATACTGACTTATTTTTCTTTGGTTTTCCAAAGCCTTAGATTTAGTTAACCACGACATTCTTCTTGATAAGTTATACAAACTTGGCATAAGAAACAAATTACTCGAATGGCTAAAAAATTTCTTATTTAATCGCAAAATGTCTTTCGTTGTAAGCCCCCACCAAAGAAACACCAGGGGTGTTTTAAGTGGAGTTCCTCAGGGTTTCGTCCTTACACCATTACTTTTTTTGATGTATGTGAACTATTTAACCAACAATGTGCACTCCTCACCAAATATTTGCAAAGATAAATGTAAGAGACTTACTACTTCAATAACTTTCCTATCCCAATGAAGGACTGCTAAAGATTTAAGATTGCTAATTGACACTTCATTAAAACTCCATCAACACATACTAAATATTTTTCACAAAGCTGGAGGACTTTCCTGCAACATACCCAAGTCTATTGTGAATATACACCTATTATTTATGGTACCGCTATACACATCCCACATTTGTCCTCTACTAGAATAATCTTCTTCCCTGTTTAATACTGGTTACATAATGGACCTCCACTTACTAAAGTCAGTTAAGCGCAGGTGGACCAGGAATGTAAATGGATTGGAAAATATTAACTCTTCTGACAGATTAAATTTTTTAATCTCCTCTTTGTTCAAGGGAGAGTACTTAGGCACGACCTTATTAAGTATTGGCAAATCTTTCATGGTAAATCCTCCCTAACACCAATCAAACTATTCTATCGCCCTCGACACCCAGCTAATAGAGGTCATCAGTATAATGTAGATTATTCCCGATGTCAACTCGAAATACGTAAAATATTTTTTACTGTAAGGTGTATTGCAGAATGGAACTCATTACCAGGATCGCTTGTGTCTATTGCTGATTTGGCCTCATTCAAAATAGCTCTTGCTGACCATCTTGATGATTAAGTGCTGCTACTTTTAATACTACTTTATGCCCATGCAACTAGCTACAATGATGCACCTTCCAACCTTTGTAAAGTATCTGCCTATCCATGTGATTCCTAACCCTGAGGGTTGGCGCATCAGTACTGTATGGCTTCCTTGGCTCCTGCCCGAAGTGGTTAGATCTGAGAAGCCCATCGGGTGAGAGATAAACAATATGAAAATAAAAATATATCAAACTGGAGCAGAAATTGAACCGAAAGAAAAGTGACGAACACAAGAATTGGAAATGTTTATGCATTAAATGAACCAAAGGACAACGTTGTAGAAAATAAGAAGATGAAAGTAATTGAAGACTCGGTTAGAGTAACAAATTCATGCGCCGGACTGGGATCAATTGGAAATTTGTAGAAGTCCTTATAGAAAGAGGAAAAGACAGACAGACGATAATGGTACTTTAAATAGGTTGATGATATCCAATGAAAACTAATGGAAAATGTGATTAAGAAATCATAAGGATGAATCTGTTTCTTGGGAAATTGAAATGTATCCATTCCATGAGGAAGTAAACCGAATAAAAAGTATTGATAGGGAATAGGGAAGTTGCAAATAAGTAAAAAAAGTTGTTTTATAATACCTATCTTTAGATGCTGGAATATGTTTAAATCAAATTTTTACAGGCGTAAATATAAAAATCCAATCTTTAGAGGTAGAGGGATAAAAAGCAACATAAGGTCTTCCGATGCTCAACTGCTCTAAATATTTTCTTGCGCGG
The DNA here is from genome assembly GCA_963969495.1 of Ceratothoa steindachneri. NCBI lineage: Eukaryota > Metazoa > Arthropoda > Malacostraca > Isopoda > Cymothoidae > Ceratothoa > Ceratothoa steindachneri. The sequence goes on from OZ018332.1 coordinate 75,445,274, forward strand.
TTTAAAGGTAGTGCTGAACTTTACCGAAAGCGTTAGGACACGATAACTCGACGCGGAGGACTCGACGAATGAAGTAGGCTAAAGCTCTATTCTCTATGTTATTTAATTGATTAATGCATATCTGTATAGTCAGACTTGCCATACAGAAATAACTGATAATTCAGACTTGAAATCATTGCCACCATTTCAACCTATTATTACTACCAACTAAAGGGCAACCACAGATCCAGAGGTAAAATGGTCCATGGGCTCAATGTGGAGAGCAACCCAATTACGAATAAAGAAATGATGAGTAAAGAATGAAAAAATATTTAACAAAAACCATCAAGCAAACTTACATAGCCTATTTCGTCAGCTCTTAGACATCCAAATTTTCATGATACATTTTATTACTGTCGTAGAATAGGCTCTCGACAAAATACCATATATAACTATTCGTTGAGGGAATTATTCTAATATTTCGAGTGCGTGGTAATCTGATTGACCGAGGTTATTTATCTTCAATATGCTTAAGAAGTGGAACTGAGCTCAAGGATAATAATATGGCTATCATTAATAAAATAGAGTTTTATTAATTAAACTATCAACAACACACAAAAAGAAAATGTTTACTTAAACGGAGAATGGAAAGGGTCATGGGAATATCTGACTAATCCGAGGATTAAGATTTGGAGAGATTTAAAAAGGTAAACAAAATAAAAATTAATGGGGGGGAATGGTTCGCTAAACCATTTAAAGCACAGCGTAGGGTTGACAAAAGGTTAGATAATTAAAGGTACTGCTCAGCTCACGTAATTACAAAGTTGTTGTGCAGAGGAAGACGATGGGTAGGAATCTTCGGTCACCTAGCGAGTTCCAGCAGAAGGGTTCTTCGGGGGGTTGTCCTTAGCGAAGGGGAAGGACTGTCTTCGAAGAGTGAGAGCGAAGTGGGGCTTGGAGGTACGAGCGATCTTTGTGACAGAAAATTGGGGATGTTCTAGATGAACAATGGAGGTTATTGTTAAAACCGAGCGTTCTTTTGAAGAACGTTAAAAGGGGGGAATCAAATTATCCTGACGTGATGTCTTGGGAATGAGAACCGTTTCTTGACAAACTGGCTTGAAGAACAATGGCTGTTCTAACGTTGTTCTCTTCTGAACAACAGAGGGGGTGAGAACCGTCTCTTGTCAACGGGCTCAAAGAACAATGACTGTTCTAACGTTGTTCTTTTTCTGAACAACAAGGGGGAAGGGTGAGAACCATTTCTTGTCAACAGGTTCAAAGAACAATGGCTTTTTTAACGTTGTTCTCTTTTTGAACAACAGGGGGGACCTTATTGACTTGGCGTCTCGAAGGCACGAACCTTGGCACTCAAGGGATATTGTCCTCTTTTGGACAATAAGGTGGTTCTCGAGGTAGAGAGCTCCCAGGGGTGCACAAGGTGAGACCGGATCGGCGTGATGTCTCGCGAAGATTATCTGGATCTGATCTAATCTTATTGGGAAATGCTATTGTATAAGTACCCGAAGCCTTCTCCTTGGCGTAGGGGACAATTGAGTGGGAGGCTCGGGGCAATGCCCCGGTTGCGCCTGGGAAAATACCTTATCTGCCCATAAGCCTAACTCAATCTGGCGAGATCGCCGTAGGGAGGCGAAACGGGGGAATAACCTCATTGGTTAAATATTGACTCAGGTGGCGATAACGCGCCCTGCTTCCACCTGCAGATTCACGTGGGTGGCAATGTTTGTTTCTAACATGTGATAGCGGCTGAATTTAAGCGACCTCACACCGTTCTATCACACCGCTCCATTCCAAGGGAAGTTGTCACTTCGAAAAAAAAGAGAGAAGGGACAAACATAGAGCTCCGTTGGGAAGCGCTTGCTTTCTTGCACCGACCGTACCTTCATGCACTTAGCTAGTATTACCTCAATACATATGATTATGTTGATATTTTGATTATAGTGGAAACTAACCTTCAATAGAAACTTAACCATAAAAGAGACATGGAAAAATGAAATATTATGAAATTAGTATATATAGGACAAAATAATTTATACGTAATTTAATGGATACAAATATATACACATACGAAAAAAAATAGACATTGAGCCTCAAAATTCAGACATATACATTAACTAATTATATTACAAGAGAATCTAATTTAAGTCGTACAAGATGGTATATACATACATTGAGATCCTAATCCTACGAATCTCAAATTAGTCTACACTATTTGGTAATGCATTCCTACCTAGTGTGTCAGCGACCTGATTATCGGAACCTTTTATATAATTTATCCTGAATTGGTACTTTTGCAAGAGTAGACTCCAGCGCATAATTCGGTTGTTGGAGTGTCGTACATTCCGAAAATAGGCCAAGGGGTGGTGGTCAGTTCCTATCTAAAATTCTTTTCCTATCAAGTACATTTTAAACTTGTCAATAACCGATATAATTGCTAGAGCTTCCTTCTCTATAGCAGCATATCTCTTTTCGCGTGGTAATAACTGGCGACTAGCATATGTAACTGGATGACTCGTTCCGTCATCCTCATATTGAAAGAATACACACCCAATGCCTTCGTTGCTCGCGTCGGTCTTAATCCCAAAGGATTTTTCCGGGTTGGGCAACTTCAAAATGGGGGCAGAAATAAGCTTACTCTTGAGCTGATTAAAATGAGAAACAGCGACATCATTCCAACGTAGACGATAGGGGGAATTCTTTTTTAATAGGGTGCTGAGGGGCGCCGAAATTGCAACGAAATTCGGGACAAATCGCCGATAGTAAGAAGCTGATCCTAGAAATGATCTTAATTGCTTCTTAGTATTCGGGAGGGGCATGTCAGCGATTGCCTTAATCTTGTCCTCTTGTGGACCTAACTGGCTTTGTCCTATTTTAAAACCCAAGTATTTTATAGTTTCGTGGGCAAAATGGCTTTCGCTAGGGCCAATGGTGAGGCCATTTTCGCGTAGTCGCTCGAAGAGAGCCAATAGGGTGGTTAAATGATGACTCCATTCACGAGTAGCGACGTAGACGTTATCTCAGTAAAAGGAGACATTCGCAAGTCAATCTAACAACCTTCTCATGAGACGGTTATAGTTACTACAAGCGGTCACGAGGCCAAAAGGAAGGCGCTTAAATTGCATTAAGCCTTTCTCAGTTGAAAAGGCGGTATATGCTTTCACATCGGGCAGGAGGGGAATTTGGTAATACACCTTGCACAAATCAAGTTCTGAAATGAACTTGGCGTCTTCAAAAAGATGGAGGTTTTGGTCTACCAACGGGATGGGCTCGGCGTCGAACACAGTTACCGAATTTAACTTCCGGAAGTCGATGCACATCCGATAAGAGCCATCAGGTTTCTTGACCATGACGATTGGGGAACAATAACTAGAGGTGAAAGGTTCTATTATGTCTAAACTAATCAAATTATCAACTTCAGTGTTAAAAGGTTGGCGTAAATGAATCGGCATGGGTTAGGGTTTTGAACGGACAGGTTCTAAGGTTGTTAATTTAACATCATGCTCGAAACTAGTAGTGCATCCAGGCTTCTCTGAAATAACGTCGTTGAACTGACATAATAGTTCTTGTAGCTGACTCTTTTGATGTGGTGTCAGCTGCGCGTCGATATCCAGGTCAGAGGGTTCAAAAGACTCGCCTGGTAGGGAAGGAAGAGGGTAATCGGCATCAGGTTGGATGCACACTGTCTGTATGACATTAAGGGACTCCGCGGGGTAATCCTTTTCAAGCGCCGATGTTTCGTCCAGTGCTACGAACGTATCTCCATGGGCGCGTTGGTGGTACTTTTTCAATAAGTTAACGTGATAGAGCTTATCGCCTCCAGGGGGACCAATGAGGTAATCTACCGGTCCTCGTACCTCGCTGACCGAGTACGGACCTTTCCATTGGCTCAGTAATGTATTACTCGCTGTGGGAAGGAGCAGGAGTACTTCATCATCGGGTTGTAATTTTTGATCTTCGGACCTAAAATCCTGGTTAAGGATCTCCGAGAATTCGGACAGTTTCGGGGTTCTGAGGGGGACGGGCTCATATGCTTCCTTCTTAGCTCGCCCTCGAGAAAGGGCGGCCTGGAACTTACTTGGGGGCTATGTCCTATAAGTACGGTACAAAATTGTATGGGTGCTGAAATGACTTCAGCCCAGCCATCATAATACTGACACTGCAGGTAACATCTAACTACGGGGAATTGGTTTGCCCGCCCATGGTAGTAATGTACGACCGCAAATTTTTCGTGGTTAGGGTCCACTGGATGGAAGAGCTCGTCGGACACGATGAAACACGTGCACCCTGTGTCCCTGACGAGAGTCGATACAAGGCAGCCGTTCACGCTGCCCTCCTCAAATTTCAAAGTTCCCGGTGAATTTTTATCAAAAATAAAATTTACCTGTTGGCCTGACGGAGGGGTAGAAGTTGCTACTTGGGTCTGCACCCCCGGGGAAGCCGAGGTGGCATTAATCTGGTGAACTTGGTGGGCTGGTCCGCTTTTAAGCCTAGAATTTTGGGTGCAATTCTGCTAATATGGTTTTCTACACCGCAGGTGAAGCATATGATTGGTCGCTTCGGGAAGAGTAATGAGGAGAAATCTTAACGGGAGGTTTGGTGTCCCGTTGTTGGTTTGAGGGGAAGAAGTTTTGGGGTTTTACGGGGCCCGGAAACTTCGTCGGCTTTCCTGGGAAGGGGCACGAATCTTTTCTTCTTTCCTGGTTGGGGGATTGGTGAGAAGTTCGATTCTCCTTGGGGTATAAATTATGGCTTGCGGCATAGACATCCGCTTCTTCGGTACACTCTTTAAATGTCTGGCACCGACGATCCTTGACGAACGCGTGGATCTGTGTCGGGAGAGACGCCAAAAATTGATCCCGCAACACGAATTCTGTTAAGGACTCGTAGTTAGGATCAACCTTTGAGGATTCTAACCAGAATTTAAATTTCCTCTGAAGAATGTATCCGAATTGACGGAACGTCTGTCCGGGTTTAATACGACCTCCTCGAAATTCTTGGCGGTAGAAATCGGGAGTCATATTATGAGCGGCCAATAACTCAGCCTTTAAGGTGCTGTAGTCAATTGTACATTCAGATGGTAGAGATATGAAAAGGTCGCGCAATTTACAATTTAACAGTGGAAGTAATCTTACTAAACCTTCAGCCTCCAGATCCAGGTTATTGATCTCGAGGATCTTTATCGAAGTGGGCTAAAAATGCTCCGAAATCCTCTCCATCCCTGAAATTGGGGAGCTTAAGTGGGAGATTGGGCGGGACTTCTGAACGTGAACTGACTGATTGTATTTCGACATGTACTTTAGCCACTTCACGCTGATGGTGAAGCTCAGCTTGTCTTTTCCGTTCCTCTCTTTCTCTTTCTTCTCGTTGAACTTCACTTTGCCTTTCTTCTCTTAACTTTTCTCTTTCCGTTCTTTGCTCCTCTTGAACGTACTCAATCAATTCTCTTCCGGAAAGTCCCAAGGATTCTCCTTGCGCTTTGAAGATTTCGAACTGAGTCATATTTGCACTTGGGGGCGCAATGGTCAACCAACTAAATTCCTTGCACTAAGAATTATGCCTTCTAGAGAATTAGCCTACCTAAATATGGGCACTGACCTATTCGTAATTGGTTTCTCGACCTAGATAACCAATGACTAAAATAACACAAAAAAAAACACACAAACAAATTATTATAACAGTTCCTTGAGCTACTCCAGCTTCTTAAGTTTCAAAAAAAGGGGGATAGCAATCGGTAAAACAAAAGGGAACTACTATACTCTATTCTTATAACGAATAACACTATGCTTTACTTGACTGAGACCAGTGTTTGCAAAGATATAGCGTAAAACCTTACACACTTGATACCAAATTTAAATAGTATATATATATATATATATATATATATGTGTGTGTGTCATAGAATAGGCTCTCGACGATATACCATATATAACTATTCGTTGAGGGAATTATTCTAATATTTCGAGTGCGTGGTAATCTGATTGACCGAGGTTATTTATCTTCAATATGCTTAAGAAGTCGAACTGAGTTTAAGGATAATAATATGGCTATCATTAATAGAATAGAGTTTTATTAATTAAACTATCAACAACACACAAAAAGAAAATGTTTACATAAACTGAGAATGGAAAGGGTCGTGGGAATATCTGACTAATCCGAGGATTCAGATTTGGAGAGATTTAAAAAGGTAAACAAAATAAAAATTAGAGTTGCCCAGGCGACGTGCACGGTGAAAGTGGTCCGACTATGTCAATTTCTACGGTCCTGAATCTTGGCGAAGGAATATTAATGAGTAGGATTGGAGATTTTGTGTGGCGATCGGTCTTGGAGGACTGACAGGAGAGGCACTTTCGTGCCAGGAGCGAATGTTTCTTTCCATAATAGGGCAAAAATCTCGAGACTTAATTATGCAGAGGGATGCTTTTTATTCAGGGTGGGACAAATTGAGCAATTGATTGAAGATAGCCCTCCTGCATGTCGTAGGGACTAACAGTTGTGGGTATTTTGATGTTGCTTCACACTATACTTGAGCTTCTCCGATAAAAGGGAAAGATTTTAGGCGCTACTTCAGTTATTCTGTTTTTGCAACTTATCCTGCGTTGCCACCAAAGCTCGGAAGTGAAATAAGTCAATTTGGACAGAATTGGCTTCCCACGATAGGCAGTCAATAACGACATTGTCTTGACCAAGCATATAGGTGATGTCCCTAATGTATTACAAAATAGCCATCCAGTCGCGTTGCTGCCTGTCCGTTTTGGTACACAATGGCGAAGAGAAAGCTGATACTAACGGTTTGTCGTTTGTGCATAAGGTAACATGGAGACACTCAATCATGTGCCTGAAGTGGATCACAGCAAGATACGCTGCCAGGAGTTCCCGGTCGTTTTTGGAGTATGCTTTCTTTATTTGCTCAAGAAAAATGCCACTGGTTGCGGTGATCCATTCATCATATGGTGAAGGGCAGCACCGGCTGCGTATTGGGATCATTTCGTCACCAGTTGATATGGTGACTCATTTGGCAGCGGATAACAGAGCTTGACGGAGTTAATCAGAGCTACTTAAGTATTATTAATGCTTATCACTTAACATCATGTTATTCGAGCTGACGAGCCTTGGATTGCAGACGCGCAAGCTAGGTCAGCGGGGCTGCAATCGCAATGAAATTTGGAATCTTCCTTCTATAGTAGCACAATATGCCCAAGTATGTTTGTAATTTCTTATACTGCTTTGGTAATGGTATGTTCCCAATTTCTTTTATTTTCTTAGCTGGTGTGCAAATTCCCGTAGCCAAAATATGATGCTCTAAAAAGTCAATCTTCACACAAATTGTCCTTAAATATCAGAATATCGTGTATATATACATAAACTAACTCTAATCCCCGAAACAGGTAATTCATGTTTTCCCGAGGCCATAGAGTAATTTCATATACTCACATAATCCAAAGGGATTTACCCCCGCAGTCTTCTCTATATCCGCCGAGTTCATCGGGATCTGATGGCTGACTATCAATGTTAATACTCAGATTGTTCTGAATATGGAGGGACGGATTGAAGACGAGTTACTCTCTGGCCCTAGGCTAATGTTCTTTCTAATACTGGTAGACCAATGGATCAAATGCTAAATAATAATGATAGTAATAAAAATAAATGTTGTTGTATTTTCTTCCCGCTTATCGTCAATTCTCAAACGGTAAAATGCCTGGTACACACGGCTTGTACCTCGATATTGGTACGGTCGAGGTCGGTGTCAAAATGTACAGGTTAAAGTGTTGTGAACGCATTTAAGGGACACCATGTCAAGTGTAAGGGTGACAGTTTTGATCATATATATGTGTCAGAGAGAGCTCTTAGAGTAATGAGCTCGCTGATGATTTGATTGAGGGTGTAGATGTGCTGATGTGAATGGACGTGATAAGAGCAATGGGATGTGTAACGGTGAAGGGTAAAGGAGTGCAGCTTGGTGTATCTAATCATCCCAGCGAATCGGCATCAAGTAGTTGTGCGTCGGTTGTAGAACCTGAAGATGGAAAAGAACAGGTGTGTTGCATGGACTGTCAGGTGGGTGTGCGAAAGTAGTCAGCCAGCCAAACTTAAAAATAAAAACAGTTGTTATAATACTAACTTGACTGGGAAATTGAAGGAAGAGTTTGAAAAGGAAGGCGAAACATGGATTGATGATTGAATTCTAATGCAATGGGAGGATGAATTTGCTGAAGGAATAATTCCACTTTTGGCAGTAGAGCAACCTACAATAAATACAGTTAGGCCTGTGCTAGATTTTCTAGGTGATGATGTAATTTATATAGGAGAAGAGACTCTTCCTGAATGGAGACGAATGAATACTGATGTATTTACTGTTGATCTTAAATCGGCCTATTTACAAATTAGAATAGATAAGAGTCTCTGGCAATATCAGTTAGTAAAATATAAGAATAAAACTTACTGCTTGAAAAGTCGGGCTTGGTCTAACTTGTGCCCCTCGTATCATATCTAAGATTCTTAAAACTGTGCTAGCTAAGGGAGAAGATATTCAAGAGGCAACCAGTATATATATTTATGGTATTTTGGTGGATAACTCTAGAGTTTTGCCTGATTCAGTCGTTAAGCACTTGAATAAGTTTGGGTTAATCACTAAGCCTCCTGAACCTTTGAACGGTAGTACAGCATTCGGGTTAAAGCTGCGATCTGATGCCGGTGAGTTGTAGTTCAAGAGAGGTAACAAAGTACTGAAAGTTGGAGAAAATATATCTAAAGGGAATTGTTTTTAATTTTTGGATCACTCGTTAATCATTGCCCAGTAGATGGCTTGCTGACAATTGCTTAAGACTATGTAAAGAGAATGGGAAAGGAGTCACACTGGGATGATCCAAGGGTGATAAAATAGTCAGAATGTTGAAAGAGATAGTGGAGAAAACAAAAAAAATCATCCGGTGCGAGGATGTTGGAGCGTTCCTAATAGCAAGAGAGGTGTTATACCGTGTGATGCAAACATCATCGCTATTGGTGCTGTTGAGATAAGTGAGAAGATCGTTGATGATGCTACATGGCTGCGTAAGAAAGATAATTTTAACCATATAAATGTTACACTACTGGAAGCTGTATTGAAAGGTAAGGTGCGGCAGAAGTGATTGTTAAAAACCAATTGAGTATTCTAAGAGAGCTTATAGATGAATATTCTCTGAGAGTGACAGTTTCATTTTTCCCAACAATAAAGAACAATGCTGATGTTCTAACAAGAATTACCAAGAGTTGGTTAACAATTGATGTTGCTGAAAACATGAATTAAGATGATGTGGTTCGCGCAGGCTCAACTATGAGTCTTACTGATATGCATAATATGCATCATATGAGAATCGATAGAACTTTGTATTTAGCTTGAAAAATGGATCCAAATGTGACCAGGCATGCTGTAAAAAGGGTCATTAGCTGTTGTTAAAAATGTCAATCTGTTGACCCAGCTCCTGTAAAACAACGGCAAGGAGAAGTGTGTGTTGGTAATAATTGGTGCAGAATAGAAATTGATGTAGCGTGTGATTGAGATTTGGAGGAATTGCTCTGTCTTGGGGAATTTGGTGGAACATTCTGGAATGACCGCAGTGGTGCGAGTACGCTTAAGATGCATGGGCAGTTGGTTAGCAAGCTTGTTGTGGGAAGGTTCTATGTTGCTCTCGTTCAAAGGTGTCGATCGACAGATGGCGTGGCGTGTTGATTCGTATCCTGCGGTTGTCTCAGCTCAATTTGTAAAAGTGAGAAGTGCTCTGATATACTTTCTATAACCGGATGGTACTTGCATAAGGTAAGATTCTTCATACTTTTTGATCACTGTTTTCTTGATTTTTATGCCCAAGTGAATATTACTCTAGAACTTAAAGAATCTTATTTATTAGATGGTTCATTGTGTTTATTATTCCTATCACATTATTTTATATGAATTCTCTGATCGGTTTATTTTTAAGACATGCACTAATTCAATGTCATTATCTCTATTCATTGAAGTGAAACTTTTCGTGTGAATTTTCCGCTTTATCTGGAACCAGAAGGAAAGTTCCTCCAATGACCCGCGGCGTTTTGCATTGCATTGCATTGTATTGCATTGATGGTTTCCCATGGTTCAAATCACTTACAAGTGACTTTGAATGGCTAAATGAGGCTTTTGCCACTAGATGGAGACACGCAGCGCCAAATCCGATGGCAAATTTAAAATCTCCAGGGTTAATAACCATATGCCCCATGGTCATATGGCTCTAAATGGGTACTATTGAACCTTATTGAAAAAAAGCGACGCCTTGACCTGTCGCTTCGCCGCCGGAAGAAAACGAAGTCACTGAGAGATATGGAAATGCATTTATCATATGAATTTTCTCCGGGGGGGGATAATGGGGCATGTTTGGTCTCTATAAGGCCAATGACTTTCCTCCTATTTAGGAACGAAGGGGAGTCAATGAGAACAATAAAATGCAAAGGACTTATGCAACATGGTTTAGGTTAGATTAAGTTTGGTTAGGAAAAGATAGGTGTTATTAAAAAAAATAATCATAAAAGCCAATAAACTTAAAAAATCTAACATAAGAACAATAAACAAACAACCAACAACTCTCAATTGTGTGAAAAAACAACAAACCTAAACTCCATAACTATACAAACAACACTGAAACATTAAATAAAACAAACATGGAAAAATAACATGACCTATCTACCTTTAGTAACATGGCAAACAACTCATAACCTTCAAGCAAAACCAGTGAATCCCAAAACCTTGACTTAACGCAAGGTACTGAAAAAAGGTCTCACAAACATCAATAAAGCAAACATAGCTAAAAATCTGTCCTTGCATTCATTTCATGTAAAAAAGCACGCACATCAAATAGAATATATAAAAAGATCTTAGCCATCAAGACCACTGATATGCATCAAATATAGCAAAAATCCGAAACTTAACCCAACCTCGATAACACAGCAAGAAAATCAATCAGCGAATGAAATTAATAAACACATAAAAAAAAATCAAATTCATCTAATTTAATAAACAAACCAAAATAATCTGAACTTAATCTTCTTTACACAACAAGGTGCTCAGAATCATCAAATAAATCCAACAAATCCAAAGCCCTTAACCTAACCTAATCTAATTTAGTAAACAGAAAATTTTATTAGAAGCCAAAAGTGTACATTCTAACTTAAGCGAAGCTGGGTATTCTGCTAGTTAATTTTAAAATTTATCGCCTAAGAGTAACATATATGCTGTTAGACGTGTCTGGGGTAACGTTTAGTCAGTAAAGGAATACTGAATAAAATTCCCGATGAACTATAACTTTAATACATTCTCTGAGTGAAAAAATTATTAGATTCCTATTACTGAAGTGGGAGCGTGGAAAAGTAAGAAATTTTAGTATATTGGTAAGTAAAGAGGAAAAAATTAACAAATACCACTTTTCCAATGTTTTGCTTCTCTCTAGTTTTATCTCTAGGTATTGTATAGGGATGATTTTATGTTGTATTTGATCTCATCAAGTTAGTTTGTCATTAAACTTTTCCAACATAATACAATATTTTTTTATCTCTCTACACGGTTTAGCCTCTCTAGGGTGCTAGTCTTATATTGTGGAGGCATATCCCTGGCACTAAAAATGCACCAGCAAAGATCCTTTCAGGAATAGGAAGAATTGCAATAAATTTCCTCGCGGTCAAGAATTAAAACGGGAAGCCGAGAAGTCAGATATCAATAAAAATTTGGCGACAGGATAATAAAACGAACATTTCTCATCTGGAAATGGAATTAAGCCGAAACAGCTGGCGGTTTCTCAAAAATGACAAAATTATATCGTAAAAGTGAAAATATGGAGGAGCCATAAACTCATTAGAGTGGGGAGAAGAAAATCCTGCCTAGTGGGTGAAGGTAAAAGCATTGTTGTCCCGGTGACGGAAAGAAACCACGCCTCCTATACTATTTCAACAAGTAAAATGGATAATTCGAGAGAAGGAGATTCATTTACTCTTGTGTAGAGAGATAAGTCAGATAGACGATCAAATATAAAAAACTAATTACGGTTCGTTTAGCATAGCGAAGCCCCTGTTCTAACCGCCTTAGTCCTGTTCTCGTAACACTGGCTTTTCTTTAACGTAGTCGTGTAAATGAGACCCTCACTTTTGTCTTGCTTATTTTGTTTGTTGGAATTAAACATTTATCTTTTTATGTGATTTCTCTCTGTCCTTTCTCAATCACAAGCCTTCGGTAAGCCCAGCCAAACCGGTATATTATTTGAGTATCATTTGGAGTAGGATACGCGATTAACGCCACCCTTTACCTTACTTGTTGGACTTGAGGGCCCTCTCTAAAATAGAAGCGTCATTTTAACCTTTTAAACTGGTGACGCCCTTCTTCTCCTGCGGTTCCTCATCCTCGCCCATAAACATGTTTACTTCGTACATTTAACCGCCTCCTGCCATTAAGTGGGTGACTATGAGCCCTCCAAATGGTTGATTGTGAACTCCCTATAAAGTATTAACCTTAGAGGTACTCCCATAAAGAGGTGACCATATACCTCCTTAAAAGTGATTCTATAATATAGCCCATTCAGTAATTAATGCTAATTACTGAAAACAAACGCGGGCATGTTAAAACAGTGTGTAAAGAGTTTTATGATGGTATATTCAAAACCTTTACGTCAGCAAAGTTTTTGAAGATTGTGAAAATATTTTATAATATATAGAGTTACTATTTTTATCCACCTTATTTCCCATTTTATTGGTTTGTATAAATAAAAAGGAAACAAAATTCTTTGAATATGTAACAATATATATGAAAAAGGTTTTGAGCCTAAACGCATCACTCTCTAGTAAGCAACAATGTAGACTAGGCTATAGCCTATTAAAGCTAACCTTAACATGTTTAAAAAGTTTTAACCTGACCTTTCTTGGCCAAATTCGCTTTGTTTTCCTTTCATCGGATAATCTATTGATAAATTACAGCCTAATGGGTCATTGCTAGTCCGCATTTGTTGCTCATTTAGGAGAGGTGCGTTGATAGCTTGTAGTTATAGGAATGAAATTTTTTATATTTTGCAAGGATTCTTTTTAGTATTTTCCATCTAATAAAAGAGAAAAGGTGATAAAACAAAATGCTCGCTATGAAATTGGGTAAATTTACTTATAATATATCTTTGTAATTTTGCAACCCAGCACTTACTTTCTGAATAGTTGGTGAGATGGTAAAAATTGGTAGATTCTTTTAATGCTTTTATATAAATGTATAGCGAAAAAGGTGAATGCAAATGTTACAAGAATATAAATATGTTGTGTTGTAGACAGTGTACGAAAAAGTTATGATTGAACTCAAAAGAACAGTAATTGTAAGATGGATAAGTAGTGAATTAGGGGTGGGCTAGAATGGTTTATGGGCGAGAGTGTATTAAGCAATTTATTTGAGAGAAATACCGGCAAATCACGGGATAAAATAAGAGGTATAAGGTGTTTAATAGGCTCATGGATCTGGAACAAAGCTTATGATCGTGTTGACAAAAAAATTATATTGTGCTCAGAATGTATGGAATTAGTGGTAAACTATTAGTTTGTGTTAAAAGTATCTATATTGTAAGTAAGGCGTGCGCTAGGGTGAAAGATAACCGAAGTGGCTTATTTGATATAGGTATTGGAGGAAGAGTCAGTTTGGGGTTGATTGATGAGGATATGGCAAAGTATGTAGTAGAATGGGAAAAATGTTGTGAGAGTGAGGAGGAATAATGTGGGAAGAGTTTTATGATAGTATATTCTAACAACTTGTATTTGTGTGAGAGGAATAAAAGAGTGGAGTGAGATATGGTAGTCTATGGTGTCATATTTTAGTAAATGCGAATTTTTAAGTTTCTAAGATGCATTGTAAATGAGGTTTGTGCAGATGAAGCCCATTGCGATCACAAACCTTTAATGGAAGCACAGAAACTGGGGCAAGTGGAAAGTTCATGAGTAAAAAACTTGAATGCAAAATGTACCAGCAGGAAGGTGTATAGAGGAATGTTGTTGGCAACACGCCCCGAGAGGAGTCATATTATGGTTTGGAAGGAGAAGCAAAGATCTAGATTAAGAGCAGTACAGATGTACAAGTTGAAAGCAAAGCTTGCTTTGCGAAAAGATAATATAGTTATGAACGACTTGTTAAGATTTTAATGTTGTGAAGAAAGTTGAGATTGAGCTTGTTCTAAAGTGACATTAACATGTAACAAAAATGGGTGGAGAGAAAATTGTGAATATAATAGACGAGAGAAAAGTTGGTTTGTGAGATAGTGATTAGGAAAGGTGTGTGTCGTAGTATTACAAGGACCGAGTGGTGGTGTACGTAAGTATAGGTTTGTTACGTACTTCAAAAACTCTGTGATTAAGTTTTCTCTAAGAGTGCTATATTTGATTATTATCATTACGTTATCTTGAATCCTTGAGGGTTTTTAGTGCCATGCTCAGCGTTTCGAGGATTGAATTAAATGGTTCTAAAAAAAATAGACCTTTAATTGCAACATGAACAAAACTTGAGATCTAACAAACAAACTACCCAGTTTTGAATTAAACAAGTTTAAGTGAGGCTTACTAAATTACACAATTAAATATACAGTAATGGTTGACCCAAAGCTCACTTTAATCTTGAACGCTAGTTGACCTTCAAATAAAAGATAATGGTATTTATTTACCTTCAAAAAACCCACACGAGAATCGGGTTTGAGACTGACCTTGGGCTCAATTTTTATGTAACCTCAAGAATGTTTTTTTCGGGACGGCACGTGGACGTCTTCCTTGCCGTTCCAGATGTTGTCTGGTGAGGGATAGCTTTAAAGCCACAGAGAAATTCGGTGCGTGCGACGGATGGCGTTCAGCATGTTGTCCTGGTAAGATAATTTCACCAACGGAACACGGAAAGTATGCTTCTTCCCATCTTCGGGTTAATCTGGGAATAATTCGCACTGACGAGCGATGAGCAAACGAGTGAATCCTTTGACGGAGGGAAGTGCTTGAGGGAGTTTACTTTGGGATATTCCTCAATGGCAAGGATTATCTCTGGGCTTCGTTGTACACCAGGATAGGGGGTTTCTTTGACGAAAAAATGTTCGGTGTGACCACCAGGAACTGGCTCAGCATGAGTTTCTGTGTTTCTTTCGTATGGTTGCAAGGCACTCGCCGGAATTCGTTGTCTCGATCACAAACTCGATCTTTCTGAGACAAGATGCTTAATTTTTGGTGTGATTACCAGGAACTGGCTCAGGATGAGCTTCTTCTGTGTCCCTTTCGTTGGTTGCCAGGCCTCTAGCCATAATTCGTTGTCTTGATGACTAACTCGATCTTTCACGTTCTTCTGTAGTTATTCGATTATATACTTTGCCACCTCACTGGGGGTAGGGAAAGGAGAGGGGTGAGGACGGTGGAATTAAGTATTCTCCTCTAACGGTTTTTCTCAGAGCGTCTTTCACCTAGTACCAACGGCACCTTCTGGCATTTGGTTGTCGCTCCTCTAATTTCGCATATTAGGTTAAATTAAATACCTTCTCCTAGGGGAAATATTGCTAGTTTTGAGGGTGGGATATCAATTTCCCTACAGTGTGTTTTGGTGAGGGTTGTGAGGCAACGTGCTTGATTTTATGTGGCCATGGGTGAATCCGGACTGGACGATAAGGGATCCTACATAGCAACCTCATCAATTTAAAGGGCCTTCCACGATAAAAAATGATGGCTGGTCTTGTGTTCCTAGGGAATGAAAGGGGTGAGACTGCAATTAGTTTTAGTGGCGTCAAAGTGCTCCAACCTTACTCTTTGAGAATAGCTTTATGATGAAAATCAGTTAAAAACTATTAACATATTTTTTATTTAGGCCAAAATAATTCTAATTTCCAAAGATGGAACAATTTCGATGAATTATTTATCTTTTGCTTTTGCTACCATCATTGAATGAGTAGATGTAATCTGGTGTTACTTCTAGGTTTAGATTTTGTGTTGGAATTTGTCCCAACACAAATGTTTCTACGTTGTATCAGAGAAAGTTTGCTTTCGTATTGCAAGCCAAACAAGCCACACACAATTTGATATATTTTTCTGAATTTGTGCGAAGAACATGGTTGCGCTAGTTTAATTGTTAGAGCAAAGGAATGAAAATGTGTCAGTTTCTTTGTCTTATGCTGCTATACCTTTTAAATAATTCTTTTTATAATAGAATTTCTCTTCAAACTGAGTATTTTAATCCAACTATCTTTTAGTTTTCATTTGTTATGTGCAAGATAATGACATAAGAGAAAAACAATCATTTTCCGGCATCTTTTAAACAATTTTAAACACATTGAAATTTATCAGTAATGAAAACCCTTTCGATAAAACCGAATTTTTAAAGATAGGTTTCAATGATAAGGAAACACAACAGGATTTCATGTTTTAGTGGTAAAAAGCTCATCGTGTTACAATGACTGTTTTCTATATTGGCTTCGATTTTATCAAAGGCTCTTCCCAAACTTCTCTATAGTTTTCCACACTTCTGAAAATGTCCAGTGCAAGGGTTTTGTGTTATCCTATTTTCATTGAATAAAATAGCGAATATAAATTTCTTCTTCCCTACCAGGCTAAACTTTGTTCCCTCACACGGAACTGTAATGAAGCACATTAGAATTTAACATAGAACTTTCACTTTATATTTTTATCCAAATGTTCACCTAAGGGGTAGAAACACTAGCATATGGATGTTTATCAAAAAGTCTAACTTTTGTTTGGAAAGCAAAAATTGGGAAGAGGAGACGAAAGTTAGGAAAATACGCAAAGCTTGCAAAGTTCAAGGAAGTGCTATTGCAGCACGAACTCATAAAAGTCTAAGTTTTTTTAATTTAAAGTAGAGATGCGTAAACGCTTAGTTACTTTGAAAATCTCTTTCAAATAGTTAACTTATCTTTAACTTACCTTAAGATTAAAATGTGAATTAAAAAAATAATTAGCTACTGTCACTAATTATTTTGGAGACGCATAGATAATTAATGATTAGACCATTGAATTTCAGAATATTACGAAATTATGAAGCAGCACCGATCCTATGATTCACTCAAGGCTCAATGTATAAAAAAAGGAAAGTGTGGACTCAGTGGTGAATTGCAAGTAAAAGGAAGAGAGAATATAGATAAAGAATTAATATATTTTTTAAGCATAATTAGCCTAGTGCTTTAACGACATTACTAATCAACCCATTCCAACTTGATAAGAAAATAAATTTTGTTCTTTTAGAGTTAAATTATTTGCTTAAGTGTTTGAATCAGATTTTTGTTAATGCCTACCTGATCTCAAATGCTGAGTCGAGTCACAATTTCATTGGTAATGAGTTTAGTATGTTAAAAGATTCAATAAGTTGGTCACACAGATTCCGCTAGGCAAGTGAAGATAAATTGCGATGGTTCAATATTCTTTTGTACGATCAATTTCTAGGTAATTGAAATAATTTCGTCCCTTGACGCTAGGCACATTCCAATATTACAATGTCTTTTGGCACTTATACAGAGTAATTTAGCAGAATTCTGTTACCTTATAGCTTTATACCAGAGAAAATGAATAACTTTAGTTTGAAATGAAAATGTCTAGGTATTTATTTTTTAAACATATTCGCCATATTTTACATTACAATACATTGTTTTGAACAACTTAGATCATTGGAGTTAAATATACTTAAATACTTCCCCATAGTAAGTGTGTTTAAAATTTTACAACTCCTATTTTAACCTGTTCCAATTTTTCCATGACATATCTCTATTACCATAAACTTCTCTACGTTGATTTTTATCGGGAATCCTTCTGAAAAATTAATTTCTCGGTCTTTTACCAAGTTATTTCAATCACTAAGATATTTGAACTTAGAACTTAGCCTCTTTTCATTAGCAAATTAAAAATTTTACAAGATAAATTCCTGTCAATATCGTTCATATATATCAAATAAAAAAAGGGTTCCAACAAATGATCCACGAAGAATAGTACCAAAGACCGTTGTCTTCTGTCAACTGTTTTCTAGCCAGGCTTCAATCCATTGTAGTACGTTGTCCATATTCTGTGCGCTTTTGCTCAATAAGCTTTTATGTCTAACTGTATTATTTCCCTTTACATGCTCCACAATCCTATTTATAACAATGAACTTCAAGAGGTTGCTAACGACTGCAGAAGGGAGATAAACCGAAAATTGGTGTCACATTTGCTTCTTTAAACTTCTTAGGAACTGTCTCCTCCTTAATATACATTTTGAAGAGAGTACAAAGAGATTTTAACAGTTCCCTTCCTAATTCTTGGAGTTGGATGGATGGATTTTATCGGCACTACTTGCTTGGAAAATTTTTATTTCAATAATATGGAACTAATTTCCTTTTCGTTTATTTCAATATTTCAAAGATTAGTGTCGTGAGACAAAACTTTTTGTGTTTTGTATTGTTGGTAAGTTATTTGAATGGAATAATATAAATGTAGTTTCAAAATGTTCAATTAATGTCTCTACCAAGAAATTCCAATCATTACGGACGATACCCTCGACAGGCTAAATTTGCCATATGCTTTTTTAATATATACATATTTAGAAATTCACAAAAGCGTGTTTACCAAAGACGCTAGTTCTAATTCTGGACATTATTGCTGGTTTTCGAAATGTTACACAATCGGCTATCTTCCATTATGCGCGTTTAATGCACTATTTTATTTTAGTTAAAAATAAAGAATAAAAATAATTATACATTCAATCGTCTATTTATTCAACCCTTAATATTTCATCCCAATCTAAATTTTTGGAAAGGAAATTAAAATGTTCAAAATTACGCGATTTATAGATGAGGACGGGGTGAGAGTTGTCATGAACATCTTAAGGGAATATTGAGATTCAATCTAATAATATTGTGTTCGTTGTTCCAGTGTTTCACAAATAAGTATACTTTCTAGTAATCTCTGTTTAATTTTCATTGTTTGGCGTTAGAAATTCTAGAAGTCGATTTCTTTTCATGTCCGTCGTTTCATTTGTAAATATACGTTCGTAAATTTAAAATTCCAGAATATAACCTTCACTTTTTTCTTTTAAAGACGAATGCTTCTCAAAAAAAATCATACCTTTTCCATTTATCTTAGTAGCAAATAGACCACGATAAATATCTTTCATTATTATTTACCACAAACTTGTGAGATTAAATATCAGACGTAATATCTAGAGTACCCTCAAAAAATAGAAAAAAATAGCCACTATCTAAATTTTATAGAGAGCACTGGTTTAATTTTAATAAAATTTCACAGAATATTCATTTAAATTTGCCACTGAATGTCCAAATTTTATCAGCGAAAAGCGGCTGAAAATTTTATGGGGTGATCGATGTAATATATTCTTTGAACAAAGGATTCATCACAAATTAGATAACGCTAGCATAAATTTTAGTTACAGCTAAAAATTCATAACATATTTAATGCAACATAACACTATTCCATGTATATTGTATAATGCTAATACTAGCATTAATTATTGAAAAGTAAAGTAAGACGAAATAAGGCCAACCAAGCATTCAGAAATCAGGTTGTTCAGTGGCAGAATGAATGTATAATAACACTGACAATTCGAGTTAAAAATTGGTATTTCACGCATAATAAATCCAATAAAGATAACTGGGCCTACGTTAAATCTCCTCACATAAATAATAACATGATGTAAACGTTGTCAATGAAGGACCGATTTGTGACAGCAGCGGGTATTTCATGTCAAGTGTCCGAAAACAGAAAGCTAAATATGCTTAACCAGACCTCCTCACTTCGCTTGAATAGGCGGAACTCATATCACGCTGCCCTATTAAGAAGCTACTCATAACTAATGAGAATACGTTGGCTAGTTTACGCTTCACTACAAAAGATGTCTTGTGAATAGCGATGAAGCAGGGAAGTCTATTTCAGTGACGAAGTAAAATTTCAGTTGTTTTAATCGAATAGAAAGCAGCCTGTAAAAGGATGTACAAAGGAAAGGAAACATACATAAAAAGACGGTTAAATACCAAGTGACAGACATAACATGTACTTAATCATTGGAGTTTGTTTGGTCGCCTATTTAAGCGGCCGAATGAACACTTCTGGATTATGTGAACATCGAGATTACGTGAGTAGTTTCCATCCATGTCAATGCTTAGTGCCACAGAACAAAATCGGTGAATCATTTAATGGATTCCGAAAAGGGCCACCCATTTTCTTGTTAGACTAGAAAGACTAAGTATTCTCATATAGCTTTATTATGTTTAAAATCATTCGTTTCGTCCGATTACAATCACTTAAAACGTCAGACAATGGGATTCCCTTACTCTCTATTGGACAACCTGTTTACTGAACAATATTTTTACTTAAACTTGTTTCACTATCATGATTAATAAGAAATACTATAATTTGGATTCTAAAATACACGTATGACAGTGTTGTCATACATAGCTTACTCACGTAGAATGGCCAGACTCTCTCTCTCTCTCGCTCAAAGTTTCAAAGTTATTTTTAGATTAGACTTAGCCGGTTCGTGAAGGGGAAATCGTTAAGAATTCAATGGGATTCGGAGATGGAATTCCTTGTCAGATACTCGCCAATTGACTATGGCAGACTTTACAGATGTACGAAAAAGTTATGATTGAACTCAAAAGAACAGTAATTGTAAGATGGATAAGTAGTGAATTAGGGGTGGGCTAGAATGGTTTATGGGCGAGAGTGTATTAAGCAATTTATTTGAGAGAAATACCGGCAAATCACGGGATAAAATAAGAGGTATAAGGTGTTTAATAGGCTCATGGATCTGGAACAAAGCTTATGATCGTGTTGACAAAAAGATTATATTGTGCTCAGAATGTATGGAATTAGTGGTAAACTATTAGTTTGTGTTAAAAGTATCTATATTGTAAGTAAGGCGTGCGCTAGGGTGAAAGATAACCGAAGTGGCTTATTTGATATAGGTATTGGAGGAAGAGTCAATTTGGGGTTGATTGATGAGGATATGGCAAAGTATGTAGTAGAATGGGAAAAATGTTGTGAGAGTGAGGAGGAATAATGTGGGAAGAGTTTTATGATAGTATATTCTAACAACTTGTATTTGTGTGAGAGGAATAAAAGAGTGGAGTGAGATATGGTAGTCTATGGTGTCATATTTTAGTAAATGCGAATTTTTAAGTTTCTAAGATGCATTGTAAATGAGGTTTGTGCAGATGAAGCCCATTGCGATCACAAACCTTTAATGGAAGCACAGAAACTGGGGCAAGTGGAAAGTTCATGAGTAAAAAACTTGAATGCAAAATGTACCAGCAGGAAGGTGTATAGAGGAATGTTGTTGGCAACACGCCCCGAGAGGAGTCATATTATGGTTTGGAAGGAGAAGCAAAGATCTAGATTAAGAGCAGTACAGATGTACAAGTTGAAAGCAAAGCTTGCTTTGCGAAAAGATAATATAGTTATGAACGACTTGTTAAGATTTTAATGTTGTGAAGAAAGTTGAGATTGAGCTTGTTCTAAAGTGACATTAACATGTAACAAAAATGGGTGGAGAGAAAATTGTGAATATAATAGACGAGAGAAAAGTTGGTTTGTGAGATAGTGATTAGGAAAGGTGTGTGTCGTAGTATTACAAGGACCGAGTGGTGGTGTACGTAAGTATAGGTTTGTTACGTACTTCAAAAACTCTGTGATTAAGTTTTCTCTAAGAGTGCTATATTTGATTATTATCATTACGTTATCTTGAATCCTTGAGGGTTTTTAGTGCCATGCTCAGCGTTTCGAGGATTGAATTAAATGGTTCTAAAAAAAATAGACCTTTAATTGCAACATGAACAAAACTTGAGATCTAACAAACAAACTACCCAGTTTTGAATTAAACAAGTTTAAGTGAGGCTTACTAAATTACACAATTAAATATACAGTAATGGTTGACCCAAAGCTCACTTTAATCTTGAACGCTAGTTGACCTTCAAATAAAAGATAATGGTATTTATTTACCTTCAAAAAACCCACACGAGAATCGGGTTTGAGACTGACCTTGGGCTCAATTTTTATGTAACCTCAAGAATGTTTTTTTCGGGACGGCACGTGGACGTCTTCCTTGCCGTTCCAGATGTTGTCTGGTGAGGGATAGCTTTAAAGCCACAGAGAAATTCGGTGCGTGCGACGGATGGCGTTCAGCATGTTGTCCTGGTAAGATAATTTCACCAACGGAACACGGAAAGTATGCTTCTTCCCATCTTCGGGTTAATCTGGGAATAATTCGCACTGACGAGCGATGAGCAAACGAGTGAATCCTTTGACGGAGGGAAGTGCTTGAGGGAGTTCACTTTGGGATATTCCTCAATGGCAAGGATTATCTCTGGGCTTCGTTGTACACCAGGATAGGGGGTTTCTTTGACGAAAAAATGTTCGGTGTGACCACCAGGAACTGGCTCAGCATGAGTTTCTGTGTTTCTTTCGTATGGTTGCAAGGCACTCGCCGGAATTCGTTGTCTCGATCACAAACTCGATCTTTCTGAGACAAGATGCTTAATTTTTGGTGTGATTACCAGGAACTGGCTCAGGATGAGCTTCTTCTGTGTCCCTTTCGTTGGTTGCCAGGCCTCTAGCCATAATTCGTTGTCTTGATGACTAACTCGATCTTTCACGTTCTTCTGTAGTTATTCGATTATATACTTTGCCACCTCACTGGGGGTAGGGAAAGGAGAGGGGTGAGGACGGTGGAATTAAGTATTCTCCTCTAACGGTTTTTCTCAGAGCGTCTTTCACCTAGTACCAACGGCACCTTCTGGCATTTGGTTGTCGCTCCTCTAATTTCGCATATTAGGTTAAATTAAATACCTTCTCCTAGGAGAAATATTGCTAGTTTTGAGGGTGGGATATCAATTTCCCTACAGTGTGTTTTGGTGAGGGTTGTGAGGCAACGTGCTTGATTTTATGTGGCCATGGGTGAATCCGGACTGGACGATAAGGGATCCTACATAGCAACCTCATCAATTTAAAGGGCCTTCCACGATAAAAAATGATGGCTGGTCTTGTGTTCCTAGGGAATGAAAGGAGTGAGACTGCAATTAGTTTTAGTGGCGTCAAAGTGCTCCAACCTTACTCTTTGAGAATAGCTTTATGATGAAAATCAGTTAAAAACTATTAACATATTTTTTATTTAGGCCAAAATAATTCTAATTTCCAAAGATGGAACAATTTCGATGAATTATTTATCTTTTGCTTTTGCTACCATCATTGAATGAGTAGATGTAATCTGGTGTTACTTCTAGGTTTAGATTTTGTGTTGGAATTTGTCCCAACACAAATGTTTCTACGTTGTATCAGAGAAAGTTTGCTTTCGTATTGCAAGCCAAACAAGCCACACACAATTTGATATATTTTTCTGAATTTGTGCGAAGAACATGGTTGCGCTAGTTTAATTGTTAGAGCAAAGGAATGAAAATGTGTCAGTTTCTTTGTCTTATGCTGCTATACCTTTTAAATAATTCTTTTTATAATAGAATTTCTCTTCAAACTGAGTATTTTAATCCAACTATCTTTTAGTTTTCATTTGTTATGTGCAAGATAATGACATAAGAGAAAAACAATCATTTTCCGGCATCTTTTAAACAATTTTAAACACATTGAAATTTATCAGTAATGAAAACCCTTTCGATAAAACCGAATTTTTAAAGATAGGTTTCAATGATAAGGAAACACAACAGGATTTCATGTTTTAGTGGTAAAAAGCTCATCGTGTTACAATGACTGTTTTCTATATTGGCTTCGATTTTATCAAAGGCTCTTCCCAAACTTCTCTATAGTTTTCCACACTTCTGAAAATGTCCAGTGCAAGGGTTTTGTGTTATCCTATTTTCATTGAATAAAATAGCGAATATAAATTTCTTCTTCCCTACCAGGCTAAACTTTGTTCCCTCACACGGAACTGTAATGAAGCACATTAGAATTTAACATAGAACTTTCACTTTATATTTTTATCCAAATGTTCACCTAAGGGGTAGAAACACTAGCATATGGATGTTTATCAAAAAGTCTAACTTTTGTTTGGAAAGCAAAAATTGGGAAGAGGAGACGAAAGTTAGGAAAATACGCAAAGCTTGCAAAGTTCAAGGAAGTGCTATTGCAGCACGAACTCATAAAAGTCTAAGTTTTTTTAATTTAAAGTAGAGATGCGTAAACGCTTAGTTACTTTGAAAATCTCTTTCAAATAGTTAACTTATCTTTAACTTACCTTAAGATTAAAATGTGAATTAAAAAAATAATTAGCTACTGTCACTAATTATTTTGGAGACGCATAGATAATTAATGATTAGACCATTGAATTTCAGAATATTACGAAATTATGAAGCAGCACCGATCCTATGATTCACTCAAGGCTCAATGTATAAAAAAAGGAAAGTGTGGACTCAGTGGTGAATTGCAAGTAAAAGGAAGAGAGAATATAGATAAAGAATTAATATATTTTTTAAGCATAATTAGCCTAGTGCTTTAACGACATTACTAATCAACCCATTCCAACTTGATAAGAAAATAAATTTTGTTCTTTTAGAGTTAAATTATTTGCTTAAGTGTTTGAATCAGATTTTTGTTAATGCCTACCTGATCTCAAATGCTGAGTCGAGTCACAATTTCATTGGTAATGAGTTTAGTATGTTAAAAGATTCAATAAGTTGGTCACACAGATTCCGCTAGGCAAGTGAAGATAAATTGCGATGGTTCAATATTCTTTTGTACGATCAATTTCTAGGTAATTGAAATAATTTCGTCCCTTGACGCTAGGCACATTCCAATATTACAATGTCTTTTGGCACTTATACAGAGTAATTTAGCAGAATTCTGTTACCTTATAGCTTTATACCAGAGAAAATGAATAACTTTAGTTTGAAATGAAAATGTCTAGGTATTTATTTTTTAAACATATTCGCCATATTTTACATTACAATACATTGTTTTGAACAACTTAGATCATTGGAGTTAAATATACTTAAATACTTCCCCATAGTAAGTGTGTTTAAAATTTTACCACTCCTATTTTAACCTGTTCCAATTTTTCCATGACATATCTCTATTACCATAAACTTCTCTACGTTGATTTTTATCGGGAATCCTTCTGAAAAATTAATTTCTCGGTCTTTTACCAAGTTATTTCAATCACTAAGATATTTGAACTTAGAACTTAGCCTCTTTTCATTAGCAAATTAAAAATTTTACAAGATAAATTCCTGTCAATATCGTTCATATATATGAAATAAAAAAAGGGTTCCAACAAATGATCCACGAAGAATAGTACCAAAGACCGTTGTCTTCTGTCAACTGTTTTCTAGCCAGGCTTCAATCCATTGTAGTACGTTGTCCATATTCTGTGCGCTTTTGCTCAATAAGCTTTTATGTCTAACTGTATTATTTCCCTTTACATGCTCCACAATCCTATTTATAACAATGAACTTCAAGAGGTTGCTAACGACTGCAGAAGGGAGATAAACCGAAAATTGGTGTCACATTTGCTTCTTTAAACTTCTTAGGAACTGTCTCCTCCTTAATATACATTTTGAAGAGAGTACAAAGAGATTTTAACAGTTCCCTTCCTAATTCTTGGAGTTGGATGGATGGATTTTATCGGCACTACTTGCTTGGAAAATTTTTATTTCAATAATATGGAACTAATTTCCTTTTCGTTTATTTCAATATTTCAAAGATTAGTGTCGTGAGACAAAACTTTTTGTGTTTTGTATTGTTGGTAAGTTATTTGAATGGAATAATATAAATGTAGTTTCAAAATGTTCAATTAATGTCTCTACCAAGAAATTCCAATCATTACGGACGATACCCTCGACAGGCTAAATTTGCCATATGCTTTTTTAATACATATATACATATTTAGAAATTCACAAAAGCGTGTTTACCAAAGACGCTAGTTCTAATTCTGGACATTATTGCTGGTTTTCGAAATGTTACACAATCGGCTATCTTCCATTATGCGCGTTTAATGCACTATTTTATTTTAGTTAAAAATAAAGAATAAAAATAATTATACATTCAATCGTCTATTTATTCAACCCTTAATATTTCATCCCAATCTAAATTTTTGGAAAGGAAATTAAAATGTTCAAAATTACGCGATTTATAGATGAGGACGGGGTGAGAGTTGTCATGAACATCTTAAGGGAATATTGAGATTCAATCTAATAATATTGTGTTCGTTGTTCCAGTGTTTCACAAATAAGTATACTTTCTAGTAATCTCTGTTTAATTTTCATTGTTTGGCGTTAGAAATTCTAGAAGTCGATTTCTTTTCATGTCCGTCGTTTCATTTGTAAATATACGTTCGTAAATTTAAAATTCCAGAATATAACCTTCACTTTTTTCTTTTAAAGACGAATGCTTCTCAAAAAAAATCATACCTTTTCCATTTATCTTAGTAGCAAATAGACCACGATAAATATCTTTCATTATTATTTACCACAAACTTGTGAGATTAAATATCAGACGTAATATCTAGAGTACCCTCAAAAAATAGAAAAAAATAGCCACTATCTAAATTTTATAGAGAGCACTGGTTTAATTTTAATAAAATTTCACAGAATATTCATTTAAATTTGCCACTGAATGTCCAAATTTTATCAGCGAAAAGCGGCTGAAAATTTTATGGGGTGATCGATGTAATATATTCTTTGAACAAAGGATTCATCACAAATTAGATAACGCTAGCATAAATTTTAGTTACAGCTAAAAATTCATAACATATTTAATGCAACATAACACTATTCCATGTATATTGTATAATGCTAATACTAGCATTAATTATTGAAAAGTAAAGTAAGACGAAATAAGGCCAACCAAGCATTCAGAAATCAGGTTGTTCAGTGGCAGAATGAATGTATAATAACACTGACAATTCGAGTTAAAAATTGGTATTTCACGCATAATAAATCCAATAAAGATAACTGGGCCTACGTTAAATCTCCTCACATAAATAATAACATGATGTAAACGTTGTCAATGAAGGACCGATTTGTGACAGCAGCGGGTATTTCATGTCAAGTGTCCGAAAACAGAAAGCTAAATATGCTTAACCAGACCTCCTCACTTCGCTTGAATAGGCGGAACTCATATCACGCTGCCCTATTAAGAAGCTACTCATAACTAATGAGAATACGTTGGCTAGTTTACGCTTCACTACAAAAGATGTCTTGTGAATAGCGATGAAGCAGGGAAGTCTATTTCAGTGACGAAGTAAAATTTCAGTTGTTTTAATCGAATAGAAAGCAGCCTGTAAAAGGATGTACAAAGGAAAGGAAACATACATAAAAAGACGGTTAAATACCAAGTGACAGACATAACATGTACTTAATCATTGGAGTTTGTTTGGTCGCCTATTTAAGCGGCCGAATGAACACTTCTGGATTATGTGAACATCGAGATTACGTGAGTAGTTTCCATCCATGTCAATGCTTAGTGCCACAGAACAAAATCGGTGAATCATTTAATGGATTCCGAAAAGGGCCACCCATTTTCTTGTTAGACTAGAAAGACTAAGTATTCTCATATAGCTTTATTATGTTTAAAATCATTCATTTCGTCCGATTACAATCACTTAAAACGTCAGACAATGGGATTCCCTTACTCTCTATTGGACAACCTGTTTACTGAACAATATTTTTACTTAAACTTGTTTCACTATCATGATTAATAAGAAATACTATAATTTGGATTCTAAAATACACGTATGACAGTGTTGTCATACATAGCTTACTCACGTAGAATGGCCAGACTCTCTCTCTCTCTCGCTCAAAGTTTCAAAGTTATTTTTAGATTAGACTTAGCCGGTTCGTGAAGGGGAAATCGTTAAGAATTCAATGGGATTCGGAGATGGAATTCCTTGTCAGATACTCGCCAATTGACTATGGCAGACTTTACAGATGTCGATTTAGCCTTCGTCCTCGAATAGAAATCGTCGGTGTCTCCGATGGCGACGGGTGAGCGTGTCCTTTGCTCGTACGCGGTGATAGGCGGGAAAGTTCTGGAGTGCTATACGCTAAACTGAGTCGGAGAACCAGGATAAATTTTTTTGTAGAATGTTCGAAGAACTTCGATCTATGCCGAAAGGCAAGAAGATGGCTGTAATGACATGCGAATCGATAAAAATTTGTCCCTAAGTAAATGCAGCTGGGGTGAAATAAAACGGCGTGGACTGCATCCTCGCCGTAGATCAGCCTCGCTTCCAACGCTCCATGCGGTGATCTCGAGACAACGTGGATACAGAAGGGCACTTAGTCGCCCTTCGACCTTATTCTTCTACACTCCTTCTATCATGGAAGATGACACTTTTGGAGTTGGGGCAGAAAAGTGACATCTCTTAAGACCAATGTCTTGGATGAAGTGGAGTCTTCCACACGAGAGGTCAACAGGGAGGGGGGGAGAAAAAGGAATTCCTGACCTGACGTCGAGCAGATGTACAAGCTAATTCCAACCGACTTCGTGTACATATGAACAAGTCAGGACCTTCAGCCGCACGCTCCTGCCTTGTCTATTTAGGGAAGCAGTAGCTGATCGCAGATCGTCAGTCAAAAAACTTTCAACAATGGAGAAGGTTGAGCACCGCGCAGTGATCAAATCTTTGACCAAGGAAGGCCAGAATGCAAAAGAGATCTATGAACGCATGGTTGCAGTGTACACCGACACCGCCATTTCCTATGTAACCATTGCTCGCTGGAATAGGGAGTTCCGCTATGGTCGTGAGTCCCTTGAAGATGATTCCCGTCCAGACCCCCGTCAGACGTGACCAATGAGCTAAATGTGGCCCGTGTGGAGAGGATGATCCTCAAAAATCGACGGGTGAAGGTCGAAGAAATGAAGCGAGAACTTGGAATATTACATGGAAGTGCTATCAACATCATCCACGACAATTTGGCCATGACCAATGTCTCTGCTCGCTGGGTCCCTAGAAACGTCACGCCCCATGATCGTCAAAGTCCACAAGGCCAGAGTTGCACAAGCTGCCCTGCGCGAGTGCGGATTTGAGGAGCTCAACCATCTCCCCTACAGTTCAGATGTGGCCCCTAGCGACTACTTTTTATTCCGCTAGCTCAAGGCTACACTCCGTGGACGCCGGTTTGGGGACGATGAAGATGTCCAGCTCGCCGTCCAGGAGTGGATTGAACAGCAATCGGGAGATTTCTGGTTGTTGGGAATTCGAAGCCTCAGGGACAATTGGCGCAAGTGCATTGAAGTCGAGGGTAGTTATATTGAAAAATAATAAAACACTTTTCTTCATATCTCGTTTCCTTATATCCGAATTGCAAAACTTATTGACCGCCCCTCGTAGGTAGTGAGGGTTATATCATGCTCGAAATTAATAACACCCAGGGGTCTCGAAAATCACCTTCTCAAACTTAATTAAAATAAGCTGCAGCTGGTTAATTGGGTCGGGAGCTAGCCTCTTATTGATATCCAAGCTAGTGGGTAGTAAATTTACGGCACCGGGTAAGGCGGCTAGTGTTTGACTCACATGGCCTCTATGACGTTCAGGCATTTGTCGTGTAGTCGGCCTCCAAAGCTATCTCTTCGTCGATGGTAACAATGTTGTTGATACACGCGCGGTGATGATATTTTTTCAACATGTTGATGTGGAGCAGTTTCTCCCCTGTGAGGGTTCTAATTAAATAACCCACAAGGCCTCACGCTTCAAGAATTTGGAAGGGGCCTTTCCATTGGCTTAGAAGTTTGTTGCTCTCCGTAGGAAGTAGCACAGAACCTCATCACCGGGCTTAACCCTTTGAGGTTCACTTGCACGACTGTGTGTCATAACTTTAACTCGCTGTATAAAATATTCTTATGTATTATTTTAAATTCGTTCTATTGTATACATACAATTTAAGGTTTATATTATACATATTTAATGACTAATTGGCAACTTAATTGTTTTGAAGAACGATCAGTTGGGTCTTGAATCTAGTTGAAAGTGGTTGTATTTTTGTATCTTTCAGAAAGTGTTGGAAGTGTTTTTTGGCCTACAATTTTGATATATAATAGTATAGCATCTATACTTTGATTGAAAATTATTTTTAAAGAAATAAAGTAAATATTTAGTTCAAAATATTTAGTAATATGTATACGGTACAAATACGTACCATTTTCCCTAAGGGGTAATTTTCTATATCAGAATTTTTAGTTACTAATATCATTATTACTATTTTGGTTATTATTATAAATGTTATTCTTATTCTTATCATTATTATTATTATTTTATTAATATTATTGAACATTTTTATTATTAATTTTATTAATATTATTATTACATTTGTTTGCCAATACTTATTACTAAAATACACCGGTACTTTATTATTTTCAAATAATATACAAATATAATTATTCTAAAGATATTACAAATTTACATTATTTCATGACACAATTCTCAATAGGCCTCTATTACAGATAGAGGATGTCACGGCGAAGTAGACACATTGTTCTTCGAGGAAATGAAATTCAACAATTATTATCATGTGACCACAGTGATACTGAAGATGGAGCCGTATTTGATGAGGAAGATATGGATTTTATAGAACAAGATTTAGAAGTTGCTCAAAATGAAGAGCTGACTAAAGGCATAAATGTAATAATAGAACCTAACATTCCCGTCCTGAGTTCACAACAAAGCTCTGAATCCAGTAGTAGCCTACTTGACTCTACTTTACATCAAACATCAAGTGAGGTTGCAACTTTTCGATGAAAGAGAGTAGCAAATGAAGGAACAATAACATCTGTTGAGAACTCTTACAATCTGGTAAAGTGCTTATCAATTTGAGTGATGATCCAAATCCTAATGAAATATTTAACAATGTAACTAGGTTTGATTATTTTCTAAATCAAATTGTAATTCCTCAAACTACAATGTATAGTCAGCAAAAAAGACACGTCTTTACAACTAACTTGGAAGAATTGAGAGCGTTTTTTGGAATGAACATAGTAATGGGAAACCATGTTTTGCTATCGATAAGAGATTATTGGTCAAGTGAAACAGATCTTGGCGTTTCATTTATATCTAATGTTATGCCTCTGAAGAAGTTCGAAGAAATTAGATCTTTATTACATTTTAACAACAATGAGCAAAAATGAAAGCGTGAGATGATCCATTACACGATAGAGCTTATAAAGTCAGAACTGTATTAAATCATTTCAACCAAGCATTTCTGTCTGTCATGAATCCAACTAAATGCCAATCAATTGACCAGCACATGATTAAATTCAAGGGTCATAATATACTAAGGCAGTATGTAAAAGGTAAAATCAATCAAATAGGGTTTCAAAATGTGGTGCAGGTGTGATTCTAAATCAGGATATTTGTTCGAATTTGACCTCTATACTGGTGAGAAAACAAAAGGAAAAACAGAATGCGGGTTGTGCGAAGAAGTTGTTCTAAAACTTACAAAAAAAATCAAAATATTGGTTGTAACATTTTTATAAACAACTTTTTCAATTCACCGGCGCTCCAGTTCATGTTATCCAATAAAAATATAAATAGTGCAAGAACCGTACGAATGAACAGAAAAAATATTCCGAGATTACAGGTACTTTCTGATAAAGAAATGAAAAGAGGAGATATCTCTTGTTTTGAATCAAATGGCATTTTTTATGTAAAGTGGATGGACAATAAAGCAGCGCATATGTTGTAAAATTTTATATCAGCATTTTCTGTTTCGAAAGTGTACCTTAGGAAGAAGGGAACTAGTGATAAAGACGAGATTAAATGCCCTGCTGTTGTTATGCATTACAATACCCACATGGGTGGGGTCGATATAATAGACCAAAAGAATTTAACTTATCAGTTTGACCATAGGTCAAAAGTCAAATATTACCTAAGAGTAGTTTTTTACCCTGCATATATTGCAATAAACAATGCCTTTATTGTTTTCTGCAAATTAGAAGGGACGTCAAGTATTAAAAGAATTGATGCAAAGACATTCAGAAAAATTGTAACTCTTAGGTTGATTGGAAACTTTTCCAACAGAAAAAAGAGCCTCACCATCAACCTCTCTTGCTGTCAACCCAAAAAAATCAAAATACTATCTACAATCCCCAACACCAACACATTCAATGCGAAAATCTGATTCCAGACAACGTTGCAAAGTGTGCACTAAAAATAAAATTTATAGCAGAACCAATAATATGTTTGTTGAATGTGGTATCTACCTTTGTTATGTAAGTGGTAGAAATTGCTTTGAAAAATATCATGAATGAACTCTAAAGTGATACCTACGTACTTAATGTTGTATAAATATTATTTTTAGTTTAAAATATTTCCATTCAATGAAGGTTTTTCTTGCATTATATATCTATTTTTAGATAAATAATTGAAATTTCCAAATAAATATCACATATTTAAGAAAATAATATACATAAATATTTTAACTATGTTTTTAAATGTTTAATAAATCCTATTACATTATAATGTTGTTTTCAATCCTTATAATATTAATAGAAAATGCTGTTATAAACAGTTAAAGTAAAGATTCTTGTAAACCATAAATAATTACCCCTGAGGCTCAATGGCACACATATGTGCCATGCTCTATTTCCATATGCAAGAAACTATTTAATATTTTTTGGATAAAAACGTCAACTACCACTCATATACATCCAGGCTATAACATTTTTCTAAAGAAAATACTGCTGGTTTTCTTTTGTGCGTTAAAGAGTTAAACTTCCTCTCCTTCGATTTGACATGAAAGTACTTTCGGTACTTTTCCAATTTAACGTCAGCATTTTGGTATGCATTCTCGTCACACTTTTCTATTCTTCGTCGAAGATCCAAAACATACGCGTAGGAAGATTGAATTTCGAGAATAACTCCTTGAGGAAGTTAATGGGACCTCGCACGATACATCCGTAGATTATTCGAAGGAGACAAATTCGAGTGTACGGTGGGGAATCTCCTTGTATGCAAATAGTACCATGGGCAAAAAGTGATGCCACTCGCGGAGCTGCTCGGCCCACAGCTTCTTTAATATCGATTTCAAGGTGGCATTAAATTTGTCACAAACTCCGTTTGCGCAGGAATTAAAATTACCTACCTCTGTCAGACAATACTTCTTTTAGTATGCCTACCCTAGAGAAAATGGAAATTAATGCTTCGGCGCACGTAACACTGTCGATTCTCTTTTACGGCTACAGCGTCGGGGAATCGCGTTACACAGTCCACAAGGCTAAGGATATAACTATGCCTATTGCTGGAAGAGGGACGAATGGGGACGACAAGGTCTATGGCAACTCGGGAAAAGTGTTCTAATATGATTGGTGCCATTTGAAGGGGGGCCGGTTTAACACGCCCTTTTGCCGTGGTTTTCTGGCAGATGTCACAGGATTGGCAGTATTCAGAAATGTCAACTGCAGCACTCGGCGAGTAGAAATACCGAAAAATCCTCTGAGCTGTCTGGTTGTAGCTAAAGTGGCTAGAAAATACACTATCGTGGGCAATTTTTAGGACCAGGTCAGCCTCACTTCCAACGCTCCATGCGGTGAGCTCGAGACCACGTGGGTACAGAAGTGCACGTGATCGCCATTCGACCTTATTTTTCTACACTTACGAATATTTACATGTAAACTGTAGGTCATAACTTATTGTTGTCTAGTTTTGAAATCCTTTATTAAATGAACATCTAAATTCCTCATAACTTTATTTAGCCGATTTTTTTATCTAATTGAACTTTAAGCCTATAAGAGATAAATAGAAAAAAAACTATCGTTTGAAAATTTGGGACAAATTAAACGATTATTTAATTTCGAGTATTGGTCGGAACTTTTATGTCTTTTATTTATGTGACTAGGTTTTATTATAGAAATATTACCTTCGTTCATTCCTCTTAACCTCCTCCTATTAAACATTTTATCTTTGTTACTTAAATTCTCCAATAAGATACTCTCGATCTGTTTCAATAACAGCGATAATACCAACAACCTCAATTGATCTCTTTTGTTCCTTAACCTCTTGGCGTTTGTGTAAAATATTAGAAATTTAGGCATAAAGTTGAAAAGATTTTTAAAAGAAGACTACCATTTTGATTGAAGAATTTCAGGTTTTGTTAATATATAAACTGAAAAGAAACATTTAGGCTTAACAACGATCGCGACCTTCGTATTACCTTGACCAAGACTGCCGCGGAATTCGATATTCTCATTGCAAATAAGTATCAACCACCTTCACAGTAAACTACGCAATACTTAGAAACGTAAAATTGACACAGGTTTGTTTACTTTGAAAAAATACAAATTAATAGAAAAAACCTTTTAAGGCATACATTCAGATATGAATATCATAAATGTGGTCAAAGATAAACTGTGCATTTGTTCACCAAGTTCAATTGTAGTGAACCTTATTCTTGCCATGTTTCTGTACCTTTCGCTAGGTTTCCAAACGGCTACACAAATTTACAGAGATTAAGAGCCTCTAGTTATGTTAAAAATAAAAATACGAATAAAATCATTAAGATTCTATTCACTCAAATCATGAAACTTAGAAAAAGGATTTGAATACCATTTTACTTTCAAAAGTATCTCCTCCATTAGGCTATGATTACAATTTTCTTTTTGTCTTTAACAGGGTCAAGAAATGAGTTACATTTTGCATTTTAACTTCCTTTCTTCCTTGTATTACACAGTTTGCCTTCCTTAAAGTCTTCTATGATTCATTCTCTATCTATTTACCATATTTTCCTTAATTGATTTCTTTTTCTCCATCTTACCTGCATCATTTAAACCATCGTTGATAGGTTAACTTTGATATTACCAAGAATGGTTGTAATAATTCATCTTTCGAATTAAATGGTTTTGCTTCGAAGTAAAGTTGTTTTTTAATGATGCCCCATAATTTTTATATTGCTGTTAAATCAGAAAAAAGGGCAGCAAATTCCTAATGAATCAGGATCTTTTGTTTGGACTTTGTAACATGAGACCGAGCATTGACTGAATAAACATCACCTTTTTTACGAATACCCAATCTTTCTTAGTCTAGGGCACAAATGTTATGGGCAAAATAAATGATGATCACTTACCTCCGCTTTTAGCTATTACAATTTTCTAGTATCCCCTTTTAAGGAACTAGGAAAACTGTGGACAAAGAACACAACAATGGGCTTAAAAATTGGTTGGTAATGCAGCTGCTATTAATTAAACTTAATGCTTCAAAATCAGGATGGGGAGCATTCATAGGAAGACCCAAGGCCTGACGCCAAATTATATATATATATATATATATATATATATATATATATACATATATATATATATGTCGATGTAGGTAGGGCCAAGTGTATGGGAATATACGCAAACAGGCTCTAAGGTAGGCTAAGTAAGGAACAACAGTTATTGTTCTAAGAGGTTGATTTCAATAGATAGCTGCAGTTGCGGGACCAAGGAATATTCCAAACACAACGACAAAAATAGATTTTAATACACACTAAATAAAAGGAACAAAATAAATATGGATAAATAAAGGTACATGAATAAGACGAAATTAGGTTCCGAATACTAATTGGATAACCAGAGTTATTAAATGGCTATAATGAAAGATTTAGGGTAGTGAGCGATTTTCTTCCTTTGAAACTCGAGAGCAAAGCGGAGCGAACTTAGGGAAAGGTCTTGGTGACCTTGATTACTCACAGGGGTAGCCGAGAACCCGCAGAGGGTGGTGTTACTTTCTCCAAACTTAAGTTTTGCGAGATTCTGGCCTCTTGTCCTAAAGAAGTTACTGGATGAACTTTGAAAGGGGAGGTGACTTCTCCAAACTCGGATCGGACAAGCTATCGGGCCTCTTGTCCTCAAGAGGTCACCGGTCGAATTTCGAAAGAGGGAGGGAGATGACTTCTCCAAACTCGGATTGAGCGAGCTATTAGGCCTTTTGTCCCTAACAGGTAACTATAAGTCCTTCGGAGGACGGCTTCTTCAATCCTTGATCCGAAGGCGGTTGAAAAAGGCTGACGTTGACTCAAGAGACTCTCCTGCTTGACCCGAAGATACGAATGTGATATCTAGCTCTACCGTGGCTTGCGACCGTCACTAAACACTTCTCGGGAGAGAGCGTCGTTGAATCGAACTCCTTTCGGGGAAGTGTCGTCTAACGAAATCTGTCAGTAATCTTGGGGGGAGGGGTGCATATATACCCAGAGTTCTTCAACACAGGGATAAAGAGAGAGGCCTTCTCGAACTCTCGTTATTGGCCGTGACAACCGAGCGTCTCCTTGTGGGAAAGTGCAAGAGGCAGGGATCAGCGGGTCAGACAGAAGACCAGCGGCTGGAGCCATAAAAGTTGTTCGAGGCGAACCTACAACATAGATGAGTAATCTCTCGACCAAAGGGGGGGGAGATAAAGACAGCGGGGAGGTAGCCTTCAATTTCAGCGTCATGCCTTGGTGTGAATTTCTCAGTAACCTGGCGGCAAGTCCAAAAAGAGTAAAGTCGGAAGGAGGGAGGGAGGGGTGGGGGTGGAGATGACTCGCTTTCTCTCCCGAAGTAATATCTTAGGAAGTGGGGAAATACTACTATTTAAGTGGAATCCTCTACAGTATATATGATATCTCTCAATGAAAAAGAAGTTAAGTTTTACGGAAAACCGTAAACATAACGAAGTTACCGTGGTAGATGTGATGTGTCCTCGGCACAAATTAAAAATAGAGCTCTTTGTAGGAACTATGGCAAAAATAATAAATGAATATAAGAATAGGTTGTTCCAGAAGTATTCAAATTAGCTAACAAAACTCCCATTTTAATAAAGGGCTATTGTAAAAGTCAAGAAACCTCACGCTAATATTAGTCTATAATCTTCAAAGAGAAATAAGTTTAAAATCTTTCCAGCATTCGACTAACACAAGACCCACGATGAGATTTTCGAAGAAACAACTCAAAACTTACGAAATTACTTTTCCATAAAATAGTTCTAGAATAAGACCCAAACAGAGCATTATTCTCTACATCGAAGACTTCCTAAAATCCCCGAATTTTATAGTCTCCGTGGAAACTTGTACACATGGATAGAAGACAGGCTCAAAGGAGAAAAGGCAGAGAACAGATTTAATATCTAGTGGATTATAAGGGTAATGGAACCGGGCTCAATAGTATTCTAAAAGTACAATGTTGAAATTTGCTCTGATATAAATCTCGGATGAAAGTTTTTCTTTTTCTTAGAGATAGAATTAAAAAAAAAACACTCAAAAAATAATTTGGGATTGTTCAATTAGATATAACATTTCAGGTATATCGTTACGTAAGGTAAACACTGAAAAAAGATGTCTGAGTGTCCCTCAAGAAGGAATAAGAATTTTCAAAACCTATGTGTATAGGCGTACAGAAGCCCAAATGTTTTATCCGTAGAAGTCTAAGGAGATCGTTTTTCTACAGAACGGATCCCTCATTAGCCATAGGGATAGGTAGTGGAACTTTCAGTGTCTAGCCATGATGAGTTCGATCTCTGAGAGTGCAAACAGAAGATTTTCAATGTTTTCATGAGTTGATCCCTCATACCAGATACGTTGATACCTCCCTTCTGGGCGGAATTGCTCACAGGCAACATCAGACTAATAACCAACCAAAACACCGCTATTATTTACTTTCCTCACAAAACGAAAAGATAACAAGCATTTACTGAAACTTGGGGGTAATGGGTATAAGGTTTTTGCCAAATCGATGCTAAATTTCAATTATTTTATTAATAAAGCAAATACTACTCTATGAATTTTCATTGGTTATAGTCTACGACAGGTTACTACCACGCTAGTCCTGACGATGAGCAAATTTCACTCGCACGCTTTTTTGCAAAGGTCTTCCCGTTTTGGAACTCTTTATGATAAAAAGATTAAGTTTTCATTTTACCATTTCTTTTTTTTCAAATTATGTTATTTTCTAGCAATGTTTACTGCAGATTTCTCCGTCAAAACTTAAATTCTATATCAATATAACACCGATATTCGTCTTGTTATTAATCTATGTACATTGCTATTCAATATTAGATAATATTAGAGCACAAAATATCAAAATATAACTTTTATAGGAAACTTTTGTTTAATTTCCATGATATTTGCACATAATTAGTCAAAATTATGCAAAAAATTGCACCAGTAGGATAGTAGGGCATATCATATGACGAGTAAAATGTATTGCCCTCAAAAAACAATTCCCACGGAAAAAAAGGACAGTTTAACAAATGTGGATGAAGGATAAAATTGAGACAACACCCGAGATTTCACGTCAAGTTACCAATAACGTGAACATGTATAAGTATATTTAGTCTGCCTTAGGTCGCAAGAGAGAGGTAGGACTCATAATAAGGGCCCCTGTTAAGAGGCCAGACATAAGCAAAACGAATTAACTGATGAACGAAATATTATTTGTTGGGATTAGATTCGAAGCAGCATTTAAGGCGTTGCATATTTGAAAGCTGCAAAAGCGCTTAAATATGGAGGAGGCAGTTTTATGTTTTGAGACAAGATTTCATTATCTGTACTCTGTATGCTCGTCAGTACTCGAGCAAAATGAACGCTGCCTAATTCAAAATTATGCTTCTTGATCATTTTTTCCCTTTTCTGCGAATAAAAGGAGTATATGAGTTTGTTTTTACCTACATCGAAGCGCCAGGTCAAGGCATCGCTTTTTTACAGAAGGAGTAAAGTTCAATTGTACCCATTTAGAGATATGAAATGACCATGGGACATATGGTTATTCACAATGGAGATTTCAAATCTGCGATCGGATTTGGCGCTGAGTGGTGCCATCTAGTTGCATAAGCCTCATTTAGCCATTTAGCCATTTAGCCATTCAAAGGCACTTGTAAGTAATTTGAAGGATGGGAAACCATTAATGCAAAAACCATTTATCATCTTAACACAAAAAGCCGCAGGTCATTGGAGGGACTTTCCCTCTTACTATGCAGTACATTTCTTCTTACCATACTGTAAAGCGGGCGAACTTTCCTGGATTCTAAAACTATTTACGTAATGAACTGGCCAAACGCACTACCATCGTTTAAACAATATATAAGGTATGGAAGTTACTCATTTAGACGGTTATAGTAAGGAAATCGACGAATGTTGAAGATCTGTAGAAAGATTGGAAGAAAATTAGAATAAAATCACGCCCAAACAATGTAATAAATTGGTTAAGCCCTGTTGCATGAAATGTGCTTAAGTAATTCAGAAAATGGCCTGAATTCTTCATATTAATATTTTGTCAACTATTTTATGAGTTCATTCCTATTTTCTAATTATGGTTGCATTTCTACTTAATAATCACTTAGTTTGGATGGATCCTTTCATAAAATACATATTCACTCATAATTCATATAACAAACCGTTAAAAGAAAATGTTCTGTCAAGTTTTAGTAGAAACTAATTTGCGATTTTGAATTTTTAGCTTCTTAGATTCTGAATTTCTGCATTTCACTTTTCGGGATTTTGACCAGCACCGATTCCATGCAGGTATATGCAAGAGATTAAGTCGATCGAAGTTTCATTAATTTTGGGAGGTAGGTAATGCTTTTAGAGTTGAATCGAGCTTTACTGTGTTAACGACATTTTCCTAGTCTAAGAATTCCATAGAGATAAGTGTATCCTATTTATCAGTGTTCGATAAATTCTCTTGGAGGAGGCAGTGTAATGGTTAAGGGCTGCATGTAGTCTTCAGGTCCAGGATTGTTATCACTTGTGAGGGCAGAATGAATTCAAACACTTACACCAGCATGTGAGACCAGGTTTATCAATTTAAAAATTTTCAATGATATAATGACACACATCTAGAATCTTAAAGGGTTAGTAGGAAAAGAAAAGTGTGAAGTTTATGAAATGACCAACTCAATCCCCAGACCTCAACCCCATTGAACATTTGGGCACAAAATGGAGGGTGCACAAATGATCCTCAAAAAGTGAAATAACAGCCAAAATTCATGAAGACTGACAAAATATTGAGCCAACCACCTGTGCCAACTTAGTCTCAAGTATGCAAAAACGCATAAAATCGGGTATTAAAGCAAAAGGAGGACACATTGAATATTAATTATTTATAGATTATACGCAAAAATGTTTATTTGTTTATTTCAAGTATTAAATATAGGAGTTTCAATCATATTCTTCACGTTTTCATACATGCCCCATAATTTTGGCCAAGGCTGTATATTTTGCGAAAGCAGTAGATTCCCTTAGAGACTAAAGGAACACAAATTCAATATAGGACGGGAAAGCTATCTTCTGGCTTGTTTTTACGATTACATGTTCAGTGAAAACCATGCAATTTATTTTGAATATGCAAAAATAATTTATAATTCCAACAATTATATCCAAGGACGCTTAATTGAATTAACTCTGATAAAAGAAATTCAGAACTTCAATTCATCCGAAAGTCCTTCAACATTAATTAATCCCTTAATAAGAAGAAAATTCATCCAACCTCTCACCAAAGATGTTTTGCCTCATGAGACTCCTGAGTTAGGCATCTTTCGGCACTCATTATTATGCTAGCGACTGAAGATGAGGGATGTCTTTATCGAAACCTGGTTTCACAATAAATTAGTCCCGAAATAGTATAGTTTATTTCCTTTATCTTAGGTTACTTTGCTTTTTCGAATCCTAATATGTTTATTCTTCTTTATGAATATTAATTAAATTTTGACTGTATATATATATATATATATATTATCAAGATAAATAAGAAGGCTGCATTTAGGATGTTAAGTATGGTATATTAACTCCTAGGTGCCAATGTCAGTACCAAGGAGTTAAAATACTATAATGAACATCCTAAATGCAGCCGAAACCTTTTCCAAAGAGAAAAGGTTTTCGATTTCCTTTGCCAAGAATAAGGTAGTGTAGTTCTGCTTTTATTTATGGCTCCACCCAGAACCTAAACGTGGTTTACTTTGAAGTGTCAGATTCCCACTGTTTTCTTGATGTGATTTTGAACAATGCCTCACCTGAGAAGTTCATATTCAAACCTTAGTGTTTCTTGATCCCGTGCCATGAATATTTTTCATTCTTTGAATTTCAGCTTTACTACCTTGCTTTTCTAGACATCTCTTTTTCATTCGAAGTTAAATGTGAATACAAGTTTTATGCATCTGCAGCTGAGCCTATATTGGGGGAAGTGGACTCAATCCACCACAATGGTCTCCACCTAACGAACGTTTACTTCCCCACGTCTCCCATTGAGAAACTGCGCTCCAATATTATTGAGAAACTTATCGCTTCGTGTCGTTTACAGTGAATTATACGCATATACGTGCGAGTTCGTGACATCTCTTAGTCGCAAACGGCTCTCAATGCATCCACTTCCATAGCCTACCTCGATTGTACGTCTGTTCCCGAAAGACGCCAGTCATACATTAAGATCTTTGTGTTTAGTGCTAGGAAATTCCTTTGAGACCTCGTTTTAGTTCTCAGGCTTGTAGCGCCTCTAGTTTTGTCCAAGATACCGCTCTGGTTTAACCAACTTTGACTATTTGTCACCATAACTCTGCTCCCAAAGCTTTCACAGCGCCGAGAGTATTGTGCTTGACCTTTATAAATCAAAATTCATGTCACACTGGATCCGTGCCAGTAAACACGGATGGCTTCAAGTATCAATAGCGGTTCTTATTCCGCGCAGAATTACGTGTGTTTGAAGTCAGCTGTTTGCAAGAGACCGATAGGTCCTGGATATAACGTGTCGTGCCCGGTTGAGAGACTGGTTGTATTTCTAAGCGACTTACAAATCGTCATGAGAGATCTCGGCGCATTGAAAATTTTACACCTCATGGTTCACGTTATCTGTGATGCCACTGTTTCCGCAAGCCGGGGTAATGTCGATATTATGATCTGCTTAGTTACTGGACATGTAAGAAATGCGAGGAATTAGCGTGCCGATGAAAGCGCCAAAGTCTCCGCGAGGACTGGGCGAGCAGACCAGCAGTTTGCTCTTGTTTACAGCAACTACCTGGCAGGAATCAAAACATCTCTCTGGTCTACCTGGAAAAGAAGATGGGAGATGGCCGAAGGGAACTTAACGTATCGCACCATTGCGCCACGACTTTTCCCATGGACAAAACCCTAAATGCTGCTACGGTTTCAGGTTGCTTTCTGTCTTCTTCAAATTGGGCACACTCGACGGACGTACCGTCATTTGATGGAGCGATCACCTTTCACTTTCTGTGACGACTGCTTTGTTCGGTAAACATTTGTTGAATGTTCCTCTCTGGGTGATCTTCGCGCACATTACCTGTACCAGTACCGCAGGGTTGTTACCTCTTTTTCCTTGTATTCAGGCCGGGTTTGTGCACACAGACTTGTAGACTATCTGACTTTTTGGAGGAGTTTAGACTCCTTTAATTTATTTGACTGTCTTTTGGTGTTAGTTGCATGTCCTTGTGACGGGGAAGGAGGCTCTCTCCCTGACACCGTAGCGTGTTTTTTTCTGATTCATACCTTTTGTTTCTTGTTTTTTTGGGAGGGGGACCCTTTAGTGGCAGCTATACATGCTTGCTTTCGCCTTCATACACGTTTTAGACAATAGCTATGTAAATTTAGTTCATTCTCGAAGGAGACTCTTCCAGCTTTTTAGAGATGAAGGTGAGGGGAAGCAGTTTCTTACTTGCTGCTCCAAAAAACACAAAGAGATATTCCATTATTTTATGATCTAGTTAATTTGGTGACAAATGAATGTGTTCTACATCACTATTGGGCACTTTGGTGCAGTTTTTAACAATTTTAGCTTTGCGAATCATGCCATTATCCTTTTTGGAAGATGGTGCCACCATTAGAAAAACAAAATTATATCATTGGTTGAATTTGGCCACCAAATATTAAAAAATACACCATAAAAGTGAGTCTACTATTCATTGCTATCACAGAACTAATAAAATTCCATGTTATAGCCACCTCAGACAACAAATCGTCTCCACTCTCCACGTTTTTACCAAGTGAATACAAACACACTGTGCTGGGCAAGGAAAAAGCGTTTAATTATGATTTGTGAGAGAAGATAAAATTTTTCCCCTGGTCGATTATACATTTATTATGGTCTTTTCAAACTTTAAAGCATTTTTGAAATTGATAGGGAGAAAGAAAATCTTTAACAATTGCAGCCCTTTTATGGTATCCACTTTTATTGAGCGATCGACGAAGCCTTTTAGCAGACACTTGGTGGCAAAATGTTATTTTACTCTGAAATCACTTTACTATAGTAATTGTTGTTATGTGATTTATCGAGATGCACTTTAAAGTTCTCCCGTCTTAATCAGTGTATTTCTGCCTCCAGTCAGGA
This sequence comes from Ceratothoa steindachneri, assembly GCA_963969495.1. Taxonomy (NCBI): domain Eukaryota; kingdom Metazoa; phylum Arthropoda; class Malacostraca; order Isopoda; family Cymothoidae; genus Ceratothoa; species Ceratothoa steindachneri. Next base: position 75,488,528 of record OZ018332.1, read on the forward strand.
GTAACACTTCTCAGTGATCGTTTTTACTGGTTTAGGTTATGCCAATGTGGCTTTAGCTACATCTCCTCTCAAAATTGGTGGGGTTTAACCGCTTGTGGGCTTTGCAATCCCATGTTAATGTTTTGGGCGTGATTGAGTTGTTGGGGTCGATTTGATTTCAACGTGGGCCCACCTCTTAATACAGATATTAATTAATTATAAATGTTTGCATTAGTCTGAGGAATTATTTTTTTATGGCTATGCAAACATTTTCTCGACTTCATGTGAAAAAATTATTAGCTTATCTTGAGTTCAAAAAGTACACACTATACATATGTATTATTTTCATTTATCCAGGGGATAGTTGATGAAGCTTTTCTCTATGACGTTAAAATGATAAATTGCCGTTTAGAAAAGAGACAATATTAATGAATAACATAATTTAAAAATAGATTAAGTAAGTGCGTCAAGAACCTGGGGTGGTAAAGTAGAAAGACATCGACCCCCGGTCTTCAAAACGATTTTCGAGTGATCGATTTTCTATTAGGGGTCTATTTAGACTGACTGAGTCTGATAAAGATCAATTGTTATTTCATGTTAGAACTCAATAAAATCTATCTAAATATAAATAAAACTATATTTTGAGACAGGGGGGGGGGAGATATGAATGGGAGATAGGAGATGGAAATTGTAGAAATAACCCCAGGGAGAGGAGCAAAATTTGGAAGTTAGGGATAGCAATTGTAGCAGTGACTACCAAATTAACTATCATACTAACTACAACCGAGTTGAAGGGTTTGCTTGCTAATATGTATTGGTAAATATTTTTAACGATTTAAATAATTTGAAGAGTTTTACTTGTAATCGCATACTTGCTAGGGATAATTCGTTTAAGGAGTAAAGGCATTTTTCGTGCGGCTAATTTAAAAGCTCAGAAATTAGTTTAGTTGCTTTAAATTCCATTCATTCTTACAGTGCTACGAAAGTGCTGAGGTAAAAGTTGTACTATTTTCTCAAGATTAGGTTAGGAGAGCGACTTATATAGTGATGTAATTATATCTATCGACTAAAAATTAAATTTTAGTCAATGTATCCCAACATTCGGTTTCTTTTCTTCGTAGCTTCCATTGAATTGAGGTCCTTTCAAGTTAGAATCACTCTGCCCCCTTATAACCTAACTGATTATATAATCCGTCCGTTCATTGATAATCTGCTTTTAAATTAAGAGATCTTTAGTGTATGATCTTGTATTTATGCACATGGGCTAGTGTTCATCTGGCATTTATCCGCCTACTCGACAATTTTAACTAGGCATCGCTGCAATTCAGACGCATCACAACTAAAAACGTAGGTGTGAATTTTGAGATTTTACTAAGGAATCTATTTTCAAGGTCATTTAAATATACAGAAAAATACCTAAAGAAACAGAGACCTTAAGACTACTCAAGAGAGAAAGAGAGAGAGAGAGAGAGAGAGGGAGAGTGTAGTGGAAACGATTAGAAGAAGAAGAAGATAGGAATGGAGAGGAAGAGGAAGAAGGAAAAAGAGAGACGGGAACCGAAAGAAGAAGAATAGAGAGATAGATAGACAGAGAAGAAGAAGAAGAAAAAGAGAAGCAGAGTGTGTGGGAGAGAGAGAAAGAGTGGGGTAGAAATAATGTGAGAAGGGGAGAAATAAAGAGTGCAAGGCAGCAAGAGTGAGATAGCAATAAAAATACAAGGTACGTCACAGAACGTTTATACTCGTATATTTGCTTCGGAAGAATCTGACACATTGCATAGCAGTATAATTTTCTCTTGCAAATCGGGGTGGTGTATCTTGTCCGTATGTGCATTTAGGTACCATATAGTTCTTGAACTAATTTCGCCTACTAATACAGTCGTTATATTATTTTTTGCCGTTTGAAGTATTGCTGATTGTAAAAAAAACATATCTTCCTTATTGAATAAATTATTTGCTTTTCAATGGCCTGATTCATGTATGAACTTATAATATCAATCGTTTAGAACTATAACCAAAGAATGCTAATTTTTCCCGTTAGGCTCGTTTCGGGTTTTTGTTTTGTTTTACTTTAGTATATTTGACTCTTATTACACCTGTTTATTTGTTAAATATATACTGTAGTAACATTAAGTAAGCTAGAACCTACAAAAACAACTCAAAGTGAACCTGGCAAAGAATAAAAAACAACTAAACTAACCAAAACCCAAACAAACTTGACCTAGTCTAAAACAACTCATCCCAATCTAATCGAAACTAACCCAACTTAACCTTACCTTACCCATCTCTATCCAATCCAACCTAATACACATGTGCACACAAACTTTCACTAAGATGCATATACTCTATTCTAAGGTATGACAATTCCAGTAGACGTGATAAGATTGTCTTTTCGCAGCAGAACTTGGCACTGTCGCCCTTCCAATCACCCTTAACGGTGACTCGTTTGCAAACCACATGGATTAAGTGTTTTGCGCTAGAAGACATCAAAAGTGAAGATGAACTTTCATTCTGGGAGGCGACATTATGGCAGCCATTGAAGCTGAAATTGCCAATAAATAGGAGGAACAAGGGCATCCTAATGGAGACCGTAAAAAATATTACTAGGGAAGCCGTCTATTATAATCCTTACTAAGTACAATTTACTAATCCATTAGTGCCAAACACTATAGTGGCAGTTAGAGAAACGGAGATAATAAAAATGCTAGTAAAAATGTTAATAACGCCAGTGTGAAAAGTGATACTAATTGTAACAGTAGAGATAAAAGAAAGGTAGGATGAGCATGCATAAATAACTAAAGATATATACATAATAGAATAAGTTCAGCTTTGCATTACGAAAATGATAAAGGGAATCAAACATCTTAGCTACGAGGAGAGGCTTAGAGAACTTTTTTCCTTAAACATGGCAAGCAAAGGGGGGAAAAAATAGAAAAATATACTGGAGAAAATCTATTTGATTTTTCATTAATGACAGCAAACAAGAAGACGACAAAAAAAGAAGAACTAGAAATTAGAAACATCCACGGGAATACCTACCACTTAGTTAGCACCTTCATGAATTTTTTCAAGAAATTATGAAAATAATAATAAAATAATTGTTAGATCAGAAAAGATATAATCAAACTCAGCCCTTGTGTGAACATTGTTTGAACCTCTCTCTTATTATGTTCCCGCAATGACGGCATAAGACTTTCGGCCAGTCAGATTATATTTGTATGTAGTATGTCCTTTATATTAATTTTGGATATATTTTAGGGCTATTCCGTATATAGGCTTTATATTTTAGTTTGCTTTCTTATGCAATAAATAACTTAAAAGTAATTTCAAGTATGAAATTTGCCTTAACTTTGGGGGCTTTTGAATATTTAAACTACAAATCCTGCATCTAAAAGTTTAGCCTTTGCTATATCATTTGTTTATTCTAGTTAAAATCTTCAAATTTGGCACTGTTACGTAAACTAAAATTACCTTTTATGAGGGCTCATGGTTAAAGACCATGAACCCTCATAAAGGGGGGCCATGAAGCTTCTACAAATATTTAAACTCAGCTTTAACTTTAAGGCGATTGGAGAAACATATCTAAAATTAAAGCCCCCCTCACTAACAACAATTTGTTTTAGGCTATCATTTAGGCTTTAGGTTTTACTGGAAACAGACCGCAAACCTTTATCATGCAAATGTAATGTCAAGAATAATAACAGTCGGTTGATGCGTTGGGTTTGTTCCTCAAAGAATTCCAACTCCGCATTTGGTATTTAAAAGGAACCGATAACTGTATGGCTGATAGTTTAAGTAGAATCCCGTTGGATCCTTTTCCAAACTAATTCCGAGCCATTTCCTTTTTTTTATTCGTGTATTAATTTTTTTTCCTAAAATAAATTTGTATATTCAACCATATAATAAGGCAATCCGTATCCTTTTTTAAAAAATTTTTGTGGTTATCTGTGTACAATGAATTCCTTTTATATCCCAATATTTATAGTTTGGTATAATCGTAGGATAAACTGCCTCTCAGGCCAATGAGCCCCATTGAATGGTATCGTGGGAAAAAAATATCCTTCCGCAAACATGCCGTAGCTTTATATAACCTTGTGTCTATGTATGGTGCACAACCTCCCCACCCCACTAGCGCCACTATTTTCTATTATGGCTCCATTTTTGAAAATTTGTCCTAGGTATTCTCTAGTTTATCCGCTATTGTCATGCGACTTTAAGATATAATCACACATCAATGGTTTTCCGATGTCAATACTTCCTCTAAAGTTCCATCTGGGGATGGATGAGTGTCAAAGATTAGAGAGAGAGAGAGAGAAAGAGAGAGAGAAATATGCGCTTGGCCGCGTCTTTGAAGGAGAGAGAGAAAAAAAAGACCCCTGGTCGATCCTTTTGTCTGTGCTAATAAAGGCGCGAAATCTCGAGAGGCCGTGTTCGCTTGAAAGCCAGTCATAGCGGAAAGCTGTGAGAATCTTGAAGGTCCCATAAGGAGTCAGACAAAGTTTCGCCTCAACGGCTTAGGAACTTTCCTGCTAATCCTGCTAATAGGGGGTAGACTAGCCTCGCCTGCCGATGCGTTTCACCCTGGAACCATCCCCTTTGGGCAGGGGGGGGGGGGGGGTTAACCCCATTCGGCCCTAATATAAATCCTCCGGCGACAGAGTTGGAAAGCAGTATCCACCACCTGCCCGCCACGTCAGTATTCGCCGCCTGCCCCCCACTACCGGCAGTATCCGCCTCCTGCCCGCCACGTCAGTATCCGCTGCCTGCCCGCCCTGGCAGTATCCGCTACCTGCACAGCCCATCAATATCCGTCGCCTGCCCACCCCCATCAGTACCTGCTGTCTGCACTTTCTCGTTCGTACCCGCTATTGGCGTCCCGTTGGACTCTACAAAATTCATCGCAGAACCCATCAAGCTCCTTGTATTCTCGTCTAATTTGCGTGAGTCTACCCCTACTCGTTATTACTTACTTCTCGAACGCCACGCGCACAGTCTCGATCCGCTGTTCCAAACTCTAAAGCATTATCAAGAGAATATTATTTTAACTTTGTGCCAAGGCAAGGATTACTTCCTCGGACCAAATCTTTGAGGCAACAACAACGCGCAACTCTCCTGTGCGAGTGTTCTCTCTGTGTCTCCACTCCCCCACTTGCCCAGTATAAGCCTCCATCGTCGGCTTCTTGTACGCTCAAGATCAGTTGAGCGACCATTCGATCAGTATTGTTCGTTCGTGTGCACAATGACCGTTCCTACCAAGTCCACTCTGCCCTCTATTAAGAGGCTGAAACTCATCTACGTCTAATGTGTTGCATAGCTTGTTAAAAACCCCTTTTAACCTTGATAAAAAGAATATTTTATACCTGTTTTTCTATTGGCTAACCTAAAATTCGGTTAATTTGCACTCTGTCTGTATTATAAATCTACCACGCACACAACCATCATCTCTCTCGGCTGAGGAACTCAGGGAGGGTTGAACTCAACCCTATTATACGACATTAGAATAATTCAATAAATAACACCACCTACTGTTTTGAAACTCATATGGGACATTTTTTGTCCTGTCTAAGAAAAGTCAGGATTTAAAATATAAATCTCGCTAGCCTACAAACCCTAGGTCGAATGAGACTATTATACCATTGGCCTTTTACTGTCGAAATAAAAATAAATATTTATTTATTTACGTAGGTATATGCTAAAACAATTTAAACAGATGGAAAGTATCATAACAATTGTTGCGGTTAGCATAGTTCTGGAAGCAATGGACGGGGTTATTTATCGCTTTACTCTAACTTCGCCAATTGGTAAGTAGGTTTCAATTCCTGGATCATTCTTTGCGTATAAGTACAAATCTCTCGTGTCTAACTATAATCCTAACTTTTTCTTCTTTAAGATTCAACTTTAAACATTTTTACATTAGGTTGGTTTATGCCTATCAATACCAAAGAAAACTACCTACATCCTCAAAGACCTTTATGCTGTATGAAACATAAAGGCCATCCATAGCCTAATATGTTTTTCTAGGGAAAATCTGCCCTTACTAACTGTCATGTTATAGGAAGGACCGAGTGATGGTGTTCGTACGTATTGATTGGTAACGTACTTCAAAACTCCGTGATTAAGTTTTCTCTATAAGAGTGCGATAATTGATTATTTTTATGATTATTAATAATACGTTAGTCTTTGAGTGTTCCTAGCGCCTTACTCACCGTTTCGATTATTGAATAAAAAATGTTTCTAAGAAAACTAGACCTTTAATTAAAAACATGAACCAAGATTGAAATTGAACAAATAATCTACACAGAAATGAATTAAACAAATTTAAGTGAGGCTCAATAAATTACACAATAGAATTTACAGTAATGGTTGACCCACAGCTCACTTTAATATTAAATGTAAACTGACCTTCAGTGTAACAGATGCCGGGGGTTTAAATACCTTTCAAGCTTCCACGAGAATCGGGTTTGACCCTGACCTTGAACTCAATTGTTATGTCACCTCAAGAATGTTGTTTCTGGACCGGCGCGTGACCAGAGCGTCCAGATGGTCAGAAGAGGAAATGCTTTAAAGCCGCAGAGGACCTCGAAGAGTGTAGCAGATGGAGTGACGCACACCTTCTGGAGAAAATTATTTCACCACGGGATAGGGAAAGGATGTTTCTTTTGATCTTCGTGTTACTCTGGGAATAATTCCCACTGGCAAGCGATGAGCCTAAAGCATGAATCCTTTGACGACTTAAAGTACTTGAGGGAGTTTACTTTGGTGTATTCCTCAAGGACGAGGACTATCTCTGTGTTTTGGGATACACCAGGATAGGGGGTTTCCCTGAAGAGAGTTAGTTAAAGTTGTTAACTTAAAGTTCGGTGTGACCACCAGGAAATGGCTTGAGGATGAGCTTCTTCTAAGTTCCTCTCGTTGGTCTGCCGGTCTTTTTGCCCGTCTTTGCTGTCTAGATCTGTCTAACGATCTAACTCTGACAGGCTTCTTAATTCAGTAAAGCCACCAGGAACTGGCTCCTGATGAGCTTCTTCAAAGTCACTTTTGTTGGTAGCCGGGCCTCTCGCCAGTCTTCGTCGTCTTGGTGACTAACATAATCAACCCCAGTGGGGGAGAGAAAGGAAGGGGGGAGCGTGGACACTCTGCATTAAGTCTCCCCCTTCAACGGTTTTTCTCACAGCGTCTTTCAGCTAGCCCTAAGGAACCTTCTGGCTTTAAGCAGAAGCTCCTCTAATTTCGCATATGCGGTGAAATTTAATATCAACTCTTAGAGGAAATCTTGCTGTTTTAACACATGTTAGGCTTGCCCGGGTCTGACCTGCGAGGATTCAGGCATTCTGTGGTCTTGGGCAGCCCTTTAGCTTCTCTTCGAGATGGGGGAGAGAGGAGGACGGAAGTTAAGTGTTCGGGCCACGACGCCTCCAATGCTAGGATGTTGTGGTTAAAGACCAGTGGCTCAATTGTGAGGGTGGGGTATCGATTCATCTACACTAACCTGACTTAATAAAACTATGGTAGAGGCCATATTTATTCGGAGAGTGGAGAGTGGCCATTTCAAATCGTGCTAGTTTGGGGTAGTTTTATTCATTATAAATTCTTGCTATGGCAGAAACCAGCCACGTCCTTTTGTTCCTAACAATAATTTAATGGAGGTATCATATAGATTTTAAGTGCTTATTTTTTATTCAATCACGCAATTTGTCATAAACCTAGTAGTTCTTCATCTCATCAATGTTTTTAACTTCGACGTTCAATAAATTAAAGAAATAATTTAGTAGTTGCTTCTGCAGTGATCTACAGTAATTTTGAGTTCTTGTTATCACTCAGTGAGACTCCAATGCTTAACGTAGAATCAGAACCATGGGTATTTAATGGGTATGGCAGCCTCTATTAAGTAAATCAGAATAGGGATTTATACTGTCTGGTTATACTACCCTATCTGGCTTAATTCCACTGTAATCTGAAGCGGGGTTGATAATTAAATAGGTTGCGGAACTTACCGAATAATATTCACCATTAAAATCTTTCTTTCTTAAATGTCTTTCATTTATACAATTATGCACACATCACCTTCGTGCCATTTTCCGCGGGAATTGGATTCCTTGAGGAGTATCAATCAAATAATACTTCAAATAATAGTCTCTTGATAATGACTACTAACGGGATAAACTCAGATCTTGCATTCGAGTTATAGAATAGCGAATCGAGACATGGCACGTTGCGTTCGAGGAACGGGTAATAACGAGTACGGGGTAGAGTCACTCAAATTAGACGAGAATGCGCGGAGTTTTATGGCTTCTGCGACGAATTGTGCTGAGTCCAATGGCACGCGAATAGCGGGTACGAACGGGGAAGTGCAGAAAGCAGGTACTGATGGGGGTGGGCGGGCGGCGGATATTGACGTGGTGGACAGGTCGCGGGTACTGCCGGGGCGGGCAGGTAGTGGATAATGACGTGGCGGGCAGGCGGTGGATACTGCCTTCCAACTCTGGCCTCAGAGGATTTATAGTGGGGTCGAATCGGGCCCCCATACTCTCCGCCAGAAGGGGGGGGGGGCTTCAGGGCCCGACGCTTTGGCAGGTGAAGGTAGTCTAGCCCTATTAGCACGATTTCAGGAAAGTTCCTAAGTCGTTGAGGCGAAACTTTGTCTGCCTTCTTATGGAACCTTCTTGTTTCTCACAGCTTTCCGCAATGACGGGCTTTCAGGCGACCATAGCTTCTCGACATTTCGCGCCTTTATTAACACAGACAATAATTGTCGACCAATAATGGATAAAGTTGAGAATACCTAGGACAAATTTCCCAAAATGGATCCAAAATAGGAAACAGTGGAGCTAGTTTTGCATCATACATATACCCAAGGTTATATACAGCTACGGCCTGTTTGCCGAAAGTTATATTTTTCTAATGATACCATTAAATGGAGCTCACTGGCACACGGGGGAGTTTATCCTACGATTATACAAAACTATAAATACTAGGGATATAAAAGAAATTCATTGTACACAGATAAGCACAATTTTTTTAAAAAGGATACGCGTTTCTTATTATATGGTTGAATATAATAATTAATTTTTGTAACAAAAATTAATACACGGATCAAAACAAGGAAATGGCTCGTAATTAGTTTGGAAAAGGATCCAATGGGATTTTACTCAAATTATCATCTATACAGTTATCGGTGCCTTTTAAATACAAAATGCGTAATTAGAATTTCACTACTAACTCTTTCCCTACTGAATACATTTAAATTTACGGATTTCCCAAACTATAGCGAGTTCTTCTCTCTCAATTCCTGCAAAGTCTTTCTCGCGCGCGAGTAATTTTCTGCCTGTGTAAGCGATTAGGAAATTTCGCCGTAATCTCATATTGGAGAGGACACATCTTATACCGTCATTACTGGCGTCGGTGCGAATGCCAAACAGTTTGTCCAGGTTAGGGGGGGCGGACGATAGGAGGTGGGTGCCAATTTGACCTTGAGGTTTTTAAAGCTGGGAGTCGAAATGGTATCCACTTGAGATAGACACGAAGTTGGATAGGAAGCGAGGATAGAACGAAGTAGAGCCTGTGAAGGATCGCAACTGCTTTTTGTTAGTGGGCATAGGTATGTCCAAGATAGCCCGGATCTTTTCTTGCTCTGGGGCTAACCGATTATTCACGATATGAGAGACGAGGTATTCGATAGTGCCAAAAGCGAAGTGGCACTTGCTGATGCCAATTGTCAAATTGTGTTCCCGCAGTCAGTACAGAAGGGCTTGAAGGGTGATCAAGTGTTGATTTTAATCTTGGGGGGCCAAATAAACGTAATCAAAATAGAAGGTGACGTTGGGTAAGCTTTCTAAAATCCTCATCATCATCCGGCTATAATTGCTGCAAGCCGTCAATAGACCAAAAGGGAACCGTCGAAACTGCATCAACCACTTATAGATAAGGAAAACAGTAAATTGCTTTACTTCCTTCCTTAGGGGAATCTGATATTAGGCCTTGGATAAATCCAACTCGGAGATGAACTTGGCCTTCTCTAAAAGGTGGCTGTTCTGATCTATGGTGGCGATTGGTTAGGCATCGAATACGGTAACCGAATTTCGCTTCCTAAAATTGATGCACATTCGATAAGAACCATTGGCCTTCTTTACCATGACACCCAGGGAACAATAGCTCGACTCCGAAGATTCGATGATCTGAAACCTTAAAAGTTTGTCCAGTTCGTCATCGATTGCTTCCCAGAAGTGTATAGGCAGGGGGTATTGTTTGGAATGGATGGGTTGCAGGGTGATAAGTTGGCTATTGTACTCAAAATGGGTAGCACAACCGGGGATCTCGGTGATGACGTCATTAAAGCCACTCGGGAACGCTTGCAGTTGACCATTTTAAAGATATGATACCTTATCGCATATCTTAATTTACGCTAACAGGGAATTATTAAAGTCGGGCAAATCATGCAACGGGTATTCCTTGTCTTGCTCCAAGCAGGCGACTTGAATTACGCAAAAGGGGTCCAGGTGGTAATTAGATTCCATGGGAGATTCTTGGTCGATTGCAACTTTCAGGTTGATGCTCGCGCCCTGCTGGAACAGCTAGAAGATGTTAACATGAAAAAGAATTTCTTCCTGAGAGGGTTTTATTAAGGTAATCGACAAGGCCATGCTTCTTAACTATGTGGTAGGAGCCCTTCCGCTAGCTCAATAATTTGTTACTTTGCGTGGGAAGGAGAAGCAAGACTTCTTCTCTGGGGTTAAATTTCCTTTCTTTAGGATTGCAATCAAAGTATATCTTATATTTGTCAAAATTGTTATCGGTGTTCTGATATGCAATTTCGGCGCACTTTTCCAGCCTCTGTGTTAAATCCAGTAGGTATGAGTAAGAGGTGTCCAAGTCCCTATCCAATTACTGATAGGATAATCAGGGGGCCTCAAACGTCTCTTCCATATAAAAACTCAAATGAGGTGAATCCTAACGTACGATGGGGGTTTCTCGGTAGGCAAAGATAGCTACCGGAAGAAAAAGGTGCCATTCAGTGTGTTGATCGGCAGACAACTTTTTGAGAATGGCCTTGAAACTATCATTTAGCCTCTTACACATTCCATTACCACTCCGGTGAAAAAGAATGGTAAACAGGGGCTTAATCATAAGTAATTTAGCGCCGTACTTAAATAATTCGGAGATGAATTGATGACCACAATCCAAGACGATTTATGTGGGTAGGCCCACGCGCAAAAAGATGGAAATAAGGGCTTCAGCGCAGGAGATACTGTCGATTTTCTCGAGAGGCACAGCTTCGGGGAGTCTGGTAACAAAATTGATCAGCGTTAAAACGTAACTATGACTTTCGCTCGACATGGGATGGATCGTTTCGATCAGGTCAATGGCTACTTGGGAAAAGGGTTCAGAGGTTAGCTGTCCATTCTGCAAAGGCACAGGTTTGACTCGTCCTTTTATTGCCGTCTTTTGGTAAACGTTGCACGAAAGACAATATCGCAGAATTTCGTCGGTCCTGACAGGCCAATAAAAATATTTGAAGATCCTTTGAGCGGTCTTCCTATGGCTGAAGCGACCAACAACTAGACTATCGTGAGCCGTTTACAGAATTGGAAGGAGGTGTGAGTAGGGTATACATACTGTGTGATACTCGGTGTCGTCTTCCTGGGAGGAAGGAAATAAGCGTATTCGCTCTGACGGTTTCATGCGTTTTGTTCTGGGCTTTTGACCACAAGAGACGAAGAGACTCACATTCCCTCTGGTTTTTGGAAAAGTCATGGTTCATCGTACTCTGGAATTCGGGTGCACACGGGGGATCCTGAGGTCTAGAGGCTTGCAGCAACTTCTTCGTGCGGGAACGAGTATAAAGAGTTTAACCACGGAGTCATAATAACCAGGGGGCGGGGGGGGCGGACTGACCAAGTAGGACAGCGCAAAACTTGATTGGGGCTGCAACGACCTTAGCCCAAACAGTAAAATATGCGCACTCAATGTATCAGTGAACAATACGGAATTTATTGGCGCGTCTCAAGTAATCATACACTACGGCAAATTTATCGTGGTCCGGAGCCACAGAGGGGGAGTGGTTCATCTGATACAACACTGGACGTGTACCCTGTATCGCGAACAAGGGTGGAGATCCGACACCTATTCACTGTTCCAGTTTCGAATTGGAGGGCCCTAGGAGTACTTTTATCGAACAAAATGTTAACCTGGTAGCCATCAGTATTCGGTGGCTTTGAAGGAGAGGAGGCTTCATTTCCCAACGGTCGGGGCATAGAAGTGGCACTGACCTGGTGTACCTGGTGTATCTGCGAGTTTTGAGGGCAAAATTCGCAGACCCTGAACTCCACAGGAATAGCACACGATGGTCCTAATGGGGAACAACGAAGCAGAGAGGTTGAGATTAAGGGTTAAAATCACGGTGACCTGACGAGAAGAGAGATTTTGGTTTGCTGGGTCCAGTTGCCTAAATGAACTTCTTCTGATTATTAAGAACAAATTTGTTTTTGCTGGTTTTTGATTTAGGAGATGGGTTTTTGATTTCTTCCCTTCTTTCGGATAGGAGTTGTGGCTATCCCCGTAGACGTCTGCTTCCTCGATACATTCCTTGAGAGTACGGCACCTCCGGTGCATCACGAAGGATCTGATTTCCGAATGGAGCGATGCAAGAAATTGGTCATTGAGGACGAAATCTTCCAGGGCGTCGTATTCATGAGGCACCTTGGAAGCGTCAAACCGAAAATTAAAGTGACGCTGTAGGGAGTAGCCGAAATGTCGGAAGGTTTGGTTTAGTTGAATGCGACAGTGCCTAAATTTAGCTCGGTAGAAGGCCGTGGTCATGTTATAAGCGGCGTGCAACTCGGCTTTTAACGATGAGTAATCAATTGTTGCCTCTGAAGGAAGGGAGATAATAATATCCCTGAGTTGGGAGCTCAGCAAGGGCAATATCTTTTCTAAGTGGGTGAGATAAGACTCGAAGTCTTCGCCTTCTTTAAAGACTGGGAGTTTATGGTCGCAGACTATGGTGCGTCTAGTCTAGAAGTTGAGAAGTTTATGGAGAGCGTCTCGTTTCTAGCTATGCTCATTTCCAGTTTGTTAGAGCAAATTCTCTCTCAATCTTCTCGTTCCTTTTCTCTTTTTTCTCTGTCTCTTCTTTCGGCTCTTTCCCTTCTCCCCACATGCATGCTATCAGATATTGCCACTGAGTCCGAGTGACTCACCTTAGGTCTTTAAAATTTCAAACGACGACATGATGCTGGTTTTACGCGACAGGCACAATAACAAGAATTAAATTAACGCATGAAATTATGGATTTCCTTACGCACAAGCAAAAGTGTAAATGTTTTTTCCTAGACAAAACAAAAACACGAACAACAAAGGAGCGGGGAAACACTCACGAGAGAGCTTTTGGGGTCCAGATTTTACCTATATCTCTCACTGTGATTGAGACGAGAGTTACAGCACTCATAGCACAGTAATACGAAGAATAATTCTATCTTTACTATATCTTCAACTTACGGCACGAGATGAGGCCTTGAAGGACAACAATTCAATTCCGTGGGAGAATTAAAATAATAGTTAAACATGATCACTCAACATTCAATTCACAACAAATGGAACGTGAACAAATTAACCAAGGTTAACTAATAGATTGATGAAATTTAAATAAAATTGATTGACCAAGATTAATCTCAATAAACCTAACGCCAGTTTAATATATATTAGATATTACAATATATGTCGTAGAATACTGCCAAGATCAACCATTCCCGCGTTTTCAACCGAGAGGGATGACGGCTGTGTGCGTGGAAGATTTATAATAAATTCATAATGCAAATTAACCCAAATTTAGGTTAGCCAATGTACTCACCTTATCTTGTAAGGTTCTGGGACAATAGTAACCGAGTACAAAATAACTTTACTAATATCCAAGTTAATATTTTTTTTACAAAGGTTAAAAAGCGGTTTTGAAGCAAGCTATATAACACATTAGACGTGCACAAGTCTAAGAGTCTTAAAAGAGGGTGGGGGACTTGGCGAAGACGATCGCTGTGCACACGAATGAACAATATTGACGATGGTTGCTTACACTGAAAGATGGACGGGGGGCGAAGAGAGAGCACTTTTACAGGAGATTTGTGGGTTGCTGTTACCTCGAAGATTTTTCCTTCGAATACGAAGACAATTCAAGCTTCACTCGATGAAAATGGAGATGAATTTATTGGTATGAATTTATGGTGGCTGTCGGTTGTGCCAGCCAAGATGACCATGCAACCCGATGCGCCATACACACACCCTGCTACATAACTGTCACTCTATTCCGGGGTTATTTGGCTGCTAGACTAGGGGATTGTGGGGTTATTGTCTTCTCACCTCTCTCTCGTTGTAGATGGACTGTTTGTTAAGGTGCGAAAGTCCCTCTATACACGCCGATCTCCATGCTGGTCGGTCACTGGCTTTGACTTCCAGTGTCAGGGGTTCAATATTACACCTTTTTTAGGGTTGCTTTTATTTGATCTTTTTAGCGTTTCATTGACCCACCTTGTCTACGGTGTCCCAGTGGGAGTTGTCCATAAAGGATATATTGAGGTAGTCTGTCATCACTCATGTGAATTATATGTCCAGTCCATCGCAGTTGTTTTTGTGCAAGCATGGTCTCAATTGAGGTTGTGCTGGTGCGTCAAAGGATTTCTAAATTGGAAAATTTGTCCCTCCATGTTAGCTTGAGAATCTTCTGCATATTTCTTATATAAATGCTTTTAATTGTCTTATATGCCTTATGTAAGCAGTCCATGTTTCAACACCGTAGAGTAAAGTAGTTATACATACAGCGGGGTAGACTGCTATCTTCGTTTTTAGGCTGAGGCTATCGTTTTGGAAGACTCTTATGCGCAGTTTTCCAAAGGCCACGGAGGGTTGATTTATTCTGTTGCAGACCTCTTCATCTATATTATACTTATCCGAAAGGATGCTGTTTAGATATTTGAAACTTGTGACCTGTTTAATGTCATCACTGTTGATGTAGAAAGTTAGACGTGGTTCTGGATTCCGTCGTTGCATTAGTATTTTTGTTTTATTTACATTCATTTTCAGACCCATTGCTTCGTAAAGACTGGCTATGAAATTGAGGGATCTTTGTAGAGCAAGTTGTGGGTGTGCGATCAGCGCACAGTCTTCTGCATATTGAAGTTCCAGAATATGATTGTAACAGTTTTCGTGCGGGCTTGAAGTCTTCTTAAATTAAATAGGTTGCCATCATGTCGGTAATGGATAGCAAATCTATCCAACTTAGGAATTGCGTTCTAACTGAGTAATATGAAACATATTCATATGTTGAATAACACTTGGGCTATGACACATCCTTGCTTGACACCAACTTAAACTCTGAAATGTTCGGATCTTTCTCCTGAGGCAAATCTGTTGCTGTCATGCCATCGTGTAGTTTTTTGAGAATTGAGAGGAATTTGGGGGGGGGAGCCAAACTTATAAAAAACGACCCATAGTAGTTTCCTATTGACTGTATCAAAAGATTTTTGAAGGTAAATAAAAGCTATGTAGAGGTCTGTGTTTTGCTCATTGGAAATCTATTGTAGTTGTCTTGCACAGAATATCATGTTGCAGGTTCCCCTGTCCTTACGAAATCCACACTCTGTTCTGGCAAGGTTCTCTCTGATATATAGCGACATAATCTGAAAAGCTATTTTCACAAAGTGCTCGATCACCCATCTTTTTGTACACAAACACCATGTCAGTTTTCTGAAATTCAGCGGGAGGTTCTTCGGTATTACTGATGACCCACCTGAGCTCATGTATCTTTGAGTGCAAGATATAGCCACCTTCTTTGTATATTTCAGAGGAAAGGCCATCTGGGCCAGGGTCTTATTTCAGTTAAAATAAATATAGTCAAATTACGCATAGGAAAATAAAATAAGATTCCAAGCAATTCGCCTTTTTTCAACAAGCTTCATTCGGGGAATGAAGAAGAGATAGTAGAATTAATCTTATATGGTAAAGAAAAAAATTGCCGAGATTTGATTAGAAGAAGATTTTACTCCCTTGAGGAATGAACATAATTAATAATAAAGGATCAATCCAACTGTATTTTGAAATATCAACTCCCTTAACCTTCTGCATTCCTATAATTTTCGCGATATATATTGAATGCCGGTGAATTTTAGGTATTAAGTCATTTAATGGATTTAGATTATAAATTAGAATGAATTTGACTTTCATTTTATTATATAGCATCATATTATCATTGAGAAATGAATGCACTACGTTGACATATAAGGCAATTCAAATGATAACATTTATATAATCAGTCTGGAGGTAGTCTTCCATTTTATGTCTCACTTTTATTTCCTAATGGAACTTTTTCTCTTGTTTCTTATTAAAATCATCAAGATTCTCAATCCAAGTGGCTATGGAGAATGTCCACTTTTTTTCTCATATTGGTCTCATATTTTTTAAAAATTATTGAACGCCTTTTTCACCAATCCTTTATAATTGTCTGGCTTATTGTTCCCTAAGAGATTTATAGTAAATATGGTATAACTACACCAGGCAAAAGCTTCAATATCATTTATAAGTTTTGAAATATTAGATTCGGCGATGAGTAAATATTGCTTTATCAGTCCAAATTGATATGGAGTTTAGTTAAAATAGTGTTTTCTGCTTAAAGAAAATCTTTATTAACCATTTTCTCTTCGCTTACGGAATTTTTCTCTCTTGAAAGTCGTGTAACGTTTTCTCACTTATCTTGCTTTGATCTACTCTCTCATAAACAACATATGTAAGCCATATTCAGGCAAAGTTATAACCTGAGTGGAATTCATTAGATTTGGCTCCTCTCAAATACCTTAAATTCATTAACATACATATCATAGAAACTCATTTTGTTGTTTGGTGTAATAATAAATTTTCGGAAACTAGAAATGGGAACTTTTTTGGCATTTTAAGTAGAATAAATTGCAGAACTTCATCTGCTTCAAGATAATTTTTACGGAAGACTTCGAAGCTTGGGCCATAAAACACATTATTGTGAGAAAAACCCTATATATTATTACAGATTCACATAATGAGCTAAAAATATCAGACGACTGACTGAGAATGACTAAATGAGCGCGCTGGCTACTAAATTCTTTAATTCCAAAGGTGCTAAATGCAATTATGTGTACAAGGGTATTCAATGAGTTCTCGGCCTAACATACAAAGAGGGGAAACAGGAGCCCGACGACGCTGGATCACGTCCATACATGTTCCAACAGGTGATGCACGGGCTGGCATCCTCCCAGCGCATTTTCTTCATTTTAACCATGGCTTTTACTGAGTGAGGATTGCTCCATCCGGCAACATGACTGAGGTTGAACATCGGGTTTTGATAAAGTTTTCCGTCATTCAAGGGAAAGCGCCACAGTTGATTCATGAGGAGTTCAAAACAACACTAAGGGGCAGCGCCCTATCCTATTGCCCTGCCAACCGTTGGGATGATCTCTTCAAGCAGCGCCAAGGTTCGTGTGAGGATGAACCTCAAGGTTCTGGTCCGTCAACTGCAATCACAAGGGGAACTGTGGCCATGTTGGAGAGCATGGTCATGGCTAATCGCCAAATCTCAGTGCGATACATTGCTTCTCAACTTGGGATAAGTAATGGATCCATTGTTACCATCTTGCATGATCACCTCAACCTTTCCAAGGTGTCTGCCCGATAGGGTTCAAGAATGCTGAGGCCTGAGCAGAAGAAGAACAGGATAATGACTTCAACGAAGATTTTGACCCTCATGAGAGTGGATCTGGAGGGATTCATGGCCCTAATCGTAACCTAGGATGAAATGTGGGTTCTTCACTTTGATCCAGAAACCAAAGCCAAATCTAAACAATGGAAGCATCTCTTTTCTCCAACGCCACGAAAATTCAAGGTCATGAAGTCATCCCGGAAGGTCAAGGTGACAGTGTTTTGCGACGCTGAAGGGACTTCTTGAATCATGGCTGCACCATTAAGGGACCATACTATGCAGATCTGTTGGGGAAGCTTCAGAAGGCTCTCCTTCAGAAACGTATAGGGAAAGTAATCCGAAGTGTTTTCTCTTGCAGAACAATGCACCAGTACACTAGAGCATGGCGGCCATGAACAAATTGGTGTCATGTGGTTTCGAATTTTTCAACCATTCTCCTTAGTTGCCGATATGGTACCCTCAGAAATTCACCTTTTCTCACACGTGAATAAACAGCTGTGGGGTATCTCTTTCGCTGATGAGGAGGAGGTTTGAGAGGAATTTAACCCATTATTCTTCTTGGACGGATTTTTGCAATTGAAGAAGAAACTAGAGAAGTGCATTAATTTCAAAGGTAATTACGTTGAAAAATAAATAAAAGTAGTTTAGTTTACCTTTGCTTTATTTTGCTCCGAGAACTTATTGTTCAAACTTCGTACACTTACTTCTGGGGTATATGGAAAGTGACATCGGCACTTCTATCTATTGATCGATATATTTTTGAAAAACATTTACCAATATGGTATCAACAAAGACTGTACCTTCTTTGTAGATCAAATAATTCTCTTCAACAATTTAAAAAATTTTTTGTCTCTGAAACAACCACCATTAACTGTTACAACCATTTAAAACTAACATTATTTATGTTTGATTCAACGTGAATCCACGAGCCAGGATATCTATAAAATGAAAATGACATCGGTTAATAATTATCAAAGTACAAACTTTCAAGCTTTTGTTGAGGTAAATTAAATTGGATCTCCTATGAAAATTAATAAAAACTTTATAGAATTTTATTCGAGGCAGTTCACCGTAAAATATTTGGTTTCAAATGAATATTCGAGGTAACTTTCAAAGATCAAAGAAATTTGATATTTGAAGTTTATTACAATCGAATGAAAATATGAACCGCTAAGGGAAAAATATTTTTTTCCATAACTCTATAATTTAACTTGGTGAATTTTTTTAAAAAAAATTTTTTGCTTAGTGGACAAGTAACCTTTTATGTTTTGGAGTTTAGGTTTATTTGAAACTTTTATTCGCAGGGATGTTTTTTGTATGTTTTGAGCTTTTATCAAAGTTCTTTCTAAGAGTTCAGAAAAAATAGGTATAATTATCGAATTATTTGGAATGAAAAAACATACAAATCGTGAAGTTCAAAAAATTTATTAAAATTAGGGCTTTAGCGCTTTTTTACTATCATTTCGTATATAAAACAAATTTAGATGAAAAAAGAGATCTGACGAAAGTTTTTCTTTATATCAAACCGGGTGAAATAACTTAAAAAAAGTTTTCAGGGTGTTTATGTTGAAAAAAGGGTTTGGAAAATTCTCAACTATATATAAATCTTCAAGAGATAAAGACAATATAATAAAAGGTGAAATAACTTTAAAAATTTTTTTTAAGGTATCTATGTTGAAAAAGGTGTTCAGGGTGTTAAAATAAAGAGTTTATAAAGGGGATTAAAAAAAGTGGTTTAGAATAGCAAATATGACGTAGGCCACACGCCGAAGGAGTGCCTGTGGAACCAAGTTCTTTCTGTAAGAAAGAATACGAAGTATGGCCTGTATTTTTATATTGGATGTGCAAACATAAATTCGCAATAAAGTTATGAAAAATTATTTTCTAAGATTAACCTAGGAAATATCGTAGTTACTACAGAATAACAAGTTTCATTTTGTAGGTTTAGATGTTTCCCCCACTCCCTCTTTACTGAGAGTAAATTTTATTCAAACTATATAAATGGAAACTATTCATTTTCTCCTATAATTTTACTACCTAAATCTTATTGTATCTAGACTGTTGCCTATTTGTACCTCCATTATTATCGACTAAGCCTTTTTTTTACTTATTTTTTATCCAATTAGGATGGATACACTGTGTCTTTCATCTTAGATGATATACAAAAACAAATTTTGCTGTACGACTGAAGCCACCAACGTTGAAGATATAATAAAAATGATTCTATAGAAGTCTTACCGTTTTTGATGAACTCAGACTTGAAATTCATCTCAAGGATGCTTTATGGCGGCTTCAAATGAAAATAGTGATCACCGCATTGTAAAAAGTACAATGGCGTTTACACAATAATAAGCAAGATGTACTCTGCAGTCTAAGTAGCTAAAAATGTAGCTTAAAAAGACGCATAAACCAGGATCACTATGATATATTAGATGGTTATAAAAAGAGTTGAATTAATAATTTTTATTGAAAATAAAGTATTTATTACTTTGATTTTTAAAACCTGAATCCTGAAAGATTTTTGTAGATTTAAGAATGTTTAAACAATCTCTCCCCATCTTAATTACCTCATTATAAACGAACACAATGGCCCCCTATTATAGCAGTAAAATATAAAATATTATTTAAAGTAAGTATATTTGAACATGCAATGCCCGATGTGAATTTAGTTAACTATACTGACAAACATCGTCCTGTTACATACCCCCTCAAAAATAGAAAAATACTTTTTTTAAAGTGTCTTCTTCATTTTTGTGTAAATGCTTTCATTTAACGATATTTTAAAATTTTATTACCTCGTTTGCATCCATCTTTCCCTTATCTCAATTACATCAAATGAAGACCACGCGATTTTGTTTTTTGGTTATTTCATTTAATTTTATGACGTCCACACCAGTAGCCTGCCTATTCTGTTACATCGGGCTCCATTTTCGGCTGTGATTCCATTTAATATTTTGACTCTGAGAAAATTATTTTGAATAATTGATATATTGGTATGTATGGTAATAAAACGGTAGCAGTTTAAGCCGATCACTGACTCTTGAATTCAGAATATTGATGGACCAGCAAATTAACCCGATAAACAAAACATGCGTATAATTTGCACGTTCCCAGTTTCGAATGCAATAAATATATGGAGAATTTATACGGTGCACCAATCTGTAGTTTCTTTCTTTGTAAATGAGTTTAGCTTGAGATAAACTTTCTCAAGAACGGGTAATTTTCTTGCACAAAATAAATACAGATTCCATAAGACAAGCTTTAATTTAGCCGAACAAACTAATTTTAATCTCAAAGCAACTAGGCTACCCACGAAATATTTACATTGAAAGTTTTTTCCATATAATTATACCAAAAAATGGCTTCGCCACTGCCCCTAAGATTAAAATTTGAAATCTGAAAAAAAGCAGCCATGGTTAAATTTTTCTAAATTTTCTGAATTCGCCAATTATAATAATTTTAAAAAGGAACTCTAAACTAAATTTCCCCCCTTTCAAAATATCACATTGCTAAAACAAAGTTATAGAATAGAAGATATATAAAAATAAATTTTCTGAACTTCACCATTTGTAATTAATTCTTTAGGTTTCAAAAATTCGCAAAATTTCGATACTTAAATTTATTTCTGAACCTCACCATTTTTTTTTTTTGATATTATAAAAAAAAATATTAGAAATAATTTTGCTAAAAAACCATAATCATAACTAAACTAAGATGAACTTATTATTCAAATACTCAAATAATCCCCTCCTTAAATTATAGAGTTAGGGATTATGATGATGAAAATTCAGAATTTTGTGGAAAATCTTCGAAGAATAAAGGTGATATAATATAATTTAAGGGCAGACATGTTCAAATGTAGACATTCTCCATGTCTCAAAATTTCGTGTGAATAATGAATGCCAGCACCGAATTGTGATCGGATGAAAATGTGTCTGGTTTTCTTGGTTGCCATCAGGCTCGAGTATTGGAAATGATCGATCGATTTAGTTTGCTTTATTTTGGTATTTTCTATGTATTTGATTACAAGCTTTTGAGAAAGAATATACACTGCCATTCTGATTCCTGGTATGAAAATAAAAACTGAACCTCTGTTTTTCGTAGAAGAAACCTCTC
This sequence comes from Ceratothoa steindachneri, assembly GCA_963969495.1. Taxonomy (NCBI): domain Eukaryota; kingdom Metazoa; phylum Arthropoda; class Malacostraca; order Isopoda; family Cymothoidae; genus Ceratothoa; species Ceratothoa steindachneri. The sequence goes on from OZ018332.1 coordinate 75,510,333, forward strand.
AAGTGAAATCTAAATATAGAATCTAACTATAAGCCATTTTCCTTCGAACATACGGTTAAAAAATATATGACATTCTCGAGTTATGAGGAGAAATAAACAATACTGATCATTTCAAACTCTTGTGTAGGTAGTCTGTTGTCCTAATATTTATATTTCCATGAATTTTAACTCGTTTTATTTTCCTAATTTATCTTATCTCGGATATTTATGCCTTCGTTTGACGAAAAAAACAAATAACAATAGAATATTATAAAAACTCTATGAAATCTAGAATTTCTCTTTTAAATTGCCATAGTGACAGCAAAATCTTGCCAAAAGTCTTTCATAAATTATTCGAATTGTCAGAAAGATGGCAATTGAAATTAAACGTGGATAAATTGTTAAGTAATGTATATAGGTCACTTAAATCTATAGTTTATAGTAGGAACCATTCAATATTTTAAATAAAGCTCGCGATTGTACTTTCGTTTCCTGAATTTAGCGTTTATTTTTATCGTTTACCTCGGGCCGCAATTTTCTCTGAGTACTTTTCGAAATAATTAATTATCCCCACATAACAAAAGCTTCCAATCTTCCAAAGGTGATACTTGAGACTTCTAACTCTTCGTAAATTTAAGTGTAGGTTAGTTTGTTGCTAAAACAATACATAATCAACAAGACAAACTTGGGAGGAGAGGTGTACGTTCGTAAAAAGTCATCAGAAATTATATTTAGAAACTTGCATCTCGATATAGACACTTTTTTATAACCATGGGAAATTATGTTTCTATCCCAAGGAAAGAAAAGTCTTGATTAATTGTAACTTTCACTCATGCACGTTAGACATTTCACATCTTTTTTTAGAAGTTTATGAGCAAACAGAAGTTAATACAGTTCGCTTTATCCCGACATAAAAGGTTATATTGCAAAATTTGAAACAACAACATTGACACACGTTTCCAAAATTCCTCGCTGCTTTACAAACTCACCCCCTCACCAAGGTCCAAGATCAAACTCCTTACCTAATGGCACTCATTTTTCCACCGCACCAGCTATAATTCCAGTGTCCAACGTACTTGTTGAGTGACTCCTATATTTATTTTCTTCCCTCTTACCCTGTCTCTGAGTACTTGCTTCTAAAGTTGGTCTCTGGCTCATGATTATTCTGAAAACAGTTTTACTTTCCATTCTGACAATCGATTTTTCTCTTTCATATAGTTTTATTTTCATCTGGTTTTAATACTACTTGATATTGAGTGGTTTTCCTGAGTGAGCAGCAATTTCTTCAATAGGCGGTCAGCAGCACCTTAGCCTCGATTTTCTTTCAGCCAGTTTGGGAACGAGGAAAGCCACAGCCACCATATCATTGATCAGTAAATAGTTTTCTTAATTTTATTCAATAATGTAGACAGATCCCTTCTCATGTTACTCTCCATTTTTCTTCAATGGAGTGCAAACTATAGTATGATCTTGTATACAGCTACTCACATCTAGAGGATTGCGTGCCCATCTTTTCTCGATAACCACAGGAGAATCAGCTGCTATATAACTTCACACTTTTAACTTTCTTTATCTTCACCATTCGCTACAGATTTCTCATTATTAAATGTCCCGAGAGACAGATTTGGAGGGTGCTCACTGGAACCATGAATTCTGCAAAGAAGGAATGGAGAGTGTAAGACTAAAGTATATTTGATTTTTGTGATATAATGTATGAGTATGGGAGTATATAACTGGATAACCCTAAAGAGTTAATTGGTCGTTGTGTGGATGAGATTATTTGAGAAAGGTGGACAGAAGTGGTAAATAAAGTGTGAAGGGCTGTTGAATCAGAGGGTAGAAGAAGTAGGTGTATTTGCTGCAGCAAATTTGGAACGAATTGACAGAAGTGATAGTGAATAGTGAAAAAGCTGTATCTGGGTAGGTTTGTAATGAAAATAGGGGTAATGATTGATGCGAAAAGTGAAATTAATTTTTAAATAAAAACCATTTTCAGATGCTTAATAGTGCAAATTAATAATCAGGGAAATAAACTTAATGCATGGAACGAAGAGAAAAAAGTGAAACAAGTGATTACAGGGAGTAAGTTGGCAGGAAAATAAGTTTTTGGGCGAAATATAAATAAGAATCATTTTGAGAAGCGTATTTGTTCTAGAATGAAATCAGAACAGAAGTACTGTTATTTTAACATCATGAGTAAAAATGTGAGGGAGTCAGAATCAGATGAGTAAAGCACGATAACAAGTTGTCTAGAGGGTGCGTTGCGCAATTTGCCGCCTAACTTCAATATTAAAGAAAATAAACATAGAGGTAATTTATATAGATACATATATTTATCCAAAGTTACATGTTAAGGATTTTGTACGATTCATTTTATTTACTCAAATCATCATCTGCCTCAACCACGACCTTCAAGTGGCATCTAAATCTGCTGCACGACTCCACGTTGGTCCTTATTTAACTATGGAAAAAATTCTAGTAAGCCTGGACATATCTCCACATTGGTGTAACAAGAGGACATGTTGGTCTATCTCTTAACACGCCCAACACATATCATTCCATCGGGTTACAGTTTTGTAAGTTGTGAGAACCATAACATGGCAGGCTTTAGTGGATGCTTTAGTTTCGTAGCACGTTGCTTTCACTTGTCATTCATGTTTTTCAAAAGAAGCTGGCCATTTCTTATCTTGTATGAGTAGACGCAGAAGTTTTCTTGCAAAACTGCTTGATGTGAGACTCCTACAATCTCTTGTATTTGGTTATAGACATCATTGTCTTACTGGAATCGTCATTTTTTTCGGGATCTCTGCAAAAAATACTCGAGGCCTCTTTATCTATTAGAATGATCAGAGTGAGGTTTTCAAGCTACCATGCCCTCGTAATCACAGCCTGACTCATCCAACTCTTTCTTGATATTCTGTGAGTTTCTGAGATTGACACCCAAGTATTGGAGCTCCTGACTTGAATACTATGCAGCAAAGCTTGTTGCCTTTTTTCAAATTTTGGAGGATTAAATTTAGCCATGGTATTTCTTCCTTCACAAATGACGTACAGCTGTGTCTACTATGATAGTAATAAGATGGAATTGACGCTATTCAGATTTGCCCACGGAGACATATTACCAACTGAACTCTGTAATATAGGTATCGAAGGTGAAGCGAGTGTGGATATGATTGTCTATGAGGATGGATAGGTGGTGCTGGATCAGATTCTAGAATTAATAAATAATATGCAAGAGTTTATGCTAAGAAAACAACGTAAATTGAGATGGCTGAATTATAAGAAAAAAATGCCAAAGGAGTTAAAACGTAGTGTTGACACTACTATAAAATGGTGTTTGTGTTTTAAGGCATTATAAAACAGTCGGTAAAAATGGTGTGATAGAATCATGTTAAAGGAAGAAAATTGTTGTGTTGTATACAAGGTGTTAAGGTGTTTGAAAATATTCTTGTTTTACAAAAGATAACATAAATTTAGAGAGTAAAGTGTACGTGTTTGTTTGGTGTATTTTTATAGTGACTGATAGATTGAAACAAGAAATTTAGAGAAGTAAGGTGGATTTTGCTTGAAAAGATTAGCGAGAAAGCGATTGCTGATGAAGATTTAAAGGCGTTGTGATATGCTCTAAAGGATCATGGAGAGGATGGTATATTTTTAGATGGTTGTAAAAGTATTTCTATTAAAAGTAAGGCGTGAGTTCATGTAAATGATGACCAGAAATTGTTGACTACCTAGGGAGGAGAAAATCTTGTGTGATTTTACGATGACTATTTAGCGGCTTTTTTCAATAGAGTGTTGATAAAATTGAGTTTTGGAATGAAGTGTAAAAATGAGTTATATTTATTTTAACTGTATGCTGATGATCTAGTGTTGTGGCTGAGAAAGAGAAGGATTTTAAAATGTTGGTAGATGCGTTTTGCAGCGTGTGCCTCGGCGTGTAAATGTAGAAAAAGTGAAGTGGCGGTTTAAGTGTGAGGATTATGTTATGTTTAGAATACTACAAACATTAAAACTGTTGTTTTTAAACAAATATAGTGTGTTAGAGTCTAGGTGTATTGTAAATGACACCAGTAACGATGAAGGTGAAAAGGACCAAAGGATTTTGAATGATAAAATTTTCTGAGGCATCAAAGTGTTAGCGAATGATAAGGGTTTATTTTGAATGAGCCAGAAATGTTTTATTTGCTATGCTGGTAAAATGGAAAGTATATGGAAGTGAGAATTTAATAAGAATGATAAATTATTTTGAGAAGCGCAGTGCAGAGAGATGCAAATGTCATATGCTATCAATGATTGTTAATTTTATTGTGAGGAAATGTCTGAAAGCGAATTTGACCGATAGGATGTGTGAGGGGTTAGAGAGATCTCCTTAAAGGTGGGCTAAATACTTGAATTAACGTTTAAGAGAAAAAGTGTTAACCAATAAACCAGTTGAGGAAATCGTATAAGATAGAAAGTAGAGGCAATCGTATAAGATAGATAAGGGCGGATCGTAAGAGCGCTGGCTTGTGACCTTCAGCTGGGAAATGGTCCCTGGCTGCTGAATATGCTAGGGTATATAGCAATCCATTGCTGAGCAGGTCGAATATGGCGTAGGAAAATGAATGGCAGGTGGTTTTGTGATTAATATGTTATAGGGAGTAAGAGCTGGCGGTCAGTTTTTTCGCCGTTGATGCACATCAATATTCTCTTAATTCTTTTTTAACCACTAAGGTTTTCTATTCAGCCCAAGTATTTAACTTGGATTCGAACCATAAGTCGCGAGATGCTATGAAATTGTCTACAAATTCAATCCCAATTAGAACCCCATTCGGTGCTAACTACCCCCGTTGAAGCATATCTATTCCACCATTTGTTTATTCCCTCTTTTTCATCTGGTTTGTTCCGTTTCATCGCAATCTAATTTAGATATTGAGGAAGTGTTAGAATATGTCGGTAAAGGAAATATAAACATAAGGTGTCCATTGCTCAAGTGAGCATCGGCTCATCTTGAGAATAAAAACACGCAAAATTAAAAGATGCACAATAGAAAGGAAAGAGCTTTCTTCGTGTATTTCATCACACATATGTTTAAGAAACCAGAAATTTTAAAACTTTCTTTAATTTCGTCAGCCCTACACAAGAATTTTATTGTGAGTGGCATCAAAATGACAAAGTAGCAGTTGTATATCTTTAACCTGAAGAATTGGATAAATAAAACCCTACATGTAAAGAGATTATACTCATAAATTCCGAGATTTTGCAAAGAAAGAATTTGTAATGTCACAAATATCAGTTTTTTCTCCAAATAATTCCAGTTCATTTTTGTCCGCCCAAATATTTTGGACTTCGACTGGAGGCAAACATTAAAACTATTTTAAGTCTCCTTTATCCCAAATGAACTTCGAGTTTTCCTCTTTATCTTTCATATACACACAGTAACAGATGGCGAAAATAGCTTGTGCTGTATCGTTTCAAAGAATAATAACCAATGTAGGAACGAGTCTTTTATTGAAACAAAGCATTTTTTGACGTCTTCTAAGTTGCGTGAATACAATGAATTTTTCGGATTCTGATTAAGAAATTTAGATGGATCCACATGTCGAGAATTTCAGTTTGCGTTTTTGGAAACAGATTTTTAATTCAGCTGGTAAATTAAAAGTTACTCTAAATTTTTATATCGTATTTTCTAATGCAGTGGATAAAATTTTCTTGCACCAATATAGTGTTTTCGAAGTTTAACCTGGATATTTGTAAAGACCGTCTAAATAAAGTGGACACAAAACCTGGCCTTTAAACAAACTTGTAAAATTTCTCTTACGGGCAGATGGCAAATCCCCTCGTAATTTTAGGAAATAAATTTACATTAAAATCTCACACAAGGCATGGAATGTTTTCTTTTACAACGTTTTTTTATTTTTTTCTTTGATCCGAAATCCCATAAAAGGTACTTATAAGCCATAGGGTACTTATAAGCCATATGATAGAATTAAATTATTCTTTTGAGTTCTTCTATCAGTTGTTTGGATGTAGATTTAAGGTCTTAATTTTCCTATTAATTAACTTATCACTACAGAGAAGAATCATACGATTCTTCAGAATGTGTCATTATAAAGTCGCGGAAAGGAAAGTCCCACAGAAAGCGAATTGGATTGCTGAGACGGACTTGGCAAAGTAAGAAACCGAAGAAGACGCCTACTTTGTAAAATGCTTAAAAATATTTTGAAGGTGAGCATTTTTTTATCTTAAAAATATTCAAACTATATCCTCAACGCCCCAAATAAGGAATATTTTTTTGAAGACTTGATTAATAAATTTTACCAATGACTGGTTTCAGGGAGAAGTTTAGAATAATATCTATTTGTCTCTAAATTATCCTTAAAACCTTTTTTTTTGTTCATCTAGATTCAAACACATTGCTGTTCACCGAAACCTTAAGAAAACTAGCTCGATCTCCAGCAGCCCTGATATTTCATGGTCCATGAAAGACTGGTGTCACCCCAGATAAAATAGTCCACACTGTACATACTCTTATTTGCGCACACCTCGGTATAGGTCATTAAACTGAATCCCCACTACCAATCCATAAAATTCCTTATCAGATTATATTAGCCAACGACGACACACGCAAGCCATACATACACCCTCATTCGATTAATTTTCCATCAAAGACAGCCATCACAGAAAGCCAATTAAGAAGGGTTTAATTCCTCTACATTAAACTAAAAAACCCAAATCTAAACTCCGATAGCACCTACGTTCTTTTACTCTTTTAACACATGTGAACAAACACGGTCTTTCACCGACAAACCTTTCCCACCCCAAACAAGTTATAAAGCTCAAGAGTATTAATTTCCTTCCATTCTACATGGTCTCCCAGAAAAATAGTAACCGTACTTTTAATTAGTATAACTCAAAACTTAATAAAGAGTTTTGAGTCATACAAATTAAAACAGATTTAGCAACTATTTATCTATCGATTCTAGAAATTTCATCAAATTCTCTTTTACGATATTGATACACTAATGGGTTTAGTGGAGGCTATCAAAAATATGTTTGCACAGGGAAGTAAAATAATGAAACTTTGAAGTTTAATATCAAAAAATATATTTAAATCCATTTTTAACAAAAACACCTCTTTATATGGGTAATGCAAATTCATTGTTTACCTTCCACATGTCCTCTATTTCTTTCCCTACACAGTTCCGCCTTTGATCGCATTGATTAAACAACTTTTACGATTAACTTGGGATTTTCCTTAAGTCTATTGACTCCACCTGTGATACTATCTCTTAACTGGTTGATGTTTTGTGGTGGAGTAGAATACACTTTATTCTTTAGATATCGCCATAAGAAATAATCGCGCGGTGTTAAGTCAGGGGATCTTGTGGGCAATTCAATTGCATGATTTAGCGCGCCAATGCGGTTGTCAAACGTTTCTCTTAGTTTTGTTATTACAGCAAGCTGTCTATAAGCTATGCGCCGTCCTGAATCCAGCAAATTCTATTAAATTAATTGACATAAATCTGGCGGAGTTCCCGGAAGATCCCTTCGTTGATCATGCTCAAGTAGGCAGCACCATTCAAGTTATTCTCGTAAAACAATGGGCTGACAAGATAGCCATTCCCGCATATTCCGATCCACAGAGACACTTTCTGCTTTGAAGGTTGAATGCTTGGGGGTGGTTCAATGGTGCATATTTCCGAATGTTATAGTTATTTAACTTTCCATTCATGAAAAAGGCTGCCTCGTCACCAATCACAATTGAAACGAGCAGGTTTATGGAGAAGCCATTCGACAAATTGTCTACGACGAGGAAAATCAGGTTCAAGAAGCTGGTGTCTTGCATGCATCTTATCGGGATGCCATTGCCGTTAAATGATGACTTTGACAATTGTAACCCATTCTTTCTGACTGATAGATGTGGATTTTGAAGAAGTGTCATCAAAACATTTTCAATATTTTCTGTTGTTCCTATGGTTCTCATACGACCCGAACGACCTTTATTTAGATTTAAGCATGTTCATTTATGTTGGCATTTGCGTATTTGTGACTACAAATACGCGTTCATCATTTGTTCTATAGAAGTAGACTTTTACATAGAAACGCTTTGATTTGCTTAGTAAGCAATAATGACGAAACCATACCACAACGTGGCTGAAAAACTACTGTAAAAATGGCCTACGCTTTGCTTGAAGAATCGCACAGTGACCTAGGCTACCTACGCTTCTCTTGAAAGTGCACGGTGGCCTAGCCTTCCTAGGCTTCGTTTCATTATTTTACTTCCTTGCGCAAACATATTTTTGATAGCCTCCACTAAACCCATTAGTGTATCAATATCATAAGAGGGAATTTAATGAGATTTCCAGAATCGACAGATATATAGTTGTTAAATAAAATCCTTTTTGCAGGACCTAAAATCTACAATAGTTTTGAGGTATACTAATTCAAAGTACGGTTAACTTTTTTCTGGGACACCCGGTATACAAGGAAGCATCACTCAAAAGTTCAGTCTCCTTAAATGGTAGGAATCATGATAACCCTTCCATCTATTTAGAGTTAATCCGCTTTAACTTACGTTATTTTACATTTGACTTTCATATTTCCCTAATCAATATATGTTTAAAAATAAGAGATAAAAATCGTACTTAACTTCATTGATCTAAATATTTTTCTTCTATTGCCCAATAATTAGGATTTGTATACCTAATAATTACAACGTTCATTTCAAAGCCAAAATTTTATGCACATTTTGTATATATATTTTGTATATTTTTGTGTATATATAATCTTTCTAAATTTTTTGTACCCATAATAGATCCTATTACTAAATATGAGTTCACTATACAGAATTCTTTTGAGTTAGTAGATTTAATTAATTCCTCTAGATTTTCCAAGTATCACATGACTAGTGGCGATGTTGAATCACTATTAACCGACATCCCTGTTCTTGAAACCTGTAATATAATATGTGATTTACTATTTAACACAAATTGCATAGTTCTTATTCCAATTAAACCTAATTTTTCTAGGCTTATTAAATTGGCCGTTGAAGACACAATATTTATATTTAACAATAGCCTTTATAAACAATGGAATGGGATGGAAATGGGCTCAGGTCTGAGTCCATCGTTTACAAATGCTTTTATTTTTAAATTAGAACAGGACTGGATGTCCAATTGTCCACAAGAATTCAAACATATACTCTATAAAATATAAATTGACGATTTCTTCGTTCTCTTTAAAAATAAGAATCATGCCTACCAGTTTCAAAACTACATCAATACCCAGCATCATAACATCAAATTTACACTGGAGCATGAAACTAATAACTCTCTTTCATTTTTGGACATTAAGATGACCAGGTCAGACAAGAAAATTTCCACTTCAGTATGTAGAAAACCCACATCCACTCTGCTTGGCACTAATTATTTCTCGAGCTTACCAAACTGCTTCAAAATATCATGTGTAAGCTGCAAAATAAACCGTGCTTTAAGAATATGCTCTGTTGGAACAATTTTCATAAAGAGATGTTTTACCTCAAATAATTTTGTATATTCAATATATTCCCAGCATCTTTCATCGAAAAATTGATTTTTCTCGTCAAATCTAATGTATCGAAACATAAAATATATCTCAAAATACCCTACATAGGGTCGCTGACCAACTAACTCATCTTAGACTTACAACCATAATTATCTAAAGTTTATCCACAAATGAAAATCTACTGTATACCAATTAATACAATCTCTCTTAAAACCTACTTGTCTCATAAGGCAAAATTACTCTTGCTTCTCATGTCCTCACTTGTTTATCAATTTGTGTGTGCGAGTTGCCAAAGTCGCTAGGTAGGTAAAACTACTCCACAATTGAAGTTGAGGATTTGCAAACATAAGGGGGTTTCCCACTACACAGACAGACCTATTGCTAAACAAGATTTCCCTACAATAAGGAACCATTCAGATACCTGCACCTCATGATTGTTGCTCTCTAGTTTCAAGGTTTTGGGTTCTGCTGATAAATCCGTAGATCTCAAAATTTTAGAATCGCTATTTATTCAAATGCTTACTTAATCCAGAATTAAATTTTAGTCAGTCGTCCACACGCCCTTTACATCTTTTAATTCAAATATCTTAATTTTAGTTTGTTTTATAATTTAGTTTCACCTGAAATGTAATAACAACTCACTCAATGATCCGTAATTATAATGGTTTATTAGTTGGTTAACCATATTTTAGATATTTTAAACAACTACCAATTTTAGTTCAGTTCAAATTTTCCACATATTTAATCATTCGATTCCTGTCCTTCTCTCAAGTTGGTAAGTGTTCATTCATTTATTTCATTTTAATTTTTGCTTTGTTTTTTGTTTGTTTTTTATAATTTTTTAGTGTTTTAATTTGTAATTTCGCATTGTCCTCTCGGTAACTTTTTTGCATTGTTTTCTTGAAAGTTGACTAAACTCTAAATTTATTTATTATTAAATTGAGGCATTATTTTCTCTCAAATTCAACAAACTTTAAACTTATTGTCAGTCATTAATATATAGATATATCTCTTTATGTATTGTTAGCTTGCTTGCTTTCATATCGTTTTACTACATTATAGCCTGAAGATGAACATAACTAATGTTCGAAATGAGTCAAATTATATAATGTATGTTTCAAATACTGATTCTGTATTGAACCTACATACTAAAATCAAGGTTTCCAAAGGATGTCCCAATTTCTCTCTCTCTCTCTAGATATATATATATATATATATATATATATATATATATATATATATATATATATATATATATATATATATAAGGTGTCCCAGAAAAAAGTTAACCGTACTTTGAATTTGTATAACTTAAAATCAATTAGAGATTTTTGAGTCCTGCAAAACAAAACAAATTTAGCAACTATTTATCTGTCGATTCTGGAAATTTCATTAAATTCCCTTTTATGTTATTGATACACAAATGGGTTTAGTGGAGGCGATCAAAATTATCTTTGCGCAAGGAAGTAAAATAAGGAAACTTTGAAGTTTAAAATCAACAAATATATTTAAATACATTTTTAACAAAAATACCTCTTCATATGAGTAATAAAAATTTATTTTTTAATTTTCTAAGAACCGTTTCCTTCTTTTTTCCTCCATTTCTTTCCAAGCACAGTTGCGCCTTTGATGGCATTGATTGAACAACTTTTACGATTAACTTGGGATTTTCCTTAAGTCTATTGACTCCACCTGTGATACTATTTCTTAACTGGTTGATGTTTTGTGGTGGAGTAGAATACACTTTATTCTTTAGATATCGCCATAAGAAATAATCGCGCGGTGTTAAGTCAGGGGATCTTGTGGGCAATTCAATTGCATGATTTAGCGCGCCAATGCGGTTGTCAAACGTTTCTCTTAGTTTTGTTATTACAGCAAGCTGTCTATAAGCTATGCGCCGTCCTAAATCCAGCAAATTCTATTAAATTAATTGACATAAATCTGGCGGAGTTCCCGGAAGATCCCTTCGTTGATCATGCTCAAGTAGGCAGCACCATTCAAGTTATTCTCGTAAAACAATGGGCCGACAAGATAGCCATTCCCGCATATTCCGATCCACAGAGACACTTTCTGCTGACAAATACGTGCATCAAAGTTAAATGCTGTGGGGGGGAGGGGGGTAGCGTTGCATATTGCCGAATATTATGGCTAATTACCTTTCCACCATGAAAAAAGCTACCTCGTCACAAATCACAATGTTTCCAAGAAACGAGCAGGTTTATGGAGAACCCATTCGATAAATTGTCTATGACGAGGAACATCAGTTTCAAGAAGCTGGTTCTTGCGTGCATCTTATAGGGATGCCATTTTAAGTCATGTTTATTAACAATTGTAACTCATTGTTTCTGAGTGATACATGTCGATTTTGAAGAAGCGTCATCCGAACATTTTCGATATTGTTTGTTGTTCTTATGGTTCTCATACGACCCGAAAGACCTTTATTTAAATTTAAGCATGTTCCTTCATGTTGGTATTTGCGAACATTTTTCACAATTTTGGGCTTGCTTGTTGGGTGCCTACCTGGAAAACGTTGTTGAAATGAATCTTGTAATTGTTTAATCCTGCCAGTCTTAATAAAGTTTGTGACTACAAATACGCGTTGATCTTTTGTTAACTGCATGATTAAAAAGGTTCTATGGAAGTAAACTTTTACCCTGAAACGCTTTGATTTGCTTAGTAAGCAATAATGATGAGACCAAACCACAGCATGGCTGAAAAACCACTCTAAAATGGCCTAGGCTTTGCTTGAAGAATTGCACAGTGACCTAGGCTACCTAGGCTCCCTAGGCTCCCTACGCTTCTCTTAAAAGTGCACGGTGGCCTACTAGCCTTCCTAGGCTTCGTTTCATTATTTTACCTCCTTGCGCAAACATATTTTTGATAGCCTTCACTAAACCAATTAGTGTATCAACATCAGAATAGGGAATTTAATGAAATTTCCAGATAAATAGTTGTTAAATAAAACACTTTTTGCAGGACCCCAAAATCTCCAATAGTGTTTGAGTTACACTAATTCAGTTAACTTTATTCTGGCAAACCCAGTATACATATATATATATATATATATATATATATATATATATATATATATATATATATATATATATATATATATATATATATATATATATATATATATATATATATATATATATATATATATATATATATATATATATATATATATATTTATGTATATATATATCTGTGTTTGAACTTTTCGAGAACTTTGCCTCATCATTGGCACTATATGGAGAACCTGAAACACATAATGAATGAGTTCCACTCCGCCCCATTTTATTGGCATATAATACACCCTCTTATGGAATATCAAAATTCCTAGTACCCATCCATCCTTTCCAAACCTACCAATAATGACTACACCATAGCTAATTCCAGAAATATTGTTGAAGACCTCTGCACTCGTTTGGATGCTGCTGACGTTATAATGTTGGGTTATGACGTCGAAAACTTATTCACAAATATTCCAATAAATGAAACCATCCAAAATTATACAAACTCTCTTTTGAATTCTTGTCAAAAAGTAATAGGTATTACAAAATCCTTTTTAAGTCATTTTTGGAATTGGATGTCTTATGAACCATTTTGGCTCAATAACTGTCCCATTGAATATAAACGTATCTATTACTGACTTTATGTCGATGTTACATTTGTATTAATGAAATCACCTAAACAGGCAGAACATTTCCTTAAATACTTGAACTCTAGTCATGAAAATATAAATTATACAATGGAGGTCGAGAAAAATGGTAGGCTCCCATTTTTTGATATAGATATTAAACGTTCAGGAACAAAGTATGACGCTTCAGTCTATAGCTAGCCTACATTTACAAATTTAAGCATGTTTCTTTAGCTTCTTGACAGAAGACCTTAACTAATCCTGGAGAAAAAGACTTATTAATCGACCCTACAATATTTATTCTTCATACAGCTGCTGCGTGTAGATTTCTCTTTTCTAAAATTCTTCCCTAAAAATAATGGCTACCCTATCTCATTAGTGGAAAAAATACATTAAAAAGTTTCTTAATTCTCTTTATTATGAAAATCCAACAGAAAATACTGTAGTTAAATTATCCACTTTCTTTAGTGTCCCATACTTTGGTAGAAAATCGAACATCTTTGTTAAAGAAAGTAAGAAGACTTTAAATATATTTTAGACTCTACCCATATCTCTGCCCAAAACTCATATTAAAAAATGGGCACAATATTGGGACTTATTTCAGCTATAACGATCAAATTCCATTCCTTTGCCGCTCTTCTGTAATTTATAAACCAGGCAATGGCTTTGTCACTCCCCTCTAGGAAGGAAGCTTGCGCTTCACTACTAAGATTAAAATTTAAAATCTGGAAAAAAGCAATCATGGTTAAATTTTTATAAATTTTCTAAACTTCGGCAAAGGAAAAGGTATCTCTACGAAAGAATTCTCACCCGTTAGGCTTCACTCTATTAATTGTAAAACCGAAATCACAACGGACGATTTTAAAATCTTAAAAACCACCCCTGATCTCATATCACTAAAGATTCTTGAATCCATGTATATTAAATACCTTTCTCCTTCCTTAAATTCCGATTCCTCCTCTCACCCACTACTTCTACTCTAAACAAATATATTGCCAACCTCCTAACCTTCTCTTTCTTCTTACGCTCTTCGCCCTTTCTCCCCAGTTATCGTCTAACGGCTGAATGTTTAAGGTTGGTTTATCCGGATGTGTTTCATGTGTTTCCCCAATCGTTAATTTTCAACTCGTAACATAATAATCCAGAAATAATCAATTGCCTGTAAATTTATCGCTATCCCCCTCCTTAATTAACATTAAATACGTTCCATAAATTCGTCATTTTGATTATCTGTTTGGTTCTTAACTTAAATTATTTTCCACAAATTGTATTTCCAGTACCCGAAGATGGGTGAAAAGTTCACCCGAAACGTTGTAACAAGAAAATGAAATGAATTTCCCTTTATAGGTCCTTTCGTTCATCCTTCAAATTAAATTGAAGCTCCATAGGAGAAGCCCTAACCAATATATATATATATATATATATATATATATATATATATATATATATATATATATATATATATATATATATATATATATATATATATATATATATATATGTATATATATATATATATATATATATATATATGTATATATTTATAGATATATATATATATATATATATATATATATATATATATATATATGTATATATTTATAGATATATATATATATATATATATATATATATATATATATATATATATATATATATGTATATATATATATATATATATATATATATATATATATATATATATATATATATATATATATATATATATTTATATATATATATGCAGATATATATATATATATATATATATATATATATATATATATATATATATATATTTATAGATATATATATATATATATATATATATATATATATATATATATATATATATGTATATATTTATAGATATATATATATATATATATATATATATATATATATATATATATATATATATATATGTATATATATATATATATATATATATATATATATATATATATATATATTTATATATATATATGCAGATATATATATATATATATATATATATATATATATATATGCAGATACACCCACAAAGGAAAGTGAAAAATATTTCAGAGCGCTTTCGTCTTTATTCTTATAGACCTTTTCAATGAACGAACAGTAGGCTGGACATACATAGCCTTAAATAGTGGAAGGAGGATTAGACTACCCACCTTTGAACCTTAATTAGGGGTACAAAATCCTGAAACAACTTGATTTGAGATTTTATGTATGTAGTGATAATGGAGTCTAGCATGAACAAACCAAAGCTAAGGTTGAAATTTGGGAACGCGTTAATAGAGATACATTCTAATATATTTTTTGAAATATAATTACTGCATTTAATGAATGGTTTGGCACTGTTCCAGTTAATGTTATGGTTAAGATTGTAGATATTTAGAAAAAGCGCAGATTGTTCACTGTGATTACGTACATTGGCTTGATGTTGCTTTACCCGGACATTTTTGGCAGTTGTTGCATCCTATCGTATAAATAATGAAAGGTCGAGGGGGATGAACATTTGACAATTTAAATTATTATTTAAATTATTAGGCCATAGGCAACGTATGTCATCAACATATCGCATCCAAGCTATAGGGGAATCATTAATTTGAGGAAGTATTCTAGATTCGAAGAATTCCATGGATAGGTTAGCGAGTAGGGAAGACAAACAATTCCCCATTCCTATTCCAAAGGTTTGGCGATAAAAGTTTCCATTAAAGGTAAATTTGTAATTGTTGATGCAAAGATCAATGAATTTAATGAGGGTAGAAGCGGGTATAAGGAGAGCAACTGTGTTGAGGTGTTCTTCAAGGAAATTCAAGAGATGGGGTAGGGGAACTTTGAGGACGTTGAAGTCGATCATGGGGCGTGACGTTTCTAGGGACCCAACGGGCAGAGACCTTGGTCATGGCCAAATTGTCGTGGATGATGTTGATAACATTTCCATGTGATTCCACGTTCTTTGACTTTCACTCTCGATTTTCGAGGGTTATTCTCTCCACACGGGCCACATTGTCCTCGTTGGTCACGTCTGACGGGCGTCCTGGACGGGGCCATTTTTAAGGGACTTACTAACATGGCGGAACTCCCTATTCCAGCGAGCAATGGTTGCATAGGAAGGGGTGGTGTCGGTGTACACTGCAACCATGCGTTCATGGATCTATTTTGCATTCTTGCCTTCCTTGGTCAAAAATTTGTGACTGACGATCTGCGATCAGCTACTGCTTCTTAAATAGAAAAGGCAGGAGCGTGCAGGTGCAGTTCCTGACTTGTCATAACTTGTCCTAACACCCCCATAAACAGCCATCCCCCTTCCTCTCTTTTGCCCTACCGATTCGCAAAACTTATTGACCGCCCCTCGTATGTGAATTGGAAATGATCCCAACCAAAGAGCTTAGTAGAGAGGCTAACCATTTTGAAAGGGTATAGGAAACATACCCAACAGAGCTAATGATAGGGCGCATTGGGTTATCAGGTTTATGGATTTTAATAACACCATGAGGGTAGGGAAGGCAAAGATTTGAAGATTTAAATTTGCTAATGAGGTCAGGGGATTCTTTAAGTAGAGAGCGAACAGTTGGGTGAAATTCTTTGTTTAACTGGTCATTAGGATTCCTTCTAAGGGTCTCATAGGTGGAGGTATCCGAAAGTAAGATATCTTATCTAAATATAGGAATTTGTCAATTAATACAACGGCGGCAGATTTCTCGGCCTAACAAACACCAATGTTCTTATTTTTACTAAGGGAACTTATCGCTTTTTCAAACCTAACAGGATAATTATGGTTCATATGGCTTAAGCAATTATAAACATAACCTTTAGCAATAGAAATATCATTACGGGACACGTCACTAAATTTTTCTAACTGGCCAAATGCGTTGGCAATTTTAACACTATTCGGGGGGGGGGAGAGAAGGTTTTAGCCCATAACCTAATAAGTTTTACGTATCAGTATCAACTCTTGGCTCGAAAGGTTAATAACATGGTTAGGGAAACTATTTTTTGTTATAAGTCCGCCAATCGTTCCTATTATCAAACTAATGTTAATATCCCTAGGTTTAGGCCAAAAACCTATTAGTTTTACCCTATAACCATATTTTCCTTAAATTACCTTGTTTACTTAGGCCTCTAAACATAAATGTTATTTTTAAGTACGAGACTACAATTTATCGCATCCTTGTCAAAAATTCCCCCTCCCCGAACTAGCATTGTTTATTCGATAGGCTGCAACAACTGCCCAAAATGTCATTATGGACAAACCGGGAAAGAACTCGATGTCCGGGTTAAGCAACATCAAGCCAATGTACGTAATCACGGTGAACAATCTGCCTTTTTTCTACATATGTACAACCTTAACCATAACATTAACTGGAACAGTGCCAAACCAGTCATAAAATGCAGTAATTATATTTCGAGAAATATATTAGAATGTATCTCCATTAACGCGGTCCCAAATTTCAATCTTAGCCCTGGTTTGTTCATGCTAGACCCTATTATCACTGCATACATAAAATCGCAAATAAAGTTGTTTCAGGAATTTGTACGTCCTAATTAAGGTTCAAAGGCAGGCAATGTATGGCCTGCCTCGGTTCATTCATATATAATATATATATTATACATATATTATTGCATGTTTTATTAAAAATCATGTCTAACTTAGATTAACCTAGTCCATTGTTTCACTAATTTTCTTATTGCACCTTTTTCGCTTGGCGATAGGTTAGAAATAAAAGCTCCAATATCGATAATTTATTGAAATTGATCTTCTGGTCATGTTCGACCATCTTCTGAGCGAATTGGCTCTACACTGTTTAGCTGAGACAAGACAAGATTAGAATACAAAAAAGTAGAGGGACTGCTGTAGTAAAGTCAAATCAGAGAGCAATCGGTAAGGAAAGTTTCGCAATATACTTAAGAGGGTAGTTGTGATTTACTGTAGTGTTTGACTGGCGAGGCTGCAGAGGTGAAGTAAGTAGGCAGGAAGGGATCAACCAATCGGTGAGGTTGCTGGTACGCTGAGGCGCAGGCAGCGTGCGGGCAGTAATTATAGAATCATCGTGTGATGCTTCTACTTTGATTTAGATAGGTATAGGTACGAGGTAGTTAAGAGCTCCTGGGTATTTGCGTGCCCAAGTAATATGTTGAATATTATGTATTCGGTTTCATATGTGGTTTCCTTCGATTTTCCCTAGTTTAAGTGTTAAGCGTGTTAAGTTACGAGTATATGTGTTTAGTGGCGTGAGTTTGTTTAGTTGTGTAGTGTAGATATTCTTGTGCACAAGGGAGAGCAACAGGCGCGCATCAGAGCAGAGTTCTGAATGCCTAGTGCGCTCATTTGCCATGTGTTGCTTGCGGCCCTTAGTGTAATTGGCGTGTATGTAATTAGTAGCCTGACGATTGTCTTCTATATGTGTAACTGCATTTTTTGCTGCTGGGATAGAATCTCCTCAGCATGTTGTTTGTATGTTTGGCGTTGGATTGTACGTTGTTTGGAAATGTCTGAGAATGTAAGTATTTATCGAATGTTTGCCTGATTTTTTTGTTGCTGGCTTGTATATGCTTTTTTATGGAGGCGGGGTATTCTAGGTTCCGTTTACCTTCCTATATATGTATTTTGTGCATTTAGTTGTTGTGGGCAGCTTATAGTGTCACCTGCGTCTTTTGCAGAATAATTGTTATGTCCTTCTGTCTAGTATCTATTGTGCCAGGTACGAGAGGATTTCAGGGCGCTCGCCAAAGACGAGGATGGCCTCGTCGTCCGCATATACTAGTAGGCGTGAATGATTGCAGTTTTCTTGTGAGAGTGGCGTGTAATTTGTGAAAATGATGATGAGTGTAGGTACCAGCACGCTGCCATTGGTGTGAATAGTCGCGATATTATATTGTCGCATCGCATGCAGCACTTTATGTCTTTAAGGTAGTGCGAAGGGAGCTTCTGGTGCAGAGAGGCAGTCGCGTGTTGTTGGCGAGTTTTCAACGGACCCTGTCATGCCACACTCTATCAAAGGCATTCCCACCGTCGTTACTGATAGCGCCTTTACCATGCTTTTCGTGACCACCGTACCGGCGGAGCGGCTTTTTCTAAACCAATATTGGGACGGAAACACCCAGTCCTCCTACTCCAGGAAATCATGGAGGCGGGTGTTCACTATACGTTCTAGTATTTTGCCTAATTCCTCTAAGAGAGCAATTGGTCTCTAGTTATTAGGGGTATTTATGTTGTTTGTGTAATATGTGTTTTGTGAAGCCTTGAATTCTTTCGGGAATTAAACACAGGCTAGGGATGAGTTATAGATGTGTGTTATTGTTGGATAGATGACTTTTGGCAGGTGATGTGGGATTGTGTTTGGGAGGCCAGAGAGGCTCATTTGGGTGCCTTTTGTACATAGCGTTTTGTATCCTCGAAGGTGATTGGAGTCGTTAATTTAGTTGTGTTATTGATCACCTGCATTTTAACCCGGATGGGGAGGAGGCTAGTTCCAGCTCGTTCACAAGGAGCCGATACCATTCCCTGATATCCTAGAAATGCTCTCCGGCGTGCGTCTTGCGTCGACTATGTGTGTGCACTTGAACTCAGATGGACCCAAATGCTTCCAGGATGCGATCATTTTTCGTGAGCGGCAATTGTCTACTTGTAGTTTTATGGGCTTAAGGTGGGCCATACCCATCATTCTCTTGACGCGCCACCAAAATAATGAGGGGCCAGCAGAAAGAGTATTCTCCAAAATTCGGATGATCTTGCCCCGCTCACGGTACCGCAGCATGCACTGCACGATGCAGACTTGCCGGAGTGTAATGTTTGGTTGTCGTGGGTCTCTGCCGTAGTGATTGGTGTATATCCTGATGAGTCTTTGTGTGTGTAGTGAGAAGGTGAAGTGTTTACGAGTGTCTATGTTTTTCTTGTCGTGTGCGTGTTACAGGCTGTTTTAATGGCGTCTATGAATGCCTTCAAACTGAAATTGAGACACAAAACAACATGGCAACACCCAAGACCAGGCAAATCTACCCACATTAGATCCCCTCAATGAAACCCTTAATCAAGATGAGGTCCTTGCCGCCATGAGAGGCCTGAAAAACCACATGAGTCCTGGACCAGATGGTATCCCAGAAGAAATATTCCAAGGAGGATACTTCCTTGAAAGCAAGAATACACCAACTTAATAATGAGATATGGACAATAGGGTAGAGCGAAAAACATTTTTCTGAAAGTTATTTTCCCACTACGAGTGAAATTAAACCCTCTAAAAGGATTTTCTGATATAATCATTTTTAAAGGTTCCTCAACGCCATTCAAAATTGAAAATAATGCGATTTTCAACTAAATTTTGACTTTCGTGAATTATTTCTGAAAATTAAATTCGAATTTTGAATTGGTACATCCAAACAAATAATTATTGTATTTTAAGGAACTTGTAAGCGAAATTTGAAAGTAATCGATTGGTATTTAGAGGTTGCTCAATGAGATATTATAGCGGCGTACATGACAATTATGTTTCAGTAGCACGGATGATCTCGTTAAGCGTGAATATGTGTATGTGTAGGGCTAATGTCTATTGTTTTGATCACATTCTTCTATTTTTATTCAAGAACAGTTATTTTTAGCGTACAATAAATATTAATACACGTTTTATTATATTTCAGAGCTAAATAATATGTAAGAAAAAATAAAACAATATTTAATTATGGCATTTAAACCTAGAACGCGTCATGAAGTTAAAAGCCCCTTTTTTGGCCCCCTCCCTGCGCCATTATTGAACGAGTGTTGGCAACTTATAAAGATGTTATAAAATATGTTTTTTTTTGAGCGAGAAAAGAAAAAAGACCGCAATAGAGAAGACCCGCCAATTAAACAAATTATCACATTAGTAGCGGAGAAGTTAATTTCTATTTGGAAAACGGCATCAATCCCTTGTGTGTCAATAGAGGCAGTTAGAAAAAGAACTTTAAATTATTATTAAAAATATCAGGATTTGATTAGAAATATTAGCAGGAAAATGTGACATCATTCAAACAGAAATGTGACGATTTTACAAAGAATGCAAAACAATTGTTTGATATTTCGGGTTGTAAATGCGATAGGTTTGAAAACTTTTCTTCTAGCAAAAAAAAGATGGTGCCTCCATTAGAGCAAACGTTTCTAGAAGACCAACGAACAACTAGAAAAATGGCAATGAGGAATATCAATCAAAGAAGAATATTCAGAGTGCAGTTAGGAGAAGTGATTTTTCCTTCATCCAGCATAGAAACAGAATCTCCTGACGAAGGTAGCGACTATGAGCTTCCTTTATCCGTGAAACGCAAAGAATTAAACAAAAAATTTGCATCCGAGGCCCCATCTAAACGAATAAAATTGTAATAATTTGCGTTGGCATGTGACCGCACTAGCGTGTGTGATCAAGCAGCCGGATTTAATAACAATTTCAATCATTAAGGACTTATCGCCAATTGAAGGCAAAGAAACTCAGTAGTAGTTGACAGGTCAAAAGTTCGAAGAGGGCGTGTCGAAGAACGTATTACACTACAGCAAGAAATTAGATCGGATGAGCCATTATATTCTATTTATTTTGATGGTATGAAAGAGAGCACATTTGTTGTTGAGACGACAGAGAGAACTTATCACAAGAAGAAGATAATGTAAGAGCACATCTTTCTGATATAAGAACCTGGTTCAGAATACCTTGGACACCTGACAATGAAGACAGATTCTGCAAAGGCTATATGGGACGCAATATTCTCGTATCTAGAAGCAAATAACATCGCAACTGATGAACTCGTTGCTGTGGGATACGATGGAACGGCAGTGAATACAAAAACAAATATAGGTGTGATCAGAGTGTTAGAAGAAATCCTTAATAGACCACTGCATTGATTCATTTGCCACCTCCATGCAAATGAGCTCCAATTACGCCAACTCATCAACAATTTGGATGGGAAAACAACGGGGCCTATTCAATTTGTCGGACCTATAGGGAAACAACTGGATAAATGAATGTGAGACTCTAAGTGTTATTGAATTCGAACCAATTCTGACTAACGTCCCGTCTGCTGACAGGGGAAATCTGAGCACCGAACAAAGGTATCTGTTTGATATCCTTCTATCTATCCCACAAGGTAAATGTTCTGCTGAAATGGCTCGTAAGAGTCCTGAAAAATTGTCGCATGCACGATGGCTTACAACGGCAAATCGAATACTTCGATTATTTGTTTCGACTTCCGACCCTTCTGACACGCTGAATTCCATTGTTTTATTCATCATTAAGGTGTATGCACCATTCTGGTTTGAAATAAAAGCTAACTCGCCTTTGTGAGGTGGATCACTAAACCTCTTCAAGATAGTGCAATCACTACAAGGGATGAACAAACCGATTAAAGATATAGTTGCCCAAGTGATTCAGAGGAATGTTTATTTTGTACATACGGAAAACATTGTACATGCGAAAACATGTGTGCTGCAAGATGAAAGAAATTATATCCGGGAAATCGCATGGAGAAGAATTATGAAAGCACTAAAAGATTATAAGGGAAAATCAATAGGCCCTTTCAACATCCCAGACATAAACTTTGAAGCTGACGACTACATCCACCTAATTAATTGACAGCAAACCTTTGTGACCGAACCTCCGCTGACGAGGACGCTCTCTGATGAAGAATTTATCCGTCAACAACAAAAATTGGATATTCTAAAGTTTCCTTGTCACAGACAGGTGGTTGAGAGATGCATCAAACTGGAGAAGACAAACGGGACGGCTATACATATAAGAAGTAGAATTGAGTCCAGGAAAAAATACCCTCATTTAATATCAAGAAAAACTTCATAATAAAAGTTAATAACACTTAAAAAATCTAACTGCATTGAATAAATGGATATTAAATAATAGTGAAAATATAAATATCCGACTGTTACTTCTTTAATTTCTTCTATTTCATAGTGATGATGATAAACCGAAGAAAAGGAAGGAAAACTTATCAAGTAGTTAATAAATTATTTTTATTCAATAAAATGGAAGTAAAAGTATTGATTGTAAAGTTTTATGTAAATATATTCATTTATAAGTCGGATATTTCAATACTATAGTTTTTGATGTTGGGTCTATTTCAAATAGTTTTGCAAAACCACCATTTTCGATTCACCCTAATAGACAACAGGAGAGATGCAACAGATGCTAAAAGGTGCTACCTACATGAATCGTGACCATCTTCAATCTGTACAAACAGCAGAGGGATTTCACTAATGTCAATAATCGCTGGGAAGATACTCTCTAATATCATGTTGTCCCGCCTGGTCTCTCATATTACAGAACAAAACCTTCCTGAGAGCCAGTGTGGTTTTAGAAAAGGCCCAGGCACATCAGATATGGTGTTTTGCTTACACCAACGCCAAGAGTATGTAAGAGAACAAAACGAAGGCCTGTTTGTTGCTCTCATTTTCCTGACAAAGGCTTTTGATACTGTCAATCACCCTCTGCTATGGAATCTTTTATTAAAGGTTGGGGGCCCGCCAAAATTCATTACCATCTTTAGACAGCTGCATTAAGGGATGCAAGCCCGGGTCTAAGTCTCTGGATAATTATTATAACCCTTCAATATGGAATTGGGAGTCAAACAGGGATGTATATTTGCCGCTGTTATCTTCAATGTTCACCTCATGGCTCTCATCAACCTGGTCCATTCTGTCCTAGAAAGAGATGAGGGTATTAGCATACAGTACCGCCTTGATGGCAGTAAATTCAACATCCGCCGATGCCAGGCCAGAATTAAAGTTTATTCCATCTAACTAATAGAATTTCAATATGCAAATGATTTTGCCATTGTTTTCCATGATACTGAAGCACTCCAAGTTACTCTGGTTGCTCTTTCATCCACATACTCTGCCATTGGTCTTAAAGTTAATGTCTAAAAGACATTAACTTTTTCAAAGAACAACTTGAGAACAGACTCCTAAGCTGCAGTTTACAGGGCTTTCTGCCTACCCATCTTGCTGTATGGCTCTGAAGGCTGCCCAATATATAAACAACAGGTCTGTAACTTAGAAAAGATCCACATTAGGTGTCTCTAGATGAGCCTAGGCACATCCTGGAAAGACAAAATCACATACGATGAAATATATCTCCTGACCCAAACCCTCCTAGCACAACGACAACTCCACTGTTGTGGTTACACCAAATACTATACGGCCAACTTGAGGGAAACAGAAATGTAGGAGGCCCCAAGAAGCGTTACAAAGACTAGTGCAAAAACCTGCTGAAAAAAATGTACCATTCAGCCTCAACAACTATACAAAATTGCAACAGACAGACAGGCCTTTAAATCATCCTGCTCAAAAGGGTTATCAAAAATAGAAGAAAGCAATTCGAGAATAAGAGCGTGAAGCCACCGCACGTGAGACCAGCGAAGCGAAAGAGTAGCATCTGTGGAACAATGTCCCTGCGCAGATGCGAGAAAATTTGTGGATTCCAAATTAGACTTAACAGTCACCTTCGGTGACTGATCTTGACTTTCATTATCATCATGCAGAGCAACATCATCATATTTGACATCGATGGACCGCCTTAAGCAAGTGGGCATGTGTGCCTTTTATTGGTTGACTAGTTGTAAGGATATGGCCCCCTGGAAGTTGAAGTTGCGTTGTGTGTGTGGGTTTGTGGGTGTGTGGATATGTGCCAGCGAATTCTATTGCCATTTCGTGTAGTCGTATAGCGGCCGTTAAAAAAATAGGATTAGAGAGTTGGAGAATAAAAGTCAGATGGAAATGTGGTGGGGTTGTACTTTGGGGGATCGGGGCTTTGTGAGTGTGGAATTTTGATGCGGAATCGTTACGAAGGACTCTTGCTGGGATGAGGTCCTGCCGCGCGTGCCAATGAAGATAGGGAAGGCTATGCCGATCTGCTCGCAACGAAACCGTCGCACAGAACCGACTAGGCATCTGCCCGCATCGTTTGCTGTATTCGATAAATGCGTATCACGGATGGTGTGCATTTAGGTGGCCCATAAAGATGTGTGGAAGATTGTAGTTTATTAGCTCCCAGAGTGGGACATCCATGTGTAGTTGTAGGCGAGATGGTCTGTATTATGTAGCAAGTAGGATTGGGTCAGCTGTGTCAATTTTGCAGGATATGAAAGATTTGTCTTATGTATCTGTGTGAGAGTATGGTGTATACGTCATTTAACTAGTATCCATGAGCCTAGATGAGATGCCTGTGGGGTAAAATAGGTGTGATATCCTGCAATACGAAGCTTAGTGTTTTGGGGGTGTAGACTGGTATAGTTTATGAGTATTATGTCTGGGTTTGTGTGTTTAGAGCCCAGTTGGAGATGGTGTGGCAAACCCTGTGTCAACTGCGTAGGTTTAGTTACACTATGCTCAAGCGACCTATCACGAGCGAGAGCGTAGTGCACTTGAACTGCCGTAAAGTTGTTCTATATCTTCTGGCATTCTGGGATGTCCGTTTCATGAGTGTGGTAATGGTGGATGGTGATGCAGTCTTCGAGGTCTGGATGGGTGGTGGGTGTGTTTTTTTGAGGAGGCAAGGGGAGGAAGAGGTGTTGGTGGTAAAAGAAAACCGAGAGAAACTGAAATTTTCGTTGTTGAGCTTGATCTGCATGTAAATTTGAGCCGCAACATCCTGATTGGCATGGATTTAACGGTGAATTATTAATTCGAGGCCTCTTTCTCTACTCATTTTAAAATGGCCTCCCCACAATTATAAATATCAAATCCACGATCGCAATTAAGGTATGCCGCTAATATTATCTCCGATTATCTCAAAACTAGGAAACAATGATTTACTCTAAATAGAAATGCCAAAATCTGTCTAAAGAAAATAAAATTCAAGAATGCAATCAAGTGGGTTCCATAGTAGATATCTGTGTTAAGATTACGAAGACATTATTATTTAGCTCCAAATTACACAGATTATTAACTGAAGGGCTGATATTCGATATCGACTCTTCTAGGGATCGATTAGTACATGAAGTTCGATTAATGCTAAGGAGGGGGGAATTGAACTTTGGGGGTCAAAAGGAGTCATTCGCATAACTCACACATAATGGCATACCAGTTGTACCACACTGTTATGCAATACTTTCATACGTAGGATATAGTATTATGTAATAAAAAATATATATAAATAATAAAACTTTGGCACAAAAACACAGCCTCTATCCTCCGCAATATGAGAGGCGTGGTTAATGTTATTTTTTAAAACTTACGTCTTACATATTGAGAGTAGAAAATGCATAAACCTTTTTTTATGAATTTTGAAATTCCAGGCGAACTCTCATTTTTAAAATATTTTAATCGTGTTTTTTATAGTAATATTAACGGGAGAACATAAACCAGTAATTAAACGAAGTTGAAAATTATAATGCCTGTTGACTGGCAGCTATTCATGAATTTTCTGGAATGAACGTTGCGTTGTGCATTTACTATTCAAATTTGCCCATTTCTAATGGGCACAATGGAGGCCACTAATGCTCAAAAGAAGTGCAGACAATATTCACAGTAGTATTTTAAATTTGGTTTCATACCTTCGTTTACTAATGAAACAAAGCGTATGTGTTTATTATGTGAAAAGACCTTCCGCATTAATGCCATGAAACCTTCGAAAATGCAAGAGCAGCTTGAAAGGATTCATTCTGATAAGAAAAACAAAGATCTTGATTATTTTAGAATGCTGAAAGGGAGATTAAGTGCTCAGCCAAATTTAAAGAATTTTTTAAAGCATCTCCCAGTATTGATAGTGAAGGAGGACTGAAGGCGTCATACAGCATCTTTCTTAATATAGCAAAGATAGGAAAACCGTATACTATTGGTGAAGAGATAATAATACCAGCATTAAAAGAGTTGGTTAAAAAGGTTATAAAGAAATACTCTTAACTTGTTCTAAAACGTATAGCATTAAGTGAAAATATAGTGCAACAAGGCATTGAGGAGATGGCCGATGATGTGGAGACAACTTTGACCTCTGAGCTTCAGCATTGTAATTTTTATATTCAACTTGATGAAGCAACATTTGGAAGTTCAAATATTCCCATGGCCTATGTGTGGTATTATATATAGTCCAAGCCTGAAGTGCATTGTTGTCGAATTTTTATTTGCTAAATACTTTAAAGGTGATGCAAAAGGCGGGACAATTTTTCTATATTGGAATATTATTTGAAGAAACACAATGCTTCCCTTGCGAATATTACTGCAGTGGCTACTGATGGTGCACCAGCAATGGTTGACCATTACAGAGGATTTGTCGTCTTTCTGAAAGAAAATGTTCCTAATATACCTACTGTTCACTTTTTTTTACACAGAAATCATTTTGTAGCCAATAAAATCCGTGGTGAAATGCATAATGCCATAAAAGTGTGTATAAGATCATTAAATAAGATTAAAGCTCATCCTCTCAATTCGAGACTGTTTGCGATGTTATATGAAGAAAATTATGAAACTTTTAACCAATTGCTTTTGCACACTGAGGTAAGATGGTTGTCAAGAAGTGATAACTCGCAAAGACTTGTTGACCTGTATGGCTCAACTTTGGAGTTTCTTACGAATGTGGACCCATCACTATGTGTCGAGTTTAAAATGTGTAAGAACCGTCTGTTCTATTTGGCAGACTTCTATTCAAAATTTTATGAAGTGCAGAAACGTTTGCAAGGTAAAGGTGTTACCATTATTCAAGCTCAAACAATTCTAATAGGCTTTCTAGTCAAAATAGAGCTATTTAAATCTTCACTGGCACGTAGAGATTTTAAATATTTTTCAAACTTGCAAAAATTGGAAGTCAAGAAAAACAATTCATACTGTAATTTGGATATATATATATACATATATATATATATATATATATGCCACCTTGAAAATTAAAGGAAGACTTTAATTTCCGTTTCGAGGACCTGGAAAAACTTGCATGTACGTGACTGGATTGTTACACCGTAGGAATTGAAAATAGAAAATGAAGACATTGAATCTTACTTAGAAGATGAACTTGTTGAAATGAGTGTGGATCACGAAGCTAAATTGCTGTTGAAAGGTAAAAGCATCAGTGATTATTGGAGCAATGCAAATACTGCTACTAAATACCCCCAAGCTTAGAGCAGCGGCTATACCTTTTTACTTACATCAAAAATTCATACATGATTCAAGCTGATTTTAGCTAAGTAAATGCAGTTCTATCAAAACAGAAAAACAGGCTGAACTTGGAAGAACGTGGTTATTAATGGCTAAAACTCATCAACTTTCTACCGAATATCAATAATCTTTCTGCTACTCACTAAGCACATCCTTAATGAGGGTAAATTACAACATTATGTTCATAATGTTGCTAATTTTCCATGATCTCCACAATGACAGTAAACAGTTTTTTCTTTTTTTTCCTCATATTTAATGGGAGATATTTAAAAAGAAGGGGAACACAGCGCAACAGTTTCGTGTGGTTTAGTATGCAGTTTAAGAGTCTAAATTCCATAAAGTGGTCAATGGGCAAAAATTTTGGGGACCCCTGTTTTAAAAGAAGAAAACTTGTAACCGCATTTGTCTTTTCTTTTTATAATTCTTTATTTTTCACTATAGTTTTGTTTGTTATAGGTAATTTTTGTCTTATTAGTTATTTTCTTTAGCATTATTTTGTCCACTACGGATCTTTTGTTTTGAATCTTTTTATTTGTCGACTTCATATCTTTTGTTATTAATCTATTAATTTGTCCACTTCGGCTCTTTTGTTATTAATTAATCTATTAATTTGTCCACTTCGAATATTTTAGTTATTACTTTGTTTAGCTTTTTGTTTGTTTTGCTTGTTTAATCTTTTGTCGGTTTCACTAATTAAGGGTGTTCCAATAACTTGAACCGAATTTAAATGTGAGTTAAGTTTAAGTGTCTAATTATTTTTTTATTTTTCTTTCAGATTTAACAACTTCAGTCTTTGGCAATTTTAACCATGGAAAGATTAACAATCAAACAACGTATTAAAGTTATCGAAGCCTATTACGAAAATGAACGTTCAAACAGAAACGAATTTCGGGCACTTCGCGACTTTTGGGGTCAACATAATCGACTAATCGAGAGGGTAATTGGGAAAATTGTTCGTAAATTCAAACAAACGGGGTCGGTGGCAGAAATGAAAACGCCATTGCGTGCTCGTTTACGCCGTTCAGCTGAAAACATTGGTGCAGTGCGCGAGAATGTGGCCGAAGATCCAGATACCTTTATTCCTCATCGCGCGCAGGAATTGAACCTCTCCACAACAACGTTAGATCGAATTTTGACAAAAGATTTGTCTCTACACGCTTACAAAATTCAATTGAAACAAGAACTGAAGAATGTTGACCATTTGAAGCACCGTACGTTCGTGAATTGGGTGCACGAGCAAAGACAAGCCGATGATGATTTTTTGCAACAAATCATCTTTAGTGTTTAAGCCGATTTTCATCTTGGTGAAATCGTTAATAAGCATAATTGTCACATTTGGGCTGATGAAATTCCCAGGAAGATTGTTGAAAAGACACTGCATCCACAAAAAGGTCACTGTTTGGTGTGCAGTTTTTGCTAAAAGAAGCATTGGGCTATATTTCTTCGAAAATGATGCCGGGAATTCTGTTACGGTGACAGGTGAGCGATACCGTGCCATGATAACCAACCTTTTATGGCCTAAATTGAATTCTATGGATGTCGAAGATTTGTGGTTTCAACAGGACGGCGCCCCATGCCGCACAGCCAATGCAACAATGGCTTTATTGAATGAAAAGTTCCCAGGTTGCATCATCTCTCGAAACAGCGAGGTTAATTAGCCACCATGATCGTGTGACTTGACGCCTTTAGATTTCTTCCTTTTGGGTCATCTAAAAAGTAAGGTCTATACCAACAAGCCAACAACAATTCAACAGCTGAAGGATGAGATAATAAGGCATAGTGGTGAGATCGAGGAGCAACTATGCAGAGTCGTTATCAAAAATTTTGACCATCGAGTGGAAGTGTGCCTCCAAAGCCTTGTCGGATATTTAGGCGATATTATTTTTCACACATAATTGCTATGACTCAAAGAACATGATCCAATAGTGAAATCAATAAATTTTCACAAAAACACTGTTTTATTCACTGCTAACTTTAATCCGTCTTTAAATTTATTGTCGGGTCTGTAACTGACTGCTTTTAAAAGCTCGTCTGAACCGTAAATTTAGTAGGTTTTCATTTTGTAGTCTGATACTTTGTAGTACATCAGCTGGAAGGTTTTGATAGATTTTTGCCATATGTTTCATGTAGGTTTATCTAGTGTTATATCGATAGAGTCAATGTCAGGAACTTTATGAAATAATGCAGCTGGTATGTGTTCCCAAACGTTGACATTTGCAATAAATCCTATCGCTTTATTTTGCACCACTTACGCTATTTTCATTAATGCCTTGCTCAAATTATGGAGAGAATGGAGGGATACAGAAGTCTCGGTCTTACCAGTAACATATACAATTTCTTCTTATTGCGTGTCAAGATAAATCTAATCGAAATAGAGACTGTAGCGTTCTCTTGGCCACTGCAATTTTCTATTTGTGGTGTGTGTGTACCCACCCGATGTTAATTTTCGCCAAGTAATCGGCCTTCCCTGGAATATACATAATATTCGTTCTGCACTAATACATCTGGTGTCTTCCGAAGTCCCGTCAGCAAAGATTTTCTAGTCGATATGTCATCTGCCAGCCTGATGTATTGTGCAAAGTCATGAGAGGGGTAATGAGACATCCTTCCTGCGGAATGCCTGTTTCTTGGTCAATGGCTCTACAGTCTTACGACTGTTTGCTGATCTGCTAAATAGTCGCATAAAATCTTTCTTATATTTTCTTCCATACCGATGTCACTGATCTTCTTTTTTAGCGTAGGTATCCATACCTTATCAGAGGCTATGTCTCTCAGTATCAGATCTACGTTGCCGTCTTTGTCCTTGGCGATGCCAATATTTTCTATTATTAACGCCAATGCAGTCTCGGTGCTGTTTTGGGGGGGAATGGTTGTTGTTGATTTTTATCTAAATCATTGTTGTCTAGGCAGCTATTATTGTTTATGAGTTTTTTTAATAGTTTCCACATAAATTCCACGATAAAAATTAGCCTGTAACTACTGATCTCCATTTTGGGTTTGCCAGGTTTTAGCACGAATATCATACTGCCCATTGTCAATTGGTCAGGAATAACTTTAATAAGACTTCATTAATGTTTTTTCTAGCATTCAGTAAGTGCATCTTTATGATGCCAGTTATTCCTGACACGTCTCTCGCGAGACGTGTTTCATCTATGGTGTGATACGGCGTTTGGTCACCCTCCAGTTCTCTAAGTATTAAGAGTATTTCTTCTTAATCCCTCGCATCGAAAATTTTATTTTATTTTTCACTTAATCTGAACTGTTTTGCCAGTATTCTCTGAATTTTTTTTAAATTTCTTGATCCTCTGTGATTCCAGTGCCATTGATTTTGATACTTAAAACTCTGGGAGAGTGTATAATTTTGAAATTATTAATCATCTCAGTTCCTGATAGCTATGTGATGTATTCCTAAATATACTCATTACATTAATAAGTGCTTCTAGCTGTTCCATTATGTCCTGGATGCTAAACTCCCATCCTGGAGCTGGGTGTGTTTTATACTTCGTCCAGGGGATAGCTCTAAACTCACCTTCCACGATTTTTGCTGTCAGGTGATCAAGTTTTTCATCAATTTCTTCGAGCGAATCGCCTTCTACTTGATCTATTTGTATAATTTGCAGATATTCTCTATATGTAGCATAATAAGTTTTCGAAAAGCACCTGCTTCTGGGAATTTTAACTTGAATCGAGGAGTTAGATGTAGACGTAACCATACTGATGTGATCCTTTGGAGCCAATGGACCTGCAGTCGTCGCTTGGTTCAGAGAGAAGTTGCGATTGGTTAATACTATGTTTGGTGTGGTAGATGACCTTTCCGTGTGAAAAGTGGCAAAATCAGGTTCTTCCCTTTGCACTATGTCTCTGTTGATTTTGAGAGTTAGCGTGTTCCCAACACCTGTGAACGCTGCGGTGTACCTGGCCTCTCTACAACAGGCACTTAGATCGCCAATCAAGATTGTTAAGGGGGCTCTTCTTGAAAGTAGGAGAAAATTGGGTATTGGAATGTATGGAGGCCTCGGTGGCTGGTACCCAACTTCAACCACTAGGTCATCATAAGTTATGCTGATCTTAACACCTAGATATGACTATTTTAAGCCTTGTATTTCTTTAAACTTTATTCCTTTTGTGATGGTAATGGCCACTTCATCATATTTTCCCTTCGAGTGGTTAACAACTAGTACCACATAGTTTTAGATTTTAATATATATTCTTTGTCCTCATCTAGGCCATACTCAAAAATGGGCAAAATATCAGAAACGGCTGAGCTTATGATTTCATTATATATCCTACTCTTGGTGTTCCATCCCTTTACATTAAGAGAAAAGATTTTTAGATTTCTCAAATATTTGATACTGGTATCCCTAATTAATTCTTATGTGGATGCTTAACTTTAATTGCTTTTTCTCTTGCTGGCCATCTTACCCTTCCTGATTTTTCTTTTCAAATTGTTCTTGATTAAGGTTGAAACAGGATTCGGGGTGGATTCAATCAGCCCTCGTTTTTATTCTTGAAGTGAAGTCTTCCTCATCGATATCAGCATCAAAATCCCACTTTCACTTTCCTTCTATTATTAAAAAATATTAAATAGTTACAGGGAGACAGCAAGCACTACTTAGTCCACTCAAAGGCCAGTCCCATTCTATACTAATATGCTAATAGTCCTCCTTTGGACATTATTGCCACGATGCTCACGCGGCATTCAATCCAAAGCATGGTTCCATATATAAAAAATATCATTATTTGTAAAATAAATGTTAATTTTGTTTTGCAAACTATTCACACTACTAGCAATTACTACCTCCGCGGTGAGTACGTTCCATTTATCAATAATTTTAAAAATGATTTATTTTAGCTATTTTCGTTTGAAAGCTCCGTCCTTTCAGTTTAATACCGTTGTTAGGTGTTATACTATGGTCGAACTTAAAATAATTCCTAATATACGTTTTCAAATTTATTTAAAATTTTGAATAGGTACTTTGAAATGCCCACCTCCCAATCGCCTTGTTTCATCACTAACTCTATTAATTAAAAATGCGATTTTTTTTAGTATTTGAATAATAATTTCATTTTAGTTTGGTTATGACTTATGTTTTTTATCAAAGTTATTTCTAATAATAGAAATAAATATAAGAATTGAAATTTTGTAAATTTTTTAAACCCCCAAGAAATACAAATGGTCAAGTTCGGAAAATTTATTTTTATATATCTTCTATCTATAACTTGATATTTTAGTAATGTGATATTTTGAAAAGGGGGAAATTTAGTTTGGAGTTCTTTTTAAAAATTATTATAATTGGCGAAGTTCAGAAAATTTATTTAAATTTAACCATAGCTGCTTTTTTTTTATTTTAAATTTTAATCTTAGTAGCGAAGCGCAAGCTTCCCCGTAGGAAGGAGTGGCGAAGACATTGCCTGGTTTTAATATATTTATTTAATCTCGATATACGAATAATTTATAATCGGGGAATTAGTTTATTTGCCCGGGAGGAATTATTTCCATTTTATTGATGTTTACATGTGTATAAAGTGACCAGAATTGTATCGCGTATGCTAGGCGTGGCCTTACTAAACTTTTATATAAAGGTATGATTATATCACTGTGTTTTTAGTGAAAACTTCTCACAATAAATCTAAGCGTTCGGTTCGCCTTTCCTACACGTTTCATCACACTGGTGGTAAACTTAAGATCCTTTGAAGCACGCACCCCTAAATCTTTTTCTTCGTCCACGAAGATAAGATTTTGTCCACCAATTTCATGGTTAAAACTTGGGTTATTTCGACTTACGTGCAAACTCTACACATTTCTAAATTGAATTTCATGTTCCATTTATTAGAGCATCCGAAGATTTTATCTGGATCCCGCTGAATTAATTTGCTCTCATTTAAAAGTTTTTCCCCAATTTTTGTGTCTGCAAATTTGGATAATTTGCCAAGTAGGCGAGTGTCCATATCATTTACATAAATAAATAATAAGAACAATGGTCTCAGGCCCTTGGGACCAGACCACTGGGGCACGCCACTAGTTACATTTTTCCACTCCAAAAATTTGCCGTTTAAAACTACTCTCTGCTTACGATTGAGCCATTGTAGGTTTCCCTTAACTCCATTACCAAAAAGTTTAGTTAGTAATCGCATATGAGAAACGGTTTCGAATGCCTTAGCTTTTAATCATTATGTCTTAAAGTTCTAAAAGATTAGTAAAACATGAACGTTTTCGTCGAAAGCAGAGTTGACTATCATTTATGAGATTATGCGCTTCCAAATGATCGATCACCCTATCGCGAATGAAGGATTCCATTAATTTACCTAAGATGGCTGTTAAAGTTTTGTGTCTATAATTGGTCAGAAGTTTTCTTTTTCC
This sequence comes from Ceratothoa steindachneri, assembly GCA_963969495.1. Lineage (NCBI taxonomy): Eukaryota > Metazoa > Arthropoda > Malacostraca > Isopoda > Cymothoidae > Ceratothoa > Ceratothoa steindachneri. Next base: position 75,544,953 of record OZ018332.1, read on the forward strand.
TTTTTAAAAAATAGGAGTTATATTCGTAAGCTTAATATCTATTGGCACATCACCTTCTTCTAAACATTTATTAACAAATTTCGTTATCGGTCCCACTAACACGTTTCGAATTTCTTTTAAATGCGCCGGATAGATTAAATCAGGACCTGGAGATTTACTGGATTTTAACTTACTGATATAAAAATCTATTTCTACTTCGAAGATTTCGATCTCAGTTAAAAGGTTATGCTCGTTAAAGTTAATCACGTCGTTCGTTTGTATTATATTATGCACGTCTTCGTTTATAAATACCGATGTAAAAAATTATTTAATATATTAGCTACCTTTTCTGCATCCGAAACTAATTCGTTATTGCCATTTTTAATAGGTCCTATTGTTTCCTTTATCGGGTTTCTATTCAATACATAATCAAAAAACTTCATATGGTTATCTTTCATTTCTTCGGCAAGTTGAATTTCATATTTTCTTTTACCGCTTCGTATTTTCTTCTGACATTCCCTTCGTCGGGCTAAGTAAATTTGATTATTTTCTTCGGATGGGTTAAACTTGTGACGCTTATATGCGAAGTTCCTATCCTTCAATTTGACTTCGATATCACGATTCCACCATTTTGGTTTACTTGGGGCGTTTCGGATTTTTCGCGGAATCAATTGCTCATCTAATTCTCTAAAATGCTCGGTGAAAACGGACCACATCTGATTAACATTTCCTAACGTTGGATCCCACTTGATCTCTCTAAACTTGCGGTTGAAGTTATTAAAATCCGTACGTTTAAAATTTGGTACTTTAATATCATTATTTTCCTTGTTATGATTTATATTAATATCGAACTCTATTGATTTGTGATCGCTGGAACGTATACCTTCTCTAATACTAATACCCAAAATAAGATCAACGTTGTTCGTTAGAATTACGTCTATATATTTTCCTCTCGTGTAGGTTCATTGACTAATCTTGTTAAATAGTTTTCTTCCATAAACTCTAATAGCCTCTGCCCCTTCACGTCCGCACTTAACGTATCATAGTTAATAGTTCTAAAATTTAAATCCCTAATTAATAAAGTGAAATTATTTTTAATGTTACTTCCAATAATGTTATATAATTCAATGCTAATCTCAATCAGTTGTGGTGAGGGTCTATACACTACAAAGATATTTATTGGAAAATCATTCGATTTAAATTTCGGTGCATATTACCTCAACTTCTATGGGAGAGTCAATTTTAGTTTCGATTAAATCTATATGATTTTCGGTGTACAGTAGTACTCCTCCACCTCGTTTATGCGTACGGTCTTTATAATTGCAGCTCGCCGATATAGTCTCTCCTACATGCCTCCGGCCATGATTACGTTATTGCTATAATATCTAAGTTGCGTAAGTGCACTAACCATTTAATTTCGTCGGGCTTATTTCGACTACTACGCTCGTTACAGTAGTAAACATGTAAATTTGTTTTTCAAAGGGTAAGTTATTATTACGGCATGGTGAGCCACTCTCCCCTGTTAGCTCTCTACTCTCCGATGCTGTTATGTCTAAAAGTTTACAAGAGAATTATTAATTATTCCCAACTGTGGATGGGTGGCGCCGATGGTGAGCCAAAAATCCTCACAAATAAATCCAGACTACAGCCGCATGGTTTTATGGGTTTGGCAGTTTCCGTTGATACTAGTTTATTTCTTTTTCCTTAGCCAAAACGATGTCTGCCGACAAGTCGCTTGTTTCCCTGTGAGAGCTCGTATCTTTAGTGATTCTTTAGAGGGGGGTCACACAAATCTGAGCGAGACCTCGATACGTCAACCTTTTGGTTTAAACGTGGAACAGGTCGCCTGGCGGTGGGTTATCTGGAAGCCACGTTGGGCTGAGGCCGTTGTGGAGAAGCATTTTGTTCAACTCCGTCGCGTAACTCCGTAAAAAATAATTCTCTCACTTTACCCTTCCCTCCACCATCCCTGGAGACGCTTCCGGCAGCTACAATGAAAAAACGGAGCGGAGATCCTTCTTCATGTGCTCTCTCAGGGAACCCTCCAATTACGTCCGACTTTAGAGGAGTCTTACTCCTTAAGGGCCAAGACCCTTAATGTAGCTATGGATCCGGTGCCCGTTGGCCCGTGGCCGATAATTTTCTGCGACCTTGCGCGAGTAATTTGCAGTGGGTCAGTTTATTTGTTCCTATCTCTTCGTCAACGGATGCCGGTCCGCCGGCATTAGAAGGTGAAAAAGGAAGCTCAAATGGGATCCGTGATGAGTCGTGGGTGGATGACCACATAGAGCCTATCTTCCTACCCTGATGTAGACATGGTCTATGAGGTGATCCAGCCCCAGACGTTAGGATCTTCCATGAGTTCAAATCGGGACTCGGTGCCAAGCACAGAACCACTGTTCGCCCCTATGCATGCTCCTTCTCGGATGGCTCTTGTCCATGAGGCCTCGCAAGGAGAAGAGAGATCTCTCCCGGCTAATTCCCATGTGACAGCCAAGACCTTCTCCATTTCAGAGAAGGATCTTACTGAGGCCGGCCCATCTGGCCGAACGGCTCCTGCGGGCGGAGGGAAGGCGGAGGGAAGAAGGGGGTTTATTCCCCACATCCTCTCCGAAAAAGAAAAAAATAGAAAAAAGAGGAAAAAGGCTCGGGGCTCCACTCCCTCCGTGGTAGACACAGCGCCGCTGCCGTTTCGCTATGCGACTAAGACAAGATCAGCACGTCCGAATCCGCTGCTTCCCTAAGTGGGGAGTCACAGACTAAGACCAAACGTACCCAGACTGGACCCTCGAATACGTCGGGGCCCCTCATTCAGAGCATGCCTGGCGTTTTCGAGCCTGCTGGTTTCAAACGCTTCCTCGTTTTTCACTCCACTGATGGCAACGTGTTGAGTAAGGGCAATATGATCCATCAAAGGAGAGCTTTAGCTACCGTGATTGGTATAGAGCCGAAGGTGACCTGTTTCTCAGACGGGAGTCTTCTGGTTAATGTGGCGGATCCTTCCGAGGCGCACATGATTAGTGTCCTTCGGACACTTGATGTCACGCCGGTGAGTGTGACGCTGCAGTCTACCATGAATTTCATAAAAAGATTAGTTTATGCGAGGGAGCTCGTGGACTACAGGATTGATTAGACTATCTTAGAGCTATCCGACCAAGGAGCCGTCAAGGTCGAACGTGTGATGAGAAAACAGGGAGGGGCCTAGAAACCCACGCCTACACTCTTCGTAACGTTCGACTGTGACAAGCTCCCTGAGCCAGTGCGTGTAGGTTGTATCGCTATCGAGTGAAGACATTTGTGCCACTGACGCGGAATGGCTACTACTACCACCGCCTCGACCATACTAATCGCTTCTTAGACGTGCAGTGTCAGGGTTACCCGTAGTCTGTGTAAGTTTGTTCAATGCCGCACACGAAAACTCCAAACCGTGTGTGACCAAATGTGTTAATTACGGAGAGCAGTGCCCCACTTCTGCGAGGCTAAGGACTTGATCCTGGCCTGCCTAGCGCTACCTGGAATGTCTTATGCCTGGCTCCTCCGGCCGACGAGCATGGTCGTTTTTAGGCCATTCGGAACCCGTCTGCGTCTTCTACCAGACCCGGGTGCTTCCCTGGTTAAGCTGGCGGTATAAAGGGTTCACAACCACTAGCCCCGGGTAAAACCAGGGCACCTCCTTCTTTATCCAGTATCACCGTTTTCTGTAATGCGAAACGACCGTGTGCCTCCACCGAGTTATTAGACTCACAGGAGGCCACAGCCCTGAAGTTGCTCGTGGTGCCAACTTCTTGGGTTCCTGCAGCTGCCCTTCACCCCCTAAAGGAGGAAAGCAGTAAAGGAGCTTCGGCTCCTTTGCCAACACCCAGTGGTCGGCTGGGTGGCTCGAAGACAGTGGATCTTCCAAAAGAGGGGACCTCAGCCTCCGAAGCCGTGCCGCCTGCCTAAGGTTTCGAGGCGAAGGGAGGAAAAGACTCTCATGACAAGCTCAACCTCCCTCAAAAAGTCCTTGAATGTGATACCGCTTTCAGCGCATTGTCTGTCAACGGCACCTGAGGTTTTGCCTCTGAGAAGCGTACGGTCATTGCCGTGAGGGTCTTCTCTTCGAAGAGAACCCCTGCATCTCCTTCGAGCTAGGCCTGGAAGGCAAATTACTTTAATGGAATTGCTGCGGACTCCAGGCAAATGGGATTAACTACAGAAGCTTGTTTTCACCCGTTACGCGTTAGTTATCTTCTGCAGGAGGCTATGCTAGGCGTGTTCACCCTGCCCAGCCTCCAGTGATGGGGCCGGGCAGGAGGATGCGTGATTTACACCCGACATGATTTCTTCATTCTTCTCTTTGCACCTGATACCTTTTTTCACGCAGTAACTATGCAGTTGCACCTGGAGAGGAGGTATACTTTTATTTCCGCGTACATTCCACCGTTACCTGACTTCGACACAAGGAACTTCCGTCGCGTCGTGACACAGTTGTCGAGGCCCATTATCTTGCCCAGAGATCTGAACGGTAGACACCCCCTATGGGAAGACTACTTGATTAATCCCAGGGGTCAAGTCCTTGCCGACCAGATCTACGAGCTGGAGATAGGTGTCATAAATGTGGATGAGTTTACGCATCACTTCCCGAGAACCGCTTCATTTTTCTGACTCGATTTATCTTTGTGCTCTCCGAATACACATCCTGATTTTGGGTGGGGGTGGTCGATGACCTCCAAGTTATTGAACACTTTCCCATTCCAATATAATTTTTTTGGCTCACTGCAGCCCGAGAGCCCGCCCCGGTGGTACTTGGCGAGGGCGCAGTGGTCCAGAGAATGATATTGGCATAGGAAAGTGTTCACTACCATCGGGAACATCGTCCACCCCCCACCCAAAATCAGGCTGTGCACTCGGAAAGATAAATCGAGGTAGGAAAATAAAGCGGCATTTCAGGAAATGATTGACTTCGCTGTCTCAGTCGTGGAAATGATGTTGTAGAGTTCTTCCCCGGCAACCTCATCACCGTCGGCTTAACTACCATTCCTAGAATATTGGGCCGTTTTGCACCTTGTTCGTTCCTATGGTAGTCATCGGAGTGTGAGATTGCCCTTAAACAGAATCGTGATGCCTAACATGCGTTATAAGAGCCGCCTGAACGACTTCACGGTCTGTGAATTTCGTCGAGCTATGGATAAGTGCCACTCTTCTTGGCGGGCATACGTGTCTTCACTTAACAGGAAGACCCCTCTAGCAGAGATGTCTAAGCGAGTCAAAAATATTTGGGGCATGTTCTCGCAGGACCCCACTGCCGTTCTCCAGGAGAATGGGGCCGCAATCTCGGACCTTGTGGCCGTGGCGGAATCCTTTGCGACCGCTTTCTCTCCATTCTCTAGCCGGGATGCTGCTCTCCAGCAATCAATTCGCGTCGTGATGTCGTGGAGGTAACTGACTGGACTTTACCAGAGGTGGAGAACACTTTAACGACAGGTTTAGTTTGGGCGAGTTGCGTCCTGCTCTCACTTCGTGCGTTGATACCAGTTCTGGTCCAGGCGATGTCCTGTGCGCCATGCTTCGACATCTGGGCGATCGAAGCATGGCTTTTCTGTTAGATATGGGTAGATGGTTTCCTGCCAGATTCCTGGCGAATCACTACTGTGCTTCCTTTTCTCCAAACCGAGTAGGAATCAGTCTACCCCGGCCGGTTTCCGTCCAATCTCTCTAACCTCGTGCGTGTGCTATTTGATGGAGAAATTGGTGAATATCAGATTAGCTTGTTTTCTTGAGAGCGAGGGCCATCTGTCTTCTGCATATTGTGGCTTCTGCAAGTTCCACTCTATTTAGGATGCTCTGGTGCGACTGGAAAATGCGGTCTGCGAGGCTTTCCTTCGTCGACAGCACTATGCCATGGTGTTTTCAATCTGGAGAAGGCCTATGATACCGCATGCCGATACGTATCATGGATACTCTCCAAACTATGGGGGCGAAGGGAGGCCTCCCAATATTTGATCTGAATTTTTTGTGAGATCGTCGATTCTGCGTACGGGAAGCGAGCCCTCTCAAGCCAAATGTGGCAAGAAGAGTGTGTCCCGCAGGGAAGTGTTTTGAGTGTCACACTATTTGCCCTGACCATCAATTGCATCATATCTGGGCTGTGGGAAGATGTTCGCGCTACACTCTACGAGGACGACCCTACGAACTATTTTGGAGCGGCCCAGATGCCAACTCAACAAGCATTAAATTGCACATCTCACTATGCCGAAGCGGTGGGGATTCGGCTTTCCTTGGCCAAGACTAAGTTGGTGAAATTCTGCTGCCATCCACTGCTTAACACTGATCCAGAATTTTTTTCTAAATAGAATGCGCCTGGAAGTGATGAACAGGCACTGTTTCCTTGGTCTTTTCTTTAACCAACGCTTCATCTGGGAGGCTCGAATTCGCAGCCTTAAGGTATCTTGTACCCACGCTATGGTTATTCTTCGTGCGCTCAGGGAGCGCTGATAGGGCTACTACATTACTATTTTAGCGATCCTTTGTTCATTCAAAGCTCGAGAACGATGCGATTTTTATACATCCACAGCCGAGTGTATATTGCGTAAGAGGAATAGATCCATCACACCGTCATTCGCCTAGAGATTGTTGCCTTTCGCATTTACCCCATTGAGAGCCTACTTGTCAATAATGGGGAGATGCCTCTCGCTTTGATTCATACATAGTGCATTATTTGCCTGAACGCTTGAGCACGGCGCCTCCTTCAGTCACCAACAGCTGTTACTGCATCCACAGCTATTCCCGACGGTGCCTATGCCGCAGAGAGACGCAGGTGATGCGCTAAGCCCATTTGGTTTTGGGCTAGGAAATTCCTTCGAAAGTTAGGTATAGCTCTCGGCTCGATGGCGCCCCTGGTTCTCTCTAGAACGCCATCCTAAATGGTACCACATTTGACTATTTGTTGCCAAGCATCTTCTCCCAATGCCTGCAGAGTTCCGGGAGCATTGCGTTCGGCCTTTTTGGAGCACACCTTGTCTCACGCTGGAACCGTGCCAGTGTATACAGATGGCTCCAAGTCCTAAGAGGGGGTCAGTTTCCACGTCTTATCCCCTCAATTTCAAGTCAGCGGGGCTCTGCCAGGAACTGTGTCTGTCTTCACGACCATGCTGGTTGCAATAGATCGCTCTGTAAGGGAGAATATGCAACGTGCCCGGTTCTGAGACCACATTGTAATTTATAGCGACTCACAAAGCGCCCAGAGTGCTCTCGGGACATTGGAATCTCCGCATCCTCTGGTTGGCGATATCCGTGACGCCACGGTTTTGGCTAACCGGGCGGATGTCGAGATTATCTTCTTGTGGGTTCTTGGGCATGTAGGAATATCGGGGAATGAGCGGTCCGATTAAGGGCGCCAAAGAGTCCGCGAGGACTGGGCGAACAGACCATCGTTTTGCACTTCCTCACACCGACTACATATCAGGAATACTGGCTGCCTTCTATGCGGCATGGCAAAGAAGATGAGAGGCGGTCGAGGGGAACTTAAATTTACTTGCCATTCCGCCGTGACTGTTACCATGGACCTACCCCCTAATGCCGCGATGACTTCGAGGTGCTTTCTGTCATCTCCGAATTGGATACACACGCAAGACGCACCGCCATTTGATGGACCGCCCGCCTGCGTCTTATTGCGATGAATGCGTTTTCCCCCCGCATGTTCGGCACATTCTTGTTGAATGTCCCAGTCTAGCAAATCTGTGCCTACGTTACCTCTCCCTGTACCGAGACGAGCAGGGTCGCTACCGCATGTCCCTTGTACTCGGGACTGGTTCATGAACTCAGACTTGTGGACTATATGAAGTTTTGGAGGAAGTTGGCCTCCTTCACTTTATTTGACTGTTTATTTTTGGTCGCATGCTCCTTTGCCGGGCTAAGGCGGGCCTACCCTCGACGTTTTTAGCCTATGATCTTTTCATCCTTGTTATTTTTTATTTATTTTTAATATAGCCAGGCCTTAGGCTGTAGTGAGTACGGCAACCCTATGCCTAAGTAGGCAGTCGCCAGATGGGCTCCTAAAATAAAAAAGAACTCCCTCAAACACTCCATTTTCCCCCTATACTTCCAACTCACCCTACCCCCATTCTCCCCCTCTCCAACACTCTACCCATAGGAGAGAAGAGGGTTTAAGGATATAGGAGTTAGTTAAATAGAGATGGAGGGGTAGATATGTCGAAAGGGTGGGGAGAGGGTGAATTGAGGGGTAGGGGTGGAGTGGGGAGGCGAGAGGGGATAGGAGGGAGAGATTTGGGGTAGAGAGAAAGGGGATGGAGCTGGGGAGAGATAAAGGGGGAGAGAGATGGGGATTAGAAAGAGGAATGAATAGAGAGTGGGGGGAGAGATAGGAAGATGGGGCTTAGGGAGAGGGGAGGGGGAGGGTGTTAGGGAGATAGAGGCTGTTATGGAGAGGGATAGAGAACACTGTAAATTTATAAAGGAATTGGCTACAACGATGGCTCAGATAGATTTTGGACGAGCATCGGCGGGCAATATCCACTCAGTGCCAAAGCATTACGTACCATCTGACCTAAAGGTTGCATCCCGCGTCTGGGTCAGAGTTGCTTGCGTGCGGGAACCTCTTGAGGCACCCTACGCCAGTCCCTTCCTGGTAATCGAACGGGAAAACAAAGTCTTCAAATTTGAATTCCCGGATAGGAGAAGATACATGGTTTCCATCGATAGGTTAAAGCCGGCGAAATTGCCTCCAGCAGGAGAAGACCTACGTAACACTTACCGACGTTCCTCGAAGTCCCGGGACGGCCAGAAGAGGTCTGTCCTTAATCGCCGAGGAAAAATGGACGAAATAGAAGCAGATAAGATCGAACCCGCGTGGCCGAGCCCTGCGTCATGAGCAGATGAGCCACCGCGGGGGCAAGTCTCGACGCGAGCTGGTAAGAAGGTCAAATTCGCAAAGGACGATAGATATATATATATATTATTAATATGGACATATTAATTAAACAACCACTTATGCATAAGTGTAGAAATAATCCGGTAAAATTAAACATATAGTGATGCATTAAAATATATAAATAAAGTAATGACTAATTAAACAAACAAAGATGCAAAAACGGAGATTTAGAAAGTCATGAGTACTCTGTAAAAGGGCAGTAATTGGTACACGAATATAAATAATGTAAAATGAAGAATATAGCCGTGTTCTTTAATTAAAATAACTCTGTGTGCGAATAATCTCGATACAAAAAAATGTCCTTATAAAGAATGATGTGAAACAGTAATGTATGTATCTCTGTAAAGAGCTTTGCTGAGATTCAGCCTCTTGATAAGCTTCTGGGGCGTATTAGACTCTACAATACTGAGTGGCAGCATGTTGACAGTTATGCCAAAAAACTAGCCAATGCTTAGCTGTTGTTCTTCCTTGGCACCAGAAAGTGAAGTTTAACTGCTGCTGGTATAAGATAAAAACACCTGTTTGTGCTTTGCAAATTTTCTACGATATCATCCTGCCTTGACGTTCTCCTCAAACTGTATGACCTTAGCTGGCTGGGTACTTTTTATGTGCCACTTGAGAATATTGGAAATGTCTTATGCCCCTTGACTAAGACAGTCTTGTGTGGCACGGCTGAGAGCTGAAGAACAATTTAGCTACATCCCTTGACTTAAACATAAAATAATCGTCCAGGTAGGACTAAGAGTTCTGAGACTCTTCATGTTGAGGATCAGTGGCACAATTAGTTTCATAATCAATGATGTCAACACATTCAAGTTCTACAGATGCCAGAAAGTTAATCTATAACTTACAAAATTTACTCAGTACTGCCATACGCCATCTCAGATTGAGATACGGATGCACTTTAAATTAAGATTTAAGTCAACGGACTTAGGTTAAGGGAAGTTACTCGTAAATGTAACTAATGTTTATTATTCCGTTCAAGATATTCAAAGTTAAAGGAAATGTTAACGAAAATTTTAATCTGGTTAATTAAAGATTAACGGTTTAGTCTATATAGTGCAATGCTCTGTATTTTTCTAAGTTCAGGAATTACTTTCGTGGCTCGTCGTTGGACGCATTCAAATATTGTAATGTCCTTTTACATTTAAAACCACCATATTTGTACTCTTTACTCCAAATGAGTTTGTACAAGTGCCTTATATAAGGGAAGAAGAATATTTTTTTGAATTTTAAGGACAAATGTCTACCAATGTAGCATAAAAACTTATTTTCTTTTTGGAAAAATTTAAATTACTTGAGATTAAGACACCGAAAGCCCTTTAGGGTCAACCGTTTTTAATACATAACAACCCAAATTTTAATTTCGTTTGTAGATTACTATGACCTTAATTCATTAACTTACTCTTTTTAACGTTGAACTGAATCTGCCATCTTACAGAAAATTCAAATAATCCATCTAGTATTTTTGCACATTTGCTCAGTAATTTTGGCATTTTTCCCCTGTAGCGTGTTTCGATCATCAGCAATTTTTTATATTTTACATATTACTAATGCCCCGATCGTTTATTTACATATATTAAAAAACAAGGGTCTTCTTCCTTACATTACCTAAAGAAAACTACCCTTAACCAAAGAACAGTAACAACAATTTCAGTTTACAATAAATAACCTTTTCGCCTACGATGTAAAAGAATTCTTGGTTATGAAAAAATTAATAAATATTGTGTGGTCTATTTTCCCAGTAGCACAGTGAGAACCATAATTACCTAATGTGAAAACACCATACGTTAACATATTATCTCACAATCAGTTACATTAAAATTTAAAAGTACAAGATGATTGAAGAAAATTCTAAATAAGAAAGTAAAGTTGATTAAAAGAAAGATTCCGCATTGTATATGTTTAATCTTTCGATTTCTGCCGCACTCATGCCAGCTTTGCATAGGCGCGTTACACCAAAAACACTGAATTATCTTGCTGAAATCATCTTCTTATTTAACATTCAGGCAAGTGAGGTTCACATGAGTTGCAGCATCTGCAGTGTATATCGAATAGAGGGTGGGGAACAGACACACCCCTTGCGGGAGGCCAGCATTAAAGGTAAACTTCAGGCCGTCTTTGCTCCCCAAACTGATATAGGCCGCTCTATCCATAACATAGCCCCAAAGAGTTCTTTTTATACTGCATTCCACTTTTGATGACATTGATCGCCATTTCAGTACTTCGCGTTTTTCAAATGCCAAAGTGGTACGAATTGTACAGGGAGTTCTCCTCCAGTTGAGTCTCTAGTGTTAGGTTAAGGATTTTCTCGAAGAGCTTACCGCCAATTTCAAAGAGTAAAGTTGGCCAATAGCTCTCTTTCTTTAATGGGTCTCTCCTCGGATTGGCTAGGAAAATCTTAAATGCATCGGGAAAATATCCATTATTCAGACTGGCATTAAATATCCTTCTCATTCCTTCGATTATATTAATTGGTGCCTTTTCAAAATTTAACTTTATTAGCTCCGATTGTCCTAGAGCCTTCTGTTGGAATGAGCGGAGCGCGCCGAATAGTTCCTCTTCGGTTATCCCAGCGCTTCTGTCGCGCTGTCTATCCACCTTGTCGTGCGTGTGCGTTCTATGGATTTGGTTGTTTAGCTCGTCTATAATTTCGCTTTTGAACTCGATATCATAATCTTCGTTCTCCCCTTCAGTTATACTGGAGATTTTTCTTTAAAACTTCACAATATTGCTTCTATGTTTTTTCTTATAATTTGATGTTTCCATCCTCGTATCTTATTTCTATTTTATTCGTTCTTCCAGTCGATGATTTAAGACGCCTGATTTTATGCCAAAAATCTTTTGGAGATGCATCAAGATGTTCGAGGATCAACTGGTTGAGCTCTTCTTTGGATCTCTTTACTTCTATGTATTGAGTCACTCGATGCATTTCTATACCAGTTAATTTCGATGGTTGTTAAGGTCGTCTAGTGCTCGTCAATCTCCTCGAGAATCGCTTTATCCAAATTGAAAGGATGATAGTCCTCGAGGAGGTGTGCGTACCGTACCCAGTCTGCTTTTTTGTGCATAGTTTTTTCTTACTTCTGCTGGGACTTGAATAGGGTTCCTATTGATGGTGAGTATGATCCCTATATAATCACTTCATTGTACCTAGACTGGTCCAATGTTGTTGTTGAATGGTAGCTGATGATTGGCCAGACATACATATGTCTGGTTTTGTTGCACCCCTTACTTTAAAAAAGAGTGGAAATTCGGTGCCAATTCGCTGGGCGATATTTTTCTCCAGCTAATATCCAGGTTCCTTTCAATCCCATTGAAGATTATATATCCGGACTCCTGATATCTGGCATTCAGGGCCCCCATTAGTATCATGTGAAGGTTTTCTGCCAAATAAGTGAGTGAGAGACTGTAAAAGTAAGAAGGTTTTCCTTAAAGGCTGGTATCCGGGGGCGATGACCATCTTTCTTATGGCGCGTTCGACATTTATCGCGCGATAGGATTCTTTAATATTTCTAACTTGCTTGTATTTCATCCCTTTTTAATCGTAATAGTAGCTTGGTCGTACCACTCCTGCGAATAACTTGTTATCAACAGATCGTCATTTCAAATTTTCATTTCTTCATTATACGTGTCGATCCCCTGTTGTGCAATCAATATGTCATCTGCCTTTATCTCCCTAAACACGTTTCCATAAAGAGTCGTTTTTGTCGTCCAGCCATTGGTGCTAACTTCCAATATATTCAGCGCGTTTCGTTGCATGACGTATTAATATTTGCAGGTGTTACTTCTTGTTTATTTATTTTTTTAGCCTGTGGTACAACTTTCCACTATCCAGGCTTCTCACTCTTCGGAAGGGGACTTAGAGTTTTTGACTTCGTCGCCCTAGTACGAGCGCACGGGCTCCCGTCACATTGCAAAGAGGTACTATCTTCATCTACTTCTTCTTCATTTTCTTCTTTTTATTCCTCTTCAGCTTTTCTAAACTCGTAATTTTTGATTACTGGGTCCTTGAAAGCCTTAGAGCAGTTATGATTTTCGCGCATATTTATCGATGGTAGTCCCTTTGCCTTGAGGAGCAAATTGAAAACATCATTGTAGCAACCGGGTTTTCCATGTTTCCATAGGTTATGTAAATTAAGTTAGGCGCTGAGGTCGTTAGTGAAACGAGAAAATCTCGGAGATACACTCGTTGGTCGCATATCCTTGCTTTTCCGCGCGGCGCTCGCGTATGTACTGTCCTTTGCTCTTCTTCTGTTCTTATTCTTCTTTATATTTTCTTTCCTCTTAGGGCAGGTAAGGGTCATAGTCTTGTGATTGCCCCTACAGTTAAGGCACCTTGCTTAGCACTCTCGCACCAGCTGTGGCACGGTCACTGAACCACAATTTTTCCTTCTCGGGATATGTGGCTGAGGTGTGTTGCTCAAGCTTGTAACATACAAAGCACATTTTTGTGCTGTGGAACTTCTATCGTTCAATATTTTCTCGTGTTAAGCTCTATCCTCATACGGAATACCCGGCGTCCTTCGGTTGTCACTGTGCGTGCCTGATTCTCTGGAGGCGAAGATGAACTTGAACACATGCGTGTGCCTGCGGAATTTTATCACCTCACAAATCTTCGCTGACCCATGCTGATGCTCACTTTCGTTTTTTAGCTCCTCACCCGATTTTCCGCCCATCCAGCTCTCTACTTTGCAGCAGAATACGCTTTGGTTGGCTGCCATTTGAATCGGGGGAGGGGGAGCTCTTTGCTTGGAGGCAGATTGTTTTTTTCTAGACTCGCTGCTTCTTTTGATAGTAGCTTTTCTAGGACTTTCGTCTCTGCGCATATTGCGATAAAACCAGTTGGCACCTTTATGAGCTTTGCCATAGTGACCTTCAGGTTGGCACATAATGCCTCACAGAGTCGACTCTTCTGGGGAGCGGTCTGGCCACGATTGTTAGGGTCTTCATGGTCCTCTTGCGTCCCTTGCTCCTTCTTGGTAAATATCTTCTTTCGTCTTCGGAAAAAGTGTAGTTGAATGCTTATGTGTGTGATGAAAGTGTGAAAGCGAGGTATGAGTGGTGAAGAGTTGGTTTTTATCGATTGGTTGCGAAGCTACTACCTATTACACAATTGTTCCCCCGCTCCAGTGCTGCCTGGATGAGGGATGATAATGAATGGATTAATGTGATTGGGCTCCTCAAGGGGGATGAATCATGGTGGACTTAATGAAAGTAGCGGGCGAATCAACTGCCACTATCGTTTGCCTCCACCCATCGGGTACTTATGCTATAGCTGCTCCCAACATAGACAGAAACGATGATTATATCCGTTTGTGGTCCTGATCGGACCCAAGAGTGTGAGAATTACTCCTTCTCCCCCCAGAAGTTGCAGTTAAGTCTCATACCGGAAAAATTTCTGACTCATGATTCCGCTGTGGGCTATTACTCAAAACTGTTTCTACATGAGCCTTTAATTATGGCAGTTCTAATTGGCCAGAATAGTTAAGACGAAATAAATGAATGTCAGACATCTGAGACAGGCTTCCACGTTGGTTAATTAGTGGGAGGAACGGGGTTTGTAAGCCCTCATTTTGTTATAGCTCTCTCAATGAAAAAAGACATTACTCGCTTTCTTAAAAGTGAATATTATTCTCTTGCATCTACGAGTAGGCTTAGCAGCGTTTCTCTCAGTCTGTAAATAAATGAAATAAAAAAAAATAATCCGATATACTTCTCAGCAAATGCTGAGAAGAGAAAGATCGGCCTACATAAGAATATTTGTTTGGACCAATCAGATGTGAACACATTTATAAAATTGAATAATATTTATATTGGTGAACTATAAGTAAATAAAAAAATAACGGTTTGATAAAGGAGGCTGGTTATGATGTAATGCGTTTTTTGTATATATATATACGAAGGGCGGTCAATAAGTTTTGCAATTCGGATATAAGGAAACGGGATATGAAGAAAAGTGTTTTATTATTTTTTCAATATAACTACCATCGACTTCAATGCACTTGCGCCACTTGTCCCAGAGGCTTCCAATTTCCAACAACCAGAAATCTCCCGACTGCTGTTCAATCCACTTCTGGACAGCGAGCTGGACATCTTCATCATCCCCAAAACGGCGTCCACGAAGTGCAACCTTGAGCTTGCCGAATAAAAAGTAGTCGTTGGGGCCAGATCTGGATTGTAGGGGGGATGGTTGAGTTCCTCGAATCCGCACTCGCGCAGGGCAGCTTGTGCAACTTTGGCCTTGTATATAGGGGCATTGTCGTGGAGGAGCAGGACACCGCGTGTCAACTTGCCGCGCCGCTTCTGACGGATGCACTTCTTCAACCAGCCACTTCCTCGGCGTAATATTAGCCTATGATGGTCCTTCCACGAGGCGCATAGTTCACCATCAACACTCCCTCAGAATCCCAGAAGATGGTGGCCATGATCCTTTCGGCTGAGGGTTGGGTCCGGAACTTGATGGGGGTCGGAGAGCCCCTGTGCTTCTAGGCCATGCATTCGAGCTTGGTCTCGGGATCCCAGTGATGGACCCACGTTTCATCACCTGTGACTATGCGTGACTCGAATCCAGCCGGATCTTGGTTGTGCAGGAGCAACAGCTCCTCCGAACTTTGACGACGTTGAAGTCGATCATGAGGCGTGAGGTTTCGTGAGGTTTCTAGGGACCCAACGGGCAGAGGCCTTGGTCATGGCCAAATTGTCGTGGATGATATTGATAACACTTCCATGTGATATTCCAAGTACTCGCTCGATTTCTTCGACCTTAACCCGTAGACTTTCGAGGATCATCCTCTCCACACGGGCCACATTGTCATCGTTGGTCACAGCTGACGGGTGTCCTGGACGGAGGTAATCTTCAAGGGACTCACGACCATGGCGGAACTCCCTGTTCCAGCGAGCAATGGTTGCATAGGAAGGGGCGGTGTCGCTGTACACCGCAACCATGCGTTCATGTATCTCTTTGGAATTCTTGCTTTCTTTTTCAAAAATTTGATCACTGCGCGGTGCTCAATCTCCTCCATTGTTGAAAAATTTGTGACTGACGATCTGCGATCAGCTACTGCTTCTTAAATAGACGAGGCAGGAGCGTGCGGCTGCAGGTCTTGATTTGTCATAATTTGTTCTAACACCGCCACAAACAGCCATCACCTTTCCTCTGTTTTGCCCTACCGATTCGCAAAACTTATTGACCGCCCCTCATATACATATATATATATATATATATATATATATATATATATATATATATATATATATACATACATATAAATCATGCGCAGAAAAATTAAAAGCGCAACGCAAGTATTTTCTAACTATATTTTCCCGTTATTTAACAAGGAATATATATAATAAGAGGAAAGATCATTGCACAAACTGTTACTTTTGAAAACCTAAGTATATAACCCAAAAAACATATTCAAAATCGAGCATCTTTGTTATTAGCTATACGTTCACTGCCTCGTTTAGCTGAAACCGTAGTACCAGTTTTCGTTTATCTCTCCTCTTCTGGAGTCCTAAATCATAAAAATTAACTCCATGAGAGCAATGATGCAGATTCTGAAATTGAAAATGACTCTTAACGTCTTCGATAAACATGAGTTGAATGATTTGCAGGAGATTTTGAACCACCAAAAAAGGCTGAATTAGAAATACTTGCTTGCAAAAATGCGAATTTATCATACTTTCTATCCATATATATTGCCTTTTTACACTACATACGTATTGACAGTATCCTTGTGTATTGCCAAACCATACATGGTTTACTTGAGGAATTGGGAATTCCGATCTACAACTCAACTGAATGATTACTGTTCATCGATAGCTTAAACTTTGTCATCCTCCACAATGGAAATTTATATGGTACAGTCTCAGTTAGGCATTCAGTTAGATTTTGTAAATAACACGGATAGCCAGGGCAGCCAAATTCACAGCAAATACAATTTTACACTTGCGCTTAAGGATATCAACAGGTTGTCTAGTTTTGTAATGAAAGCGTCTTAGACCTGTACCGCTCCTTTTTCAAGAGATATGGTTTTGGCCTGCTCCCAGTTCTTTTGAATCTGTTTGAGATTGTGACTCTTGAATTTACAACGGGAGCTAAAAAAGTACTGTTCCTTCTTTCCCACTTTTCAATCACTTTAGGGTAGATATCCTTTGCAAGATTGGCTGCTGGGTAGTTTCTTGTATCCACATTTCAGAACGCCAACCAGAGTTTAGAATTGAGATGACAACAACACGGTCAATTTAGGTGTTCAAATGTGTGAATGACGCCAGTATTGTCCTAATTTTAAAAGCAACTGTAGGTCAAATCCTACTGGTAGGATGGTAGTACTAAAGGCCACGTAATCTTCAGCACACTGATGAATATGTTTCAAACGGTTAAATAAGAAAGAAAAGCGAAATAGATTTTTATTATTAATATAATAATAGTCATTTAATTCCCCAAGATGACAAAAAAAGTCAAAACTTTTAAGTAGCTAACCAAGTAGAACTAAAATTATATTAAAATAAAAAAATAACTTTAGAATTCATAAGTAGGGTTACAAATTTTAAGCACCCCTGATTTATGTAATTAGAACGTTGAAAAGATTTATACACACTAATAGCACAGTATTCCATAGTATAGCAAAATATACCATATCAGATTATAGCATAGTATATTATAGAATATTATTGCATGTCATAGCATAGCATAGCACAGCATTGCATAATATAGCACAGCATACTATAACATAGCATATTATAGCATAGGATAGTCTAGGCTAGCCTAAAATAGCATAGTACAGCCACATACTTTAGCATAGCATAGTATAGAATAGCCTAGCCTAGCAGAGCGTAGTATTGTCTAACATAACATAGTCTAGTATAGCCTCGCCTAAACTTGCCTAGTATACCATAGTATATCATAGCCAAGCATAGCATAGTATAACTGTAGAAGGATACCCCTTTTCCCCCTGCTTCGCAACGCATATCACGTTGCAGGAAGCCACGTGGTTAAACAGACCCCACGTGTTCGAGAGTCACATGGCGAAGATCCCCCGCCCCCATCGTACCATCCAAGCGAGTGTGGAAAACATCCCCCACGCAGTCGGAAATTCCAGAAGTTTTCCCCGCGGGGATAGAGAGAGGGGTTTAAATTACTGTTTGTCCACCTGGGAATTCCCAAAAGTGGGGGTTATTTCCCATCTCCCGCTCGAGCCTTTTCCCCGCCTGAGAAGAGCAGTAAAGACAAGGCTTGCTCGCAGAAGACATCACTCGTCCCATGTCGGTGTGTACCCAGTCTTGGTCTGGACACTCTCTCCACGGTAAAGCATCCACGGTCAATCGGAAGCCTCTGCCCCCACCGTCTTCTGAAGCAGCTGTGCCGGATTATTCATTCGAATCCTCGATCACCCAACCCCGTCTAAATTTCTCTGAGGTAGCCATGCCTCTCCCGAGAATCACCAAGGATTCCAACTCATCCCTCGAGAACCAGCTAAGGTTATAACTTACGCCTTCACAGCCCCGGAAATAAGGTGCCGACCATACCCTTGCTCTCACTCTTCTCGTGACGAAGATCCCTGCTTTAGAGGATCCTCAAGTCTCAAGTCCACAAGTCTCCTGTGAAGTCGCCGTTGCCATCCGACCCGTAAACCCCTTGCTCCTTTTATCTGGTGAGCCCATTTGGATCTGAGCAGGTAGCTCTAAACTAATTAATTGAATTTAGATTTTGCCACTGGTAACGCTAAATCATTAGCCAGTCATTAATTTCCTTTTATATCATTTTGATTCATTTTAATTTGTAAATAAAATTTATATTTTCTTATGTTTATCTTTAATTAATCTGAAAGTCACTCTCGTCCTCGTTATTTAAATCTCGCCAACCGCGAACTCGACCTGATTAGTTAAGTGAGTTGACCCTACATCTCAAACTGACCTTTACAAGCCACGCATCAACGTAGCGTTCAGTATTTGGATGGTCGGCTTTAATAGCCTGAGTTCTCCCCCTTAATACTAATAATAGATATTGTATTAGATAGTCGGCTATACCACGACAATAACCTACCTTGTATTAGCCTAGTATAACGAAGCCTAGCCAAACATCGGATAGTCTAGCCTAAAATAGAATAGCCTAGGTGTGCCGGGCCTAACCTAGCCTAGCTTAGTATAATCTAGCTAGCCTAGTATAACCTACTTTATCCTACCTTAGCTTAGTATAGCCTAGCCTATCGTATTCTAGTATAACCCTACCTATCTTAGTAGTTCTCAGGTTAACCTAGCATACTATAGTGTAGTCTATCTAGTCAAGCCTAGCTTAGGCCAGCCTAGTATAGCCTTACCTAGCGTAGCTTTGCCTAGTGTAGCCTAGCTTACTAGAGCCTAGTCTAGCCTAACGAGGTATGGCTTAGCATTGCCTGCCAGAGATTAGCCTAGCGTCGCCTAGAGTTACCTAGCCTAGTATAGCCAAGCTAGAATAGGCTACTATAACCTAGCCAATATATACTTGCATACGATAGCCTATCCTAGCCTAGAATACTGTAGGCTAGCTTGGTATAGCCTATCCTAGCATACCCACACCTAACATAATATAGCCAAGCGTATCATATTATAGCCTAGCCAAGAATAACCTTGCATATCTTAGCCTATTATAGCCTTGATTAGCTAGCTTATAATAGGCATTACCTAGCCTATTATACTTTTGTCTCCCCTCGCATAGCATAGTATAGACCTTTCTAGCCTAATATAGCTTAGCATTGGTTAACCTAGCCTAACATAGAATAACCTAGCCTAGAATTAATATCCTAGACAAGAATAGCCTATACTATCCTATTATACCCTAGTCTAGCCTAACATACTATATGCTATCCTAGCAGAGCATTTTCTAGCCAAAATTAGCATAGTACATTATATCTTAGCATAGCTACGCCCAAAGACCCAGTGCAGGGCGGTATAACCCGGCCAATCCCACTGCGTTGTGGGAGGCCTTGGAAAGGCCAAGGTTTCAGGAGTAAACCTGGAGATCAAATCTGCACAGTGCTCGTGCATTAGGCGATGGCCTAGGAAGGGAACTTTCTTTCAGCAGAGCAATGCAACTTAAACCTGCTCCAGTCGTCCTGGATCATTTCCTTGCCACTGGACTCAGCAGGAGAAAGTGAAGTTTTGTGACTCAAGAATGTACACCTACTTCCCACCTTAAACATCTTCGTGCAATTTATTACTCCATGCATTACTCATTTATCCACCCATTCTTGCAGTACCCTATCCACAAGGCTGCCATAGAACACCGTGCAACAAGATTCCAACAAATACAATGCGCCGAATAGTTATGAAGTTATTGCCAAATAATTCCCCGGATAACCTTGGGAGGACTTTGTCTGTGGAACAGGTTTTGCCGACCTTGCCAGACTCCGCAGCCTTTAACGATCTCACCAAAGACGATAAAATAATCATCAAGCAAACATCATCAAAATCATCCATGTATGGAGTGACGTCGTCATCGGCAAGGATGGACAACTTTAAGTAGTAAGAAGTTGTAGGTTGTGTAGGTATTGTAGATGGCATGGGTGTAGGTGGTGCAGATGGCATGTGTGTAGATGGTAGTGGTGTAGGGGGTACAGATGGCACGTGTGTAAGTGGTGTAGGTGATAGAGGTGGTAGTGTTGTAGGTGGCAGTTTTATAGGTTGTGATGTAGTTAGTCATGATGCAGGTGGTGGTGGCGGTGTAAGTTGTGTATGTGGTGGTGGTGTATGTGGTATTGGTGTATGTGTTGGTGGTGTATGTGGTATTGGTGTATGTGGTGGTTGTATAGATGGTTCTGGTGTAATAGGTATTGATGTAGATTTGGGGGGTGTAGGCGGTGTAGGTGGTGTAATTGTAGGGGGTCTATGGGGTTGTAGATGATGTAAGTGGTGATAATGTAGGTGGTGTAACTGGTGGTGGTTTAGGACGTTTAGCTATAGGTGGTGTAGTTCGTAGTGGTAGTATGGGTGGTGAAGGTTTATGTGGTGGTGGTGTAGGCGGTGCAGATCGAAGTGGTGCAGGATGTAATAGTGTAGGTGGTACTGGTGTAAGTAAAAACGGTGTAGGTGATGGTTGTGTAGGTTGTGTATGGGGTGGTGTTTGTATAAGGGTGTGGGTGGTGAAGGTGTAGGTGTTTTACCTGGTAGTATAGGTGGGGGTTTGTTAGGTGTTTGAGAGGTGGTAGTGAAAGTGGTGGTGGTGGTGTAGGTGGTGGTGTTGTAAGTGGCCTGGGTGTAGGTGGTGCAAGTGGCAGTGTTGTAGATTGTGATGTAATTGGTGGTGGTGTAGGTGGTGTTGATGTAGTTGGTGGTGGTATTGGTGTAATTGCTGTGGGAGGTGCAGTTGATGGTGCTGTAGGTGGTGGTGTAGATGATAGTGATGTTTGTAGTGATTGTGTTGGGGGCGTAGGTGGAGTGATTGTCTGGGTTTAGGTGGTGTTGGTATAGTTGGTGGTGGTTTAGGTTGTGTTGGTGTAGTTGGTGGTGGTTTAGGTGGTGGTGTAGTTGGTGGTGGTTTAGGTGGTGATTTATATGATGGTGGTGATTTAGGTAGTGATGGTGTAGTGGGTTATGTAGGTGGCAAAGGTGGTTAAAGTGATGGTGATGTAGGTGCTGTGATTGATGGTGGTTTATGCGGTGGTGTTGTAGGTGGGTTGGTGTAGGCGGTGTGGGAGTATGTGGTATAGGTTATGGTGGTGGTGTTCGTGGTGTTGTAGGTGGTGGTGGTATAGCTCGTGGTGGTGTAGGTGTTGGTGTTGTAGTTGGTGGTGTGGTACATAGGTGGTGTTGTTGCTAGTGTAAGTGGTGGTGTAGGTGTAGGTAATGTCGGTGGTGGTGGTGTAGGTCATTTAGGTAGTGGTGTGGGTAATGTAGGTGGTGATGTTTTAGATGGTGGTGCTGTAGGTTGTGTAGGTGGTGTTGGTGTAGCTGATGGTGGCGTAGGTGGTAGTATTGTAGGTAGTGTAGTCGTAGTGTGTGCAGGCGGTGGTGTGCTGGGTGGTGGTGGCGTAGGCGTAGGTGATTTAGTTGTAGGTTGTGTAGGCGATGATTTGAAAGAGAATGTAAACAACATAAGGGTTCCAAATTTCGTTAAGATCGGCCAAATATTTATGATGTTGCCAAAACAAAAAAAAAGCAAAACGGGGACCGACCGACCGCAAGACCGACATAGTGAGATATAGCGTCGCCCGCCACTAGACTCGCACGCAACTAAAAATCAAGACTGATCTGTTTGATCTTCCACAGATTCGGTAGCTCATCGAAGATGAACAATTCATCATGACCATGTAAGAACTCGAAAATAATAGATTGTTATTATTCAAAGACGTGGTTCAGAATTTTCTTGAGAATACATCAGCGAATAATCCCCCTTAAATTGTCTAGAAATTATTAGAAATCTAAAAAAACACTCGACTGCAACACGATGAACATGAGGTGCAATACATGCCAAACTCTCAATTATGATAAGATGTGTCTAAATGCCAGATAATTGAAAGATCTTTAGTATATTTTAACTTAAGGTGAAAATATAAGTGCTTTGAGGTTAGATGATTTGGTAGAAAATGTTATTTTAGTAAACCTGAAACTAAATTGGTTTGTTAAACGTACTATGGAGCAGTAGTAATGGCAGGTCAGTTAAATTCGTTAAGAGTAAATGTATTGAAAAAGTAATCGGGGTTCAAATGTTTTTTTCTCATTCACGCCCATTTATTGAATTCATAACTTAGAGGACAAAACGAAAAATTTGTAGGGGTGCGAAGATATATAAGAGAAAAACTTCCTTCCAAAAGCGAGAATATAAATAGCCCATTAAATTACCAAGTCAGAACGGACTTGGCCGTAGCGTCACGGCAGAGTGGTGACATCTGGATTCAAAATTTCCGCGATCGATCCCCAAGTCCACAATTTTTTACGGATAAAATCCCAGAAGAAAACTGAAAACGTTTTGTGGACAACTCAAGAAATCGACTCAAGATAAATGGATCGCCTCCAGAAGAAAACAGAACTCAAGAAAAATAACTTCAAGGGCTAACTCATCACGTCATCAAATCAACAAGAAATATCACCTGATCAGAAGAATTTGGAAGGAATAATCACATCGAATTATATGCAAGTTAATATGAAGATACATCAAGAAAAGAAAATCAAAGATCAAGAACTAAACTCAGCCAAAATAATGAAGAAGGAATCTCAGCCTAGAAGAATATTAAGTCAGATAAATGGAGTCAATGTTTGAAGGGGCATCTTCATCCCAAGAAGAAATTAAATAGATACGAATACAGAAAAACAACAAGATGAAGGATATATAGATAAATAAGAAATAAATAAATATAAATATGCCCCCCTCCATAACTGGCGACCCTCAAAAGGCCGAACAATCTTCTGATCTTCGTTACAACTGCAACTGCTCTCCTACTAGAGATTAAGAAAAGGTGCTACAGGGAACTTCAGGAGATCCGGGAAGGAGATGCTATATTACTCATTGATTAAGAGACTTCGCCACGCTCTCCTTAATCCCACTGAATCAACTCCACTCATCCCGCAGACTCGGAGGTCGGGGAGGGAAAGCTACTAGTAATCCTCGATTAAGAAATCCAATACTAATCTCTCCCAAATCCTCAAATTTGCTCCGCATTCTAGAAGGGGACCTGTGTAGGGGTGCGAAGATATATAAGAGAAAAACTTCCTTCCAAAAGCGAGAATATAAATAGCCCATTAAATTATCAAGTGAGAACGGACTTGGCCGTAGCGTCACGGCAGAGTGCTGGCCTCTGGATTCAAAAGACCCGAGATCGATCCCACAGTCCACAATGTTTACGGAGAAAATCCCAGAAGAAAACGGAAAAAACTTTATGGACAACTAAAGAAATCGACTCAAGACAAAACCAATGTCAAGGAAGAACGGAAAGAAAACGACTTCAAGGGCTAACTCGTCTCAACTCATCAAGAAATCATCAGGTCATCAAAAAGCAAGAAGAACTCATCCCGTCATCAAGAATTAAGAAGAAAACATCACTTTGATCAAGAATTTGGAAGGAATCATCACATCAAGATAAATGCAAGTTAATATGAAAATACATCAAGAAAAGAAGATCAAGAACTAACCCAGCCAACCCAACTTAAAGAAGAAAGAATCTCAGCCTACAAGAATATGGAGTCAGATTACTGGAAGACAATGTTTCGAGGGGCAACTTCAGTCACGAAATGAAAATCATAAAAGATAGCCCCCCCCGCTCCCCATAAATTATCTTTAGATATTAAATATCAACATTCAATCACTGTGTGAATCAAGATTGTGCTACAGTTCTCAAAAAAGTGCATTTACATACTTTTTAGACAATAATGAAAGGTTGGATGAGTATACTCCTAGTAAAACTGACAATTCACTGTGAAAAAATTGAATGACATCACTTCTGGGTAGTTTATACATTATTTCTATACCATTTTATTTTAAGTTCAATAACCTTTTGACGTGTTATAGTCTAAGCAGATTGACATAAAGTTTTCCCCATGATAAAATAAATAAATTTATTCAATTTCTCTAAAATCATCGTGGACTACATTGAACAACCAGATGAAATGATGTCAACTAGCAGAAAAGAGTCGAGGAAAAACAAATGAACTATAAAGCGACGCATTTCGAAATAATTGACAAAGTTTTAGTAAAGTTAAGCGAGCGACTTGCTTACTTGAGGTGAACAATTTTGAATTGTTCGCTCATTTATTTTCTATGCAACATATAACTTCTTTAAGAAATAAAAAACCCAGATATTTTTTATTGGGAATACTTAGTTAACAAACTTGAATATATCTATAATGAAACTGACTTTAAAAAATGCAACTAGTCAATCTCATTTTTTAGTTAATACTGGATATGTTTAATTTTTCAGAAATTGTTAAACTAACTTAACTTTTACTGACTCTTCCCGTAACTTCAATTGACACTTAAAGATGTTTCTCAAATATAGAGGGAATTCGATCATATTTGCGATGCACAATGGCTCAGGGATAGCTCTCATCCTTGGCTTGCATTTCGATTAAAAAACAAACACAGTTCGAACTTATGTTTAATTAAATCAAAGTATGTTCATTATTTATTTTAATTAAATTTTGTAAATATCTTATTTATGATCCATGGCATGTATACAGTATATTTAGGTTTATGTTGGTTTTTTAAATTGTTTTGGTCAAAAGTTGTACTGTGCCCGAGCAACATTGTTAGGCTAGAGTCATAGATTCACCACTGATATATATATATATATATATATATATATATATATATATATCATTTGTTGAAATCAACAGGGAGGCTAATTGGTTAAGCTTGCCTTGCAGCTTTTTAATCTTTTCAAAGTGCATTTTTATTTTAACATACATAACAATATGTTTTTGGACCAACAAGAAGTGACGAAAATTATATAGCTATATAACTTAAAGAGCTGTTTGTTTACTAAAGCACATAAGAAAACCTATGGGTTATTTAGAGAGCAATGGAGAAATGTATTAAAAATTAGCGAAGAAGAGAACGAGGACTATGGCAGTGAATTCGAACATCAGATCGTGGACGAACTCAATGTGGAGATCAAAAGGATATGCCCCTTCGAATTTGTCGAGGAAAGGAGAAACAACAATGACGGCATAGACGCAATCATTACACCTGAGGAATTAAAAGAAACGATAAAGAATTTCTTTCCGACAGAGAGCCCCAGGCCGATCGGGACTCACCAGATTAAATTACCTTGAAGCACCCCCGAACATACTGGAGTGAGTAAGAAACGTCTCCTATACGTGCTTGAACACGGGATACTTTCCTAATGAACTGAAAGTGGCGAGGATGATATTCATGCCCAAGGCAGGACAAGCCCAGATCAAGTGGGTAACTACCGCCCCGTCTCGCTACTCGATTTCATCGGTAATGTATTTGAAAAAATACTTAATAACAGACTGTCCAAATTCCTCGATGATAATGGCCGGAGGGACAGCTACCAATTTGGCTTCAGGTAAAACAGAAGCACGGAGATGGCCCTTGGAGTCATCCTTGAAAAGATAGCGAAAGCAAAGAGAGAAAAAATGAGCGTAGACATCGTATGCCGGGACGTGTCCAAGGCATTCGACAAAGTATGGCAGAGGGGTATACAACTCAAGATACTCAGATTAGGAATTAACAAGTTCGAAAGGATTTT
This sequence comes from Ceratothoa steindachneri, assembly GCA_963969495.1. NCBI lineage: Eukaryota > Metazoa > Arthropoda > Malacostraca > Isopoda > Cymothoidae > Ceratothoa > Ceratothoa steindachneri. Next base: position 75,571,047 of record OZ018332.1, read on the forward strand.
ATGTGATTATGTAATGGAGAGACGTGCTTATGTAGAAATAGGACGACATCAGGGAGAAATAGTCGAGCTCACTGCGGGTTTGCCCCAAGCCGGATGTATGAGTCCGTCTCTCTATTCAATCTACACAGCAGATATACCACCACCGAGAAATGGCGGCTGCTTAAACATCCAATTTTCCGACGACGTCACCCAGATCATAGTTTTTCCCTACAGGAACGAACCAATGCAAGCTAGGAAGACTTCAGAAGAGATAAGAAGCATTAATAGATACGAAAAAAAAATAGAAAACTAAAACCAACAGGGATAAATTTAAAATGGTACCCGTGTACTGGAGGAGCATCTCAGATGTATATATAGAAGGACAGCGCTACAGATACTATAAATAATGTAAGGTGCTTGGACTAACGATTACGAAATCAGGTTATAAAAAGCACGAGGGAAAAATAGCCTGGTATTAGTTAACCTAAGCATGAATAACAAGATGAAAATTTACAGTCCGAAATTATTTATCCAACCATAGCGATGTACACGATCTCGAGAAGTAACGTATTAAGATTCCCAAAACTCCAAAACAAAGCCATATACTTAATAACAAACACTAGATGAGGAGAAAGGAGAAGAAGACTACAAGACCTGCACAGGGAGGCAAATATAAAGCCACTTAACACAATAATTGCAACAAGAGCAAGGAGAGTCATAGAAAAGACACAGAATGAAGTAGGAGTTGAATAAACCAACCAAATTTCTCAAAGAGAAGGATGGAGATCACAGAGATTATTCCCAATTTTCCCAATGATTGTAGAAGGAGGAGAAGAGGACGAAGAAGATATTTACACCTAGAGAAAGAGAATAATACTCGACGACTACTAAGGGTAATTGAATAACCGAAGCATCGCCAGAGAATAGCATATAGTCAATTCTAACTAGGAAAAGAATACGAAAGAATAGATAGAGAGATAGAAGCCGACACCAGTTTTTAGTAAGAATAATTACTAATAATGGTTTGAACGCCTCATAAATACAAACGCTAATTAGACATATTAAAAATAGATACATATGCAAAAAAAAACAGCAATGCGAGTCGGGACACTCACGCAATTACAAATTTTCTAACTTTATCAAGCTAGCTAACTACCTATAATAGCCAGAGATAAGTCTGACCTCCAGGCAACTAGCATCTGTTTGCAAACCTCTTACTTGCTTCAGCCTTCAACATCTATTCTTTTTACTATCACATTGGCACACGGGACCACAGTAGATACGTAGGACAAGGGTCTCGGTAAATTGCAAAGTTATAGTTAGAGACAAGCGACACATCGTGGTTCGGATTCCACGTTAAGCTGTAGGTCTCATGACTAACTAAGTCCACTTTTGTCCCCTACAATTTTCTTCCCTATCCTATCCTAAAACTTTCTTTTTCCTCTCCCTCTCAATCCTATCTGCCGCACTCACAGTGTTAGGAGCCTACTTTGGTTCTAGACAGTGAGACTATAGGGGCTTACAAAGATGTAGCGGGCCTCACTCCTTCTCTCCTTGGCCGCTCCATGAGGGCCAAGGGTGGCTGGGGAAGAGTCGGAAGAGCTGTTCTTTGTCTCCCACTTCTCTTTTCATTTCATTTCATTTCAGAATCAGAGTGCAGAGAGCTCAAAGTGTAGTTATATACTACCCTTATAATACTGAATATGTTGACGCAACGCATCAATTCTTACCCTAACCAACAATCTTATTTCATACATCAAAACTAATTACTGTTATTTTTCTAATATTTATATATATATATATATATATATATATATATATATATATATATATATATATATATATAATATTGAGGATAACCTATATATACTAGCCCCTTTGTTAAACCTACCATTCACTCTCTAGGATGGATCCGCTTTAGTAAGTACCCAAATTTTCCGTTTTTATATTAAATGTTTTTAACTCTTACAGTCTTTACAAAATTAAAAAAAAGAGTTTAAATTTATTATCTTTAAATAATGCCAGGTCAATTTCTCTTAGTTTGTAATTAATTTCTGCAATAATCTTTAAATTTATGAACTAATATTTGAGTCAGTCTTAAAGCAAATTTAACTGTTGCCAAGTCATATTTAATTTAACTTGTAGTACTTTCTACTGATATTCTGTAATTGGTCACCTGTAAAATAATGTTTTGTTGGCCTTTTCAAGTTTTCTTCATACATATTAACTTTTTAAACTTATTCCAAAACGTAGTGAAAAATTAAAAGATGCTACATCCGTTTCTCGTGGCTCTGGGATTTATCCTCAATATTAAATGCAGGCTTCACGGCCGAGCTCCATATGGATATATATATATATATATATATATATATATATATGTATATATATATATATATATATATATATATATATATATATATATATACCGAAAACATTATTTCGGACGACTTGCTGTAAGAATATAGTGAATTCATTGGGAGCATATACTGGAGGAATGGCAGAATGTCATAATAATCGTTATAAACAAAAAAGGCGACCAAATTACCTTAAATCCTTTAGCCCATTTAGTCTTCTCTTGCAAAAATTTTAACTATTTACAAGAGTCATTGCCAACAGATTGCAAACCAGCTAGATGACCAAATACCGAATGAACAATTCTGCTTCAGGAAAGCCTTTTCAACGATTAAATTACTACATACTATCTATTAGTTCATTAATATTTTTTCAGAATACAATATCCCTCTACAATTGGTATTTGTAGACTATTAGAAACCTTTTTATTCAATAGAAACACCAGCAATCATTAGCACCTCGAAAAATTAAGGTAATCGTAGTACATGAACTTGCATAAAGATTCAGACATCTTTCATTGAAAAAAAGGTGTAAGACTAAGAGATACAATCTCCACGAAGTTGTTCTCTTACTGACTATAATAAAACTTCAGGAGGCTTAACTAGCCTAAAAGGAATTAAAATCGATTATAATTATTATCTCAATCATCTGAGATTTATATGATATTCTAAAAATAGCAGATAAACTACAAGTGATTCAAACAATGCTTTATAGAGGTTAACATTAAAAGCAAAAATAAATATTGGATAGTCAAAAGACATGAGAAGTCAACCAGAGGTCAACATGCTGGACACAATTAACAACGAGAGAGTTGATTTAGTTGACAAATATAACTTTATAAGTCAAAGGATTTTAATGATACGCTGGAAAGATAAAGAAAGACAACCCATAATCTCTATCGGTTACATAATTCCAACTATGCACTATGGAGGATAAACATGAATGCTGAGTAGAATGATTATATTACAACTTAGAACAGCACAAATAGCTCATGAACGCATTGTGATAGGCATAAATTGGCGTTACAGAAAATCAACCTGATAGTATTTTTCGGATTGATCAATGTTTTTACCGCAGGGTGCAAGCGTGGACATTATCTTTTTTCAGCTGGCATGAAACCATCAGCCTGGAGACTTTAAGGAACAAAATTTCACTAATCTCGTGAAAAACAGCTATAGCCGTATTGAAACGATCCTTCTTTACAATTTGGCTAATTGTTGTGTCTTTCATTTTCTAAGTCTCCCTCGCTCCACAGGTCGACAAGCCTTATATAAACGTTTTACCATAGGTTGATATAATTTTATTGAAAACAACTTAAGAGCACTCGGCATTCTCTGCAATAGCTCCAATTAAAAGAATATCGTGATAGCAAAGCTTTATAATCAGCTCGCGGAGAGAGAGAGACATGAGAAATTTCTTAGGAATTTAATCTGGAGGATAGCTGTCAAGAGAAATTAATTTAAGGTAAAGAAGGTTCAACTGAATTTATTTACTATGCAATGGCTCCATTTAAAAAGACCATCTTGGTAGCGAAGCTTTATGATCAGTTCTCGGAGAGAGAGAGAGACTTGAGAAGTTTCTTGAAAATTGACATGGCTGATAGCTGCTTATCTACTGATAATTTTCGCATCATTTATTAAAATATGTAAAACATATTATATGGGTAGTATATTCACATAAATTACCGTACAGCAATTTTAGAAACCTTGGATTTATTCTAGAAAACATTAATGGAAGATGCTGTGGAAGAAATACAGGCGTTCTGATCTTTATATCCGATACCCTAAATCTACTTAACCAGGTTGGATTTTATTGCTTTTCCTACTACTTACCCTCCTTTCCTTGCCTGATTGTCTCTCTACTCATTAAGACTGATCATGCAAAAAATAATTAAACCATTTTACCAGCCCAAGAATAGAGGACACAACGCATATATTATGGAAAGGTAAAAAATATACATATGCAATGTACCTTTATTGATGAAAGTATGGATTATGTTAGATAGATCAGTTTAAAAGAATCTCCTTAATAAAGCCAATTTAACATATTGCTAAAGAAAATTGGTAATTAGCCATCATCAAACGAATTTTTTTTCCTTTATAGGTATCCTAACCTAGAAAATTTAAACGACAGTTCCCATTGTGAATGTCGTAGAATGGTCCTTTTCTGATCACTCCACACCAGACTCCACTTTTATGTAGGAGAATGCCCCTTTTTAATCTCTCCTCACACCAACCGCTTTTTTCGTGGCATTCTTGGTGGTAGTGATATACTTCTTTGATGAAGTAAGCTTTGTTCTAAGAGTGCTAATATTGTTATTTTGAAGAAGAGCCAAAGGAAACAAGTAAAGATATAGAGAAACGAACAGTCTTCTGAGTGGGTGCCCGTTACTAGCGGGGTGCCTCAAGGTTCTGTCCTGGGACCACTACTATTCATCATCTACGTCAACGACATGGACGGTGACATGGTTGCCAAGATTATCAAATTTGCCGACGATACCAAGCTTGGTATGAACGTTGCAAAGGATGGAAATACTGCCCGCCTGCAGGAAGATCTTGGGAAGATTGGAACGTGGTCGGACACATGGCAAATGCCTTTTAACGTGGGGAAATTCAAAGTGATGCATATCAGCCACAGAAACCCCCAATCTCAGTATATCCTTGAAGGCACTGCTATGGAATCCACCGACACTGAGAAGGACTTGGGTGTAACAATCACTAGTGACCTCAAGTTCTCGAAACAGTGCATTGAGGCGGAGAAAAAGGCCCAAAGGATGCTAGGCTATATTAAGCGCCAGTTTGGTTATCGGAACCAGGAGATTGTACTGTGCCTGTACAACTCACTTGTCCAACCGCACCTAGAGTATGCCGTACAATTTTGGAGTCCTTCATTGCGAAAGGACATCGCGAGATTGGAACGCGTACAAGCCAGGGCAACCAAGCTGATTCCTTCTATCCGACATAAAAGTTATGAGGATAGACTAAGGGAATTAGATCTGTTTTTGCTGGAAACCCGTAGACTGCGTGGTCAGCTCATCGAAGTTTTCAAAATACTTCGAGGGTTCGACAATGTTGACTACCGGGATATGTTCACACTGAGTGAGAACAGAACGCGCAATCACGGCTTCAAACTTGAACTGAAGCGTTACAACCGCAATCTGTGTGGAGATTTTTTCACTTACAGTATTTGCTGTATATGGAACGCACTTCCATTGGAAGTTGTCAACAGTGAATCTGTTGACCAGTTCAAGTCAAGACTAGACAAAGTCTTGAAAAGTGGCCGTTTAGGGACGCAAAACAATTGAGCAGCCTTGTGCCCGCTCGATTGCTAGTCCAAAGGTACCCTCTTTGAATGGACCGTAAGGTCTCCTAGGGTACCTTCTTTCCTTGTTTTTACTCCTTGTTGTTATTACACAAAAATTAACCATTAACAACAGAAATACCCCGAATATTAAAATACACAATAATTAATTTAATTAGTTTGACCCTTTAAAATTTGCTAAATTCGATACACCCTTTAATAAACAATATTTAGGCTTATTGACTCTACAGGAGTTTAAATACCTCAGGAATGTTATTTCCTCCACGATGCGTGCCAACCGGCCAGATGGAAGTGGTAGAGATCACGAGGTACTTTTAGCGAGGGTAGCAGATTGGGGTTCACACGGTATTCAGGCGGGGGTTCTTCAAGGACGAGAACAATCACGATGCTTTAGGTGGCACCAAGGTAGGCGTGGTCTCTTTGGCGAGAGTAAGTCGAACTTGGTTCTTATACCAAGTTAACTTAGAGTTCGGTGTGACCACGGAGTAACGAGCTCTAGGGGGAGCTTTTCTCCTTCGTTACTTACTTCCTCATGAGGAGGACTGTACTCTGTACTGGGGAGGTTCTTCTTCAAGGGCGAGGATCGAGGAGGGAGGTTTCTCTGGCGAGAATAAGTAGAACTTGAATAAGTTAACTTAAAGGTCGGTTTGGTAACCAGGAACTAGCTCGAGGAGGAGCTTCTTCTTAGTTCCAGTCTTCCTCAAGGGCGAGGATAACGGAGGGGGGGTTTCTCTGGCAAGATAAGTTGAACTTGGTTCCTTAACCAAGTTAACTTATGAGTTAGGTGTGGCTACCGAGTAACAGGCTCGAAGGGGAGCCTTTTCCTTCTTCTTTTCTTGATTCCTCAAGGACGAGGAATACCCCTGGTGTTTAAGATCCACCATGATATGAGGAGTCTCTCTGATGAGAGTAAGTTGAACTTGAACAAGTTAACTTAACATTCGGTTTGATAACCAGGGACTAGCTCGAGGATGAGCTGCTTCTTTGCCCGTTAAGGTAGCCCTGACTCTCATGCAGGGGACTTCGTAGTCTGACGACCCAAGTATTCTACCTGTCCAGTCTTGGTAGCCCGATCTTAATCCGGGGACTTCGTCACCTGGAGACTAACGTATTTTACCTATCCAGTCTCGGTAGCCCGGGGTCTTAATTCGTGGACTTCGTCACCTGAAGACTGACGTATTCTACCACGATTTTCCTTAGTGTTTCATATTTATACCTCGTCACCCCACTTGGGAAGGGGTAAGAGGGGGGGGGGCTTCGGAACGGGCCCAGGAGGGTTGATATTCCAAACGGTTTTCTCACCAAGTCTTACATTGGCTCCTCGTTAGCCTTTGAAATTGAGAGAAACGCGTCTCCAATTTCTTACTTGAGGTGACATTGAATATCCCTCTAGTAGGGAAGATCTTGCATTTTAACCTTTAGGTCTTTCATAGCGACGAGTGGCGCGGCGCTGTGGTTACGCGCTTGACCCAAGTTGCCTGGCCGGATGTTCTTGCGTTTCCCATCTCGGGTCTCCACTGGGAGAGAACGAGTGAGTAACCATTCTCCTACAGTGAATTTGCCTTTTATTTTTCAATTCTTTCACCTTAGCATTATGTAAAGTGAATCCAAATGATAACCTACATAGATGTTGATCTTATGGATGTAGTCTTTTTTTATCGTTGCAATGTTTGTTTTGACATTTCCCAGCAATCGACTCTTGAATTTTTGCATATATGAACCAGTCAATGTTTTTAGCAAACTGCAACTAGATCTTCCACAAACAGAGAAAAAAGATTAGTCTGGAACGGGATGTCTGCCCATTTTACCATGTCAAGAAAAGAGAAACCAAAAGGACTCATGTCAAAAGTAGCAAACTCAATGGTATTCTGTTGCGGTTCCTAATATGAGCCAATGAGCCTGCATTGTCTTATCTTTCAAATAAGAATCAAACGTATTGCTTCTATTTATTTTTTATTATATTGATGAATATATCATTCTGTTTTCTATTAATTTATTTTTTAGTATAACTTTTTAACTACTCGTACTAACTAAATCGTAAGATTTATCGGTAAATCAATTAGATTTATAAGCATTATTTTTATCAAATGAATTAAATTCCGACCCTGCTGATGTTCTTTATGTTTATAATATTCTATCTATATTTCGAATCACCGGCTTTTTAAAAATATATGTCGCAAAATCATATTATTCATGCAGAAATAATATACTTATATGAACAAATAAAGAGCTACTTTACTAATGAAGTAGGATGTTTAAGTGTACTTTTAAGCTAGAAGGTTTTAAATGATCTAAATTATTTAATTCTGATTTCAGATAGCTTTAAAACCTAGAGAAAAAATTTCGAGGAAAAGTATTACAAATATATACCTATAAAGAAGCAATTGGTATCTCATTAAATAAAAGGTCCAATTTAAATATCATTTCAAACGTATTCCGCTATTTAGTAAAAAAAATATTAGATACGTTTACATAAACGGTTCAAGGTAGTTGTCGAGGGACGAAGGCGTGTCACCAAAATGTCTCTAAATGTACAAACTACTATAGGTGAGGCAGCAACTATCGGCACTCCGCTCTGGTACAATTGAATTGGGGAAAGGAATAATAATATCGCACTTAGAGTGCGATATTATTAGGTTGGCTCATTAAAATGGGAATAAGTATACCGGGTTTGTCTCAAGGGTTATTCGAAAAATAAACACCTATACAATAATAAGCTTTTATACAAATAATAAGAAAATAACAAGGGCATATATATATATATATATATATATATATATATATATATATATATATATATATATATATATATATGTGGAAATATAAATAATAATTAGTACGACAAGAGAATATTATCACGGGCAAAAATTAAGGAAACTAGGTCCTGGAAAATATATAAGTGATCCAATAAGTTGGATTGAATGAAAGATTTAGCAAGTCTATTTGGTGTTCCACCAAATGGGGAATTTTTCTTAGGACTGGGAACAAAGAGGTGTGGCTTACGAGGAAAGGACTCCTAGTTACCTCTGGAGGATGAACTGGGGAGGTTGAAGACGAATGGCCAGGTCTTCGTCGATAGGGTCTCGATGCAAAGGCGTCCAGAGAGACTCCGAAGGGGGTTGAGGTTACTTCGGCTCCAGGGAGAAGTAATCACGAAATCGAGATTCGTCTGCGGGACGGCAGGAAGTCTCAACAATGTAGTGAGACAAGGTAAATCCAAGACAATCTTCAAGGGCGTAAACGGGTTTCCGTAATCTTCCTCTGATCAAGGCGGATTACGCGAAGACGATCTGCTGACCAGATCAAAAGGGCCGGGGGACCACTTCACGGGAGGCAAATACTAGGGTCTGGACGGCCAGAAGCTCGGGGAAAGAGGATGATAAGCACCCCAAATTAAACACAGCTGCGTTGGTCAATCTCAACCAGAAAAATTCTGTGGGATAACGGCGCATTGAGTTTCATGCACCCACAGTGGTTTCTACCTGGGATTCAAAGCCCAGGGTTGTAAAGCATATAGCAGTAACCGATTCATTAGTTTGAGTCAAATTGTTTCTCATCCGACGAATCACAAAATGCAAGTACTTTTACATATGTATCTATTGTGAGAAATGACAATGTTTTTACTCAGCTAACTCGTGGCCCTTTTAGATATTTGCACAAAAGATGCGATATATCTGTGTATACTGACTTAAGTATTTGAGATTCAAAGAACTACTACAAATACTCTGTACTTCAAGGGTATTATTTTTTCTAATATATTCCTCTTGCTACTCTGGTTTGCTTTCACAGATATGACCTTTGCGGCAGCCACCAGCAGATAACTTTAAAAGTAAAAAAAGACAAGTTGGGCTTTTAATCACAATTTTTTTATCATGGTACCAAATTAATGTTTTTCTTCCTCTCAGGGAAACTGCTTTGATCCAAATATAATTTTAATTTAGATTTTTTTTTAAATGTTCTCCATTTGCTACCAAAACATCTCCCTGCAGACTCTAAAATATTCCTTACTGTAGAAAATTTCATTTGTATACTTTACAGAGGAATTTCGTTATTTACCTTCTAAAAACTTATATTTTTCTTTTATACCTACTTTAAGTTTGTTTTCAATTTATAAATAGGAAAGAAAACTCACTTCAAAGAATAAGTAAATTTTATTGAGTATAAAGCGAATGTCTGGTAAAGAATTATTTGATAACCAAGCATTATTGCTTAAGCTTTCTACTGCCTATAATATTAATCTGAGGATATTGATTTTATTAATCAAGGCTTCACAAACTCTTGCAGAAAAATCTAGAATTATATTAACATAGACCTAAAAGTCAGAATTTATAACTTATTCTAATATGTTAACTTATTCTAACTTTATTCAGATATGTTAACTTATTCTAACTTTATTCAAATATGTTAACTTATTCTAATATTTTAATATGTTAAGAATCTGAAAATAAATATTAAGGCTTCTTGAATGGCAGCTTATTTGAAGAAATGTGAAACCTACGAGGAACAGTTTTCATTTTGTTCATTAGGGCGAGAAGAACACTAAACTGTAGAGGTTGGAGAGCCGCACATACTACTGATGTTAGCTGTATCATGGTTTCCAATGCTAGACCCAGAACTCCGTTTAGGGCCCATCATAAAGTACATAGTTTCAAATTTAGTGAAAAGCCACGTCCTCTAGTTTAAAAATCTCGCTATAATCTTGAACACCTAAGTTTGACTTAATAATAACAAAGTATAACAATTACTTTATATGCCACCGTTCAGAGCCAGGTCTCTTGCAGAACGAAGTGTCTAACATTGATAGCGGGTCTTACAGCCACGCCAAAGTCCTGAGAGAAATAGGGAGGAGCGTATAACCGCCTATATTTTATTTCTCATCATGGAGACACATAACTAAAAGTCATGATTGCTCATGCACCACAAATAACTACATGATACATGCAGAATATAGGCAGAAGTAATGCGTAAAGCGTACTGCGATTATTGGATGCTTTCTAAATAAGACATAGAGGAACATCTATGAATAAAAAACTTACAAACGATATTGAAACAGATCAAGAGACAGTGAAGTTTTCGATCAATAACCATACTAGAGATATCCTCAAGTATATTTTATAAGTTTGAACCCTTTGAAGAAATTTAAAAGTCAACTAGAGTATTCATCACGACGCTCTCAAACCTGCAATGTTCCAGGTGCGAGCGGATACGGCAATAGTTATGAAAGAATCATAGAATTGGCTGAGTACTAAGAGTCACAGAAGGTACAATATCGTTTCATATAGCAACGCCGGCCGGAGTATCAAATAAACCCTGTTTTTCATACTGATTGACTTTCAGAAAATATTCTGAGTCATTGTGTGATGATTTCGACGAAGATAAGAAAATTCTGAAAGACTTATACAAAGAGGTTGAAGAAAAATAAGGGTAAATTTAAATACCTTTAACAGAAAATTGGAATACATACAAGCGTTTTATATTGAAGTCAAGTGGAATAAGATAGAAACGAAAGAGAAGAAAACCCAAGGCAGAGACGTGTTGAACACCAAATCGGTCTTTGGCCGGCAGAGAGGACTTTGTTCGAATATAAACTGATTGATTGCGAGATTTAAGTTAATAACAGAACCAAGCATCGATAGTTCAAGATATACCTAATGTTTCATATAGACAAGGAAGAAGTACTTTGTTATCGACAAGATCAAAGGATGCCGAGAGGTCAGTATCAGTAGCTCAAAATGGGCAGGCAGTGATGTTTGACACTAGATTTAGTCAAGTTAACGGCCATAAATTCAGGTGTAAGTGTTTTATTCTGATAAGAATGTGTAGTTAATAACTCAATAACTCGGAAGAACACAGGCTATTCAAGAAACTTTAAAAAGCCGCGGAGCTGAAATAATAGGAGTTAGTCCTCGGAATCTTGTCTATCTGTTTAAAGAAACATTTGATATCTGACGAATACCCGTTCCTTTTTAAAGTAACCTATGATGACTATGACGAGCTCTATTATAGGCTATTGTCTTGGCTTGTTCACGAAAGTATTTTATAATGTTCAAGTTTTAATGATAATGGAGTTGACGGAGGAATGCACTCTTTTATAACTTTCTAATTAACTACAGAATTAAAATTTCTAGTTGCTAATTATAGCTTTGGGGCAACGTTTTTGAAACGCTCTCGCATTTTCTAAATGATAGTCATTATTTTAGAATGATTGAACACTTTGTTAATTTGTTGTCTCCTATCGTTGCATTAGACCGCACGATGTGGAGTGGTGTTTTGCTTTTCGAAAGCACCACAACGCTGATCAGGATCTTATATTCGTTCAAATATAAATTTTAAATCAAAATTATCTTAGCTACACATTGGTGGCAGCCCTATTATATTCTAATCTAATCAATCATTGTACTGTGAGTATGGAAGTATTGCTTCTCAAATATACATTTGATGTCACAGATCCAGACCAAATTTTATATGTTGGTTGAACGTCATAAGTTGTTCATCCTTGGCTATTTAAAATTTGAGAGGCTTATTATTATTATGATGTTGCCAAAACTTGTTATAAAATTCTCGATCATACAAAGTTAAAGAAAGTGCTAAGTAATACAGAATCGCCATCCGCAGCTGCCTCCCCCTAAAAGATATTCAACGTTTCCTCTACACGAGATTCACCTTACAAAAAAATCATTTAAAATTCTTCTTTAGATCTTAGTTTTCCACAAACAGACAAACAAACAAACATCAGTGATCACGTGACCTCCTTCCAATCTGTGAGGAAAAATACTATATGCATGCTCAAATTTTAGTTTGCATTTATTATTATAGATATTAAATGCACGTAGTGGGACATTTTAATTAAATTTTTTGGGATAAATGCACTGACTTAATGCAATAAAACTTTTTCCAAGGGATTATTGAATACTTATTTACGCAACTATTCCTGGAAACGTCGGTATCTTTCCAGTGCTTTGAGACTTGCTCGTGGCACACTGCTTATCAGCTAACTGACAAATTATTGAATTTTTTTTTTAAAGCTCCAGTCCTATAAAAAATTTTTTGAATTTCATTCAGTTTACTGTGTGAAATGCATATACAGATATATATATATATATATATATATATATATATATATATAAAAGAAGAGCAACGACTTCGCCACACCTCCTTACAGCGGGAGCTTGCGCTTCACATGCATACCCTCGATCTGTGGCCTACGGCCTATCCTGCTCTGGCAACGGGGTTTTGGTCTAAAAAATTAAAGGTTTCCAGTACAAATCGCGAAAGAATTTAATCTTGGTTTATCTTTTTCTTTTCTCACATCGATAGTTATTTTTATCGAAATTCTTTTTAAATACGGAAAAAAATCCGAACGACTCTATTCTCCCCTACATTCTCTAAATTTGCTCTAAAAATTTAATTTACTTTCCTCGAATTTAGGGGTTTGTAACTATTTCCTCCTGGTAAAGATTCAAATTGAAAATCAATTTTAGAAATAACTTCCGATAAAACTATCGAATATGCGAAAAAATTAAAAAGTAAAATGTCATTTGGGATTTTTTTTTTTAACATTCCAAAATAATCGATAATCATATTGATTTTTCCGAACTTCACCATTTAAAAAAAAAAAAATCGAAATATTTTATTAATAAACTAATATCAAAACTATACCCCTGTGGAAAAGAGAGTGTATACTTCAATTAGCAAATCATGGTGAACACTGTAATGGTAAGTGGTCGGTCGTCTCACGGTTTGTGATGCCACCATGAATTCAGAGAAGTATCGAGATAATCTGAGATTAGAGGCTTCCCTCAGCCCGAGACTTTTCCAAATATTCACGCAATGTGATTTCCCATCAGGACAGAGTCCTATATCACAAGTCTGCCTCTATCATACGGTAGATTTTGGACAATAATATCATTCTTTGGATAGAAATCCACTGGAAACCTATGACAGTGAAATAGGGCGTACGATAGCGTCAATCATCTTTCAGTGATCAAATGAAGGAGGTTATTATCGAGGAGTCGGCCATAATAACACTTCTATGGCGTCGCAGCCTCTTGGATAACAAGCCTCGAAGAATAAATGCTCGCATCAATACCAAAGGTGTCTCAACCCACTACCGATATTCCTGTATCTGTTTGGAATCACTTATGTGTTATATTTCACTGTTAGATTCATATATATATTTAAATTGAAACTAAGATCCAGTATTTTCTAATTTCCTAAAATTTTCCAAGTGTCCGAAAAAAATTTCCGTGGCAGTATATATTAAAAAGAGGGCTGGACGGTTCCATGGAAGGAAGTACGAAGTGCAAAGAATGTTAGAGAGGATGTGAGACGTTGGAAGATAAACATAGAAAGATAATTTTGAATATAAACAATCACTTTTAATCATTTCGAGGACATCACAAACAATTGCGTACACTTCTTACAATTGAAAAATACCAAGAAATTAGGGGAAGAGTAAAATTGTAAATTACTTTTACTTCTATTCTATTCACAATTTTATTATAGAAAAGGTTAACAATGACAAGAATTTAGAGCCTCTGAAAATGTGTGAGAAATGGAAAGAATTTGGGGTGGGGGCAATACTCGAAGAATTTTATTTTTTAATAAAAGAATAGGGTTGAGATACCTCTGGTATGGAGTACGCAGGATTTAAAGCCCGTTGTTAAGAACGTTGGCAAACCCCACAGTATAAAGTGAGCACAAAGTTTTGGGGTAACTGAATTTAAATCATTTCTGTATTTTTTCTTTCATTATTAGAAGAGAATTTGATATTCTCAACTCTCTTTTTAACCTATTCTCTATGCTGTTGGTTGCATTCCAAGGTAGCAATTACTGATAGCGCTCTTTTCATTTTGACAACCATTTCTAAGCGAAGATGGGAAATTTTACTTTTCACTCTACCCCAGATCGAATCATTGCAGGTCGTTAAGTCTGCACTTCGAGGAGAGTATATATCGTAACATGTAGCATCCAGGTCCAATCCATCGTCTCCAGAATTCCGTGTTCAGGAATTCTTTTATCCAGAGGCCGAATTCTGCTGGTCTCCATCTTGTTTAAGAATTTTCCACTGCTCATTTACTTTCATAAGCAGCTTCGCAATCAAACAATCTTGTAGCAGAGCCAGGCAAGTAATTTAATTAAATCTTATGTTAAATAATATTAGCCGATAAACCCATTTCCAAAAAATCGCTGTTCGAATATTTCTTAATAACGTGGATTTTACCAACATCAGAAATAAACATCAAGTTCTTTCCGGAATCAACAGTTGGTAAACTTGGCAAAAAAGACTTGCAAGCAGCTATACTTTATCAGGCAGTTCATTAACACATGAAAGTTTAAATGGCTTCAATTTCAAATCCAGCTTACTAATTTTTCTCACTCTCGACCAAATAATACCCAGCTCAGAAATTTCGTTTGTGAAGATTTGTTAGGCGACTTGGTGGATGATCTGCTTTTACTATCTCCACATGAAACTCGTGTTGCTGAACATCTAGAACATTTTGTATAAAGGAGACTTTCTCATTTAGAAAAAAACGTTCTCCGGTCTAACAACACGAGAACGAGACTTCTCCTAAGAATACAGAGTGACGCGCTTTGGGCCAGGTTATCGAAACTATGAAAACGTACTCGTATACCTGTTATACTAATAACTTACACTGGTTAACGAAGGCTTTTTTGCATTGATATCAAAGACTCAATCAATTAATCAATCTATCTGAAACCGACAGAACATATTAGGGTGAAAATTTAATATTTAATGTTGCCAAGAGATATGTGCCCTCTATGTGGATGGTGCTAACGATCACATTTGGTAGTGTAAGCCTGAAGTAGATGATTACAATGATAGTGAACGGTGAAATTATTGTGAATGTATACCTCAAAGAATTTGACTTTATTGACTTGTCAAGCAGCCTATCCTTAACGTATAAGTGTAGATTAGTTCGTCTTCTGATTTTATTAAGAAAATATAACATGACTTGACAATGTTTAAGGATATTATATTGGTATTAATCCATGTATAAACCGAAGACACACAACATAATTCGCCTTATCATTGGTATTACATTCATTATAGACAGAAAAGTTTAAGGAAGTGGCATCAGAATATGAAATATTATAGGTTTCATGACATGCGATAAACTTATTCCCATAAGTAATAAATAAAAAAGGCCAATGGATACAAACTGCCCGGGGGCTCACAAATCATCAAGGACAATGACAATTTGATACTTAATACATTCGTTTAAATCAATATAATGCTTTTCTTGGTGGCACATACCTTTACCCTATTTCTGATCACTCTTGTGCATAGGATTAAATGATAGAATGTTTCAAATGCTTTAGATAAGAATGACTTGTATTAAATAATAATGATTTTTAATCAAGTCAAGTATTCTCTAAAACCACCACGGCTCTAAGTTGGCACTGAAACCGCTGACATGCTGAGATTATATGCTTTATATTCATTTCGGACTTCACCTGGACAATGGCTGCCTTCAGTAAAGGTATAGTATTATAATGATTTCGATTAGTCTCAATTTCAACACTGCTCCACTCGTAGTAGTCCATATAATTCAAATCTGATGTGTTTGGAGGCCACATATTGGGTGTTAAATGATCTTTGCAAGACGGTGCTGATTCATGCTGAAACAAGTATGGCCATCCACTGCGTACTTCATCTATCCAGATCTAGATAACGGTTTCCTGCACTTCAAATTATCAAGCAGCATTAATTCTACGACCCTGTGGTAAAAAATGGGGTGATATGCGATTACCACGCCTAAAACCAACTCAAGCTAAATCTATATGCTTCGCATGTATAGCAATTATAACTGAATGTCTTTTCATTTCTTTAGTTATCATGTTATTTTTAAACGATGTTCGGTAAAATAAATGATACTTTATTTAATTTGAAAGTTTATTAAACTGAAAATTAAATATCCTCAAATACCCTTGCACCATATATATATATATATATATATATATATATACAGTGGCGGCAACAAAAAAAGTGACATTGAATTTTGGCAACAGAAATCGATACACAAAATCGCTTTCACGATTTTACTTGCCAACAAGCCAATGAAAAGGGGCAGGGCTTATGCCGCGAGTGGATGACTCTCCTGAGCTAAGACAACAGAACTGCGCTTTATTGGAACTCACTGTCTCGTTTGAGCTCGTACAGTGAGGTTTTAGTGTACAACGCTCCAGCGTGCTGATTTCCTGCATTCGTGCCTACATTTGACGTGCTATAACTTCTGTGCAAGTGGATACAATGGGGCAGTAAAAGCTTTATATGACAAAGAAAAGCTGCGCCTTGACCCTATTAGAGCAAGGAAAGTCTTTTATTGATGTATCAGCAGATTTAGGAACCTCAAGAAATACGATTTATCGCCTAAACGGGCAGCTGAGTTATTGCCACCAGGTAACATACAAAAGAAAAAGGAGGGCATTGGTGCAGCTAGGAAGTCATCTCCAAGGACTGATAATATCCTAAGGCGTGAAGTGATGTCAGACCCTTCTGTAACCTCCGCTCCAATCAAGAAAAAATACCCAGACCTCCTCCAGAATGTCGCCCTCAGGACTATCCATCATCGCTTAAAGAAGGATCTAGGCCTACCGGCTCGCCGCGCTGCCAAGAAGCCACTTCTTACCAAGGCTATGAAGATGAAAAGGCCCAATTTTTGCAAGACCTATAAACATTAGACAGCTGCTCATTGGAGGAAGGTCATGTTCAGAGATGAGAGCACCTTTAGGCTGGTCAGAGGAGAGTCAAAGATCGTGCTTGTCCCAGCAATGTGTCTCGGTATGACCCAAAATATACTGTGAAAACTGTGAAGCACCCTGATAGTGTGATGGTGTGGGGTTCCTTTAGTGGAAACAAGGGCAGAGGAGGTCTGTACTTCCTTCCCAAGAATGTAACCATGAGGGGGACTAACTATCTTGAAGTTTTGAGGCAGCACATGATGCCATGTTGGGAAATTCATCAGTGTAAATTTTTAAGGCATGATGGTGCACCTGCTCACAGGTCCCAGTTAGTAAAAAGGTTCTTCAATGATAATAATATTAGTAATTTGGAGTGGCCTAGTCATTCCCAGGACCTAAATCATATTGAGAATGCTTGGAATCTCATGAAAACCAAAGTTCAAGAGACAACACCCGGCATCATCAAGGACCTGATAGAATCACTGAAGAAGATCTGGGTTACGATCGACCCCACCTACTTGGCAAACCTCGCTGAATCAATGCCCAATCGACTCAGAATGGTCATCAAGTGCAAAGGCAACATGACCAAGTATTAACTTTCATGAAATATTCATAATAAAATATGTAAGTTACATTTTTCTGTTTCATTTTCCCCGAATCGTCACATGTCACTTTTTTTGTTGCCGCCACTGTATATATATATATATATTTATATATATATATTTTTGCCCTTTTGTATGCGTCACAAAAGTAGCCTACATTTAGGCAGGCGTTGAAGATGTTAAGGAGACCTTCCCTTACTAATCTCTGCGCTTTGGCGAAGTTTAGCTTCGTGATAACTTACTAGCTATATCATAAATATATATAGAAAAGGTACGGACATGGGAAGATGCCTCAACGCGGATAGTGAATGTGTAGGGGTGCGAAGATGTATAAGAAAAAAACTTCCTTCCAAAAGCGAGAATATAAATAGCCCATTAAATTACCAAGTCAGAACGGACTTCTCCGTAGCGTCACGGCAGAGTGCTAGCCTCTGGATTCAAAAGACCCGCGATCGATCCCCAAAGTCCACAATTTTTACGAAGAAAATTCTCGAAGAAAAAGGAGACCACGAAAAACGCTTTAAGGACAACTGCTGAAATTGACTCAAGAGAAAACCGCTGTCAAGGAAAACGGAAAGAAAACGACTTCAGGTGCTAATTCGTTTCAACGCATCAAGAATTCAAGAAGAAATCATCATTTTATCAAGAAGCATCAGGAAGGAATCATCACATCAAGATAAATGCAAGTTAATATGAAGATACATCAAGAAAGAATTACGAAGATCAAGAATTAACCCAGCCAACTAGAATATGGAGTCAGATAAATGGAGTCAATGTTTCAAGGGGCAAATTCACTAAGAAATGAAAATAAATATGGCCCCCCCATAAATGTCCTGAAAGGTACAAAAAAGTGCAATCAGCTCATACATCCGCCGAGCATACAAATGCTGCACAACGTGAGAACTTTTCCATCACCAGATCTACCGTGTAAAAGAAACACTCGTGAACTAGGGTTTCCCGAACAACATGATTGAAAAACAACTTCAATCATTTTTAAGAAGGAAATTCAAAGATATGGATGAAACGAAAAGTAATCAGGAAGTAGTAAATAACATCAAACTGTATTACAGAAATTAGATGTCTACGGACTATAAAATAGACGAAAAAACATCGAGATCGCTGACCGTAACATCAAGGTTAAGAATCAAATGGACAAATTCAACTTATTATATACTATAAAACGACAAAAGTTAACAATCTTCTTATAAAAGCTGCCAAAATTCCTCGAATCTAAACTCAACCAACATAGTTTACGAGCTTAACAGCCCAAATGAATACTGCAATCTTCATAATAACTCAAAATATCTTGGCATGACAACCACTACACTTTCAAAGCGTTTAACCATGCACCTGCAAAGCGGAGGGCCCCAAAATCATATAAAGAGATTTCCTAGTTGAAAATACCACAATTAAAAGAAAAGAGGGAAATAAAGCTAGGCTGAACATCTTAGAAGCCATCTTAATAAACGAAGAGAAACCGCCCCTCAACACCTAGGCTACGAGCTGGATCGAACATTAAAGTTGTTTTAAAAATTTCACTCACCGGATTGGCTCGTTTCCCTTGACATTACGCTTAAGCGAGGAGGAATAAATATCCCCTAAAAATTGTTTTCTTTAATTCAACCTGATTCGGACTCCACCATGCTTCATCGGTAAAGGAGGAAAGAATACCTAAAGACGCTCTGAAGATGATCGGATAGATCGAAAGCTCCGCAATTTAAGTTTGTTTTCACCAAACGCATTTATTAAAAAGATATATGAACATAGGGTAAATTATCTACCATCTACAAGATGGATTAAAAAAGACAGTGAGAAGAATATAAAGAAGTTGCCAAAGGAAATTGATCAAGGCGAAATATACAAAAACAATATATATATATATATATATATATATATATATATATATATATATATATATATATATATATATATATATATATATATATATATATCGGAATAGGTTTTTCTTTTAAAACAGGTTTCTGTAAGCACCTTAGGATACTTTGCTTTTAATAATTTTTTGCAGTTCTCCATCGTTCTCAGCAATTTCTTCACTACTTCAAATGAAAGTGGTATTAAAATAACCTAATCTTGTAACTTAAAACAGACTAAAATTTCTTGTTAGGCTTTCAATCCAATTGACCATCTTGGGACGGTTCTTTTCGCTCTCTATGTCTATTTGATCAATCTCTATTTCTTTATGCTTTATTTAATTTTTTGTGTTTTTGTCACTCATGTGGTTTTGTTTGTATTGTCTTGTTCTATTCATGTATGCGTATGTATTTAATGATTCACAAGTCTTCCACTTAAACTGTTTTTTTTTTCAATTTATTTAAACACTATTTTATCACTTTGCTATAGTTGAGCACTTTTTCTCATTTCATTTTAGTTAAGTTGTGCTTCCCTTGATTCGTTTCACTTCACTCTTTGGGTATTTACCTGCTCTAGTCCCTTTGGGTGACATTCTGGTTAATCAATTTTGGAGTCAATTAATTTCGGAGTCTTGTTGAGTGATTTTTTGTCCTGTTCGGTTAGGGTCTATCTCTTTCGGTTAACCACCATACGAGGTGGTTTAATTTATATGGTGTAAATTATTATTTTCATGGTTCTCTGTTGAGTTATTCCACTAGAAATTCTAGAGTTAAAAGAAGTGTGCACTTTTGTTTTAATGTTTTCATCAAACAAAGGAGGAAGGGTGTCAATTTTCCCCCAGATGTTTGCCACTCTGTTTTTTACGACGATGTTAAGCGGTTAAATCTTTGCCTCTTTATTTGTCCTTTCAGCTACATGTCTTATATAGCCTCTTGAGGTTAGTCTTAGTACTTTGCTTTTTGCATGTTATCGCTAAAACTGTTTTTGTACTTAAATATCTGCTACCTTTCGTCTCGAGATAGCGAGTACACTAAATTTTCTTCTATTTGTTCTGAATTTCCAATCCCTCTCGAATTGGTTGATGTTTTCAATCTTTTCAGCTGTTGTCTGTCCCTGAGCTGTGACATAGCTGCGGATAGTTCCTCCTCCGCAGCGCTAATAAATTGGTCGATTCATATTTTCAAGTCAAATGGAGGTACAGGCACGAAGTAAAATCTATTGAAGTGTCTATGGATAGTGTTTTACTGTTATCTACCACTAACACTTAGATACTACTTGCCCTTTGAGAGCGTTGAATAGAAGTGTGTATTATGCATCTCACTTATATTCTGTAAGATATGTATTCACGCTGTTATTTCCTGTGTGAAGATGTAATTAATTACAATCATTATGCGAAAATTCAGTCGAGATCATCAAAGAAGGAACCTTACATTAAAAGACATAGCCGTTGAGCTAACGAAAAGATAAGAATAATTGTGGAAATTAGCTTTCGTTCCAACAGTTTTGACGGCAGGGATAAATCAAATATTAAAATTATCGTGATAAAATGTCTAACATCATCAAATTGATGAACGCTAACAAGAAAACCGAAGCATTAAAGACAAAAATTGAATCCATCTAGAATCAACTAAGACGATCTTATTTTGCATATCGACTTGTAAATGCCTTGCCTTGATACAATGCTGCTGCTGTCCTGAACGACGAATACCACTACAGGAGCATCCGTTTTTACTTGACCAAATAAGTGATATAAAAATTGCAATAGAAACTTTAAATGTTCAAAAAACAAAAAGAAACGAGGAGACTCTTGAAAGAAGTTTGGTTATGCTGAAACAAGGAGCAATAACACAATTTAAATCCGTAGACTGTAAACGACATGAAACTTCTCAAGAGCAGGATACATCTACATGTTCATCGTCATCGTATGGACCAACACACAATGAAAAACATAAGATAATTAAAAACAAGAATGGAACACAAGATACCTGCTGAATATTTAACTGTACCTGCGTCTCAGAGAGAGCAGCTGCCTTTATTGTTTCTTGGTTTTTGGACGATATTGAGTCGAGAGCACAAGATGATGCTAGTTCAGTTTTTGATCCAAATAATAAAAGAAGAGTCAGTAGAAAGGTTCGTTTTGAGCATTAGTGAAGTGAACAGGTAAGGCTACCATTTTATTTGATAGACGTAAAGAAAGAAGAATGATACAAAAAAAATTACAATATTAAACATAAATAAATCCGTAGTTGAACAGTATGTAGTTTTATTTCAAAAAACAAAATGGCAATACATGGCGAATTTCACTCCTGCTACAGATTTCGTCACTTCAATAACATACGCTATCATCATCAGCTTTCTATACACTAACAATATTAACAGCCATGACTTTGATTGTGGCTGTGATGGTACCGCAGTGAACACGGATAGAAAGTGGATCTATTCCTGTGATTAAAAGAAAACTACAAAGACCAGTTCAGTGGATCATAAACTTTGAATCCTATTGAATTACCACAGCGATACCTCATTAAAGCCTTGGCCAGCAAAACAACTCGGCCATTTTGTTTTTCTGGAAGAGTTAAAAAACAAGTAAACGAATGTGAAAAACTTCCAATAACAACATTAGAGGCCATTCCATCTCCCTACATAGAGATGAATTTCATCTCTAGCGGCTGAAATTCACGGAAAGATGACGGATTCCGGTTAGCTGACAACAAGAAACAGGTTTCTACGTCTTTCTCTTTTTACCAGTGAACCATCTATCAACTTCTAGGAAATTGCGCGATTCATTATGACAGTTTACCCACCAATTCACTAAAGGCGCAAAACCTTTATTGAATTAATGCATCTCTCTTAGACCATGCCTTAAAGATCTAAGGCAATCGTCTACAATGTTCTGTTCAAAAGATTCCTTCTTTGCTCACACAGAAAATATTTTGATCTCCATGCTATATGATGATGAACTACGCATAAGACAATTGAGATGGATGAGAATATTATGTAAAAGAATGAACTAAACAATTACTAGGGAAGGAAATTCGAGCCTTTGTCATGCTTGAGCTGCTCTAAGACAGTCAAACCTATTACAAATTAAGACCAGCAGACTGAGCTGATCCCATAGTTTCCATGTGCCTTCTTGTCTTGGTTTTAGTATGCTTGGTTGCTTTCTCCTAGAGGTACGGATTCATCCGCTCCTTTCCTTAATCACGAATGAGAAAGATTATAGTATGTAAATTGACAAACAGCCAAAAGAATGTCGGTTGGGGCTGGATAGGGTGTAAGTCGACGTATTGCCACCTTCTTTTGGTGAGTTCCGGGTTGTTATTTTTTTAAAACTAGCATTTTATAATATTAGGGAGCGAGTAGCTCTACTTAGTAATTATCGTACTTAAAACACTCGAATATAGGTAACTATAACCTATATTTAGACGTTGTTGACAATATAAATCCTTTATATAAAATATGGTGCAAGATACTCTTTGTATTCGCCCGTTCGCTCAAGTGTAGCTCTTCCTTTTTGGTGCCGCTACCTCTATCGTGTTCTGATTGATTTCCAGTAATGTTCCCGCGTGATCAATATATGCTATGTTTATAAGTTACATGTTAATATTGTATAGTATGTAGTAGCTACTTAAACAGACGTATGGTTTTGTAGCAGTTCTGCCAGTGTTGTACGTAGGGTAGGGAAGTCTCAATTGATTTTTTTCAAAAGGTTCCATCGATTTCTGTTTTTGTTCTTCACCTTGCATTCAAGTCTCTTCTATTTGGGCTTAATCCATGTTCTTTTATTTTAAAATTATGTCAGAATCGATTGTTTGTGTTGTTTATGGTGATCTGCGATGCTGGTCTCCTCGTGCCACTGGCTTTTCCCGTCTAGCTCAACACATTATAGAATGCGGGCACGTATGAGTGCAATGTTTTTCTTGTCGTGAGCTTCTGTTATAGTGACTGTTGTATTGTGTAATGATTCTTTGTGTGTTTAAGCGTTTTTATATGTTTGGCAGGTGTTTTGTTTGGAAATATCTTTCATACTTCCAAATCTTCCACATCGAAGAACAGTAAACGTGCTGCAGTTGACCATACGTAGTCTCAAGGATAAATTCTTGATGGTCCAATTGCATGTGCATTATTGTCTTGGATTTAGTATGTCTGCTTGTTTTCTCGTATTGGTAAGGGAAAGTTGCCGCTGATCTAAATTTGAGACTGAACTCAGCTGTTTCAATCTTGGTTGTATTTACTGTAGTCTTTGCTTCCTCATTGGAGTTTTCTTCTGTTGAGTTGGTGCTTAATACTTCTGTATTCGTAGTTTTTTGTGGGACCGTCCCTTCTAGGATGTTCTACCAGAGAGTTTGAGTTAAACTGAGGTTTAGTATTTCCGAAAATGGAGGGTTTCCATCAAACCTATCTGCTCGAGTATATCGTTTAATGTTGATTGAAAATTGCAGGTTTATCCATATTCATGAAGTGAGCATATAAGAAATTCATCAGTACTTCAATTAATGCGCCACTTGGTACTGTTAGGTGGCTCGTAGCCCCTCTCATTTAAATGACGGTGGCTTTTTCAGCTTCGGCATAAGTGGCAATTCTTTTTTTATTGTAGATCTTTTTATTCTTCTCCTTTTCTTTCAATAATTTCTTTGCGTTTGTGGCATGCCATTACCATGACTTCTGTGGCCCTCCACAGTTAAACATTTCTTCTCCTCTCAATCCCACCTCTCCAAATGTGTCCTGCTTTCCCGCATTCGGAACATATTCGTTCCTTATCTGAGCATTGTTTTTACGTGTCGTTTTACATTTGGTAACAATTGAAGAATATCATAAGGTGGATTTGCTTGTTCCATGTTCTCTGGGAGAATTCTCATATTGAACAATAAGAGTTCATTCTGTGCTATTCTTTTGGTTATTTCCATATGGATCACATGTGTCATTTCTGAATTTGATAATATCTGTAATTCTTATTCTTGCGTTTTGTTTCAATTTCGTCTTTAATTTTTTCCTTCGTATAGGAGACTACCCATAGGTCCATCTTCCTGCAGATGAGGCATCTGTTCGCTGCGATTTGAGCTGGAATTCTGTATGCTAATCTTATGCTGTATAAGTTTTCCACTTTTTCGTTGGAATTAGACTTTCTACGTCACTCTTTGTATTACAGAAAATCTTCAGTCTCTAAAGATTGCTTTGCATAGTTTCACCTTATCCCGTCTTGGTATCCTTACTAGATATTCCGTTTGAGCCTGCTTCACTCCTCACGTCAATCTGAAAAATAGAGACAGATAGATAGATACTACTCTTTTGAATAGCCAATGGGACTTAATTACCATCTTATTTATCGCAACTCACCTCGGCCACCCTACCTAACTTGTTTTATTATTAGGCGCCTCAACCAAGTTTGAGGGTTGGTCCTAAGTAACCCTTATTCGAGCCAAATTAATGTCAATCCTTTCCAGTTTCACTATGCCCTATTTTAGAGTAGGTCTAAGCGCGGTGGTCTTCGAGGTTGCTTGCATTATAGTGTGTGAAATATGGGAAAGAAAAGATGGAAATTAGGCGAAAATATATAGATTGCGTGGCTAGCCCGTCCCCTGAAAAGAGGAGCAATCTCCAGTCAATCTAGTGGACGAATATTTGTAATTTTTCCTGGAACTTTTTGTTTTTGAGCGACTTGCATTAAAATGTCTATTTTGTTCTTGCTTTTAATGGCCCTTGTCTCCTCTACTAGTAAGTAACCTTATCAAACGTACTGGGTGGAAAGTAATCTCACTTTGTCGGTTGGTCCCCGTTTTTCTGGTCCCCGTTTTGCTTTTTTCATAATAACATTGTAACTATTCTGCCGATTTTAACGAAATTTGAAATACTTGTTATTTTACATTTTCTTGCGAATGATATAATTTCCAAGGTCCTCCCAAGGTTAGTTCGGGAATTATTAAAAGTTTTAAAGGTCGTAAGGTCATAAATCAGGATAAGTGTAATCACACGAATTTTGTTCAGCAGACCTTGTTTAATAGTAAGAAGAATGATTCATCGCTGGAACAGGCCACTCACCTTCGTCTAACTCTTTCCTTCCCAAGAGTCCAATTTCAACCAGATGGGGATGGGTTGGCAGGAGCGATGATAGGTCGAGACTTGTAGTAGGAGGAATAAAAAAATGAAGTGAGAAAGAAGGTAAGGTCTCTTTTGAACTTCTTTATTTGGCGGAATTATTTGATAAAATGGGACAACTCCATTGTCTGTACCTACATCATTTTATCGTGGATTCCGAACCAAGAATCCCTCTATCGCTCGGTTCCTTCCGTCTTCTTTAGTTCTTTCATCCCACTTTTGCAACCTCATAAAGGTAGTGGAAGACCACCTAATTTCTGTTACCTTTCAGAGTTTCTCTTTCATTTGTTTGTTAAATGTGACAATAATGCCGTTATGTGTTTTAAACTATATGAACTTTTTTGTTTTGTTTGTGTTTATATTGGATGTAACGATGTTTGTTTGCTTTATGTATATATATATATATTAATATTTATTTCGTTTTAACTTGTAAGTTTCATTTTTTATTACAGTTGTCGTAGAATTCCCCCCCTTTTTGTTCTGTTCTAAGAGTGCTAAGTGTGTCTAATATATTGATATTATAAGAATATCTTAACGAACAGAGCCGTTACGAAACACGCAAGGATATATAAGAGAAACGAACCTTAATCACAAAATAAACTTATATTTTATCTTTAACCATTGAATACTCAACATCTAAACATTAATTACAGCAATACTCTGAATATTATCCTAAACAAGAATTAATTAAATTAGTTTACCTACAAAAATTGGTTAATTTCTCTACACACAACAATAATATAAGAATTAGGCTTACGGACTCATCAGGAGTTTAAAAGGCCTCAAGAATGTTATTGACTCTCGGCGCGTGCCACCGGCCAGATGTAGATGAGCGAGATCACACGGTTGTTTTGGTGTGGGTGGCAGCTGGGGGGTCCACACGTTCTTCCGGTGGGGGGGGGTTCTTCAAGGACGAGAACAAATATGGTGCTTTATGCAACACCTAGGCAGTCGTGGTCTCTCTGGCGAGAGTGAGTCGAACTTGGTTCTTAAATCAAGTTAACTTGGAGTGCGGTGTGACCACCGAGTAACGAGCTCGAGGAGGAGCTTTTCTCATTCGTTACTTATTTTCTTATGGACGAGGACTAAACTCGGGGAGAGTCTTCTTCAAGGGCGAGGATAACGAAGGGGAAGTTCTCTGACGAGAATAAGTTACTTAAAGTTCGGTTTGGTAACCAAGGAACTAGCTCGAGGATGAGCTTCTTCTTAGTTCCAGTCTTCTTCAAGGGCGAGTATAACGGAGGGGGATTTCTCTGACGAGAATAGGTTGAACTTGGTTCCTCACCAAGTTAACTTAAGAGTTCGGTGTGGCCACCGAATAACGGGCTCGAGGGGGAAGCCTTTTCCTTCTTCTTTTCTTAATTCCTCAAGGACGAGGAATACCCCTGGTGTTTAAGGTGCACCAGGATATGAGGAATCTCTCTGGCGAGAGTAAGTTGAACTTACCAAAGTTAACTTATCGTTTGGTTTGATAACCAGGGACTTAGCTAGAGGATGAGCTTCTTCTTAGCCCCTTAAGGTAGGTAGCCCTGCCTCTCTTGCAGGGTACTTTTTGGTCTGGCGAGCCAAGTACACTACCTCTCTAGTCTCGGTAGTTCGGTTTGATCCGAAGACTTCGTCACCTAGAGACTGACGTATACTACCACGATTTTCCTCAGAGTTCCTCATTTATACCTCGTCACCCCACTGGGGGACTGGTAAGGGGGAGAGGGGCTTGAGGACGGCCCCAGGAGAGTTCTTTTTGCCAACGGTTTTTCACACGAAGTCAAACATCGGCTCCTCGTTAGCCTTCGAGATTGGGAGAAACACGTCTCCAATTTCTTATTTGACGTGAAACTGGATCTCACTCTCCTGGGGGAGATCTTACATTTTGACCTTTAGGTCTTTCAGCTCGCCGAGCGGCGCGACACTGAGGTTAAGCACTGAACCCGCCGATGCCTTCGACGGATGTCTTTGCGGTAACCGCCTTGTGACTGCACCAAGAGTGAACGGGGGGAGGGGGAGGGAAAGTGACGATTTCCCTACAACAGTTGTTTTGTTTTGCGATTAGTTTTCCTCTTGCACTTACCTCACTTTGATTATATGACTTCACTTTTTACTACACTTTGTTTTTTCTTTGTTTTATACTCTTTATTCTCTTACACTTAAGTTATATAATATATTGGTTGAACGTTGTTGTTACCTTCTTCTTCTTTGTTATATGATACTTATAGCCTTCTGATGTGATCTTTAATCTTAAGACTTTAACCATTTGTGATATATGTGGATATGGTCATTAAATTTGATATATACACCTTTATTCTGGAGATTGGGTCTATCGTACATTTTCTCCTATCAATTCTCATCTTCACTCCATTTCGAACTTATTGATGTTTATAATTTACTGTGTAACATAATTTTTGTCTTTAAGTAGCAACTGTTATTTTCTATTTGCTCGTGTCTAGAATAAATGAAAAACACTGTTATTTATTTCGAACCTTGCTTTTAATGATATTTATATGAAATTTACCTATTCCCTCTGGAAGGAAGTGGTGAATTTGAACCTTCATATGCATAAAGTAGAAACAAAACGACATGATCTAAAAATAGCATTTATTTATTCTAGAATTATATACATGAGACAATTAAAATATTAGAAATGAGTCGTTTTCCTTATTTATAATATAAATTCCTTTTACGAGTCAGCCCTGAAATATAGTCTCCCATCAGATTTTAATTATACGATTCTCTCCTCAGTTGTACCTCTGTAATCTGGATCAATGAATTTATACTCTTCTGAACTGCTTTTCCTTTCTAAAAACTGCTGCTCTTTTTTGGGGGGAGTGGGCAAGGGGAGCTCAGAACTGTGTGGCACTGGCGTAATAGATGACTGAAGGTCTGAATACATGATAACAGGCCCATTTTTGCCTGTTCGACGTTTGGAAGGATTCACCATGCAGAAGATACAATTGCATGAGTGGAGAGTTGGTTCCCTTCAAATTCGTGGGATTGCAAAAGTCATAGTTCTCTTTTCTCCTCTGTACCATCCTGTAAAAAAAACAAAATGAAAACTTAAGTATAAATATACAAATACTTTTCACTTAGTGTTATTAGAAATGTTAAAAGAAAATAATCAAGATTTTATTTATAACTATCGGATTATTTTCGGCAATTATCTTCCACTGATATTCATCACGTCAATGCCATATCCTCCATATATATATATATATATATATATATATATATATATAAATATATATATATATATATATATATATATATATATAATATATATATATATATATATATATATATATATATATATATATATATATATATATATATATATATATTCACCTATTTGCTTTCTACGGTTTAGGATTATACATTTCATTTTAACTTTTGGCTTTCGGTTATCATTTTCGACTCCTGTCATGTTTTTTTATTGCTGTGTTTAGTTATTCTTATAAAAATAATTCTTTGTATTTAGAATTCGCTAATGATGCTCATCGTTAATGACCGAAACGTCCGGAAAATTAAATGTTCGTAACCATCGCATATGTCTTCATATTCCTACTACGAATAAGGTTCCCAATGAACGACTCCATCACCAATATATATATATATATATATATATATATATATATATATATATATATATATATATATATATATATATATATATATATATATATATATATATTTTACCTTCCAGATTTCTTTTGTAGATCTCGCATGTGAAATGAGGTGCCCAATGTTTGTCTTGATATCCGATTGGCTTGCCGGAATATGCCGTGTTGGCCTCACACATTTTAACAGATCTTTTTACAGAGTACTTTTTGGCTCTTGTCTCAATAAATTCGCCGCAGACATAGATAAATGCATCTGTTGGATGCTTACACCTCTTGATGCGATGTGTGACAAATGCTTCTATCAATGACGAGTTCAATGACGAGTGAGGATGTCTGCGCTGTGACGGCTAGAGGTAAAATGATCTGTAGAGTAGACATTATTTGTATTTATACAGTCATCTACGTTGCCGGAATGCTCTAGAAATTCTTCAAGAATATAAAAAATTATCGAAATTAATAGACAGCGCTACAGTTTATTTTTCACCAAATAAGTGCTGAATCTTTGTGAAATGTAAGCGACTGCAATCCAGTTGGAAAAAACAAACAAAATTCTACAAAAATAATAGCTATTACTACTGTATAAATGTTTCTATAACTTTTTTAAATAAAGTATATCATGTTTATACTATAATTGATAAAAATCATAACCTTGAAACTTTTATATATTATTACTATTTGCTTCAAATTAATGTTATTTACCATAAATGGGCTAATTTAAAAATTCAATGTCCTACCTACCAAAACAAAGTTTGTGATTAAAATTATTTTTTATTTAAAAGAGCCACAAACAATTGGGAAATAACATTTTTAACCTAAGGACAACACAAAAGTGAAATTTTGTTACACAGTGATAAATCTATAATGATGTAGTTATTGCCTGAAAGCGTTAATTCATCAAATGAGTAATGACGACCAGGCTTATGTAATGTAGTCCGCGAGCTTTATGATAGAACAATCAGATATTAATGATATATAGATTGAATACAACGTGGAGCTGAGTCTGCCCTCCTCCATGTGGGACTCCTGCCTATAATTCGAATTCTGGAAATGATTAGTCATTAATTACCATCTATTTTCTCCTCTATGTGATTTAATAGCAGATAATACCCCCCAGATTGGTGTTCATCTGGAGATCTAAGCTCGTTTAATGCATTCATCTGACCTAGACTTTGTCAAAGGTTTTCTCTACATCTCTTAGGACCAGATCGTTTTAGTTTTTCTCTGCTTCTCCTTATTTATATACTCTACTATTATATCAACTGCCATCGTAGTTCCTGCCTCTTCTGAATCCGAAATGGTATTCATTATAAAGGTTATTTTCTTCAAGATATTCTTCCCATCTTCGATAGAGGATTTTTTTCGAAAACATTGGCCAATAATGATATACGCCTGTATCTTTGGATGTGACTAGATGGTGTCCTGGCTTCGAAATAAAATAATTTGGGCTAGTTTAGAGCCATTAGGGAAATAACCGTTATTTAAACGCGCGTGATAAATATTCTTTAATGTTTCTCTGATGATGTCTGGTTACTTGGTAAGATTTATTCTGCTCATACATTTGGAGCCCGGTGCTTTTTGCACGAATGAATTGAATACGCTTTTGATTTTCTGTATTGTTATAAAGCCCCTGTACCCCAAAATTTCCCCCTCTTGGCGATCTATTCTCGAAAGAAAGTGTAGGAACATTTCTACAAAAGCTTTAAATATACGAAAGACGAGACTTGTGGGCTGTTTTTCGAACTGTAAGAAAATATTAGAAAGAAATTAGATAAAAGCTTAAATTATACCTAGGTAACTAACAAACTTAAATTCAAAATTATCAAAAAAATTGCATTAGTATATTATCCCTTCACTATATTTTAGGAAAGCCATTATTTTAATAGTATAAAATTTTTGGTAATTTTATTAAAAAAAATGGAAAAGAGAGAAATTCAGAGATTTTCTATACCTATTAAAATCATCGTTTGTTTATCGTATACTTGAAGCTCTATTATCAAAGTTATTTCTAAGAGTTTAGAAAAAAAAATATAACTATGAAATGTGTTCAGAAAATTTATTAAAATCAAGACATCGCTAATTAAAGATTTTTCATATAGAAAAGCAAATTTAGATTGCAAAAAAGAGGTCTATGGATTGTTTTTCCTAATATCAAAAGAAGTCCGGTTAAAGTTTTGCTTGCCTTTATGCCTAGAAAATAAGCATAGACCAAATAAAACCTGGACAAGATTAAATTATTAGGAGACCAGGGAATAGTTTCGCCGCTTCCCTACAGAGGGAGTTTGCGCTTCGCTACTAAGATTAAAATTTAAAATCTAGAAAAATCAGAAGTTTTTTCTAAATTTTCTGAACTTTGCCAATTATGATCATCATTACTAACTCTATTATTTTAAAAATGGGATTTTATTTAGTATTTGAATAATAATTTCATCTTAGTTTGGTTATGACTTATGTTTTTTAAATAAAAGTTATTTCTAATAATTCTTTTATAATATCAAACAATAAAGTAGTGAAGTTAAGAAATATATATAAGTATCAAAAAGTTGTTAAATCTTTAAAACTCACAGAATTACAAATGGTCAAGTTAAGAAAATTTATTTTTATATATCTTCTATAACTATATTTTAGCAAAGTGATATTTTGAAAGGAGGAAAATTTTGTTTAGGGTTCCTTTTCAAAATTATTATAATTGGCGAAGTTCAGAAAATTTATAAAAGTTTAACCATGGCTGCTTTTTTTTATAATTTAAATTTTAATATTATTAGAGAAGCGCAAGCTCCCCTACGTAGGAGGGAGTGGCGAAGCCATTGTCTCGTAATTTTGAAAAAGGAACCCTAAAATAAATTTCCTCTCTTTCAAAATATCACGTTGCTAAAATATAGTTATAGAAGATATATAAAAATAAATTTTCTGAACTTCACAATTTGTATTTCTTTGGGTTTTAAAAAATTCATAAATTTTCGATACCTATATTTATTTCCGAACTTCGCCATTTTGTTTTTTGATATTGTAAAAAGAATTATTCGAAATAACTTTGATAAAAAAACGTCATTTGTCCACTAAGGAAAAAAAACATTTATTAATTTTTCACCCATCTTCAAAAATCCTTTTATACAATTATAGTAAAGCTTAGCAATTTCATTTAGAAGTAATGAATCATCCTAAATTCTTTCGCGACCTAGCCTCATTATATTACTAGCCTTTTACGAGTTAAGCGAATAACCTAAAGAGAATGAAGGTGTCCAAGACGCTTCCAATAATTTGGTTCCCCTAAATGAGTTTTTCAAAGGTGTTCACAAGCCTAGCAAATCCTCACCAAATTGGTTTTATAGTACTTAGAATGCAATTGTTATTCTCAAAGCCGCGATTGCATACGTGATTGAACAATATTACTTTTTTTTTGCCGCACCAATTAAAAGTCTACTGGGTGAGTGGCCATAGCATGGGAGCCGCTCTTGAGCAACTTCAAACTAATAAATGGAACCCATTAGTTTTTTCCTA
Organism: Ceratothoa steindachneri; assembly: GCA_963969495.1. Lineage (NCBI taxonomy): Eukaryota > Metazoa > Arthropoda > Malacostraca > Isopoda > Cymothoidae > Ceratothoa > Ceratothoa steindachneri. The sequence continues at coordinate 75,604,084 of OZ018332.1, forward strand.
GAAACTGGCTTACCCGTTCAGAGACCTCTATTCCGTCTTCGAATCTCTAAGATCATTATTTTCCCTAATTCAGGGTCAGATCTTACCACTGACTATGTAACTGACTATAAAGACAGTAATTTCGTACTTTTTTCACGTCTCAACAGACCTATTAACCAGTTATTCAACAAGGTTATTTGTTTGAATGCGGTGAGGGTTATGCCAGCCATAAAGATCAGTTCATCACATAGTAACACTGTAATCTCTAAATTCATCGGAGTTCTCTCAACTTGTCGAATCTGACCATGAGCCGTTTTTGAGACCCCATGATCATAAAATTCATCAGGCCGGAGGAAATAATTAAGTTTATGGTATTTAATTCTTCCTTATATCAAGTGCTGTGCTTGTTCCTGATTCATTTATAGAGCATATCTTTTATTTATTATTTCACTCTTCGGTAAATATTTTGTATAACCTTCGATGCGTAAAGATATCATTCATCTTGTCCGTACATGAATAACTTGCCAGAAACACGCAAGCCAAAATTCACAAAGCCGCCTCTTCCAGATGCTCGTTTTGTACATCTCTGGGTCCTTTTCTTAAATTTCTTGGCTTCAACTATCTCTAATCTATGGTTGATAAATATAGTAAATGTACAGAAACTTTACCAATCTAAGACTTGTCTGCAAAAGACTTCATACAGCTAATTTTACATGTTAGTATCTAGAAATTTTAAAAAATAGTAAATAATCGCTTATGATAATAGAATAAATAACAACTCCAGCCTTTTATAATACGAGGGGATACACAGCTGCAAGAGATTGGCGCAGCTAGAGTGTTACATCTGCTACCTGAAAGAGTGGTCCTCTCTCAGCCATAGTGCCCTGGCAGTCTCGGTCTAGATTGAGACTACCTATGTTTTATTAGTTCTAAAGATTCCCATTCCCTCTATTTTTCCACTTTCTTTACAATGCCTTATACCCTTTTCTACTTCCCTTAGACTCATCTTTCTTCTCGTTTCATAAAAGACATGTCCATTTTATCCCTCATTTGCTGCTTTCTTAACAAACCTCTTATTATATATCTCTCTTGTCCAGCAGCTAATTTTCGTGATAGCCGCGAAACGTTTCTTTCATTCATCCTTAGTCGGGGCCGATTATAATATGGTTACATTCTGCCTTTCGTTTCCTTCGTTTTTCTCCCAATTTTGTTTTTTTTCTCTTTCCTTTTGATCAAATACCTGATCGCGCGTTATGAGGCGAGACGTTTTTTTCCCATGACAGGAAAGGTGGCCCCCATTATTAAGAACACAGGGGAACAATTGTAATCACATTTTCTGGTGACGTAGATTTATCTGCCAATACCAAACTCGTTTTTTCATACTGATTTCAAATATATAATCCATTTTTAACTACATGCTATAGTTATTTTGTAATTTATATTTTCTTGTTTCCCTGAAAATAAGAAATATTTCACAGTACATAGTAGTAAGATAGTCATAAGTGTTATTGAGCAAAATATTGACATTATTGTTTCTTTTTTCAGGTCTCATGTTAGAGTGATGGCTTCGTCAAGAGGAAATTGCATTAATAATCCAGACACTTTCTGCTACATATGTAGCTGTTACATGCTAGTTCGTCAAAGGCGCAATATATTAAACTTTGTGATCCGCACTTATAAGGCCTATTTTCATGTTTCTCTTGGCGATCAAGATAAGAAGTGTCCTCACATACTGTTTGCCATAGTTGTGTGGAACATCTTCGCGAGTAGACAAAGGAAAGAGAAATGATCTTCCTTTTGGAATCCCCATGATGTGGCAAAGGCCAAAAGACCATGTATCGAACTGCTATTTCTGTCTGGTGAATACTAAAGGGATTGGCAAGAAAAATCGGAACAAGATCGACTACCCCAACATTCCCTTGGCGATCCAGCCAGTACCTCATTTTGAGTCTTTAACAGTTCCGATTTTTAGTGGATATGCTTCCTCCGAGGATGAAAATGATTTACCTGATATGGACGTACACGAAATGGATTCAGAGTCTGCAGATTCACCATCAGGTTCGGAACAATCATTAGCTCCTTATTGTTTCAATCAAGAGGATTTGAATGACTTAAAACGTGATTTAGCGCTCTCCAAGAAAGCTGCAGAACTTTTAACCTCCAGGTTTAATGAAAGATATTTGTTGACAGGTCGGTACGGGTATCATCTTACCGAACAAGGGAGAGTACATTTTTAAGTATTTCTCTGAGAACAAACAATTTGTATACTGTCCCAGTGTTCCTGGTTTGTTTACCGAGTTGATACTTGGCAACTATAGCCCTGCTGAGTAGAGACTGTATTTGGATAGCTCCAAGCGTAGCCTCAATTGTGTCCTTTTGCATAATGGCATTGAATTTGGTGCAGTTCCTCTCGCTCACTCTGCCCATCTGCGAGAAACTCACGATGTCACAAGAATGGTCATGGATTTACTTAAGTACCATGAGCACAATTCGATCATATGTGAAGACCTTAAGATGGTCAACTTCCTCATTGGCCAACAAAAAGGATATACAAAGTTTCCATGTGGAACAGGCAAGCACGTGGCAAACACTGTTCCCAAAAGATTGGTCAGTTCGGGAAACTTTGGAAGTAGGAATGCCAAACATTGTTGATGAGCCAATCGTAAGTCGAGAGAAGATCGGTGTCCCTGCACTTCATCTCAAACTGAAATTGATAAAGCACTATGTCAAGGCGTTGAGCACTAACAATGATTGTTTTCAGTACATAGTCTCGGCGTTTCCTGCTTTGTCATACGAAAATATAAAAGAAGAAGTATTTGATGGTACCCAAATCCGAAGACTTCTGAGTGATTCTAGATCCCTGAACACCATTAATGAAAAAGAAAAGGCAGCCTGGCTCTCATTTTCTGCCGTTGTTTGTAACTTCTTGAGAAACAAAAAAGTGTATAACTACGAGGATCTGGTAACTAATATGCTTTTAGCATATCGTGATCTGGGATGCAACATGAGTGTGAAGCTGCATTTCCTAAATAGTCACATCGACCGATTCCCAGAGAATCTGGAAGCCGTAAGCAACAAACAAGGGAAACGCTTCCATCAGGATTTGATGACGATGGAAGAGCGCTACCAAGGTCACTGGGATAGACACATGATGGCAGACTACTGCTGGACGATTAGAAGAGATCAGCCAGAGAAGACTTACAAGAGAAAGAGTGAAAAACGAAAATTTTTGCCCTATTGAAATCAAGAACAGGTCCTCCACCCTGATGTAAGGTCATTAATAAATTAGCATCTATTTGATTACAGTATTTGTAATCCTAATGTGTAACTCAAGTTTTTTCTCATATGCAATAAAATGTTTGTGCATAAAAACCTGCTTTACTATAAATAACGCAAAAGGATGATTCAAAACTACTTCAGCGCATGATTGTCGTAGAATGCCCCCCCCTTTTTGTTCTTAGAGTGCTAAGAGTGTTAATATTGTTATTTTAAAGAAGAGCCGTTGGAAACACGTAAGGATATAGAGAAACGCACAATAATTCCCAAAATAAACTTATATTTTAACTTTAACAATTTAATACACAAAAATTAACCATTAACTACAGAAATATTCCAAATATTATAATATTCAATAATTAATTCAATTACGTTGACCCTCTAAAATCGGTTAATTTCGCTACACACTTTAATATATAAGATTTAGGCTTACGGACTCTACTGGAGTTTAAATACCTCAGGAATGTTATTGTCTCCACGACGCGTGCCGACCGACCAGATGTAGGTGGACGGGATCACGAGGTACTTTTGGCGAGGGTAGCAGATGGGGGTCTACACGGTATTCAGAGGGGGGTTCTTCTAGAACGAGAACAATCCGGTGCTTTAGGTGGCACCAAGGTAGGCGTAGTTTCTCTGGCGAGAGTGAGTGGAACTTGGTGTTCGGTGTGACCACCGAGTAACGAGCTCGAGGGGGAGCATTTCTCCTTCGTTACTTACTTCCTCATGAGCAAGGACTGAACTCGAGGGGGGGGGGGTTCTTCTTCAAGGGCGAGGATAACGGAGGGGGGTTTCTCTGACGAGAATAAGTTGAACTTGGTTCCTTAACCAAGTTAAGTTATGAGTTTGGTGTGGCCACCGAGTAACGGGCTTGAAAGGGAGCCTTTTCCTTTTTCTTTTCTTAATTCCTAAAGGAAGATGAATACCTCTGGTGTTTAAGATGCACCAGGATATAAGGAGTCTCTCTGACGAGAGTAAATTGAACTTAACAAATTTAACTTAACTTTCGGTTTGATAACCAGGGACTAGCTCGAGGATGAGCTGCTTCTTAGCCCATTAAATTTGGTAGCCCTGTCTCTCTTGCCGGGTACTTCTTGGTCTGGCAGGCCAAGTAATCTACCTTTCCAGTCTCGGTAGCCCGTTCTTAATCCGGGGACTTCGTCACCTGGAGACTGGCGTATTCTACCAATCCAGTCTGGTTAGCCCGGGGTCTTAATCCGGGGACTTCATCACCTGGAAACTGACGTATTCTTCCTTGATTTTCCTCAGTGTTTCTTATTTATACCTCGTCACCCCACTGGGGGAGTGTTAAGAGGAGAAGAGGCTTGAGGACGGTCCCAGGAGGGTTCTTATGCCAAACGGTTTTTCTCACCTTGTCTTACATCGGCTTCTCGTTAGCCTTCGAGCTTTGGAGAAACACGTCTCCAATTTTTTACTTGACGTGAAATTGGATCTCACTCTCCTGGAGAAGATCTTGCATTTTACAACTTTTCGGTCTTTCATAGCGACGAGTGGCGCGGTGCTGCGGTTACGCGCTTGACCGGACGGTGCAGGGGCCGGATGTCTTTGGGGTAACCGCCTCGTGACTCCACTGTGAGAGAGCGGTAGAGTAACGATTCTCCTACAATGATGATAGGGGTGATAAAATGAAAATTATTGTATAATATTTGTAATTGATATTACGAAAGGTTAGTAGCATTTAGAGAGAATCTGATTTCAGATTTGGATTTAATATGCTCGCATTAGTTAGGAAAATTTACTTCTATCAATTCACCAAATACATTGTTCCCTAGTGTAATCGCGTTACAGAAGTGCTCTTCGTACAATTCTCCGTGGGCCATCAAGCCGGCATTTAGCGTTTAACTCCCAGGGTATAACATGAGTCCCCGTTCATTGAATATTTCTCACAAAACGAAATTCACCTGCTGATGTTGTAGAAGGATTTTATTCTGCCCATTTTCTATGTAAATTAACTTCACCAAGAGAGTTCCACTCTAGTGCGGAAGTCTTACCCCATAAACTTGCTCAAGGATAGCTACAAAAAGAAAACCTTGACTTGTTTACTCCTAATGGGAGCTAGTAGCAGATGTAGTCCCATTACGAGGGACGAAATGTTAATATTTCTATCATTGAGGACACTACTGCGTAATCCTACCCGAAAATGTGAAAGTGCATGTTGAAAATAATAATAGAAAAATTGTATATATGTGTAAGAGGTAATATCTATTCTTCTGAAATATTCCAGAAAATTTTCAGGAAATATAAACCTCTTAGAGAAACACTTGCAGAAACATCGATATCATTTGGATCCAACTACTTCATATAGGATAGAGTTATGGAGGTAAAAGTTACTATTACTCTCACGAAATGGCTACATTCAACCAAATCGGATGCGGTCTGTTTCATAAAAAAACTCATTTTACGATTTCGTTTCACGTATGCATGTCGACAGAAAAATAAAATTTAATTTTCGGTTTTCTTTGACACTGACTCACCTTGGGAATGAAAACCCTCCTTTCCTTTTATATTCTTTCGTTTTATGCTGAAATAAATGTGAGGAATTCTTGTTACTTACACTTTTGGAGGAAATAAGGAGATCAAATAGATGCAATTTATTTTCTTGAAATACATAAAAGGACGGTATTAGAGAGGTTTGGATACCATTTGGAAAGCGGAATAAGTCTGTATGATTCATCGAGACGAACCAGAAAATATGTAAAACAACTGAGCACCAAACGAAGTTGCAGGGAAAAAATGAAGTTACTACGACTAGACAAGATAGAAGTAAGTAATGGAAAATATATAGAGTTTGCTATATGTATGTTTTAAAAATTAAATTTGAAAATTTCTAGAAAAAGATTAAGAACAATATAATATAGAACAACTGAAATTCATTATTTATTAGATATTTCATTGTTTCTTTTTATTTTTGTACCAAAGTTTGATGATAGAGAACCATTTTAAATGCTAACTGTTGGAAATGCATTCAAAATATCACAACTCAGAATTTTAACGTTTATAATGAATTCTATTTTGCAGACCTTTATTATAACAAATATGATCTCCTTTATCATTTAAATTTTTGGTGACACGCACCAACTTAAATATTAGTTATAGAGTTTTAGGTAAATTTCTGACCTACTCAATCGGCATAACCATTGTTAGCCATCTTCAGACTAAATCATTCGAATTCTGGTGACGCTTTTCATTCACGGCATGCAAGCTAGATGGCAGATCCCCCTTCCTTTTCCTCTTCATGGGCTGAGTCTAACTCGCTTATCTCCTTATCTACTCAATCATATTCTATCTTTATATATTTCGATTCTTTTAGGCTTTTTCTATATTTTTAAATTACATTTTGTACTATTATCATTTATTTTTGTTCAGGTTGCTATAAGAAAAAAATAGTATTATTATTATTTATTACTTTAATCGTAAGGACGGAATGTAAACAGAAGTTTTTCTTGCTTTAATTTATATCTTTATGAATGTAGAAGAATAAGGAGAGAGAAAAAGAATCCCCCCCACCTCCTGACCTTCCCAGTTCGCCGTTAACCGCTCTAAATTCGTCTGCCCTATATACTGCAAAAATTAGCAGAATGGAAAGACCATTAAGAGGGCATCGGTTCAAACTTAAGGGATAGTGTTAATCATCTTAGCAGTGAACCGTCAATATTTAAATTGCATTGCCATTTAACTGGCCTGTCGTAAAATGCCTCCCCTTTTTTGTTCTTTTCTAAGAGTGCTAAGAGTGTCTAATATATATTGATATCTTAATATCTTAAAGAACAGAGCCGTTCCGAAACACGTAAGGATATAAAAGAAACGCCCACTAATTCACAAAATAAACTTATATTTTACCTTTATCAATTAAATACATAACTTTTATACATTAACTACAGCAATACTCTAAATATTATTATAAACAAGAATTAATTAAATTAGTTTACCCACAAAAATTGGTTAATTTCTCTACACACAACAATAATATAAGAATTAGGCTTACGGACTCATCTGGAGTTTAAAAGGCCTCAAGAATGTTATTGACTCTCGACGCGTGCCGCCGGCCAGATGTAGATGAGCGAGATCACACGGTTGTTTTGACGAGAGAAGCAGCTTGGGGGTCCACACGTTCTTCCGGGGGGGGCGGGTTCTTCAAGGACGAGAACCAATACGGTGCTTTATGCAACACCTAGGCAGTCGTGGTCTCTCTGGCGAGAGTGAGTTGAACTTGGTTCTTAAATCAAATTAACTTGGAGTGCGGTGTGACCACCGAGTAACGAGCTCGAGGAGGAGCTTTTCTCCTTCGTTACTTATTTCCTTATGGACGAAGACTGAACTCGCGGAGGGTCTTCTTCAAGGGCGAGGATAACGGAGGGGGGTTTCTCTGGCGAGAATAATTTGAACTTGGTTCCTTACAAAGTTAACTTAGGAGTTCGGTGTGGCCACCAAGTAACGGGCTCGAGGGGGAGCCTTTTCCTTCTTCTTTTCTTAATTCCTCAAGGACGAGGAATACCCCTGGTGTTTAAGGTGCACCAGGATATAAGGAGTCTCTCTGGCGAGAGTAAGTTGAACTTACCAAAGTTAACTTATCGTTTGGTTTGATAACCAGGGACTTAGCTCGAGGTTGAGCTTTTTCTTAGCCCCTTAAGGTAGGTAGCCCTGCCTCTCTTGCAGGGTACTTCTTGGTCTGGCGAGCCAAGTACACTACCTTTCCAGTCTCGGTAGTTTGGTTTGATCCGAAGACTTCGTCACCTAGAGACTGACGTATACTACCACGATTTTCCTCAGAGTTCCTCATTTATACCTCGTCACCCCACTGGGGGAGTGGTAAGGGAGGGAGGGGCTTGAGGACGGCCCCAGGAGAGTTCTTTTTGCCAACGGTTTTTCACACGAAGTCAAACATCGGCTCCTCGTTAGCCTTCGAGCTTGGGAGAAACACGTCTCCAATTTCTTATTTGACGTGAAACTGGATCTCACTCTCCTGGGGGAGATCTTGCATTTTGACCTTTAAGGTCTTTCATGGCACCAAAATAGGCGACGCTGCGGTTACGCAATGGACCCGCCGATGCCTGGGGTGGATGTCTTTGCGGTAACCGCTTTGGGACTGCACCAAGAGTGAACGGGATAGAGAGGGAGTTACTATTCCCCTACATTGCCCTATATGTATATATAATCTTTAGTCGTATTAAAGTATATTTTTGTAGCCGTGTTTGAATATTCCTTGGCCTAGCAACTGTGTATTTAAAGCACTCATAGAATTATCTCCACGTGGAGCCTTTATTTCGTTCGGCCAGTAGACTTGTGTGCGTATAACCGCGTACAGCTAGTCATACCACGACAATGAAATAACCATCCTAATCTTAAACTCGTGCACCAAATTTGATCCATATCATTAGTGATTTGCATACCTGACTCCAATTCAACATTTGGGATGGTCCGTCAAGAGGCGAAGAGTATCTAATAATGGAAAGTGTAGAGAAATTAAAACGTAATGCCAAACATAGGGCCAAGCGGACACATATATTAAAATCCCTCTTGGAGAGAACGAGAGAAAAGAACAAGAAATTGAGGTGCGTGAGAACGGTAGGCGTTTTACTAATAGTCAAACTGCCGAATGGCTCTGATCTTCCCACCAGGTGGGTAGTTGACTCGAGCTGCCCGTCCCAAGGAAACTACAAAAGGCCATTAAGCAGCTCTAATAAGAAACTGGCCCCAGCGAAATTGAGTAAGAAATCCATTTTACTGACGTTTTGAACAACTCACTAGGCAAAACATCCAGTTAATCAACGAACTCAAAAGATCCGATTACCTACTAGGTCGGGAGGCCCCGGGTTAGAGCGCCAAAGAGCGGCGTAAGAACAAAAGACCACTGAGGAGAAATAGTGGGAGGGTTGTCGGTGCCTCTCCTTGAGAAGCAGACCTAGTCTCCGCGGTGTCCCCCACCCCCCTCACGCTCCCCGTTCCCCTTAGTTAGGGAGGTCCCCGGGCTATAAATAAGCCCCGAAGGGAAAGAAAGAGATTATTCTGTTAGAGACAATGGAGGAAAAGATTTTTGTGATTTTTGTGAATCCTGGCACTGTTCCGGATTCGACTTCTAAGACTTACAATCCGTCTTGTCTTAGTATCGGTGCCATACCGATTCATCCCTAGCAGACATAGCAAGAGGTCTAGCTGGATCAAAATTCCTAAGTGCCAAACAAGAATTTCGGAAGCAAGATAAAAGAAGTTATCAGCTCACTTTCGATGGACTCTCAATTCGAAATCTCATTAATTTGGAAAGAAGAAGAATTGAATTCTAAGTAAGTTCCCTTTAATTACTTTTGTGATCACCCCATATACCAAAACCCAGTTTGGTAACTCTACGAAGTAGACGAGGGTAAAACAAGAATTTGAGAGCTACAAAGAAGAGTACTCCTTGAGCCAGGGAGCACAACCCCTCTCTCCATCTGTTAGACTTATAACCGGATCGATAAAATCATAAGAAGAGATTAACATTGGTTTCTACTGTCGCCGGGACAACCCTCTCATTTTTCTCATTCAGCGTTATAACGGGACACCTGAATTTCCCCTTCATCGTAAAGTCTTGAGATTCCCGAAGACTTGCTGAAAAATCCAGTATAACGAAATCCGTTAACCCCTGTTCCGATCAAGGTCATGTAAGTCCGAATGACTATATATATTTGTTTTGGTTAATTAGCATTTTTAAAACTGTCCCAATCTAACTAAGGGAGGAATAGTATTTCGAGACTTCTGTAATATTTTAGTTAGATTAGGGAGAGTAAATGGTGGTTTAACTCTGTAACTCAGAGGCTTCCAGAAGTTAGCTATCTGGCAATTGGTTTGCTTACGTGAAGCCTACTATGTTTTGATCAGAGCTCTCGTCAGGAGTAGGCTAATATTCAAATCGTGTGATCGAAGACCATGTAAATCTTAAATATATATATATATATATATATATATATATATATATATATATATATACCTATATATTGTATTATTACATATATATTTCTATATATGTGTTCAATACCCTTGCAATCCCAATATTTTTAATAATTTCGAAACAATTTTCACTTACCAAATTATGGTTTTCTTTAGGTATTTGTTTCGGGCATAGAAGATAAAATCGGCGATTCCCTCATAAAGAACTCAGAGACCCTGGCAATGTTCTATTATTTTTTCTTTTTTAATGGATCTTTATTTACCATATGTTGACTACGCGTAAAGCACTAGTATATCAAGGATTTGATTTTTTTAAATTGGCGCACAATACTGAAGATAGTAAATTGTAAAGAAAAACTGCAAAAAATACTTAATCAATTTTTAAGAATTGATATTCACTCTTAATTTAGGACGGTTCCATTGGAAATAAACAACATAAGCAAATTTAAATGTTATAGAATTGAAACTCTCACAATATTAGTATGAGAGAGCTAAATAATAGAAAACGAAAGCTTACGCAAGCCCTGGGTAAGAAGAAAAAAGGGAAAATTTACCTAGCGCTAATCAGGTCGGTTTTCGAATATCCACCAGTGCCATTCCAAAAAAGGACAAAAATCAACAAATTTAATTTGCAACATACTCGTATATATTAAAAATGAGGCTGTCTATTAAATTGCAAGAAAAATAAAAGGATCAAAAGAAAGAAATGAATAAACTTACGAGTATATCAGGAAATCAAAGTAGCAGCACTGAAAAGGTGTTTGATAAAAGAAAAAGAAGAAGTTAACAACTGTATGAACCTCAAAACCAACAGACGATCAATAAGAGCAGCGGAATTTTCGAATGATATACACAACTAAAATAAGAAAAACTAGATAGAAAAGTAATGATCAATGTAACCAAATAAAATTAGATCACAAGGGTATGAATGATTGGTGTTATAAAAAAACACAATATATTTTTTCAAAGGCAAGATATTATCCAATCATCTCAGCAACTTCCTACTCTCCTACATGAATATTTCCTTCTGATCTTCTTCTTGCCCACCTCATAATGAAATTTAATTTCACTCTTATTTCTCTATCTCTATTTCACTTCTCTTTACATCAAATTCAGCGACCGAAATGGCTAATGACAATCTAAACGTTGCGGTAACCAGAGTATTTGTGGCTATCAAAGAATTGGCAGGTATATGTCACAAAAAAAAATGATAGGGAAATCTATTAACAGAGAATTAATTCTATGAATCTTAGCCTTAGAAGAATTAGAGTGGAGTTGATATTTTCCTCTTGAATAATAGCTCACAGAGCGATTACTGTAAGCAACTGGACCCCATTATTTTGGTAAACAACAGAAATTAGCCCAAGTGAAACCAATTTTATTTGGAAATATAACATGTAAGATAACAATGATCTTTACTCGATATTACATGACGAGGACAGCTATGGAGTCAGATCTCTCAGCCTTCTTTAACCTTAGGGTAACAATAACGCAGATCAAAAAGGAAGATTAAATACATTCAAGTAGGCAAGAAATTCTTCCAGCTGATAAATCACGCAATCAGAGAATGAACATCTCACCAAAGTCGTTACTCGAAATGAAACTAAATTGATCATTGGGGTACGAATGTCAATGGGCAAAAAAAGTGCGCAAATTGTGACCGTCCCCAATTAAACCTAGCCCTGAGATTCACCTCGAAAAATTTTATTAAAAGAAATAAGGGAATAATAATTAAAGAAAAAAGAAACAAACAAGCCTTATTCAGTAAGTAAAGTAATTTCGCTCTTCATTCGCATTTATGTCTCCAACGTTGTTATTTTCAGCTGCCTTGCAAAGCAATTTAATGGAGTCTTGATAAATAACGGGCTATGTTTCCAGACCACCAACTTCAAGCGAGATATTGAAAATAAAATTAAATTGAAAAGAAGCGAAATTACAACAATGGAAAAATAAAAAGAGCAATAAAAGCGAACAATAGGAATTGGTAAACAAGAGACAGAAAGAGTAGTAGAGGACGATTCTGTGAGCTTCTCCGAGGAAATGGAAAGGAAGAAAAAAACGGACGAAACATAAATAGTATACATAGAAGTAGATGAAAGGAAGAATACCAATAAACAGGACAAAAATAAAACAAGCACAAACCAAAAGAAAATCAACTTGAAGTTCTACATCACCCAGCACAAAAAAATCACAAAAAATGCAACCATGATAAAATAGGTACTTGACAAAGTTGAAAGTGGGAGCGACAAATAGAGATACACATCGGAACACGACCTCGACGCGAAAGAAACTGCAAACATACAAAGAGAAAATCGAATACTCTGAGATTGGTGCAGTATCTTAAGACTGGAACGATTCAGAAAATTGCCCAACGGGAAAAGATAATAAAGAATGAAAGGATTCCCCCCAAAACAAAAGAAATTAAGGAAAGTAAGAAATAACAGGGAAAAATGAAAAATTAAAAGAAGATGAATAAAGTAACTATGTGAAAACAAGATACACGACAAAAAAATTCAAAAAGAAAATTAGCCAATAAATAAATTAATACATTTCAATGAGAACTAAATCTTCACCAACGAGATTAGCCATATCTCCTTGCACCTAGCAACCCTTTGCCAATCTAACGCTTTGATCTTATTCCTTCACTAATCTCCACTCTTAAGCTATAATCTTTTTTTATGCTTATGAATTAAAAATAAAAATAAGGCTAATGAATGCAATAAAGTAGCCAGTTCTCCTAGGAATTTTCCTCCTTTTAAACTAAACGATTTCTCCCATTATTTAAAATCTCCCTTTTTATCTGCTCTTTTCTTCTCTCATCCAATAAAAAGGGGAACCTACTCACCAAACTTTCCTTATATAATGTGTTGAGGAATATGTTCTTGTGGTTTTATCAAATTTATTCATTACCATTAACAATTTTAGAAAAACTTAATTTTTAATTGATAACAACGTTTAACTAGTTATTCGATGCCTCTGCAATAAAAATCTCTGGATTTTGACTCAAAGAATTCGTCTAACCAGGTTCTTAATTACACATCAGTATTGAACGAAACGCCGCGCAAATTGTTGGAGAGCGATCAGAACAGATGGAAATCCGATGGCCTCAGGTCTGGAGAATGTGGAGGATGCGGCAGGATTTTCCAATACAGCGTTTGGATGGCCTCTTTTGTCTTATTGGCAATGTGAGGACGAGCATTTTCGTGTTGCAGAAGGACTCCATAACGTCGATGAGGTCACTTTTTACGAATAGCTTTGGCGAGTCGATACATTTGTTGAACGTAGAGTTCTGCAATTACAATCTCGTTGTTCACAAGGAGCTCATAAAGAATGATGCCTTCATAATCCCACCACACACACAGCATCGTATTTTGTAAATGAAGTCCTTGCTTTAATCGCAGAAGTGTTTTTTTATTGGGGCTAAGCCATTGCTTTCGATGGTGACATAAACACACCACTTTTCGTCGCCAGTGATGATGCGGTGAAGAAATCTGTCCTTATATCCACGAGTAGCCTTGTGACGAGCAAGCAAACCTGCGGCCATCGTGGAGCGTTGAAATTTGTTGCTTTCGCTCAAAGCGTGCGGAACCCATGCACCAAGTTTTTGAACTTCCCCCATCAAATGAAGGTGATTCACTACAGTTTTCTGGCCACACGCCAAATGTACAGCTAGTTCTCTAGTCAAATGACGAGGATTTTAATGAAGAAGGTCATTCAATCGATCTTCATCCAACTTAATGGGGTGACCAGAACGTTCTTCGTCATTAAGATTGAAATGACCGTTTTTGAAACGTGAAAACTACCATTGAGCTGTCCTTTCTGATAAAGCATTTTCTCCGTACACAACACAAATATCGCGACGAGCTTGGGCTGCGTTTGCATTGTTCCCGTCTCGATTGAAAATGAATAACAAAAATTAAATTAAATTAACACAACTTTTAAATAAACCGCAATGACTTATTACTCAACTTCAAGACATAGCCTAAGCAAAAGCCTAATAATAGTCTACGCTGTTAAGAGACGTAGCCTAACCTTTGCAAATTTTGCTCTCATTATTTATTATTGTTTCTTAATATGTGCACAATTCACGTCAACAAAACTTAAATCAACACAACATTAAAAAAAAACGCAAGAACTTATTCCTCAACCTAATAATTTTACTCAGGTAGTTCATTTATTGGCTACACGGCCTAAACTAAAAAAAAAAATCTTTTGTGATTCAGAAGACAGCTACACGATATTATTCAAATAATCATGGACTCTCATATATGCATAAGTGTCATGAAAGCAAACATGCTAGACACTACTGCAGGACATGACTCCTACTTGTAGGAAGTATACGAAATGGGCGTCACCGGTTCGATCAAACTCTCTGTTTAGGCGTTCGTGTGATAATTACTGTGCTGAGTAAAAATGCCAAGATTCATTTAAACTATTTCATTTTCTCTGAGTAACATTAAATCCTGATAAAATTAAAATCTTATTTTTTAATTTCCCTCATTCTTCAAAAGTCGTTATCCTCCTATTTGTGAATTTGTCGTCCTTTTAATATGCCAAATACCCTGTTCAATAATTTTCATTCTACTAATGGAAGAGATTTAGCTCTCAATGAATAACCAATGCAGCCTTAAAAGGAAAATTTTAAAAAATCCGTAATTAAGTTTATTTTATAGAGGAAATAGTTGACAACATGATGTTAGAAGAGAAAAATAATTCTAAATTTAATAAGCTAAATTCTAATTGGCAATCTTTTTCTACCACAAGTTTTCAAGGTAACAAAATATTTAATGCATATATATATATATATATATATATATATATATATATATATATATATATATATCTCAAAGTAGCACGAAAGAATGATGAAAATGAATCCATTAAACCATATTGAAAAAGATAACGGAATAATTTTTCCTTGCAGTAATATTTTTATTACCTTTTTTCGAAAAAATCCGTGCAGGGAAGCGATTCGAACCAGGCACACTGAGGCAGCGAGCACCGCTTTGATCACAGTAAAAAGTATGCCGTTAGTACACTACGCTACGCAGAGAACCCAAAATATTCTCTGAATAGAATAACTTTTAAGGAACACTTTCGCCAGCTCGAACGGAGACTATGAAAGAAATGGAAAATTAATTGGGAATTCAAAGAATAAATAAGGAATAGGTAAACGCATGGCAGATATACAAATGTATACATATATCTCTCATAGAAGCACGAGAGAATAATGAAAATGAATCCATTAAACCACATTGAAAGAGATAACGGAATAATTTTTCCTTGCAGTAATATTTTTATTACCTTCTCCCTCTTAGTTCCCTTCTCCGTAATATCGGTCTATCCTTCCACCTATAGGCTTATGACACTCAAATTTTCGTTTCCTCATCCCCCACGTCTCTTGCCTACTCTATCACTGACCTCCTGGCTGCCTACTCCTCCATTTCTGACTCGCTCTCTACCAACTTCCTCAGGCTTAATCACTCCAAAACTGAGGTCCTCCTCGTCGGCACCCCTGCTCTTGTCAAAAAATCTAAATCTCTCTTTCCCTAGCTTACTCTGGGCGGTAATACTATCATTTTTTCTGACTGCGTTAAAAATCTGGGTGTTGTTTTTGATGAGCATCTCTCCTTTAAGCCTCATATCCGCAATGTCAGCAAATCCTCTCTATGTTTCCTTCGTAACTTCTCTCGCATTCGCTCTCACTTTGTTGGCCAAAGTCTTGAGACTGCTGTTCATGCCTTCATCACGTCACGCCTTGACTACTGTAACTCACTGCTTGTGAATCTGCCATCCTCCTTTCTCCGCCCCCTTCAACTTGTACAGAACTATGCCGCCAGGATTCTCCTCCGTCGCCCTGGCTTCTCTCCCTCGAAACCCTTGCTGCATGAACTGCACTGGCTCCCTGTCAGATCCCGTACTCACTTCAAGATACTTCTCTTCACATTTAAGGCCCCGTCTTACCTCTCTTCTGCCCTCTCGCCACGCCATGTCCCTCGGGCCCTTCGGTCATCGCATGCACCTCTTTTGAATATTCCTCGTTCATCCCTCTGCTAAATGGGGGACTGCTCCTTCTTAATCTGCGCCCCTAAGTTGTGGAATGCTCTTCCTGCTGAAATCAGGTCTTCTCCCTCTCTTACCACATTTAAGCGTCTCCTGAAAACGCATCTTTTTAGTATTGCCTTCTCCCCCCTCTTGAATTTCCATTGAATTTCCATTCTCATCTCAGCACAACGTGCGCTCTGGGAATGCCTCAGGCCTTGAAGAGCGCATTACAAACGACTTATTATTATTATTATTATTGTTGAGGCTGCGATTGATTTTATGTCCCTTGGTTTTGCCTCCTTTACCGGTGAGGTAAAGGAGGCTGATTTTCTTTTTGATTTGTTTTTGTGGTGTATGCTGTTTTCACATACAGTTACTTTATTCATCTTCTTTTTATTTTCATTTTTCCAAGTTATTTCTTACTTTCATTAAATTTTCGGGGGGGTTTTGGAATCCTTTCATTCTTTACTTTTTTCGTTGCACCAATCTCAGAGTAATCGATTTTCTCTTTGCAGCTTCTTTCGCGTCGAGGTTGTGTTCCGATGTGTATCTCTATTTGTAGCTCTCACTTTCCACTTTGTCAAATTACCGGTGAGTGAGCAGTGAAGAATGAAATTGATTTACGTTCTTCGGTACTTTTATAGGTCAAAGTCGGAGTACCATGTTCCTTTTGCAGGAAAGGTGAAGTACTCACTCGGAACTGACGCGTTGGGTGTTAAGTTTGGGGCACATCTCTTTAATGAGAAGAGCCTCCAGAATCTTTTGACGGCGAAGGTCAGGGTTTCTTCTGAGTATGGTAGTGTTTTCGATCAGAGTTGCTCTGGTAATTTGTGCGTTATGCTTTTCTTTGTAAATGTGTTTTTATTCCTCCTTCTTGCAAATGCATCGTTAGGCGCCGGCTGATGGTCATACCTATATATTGATTATTTGAATGAGGTTTATAGTCCTCATGGGGGCATTGAAATTTGTATACCACATTTGTATCCTTTAAGAACGATTGCTTTTCGCGGAGGTTGTTTATCATTAATAAGTTGCTTACTTTTGTGTTTTATAATAATTTCGTAAGGATAACCCGTTATTTTCTTTTATAGTGTTACTTTTTATGATATTTTGTAATATTCTTGCGTCTATTTTGTAAGCATCCGTCATTTGATTCTTGTAGTAGAGTGGTATTAGTGTACTTTTTCTCTTCCCTCCTTTACCGCAAATTTTCTTTTGTAATTTGTCGAATTCTCTGTTTGAGTAGCTATTATTGATCAGGATATGTTTTTTTCTTCGGAATTCTCCATCAAGTGCGGTCCACTTTGAGTAGTTCTTGATGGCTCTTCTTATGTATGAGCTCAATACCGATTTTTATAGTTCTCAGTGCACTCACTTTTAGCGTTAAGGCATCGACCGAAGTTGCCCCTTTCCGTTAGACAGTGGAGTATATTTTCCGTCATGTTTTGTTTTACATCTACGTCCAGGAAGGGAATACAGCCATTTACACTTAATTCATATGTAAATTTGAGAAAGGAATGGTATTCTAAGGTCCTTTATTCGAAGAATGAAGCTTGCAGTCCTCATGGGGGCAGTTAAATTCGTAAATTACTTTGGAGGCTTTCATTTCTTTTGTTTTGCTTGTGTAAGTGATAATAAGGTGATTGCTAATTTTATTGTTTTTTTAGTATATTCTCAGTTGTAACTTTTCTTCCGGATTCGTACATTTTGTATTTTGGTGTATAATATTTTTGATTGTTCATTCGTCCGTTTTATATGAATCACTAATTTATTTTTTTAAAGAAGACATTATTGGGCGTCACTTATTATCTTTTCTTTTATTGGTATGTAAATTTTGCAAAAATGTTTTTTCTCTTTGTCTACCATAGTGTTGGAGAAACCATTTTTAACTAATACTTGTTTTATCTTTTTAATTTCTTTATGGAATAATGCCCATGAAGAACTGCATTTGTAAGCTTGTGTCATATATGTTCGTATGACATTCTCTTTTCTCATTAGGACAACTTCCAAAATTCGTTGGTTTTGTACTTATTTCCACATGCTATTACTTTACCATCAAGGAAAAGTAAATTTTAATATAGATTGTTCTTCTATTCTCTTTTTTAGTTTTTTCAGTTCGTTCTCATCTTTAATTACAAGATATATATCGAATTATGATAAACTTCCTCAATTATTATATTTATCGTTGCTTCAGTTGGTAAGTTGGTGAAAAGACTTTTTACATCCAGTGAGGCAATGATTCCATCTGATCTGGTTGTGTGTTACTAGTATATCTATAAATTCTTCCGTAGATTTGATAGAATATCCATTAGGGATAAAATCACTGATGATTTTGTTGATTTCTTTTGAAGTGTTATATATTGGCATTGGAATTTGTTAAATTATTGGTCTTAAGGGGCTGTATTTTTATGCGTTTTTACATTACTATAGATATATCCTAGAGTAAATTCCCGGGTGAGTTTCCTTTCACTTTATTTGCTTCACTTGTTAGCCGGTTTATATCTTTTATGAGAGTTTCCGTCGGGTAGTTTTGGTTTCGTGTAAATTTGGAAATGTCTTCCAGTATGTCTTGAAATTTTAAATATAATACTCCTCTTTGTTCATTATAACGTAGAGGTTTGATTTGTCAGTTTGGCGGATAAATATATCCTGGTTGTTTTTAAGTTGTTTAATTGCGTCGCGGACTGTTTGTGTAATGAGTTTTGAAGAGCCAAAGTTGCGTTTTTTCGTTGTTTCTGCCCGTCTCGAAAAGCAAACTGAAATTGAATTACTCTATCAGTCTCTCATCAATCTACATTATGAAAACAAAATTATAATAAATCCAAATAAATAAAGAACAACTACAGGCAGAAGCAACTAAAAAACGTAGCATTGACTCTTCCAAACTCATTAAACAAACAGCTCGCGACGCAATTAAACAAATTAAAAACAACCAGGATATATTCATTCGCAAAACTGACAAATCAAACGTCAACGTTATACTTGCTTTTTGGATT
This sequence comes from Ceratothoa steindachneri, assembly GCA_963969495.1. Taxonomy (NCBI): domain Eukaryota; kingdom Metazoa; phylum Arthropoda; class Malacostraca; order Isopoda; family Cymothoidae; genus Ceratothoa; species Ceratothoa steindachneri. The sequence continues at coordinate 75,623,322 of OZ018332.1, forward strand.
GAAATACTTTTCTCTTTTTAAATAATATTCTTTGTTGTTGATTTATTTTGTTTTTTTAAGCTATCTTCTGTTTCTTTCCTATTAATTCTAGAATAGTGGAGTGTTTTTTCCCTTCTACTTAGGCTACTTGGCACTTGTTGTTTGTGGCCAGTCCCTGCTCAATCGCCAGCTCTCTTATCTGCTCATGCTTTCAGATTCTGATCGCTGTCTCACAGGATTGTTTAGCTTCTTCACCCAGCACCATGTTACTGGATTCTCAATTTCTCGTTTCATGAAGACGTTCTGCTGGCATAAATTCAGTTCTGGCTCTGTTTGAAATTTGTAAGGTAGAGTTGTTTTGAACCATTTGTAGTTCTTACATTCTCGTTTTGGAATGTTATTTCGTGGTATTAATGGGTACGTTAATGTGGATCTGATTAGAATCAGGTAAAACTTCCTTTTGTTTTTCATATTTAGTTCCCAAATCTATATATTTTACCGAGTTGTTTGTTTGGTTGAAGTTCTGCGTTCCGTTAAATGAGATCTGTCCTGTTGATAAATCTTCACATTTGGGCCATTTGCGAATTACTTTCTATTTACGTTCCGAATTTTTCTTTTCATTGCGATAATTTAAAATCTTTCCTGCTCTGTATTAATTTTCCACTTCATTTCGTATTTATTTATTTGTTCTATTTATTTCATTGGACGTACTTACTCGTAGTACCAGTTTGCGTGCGATCTTGTCAGCCTTGGTAATAAATTGTGTCACCTCATCACCTAACTGAATGCTATTTGTTGTTTATTTGCTAATGGTGGTTAGTAGATCGTAAGTAACGATTGAATATATATGATAGATGAGAGGTAGCTTCTCCGGAAACAACCTAATGGATTCCTCTCGTAGTCCAATTCTTGTTCATTTACATTTAAGACCATCCCGTCAGACTTTGTCGGAGCCCTGTTTCACTTCACGAAATATCAGATCAATTCAGTGGTTTGAGGGTTTGTCCTGGGTGGCCTTCTGGATTAGAATGGTCAATATCCCGTCGGTTCCTCTCCTCTTCCTAAATCCGAATTGTTGTATGTTGTATAGTTCGTTTGGGGCGAAATTTGCTACTTCCGTATGCGTTTTACTGGATTTAGAGATGATAAAAATCTTCTTGGCCATTTAGAACTTCGCAGGGAAGTAAACTATTGACTAGGCTTAGTTAATGGTATCGACGATTGCTTCTGTCACGTTGTCTTATACGGTGCAACTCTGGGATTACGCCTCTAATTTTTATATATTAATAAATTTTCCTTATTCCTCACAGTTTTTTCTTCATTTTATGTGCCCATACTGGACCCGATACAGATTTGTATATTTTGGTAGGTATGCGTTTACTGTCAGATTTCTGATTTCCCTGTATGATTCTGTCAATTTCTTTATCTATTTTCTCCTTTTTTTTACTGCCGGGTTTTGGAGTTGTGCTCAAAGGAGATCTCTTTTGCAGAGTTACCAATTGGCTCTTTGGTAATATTCTTCTTATTTTTTCGTATTTGAATCGGGTTAATTGAATTGTTGCTTAGATGCTATTTTGGTTGAATTGTAGGGACGGGCCTGGTTTCTTGCTAATATATTAATTGAATGTAGTGTTATTTTCACTATATCTTGTTTGGTAGCTGCCGGTCGTGAAAGGGATGTTGGGAAATTCGGTCCGATTCCTTCTACAATTTTACATTTGGATTAGATTTGCGAGATTCTCCTCTATTTGGTTGATATTTGCTCTTAACTCTGAGTGGATTGTCCTCGTGCTTAGATCTCCTATGAATATAAAGGGCCATCCACTGTTAAAGGATACAAGGAAGTTGCTCATTTGATACAAGTTGCATCTCGTGAGTTAGTATCCTCCTAGTATTAGTAATTATTCAGTTAGTGTGTCACCTGTGATTTCTATGCAAGCAGGAAATCTTTCATTTCAGTTTTGTTGTGTAAATATAATAACCAGCAAATTTAATTGAGTCTTGAGTTTCTTTCCTTTTACCGTGTTCGCAAATTATTATTATTGGATCTGGATCATCTTGTTGTATAGTAATGTAAGGTAATTCTCCTTTTGGGTTCTATCTATTAATGTTGATCTGTATTATTTTTAATTTATTTACTGCATTTTTGTGGGTACTGGTAAATTTTTTCCGTTTGTTAAGTAATTGTAGCTTCTTGTTTGATTGTATGGTAGTTCTCTCAAATTATTTGGATTTTCCTATTCAATAGTTCTGATTCGATTTCAATCTTTCTATGTTACAGGCAGTGTGTCCAATTGTACGTGTTTCTCTTAATTCCTCGAATTGTTTTCTTAATGTTTCTTTTTGCTGCTCTTTTGGTATCTAAGAATTCTATAAGCATTTTCCTCCCTGTTAATAACTTGCAATTTGTTTGGTTCGCGAAGTGATCAAAATAAGAGTCAAAATAGTAGAAATTAAATGACTTACTCTATTATTAAAAATATTTGATTCTGAAGACATTTCAGGTAGCGTATTATTGGTTTAATATCAGACTGTTTAAGTGTTTATCAGTTTAAACAATCCTAACCTTTTTAAGTTCTAAAATTGATGAAAGGAAACATTCCTACATAAATAGGCAGAGGTGAATAACATTAAATATCACTCGGTTCACCAATTCTGGGAACTCATCTTTCACCTCTAACTAAACGTCTTATATGACGATGTGGAAAAACATGTCAATTTGTGGTGTCCCATGAAAACAAAATCTTTTTCATTTGTACTTAAATATTTGGTATTTTAAATAGTTTTGAGGCAATGAATCCATAATACATTTGTTATTTTTATCCGTGTAGACTTATTTTTATTAAATATCCATTTCACGTTGCAGCACTTTGAAATTTTGCTTCTGATCAGCCATTTGTTATCATCCTCGTATCCTGTCCCTTTTTCCAAATTGCCAGATAAATTACAGTGGTGGAAAAGTTTCGTGAGATTACCAAATCTATTTGTTGTAGATCTCATAGTTACGTACCGCGTTAAGATTAGTACCATCACATCTATTTCTATAAATCATATGCTCTCTCGCAGCCCCGTCCGTATTTTTCTCGAAAATAAATTATTTATTTGAATGAAAAGAATTCTTTCTAGAGCCATAATTAATAATATACAATACCTGATGAGTTTTTAATTTATTTCTTTGTTAACTTTGTAAAATTGACTTCCCTGTAGAAGTTATTTTTAATTTACAGAGTATGGGGCTGAAATTAAATTTATTCATACTTTTTAGCAATATCATAATAATAATAAAATTACTACTTAAATATTGCTTTACATTTTGACAGCGTGGGTAAAGGCTATTCACTATTTTCCATAAATGAATTAATACGAGGAGAAAATAATAAGAACTCAATTCCACTTGACCTAAATAAAAGAGAGAATAGCCGCAGTGGAATTCACTTGAATTACATGGGGGAGTTTCGAGATCTGCCGCATGTCACAAATAATAATAATGTTACTTGGATATGTTTAAGAGATTAATCCTCAAGACAACTATAATCTTTGATTTAATTTATTCTTAAATCTTTCATTCATTCCTGTAAATAGATTAATCCACCGACGATTACATCTACTGACATGACGCAGAAGGACTGATTTGCTTTTCACTATAGGGATATTCTGTTAATTAGGTCTAATTTAACTATTAATACATATATTCCCGAAGGAATAATTAGGAGATGTATTATCAAGGCACACTACAATGAACAAATTACAAGAAAGATCCTTGATGAAAACACTACCATCCTCAAAAAAAACCTCGGATCTCCACCGCCTGGAGATTGTGAGGTTCTTCTCGTCGAAAAGATGGGCCCGAACCTGAAAACACAGCAAACCAGCACGGTTTGAGTATTGCACCTTTTCTACTAAAAGAAAACCCAACCGTACTCTGACTCCAACCTATAACAGGCATCAAAGAACGAAGACGAATTCATCTCCTCGTTTCCCTGTTATCTCTCAGATACAGGATGCAAGGCGCGGCGAAACTTCTCTCGACGCCTCTCACTGAGAACTGCGATTTCGGCAAATCATATCGTGGACAGTATCATCTCGAGAGGAATACACGATATTCAAAAAAGCCCCCCGCTCCCTCCCTGAATAAAAATTCATTTATTTCCTTGGCTCGTCATAGTGATACCATATCACAACCTTTCTCACCACACTCAGCGTTCCCCAAGGAAGCGTAATGGCACCCACATTTTACATCATGTACACAAACGACAACCCACGCCCACCCGAAATCTGCCCACACCTACACAGTGTCCTACGTCGATGACGAGACCATACCCGTCAGCGGCCATGGACCAGACGAGATCGCGCACCACGCACAAATGAATGGGTTTGGTAAGAACAAAGCGAAATTGCTGAGCTTTCGATCTTATTCGATCATCTTCGGAGCGTGTTGATATATTCTTGCCTCCTTTACCAATGAAAAGTGGAGTCGGAATTAGAAGGAATGAAAAAAGATTCAAGATTAAAGATAGTATAAAGTTAGAATGTGTATAGAATCATAGGATAGATAGAAAATATTGTGTAAAGAATATGTGTTGATAGGATGATAATGAGTGTAGGATGAGCGATGAGCTGAGGATGATAATGATTTGTACCAGGTTGCCTGGCTAACGCTTTCCTTTTTGTTTTGTTTTGTTTTGCTTTTTTATGTGATTTTAAGTTTATTAGATATAAAAATTTAGCATTCGAGCCTTTGTTTTCTTTTTGCTCAATCGAGCATCTTTACTTTTTTGTATATATATATATATATATATATATATATATATATATATATATATATATATTTTAAATTTTAAGTTAATATCGGTAATTCTTTGACTCATCGGGTTTCTCATAATCGGTTGTCTTATTCGGTTTCACATTGTTTGTATGGTCGGTTGTCTTCTTCGGTAATCTTGTTTTTTTTTACCTATATATCGGGCTGACGTTGTTTAGGGTTTTTTTTTACTCTGCCGTTAAAACGATTTTTGTAGTGTATTTGCCGGATTTCGTTTTCCGGTACTACTATTTGGTTAACTTCGTTTTGAGAAATTATGTTATTTATATGATCCCACAGTTTCGTTGAACGTTTTTGTAGGGTTAAATTTAAGGGTTATTTTGCAGATCTTCGATGGAGTTCCTCAGATGTTATACCGTCCTGTCGTTTTAAGTTAGTGATGAACTTTGTGGCTTGATTTTGTTTCTTCTTTCGTAGTCATTGATGTTTTTTATCTCCCTCGCTGTTCTTTGAGCTACGTCTCGGGGGTTCTTCCTGTCGCTGGTGATTATTTGTGTAATTTCATCCGCAAATTGGATGTACATCGCACATTCGTGAGTTAGTTGTGGAACGTCTCTGATGTAAACAGTATACAGCGTTAGAGAGAGGCATCCTCCTTCAGGGCCTCCCATTTTCAGGTCAATATGGTCGCCTGTTTGGTCGTTCATTTGAAGTCCGGCTTTTCTTTCATCCAGGTAGTTGCATAATGTTTTGTAAACATTTATTTGCAGGTTAAGGCTGCAGATCTTGGCTTTTAAGCCAGGCAACCACACCTTGTCGAAGGCTTTAGCAACGTCACGGAGTATTATATCTACTCTGTTGCCTCGCGCTGTTTCTGTGGCAATTTTTTCGGAGATTATCGCCAGCACGGTGTCCGTTTCTCGCTTGCTCCGGAACCCGTGTAGTTGTTGGTTGTACAGGTTATTTTCCGTAAGGTGTTTAATTAACCTCTCGTTTAGGAGTTTTTCTAGGATTACCCATAAATTCCAAGAGCGAGATCGGGCGGTATCTTCTGACTTGGTGTTTTGGTTTGCCTGGCTTCGGTTGGGACATCATCTTTGCCTGCTTAAAGATGTGGGGAAAGTACCCTATATTATGGCAGACATTAAAGATCTTTACTATCGATTCATGCACATTTTCTGGAGCATTTATTACGTGTGCCTTTGTTATCCACTTTGACCTGGTGCTTTTTGTTTGAAAGATTTTAGGACTGTTTTATATTCAGCCATTGAGAAGGGCATTCCCTCACCAAGGGGTGGTTTCCCTCTTCGTCGAAGTGTATGTATGGTGCAGTGCGTTCATGTTGCGCCTCTATGACTTGTAGGACTTCCTCTTCGTACTCCATATCATATTCTTGATTCTCGTCTGGTGTTATCGAGAATATTTTTTTCTACGGATTTGGAAGTGCCCTTGGAGTTCTTCGTTATTTTTCACTTCTTTGTCCTATATTTTTAGTTTTATACTTCCCTTTGGTTGAGATCCTCGTAATTTTCTGTATTCTCTCTAGAATTTCCTTGGATCTACTTCGACATCCATTTTACCTATTATACTATTCCAAACTTGACTTTTCTTTAATAAGATTATCTATCTCACTTCTGATAGCAATTAGCCTTCTGCATCTCTCCATGTTAGTGCCCGTCTCTGTGATTTCTTTAATTAAGTTTTTAAATTCTCTCATCATTTCCTTTAATTCGTGGTCCCATATGGGAGCAGGTAGGGTTCTATATTATATTATTGGGGTATGAATTCTGTCTGCTTCAATGATATTTTCGGTGATTAGTTTTAATTGGTTTTCTATTTCTTCTGTTCCTTGGTTGTTTAGGGATCCATTTTCTAGTGTACTTAAGTGCTCTTTTCCCGATTACTCTTATTTTATAACTTTCAGGGCATTCGCTATCCACATTGAGGCATCTTCCCATGTCCGTACTTTTTCTATATACTTTTGTGATATAGCTACCTACCGTTGATGTTTTGAACCTCAATGTCCCAAAAAAGGGAGTTTATTGCCCGTGCTCAATTCATAAGTGAATTTTAATACGAGTTCTCCTCAAATTGCTGTTTGATGTTTATCAGATGTTCTTCGTTTTGGACGTTGATGTAGATGTAGTATACGTATCGTTAATATGCGTGTGGCTGATTTTCACTAAATCCGGCAAACCATAGGAAACAGAAAACAAAATAATTTTTCTTCTGAAATGTTATTTCCTAATTCGCAAAAATTCATTCCAGTAGAGGAATTCGAACCATGTACACTGAGGCAGCGAAAGACCGCTTTGCTCTCAAGTGAATCGTTCCTTAGTCCACTCGACTACGTGTAAGACAAAAATCTTTCGAATAAAAAAGCTTTTTAAGGTACGCTTCGCAAGGTTGATTGGGACTATGGGAGAGAGAGAAATTAATAGGAAATACCAAAGGACAAAGGAGAGTTGAGGTAAACACGCAGCGAATATACAATGTATAAATCTTTAATGAACGCGAAATGAATCCAGCAAAGCGCAAGAAACAGAAGTAGAGGATAATTTTTCTTCGGAAATGTCATTTCCTAATTCGCAAAAATTCCGCACAAGGGTGGGATTCGAACCATGCACACTAAGGGAGGGTTTAATTGAGATCAAAGCGATTGCTCACCGCCTCAATGCCAATGGTTCGAATCCCACCCCTGTACAGAATTTTTGCGAAATAGGAAATAACATTTACGAAGAAAAATTAGCGTATTTTTCTGTTTCTTGCGGTTCGCTGGATTAATATATATATATATATATATATATATATATATATATATATATATATTAGTGATGGAGTCGTTCCTTGGTAACCTTATTCGTAGCAGGAATATGAAGACATATGCGATGGTTTTGAACATTTAATTTTCCGGACGTTTCGGTCATTGACGATGACCATCATCAGCGAATTCTAAATATCAAAAATTATTTTTATAAGAATAACTAAACACAGAAATCAAATTAGTGAAAATCTATTAATAAGAAATTGATGTAATATCTTTAAAAAAATTAACTAAATTAAATAATAATCCCACGAGTTTTTAAATATGCATAATAAACATGACTTAAATGACTATCGAAATAATTTTTTGTATTTCGATAGTCATTTAAGTCATGTTTATTATGCATATTAAAAACTCGTGGGATTATTATTTAATTTAGTTAATTTTTTTTAAGATATTACATCAATTTCTTATCTATAGATTTTCACTAATTTGATTTCTGTGTTCAGTTATTCTTATAAGAATAATTTTTGGTATTTAGAATTCGCTGATGATGGTCATCGTCAATGACCGAAACGTCCGGAAAATTAAATGTTCAAAACCATCGCATATGTCTTCATATTCCTGCTATATATATATATATATATATATATATATATATATATATATATATATATATATATATATATATATATATATACGACGTTGGGAGAAATGTGTGATGGCTTACAAAAAAGAAACTCCACTTGCATTATATAAGCCAAAAATGAATATATATTAAAAAAATAATAATAAATATCAAGATTGTGTATGAGGGATAACTGTTTACTCAATATAGCCGCAACTCAGCTTCCAACGCGGCCCCATAATCTAGTGCATGCGTTTATTACTGTGTCCGTGGGAAGATCTTCGAACATTTCCTTATCTTAGCCAACAGCTTGTCCTTAGGGTTGCAGGGATAGCGAGTTGTGTTTGAATTCTCTTGCTCTCGAGTCTTAGATCACCTTTTCATGCAGTTGTTTGATGAATTCCGGCATGCGGGCGCTGTCAAAATGCCTGCTTTCTTCCGTCTTGCTGGTCTGTGGTCAAGGCTTCATAGTCTTAGTTGAAACTCACTATATCACGTCTTAGAGCATTCACAGTGTTAACAGATCTATGAGAACCATTCTTGATGTATGCATTTTAAGACATGGTGCGAATCGTATTCAGATGGCTTTCATCTCTTCAATTCATCTAACTTTTTCTCAACTAAAACTTTCCTCTCTATGCTATCAAACGCCGTCAACTGTACACCGATGCAACAATATCTTCTTGTAAAACGGTGACATTAACAATTTTAAAATTTAGCACGAATACCATGTATACATAAGCAATAAGTATGTACATTTGTTTCGTTAATTTTTGTCGAGTTACGCACATCCAAGTTCATAGAAGTTAAATTTTCTGACATTCTAAGTGCCTCTTGCTCTAGATTTCTTCAGGCTAATCTAGACTTATTCCATTGCTAGTTAAATAGACCAAACTGATTTGTAGGGAGACTTCAGAATTTATCTTTACCAGTGCGCCGAATCTGAACACGTGTCCTTTAATAATTACTTCAGTTATAGATTCTGATTTTTTTTTCCATTCGCCTCTCGCGACTGCCTTCAATGACAAGTCGCAGTAAATATAATTCTAACCCAGTCCTGGACTATTCTACAATTCGCAAGGTGAAAAAATACAAAGCAAAAAAAACAAACAAATAAAAAAAGAAGGGAGCACGCTCCGGTGCAGGAACATGCATGCAACCTACTACAATGAGTGTCGAATAAAATTTAAGAGGCCAGCCTCCTCCAAAGTATCAGAGTTCTATTCTGTGTACACTAATCCGTCTCAAGTTAAAAGGACCAGTGGTAGTGACCCACTAGTTCCGATACTGGAACAGGTAACAGGCACGAAGAAAACCATAAAGGGGACATTCAACAAGAATGGACGAACAGTTGGGGGAACAATGCAGGCGTGTGTTCAATTCGAAGAAGAAGACAAAGCGACATTAAGAGATAAGTCCACGGGAACAGTCGTAGCGCAATGACACGCAACTTAAACATCGCCTCAGCAGTCTAAAAACATTTTTGCCAAGCAGCCTGGAGGGTTTCGCTGATTCCTGCCATGTAGTTGGTGTGGAAGAGACAAAGGTTAGTCTGGCCATCCAGTTCTTGCGGATGCTTTGGCGCCCTCACCGGTGCGAAAATTGACCGCAATTACCACATGTTCAGGAACCAAAAAGAAGATAATATAGACATCCAACTACCTCGTGGCAACTGTCGCGTCACGGATACCACGAAGCAGGGGGCGTTATGATTTCAAATCCCCGTGAGCACTCGAGGCGCTTTGTGAATCGTTATAGATCACAATCTAGAATCTGACAAGGCACAAGGTGTTATCTCCCAACGGACGATGAATTGCAATCAGCTCGGCCGGGAAGACAGATGCAGCGCATGCTAGAGCACCGCTACTTCAAACTGAGGGGATATTTCGTAGAACCCGACCCATGTATAGGAGTTGGAGCCATCTGTATATACTGGCAAGGATCTAGCCTGACACGATATGCGCTCCAAAAATAACGACTGCAATACTCCCGGCGCTGTAGAAACTATGGGAGCATAGACGTGGTAAGAAAAATTGAAAGGTTTAGCTCTCTAAGGTGGCGTCCTGGGCAGAACAGAAAAGCACCGGCACGATAGCTACACTAAACTCTCAAAGTAGTTTCCTAGCTCTAAACCCAAAAGACATAGGGTATGAATGGCGTCTCTTGGCAGCAGAGGTACCGTCGAAATCGGCTGCGGATGCAGCGAGAGCCGTTGTTGGCTGAAGGAGATGCCGAGCTCGCACATATAATGCATTGCACATGGCTCCGAGCGAGATTCATCTCTCAAGCTCTCGAAATATACATTCGGGAGTGCAGTTATACAACTCGCATCCATTGTCAAGCTTCGAAAAAACAAACGATCGATGGAGAAGCAAAGCAGTAGCCCTATCACCATCCCACTGCTGACCATCACGAAAAGAAGAATGGCCATGACGCAGGTACAAGGTATGAGGGTATATGAGCCTCCCAGTATAGGTATCGGTTGAAAAGAACACCAAAAAAAATGTGCAAATCCACCACTTCCAGGTCAATCCAGTTTAGGAGCGTGGCGAGAAAATATCTCTGCAGCACTGAGGTGATACCTTTAGTGCACAAGGCATAGAGTGTCACATTAGGGAGTCTTTCCTGCGTAACACCATCTTCCTGTTCACATTTGACCAGAAATGTCTCCCTTACCCGTACGCGTAATCGACGATCTGGCATAAAATCCGAGATAACGATTAGGAGCCCCCCCCCCTTGACACCAAGGTGTAGAGAGTCTCTATGATACCGTATCGACAAGCGGTATCATAGGCCTTCTCTAGATCGAAAAACACCGTGGTATGTCTGTATATGAATAAAAGCCTGGCAGATGGCATTTTCCAATTGGAGTAGAGCATCTGACTAAGAGTGGAACTTGGGAAGGCCGCACTGTGCAGAGGGCAGGTGGTCTCCGATGTCCAGGCAAAGGGATAGCATAACATTTACCGATTTCTCTATCAACTTGTACACAAAGGAGGTTCGAAAGATAAGGCTGGAACAGGCCGGAGTATAGTGACCTCTTCCAGGTTTGCGAAAAGAGAGCACAGTACCCATTCGTCTTAAACATATCTAACACAAAAATCATGGCTCACTCACCTAGGGGTCGAAGCATTGCCTACTGGACATTATCCTGGCAAGGCTGGTGTACACGTACGAAACGAGAGCGAAACGCAACTCACTAAATGTAAACATATCGTTGAAGGTTTCCCCGCCTCTCTCCCGTGTAATCGATTCATATGTTCAAGCTACTGGTAGTATCCTCCTCTATCGAGCATCGTACCTTCTCTAGTCGTTACCAGCCTTAAAGTGGCGCAATGTTCCTCCAGTCGAATATTGAATCTTCAAAAATTAAACGGTGAGGCCAACCTCTGCATCTCATTCTGTGGCTTTCGTGTGAAAAGATTATTATCTTATCGTGCTTTCTTGAAGGTGCACCATACTTCCATAATCCCCACCTCTCCGCCTAAGGACACCCAAGATCATCCTGCAGAAGTCACAACCCCATCAGTAGCTACCAGTCTCATCTCACCACTCAAACACTTAACATGTATCTTATACATAATTATCACATATATCTCTTACCTTGTTAACTTCATTATAATAATAAAAATAAATGCATTTTAATATTTTTTAATTAGATTAAATTAGCTTCAGTATAAAATACAAAAGTAGCTTTTAAGTTCACAGATACCATTTCGATCTTGATCTATGTTTGTTTATTTTCATAAACACACGCAGTAATGTTATTCTTATGATTGTTCTTAACATCTGCATATATATATATATACAGTTTTCCTTTTTTCCAGAAAAACATTCTAATTAGATTGGTATAATTAATCAATACAGATTATTTCTTCTAAATAAGTACGGCGGCGCTCCCATCACTGCCTGTATGAATTCGAGTTTTCGCCAGAAATACAGATGTTACCTAGAATAAACGAATAACCAAGTTTATATTGAATTGATATGTAATAATTCAGCATGGATATATTTGTAATAATTCCATGTAATACGATATCAATTAATGAGACTACGTTTATTTTTACACTTCTAAGTGTATGTATTTTATTTGAACACAAGAATATACTTATTTACACATTAAGCATTTTTTTATTAATCTATTGTGGCAAGTAATAGGGCTTATATTCATAAATACATTAGTTATTTCTTCAAAATATGGTCTAGTATAGAAAATATATAGTAATATTATACTTTTTTCATACATTATCAAAACAACCCTTATCAATCTATTTTTTATCAAATAAACAGTGGTCAATGCATTAGTAGGTTCACATACGAGTATATGGCTAATTAATATGAAGTTCTTCAAGCAAGGTTGGTATTAGCTGAAGTAATATTGACTTTTGAGTATGCATGGATACTTTTTCTGGCAGCTAATGCATCCTGGACCTCCGTCCATTTGGTAGACGATAAAGATATACTTACTTAAGGGTTGTGAACACACTTTTTATTTTTAAATACCAATACATAAATTTCAAAGTACTCAGAGATTATGAAGTCATTTGTATCATTTATTTTCTCACTGAACTTTTAACAATGTCCAACAAAACTTCGCATGTAGGACCAGATACTTTTAATTACAAAAATATTCTTATTTTTATGTACAGTGCCTTGTATGTGGCCCACAAGTCTTTAGTATTAGTTGGAAAGTTGAATCGCTCTTCCACTAAGTCTCAGCAAATGTAATCGCTGGAAAATCGTAAAATTAAAGGCAAGAATTAAATGCTATCCTCCCTTTCTATTACTCGATATGCCGATGCAGAACAACTCCGGCCGTAACAGTTAGAAAGCAAGGAAAGTTTATGACACCTTGTTCAAAACAATTCACAAAATTCACAACGTTGAAAAATCACAAAATGATTAAGGAAATACACTTACCTCAATATTGCTTAGCAAGTAAACACTAAATTTATAGACATTAACACTAGTTTATTATAGATGAAAGGGAATAGACTAAACCTTCGTTTTAAATAAATCAAGATCCCTTTATCAAGGAACACAGTATTATATGTCTAAGTGGAATATTAGTTCTTTAATTTTTACCTACAATCTCTCACAACTTAACTCTTTGGTTGTCACCTAAAGCAGTGCTTTCAACTCGAGCTTAAAAGCTAAGGATAAAAAAGCGCGGGCTAAAATTTCACGGAAGTTGTCATTGACTAAGGAAATCCCTAACTAGGTATTACTTAATTACAAAAATATTCTTATTTTTATGTACAGTGCCTTGTATGTGGCCCACAAGTCTTTAGTATTAGTTAGAAAGTTGAATCGCTCTTCCACTAAGTCTCAGCAAATGTAATCGCAGGAAAATCGTAAAATTAAAGGCAAGAATTAAATGCTATCCTCCCTTTCCATTACTCGATATGCCGATGCAGAACAACTCCAGCCGTAACAGTTAGAAAGCAAGGAAAGTTTATGACACCTTGTTTAAAACAATTCACAAAATTCACAACGTTGAAAAATCACTAAATGATTAAGGAAATACACTTACCTCAATATTGCTTAGCAAGTAAACACTAAATTTATAGACATTAACACTAGTTTATTATAGATGAAAGGGAATAGACTAAACCTTCGTTTTAAATAAATCAAGATCCCTTTATCAAGGAACACAGTATTATATGTCTAAGTGGAATATTAGTTCTTTAATTTTTACCTACAATCTCTAACAACTTAACTCTTTGGTTGTCACCTAAAGCAGTGCTTTCAACTCGAGCTTAAAAGCTAAGGATAAAAAAGCGTGGGCTAAAATTTCACGGAAGTTGTCATTGACTAAGGAAATCCCTAACTAGGTATTACTTAAAAAGGTTTCCAAAATTTAAAAGGGTAAGAATCCTAGACTAGTGTAAGATAAATAATTCGTAAGGAACTATGATTTCAAGATAAGGTTCTTTTATCCATGAACGCAATGTTCTTTGGCGTAGAGTAAGATGAGCTCATGAAGTCTTACCCACTGAGTATCGTCAGCGGCCAAGTTGGTTTCGACTGAATAGTTGCATTCAACCGGAAATGAAGAAGCGTTTGCTCACATTTCACTGATATCGGCAATAAATGAGAAAATCTATATATTAAATCTAAATTTAAAATTATAAAGAGAGATTGAAAAAACTGACCTTAGCCTATTATCATGCTCAGCGAAACTAGTTAGTAGGCTTAGGACCAATATTTTTTACAAGAATTCTTCCAATATCACATGGAAGTGTTATCAACATCATCCCGTTGAGTCCCTAGAAACCTCACGCCGCATGATCGACTTCAACGTTGTCAAAGTCCACAAGGTCAGAGTTGCACAAGCTGCCCTGTGCGAGTGCGGATTCAAGGAGCTAAACCATCCCCCCTAAAGTCCAGATCTGGCCCCTTGCGACTACTTTTTATTCCGCCAGCTCAAGGCTGCACTGCGTGGACGCCGGTTTGAGGACGGTGAAGATGTCCAGCTCGCCGTCCAGGAGTGGAATGAAGAATAGTCGGGAGATTTCTGGTTGTCGGAAATTCAAAGCCTCAGGGAAAAGTGGCGCAAGTGAATTGAAGTCGTGGGTAGCTATATTGAAAAATAATAAAACACTTTTCCTCATATCTCGTTTCCTTATATCCGCATTGCAAAACTTATTGACCGCCCCTCGTATTTCCGAAAGTCTGTTTGTATGTGTGTTAGTTTGTATATTAGATAGATAATGTCTATTTGGATATTAGATAAATAGAAATAATTGAAATTAAGTTTATTTTATACTAGCCTAGTCTAATTAACTCAAAGCCCAGGTATCTGTATGAATTAACGCAAAGCTTACATTTCGATATACCCTTCGCCTTAAATATCTAGGCTATTATTTTTTATTATTATTGTTATTTTATAGTGTTTTATCATTCAATAAATATTATTATGGAAGTGTTAAAAGAGAACATTTGCAAAGGGGAAACAATGCTAACACCAGAAAATTTATGTCGAGTATAAGATGAAAGAACAATTAGTATTAGATATAAAGAACTGTCAAAAACCTTCTGGTCCACATGAGGGCAGCCCATAAGCAGGAAGGTTAGATTGTCATCACTCGCAACACCCAGACTTCCATGGATATGCCAGATTTTACTTTATGTAACGATATTATTTGAAAATTAAGTGTGTTTACTGAAGTGTTAAATGATAGTACAGCAGGCAAGCTATTCCAAGCGGATATCATCTTAAATGAAAAGAAATTTCTTGCTGCTTCTGTATTGACCCTAGGTGTGTGTGTGTGGGGAGAGGGGGTTATATTATCAGAATCTTTACAATCTTAAAAACCTGGCTCAGGTTACCTCGCAATCTACACGTTTTTAGAGATGGCAAAAATAAGTCTTTTAATTTATTTTCCATTGATTCCTGGCGCAGTTCTGGAATAATCATAGTTGCCCCATACTGGACCCTCTTCCATCTTTCTATATCTTTTACAAGAATTGGGAACTATGAGTGAATCTCAAACTCCAGATGCGGCGAATGGACAAGCGACTTGTGCAATGGCAAAATTATGAATTATGATTTATATTAAAAGTTAAGCGAAATGAAACCTAAAACGTCCTTTTTGCTTCTTAACAAGCAGGCAGACACTTCTTTGTTGATTTTAAGTCGTTGGTAACAATGAGTTCGAGATTCTTTCTTCCTACACTTCACCTAATACTCCTCCTGGTATTGTATATTTAGAATTTATATTTCTGGATCCAATCTGCATAACTTTGCACTTGTTCGACATGAACTTTATTTGCCATTTTGTCTCCCATTCAGCGATAATATCTAAATTCTTTTGCATATTATTCTTTCTTCCTCAGTCAAGGCTCATCCTAAAAGCTTACTGTCGTCAGCGAACTTTCAAATTTTACTAACCAAACCATTATCCAACTTATTAACATAAACCAAAAATAAAACAGGAGAAACAGAGATCCTTAAGGCACCCCACTTGTTACATCCAACCACGTTGCTTCCTATCTAACGAACAGTCATCTATACAATTTAACAATTTACCACGTATTGCATTAGCCGAAAGTTTCTTTAATAACCTTTTATGTTGTACCATGTCGAATAACTTTTGAAAATCCATATATGTTATATCAACAGCGCATATTATCGTACAGTTAAGTTGCAGTATGAGGAAAGTTAGGTAGGTTAGACACGAGCTAATTTTTTGAAATGTATATTGACTATCTATTATCAGCTTATTCCTTTCTACAGGATTAACTATGTAATCTCTTATTATTCTTTCCAAACATTTTCGAACTATCGATGTCAAACTAATAAGCTTGTAATTACTAGCGTCGTCCTTCTTGTTCCTATTAATAGATTTTGGAAACGTTTGCTAATTTGAACTAATTACGAACTAAAGACTCATCTAGAGTTTTATTAAAAAACTATTACTAATGGTTCTATTATAAATTCTTTAAGATTCTTCAAGTGAGTTAGTTATATATTGTGAGGTTATAGCTGATTACTCTCCTCTACCATATCGATAGCATTTTTGAAAATTACTCTTACTATGGCGAGCTATGACTAATTCTGTTTGTCCTTTTGCACTACGAGTTTAACTTTTATCTCCTTAAATTTATTAAGCCAGTGCCAAAGATTGGTTTCGACACGTTAGTCTCAAAGATAAACTGCTTTTAGGACAACAATTAGAATTTTATCAAGATCTTATAAAATTAGAAGTGAAAGAAAATATGATTGTAATTGTTGAAAAATTATCTGAAAAGATACATTCATGTCTTTTCAATGAGTATCCCATTTAAAATAGATAGGCAAGGTTTCATGATTTCTCACACCATCTGCCATAGGTACACTTGCAACAACGAATCAATATTTATTCATGTCTCTTTTCTGGACTAAAATAAAAATAATTCTGGATTTAAAGTTCTAATATTCACAGTGTAAGCCTAAAATAATTAAATATCCTTGTAATACTGTTAGCTTATTGAATCTTACCCTCAATCTCCAACTTCACTCCCAGTTGATCCCACTTTCACGAGACTCGAAAAATGAATGACCAATAATCCATATAAAAATATTAACTAAATACATTTACTTTCAAACAAGCATTTAAACAAAAGGCTCTTTGTTATTTATAGTTTATAATTTTATGTGTACCATAAGATTGAGAGAATACAGATGTCTTTGTTAATTTAATCTGTATCCATGAAGGCGATGCTCAACTTGTCCATATGAGAGTTAATCATCTATTAAATAGAGGCTAGTAACCTAAAGCCCATAACAGATCTGAATATGATATATAACTACCCTAAATTAAAAAAAAGTTCGTAGATTAAGATTAATGCATTGGTCTAAGATTTTATGGGTCGCAGTGACTGATGAAGCAGAATAAAAGCAACTTTTGTCATAAATAATTTATCTCTTAATTTGCCCAATGGAAAATAAGAGTGCTATTCATAATCTAAATACGAAGATTTTAAGTTGAACGAGTTACCTAATTATAAATTAAGGAAAGCTCTAAGCTTAAGAATAAACTGATAATTAAGATATGGTACTCCCATTAGAAACCAGACTAACTTCAACAAATGGTTCACAAGCATAAATAATGAATCAACCGCAATGATTTTCATCCAATCAAAACTAGAATCGCACTAACAGCCACATACAGAAAGGAATACTGCCCGCAATGAATAACACTGAGGAACACAATTTTTGTTGAGTTAGGTCTGACAGCTTTTTTTAACTAAATTTTCGGTGCTGAATCCAAAACTGATCTCCGTTTTTCTCTATCACGTGAAGTTTTGAACTTTTTCAAATATTGACATACAATGAAATATGAAAGAAACAGGCATGATTGCAATGTTTATTTAACACTATTATGTTTTAACAAAGGATATGGCTACTGTAATTATATAATTATAATTGTGTGCAAGTAGTTAAGGTAAATATTTACGTTTATAGCTCTTTCTAGAATGTTCAACTTGAGGACTATCGCGTTTGATGCTCCAACAATAGTCAGCCATCATATGTACATCCCATCTACCCTGATAACGTTCTTCCATACCCTTCAAATATTGGTGAAATCGTTCACCTTGCTCGTCGATAACAGCATCAAGATCTTCCGGAAAGCTAGCAAGATGGCAATGCAGAAAATATAGTTTAATACTCATGTTGAAACCAAGCGCCTTGTAGCTCTCCAATAGATTCTGAACAATTTCTGTGAAATTACTTGCACGGGTATTTCCAAAAAAGTTCTTGACGACGTCTATGAATGATAACCCAGCATTCTTCTCAAGGTTTGACATAGTCCCGGTGAACTATTTATCTTTGATAAGCTGTCGAATTTGTGGAGCATCAAACACACCAGCCTTGATTTTTTCAATTGACAGACCAGGAAATGTCAAGATGATGTACTTAAAACAGTCGCTATCAGTTTTCAATGCCTTTACAAACTGCTTCATGAGACCTAGTTTTATGTGCAGAGGTGGAAATATTATATTCTTCCTGTCAACAAGTGGCTCATGTAGAATGTTGGGATCTCCAGGTTTAAAATCAGATCTTGGAGGCCAATTCGTCTCAACCTAATGCTTCCCTCGAGCTCTGCTATCTCACATACAGATAAAGCAGGGATACTTTGTGTACCCACGTTGCTGACCAAGAAAGAAGCACACCATTTTAAGGTCAACACAGATGATTCAATTGTGTTTGTCATATTGCAATAACTCAATGACCCTCTTTATATCTCCATGTTCTTCGCAAAGACAGACAGAATGCCCAATAGGGACTGCACCAAATAAATTGCCATTGTGTAGAAGGACACACTTCAAGTTCCACTTTGAGCTGTCAATAAACATTCGCCATTCATTTGGATTGTAGATTGAAAGCCCTAATTCCTTCAGTAAACTAGAAATGTTATGGGAATACACAAAGCCGCTGTCATTTCGAAAGGACTGCAGAAATGTACTTTCTCTGGTTCAAAAGTATGATACTTTCGCTCCTTGTTCAAGTAAGTTTTTCTCATTTATTCTTGATGCTAGGATTTCTGAAGCTTTGTTTGATACGCCCAAATCACGTGCCAAATCATTCAACTCGTGCTGATCAAATCCCTTACAAACCGAATCCTCGTGAATTTTGAAATCTGCATCATTGCTGTCATGTGTTCGTCAACATCACTCATATCTTCTAGAGGAGGTAGTTGTTCGAAAACTGGCACTGGAATTTCAGCTGAATGAGGCATTGGCCTTATAGCTGACGGTAGATTAGGATATTTTACTTTTATTTTTCTTGTTAAATCCTGATGTTTTCACTAAACAAAAGTAACAGTGTGTGTACTGCTCCTTTTGCTCTCGCCAAACCATGGGGTTACCGAATGACAACCTTTAACGTGTTCTTTTGGTCCATATCCCTAAACTCTCGACACACTGCCTGCACACTTTATTGGGGGCCCATGGCTTGCCCTGATCACCGAGTTTTAGTTAAAAATATGCTAAATATGCTTGTTTGACAAATTCACTGACGTTTGCCCTCTGACTTGGAATGGTTAAACTGCCACAAATGTAATAGAAGGAGTCTGGGTTGTTTAGGCATTTACGACAAGAAGTTGCAGGAGCAGACATGATCTGAAACAAAGGAAATATATACTTATGTGAATAAAACACTAAGATGGAATAGTTACCAGCTTTGAAAGCTAAAAAAACAGCATATAACGAAATAGAACGTACAACACACACCTCTCACCGCACTGTCTCAATGGTGACTGCGCAAACAAGTTGCCCCGTAACTGTAGATGAATTCAATCGTAATCAGCAGGCAAATCTTATTACAGTTAAGCAGTGGAATTTTACTTCTCTGGGGGTAAGCTGTAGAGAAAAAAAATAGACGTGCTAGAAAAAACTGACTACAAATTTGGATCAGCATGCTAATTTTAGTCTAAAATCAGCACAAAAATCTAACTCAACATAAATTTTTTTCAAATTGCTCCCCGGTGTAATACCTCAAAAAGAGATCTGAATTGCATAGGCGTGTGGTAAGAGGGGAGACATTTTATTTTTAAGCGCGAACTCTTCTTTCGAGATCGTTTTTTATCAGAAAAATTAGAAGGGTAATAAATTTCAAATAACTAAATAGTAGACATTCAAAATTAATTAACTTTCCTTCTGTTTGAAGTTTTGTTAGAAATTTTGGATAAATATTAAAAATTGAGAACGTAATACTAGCTGCTTGGCTTGTAAGTGCTAATGTGTGGAATATTAAAGTATGTGAGGGGTAGGTAGAAACATAGTGGCGAAAAGAGAAAAAAAGTAAGGCTTGGCGTCTTGGACTTGATCTTTGTAGCCCTCGTTCGTGTGGCGGAGTCGTCGTTATCTGAAGTTTTTTCTCCTACTTCCTCTTCTGTTTCTTCCACGTCGTGCAAAGAGGGTTCTTTCTTAGTTCCTTCGGTTAAAGGATCTTGCTTTGATTCAATTTAATGTTCAGGTTAGAGATTTTATGGATTCTCTGGTATCTTTAAAGCTGAAGGGCATTTTCTTTAAGCAGTTCGTTGAGAACCATTTTGTAGCAGCCAGGTTGCACATCATTTGCTACACGATGAAGCACGGTGCTCGGAACATCGTCTGATAAGACTGGTGAGGAATATTACGCCAGTATACGGCTGGTAACGTCGTCTTGTACGACTGAAGGAAGCACAAAGCCAGGAAGGTTGTCTGATACGAATGAGGAGGAAGATTACGCCAGTTTACGGGTGGTAACGTCATCTTATTCGAAAGAGGAAAATTACGGCAACTTTAAGGCTGGTAACGTCGTCTGTTATGACGGATAAGGTAGGATGCTCGATGGAGGAGGAGACTGCCAGTCGCTTAAAGATATGAATCGGTTATCTAAAATTACACGGGACAGAAGAACGTAAGAGACACTTCTAAGGGGTGGATTTATGTCTGAGCCAACGTTAATACATTTTGAAGATAGGGGATACTCCTACCTTAGTATTAACAAATAGTATATAATTTAAGGTGATTTGACGTGGAGCCTGACAGGGTTTTCCTAAGAATGCCTTTTGCAAAAAAACAGTGAAACAACAGGAAATTAGTAGGTGGTATTAAAGAATTTTGATATTAGGCGGGAATATTGCTTGTTGTTGCCATAGGGGTTAGCTGAAGCAGGGAAGCTGGGTCAGCAAGAAGGGGGGTTGGAAAATGGAATGCCTGCGTCATATAATGCACTTTTTAGTTTCGGATGATAATGTACATTTGCGTGAATTTATTATCCTTAGTTTGATTATCATTATTATTATCATCATCATCATTATTATTATTATTAGTATAACAGTACAGTTGGAGTTTGATCATTTGTAAGGATGTAATCCTAACACCACTCCCCTTTTAGCCAAAATGAATATTTACAGTCATAGGGAAGACGAAAAAAATAACAAACAAAAAATTGGACCAAAAATGATAATGTTTAAATACAACAACTAAAATGGAAAATTTAAAGCATTTGAACTTATCATATAATAAACAAAAATATACTCTAAAAAATGCAACGATAATGAAATGCAAACACATTTCTTGACCTGGAGTAAATATGTTGGCACAAAAAAATACTATATAGGTACAATCATAGATAACGAATACTTGATTGGTAGCCCAAAATCGGGCGATTCCATGGTCGGGCTAGCCAGGAAAAAACAAAAATTGTTCTCATTTCTTTATTTTTAAAGATATTCACCCCAGATTTGGCATGAAGCACCCTTGGACCAATGTACTTCGAGCTGTTTAGTCAAATTTCGATTCGCCGTGACGAACGAAAGGGGGACTTATTTAATGAAAAATAAAAAATAAAAACCTTATATTTATAACCAATGCTGGTTATATTAAATTAAATTTTATTTAATAAAGCTGTGTACAATGGGATTCTTAGATACTACAGGGTGTCTACTAATATCAAATTTACAATATTCCATAGGTTTTCCAGGTCTTTTCCAGGTACTTATAAAAAATCTAAATGGCAAATTTTCTAATTAAAACTGTAAGGAAAAATGGGTATATTACATTTAACTACAAACATATTTCAAGGTATATTCTAATAAATGAAATAAAGTTGGTAGCATCAATTAGAGAAAAAAGGAAGAAATCCCTCCAGGTCCCACACCTGACCAATCTAGCAAACAATTATATTTCTATTAGGTATCATTTAGCTAGACCCCGCATTTGATTTCATTTTTTTTTAACTTCATTAATCTTTTTTATAGCCCATGGGTGAGTACCGACTATATTATTCTGAAATAGGTATAATAAAGTAATAGTTAGTAAGAATCTAAGGTGTGGACACCCTGTACTAGTAACCTATTTCATGGGGTGGCCAGCTTTGTCTCCATGAACTCGGAAACCTGTGGCAGGCAGCTTGCAGGGAAGCCGGTGGTGTCAAAGACTCTGGGCACAGCCCCAGTCTTCAGTCTCATCCTCTTCCTGGGCTGCCCCTTGTTGTCTGCAGTCATCTAGTCATCATCCCTGAAGTGTCGCTGGCAGACTCCAGCCTTCTCCCAGTTGTTGGTGGAGGAGAGATCCATGAAGGACAGAGCAGATTTCCACTTAGCAAACAGCTCAGTGTGCTTGGTGGGGAACTTGTGGAAGGCCAGCTTGGGTGGCAGCTTACCCTCGGCCTTTTCTGCAGCCGTCTGCCAGTATCCTGTCCAACAGCCGAACACGATGCACATGTCCAGCATAGTTATGTAGTTAAAACAAGCAGGTGAGTGTGAACCATATGTAGTCTCTGTGATACCAATGTGTACACGCTGTGATTACGTCCAAACCCTGAAACAAATGTAATACGCCATTTGTAATCATATGAATAACAGTACAGTATTATTAATTATAGATTTTATTGCTGTCTTTGAACCCGTGTTTAATAAATTTAAAATCTAAAAAAAACAGCCATGGTTAAATTTTTATAAATTTTCTGAACTTTGCTAATTATAATAATTTTAAAAAGGAACTCTAACCTAAATTTTCCCCTTTCAACATATCACGTTGCTAAAATATAATTATCGAATAGACAAGCCGCTGTTCTCTTCCTTAACAGGAAGAGCTTGGTTACACAGGCACCCCTGCGGGGTATGGCCTACGGCCTTATTTGCTAGTCTTAACCACCTTTTTCAATCCCTTTTATAGACTCTTTATTTTAACACCCTAAACACCCTTTTCTTCTTCATCTTCATCGTCTTCTTCATCTTCTTCTTCTTCATTACGCCCTCTGATTCCTGTCTGAAAAGACGTGTTATCTCTGTGCTCTGCTTAATTCATATGTGCCCCAAAATTTCGTTTTCTGAGTAACTTAATAATTCTAGATACTTCCTGTGATCATATAATATTAGTCGCTGTATAAAAAAGATTGGCCGTCTTATTCGCTGTGTAAATTTAATTTATCGTCATCAGAATTCTATAAACCAGTGTCAATAAATTTTTTTTTTAAGAATCGACAATGCCTGTGATCAAGTTTGAATGTTCGAGATGTGAGGCTTCTTTTAATAAGGAAATTTACGTTCCTTCTAACATCGAACAAACTAGAATTTGCCGTTTCTGTCTTTTAAACGAATCATTGGAGCGTAAGTTTGCTAACGCTATTAGAGAAATTAAATTGGAACTGAATTCCGTCGCGAGGGACGTTATCTCGACCAACCGTAAAGTCGACGAAATAAATTCGAGTCTTAATTCTACCCTTCATGATATGCGTGGGAGGGAAAATAGTAATCGTGACAGCCGACCTACTCGTACGAATCATCAGGCAATTGTTGACCATCAACAAAGGATTTTAAACTCGTTTGGACCCAAGGATTCACAATATAGACACCAATATTCGCAATTTAGGACAGTTAGAAATGGGGTTAGACCATCGAGGGAACAGCATTTCAGATTACCATGTTCGAACCCCTTTGCACTGCTAACTCCTATCGAGGGGAAGAAAGAAACGGTATTAATTGGGGATTCTTTAATTAGAAACCAAGATCCGGAATTCACAGCGCGTAGCCCGTCAAAACGAAAACGATTTTGCTTTCCTGGTGGCCGCATTAATAACGTAGTGAGTGAAATAGAAAAATTGGATCAAACACGTGGCAAACGTAAGATCCTCACGCTGGTAGGGGAAAATGATGTCCGCAGATACGACAGCACCCCAGAGGGAATAGTAAACCGCGCTAAGACTATGATTGATACTGCGAAAGTTAAAGCGGATCACGTAGGAATAATTGGTATTTTCCCCCGACTAAAATCCACGTTGCGTCTGCAGTCCCGAGCTATCTATACAAACGAGTGCCTTAAGCGCTTGTGTCACGTTACTGGAGTTAGCTTCTTTAACGTTTGGGACACATTTCAAGACCAACCTTCACTTTATCAAACGGACGGAATCCATTTAAGCGATGTGAGGAACAGTCGGCTGGGTAGGATTTTAGACCAGTCAGTACGTAGCATGTTAAGTAGGAGAGTTGCGGGGCCACGTGATGCCCATGCGCCGGACCGGTCCTCGCTTGAAGGGGCAATGAGTATTGGGGAGCAGGGAAACGGAACCGATTCGCGTGTGATAGAAGAGTCCACTTAAAGCGCAAATTGAAATGTATATATGCAAATGTTCGTAGCTTAAAAAATAAACTTGCCGAAATAAAAGCCGTAATTCTAGAGGGAGACTACGATCTCGTATTCATAAGTGAGACTTGGATAGATACACATTCGGGGATCAGTGTTTGCGAATTTGATATAGCAGGTTATAAAACTCATTATATGTAAAAATGACTTAAACGCTATAACGATCGACTCGTCTACGGCAGATATGAGAAGTGAGGCCTAATTAATCCAATTACGTTGTAATGCAAAAAATAAAATTAATTTAGCCGTCATATATCGCCCACCATCTTAAATGGAAAGAGAAGATGCTGCACTCTTTGATATGCTTTCATCTTGGGTTAGAAAAGGGACCACATTAGTCTGCGGCGATTTTAACCATTCAAACGTCAATTATAGTAACCTAACGTCATATAAAGCTGTGGAGACACTACTAAACTTTATTCTGGAGAACTTTCACGTACAAAAAGTGGAGTAACCAACGCGTGATAATAAAATCTTCGATTTAATCATGGCGACTGACGAGCATTGGTAGAAAATGTTTGTGTAGGAGAGAATTTAGCCTCGAGTGACCATAATGCGAAGTAAACACGTACATAGAAGTAAAATTGAGCACTCAGCTTATTCCACGTTTTGGTAGCTGTAATTTTAACACTTTTCGCGAAAGGATTAAGAATGTAGACTGAGAAATGCGCTTCGGTAATAGGTCAGTAGGAGAAATTTACACTGAGCTTCGGCGTACACGCCTTAGTATAAATTTCGACTTGGTAAAGTATGTGCGCCGTAAGAGCGGGAAGTCGATGATAGCGCCGTTGGTTAGCCCAGTAATATTAAGCTTAATTAAAGACCGAAATAGAAAATTTCAAATACATAAGAACAATGAGTCATTTATGAGTCGGCAAAATTACATAGATTC
Organism: Ceratothoa steindachneri; assembly: GCA_963969495.1. Lineage (NCBI taxonomy): Eukaryota > Metazoa > Arthropoda > Malacostraca > Isopoda > Cymothoidae > Ceratothoa > Ceratothoa steindachneri. The sequence goes on from OZ018332.1 coordinate 75,648,967, forward strand.
TCGAAGAAAAGTTAAACGGGCGGTTAGAGATGCGAAGCGGAAATATGAAATAAAACTCACTAAGGATTCGAAGAAGGAACCGAAACGGTTTTACGGCTACGTAAACAGTAGGAAACCCTCAAAAGGTTTAATACGGCCGATTAAAGACAAAGATGGTCGTTTGACGGAATTTCCGGCGGAAATGTCTAAAATTTTAAATGAACATTTCACAAGCGTCTTTACTGTAGAGGATTCGTCCAAATTAGGATCGTTAGTTGAAGAAGTACATAATAGTGATATTTGCATATCCGATATAACAGTTAATGAAGAGGAAATTCTTAAATATATCAACCTGATGAAAAAGTCGAAATCACCCGGGCCCGATGGCGTTTACCCCACTCATTTAAAGGAACTTAAGAATGAGCTTGCGAAGCCGTTGCGTGCAATTTTCAATCGCTCATTAGAAGATGGCGTAGTTCCTTTAGACTTCAATCGTGCAAACGTTACTCCAATATTTAAGAATGGGAATAGATATGAAGCAACGAATTTTCGTCCTATTAGTCTAACTTCGGTAGTTGGAAAGCTTTTAGAATCGGTATATAGAGATACAATAGTGAGCTACCTCGAGCTAAATAATCTGATTAAAGATTCCAAACATGGGTTTAGGCGGGCGAGATCGTGCTTGACAAATTTTCTGAAATTCTCCCATGAAATGATTTTCGTTTACGACAAAAGCAAAGCTGTAGATGTAATCTATCTAGACTTTAAAAAAGCGTTTGACACCGTTGCGCACGAGAGATTATTAATGAAAGTTAAAGCAACGGTGTGAAGAGTAAGATATTAAATTGGATTAGAAATTCGCTGAAGGATCGTTCGCAGCGAGTAGTTATAAATGGTGAATGTTCTGATTGGGTCAACGTCAGTAGTGGAGTGCCACAAGGCTCGGTTCTTGGCCCATTATTGTTTCTAATATATATAAACGATTTGGATAATGGCGTATTTAGTACGATTTCTAAATTTGCTGACGACACGAAGCTGGGCAACCATGCCTATGTAAGATCGGATGTAGAAAAATTGCAAAAGGACCTAAACTTGATTGTCAGATGGGCGGATAAGTGGCAAATGCAGTTTAATTTAAGTAAATGCAAGGTGATGCATTTGGGTTGCCATAATTTGAGGGTAGAGTATACCATGAAAGGCCAGGTCCTTGAAGTGGTTAAATTGGAAAAAGACCTGGGAGTTTTAGTCTCGGATGACTTCAAAGTTACGAAACAATGCACGGATGCATGTTAAAAAGCAAATCGTGTGCTGGGTTATATCGCGCGTAATTTCCCGTTCAAATCTAAAGATGTAATTTTACCGTTATATAAATTACTTCTGCGTCCACTGCTCGAATACGCGGTTCAATTTTGGGCTCCATACTTAAACAAAGATATCGCGCAATTAGAATGAGTGCAGCGTAGGGCTACAAAATTAATTCCCAAGCTGAGAAACAGGCCGTACGAGGAAAGACTCAGGGCATTAGATTTGCCATCTCTCGAAGGCAGAAGATTACGTGGCCAGCTAATAGAAGTATTTGAAATATTTAAAGGATTTTCAAACGTTGATTATAGGAATTTGTTCGAATTAGATCATAGGGAAACAGTCGCCAACACGGATTAAAATTAGTGAACAAGCGATTTAACACTAGTATAGCCCAAAACTATTTTACGTTTAAAATTACTCAAATTTGGAATAGGCTGCCCACCCACGTAGTAGATAGTACGTCGGTAAATATGTTTAAAAACCGTCTCGACGCGCACTTAAATAGTATAAATATAACGTAGTCTGAGCACAGTAAATAAAAACGTCTTTTGCAAAAGGAGTTTGGAGCGGAGGAACAACGAGAGTAAAAATGATGACTAAAAATGATGCCAGTGATTTCTCTTGCATGTGTAGTTTAGATATCCATTTTCTTTTCCGCCTATCCTATAAATAGTCTTACTATCCTAAAATTAGATTTTCACCACTAGCAGTCGAGGGCTGCGGAAGTTGAAAAGAAAAACTTTCTATCACCCCCCCACCCCTAGGTTGAAGTAGTTAATATGCATGACAATGTACACATGTAGATAAGTGTGTACAGTAGAATATATATTTAAAAAATATATATATATAGCATGTTAGAGACACTCGTAGATAAGTGTGTATCCTAGTTATGGATTTAGTGTAGCGGACTAGCCTCGAGCAGACCTTAGGGTCTTTGCTGGTCCTAAATTCTGTAGTTCTTCTTCTTCTTCTTCTAAAGGAATTATTATAAATAACTTTGATAAAAAAATTAAATCTACTTAGGTGACAACTGAACTAAAAGAAAAAATCTTATTCAAACACCTTCAAAAAATCTCGTTCTTAAAATATAACGTTATGGAAGACATATATAAATCAATTTTCTAAACTTCACCATTTGTAAATCTTTGGGTTTTAAAAAATTCGCAAAATTTCGATACTTATATTTATTTCTGAACTTCACCATTTTTTTTTTATATTATAAATGAATTATTAAAAATAACTTTGATAAAAATACATAAGTCATTACCAAACTAAGATGAAAGTATTATTCAAATACTCAAAAAAAATACCCTTCTTAAATTATAGAGTTAGTGATGATGATGATGATAAACGACAATAAAATATAATTTTACCTTAATCTCTAGCCAGAGATGATTTGATCAACCCAAGGCATCGGTGAAGATGTAGTTTAGGGTCCGTATCTTAGTCACGACTTTTAATATCACATTTATGATAAACAGTCATCTATAGATAAACAATACCATAGATTAGGGTTGCACCGATATGCAAATTAGTCGATAACCGATATATCGGCGCCGATACAAGGTTAACGAAATCAAAATAAAAAAATATATATTTGAGAATATTTTTGCCGAATGGAGGAGGTACTGCCGTATAAAAAGAATGTGTTCAAGGACGTCATTTCTGACAATTTTAGACGATCGCAATCTTGCTAAGCCTAATCGTCCTCGTTTGTTTACAAACGTATACAATACTATGAATAATAAAATCATTCGATAATAGTTAAGTTTATTGTAGCGTAAATGCACTATTAATTAAATTAGTGTATTATTTACGTAATTATTGCTATAACTTTTAAGATATTTAGAAATTAACGCGTGCATTGTGAGGCTTAAGATGCTAAGAAAAATGTGAAATGCACTTTTATCAGAGTTAGTGTAGCTTCACAATTATTTATAAATTTATTATATCCAAAAGGCTAAAATGTAAAGTACTTTAAAAAAATGGGATTATTGCTCAAATGTGCATTTCACATTTGTTTTAGCATACAGCCGTTAGTTTGCAATTTCTAGATCATTATAGCTTTAGGCCATTATAGCATCCCTCCCCAAGCAACATATATGTATCATATGCTGGCTTTCCTTATTTAACACACATTATAACTTATTCACTTAAATAGCAGGAGTCCACATCTTAAACTACTTACAAGTACTAGAGCTAACAGGCCTACAACGGCAAATAAATACAATTAACTTACGATTTCAAAACTTTCCAAGATGGCGGCAGCGTCTAACGCACAGTAAGTCGTTACAATAACTGGACTCGCCGACGGGCGGGCATAGCGGCAAACACCCGCGTTGACTGTCGACCGACTCTGGAAGTAGAGGAATCCGAAATTTGCTGAAGCTACCAATCAAGTATTCATTACAATATATAATCAAATAAACTAAATTAACTAAAGATATGAAGTATACATCTTCTACTCTAATCGTATGTGGGGATATTCGGAAAGGTAATTATATTCTAAACAATGATCATAGTTTAGAATATATATATATTAATATAGGTGCGACTGCGTATATATTATTAGACTTCTTTCTTTTCTACCTTACACATAGGATTCCAATGGCACATATAAACATGCAGCATAATGTGGAAAGGGAAAAAGTAATTTGATCTATAATTTTTGTTACATATAATGAATCATTATTATAGGTATTTAAGTCATCATTCCAAGTTGCTGCATGTAACTCGGGAAGGATATTTTCTTGAGAGGCAGATATATTCAACACGTTAAATCAATGGGTTTGGCTTCAAAGTTGGGGAGAGGATAGATAGGATTAAGAGTTATTCTTTGAGGTTTATGGATTTTGACAGATTCCTTGCGAATGGAACAACCACTAGGAATTAGAAAAGTTGATTCAATAAGAATTATTTCCAAAACAAGTGTATTTGATTTGCGGTGTTCCTTCAAATTAAACCTAAATGTTGCTGCCAATGTTAAGTTGAATTATCTGATCTGATTTTACAAGGGAGTATGCACAAGTTGGTGTGGGTTGATGTGTAATTTAGTAAGTAAACAGAGACAAGGGTATATTTGGAGAAGGTTCGTAATTGTTTCTGAAAGTTCAGCAAGATTTCTTGGACTCTTATAGGGGCAGTAAAATTTAAAGGTTTGTCGCATGTCCTATCAGTAGTTTTACGGGGGGGCTCTCTTGAAGGTCCCCTAATTATGGGGAACCTTGAAGGTACAACCAAAAAGCCTGGGAAGGGAAACGTTGGTTGCCAGTAATGGTGATAGATTAATGAGTTATCGCGTAATCTTTTGGCAAAGACTCCGGTTGATACAGATGCCCCTGTTGGTTTGCGTTGCCCTTCCTTATTTCACACGAAAGATATTTTGTTGATTGCTATGGGGTTCTTTAAGCCGAGGGGCGGTCTTATTCTAGCGATGGGGTCAAAATAGCCCGGAGGATGAGGATAGACCACACCAGGGTAGAACACCGGTATTTTGGGAGTTATGTAATCGAGAGGAATAGCGATTAACGAGCAGAATAGGCAACGGCTGTTTTCCCGATTAATAAGACCTTGAACCATGAAGATTGAGGAACGTTAGGATAGTGAAGTCATCAAAGCAAAAATAGAATTATTATTAAACTAGATCTTATTGCACTTTAACAAATTCTTTAATTAAGTTTTAAGTTATAAGTTATGACATAAATTAAGTTCAAGGTCAAGTGCGGGTAAGGTCTAAAGGAGGCAGGACGAATAGAGACTTTAAAAGTTAGACCCTAATGTCTGCGTTATGTACATGACTATATACAAAGATGAATTCCGCAAATCCGAGAGATCGGGCTCAACGATATATAACGCGATATATTGCAATATAAAACAGTAATAATTATTCCTCTTTGTTCTGTCTTCACACAGATATATATTCAATTTTAAGTCAAGCGCTACAAGTTTCTCGTCCAATTAAACCACACTTCCCTCTTATGTACCGGCCTTTTGATTTGTCGGTATTAACATAACTCCACTTTTAATTGGCTACTGCTGAACCTATTGATAAGAAAGGCACCCCGACCATTGGGTAAAATTATCTGTGGGCGGTAGCATGTTGCCATGGAGACAGCTTCCTAATCTGGTTCCTATTTGTTTAATAGTGATAGCTATCGGTTTATTCTGGATTCTGCCTTGATTATAATGTTTTTCTAAGATTGCCTCCACCCACTCTAACAGATAACTGTGCTCAATTTACTGCCGTGTGACATTCTCGTAAACGGCGCTAACTTTACTTTTCTCTCTCTCTGTAATTTAGGTGTCTAGCGACTTTCGCGTGTGTCCTACTTTGGACGTACACGCCGGTCGTTACAGTTTTCCTCTACCTAAATTTTCTATTAATAATCCAGGGGAATAAAGATTTGATTTCTTTAACTAGAGTATGAATGTTTTCAATAAAGTGCGAAAGCTGATTCTCACTAATTTAGGGAGGTGCTAAAGTCTACAAAAACATTCGCAAGGCCTTTGATCTATATACAAACCAAATAAGATAATTGCGATAAAATCTAGCAAGATCTAGAAGAGGTGGAGCGTACGAGAAGTACAGGCAAGCGGCTTAAATGCTTTGCTTGAATGAGTCTTTTTTGGGACTCAGGATGGTCGAGTGGTTTAGGGCTCTCACTAACGGTTGTCCAGTGACACAAGAAGCGCGTTCGAAACTCGTATTGCTACTTTTCCTTATTTATTTTTCTTTGCGCCCTCTTTCTTCTCTAAGTTACTTACAATGGTGCAGAAGACCCGGGAGGCCGAGGAGGGAGAACTTTAGTCCTCGAATAACAATTCCAGACGCCTTTCTCCTCAATCTTCAAAATACGCTCCGCTTCTAGGAGGGGACTTGTGTAGCGTGCGAAAAGTTCAGGTCAGCGGCCTAAATGCTTTGCTTGAATGAATCTTTTTGGGGACTCAGGATGGCCGAGTAGTTTAGGATTCTGGCTAACAGTTATCCAGCCACGCGGGAAGCGCCTTCGAAACTCGTATCGCTACTTTTCTTTATTTATTTTTCTTTGCGCCCCTTTCCTACACAAAGGTATCTACAGAGGAAAGGTTGTGTAATCCAATCGAATAAGAGGATTCGCAAAATTCTTCCAAGAAAAGAGACATAAATGAAATAGCCGTAGATAAAAAATGAGTGAAGTCAAACAACAAAACTAAATGTTAAATGTTTTTATATATAGAATAATTCATTTATTAAAGATAATAGACAAATAGTAGATATGAATGTAGGAGACAGGTTTTCGCAAAATGAATTGAATTAAATCCAATGTAGGTAGAAAATAAAGATATAAAAACAGAGATGAAAGAAATCGACAAATACTATTTGTTACGTAATGCGGGTGGAAAATGACATAATAAGCAAACCAGTTAAAGTGGTTCAAAGTGAACGAACGCTTTGAACTGAGAAATCCAATAACATAAATATTAAAAAAAAGAATACTAAACTAAATTTAAGATAATCGAACGAATTTAGTGGGAATAGAATGTGTCATGGTCACTAAAATGCTGAGTAGACAAAAAAATGGATTCGCACTTAACGACAAAACTCATTTTTGGAGTAAAACAACAAAAGAAATGAAACGATAGGAACATAAATATTTTTATCATGATTAAGAGTTTATATCTATCAATAAGAGAAAGATGTGTTTTGGGGGGGCTAATTTCACGTGTAGAAAAGGAATGGGCGCTAAATAATATGGAAGTGAGGCAGATATGTACCATGTCTCCACAATTTTTTTTTAATTTATTCATTGATAAACTACTAAAAGGGTCGAAGCGTATCAGAAGAGGAATGGGGATAGCAGATATAAATATCGGTTCTCTAGGATTTTCAGATGATGGGATTATAATGAACAAAAATAAGTGATCTGCAAGAATAGCTTGATGTTACTGCAGATTATGGCAATGAATCGAAGATAAAATTTATTCAGAGCAAGTGCAAGTTACGAGTGATGAATGGAGGTTAGGAAATGAAGCATGAGCATTTTCAACATATAAATGTGTTTGGCAAGCATAAAAGGAGGCAGTTAGAGGTGCTAAGAAATATTGGAAACTGAAGGTGGAGAAAATGAATCATAGGTATATAAGTGCGTCTTATAACGAATATAAGAATATTTGGAAAAAAACATAGAGTTTGAATACTAAAAAACGAACGGACTAGCAAAAACAACAAACGAAACAGAAGTGAATGGAAGATACAAAACTAAAATAACAATATATATATTTTTGAACAACGAATAAGCACGGATAATGTTGGTAAAAGACAGGAAAGGAAATAAAATCGGGTAGAAAGACGTAAAATGAGATTAGAGCGAGGTAGAACAGATGGATGAGACGAGTAAATGAGTCAGTGCTCAGGTAGAGACTCCTTTAACATAGTAAACGACTCAGCTGCCAAAGAGAATAAGCAATTGGACGAATATATATCGTTCAAGGTCACGAGACACTCAGGCGAGAAATAAAACAAGAAGGAATATGCTAATAAACGCTAAGAAGGGAGAAAGCGGATACATGGGGAATGTCCCTCGAAGTAAGTGAATATATTTGAATTAGGAGCAATAATTTAAATGGAGACTAAATTGGTGGCATAAGAAAGATTACTTAGCCAAAACTATTAGAAAGTGGAACAGATAGAAAAATAAACAGACACAAACATCTACATTTTCCGGGAAACAATTTCTTTTGTATTGTTGTACAGTTCATGTATGTACAGGAATGACGTGTACCAAACTTTCTTTACCAGAGGTTCAATGAAAAATAAGCAAATAAGATTTAATCCAACATGATTTGGAGGGAAATGATCAAGGACAGTAATTTGATTTAAACATCGGAAGTATATGACAAAGCGTGAGTTCACATTTTTCTTTGATACTAAAATCATAGGAGCTGACCAGGGTCTGATGACTCGAGGCTCAAACATCTAAAAACGTCCTTCTACAAATTTTAATTGAGAATGAGGAGTGCGATAGGGAGGTGGTGGCATAAGAAAGATTACTTAGCCAAAACTATTAGAAAGTGGAACAGATAGAAAAATAAACAGACACAAACATCTACATTTTCCGGAAAACAATTTCTTTTGTATTGTTGTACAGTTCATGTATGTACAGGAATGACGTGTACCAAACTTTCTTTACCAGAGGTTCAATGAAAAATAAGCAAATAAGATTCAATCCAACATGATTTGGAGGGAAATGATCAAGGACAGTAATTTGATTTAAACATCGGAAGTATATGACAAAGCGTGAGTTCACATTTTTCTTTGATACTAAAATCATAGGAGCTGACCAGGGTCTGATGACTCGAGGCTCAAACATCTAAAAACGTCCTTCTACAAATTTTAATTGAGAATGAGGAGTGCGATAGGGAGGTGTGTAAATGGGCTTTTCACCAGATTCTATTTTAATTTAAAATGAAATATATTAGGGCGTCCTAATGGGTCTCCAGAAAGGGCCATCACATCCTTGTTTTTAGTTACAAGGTCATGGAGTGCTTCCGAATCCTGAGGGTTCTGGACCTCATGGGACTTTTGAAGGGAGTGTTGGAGACAGTGCCGATATCTACATTTTAACTCTAAAAGGATTATGTTGGTAGAATCGATAATACGATTAATCTTACGGCTATGGTTGCCATCTAAATCTACAGCAAAGACATGACAAATTGACTAGTTTTTGGTAAAGGTAGCAGGCTTATAGCTTTTATTTATACAAACTATAGGAGTCATAGATTCGTTAGATTCAGCAATAGATTGGACTAAAATAATATTACTAGTTATGTTCCTCTTATCAGTGATGACAGTATGAAAGTTTACCAAATTTTGGTTATTGGAATTTGCAATTTTAACAGGAAAACAAACTTTTTCCATGGGAACTAAGGTTACATTTCTTTAGGATACATATAGAGACAAGAGGCCTGCGATTCAGCTAAAACTACATTGGTTAAGGCCGTAAGGGTAGACTCTTGTCCTTTAAGTTCTGCATTCCACCCCTTTGAACTGCCGTACATCATTCGGTCTTGTTCAGAATTATTAGGATTATTAAGCGTCACAGTACTGTGACTGGAGTTGAAAATTAAGCGAGCTTGCTTGAAAAAGATTAAATGAGAAGGCAGACCATGAACACGTCTCACTTGGACTTTTAAGTGATCCAACTTAGAACGACATCTAACTAAATGTTTGGCAAGGAATATTGCCCATTTGTTTTGAATAAAGAAATCATTGTCTAACAGAATATCGTCATCAAAATTTGATCCGTTGAAATCAACAATACAACAATGAGCTGTGTAAATTGAGTCATTGGAATTAAAAAATAAAGCAATCTCTCCAAAGGTGAGAATATGGTTGCCTGTGACGCCGCTCAATTGCACAGTAGGCTGGGTTATAGTATATTTATGACTTGCATGATCCTGTAAGCGCTTTGTTGTTTGTTGTTTAATTAAAGTGGAATGTGCGCCTTTGTCTAAAATGGCTTAAAAATCTAAATCATCCATATTAACTTTAACAATTTAGTCTAGATCTAAGTTCCTCTCTCTTATTACTATAATTGGTAGATGTTTTGTTTTTCATTATGATCTACATGACTGTGGGAGAATATAAATCGTAGTTTGATGGTTGGAAACGTTCCGCTAAAAAAGGCTTGGTAGACCGGGTCTGGGGTACATTAGGTGTGGAGTCATACTCTAAGGGATAAGTCATGCGAGTGTTAAATTCTATCTACCTATTCCTTTTGTGGAGATGCATAACTGTCATATTATATGTTTGCAGAAGAGTGGTCTACATACCTTATCGATCGATCATTTTGTCGAGGTGAATTTTGTGGGCGTTTCTCTTGCGTATATGTATATGTGTAGCTTGGTTGTGTCTTTTGTGTTTCCTTAGTTGTTTTGCTCTTTAAGTATGCTTTATATGCAGGATATGCCGTATATATAAAACGAGGGTTATCACCACGTCGGTAGCCATGTTCGCGACACAAAGAACAATACGGAGGATATGTTTTTGGAAGTCCATCGAGGTCAATGATAAGGGATAGCCTCATATATGAAGCACACCACCAGACAGCCATCGCCACGGGAATTGGTTAGGGCGGTTTGTTTAGTTTATCAAAACTGTACTAGGTTAAAACCGGTAGGAATGTGTTGAATCTTCGGGCCCGTATCTTGACTGAGGGGATAAGGACCCTGGTGGCAGGAGAGGCTCAAAACGACCAGTCTTCATCCTCGGCTGCAGGGAGCTGCCTCGACACCGGTCCGTTGGTGCTCGCTCATAGGCACTTCCGATCCTGGTTTGTGATTAAGCTATCCTTCCTCAAACCTTCGCCTAAAAGGCAGAACCCAAAAGGCAGTGGAGGGGGTACTGTGGTTGATAGGCTCCAGGGCGTATCCACACACCGGTGGACCTGCACGCCGTACCTCTGGGGTCCACTGCAGCTCCGAGATCTCCTGTTGATTTATCCTGGGGCTATGAGACACCCAGCTACCGTGTGTGGCCACGATAAAACATAGCAGGAGACTTGAAAGACCATGGCTGTCACAGTTAAAGCAAAGGCGAGGTTGTTGACGTTTAGTCCGTTCTTTGAGTTGGGGTGTTTGGAAGGGTGTTCGAAATGATTTCTGATGTTGTGGGTAACTTAATGGACGTGAGGATTGTGTAGTTAGTGTGTACTTCGGAGGGTTATAAGATTGATTTTTATTACTTGTAGTGGCATAAGTGTTAGTCATGTGTTATATCCTATTTGGCGTAGTTTCTCGGACATTCCTGGGGGTGTTAGGTCATTGTATTGGGCTTTAATCTTAATCAAAACCTCACTTAAGCTTTAGTTTATGCCTAAAATTTACAGAAATTTATTCTTTGGAATAGTTGGTAACTTTTGGAAAACAGCGGTAGCCATAAGGAAATTAAACTGCTGGGGGGGTGAATGTAATGTTAAATTGATCTTTTTCTGCCCAATCATATGAGAAAAGTTCAAAAAGTCATTTTCTTCTTTTTTCCATCTAGCTTAGAAAAGAGCAGTCATCATAGTTAGTGGTTGGGCTTGTGCTGTGCCCTTGTATCGTGCGGCTCGTTGGAGACTATTGAATTTGAATCTCTGGTCAGAATTTCGATAGGCTCCGAGCATTGGGCCTAATTGTTTCCCTATGGTGATAATCGCTTAGACGTGGAATCATGATTGAAAACTGGTATTAGATTTTTTTCGCGAATTGGACATTTCGGAATAACAGCAGCCGTATCTTCTTCAATCGTATTCGTTTGTAGTTCATTAATCTTCCCCGGTAAAGCACTTTGATGAGAACAGTATTGACTTCCATTAATCCATGGATGTTAGTTGTATCTTCGACGATTTACGAACACTATCAGTTCCGTTAGTTTACTGTTCTTAAGAAATGTACAGACTAGATCTTCCCTTATTCTATCGCATTTGCTCCTAACCTGAATAAAACCCATATAGTCTTTGAACAGATTTAGTTCACTAACCGTATTGGGCATATCCTCCAAATACTTAGATTTTAATCGAGAATAAAAATATATCAAATACCTTCTCTTAGGCTCCTTTTTTAATCTACCTTTTCACTGGAGATAGCTCTGCAATAAGAACGATTAACAAATTGATAAAAATCGACTATAGGAAATTAAATATTTGCCCCAAACCAGCCTAAATTGTTTTTGTCATATATTATTGTGCCAACTGGTTTAATTATTTTCATGTGAGAACTTATCCATACACACAAGCCATACAACATACATACGCATGGTTGTTTGACCATTTTTTTCTGCGTGATATACCTAATTAAATAATTGGTAAGTGACATTGTGTAACGCAAGCACATGTATTTACATAAAACTAAAGACATCTTAGCATATCTTCATAAGGTAAATGCAATATGCTGACTACATAGGCTAATTTGTTTTTATCATTTTTCTCTTAACATGTTAAAATCCACCAAAATACGAGTTATTCCGGTATATAACTATGCAGCGAATCTTTTGGCTCGTTCAAGTTTATAAATAATCGTAAACCTGGTAAAACCTATCCTAACCTAAATTAGTTCTATTTGTAGATTAAGAGAGACAAAATGGCTTAAGAAACAACTTTTTCTATTTATCTACCAACTATTTAGCTAGATATGGACAAATAAGCACTTAGAATGCTCATTTATAACATACCAAAAGCAAGTCAATTCGTTCTTCCAAAATTTAAGTGCATTAGTTTGATAAGCTTGGACCAAACAAAGTCAACTTTGTCTTTTTGCCATGCAGAAACAGTACATTTAATACAGATAAAATGTGTTCTCTTTACTGCACCTCTAAGTCTACTCCTAATTGTAGAGAGGCTGTTTGCATTTCTTATCTGTGTGAAAATTCAACTATGGCTTCATATTGTTCATCAGTTATGCTTCTCTTGGCTCCTCCTTAAACTGATTCGCAAGATCGTCTTCGTGATTCTGTTTCATAATCCATTTTTTACTGTATATTGAATGATGCCCACCTTACTTGCAAGTTGGATGTAATCTTTTACCCCATTTTCCCATATAGCATTTTATTTCCTCTTTCTACAAGTTTTTGGGGGCGTCATTTTAACAAGGACAATGTTCAACAAATAATGAAACTTTTCAGGAATAAGCAACTGACATAAACTATAAGGAAAGTACAAAGGGAAAAGTTATGTTAACTAGGAAATGTGTATAGTACAGCTACAAACTTTAGAAACAATCTCTTTAATTACCCATAATCGTTTGTGCAAATATACTGCTAAATTTCCCTATGATAATGAAATGTTCCACTATGAAATCCTTTACTAGTATTGTTCAAAATGAAGGGTCGTATCAAACAAGAGGTCTGAAAAAAAAACAGTATTTTTGCCAAAAATTCAGAGGTGACACAATACATGAGGTAAGTGTATACAATCCTATATTTGTACACTATGCATTAAGTTTGCAAACACACCATCTCAGGTATTTAGACCATTCATCTTTTATTTTGAGATTTAATGTTCATTATTGAGAAAGCCATAAACAGTTAGTGAAACATAAATGCTCATACAGCTAAAATATGGGATGTAATCTATAACAAAATTAAATCAATCTAATTAAACATGTGAAGGAGTTACGTGAATTTCCTACATTTCTTGTTGGCTTCTCCCTTGATGATTCTGATTCCTTCACATTCTATCTCTTATCCAGAGATAGGCAAGGTCACGAACTATGGTAAGCTTTAAAATCAAGATCATATAACCGAAAGAGTGATTTTGAAGGTCAAAGATCTGATTACTTGAAAAATGGGAACTTAAAGATAAAGATCAAGATTATAATTTTGAAGATCTCTTTTATATCAATTGAAAACAGTTTTAGTTTTGGAGAATAAACAAAAAAAAATGATTTTTTTAATCACTCCTGAAAAGTTTCACTCTTAATACGCCTCTGAGGGCTAAAGCAATACAAGCATCGCATACTATCCATGAGCTATGTAATAAAATAAAATTATCGATTTAAGTTTAAGAATTCAAGTATCAGCGATCATAACTACAAGATGTATAATCCATACTCTTATTTTAATCAACCTAAACACTTTTTTACAGAAAGAATCATAAGTAGGTAAAGTTGTCTTCCCGAGTCAATGGTTAATTCTCACAAATTAAACACTTTTAATAATAATCTTGAAAATATATTGATAAAATTATATTAGGCAACTTAATAATATTGATTTCTTTCAAATTACTGATTTCTAAGACATTTTTCAAAAAGAATAAAACAAATAAGTAAACTTCTACATCTTTCATTCTATTGTTCATAATCGTATCATTGCTTCCTCTCATCGATCGAGGTCTGCAACTCCTTCGTGAGTCTGTTCTCTTTCCTTATTTTCAATACTTCGCCTGTTCAAGTCAATCATCGCGGTAAAATGTTGGAGAGGTGAAAGTTTCCGCTGCCATCGCTGTCGTTACGTTACTCGAGATACTGTCCACATATTTTCCTTAGAGGTCTTCGAAGTTGGCATGTGTTGAAGTTGCGAGTATAAGAGTGTAAAGAAATCCCCTAAAACGATTAGTCCAAAGTTATCATCGGAGAAATGAAATGACATGAAATGAAACATAAAGAGAAGTCGTAGACAAGGAAGAGCGCCCTTCCCCTTCTGGCACTCAAAAGAGTGGCCAAGGAAAGGGGGGGCGAAACCCGATACAACCTTGTAGTTCTTCCACACACACTGTCCAGATCCTAAGTAGGCTCCAGGAACTGTAGGTACTGTAGGTAAGAGTGAAAGGGAGAGTAAGAAGAAAGCTTAAGGATAGAAGAGTGAGGAAATATCGTAGTAGCCAACAAATTCGACTTAGTCGTGGGACCTAGAGCTTAACGTGGAATCCTAACCACGATGTGTAGCTTGTATCTATTCTAGATCATTGCTATTTATCGTGACTCCTGTTTCACTTATCTACTGTGAGTCCCGTGTGTGAAGGAAAAAGTTAATGGAGAATAGTTGCTCTAAACTGAAGGAAGTAAAAGGTTTGAAAAGAGATACTAGTTTCCCTGGAGATCAGGCCAATCTCTGTCTATTGTAGGTAGTTATAGTTGGCGTGATTAGGTTTAAAGTTTATTCTGCATAAGAATCACGCATTTTTGCTTAATTTATCTGTATCAATTTGTATCTTTACCCAGGGTAGTGTTTGTTTGTATAAGGCGTTCAAACCGTTATTACTAAATATTATTACTAAAACCGGTTCAGGATTCTATCTCTCATCTATTCTTTTCGATTCCTATTTCCTGTTATAATTTTCTATTAGCTATTCTCTGTTGAAATCTTCACTTATTTAATTAATCTTAGTCGTCATCGAGTCGTCTTCATCCTCTCTATGTGTAGAATTTCTTATTCCTCCTCTTCTAATCTTTCATCAATCCATGGGAATAATCTGTGTATTCTCAATCCTTCTCCTTTTTTATGCAATTTGGTTGGTTAAATCAATTTCTATTTTTTTTATCTATTCTATGACTTTCCTGGCTCACAATTAATATGTTGAGTGGCTTTATCTTTTCTACTCTATGTAGGTCTTGTTGTCTTCTTAGTTCTCCTCTTATGCACATAGCTTTCTTCTGTACTCTTAGACCCTTAGTATGTTGCTCCTAGAGATCGTGTAGATCGCTATGGTCGAAAAAATAATCGCGGATCATATTATAGCCTTGAAGTTTCTTAAATTGTACAGTAATATCAGTCCGCTTTTCCCCCCGATTTACCCGATAAGTAATGTGCTATTTGTAATCTGATGTCGTAAGCACTATGCTCACTTTATCGTATCTGTTGCATTCTGCTTCTACATAACCATCTGAAAAACTTCTCCTGCATAAGGGTATCATCATAAATTCATCTTGATTGATTTTATTTTTCCATTTTTCTTTGTATCTTGAATCAGATAGACGACATCGTTTGGTGCAATAAACCATGCCAGCACCCGAAAACAACCGTTCTGCTGGTGTAGAGGAAGCTACCATGGTGTTAATCTCTCAAATTTATTTTTTATAGCAATATAGCTATCTAAAGAGTCGAGTGACTTACTTGTATCCTGCAAATAATTGAAGATTTCCATTTCTTCGATTTGTTAAGAACAGAGAATGAGCTGTCCATAATTTTGAAGAAATCGCTTTCAGATGGTAAGTCAGAATTACGATTTCCTTCAGCCATTTGCAGTTTGTCTTTTACTTGAGACTTGATTGCTTCATGATTGCTAAAATTGGGCCATTGTAAATTGATATTCATCTAAGTTTGATATACGGATGAGATACTCTGGCGAAAACGGTTATTTCGGGGTTTAATGACAATAAATTACCCAATCTGGCATTGAAGCCAAAGACAACTGCTACTAATAATGGCGTGCAGTTTTTCAAGCGCAGGTAATTTTGTGAGATAGACTCCAATCATGGGAGGGCATCTTGATTCACTAGGAATGTTGTAAGAAGACAACCGTAGTAGCATTCAGTCTCTTTCTGTGATTTTTTGAGGGAGGCTGCAATTTTTTTTAAAACAGATGAATACTCTTAAATAAATTCCTATTCATGGAATTTGACGATGAGTCGATTCAGTTCTTCAACAGCTATTTTCATGTCTTTATATTTATATGTTTGGCTTAATCTCCCTTATATTGAGTTCCATCAGGTAACGCCAGTTATTATCTTTATTTCTTGCTGCTTATTTGGATTTCCCATTAACATTAAACAGCGCCGAACATTTTCCCATTACAGAATGCCTTATCTTCTTTAGTATAGATGAATTCAGCCTTTTATCTGCACTACTTGAGATGATAGTTTAATTCAGCCTTTTATCTGCACTACTTGAGATGATAGTTTTACTGATTCTTCTCCATGCTTTCCTGAATGTTCATCAAAGTTGCTTTTGAAACCTATTTATTAGTCTTAATCCTTTTCCTTATCATTTTCATCTGCATCATCTTCATCAATGTACGATTCTGAACACGAATACTGAACTCTTATAAGCATTTTACCATATTCGATATATTGTCGGCGACTCTAGATACAAACTTTCTTTAAGATAAACAATGCCTCGAGTTGATTCTGTCCAAGATTCAAGCAATTTTATCAAAGCTATGTGTTTCACGATATCTTTGGCATGTAAGTGAGGTGATATTTGTGACATCTCATCACATCCAAGCTCTAATGTAGGAATATGAAATCAATGTTTGTATGAAGATTTTTTAAGCTTAATTTAATAATATTGGTTAGACACAGGATAATCGGATCCACCATACATTGAAGAGTAGAACTATGTGATATAAAAGAGGCAATTCAGTGAAATGAAGAGTCACCAAATTAATAAAGGAGGAACACAAGTCGAATAATTAAAAATATTAGACATAAGTCTATCGGAATCTAGGTCTATCACCAGTGTTTAATTTATTTATCAATTATATAAAAATAGTGCACTAAATAACATACTCAATTGGCCGTGACTTCCATGAAACTGCCGTAATTAGTTTACCAGATGACCCATGTAACACACAGAGTTAACTGCTCCCAGGTTTGCTTTCACATTCTACTGGTTATTGTTACAAGAGATCTAGCTAGAGTGCATCTAGATCGTACTTGAAAAGCTCAGTTGACGTCTGAAAACAAGGTATGATGAGCAAAGTCGCGTGCTCTCACTTATTCTGATTTATGACCTTACGACATTCGAAAGTTTCAATAATTCCAGTAATAACCTTGGGATGACATTTACAATTATATAATTGGAAAGAAAATGTAAAACAACATAAGAGTTTCAAATTTCGTTAGAATCGGCCGAAAGGTACGTTATTAGTAAACCAAAGTAATTCCCGGGCTAACCTTGGGACAACCTTGGCAATTATATCATTCAAAAGAAAATGTAAAATAAAATAGAAGAAATTAAAGACATGGAACAGACAGAACAAATAAAGATCTGACGTTATATTATAGTTATTTATCGCCCTTTCTAATGTAGTTATTAGTCCATAATTTATTAATATCTGAATTGCACAATATATTCGAATGGACACTACGAAAATATAGCCTTAGTCATGTATATCTTTACTCACTTAAAATATGACTTAAACCATAATTTTAAAGTTGATACTTACCTCTTATATACTCAGTAGTAGTAACCCTGACGTGCCTCAGAAGATTGTTTATTGACTCGAGGCCAGCAGAGAGAATTGTAGTTTCGTTCAATAGCACAGATTGATCCTTATTACCAACATTGTTATCTGAATATATTAATTCCAGTTTTAGTGATAACCAGAATATTTTTATCTCTTGGGTGGTTTTTGAAGGTGTAAATTTGCACTTATTATTAAAAAAATCGATCTGTGAATAAGTTTAGAATTAATTTATTATAAATACAGACCTTTAGTTTACACGAACATACTATATTTGGGTAATATGTTTATGTATAAATATATATTTTTTAATTAGCTAAATTCTGATTCAATGACGTTAAATACGTATACATATCACTTGAAGCATAGTAAATGTGCCTAAAGTTTAATAATATAATAACACAGGCCTGCGTTTGAAAAGTTTTTAGGTTCCCCAGGATTTCTTTGTGGTTTCTTAATGAATTAAACCTCCTTAGCTCAAAAATGAATGTATATTTGTTCAATCAGGTCAGATTTTCTCAGTACAGCATACACCATTTTCATTGAGATTACCTCATTTTTTCTGAATTTAAAAAAAAAAAAACTTTCTCTATCTAATAATGCATTATTACTGTTATATCATATAAACAGGAATACACGTATGAAAACTATAATTCTTTTAATAAACAAAAAATAAAAGAATGCAACATAATAAAGAAAATAATTATAATTTTGAAGAACAGACGCCCTTGACGATTTTCGTTTGTGCCTGTCATCTGGTGCATCACGCTTCAAACACCAACAGTAGTCAGCAAGCATGTTTCCGTTCCATTTACACTGGTACCTGGATTCCATTGTTTTTATGTCCTGGTGGAATCTTTGCCCCTGTTCTTTACTGTAAACTTCGCAGTTGTGGGGAAAATAGTCCAGATGGGACTTTAAAAAGTGTATCTTTATAGACATTCGAGCTTCCAAATGTTTGAGACTTGTTAAGAGCTGATTGACCAGGGCAACATATTCTTCTAGGCTTCTTTTATTGCCTATAAAATTGTTAACTAGAGCTTTGAAAGCTTTCCAGGCATCTTTTTCTATGTCCTTCATTGATGCATCAAATTGCTGATCAAGTTCCTGATTTGAAGTCCATCAAAAATTTTCCCATGGAGCTTAGGGTCACTGATTTGTGGAAATTTTTGAAGAAGAAATTTAAAAGCTCGGCCTACTTTATTAAGCGTTTTGCCATAATTTTTTATTATGCCAAGCTTTATATTCAGTGGAGGGAGGAGTATTATTTGAGAAGGCACTAAAGGTTCAGCTATCACATTGTTTGATCTAATTATAAATGCTTCTCGGGGAGGCCAAACCTTCTTCTCATAGTGCATACTATCTGCACAACTGTCCCATAAACATAGGAAACAGGGATGCTTCGTGTAGCCTGTTTGCGTCCCAAGCGTAAGAGCCACTATCTGAAAAAAATTTAACACGGTATGTAAATTCAGTATAATATTTCTAAAAAAAAATTCAAAGTAATATTTCTTAAAACAATAAGAATATGAATATGTACTGAAAAATCCTGTATGCCGAAACATTAAATCATCGTATTGGAACTAATTGGATATATGTACATCTAATTTTGAGTTCATTGAGTTGTGTTGTATACCTCCTCAATTTGGATAAGTTCCCCATTAACCCGATGCATTAACCTATAGGGACACACTTCAAATCTATCAATGTTTTCCAACTATATACATGTTTATCTGTAATCTTCACCATTGTAGTGAAAGAAAAATCAATGGATTCATGTATGTAACATACTAACAAATGATACAAAAAACGGGCCTGCACACACTTTGTGTGATATATCTTTCATTTATTCGCTAATCACCCTTACTTTGCAGGACATAAGAAAAGCAACGCCTGTGAACACCACTAGATCTCGAGGGGAGCTCCAGCAAAGAATATACTGCGTCAAACATTACTACAAGACAGGCTCGTTCAAGAAAGTGCAGGACACTTTCTTCCATCAGTTGGAATGTGAAAAAGCCCCTTCCCCAAGAGTAGAATTCAGGACTGAGTGGACTACTTCGAGAACTATGGGACAAAGGAGAACCTCAATGCAGCCAGTCACAACCGTACAAGCCATTCAGGATGCCCCAGGAAGCGTACAGCTCTGCTGGTCGAGAGCGTGAGAGAGTCAGTTCAGCAGAGTCCAAAACACTCTTTGCCCAAACGAAGTCAGTCTCTCGTTATATCCCGTGAGAGTGCTAGTAATGGATGTAAAGACCTACCCATACAGAATACAGACGAAGCAGACCCTTACAGCCCCAGACAAGAAGCAGAGAAAGGCTATGGCAGTCAAGATAATGGAGAAGATTCAGGGGACCCTAACTTTCTTTAACCTCCTTTAGACCTCAGATGAAGCTCACTTCCATCTTGAAGAAAAGGTAAACTCGAAGAAAAATGTCTTCTGCGGGACCTCCAGAACAAATGAGGTAGCCACCAAGCCCCTACATTTCCCTAAGTGCACGGCGTCGACTGCAATCTCAGCCAGAGGCATCATCGGACCATTCTTCTTCGAAGAATCTGGCGCGACAGTGACAGTCACCAGGAGCCGTATTTTGAGGTCCTCAAAACCTTCAAGAAGGAGTTACAGGTCCTGTTCCCGTTGCTTATGGGTAAGTTCTGGTTCCAACAAGATGAAGCAAGCTCTCACACCTCAAACCTGTCATGAGATTAGCTGAAAGAGAACTTTGGTGGCCGTGTGATCAGTTTCAAGGCTGATTTTGAGTAGGCACCTCACAGCCCAGACCTTATCCCTTCCCCAGATCTCTTTCTCTGTGGCTACCTTGAAGACTGAATGTACGGAGAGAGACCCAGGACCATCATGAAACTCAAAGAAGCCATCATTAAGGAGATCAGAGCTATTAGTCGGGCGGTTTGTAAGGACGTCATGGACAACTTTGTGCTGCGCCTCAAGAAATGCACAGAGCTAAATGGAGGTCATCTCAAACACGTGCTCTAGAACAAAGAAGAAAAGTCCAAAGACTCATGTGTTGATATGATGTTTTTAAATACAATAAACTAGTTATCACCAAAGTTTTATTCAATATTTACAGAAAATTAAGAAATGAGGCTTATCGAAATTCGGGGCCCGTGTTTTTTGAGTCACCCTGTATTCGCATAGCAGCATATTTAAGATCCTGAACATAAAATTGATCTTGAGGTCTAAAGTAATCTTCAAGATCAATATAAAAAAAATAAAGTAATCTTAGATCAAAATCAACATCACTATAAAAAAGTGATCTTCAAGATCAAGATAGTAACCATATTTCTGCTTATATTCTTACTGAGAAATGTGAGTTGGTTTCTTGGTGGGTCTTTCCATTGTTCGTCGATCATCTTGCCGAATATGTATGAATTGGAACGTTTAGAATATTTGGTATGTTCATTTTCAGCCTATAATGGAGCTAAATTGAATAAAAATAAATTAAAAGTTCGCTTATTTGAGAGAAAATAATGCGACAATGTATTAATAAATAAATTTAGAGTTTAGTAAATTTAAGAGAAAATAAATTACACTGGTCTGCATGATTTTTTTTATTGACTTAAATGTATGCCCTTTTGAGTACCAATGCTATGGCGAGAGCCGAAGAATCACCATGATGACTGCTACTTTTGTATGACTAAAGTAGCTGAATTCAACAAGAAGACTAAAGATCGCATAATATACCCAAATATTTCTTCAGCAATAAGGCCTGTTCCACACTAAGATGATACACCTGTGCCTGTACCACCTGAGATAGGTGAAATTTCATCAGAGTTCGATACTAGTGATACTAATTAGATGGCAGTAGACTATGAACCACCAACAAATGACGATCCCAAACTCTTCAACCAAGCTGAGCTTAACGACTTGGTGCGAGACCTTAACCTTTCAAAAGAAAGTGAATAGTTACTTGGCTCTAGACTGAAGGAATACAGGCTTCTAGCTTCTAGAACAACACTCGCTTGGTACCGTCATCGTGAAGCGGAATTCATTCAGTTCTCTAAGAAAGAGGATTCTTTAGTTTTCTGTTCAAATATTTCTGGCCTTATCGAACACATGGGGATGCCGTACAGAGCAGATGAATGGAGGCTCTTCATTGATTCTTCTAACAGAAATTTAAAGACTGTTCTTCTCTACAATAGCAACACAGTTGCATCTGTGCCAATTGACCGGTCATATTATCCAAATGTCCGAAACCTGCGAAAATTTGAAAACACTAATAACTGCAATCAAGTACTATCAGCACAATTTTCTCATTTGTGGTGATTTAAAAGTTATTGCTCTCCTACTAGGTTTTCAAGGGGGATACACCAAATATCCATGTTATTTGTGTCTCTAGGATAGTAGGGCCAGCACTATGAAAAAAAGGACTGGCTACCAAGAACCATCTTTTTACTCGAAAATCACAACGTGAGAGCTATGCCACTAGTTCACCCCAAGAAAATTCTGCTACCACCACTCCACATCAAATTACGGCTTAGGAAAAATTTTGCAAAGGCCTTGAATAAGAATGGAGCTGCTTTCAAGTTCCTGGAGTCAAAGTTTCCTCGTGTAAATGAAGGCAAGCTAAAGGCAGGAATCTTTGTTGGCCCTCAGATTCGGGAATTGATTAAGAACAAGCATTTTGAGAAAGCATTAGCAGGTGTCGAGGTGAATGCCTGGTTTTCCTTGAAGCAGATTGTACATAACTTCTTGGGAAACACCCGCTCCCCAGAATATGAAAAAATGATCCAAGTTCTAATTTCAAGTTTTCAGCAACTTGGGTCTAGAATGAATGTGAAGATGCACTTTTTGCACTCACATCTTGACCATTTTCCTACGAATTGTGTGAACTACAGTGAGGAACAAGGAGAGCGTTTCCATCAGGATATTTGCACCATGGAAACTCGATACCAGGGAAAATGGAATGTCATCATGATGGCGGATTACTATTGGACATTGACAAATGATGGTCCCAATGCACAGCACAAGCGGAAATCACAGCGGTACGCCTTCCTTTGAATCGGTATGTAGGCTAACCATGAGAGCATGGTTTTTTTACATTCATTTGATTTGATTTTGATGATCTTGATTTATTTCATGATAACCGTGATTTATTTCATGTTGATTTGGTATACATATGTTCTTAAAACTAAAATAATGTGCTTTTCCATGATTACTTATTCATTTTAAATAAGTAACAATATATTAAAAATGTACATTTATTGTTATAATTAATTTGTATTTTATTCAAAATCCTTACGTAATAGAAAAAAATGGCTTAGATATCTAAAATCAGCAACCCAAGAATATGTAAGATCACATCCCTGAATAAAAATAAAAATTAAGAATTTACAAAATACATGTTCTGAATACTGGTTCTACTAACGGGTGTTCCATTAAGACGGATCTAAGTAACAGTAAATAAAATAGTGTTATCGGTGAAAATTTATTGATTTCACTATTGGATCATGTTATTTGAGTCATGGAAATTATGAGTGAAAAGTAATATCACCTAAATGTCTGCCAAGGCTTCGACGGCACACCTCCACTCGATGGTCGAAATCTTTGATGAAGTTTCTGCATAGTTGCTCCTCGATCTCACCAATATTCCTTATTATCTCATCCTTCAGCTGTTGAATTGTTGTTGGCTTGTTGGCATAGATCTTACTTTTGAGATGACCCCAAAGGAAGAAATCTAAAGGCGTCAAGTCACACGATCGTGGTGGCCAATTGACCTCGCTGTTTCAAGAGAGAATGTGACGTGGGAACTTCTCATTCAATAAAGCCATTGTTGCATTGGCTGTGTGGCATGTGTCGCCGTCCTTTTAAA
The DNA here is from genome assembly GCA_963969495.1 of Ceratothoa steindachneri. NCBI lineage: Eukaryota > Metazoa > Arthropoda > Malacostraca > Isopoda > Cymothoidae > Ceratothoa > Ceratothoa steindachneri. Next base: position 75,672,725 of record OZ018332.1, read on the forward strand.
ACCACAAATCTTCGACATCCATAGAATTCAATTCAGGACATAAAAAGTTGGTTATCATGGCACGGTATCGCTCGCCCGTCACCGTAACAGAATTCCCGGCATCATTTTCGAAGAAATACGACCCAATAATTCCGCTAGCAAAAAGGATGCAGTGGCTTTTCAACAATCTTCCTGGGATTTTCATCAGCCCAAATGCGACAATTCTGCTTATCAACGAATCCACCAGGATGAAAATGGGCTTCATCACTAAAGATGATTTTTTGCAAAAAATCATCATCGACTTGTCTTTGCTCGTGCACCCAATTGACGAATGTACGGCGCTTCAAATGGTCAACATTCTTCAGTTCTTGTGTAAATTGAATTTTGTAAGCGTGTAGAGATAAATCTTTTGTCAAAATTCGATGTAACGTTGTTGTGGAGAGGTTCAATTCCTGCGCGCGATGATGAATAAAGGTGTCTAGATCTTCGACCACATTCTCGCGCACTGCAGCAATGTTTTCAGCTGAACGGCGTAAACGAGCACGCAATGGCGTTTTCATATCTGCCACCGACCCCGTTTGTTTGAATTTACGAACAATTTTCCCAATTGCAATCTCGGTTGGTTGATTATGTTGACCAAAAAAATCGCCACGTGCCCGAAATGCGTTTCTGTTTGAATGTCCATTTTCATAATAGGCTTCATTAACTTTAACACGTTTTTCGATTATTAATCTTTCCATGGCTGAAATTACCAAAGACTAAAGTTGTTAAATCTGAAAGAAAAATAAAAAACTCCTTAGACGCTTAAACTTACTCACATTTAAAATCGATCCAATTTATTGGAACACTCTTTAAGCTCGAGGTTTCCGAAGGATGTCCTAATTTCTACATTTATATATATATGGAGAAGAATTTCCTTGTTTCGACCGGTATGTAACAGAGAAAGCTATAAATCACTTGAGGCAAATTGGAAATAAAATAAAAAATTATAAAATATGGCAAGAAAAATTCGACTAATACAAAGTAAGCGAAATAAGATCGTGAGATCTATCAAGGACAAAACATCAGCTGAAAATTCAAACGAATGAGCGGATGAGTGCGATGAGTAGAGCCTCGAGTACGTCTGGTCAGTCAATGAGAAGTACCCTGCGCTTTCGAGCCCGCTCCCTTCAAACGTGATCTGAGTTTTTGCTATATGGTTGGGACCATGTTAGCCAAGCCCAACATGATCCATCAAAGGATCAAAGGAGAGCATTAGCTAGTTCAATCGGTAGAGAGCCGAAGGTGACCCGTTTCTCGCAAGGGGGCATTTTGGTGAATGCGTCGGATACCTCAGAGGCCACCATACTTAGGCGGATACAATATAGATCACTATATGGCTTACCATAAACTATAAATAATATAGCCCACTATATTTTTATAAAAAAATACCATTCGGATAAAATATATAATAATATTATATTATGTACAGTTTTAAAATGTTATTAGTCGAATAACGAAATTTCTAGATGAAAATATAAAAAAATTATCTAGAAGATATTCCAAACCAGTTTCATATTTTCATCCAATATCATTTTAAAGAAATTGGCAGTAATTGCTAAGTAACCCCTTTTCAATAAAGTAATAACTTGATTTTATAATTTTCCATAAAAAAGATGTATTTTTAATAAAGAAGTACATATTTTTTTCTTGTGTTCCTTTTGATTATACTTTAAACACACATTCTATAATATAAAATATAACTCTGGGCATGAATCAGAGGCAATGGTTTCCCCCAATAATGTTGAACAGATGGCCAAGGCGGCAAACAAACTATATAATAACCCTTAAGTGAACTAGGGAACTGTTCCTTGTAACCCAATAGAAGACAACGGCGCCACAATCCATCTCTCTAGCAGCCAAATAATCCCGAAATAGACTGTTATTTCTGTGACAGAGTGTGTGCATCGCGCATCGGGCTACATGGTCATCTTCGCTGGCACAATCGACAGCCACCATAAACTCATACCAATAAATTCATCTCCATTTTAATCGAAGGACAGCCATAAGTAAGTATTCCGACGTTCAGACGGACCCTATCCAGTTTTCAGCCACTCCAGCCCTATTTCTTAATCTGGATTATAGTGGCGCGTTGAACAGGATTGAAAATCAAAGGCATGAACTGAAATTGCGCCAAGAGACACAATAGCACAGTCATGAGCAGGAAGAGTGGAGTGAAAGGCGCCGTTCATCCTTTCGAAGGCGAATTCAAGGTGGGCATTCCATTACACAAAGCGAAGTGTAGCATTTTTTCATCCAATGCTCGTCCATCTAATCCTCTTGATCCAGTTAATGTTACATTTATTACCAGTACCTCTTTGACGTAGCAATATTCGACTATTTATGTCTACCTAACATTTAATTCGTCACTACTCTCTGATTCTCATTCTAATGCTCCACATCCATCAAATCTTTCAATTTCAAATAATTTAAACTAAAAGTTCAAGTGGTAAATGGGGCTAGCTCCTCTGTGTCCTCTTATTTCTTAAGGTTTGTCTCTTTTCCGTATTTTGACCAACAATCTTCTTTTTTATCTGGTTGAGACTGATGCTAAATGCAATCTTTTTCTGGCCTCTCAAACGGAAAAAGATTGTTCTCTCTTCCCTATTTTGTCCTTAAAGCCGCAAATTTATCGGATATAAAGTAAGACCTATGAAAGGCGTAAGCTTCCACTTTTCTTCGGTTACCTTTGTATTTTTCAATGAACTTTCACTGTTGCCGACCTATATTTACTAATATTGGGTCTGTATTTCCTTTCCGCACACGACTCCTTTGTTAGCTTTCAAAATCACATACTGATAGGTCGTACAACCTTTTTAACTATCTTTTGTTATTTTTTGCCTTCAACAAGTGGTCTTTTTTTGTTTGTCTCTCTTCCATTGAACCATAATTCATGCGTTTTCTGCAGGGCTTTTCTGGACTTATCCTTTCACTTTAGAAGTATAGGCGTATTATTTATTCACACTGTTGTTCATCAAAGTGACACTACCGGAGGTCACTAAGCCACGAGTTTAATTTCCTGATGGATAGTGGCATTCTTCTTCCTTCAACCTCCCGTGGGGCCTCTTTGCTTCACGTGTTACCGAAGTTTACACATAGTGTATTTCACGGTGTGGGTGACTATAGATATGTAAACGCACAAACTATACCTTACAGTTACCCATATCCGTTCATCGTGGTACAACCACTCTAAACCGTACACTACTTCTATATTATAAGAGAGGGTGACTTAATAACCTACTCCAACGCGAACCGTTGAATGACTGTTCGCCAGAATTAACGACCGACTAGGAGGTCACACTTAAGGCGTTGGGTTTCTAATCCTTAATAATCAAACAAAATGCATAAATGGGTGACGAGATTTACTTGAAAAGGCCTAGAGTATCGTTCAAGGTTTGTTAAAGATGAAACAACAAAAATATAATATTATTTACACAGATCAAAATAAGAATAAAAATAGGCAAAGGTGAACTATTTAAATGGAAAGAGTCTCTTGATAATTATCATGAGAAGTGATTCTCAAATAAAATAAATTAATTAATGTAACTAGGCTCAGAGCTAAAGGAGGAACTTGGCAATACTAATAATGGAGGGGGTTTCAGTCTTATGGGTCGATGACTTCAAGGAAGGTCCTTCTTGCGATGAGGGGAGTGGAGAACGATCCGACGAGGCAAGTGGGGCACGATCCGAATGAGGCAGGTGGGGCACGATCCATACCAACCTTCCGATGAAGATAGCCAAACTTTAAAGATGATGTTCGACGGGAAGTGTGGGAATTCTCGTAATTCCACTGAAAGAGGAATCTTATTTTCCTTAAAGGTAATCGAGGGAGATTTTCTTTGGTTCAATTAAACGAATGAAGACTGTTGAGAAAATTCAAAGGCTTGCCGTTCACAGAAGCTATTAATTGACTTTGGGTATAAGACTTCTCTTTGACGAACGCTCAGGGGACTCGACGATAAGGACGGCTTTGAAGTGCGGGCTGGACTCGACGAACTACAGAATAACCAGAGTATTTGTATGCCCGATTCTGGAGGGGAAGGGGGAGTTTGGAGAAAGGAGTCACAAGCTTCAGACAGCTTAATCTGGAGCCGAAGTCGAATCATCATTTAGTAGCAAGGGGCGAGACAGAGCAGCTCTTTCACACCTCGTCACCCGGGGGAGGAGAGGTTTGGGACGAGTTCGCCGGATTGAGAAATACTTACCCAGCGTCGAGAATGTTCGAACAGGAAATGACGTCGTCCATGGCTGGATACCAATAGCACGTGGTCTCCGATAAATTGCGGGGGGATCAAAGGTTGTTCTTTCACACCGTTCTTCTCGAATTTTAATTCTTCTGTTTTCAGTTGTTCTATCTTTTCTCGACTAGATCATGTTCGTGCTTTCATCCAGAATCCTATTCACCCAGAGTATTTTTAAAGGAGAGCTACATATGGTCATGCTTTCTGGTCCTTTGGCATGCTTAGACTGCCTACTGGTTATACTTCACAAGCATGGATCAGGTTCTGAGAAGTTTTCTTTTGTTTCTGTTATATAGAAGACAATCAAATCTTCATCATTAAATCAACATTTTTCTCACGTTTGTCACGTTTTACTCTTTTGAAAGAGTATAGTTTCGCACACGAGGCACACTCGGGTTGGATTTCAAGATAAAGATCAATGTTGCAAGTACAGTGAGTGAGCGGCGACTCGATTACGTCTGGGTCACTCAGTGAGAGAATACCCTGCCTTTTCGAGCCCGCTCGCTTAAAACACAATCAGAGTATTCGCTCTACGGATGGCAGGATATTAGCCAAGGCCTATATGATCCATCAAAGAATGAAAGGAGATAGCATTAGCTAGTTTGATTGGTAGAGAGCCGAAGGTGACCCGTTTGTTGGAAGGGAGCATTCAGGCGAATGCTGCGGATACCTCCGATACGGCAAAAATTAGTGCCCTTCAGACACTTATTAGCTCGCCAATCAGTGTGACGTCCACTCTAACATGAATTTCGTGAAAGTAATGTTATACGCCTGTGAACTCGGGAAAACTCTATAGATGACATCACCTTATTGCTGGCCAAATATGCGGCGGCCAAAGTCGAACGTGTGGTGAGAAAAGACGGATGGGCCTCAAGACTTACCTATGCACTCTTCGTTATGTTCAACCGTGACAATCTCCCTCATTTAGTGCATGCGCGGGGTATCGCTGCCAGCTGACAGCATTTGTGCCACTGCCGCGGAGGTGCTACTACTACCACTGCTTCGGCGTTAAAAATCGCTCTTCCATACGTGCAAATTCGTGTTTACCCGAAGTCTGTATAAGTTCCTTGAAAGGCAGTACACGATGAATTGATATTGTGTATCGCTGTGTGTCATGTGGGGAGAGCCTCACCCCGCTTCTTTGAAACAATGAGGTACGTATCTTCTATGGAAGGAAATCCTCGCTACTTAGGCTAAGGATCGTCTCTCATTTTGTGAGGTTAAGGACTTGGTTCTGGCGTACAGGACGCTGCGTGGGACATCTTATGCTTCAATTTTTTAAAAGGTATCTCCCCAGGCCTATGAGGAAGGTCGCTTCCGTGCCAATTCAAAACCATTTGTGGGTTCTAGTGACTCCGAGTTCTCCCTTAGTAGAGCTGGCGGGACAAAAGGTTTAGATCAGCCCCGATTAAAGCTAGGGTTCCTCCCCCCATCCTCAGCGTGGCCGTTTCCCTCAAAGCGAGAGAGCCCCGCGCCTCCAACGAGTCGTTTTACTGACAGGAGGCAACACCCCTGAAGGTAGTCGTCAGACCATCTTCCTATGTTCCTAGAGCTGCGCCACGAAAGGAAAATAGCACCAAAATAACTTTGGATACTATTACCAATCCAAGGCTGCCTAGGTTGCTCAGAGAAAGTGGATCCTCCAAAGGAGGGACCACCGCCTCTAAAGCCTTTCCGGCTACGTGAATGTTCCAAGGCGGAGGAAAGAAAAAAACTTGTTTGACAAACCCAGCGTTCCGCCCGACAATTTTGGGAGATGCAACTCGCTCTGCGCAGTGTATAGGAATTATGCGCCTTTAAGCACAATCCGACTGCCTTCCTAAATCGTCAAAAACTCACTGCATCCGCAGCCTATCTCTTTGATGCATATACTGCCGTTAGACGTTAGTAATACCCTAAACCCTTTGGGCTTACGGCTAGGAAACTCCTTTGAGAGTTTATCATGGCTGTCTCTCCGGTGGAGCCTCGGCTTCTGCCCCAGAGGGTACCTCATTTGGGTATTTGTCAATATGCCTCCGTTCCCAAAAGCTTCTACAGCGCCGGGAGTCTCGGGTTCTTTCTTTTTGGAGCACACTTCGTGTCACGCTATATACGTACCAGTGTATACAGATGGCTTTACTTCCAAGGAGAGGTTCGGCTTTCCAGCTGTATCTCATATGTTTTAAGTCAGTGGGGCTCTACTGGGTGATGGCTGTTTAAGACTATTTCCCTAAGTGTGACTGCTAACCAGAATCTTCCGTTCCAAAATAGATATCAACTTGTTTCCATTTTACCGGCGCGAATAAACATGCTTATGATTGTAACCCGTTTTTTATGGACCCATTTTCGTGAACTCTAGGAAGCCTAAATTCATTTAGATTGCCTAAAATCCCCCTACATGCATAATGTTCACCCCTAAGGGCCCTCGCCTTTTCCTTTCTCTATAACGCTATATAGTCCAATGATTCCCCATACTTGCACCCTAAACCATCCACTAATTACCAATTCTAGGCAAATTTCTGCTTCCCGTTTGCTGCCGACCTCCCATTTTTTTCAAAACCTCTCGTCGTTAGTGGTGCTGGGTAAGGAGAAATTCCCGCCAGAGCTAGTCATCTCCACAGAGTAGAAATAAAACCAAAAAGTCCAGCTATCTCAAGGTGCCAGCTAGCAAGGAACAAACAAGTTCTGCTGACAAAAAAGTCGCGTGCTCTCACTTATTCTGATTTAAGACCTTAATACCTTCAAAACCTTCAATAATTCCGGGATCAACCGTGGGAGGACCTTGGCAATTCTATCATTCAAAATAGAATCTTATTGTCCAAATATTTATGATGTTATTGCCAAAACAAAATTAACCTCGGTCTAACGTTGGGAGGACATTGTAAATTATATTATTCGAAAGAGAATGTAAAACAATATAAGGGTTTAAATTTCGTTTGAATTGGCCAAATAATTATGGTAAATAAAATAATTCCATGGCTAATATTGGGAGGACTTTAGAAATTATATCATTCGAAAGAGAATGTAAATCAACAAAAGGGTCTCAAATATCGTTAGAATCTGCCTAGAATTTATGATGGTATTGCCAAAACAAAATAATGCCTGGGCTAAACTTGGGAAAACTTATGCAATTATCTTATTCGACAGAAAATGTCGACCAATATAAGAGTTTCCAGTTTCCTTAGAATCGGCTGAAAAGTTACAATGTTATTACAAAAACAACAAAAAAATCAAAACGGGAACCGACCGATAACCGACATTGTGAGATGTAGAGTCGCACATGACTAGACTCGCACACGACAAAAAACGCATCACCTTTTTTCCTTGCACCTTCTCTCATGAAAGTGACTCATATCAATTAACAGCCACTGCTAGCAATTTCTGTACTCGTGACCGTTGTTATCCAACCAGCATAGTGACACGTTCCGGCAGCCTCGTTAGGAGATCATGGCGATACCCAGCCTAAAGCAGAACAATATTCAAGAAAGGATAACAGATTCTAAGTGCTCCCAAGAACATACCTGTTTCAACGGTTTTTTTAAAGCTATGGAAGAATATGGTTCTCCATCATCTTCACCCCCCCCCTCCCCCCTTGACTTCCCCATTTGACCGTTGACCGTCTGCCCCAGGCATTTTGCGCGAGGGTGAAAGTCCATTGTCGCAGACGAATTTGGTCAGCCAACGTCCCGTTCGCAACGTTGCATTTATCTGCCCTATATACTACGAAAATTGGAACAATGGAAAGACCATATATGCCTATGTAATCTTTAGTCTTATTAAAGTATATTTTTGTAGCCGTGTTTAAATATTCCTTGGCCTAGCAACTGTGTATTTAAAGTTCCTTTAGAACCATCCATAGGTGGAGCCTTAATTTCGGTCAACAGTAGGCTAGTGTGCGTATAACAGAGTACACCTGGTCATACCACGACAAATGCTAACATCATGATCTGAAAAGAAATGGATGTAAGAGTTAGAATTGTTTGGTTTACGTTACACAGTGTATCTAATTTGGTCGATGACTCTTACAATTTTGACATCGGAAAAGGCTATACAATTATCATTTCTCATTCAACCTCAAAATCGATAGTGGGATGGAGGTCGTTAAGATTTTTAAGGAAATTGTCGAATGAATTTAAGGTTATCCACATAAATATTACGGGCTAAGTTTAACCTCATCCGGGAGGAAATTTCTTAAGTAATGTTAAATTGTAATTTTCTGCAATAACAGACTTCCAGTCGCTCCAAACAAAACCCCTTAAAAACTATAAGTTTTCAAGGGTTCATTTTCCTGGATTCAATCCGTTGGCAACTGGATCGAGTCACCTCCCTATCCTTTGGATCTAATCCAATCATGAGATTGGCCTTAGAAATATCAGAGATGCAAGCATACTCATTCATGCTAAACTATTCAATTGTCCCCCTCAGGTAAGCAAACCTCTGAGAGACAGCCGTCATGAACCAAGGCTTTGAGATCTCCTATAATAGGAACATTTTACATCTAAAGATTAGGAGTGTAAGGGTAAGAAGTCTATCTCCAGTAATGGTATGTGGTTCATTAAAGATAAACCCATACGATCAAAGTGATTAAAGCGGAATCTTGATCTATTTGGGGAATGTACTTTTGCGCATCATTTATACAAGTCCTGATTTTATTGTTTCGATTATGGTACTCTTCCGAATGGCCTATGATTTCAGCGTTATCGATTTCAGGTCTTCGCAACAGGTCTCACATAGAATTAATCTGTTTTGTGGCAGAGGCTCCCGTGCGTTTTATCCAACATTCTAGGTTCCTCCGCCATGATGTAATTCAGAAATCAATTAATAAGCAATGAAAACAGGAAGTAAATGCCGGCTGCATATAGCGTATCGAGATCCAACGAAGAAGAAAGCATATTTATTTAATGAACGCACTAGATTATCCGATTTGAAAGACCATTCATCTAGGATTTTTTGTATAAATTACGGCTTATATTGAAACTTATATGTGTAACACTAAGCACAATCTCTGCCCCAGCTAGTTCAGGGCTGAGCTAAAATCCGGGATAAAGAAGGTTTGGTTAAATGTGAAAACTACAATATTTACCTCGGCTTATGAGGTTTCAAGGCCATAAACTTTACTTCAAATACCCTCGTCAGTCAGTCTTCAACAAGACGAAGAACAGTTATATAGCACGATTGCATCATGTGAACCCTTAGTAGTTCCAAAGTTCAGTTTAGAAACTCAAAAGGATGGAAGGAAAGCCCCAGGGACCTCCAAGGCAATAACTTCCAATAGTATTGAAGTTTAAGAATAATAGCCAAAATAACTAGGCTAGAAAAGGCCTGAGTAGGCCAGCTACCGGTAGCAGCAGGGATGCAAGAGCTAAATAAGGAAAAAGCCTATTTAATGACTAATGAACTATGCCCCACCTTTCTTGTATTATTAAGAGAAAATCCCCTAGAGCACCAACAAATATTATAATGGAGCCAGGAAACAGAGTCACTTCGCCGAGAATTGCCCAACTCATTATGGAGAACGGAAAACTTAAGGTTTGCCTTGAGGAAATAAATAAAGTTTGTCACTCTTTCAAGCTTTATTAGTTACTAAGAATAAAGTTTGAAGCCAGATGGGCACGTATTACTGAAGTTAGATCGATTTTAAATTTATAGACACTTCTCCACTGCTGTATGAACCCATTTCTTACCGTTAGCTACATATATTTATTTAATACACTAAGTATTAAATAATAAGTATTACAAGTATCTTCAGAGTACACAGCTAATACATAAAAGATAAGGAGGTCAAACATAGCATCATTTTTCGCCCCAGGAGGATATTGAGCTCGCTGGATCTTCCATTTGCATAAACTTACAAGAAATGCAGCTAGTTCTGAGGATAGTTTTTTTTCTTTGTTTCATCAAAATATTTAATTTATGGTAATTCAAACAAGTACATAAATATTACATAAAACAAGCCTGTTTATTTTATTGTATTCATACTTTTAGGAAGTAGACGATGAAACACAGCCTTATCAACAGCCTTTCAGAAGATTTCAGCCTTTAAAAGTTTCCCATATGTACTATGGAGCTTGATAGAGGTGAATGCTCATCAAATTAGAGTGCAGCTCTTGGGAATGCCTTGCTCCATCTCATCAAACTCTTTCTAAGACTTAAAGTTGATATTAGTCATATCCTAATTAATAAGTGTAAATTAACAGGACTAAAATGCAATTAAGAGTAACTGCGTGGATTCAGAGGCAAAGAGACAACTTTATTAGTGGGATAGAAAATGGATTAAAATTCTTGGCTTACAAAGAAATAGATACACCAGACCTAGAAACTATCTTGAAAAAGTGTGTTACTGCAGAACATCAATTCACCTATAAAGAGCAGAATTCTCCAGGCACCAACTTAATCCTCAAAACATTACCTGTTATTGGTGATGTTCGTACTCAGGAGAGATTCAGTGTTCTTTCATTTTTCTTAGTAAAACTTCCATTAAAAATAGTTGAATAGTGGTTTATTACTAAAACTGGAAGAAATTCTTGAGAATAATTTGCAGAGTATTGGTTAGGCCCTTCATCATACTGAAATTCCATGAAGGTCTCTTTTCAAAAAATTGGATGAAGTTACAACTGGCCCAAGAAAATACAGTGTGCGCCTTGGGCAAAGGTGCTCAGCAGATTTTCATGATGGATCTCAAGTAATATTTGAGTCTATAGAAAAGCTTGATATTCCAGACCTGCTGTCAAACACTGATTGCCGAGGTAATCTCAAAATGTATAGGGGAATATATCTAATATTATAATCAAAACTTTAAATAACAAACAGACACCATCTCGCATTTCATGAAATTGCTTCTGTTAGAGAGCTACGTATTTGCTTGGAAAGAAATTGCCTCTGATAGCGACTTCAGCACTAAAATCAAGATTGGCTTTCTCCTCAACTCCCATTTATTTTTATTCAATAGCCTCTAAATTTTATTCTCCATCGACTTTTTTTTTTACTAGCCATTCGAGCTTAATGCCTTAGTCATTTAAATTGTAAATGAAAGACATCTAAAGTACTAAAGGTAAATGGACATTATATTTATGTTTTTTACATAGCAGTTATTCAGTATATGTATTTTTTGTAATGAGTTAAGGAAAAATTTGATAATTTAATTAAATTTGATAAATAACAGAAAGTGCAGAAAATTTCTCTATTGTTATACAAGCATATTAACAGATGACCTAGACAGGTTTGTTCTTTTCCAACCAGTTTTTGGTATAGCGATTAATTAGAAGAGACCAATATAAATTAGAACATTCCAACAGAACAAGTTTAATAAATAAATAAAATTTAAGTAATTAAAGAAACGTGAATAGAATAATGAATTGAAAAGAATATAGTGACTTGGCTGCTAACCATCCTCAAACAATGAGCGGATATTACTAAACCACTGGAAATAAAATTGCAATAAAGGATACAGGTAAAACATTTTTCGTAACAACCTCAATTAAAAAAAATGGCACAAATAATTGTTCCGATACTCAAGACACCCGCTCACTTTTAATTGGTGAACCTAAATAACACAAATCTGGCGTCTTAATAGGTGCCACAGTTTTGGGGCAATTTTTCAGTTTGGGAGTCTGTTGAAAGACTAGATGTCTTCGGAGGGCATCAAATGAGGCCTTATGTTCCCGTTTCAAGAAAAGATGTGTCTATAGAGAGTTTAAGCGAGGAGGGTGAAGATGCCTTTACAACTCTTGTATGAATTGATATTCTTGTTTTTGTAAATTTTTATGTTCATTTTGAAATAAGATTTTCGAGAAAATCAATGTGATACGATTTTAACCGGTACTGAACAAATCAAGTACTGTACTGTCCAAAATAGAGAACAAACTAGTGGCCAAGTTTAAATTCATAAAACAAAAAATTACATAATATTTTATGAGGTAATCAATGTATATTTGAAGAAAGGATGTGAGCAAATCTAGTGAACAATATGAATAAATTCAGCCTTAACCAAAAAACAAAACTGAAAGACAACAGTAAGTAACACAATTTTTGTTCCTGGCCAGTAAGTGTTATTTTCCAACTCTTTGTATTGCGAAACAATAAAAAAAACATAATTAAATTTATACAATTTTAATGAAACTCTAACAATAAATATATATATTAAAAAAAAAATAAAATGTTAGAAGTAAAGAGTTTTCTTCGATTTACTTTTGTATTGTAAATCACGTTCCAGTACTATCCCCCCAAGCGTAGTCTCTCATCCCGTTTTCATTGAATACTGATTGATATCTATTTTTATAATTGAGTATATCTTGATGAAAGCGCTCCCCTTGCTCTTCTGATTATGCTCCTATATTCTCCATGAACTTGTCAAAATGGATATCAAAGATGTGCACCTTCAGGAATATCCTGCAGCCCATTTGGCCATAGTTTTTTATCAAGTTCTCAACCAGTTCCACATAATTTTCAGCCTTGTGGTTGCCCAAAAAGCCTTGAAACACCAAAACAAACTTTTCATATTTTTTCCCCTTTAAATAAGCTTTTCAGGAACTTATGAATCCTATAATTTTCCTGATTTGTAATTTAACAAAGACACTACCTTTCATTTTTGCCTCAGAGAGTTGGGAAAGAAATTTTGAAGGTAATTGAAGACTCTTCGTTAAGAACTCCAACAAACTGTTTCATGAAGGCTATGTTTTTTAAAATTCAATGTAGAGAACAAAACCTTTTTAGCGTCTATCCATTGCTCATTGTGATAGAACGGGTTGAAGCTGCGTTAATTTCAACTCCTATCCCATATTATTTAAAACCACGATGCTGCCCACGTGCATCTTCGATTCGAGGCTTGGAGACTTATCACAGCTACCGGATGTCAATGTTTAAACAAGGAGGTTATCGTCCCCCCGTTCGCCCCCATACGCCGACCTCGCCAGATCGAGTTAGGCTTATGAGCAGATAAGGCATTGTTCTCCGGCCCGGCTGTGCGTTCCCTCCAAGCTTTCACTCCATTTTCCCCCACGCCAAGGAGATGTCCTGGCTATTTATATGGAAACTTTACCACTAAGATCAGATTGAAGATCCAGATTTTCGTCGCGAAACATCACCACGACCCTCTCTTCCTTTGTGCGCCAAGGGACCTCGACCTCGAGATTCACCATCACTTGTCCAAGGAGGACAATATTCCTTGAGTGCCAAAGGTTCGAGCCTTTCCGACGCCAAGTCCCCAAGGCTTCCCCCCCCCCTGTTGTTCAAAGGAGAACAGCATTAGAACAGCCATTGTTCGTTTTGAGCCCTTCGCCAAGAAACGGTTCTCATCCCCCCCCTGTTGTTCAAGGAGAACAGCATTAGAACAGCCATTGTTCGTTTTGAGCCCTTCGCCAAGAAACTGTTCTCATCCCCCCCTGTTGTTCAAGGAGAACAGCATTAGAACAGCCATTGTTCGTTTTGAGCCCTTCGCCAAGAAACGGTTCTCACCCCCCCCCCTGTTGTTCAAAGGAGAACACCATTAGAACAGCCATTGTTCTTGAGCCCGTATACAAGAGACGGTTCTCATCCCCCCCTTTGTTCAGAAGAGAACAACCTAGAACAGCCATTGTTCGTTTTGAGCCCTTCGCCAAGAAACGGTTCTCACCCCCCCTGTTGTTCAAAGGAGAACAGCATTAGAACAGCCATTGTTCGTTTTGAGCCCTTCGCCAAGAAACGGTTCTCACCCCCCCCTGTTGTTCAGAGGAGAACAACATTAGAACAGCCATTGTTCTTGAGCCCGTAGACAAGAGACGGTTCTCACCCCCCCTTTTGTTCAGAAGAGAACAACCTAGAACAGCCATTGTTCTTCAAGCCGTTCGTCGAGAAACGGTTCTCCTTCCCAAGACGCCTCGTCAGGATCCTTTTATCCCCCCCCTTCGGCTGGAACTCGCCAGCGGACCGAAACTCCTTCGCGCCACCTTCCACTGCACCACTAGTGCAAAAGTTACGTAAGCCAAACGTCACCTTTGAGTATTGATCCCTTTTGTCAATTCTATCCTGTTCTTTAAATGGTTTATCGAACCATCCCATCTCTTTAACTCTATATTTGTTTTACCTTTTTAAATCCTTTAAATCCTCGGATTAGCCGAGCCCCCACGACCCTTTTCATTGTCTGTTTATGTCAATATTTTCCGTCTTGTGTTTATTGATAGTTATTATTAATAAAACTCTATTTTATTAATGATAGCAATATTATTATCCTTGAGCTCAGTTCCACTTCATAAGCATATTGAAGATACATAATATTGGCCGCCAGACAGTAACGCACTCTAAAGATAATTAAGGAAGTTCCCTCAACGAATAGCGATATATATGGTATCGTCGGGAGTCATTCTATGACATATATATATATACTATTTAAATTTGGTATCAGGTGTGTAAGGTTTAACGCTATATCTTTGCAAACACTGGTCTCAGTCGAGTAAAGCATAGTGTTATTCGTTATAATAATAGAATATAGTAGTTCCCTTTTGTTTTAACGATTGCTATCCCCCTTTTTTTTAAACTTAAGAAGCTGGAGTAGCTCAAGGAACTGTTATAATAATTTGTTTGTGTTTTTTTGTGATTTTAGTCAGTGGTTATTTAGATTGAGAAACCAAGTACGAATAGGTCAGTGCCCATATTTAGGTAGGCTAATTCTATAGAGGCATAATTCTTGTTGCAAGGAATTCTAGTTGGTTGACTAGTGCGCCCCCAAGTGCAAAGATGACTCAGTTTGAAATCTTTAAAGCGCAAGGAGAATCCTTGGGACTCTCCGGAAAAGAACTAATTGAGTACATTCAAGAGGAGCAAAGAAAAGAGGAAGAAAGAGAAAAACAAAGAAAAAAGGAAGAAAGAGAAATACAACGAGAAGAAAGAGAAAGAGAGGAACGGATAAGACAAGCTGAGCTTCAGATTGAATTAGCTCGGATTAAAGCAGAATTTCAAAGAAAAAAAGTAGAAAGAGAAAGGGAAAGAGTAATCCGACAAGAGGAACGGGAAAGAGTAATCCAACGAGAAGAACGAGAAGGAAAAATACAACGAGAAGAACGAGAAAAAGAAATCCAACGAGAAGAAAGAAGGACGGACTCGCGCTCCTTCCCAGGAAAGCTGACAAAGTTTCCGAGCCCCGTAAAACCCCAAAACTTCTTTCCCCAAAACCAACAACGGGACTCCAAACCTCCCGTTAAGACTTCTCCTCCATCTCTCTTCCCGAAGCGACTAACCATATGCTTCACCTGTGGTGTAGAAAACCACATGAGCTGAAATTGCCCCCAAAATTCTAGGCTTAAAAGCGGACCAGCCCACCTAGTTCACCAGATAAATGCAACCCCGGCTCCCCCGGTGGTGCAGACCCAAGCAGAAACTTCTCCCCCTCCGTCAGGCCACCAGGTAAATTTTGTTTTTGGTAAAAGTTCATCGGGAACTTTGAAATATGAGGAGGGCAGCGTGGACAGCTGCCGAGTATCGACTCTCGTCAGGGACACAGGATGTACATGTTTCATCGTGTCCGACGAACTCCTCCCAGTGGCCTCTAACCACGAAAAATTTGCGGTGGTACATGACTACCTTGGGCGGGCGAACAGATTCCCCGTCGTTAGATGTTACCTGCAGTGTCAATATTATAATGGCTGGGCTGAAGTCATTGTAGCACCTATACAATTCTGTTCCGTACTTATAGGACAGAGCCCCCAAGTAAGTTTCGACCCTGTGTTTCAGGCCGCCCTTCCTCAAGGCCGAAATAAGAAAGAAGCCCAGGAGCCCGTCCCCATCAGAACCCCGATACCGTCCGATTTCTCGGAGACCCCTAACCAAGACTTTAGGACGGCAAAAGAGGAGTGTGAATCACTAACACCCTTAGGTGATAAGGCCCCAGACAAGGACACGGAGACTGTCCGTGGACCCCAAGAAAAAATGAACCCCCAACGCGCCCATGGAGATACCTTCGTAGAACTGGACGAAGCATCGGCGCTTGAAGAAGATTACCCCGCGGAGTCCCTTAATGTAATCCAGACAGTGTGCATCCAACCTGATGCCGAT
Organism: Ceratothoa steindachneri; assembly: GCA_963969495.1. Lineage (NCBI taxonomy): Eukaryota > Metazoa > Arthropoda > Malacostraca > Isopoda > Cymothoidae > Ceratothoa > Ceratothoa steindachneri. The sequence goes on from OZ018332.1 coordinate 75,688,987, forward strand.
TACCCTCCTCCTTCCCTACCAGGCGAGTCTTTGAAACCCTCTGACCTGGATAGTGACGCGCAGCTGACACCACGTCCGAAGAGTCAGCTACAAGAACTAATTAAATGGAGTCACCATTTACCCGCCCTATTAGCTCTTTTTGAGCAACTGCGCGAAAATGGCCTCACCATTGGCCCCTGCAAATGCCATTTTGCCCACGAACCCATTAAATATTTGGGTTTCAAAATAGGACAAAGCAAGTTAGGTCCCCATGAGAACAAGATTAAGGCAATCGCCGACATGCCCCTCCCGATTACAAAGAAGCCATTAAGATCGTTCCTAGGATCAGCTTCTCCCTATCAGCGATTTGTTGCGAATTTTGCTGCAATTTCGGCCCCCCTATGCCCACTTCAAAAAAAGAATTTCCCCGATCGTTTACGTTGGAATGATGTCGCTGTTTCCCATTTTAATCAGCTCAAAAGTAAGTACATTTCCGCCCCCATTTTAAAGTTGCCCAACCCGGAAAAATCCTTTGGGGTTAAGACCGACGTGAGCAACGAGGGCATTGGAGGTGTACTCCTTCAATACGTGGATGACGGAACGAGTCATCCAGTTGCATATGCTAGTCGTCAACTATTACCACGCGAAGAGAGATATGCCACTAGAGAAAAGAAAGCTCTATCAATTATCTGGGTCATAGACAAATTCAAGATGTACTTGATAGGTAAAGAATTTCAAATAGGAACCGACCACCGTCCGTTAGCCTATATTAGGAATGTGAGACACTCAAACGGCCGCATCATGCGCTGGAGTTTACTCTTGCAAGAGTATCAGTTTAAAATAAATTAGATAAAAGGTTCCGATAACCAGGTCGCTGACGCCCTCAGTAGAAATGCGTTACCGAATAGCGTAGAGTAAGTGTATTCATAGGATTAGTATCTCCCTGTAGGTATATACCGTCTTGTACGACTTAAATTAAGATTCTCTTATAATATAATTAATTAATGTATATGTCTGACTTTTGTAATGCTCAATGTCTATTTTTTTCTGCATGTATATATATTTGTACCCATTAATTTACGTATAAATTATTTTGTCCCGTATGTACTAATTTTATATCATTTCATTGTTCCATGCCCTTTTTTTTTCTTTGATTAAGTTGTATTAAAGGTTATTTTTCCCTGTAATCTAAAGATCAAAATAATCATATGTATTGAGGTAATACTAGTTAGGTGCAGGAAGGTACGGTTGGTACAAGAAAACGAGTTCCCCACAACGGAGCTCTATCGTTGTCCCTTCTCTCTTTTTTTTTGAAGTGACAACTTCCCCTGGAATGGAGGGGTGTGATAGAACGGGTTGAAGCTGCGTTAATTTCAACTCCTATCCCATATTATTTAAAACCACGATGCTGCCCACGTGCATCTTCGATTCGAGGCTTGGAGTCTTATCACAGCTACCGGATGTCAATGTTTAAACAAGGAGGTTATCGTCCCCCCGTTCGCCCCCATACGCCGACCTCGCCAGATCGAGTTAGGCTTATGAGCAGATAAGGCATTGTTCTCCGGCCCGGCTGTGCGTTCCCTCCAAGCTTTCACTCCATTTTCCCCCACGCCAAGGAGATGTCCTGGCTATTTATATGGAAACTTTACCACTAAGATGAGATTGGAGATCCAGATTTTCGTCGCGAAAAAACCACGACCCTCTCTCCATTTGTGCGCCAAGGGACCTCGACCTCGAGATTCACCATCACTTGTCCAGAAGGAGGACAATATAGCTTGAGTGCCAAAGGTTCGAGCCTTTCCGACGCCAAGTCCCCAAGGCTTCCCCCCCTGTTGTTCAAAGGAGAACAGCATTAGAACAGCCATTGTTCGTTTTGAGCCCTTCGCCAAGAAACGGTTCTCATCCCCCCCTGTTGTTCAAGGAGAACAGCATTAGAACAGCCATTGTTCGTTTTGAGCCCTTCGCCAAGAAACGGTTCTCATCCCCCCCCTGTTGTTCAAGGAGAACAGCATTAGAACAGCCATTGTTCGTTTTGAGCCCTTCGCCAAGAAACGGTTCTCACCCCCCCCCCTGTTGTTCAGAGGAGAACAACATTAGAACAGCCATTGTTCTTGAGCCCGTAGACAAGAGACGGTTCTCATCCCCCCCTTTGTTCAGAAGAGAACAACCTAGAACAGCCATTGTTCGTTTTGAGCCCTTCGCCAAGAAACGGTTCTCACCCCCCCTGTTGTTCAAAGGAGAACAGCATTAAAACAGCCATTGTTCGTTTTGAGCCCTTCGCCAAGAAACGGTTCTCACCCCCCCCCCCCTGTTGTTCAGAGGAGAACAACATTAGAACAGCCATTGTTCTTGAGCCCGTAGACAAGAGACGGTTCTCATCCCCTCTTTGTTCAGAAAAGAACAACCTAGAACAGCCATTGTTCTTCAAGCCGTTCGTCGAGAAACGGTTCTCCTTCCCAAGACGCCTCGTCAGGATCCTTTAACCCCCCCTTTCGGCTGGAACTCGCCAGCGGACCGAAACTCCTTCGCGCCACCTTCCCCTGCACCACTAGTGCAAAAGTTACCTAAGCCAAACGTCACCTTTGAGTATTGATCCCTTTTGTCAATTCTATCCTGTTCTTTAAATGGTTTATCGAACCATCCCATCTCTTTAACTCTATATTTGTTTTACATTTTTAAATCCTTTAAATCCTCGGATTAGCCGAGCCCCCACGACCCTTTTCATTCTCTGTTTATGTCAATATTTTACGTCTTGTGTTTATTGATAGTTATTATTAATAAAACTCTATTTTATTAATGATAGCAATATTATTATCCTTGAGCTCAGTTCCACTTCTTAAGCATATCGAAGATACATAATATCGGCCGCCAGACAGTAACGCACTCTAAAGATAATTAAGGAAGTTCCCTCAACGAATAGCGATATATATGGTATCGTCGGGAGTCATTCTACGACACTCATGAATTACATTATGCCCTCTAAAGAGAACAGTCTCTTATAGCTGGTGCTTCCTGTGGTAATATGCTGTGGTATCTCTTCTCTCCCAAAGACAGAGATGACAGAGAAACTTGGTAAAATTTCCTGGAGATCCATCAAAAATGCTCCTATTGTTCAGTCCATACTCCTTATAATACAAAGCCTTTAGCAGAAGCATGACACGTTATAATCTTTCTTGAGATATAATGAATGAGCCAAGAGAAGAGTTAATGCTTATTCTAATTATATAAAAGTACAGCTCTAATGCTTCTTGGGTGTATGACAATGAAGGGCCTCCACTCATCTGTATTAACCATGTAATTCCAATTGAATTAAACAGACCAGATACCTCAGTGTAGTGGTATAGCCCAGCTTGATAAGTAAATAATTATAAGATATGTTAGGTTTCCTTTAGCTTGTCAGTTGCACATTTTCATCCAGTAAATCTCACTCCTTGAGCCTGGAAATCCAAAGCTCAACATTTGACTTTGACCCTGACCAGGTCTTTGAGGTCTCTTTGGTTTGGATAGTATGAATTCCTTTTAACAGCCATATGTCCGCCACTGTAGCCTACATCTTTAGGGATCTTTTCGTGTTCTGAATTGTTGTTTTCTTCTGAGATTGACTTATTTCTTTTTGGAGTTATAGGTAAATGAAGATCAGCACTGTATGCAATAGAAGATCAAAGATCGGGATAGGAAATAGCTGGTTAATTTTAGCGACTTCAACGTATGGTTCAGTAGGTTCATGCCAAATCCTAAGAATGGTTAATTTCCTGGCTCTGCTTTCCTCCCTGAATAACATCCTGTAAAAGTAACAAGGTAAGGCTGACCAAAAAGTCGCCTGCTCTCACTTATTCTGATTTATGAGCTTACGTCCTTTAAAACTTTCAATAATTTCCGGTCTAACCTTAGGAGGACCATATCAATTCAACCAGTCGTAAAAGAATGTAAAACAACATAAGGGTTTCAAATTTCGTTAAATTCTGCCAACTAGTTATGATGTTATTGCCAAAACAAAATAATTACCGGGTTAACTTTGGGGGAGGGGGACTTTGGTAATTATATCATTCGAAAGAGAACTTAAAACAACAACATAAGGGTTTCAAATTTCGTTAGAATCGGCCAAATAGTTACAATGTTATTAAAAAAACAAAAGAAAATCAAAACGGGGACAAAATTATTTTCCTTTTTACTCTTTAATTAGGAGCCAATCTGGCGACTGTTGGAACAAAAAAAACGAGGACCGACCGACATAGGGATATTTAAAGTCGCCCGCGACTAGACTCGCACTCGACTAAAAATATCCTTTATTGCTCTTTCTGCTTACAAACAAACATTACTTAAATACTTGTGGCAGTTAATATTTTACTCTTTAAAACAAATTTTTCTTTTAATGTTCACAAGGAAACTGAAGTGCCCACGGTTTGTTTTGGTTCCCAACTGGCATGACAAACTATGCTTCCAAAACTTCATAAGTTCTCTAGATGCTGTCACAACGAACCTTTGTGCTTTTTGTTTTGATATGCAGTCCGCTGATATAACAGAATGCATCGGGAGAAAGATTGCAGCCTCTTGATGTCATTTCTCTTCTCATGTGTCCTATGGGAGCTAGAGCTGAAAGGATAGCAAATTTGTGAATCACTTTGTAAATATTTTTGAATGAATATTCCAGCATATTGCAGAAGGTCCTGGAACTTTCGAGGTGCGTATTCTGGCATGATATAAAAGATTCTTGAAACTTCATAAAATTCTACCTAATTCTAGAAATTTCTCATTAAATCTAGAATGTTTTGGAATGTTTCCTTTAAACAAATATTATTCTGCAAAATTCCTATGCTTTTTAAATATGGTCTATAATTTTCTCTTATGGTTTGAAAGAAATAAAACCTTGAGCCTCTTATATATGCTAAATATTTTTTTAAATTAATAATCCCCTAACAATATTTTCCAAATGGGAAGATTTAGAACTTCAGCGTCATATCTACATGATAAAGTTTTTGCATCAAAAGACTTTTTCTTTTAATTTAGTCACTAACAACTGTGAAATATTAGTTTTAATCAAAGAACAAGAATCAAAGTGAAATTTTGTCATATGAAGATCAAATTTATCGCATTTTGGGGCGTGATTATATTCCATTCTATTTCCATTCTTTGTCAAAGTACTTCGTATAACTGTATAAAAAAAAGTTTCACAAGAACTATGTAGTTAAAACAATTACAGTGTACAACAATGAAAAAAAAAACGGAAATAAAATTAACCTTTTCTAGGGGTATTTTTACCTGCGAGGAAGCGCCAGGTCAAAGCGTTGCTTTTTTTTCCAAAAGGAGTAAAGTTCAATTTTACCCATTGAGAGCCATGAAATAACCTATATGAGCATAGGAAATATAGTTATTCACCCTGGAGATTTCAAATCTGCTATAGGATTTGGCACTGGGTGGCGCCTGCTAGTGGCAGAAGTTTCATTTAGCCATTCAAGTCACTTGGAAGTGATTTTAACCATGGGAAACCATTAATAGAATAACCATTTATCATCTTATCACAAAACTCCCAGGTCATTGGAGAGACTTTCCCTCCTGTTTGCGTAAATCACGAATATAACATCCGTCTCTTTCTGCGACCATCCAATCTCTCGTAATTTACCATCTTACTTTAAATACACTCATGATTCCGTCAGGATTGAATGCAAACATGATTGGGCCGAAACTGACAACTCAAAAAGTTATAAACGGATTTGATATAATTCTAATAGGGTGTTCCTAAGGTTTTTGGCAACTTAACCTATGAAATTTATGAAAGTATTATCAATATTCTTTTAGCTATATGGGTTCAAATCCGCGGTTACTCTTATGTAATGCTTGATAAACTTACTATAAATACTTCCTATGTTTACTTTTTTATTTTATTGTCGTTGCTGTTACTATTTAGTGTTTTTTCTTTACAAAAACAGAGCTAAAATGCCTACAGAATGCAAAAATTCCGCTGACAGTTTCTGTTATATATGCGGATCAGTTACATCAAGACAATACAAAAGACAGTTGACTAAACGTGTGAAGAAACTTTATGAGCTGTACTTTGGATGTAAAGTGGGTGACAAGGACAAACACTGGGCACCTCACATATGTTGTGCCAGGTGTACAAGTTCCCTTTCTGCTAGGGAACTTGTACGCCTCATGTTTGTTGCCCCAATGGTCTGGAGGGAGCCAGAGGACCATTCAACGGATTGCTATTTCTGCTTAACAGATATTAAAGGTGTGTATTCATTGAATTTTCTTTCCTGGTCTTTAATATTTTCAATGCTAATTAAAAATATCAAAATATATACTATGTTGTACTTCCACTATATCTGCAAGTGATCACAGCCAATAATATCCATATTTAGTCCGATTTGATTTTATTTCACTGCAGATCGCAACAGAAAAGTCAAGAAATCTATCATGTATCCAGTTTTTCTGTCATTTAAGTGCTATTCCTGTACCACAGCAGCCTCTGAACTACCAAGCGATGACACGAGCAATTCAGAAGATTCAAAACCTCAAGATAAACCATATGAAGCACAGCTTGAATCTGACAAGAAACCACACCTCATCACCCAACCGGAGCTCAATGATCTAGTTCGTTATCTAACGCTTACTAAGTAACAGAGTCAAGTCCTAGCCTCACGTATGCAACAATGGAGCCTGTTGGATGAATATGCTCGAATCAGAGTACTGAGGAAGCATTCTGCAAATCTACTGCAAATCTTCACTTTTGAAAACAACTTGACTTATTGTAATGATATCAGAGGACTATTAAATTCCCTTGGGCTGACCTATGAACTAAATGAGTAGAATTTATTCATAGATGTGTCCCTTTACAGCATAAAAGCGGTTCTGTTGCACATTAGGAACACCATGCCTTCAATTCCAGCTGCTCACTCAGTCATTTTAAGCGAGATATATGTGAACCTTACTTTTATTCTAGACCACAAATTTACAGAGGGCATCATTGGCTAATTTGTGCAGACTTGAAAGTAGTAGCTTACTTAATGGGCTACAAACTTGATACACCAATTTTATGTGCTTGCTTTTCAAGTGGAACAGTAGGGCCAGATCAGAACATTATGTACGCTCAGAATGGTGACCTCGGCAAACTATGACGCCTGGATGACATAATATAATTCATGAGCCACTAAATAAGAAAGAGAAAATCATTCTGCCACCACTACATATAAAACCACACTAATGAAATAATTTACAAAGACACTGCAACATAAAAAGGCATGTTTCCAGTACCTCCAAGCGGATCTTCCCTAAAATAAGTAATGCAAAGATTATAGAAGGCATATTCGTAGGCGCTCAGATTCGTCAAATTATAGCTGATGAGGACTTTGAGGCGACAATGGATAAAACTGAGCTAGCGGCCTGGCTTGCATTCAAAGATGTATGCAAATGACTTCCGGGAAAGCACCAAGAGGCCCAGCGAAAGCGTATCTTGGAGGGACTAATCAAGTGCTACAAAGATCTCGGATGCAATATGTCACTGAAGATACACTTTCTCCATTCTCATCTGTCCTTCTTCCACTAGGATGCAGGAGATGTGAATGATGAACATGGAGAGAGGTTTCATCAAAATATTTCGACAATGAAAAACATGTATAAGGAAATATGAAGCTCTGCAATGCTGGCTGACTTCTGTTGGAACCTGAAGCGTGACAAACCTAGAACGTCTTACAAACGAAGAAGTAAATACTAAAATGTATGTTAATACATAATATAATGCTAACAAACATGCTGATTCACTATATATTCATGAATTAATAACAATGGACACATTTAATCTGACTTTGGGAGCGAAATATATTCATATTATCATGGAAATCGGTATCAATTGCATAATTATTAAATCGGCAATTTACATGATAATGCTACATGATTGGAAATTTGCTTTAGCAAATTCAACCTCAAAGCAAAAGGCACATGAGATCTATGTTTTTTTATTTTGTGATACTGAAATTTGTTCTTCAGCGTTATAATTCAAAATTAAAGAAAACATTTCTAAACGTTTATATAAGAAATCTTTGACTGAATAAAAGAAAGAGTATCTACTCCCATGAATTACAACAAAACAAACCTCTTCGCCAATACCTACATTACTAAACTAATATTGAATCAATGGAAGCCTGTAACCAATTTATTAAGACGTCAAACCACAAGACCAACTAAACGAAAACCTGGAGAATCTCACACACAAGTCACTGATTCTCGCACTACCAAAATAGCCTCACAAACTAAACACTGCAAGATATATATGAAACATATTTAAAAAAACAGTTCTTAACCAAAAATATAGAAAAGAGAAAATTAATAGGAATATAATACCATACACATAATACACATAACTAAAGTTCGATTTCTCTTCACTTACTATGATTATTTCAATACTAAGGGATGTACACTGAAATCTATATTCTTTATATAGAAATAATAAAAGTTATTCAGTCATCCATCTTCAGAAAGTGAAAAATAAAGTTAGTAGTTTTTATTTAAAATGACCAAAATGCTTATCGCTACATAGCGCCTCCATTATTTATTAATATGGGATGCAAATATGAGGACTATCTTGAATCAATGCGGCATATATTTCATGCACGTATTTATGTATATCTTGCCAAAAGCAACAGAACAGAAGAGCACACCCTTTACCCATCACATTATATGGACAGCCTCATCTTCTTTCTCACGTATTTACATTACTTGCATGATTTCTTGATTGATGATAGTCACAACAATCAAAGTAATTTACGAATGTTATTATCTATCTATACTAAATTCACAAAAGTGACTAAAAATTTTTTTTCTAATAATATTACAAATATAATCCTGCCCATTCCCCTCCCTCCCACACACACGCACACAACGAAACAGTAGTACATCGGAACTTTCCACTTGATTCTGCCCTAAACAGGGAGAAAAAAATACAAGAGATTGGTCTATAATCCTTATACATAGGTAAGTAGATAGCGCCAAGCTTCTCTCGTATCGTGAAAATGAACATTCAATCGGATAAATAAATCCAAATAATCAAAATCAGTAGTGAGCCCGAATGAAGTTGTCTGCTGGGCTGTATTTTGTCTCTTTTGACACCAACCTGCCCCCCTTCAAGTAGCAGCAAATCGCAGAGCTGGGTTGGTGTAGAACTCAGTTGGTGAGCATAACTGTGAACAATTAAATACAAAAGGCTAGAAACGAAAGACGGTGGCAAAAGTTAAGGATATAATTAATTTAAGGACTATAACCAAATCTACAAAATTATTTCACTACTATGGAAATGGATAGAAAAACATTCCCGAGAGCATTCTCGCGTTCAGCTTGAGAATCCTTAAAAAAATACAGGTTCCCTAACAAAAAAAATGCGCTTTGTATGCTATAAAATCGAAACGTACCACAGAAACCTGCGATAATATGAATAAGCTAATGTGCAGCGAGTGTGAGCATGGAAGGTCACAGACACAGTATAAAGGTATCTCAACTGAAAAGTTGCCTTTTGAGGAAAGAAAAATCAGAAGAAAATAAGAATAAGCAAAACAAACTAAGACTATCAGTTACGAAAATGCAACCAAGAGGAACGAAGAAGCGCAACCATCCAGAGCATATCCAATTAACATCTCCCGAGATGTCCAAGCTAATATCTTTACACTTATCATACATGCAAATGTAGCCAACGAAATTCAACCAAGCTGCTAAAACAAGGCATCGAATGGACCATTGGAGAAGACCGGACTTCCTACGGTAAAAATGCTAAAAGATCCGGAATGCTCCAAAATATTCATGGAGGTACTTGTGTGAATAAAAAACAGACAAGTTCCATTAGGATAGAATGAAGACAAAAAGACCGATCATGCAACCGAAGAACACCCCTCCCGTGAATTTGAGGAAAGATAGTAATTGTCACTAGATACCAGTTGCCAAGGAGAGATTTTTTATCAACATGTATTCAACCTCTCATTTTCTGATTAAGCAAGAGGTCCCACGCACTTCTCATGAAACACCCCAAAGCGAGACACTGGGAATCCAATCAAAATAAGATCAACTGAATCAGGAGGCATCCTTTCAGCTAACTGGCAGGAACATTTTTCAGCGTCTAGGTCCATACTTTTCCACTTACATACATGGTTACTCGAACGGCACCTAAATCGGATATTCAACTGGCTAATCTTCACATACTTTTTAATTAATTACTACATAGAACCAATATAAATTTCATGTACTGATCATATAGAGATCATATAAAGGACTACAAACAAGCTTAACTAGAAAAGGCAATATACGAGGTGAGTGACTAGACAGTCACTGATCGACAGAACAAACTGATGAAAGCTGATAGAGAATGCATCACTAACTCCGCTTAGAATCTATTTTCACTTATAGATGGACTGATTATATGAATAATTTGAAACGTAGGATGAAAAATTATATTTAGTAAACAGCAGAAAATCAACGATACTACTATTCAAAGATCTAGAGAAATATAAATAGAAATAACTGAACTAAATCTAGAACAGCAGGGGGGGGTCACTGGAGGCAATAAAGGAAATCGAATAAGACACTTTGCCTAGAGAATTTGGGGAAAAATAAGCAGACTGAGTCATAAAAACCGAAGATGAAGACTTAGAAATAAACCTCAAAAAATACTGAAAAAATATATTAAACATAAGCAAAAAATATATTTAAGAATTCAATACATATAGAGTTCGAACACGAAATTATGACGCGCTTAGCACCCATATACATCATCAGAGGAACTATTGGGCGCACTCTGCTAACAAAGATCAATTACAAAAGTGCTCCACCAAACATACGAGTACTCGAAGGAATGAGAAGAATTTTAACGCTAGTTTAAATACAGGATACTACACTATTGATTTAAACACGGCTAAGATGACTTTCATAGGCAAGCCTGCGAAGCTGTCTACGAGGAATCATAGTTACAACCCCATTTCCCTACTGTTGTTTAGCAGGAAGCTCTTAGAGGATAAAACAATATAGACCCCCATAAAAATTTGGCTTTAAGATGAGAAGAAGCACAAAGTAGGATAGTACACGGGGATGGTATGCGTTTCATACAGCAATGAATAGATACCTTCCCACGGCATCGGGTACGCGTGGGGACTCTGCTCATTTAAGCCAAGCAATTGACTGTATCCAAGACAAAAATCTAAGAGCACTAAAGAGAACTATATTATCAGCTATTTTAACCATCACTTTTGCCGTCATAGTAGAGTGGATCGGTGCCGCCACTAAAGGGAGAACGCTATATTTCACAATAGTGTTGGTAATAAAGCCATGAATATCCACTTTCACACTGCTTCGGGAAGGTCTGACAGACGGTCCCTACTCACGCAGGGCGCAATTAATACAGTTCTTTTTAGGGCTTATTAGATTGAACTCATTGAATGTAGTCTTCTCGGATAGTAGTTGTTATCAAATCTGAAGATGGAGGATATAAGCTGACCCTAAACCAAAGAGTGCAATGTAATCGGGACGAAGAAAAATTCGAATGTGCACAGGAAGCACGTCTTGGATAGAATAACAAGGGCGAAGGTAACAGTCAGAATCCTATTTACTTTAATATACTCAAATTAAATAAAAAAAGAGAATTTTTATGGCACTAGTTAGAGCAAAAATATACCCCACCTTTTCACTCTTCTCTAGCTCTAAGATACAAAAGAGGCTTCTACAGAGAATGGAGAACAAGAGCGGGTACTTAATTACATTTACATTCTGAAAAGAAAGAAGACATGAACATCTTAACAGGGCAGCGAAGGTAGAAATGGTAAATAATTTGATAAAGGAGAAAGCGAGGAAAATGAAAGACATGATGATCATAAAGCTTGATGAAGAAATAAGACTAGTGCTCAATAAGACGAGCAGAGCAAAGCCATGCAAAATATCTGAGATCCATAAATTTGCTCTATAAAGAAGAGGAAGTGCGTTTCTTTGTGTGGAAATGTTGGAAAACTATTCCAATCCTACAAAAACAAATAACCCAAAAAACCAACAACCTGATTCGTCATATAAATCCAGAATTCGGACAAAATGACCGATTACGACAGCCAGATACCGGATTCTAGATCAAGAACCAGAAAACCACAGACAACTACATCGCGAGCAAGAAGGATAAATAGACTATAAATAGAAATATCCGAGTGGCGTACAGTCAATGGAAGTAAAGGGAGCAATGCTTCCCCTATTTAAGAAGAAAAGAAAAAGAAATTACACCCCAACAATTAATATGACAGCAGAATCAATTTTATTCTAACATTAAATGCTTGCCTATACTTGTATACGACATACAGTACCGTTCTCTTTCAAGCGAATTGGCATTAGACACTGATGAGGCCGACTGCAATTGAAGAAATGCATCCTTTTCGTCGAGATATCTACTTTTTTCTCTTAATTCCAATAATAGTTCTGCTTTTTGGGACTTTTGAACTAATAGTTTAAAAGATGTTTTGCTTTTCTTTACAATAATATACAGTCAATAGAGTTTTATGAGTTTTATCTAGATCTTTCAACGCCTTGTTAGAATTAAAAAAAACATATTTGTTTACGGAAAAGGAAGCAAATTTGGATCTGCAGTCATCAGCTTGCATCTGGCAACTCTGTTGAGTTGCTAGAATCTAGGAAAAAGCAACAAAATTTCTAAGACAAATTGACATTATTATGCTTAGAAGCTTAAATAATTTTTTATGTTATATTTAAATACTGGTTCTAGGAAAGAAAGCAGCTAAATAGCAAAATATCTAGTATGATTAAGCTCTTATGTATATTTTAGGCATTCTTTTAATATTTCCGGGATTCTGGCGTGCCTACCATAACCATAGTCACTCTTCCTATCTTTGAGATGACTCCTCAGTACCCGTGAGGCAGTGCTTAGTCAAATGTCATATATTGTTTATTCATTTCTTAAATAATAATCCCTTTTTAAACAAAATGGATGCAAATGAAGTTGGGGGAAAATTTGATTGCATTATTAAAAAATTATTAAAAAGGAAGCTCAGTGAGATGACTTATAATGAAAGAGAAACTATTATTAAAACAGGTAGGAGGCCTACGCCAAAACTATATCCTCATCCAAAACAATGTTGCACTCGCAAATACAATGTAGGCCAATATGATAGAAAATCTTGGCTAGCTGGTTGTGCATACTTACAGAAGCTATTTTAAAACTTAAATGAAGTTTTAAAAAATAATATTAAGATTCCTCTACTTTCATTAAAAATTGAATTTCCAAACTATTCCCGTTGATTAATTGAGGTGCCTGCATTTGGGCCCCTGTATGCCATTGAATAATTGAATATTAATGCATATATATGTATATATATATATATATATATATATATATATATATATATATATATATATATATATAGGAAAACAAAATCACAATAACATATGATACGGAAGATGTTGATTAAGATGATACAACGAGTGATTTCTTCTGGCCTCTGAGAACCAGCCTTTCATTAATCACTGTCAACTTTTCGTCCTTTCCCAGAGCCCAAGATTTCCCCTCAGTTTTATATACCTTTCATAAGACTAAACAAGGATCATTCACATATTTAGAAAGGATGAAGAGAGATTTTACTAAGGAAATAAAATAATATAAGCTCTTTTACACGTTAAAAATAGTGAAATAATAGGTGCGGTTCAAACCTACGCCTTCAAGCGCTCTTCGCTTTTCAGGCCACGACGCCTTCTTAGGGCAAATCCTTCGCTTGCGTCACAAAGGAGTAAACCGGAGTTTTTTTAACACAAATGATTAGAAACTCCAAAGAACTCAACCGCATTCTTTGTAAAAGTCACTACACTTATAAAAAATATATTGAAATTTTCCTAAAATGAAATTAACATTTATATATTTTTATAATAATAATAATAATAATAAATGTGTATATATCACAGAAATTTCTCTTTGTTCGTTTATTCTTATCGATTTTATATAAAAAATACATTAAAAGATGGAAATCTTGCATCTACCTTTTTCTTCGAAAGATTAAAAAATTTAGAGGATTAATCCTTAAAGAGTCCTATTTCACACCTCATCTGCTTCCTAAATGAAAGCAAAACAGTATGATAAAAGAATGCGAAGCTGAGAGATTTCTGTTTTGGGAAAATCGCACCAGATCAAGATTTGGAATATTTGGCGAAATGCAAGAGATGTAATCTATTGCGAACATTTTGGGTCGATAGGACAAGAAAGAGAAAAAGAAGAATGGCTGAACAACAAAACCAACGAATATAAGAGGCAGCTTCGGATAGATGGAGATTCTATTGAAAGGAAGAAATAGTTGAATTACACGAACGTGAATGACTAAAAAACAATGAGTTTTGTTTCATTTTTTGATAACTAGCTAGATTCGGCATATCAAAAAGAGGGATTATTTGTGTATTCAAGTCTATAGTGAAAGAGAGAAACAGAGACCGTTGTTGTCATTTGTATAAAATTAATGAATCGTTTCGGTCCAAGTTTTAGAATTTCAGTGAGAAAACTCTATCCCACATGAATTCATGTGTAGCATCGACAGCCATGCTATACTTCCATGTACTAAGGTGCGAAAGAGAAAATGTCCAATTAGTCCATCATCCTACTCATTTTATTATCTGCGCTATATACTGTTCCTACATTAACACTACCCGTCTCGCTACCACTTTTTTCACATAACTCTCCTTGAACTTGAACTTTGTGACGCAGATTCACTCTTTGGATCACTTTTATTGTAGATAAAACAGATAATAATAGTAATAAAAGCCTCGAGAAGATTCCAAACACCTTTCCTATCATCTTTTCTCGGTGCACTTATACATAGAATGGAGAAGACTAAACAACTCGTTCGGAAGTTGTCGACTGTCAAATAATAACGTCAGTCTCGCTAATCAAAATACAGCACATGTCTGAATTTTAAATTTGAGGGTGTTAGGAGAGGTTATCTTACAGTATTATTAATACTCGTAATTTTGAGATTGCTAAATTTAAAATTATTGAGTTTTCTAAATCAGGTCTACATTATGTTCCATATCAATTTGGAAATTAACACATATTCTATTAAAGGAAAATTATGCATTTAAGGAACAAATATTGAAAATAATAAGGCATCGGGAAAGTTCATGCGGATCATATGAAGAATCTCCCCCCTTCAAGTTGGTTTGGGAGGGAGGATCTTCATATGATCTAGCCTAGGGGGAAATCTTCATATTATCCGACAAGCCTAGCCAAACATAGGATATTCTAGCCTAAAATAGAATAGCCTAGCTGTGTCGGGCCTAACCTAGCCTAGCTTATTATAATCTAGCGGGCCTAGTATAACCTAGCATAGTATAGCCTACTTTGGTAACCCTGAAGATCGGCGGCGCACCCGAAAAAGTGGGGGGGAGGGGGGTTCAGCCGAAACGACACTAAGTTGCGATTATGTTTCGTTCACCCTCGCATGAATATTCCTGCGCGTTTGGTTAAATAAAAACGTTAGAACATTATTCTATAGACAATTATGATTATACACTGGGGGGATGTGCCCCTCATACCCTCCCAATTGATTGAAACTCAGGATCATCGTAGGGGGGTTCCCCCGCAGTGATATCTCCCACACGAGCAGTCCCCTTGAATTTTCTCAAAAAAAGGGGAAACATATTGGAGCATGGACGAAATATTTTGCGTCCCATCGGTTGCGCCGCCGATCTTCAAGTTTACCCCTACTTTATCCTACCTTAGCTTAGCATAGCCTAGCCTATCGTATCCTAGTATATCCTAGCCTAGCTTAGTAGACCCTAGTCTAACCCAGCATAGTATAGCTTAGCCTAGCCTAGTATAGCCTTGCCTTGCGTAGCATTGCCTAATGTAGCTTAGCTTACTATAGCCTAGCCTAACCTGGTATGGCTTAACATGTCATGCCATAACCTAGCGTAGCGTCGGCTAGAGTAGCCTAGCCTAGTATAGACAAGTTAGAATAGGCTACTATAGCCTAGCAAATATATCCTTGCATACGTTAGCCTAGCCTAGCATACTATAGGGTAGCTTGGTATAGCCTATCCTAGCATAACCACACCTAACATAATATAGCCCACGGTATCATATTATAAGGTATCATATTGTAACAAAAGTGTAATCTGAATAATGTTTTATTATTTATTCCTTATTTAGTTTATTTATATTAAAATGTTGGGGGGGGGAGGATCTTCATATGAGCGCGACTGGGGGGGTGGATATTCAGTTGGGTACTTTGGGGGGAAGATCTTCATATGATCCCTATCTGCTGAGGATTTGCAGACATCACCTTAAATAGGAGCCACAGCAATGGGCGAGAGAGGGCTTCGCGCACGATGGCTTCGAAAGGGGTTATCAGAGGTGGCTTAAGCAAACATGAACCTTGATAATCTCTGGAAGTGGGACAGCGTTACCAAACTGGGGAGAAAACGGTGATAAAGCACCCCAGGTTAAACACAGCTCCGTTGGTTTGTCTTGACCAGAGAAAACGGCGTATTGAGTTTCATGCTTTCACACTTGTATTTCCCGTGTCTCGAACCCCAACTGTTCTCGTTTGACTCGGTGTACAAAAAGAGAAATTTCTGTAATGGTTTTATTACCAAATGTCACCCCGTATGGAGCTTACTACCGATCTTCATTCATTTACGATCCCTTTTACTACTGGTCTTCACTATTTTAAGACGCCTTTTAACATCGATCTTCACTCATTCAAGGCACCTTTTATAACTTATGTCCCCTAATTTAAGATGCTTGTTGCCACAGACCTTCACCTACTTAAAATGCATATTACCACTGATCTTAACTCATTTTAGAGGCCTTTTAGCACTATTCTTCACTCAATTAAGATGTATGTTACCACCAATGTTTATTTTGTAGTTTTTTAACCACTAATCTTTACTCTGTAGTTTTTTAACCACCAATCTTTAGTGACTTATGATGCTTTTTATTTGAAATTGGGGCCCCAAAGTTTATGGGAGGATCAGAACCTTTGGTAGCTAGAGAGTGGTCAGCCACCGTGAAAGCAACCCGAATTTGGACTTCACTCTGCAACTTGCACCCTCCAATGTGGCTTAACTTTGCTATAATCAGAAGCGGTTTCCCACTTAGCTAAGCTGGGATAATGAAATTTGTATGAAGATCAGTTTAACAAAATTAGGCAAACCCACTGGCACCAGGTGCCACTCAGTGTTCTGGAAGGGGATGCAAGAAGAGTAGAAATACTGTTTTGTCACCTACCAGTGAACGGGTAACCTTTCCTGACTTCAAGGGAGGAACAACCGTTACTTATCTGGGGACTGTGAATATGGATCTCCCTTCAGTAAGTTCCGGGAACTAAGAATGATTTGTTGTACACATGAATAGTGGCAGGAAGTAGAGACCGCTGTGTTATAATTGGCTCTGAACGTGACGAGAATTGTGGCTGAAGCTGTCTGCGCCCGCCTGTCAGACACAGTACACCAACAATTTGTAACTATCTCCCTACGTAAGCTGGGATACTTTTGTGCTCGTTATCCTTTGGATTGAACCCGGTGCCTGGGCATTGGAAGTCCAACGCTCTATACAAGAGAATGAATAATATACGATATTCGAGCATGCCACTATATTTCCCTTCGAGAGATATCGTCAGGAAAATAATCTTGAAAGCAAGAAAAATATTTTGCAAAACGAAGAAGAAAAATAAGACATAATTAGAATAACAATAATAATGATAATAATAAAAAAACTATGTAACTTTAAAAAACGTAGTTTGGCTGTCGCAATGTATTGAGCAAAGGCGTTCTTAATTCAAAATAATCGAAAACTTGTTCAATTCTTTAGTTCTAATTTTAATAAGTTACTTCGGTCTCGGATTCAAGGGTATATGCCAGTTCTTTATTAAATTAATGAAAAGAGAAGTTGAGGACCAATAAGCTCAGAGCGGGTTAGGGAGAATTTAGTGCATTACTTACAAACCTATTGAAACAAAATAACTGATTCGATAAAGATCCGCAAAGAGAATCAATTCAATGGGAAGTCAAAATTTGAAATTACAGGAACGGCAATTTTTCTCCTTATATTTCCTTAAATTCGCAAATATTTAAAATTTTCCAAACTTTAGTAATAGGATGAATTAAATGTAAATGGGAAAAATTATCAATGTAAAGATTTAAATGATCACTGCAAAATAATCATTGGAAAATGTTAAAGCTCCTAGATATGCCTTACAAATTCATCAAGACTTTCAAACAAATAAAGTCTATGAAAGGTTTTTAAATATCGCATGATCCCCAAATATTTGTGCCCCTGAAGATTAATTTATTCTAAATATTAATTTTCCGTTAAAATTACGTATAAATTTGAACTTTGGTAATTGGGATGATAAACAGGAATTAAGCCACACTTTACGTTGAATTTTTTTCAGTGACAATTAACATATTATTTTTTTTAGGAGAAATGGAGTGTTTGAGTTTTTTTTAGCTATGAATAGATAGGAAAATTATCAATAAAATAAATTACATTTAGTGAATATTTTACGTCATTAAGGTACTCTCAGCATTACTGTTTAAACATTTTAATGCCAAGCTTCTTGAATGTGACTCTTTGTCCGGCTTATTTAAGTTTATCTTGCCTAAGGCAATCATTTAAAGCTATTCGAAGGTTTATAAAACATATATACTGGATGGAGCGTAGGAACTTCCTTATTTGAAAAGAAGGAGGCGTGGTTAATAATGTTAACAGTGGAGCGAGGAAGTGTTCAATGAAAGGGGATGGAGGAAGGGGGGCACACTAGTTTCAGTCGCAAACATGCTGTGTTCGAGGCAGCAGTGCGTTTTTCCATAGAAGCGTATTTTTCTAACGGCCACTGTCATCGCAGTGCAACACGCCTTTCGTCAAAACTTCGAAATTCCTCCTTCGAGACCGTTTCCCTGATCGTAAATCGATTCTATTTTGGGTGGATGACTTCAGGGAAACGGAGAATGTGTCCAAAAGAAAGAAAGGACCTACGAGGACCGATGCAACACCTTAAAATGTCGAACAAGCTAGTCAGTCTATGCTGCGGTCTCCCAAGCTGTCTGCTTGTAAACATGCAGTTGCCTTTGGCATGTCGAGACGTTCTCTTCGTCCAAACTTTCGCGATGAACTCCATCTTCACCCACACAAAATGATTTTGGTCAAACATCTGCCAGAACGTGATTATGTAACCCGACAAACATCATGTGAGCAGCTGGTTGACGCCTTAACCAACGAGGCCTTTGTGTTCTTCTCTGACGAGGCACATTTTCACCTTAGTGGTTGTGTTAATAAACAGAATATGCGGTACTGGAGTGAAAATAAATACCAGAGAATTCATGAGAGGCGCCTTCATTCTTATCGTGTCATGGTATGGTGTGAAATTTCAAAAGTAGGGATCACTGGCACTTACTATTTTCAAGAAAACGGTCGTGCTCTAACCATGAATTCAGACCGTTATTTGACAATGATTCAGAAGAGTTTTTGAGCCTTTTCTCGAAGAAATAGAACTAGACAATGTGTGGTTTCAGCGAGATGGGTCCACAGCCCACACCACCAGAATTTCAATGTTTTTTTGAGAGAAGACTTCTCCGTGCGATCTATCTTCTTGAGAGGGGTCGTAAATAATCACCATTTGTGATTATTTCCTGTGGGGTTATCTCAAATCCCTGTTTTATAACGATCATCCACAGACCTTGAAAGGCCTACAGAAAAACATCCGAACCGAAATTGCCAATACACCTTCAACATGCCTGAAAGAGTTAACCAAAACTTTCGAATTTGTCTGAATCAGTGTATTGATAATGGAGGCTGACATTTAAATGATGTTATTTTTTAAATTCTGTGAAATTAAATATATATGTAGTATGACAGGCATCAAATAACAATAGAGAGTTGTGAAATGTATACTGTTTATTTTTCATTTTAAAAAAAGGAAGTTCCCACGCCCCAGCCTGTATAATAATATCGTAGTTATATTGATTTTGTGCGTAGCATTTTAAAAATGCGAGATCACCACCTGGGGTAACTGTACTTCCATTCATTATACCTCGTCCAATATTTAAGTCCTCAGATGAAGTCGATATCAAAATGCCAGAGCTTGAAGAGCAAGGAGCTTGAAGACTTCATAAGAGACTTGAATTTCACAAAATCTGGCGTAGATCCTCTGACATTTAAATCCAAGGAATAAAGACTACTGGGTGTAATTGTGCAAAATTCGAAGTACCGAATAAAACATGAAGCATTTGCCCAGTTATCATCATTGAATCGTTGTGCTTCAGTACTCATGTAAGAGGTCTGTTTGAAGTGATAGGTTTGAGATCCTAGCTTAATCAATGGCTTTTGTTTATTAACTACTACTTTACGACAAGTCTGAAATCAGTGCTGCTTTACAAAGGCAAACATTATCTATATATCGCCTCGATTATATATGATTACTTAAGTCGGATCTAGGTTTATGTGGCGATTTAAGATGTTGTGATTCCTGTTCGGATAGCAGGGGGATATACTAAGCTTTCTTGCTTTTTGTGCTTATGGGATAGCAAAGACAGAGCAAACCATTACATAGACTGAGAATGGAGGGAAAGATTAGCGCTGCAGCATGGTACGAATATTGCTGGTGAGTGAACGGGTACTAGGGGGACGGTCCTCTTTTGGGTAAAGGCTCCAAGAAGTTTGACAGTTTTGACACCAAAGGCGAGAGAGGAAAGAAAGCAGTGTTGTAATTGGTTATATGAGTTATGAAAAAGATAAGAGCTACCCACCTCAGTGCAGGGATAGGGACAGTGCGTTCACCACTTGGTAGCCAGATATCTACACGTGCTGATGTTTGTGAGGATTCATGCTGGGTTCATGCCTAGTACCGTGGATATAGAAGAATAACGCCATATATGTACACTAGGCTAGCAATGACTCTATCTACAATATAAATCACAATGTTCTATATCTGTGTGGAAAATAGTACTACCCCGAATCCATATTAAAATGGACCTGGTTAAAAAATTCATCCTGTCATTAAATCCCATTGGCAAAACCTATGGCAAGATAAGAGCAATAATGTAAAAGTTAGTGTTTTGGGGAGCATAGATAGAACAGAAGAGCTTTAATAATTCCAATCCAACTAATATTTTAGATTCTTTGATCCATCATATTAATTATTTTGTTTAAGCATTCTTGCTTGCTCTTTATATTCAATGATATTATTAATTCAATATGATATTTAATGCAGTTGGTATTACAAAGAAAATTGTGATTTCTAAATTTTATGCAGGTCCTTTTTGTATACAAATGAATTAAATATTATGCATATCTGGTATATATTAGGGTATCATTTATAAATGAAATAACTTATGATTATGGAAATATTTAACCATAAACATAGGCAGCATTGCTTTTTAGGACCTAATGCCATCTGTAAATAAGTTTATAAATACCACGCTTTTAAATCTTAGGTGATTTTGATATAAACTATAAATACACTTTATTTTCAACTTATTCTGTTTATGTCAACCTAAGACTATTCATAGTTCTGTAATCTCTTAAACAAACGATAATCAAAAGGAGCTAGGTGAGAGGTAAAGAGAATATGGAGGATGAAGCCATATTTTCCAACCCACTCCATCCAAAAGATCTTTGGTTATTTGAACCTATAAGGATGGGAATTAAGATGATGAAGGATGAAAACCCCTTTTTAGACTAAGGAGAGTCACCTTTGGCTCAAAGCGGATTTCAAATGATGAGGTTGACTTCAGTTCGTTGCATTAATTGTTAGATTGGTATCTAACAGTTAGTAATGGACAATTGCATCAATATCCCACCATACACTCAACATGATCTTTTTTGGATGATGGCCTCTTCTAGGATGTTGAGAAATTCTGCTTCCTCGACTGATCCACAAAAGGCCACTTTTAACTTTATGATAAAGTTTCTACTTCTCATCACCAGTAAAAAGCCTCGCCCGAAAATGTGCCTTAAGGTGTCTTAGAGCCAATAACTCACAGCAAGCAACATGCTGTTGCAGATTCGCTGTAGACAGTTCGTGTGGGATCCATTTTTAGTCACTGAAATCTTTCCAATCCTTTTCATTTTGGCGTAGGAGAGTCGTAGGAGTTACGCTAATTGTTTTGTGAGTTACTTAAAAGTCGTAGCAGGATTTTCTGTGACAAGAGCTTACAACTCTTCGAAATCAATTTGGAAGGGAAACGATCTTCTTTTGCTCCGTCTTTGAGACTGAAATCCCTACTTCGGAGACGGAAAACACCTCCTGCAACTGGTTTATTTACTGCATCTTACTCATAAATACTCTCAATGTATTTTATCGCTGTACCTGCATTGACATGTTTAGGAAAAAAATAGATTAAGTCATGTGTAATTTAATCTTTTAATCGGAGGACATAGGGGTGAATACCTAAGAAGAAGATTATGAACAATGTTTTTATAATCAGAAAGAAATAGGTATAAATTATTCATTGTAGCATTCATCAATGATAACAAGAGGCATTACTTTAAAAATACTATCTCAAACTTTATTTTTGAAAATCGGACATTGTTTTTGTAACAACCTGATATTATTATATACAAACTAATTTTATTCTCGTATTCAGCATTGCAAACATGCTAGAAAACAAAATAAAATAGGGGACAAAACAAAATCATATAAATTCTTTAAATAATGAGAAAAAACTTGAATTATTTGGCAAAAATTACGATCATATGGTTTGGCGAGAATCGAACACCACTTACAAGCTGGAGAACACCATACCAACGGTGAAGTTTGTTGGAGGTAGCATCATGATTTGGGGTTGCTTTTCATTTGCCGGAACAGGAGATCTTCACAAAAATTGCCGACGTATATACATGTGTCTTCCGATTAATAAAAATTCAATAGAAGTGAGTTTAATATGCCAGGTGAACAGTAAGCTAAGGTAGTAACAAAGTATTGTACCCCAAATTATCAACGCCCTGAACCACAGTTCCGTTTATTAAACGTGTAACTCATTTATTTAAGTTAGTAGTTAAGGAAATAAGCTTAAATGCCTTGAGAGTATTCATTCTTCGTACATTAGTACATTGGGCATCATTGAATCTGCAACATCCTTTACGTTCAACCATATTTCCAATGAATACACGTTCCCACTAGTATACTTTTGTCGCTTGCTCTTTTACTATTTTGCCAAACCACCTAAAACATTTCACTCAATAGAGAACAAAGAACGGCCAGATAAGGAAATAAGTGGGTATTTATACAGGTGAAAGCTCCATTGCCAAAGGTATTGGATTGTCTTTAGGATATTTATGAGGTGCTGAATCAAAATATGCGCGATATGGGCACACACTTTGAAGGATCCAGCAGTATTCTACCTTTATATGCATGTCTGTCTCCTTTTGCTTTGATACAATTCCTCGATCATCTTAATTTGCTGATGGAACCTTTTCTCTTTATCCTGATAAATTAATGATGATGCTCTGCCCAAGTCGCTATGGAGAAAGTGTACATTTATGCTTATATGAGAACCCTTATTTTTAATGGTATGGTATAATAATTTATGTTTGATTTCATTGTCATTTTCATTAATTTATATATTTCAATGATCATTATTTTAAAGATAAAATATTCAGTAATTTTCTAGAGAATGATAATTTTCTTGGCTAAACTTTGATGTTAACCGGGTGTTATATTTTCCACTAAAATTTAACATTGCGTGACAAAGGCTCCGGCGCAAAAGAAAAAGCGTCGGCTCTCTCAGTTCTCTCAAAAGGGTCAACTTCATCGTATTGTTAACAAAAGGCGTTCTGGACGTCTCTTTCAGTAAATTCATTGTTACAAGAATAAGTTAATGAGAGCTTAACCAAAATACTAAGAAGAGGAATAAGCTACTCCAGACGGCAACGATATTCTCTGGAATAAAATATCATAAATCCCTGGATACAGTATTAGTCCTTTTCTCAAGGTAAGCCAATCATTTATCATTTTCTTTGCTCATTTTATGTTTAACTCATTAAAAGTTCTTATAATGGAGCATTATATGACCCCTTCTTCAAAATTGTCTGCTTGGATGTTACATAAGAGGGTTTTAGTAAGTATGACAAGTAAACCAGGTAGGAGCTTCAATATCCTTCATTTTTATTGAAAACTTAGAATCTTTGAAGAGCTTACGTCTTAGAGGAATAGTTAATAGTCAGTTCAGGAAACGCAATATGAAAAGTAATCAACTAATAAACCTTTTAAGTTCTTTAAAAATCAATGGAAAATATTAAAATAGTTCCAGGCGGTATTAAGATACCAAATGAATGGATTCAGCAGAATCGTACGCTTTGACAGAACACAACTGTGTCTATTAATAGATTGAACCATCAACATACGTATTAAATATTTATTTTCATATTAAATCATACATATTCATCTATGGAATAGCCCTGAAGTCACCATTAGGTACTATTTTTCAGAGCTTTCATTTTACATAATGAGAATGTTCCTTTATTTAAACCTAAAGATATATTCCGACAATATCAAAGTATTAAAATACAACCAAGTAATAAACTCATCATTAAACAAGAAACAAAACGAATTTGTTAGAAGCATTCTTCGATCGTTCTTATGATCATTTATTTTACCTCTTTTAATCGTAAACAAACTATCAAATTACGTGTAAGGATTTATTTCAATTTATTCCAAAGAAAAGAAAATTTTGTGCTAAAATTTATGCATCTTATTTCACGGAGAAGTCCCTAAAGTAAGAAATTTTGTACCTTCTTTTTTGATAAAGTAACTTAACAATTCCTGAAATAATTATCTTCACCATCTGTGTACGTTAAACTTTCTATATACGTTTCATCACGAGTAAACTATTGCGACAAGTACATTCCATAGTCTGTCCATCCTAATTTGCTAAGTTCGTGATGTATGTATATTCACAGTACTCTCGCAATTGAAGATATTCAGGCGCCAAATGGTCTATGGTTATATCGAGAAACCCCTAATCTCGCTAAAAGTTCCCTTTAAACTAAACAGCATTTTACTCTACTCTGTTCTTGTGTTAATACTTTTAACCTAGAAGTTTTTGGACTCGGTATTGTATATGTTGACGAGTCTGGAATTAAATCAATAATATTCTAATGATTTGCTAATTATTTATATCTCTCTTACTTTATTACTTATGTTTAGTCTCTCCTCACTAGGCTATGTTTTATCGACCATATCTTTTTTATTATTTATAAATACATTCACTTCCCTCTTTTATTATTCTCACACATGAGTTAGAACTCTAGAGTCTAGAAGATAAACCTTTTATCATCTTTCCCTTAATTTTAAAGTGAATATTTGATAGCATTGGAACCTTCATTTCACAGACGATTGTCAATTAATTTATACAAGTATTCCCATTTGTATCTTACAAAATAGTCTGTTCATATTTGTCCCCCCGCCTACTTTATTTCTACCTCACCAAGTAGAGTAGGGAAGAAGTTAAATGATCTGATTTCGTAAAATATATCTCATAAGGTCATTGAGGTTTTCTATGTGACTTTGTATAGGAATGGATTTGGGCTGAGGATGACAACTAGATTTAGGGCTAAATTCAGATCAGGATTCTGGATTCTCTAATATTTATGCTAATATAATAAAATACAATGGACAAATCAAATTGAAAATACCGAGGTATAGTAGACCAATGACGTTGTAACAACGTTCCCAATTTGATCCTCATCAAATCAAGATCCGAATCCATGAGATCATCGTATATATTTCGAGTCAAGTACTATCATAGAAAGTGTTGAAATTAGATATGTTGGAGTTTTTCTCTAGTAAATATTTTTCGTATTATGTGTTGCCCACGCATAATTTCTAAGATAATTTAAGTTTGTATTTATTAATATTTTAAATCCAAACCTTATGAGGTATTTTCAAATTGAGTAAATTTCCGTCGTTATTTTTTGTACCTTAAAATTTGTAGTCGTTAACAACCCTGAATTTGATACATGCACCTTGGATGGCGTCGGTTCTCTTTTCTTCATGCCATAGTAGATTCAGTTGTACATCGTCTGTGAAGGAAGTAACAACATGGCTGAATTCACGTGTACAAAACTTTGGAAAAGGCAAGATATGCTGCCTGGTATTTGCACCTTAAGCGCCAATGCAAAGAACAACGAGTCTTTGGGTGTCAATCTGAGGACGGTGCAAATGATCAAGAAAGAGTTGGATGAGCCAGAATCAAGTTACGAGGGTACGCACCTCGGAGACCGCGTGAGCCATAGATTATCCCCCCAAATACCTTCCTGGAGTGGTTCACACTCATAAGAATGAATACATAAATTGCCTGGAGGAGTTTATGTTTCTCTTATGCAGGAAGTGATCTGTGAAAGGCCGTACGTGTGGCAGAAATTTACCATATCGCACACAAAGAGGAGGACCCAGTATAGCTATCAGACGATGTATTTGACCACATTAATACCAATATCTGGTCCTAAATAACCAGAGTCCAACTAGCTGCACTATTATGTGTGGGGAGTGGTTAAATGAGAGACCAATAAGTTCCCTTCGAACAACAAGTTCAGGATAATCATAGTTTTTACCCAGTTAAACAGGGGGAGCATAAAAAATTATATTGATTCGTATATATACAAGGAAGGATATATATATATATATATACATATTATATATATATATATATATATATATATATATATATATATATATATATATACAAGAACTGTTTATCTCTGCGTTCATTGTAGATTGTAGCGCAAAGCCCCAAGATGCTTACTGGAACATAGCCACAAGCTGAATAATTTGACCCAAAAAGCAGAGTTTGACAAATTGCTTTTGGTAGGAATAAAAAAAAAGGAAAAAAAAGAGCTATTTCATTTTCTTCCATTCACTTTACTTACGACGGAAGCTTTGAACTACTTTAAGTGGATTTAGAGATTTGTGACATGGAACAGTAACTGTTTTTACGAAAGAGTCGTAAAGAGACGTGAAATAAATACTAGAATCCTGTTGTTTTCTTATCAAAAGCTTCAATTTCTATTTTGGGAAATGCCTCCGGAAGGATGCGTTATAAAGCAACAAAAGGTGAAATGTAGGATTTACTTATCTTTCTTTTTATTCTCACACCTTTATTTCGTTCGCTGCTCCTTTCTATTTTATTTTCTTCTTGTCAAAAATTCTGTTGATGATTAATTAATATGAAATTATTTTAAATTAAATTCAAAAGCTAAAGTAGTTATTTTACTTATAATTGAAGATGGAAGTAGGTAGTATTGAGAATGTAATGTTTTAACATCACCTTCTTTCTCTTCAGGCATAACAGATTGGAAAACTAAACATGTACAACAACTGCTAGTTTTCTTTGTACAGCATAGGTAGCAACCTAAAGCAACGGTTGCAATTTTTCTTGAAGTCAGATCCTTCCAGTGGAAATTTGGTGGAGTAAACTAAAACATTAATATTCTCGGGGGCGGGACCGGTTGTACGATGAGGTAAGATGAAGAACGATGAAATGAAAATGAAAAATTGCTTGGTTGTAATTTTCCTCTCACTTGCCTCCAGCTTACCATCACATAAATTATCCTAAGAATTATATATGGAAGCTCACATTGTTGTTTACCACAAGGAAAATTGATTTAATCCGCCACACTATTCAAGCCTCTTTGGGTATTTTCCGTAGGTTTATAAATATGTTTCCCTCTCGCTGATTACCAGAATATTATCTTGAATGGCTTGAGAGAAGTTTTAAAATAGAAAGGTAATAGTTACCAGTTTGAGCTTTGATTCAATCTGATTTCACAATTCTTTGAATCAAAGTATGCACACACTTTACATATGAATCAAGATATTCTGTCTGACACAATACAGTTTTATAAGAAAACGTCACTATAGACTTTGGTATTTTATCCTGTATTAGTTCCTTCTTGCCGTAAATAATTAGAAGACCAATTAATTATTATTGTAGAATATAAACAATAGAGTGTGGCGGTGACTAACTTACCGGTAGTTCTGTTGATCCAGCACGTCCGTCTTATGCTCTACACAATCACACGTCGAACGAAAAAGAGAAACAAGTACATTGAAAAAAGAGCAAAACAACAACTACAAACACCACAAGCAACACAGTAGGGGACAGCAATGATGACAACACTAGTAACACAAATAAGTAGTAAAACTGTACATCGCCGGCGCCACCTGCGAACTGAACTCGCCTCTAACCACATGCCCACCAAACCTATACACACACACATTCCTTATTCCTTCGCACAATCGCCTTGTCCCCCCCCCCTTTCACTCCAACCCCGTCCCCCTTCCCATTGATCTCACCACCACTGCTCGTAGTTGCGAAGCCAGACTGGATGTTTCCTGCCTCGCTCCAATCGCCTCGGATCAACTGGAACCCGTTCTCTCTGAGCTACATCACCCGCATCATCAGAGCCATCATCCTTATCAATAAGGCCATCCTCCCCATCAGATGATGCTTCATCGATAAAAATTCGTCGGATGTCAAGTATATGCCGTGGTACGCTATCAACTTCTACCGTGTTCTCTAGCGTCACATCAGTCACCACACCATCTCTCCACCAAGAATTACACCGGACACCCACCGGCTTTACCAACGCTGCGTCTCCCACTGTGAACTCAGTCTTAAACTGATCTCGTTACACCTCCCGAATGCATGCTGGATGTCTCCACTGACATCTGAAAAACATAGAAGCAGGCACGGTCTCTCCATTCTCACCCTCTTTCGCTGCCAGGTTTTAAAAAAACATCATCTGCAGCGGACTCTTTCCTGACCTTGCCGCCATGTTCTTTATGGTACGATACATCCCGTCAGCATTCCCATTTACCGATGGCCGGTAGGCTGCTCAAAACCTCTGGGTCACATTCCACTCCCTGCAGACATCAACAGACTGGACAGATCTAAAGGTCCTGGAGGTCCTTTTTACCGGAATATCCGCTCTAACTGTTGGCAAATTTCCTCAGCATATTCAGACCGCACTTCCCGCCATATTGCAAACCTACTCGGTCCAGGGTCCACCAGAGTAAAAGAAGCTTTGCCCTGGTAATGTATCATATCCAGTGCGAGCCTGCTCTATGGGCCATCAACTCCTAACTCCCCCAGATACCTGTCTCACTGGTGTAGGATCTAAAACTTTGCATTGACTTCACGCTTTCACAACACACTCCGACCTCTTTTTCTCTACCATGGAATTGAGCAGCCTGGCTAAGTACAAAGTTCGCTACACGCCAAAATAGTGTTGTGAGGGTAAACCTTCAATGTCAACATCAGCGCCATTGCAACCTTGGGTACTCGGGAAAGGATATATGCCATGTTTTCTCTGAGGGGACAAATATTAAAGACAAGTCGACATCCATCTCCAGCATCCTATCTTGTAGAATAGATAACCTACTTCTGATCAACATTTCTAACATACCGGTTACCTTCACCTTACCCTTACCATGGAGTGCACTCTTCAACCACTGGAGGACAGTAATCGAATCACTGATGATTTCCACATGTTTCAAATCCCACATGAGAGCTAGGTTCAGCCCAATGACAAACGCATCAAACTCAGCAGTGTTGATATGAGCAAAGTCATTACTTTTGCGTAACCAGGCAGCATCCTCCACAATCTGCTCCCGATTCCCAGCGCAGCCCAAAGAGCAAGACTGCTGGCATCACACCAAATGCGCCCCCTTGCAAGCCTGCAAGGCACTACATGAAACAGCCCTCTCACTGGATTCTCCGAGTTTATCCGGCGAGCATATCTCTAATCAAACTCGTAGCTTTGTCTCCCACATCATCATCTCATCTCTCTGCCTCACTTACCCTCTTTATGTAGCTGAAAGCAACCCTTAATTACCCACACATAAGGTATAAGTGGCCCACAATCTGCCCACACACAGAGAAGAGCCTACGTCTAGATAGCCGCCCAACATCACCTTGGCCCGGCAACACATTACCCTTACCAAAAGCCAGCTCTCTCTTTCGGTTTATCTGAGGAGCCAAGCCAAGCACTCGACCATCCTTCAAATTCTCAGGCTCTTTGGTAACAAGCCCGTAGCGTGCTAAATGTTCCATCACCTCCTCTGCTGTTACTATCTCTTCATTTACAATCACATCATCTATATAATTATCAGTCCCCATCTTCGCCCGCTCATCCTGCTCTAACTTCAGGTTAAGAATCTTCGTCAGTATCTTGAGAGAACAGTTCAGACCAAAGCCAAGCTGACTCAGATCGTACAAAACCCCTTTGCACCATATTTGCTGATAAGGCCACAGACTACGGTCCACTCATATTTGCAAATATACAGATTTAAGGTCTACTAACCTTAAGCGATGTCAATGCTGCCTCCACCTGCGCAAGGTCTCGCTGCAAACTACAACAACGGCTCCAGGGTGACTCTCTACATACATATTTAGGTGCCGTAAATCAAGCACAGGCCTAACCTTATTTTTATTGGCCTGCGCCACTGCCATGAAAGGCAACATACCTTTATTTGCACTCAACCCTGCTTCCACTCCACATCACCTGCAATGTTGATGAAGTCTATCCCAATAATAGCATCAATACCCCTAATTAAGTCACCTCTAACCACGCAGTCAATGTTAAAAGAGAGCTCACCTATATTAATGGACACAACAGTGGTGCCAGCAATGGATACCTCCCGCCCGTTGACTCCCACTACAGTCCCTCCCCGAACACACAAATCCCCGATCATATACGACCCAAACACAGACCTTGTACACCGTATGTCTACCAACACCTTTGCAGCTCCTTTGCCCATAGCATCGTCAACCATAAGAAGCACCATTATTCTTTGTCTGAAGGAGCTTCTGGCGCATAAATTCCTTCCCGCCTGTTTCCTTGGTTACTGAAACAAACCCTTGACATGTGCCCAACACCCCCCACATTTACAAAATTTCACTTCTTTCCAGGCTGCCTCTTTCTTTGGGCCATTACAAGCCAAGTGGAGCCCACCGCACTCAAAACACCTACGCTCCTCTCGGGCATCATTCGGCCTGTCCAATGCAACCAACTTGATACTGCTAGTAACTATTTTTGTGGCCACGGCGGCAAAAGATTGCTCCAGTATCTCTGACATCAATGCTTTGGTCCTCTCACCACGACAGACAACTTTATATCTTCTATGCCCAACGTCGCTCGACGCTTTCTTGACACCACTGGTGGCAACCCAGTAACAAACGCCCGCAGGAGAAGCTTGTCTGAGATAATACCGGCGAGCAGTGCTAATCTCCGCAATTCCGCCATGTACTCATCCACTGTATCTTCCCTTCAAACACGCTTGGCAAACTGCTCAGATGCTCGAAATGGGTTCACAGAAAATGCATTCAAAAGTGCATCTCGATACTCTGCATTCTTCTTTTGACCCTCATCCAATTCAGAGTACACAGACAACGCAGCTAGCTCAAGAAACATAAGTTAAATAGTCTCCACATCATTTAATCCCCTCACCTTCACGAGCAGATCAAACTTCTATAACCATTCAACAACACTCCCGGTCACGTCAGACGGCCTCATAATTTTGGTCAATTTTACGGTGGCCATAACAGCCTAGCGAAGCGAGGCCTAAATAGCTTGTGGAATATAAACAATAGATTGTGGTGGCTCTAACCTACCTGTAGTTCTACTTTTCCAGCACGTCCCTCTGATGCTATACACAATCACACGTC
Organism: Ceratothoa steindachneri; assembly: GCA_963969495.1. Lineage (NCBI taxonomy): Eukaryota > Metazoa > Arthropoda > Malacostraca > Isopoda > Cymothoidae > Ceratothoa > Ceratothoa steindachneri. The sequence continues at coordinate 75,720,640 of OZ018332.1, forward strand.
GAGCTAAAAAGAGAAACAAGTAAAGTGTGAACAAAGACAAAAACAACAACTAGAAACAACACAGCAGGGAATTGCAACGAAGACAACACTAGTAACACAAATGCGTAGTAAAACAAGCGTGCATCGCCGGCGCCACCCTTGAACTGAACTCGCCTCTAACCACTATTATTACCAAATAATTATGTACGTTAAAATTTAAATGGCTTTAGTTTTTTAGTTATTTAAAAAAATTAATTAGTGCATTTTAAACATAATAAACAAGGCATAAAAACACACACAGATAAAGGGGATGGATGCGACAGAAATCAAGATGGTTAGGCTTATGTGTGGGGTGAAGAAGATGAATAAGATAAAGAACGAAAGAATCATGATAGGGGAAATCTCAAGGAAAATATAGGAAAGGATAATGTGTTGGTATGTGGCTGTCAAGAGAGAGACAAGATTTATGTTTGTAAAGAAAGTTCTGAGAATGAGGATGAATTGGACAAGATGTTAAGGGAGACCGCGATGGAAATGAATGGATAGCATGGCAAATTATCTAATGAGAAGGACAAGAAGGGAGAAAAATGGAGGGATCAAGACAAATGGACACCAATGGCCAGAAATATTACGCCAAATAGATGCGGAAGAAAGCCAAAGAAAACGAAAATTACACTATTGCGTTTAGATTTCGGAATGTGTTAAATTGAGCAATTTTCCGTTGAGAAAATAGACTCGAATTATAACGTAAGAAAGAAGAATTAATAATGATGGCATGTGCTAATAAGGTGGTTGATAGATGTGGTTTCAGCTATAGTTTGACACGCGAGAGATCCAGGGTAGATAGGTAGCAGCCCCAGAATGCCATCCATGCATTTGTCAAATTAACCTTTCATAAACTCCCAGTTTTGAGGACCTTAAATATACTTACTCCAAGTTTTAATTCGTTGAGACGTAGGAATTACTCAATTAGATAATTGGAAATTTTCTTTTCGTTATTGACCGCACTGAAAAAGTTCTTCATCAGTGCAAATTTTATGGGTAATATTAGAAAAAGAATCTTCCGTGGGTTGACAAGAGGATGAGATCAAACATTTTATGAGCCTGGTTTTAGTTCAGGTCTCGCGAGTTATTCATGCTGTTTGTTAGCTCTGTGGCCCATTATACTTAAGAAACTACAAGGTGTTTGCTGTAAGAGCCTTGTAAACCCACTAATATAAAATAAAAAGTAGATAGTCAAATAAATTCTTGCAACAGCTCTGCAGGTCTAGGATGTCCTAAAAATCTCATTTGTTGTCTTTTTATTGTTGTCATCTTTTCTCTCTTCACTACCATTTGCCTCAGAACATCCACATTAGTTCGTCTTGCTGTCCATGGGATCTTCAGAATTCTCCTACATAACCACATTTCAGTTGCTTCCAACTCGTCTTGTATCTTCCTGCTCACCGTCCAAGGCTCACATCCATACAACAAGGTTGACCACACAAAGGTTCTTGCTGCTCGCTTTTTAATTCCCGTAGACAACTTTTTATTTATCAGATACACCTTCATTCTTGTATATGCACTCTTTACAATGCCAATTATTGTTCTAATTTCGTTTTGACATCTACAGTCTTATGGTATGAAACCTCCCTCGATACGAATTTTTTTCCACCTGCTCTATTCTCTTTCCTCCTGCCTCTATTCTTACTGTGGAGGTAGTCGTCTTAGATGCCACCAACACTTTGGTCTTGTCCATATTGACCTTCAACACTTTCTCCTCCCTCGCCCTCACCGTCGCATCCAACAAATGTTGCAACTTCTTTGCGGAGTCCGCCACTAACTCAGTGTTATGTGCGTACCTAATATGATTGATATTATACCTATCTTGACTCCTTCAAGCCCTTGCAGCTCCCTTAATATCATCTCCACATATAAGTTAAACAGTTCAGGGGACATAACACATCCCTGACGTACTCATCTCCTTATTGTCTGATACTCTGTTTTTACTACGGAATGAAAAAAATATAAAAGTGAACAGAAACGACCCGAAAAGGAAACATCGCCGTTTTATTAGTGATATATTAATGTGCATATATGTATATATCTTATGAGGTTAATCAGTATTGAGGAGGTAACTGAAACGAAGTAGAAGTAGTACGAATATATATGTAGGAAAAAATCTTGAAAATGAACTTGTGACGAGAATGCGCGAGAGTGTGTAACAGGTTGAGCTAACAAGTTGGAAGATCAAACAAAAGTTGAACATATTGTGTAGATATATATTTAGTAATTAATCAAGGTTCCTTGAGAGAGAGAGAGAAGTTGCTTGAGCGTTTTTGTCAATTGACGAACTCTGATGCAATGGCATGCTAATTTCAATAGCAATTATACCCTATTGATATAAATGACAATAGCGCGGTTAAATGAATAAGTAACTTTTGATTTAATCGGGCATAAAACGGTGGATGAGAAAATTACTTTTAAGGCCGCCAACCACTCTGTGCTTTGATAAGTAAAATTACTTCTATATTCTGTAAAGTGTTAATTAAAATTAAGCTTTCTAAGCTCATATTTACATAGCTAACATGCATGGGTTGCTTAATACATAAGTGGTAATTTAACAACCTGCCTTCCTGCCATTTATGTATTATGTGTATGGTCATTAATGAGAATAGAGTATTGGGTGTTTTTATTACCGTAGTATTTATATGATAAATGAAAAGACAACGTTTTAACCTTTCATTCTAACATAAATTAACTGAAAATAGATGTATAATCTTTTACACACAAGAGAGTTATTAACAAGGGGTAACAATTAAGCTTTGATATGAATAGCAATGAAAGAGATTTTCCCAGTCAGAATGTAAATGATTTTGAATTTAAAAGCTCTAGTGAAAACATCGGCAGAATCAAAACTCAGACCAGTAACTAGTGAATAAGAATTTGATTTTTACATTACGCTAAATTACTGGGTTAAAAAATTGGAAATGAAAGGTCAGAATGTAAAGAACATTTTATACTTTCTATCTTTTGCTTCAAAATTTAATTATTTTACCCACGATCATTTAGGTGCAAGTACGATTCTGAGGAAATGAATCTATCATATTGGAATAAATTTGTAAATAGTATTTATTAAAGTAGTACGTCTTCTTATGATTTAAGAATGCCAAAATGAGTAATTTTTTTTCTTTCAGATTATAAAAATATTGTTCATAATCTTATTCGGTAATCTCTCCTCTCATCTAAAGATTATATTAGATATGTTTTATTAAATGATTTTCATAAAACTTTCAATGAACTTAGAACAACAAAATCCATTTAAAGCACTTATGGGGATGATTAGTAAATGAAATAAGTTATAGGAGCTGGTACACTTCCGAAATCGGGATTTTAGTCTAAAACTAGCAGCAAAAGAAGTTTGTCACCAAAACTTGATTCTGAAGAGTTTGAAGCTGTTGTCACAGCAAATCCTGTTACAACTTATAAGCTCTCGCAGAACAATTCATCGTAACCCATATACCCTCCTGTGCCAACTGAAAGTGATTGGACAGGTTTTACTAAATGTAAAATGGATGCTTCATAACTTTCTAGGGCGAATCTGTAACAGCGTGCTGCTTGCTAAAAGTCATTGTGTTCACGACACCTTCAGCCACCATATTTGGGAATGCTTGTTATTGGTCTGAGAAGTGTAAATTTTATCCTAACGTTAAATACTGCCCTTAGTGGATCTATCGAAGAAGCAGAATATCTCTACAATCGAGAGAAAGCCCTTATCCAAAAAGATCATTTTTATTGTATGGAGGAATTTGAAGAAATTGTCCAATAATTTTACAACATGAGTCCCACAAAGCAATATTTCCCAACTGAGCTCCTCAAAGAGATCTTTGGTCATTCTATTTGTGTGAGGACGAGCATTATCATGAATATGGAGGGTTGCTTTTGGCCCAACGGCTTTCAAACAACAAAATTGATTGCAGTAGAGAGAAGCATAAATTGTTAGATTGTTTGTGAGAAGTGTAGTAGTTGTTTAACTAGGTATCTGTAAAGCGGAGAGCCTAAAAATCATATGGAGAGTGCTCATAACATTAACCTACCAAAAGATATGCTAGTTGATAACTCCGTTATTAAAAGAAAAAAAGTTAATAAATCTAGTGGTGGAAGTAACGAACAAATTAGATCACTGGGACCATCCTACCGAAAAGTCAAGGTCGCGCCCCTTGGATCATAAAGTTAAAGCGTTAAAAAACATCGTTAAACTTGCTTAAATCCTGCCGCCACTAGACTCGAAACTTTGCGTGAAACAGAAGCCTACACACCAATGGCTAGGAACTCGAGACCTTTCGGCTTACCCCTTTTAGTAGGCCAATTTAATAATAAAGTTGTTTTCATTTGCCGCGTCCGTTTTAATTCCTTTACTTACCCCGATAACGAAGACACCTTCGGTAAACCGAGACTATATAATTTTAAGCCTCTGTCAAGCGAGTTCCCCTCTGTGCTGAAGCTCACCATAAGAAAATACGACGCTCTCAACCAAATTATTATTTCATTTCCCATCGCCCCATAAACTGGTGAACATCTTTTCGGCCAGAGAGTAAAGGTGACGAAGAAATGGACTCAGTAAGCCATAGACAGGCAGGACAAGGAGAGACGAAGTTCGTAAACGCTATCACCATCAAGCCACTCATCTTTAATGAGACAGCAGTTGCAGGCTGATTCCAGATTGTGGAGGCTCAGTTTCACATTTCAGGAATAAGGAATCAGGAAATTAAATTCTTTCATGTAATGGCTGCACTTCCTCTCGAGACCGTCTTCCGGCAGCCATCATATCTCCCCGAAATTACCAGCATTTAACAACTGAAGTGATTGGGCTCTTCGAGAAAATTAACCCCGAGCTCTTCAAGAAGCTCATTGCATCTTCAACTCTCACAGGTCGACCCTCTACAAATTTAGAGGAATTAAGAAGAACTGGCCTAACTACAATTAGGAGTTGGTGAGGAGCTTGTAAGACACAAGTTTATTTAATCCTTTCTGGTCAACATCGTGCCTATAATTGCTATACAAAAGGATCTAACTTTATCACAATTGGGAAGACTGGCGGATGAACCAATGATATTCTATAGAACGCAGTGCCTTAATGTAAATACCTGCAGTGAGTCAATAGAACGCAGTGCCGCTTCCGTGTCCGATGCGTATATGCTTGGTGTTAATATCAGTACAAGTGACGACTATATATATAATGTGAATTCGGCGGGAAATGCTCGGTCAGTGCCCATGGATGCGTACCCTAATGGGAACCGTCCCAATTTTGCGCAGTGAAATAATGATCACAGTGCTTATAATTTACCTTTTTGCAGGAACCAAAGATCTGTAGTCTGCCGTTCAAATGCAAAATTCTGCAAACTCTAGTGCAACCTTCCTCCACGAAATATTTGCCCCCAGCCGAAAACTAGCGCGGCATGCCATTACAAGGGCGGACGCAGGTATGCCATCTGTTTTCACCGTCGCCGCTAAAGTAAATAAAAATAAATGTGAGTTTCTAATTGATATGGGAGCGAGTGTGTAGATTATTCCGGCTAAATTGGTGAATTCGGGTGAATTGTGCGAGTTCACTGTAAATATTACAAGGCTAATGGCAGAAAAATAAAAGTGCACGGCGAGGTACCGACATATATAGTTATCCTTAGTCTTCGCCGTTCATTCAGGTGGTCCTTTGTGGTCGCGGATACCACTTAGGAATTGACTTTCTGAGGCATTTTAATCTCTTAGTGGACTGTGCGCGCGGTATACCTATCGACGAACAAACCAAACTCGTATCAGAAGTGAAACTATCATGGGAGCCTGCGGTAGCTTTAATTATTAATAACCTACAGCACCTACTGCACCATTGCAAAGCCCTATTGGAGAAATATGAGGCTTTGTATAGTCCCGCACCCGCTAATCCCTCCCCATTTTCGCCGAACTCATTGGCGCACACAAGTGAGACAGGTAGTGCTCCACTGACATTCGCGCGGCCGAGACCTCATTCAATGGAAAAGCTGCTGGTTTCCAAAGCAACTTTCGAATCACTATCGAAGGGGGTAGTCGTGCGCCCATCAAAATCACCATGGTCGTCGCCGAAACACATGGTACAGAAGAAGTCGCCGGGTGAGTATAGGGTGGTCGGGGATTTCCGAGCGCTCAATGAGATCACAAAGCCCGACAGATATCCATTGCTGCGAATTCAAAGTGTTGCAAACCACCTCCATTGCAAAAGGATTTTATCGAGGTCGGATCTGGTTCGTACGTATCATCAAATCCCTATGAACCCGTCGAAATAGAGAAGACTGCGGTGATAATGGCATTTGGATTATAGGAGTACGTGAAGCTTCCATTCGTCTCCTGAATGCAAGTTGCACATTCCAACGACATATGCATAGCCTGTTTCGGGGATTAGGGTTTGTTTACGTATACATACATAGACGACATCCTGATATTTTCGGACAATATGGACTACAACTTGAGGCATTTGGATCAAATCCTTAAAATCCTGGTTTAAAACAGTCTGGAGAAATATGAGCTGGCAAAGGATTTTTTAGGGCATCACATTTCGGTTGAAGGAATTTGCCCACCGGCCAAAAAAATGAAGGAAATTGGTGACATGCCCTCACCAAAGGACTAGAAGAAACAAAGATATTTGGGCATATTGGGATACTTGCGAAGGATGATTCTAAATTTTTCGCAACCACGCTGGCAGCAGTTGTGCACTTTCCTTAGTTCTCGTGGTGCTTCGCTCTTCATCACTTTGTAATACCTACTTTGGCTAGCATCTGAATACACAGAGATTCTATTTGACCTTTTCCTATACCATGGGACAGGTTTACAATGTAGTAAATATGTTAATAAGCAAAATGTTTTTAGAATTATAATTGTGATCCCCAAAGAATGAATTATAGGCTAGTTGGACCCAAAGGAATGGTAGTTTTAATAATGGTACCACAAAATTCAAGAGTCCTGTCAATCTAAGCCAAAAGAGTCTTCTAATTTTTAGATATTCTAATTTCATAATTTCCGTTAAAGCATTTATATTTTTGCTCTTGAGGACATTAGTTACTGCAAGAAGAATTTATCGATGTTAATTCTAACACCCAGATATACAAGACTTTTCGTAAGAGTAATTTTACCGTAATTAATAAGTAAAGTCGAGTAAAACAGTTCACCTAGTGCGTTGAGGATGTTATCCAAACCGCCAATGAATAGAAAGTCATCCAGGTATACATAACTTTTGATGCCGTGTTTTTTATACCTGATTACAGATAATAGCCATGATTGACTGCATTATATAAGCACTTCCAAGGAAGCCTATTGGTAATCTAGCCAAACAGTATTTTTTATCCCCTAATCCTTATACCGAAATTCCGTTGTGCATCCTTGTGCAATTTAATATGGTAGCACCCATGACTTAGGTCTATTTTTATAGCGTATTCACCTTTTTCTAATTTATTGAAAAGTTTGTTGATATTTGGTAATGAAAATCTGGGAAGTTTAAATAGTTTAGTGAGATTGGACATGTCGTAGATTGCCCTATAAATGTTATCCTTTTTAGGAATTAAGAATCGTCTATGCGTATGTCTCACTTGCGTAGTTTCCTTGATAATTCCTGCCTTTAATAATTGATTTTAATGTTTGTTTTGATATAAGATCTATATTTTTTAGGGAAGAATATTTTTAGCCCATATTTATTACAACTCTTAATTAGGTTTGAAGAATCTGGAACTTGTGATAGGTCCCCTGTGTATAAATTTTCCAATGTAGCAACTTTAAAGTAATCTGTAATTTTCATTTGTCCTTGTCTAAGCGGATCAATTAAAGGGGATATTACTTCTTCCTCATTGTTATCATTATTATTATGATTATTATTATTTTGATTATTGTCTCTCTGGTTTCCTCTATTAGGATCCATGATGTCCGGGGGACCACTTAAAATACCTAGTAGTTCCCATGACTGCGTGCTTGTTACGCTATTGTTATCATCACTGATGGATTCTATTTCAATATTTACATCCTGTCTAATCATATTAATGGGATGGTCGCATATATTTAATGCACCTAATTCTCTAGTACTACTTTCAAAATATATTTGCAATTGTTATAGGTTAGGGTCGTTAACTGTTTTTTGTAATTCACTGTTTAACGGAGTAACTTCACCATCTATTATAATAGTAGTTTCGTCAGTTAGATTAATATCGTACAATTGTGAGATTTGAAGACTTAGTACCTCCATATTTATATCTAACAAATTTAATCGGCTTCCTATTAGATTATCATTATTTATATTATCAATTTTATACTGGCTGCTATCACTAATGTCACTATGTTTATCACTATTATCACTGATATCATCCTGCTAATTGTTCGCACGTGTGGACCAGTGGTCAGGGGTACCTAATGAGAGTGTTCCGGAATCTGTCGAAGAGACAGATAAGAAGGAGCTCTTTCTTTCCGATGAAGTGAATCCTTATGATGCCTGTTGACATCTAGCTTATTCCACTACTTGTTCCCATGCCTGTAGCCATCTTATATGGCCTAGTTCTTGCCCTAACACGACCGCGAGGTCTAGACCTCTAGCCATATTGCGTTCTGCATCGAGAACCCAGTTAGGTAGGTCCTGCTGCCGTAAAACCATAATTAGGCTGTCTCCACGAAGGGAATCCTGTGCGTCTGCAAAGTGCCCGGTCCGATAATTGAATGCCAGAGCCTCGAATTGCCTTCTCTTAAGAGTCTCGAATTTCAAGTCCCCAGTTGTAATTCAAAACGATGTAGTACAGTCCCAATCGGGCCTTCAATGACGATAGCTCTTCTATGCTAAGAAAATCCCTGAATCGATAGAGGAGTAGAAGCTGCTGAATTTCTTCCCGGTCACGTCTCTTGAACCTACGAGAGTTAATTTCTGTCTTCAGTTTGTGTGTGTTCAGATCGTAATTCGTAGGTAACTAAATAGTTCGTTGAAGAGGGATTATCAGCGATGGGTCACCACTTGCCCTATCAAGGGGAGGGGGGGGGGGGTTACAGCGGCGCAGTGGCGTCTGCAAAAGCTGTTGGCTGAATCAATGGAATTCCCGCTGACGGTGAATCCTTCGAGGTGGCTGCTGCCTGGGAAGTGAGAGTTCTCACCGCTGCCGACTGTGGGATAATTCCGTCCTCTTCCTCGGATTCTTCTAGAGCCGGATTTAAAATGTTGTCCGGTATCTCAGGTAAGATATATAAATTGAAACTATCACTGCACCACTCAGGAGTCCCATTGGAATTAGAGTTATACAAGGAACTGTCTGCTCTTGTTGGTTTCCATCGTTTCCGCATACCGACCGTCCACGAACGGGATGGTGGAAAGGGCACACAAGAATTTGTAGTGCCCCAGAATGGCCCGTCGACAAGGTTAGCTGATTGCACTTCTAATTTTCCTCTTTGGCATTCGCTCCTTGGTTAATGACTCGGGAATTTCGCATTTAACGGCAGTCAAGAGAACTACACTTTTGTGCCCGAGACCCTTAGTTTCTTCATCAAAGAGTGATTCAAAGTTTAATAAAGAATTAGCCTCAACCATGGCACAAGTTTATTTCATACAGGCATTCCTAGTGTACTTGCACTCGGTGCAAAGATCTTTGTGAGGCAACTCATGCGTGGGTCCGAATAGACCTCGCTCGCAAACCTCTGGGTGCCATATGCTCGCCCTTTTGCGGTGATCGAGTGCGACAGCAAGGTTTACAAATTTGAATTCCCTGAAGGCAAGAGGGACACTGCCCCAGTCGGCAGACTAAAACCGGTGAGGCTTCCTCCCTCGTATAGCGATAACCTGCCAGGTAGTCAGCAAAGTCCGAGGACTCAGGCAAAGAAATGGAGGAGGACCAAATGTACTTTACCTCTTGGAGTGCATATGATAGAAGACAATGATGCCAGAGGACGGCGACGAGACACCTCTACAGGAACCGGAAAATATAACGGCAATCTTGACGTCTTCACAAGCTCCGGGAGACGAATCACGTTTGCCAGAAACCCGTCGTTCCTATACTTTTTTAATCTTATTTTACTCATTATATTGCAGCGGCATATTATAATGAAAAAGAGAGAGGCCTAAATATAAACACGCCCCATTAATCTAAAGCTTTCTTGCGTGTTTAAACTATGTATATATGTACTGTTTCATAGTTATAGCTTTTTATATCAGTAGACAAGAGAATGAGACCTAATTGTAAGATAAAAATATATATTTTAAATTATATGGCAGAACACAGAATAATGAATAGGCCCGTTTTGTTGAGTACAGATTTATGTGCTCGAGAATCCAATGCACTATATGAGTGTTAAAATGCTGTTTGACATTAGGTTTGCCTGTAGTACGGACTTAATATTTATCTATCTACATATGTATTTACGAGTATAATGCGTTATTCTATAACTGGTAGGTGAGTCTTTGTGGGGCACCCAAATTGCAGGATTTAATAGGCCCAGCCAGGAACTCCTCAAATGGACGTTTGGTGGAACTATCAAATCCTAGAAATGGCTATTTGTGTAAATTAAGTAAATAATACGACACATGTAATAAATAAAGAATCAAAGAGAATTAGAAAAAGAACCAAAATATATATATTGTACAGCTATTAAATAAATATAAGGCAAGTGGTTCGTAGGAAATCACGCAGAAACACATGTACATACGCACAGCTATCAAGGGTCAGCACCTGACCAAATACGAGTGTTACTCTCACACAAACATACGCGGGCTAAGAACAATTTTTAGCAAAATGTCACAACAGGCGAGCTGAACAAATAAAGGTGTATTCCCTATAATTGAGATAAATCTGAGACATGGGGAAATCTGTAGGGATAGAAGTAACGAACAAATTAGATCACTGGGTCCGCCCCATTTACAAGTCAAGGTCACGCCCCATGGAGACGACTCACAATTATATATATATATATATATATATATATAAAGAGAGAGGGGGAGAGAGAGAGAGAGAAAGAGACACACAGTCAATATTCGGCAGTTAATTCATTCGACCATTAAGTCAAAACGTTACAAAACCCCGTAAACTCGCCTAAATCCTGCCACCTCTAGATTCAAAACTTCGCGTAAAACAGAACCCTACACACCAACCGCAAAGAACTCGAGACGTTTCCGCTTGCCCCTTTAGTAGGCGATTAAAGAATAAAGTTTTCTTCTGTCGCCTCCTTTAGAAGTCCTTTACTTACCCCGATCACAAAAATACCTTCGGTAAACCCAGCCTATCTAATCTCAAGCTTCGGTCAAACGAATTCCCCTCTGCCCCAAAGCCTGCTATAAGAACGTACGGCGCTCCCAACTAAATTATAATTTCACACACCCTATCATAGCTTCATCTTTTCTATTCTCCTTTTTTGCTCCTTCTGATTATCACTTGTTTATGAGATTCCAGAACCAATTGGATAGTCTTAGGCTTACCTCAAAAGAATAGGTTGAAAATGAGTTGAATACATATTTTGTTCAAAACTTAAATGAATTTAAAAGCGTGGCTTTTATATTCTTATTGACAGATAAAATTAGGTCCTAAAAAGCAATTGGGTAACGATTGATGCTAAGCTTAAGCGAGTGAACTAGCTCCTTGTGAACAATGGCTATTCACAAACCGTATTCGAATCAATCGTTAAGGGGAAGATAAACTCTACCCTCCTTCCAACGGACAGACCAGAAAACCTCACATTAATAGACATATAATACCATGCAATAATGAACACAGGATACAAGGAAGACGAGAAGATTTTCAAAGCCGTTATACACCGCAACGTTTCCCCAGCCAACCCCGAGCATAAAATAACGATCCTTCGTCATGGAGAACAGTTGTTTCCCCGCGATGAATTTCCTAAAAGAGGTCAAGCTATTGTCTGAATACTTGTGCAATGATGGTGCCGGCGTTCACCGCAACTATAAATAAATAGGGATATCTCCTACAACTTTGTCGCGCAGGTTGACGATGCACTTCCAGAATGGCGCTATCAAGTGACATGCCGCAACGCATCATACGTCAATTACAAGAGGAACGCTCACCCAAAACACCTCCATTATCTTACGTGATCCTGACCGCAGAATACTCCGAATGGCCGTGGCAGTTATGCTCTCCCAACACAGACATTCAATCAATACACAACTCCAGCCATAGACTATCCTCTCAACGATTCGATGCCAGAATCTGCAACGCCCACGCATGGAATCAGAATTTATCTAACCCTTTTCCTTATTTTGTTTATATCCAACATCAATTTTTTGTTATGGAACACATTTAGTTTATTTGGCCATTTCCTTACAATAATGTTCAAAATATTTTTAAACATAAATCTATCGATGTATTTTTCGAGTTAGTTGATTAGTCCGTTTTCTTACGGTAATGTTCAAACATATTCAATATATTTTCTTGTAATATCACGTTCACCATTTTGACAGACTGCGAAAAACTCCTGGCATCTATCTTTGATTTCGAAAAGGAGGAAAATTTGGGGGAAATTTTTTAAAATTTTTTCACAAGACTCCTTTGAGAAGCTGAGGTGCTTGGACGCCCGAATATTGAGCACTCGAAGGACAGCTTGCGCTACTTTCACCTTCCAACGCCTGACCTTTTGGAGAAGAAAGAAGATCAGAGTATTACAAGAGAAGTTTCCACATAGGGCTTTACGGAAGAAACATTCCTCTCCAACACCATTTTTCCCTTACGGGGGACTCAAAAAAAAGAGATTTACTAGCAGGTGGTCATAATTAACTCTATGGCTACCTAAACTCATCACTCCCTCCGCTCTCGCCTTATAAGGCGTAGCCGTGTGTACTGCCATTCATAACCTAGTTCGAACTATGCCCACCGCGATACAAGGCATAATTCGAGGCGGTTCGGAAAGCAGGTTTGTGGACTAGCCCACTGTAGAACCTTCCGTCATAGACACCCTGGATAAGAGGCGAGGCTGCAACCATTGTGGAAGAGTTCTCTCTATCCCTGATGGCCCGGCAGTGATCATAGAGGGACAACAAACCGTCTCTATGTGAGCTGGAAGCAGTTGCAATACCCAAACCCCAGAAGAGGCGGCACCCTCGGTGGTGGTAGTTGATTCAATCACCACCCATCATCAAGTCTGCCATGAGTCATCCTTCTGGAGGGCCTCACCGGGTCCATCATATAATTCATCCATCATCTTCACCCAGGCAGATATACCGGCTATGCTAAGGATTGTAGGGTCGGGGAGATCATTCTCATTTTTCATTTCAAAAGGCATAATTCGAGGCGGTTGGGAAAGCAGGTTTGTGGACTAGCCCACTGTAGAACCTTCCGTCATAGACACCTTGGATAAGAGGCGAGGCTGCAACCATTGTGGAAGAGTTCTCTCTATTCCTGATGGCCCGGCAGTGATCATAGAGGGGCAACATATTTTTATCCCAGGCAAATTAATAGGTACAAAGAATAGAAAAAAAAACACAAAGAAGGAGGCTTTAACGAGCCAGAAATAGGCGACCGTGAAGGAGCAAAGAGAGTCCTACTTCGCATCCTTCCTGGCCGGGAGAAACCAACTCGCGAATTGGCACTAAAGACTATCTACGCTGATATTGGGGTCATACTCCTTAGACTAAAAGACCAGCACAACGGTATGTAGTGCTATGCGACACAGAAAAGGACTTAGATCTCCTCCTGACCGAAAATGCAGCCAAAAGGCTCGAAAAGATCGGACTTACACCTCGAACCCCTTTGGTCGAGTTGCAGACAACTCGACCACTGGGTCGGTGAGCACACTCCGAATGAAATCAAAGAAGAGCTATAAAAACGTCAGGATTTGGCAAAGGTCGAGGAAATAATCAAATTCAAAAACCAAAATGGAGAAGAGCATAACCACGTATTCAAAGTGATAGTTAGATCGACAGAAGTGTCCAAAAAAGCCTCGGAACATGGACTGCTTGCCTTCTACACTAATATATCATCCGATGAAATTGAGAAGGAGATATTTGTCTCCGTGCAAGTATGCTTTACATGCTATGCCCTCGACAAACACCTGACCAAAGACTGCACTTAAAAAAAAGGGAATGCATGCTCAGAATGCGCAAGCCAAGACCACAGGTGGGACCAATGCAGGAGCATGGCAAAGAAATGCTTAAACTGTGGTAATAACCACAGAACACTGGCTATGTCTTGCCCAGTAAAGAAGCAGCTCATACGGAATAAAAAACTGGAAATAAGCGCAGAAAAATAAAGAAAAAACTACCTCATACGCTGCAACAACTGCAAATGGATAACCCGCAACGCCACCAACACAAACCACAACGGTGAATATAGAGGGAAGCATGAGGCCAGACTTAATTCTCTGCATAATGCACACACATTTTGTAAACATGGCAGAGCCAGGCTCATATACAAACGAATTAAACACTATGCTGAGAAAGAACGGGCTTAAAAAAAGGGGGGATTCCCGGAGAATCCTCCTTCGAGCGAGCTATATAGAATTAACATGACCCAAGAGAGACTCTGAAAAATACGAGCCCGGCAAAAGACGAAGCCGGTATGGATGCTGATTCTGAAAAAGAATCCTACGACAAAGAAACCCCCCAAGACGACCCCAGGAAGCTCAAAACAAAAACAAAAACTCAATAATAAAGATTTGAACATTAAAATTTACGGTTCCCACGCATAACCGGTACCTAAACAAATCAAACAAAAAGAAATCGTGGACGGACTAGTTAAGGGAATTACAGGTGGGAATATGAGGCAGACGCCGATGAGAGAGAGGTACACAATGCTCTAAAGCATGGCATGATACACATCATCCCTGAATCGTGTCAAAACATCTCAAACGGCGAATTTAAGAAAAAATTAAATAGACACACTCGTTTCCAAAGCCGCCCGGAAAAAATGAAGACAGGAAGAGACCTTAACAAATGAATAAAAATGGATACGCACCAACGAAAACTTAAAATCTTTACACTAAATGAAAAGAGCTGGCAAGGAAAAAGAATATCATACTCAAACATAATAAGAAAAGAAGACGCAGACATAATTATTCCAACCGAACATGGACTAAACACAGAGATCGACCCCATAAGAATTCCAAATTATAGATTTATTACCACAAATTACACACAAAGAAGGAACGATGGTGTAGCAATTGGCGTAAAAACAGGAATCCTGTTTACCAAGGGAAAGGACTTAAAAGAGTCGTATCTGGCCATAAAAATAAAAATGACCACAGGAGATCTAGTCATAGCTGGGACATATCAGCCCCCAATACGCTCGTATTTGCCAACTCCAAATTTCCTCAAACTCTTTCGTAGACAGGCCACCACCCTACTAACAGGAGACCTCAATGCAAGATGTAGAGAGGCAGGCTACATAATCCAACCAAACGGAGCAGGAAGGATCCTTCAATTATTAATACAACGGAAACAGCTAAGCAGAGAAGGACCAGACTTCCTAACATACTTAACAGCCCAAACCTCGACAACTCCTGACATGATACTGATGAACCCAAACTTCAACTTAAATCACCACACAGAACCAGGCCTCGCAACCCCATCCGACCATCTAAGTATGATGACCATCTCAACTTCCTCCATTCAAATTAAAATTCCACAATGAAAAGCCATCAGCAGAACAAACTGGAATGGTTACAAAGAGCACTTAAGTAAACTAGAAACTGGATCCCTAAACAACCAAAAGAACAGAAGAAATAACAAAACCATTTAAAATTAATTACCGAAAATATCATTGAAGCAGACAGAATTCATACCCCAGTAATAGAATATAGAATCCTACCTGCTTCCAGATGGAACAACGGAATAAAGGAAATGATGGAAGAATTTCAAAACCTAATTAAAGAAATCAAAGAAACGGGTACAAATATATAGAGATACAGAAGGCTAATTGTTACCAGAAAAGAGATAGATAATCTAATTAAAGAAAAGTCAAATCAGGTTTGGAATAATATAATAAGCAAATTGGATGTTGAAGCTGATCCGAGGAATTTCTGGAGAGACTACAGAACATTACGAAGATCTCAACCAAAGGAAAATATAAAACTAAAAATACAGGACAGGATAGTGCAAAATAACAACAACAAGGAGTAACAACAAGAAAAGAAGGTACCCTAGAAGACCTTACGGTCCATTCAATGAGGGTACCTTTGGACTAGCAGTCGAGCGGGCATATCTCTGCTCAAATGCTTTACGTGCTTTCACGGCAAATTTCAAAACCCTGGCTAGTTTTGACTTGAACTGGTCAACAGATTCACTGTTGACAACTTACAATGGAAGTGCGTTCCAACTACCGCAGATACTGTACTTGAAAAACTTTCCACACAGATCGCGGTTGTAACACTTCAGTTCAAGTTTAAAGCCGTGATTTCTTGTTCTGCTCTCAACAAGTGCGAAAAAATCCCCGTAGTCAACATTGTCAAACCCTCGAAGTATTTTGAAAACTTTGATGAACTGACCACGCAGTCTACGGGTTTCCAACGAGAACATATCTAATTTCCTTAATCTATCTACATAACTTTTATATCTGATAGAGGGAATCAGTTTGGTTGCCCTGGCTTGTACGCCTTCCAATCTCGCGATGTCCTTTCGAAATGAAGGACTCCAAAATTGTACGGCATACTCCAGGTGCGGTCGGACAAGTGAGTTGTACAAACACAGTACAATCTCCTTGTTCCGATATCCAAACTGGCGCTTTATATATCCTAGCATCCTTTGGGCATTTTTCTCCGCCTCAATGCACTGTTTTGAGAACTTGAGGTCACTAATGATTGTTACACCCAAGTCCTTCTGAGTGTCACTCGATTCAAGAGCAGTGACCTTAAGGATATACTGAGATTGGGGGTTTCTGTGGCCGATATGCATCACTTTGCATTTGCCCACGTTAAAAGGCATTTGCCACGTGTCCGACCACTCCCCAATCTTCCCAAGATCTTCCTGCAGGCGGGCAATATTTCCATCCTTTGCAACGTTCATACCAGGCTTGGAATCGTCAGCAAATTTGGAAATCTTGGCAACCATGTCACCGTCCATGTCGTAGACGTAGATAATAAATAGTAGTGGTCCTAGGACAGAACCTTGAGGCACCCCGCTAGTAACGGGCACCCACTCAGAAGCCTGTCCATTCAGCACCACCCGTTGCCGTCTGCCACTTAGCCAGTTCTCGATCCAGCCGGCTACTTTTCCGTCTATGCCCAGCGCTCGCACTTTCCGGAGAAGGCGGTGGTGTGGTACCTTATTAAAAGCTTTCTGAAAGTCTAAGTACACCACATCCACCGCCGTGTCCCGATCGTGCTCACTGAAGACGAAGTGAAAGAATTCCACAAGGTTCGTCAGGCATGAACGTTGCCTTCGGAAGGCGTGCTAGGAACTCCTCAATAGCAGGTTTGAATTTAAATACGACGTCATTTTGTCCACCATCATGCTTTCCATGAGTTTATCGACTATCGAAGTCAGACTGATAGGTCGGTAGTTTAACGGTTGGCTACATTCTCCTTTTTTGAAGATAGGAGTCACCTCCGCTTCACGCCAGTCTCTAGGAACGCATTCGGTCCGGATTGACATGTTGAAGATTGCGTTCAGGTGTCGTGACACTTGATCGCGCACTTCTCGATAACACCAGAATAAAATCATGAATACGATAAGGAGCACGAGGGAGAAGTCATACAAGCCCTATATGCGCAACAAAAAGGCACTCTACTAGACATACACGTCGACGAAGAGAGAAACCACCCCTTGGGGAAGAAATGCCCTTCTTAATGGCTGAATATAAAACAGTCCTACAATCTTACAAACCAAAAGCACCAGGTCAAAGCGGGATAACATAGGCACACTTAATAAATGCTCCAGTAAACGTGCATGAATCGATAGTGAACATCTTCAATCCCTGCCTTAATATTGGGTACTTTCCATATACCTTTAAGCAGGCAAAGATGATCATCCTACCGAAGCCAGGCAAACCAAAACATCAAGTCGGAAGCTACCGCCCGACCTCGCTATTGGAATTTCCGGGTAAATCCTAGAAAAACTCCTAAACGACAGGTTAATTAAACACCTTACGGAAAATAACCTGTACAACCCACAACAACACGAGTTCAAGACCAAGCGAGTAACAGACACCGCGCTGGTGATAATAACCGAAAGAAAGGCCACAGAAACAGCGCGAGGCAGCAGAGTAGATATAATACTCCGTGACGTTGCTAAAGCTTTCGACAAGGTGTGGTGGTCTGGGTTAAAGCCAAGATATGCAGCCTTAACCTGCAAATAAATGTTTACAAAACATTATGCAACTACCTGGATGAAAGGAAAGCCGTACTTAAAATAAACGGCCAAACAGGCCACCATATTGACCTGAAAATGGGAGTTCCCAAGGAGGATGCCTCTTTTCGACGTTGTATACTGTTTACACCAGAGACATTTCACAACCAACTCACGAATGTGCGATGTACATCCAACTGGCGGATGAAATCACACAAATAATCACCAGTGAAGGAAGAACCCCCGAGACGTAGCTCAAAGAACAGCGAGGGAGTTAAAAAACATCAATAACTATGAACAAAGAAACAAATAAAAACAAACAAGGACAAATTCAAAATAATACCGGTAAACAGAAGGAAAAAGCTGCAGTAAGAGTCGGTGGAGAAGCATATCCATACTCCACGGAAAGATGCGTCTTCGGTCTAAAGTTAACAAAAACAGGGTACAGCGGACACATAACAAAGAAGATTAACGAAACAAAAATCACCATGTCGGCGCTGTATAGATTCAAAAACTTAAGTAAAAAAACAAAAGAAAATTATACGAGGGGCGGTCAATAAGTTTTGCGAATCGGTAGGGCAAAACAGAGGAAGAGGGATTGCTGATGTGGGGGTGTTAGGACAAGTTATGACGAGTCAGGAACTGCAGCCGCACGCTCCGGCCTCGTCTATTTAAGAAGCAGTAGCTGATCGCAGATCGTCAGTCACAAATTATTCAACAATGGAGAAGGTTGAGCACCGCGCAGGCATCAAATATTTGAGCAAGGAAGGCAAGAATGCAAAAGAGATCCATGAACGCAGAGTTGCAGTGTACACCGACGCTGCCCCTTCCTATGCAACCATTTTTCGCTGGAATAGGAAGTTCCGCCATGGTCGTGAGCCTCTTAAGGATGACCCCCGTCCAGGACGCCCGTCAGACGTGCCTAACGAGCAGGACTGGATTGAACAGCAGTCGGGAGATTTCTGGTTGTCGGGAATTCGAAGCCTCAGGGACAAGTGGCGCAAGTGCATTGAAGTCGAGGGTAGTTATATTGAAAAATAATAAAACACTTTTCCTCATATCTCGTTTCCTTATATCCGAATAGCAAAGCTTATTAACCACCCCTCGTACATGTCCGTAGTTCGTCCCAAGCTCCTTTACCCAATAGTACCGATGAATACAGTAAATCATACACAATAAAAAAAGGTCCAACTCATTCAAAATTAAGCCACAAGGTTCACCACTTACTCATAAAGACAGGACGGCATAACATGTGAGAAACTCCATCAAAGATATGCACTGGAACCCATAACCCTAAAAAAAAAGTTCAACGAAACTGTGGGATAATATAAAAAACATAATTTCCCAAACGAAATCAACCAAATAGTAGTACCGGAAAACGAAATCCGGCAGATATACTACAAAAATCGTTTTTAGGGCAGCGTGAAAAATACCTTAAACAACGTCAACCCGATATATAGGTGAAAAAAAAACAAAAAACCGAAGAAGACAACCGACCATACAAACAATATGTGAAACCGAAAAAGACAGCCGACTATGAGAAACCCGATAAGTCATAATATTAACGAGATTAACAAAGAAGATTACCAATAGAAATCTAATGAATAAATAAATATATATGAAAAAAGATTCGAAAGTAGCACAAAAAACAACAAAAAACTAATAAATATAAAAAAAATAAAGATGCTCGATTGAACCTAAAGAAAACAAAGGCTCGAATGCTAAATTTTTATATCTACTAAACTTAAAACCACATCAAAAAGGAAAGCGTTAGCCAGGCAACCTGGTACAAACCACTATCATCCTCATCTCATCGTTCATCTTACGCTCATTCTCATCCCATCAACACATACTGTTCACACAATATTTTATATCTATCCTATCATTCTCTTCACACTCTAACTTTATATATAATATCTTGAATCTTGAATCTTCACCATTCTGCCCCGACGATGACCTACTGTTAGGTCGAAAGACGTCTAGGAAAATAAATTTAGGCTTCCTTCGAGCAATTTTCTTCAGCTAGAGCCATCTGTCAAAGCTATAAGAAAGCTGCAGCCAAAAGTAAACAATTCCGCCGTTGCTCTCGACTTCAATGAATCCTGCATAAAAAATGGCCTCCTTCCAATATATATATATATATATATATATATATATATATATATATATATATATATATATATATATATATATATATATATATATATATATATATATATATATATATAAGGAATATGAAGACCAATGTGATTGCTCTAAACATTTATTTGCCGGACGTTTCGGTCTTTAGCAATGACCATCTTCAGCAAAACTAACACACACAATTCAATATTAGTTACAATATGAAAAATAAGTCCAACTCAATAAGAGAGGTAACAGAAAAAAAACCCGAATGATAAGCAAGTAGTTAAATATAAGTTAATTTAGAGATATATGATATTGAAAAAATATTTCAAAAACAGTTGAATGCGAGGGATAAAGCGATCCATAAATACGAGTTTCACCAAGAAAGGAAAATTTAAAATTTAAAACTTAATTAAACAATATTGCAGAAAATAACAAATATGAATAAAAAACATGAATCAAACTCAATAGGAATAAAAGAAATTTGTTTTTAAATTAATACCCGACAAAATTGTAAAGTCAGAGCGAACAATGAAAAATGAAATGTAAGTAAAATCAAATATCCCGGAATCCGAAGAGAAAACAAAAAGCAAAGCAAACAGTTCGATTTAAGTTAAAAATAAAAATATATGATAGTGTAAAAATATAGAGCAAAAACAGTTGAATACAGGGGCTAAAGGTAATTCAAACGAGTTAACTAGGGAACGAAAGTATAAAACTTAATAAAGCAATAGTGAAGCAAATAGAAGAATGAAAGAGATGAAACTAAGGGAAAACTTGTATGTATAAGATGATTTATTGGGTTGAGGAATAAGTTCTTGCGGTTTTATCAAATTTATTCATTACCATTAACAATTTTTAAAAAAACTTAATTTTTAATTGATATCAATATGCAATTTAATCAATAATGTATTTTCCGTTGTTATTTACGATTTCTTCCTAACGTCTAACTAGTTTTTCGATGCCTCTGCAATTAAAGTCTCTGGATTTTGACTCGAAGAATTCGTCTAACCAGGTTCTTAATTCCACATCAGTATTGAACGAAACGCCGCGCAAATTGTTGGAGAGCGATCGGAACAGATGGAAATCCGATGGGGCCAAGTCTGACGAATATGGAAGATGCGGCATGATTTGCTAATTAAGCGTTTGGATGGCGTCTTTTGTCATATTGGAAATGTGAGGACGAGCATTGTCGTGTTGCAGAAGGACTCCATAACATCGATGAGGTCACTTTTTACGAATAGCTTCGGCGAGTCGATACATTTGTTGAACGTAGAGTTCTGCATTCACAACCTCGTTGTTCCCAAGGAGCTCATAAAGAATGATGCCTTCATAATCTTACCACACACCCAGCATTGTCTTTCGTGGATGAAGTCCTTGCTTTAATCGCGGAAGTGTTTTTTATTAGGGCTAAGCCATTGTTTTCGATGGTTTATGTTGGCATAAACACACCACTTTTCGTAGCCAGTGATGATGCGGTGAATAAATCTGTCCTTATATCCACGAGTAGCCATGTGACGAGCAAGCAAACCTGTCGCAATCGTGGAGCGTTGAAGTTTGTTGCTTTCGTTCAAAGCGTGCAGAACCCATGCACAGAGTTTTTTAACTTTCCCCATCGAATGAAGGTGATTCACTACAGTTTTCTGGTCACACGCCAAATGTACAGCCAATTCTCTAGTCGATTGACGAGGATTTTCATGAAGAAGGTCGTTCAATCGATCTTCATTCAACTTAATGGGGCGACCAGAACCTCCTTCGTCATTAAGATTGAAATGACCGTTTTTGAAACGTGAAAAACCACCATTGAGCTGTCCTTTCTGATAAAGCATTTTCTCCGTACACAGCACAAATATCGCGACGAGCTTTGCTGCGTTTGCATTGTGCCCGTATCGATTGAAAATCAATAAGAACAAATGTCGAAAATGCTCATTTCTTTGAACTTGACATTCCATTTTGAAGGTACAGAACAAAAATTAGATTAACACAACTTTTAAATGAACCGCAATGACTTATTACTCAACTTCAAGACGTAGCCTAAGCAAAAGCCTAATAGTCTACGCTGTAAAGAGACGTAGCCTAACATTTGCAAATTTTGCTCTCAATATTTATTATTGTTTCTTAATATGTGCACAAATCACGTCAACAAAACTTAAATCAACACATTAAAAAAACGCAAGAACTTATTCCTCAACCTAATCGATACCACGGGGACAAATATTTAAAATAAACACAAAGAATAATACTGAAACTGAGAACTTTTAGACAGAAACTAACCTTCTTTTGTTGGAGCTGGTGATATCGACTGATTACTATGATCAAGACTAGCTATGATTAAAGCTATGTAGGGGGGGGGGGAGATCTGGTTGGTTGTATGTTTCTTTATTTGACAATGTAGTGAACAATTTGAGAGAGGAGGAATAATCATTAAGTTCTGGGTTTACTTGTTGAATGAAAAGTGATTCTAGAATTTTTAAATCCAGACAAGAGGAAGCGGAAGATAATATAATAAAAGAATCAGGGTCGAGAGGGTGGTTAAGGTTTGAGAGTGTTCTCTTATTGAAGAGTGTTTAGGTTTAGAGATACGAATGTTAGTTCTATGTGACACTCCCATATCCTTAGCAATCCTATATTTTAATTGTAGACTAGTTTGGCCTACATAACGTTTTTGGCAGGTCGCACAAGTAAATTTATAAACAATGGAGGATCGCAAGCATAATGGGAGTGATGCCTTTTGTCGAAACAAAGAATTGATAGAAAGAGGATTAGAATTAATAAGAAAGAACTGGCATTGAATAAAGTACTTATTAAGCATAAAGAGTAAATATTTATTGAACTTAGTAGTAAAATGTTGAAGATATGGAAACTTCATGAATATTTTTTGTTTGGAGACTGTAGTTGGTTGGATTTGGTAAGGAATATTTTTGATAAAAAATTAGAGGTTAATCTGTCAAATATGTAGTCTGGGAAGATATTGAAGTTGAAAAAGTTCCTAAGGTATTCTATTTCAGAATTAAAGAAAACCCAATTTGAACAAATCTTGTACGCTCATTGTATACGGCTTTTGATGCTGGCAAGCTTAAGATGTGTAGGAGTGCAACTAAAGAAATGGGAGTGGGTTTTCGGTAAACTGAGATACGAATCTGGAGCCGATTTTTTTAACTATGACGACAAGAAAAGAGATTTTATTGTTTGTTTCTTTTTCCATTAAAAATTTAATATTAGGGTGTTGTTGATTTAAGTAATTAAAAAATAAAGGGGCATGGTCTTTGTGTTTAAAAATGAGGAAGCAGTCGTCAACATATCTTTTAAACACTATCGGTGTAAAGTCAGGGGAACAGTTCCTTAACCAGTTTTTTTCATGGTAACAAAGAAGTGTTTGCGAAACTGGGACCTAATGGAGAGCCCATGGCCTCCCCCTCGTATTGAAGGTACAGAATCTCATTAAAAAGGAACAGTGTGTTTTCTATTGTTAACTTTAAGAGAGTTGAAAAAAGAGACCTGGCTTAACCTAAAACGTTATATTTGGATTTGTAAAGGGTATCTGTTATGATTTTACAAGTTTCCAGGACACCCTTAAAGTTGGTGGTGTCCTGATGCCGTCTAATGGGGTTCATAAAGCTGCCCCTTGAAAGGAGGACAGTACTAACCGAGCTTCGGCTCCTACGCCCACACCGGGTGTTAGGTTGGGTAACTCAAAAACCATGGATTCTCCAAAGGAAGGATCCCCGCCGTCGAGGCTGCCAACCTGCCTAAACTTTCGAGGCAGAGGGAAGAAAAGACTCGCATGGTGAGCCCAACCTCTCCCGATAAGTTGTCGAAGGCTACAGCGCCTTCAACGCATTGCCCGACCAGCAGTGCCCAGAGTTCTTCCTCCAGGAAGTGTATAGCCCTCCCGGAAGTGAGGGCCTTCTCAACGAACAGGTTCCCCGCATCTTCTTTAATCTAGTCTATGCCTGGGAGGCATATTTCTTCAATGAAATTCCCGCTAGACTCCGTGTCAACTGGGAGGAGCTGCGGAGGTTCGTCTCCTTCCGTTTTCCTTTAGGTATCTTTTTGAAGGAGACCATGCTGGACACGCGCCCCCCTGTCCAGCCTCCAGGAGTGTAAGTGTTTTGCGACTCCACCACTACGGGATGAATGTCAGGCAGGAAGAAGCGCGATTTACACCTGGCATGATGTCTCCGCCCTTCTCTTTGCTTTGAATACCTCCTTTCAGGCAGTAGCTGTGCAGCTCAGCCTGGATAGAAGGTATACTGGCAATTCTGATATTTATTTGGGTTATTATGTCAGCATCATAGCCTAAACCTCCTTATTCCTCCTCGTCATATTTTCTCCCCCTGAACGGGACTCCACACACATAACCTCTTTTCGAATAGGCCATTCATTTAGAATGACATAATTGAAGGCTTCAGAAAAAGGAGGTTTGCGGTCTAACCCACTGCGGAAACCGAAATCAACAGGCATCTTGGATCGGGACGGAGTTTCCCCCTTAGGGGGAAGGGGGTACCTACCCTACCCCGTGGGTCTGGCCAGGAACAGCGAGAGATTTTTCACTGCTCTCTGCATATGCCGGAGTAACTCCGAATAACCAAATCCCGTTGAAGAGGCGGCACCCTCGGATAGGGGTCAGTGATTCAGCACTTATTTATCATCAAGTCCTCTAGGTTTTTATACCCTCTTGAGGAGACCATCCATGTTCATGTCCATAATATTATCCATCATCGAATTCATCGCTCACCGAACCGTTCGACAACTTAATAAATACAAAAATAGCACGAACCCATATCATGGGTTCTTTACCTACATTAAAAATAATACACAATGCAATAATCACCAAAATAGCACCTTCACACACAGGGCGAATACTTATGTTCAGGTTAAAAGAAGACGCCCCAAAATTCCGCCTTACAGCAAAGGACACTCGCGGGTGGTTAACGGAACCAACCTCTACACCATTACACACCAAAAAAATAAGAGTTAAAGAGAAACAGAGCGGAGGGGCAAAATCCCCCATCGAGCGTGAGTCAAGTAAGGCCGAAAGGAGATCAAAAAAAGAAAAATAAACAGAGCAACAATGGAACATCTCAGAAAG
Source organism: Ceratothoa steindachneri (assembly GCA_963969495.1). Lineage (NCBI taxonomy): Eukaryota > Metazoa > Arthropoda > Malacostraca > Isopoda > Cymothoidae > Ceratothoa > Ceratothoa steindachneri. The sequence goes on from OZ018332.1 coordinate 75,746,085, forward strand.
TTAAATATAATAAAAATGTATGGGACGTAAAATGGCACTAGCTATATGATGCCTATCTCAAAAAAGACCCCGAATAAGTGCTACTTAACGAAATTAAAATAGATCTAGAAGCTAATCGGTTCAAACTATTCAATTATACAGTACTAACAAAAATCACAACTGATGTCAATTTTGACGGCGTTGTAATTGCCGTTAGGAATGATTTAAAATTTAATAAATTGCGAGAACTGGACGAGGCCTATCTTGCAATTAACATAGATACTTCCGAGGTAACCTATTCGTAATGACTGGGTATCAGCCTCCAAGGAGGGACACTTTGTAATTTTACATCTTTATGAAGATCTTCGGGGTCAAAGACCAGGCGATCTTCATGGGAGATCTTAATGCCCGCAGCTGAACTTCGAGCTCTAACGACCACTCTAATAAATCAGGTAAGAACGTAGATGCTCTACGTTCTCATCTTAATACGGACCGACTAGAGCCAATAAGTCTGAAATCGCATTAGTATCTCCAGAGTTACATAACTACCTAATACACTATCTTTGGACCCAATACAAATAAAGTGCCCACAAAGGAAGAACTCCAAGAACGCTGACTGGAACGGATCCGCCGAAGAATTGGCTCAGTACCAACAAGACGACATATAAGAGGCAACACTCGAGGAAATCGACTTAGGAGATGTATTCGATATCTCCCCAGACGAGAAGGAAGAAAGAGTAATAGATGAACTAAAACAAAATCGACATGATATAGTACCGGAAAACCCTGCCTCCCCAACGATACTCGAAGAATAGGGTTTAGAATCATTAACTTTCACTAAACTAAAAGAAACGCTTTGCATATGCTACCAAACAGAAAGAGCCTGGTGAATCCGAAATTACAAGGGAGATTCTGGTCTGAGCACCTTACACCTTCCTCACCAAAATAGTGCGAAGTTAAACGCTACGATCAGCAAAGGATACTTTCCCGACGCAATGAAAAAAGGAAAAATCATATATCTACCCAAAGGGGGAAAGCGCCCGATCAAACCTGGCAACTTCCGACCTATAACTCTGCTCGAAATGTTTGCCAAACTCTGGAAATGGCGTTATATAAAATACTCTATAACCATCTAGAAGAACGAATCCTAATACATCGCGACAATCGCAAAAACAAATTTCGAAAAACCTACACCGACGAATTGTCGAGGGACGTTCCAAAAGCTGTTGATTAAATATGGAGCATCAGCATAAATTAGAAGATTTAGGGCTACTCCAAATTCTCAATAAATGCCTTTCCGATTATATAACGGATCGCTCAGCTTATATGTCGGTGGAAGGTTATGATGGACCAATTTTCGAGGTCTCACAAGGGGTCCCATAAAGTGGCCAACATGGGGCTGCATAAGTCCTATACTCGACAGTATTTTCACCATAGACTTACCAAGCGTTCTCTAGGATTCAACTAGGTACATCCATTTCTCCGACGATGTAGCAATAATAGCAAACAGTACATAAGAGCACGCCCAAACTCTGGCAAGAATGACTGTGGCTGAGATAGATAACAGAAACATCTTCGAGTGAAAGGGGAAGATCCGCACAAACTCGGAAAATTTCTCTATCTATCATCCCAACAGAAAGCCACAAACATCTAGAGTGCAAATGGCTACCTAAAGAAGGAAAAGGGCTTGGACTCAAAATCAGCAGATATGGTTACAGCAGACTCGTAACAAAGAAATAATTTGTCAAAAGCAAGTCTAGCACAAAATTATATCAACTCAGAGGATTAAAAAAGGAATACAAAAAATATATAGATAAACTGCCCTCTGCAAAACTATCCTGCTCTACCTAGCTATCAATCAAATATAGACTCCACAAAACAAACGCCATAAAACTCCAGTCTAAAATTCCACAGTATATATAATAACAGACACATGATTTTTTTTATTTTAAGAACCCATTTGGCCACTGCATACTAGGGAAAAAGTAGTTTGGCCCACGGCAATGAGGTTGCCGGGAAAGAACTCAACGACCTCATCCATCCACCTAAACTCCTCGACTGAGACAGAGAAATCAGTAATTTGATGAAATGCAGACCACTGCCTCCGTGCCAAGCACCAACGTGGCGGGCTCTCAGGTTCTATTTTCCGTCATAATTTCGAAAAGGCCGAGTACTAAACGGCCTTAAATGCAAACTCAACTTCGGCTGCTCCTCTCGAGCAGCCGAATCTTTGGGTGGCAGATCCACCCGGAATTGTTGTCGGTCGTGAACGGCCGAGTGTGTATACTTTGATTTATCTTTCATGTCCATTATTTTATTTGTGATTTATCATTCATGTCCAGTATTTTATTTTCGTTTGTACAGGAGTTAAGTTTATTTTATTTCACCCAGTTTGATATACAGAACCTTCTAAAGAGTTGAATTAATTCTGCCAAGTATATTTAGAGATAAATTGGAAACCAAAGTTCATTTGCATTATCCGAGGCAAGGCTCAACTGCAGAGTTGCCATGTGTGCTATCAGCCAGTCGTTCAGAGACACGGAAAGCAAACGGAGGTCAGAAGATCTAACCTGACCTACGACACTGACACATTATTAAACATAGCCTGTAAGGGTATATTTGTTAAAAAAAAATTATTTACCATATATGTCTTTTTTAGTAAAAAAATACCACATTCTTCGAAAATAATATAGCAGATTTTCTTCACCCTTATTTTTATCAAAAACAAGTAATTATAAAAATGCATTTGCTTCCATTCCTTTTTGCAGAATTTAATTAAATTAAGCCCCCGCTCTTTGCGAAATACTAAAAGTTATTGTCCAGATTCGGGGTTTGGGTGCTGCTTTTTGAAAGCGGCTCAAGTTTATACATATGTCTCTTTATTCTATAATTTTCCCTACGGAAATAACCTGACATTGGATGTTTGTTGACATATGATTACTAAAGAAACTCTAGTATACTGCATCAGGTTATCAGGCTTTAGCTTTCCTAAATTATTGATCCAGATTAGCTGTTAAAGCAATTTGTTTAATGAAAAAGAGTTTTGCACTAGATTTCACAAGGAAAAATGCACGGTATAAAACGTAAATATGGAGACGACAAATGATTATAGTGTAACCTTTTCCTAAGCCCAAGTTATAACAATCATTGCTCCAATTTATTCGCCATAACAACAAAGGAGATTTAAGAATCGAATATTTTTTTATATTTTCAACTTATTGAATGCGAGAATCGAGCAAACTTGGCGCGCTAAATCTATGTAAGTTTATCGCCCTATACTCAATGATGATTTGGTTTAATTGAGTCGCTCTCGAAGTACACTAAGGGATTTTAAGTAAATTTGCTTAAGTCCCTATACTAGGTCAGGTTAGATTAGTTAGGTGTGTGGTTTTATTTTATGATCATCATCTGCTTGACTACTGACAAAGGCTAGGTCAGCTGGTTTCGGTTTGTTGAATTTATTTAGGAGTCGGAAGTTATTTAACCTGTGAAGAAGATTAGGTCAGCTTGTTTAGGATTGTAAGTAAGTGCCTAGTTAGATATTGACATTTTTCCCTTACATCGTAAACGACATCCGACAACCTAATAATGAAATTCACATAAAGATTAGAATTGCAATCACTGGTGAGCCCGAAGGCTCCAAGGCCGGGTAATTAATTGTTTGGGGTGAAGAATTTATTCCATTTCTTGTGTATGTAGATTATGAGCCAGGTTTCTGGAACATAGGAAAGAGTGGGTATGTTAGATTGTAAAATGCGTATGGAGCTATCTACTCTGGCCGGGTGGAATATCAGCGTATCTGTTAATGGGCGGCCAATTCATGACCCCACTGAAAGTATTCACACTCGCTAAGATCAAACCAATTCCTTGACGTCAGAAATTCATCGCTTTATCAGCACGTCAGATAAGAACTGCTATTGGGGATAGTTAGTTTTATTTGATGGTTATCAGTTGTTTGTTGTGTTAGATAGGATATATTCATTTATCTGGGGTTGTTATGTTTTTTGTTCTATTTCTTGTTTTTTACGAAGGTTAGAAGAAATAGTTTTGATTTGTGGTTCCATTAGACGAATATCAGATGTGTGTTTTAATAATAATTTTTGGTTAAAATGCTTTAGTTTGGTAGGTCTATAGGATGGCTAAGAGTATTTTTTTCTGTATTTACCAAGTCTTACTATCCCATACTATTCCCCTCCCGCCGGAAAAAGATGGAACAGACGAATGCATTTCTATATCACTTAGTGACGAGTTTTTCGCTCATATCGGGGACGGAAAATAAGATATTTGAAAAATTGGGGCATTTTATTCGTGACTTTTTTTTTATCCTTTGCCTATCAAAATTAAGCATAGCGTATTTATTTTGCTGGAAAAAGACGCATAAGATAAATATTTTTTTTATTAAGCTTTGAGCACCATTTTTATGGCATAAGAAACATGTCTATGTCTCACAGTCCCCAACTTGCCTCGCGTATAGTGGACAAACATTCAGACGTAGACACACACAATGCTTGAATTATATATGTATATATATATAAGATTAATTAACTTATTTGTTAAATTTTTCTGCCATATTGCTTTACCTTCAGAATAAGAAACAATATTACAGTAAAAATTTCAATCCACAATCTTAACCACCTTTTTATAAACGTCAGTTCAATATTTTGCGGGAAAAAGATTTTCTCGTTCGTTTTGCTTTATTTTTCCGAGATAAATAAATGAATTAAGTTAAAAGAGAAAGAGTGGACTTGTTGGATTTAATAAAAAAAGAGAGTGATCAATATAAGAAAGGGGGGAGTCATGACCATATGGGACCGAATTTTGATCAACAATTAAAGAGCTATTACTCCCCTGTCTGCAAATTAGTTTCCCTCTTCCTTTCGTTCTATTTCAATCTATGTTAAATAGGATTAATGGAACGCTTAATAAATCGTTTCCTTGAAGATAAAGCAGAACTCATTGTCTCAAGTAACATATACCCAACGACAAAACGTGTGAGAGATTTAGTGTGTAGATTCAGTACCAAATAATAACATATTTAAGTAATGAAAAAATTCCAAGTAATTAACGAAATAAGAAAATAATAAGTTTGTGAAAACTTCGAAGAGCGATGACAAAAGTGTCTCACTCGAGATACAGAGAAATAAATTCCAGAAAGAGTTTCGGATTATAAATGATTTACAAGAACCGGCGCAGACAAGAATCTGGTGCAGACTAAGAAATTAGTTATCTTTGGACCGCAATGAGTATGTGATTACATTTCCGAATGGATGCTATCTCCGACGATAATGAACAGGGCCCAAAACGATTAAATGCTTATACTTTCAATATTTAACGACTGCGAAGTAAAAATTAACGAAGATTAACGAGTCAAGGATCTTACAGGATGAGGTCGTATAAAAAGTGGCTTTACGACGAAGCATTGGCGAGAGTAATCGTATAATAGCAAAAGAATAAGCAGCGAGAACATTACATAGATAAGCAAAAACGAATGGTTTTAATTGTAAGGCGGAATGTCATCATTGGTGAAAGAAATAATGTCAAGCTAAGGTCGCCAAATAAAAAGAAATCTCAACACAGATGGCATAAGTATGAGAATCAACAAAACCCCAAAGTATACGATTTATTACACCCCTTATTAGAGAAAAGTGCTCAATAACGAAGTTATAGTAGAATATAGGTATATTAAGAGAAAGAAAGCAAATGATTAGATAGATATTGTTAGAATAAATCTAGAATAAATTAAAACAACAATATCGTAGCCATAAGGTATTCCAAAAATTCGTCTGGTTTTTAAAATTTAAATAACTTGATATTGTGGGGAGCATAAATAGCATCAGTACTTAGGAAAACTGTTTTTAGTGTTTTCAATAATTCTTTCCTACTAAATAAAGTGAATTAGTTATTTCTTATAACTCAATTGGTTTTGATAATAGTAAATAATTACATAGGTGTTCAACTATGCTTGACCTGGTTGAGGAACGTCTCTAAGGAATGACAGATACAGTATGAAGATGGTTAATCATTCTAAGGTAAACGAAAAGAACAGAGACAAAATCTAAACAATTCATTTTATGGATGTTTAATTGCTCTATCGTATACCTTAACTTGCTGTAAACAAACCATTTTTTACTATTTAGTAGTAAATGAGTATCATAGGTTTTTTACTCCTGACATTGTATGGCACCGGTAACCTCTACTTTTTTTACTTCGTAAACTTGGTAGCACCCCCCTCAAATTTTTATTTACCCAATATTTTTTTTAGGAATTAGGGTGTATTTTTTACTATTCTTGTTTCTGGACTGCTTTGCTTGGGTCGTACTATAATTCACTATTTACCTTTTATTATATTTCATCGAAAGAAAACTTTTGGCTTTTTCCAAGTGTCTTGTTTTCATATGTACATTTAAAAGAGGTTATTTGACTATTGCATAGAAATAAAAGAAGTGATATCTAGGAGATAAAATATAAACAAAATTCAACAAACCAAATCATTTAATGAAAATTTTCAGGGAACCTTTAAAGAAAGGGGTCTTTTCTGACTTACGAGATTGAGAAAGTCTAAATCTGAATATTTGAATATTGAAATTTGGACTTTATCCATCTTGCTTTTCTTTGCTATAAGGAATTTCACAACTAAATACGATAAATGGTTTCAATTTCACAATGGGAAGCAAGAAACTGTTAATATAAAATTATTATCTCGAATAATTGTAGTTAATCTTTTCTTAGTTTGCTTTTTCTACAAAAACGAACTCTCAAAAATAAGGATCTATTACATTATTCGATCACAATTGTTCCCTTTCTTGTTTTTAGTTAGTGTTGTGTCTCTCATCCCAAAATGAAACAAAACAGTAATTTTCTTTTCTGCTAAACATTCAGATTCAGTGAAATTCCTCCTTAACTTCTCTCGTGCCCTCCAAATTTTGGACTGGTCAATTACATGGGAGTGGTCTTCTGAATTTATAATACCATAGACGAATAGGACTGTACTACTAATAGCATCAACAGCTTTATTTGACAGAGAGTACTTATATGCTTCCATGGCAATTGTTGGTACTGGTATGATGTTGTTTTCTGTTCTTGCAACGACTTTCTTCCATTCATCATCATTAATGTCAGAAGATGAGGTTTCTTCATTCAAGGCTTCGTCTGAAATTGTAGTTTTCTCTTCCCTCTTCTTTTTTGTGACTCTTCTTTTCTTCTTTCCCGAATTTGATCTTCTCTGATTTTTTTTTTAATTTGACTTGTTTCTACATCCACTCCTCCAATTTTGCTGTGATGCCTAGTTCTTTGGTCACTAATAAATTCATGCACGCGACGTGTCACTTTCATGTTCTTTTCACACTTGAAATAGAAGAGATCAGCACACTAGCAGCCCACTACGAGGGGCGGTCAATAAGTTTTGCAATTCGGATATAAGGAAACGAGATATGAGGAAAAGTGTTTTATTATTTTTCAATATAACTACCCTCGACTTCAATGCACTTGTCCCTGAGGCTTCGAATTGCCGACAACCAGAAATCTCCCGACTGCTGTTCAATCCACTCCTGGACGGCGGGCTGGACATCTTCATCGTCCCCAAACCGGCGTCCAAGCAGAGCAGCCTTGAGCTGGTGGAATAAAAAGTAGTCGCTAGGGGCCAGATCTGGACTGTAGGGGTGATGGTTGAGCTCCTCGAATCCGCACTCGCGCAGGGCAGCTTGTGCAACTCAGGCCTTGTAGACTTTGATGACGTTGAATTCGATCATGGGGCGTGAGGTTTCTAGGGACCCAACGGGCAGAGACCTTGGTCATGGCCAAATTGTCGTGGATTATGTTGATAACACTTCCATGTGATATTCCAAGTTCTCCCTCGATTTCCTTCACCTTCACCCGTCGATTTTCGAGCATCATCTTCTCTACACGGGCCACATTGTCCTTGTTGGTCACGTCTGACGGGTGTTCTGGACGGGGGTCATCTTCAAAGGACTCATGACCATGGCTGAACTCCCTATTCCAGCGAACACTGGTTGCATAGGAAGGGGCGGTGTCAGTGTACACTGCAACCATGCGTTCTCTTTTGCATTCTTGCCTTCCTTGGTCAAAGATTTGATCACTGCGCGGTGCTCAACCTTCTCCATTCTTGAAAATTTGGTGACTTACGGACGATCTGCGATCAGCTACTGCTTCTTAAATAGGCGAGGCAGAAGCTTGCGGCTGCAGGTCCTAACTTGTCATAACTTGTCCTAACACCCTCATAAACAGCCATCCCCCTTCCTCTGTTTTGCCCTACCGATTCGCCAAACTTATTGACCGCCCCTCGTAAATCAAAAAATTGACCCGATGATGAAATAAACTTCTTACTCTTGCTGGCATTCATTCCTTGTTTTGATACCACAAACGCTTCTTTCACCAATCGGAGTAAATTTAATTTTAACATTCTTCATCGGCTGAACTGGATACCGGCTTTTTTCAAAATCTCAGTAAGGGCCTCGGATACTTCAGGAATAACATCCTTGTTCCTTCTTGTAATTGTTGTCTTTTACATACTGAATATATCTTCAAACTTGTTGTTTTGTTGGCAGCTCATAATAAGAAAGTTCTGGAAGTGGGGATCCAAGGACACTGTCACTTGTTGATGTTCTAGTTCTTTTACTCATCTTAGCCCTGTAAATGAATGATAGATAGACCTGTTAGCATAAAAGAGAATAATACATTTAATGAGTGAATCTATAACATACATTCAAAAGGTTAAGCCATATCCCTCCATAGGAAATACTCCGTAAATATCTCGTAAATTCGTATACATCGATTACTTTATAGTGCCCTCCAAGAAGTTTACAAACAAGGAATTCTTCAATCTAAAGTTGCCTACACCTTAGATACATAAGGAGTTAAAGTGCAAATTTCCTTCCTGTACAAAAATTACCCATTTCTAGCTTCAGAGACGATAACTATAATGGCTGAATACAACTAGCCTCACCCTAGGAAAAGATCATTTTTAAGAAAAATTGGCCCCCAAACAGGGGGTGTCACGATTTTTTCAGATTCCTTTCGTCTTCATTTCAAAATCTCACATTGTCTGCTCTACAAAAGCTGAAATTTCCCTCAAAATTTCTTGCGACACTACGCCCTAATAACCGTGTTATATCATAAGCCTTTTCCAATTCGGGAAACACCGCGGTGTAGTGATTTTTTACGAAGGAAAGTCTCACAAATAGAATTTTCCAGTCGGGGCAAAGCATCCTACTTGCACACACAGGAGGTTAGAGTGATATCTCCTAGGTTTGCGAAAAACGAGCACAGTACCCATTTGTTAAACAAATACATATAGCAGAAATGCTATTTCTCGCTCACCTAAGTGTAGCAGCATAACATACGGGACATCGTCCGGACCATGGGTGGTGGCCGTGTATTAATTGAGAGTGGCACGCAAATAAATCACTCCACGTAATCCTGTTGTTGAATGGTTCTACTCTGGAAGTAAAATCTAGTTGGCGACTTTCAAGGCGCCTGCAAACTTTAATCGACAACAAGGATTATGCAATCAAGGACTAAACTATGTTTATATGAAAATGTTATAAAGTTTTGCATTGTCAAATTACACTATTATCCTTATAAGTTTTTTCTGTTCACTATTTTACTTTGCTGATCTTTAATTAAGATCAAAGCTGTTCTTGCTAGCTTAGTGGGCTTAGTTCGTTCCTCCCATCTGCACGGATATTTTTCGCAATTAGAAAAATTTATTTTCGAAAAAAAAAAATTCCGTTTATCTTCGTTTTCCTTGCCGTTTGATTGATATATTTCCATTAACTTCACGTTCTTGAGAGATATACATCTTGAATAAATAATATTATATCATCAAGTTTAAATAATCTTAGCCCTATATTTAAATTATTTGAACTACTAATAAATGCACATTCAATGAATTTTAAGTCAATGTATTTTTGTTACATAAGAACAAATTTACTGGAATTTCAAATAATATTAATTTTATTTTAGGCCATGTAGGGTAGAGTCATGCACATAGGTTTTAAGACTGTTATACCGATTTTTCCATAAAACAAATTTGATAGAACTCGTAAAAGAGATTCCCCTTTATCCTCTTAACGAGGGTACTTTTAGAAGTTCCAAATAAGCGGAAAGGAGTTTCATCATAGAAAATCACGTTGCCCCTTTTTTAAATAGTCCATTCTTTACTTTTTTTGCAAAAGTGGAGCATCCCCATAAAGCTCTTCTTGGTTAGATAAGGCTTCTTCGCGGGCCTGCTCCACTTGAGAAAAAGGAGAGATTTAACCAGTCCTGTGTCGTGACAAACGTAAAGCATCCGGACGACAATCACCCTATCCAGGGCTGCTTCTCATCTCATGGACTAGACCATTCATAGTTTTCCCCAAGAACCATGCCAAGAACTCAAAGTGATACAAAAAAAACCCTACGTCAACACCTTTTTAACCAATTTTGGGTTGATAACCCTTTTCAGCATGAAGCGTGCATTGTCACAAAGCAAAAGCAATAACAAAGTTACTGGCAACATTTTAAATAATGTTGCGCGCATCAATTGACTATATTTATTCATAAAATGGGTTGGGCTCTATTTTTCATTTATTTTCCCTCAAATTATGACGAAAACTTACTAAAACAAAATGCAACGTTTGATTAGTTCTATTAATTTTCATATATAATATAATAGACGAGACTCAAAACTTTGGGCCATAACTATAGCAAGGCATTATTATTTTCGCAACATCTTACTTAACATTTATGTTGATTTAAATATAGTGATAAAGATTTGGCAGTTTTTCTAAATTAATTCTAATAATAATTAGAACTATTTTTTAACTAATAAACATATTTCAAAATCACAAAGCTATTTTAGGATACGATTGTAACAAGAAAGAGCTTCAGAATAATAACAAATCAGAAAGTTTTCCAATTTGAAAGCGATGAGAGCTTGAGCCTAGAAAAAGAATAATCTGAGGCTTTAGACAATTATAAAGAAATGATTGGATAATCCTGGCCGGGACTCAAACCCTGGTCTTCTGATTGACGGTCAGATGTTTTACCGTAAAGATACCAGGCACAGTGAGTCAATACCACCCTTTTCGTTACTCTATCAAACTGAGTATCCCCCTAGGCTAAGAGCTTCCAAGGAATTTTATACATCTTCGTACCCGCTCAAAATTTAAAGCCTCACTATCCATGTCACATGCAAAGAAAGAGAAAATAAAAGTTATGAGGGTGGTAACAAGCCACACAGGGTTTTCGCCATATATAAATTCTGCCTTTCCTTGTGTTCTTCCAAGGTCCCTATCCGTTTCCTTAAAAAAGTTCCTCTTTCTTGTCTCATTGCTCATTTACTTCAAATTTCTCTTTCCTTTATACTGTATTGTTTTCTGCTCTACAATACAAGCTTTTTGCATTTTTTTCCCGTCTTCGAAAGGTTTTCGAAAGGCAGAAACTAAATATGGTGAAAGCCCTGTCGTGAATGTTACCACCCGCAGAACTTGTATTTGATCTTTCTTTGCATGCGGCATGGATAGTGAGGCTTTAAATTGTGAGCGGGCACGAAGATGTATAAAATTTCCTTGGAAGCTCTTAGCCTGGGGGATACTGAGTTTTATATATATATATACTATATATATATATATATATATACATATATATATATATATGTGAGGGAAGGGGGGAGTGATGCACAGGAACAAGAAAACAGGGATCTTACTGGAAATGACCGCGAGAAAAAGGCAAGGGAAAAAAAACACGTGACCCCGGCAAGGACTCGAACCTCAGACATCTGGTTATCCAAAGATTGCTCTACCACCAAGCTAATGCATAAAAAATGGATGCGTGCATTTCCGTTTTCATCCTCTCCTCCTACAGGCACAATTTTCATTTGGGCGGTATCGCTCACTGGTCCCGTTAGCTCAGCTGGTTTGGATGATAAGATCTCTTAGGTTCGAGTCCTTGCCGGAGCGGCGTGTTTCTTTTATTGCTTGGCTTTTCTCGAGGCCATCTTCATTAAGATCTCTACTATGTTGTTTATGTTTATCACTTCTCACATATTTCCTTTATCAAGCAGTTTAAGATTAGGGGTGGATGCGTATTAGTTTACACGGCAACCACAGCAGAACGATAGTTTTTGGTCGCCTAATGAAGCGATGCGTGCATATATATATATATATATATATATATATATATATATATATATATATATATATATATATATATATATATATATATATATATATATATATAATTAGATAAGAGGTCATGTTGTACACATGCACTGTTGAAGTCCAAGGCAGTAGCAGCGTTATTAATTTTTACTTGGATTCTCTTTATTTTGTTACAAGCTTGTAGTCTGGGACTTGGAGGCGAGAAAAGACATTCGCAAAAGACATATTTTATTCCGAGACGTCTTTCGACCGTGGTCGGTCATCTTCAGGGAATAAATAGAAATGGAATGACATATAAAGTAAGGAATAGGGTAGTAGAGGATTTTAATAGAAGAGATAGTGGGGAAAATTGGGGAAAAATAATAGGAAAGCGAAAATGAAAAGTAGAATGAAAGACATGTACCTGATGATAGGGTATCTCTGGCTCATTTTGCGTTTTAGTATATATATATATATATATATATATATATATATATATATATATATATATATATATATATATATATAGTCATATGAGTTGCTGCTGACCAGTCTAATCTTCAATTTCACGGTGAATGTAAGGACACATAGGAGGCTGAGGTACATGTGATTTATTTATGGAACAACGTTTCGGGCGTATCACCCATCTTCAGGTTCTAAAACATAAATTAAACTAATACAGTTAAAGAATATTAAAAATATTAAAAATAATTAGGTTAAGACTATGTAGGTAAATCAAAAATTAGAAAATAACTCAGGAATTTAAAAGTCAAGAGAATCAAATGATCAATCTAATATAACACTATTGAAACGAAAAAAAAAGTAAATAATTACAATATAATATTGCTTACCGATAACTCAGAAATTTAAAAGGCAAGATAATCAAATTATTGATCTAATGTAATCGCTATTGACACGAAAAAAAGAAGAAGCAAAAACACAAAAGTAAAAAATTACAGTACAATATTGCGTTCCGATGAAGTCCAGGAGAAATCACAAAGGGAAGAAATTATAAAGGACGTGGCTTATTCTCACATAGAAATAAGCCATCGCATTGGAAAAATATTATCTAAGAAGGAAGCTTCTGTGATTAGAAATCATAGTATACAATGCAAGACAGAATGTTCAATAGATAACTTCAAAATAATTGGTCATAATAACAATGAATATAGTCTAAGAATTTTGGAATCCCTACTAATACGTACAAAATCTCCTACACTCAACATAGATAATACCGCTTTTCCCCTTCTTATTTCTTAATTTTAATTACCTCATTCAACAACCAACCAACCTTCTCTTATTTAACAACCAACCAATCAAATTCCTATCATTCTTTAAGCCACATCCTTTATAATTTCTTCCCTTTGTGATTTCTCCTGGACTTCATCGGTAAGCAATATTATACTGTAATTTTTTACTTTTGTGTTTTTGCTTCTTCTTTTTTTCGTGTCAATAGCGATTACATTAGATCAATAATTTGATTATCTTGCCTTTTAAATTTCTGAGTTATCGGTAAGCAATATTATATTGTAATTATTTACTTTTTTTTTCGTTTCAATAGTGTTATATTAGATTGATCATTTGATTCTCTTGACTTTTAAATTCCTGAGTTATTTTCTAATTTTTGATTTACCTACATAGTCTTAACCTAATTATTTTTAATATTTTTAATATTCTTTAACTGTATTAGTTTAATTTATGTTTTAGAACCTGAAGATGGGTGATACGCCCAAAACGTTGTTCCATAAATAAATCACATGTACCTCAGCCTCCTATGTGTCCTTACATTCACCGTGAAATTATATATATATATATATATATATATATATATATATATGTGTGTGTGTGTGTGTGTGTGTGTGTGGAAAACTCACAAAGTATCGCGTGAGTAAGCAAAAATGCCCCAAAGCCCACAGGGAAAATAATACAAGGATTCCAAGTACTTTCGAACTTTATTTCGAATTCTTTATCAAGGAATAACAGAAATATTGAAAATTGTAATATTTATAAAGATGATACAGAGAAGAGAGAACGCCCACAAAAAAGCAAAAAACAATCAACAAAATGAATTAATATGAAATGAAAACCTGAGGAGGAGGGAAGATAAATACAAACTAAGATCATTAAATCAGGTAAATTTAAGGAGGGAAAAAATCTTAACGAGAGATTAACCTTAGAGGTCAGGATCTAAAAGCCAAGGTAGAATAAGTACAAATGGAGATAAATACAGATAAGAACATAAGTCTACATAGATGCACACAAAATAAAATTAAATTGTTTATTAAGATTAATATAAATAGTTAGTCTCAAATTAAAAGTTTCGACAGTACATTGTGAATATAATTTTTAAAATAATCATCAAGTTTATATAAGCCAGGACTTAAATTAAAATTGGTTAATTTACTAATAAAGGTTGATTCCATCATATTTCGGGAAATTGTATCGTCATTATGACAGATGATTTTAGCAGAATTCCAATCAATATTGTGATTAAGATATGAACACAAAATGAGCTGCTTTCTTCGCCACGACGGACATTATATTTATGCTGAAAAATTCGTTTTTTTAAACATTTACCTGATTCGTCAAGGTAATATTTAGAGCAATCGATACATTTTACGCAATATACATTACCAATAGGGGAAGGGACGTTCTTGACTAATAGTTTAGAGAAAGTATTATTATAGTTAAATACTACACAAATGCCTAGAGATTTTAAAATATGAGGGAGACAAGCAAAGGATGTATTAAAAGGAAGTACAAGAGTATTCTTTTTATTAAAAGGCACGCGAGGTTCAAAACTATAAAAAGACCTTTTAGCTAACTAAAGGCATTTATCAAGGATAAAGAATTCGAAATAAAGTTCGAAAGTACATGGAATCCTCGGATTAATTTTCCCTGTGGGTTTTGTTGCATATAAATATATATATATATATATATATATATATATATATATATATATATATATATATATATATATATATATATATATATATATATATATATATTTATATATATATGAATGGCATTCAAGCCTATATAGCAGAGGGGTTTTAGTCCCTACTGCTTTATGAAGAAATCTTTGTGTTTTATCTGTGGGGTTTTACGCCCGGAATTTGCATTGTTTGTTTGTTTTTGTTTTATTTTGTTGTTTTTTATTTTTGGCGAGTTAGTCGCGCTAAAATTGGTGGATTAGCACTTGGCTAATTTTGAAGTAAAATGGGAATGTGTTTGGCTTTGTGTTTTTGATATCGGAAAAACTAAGTAAAGAGTGGGTCTACGTCATTGCCAATGAGCAGTCTGCCGCTCCTAAAATATTTAGGGTATCCTACGTCAGTAAAGTCTATGTTCTCGAGTACAAACTCGGGAGGGAGGCGCCGATGTACAGCGTCCCAGATCTTATTTGATCTACTTTGGAGCTCCAAGTTTTAGGGGTCAACCACAGTTCCCCCTTGGAGTCACTCTACCTTCTCCTCTCTTTCCTTCGGGTTCTCGTTATAATTAGGATAGCCTTATTTTGAGCCCTTTTCTGTTTAAGGACTTGGGTCTTGGGACCCTCGTTGATAGGGATCAGGGGGTACAGGAGTTTTGAGCGAATGCATGCAGTATAGATCTTCAGTTTGTTGGAAGTACTCAGGTTTAAGAATCTAAAAAATTCACCTAAGTCCCGCCGTGCATCCGATGTAGCTCTATCTACATCTCTCCCATATCCACCAGTCGTAATTCGGAGTCCCAGAACCGTGCCCTCCGTGCGATATGGGATGCGTACACTCCCCACACAGATGTCCGCCTGGGTCCGTCGGAATAGTGGAATTATCTTAAATTCTGGGCATTGGTAAATATCTTCCATCTTCTCTCGAAAGAGTTAATATTTGCGATTTCTACTGCCGTACTCTGTGCCATATAATTGATATTCCGATAAGGTGTGCAGATCATCGTAATATCGTCCGCAAATTGGACGTATAACGAGCCTTTATTCAGAATTTGGGAAAGGTCGATGATATATACGTTATAAAGCAAGGAACTTATACATCCGCCTTGTGATACCACCAACTCGAGTTCGAACTCATGGCCATTGAATTCTTTAATGTTCACAAACGCTTTTTTCTCTATTACGTAATCGCATAGAAACCTTTCAAGTATGGGGTCGAGGCCCAGTTGTAAGATTTTGTATCGCAGGCCTCTCCTCAATGCTTTGTCAAAGGCCTTTTTGACGTCGCAGAGTAGCATATTTGCATGGCGTCTTTCTGTTTTTACTTTTGCTAGCTTCTCGGTGATCATGGCTAGTGCCGTGTCAGTCTTGTCTCATGTACGCTCAGGTGCTCATTAACGAAAGGATTTTAAGTTTTCCGAGATTTCTTCGGCATTAATTCTACCGCCGTGTCCCTCCATATACCTTTCCTGCGATACATAATGGTGAGGATAGGTTATGTGCATCTGGTCATTCAGTTCGTTTATAATCCCGTTTTCGAAGTCTGAAACAAAGTTATCATTCTCTTCCTGGGATATCTTAAATATAGATCAGAAGAGTGAACTTTTCTCCGATTTCTTCCGTGCCCGTAATTTCTGTTTTGTCTCGTGTAAGTTTTATTGTCATTTGTGTCTGTCCTTCTCTTAGTCTTTTTACTGCCTGCCAGAATGTACGTGAGTCATTTTCTAAATTCAGTCAGTCTATTAAATTGTCCCAAAGTACATACTGTTGGTCCCTAATCAGAGTCATTAATTCTTCGCGTATCTGCCGTGTTCGTCTGTGGGTAGTGATGTTGGGGCCAGTGAGGTTTACTTCATTGATCCGTTTCCTGTATTCTCTTACAAGGGATTTAATTCTAGGAGATCAAGAAGGGGCAGGGAGAGTTTTATATTTAACTCGGGGAATGGCTTTCTTATCTGCTTTTAATATATAATCATTTATTTTATCTAACTCCTCGTCAATCTCTTCTAAAGTGGCAATAATTTAGGGGTCGGGGATTTAATTTTCGAGGAGTTGTTTATAAGTATTCCAGTTTGCGCGAGCGTAGCTCTTGCTTTCTAGGGTGGAGACCTGAATAGGGGAGGTTAAAATTTTAATAAAGATAGCCTGGTGGTTGCTGGGGATAGGAGAACTCGGCTCAATGACCTAGTTGTATGGGGAATACCGTGGTGGTGAGCACTATGTCTGGTTTTGTGGCTGATCTATGTGTAATGTCTGTGGGGAAATTTGGTTGAATTCTAGTAATAGTTTGTCTCTCAATAAGTGTCTCATGATTTATGCCTGCTGGGTTGGTAGACGTGTAATTTGAGGAAGCACTCTTCGCATTGAGGTCGACGGCAAAAAGAACGGTTCTGCCGTGAACACAAAGCTGGCAGAAGTTGTGAAGAGGTAAGTACCCTCTTCCTGGGAGCTGGTGCCCTGTTACTAGGACCAGGGGGCTCACTGCTATATAGACCTCCACAGTGAGGTAAAAACAATTGAGTCTACTTATTCATCTGAAGTCAAGACCTCTTTTCACCGATATTGCACATCCGTCAAAACGTTCTCCGCTCTGATTTTTGGTTAAAGCTTCATAGGTAAAAAAGAATTTATGTCTATATCATTTATCCAATATTCTGAGATAAATACAACGTCTGAGTAACATTGTTGTATCATGTTACCGTATAGTATTTTTTGGTCCGTCTAACGAGCTTAGGTCATTGTGGAATGTATGGGGCCGTAATTGTTTTGCCTGGTCGCTTCTTTCTGAATTCGCCGTCCGTGACAGTGATGAAAGCTTCGGGAGCCAATTTAATTAAGCCATGGAGTAAAGCCTCCTCGAGTTTCTTTTCATTGCAGTCCTCCGATGTGAATCCCAATTTGTACCTTCCGGATATTAATCCTTCCGTTACATCAAGGGCTGCCATCTCCTTATGGAAAGGGCACCTTTTGGCAGCGTATACCTTACAGTTTATTTTCTTTGAATGATATACGTGTATTCCTAGGTTCGCTCTTACAAGAAGAGAACGACCTCGGACGTCTTTGAAGCTGTGAGTGTTTGCGGAAGCGGGAAGATCATGCCCCTGCTTCGGGTCTCGCATTCTCAGTCTCCGTAACCTACATACCTTGTGCGTGCGTATGTGTGTTTTGTTGTTCAGTGTTTTCAGCGTTGTTCTGTTTCTCGATGCGTGGGTTCGTATCTCTTTCTAGTTATGCTTGGATCCCGGGGTCCCGGGAAGGAGCTGGGGCGCTGCCGGGGGTGGGGATCTTCTGGCAACTAGTCTCACACTAGGGATTTAGATTAGTTTTTATAATCTCCTCATACCGTGGATTCTCTAGAAGCCACATTTTCTCCATTCCATTATGCGTCAGCATTCTATTAAGCTGCCTCGCAAAGGTCCCCCGAGAGAAGAAATTTGTAATGTGAGCATAATAAATGCAACACATAATCTTTGTCGAGTTTTCGTTCTCGACGTGGAGGTATGTCTTCGTTTCCTTCAATTACGCCACAGCAGACCTAGCAACCTCGGCGTAGGGGCTTCTCGCCTCTTCAACCAGTCTTTTTTGGTTTGCTTTCTTCTCGAAGAAATCCTCTTTGATCGGGCACGCCACTGATAACGTTTTATGCGCTCATGTGCAATTCAGGCACTTCAATGGGGGTCTATTGAAACCCCTCTATGAATGTGTATCCGAGAGCAAATGGAGCACAGAAAAACGTTCCCTCTAGGGCAGGTGGCCGTGGTGTGTTCCTCGTACTTGTAGCACTTGAATCATATCTGGAGGTCGATAAACTCCCCACGTTCGATCTGCTCAGGGCAGACGGGGGCGTTAAAGATAAGCATACGTCTCTCTGTGGCCTTAAACGCCATAGCCGTATCAGGAAAGACTATCTTAAAGACATGAGTGTTGTCTTTGAACCTGATAAGTTCCGAAACCTTCGCCTAGGTGTGGTTCTTTTCTACTTCCGCATGATTTTTTTCAACGGAGTGCCTCCCAAACCATGGATCGAGGCGGCGAAGAATAACACTGCGGTGTGTTTTAATCTGTTTTGGTGTATGTGATTTCAAATTTATGGTCTTTAAACACTCTGTAGCCTTTAGGGAGGTGAGTGCTTCGCAGTCAGCCTCCTTAGCACAGATTGCATCGTACCAATTATGTGTATCGATTAGTCTGACTAAAACAATTCTCACGTCGCCATAAATTTTTGTGAAGACCCTCCCTCGGTCAGGATTGGGGCCATCGGAGAGGGTCTTCAGCGGAATCCACCGGGCCTCCCTCATTTATTTTTCCACGCTCTCATATGAGCGACTGGAAAAAAACAAACGAAAAAAAAACTGTACCGGGTGATTGTATATCTGTTTGTGTTTGGCAATGTGCGTGTGTGTATTTTAAGAGAAGAGTCTATCACCAAGTTGAATGAGTACTATTTTACAAGAGAGATATCACAGTTCCAAGCCGAAATAGTTTATTCATAAGGCAATTTATCTTAACCGTAGGGGGCTAAAATTAGTCCATCAGGCTCACGTCCGACCAGGGGAGAGTCGTCGAAGAAGGAGGCGGGGGGGAGAAAGTTCAATCCCCGCAAACAGGCTCTTGAAAGCGAGTGAGAAAAATTTTTATTTGAAATTCACTCATAATTTACGGCAAATTATCCGTGAATCATATTTTCACTTGGCACTGCGAAAAAGCTCTCACGATTTTTTCACTTATACGCTCGAGTCTAAAATGCAGAATCTCGGAAAAAAATTGCCAAAAGCACAAGAATATTTTTTTCACCAAATTAAGGAAAATGCAGACCCCCACACGGCAACCAGAACAAGTCAAGTTCAAGTTAATGAAAGTTATGAAATATGTGATAGGTTTTTATAGGTGTGAAATTGTTTACTAGTTTGCCCTGCTGTTGGCATCACTAGCATTTTTCTCTTTTTTTAATTTTAGTTTTTTACGTCTCATCCTTCTATAGATTTGCTGACCGCCCTTGACGGCCAAGTTCTTCCTTTGGTTTAAATACTTTCCTAACTCTTAAGTTGGTTCCTCCGTCGTGGCTTTCAAGCCTTTAAAGTCATATTTTGCTAACTGGTAAGTTATATCTTAGTTAATTTATATTTTTGTTTGTTATCTTAGCGTTGGGAATTTCGCCTCTTTTAATTAAGCTTTTTATATTTGTTGTTCCTTTAAGTTTTATCTTAATTTCGTTTAATCCTTATTTTGGGCACTTGCCTCTTTTTATTAATGTTCTTTATTGTTTTTATCATTTACTAAAGCTTTTTATGTTTGCTGTTTTATTATTCTCTTTCTTATTGTAATTTAAAATTACATTTGGGCACTTCGCCTTTTTTTTCTAAGCTACTAACTTTTGTTGTTAATTTCTATTTCATTTATAATTTAACTTGCGCACTTTGCCTCTTTTTAATATCCTCATTTTTTCTTTTTGTTTAATTTTAACATTTGTTTTTTATTTCATTATTTTGGGGGTTTACATTCTTAGGTATTGATTGGTCTTATTTCTTCCCTTGCACAGTTTCTTCCGCTGGGGAACAGTTCTGTTCTTTGTACTTTATGTCGTCCGTGTTGAGGTATGTCAACGTTATTGTTGATATTTGGGAGTATTTCTTCCTCCATCTTATTCATGTCTTTCTCCCTAGCCTCTGGATCTCCATATTAATTGGCTTGAGTCCCACTCTTTCGTGTAGGACTGTCTGCCTGATACGGTCAATCCTTCTTGCGCCGTCAATATGCAGCGTGGCTTTATTCTGCAACTCTGCAACGTCCTGAGACAGTTACAGCTGGTTATCTGCGTGACCACCGCTAGGTAAATCAGGACTCAGGGTACCAAGGCAGTGTAAAGTTTATTTTTGTTCTGCGCACTGAGGCTTCAGAATCTGTAAAGTTTCTTCAGCGCTCTTTTGGCTAAAGAGACTCTGTTGTCAATGTGGGTTTTATATCCTGATTTTGTGAGCCGTAAGTCCAGGACTTTTCCCTCATTAGAATACGGCTAATGTTCGTCATCTACGAGGATGTCGAGTACTTTCCTCCGGTTCATTGCAATTACCTGGAATTTCTGGCGGTTTGTCTTAATTTTCCACCTTTTTTCAAATCTGTTGATATTTTCGATCTCGGCAGCTGTCACCTTTGCTTGAACTCCAGGGTTCCTGATGGGACTTGGGACGATTTGAGTGATGTCATCTGATAACGGCAGATAAATTGTATCATCCCACACTAGAGCAGGGAGGTCTATTGTGTCTACGAGGTACAGCAATAGACTCAGGCAGCTGCCTTGTGAACACACGCCTCGAGTTCGATTAAGAGTCCTGTGTAGCCCTCGATCAAAATTTCAGATGTGCTTTCTATGATATAGTCACAGAGGACCCTTTCCAGCATTGGGATTAGCCGAATGTTCAAGATTTTGTATTGTAGACCCGTCATTCAAACCTTATCCAAGGCCTTTTGAACATCTCGCAGTACCATGTCTACGTATTTCCGCTTTAATTCGAGCCTTCGCTTTTCCTGCTTGTACTTTTAGTTTTCTGATTTGCACCACAAGGTGTTAGGCAACGAGCACTATTTTCGTCTCTTTGATGGGCCTTCAATACTATTTCGACATGGAGTCCACTGCGACAGTTCCACCTACATATACAATAGATGCTTAACTTAGACTGTTCCAACTATACGATACACATATCAGGTACTGTCAAGTCCTACCTAAATTCGGGCAGATTGCTTGTCCTCATAAACAAAACAGAACTCGACCTGTTATTACTCTGACGATTTGATGTCCACGAGCTGTTTCACCTAAAATTGTATGGTTATAACTGGTGACAAGGTTGGTATAAAAGCATTGGTAGTACCTCAGAACTAATCTGAGTCCGATCGAACCTAAACAGCTCCTCTCTATCCACTTAAAGTGACGTGGAAAATCTGACCAATTGCAGACTTCACCGGATTAGATGCTGTCCACAGCACGAATATAATGGAATGAAGTGATCCTTTTCGTAGAGGTATGTTTGATGGCCCTCTTTTTCTCGGTCAAAAATTTGACCTATTCGAAGCTAACCAAAATAATTCCAAAGTTAGCCAAAAGGCTACTGACTAAAGAATTATAGAGCCCAAACTTCTTAACCAGGGCTTAAGAAGTGATTGTAAGCGTCATCGCAATGATAGGAAGATTATGCACAAAGGTGCTACTGGAGCATTTGGAGCGGGGGGGGGGGGAAGCTGTTGCTTAATAGTGAGTCTTCGTTCGTAGGTCTTTCAACATGCATTCCGCCAAGTGCTGTGTATTTCTTCAAGTGATGATAGAGACCTAACCTGTGGTGAATGAATTATGTACACTAATAATCCCTTACCGGAAATAGCCGGATGAGAATATGAAGTTGACTCACAATCATAGACAGAAGTTGCTCAGCGTCATATCCTTTGATGGGATTTGGCTAGAAAAATTCTGGTCAAATGCCCTTTATTTATTAGAAAAGGTATGAGGTTATAAAGAAAACTCAGTGGCTAATGTCCAGGCCAACGCCATAAGAGACTCTGCCTCCATTCATTATAGTAATTGCATTGCCCCGCTAAGCATCAATACTTAGTAGGCTTGAACTATCCAGCCTCTCTAGCGTCACCAGTATTTTTCATGGGAAGAGAATCTATTTCTTTAATAACTCATGCACTTGAAGGACCAAAGACCCACTAAGTTCGATGGCTATTGGCTCAAAAAGAAACCTCTCATTGAGGGTAAAATACTTTATTCCTTTGTAATTTTCTGCAACTGAAGCTACAGAAATAGTTGACCTGTTAATAATATGCTCAGAATAAGTATTGGCACATGTTACATCCTAACACAGACTCTTCCCATTCCTAAAAGGAAACATTGTTATCCCATCCGGACGTTTACTATCTCCTCGGTCAAGTCTGTCGTGGTACAACTACTCTATACCATACACTACTCCTATATTATGTAAGGGTGTGAGTGACTTAATCACCTACTGCAACGCGAACAGTTTAAGGACTGTTCACAGGAGACGGAGGTCACACTTGAGGTGTTAGGCTTCAAATCCTTAATAATCAAACAAAGTGCATAAATGTTCGGCAAGATTTACTTGGATAGGCCGAGAGTATCTTTCAAGCTTAGTTAAAGATGAAACAACAAAAATATAATTTTATTTAAAAAGCTTAAAATAATAATAATAATGGGCAAAGGGGAATTATTTAAATTGAGATAGTATTTTGATAATTATTATGACAAGGGATTCTCAAATAGAATTAATTGATTAATGTTACTAGGCTCAGATAAAAAGGGGGGACTTAACAATAATAATAATGGAGGGGGTTTCAGTCTTCGAGGAAGGTCCTTCTTGCGATGAGGTGAGTGGAGAACGATCCGATGAGGCAAGTGGGGCACGATCCGATGAGGCGAGTGGGGAACGATCCGATGAGGCAAGTGGGGCACGATCAGAATGAGGCAGGTGAGGCACGATCCGAACCAACCTTCCGCTGAAGATAGCTAAACTTCAAAAATGACGTTCGACGGGGAATGTGGGAATTCTCGTACTTCCACGGCATCAGGAATCTTCTTTTCCTCAAAGCTAATCAATGGAGATTTTCTTCTGTTCGATTAAACGAAATTCAATGGCTTGCCGATTCGAGAAGCTACCAATTGAGTTGGGTAGAATCACAGGTTAAGAAGGCTGCTGTCTCACGAACGCTCACGCGATGAGACGATAAGTACGGCCTTTAGGTGCGGGCTCGACTCTTCGAACTACAGAATAACGTGAGTATTTGTATGCCCGATTCTGGAGTGGAGGGGGGAGTTTGAAGAAAGGAGTCACAAGCTACAGACATCTTAATCCGGAGGAGGGGGCGATTCATCGTTTAGCAGTAAGGGGTGAGACAGAGCGGTTCTTTCACACCTCGTCACCGTGTGGAGGGGGGGGGCTTGGGACGAGTTCGCAGAATTTGGAAATATTTTCACAACGTTCTCAGGAGTCTAAAACTCGAGAATGTTCGAACGGGAAATGACGTCTCTCATGGCGTGATACCATACCCGTGGTCTCCGATAAATTAGGGGGGGAGGGATCAAAGATTGTTCTTTTACAAAGTCCAACTAGCTCTAAAACAGCTGGCAATACCGCTCTGTCTTTTGGGGGTTCAGCATTGAAAGCAGAGTGTCTAGGGGTCTTTCCAGCAACAAGCTGACAGGACAAGAAGTGCAGACCTAGATGATCAACACCAGATCCACATTTACACCTATGTGGCTTACAAATTGGCGCACCCACCCTCAAATCTATGGCAATTCTAAGGATTTCCGGATCCAACTGAGTTCCCAAGGATGGGACCGAGGTAGCTGATAACAGCCACTATCAAGATTCCCCGAGGCAAGCAAACCGGGCTCTTGTAACCTGATCTGCCCTCTATTTGAGGTCATGCAGTCTGGAGAGAGCAAGAGGTAGATCTCAATATTTCTGCTTCAAGCGGTTCTCGTTTCCAGGCTCAAAGGCATTGTCCCCAAGTATCCCCCTCCAGAATCTAATATGTCCAGCCACCTTCTCCATTTGAGCCAAACCGGTAACCGGTGAAAGAACAGCTTGCATTAAAGAGTTAACTGAAGTCAAATAGGATATGTTACCAGAGAGAGAAATGTCTTGTCTCAATGGTATTCCTAAGACACCCATCCCAAATGGGAGATTTGCCAGAGTCTATGAATCCCTTGAAAAGTCAATGTTGATTAGTTTGGAGACAGCATCTTTCATAAGGTCATCAAAAAACTCCAAAGATGCTAGCTCCCTGTAGGCGGGAGAGGATCTCGAGATGTACTGCAGCTTAGGTAAAGAAAATGATTTTTTGTAATAGGACCAAAGCTTGGTGTAGATCAATTAAATGGAGGCAGGATATCATTCGTTTTAGGGCTTCATGTTTTGTGTTTATAGCCTGTCTGATTGCTTCGCGAATAATGGGAGAGTCCAATACAGACAAATCATCCAAAGCCACAATTTTAACATGGGGAGAACTGTTTTAAATCTTTGAAGAATGCCTTGAGTACCATCATCATTTATGATAGTCAACTCCCATTTGGAGCTATTAATCTCTAGCCATATTTTGTTAAATCTAGAAATGAGAGACTGAAGGTCATCAAAACCTTTTGCGGGGGGGGGATAAGCAATTAAACCAGCGTCCAAGTACCAGATATTAAGCTCTGATTTTAGGCTTTTATTGATCTTTTTTATACCGAGCAAAAATAATGCAGGTGTTAGTGGGTCTCCCTGTTGTATGCCAGTAGCAGAATTCAAAATCCCACCGCCATACAAGAGTGAGGTTGTCCGGGAGCATGCGTGGCCTGAACATTTTACTTGAAGGTTGACTCTTCAAGTCAACCTTCAAAAAGATTAGCCTTGTGGCATCACTAGTCAAATATTCCCGGCTGAATGGGTAGCCGCCTTACAACCTCCTTTAGTAGCAAATCCCAGCTGGACTGGTCTGAGGTGAGCACCCAAAGCCCGCGACACATGCAGCACACCTACCTTACCGCAAGGTGACGGAAGGTACACCCCACAGCAATGGGGCTTACCATATCTCTCTTAGCCAGTGCACAATGTGATGCTCCATAAAAAGAACATGTGTCAGGCCATCAGGCAGCCCACCCTGCAAGGCCAAACTCACAAAATTAGTCAAACTAAACAAGAGTCGTACTCTCGCCTCGGCAGTTTTACAACCCAACAATGATTTAAGATGCCCCTCAGTTAACCCATTATGTCTTACAGATGAGCCCGGAGGAAAATAAAAAAAAAGGTTTTTTTACCTCATCACAAGTTGCTATGGGAGCAGAGGTGGGCACTAAATACATTTAAAATATCTAAATACTAAATATTAAATACATGAGAAAAATAGATTTAGATACTAAATACATTTTGAAAATGTATTTAGTATTTAAATACTAAATACATTAAATGTATTTAGATACATTTTTAAATACATTTCAAATTCAACATATATAATGACAATTGATAAGGCCTATTGGTATCACAACAACAAAAATATCCATTAAAATGAAATTGTATATCATAATTACTAATGTAGGATTTGATGATAATTGGACTTAGGCACTACAGAACAATAGAAAGTTCCATAGAATGAAATTTCAGTTAGCTATTTATATCCGCATTACATTTAGGGAATATCAGTTGCTGAAAGGTTTCGTCAGATAAATAACTCCGCTATGGAGATAAGGTCAATCCTCCTAAAGAGAAGAGCCGTTCCAAAGGAGCTGACGACGAAAGGGTCGTGTTGTATTTAATAAATAACTTTTTTATGTTTGGATATCTATCTAAACTTCGAAGTGTTTTATTTGAATCCTGAAAGTAACTGAACAATTCTAAATCTACGGTTGATCGTGTTTGACTGGGTTTTGTAAATCCAAAATAAACGTCACTGTCCGATACACCACTGGATGATTCGGCTTAGGGTTCCTCTGCTAAATTAATAATCACTTGAATCATAATATTTTAACAGAATCTTGGTGGCTTGAACGGTCACATGAAATACTGATGTCTAACCAGCGGAGTTTGAAGAATTGATGGCTTGTTGATGCAATAATGGCACCTGTAACGCTAGCTTCATTTGTCAAGGTCAAATAAGATTGGTAGAGCTTTCCAAAGCCCGTAGTGACTGCACTTCGAAGAGTTTGGCAAAATTTCAGAGAACGTGACTAAAGTTTCTTCATATTTTCACCACAGTGAGCAAGTTAGGGAGCAATTCTTCATAAAACAGTTTTGTTTTCCTTGTAGGCGATCAATTGCCACTGCAATCAGAGCCAAAACTGAGACATCCTCCCCCAAGAAATTCAATCACGTGATATCTGCACAATGGAAGTTCAAGGGACGTCATAAGTTGATGTAATTTGTCCTTGTGTTTTAAAAGTAATGTCAATGCATGAAACAGAGAGTTCCACTTTCTAATGCAAGGCAGCTTTAGTGAGCAGTTAATAGCAGTTTGGATAATCTCTGCTGATTTTGGACGACCGCTTTTGTTCCATAATGCTGAGCATTTCCCCATCCCAGCATGATTGATATTTGCAAAAAAAGAGATTTTCCGTGCCTGTTTTGCATCAGTTGTGGCGACGAGACTGAGTGTGTGTGAATCACAGCGCACATGCTTAGGTAGGCTGAAGCTGCATGGGTCAGACGAAAGGTCTTCTTCCTGATCTAAGGCACTTCTCATTAAGAAACTATCCTCCAGCTCGTGCTCACCCTGATCTTCTTCATCTACCTGGATTCCATCTTCTGTATATGTGGACACATTTGCAGCAGTGACTGAAAATTCCTTAAACGCTTTAACAAAATTAAACCCGTTATCAGTGAGAGTACTCATGATTTTCTGCAGGGGGGTATTCTTCATATGTTCAGCAATCTTGATGGAGTTATGTTCTCCTTCGAAGCGATAGCATGCCAATACTCCACTGTGACGGATAAGAGCAGCTTCCTCAAACTCAAAAAAATAAATAACAGTCCAAAGTTTGTCTAATAAATCTTTCCATAAATTTTACATATTAATATAATCGAGATAAATTCCACCAACAAATAGGTCTGCTTTCAGCCAAGAACTGATAATTCTCTAACTATAAAGATATTTTCAATTTAATATTTCATAAAGAGCAAAATCTTAACATACGCAATAAACTGTAACGCCCCAAAAACTAAGAGGTGCTGTCTAGTATTTTCTTCAGTAGAGCTCTTGTCACTTTCTCTTCTTCTATAAAATTTCGGTCTAACACCTGCTTTGAAATGGCGTCAACTGAAAGGGGAATATATGGCATGCATATAAAATTTTATATATAAATTGTAGCTATATGAATATCCTATTCATAAATATATTACTAATCCTTCTTATTCAAAATTACATGGTAAAATATTGACTTTCAGTATTGTTAGGAATATATACATTATCAAGATTTATTTCCTACATTTTTAACGGGAAAGCATGCTAGTTTTGACATAATGATATACAGCTATTGATATTATAGCGAAATACATCGTTATAAAAATTAATCAAATAACTACATATAATCGATCAATAACACAGTGGAGCAATTTTAATCACATTTTTTGGTGACTTAGATTTATCTGCCGATTTTAATTCGTTTTTTTTCATGCGGATTTCAAATATATAATCTATTTTTACCTACATGCTATAGTCATTCTGTAATTTCTATTTTCGCGTTTCCCCTAGTAAATCGCGTTAATCATCCAGACACATTTTGCTACATATGTGACTGTTACATGCTAGTTCGTCAAAGGCGCAATATATCAAACTTTGTGATCCGCACTTATAAAGCATATTTTGATGTTCCTCTTGGCGATCAAGATAAGAAGTGGGCCCCATATGTTGTTTGCTATAGTTGTGTGCAACATCTTCGTGAGTGGACGAAAGGAAAGAGAAATGGTCTTCCTTTTAGAATCCCCATTGTGTGACGAGAGCCAAAGGATCATGTATCGGACTGTTATTTCTGTCTGGTGAATACTAAAGGGATTAGCAAGAAAAATCGGCACAAGATTGACTAACCCAACATTCTCTCGGCGATCCGGCCAGTACCTGATTCTGAGTCTTTGCCAGTTTCGATTTTCAGTGGATATGCTTCCTTCAAGGATAAAAATGATGTACCTAATATGGACGTCCACGGAATGGAAACAGAGTCTACAGATTCATCATCAGATGCTGAACGATCATTAGCTCCTCACTGATTCCATCAAGAGAATTTGAATGACTTGATACGTGATTTGGCGCTCTTTAAGAAAGCTGCAGAACTTTTAGCCTCCAGGTTAAGTGAAAGACATATGCTTGACAGGTCGGTACGGGTATCATATTATCGAACAAGGGAGAGTACATTTGTTAAGTATTTCTCTGAGGAAAAACAATTTGTATGCTGCCACAATGTTTCCTGTCTATTTACCAAGTTGGGACTTGAAACCTATTGCCGTACTGAGGGGAGGCTGTTTTTGGATAGCTCCAAGCGTAGCCTCAAGTGTGTCCTTTTGTATAATCGCAATGACTTTCGTGCAGTTCATCTTGGTCATTCTGTCCATCTGCGCGAAACTCAGTCGAAACTCAGTCGAGCCCGTGAAAAAAAAACTGGTCTCCAAAAGATTGGCCAGTTTGGGAAACTTTGGAAGCAGGAATCCCAAACATTGTGAATGATCCAATCGTAAGTCGAGAGAAGATCGTTTTCCCTTCACTTCATCTCAAACTTGGGTTGATGAAGCAGTATGTCAAGGCGTTGAGCACTGACAATGATTGTTTTCAGTATATAATATCGGCGTTTCCTGCTTGCCATACGAAAAAATAAAAGCAGGAGTATTTGATGCTCCCCAATCCGAAGACTTCTGATTTGATGCTCCCCAATCCGAAGACTTCTGAGTGATTCTAGATCCCTGAACACCATGAATGAAAAAGAGAAGGCAGCCTGGCTCTCATTTTCTGCCGTTGTTCGTAACTTCTTGGGAAACACAAAAGCGCATAACTACGAGGATCTGGTTACTAATATGCTTTTAGAAACATGAGTGTGAAGCTGCATTTCCCGAATAGTCACGTCGACCGATTCCCAGAGAATCTGGGAGTTGTGAGCGACGAACAAGGAGAACGCTTCTATCAGGATTTGGTGACGATGGAAGAGCGCTACTAAGGTCACTGGGATAGACACATGATGGCGGAGAACTGCTAGATGATTAGAAGAGATCAGCCAGACAAGACTTACAAGAGAAAGAGTTACAAACGCAAATCTTTGCCCGATTGAAATCAAAATGAGGTCCTCCAGCCTGATGTACAGTCATTAATAAATTAACATCTATTTGATTACAGTATTTGTAATCCTAATGTGTAATTCAATTTTCTTCTCATATGCAATAAAATTTTTGTGCAAAAAAACCTGCTTTACTATAAATAACGCCAAAGGATGATTCAAAATAGCTTCAGGGCATGATGATAGGCGTGATAAAATGAAAATTATTGTATAATATTAGTTATTGATATTACTAAAAATCTGTAGCATGTAGAGAGAATCTGATTTCAGATTTGAATTCAGTATGCTCGAATTAGGTTGGAAAATGTACTTTTGTTAATTCAACAAATACATTGTTCCCCACTGTAATTGTACTACTTATTCATGAAAATCTTTAGTCCATAAAATCTTCAGGTAAATGATAGTGCGCTTTAAGAATATATGTATGTGGATTCTCATAAAATTATTGCATATGTATATGTCTTCCTTTATTTAGCTTCGTTATATAGCCTACGTAGTGACCAATGATCCGAATGCTTTAGTATTCGGTCGTTATAAGAGCTTCAACCTGTACTACAAATACTATAATTGTAAACAACATTTGTAACTCAGAACTCACCTTTAATTAATCTCACAAACGCTGGTTCATCCATGGTTTATAGGAGATGCACACCTTGTATGATAAGATCTGCAATCAGCTTATCAACAACAAAGTGTTTGATCTTCTTAGTATTCACCGCAAAACAGTCCGGTAATGTCTTTACTTTAAGACCGCTGCATGAAGCACCATCGTCTAATGCTGAACATTTCCTTTTTAAATCTTTTATTAAAGTGTCACGTACTTATCCGCTTTTTGCACCAAAGCAGGATGCTTTTTCTGTTTATAAATGTACATCATCAGAGAATTGAAGGACATTTGTTTCACGTTGCCATAATTCACGTTAAGTCAATCCGCATATACTATAAATAGAGGTGTTGCAAAAGGAAGCAAGTAGGTTCGTGCATGGTAAACCTACGCTACTTAACATTATCGTTAGCTACTAGCAATTTTTTTAAAAAATAAGAAATAGTGAAACTTGTCCATTTAATTAGGCATCATATTATTAGCTTTAATAAATTTGTACCTTCAAATGAATACGCAGATTGGAAGTAGCATTGTTGGCCGCAGAGATTTCGCCATTGCATGATATACATACACACTTCTCTTTTTTTCGTCGGAAGATTTCACTATAAAATTTTAACCATCTAGTAAAGGATGACTATAATTACATGATTCTTTATCTTCCTCATCTTTATTATTGTCTAATCTCTCCATTTCGCACTCTTTCGAAGAAGCTGAAGTTGCCATGCAGCAGTCGAAATAACGCTGGCTCTCTCCCTATACAACCGAATACAACTGTGAGAATCTGTTAATTGAATTTGAACTGATGCAAGCAATCTTCCCTCACCGGCTCACGCACTCAACCGTTTGTGTCATACAAGTTGCGACCACCTAAAACATGCATTAGACGTTTTTAACAGCTAAATAAACGCATTATTAGTAAAGTATTTGCAAACAGTATTTAAATCATTTCAAATGTATTTAAAAATACAATATCAAATACATGAATGTATTTAAATACAGTATTTAAATACTGCCCACCTCTGTTTGGGAGGTGCACCATTTACAGGTAATTCATAAAAATTTATAGGATCTGGAGTGGGTGGAAGTTTGCCCCTAAGCTTCGTCAGGATCTTCACAGAAAAGGGCGCCAAACCCATTTCTGAAGAAATCTTCCGAATAACTGTGAAATTTGAAGATATTCTCCTCTCCAGGTTTTTTCCCCATTTTTCCTAGTGCCTCTGACTCTGAGGTTGTCTCTGTTGGGCAGGTATAGATCAGCTGGGAAGTCTGCCTCCATATAGGAAGCCATTTGAGCCTTGATTCCAGAAGTGATATATGGGCCCTCCATTGAAAAATTGTGCTTATATGGCTGGTCGAGAGACCCATATGGAAAAACAACAACCGGAACCAAGCCAAATTGGTCTTTTCTTGAAAAACATTCCACAATAATTTTCCAAGGGCATCAGCCGCAGCAATCTTGGCTCCTTTTGTGATAAAGGACACCACACCCTTCAATGACCTCACCTCAGCAAGAAAATCAAGGAAATTAAACTCTAGATCCAAAAGGGTATGGTACGGGCCGTAACCCTTAATGCCGGCAGGTGCTCCTCTCTGGACACCTCGACATTCTGAACAAACTCACCTTGGGATATCTCTCGGCTGGGCCTGTGTCCTTTTGACAGTTGGGCATATTAGGTGAAACCACCAAGCACATCCACAACACTCAATTAGCTTTTTCTGATGATTAATCAGTTGAAAACTGGGCCCTTATTTTGCTCATATGAGTCATCATCATCATCAATAATTGCCAACTGTATTGCCTAATGTATATAATGAGAGAAATATAAACTTTTGTGACCATCAAACAATCAACCCATTGTAAAGAGTCCTTTAGAATTAGATGCCACGCAGCAAAATGAGGAAGTATCATCGGAAGTTAGTGGCAGAAATTTGTTTTACGTGGAATCTGTTCCAAATACCCAGGATAATGGTAGTGAATCGAGCGTTTATACTCGTTCCGGTAGACGCGTAGAATTTGTGAGAAATCCCACATACCATTATTTTTGAGTACGTCATAGCACATTAAAATATGTTTATATATATATATATATATATATATATATATATATATATATATATATATATATATATATATATATATATATATGTGTGTGTGTGTATAATTGTAAGGCCTAGATATTACTTATGTATTAAACGCACTCCACGTTCTCGCGACGAATTCCTGTGGTGCTGGAACCACATTATAGAATCGAATAGGACTGAAAAATACCTCAAGTCATCATTGACTACGTGGACGCCATTGGGCGAGTTGCAATAGCCAAGGCCCTGATCGAAGAAGAGGAACAACTGAAACAGACAAGGAAGCCGAGATCAGTTTGGGTGTGGCCCTATCAGTAATGAATAATGGAATTTGGCCATTGCGATAACCTAATGCAAGAGTTATCCTGAGAAAGTTCAGAACTTTACAAAAACTTCTCGAGAATAGAACGCCAACTGTTAGATGTGATATTAGAACGTGTCTCACCCCTCATTCAGAATAAACTTACGTTCTGGAGCAAACCCATTCCTCCCTGGCCTGCGTGTTGCCATCACCCCACGGCTCCTCTCAACAGGTCCTTCATACAAGAGCCTGTAATACTCCTTTAGAGTTGCCCACAATACCATCAGCCACCCTGTACCAGATACCTACTGAACCATTATTGCTGCCTATAGAGACGAGGAACTCAAGATTCCACAATTTTCTGATGAGTAGAAACAGGTCGTCTCCCTTGGCTTCGAGGAACGATGGAACCTTCCCCATTGTGTAGAAGCCATTGATGGGAAACACTTTAGGTTTCACAATCCTTCCCTTGGTGGCACTTACTACTACAATTATAAGAAATACTTCTTTATTGTCCTGATGGCTATTGTTGACTCAGCATGCAAGTTCTTGTACTTCGACGTGGGTGCCTTAGGTCAGTTAGATGCCCCCCCTTCGTCCCCCAAGGTGTTGTCTAATGATCCAAATGGACAACCCACGGAGTATTTCCTAGGCGTGTATGATGCGTTTCCTCTGCGCACCTACCTAATGAAACCCTACTTCTTACGAGGCTTCACCAAACCAGATCATATATACAACTACAGAATCAGTCGGGGCCGCCGGACAGTGGAGAACGCCTATGGCATTCTAGCCACCGCTTCCGAGTGTTCCACACCTCCATATGCCGGACACCTCAGCGTGCAGATACTGTTGTGCCTCATGCATTCTGCACAACAACATATTGTGAGGGCAGATCCCACCACGAAACGAGGAAGATCATGAGGATCCAGACACTCACGAACTAATACCTGGTGACCGGAAGCAAGACCCACCTGTAGGAGGCAACCTTCCAACCCAAACACGCAACACTGCAACCATGCTTGCCAAGCAGCAGCGGGAGTACCTCAAGAACTATTACTCTTTGCCTGAAGGAGCCGTGGCTTGGCAAGTTAGCACCATCTAGGTGAGTCACATTTTTATGTTTTGCTCTCCAATAAATCTTTTTGTTTATTGTTTTATATTTATTTCATTTATCTTTCATATGTTAAATTTCATTAATTATGTTGATTCTAATTTGTTTTCATAGACATTTCCGTCGTTAGTTTCAACTTTTATGTGTTCATTTACCTTTCAATGTTAGTTTCTGTAGTTTAATTAAGTTATGATTATTTTTTTTAGTTATAGTTTCTATATATTCCATCATAATGTTTTCTGTTTATTTCATTTTTAGTTTTTAGTTTTATAATATTTGTTCATTATTCAGGCCTTTCATTAATTTTTTACCTTTACCATTTTAATAAAACCATTTTTTATCAATGAAAATTGATAGAAAACACAGAAGCACATATAAAAATATTTATTTAATTGCACTAACCCACATACAAATGTTTAAACAACATTAATAATTGAGGTTTATTAAGAGGGTTGAGGGTGCTGTCGCTGGGGTGGGGGCTTGAAATCTTAGGTGTTGCTGGTATGGCGGGCTGAGAGTTGACGAGCAGGTCCATAAAGCTGTTGGTGGGCAGATGCATGGACAAGCCAGGTGTCGACACTGCAGCCGACCTGTAAACAGATGTTGAGGCACTTATTATAGTTTATGGTTATTAATATCATTTAATTTCTGTTAATAAATCAGCCTAAATAGCGTTTCGAAAACCATAACCATAAATTTGTTTGATCGAAGTTGTCTACCGATAGTTTTAGGCCTAATGCGACAGCGAAGTCAATTTTGGAATAATGAACTGGGCTTTAAGAAAGACAATTACACAAAAATAAATATATTCATAGAATCAACGAATGTACAATGAGATAAGTAGCTTAGGTATACAATGTAAGATATTTTAATATATGATTTATAGCAACAAGATGCCAAGAGAATTGGAGTATGTGAAATTAATATGGTGGAATAATATGGTGAATTATATAGTGAAATAATAATATAGTAATGACTATGATGGACTGTGAATTAGGGACTGCAATATGAAAAGTAAATATCATTAGGAAGTACTCTCGTATGATCGTTTGCAAAGAATTGTGAGAGAAAATGAAATTAACTAAGTATGATTTGTTTGGAGGTAAATGAATAATTGTAGAAGGAATGATTACCGACCTTTATACGAAGACATCTGCGAGTCGACTAAGAAGGAATAGTGTGCTATTTTATCGAGCTGGAAGCGTATGTTTGTTTGTTTGTGTGTGAAATTTAAGACATGTTGTTTGAAACAGTATACTTTAAATGAATTGACAAGTAAAATAAATTACTTAATTAATTATTAAGTTTTACATAAAATTATTTAATTTACAAAAGTTAAGTAAAATAATTGGAAGATTAAATTGACAAAATTAAAGTAAAATAATTGAATGATTAAATTGACAAAGTTAAAATAAAATAATTGAATGATTAAATTGACAAAGTTAAAGTAAAATAATTGAATGATTAAATTAACAAAGTTAAAGGAATGGATAATATGAATTTTACATAATAATTGATGTATATACATATTTAAGTTTCCCAGGAGGTTTTTATTATAGGAATGCCCAGAGGCATTGCTATACTATTAGCCTCATGAACTGAGGGAATGCCCCTTGCAGAGCCGCCACCTGGTGAGCAGTGATGGAGATATTTGTGGTATTTAGGCGGGATGGGGCTGGTTAGGCAGGGTTGTAGCTGGGCTGTAGCTTGGATGTGGCACCTTGTCCATGGTTGAAGAGTACCTGTGCCTGGGATGGGTACATCATGGCGCCAGATGCGGTGGGCTGAGAAGGGGGGTATATGACGCCAGGTGTTTGTGTTGGTGGCTGGCGATGTCCAGCATAGGTGTGCAGCATGAATTATGGCACTGGCGCCTCGACCTCCTGGTTTTGGGCCACCACAAACCTGGTGATGGCCGACAAGATATCTACCTTCAGCTGCATCCTGAATACTCCCTTCAAGGGCGCACAGTCCCCAGGCATGATGTGCAGGGAATCACGCCAGTATCGCACTTCTGGGTCCTCCACTACCTCCATCATGCCCTTTAATCGCTTCCGGCACGCCACGGCATCCTGCATCAACTGGTTTGATATAAAAGGCACAAAACACATTGAATTGCAGCACTAACAAGGGCTTATTTTATACAATAATCACTGCTGGTTTGACATTGTTTAACATTGAGTTATGTTTCATGAGTCTATATGAGTTAACGTTAACACTGTTTTGAGCAATTTATTTTAACCGCATCATTGATGGTTTTTACTGGTACTTTAACAGAGTTTTAGGAGCTTTGTAGCCATTTTTGTTAACAATAACTAGGATTGAATTTCTAATAATACATTCAAACAACACTAATATTTGCTCTACTTACATTTTCCAGGCCACCACCAGACGAAGTATCAGAAGTGGATGCACTCCCACCCACTCCGCCGGCAGGTCTGGCATCCTTCGGCCTCCACGGCTGCTCTATGACGGGATGGGGGTATCATTCTTCTCTTGTTGAGACCTAGTTGGCTCTGGCACTGACACTACTTCTGGCTCGGCTGGGGCAAGAACATTGGCAGGAGCAGGTTGGGCGGTGGCTGCAGGTGAAGCAGACTGCAAAAAATAAGGAATTATTAGGATATTTATTCTTTGTACACATTTTAATCTATCATTATTATACATAAACCATTATGCTATGTAACCTTCAGATTAAATCAATAAAATAGTTGGCAATATTATGTTTTATTAACCAATAACATGGGATCATGATTACATACAATTATCAGGGAATTTTTTATGATAACAATTAAGAACTATAAATAATGATATTTTACATATGAAAATTAAATTATATAAATATAATGGAAATATATGAAATAAGTATACTGCAAATTGAGATATATTACAAGAGAATATTCGGAGATTTAACTTTAATTATGAGCAAATAGTGTGTCATGAAGTTCAAAACGTAAAGGCAAAAGTTCAACTATTAAAACTCCTACAGTCTTAGAGGTAAAAAACTGAGACAGTTCATGAACATAAAAAATACATGCCTTCGGGAACTCAAGGACCCTGGGCCTCCTTGCCGAAAAATGTAGGACTTTAGGAACCGGAATACCTGCAGGATCTACGGCTCATATTCGGTGACCTTCTGTGCCACCCTGCCCACACTTCTCCCGAGATGCAGCCGAATCGGGTCCTGATTGAAATTAACCAGGTTCCTAGCTTCTTTGCGGTGATGGGAGGGTCGAGAGAGGCAGCCTTATCAGCCATCACTGTTGCAATCTTGACTTTGTCCTTGTGTTCCGTCATGCCATTATCAAAGAGGGAGGGGACCTCAAAGTCTAGCCACTCCCCTAGAATCTTCATTCTCTTCCTGCAGGATTACCGGCTCTGACCTCCACCCGAGTTTCCGTTTGGGTGGTTGGACGACGGCGGCGGCGGCGGTGGCGGCTAGGGCAGGTTCGGGTTCCTCGTCGTCGTTGTCCTCATCCTCGTCATCATCAGAAGGGGGCTCGTTGTCCAGGATGACATCTACTTCGGCCTGGTCAAGTTTTAGCACCACATCGTCATCGCGTGGTGTGGTGGCAGGGCTGGGGTCAGAAGGTAAGGTGCTGGCAGGCAGAGTGGGCACAATGGAGGCAACAGGTGGTGTTGCCGGCATGGTACAGGTAGACGAGGTGCCTGGTACCGGCGTTTGAGATGTGGTGGGGATGGCTGCCGGTGAAATTGTAGAGCTGGTGGTGGTGGTAGTAGTAGTAGCAGCAGGTTGGGTAAAACTACCGTTCCGCAGCTTTTAAGGGGCATCCTCTTCATGGTAAGTGGGCAGCAAGGGGGCAAGGAGCAGGAGGGCACATAGTGAGCTGGTGGAGTTCTCCTGTTGGCGCTGCAGGTACTGAGAGCTGGTGGAGGGCTCCTGTAGGCGCGGAAGGTGTTGCAAGAGAAGAGGCGGTGGTGTTGAGCTGGAGGATGGTCGCTTCGGTGAGAGGACTGTCGAGAATGACCACACACTAGTCATAAAAATACCCCTCGTCCGACGTTACCGCCACGAAACAGTGCGGCGTGGTTGCAGAATGCCGGCCGTCAGTCATAAAAATTGGTGATTTACGGATCTTTACCCCGACAGTCGGGCTTACCATAACGAATGTCGTAGATAATTACGACTGAGCCCCGAACGTCATTTTGGGGAAGGGGGGCCGACAGATGATTGGGGCCGCGTGGGCCGACTGCTTTGTGCATTTCAAAACATTCTTGGCTGGCAGTCGCGTGCCTGCACGGCGTGGCCCCCCACGACCGACGTAACACAATTTTCATTTCGATTTACGAGTGACGTATTAAGTTGCCATTTGCGCGCGTAAGCAATCGCGCGCAAAATCGTGATTGTGTGACCCCAGCATTACAACCGCAAACGCCACAACTCGTGGTGCTTTCACAGTAGCTAGCGAAAATTAAAACTAGAAACACGAGAAAAATAATGAAATTAAATTTTAAATAAAAAATTAATGGCTGTAAGATAAACTTAGTACAGGAATAAAAATCTCAACTTACTTGCTCTAATATAAGGTAGTTTTCAAATATCCCATTCATTGGATCATATGCCAAATGGATCCTAATAGGTAGCTAGTATAGTGGTTATCGTACTTGCTCGGCAATCACTTGGTTGGCAGTTCGAATCTCCGTCCGGATTCTTTTTAAGCTGACATTATTTACTAGGAAGGTTACGACCGTTACTGGTTATCACGGTGGGGAGTTAAGGCTTGCCCTGGCTGACGTCTGCCTGATAAGCAGCAACATAGCAGCTTGATAGGAGGACTGAAACCAGCAAACTTTAACTTTAAACATATACTTAGTCTGTGTTTTATGATTTATTCTCGGTATTGGAGCGGGATAATGGCTTATTTATCCATTCATATTTATGACTTAAACTAAAATAGTTAATTTCTAACACCTACGGCTTTACACGCCGTATAAACCAAATCTTATCAATGACTATGTACAACTTGCGGTATTTTAAGGAATATTTAATGGGATCGGGGATTTATGTCTTCTCGCTTTGAGTCGTACTAGAAGAAAGAAAAAGATGCTTCTCGGGACACCAGGAGCTGTGCTAGGGGGTAGCTCAAACAATACACTTTCGCGAAACGCAAAGACGACCACTTATTAACAGTTATTAACCCAAATATTTATTATTACTACTCTTAAATTAATTTAATATAACAATTAAAGGAAACTAAATTAAAATGAATCTATCTAATTACAATAATTCCCACTTTCGTTTCCGGGAGTAAATATTTACGATACAGGGTATGTACGCAAATTCACATCAGAAATTAATTTTCAATGAAAACGCATATTTTAACTTAAAATATGCGAGTACACAAAAGGAAACCATTAGAATAAAATCGAGAAATAAACGGAAACCACAACTTGCTAAGACGAAATTCACGCATCAATTTAATGTGGCTCTTACTTAGTTCGTAAAGTTTTTGCGACAGAAAAAATGGCATGCTCGTGACGACATAAGACGCTTTAACAACCGAAAATAAACTCAGGAGGAGCAAAGCAATTGAAATAAAAGTTTTTCCCTTGACAGAATTTATAAAGATTATGGTATACTGGAGTTATATACAATACAGTTGCGAATTGGAATGATTCCAGTGGAAGTAATCTGCGGATAAATGGTCTTATAGTTTGTAATACATATTATGTAACAATGTAATGTGAATTTTTATTTATAAATTTTATTAATTATTTTTAATTAGCGCTAAATTTATGCGAAATTTTGTTAAGTAGGTAAGAGAGTTTAGCGTTACCAGTCTATCAAGGGTGACCTTATAGTTTATGGTACACAGCAAGATTTGCGTTTCTTCTATTTTTTGCGTCATTCTAATACTTTAATTGG
This sequence comes from Ceratothoa steindachneri, assembly GCA_963969495.1. Lineage (NCBI taxonomy): Eukaryota > Metazoa > Arthropoda > Malacostraca > Isopoda > Cymothoidae > Ceratothoa > Ceratothoa steindachneri. Next base: position 75,785,915 of record OZ018332.1, read on the forward strand.
AGTATGATACGTAATAAGAAAACTTTGCAATTCTACAGATGATCAACTCGAAAGTTAAAAAAAATTGCTTTCAATCTATTCTATAAGCCTATTTGAATTGTCTGTTGTTATTTAATCGGCACAAAAAAAACACTATTTTTCGAGTTAATAGCACTTGAACGTAATATATTTTCCAATACATAGAGCTATTATTTGCTATTGCTATAACGTCACAAGCATCGGAGGAAAAGGAATTTCATTGTACCGATTCAAGAAAACGATATTACCAAAGATGATGCTAATTTAATTACGATATAGAAAGTTAGGTGTATTATGTTATTTAAACACGTTTACTTTTAAGTGTTTTTAAATATTGATTCCAACCAGTCTATCTCCACGTCCTTCTTGTTAAATCTAATTCAGCCTTACTCCCACTTTGCTCACAAATAGGTTGTTTTTTCATTAGTCCAAGTGTTTGACAAAAATGAATTACAAGTTCAAAAAACCATAATATTCACGCGAGATGCAAGCACAGCTTTCTCACAACAATCACAAAGAACAGTCATTTTAGACTAAGGGCTATGCCACGGCGTGTCACTTAGATAGGCTTCTTGTTTGGTTCCTTTCCGGTAGATAAACAGCACAAAAAATGTATTAACTTACACAAGGCAACCCCCAAAATTAACCTAACCTAAAAACAGACTAAAAAGAACTAACCTACCTAAATCCTCACCTAACCTAATCATTTTTGGGTTGATTCAAAACAAGCTATAAATTTCAAGATCGCTGCCAATTTATTTTTCGTCCTAGCATCATAATTAAAAATTTTTGCGACTTAATTAGTGAAAATGCTATATAGTCTCTATCTTCGATATTAACTTTTTCTTTTTAAATATAATTAAGCTCAGTCCATCAGTCTCAAAATATGTCTTTTTTCAAAGTGGATAAAAACTCAAAATTGCCACAGAATTAACTTGAATTTTGTTTTAACCCTTTGTTTAAATATATAACTTATCAATGTTGAAGATGCCATCGTTCCTATTTGTTTGTGGATATATTAGGTCAATATTTCTGCAATATGTATCCATGTCAATAGATAAGTAGGTGACCTAGATTTTTTCCACGTGCTATACAAATCTCGTTTCGGCTGAGTTCCCCGATCCTATCAAATATTTTCATCATCAGCCGTTTTTATCCAACAGCTGGACAAAAGTATCTACAAGAAGTTTGTTTTGAAGAAATAAAATACTCAAACCTCCTCTGTTATCATCTTTTTGCTTTCGTCCTGTATAAAAGTGGGTTTCAGATTTTTGTCCGACAAGACTCCTAAAACAAATTTTGGGTTTTTGTTACAAATTATTAAGGAATTTTGACACTTGTCGGAAAATAAATCAAATTGCTGCGTTGGCGTAAGGTGATGTTAGATCCCAACCTTTTCCAATTCCTCAGCTTGAGACAGAGAGGCCTATAAACGTATTAGTCCGCTAGGACCGTGAGGTAAATTATAAATACAAATCAGAGTGCAATCAAGTTTCAGAGTGCAGTTTAGATCGGTTAATGCTTAGCTATCTTGGAAGGTTATGGGGTAATAGAAATGTAGTACAAAATATACTTTACTACTATGCAAATAATATATTTACAAAATTAAAACGGGTTTTAAGTATGGTATATAAACATAGGAGACGTACATGAGTCTCGGCTTCAAAGAGCGACCTGGACGGTGTCGACCAACATAAACACGAACGAACAATGAGAGATGGGACGCGCAAATGATCTTGAGCGCACGCGAGGGAGGCTTAAAATGGGGGGTGAGTGGGAGAGAACTTGCAGAAGACAGTTGCGCGTTGCGGTTACCTCGAAGATTTGGTCCGGGGGAGTAATCTTGCTTTGTTAGGGACCACGTAGAGTCCAAAATAGTAGCATCGTGACGAACGACTATTAAACGAGATGAACTCAGATCTTGCCTTCGGGTTTAGAATACCAAACCGAGAATTTGACGCGTCGCGTTCGGGTAACGGGCACCAACGCGTAGGAGAATACGCGGAGCTTGACGGGTTCTGCAAGGGTTCACGCGGAACTAACTGGGACGGGAAGATGGCAGATACTCGCGAATACTCGTGGACACAGACGGTTATTCCTGTCCAAGTCTGGCGTCAGACGTTTTATCGGGGTGAGTTGGAGGGGCTTTTTTCCCGCGCCTGAAGGGGGTGGGTTCCATTTGACACACGCTTTGACGGGCAAGGTGGACTTTGCCCGATTCAAGCCATCGCAGGATAATCCCCGGCGGAACTCTTCGCGTTCTTAAGCACATCTCATGCTTCCGCGAACTCGAGCCTTCAGCCCAGCATGGCCTTAGCGATTTTGCGTCTTCGTTAGCGTGAATTAAAAGGGGTCACCCAGGTTTTTCTTCTCTCTCTCTGACATGCGTGTTTATTTTGTCTTCGAAATCAAAGTGCTATTCGGAAACTATGTTTTTAAGTGTATACTTTACTCTTGAGATGATTTAACTAAAAAAGTGATTTTAACTGATTTATTATTCTTATAAAGTAAATAGTATTGATTAAATACGGCAGTTATTAGAAAATTTTGGACTACAAAGGATGTAATATTTAAAAAGATTTAGTTTTCTTAATTAAATAAATATATTTTTATTTTAAATAATTTATATTACTCAGATTATTAAATGTATACACGTGTTAAAGTAACTAATAAAATGTCTTTTTTGTCAAATGGATAAAATTAATCCTACAATAAGTTATCCAAATAGAGACTAATGAATAAATTTCCGCCTAAATTATAGTTGATAATACTTCAAATTTGTGCGTAAACTCTTAAGTCTACCTTGCGACCAGCTATAACTTTGAATTAATACCAACTTTTAGGTTTGTTTGGAACTATTTTCTATCATTATAATTGTAAATTTATTAATGTATATTTTGATTTTTCATTAAAATAAGCATAGTTTGTTGTTTGGTTTTTTTCCTTGGTTTCTTCAATATATTTTACCAAATTTGACATCATAAAACGATATATCCGTTAACTTAATCATTGACCTTCGTCTTCACAAGTTATAAAGAGCCATTCGAGAGTAGAAACGATTCTTTCTTGCAACCTCTTGTGGAATTGGTTTCTCTCGTGAATGGCGAGAATAGATACTCGTGCCAAACTTATAATGACGCACCTGATGCACTGAAAGATGTTTTAATGAATCCAGCTAACGAGATCGTCGCGCTACATCGTCTGTGGACGCATATAATCAACTAGTTGCCTACCAAATAGATATACGAGTTTGTGCGCTCTTTCCAAAGACTTATTTGGAAAGATAACTTATAGGACGCTTTGTCTAGAACATATAGAAAAGAATACATCCGTTATGCCTAGACAAACTAATTATCCCTAAAATTAGAACTAGAATCTAGGCAATAAAACATTGACCCTGTTTTACACAGTAGACCAAACCAGAGCCCTTAAATTACTACTAAATATTTTTTGACATTTTCTTCATTTAATTATAAGCCGGTAGCCGATACCAAATAATTTTGCAAAAGTCAAAACTTAAAGTACCGTTATGATTAACGAGCAAGATACTCAAAACTCTGCTGCGTATCAAAACCGCAAAACTTGACAAGCTACAAATTATTCTGGTTTCTCTTTCTATTATGTTCGTCCCGTGACATGATTTATTTCGAATGCAAATTATATAAAATATGAGCCTTCTCAAAGTATGGTTTCTGCATCTATAATTTTGCCTACTTGAGCATGAAAAAGAAGTGGACGGTTGGCTTCGAAGGCCTTCATTGCCACTGGAAGTTCTGAGAACTTTATTTTAAGGAACGCTGCTTACACTCTCAAGTCCTATAATGCTACCATATCGAGGGAATCCTTTTTTTCATGTCACTGGTGAGGAATCAATCCTTGAGCAGGTTTGCTAAGTTTGCTTGAATGTTTTACCGAGGTTTTCTATTTTATGTCATTTTTAAGCAAACACAAATTAATAAAGTTGAAATTTGGACGACCTTAACTTAATTTTGAAGTGTGTTCTCTAGCCGCAATGGTGATGGATCCAGCTACAGTTTCGCTCACCTTTCTGAAAGTTGTACTACTTTTATTACTAAGCCGTGTAGGTTTAAATATTATATGAAATGTCGATTTTATTCGTTCCAAAATAGATACAATTCTTAAAGAAAATACAATATATTAAACCTAAAGTTTTACCTATTTTTAAAATCTAAACATAAAGAGGTTAGGAATTGATTCCTCTCAAGACAATACAATTGTTTACTTATTTACATGCTTATCCACCCAAAATTGGGATCTATATCCCAATTTCTAGCGTCATCCCTTCGCGCGTCATCGTAGAGTAGTATCGACGTTCGACCCTACGACATAGCTGTATTCTTTTAAATCCCATTACGAGTTTTGAGCTTTGCTGTTGGGAATTTAAAAACGCATTTTATATGCGACAATTAAACAATAATAATTCTTTTTGGAGCATAATGTGATAGATGAAATTTCTTAAACCTATTAATTTTTATATTTTTACCAATTTATTCACGCTTTGTATAGGGATGATGAATAAAAAGCCTGGTTCGATTTCTCAATTAACACCATTTGTAATAAAATAATCATATGATACATACAAAATACTTTATATTTCATGTATTTAATCATTCTTTAGAATGATTGCAAGTTAAAACTACTATATGGTCTACCTAAAACTAGAGAACATATGTGCACCCTCGTGCAATTTTCCTTTAAAAATTGATTATCTCTTCCTAAATTCATCTCTTGACCAAATAATACTCAATGTCATAAGTTTGCTATTTCCGATTTCATCGCTAAATAATTAATAAAATGTCGTAGAGCTTTTGTTAAGATTTATTTCATTGTTTTTTTGGTGATACAAAAACAAATATTTAAACAATTGCCACGTGGTGAGGAAATGGTATAAACTGGGTTAGGCTTAATTAAAATTTCTCCTACTTGCTTAATTTTGGAGTGTATAACTTTTTTCACGTTGGGCAGAGCAAAGGTATTTTTTAAAAGAACTATTTCGAAGAAGAATTGGCGAAGCAACCAGCTTATGTATGGTCAGCGTATTACGTGGGTACAGGTAGGTAAGAGGTAACTTCTAAAGGATTCAACCAGGAAACAAAAAATTATATGATTAATATAATTTATACGAGTTATGGACAAGAAAAGTTTACCAACATTAATTTATCTTCATAAGTTTATAGGTTTGGTGAGGATAGCTTATGTTAGGTGACACTTTGGATGCAAAAATGAAGTCCTTAGATTTTTATATTAATTTTTTATGAAATATTAAAAAATTTACTTTACCAAATACAATTTATGGCATCGTTCTTTTTGTATTAATTCAAATAAGCTTTTTGCCAATAAGGATTTTTACATAAAATGAGGAAATCTATGTATAACTGCTATAACTCAGGGTAATCTCCATTGATGCGAAACTTGAACCTCAGCAAAGAAGGTGAACAAATTCTTAAAAAAAGGAGGTGCATTTGGTATCACTGTGGTCACATATATTGGGAAAGTTGGGTGGCAGCAACAATGGTACCATGGGAGGAAGTTTTTCATACGCACATTCAGGTGAATTGTCGTAGGTGAAAGTGCTCTCATGAATCAAGGAATTAGACTGATTTTACATGAAGTATTACTACCTTATGGGAGAAGCTGGTCATATATTAGTCGGACATGATATTTAACGAATTCACATGTAATGAATAATTATCATGGTGTAAATGACGCCGCCATTCGCATGCTAAAATGACTTTTAGAGTTCTTTAACATCAAATCCATCACGCATTACTCATATATTAATTTTCACATAATATCTTGGTTAAAACACTTATTCAAACCTTTATAAATATATTACGCAAGAAGTAAGAGATCGTTTTTCTTGCACATTTGTGTATTTATCTAATTATAAATAGAATAAAATAGACACGTGCTGATTTATGGGAAGGTGAACAATTAAGATCAAAATTAGATTTTTTGTATCTTTATAGGTATGGCGTATTTTGAAGTATTATGTCCCTTTTATGTGAAATGTACGAAAAGGGGAACTCTTCTCGATGTAGCAGACTGGGTTATGTGATCAACGAGCTTCCTGAGGATAAAGGAAAATGTTGAGCTGGATTCTTTATTCCTTGATAAAGAGCGGGAACAAGCCTCGAAAGGGCGAACAGTAAAGACAACTTCTTTCTTCTTGAGTAATGATTGTCGTATAATGCCCCTTTTGATCACCTCACACCTGACACCACTTTTGTCGTGATATACCTTGTGGAACGTGATGTACTTCTTTGATGAAGTAGGCTTTGATCTAAGAGTGCGAATTTTTATGTTTTAAGGAAGAGCCGCTTCAACACGTAAGGATAAGAGGAAACACACAGGAATTATCCCAAAATAAACATATATTTTAAATTTAACACTTAATTATGACAAACAAACAGTAATCACATTTATATCCTTGTCCTAAGCCAAACTCGACTAGCCTGGTTGGAAACTAGGCCTATTGCAATATCTTCAATGACAAAAATAGACAAATAGGCTCCAGGTAAACACACCAAAGGACGATTAGTATTTTTATCGTGACCCTTTTTGATTAGCGTTAAATATTAAATTAAAGTACTTTAATTTACCAACAAATATGACCAGGGTTCACGCACAATTGTCTTTACTTCTATAAAATCGTGCAACGTACTAACCTCATACTATCCCAATATGAATATAAATGTTCTTGCTAACTCACATGACAGACGGGTTCAAGGGTTGCCGGTTAACGCTTAAGGGCTTATCTCGCACTTTAGAGGGTTGCCGTGGCCGATGATTAAATTTCGTAGAGGTGGGATGGCGGAAGACAGGTAGTGCGAAGTGAACTTCTTATTGCAAATTTTCCTCTGTTCAAGTTAAGAAGACGGGGAGAGTTACGGTGCTCTTCGCTCCAAGAGTCCTCTTCTGAATGATCTTGACGCTTCTTGGTGTCTGATTCTGCAACGTAGAGTGTCCAACTAGATTTGGGGGTATTCGGTGAGATTTTTACCATAAAGAAAGAACGGGTCCTCGTAGGGGCTGGGTTATTCTCCTCTCACTCTTACGGAACTTGAGGTGTAAGAGTCACTCGAGTGTGAGCGGGTTTACTTTTCTCCAGTCGGACTTCTTCTAAGTCTGTAAAGGATTCCTCGGTATTGCACCGATACAAATGTTGACGATTTAGGTTAATTCGGACTGGGGAAGGTGGGGGGGGTCGATCTTCTCAATCTGATCCTATCCTTTGTCTACGGAAATCGTCTTGTATGGCTGAAGGATCGATCTTGACTCACTGAACCTTCTTCTTTCTTGTCGAATTCTAATCTCCTCTCTTTCTTTACGGGGCTTATTTATAGGCGGACCACTGCCCCATCTAAGGGGGAAGGGGCGAGGCCACAGAAGAGAGCGCGAATGGTGAGTTTGCATCTGGTGAGAGCGAGAAGTGCAGAGGTTGGCACTGAGGTGCCCAAGTCGGCTTGCTAATTAGAGAGAGACTCTTAACCGCCACACTCCTTGGCGTGCCTTTTGACTAGCACCGCTTTTTTTGTGGCAGAACCAGTGGTTTATGGATCTCATAGGTAATTGGATCGTTAGAGCGCCGTTTAAGGGTCTTATGTGGTTGCCTTAAAACAGATGTTCGCTCCAACTACCAAAGCGTCGGAGAGATCAAACAGGGTAGGCAGTTACTGTTATTCACCGGCTACCGTTCCCACGATTCTCCTCATGGGGTCTCGCTTCTCCGGCTTTCTCCACAAGCTAAGGGGGGGTGCTTTAAGGTATATGTCCTCATTACCCTCCCAGATGCTTCATGTAGCCATTTCTCTACAATGATTGCTAATCTTTTTTCCACAAATGAATGATCTATATAGAAAGAACATAGAGGGATCACTGTGCGACACAGGTGAGCAGGTAGTCGTAGAGTAAAAGGGTACGGAAATAACTTGAAAAGGATAGAAAGAGTTAATAGGTCGGTGGCTAGACACCGATGTGTGATTTAGTTGGGTGTTTCTCAGGTGTTCGTGACTGGACGACCATTGGGGAGGGGGGTTGCTGGTCAGGGAGGAGATTGTGTCTGCATAGTCGGAAACGCGTTATTCATGATGCTCTTAACCTATGCGTAGAATGGCATAGGTTGTGGCTGGTCATGGGGTGCGGGGTATCGCACTGCCATCGTAACATACTGTCTTGCGTGTAGTGTGGTGTGTATGGGGTCTCTGGCAAGTTTCCCAAGTTGTTTTTTGATTCTAGTGTGAGCGTATGTGTTGAGGGGTGCTAATTTGCTCTTGTTTTGCAGTATGGACATTCTCGCGTACATGGGAGAGCGGCAAGCGCTTAGCCTTGTTCTGTCACGTGAGACTCTTAGCTACGAGTGACAGTGGGGCATACGTGCGAAGAGGTCGCACGAGTGTTTTATATAGGTATAACTATAGTTTCTTGCCCGCAGGGTGAAACCCGCGCAGCGTTTTGTCTGTGCGTGCGGTTCTTGCTTGTATTATGTGCTGGTGTATATTTAACCTAAGGGACTTGTCGAAAGTTATCCCAAGGATTTTTGTCTGTTGTGTGTAGTGGAGCCTTGTTGAGTCTAGGTGGTTCCTGTCTGGTGTGTGTGAGTAAGTTGTAGGTTATGCATGTAGGGATCTCTTGCGACGCAGAGTGTGTCTTCTGAGGATTCGTGGCACTCAGCCATTTATCCTCGTATTCCGTTTTTTCGTCTAATATTATTTGTGCGTGGTGCGCGATTTCCTCTGCTCCGCGGCCGCTAACGAGGATGGTCTCGTCATCGGCGTAGGACACTGTGTAGGTGTGCCAGCAGTTTTAGGGTTGACGTGGGATGTCGGTTGTGTACATGATGTAAATTGCGGGTGCTAGTACGTTTCCTTTAGAAAAGCTTGAGCGTGGTGTGAAAGCTTGTGATAGAGTATTGTTGTATTTTATGTGGCATCTCCGTTCACTGAGGTAGTGCGAGAAGAGCCTTCTGGTGCAGAGAGGTAACTCCGTATTGTTGGCGAATTTCCAATGGAGACCTTCGTGCTACACCTTATCAAAGGCCTTCTCCACGTCATTGCTAGTGGAGAGTGTTTTTTGTCGTACCTGGCGTTTTTTTGTATTCTGTCGTGAACGATGGTCACAGCCAGCTGGGTGGACCGGCCCCTTCTGAACCCATATTGGTGGGGGAGGACCAGTCCTTCTCTTCCATGCAGTCCCGTAGGCAGCAGTTGATCATTCGTTCGAGTATTTTGCCTAGGTGCTCTAATAGAGCAGTAGGCCTGTAATTTTGGGGTGTTTGGGGTCTTTGTTCATTTTGTGTAGAAGTATGTTTTGAGAGCCATTGAATATTTGGGGGAAGTGGCCTGAGGCTAGTGAGGCGTTGAATAAGTGTGTTAGTGTAGGGTATACATTTGCGTGGCTGTTGCACATTAATGCCGCTGGTAGTCGGGAGTTTTTGTCTTAATGTAGTGTTTTGTTTCCTCGACGGTGGTGAAAGTGGTCAGTGTAGATGTGTGGTCGAGCAGCTCCATTCGTATCAGGGAGGCAGGTATTAGCTCCTGAGCGTGCGCCCAACACCAGTCCTGGACTTCCTGGAAGTGATCTTGCGCATGTGGTTTGGGTGGGTTGTGTGTGTGTGAGTACTGTCTCCCACTGGGACCTAAATGCGTCGATACGGACGACCTCTCGCCACTGACGGTTCCTCTCTTGTTGCACGCACTGTAGGATGCGGGCACGTAGGTGAGTGATGTTGTGTTGTCGTGGGCCTCTGGTGTCGTGATTGTTGTACTGTGTGCTGATTCTGTATGGAATATGTGAAGTGTTTTATACTCATGTAGGTTTTGTGTTGTGTGTGTAGGTTTAGTGCTGCGGTTATAGTGTTTAATATTAAGCACCAGTAGTCGTCTAATAGATCTGGATTGGTGTGGTCCAAGTCAAGGTTTTGGGGCGTGTTTTCTGTTATGTGTCTCTTGAACTCTTCCCAGTTCGTGTTTTTGAAGTCAAAGAGAGGTAGTGTGGGTATGAGTATGGGAGATGTGTGGCTATGATAAGGCATATCGGTATGTAGTCAGAGAGTACGGAAGGACCCGGCAAGAAGTGAGTGTAGAAGCGTGTAGCGTGGTCATTGCGGAAGACCACGTCCGGAGACGTGGTTGCTCCGCGAGTATGGAAGAATGTGCTGAAGGCCGAGCCGATGTGCTCGCAGCGGTTTTGCAGCAGGGCACCGGCCAGATACGAGTACCTTCCTGCATCATTCGTGCTATTAGAAAGGAGTCTTGGGTGGAAAGCGTCCAGGTCCCCCGCCAAGAAGAAAGGTAGGCTGTGGTTTGTAGGCGTGGTGGTCTGTAGTGCGTGACCACTAGGATGGGGCCGGAGCTTGTCTGTACCTTGCAGGCTAGAAAAGATTCATCGCGTGTTTAAATGTGGAAGTGGTGTATGGAGCGCTTTATTAGGATTGCTGATCCTAGGTGAAGCGCTTGTGGAGTTAGATATGTGTGGTAGCCTGCAATGCGGAGTCTGTTGTTGGGAGGGTGTAGACTGTTCGAGTTCAAGAGTATTATCTCAGGTCTTTGTGTGTTTAGGACCCAGTTGGAAACATTATGTCGAATACCGTGTTAACTGCGTATGTTTAATTTTATTATATTGAGGCGACCTATTGGCGTGGGCGAAGTGCGCGTGGGGCTGATTTATCCGGAACCGTTCCCCTCTTCTTGGTTATTTCCCAGGAGGCGTGGAGAACGAGTAACTTCACGCGTGTCGGCTGTGGTTTCATAGGAGTGGAGAGGTTCTCAGTTGTGTTATTGGGTGAGCAAGCCGTGGTAGAGGGGAGAGTGGGTGGAGGTCGTGGAAGGATGGTTAGAGAGAGTTAAGTCTATGAGGAGGGAGTTAGGAGCAGAGGAGGAGGGATTAGAGTTAGTAGATGGGGGGCTAGAGATAGTAGAGGATGTGCAGATTATGAGAGGGCGTATTCGGAAGAGAGAGGAGGTTGGGATAGCGAGGAAGGAGAGGTGGAAGGAGGAGAGGAAGGAACAGCAGTGTGGGGGGTCGTCTTTACGCGTGGTTGTGTGTAACTGGGGAGTTTCGTGAGGGAGTTTTTTTGTTTAATGCGTAGTGTTGTGGAGGATGTGATGGGCGTGGGGAGGTGTAGTAGATGGCGGTTGTGGTATCAGTGGGAGTGGGGGTGGAGGCTGTGAGAGGGGGGGTGGGGACAGTAGGAGGGGGGCTGGTGGCAATAAGGGGGGAGTTCAGGCTGCCGAATAAGGAGTGCTGGTGGTAGGAGGGAGTTTAGGTATAGAGGAGTAAGGAGTCGTAGCTGGGGAAACGTTGTGCCAGCAGAAGCAGCGAATGTTTTTGTGAGAGGAGGAGGGGGGGGCAAGGGCGTAAAGTGTGGTTGTGTTTGTGGGTTGTGGACGCCGTATTGCAGCTACCTGTCAGAGCGGCCCTTACTTAGGTAAGGGCATTTAGGGTTGAGGGCGACATGCTCGCCTCCGCAATTTGTGCAGAGGGGTGAGGTGGCTTTGCAGATGGTGTAGTGGTGGCCCACTACACTACGCGTCGAGCACACCAGGTCTGATTGGCAGTTACGTGTTTCGTGTCCGGTTTCGTAACACTAGTAGCACTGTGTGGGTTTTATGTTAAGCTGTGGCTCGATGTTATGCGGTAGTGTGCCGCAGATTTTGATGCCTTGGTCTAGCAGCAGTGTTTTATTTTGTTCATCTGACAGTGTAATTACTGCCCATTATTTTGTACGGTTATAATAGAAGTCTCTGATGACCTCCTCCCCATACTTTTCTATGAGATGTGTGCGGAGGTCATCGGTGGAGGACTCGTATATGGTGTTTCTTGTGTACACCGTTGGCTAGTTTTTTGTGAAGGTCTTGTGCGGTGAGTGTGTCAACCGCAAGTTCGTGGAACTTGACTTCGTCCGCCTGTGAGCAGAAGAAGAGATTGTAGCCTGTGTGGGTGTTTATTGTTTTTCATGGGGGTGTTATGTGTAACGGTTAGGTTGCGAAGCCTGTGTTCATTGTTGGTAGTGGGTGTATTTTCCGTTTTGTGTAGGAGTGTGAGTGTGAGTGTGGATGTATTGTTGGGTGCCATTGAGGATCGGTTTTTACCACTTACTTTCCTTACTTTAGAGGGGTCCCATGCCCCACCGATAACAACCCCGTGAAAATGACTCACATGTGATGAGGATTAGTGAGTGAGTATGGATCTGGTTGAGCTCATCAGAGGGTGTGAGAACATGGCGGACATAATGATGACTAGATCCCGAATCAACTGACTTCAGTCGGGATGCCGCCCCCTCTATTGGGTTTTGGATATTTCTGTTACGTACAACATCTCGCAGAGACGATGTTATCTCCGTCTGTAGTCTTCACGGTGCTGTATGGTAGGGTGTTAATCCTTCCCTCGTTGGTAACTGAGTCCCAATCCAGGTTTGCTCCTTCCCTTGGGTTCCGCAGTGGGCTAGGCCTCAGACCTCCTCCTTTCTCCAAAGTTTGCAATTATGCCCTTTCTAAGTACAACGGCGTAGTTGCAACGGAGCTCTATGTGTAGTCAAATTTACAGAGCCAAGTTACGGCGGGGCAGGGATGGGGAGGGTTTAGCACGTCATATCACTATGATGATTGAGGGAAATAAAGAATTTTTTATTCAGGAGGTTGGGGGAGCACGGGGGGGGGCTTTTATGAATCTCGTGTATTCCTCGAGATGATACCGTCCACGGTATGGCTTGCCAAAATCGCAGTTTTCAGTGAAAAGCGTCAAGAGAAATTTCGCCTCCGTTCTTGCCTCCTGTATCTGAACGATAGCAGGAAAACGCAAAAAATCATTGTCGCGTTTATCCACAAAAACACCTATATAAATAGTCATTCTATTTACTCAGAATTCTACAAAATTCACCTAATCAGGAGTGAGATACATTTAATTGTCATTATTATGTTCATTTTTAAAATAACAGATCTTAGCGTTTACAAATTGACCAATCAGCTTTTAGACATAAGCACTGCAATAATTGTCCAATCAGCGTCACGATAGAATTATAGAGTTAATAACGCTCAAAACGTTTTGCATATAAACACGGCCGAATCAGAGTTCACATCCGAAGACTGCGCTTCGCTTCTAAGAGCTAATCTACACTCGCTTGAAGAGAGTTTAAAGTCCTACTTACTTTCTCATCCGTATTTTGACGTAAAAAGAAACAGGTCAAGAATTTTTCCACTCATCAAGACCGCTGACAGCTTAGGTCACTGACCCATTGAAGAAGAGTGGGCGCAGGCGCGCGCGCGCGAGAGAGAAAGGAGGAATCTCCGCGCCGAACCCCCACTTTCCAACCTGCGATTGTCCCTCTCCTAAGAACAGAAGCATATCTCGAGTCCTAATAACTTCCCTGCCAATTAGGGCCTGTAGAAACCACCGGTACCTGGCGTGTCCGAACCCCGGAAGGAAGCCCCACACGGGGAGCAAAGAAGGGGGCCCCATTCAGGGGCGGAGTGGTCAGTACTGGCAGGTGGGTCCTGCTAGACACTTCATATAGGTAGGGCAGAGAAGGTGGATCGAGCTTAGAAATAGGGACACATCTAAGATAGGGGTCTGGTTGGCTCCAGGTGAAGAGCATCCCTAGAAGGCCGTTATGGACGACCCCAGGGGACAGAAGAGGTTATTCCTCTGGGTAAAAGAGAATTGTCCAAAACCCTCAAGGGAAAAGATGTTTGCGACTATCTTTGACTCAATAGAGGTTGCGCTATGCCGTTTAGTCAACCAAACCTACGGTTATCTTGCAATCTGCGACACTGACCATGACGTAGAAAGTCTTCTCAGTGTGAAAGCACGAACCAAGCTTCAGGAGCTGAACTTGACCCCGAAGATCCCTCCCCATGTCTCTGCTCAGAGATCCATCATTTGTCGTCGCCTGGATCCATGGGTCGGTTCCCACAGCATCGAGGAGATAAAAAATGAGACATAGGCAAAGCAAACCTGGGCAAAAGTCTAAGAGGTATACAATTTCAAAAATCGTGAAGGAGGCGAATATTCCTATCTATTTAAAGCCACCTTCCTAACCTCTGAGATGGCCGCTAAGGCATTCGAAGCTGGCCTCGTCCTATTTTAAACCAAAATATCCGCTTCATGCATCGAGAGGGAAACATTCGTGTCAGTCCAGCTGTGCTTCTCGTGCTATGCTCTGGGAAAACACGCCACTAGAGATTGCACATTCCAAGGAAAGGTCTGTAGTGAGTGTGCCGGAGATGGCCACACATGGCGAGAGTGTACGGACGGGGCTATCAAGTAATGCCTCAATTGTTGTGGCCCTTACCGTACCCTATCGATGTCATGTCTCATAAAAAAGACACTAGTCAATGACAAGAAACGGAACATCCAAGAGGAGAAACACCGCAAAGCAAACACCACCTATGCACAGGCTACCAAGAGCCAGGAGAAGGAGAAGACTTTTCTACAATTAGACCCTACAATGAATCTAGACCTCATGATGTGTGTTATACACGCTCACTTCGTTAACAGCATAAAGCCGGGAAGCTACGCTACCGAGTTGAATCGCATGTTGACGCAGAATTGGATGAAACCGATGTGGTTTCCTGATGATCCCCCCTAACCGAACTCTATCAAACCCAGACAGGAAGCAGTCCTACTGCTACTGCAAGAAAACGCTTAAGATCTTGAAACCCAAGACTCAACAAACCAAGCACGTCTGACACTCCCACAATAGTGGAAACCAACCAACTTGAACGGGAGGATAATGATTTTCATCTACCGCAAGATCGAAAGCTGGGTTGGGGAAAGAACAACGGAGGAAAGTAAGAGAGAGAGAGATCTAGGCACAAAACTCATGGGCGAAGATTAAGGAATTAATCAAATTTAATAACCACACCAATGTGTTTATAATCACCTTCCAGACTACCGAAATGGCATAGAAAAAAAAAGAGAGGGGCTTCTAGCTTTCAGTTTTAGGATCCCATCTTGGAATATCGAACAGGAAAAATTCCACAACTTTCAAATGTGTTTTTTCTGTTGCAAACTGGAAAATCGCACGAGCCACTCTTGCCCCAACAAGAACAAGAAGCTATGCTCTGAATGCGGGCAAGAGGGTCATAAGTTTAAAGACTGCTTCAATAACCAAAAAGTGGCTAAATTGTAACGGTGACCATCGAACTTTGGCAGTAAATTTCCCCAGGAGAAAAGATAATAAAGAAGAAGGAAGAAGAAGCTCGAGCCCGTAGTAACAAGAGCTATTAGGCCGCAGCATCAAGACCCAACCAATCATAAATAAACCACCCTACGATGCAACTCAACTCAATTGACCTCGAATGCGTCATTCACGCCCACGTCGCTAACATGGGAAGCCCAGAAAGGTACGAGAGTGAACTCAATTCACTACTACAGGCAAACAACCTGCCTACAACTAAAGTACCTAAATCGCTGGACTTACTAAAAATACTCAATATGAGCACAGCCTCATTTAAACGACCGCGAAAAGAAGAAAAGCAGGTAACATCTGGGGAAGATTCAGATGATTCCAAAGAAGAGTCTTCAAGCGACTCGCAACCCGAAGTAGAAGAGAAAGAGACATAACCAAGAATGAGATCCCAGAGGGCCCCCGAGAGTAAATCGAAGACTCTCAGCCAACCCATAAAACAGTTACCAAAGCGAAACAAGGGCATGGAAGTAATCCATGAATAAAGTAATAAAAGTCAATCCTCTAATCCTCAAAACGTCCCTAACAGGGGCTCCAGACTAAAGAAACGGTAGATTAGTCCTCATAATGCAAAGAGACAGATTAAGAATCTTGAGTATCAACACCGACTGATGGACCACGAAAAGAGTGCACTACGGTAACATTTTCCAACAAATCGATACTGACATAATACTCATTTCGGATATGGAAATATGGCGTTCTGACAGTGAACCATTCTCAAGAACAAAACGACGGAGCAGCCATTATGATTAAAAGGGAATAAAATTCAAGCAACTCAGGAACTTGGAAGAATCCTACCTCGCCATAGAGGTAGAAATAAGCCTGAGGAAGATGGTCGTTGCCACGCGATACCAACCCCCAAGACGCGACTATTTGCCGAACTACACTATCACGAGTATACTCGGGCGAAGGGTCCCTAACCATATTTTGGGGGGACCTGAACGCACGATGTGTTGAGTCCGGGTATACTTGAAACAACGGTATAGGCAGATGCTCGAATACTCTCCTGGATAGAAACATTTTCCAGAGACTGGGCTCTGAATTTCCAACCTTCCTCACGGAAAGGAGCGCCACCAAGCCAGACATCTGCTTAACAAACTTCCTCTTACCTTTAAACTATCACATGAGCCCTGAAGTGATACCTTGTAGCGACCATATAGGGATTAATCTTTATATCAACGTTAACTCTATATTGATACCATTACATACAAGGAAGAATTACAGCCGGGCGTATTAGGAAAATTACCAGCGAATGCTAAGAAATCACATCCCAGCGAACATCGACGAAGTGACGCTCGAGGAAATAGATGAAGAAATGGAGCGGCTAGAGGCCCAGATGATCAAGGCTGACAGAGAGACGATTCCCAAAAGTACATACAGAACGATCTCAACATACAAATGGACCGATCGTATGAAAGGTTTACAATGTGAAATGAGAGGGATTGTATCAAATGAGCATCAACACGAGTACATCCCGTGATATAATGTACTGTGTGAGAGAAATAAAGGAAGAACTAAAAATTCTAATTTATGAATAACAAGATGAGAAATGGAATGAAACTATCTAAGAACTAGATAGTGAAGCATCACCGAAATAATTTTGTGTAAAATCAGGTGAATTAGAATAAAGTCCCATAAGAAAAAGATGGAATTAGAAGACGACCAAGGTGAAAGTAGATCAGAGGAGAATGAAATGGAGGAGATTCTCAGGCAATACTAGGAACAGATTTTCAAAATCAATCAAGGGGAAAATGAGGACTCCGCCAAAGATTTTGAAAATCAGATTATGAACGAGTTAAACGAAATCATTGAGAGAATGCATCCTAATCACCAAGTGAATAGGGAGAAAGGAGAAGAAGAAAGAGTGACACTAGAAGAATTAGAAAGCGCGCTCCACTACTTTAAACAAAAAGCTTCAGGACGGTCAGGTTTGATAAAGTTAAACTTCGTCAAAGAACCGAGTTGCGTGCGGGAAGGGTTAATTAACATTTTTAATGCCTGCCTAAATGTAGATTACTTTCCCGACGCATACAAAACGGAAAAAATTATCTTTATTGCCAAACCTTGAAAACCAACGACGAGGAAGGAGAGTTATCGCCCAATATCGCTTCTGGAAATTGGAGGAAATCTCTTAGAGAAAATCCTGAACAGAGACTCGTCTAGCACTAGAAGTACCGAGATGGAAATAAATGTCATCGCGGAAAAGATTGCTCAAGCGAAGAAAAACAGGTGCTATATCGACATAGTATGTAGAGATGTGTCAAAGGCATTCGATAAAGTATGGCTAAGGGGGATGAAATACAAGATCCTCCAGCTGGGTTTGAGAGCAAAACTTTAAAAAATCCTCTGTGATTATGTCATGGAAAGGTCAGCCTACATAAGTATTGGGCGCACGGACAGGCCCACCTTTAATCTACAGGCAGGATTGCCTCAAGGCGGGTTCCTCAGTCCAACCTTATATTCGATATATACAGCCGATATCCCAGAACAAACCCACCCCTACTAGCCTGAACATCCAGTTCCCCAATGACATAAGTCAACTCATAGATAGTGGATATAAAAACGCGTCTTTGCAAGCTCTATTGACTGACGAAGAAATAAGAAAAATCAACGTTTATGAATCAAAATGGAAAATCCGAACTAATGGCGACAAATTTAAGATCGTCCCATTAGGAAGAAGAAAAACAGCAAATATGAGAGTGGGGGATACGCGTTATCCCTAGACCAATGAGTGCAATGTACTCAGGATGAATGTTACTTCTAACAAGTACAGAAAGCACGAAACAAAACGGATCCAAAACGCATCTTCGGCAGTCAGAAACATCAATGGCTTCAGAAACCTCAGCCAAAAGAATAAAAATAAACTGCATCTGACACTAGTCACACCCACCCTCATCCATCCCGAGGAATCGCTGTTCGGAGTCTCAAAAACAGCAAAAGAATAAATGCAGAGGATATAAAATAAGTTTATGTATATCCATCCCTAATACACGAAGGAGGGATAGGAGGAAGCAAATGGATCTGCACAGAGCGGTGGACATCAAACCACTCAATACGATCTTAAAGGAAAGAGCGTCAGATATGAAAGAGAAAATTACAATGAATAGCAAAGAGGAAATTAGAGCACTCATCGCAGAAAACCAACGAGGTCCATCCCGGGCGGGATTCCCAAGCAGCGTCAACAAGCTTGGAGACGCAATAGTTCCATTTTTTGCATAGGGAAACACTATCGACCAGAACGACGATGAAAAGCAACCGAAAACGAAGAACCAAACCGAACCAAGACCACAACTTCCTAGTGAAAACAAGGAAGCATAAAAATGAAGAAAATAGATAATTACGAATCACAGAACACACAAAACAAAAATACTAACAAAAGATGAATATAGCAAAAACATTTACAAATTCAAATAAGACACACGTAGGAATTGAGGTAGAAACCTAAAACGCATAAAAGCAACCAAAACAACCGAACTACACGTCAAGTTAACATTAACAACGAATCCAAAGGTTTGAACGCCTTATATATATATATATATATATATATATATATATATATATATATATATATATATATATATATAGCATACAAACTTGTGTACATATATACAAAACAAACAATGGAAGAGATTAGCCTGATCTCCAGGCACCTTTGCAAATCTTGCAACCCTAATACACTACTATCTCTCACACTCACATACTCACCACTTTCCCCTACTTGTAATTGAAATTGTTTGCATCTGACGGTTGAAGACTTCATTGAGTAAAATAAACAACGCTAACCTACACATGTCTTAAGCAATAAAGGGGGTAAAGAAAAAGGGAAGCCAAGTGCAAAACGTGGAAATTTTCTTCACTTTCCCTACGTGGATTTTCGAGAAGAGTTACTTACAAGCTGCTCCTAGGTGACTTTACGTCTGCCTGACGTGCATTCTCTACGCACACGTCATGAGTCTAACGCAACCGGGAACATTCGCAAAAGAACAGAATGAAATGCTCGCGAAAACTGGTATGGACCAAATGTCGTTTCCGAAAAATACCCCTTCCGGGGATTTCCTGCAACTGCAGATGGTACTAAACCGACAGTCAGAAGAGGTGGAACAAGACGCCACCAGAAATCAAAACCCCAAAATAGGAAACAAAACCAAAAAGGAAAAGACAAAAGGAGCGGTAGTAGTAAAAAATCCTGCACAGAAACAAAAAAGAGATTACAAAGAAGAAAATGAAAGAACAGAGACTGCCACATCAGACTCCTTGGAGTCGTCAGACTCATCGGACTCGGAAGATGCTCCTCAAACCAAGAAAGCCAATCGGAAGAAATGTAAATACAAGAAACTGGATGGGGATATAATCAACCTATTTATCTACTTCTCTTCACTGAGGATATAGAGCACAGGAAAAACTTCCATAGCATCAAAACAAAAATATACAAGTGGAAATTCGATGATGACATCGGCGCAGAAACAGTAAAAGAAGCATTGCTCTGCCATAGGGTCGTTATACATTATGAAACATGCGAGCAGGTCGCAGATGCTGCATTCAGGAAAAAAAGGAACGAGCGAAGAAAAAACACTACCCAGAGACACTAAAAGGGAAATATGGAGAGAGTGAGCAATAGAATTAGGACCGACACTCAACGTAGACGGATGGGAGGGAAAAGCAACTGCATATTGAAACATATTTCGTGTGCAGGACACCAACATCATATTAATAACAGAACATGGTATTGACACAATGAAGAGTTCGACCAAGAATTCGAAGGCCAACTGATCGAAGATCAGAATCAGATTATACACCACATGCACCCACAACATCAAGTAGACGAAAGCAGGGAGATGGCAAGCCATGGTTATCCCATAAAGCCAGAGGAGGTCATGGTCACTGTGAGAACCTTTGAACAAAGGGCACCAGGTTGGACAGGCATCACCAAAATCCACTTGATAAATTCCCCACAGCAGATCATTCAAGGATTCACAAATATTTATAATGCTTTTCTAAACACGGGTTACTTCCCTGATGGTTTTAAGATTGCTAAAATGATCTTTCTACGTAAAGGAGGTAAACCCCATGATCAACCACAGGCCAATCTCCCTGCTGGAATTTGTTGCGAAAGTCTACGAGAAGCTCCTGGCTGACAGGCTTCAAGAACAACTAGCCGAGCTAGGGGCTCACAACCCTCAGCACCACAGGTTCCGTAGGAGATGAGGAACGGAGACCGCCCTCCTCCTCCTAGCGAAAAAACTCGCATGGAACATAGCTGAGCGAAAATACGTAGACGTGGTGCTGCGGGATGTAAAGAAGGTATTCGATAAGGTCTCGCTGAGAGGGCTACAATTCCAGATCTTCAACCTCCAGCTAGAGTCAATCCTGGAAAGGGTCCTTTGTGACTATGTCATGAAGATGAGAGCCCAAATCGCAATTGAGAGATACAAAGAAACTGAAATAGAACTCGAGGCGAGAGCTCCACAAGGCAGCTGTCTGAGTCCGTTGCTGTACCTCGTGAGGGACGATTCGATGTATCTGCAATACGTAGATGACATCACACAAATCAGAAACGCTGGAGTTCAAGCCATGGCTACAGTAACCGAGATTGATAACATCAATCGTTATGAAAAAAGGTGGAAAATAAAGACTAACCGCCATAAATTCCTAATAATTCCGATGGACCGCCGGAAAATAGAAGACGTCCTCGTTGAGAATGAAATCTATCCTTATCCTCTCAAAGGAACGGTCCTGGGTTTACGTCTTTACAAAACAGGATATAAGACCCACATAAACAACAGAGTTTTCCTAGTCAAATGAGGGCTGAAGAAACTGTACCATTTCTCAAGCCTCAACGGGCCAAATAAGAGGAAACTCTACAAGGCCTTGGCACGCTCCGTCCTGGTGTACCCAGCAGTAGTCACGCAGATGGCCAGCTGTACCTCTCTCAGAACGTTGAAGACGGTGTTGAATAAAGCTCCACTGCTTATTGACGGAGCAAGAAGGCTCGATCGTATCAGGCAGACAGTGCTGCACGAAAGAGTGGGACTCAAGCCAATTAATATGAAGATCCAGAGGCTAGGGAGGAAGACATGTGATAAGATGGAGGAAGATATTCTACTAAATATCAAAAATAATGTTAACATACCCTATACACGGACGTCACAAAGTAGAAAGGACAGCACTGTTCCCCAGCGGCAGAAACTGTGCGAGGGAAGAAATAAACCCAATCTTTACCTAAAAATATAAAATATTAACTTAAAAAAGAGATGGTGAAAAATATAAACAAATAGAGACAAATTGGATAACTAAAAATAGGCAAAGTGCCCAAGTTATAACACAAAAAGTGAAATAAAAAAAACAAACAACAAAAGTTAATCATTAATAAAAAGAAGCGAAGTGCCCAAGTTAAATTATAAGTGAAATTGATATTAACAACAATAGTTAAAAGCTTAGAAAAAAGAGGTGAAGTGCCCAAATGTAATTTTAAATTAAGATAAGTAAGAAAATAATCAAACAGCAAACATAAAAACTTTAGTAAATAATAAAACAATAAAGAACATAGATAAAAAGAGGCAAGTGGCCACAATAATAATGATGTTTAAACTAAACCAAGACAGAAATTAAAGGAACAACAAATATATAAAAAGCTTAAATTAAAGAGTCGAAATGCCAAACCCAAAGATAACGACTAAAAACAAAAAATTAACGAAGAGAAAACCTACCAGTTAACAAAATATGAATTAAACGGCTTGAAAACCACGATGGAGGAACCGACTTAAGAGTTAGTCAAAATATTTAGACAAAAGAAAGAACATAACCGTAAAGGGCGGTCATCAAAACTATAGAAGGATGAGAAGTAAAACACTAAAAGTAAAAAAAGAGAGAAATGCTAGTGATGATCTCAACACCAGGGAAACTAGTAAACAATTTCACACCTATGATAACCTACCACACATTTCAGCACTTTCATTAACTTGAACTTGAACTTGTTCGCATCGACTCAACAATGTCACCCTCTGTGACCTGCACGATTTATGCTCCAAGAAAAAGTCCATCACATTGGTCCATTACCTCATTATCCGGCACAGGAGGCAACGGATTCGGGAAGCTCCTTCACCGACCGAGTACACTCGGATTCTCGTTTCCTTATTTACAAGAGAAAAATACTGCATACTGGGGAGTTTAACTTCCCATTTACAAAAGAGAAAATACTACAAACCCGGAAGTCTATCTTCCCATTTACGAAAGAGAATAAATAATATATTCCTGAAAGTTTGTCTTCCCATTTATAAGGTTCATGTTTGAACCGTTTAAATTTCCATTCGAATGTTTGACTTGGTTCGACCCCCATATCTTAAACTTCCCATATTTCATTGATATTGCATTTAATTATATCAGGTAAAAGTCAAAAGAGAACTTGCTCTACGATTTACGAAATTAGTTTGTAAGTACATTATACCAAAATCACGCATAAACCATTACTTAGACTTAGATATGAATAAACTTTGACCTCAAATATTGAGTGGGTGGAGAGGGTATGATTGTGAGTATTAAGAATATTTAATGGCTTAGTTAAAGATAATTCCTGTTCTTAGTTAACCCAAGGAACGAACCATTCACAAAGAAGAAAAAAATACACGCGTGCATTGGGCCGAATCGTGGAGGGATTTCAATAAAGCGTTGATGTGCCCCATGACTTAGAGATGTTGGGTGAGGGTGACGCCAACACAACACCCTCGCCATGCTGCGTCCCTCTTGGACTGTGTTGTGTACCACCCCCACCAAAGCTCCCCTAAACTACTGCATCATCTCACCCAAACTACTGACCGCCTCAAAATTCAATACCTAAGCTCAAAAGTTATTATCTGTGGAGATTCCATTGAAATAAAGTGAGCAGAACTACAGAGAGAGACTAACCTCCAACAATCAGTCAATTTCCCCACACATGTTAACAACATTATCGACCTTATCTTTACTGACACTGAGGAATACTACGACCCCCCTCAACCCTTCGTACCGTTTGGACGCAGCACCCACGTCTCCATGATGTGGACGCCCAAGGTCACAATATCTCCTGTTCAAAAAGCCAAAACATTGACCTACCGCACACTCCGACAGTCCTCCATTCGAGCCTTTGGTGACTGGATTGTTCACCACTCCTGGACCGAAGTCCTCACCGTAACCGATGTTGACACTAAATGGAATAACTACCTGTCCACCACCACGACAGCCTATCACCACTTTTTCCCTGAGAAAACTCTCCGGCAACACCCTAATGACCTTCCATGAATAAGCAACAGGATAAAAGGGGTAATGCAGCAAAGAAACCAAGCCCACCTACACAACTCCTCCCTCTACAAACCTATTCGTAACAAAGTAATCAATGAGATTAAATATGCAAAACGCAACTACTACCCAAGCAAACTTCAACACCTAAAAGAATCTGACAGTAGCAAAAGTTGTGCGGGCTGAACAAAGCCTCCCGTACCCCCACCTTGCATTAGCCCCCCCCCCTTTCCCCGACGCCGCAAACGAGGTAAACAACCACTTCGCCACCACGGGCCAGCAACTTCTCCCTCTCAACCCCGTCTTTACTGCCCACTTTCTTCCACATGCAAACCACTGCGCCTTCTGTACAAGAGTTCCAGGTTTGGCAGATAATTGAGAAATTAAAAACAAAACTCTCTTCAACTTCCACTAACCGCCTTATGCCTCTTTTGAAGGAATGTGCCTCCAAGCTCTCTGTACCTCTTACTTCCATTATTAATGCCTCTCTTCAACAGTGCAAATCACCTAGTGACTGGAAGACATCCTACTTAACTGCCGTACCTAAGAAGCCTTCCCCCACCACCCTTGATGAGACCCACTCTGTGTGAATCACACTCATTCCAAGCTTGATCTGGAGAGTTTTGTGACAGGTTGGGCTTAGACGGACCTCGCCCCCTAAAATCGACCCACGGCAATACGGGAACATCCGTACTATCTCAACCACACACTACCTGGTCAGCCTTCTAGATTACATATACGGAGGCCTGGAAGCACGCAAAACCTCTGTTTTGGCCACACTCATAGACATTAGGAAAGCATTCGACCTGGTGGAACATACTACTGTGATCACCAAGGCAACTACCATGGGACTGCGTGAGTGTCTGGTGGCTTGGCTGGATGATTCTATCTCCAACCGCCGACAAGTTGTTCGACTACAGGCAGCTACGTCCACCCTCTTGCCCCTTACATGTAGTATTCTACAGGGTACCACAGTTGGCCCTCTGTTGTTCCTGGTACTAATTAATGATGCTAATATCAATATCCCAGACCGTTGAAAATATGTAGATGACTGTACCTTTGCTAACCATATTCAAAATTCTGACCCCAATTACCAGCCACCTCCTCACCTGGGCAGCTGATAATCACGTGACAGTGAACCACAATAAAAGACTGTTACGCTCCACTTTGATCTCGCCACCACCCCAACCCAATCCCCCAGCCTCACGCTGGGGGACCACAGCCTGAAAATTGTTCGATCTGCCAGGGTTCTCGGCATGGAACCCGCACGTCAACACCGTTGTGTCCTCGGCCTCCTTCAGGCTGTATATGCTGCGCCGCCTCAAGTCACTGGGAGTCCCATCACCCGAGCTCTCCAGCATATACAGGACTTTCATACTGCCGAGACTTACGTATGCATCCCTAGCCTGGTCCTCCGGCTTCAACGCGGCACAAGGAGAGAGGTTGGAAAGAGTGCAAATAAGAGCCTCGAAGATCGTGCTTGGCCCCTCTTACAACGGCTATGATAATGCTTTGATAACCTTGGGACTCTCTTCCCTTGCTACAGTTTACCAAAAAGCAATAATCCAATTCGGCAAACAACTGTTCAACAACCCTCGCCACCGTTACCTCCTGCCTTCCCTGGCTCCCCTTCCTCGCTATGCCACTCGCTCCCACAACCTCCTTGTCCCCATCAGATCACGTACTAACAGGCCCTAGAAAAGCCCAATCTCAACAATTGGGAAATATATAAATGAGGAGAATAAACGTAATTGAATACATGTATTGTACATAAGCAAACTGTCTGTAAATTATCTGTAAATACATTTTAAATATTGTATTTTGTCAGTCGAAATGACTGTTTGTATCCTAAATAAAGCGCTTTATTATTATTATATTATTAATATTAAGTATTGATTTTTTTGTCAGAATATCCTTCAACCTGTTATACGGACAAACGCACCCCTGTTTAAGGGTGTTTGAAGGGTGAGGTTATATGACCCACAATCCCCACACAATCTGTGAACCACAGTTAGGGTTAGCTCGCATAAAGTAGGGTTGCCAAGCAGTTCACATTGCGATGTAGAAACAAGATTCATGAATAAAATCTTCGACAAAGGGTAATACTACAAGTATAATAATCTTAAATAGGAAATATTTAACAGCTTAATATTTAGCTCACAGGAACTTATATATATATATATATATATATATATATATTGCAATAGGAAGGATACGACCATCAGTTCCATTCTTATTTATTCCAAGCAATGTTTCGGATTACCCAATCCATATTCAGGCTAAAGGGATAAACACAATTTGTGAGGCGAACAAATGTTAAAATAAACTAGATACAAATCAAAAGCAAAATAATTTGGATAGTGAGCCTATAAAATTAAAAGTATTAATAATTGCAAGTACATATGCAGATCAGGAGAGGAACAAATTCATACCTGCTGTCAGCGAGTCAGGGGAATAACTAAGAAATTTACCCAAAATCGGACAGGATTATGGGCAGTTTGTTGTCGGTAGAATATTAACAGATCTGAAGCTGGTTGGTTGTGGCTATTATCAATAATGAGGGGCAGGTCAAGTCTGAATTTAACGTGGGTGAATGTGTTTTTATGAAGAGAGATTCCAGAATTCTGAGCTGTGTGATGTTAAGATTAGAGCCCAGAATCTCAAAATTATTGATGTTTTCCTCAACCTTACACTTTATAATGTGATCTCTGATTGGCTCGACTTCCTTACTAACGAGAGACTTTCCTGTTCGGCAACTAATGCCGAGGTGTGCGCAAACCTTCGAGTGTAACGAGCCAATAGTACTACCAATATATGTTCTCTGGGAACATCCAGGTCAAGAAAATTTGTCTACAATACTATTGCGCAAATCAGCCGGGGTTAAAAACTTGGTGCGGAATAAATTACCGATTTTTAAATTGTTAATGAAGGTTATTCGGAAATGTATTGGTGGAAAAAACTCTGAAGACCTTTTCGCTACCGTTTTGAAGCTTCTTGATTCAGAAGACCGAGATCAAGTAGCTCAGAAAGCATGTTGAAGGAATTATTATGGACGACTGAGTTTTTGAGTTTATTTCTGAGCTTTCAGAACCAAGCTACTGTAGGGTGCTTCTTGAGAGAACTGAGCAGAATGGTTTCGGTTGATGTTGATGTTGCTGAGGTAAGTGTTGTCGGTTCCCACGTGGTATCACCTCTGTTTGAAGTCTGTGGGCCTCTGTCAAGTGCTGCGTCTGTCTTCACGGCCGAGCTGGATGCAATACAGTGCTCACTCAAGACGAAGGATAACGCGACGTGCCCGTTTCGGAGTCCAGATTGCTATTGGCATTGGAATCTCCGCATCCCTTGGTTTGCGATCTCTATGACACCACAGTTTTGGTGAGCCGGGCGGATGTTGAGATTATCTTCTGCTGGGTTCCTGGACATGTAGAAATTGCGAGGATTCAGCACGCTGATGAGGGCGCAAAGTGTTCTTGAGGACTAGGACCAGACCAGCGTTTCACTAATCCTCACACCGATTACATGGCAGGAATAGAGGCAGCTCTTCGAGCTTTTTGGAAAATAAGATGGGAGACGGTCGAGGAGAACTTAAAGTTGCATGCCTTTCACCGCGACTGTTTCCATAGACCTACCCCCTAATGCCACGACGGCTTCAGGTTGCTTTCTGTAGTCTCCGAATTGCAGATACTCGTGGGATGCAACTCCATTTGATGGAGCCCTCGTCGGCACCATATTTTGATGCAAACGTTGTTCCCCAGACTGTTCGACACATTCTTTTTCATTTTTCCAGGCCCGTTGATTTCCGCGCACGTTACCTGTCCCAGTACTGTGACAAGTGGGGTCGCTACCGCCTGTTCCTTGTACTTGGGGCGAGTTTGTGCACACCGACGTGTGGATTTGACGAGTTTTGGAGGAGGTTAGCCTCCTCCACTTTATTTGACATTTTTGTGTTTCTTTTTGTAGGTCGCATGTTCTTGCACCGTGGGGATGCGACGGAGCACGCTTTCTTCTTGCCTCTTTGCTTTTTTTTCGTTGTTGTCAATTTTTTAGCCTTTGTCCTTTTTTATCGTTGTTATGTGTTATTTAGATATTTCTTATTTGTTTTTTAATATAGCCAAATAGTAGGCTGTTGTGTACAGCGACTTATGCCCAATAAGCAGTCGCCAGATGGGCTACGATAATAAACAAAGACCCATCAGCAACCCAAAGGCCCGTACCAGATCCAACAACTGAACCCATCCTAACTCAGACACTAATTCAAACACAATACACGAACCCCTAGACACACCTAGCCGCCTTCCTTCCTCGGTGACAAAAAGAAATGTACGGGAATGATTCTTTCCCCGAGATGCCCACATTTTAAGCACACTCTATACCGCGCATGGCTTCGGGCAAATTATATTCGCAGAGAAAGTGTTCGTCTTAATCCATGAGCACAAACAAAAAAACACCAGCGATCCTCCACACACCAGTATGCACGTACATGCTCCCATCCAGGCACACCGCTGCCGCACACCCGGCTCCCCGCATGCTGAACAACCACTCCAGCTCCTCTCCCCCTCTCTACCAATCCTTTCTCCGGTATTATTACCCTTGACTCCGCTGCAACCTCCCCTCTTCTACAGACCTCGCTTCTGCTTCCACCGTCTCTACCTCCCCTTCATCTGGCTCTAACCCTCCTTCCACAGAACACAACCCTTCTTTAAACGACTCTTCCACTACCTTTCACACGACACCAAAAGTTTCCACTTCCACAAAACCCCGCCCCACACAGTCACGTATTACGGCGGCCACCCCTCATACTGCTGTTCCCTTCACCCTTCCAACCGCCTTCACCCCTCCTTCCTCCGTGTCCAAAACCCCTCGATCTGCCCACGCCCCCTCTTCCACTATTTCTTCTTTTTTTCTCCTACTATCTCTACATACCCTTCTACTGTTTATACCCCTTCTTCTACTGCCTTCGTCTCCCTCACCAGTCTCTAGTCTACCCAGACTTCCTCAGAAGGTTTCTCCTCACCCTCCAGTTATCTCTAACCCTCATTCTACAGAGCCAATACTACTTCCTACTACGACCCTTACACCCAATAACAAACCACACACTCACGCCATCCATATCAAAACATACCCACATCAGACACGGTATCAGTCACACCGTTGCCAATTGGGTACTAAACATACAAAGACCAGACTACCAGCATTGTAGGCTACCACACCTACCTTAATTCATAAATCTCTCAGCTAGGATCAGCAATCCTAGTCAAGCGGTGCACACTATACTCCCTCATACGTACACAATACGAATCATTCCTAGCCTACAAAGTACACAAGAGTTTAGGCCCTGTCCTAGTGGCCACCCACTACGGACCACTGTAAGACCAATATATATGAATATCCCACTCAGAGGCCTATCCAACCACATCCTTCCCCTCCTTTTTGCGGAGAACCTCAACGCCTCCCCCTGAACCTACTCTCCAACACCAACAATGATGCGGGAATGTATCTGACCGATGCCTTATGGCGAGATCACTGTGAGCAGATCGACCCGCCCTTATTCATATTCTAGGCCTATTTTGGAGGGGCCACGCTACCAGATGCGGTCTTCCGCGATTAACATGCCACACGATTTCGCATAACATCGCCCCAGCTACCGATGTACTTTCGGATCACATACTCATATGCATTATATTCATCATTTCCTCATCGTCTCTACTCATACCTACACCACCCCTCTTCGACTACAAAAATACGAACAAAGATGAATTCAAGAGACATATAAATGAGAACACAAAACACAACTTCAATTTGAAGAACACCAACCCAGAGCAACTAGAAAACTACTGGCACAAAATTATGGACATATTAACCACAGCACGCAACTTGCACATACTACGCAAAAACTACTTACACACAAACCACTTCAACTTCTTTATACACACACAACAACTATGACAACAAAATATCACATCAGTACGTGCCCGCATCCTACATTGCCTGCAACTAGACCGAAACCGCCAGAAGCGCGAGATCACCTTCATCACAGACGATACTCTCACCGCTGAGCCCTCCTACTTCTGGCGGCGCATAAAACGGATGCTGGACACAGAGCCACCAAAACACACCGCACTCCAAATAAACGACCGTACTCTCACAGAAACTAACGACATCCCACTGGGTCATGGTGCATACACACAACCCGCCCAAACCACACGCACAAGAGCATTTCCAGAAAATCCATGAATGGTGGTGGTCCCAAGCACATGAGCTAAAACGCACCAACTGATACGAATGGAGATGTTGGATAACGCAAACACACTAACCACTCCCATTACCGTTGAGAAAACAAAACACTACATCAAAACAACACCCCAATGTGCACCCGGTTCCTCCCCTCCTACTAGCCACACTAATCTACATCCTCCCTGAAAACATCTTAATTACCCTCACACACCTATTCAACGCCTACCTTGCTTCAGGCTACGTCCCCAAAACATTCAAAGTCTCACACAACATACTCCTACACAAGAAAAATAAAGACCCCATACACTTAAATAGCTACCTGCCTATCGCTCTGTTAGAGCGCCTAGACAAAATACTCAAACGTATGGTCAAATGCCATCTCTGGAACTTCCTTGAGAAGAGGGACTGGTTCTCCCTCAAGCGATAGTGACAAACGTTCACAACATCATACAAAGATCACGAAAGGAAAAAGAAAAGACAATTTTTATTAGTAAAGACTTGGAGAAAACTTTCTACAAGGTGTGGCGCAAGGGGTTCCGTTGGAAACTAGCCAACAACACGAAGTTACCTCTCTGCACCAGAAGGCTTCTCTCCCACTACCTAAGGTGACATAAAATATGGCAACACAATATCCCCCGGTTCATACCACGACCAGGCGTACCGCAAAGTAGCGTACTGGCACCCACACTATGTTCACAAATGACACCTAATGCCCACATGGAAACTACCGACACATCTACACAATGTCCTATGCTGACGACGTAACCATTATGGTCTGCCGACGTATACCATACAGGATAGCACGCCATGCACAAAGAATACTAGACGACAAGGCAGAATATGAGGACAAATGGCTCATTGTCACGAATCCTTAGAAGACACAAGTGACACTATGGCGGAAGCAATCCTTACATACATAATCTATGAATCTACTCACACACACAAGACCTTAACCATCAGAACCCAACAAGACTCACCTAAACACCACAGACAAAAATCCTAGGGGACAGATTCAACAAGTCCATAAAATTTCATTTTCATCAACATGTAGTACAAGCAAAGGCTAAACACACAAACAATAAGGTTTCAGTACACCGGCAAGCAATTAAAGCTTCATCTATATAAAACATTTGAAAGAACACTTTTTACATACCCCCCACTAACACTCACTGCCGCGACAGACACATGTAAGAGGAGGGACCAGCACATCCAGAACACCGCTCTAACACGCGCTTGTCACACTCAACTGTACATATTAGTTGCTCATAACCACTAATCTACAGAGGACACAGGTGATACTATATGTTCCATCTGATATCTACATGCAAAACATACAACTATACGAACACACCCCTAACCCAAATTACCCTGCCCCCACAAGACTTACAGACAAACCAGCAACAAAAGTCCTGGGAGCAACATTCGATAAACACTTACACTTTAGCAAACACCAATACAACGTACAATCCTAACCCAAGCAAACAAAAAACATGCTAATGAGATTTCGTACCAGCAGTAAAATAAATGCAGTTACACCTATACCGGACACTCATCAGACCACTAATCACATACGTGTCAATTACTCTAGCGACTGCAAGTCCCACATGGCAGAGGCTACGAGAATGCCTACACTACGTGACCCAGACAAATTCACGCCACTAAACACATATATTTTAACTACACCCGATTAACATTCATACTAAGGAAACTCGATAAAGACACAATATACAACCAAATACTTAATATCAAACACGCTGTTTGGGCACGCAAATACCCAGCAGCCTTCAACCTCCTTGTACCCCCACCTATATATACTTAAGTAGCAGCATCTCATGAAGCTTCCATGAATCACGCCACGCGGAATCTGCCTACCTGCGACCTCACCCATTGGCCAGAACCATCCTTGCCTTGTCGACCCTTCAGCCTCGCCAGTCAAACAATCCAGCACACACGCCTTAGCCACCCGCTTATCTTCCTCATCCTATCCCCTCTTAATTCATTTCCGAAACTTTCCTCTCTGACTGCTGTTTGCTGTGACTCGACTACAGCAATACCTTCCCTTTGCTTTGTATTCTTGTCTTTTCTTGCCAACGGAAACCATTGACTGCTCGCTCCCGGCCCGCTCGCACGGACCGAATTTGAGCTTTCTCACTCGAAAGGATTCACATCATTTCTTTCGAATTTCGACGTCGGTTATTTCTCAAAAAAATGAAAACGAATATTGGTTACAAGGAAAGGCAATAAACGCTACTAAGAGCCATATCTACTGAAACTCTTCTGAACAAGACCTTATCATATTTTACCTTTCCCACACGGGGGACCTAAAATACGAGAAAATCTTTACCCAGGGTGTCGTTATTAATATTATAGCGGCCTAAACTCATCACCCCTTCCGCTCCTACCTCCTCGGGAGTAGCTGAATCAGGTATCAATAATAATCTAGTTCGAACTATGCCCGTCGTGTGAAAGGGCATAATTCGAGGTGGTAGGGAAAGCATATTTGTGAATTAGCCCACTATGGAACCCTCCGACATAGGCACCACTATATCAGGCGAAACTGCAAACTTTGGGGAAGAAAGAGTTCTCACTGTCCCTAAGTGTTACCTGCTAAGACTACAGAGAGACATATTAAACTGTCTCTGTGTAAGCGGAAAGCATCTTTAATATCCAAACCAATGAAAGGCGGCCCCCCGGGGGTGGTAGTTGATTCAATCACCACCCATCATCAATCCGTCATGAGTCATCCTTCAAGAGGACCTCCCCGGATTCATCAACTCATCCATTCATCTCTTGTGGGGTAGAATGACCATTCTAATTTCATCTAAATAAAAAAACTAATATTCTTAATCAAAAGAAAAATCAGAGGTACAAGGAAAAGAAAATAACCAACGGGCAAAAGCCTCCAAACGAGCCATCATGGACGACCGAGAAAGAGCAAAGAGAGTGCCTCTTTGTATCCTTCCCGATAGAGAGAAGCCAAGCCGGGAGCAGACTATTCTAACTATATATGCTATCATCGGAGTAATTCTTTTGAGACTCAAAGAAAAATATAAAGGTTATGTTGCGCTCTGCGACACAGCTAAGAAGCTGGATTTTCTACTGAGCGAAGAAGCAACATAAAACTCGAACAAATTGGCCATGTACCTCATATCCTCCTAACGTCTCACCGAAGACATCCGTAATCTTTAGACGCGTCGACTCATGGGTTGGATCACACATGACCTCGGAAATCAAACAAGAACTTAAACATGAGCAAAAATAGCAAACTATTGATGACGCAGTAAAATTGATAAACAAATACGGGGAAGATCTAGCCACGTATTCAAAGTTATCTTTGAGACTACTGATATGGCGAAGAAGGCGGCAAAACAAAGTCTGGTAGTGTTCTGCACGAAAATCTCTCATAACCAGATCGAATGTGAAGCATTCGTCTCGATATAGGTGTGCTTCACCTGCTATACATTGGACCAGCTGGCAACGAAGGAAGGACTGTACTTACAATATTACGCGACGTGACCGGTTCGGAGACCGAATTGTGATTTATAGCGACTCACAAAGCGCCTTGAGTGCTCTTGGGGAATTGGAATTTCTGCATCCCCTGGTTCGCGATATCCGTGAGGCCACGGTTTTGGCAGGCCTGGTGGATGTCTAGATTATCTTCTGTTGGGTTCCTGGACATGTAGGAATTGCAGGAAATGAGCACACAGATGAGGGCGCCAAAGAGTCCGCGAGGACTCGGCTACCGGACCAGCGTTTCGCTCTTCCTCACACCGACTATATTGCAGGAACACGGGCAGCTCCCCTAGGTGCTTGGCAAAGAAGATGGTGGATGGTCGAGGGGAATTTGAAGTTGCGTGCCATTGCACCGCGAATGTTCCCATGGACCTTCACCCCAATGCCGCGAAGGCTTTAGGTTGCTTTCTGTCGTCTCCAAGTTGGACACACTCGCGGGACGCACCGCCATTTGATGGAGCGCTCGCCTGCGTTGTCCCCTGGATTGCTCGGGACATTCTTGTTGAATGTCCCAGTCTGGGCGTTGTTCACGCACGTTACCTGTCCTGGTACCGAGATGGGCGGGGTCGCTACCGCCTGTCCCTTGTAATGGGGATGAGTTCGTACACATTGACTGGTGGACTTATTAACTTTTTGTAGGAGCCTGACCTTTTTCCCTTTATTTAACTTTTTATGTGGTCTTTTTAAGTCGCGCGTTCCTGCGCCGGGGGTGGGGGAGGCGGACCTCCTTCCGACGCTGGAGCTTGCTTCCTGCCTCTTGCCTTCTTCCTTTTTTATTTTTTTTATTTAATGTTGCTATTTTAAAGTAGCCTAGTACTAGGCAGTGGTGAGCACGGCGACTTATGCCCAAGAAGGCAGTCGCCAGATGGGCTCTTAAAATAAAAAACAACAACAAAAACAAACTGTACTTACAAGTAAAGATTGCGGATGAGACGAGTGCAAAGGCACCGAGAAGAAATTCTCTAACTGTAAGAAGTCTCATAGGACACTTGCTATCTCGGTCCCAATGAAAAAGCAACTCTTCAGGAAGAAAAATTTCAAATCACCACAGTAAAAGAAAGAGAGAAAACACCACCTCCGCAGCAGCAACTACAGGAGAACATACGAAGACACCTGCTTCAGAAACCATGACTGTGAATATTAAAGGGAGAATAAGGCTAGACCTCCTGTTTTGTATAGTGTACGCCCACATCGTAAACATAGCAAAACCAGGATACTACGCCAAGGAACTGAATACTAGGATGGAGAAGCAAGGACTGAAAAAAATGTGCTTCTCGGAGAACCGTCCCTCAAGCGAGATTTAAAAGATTACTGAAAATCAACAAAAGGAAAAAACCGAAATGGAAACATAACAGGAAACCGAAGAAGACTCGACCAACAAGGAGATCTTGAAAGCAACTTGGAAAATTTCCGAAAAACTTGAAAGATAAAAAAAGCAATGGTCTAAAATGAATATACAGCAATTAAACATCAAAATATAGGGTCACACGCATCCCCGAAAAATATACAGGAGGATATTGAGGATAAATCCCAGAGCCACGAAAAACGGATGTAGCATCTTTTAATTTTTCACTACGTTTCGAAAACTACAAGTTTTCATCTTCAGGCTAGAATAAGTTTACAAAGTTAATATGTATGAAGAAAACTTGAAAAGGCCAACAAGATATTATTTTATAGGTGACCAATTACAAAATAGCAGTAGAAAGTACTACAAGTTAAATTAAATATGACTTGGCAACAGTTAAATTTGTTTTAAGACTGACTCAAAAATTAGTTCATAAATTTAAGGATTATTGCAGAAATTAATTATAAACTATAAGAGAAATTGACCTGGCATTATTTAAAGATAATAAATTTAAACTTTTTTTTAATTTTGTAAAGACTGTAAGAGTTAAAAACATTTAATATAAAAACGGGAAATTCGGGTACTTACTAAAGCGGATCCATCCTAGAGAGTGAATGGTGGGTTTAACAAGGGGCTAGTATATATAGGTTACATTGACGCTTGGTTTATTAAAAGGCAAACCAACTAACAAAGTGTAGTTAAAATAAGTTAATTAATAATGATATTGCACTTAAATCTTCATTGAGTGTAGGTTTGTAGTGTTTTATATAGAGAGATTCGAGGGTTCTTAGGCAATGTTTGTTGTTGTTAAAGGCTAATACTTTAAAATTCTCAATAGAAATGTAGTTTTACAGCTTATGGTGTGTTCCCTAATAGATGACTTTTCCTTTCTATTTAATATTTTGCTTGTGCGCCAACTAATCCCCATATGAGCAGAGAACCTAGCTCCAAGAGACCTAACAGTGCTACCAATGTAAGAGGCTCCAGTACAACTGGGACATTTAAATAAATAGACATTATCACTGCGGAACTCCAAAGAGATAGGATCTTTACTGTTAAAGAAACTTCCTATCGATAGTTTGTTTATAAAAACTATTTTTGGGTTGATTTGGGTAAAATATGTTTTAAAAATAAATAGGATTTTTCTTTTAAAAGTATCGTTTAAAAATCCCATCTCTGAAATTAGTAAATATATGGGCATTTTAGGAACTTTTATGCAGGGTTCAGGGGGGTCAATGAGATTATCAAATATCTTTTTTAAAACTCTATCATATAGGTCATATGGGGATTAGTTGGCGCACAAGCAAAATATTAAATAGAAAGGAAAAGTCATCTATTAGGGAACACACCATAAGCTGTAAAACTAACATTTCTATTGAGAATTTTAAAGTATTAGCCTTTAACAACAACAAACATTGCCTAAGAACCCTCGAATCTCTCTATATAAAACACTACAAACCTACACTCAATGAAGATTTAAGTGCAATATCATTATTAATTAACTAATTTTAACTACACTTTGTTAGTTGGTTTGCCTTTTATTAAACCAAGCGTCAATGTAACCTATATATACTAGCCCCTTGTTAAACCTACCATTCACTCTCTAGGATGGATCCGCTTTAGTAAGTACCCAAATTTCCCGTTTTTATATTAAATGTTTTTAACTCTTACTGTCTTTACAAAATTAGAAAAAAGTTTAAATTTATTATCTTTAAATAATGCCAGGTCAATTTTTCTCATAGTTTGTAATTAATTTCTGCAATAATCCTTAAATTTATGAACTAATTTTTGAGTCAGTCTTAAAACAAATTTAACTGTTGCCAAGTCATATTTAATTTAACTTGTAGTACTTTCTACTGCTATTTTGTAATTGGTCACCTTTAAAATAATGTCTTGTTGGCCTTTTCAAGTTTTCTTCATACATATTAACTTTGTAAACTTATTCTAGCCTGAAGATGAAAACTTGTAGTTTTCGAAACGTAGTGAAAAATTAAAAGATGCTACATCTGTTTCTCGTGGCTCTGGGATTTATCCTCAATATTAAATGCAGTCTTCACGGCCGAGCTCCATATGGATAATATATATATATATATATATATATATATATATATATATATATATATATATATATATATATATATATATATATATATATCGATCGAAGTCCATAGCTGTGGCAGCGTTATTAATTTTAACTTGTATTATGGATGGCCGAAGCCGTCATTATTCAAATGAAGAAACCAGGAATTAACGCGCAACTTTAGCCGGAAACCATACTCCCGCTATCTCGGCGTCTCTGAGTTGACCGCCGTTAAATGAAGCACGTTTTCAAACAAACATTTTCCTTTGCCAGAGAACTAGGTCGGAGGGACAAGCGCGCTTCTTCCCCGGTTTAGACCTTCCCGTCTAATCTCCTCGTACACTTCTTTATGCACATGTGCAATCCTCTGCATATCCTCTGTCCATCCAGGGCTGAAGTAGCGTTTTGTATCCATTTCTGGGAACACACTCGTGGTCAGCTTCGATGATAGAAGTCGTTACTGTTTCGAGTTCATCATGTCGATCTCATCTAATGTAGCCTTGCTCAGGTCGGCTGGGGCGTATTGTCGGAGTAAAGTCTTGTATCGGTTCCAGTCGGTGGCGGCGTAGTTCTTACGTGGTGACTGGCAGCTAGATAGGCGCGAGTGAAATTGTTGTTAATATCGCAATGTGGTCGCTGGGAGTTGTTGGGCCCGGTTTGCTATGGTATTGAAGGGAAAGCCTCCGCTTATTATGATAATAACAGGTTTGTTTGCTAATCTGTAAGTGATGTAGGTCGGGAAATCCAGCCCTATCCTTTGTATTTTGTTCCTGTCCTTTATTATTTCCAAGTTTCGGCCTCTTTCGTTGGTTCTACCATAGTAGTCCGACGTTCGGCATCTGGCATTGAGGTCGCCCCCTAATAATTCCATTCTCCGGTGCCAAAGAAGTAAACAGAAGTTTGTAACGGCTAGATAGGCTCGACGACGGGGTTGATTGGCTGCAGTTATCGTGAGGTTGCCCACCAATGTGGAAAGTTGTATTGCCACAATGATTCGTCCAATTCTGGGAGATGTCTAAACGTGAGGTTACCTATAACAGCTATTGCAGCACCATCGAACCTTTCCTCTGAATGATTCTTCATGAGCACTCTGTATTCCGGTATTTTGAGTTGACCCCTTGTGGTGTAAATACCGTACTCTGTTATCAGTATTATGTCGAGGTCAAGCACACGGAATATGCTTCTATATGCCGTTGCTTTTCTCTCCCATCCATTAAGATTGAGGGGCAAAATCCTCAATCTATTGTTTACGTTCTCCATGCTGGTCTTTCTTTACCGGTGCTTATGAGTGTTTCTTTTTCTTTCGTTCGTCTTTTTTTTAAATTCTGTGTTGGAGACTTGCTCACACGAATCCTCGTATAGAGTAACGTTATGGTGTGGTAGTGCCTCCTCAACTTCTTTAACCTCGATCGATGCATCGTACTACAATTTATATATTTTGTTATTTACTCCGTTTAGAATTTTTGTTTGGTCCATATTTTGAGGGAAGGGGAATTTCTCTGACGCATAAATGGTGAGATTAATCCTGTTCGCGTCGGGCGGATTTTTGGTTTTCTTATATTTAGGGTCTTGTGAGTCGGAAGAGTCCGAGAAGTCAGTGGATTCTGTTGATGCCGGTTCCACCGTTTCGCTTCTGTTCGTGAATTTACTATTAGGTTGAACCCCTGTGCGGTTACCTGCAGCAGCTTTAAGTTCCTGGGTTTAATTCTCTATTACTTTCTTATTGGTGTCCATATCATTTGCACTTTTATGAACCATTTGCAGCTGGAGGACGTCTCCTGATAGAGGGTTGTACGGAAACCACATTTTGCTCATTCCGTTTTTGGCCAGCATTTGGCTGAGTTCTTTTGCGAAGCAACCATGTTGGGTTAGATTCCTGACGTGAGCATAAAGGATGTACGTCAGGATTTTTGCCTGATAGAGGGTTGTACGGAAACCACATTTTGCTCATTCCGTTTTTGGCCAGCATTTGGCTGAGTTCTTTTGCGAAGCAACCATGTTGGGTTAGATTCCTGACGTGAGCATAAAGGATGTACGTCAGGATTTTTGTGGACTCTTCTTTCTCTCTCTTCAAATATGTTTTCTTTGTTTCTGTTTCTTGTCATTTTTCTTTCTGTTTAGTTTCTTTTTTTAACCTGGCATACCATAGCCATTGATATGGGGCCTATCCCGCAGTTGGTGCAACTCTTGTAGTTTTTGCGGCAGTCCTTACAGTGGAGACCCTTCTCGCTGCACTTGGAGCACATTTCCTTAGGCTCTTTACAGTCATTTGCGGCGTGCTGTTCCATTTTATAGCAACAAAAGCAAAACTAACCTAGAAAGAATTCTTCTCTCTCTACTTGGTCTCCACCGACCTCGGCGTTGAACATACGAGGGGTGGTCAATAAGTTTTGCAAGTCGGATATAAGGAAACGAGATATGAGGAAAAGTGTTCTATTATTTTTCAATATAACTACCCACAACTTCAATGCACTTGCGCCACTTGTCCCTGAGGCTTCGAATTCCCGACAACCAGAAATCTCCCGACTGCTGTTTAATCCACTCCAGGACGGCGAGCTGGACATATTCATCGTCATTAAACCGCCGTCCACGCAGTGCAGCCTCGAGCTGGCGGAATACAAAGTAGTTGCTAGAGGGCAGATCTGGACTGTAAGGGGGATGGTTGAGCTCCTTGAATATACACTCACGCAGGGCAGCTTGTACAACTCTGGCCTTGTGGAATTTGACGACGTTAAAGTTGATTATGGGGCGTGAGGTTCCTAGGGACCCAACGGGCAGAGACCTTGGCCATGGCCAAATTGTCATAGATGATGTTGATAACACTTCCATGTGCTGTTCCAAGTTCTCACTTGATTTTTTCGAACTTCACCCGTCGATTTTCGAGGATCATCCTCTCCACAATGGCCACATTGTTCTCGTTGGTCACGTCTGACGGGCGTCCTGGACGGGGGTAATCTGCAAGGGACTCACGACCATGGCGGAACTCCCTATTCCAAGTAGCAATGGTTGAATAAGAAGGGGCGGTGTCGGTGTACACTGCAACCATACGTTCATGGATCTCTTTTGCATTATTGGCTTCCTTGGTGAAAAATTTGATCACTGCGCGGTGTTCAACCTTCTCCATTGTTGAAAGATTTGGGACTGCTTCTTAAATAGACGAGGCAGGATCTTGCGGCTGCAGATCCTGACTTGTCATAACTTGTCCTAACACCCCCACAAACAGCCATCTACCTTCCTCTGTTTTGCCGTACTGATTCGCAAAACTTATTGACCGCCCTTCTTAAGTAAGCCTTGTTCTCTGATCTTTTGGGCCATCGAGCTTTCTGCGAAGACAGCCTTAAGTACATTGGTGTAGTCGCTATTGTCTCCCTGCTTTCTTAAATTTGATGATATCTACCATTTCAGCCCCTTTTTTTGTCTACGCTCTATTTCTTCTTTTATTTCTTCCCTATTATATTGCCTGATTCAAGGATCAAGTCTCTTGCAAATGAGAGTGCAATGGGCTTGTATTTGTGGCGGGATAGCAGTCTGTATTCCAATGATTCTTAGGATTTCTAGAGCTTCTTCTTTCCTAATAACTTCAACGTCCTTTTCTCGTTCGCAGATCGTGACGTACCTAGATGGGACGTCTAGAAGCTTTGTCATAGCGATGTTTAGCCTTCCTAACATTAGCTCAAATACTTTATCCTTGTCGGGCTTGTTCTGCCCCTTGATCGCCCGCAAAGGGATTCTTATGGTATTTCCATAGGCTATTTTGCACTCAGTGAAGCGCCACGGGGCCTTTCTTATTTTTGCCTCTTCTCTTTTTCTTCTGGTGTTCAGAAGATGGTTGAATATCTTGAGTCTTCTTCTTTGAGGTGGTGATTTCTCGTTAAATGGGTTGAGGCAGAGACTAACCTCCCTCCATGTAGGAGCACACCGTTAGTTAACATAGATTGCTGGATAGGGAGATGATGATGATGGAGGAACCCGGGGGAGGGGCTCAAGAGGTGTGATTGTATAGCGGACTTTTTGTTAGTTAGTATGGAATCAAACAAAGCTAACCGGAGGTGCCGCCCCTCGCAGGTTTGATTATCAGAATTGCATCCGACATACATAGAGACGGGTGTACTTCCCTCTATGGTCCTGGCTGGGGCCCTCGATTTCCCACGGAGGTTGCAGTTCTGCCCCTTGTTCGCGTGCTTCAGACGCCGAGTTCCACAGTGGGCTACTCCTCAAACCTGCTTTCCTTGGCGCCCCCAATCATGTCTATCACAGAGAACGACATAGTTGGGAAAACACTAAATGAATGGCAATCCAGTTCACGTCCGCTTGGATGCCCCTCAGAGGGGTGTTTAGGCAGACATGTGTCACCTATTCACAGATCACGGTGTATTTTGCTCTCTTTAAATCCCCGTAGTGAAATTGGAAATAAATTCCACGTTTGTGAATTCGTGCGGGAAGAGAGCTTGTGTGTACCTTTAACTTTTCAAGCTATGTCGGCGGGGGTACCTCTTCTGGGTACCTCTGGTAGGGCTTCCCTTGTCGATTTGGTCGGAAACGAGGTTCCAGACCAAGTGCGTCATTCCTTCCTTTTTCTACTCTATCTTTCTCCTTTTTTAGTTTTATCCTATCTCTTCCACTTATACAAAAAAAGCCTAGTCCTATCATGTCACTCTTTCTCTTTTTTTTCCTCTATCTACATATAAGGACCTGGCAGCCACCTCACACGTTAGAAGAGAGGCTTTGGAACCTCTATAAACAACGCCAATCGACGCTCACTGGTTGAGAGAGACTAAGACTAGAGGGGTCCTAGGCGTTGGGGCACGATGAATGGGATGAGGGTAGAGCCCCGTTAACCCCTTCCCTGGCGCGTAATTATTAATCGTTCGCAGTGCATCTGGTAGCATCGGTCCGAGGTGAGGGCCCTTTGTTTCCAGGTTATTTACCAGGCCAATAAAAAGCCTTGGGTCGAGTCTTTTGGTGTAGCGGGATATCCATTGAACGCTGCTCCGATATCCTGGCCGTTGTGAAGGGAACTAGTAGGAGTTTAGTAAGGGGCGTGCTTCGTTGTTGTTTACCTGGTGACAAATCGATGGCCCCTTCAGGGACCGTCTGTGCTGCTTGGTTGGGAGCCATGGCACGCCGAGGCTTGACGACTCGGTCGGACGAACAGCAGCACATGGAGCATGCCTTCTGGAAGATTCTGAAATGACTCCGATCAATAGACGGGAGCGACTCACGCGGGGAGAACTTACCAAACCCCTTTTTATATATTGATTGGTCACAAGCTTAAGAAATATAAAGTGTTCAAAATGGCAGGCAAGAAAGGGCCAGCAGCGCTGAAATTCACATGTGCCACATGTAAGAAGGACAAGGGGTGCGTTGACTTCCCGGAGGGCTGCTATGCGAAATGCCACCCAGGCAGTGTATGCACCACTTGCATTTTAAAGAAGGAAGTGGAGGAAGTAGTCGCCTACTACAGGGAAAGAACTACAGACCTCGAAAAGAAAATTGGGAGGCTCAAGGAGGAGCACTCCCACCAGATCCGCAGGCTCGAGGAGGAGTTAAACGAGCTCTCGAGTCCTGTGGCAAACACCACCTCTGCAGAGAGCCCGGGCCCGAATGTGGCAGAGACGCCAAAAGGAAAAAAGACGAAAAAAGGAAAGAAGAAAGAGGAAGAGAGAGAAATAGAAGAAAAAAGGTAAAAGAAGTTAAAGAAAAGAATGACAAGGGGAAAAAGATGATAGAGAAGAAGAAGAAGAATAAGAGAAAGAAGAAAAAAGAAAAGCCTGAAAAGACCATGACGGGCAAGAGAGAGGAATCGGAGAGCTTGCCTCAGAAAAGAAAGACTTCGAGCTCAGCAGGCAAATGTGCCAGGATCAGCCTTGTGGGTGATTCCCAGGCACGGGGCCTGCAGCCCCTGCTAGCGGCCCGCCTTCGCACAAGCGTTAAGGTGAGCTGCCTTCCAGGCTGTGGAAATAAGCAGGTAAGAGCTGAAGCCGAGAAGTCTCAGATTTCTGAGACTTCAGTCGTTGCCATTATGGTAAGTGGCAACGACCTCTATCTCAGAGGAGGTAGGGTAGGCCCTACAGACGAGATTATAAAGACGGTTAGGGCGCTGTCGACGACTGTGGATTGAAAACCCGCAGACGCGTCGTGGTGGGGATGCTCCCGAGGTGGGGTCCAAGCCGGACTGCCCGCTTGAGGAACATGTCACTAAACCGGCGCCTTGCAGACCTCTGTACGGCAGAGGGTGTCTTTTTTGTCGACCCCTACGCCGTATTCTATGGTAGAAAAGACCTCTACCAAAGGGATAGGGTGCACTTCTCCTTTAAGGGCAAGGCTTTCCTAGCCAACATCATCTAGGATGTCGTGGAGCGCACCCAAAGGAGTGTCCGGCCCATTGGGAAGGCGGAGGTACGCCAGTACGCCCGAGTCACTCCCCAAACAACCTTCTCGGAGGTTGTCAAAAATGGTGCCACCGCGACAACCAAGAAGCCGGGAAACGAAAGAGTATAGGGGGTCCTACATTAGGGGACTCCTTCAAAGTTCTTCTGTTCAATGCGAGGTCCATCAGGAACAAGTTTCCTGAGCTCCATGGCCTCGTAGCGACGGAAGAACCCGAAATGGTAGCCATAACAGAATCGTGGTTAAAAACCTCAAACAAGAGACTTTGAAGGCGAATTCACGGTTCCTGGCTACCAACTCTTCCACAAAGATAGGCCAGACAGAGAGGGTGGCGGTGTAATGTTTTATGTCAAGGATCCAATCAAATCTACGAACTTTAACATTATATCCGATCACGAGCTTCTAGGCGTTGACCTAGAGATAGGTCCTGTCAGATACGGGACCCTGGTGCTTTACAGACCCCCTTCCTAACCCGTTGAGAATGACAGAGAACTGTACCAGCTGCTGGGTAAACTTGTTCAAGGAAGAGTCTGCATCGTGAAGGGTGACTTCAACAGCCAAGTTGACTGGGAAACCAGAGCAGCCTGTGGCGAGAGCGCGCTACTCCTGGAGTTCGCCAACAACGAGTTCCTCACTCAATGGGTCAGAGAACCGACGAGAGGTGACAATATCCTCGACTTGGTCTTCACCTCTGAGGATGATATCGTTGAGGATCTCTCTGTAGGCGAAGAGCTCGGGGGCAGTGATCACCAGCTAATTAGATTTACCATCAAGATCCCAAAGGTAAGGTCTGTTGCCAGTCAATCAAGGAAACTTAACTTGAGAAGAGCAGACTTTGCAAGCCTTCGTGCTGGACTGACTGACGTGAGGCTAGAAGTGTGCGATGCTATTAAAGACTCGCGGAATAGTTTCAAAACCACATTCATGAGTCTTCAATCGCGTTTTATCCCTCTGAAATGCCGCCGTCGGTCTTCTGT
This sequence comes from Ceratothoa steindachneri, assembly GCA_963969495.1. Lineage (NCBI taxonomy): Eukaryota > Metazoa > Arthropoda > Malacostraca > Isopoda > Cymothoidae > Ceratothoa > Ceratothoa steindachneri. The sequence continues at coordinate 75,829,951 of OZ018332.1, forward strand.
TCAACCAAAGTGGTTTAATTAAGAAATCGGCCAGCTGCTTAGGGATAAGAGAACTGTGTACCGGCAATCGAAGATCTCGGGTGAATTTGACGAATACCGGAGGCTATCCAGGAGAGTGAAGTCCAGCATAAGGGCGGCTAAGCGGTCTGAGGAACTCCGAGTGGCGAGACTATGTAAAGAGAACCCCAAGGAGTTTTTTGGATATGTAAACAGCCGTAAACCAATCCATCGAACGATTGGCCCTCTGAGGAATGAGGAGGGGACATTAAAGCATTCAGATGCAGAAAATGCTAACCTACGCAACGACTACTTCTCTTCAGTGTTTACTGAAGAATGTGGTCCCATCCCCCAGCCAACGGATTCCCACTCGAGGGAAAAGCTGGAAGAAATGGACTTCACCGAAGTTGAAATCAAAAAGAAGATCAGTGACCCAATGACGAATCAGTCACCTGGCCCGGATGGGTTTCTACCTAAAGTGTTAAAAGAAGTGCGCGATCAAGTGTCACGACACCTGAGCGCAATCTTTAACATGTCAATCCGGACCAAATGCGTTCCTAGAGACTGGCGTGAGGCGGAGGTGACTCCTATCTTCAAGAAAAGAGACCGTAACCAACCGTCGAACTACCGACCTATCAGTCTGACTTCGATAGTCGGTAAACTCATGGAAAGCATCATGGTGGACAAAGTGACGTGGTATTTAGATTCAAACCTGCTACTGAGTAGTTCCCAGCACGGCTTTCGAAGGCAACGGTGAAGCCTGACCAACCTTGTGGAATTCTCGCACTTCGTTTTCAGTGAGTACGATCGGGACAAGGCGGTGGATGTGGTCTACCTAGACTTTCAGAAAGCCTTTGATAAGGTACCACACCGCCGCCTTCTCCTGAAAGTGCAAGCGCTGGGCATAGACGGAAAGGTAGCCGGCTGGATCTAGAACTGGCTAAGTGGCAGACGGCAACGGGTAGTGGTAAATGGACAATCTTCTGAGTGGGTGCCCGTTACTAGCAGGGTGTCTCAAGGTTCTGTCCTGGGACCACTACTTTTCATCATCTACGTCAACGACATGGACGGTGACATGGTTGCCAAGATTTCCAAATTTGCCGACGATATTAAGCTTGGTATTAACGTTGCGAAGGATGGAAATACTGCCCGCCTGCAGGAAGATCTTGGGAAGATTGGGGAGTGGTCGGACACGTGACAAATGCCTTTTAACGTGGGCAAATGCAAAGTGATGCATATCGGCCACAGAAACCGCCAATCTCAGTATATCCTTAAGGGCACTGCTATTGAATCCACAAACAGTGAGAAGGACTTGGGTGTAACTATTACTAGCGACCTCAAGTTCTCGAAACAGTGCATCGAGGCAGAGAAGAAAGCCCAAAGGATGTTAGGCTACATAAAGCGCCAGTTTGGATACAGTAACAAGGAGATAGTACTTTGTCTGTACAACTCCCTGGTTCGGCCGCACCTGAAGTATGCCATACAATTTTGGAGTCCTTCGTTTCGAAAGGACATCGCAAGGTTGGAATGCGTACAAGCTAGGGTAACCAAACTGATTCCCTCTATCCGACATAAAAGTTATGAGGATAGACTAAGGGAATTAAATCTGTTCTCGCTGGAAACCCGTAGACTGCGTGGTCAGCTCATCAAAGTTTTCAAAATACTTCGAGGGTTTGACAATGTTGACTACCGGGATATTTTCACACTGAGTGAGAACAGAACGCGCAATAACGGCTTCTAACTTGAACTGAAGCGTTACAACTGCAATCTGTGTGGAAATTTTTCCACCTACAGTATCTGCGGTAATTGGAACGCACTTCCAGTGGAAGTTGTCAACAGTGAATCTGTTGACCAGTTCAAGTCAAGACTTGAAAAGTGGCCGTTTAGGGACGCAAAACAATTGAGCAGCCATGTTCCCGCTCGATTGCTAGTCGAAAAGTACCCTCTTTGAATGGACCGTAAGGTCTCCTAGGGTACTCTCTTTCCTTGTAACTCTCTCTCTCCTCTACCTTCTTTATCGGGTATAAACATTCTTCTGAGTTAACGTTGTTTATTTAATAAAGTCTGAACAGTCACTAAAAAAATATAGTCAGAAATGAAATGAAATGAAATGTAAGGGAAAGTGGTAGAAAAAGTTTTAGATCCTTATCTGACTCCAAAATTCCCTGGGGTTTCCCTCAGTGTCTATCCTGGTTATAATATTATTCCATGTTTCGTTGTTCTTTTCAGTGATTAGTTGTTTTATGAGGTTCGTCAGTCTAATCCGTTCGATGTTACGATGGTACGAGTTCCCAAGTTGGTAAAGCTCCACGATTAGATTTTCTAGGTTAGTCATCTCCTCTTGGATATTTGCATCCCATCTCGGAGCGGAAAGAATTTGTGTTGGGTCCACGGTATAGTATTGCGATCTGCTTTTATTATCCTCTCTGTTATATATCTGATTCTATCTTCAATCTCGCAGGTTGTATAGCCGTCAGTTGTCTGCGACTGTATTTCCTCCAATTGTCTTCTGTATTTGTCCCAGTCAGCCTTTCTGAGACATTTGGGTCGAGGGATCTCCACTTGTATTGGAAAAGTTCAAACAGTTGTGATCAATCTCATATGATCCAATGAAATGTATGGTCCCGGTATTGTGACGTGGTTAAGGGCGAATGTGGGATTTATTAGGACTATATCGGGCGTTGTTGCAGATCTTCCTGTTAAGAACGTGGGGAAGTATGGGCCCAAATTTTGCAGTATATTCCTATCCATTAGTAGACTTAGCGTTTTGCCTGCTCCGTTGAACGCTGTGCTATACTCCGTTTCTCTGCATCTTGAATTGAGATCGCCGATCATGATGACTGATTAATTCCTGTGGAATAGGCACAAAAATGATGGGACAGGGAGATATAGGCGCCTTAGGGGTTGGTATCCGACAGCTATTATTAGTTCGTCGTAAGTCATTTTGATCTTCACAGCGAGATATGATTCTTCTTAGTTGTTCACTTCTTGGAAAAATATTCCTGTCTTCATTGCTAAGGCCAAAATGTCGTATCTATCATTTGAGTAAATGGTCGTTATTTGGGTTAATTCCATGTTCGGTAATTAGGATTATATCAGGGTCGACTTTTCTTAAGATTCCATTATAGATATGTCGTTTGTTGTGCCAGCCGTTAACATTCATTTGAAAATATTTGTAGCTTTTTAATGTAGCGGATTCTGTATTCCATTATCTATTTCTTACGGGGTTGTTTCTGGCTGCTTTTCTGTTCATGGGCTGGAGATCTCACTTTGCCGGTTATCTTTATTTTGTACGAGTCTTGGGTGATGTTGAGGCACTATTCTGGTCTGATTTCTATTTGTCCGGTAGTCAGTGCTTCGTAGACCTCTTCTTCTTTGTAGTCTGCATCATAATCCCATTTATACCTTCTATCCATTTTTCCTTTCATGATTTCCATTGAATCTATGGGTCTGGGAAGTGGGTTAGTTGAGGCGCCAAAATGCCTTAAATTGAGAGCCTGGCTGTGCATTATCGTAGCTGGTGCAATTTCGTCCTGTTTGTAGGCGCCGTCCATCTTGGTAGGTGCCTAAAACGATTGATCTGAGACTGAGGGAGATGCTACAGAAGAGCTATTATCAGGTTTCATAACTGCTTTTTTGTTTAACCTGGGGTCCCTTGAGGTTGCTCTAGATCTGTTCTCCACTGTGGTCATACTTTTGGTCTGTGCCTGAAAGAGTTTGGCGGAAGGGGGGTTATCCGGGAACAACATTGGTTTCATCCCGTTGTTCACTAGCATGCGCTTCGCTTCTGTTGCATAGGTCCCTGGACTCACCATGTTCACGAAGTGTGCATGGAGGATGACCATAATCAGGTCCATTCTCATTCTGGGTTCTAATTGTAGCAAGGTCTTCTCTTGGCTCGATGCTTTTGTTGCTTGGGCGTAAGTGGTGTTGGCCTTTTTATTTTTTCTATCAATTGTTTCCTTTTTTCCGCGATGTAGGAATTTTTCATTAGGCAGGTCATAGACAGGGTCCGATGATGGTTACCGTAGTTCAGGCATTTCTTTTGGATACTACTGCATTCCTTTCAGGTGTGTTCTTTGCTAGCGCATTCAGAACATTTCTTGCCTTTGAATGTGCAATCTTTTATCGCGTGCCATTCTAATGCGTAGCAGGTAAAACACACCTAAACGGGTATGAAGGATTCACGTTCGATGCATGATGACGAGATTTTTTAATTGAATAGTAAAATTATTTGTTCCGTTGCTTTCTGTGCCATTTCTTTAGTTTGAAATGTATCCTTAAAGACATGAATATGTTCTTCACCCTATCGATTTTGGAATTTGTACACTTCGTCTATTTTCACTGAGCTTCGCATGTCCTCAATTTCTCGTTTTATTTCATTGGCGGTATGGAAGCCTACATAGGGGTTGATTTGGCGGCAGATAATAGATCTCTGGGCTGTTATTTGGGGAAGTGTTTTGGGGATGAGCCCCATTTTCTCAAATTCCTGACTTTCTTTTGTGCTTAGCATGTAATCCACGTCCTTGCTTGTGTCACAAATGGTCAGGTATCTGTTAGGTTGTTCCTTCACACTGCATAGCGCAATTCCAAGTTTGGCGAATTCTGTTTCGAATATTTTTTTCTCTTGGCGGGTCCTTTGTTCTTCTTTGTTCACAAGTGGTACACGCCTACTAACCCCAGGGTCGTCCATGACGACCCCAAGGCCGAGGATCGATCGGGTTTTTCTTATGGGTGCTTATCGCGAGGGCGTGTGCCTAAAGTTTATCTCGGGTCCGCCCTCGACTGCTCTGCCTATTTTGTTGTCTAACAGGCCCCACCAACCAGTTCTGACCACTCCACCCCCGAACGGTTCCCCCCTCTTCGCGCATCTTGTAGGGCTTCCTTCAGGGGTTCGGACACGCACAGTCACTGGTGGTATCTAAAGGCTTTAACTAACAGCGTGGTTATTAGGCCCCGAGTGTGCTGCTGTAGGGAAGAGCTAGAGTCAGGTTCGCGCACGCGCGACCTTCTTCTTTTAATTCCGTGCGTATAACAAGACGCAAGGAGAAAATCCGAAAATAGCTGAGAATCTTTTCCTCGTTTTCTGTAGAGCAGGTGAGTACTCGAAGTTTCCAAGCAATCTTATTTCTGTGGTTCTTTTGTTACTAGGTTATGTGTGTATCAGATAGGCGTTCAAACCGTTGTTAGCGTTATTTGTTTTCCTGCTATGTTAATAATTCGAGGTTCTGTTTCTTTGATTTTTGTAAAATAATTCTCGTATCTGTATCTGCTGTGTAGGCTCATGTTCCTTAGTTATTTATTTGTTTATTTTTCTTTTCTTTATTTATTTGTTTTTCCTTTTTCGTTCATTTGCACTTTTTGGTTAGTTTTGTCATTCCTTGTGGGTATCAAGTCCAATACGGTGAGTTTGTCATTATTCGGGAAATTTTTGTCACAATTGTTTATATATGTATATATATATATATATATATATATATATATATATATATATATATATATACCTGTATATATATATATACATATTTTCGGGGCTTTTATCTCTTTCCTCCCAACCAATATATATATATATATATATATATATATATATATATATATATATATATATATATATATATATATTTATATATACTGTATTAGTGTAGCAATCTTTCTTGAATGCAAATTTTGTTGAAGACCATTGTGTATTTTATCTTAATTAATTTCCTTTGGCAACTTTCTCTTCTTCTAGCTATCTTTTTTATTCCATCTTATAGATGGTGGATCATTTGTTCAGTATTCATCTCTTTTTAAAATGAATGTGTTTGGTAAAAACCAAATTAAATTGCTAAGCTTTCGATTTTATTCGATCATCTTCGGAGCGTTTTGAAATGTTTTTGCCTCCTTTACCGATGTATTGAGTGGAGTGAGGATCTGACAGAGTGAAAGAAAACGATTTTAAGGGGTATCTATTCCGTCTTGGTTAAACGTAATGTTAGAGGAAATGCGCCACTCCGGTGAGTGAAATTTTAAAATTGTTTAATGTGCGCTTCCAGCTTGTCGCTTGACTGTGGATGGCCGGCTTATCTTTATTTATTAATATGGCTTCTAAAATGTTTAGCCTCGCTTTATTAACCTCTTTTCTTTTAACAATGGTGTTATCAACGAGCATATATCTCGTTAGGTTAATATTATGGACACTTTTTATATGATTCTTAGGCCCTCCGCTTTAAGATGCATGGTTAAACGTCCCGAAAGTGTAGTGGCTGTCATGCCAATATATTTTGAGTTTTTATAAAGCTTACAGTATTTATCGGGGCAGATGAAGTCGGAAACTATGTTGGTTGACTTGAGATTCGAGGAGTTTAGGAAGATGTTGTTTTTCATCAGGAGATTGCTGGCTTTTGTTGTTGTATAATAAATGATGAGTTGGATTTTATCCGTTTGATTTTTAACCCTGATGTTACGGTTATTAATCTCCTTGATGTTTTTTTATCTATTTTATAGGCTGGGTACATTTAGTTTCTGTAATACACTTTGATGTTGTTGACTTTTCCATGATTACTTTCAGTTTTATCAGCATGTTTGTAAGGGTTATTTAAAAATTATTGGAGTTGTTTGTCAATCATGCTGTTTGAGAAACCATTGTTCACGAGTATTTTTTTAACTCGTGCAATCTCTTGGTGAAAAAGTTCCCACGCAGAGCAGCATTTATAAGCTCGGCGGATGTATGAGCCGATTACGCTTATTTTATACCTTTCAGGGCATTACTCTCCGCATTGAGGCATCTTCCCAAGTCCATACTTTTCCTATGTATTTTAGTGACGTAGCTCAACTTCCAAGAAAGGGAGTTTATTGGCCGTGCTCAATTCATAAGTGAATTTTAGCACGGAGTTCTCCTCAAAATGCTACTTAATGTTAACCAGATGTTCTTCGTTTTAGAACGTTGATGTAGACGTAATCTACATATCTGCAATATGTGTGTGGCTTATTTTCCATGATTTCCAGTAATTTCTCCTTGAGTTGATCCATGTAATAGTTAGCGAAGGTCGGCCCTAAGGGTGACCCCATAGCCACTCCATCCACTTGCGTATATAGATTATCGTCCGGTGTCCTGAACGGCACCGCCTCCAAATCTTGACCAAAACATCTTAAGGAGCATGTTACGTTCATATATATATATATTATATATATATATATATATATATATATATATATATATATATATATATATATATATATATATATATATATATGCGGTTAAAAGGCTATTTTTTGGCAAACCAGTCTTCCTCAAAGCCTTCGGAAGGAGCTCTTCTCACATACACGAAAAGGTAGCACTTAAAATAGGCGTTCTCTCAGATAGCCAAAAAACTATCTTTCGATTAGCGTATTTAAGTGTCACCCCTGCAATTTTATGTGCTACCTTTTCGTGTATGTGAGAAGAGCTCCTTCCGAAGGCTTTGAGGAAGAATGGTTTGCCAAAAATAGCCTTTTAACCGCATAATTAATTGCGTTACTGCAATATATATTTATGTAATGCAAAGTTATCCACAAGACAAATTCTTTCTTTTTTTGTGGCGTTGTATTAACTTGTTCCCTACGTTATATCATTTGAAATTTCAAAGTGAGCATATAAATTCCATTCGAAGTTCGCTTATTTGTATGTGCCATCGTTCTTTTCAATTTTTTGGCGAACAAAATGTTCTAAATCATAAAGAATATCACTTTCTTTCCATGTCGATATTCTGGTAGTTTTATATTTCGAACAGATGCACTTTTTCAACTACACTGCTTTTTACTTCACTGAAGATTCTCCCTATAGCTTTCCTATTTTGGCCAACGATAGGGTGAGAAAAGTAGTTAAATTTGGACTATTTTCATTCAGAACATTGCACATTAATATCTCATTAAAACCTATAAAAGTAAAAACGCAAGGAAATATCTTGCCTGGTTTATATATATGAAATGAAAAGTAAAATATAGGGTGTTTCTAAAAATTGAATATCTTATAAGAGGTAAATCGCAGAGAATCCATATAGTCTACGCAAAGGAAACTGAATGTTAAGCAATAGGCGCTATATTGTTCAAAGTTTGAAGGAGGAATTCAAGGTTATGAGATTCCAAGAACGATTGCACAAATTTTCTCTATGCGCGCCGCCTGACACAAGGCACACGTCAAGTAGGTAGTCCAAATCCTGCCAAAAATACTGTAGTGTGGCATTTGTAAGCCTTCAGCAGAGTGTGATTTTCTGTTTTATTTCCTGGAGTTTGCAGGAAACATGGATATAGAACTGTCCCTTTTTTAAACTCTTGAGAGAATATCTAAGTGTGAAGTCATGTGACCGGACAAGTCATTTCAACAGCACATAGTCTTCATCTCCAGCACGCTCAATCCATCTCATTCGTAGGTTTTCATTGCTATATGGCTGCAATGTGAGCTGGAGGCCAGGTGGGGCCCTTTCTTGTTCAAAAATAAAGTCTTCATGTTCATTTGCAATGGAATCATTTCTTTGGCATTTACAGATAAACTTCGCCTCTCAAATTTCCCTAAAAAAAACGGGCTATGTAGATGAGTTTTGGATATGGCGCAGAACACATTCGCCTTGGTGAGCTCCCTTCCTGCTCAACCTCTGTGTGGTGATATTTATAGAATTCTCTCACAAATGCATTCTACAGTCTTGTGCGACTGTGGTTAAGCATGCGATAATACACAAAACGCCTTTTATTTTCCAGTGAATGGCGTTTCTATAGCTGAAAAAAAAAGTTAATTTATTACGTGTTTCGATACATACTGTTAAAATTCTAAATTAGAAAAAGAGAAAATTAAAATAGAACATTTTATTCTTGCCACTAGATTTAGAATAACTTTTAACAGCTTTTTTTAAAAACACTAAGTTGATTTTTTCTTTCTTACAGCCAAATGAAATAAAATAGTGGAGATGGTAAGGGAAGAATTATCTTCTTGAATATTGGGTCCTAATGTACTTACCTATTTATTATCAATTTAATTTCCTCTGTTTGGCATTATCTTAAGTATTAGAAACCAAGTTGCACAAGTCATGCGTTTGTATTTTAACTTACTTAAAATAAATTCACCCATGAGGTTAATTTTAACATATATGTACATTTAACGCACTCTATTAAAGCAATTTTAATATTAGACTTGCATAAACTCAATTTATTAATAAAAGAATTAAAAAAATAATTTCTTCCTATTTTCTTTAATATATGCAATTAAAATTAATGTCTGATATTTCAAATGAACTCTAAAAATATATATGAAAGAAGTATAAATACCCTACCAAAATTATTAGAATTTATTAATCATTCGTTTGACGAGAGTCAAACGAATGATTTTTAAATTTTAATAATTTTTCATAAGGTATTTATACTTTTGTTCATATATATCTTTCGACTTTTACATTTGAAGCAGAAAATGATCCTTGTAGTCTTTTGAGAGCGAGAGAGAAATGCTCCAGTAAACTGTATGGAAAATAATAAAAAGTGGTCTGAAAATCAAATATAAGCAATTCTGTAGGTAGTTTCTATTTGTCGTGGGTTAGCCGAGATTATAATGTCTATTATTTATTTTTTATTATGATTAATAAAAATGGGTTGTATGTTCGTACTTCCAGCGATCGCTTCAGGCTCGATCTCTAAGAGCGCTTTTCTTATCTTTGTTCTATTGAATGAATAAAAGGGGAGTTCTCTCTTTAATATACTAAATACTGCCAACCCAACTCGTTCAAGGATACTTTAAACACTTCAACCAAAATAGACTTTTATTGTACATTAATCAACTCAAATAAAAATTAATATATACATGTACAAAATACAACTTAAAAATGGTTCTTAAGTCCCGCTACCATACTCGGTTCATGGTGGCTTTAAGGGAGACCAATTTACTTTAAACAAAATTCGTTTATGATATACAAATAATCTACGTTAAACGCACGAGGACATGAAAATAGGATGGATTACTTAGATAAGGTAGTGGGGTTTAACCAGAGAATCCAAACGAAATACCTTCACTTGAATCTTGTCTGGGGAGGAGGCGTGAGTGTAGTTTATTGGCTTCTTAATAGATGGCGTTGCTTCGAACGAGGGTTAGGCGAGTGACGTAACGCTAAATTTCGAGGTGACGGAATAGAGAGAATTAAAACAAAACGCTGATGATGCGATGAGGTGTCGTGTCTTTATGACCTTGAAAAGGTTTTCTCAGACGCGGCTTTAGGATGGCTGTCTGATTTTCTCGCGATTTGTTTTCGCTTATAGAGCTTCTCTTTTGGTTGAGAAATCTATCTAGTTTGGGGTTGTCAAACTCAGATAGGGTAAGATCACTTGACAATCTTTTGTACTCGAACTGTGCCGAGAGTATTTGGAGGTAAGATCACTTGACGATCTTTGGTAATCGAACTGTGCCGATTATACTTGGTGCAATCTGGTATTGCCCAAGGAAAGGAAAGTCCTTCTTTACTTGCTGGGGAACTCTATTACGGCAAGTTCTTATCGATCTCGTGACGAAAACAAAAAAAGTCCTCTTTTTCTCCTGCCGAACAGTTTTATATTCGAATTATTCCCGCGGAGTAATGGGAAGGGGGAGAGGGGAATAGCGAGGTGAGACCCGCGGGTGCCCTGCCTTTTGGGCGTCTGTTTTTTCTCTTTCCGACATTTTTAAATTATGGAAACGGGATCTCATATTGATTCGACAAAAGTGGTTATCAATTCCGCGTGCCTTGGCGTCGTGGCGTTCTAGGGAGAGCGTAATGCGAGATCGACAGTTTGAATTTTTGACTTGCTTGCTTATAAATTTCCCCTTGGAGGGTAGGCATTTTGAGCAGATGTCAGGAATAACTGTCTCCTAAATTTACAACTTTTTCGTTCTTGAATGTTACTGGAGACCGGGTAGAGAGGGTTTAAGAGAAACCCAGGTGGGCTTTATTTTTTTATTTTTGCTTCATTATTTCTCCTCGCCATGGGGAAGACCTCGATAAATATATATATATATATATATATATATATATATATATATATATATATATATACACTCGCAATTTATTCACTGCCTCGGTTAACTCGTATATCTCTACACTATTCATTCACTAAAATAAAAAAGATAACTTACCCAATGCCTTTTTAAAATTAATTTATTAACGTTTGTATAATCCTATATTAATTTTACATAAAAAAATTTTATTAAATATGTTACCCACTTTATTTTTTCTCATTAAAATTGTACAAAATGCTCTCGGGAATCATTTCAAATGATCAGAAGGTACTCAGATTTCTTTTGCCCTAACCTCTATATTTACTAGTTCTATGAGAGACCCATTTACAGGCACTTTTTAATGCAAACATTTAATGCCAAGGATAATTCGCCTTAAGTCTAATGAGCTGTCTATATATTTCTGTAACTTGTACAACTCTATCAAAGTAGACATTCCTATGATCTGCCTCAAATGAATGTTAGGAGAATCAATGAAATTATTTTTATAACTGCTTTTATTCGAAATAATTATAGATAAATGGGTATCTGACAGTCGACAAATTTTTCCATTTTTTAATTTAGGCTCTATAGTTTTGGAATTATTTTTAAAAGTTAAATTACTTTTTGACATATATTTTCCATATTAAAATGGGATGTTCATTCACTTGGAAAATATGTAGACACCAATATTAATCATCAAAAGCACAAATTAAATTTTTAAAAACAAATATAAAAATCTCCATTATAAAAATTTATAACCCCAAACTAAGGGAGGAAGTTTCTCGTTAATTGTTCAATATCTACATATGTATGTATATTGATCTCATTGATCAATTGTTCTGAATTTTGAATTAATCATTAGTAAACTTTTTAAACGAATACAAAAATACATGTAGAGAAGATACAACTTTAAACTATTCAATTAACGTTTAAAATGTGTGTGGTTTCTCTACTCAAGAAAAGAAATAAGAATTTTACTTCGACCTAATAATACGAACCTTTAAATTTCTCTAGCTTAATAAATTTAGTCTTTTTGATATATTGCAAAAGTCAAACTTAAAAGTAAAACTAGAAAAATGCAATTTCCTCCAAGAATCTCTTGTATATCTTGAATTTTTACTATCCACACAAGGGATCAAATCCGATCCAACAAAGACAGACGGGCTCCAAAAGTATCCCCCACCAAAATTGGTGGAATAGGCCTAAGCGTCTCTTGGCTTTGTACGGCTCTACCGTAACTTAATCCCAAAGTTTTCTGAAATCGAAAATCCCTCACCGACCTCTTTGCAAAACACGCCACCTTCACATGCGGTTCGCAACAACAACAATCATGAAAACTTTGGCACTACTCTCACTATAAGCAACCCTTCATTCTAGCTACTGACACAATTTATCTCACCACTGGTTCTATTTTTCTGCAATTAAAACATGGAAAAGTCATGACAATTGCGTACACTATTAAAATATTGAATGGAACACAAAAAATATTACAGCAGAATAGACGGCGAAGCGCTAGCTTAGTCTGGGCTTTAGAAAAGTTCAGAAACATAATATACGGGTATTAAATTATCGTGAGAACTGATAACTAACCCCTTGTATATTTGTTTAAAGACAAATTACTAGAAAGTATACTAAACGTCAGGCGTTAAAAATACAAATACAAGACTACCCTATCAGGAAAAGAACCAGTGAACAAAATACATGCATCAGAACCACTCGACTCGGTTTGTTCTAGATGCACAACACAAAGATAAACGAGTTGAGACATCTTCGTCCAATTAATTTCAATGCCCAACTCACCACTAACCAAGGAATACCAAATCCACGACAAACTAGTCTGCTATAAATATGCGACTAGGCAACTGTTACTCAAAATTCTAAACGATTTAGTTGACAGATGCATCGCTTTAGGCCATGACACACTCCTCTTTAGCCACATAACAACAGAAAGAACATGAATTCCCAGTATTTCTTAAACATATAACGAAGTCTTTCCAAAACAACGTATATGCACAGGTATCCATTATACTCCTTCATTATACTCAGTGCATACCTTAGACATCCCACCATCGTTTACGGAAGGATGCCTCAATATATAGTTTGCAGACGACGTCACACAAATCAAAATTTATCAATATAAAAACCTCGATATGCAAGCAAGAATAACAGCAGAGGAAATAGGAAGGATAAATCTATACGAAAGATAATAGAAAATAAGTACAAACAGAAATAAGTTTAAACTCCAGGAAAAAAAACTCGGAGACATACTTGGCGAAGGAGAGAGATTCGACTACACCAATGAAACTGAAATACTAGGAGTAACAGTTACCAAAAGAGGATACAGCAAGCACGTAAAAAAACGAGTAGAAAAAGAAGAAGGGGACTGGGTCTACTGTACAGGCTCAAATTCCTTAACCAGAGAAACAAAAAGAAAATTTATCAAGCTATCACCTAATGAGCAATGGTATATCCAGTGATCCATCTGTAGACTATTTCAAACAGTAGAATTATCGATATCCAGAGTATTCAAAACAAAGCAGTATTAGTAATTACAAACACAAGAAGACAACGAGACTTAGATATAGAAGTGGAGATAAAACCACTGAACAAGATAATAGAGGAAAGAGCCAGGAAACTAATTGAGAAGACGCAACAGGAAATATGAGAGGAAATCACGGATTATATAACCCAAAGAGAGAAGAGGGAAGCACCTTGCCTTTTTCCCAAATATACATCAAGGAACGACAAAGAAGAGGAAGAAATTTTCACGCGATAAGTCTAAAAGTTAAGAGAGCGTAAGTAAAAAATCAATTACTTTGTTATCAGCTGCAGAAACAACAACGAAAAAGAGTTATGGGAAAACCATACCAGTAGTAGAAGGAACAACAACAACAGTTTAAACGAGTTATAACAGTACAACAGATATAACATACCATTAAACAACAAAAAAGGATAGACTGACACTCGGGTAACAACTAACTTAAAGTATCGAAATTTAAAACTAAGGCTTTCAATTGCAAACCTAATACTTCTTTCCACTTCTCCCTAAACTTTTCTTCTATCCTTTACATTCATATAAAGGGCTAAACACTCCATAAGTCGTACAGGGTGAGTATAGAAGGAATGAATAGTAAAGTAATATATTACACACCGTGGTTCGGAACCCACGTAAAGCAGTAGGTCCACCGTCCAACTAGGTCAATTTTCAAGTCTACTACGCTATTTCAACCTTTGCTATCTTTTCCTTTTCTCTTCCTTTGATGCCACCCTAGTGCTGTGGAGGGGCGGAGCGGAGGCTGAGAGGGTCTAGGTGTCCTTCCATACTCTCTGGTTATCTCAGGATGGCCAGAGTAGGGGAAAGGGGACTAGCCATCTTTCTCTGTCTCTCCTACCACATTTCCTTTCATTCATCATATTTATGTGAAAAGTAAAACCGTAAGTAAATTACCCTACACTTCTTTCTTAACAATACTTGTATAATTAACTATTATATACTTATTTATATATTGCATTGTTCTTAGATTAATCCAAATAATCTTTCTGTCAAGGGTATTTTATTTACCTTCGTAAGTAAAGCTCCTTAAAATACTACCATCTTTACAAGTAATTAAGTGCATTGTAATCAAGTGCACGTATATTTGAGGTGCCTTTTGTATATTGTGAATAGTATTTGGTAATTGTCTATATTAGTTACTAACGGGAAATGTGCACTGTCGTAGGTCAGGTAGGCTTTACTGACGTTCGCTTACCCTCTCTAGACGCGCGGGAAGTCCCTTTTAAGTACGGGGGATATTCGAGCGTGTTTTCTACGGTTAGCCGACTTAGAAAATAGATTAATGGCTTTTTATGTGGTTCTTGGATTTTAAACGAGAAAAACAAAAATAATCTTTACTATTATACAAACAAATAACAGAATTTAACAAGAATTTATACACTATGAGAAAACTAATCGTTCAGCAAATTGAAATTAATTTACAATGAATGCTTCGGTACGAGCTATGAGTAGCACAATATTTACAATATTTAATAGGGTTATGATTCTACAAGCGAGGGGGCGGCTTGGATTAGTTGTTTGAGGGAGTATCCTTGCAGGGCACGGAGTGAAGCTCGTTATTCCAGAATGAGTCCTTACGTCCTTGACTGCCGTAGTTCTGAACAACTGGTTTCTTGCCTGCGATTTCTTAGGGTACCAGAGAGTCGCTTGTGAAGTCGCGCGTTGTGTCCTTTGGCTGGTTCTAATGAATCATCTTGATTATTGCTTGGATACTACGTGAGCAGTGCCTGACTACTAGTTGAATACTAATTTGCTCGTTTCTGCGTTGGGAAATATATACGACTCCGCCGGAAGCGATTTTGTTTGCCGCCGGAAGTGGGTCACACTCCAATTCAAGACGCGGCGGGAAAGGGCTTAGCGCCCTCTCGCTGACTTGAGTTCTGGGCTCGGGTTTGATTCGTCTCGGTTCGTTATCGTCCCGGAAGTCTACCGAAAGACGCCAGTTGAAGGTCCGTTAATCTGTGAGATACCCCCTTAGGCCTCTTTGTCCACGTGATTTTTTCTCTCTCTCTCTCTCTCTCTCTCTCTCTCTCTCTTTCTCTCTCTCTCTCTCTCTCTCTCTCTCTCTCTCTCTCTCTCTCTCTGACATCTCCTCCCCCCTTAAGATGGGACTTCCAGAAGAATGGACATCTCGGAAAATTGAAAAGGGGGTGCAATACTTTCGCATCACGAATTAAAAGAACGCATTTTACAAGTTCAAAAGGAATATAAAATAAATAAATTCACATTACAACAAATAAAAGAAATAGCAAAGGGATACATTATACAAAATCACAAAAAAAGGAATACAAAATAAATACTCACAAAATAATTACCAAGAGAGAGTTTAAATATGTACATAGATCGATCATTATCCAAAAATAACTAATTTACAACAATCGTAATTATAAACCCTCATTTTTAAGGAGGAGCACATCTGCCTCTGTTCCAAAATAATTGTAGTAAAGTTTATTTGAATACAAACGGGTACATGGTTCTGACCTAAATATATTTAGACATATATATACACAAAAATATAAAACAATAGTAGACTCAAGATTCACTTGGGAGGAAATCTACCGAATTTCGGCTAAAGCCATCGGCTGTACAATTCTCGGAGCGTTTTATATACATTATTTTAAATTGGAAATCTTGAGGAAATAAGCTCCGACGCGTTAGTCTCCCATTATTGTTTTTGATGTTCCTAAGGTATGACAAAGGTTTATGGTCAGGCTCGATAGAGGGGACCTCTCACTCAATCACTGCGTAGTTCTTTTCACGCGGTAATAATTTTCGGCTAGCGTACGCTATGGGAAAACTCTTGTTATTAGGTCCGTATTGGACCAATACGCACACTATATCATCATTGCTAGCGTCCGTCCGAATGCCAAATGGTTCGGGGGGATTGTCAAACCATAATATCGGGGCCTCCGCGAGTTTACCCTTAAGTTATTTGAAGCTGGTGATTGACAACGAGGTCCAAACTAGTTGTTTTGCGGCCTTCTTCTTCAGGGGCTCGCAAAGGGGAGCAGAAAGGGTGACAAAATTTGGAATGAATTGCCGATAAAAGGTGGCGAATCCCATGAATGACCTTAACTGCTTTTTGTTTGCGGGCAGCGGAATTTTTACGATGTCTTCTATTTTTTTCCTCCTGAGGGGCTAATTGATTATTTCATATGCCGAGCCTAAGTAATCTATTGTATTAAAGTCAAAATGAAACTTGCTCGGATCAATTGTTAAATTATGATCCCTAATCTTTTGCAGCAGCGCTTGAAGATCGGTCAGATGCCGATCCCATTCATTTGTAGCCACGTAAAAATGATCGAAATAGAATGATACGTGGGGTAACCCATCTAAAATTCATCTCATCATCTTATTATAATTACTACAGGTGGAGCCAAAGGGAAGCCGACGAAACTGCATTAACCTCTTTTCGTTCAGGAAAGTGGTGTACTTTTTAACCTCTTCCCGCAATGGGATCTGGTAATAGGCCTTACAAAAAATCCAGTTATGAAATATATTTCGCTTTCTCACACAGATGGAGATTTTGATCGATGAGGGGAATCGACTCTGTGCGAACACGGTAACGGCGTTTAGTTTCGTAAAGTCAATGCACATCCTATATCAATTATCGAGTTTCTTTACTATGACTACGAGGGCACAGTAATCGAATTTTGACGGCTTAATTATCTTTAAATTTAACAACTTCTCAACTTCGGTATTAAAAGCTACTCTTAAATGCACGGGTAACGGATACTGCTTTGACCAAATAGCCTCTCGGGTGGGCAATTAAATATCGTGCTCAAACTGAGTAACACTACCTGGAATGTCTGAGATGACGTCACCGAATTGATTTACGAGAGATTTGAGCTGGTTTCTCTAAGGGGACAATAACTGGTGGCTAATCTTGAGCTCAGTAGACGAGGATTCCATCACATCTGGTACGAGCAAGAGATATTTGCTATTTTGCTCTACGCATGCAACTTGTACTAAACCTGGGGGTCCAGCCGGTAATTTGATTCAATGGCCGATTCTTGGTCAATAGCCAATATTTGGTTAACTCCTGCGCGCCGATGATATTTCTTAAGGAGGTTTATATGGAAAAGCTTTCTTCCCGTAGGTGTTTCAACAGAATAATCGACCGGACCGCGTTTCTCTATTAGCTGGTAGGCGCCCTTCCATTGGCTTAGCAGTTTGTTATTGTCGGCCGGGAGCAATAACAAAACTTCCTCGTCGGGTTTAAATTTTCGATCTTTGGACTTACCTTCGAAGTAAGCTTTATATTTATTCAGATTAACGTCGACATTTATATAGTCGATTTCGGCGCATTCTTTCAACCTCTAACAGAGTTTGATTAGGTACGAGTATGATGACTGTACATCCTAATCTAATTTGTGATTAGTGAAAAGTTCTTTGAGAATGCTTAAGGTGCCTCGAACGCTCCTACCGTAAAGTAACTCAAATGGCTGGCTCGAACCCCAAAGTGCGATGTGATATCTCTCTATACGCAAAAAGAGCCACTGGCAGATAACGATGCCATTCTCTTGGTTGCTCCACGCAAATATTCAGCAGAATGGCCTTTAGATTTACATTCAGCCTCTCACACATAACATTTCCGGGGGGTGAAATAGGGTGGTAAATAAGGGCTTTACCATGAGTAATTTCCTACCTGCCCCATCAAATGAGAGGTAAATTGACGGCCTCGGCCAAACAATATTTTCTTTGGTAACCCAACGCAGGAAAAGATGGAGATAAGGGCTGCAGCACACGAAATGCTGTCGATCTTCTTGAGGGGGACAGCCTCGGGGAATCTGGTGGCAAAATCGACCAGAGTGAGGACATAACTATGGCCCTCACTAGAAAGTGGGTGGATTGGTCCAATCAAGTCGATTGCCATTCGGGAGAAGGGTTCTGAGATTACAGGGCCCTTATGCAAGGTGGCCGGCTTAACTTACCCATCAATAGCAGTTTTCTGACATATGTCGCATAATCGACAATAGCGCAGAATTTCATCCAACGCTCTGGGCCGATAAAAGTACTTAAATATTCATTGGACAGTCTTTGTGTGACTGAAGTGACCCGACAAAGGGCTCAAATGTTCGGTTAGTAAAATAATTGGGACATGGGAGCGGGGAACACATAATGCTCAAAACTCGGTGGGATCTCCCTCGGAGCATATGCAGAAGAGGAGATTATCTTTAACGCTGAAGGAAATTTATTTTCCACCTCTTATGGACTCCTGCGTCTTATTTTGGCCTTACTCAACAGAGGACGAAAGGATTAACACTCATTCTGTTTTTTAGCAAAGTCCTCGTTTACGAGATTGTTATATTCTGAATCACGAGGGGTTCCGAGGGATGCGGGTGCTTCCAAATCCTGCTTCGCTTGAGAGCAGGTGGTCACGGGTTGAGGCACCGGGACTGTAGAAACTTTGGGGCTCTGCTCAATCAGAGTGGCATAAAACTTGATGGGGGCTGCCACTACTTCGGCCAGCTAGGGAAGTAGGCGCAGTCTATATGGCACTTAACGATGGAGAATTGATTAGTGCGTCTTAGATAATCATGCACTATGGTAAACCGATCGTTATCTGGGGCTACAGGTGGGAGTAGCTTATCCGAGACCACGATACACGTGCAACCGGTATCTCAGACTAAGGTAAAGGTACAGCAGCCGTTCACCCTACCAGTCTCATATTGAATGCCCCCAGGGTTGCTTTTGTTGGTCAGCGGGACCTGGTTCGTTCGAAGAGAGAGGAGATTCCGGTTGAGACAGGGTCTGAGAAGGGGTGGCACTCACCTTGTGCACCTGGTTGGAATAGATATTCCTCAAGTGAGAATTTTGAGGGCAATTTGTTCTCACATGACCCTCGATTGCGCAGGAATAACATACAGTAGTCCTCCTGGGGAACGATGATGAATGGGGATTAGAGGAGAAATGCTGGACTTCTCGTTTGATGGGTGTTTGAACAGGCATCTGCCCGAATGGCCTGTCATCTTGACCAAATATTGCTTGTTGCGAGGCCCTAATTAAGGCTTATTTACTTTTGTATATATACTCTGCTATTTGAAAGATTCAGAAAAAATTGTACTTGTGCGGTTTGATTTGGCGTACCTACGGGTAGGGGCCAAGGCTTGCTCGCCAGAATCGCAGAATTCGCATCGTGCGAATTAAGCGAGTTATTTTTGCGTGTTTTTTTTGTCTGCTTACAACTGTGTCACGTAAAACCCATTGGCACTTCCGTAAGTGCTTTAAGTGAAACACGGTTAATTCGGGTTCGTCAAACCCGCTGCATCCTATTGTTGTGTGCGCGTTAAATTTTTTTAAGTGCGAATAGGTGAGACATCGTGTCTGCGTTTAAATTTTTAAGGCATAGGAAAATCTCTGGGTCTAACTGGGAATGAACTAATGTCATATATGCAAGAATAAGAGAGAGCAACAAGAGCGGAAAGAAAAGAAAGAGAGAGAAAGAACGAGAGGAAAGAATAGAAAGAGAAAGAGAAGAAACGGAGAGAATTGCTTTGCAAGAATTAGAGATGACAAGGACGAAAAACTAATCCCTATCCATCACTTCGAGGACCAGAATCCAGCAACCAGCATCTGTCAAACTGCCGGGCTTCAAAGAAAGGGAAGACTTCGATTCATATCTAATCCACTTCGAGAAGATCTTCGAAATATATCATTGGGAGATAGAATCAACAAAGATTCAAACAAAGTGGAGGAGATAGGCCTCTTCTACCTTATTTGAATCTTTATTGTAGGTCGCATGTTCCTGCGCCGACTCAGGAGCGCGCTTCCTTCTTGTTACCTTTTTTGCTTTTTTTCATTGTTATTTGTTGCTGTTGTAGTTGTTTGTTTGTTTTTTTTTAGCTTATATCTTGCATTTGTTCCTTTTTTATTTTTGTTATTTACTTGTATTTAATGTAGACTAGTATTAGGCTTTGCGTGAATTACGGCGATTTTTGCCCCACTATGCAGTCGCCAGATACGCCGTTAAATTTTTTTAAAAAATAATCCAAAGTCATACTACCACTACCTCAATCTTATGGTAGCCTCCTCCTAGTCCGCATAGATAAACAATTTACCACCAACTCTCTCAGTACAAACCTTAATGCCCTTGGTCTACGCTCCGAACCGTCTGCTCAATCTTCTTCCCTCCGAACTAATTACCTTTGCCTCCCTGAATGAACTTATTTCCAAACTCTCGAACCATTCCTTTTAACTGGATATTTTAATGCTCCTAACCTCTACTGGTATGATGTCATAATTCACAGCAGACATGTTCTACTAGACGTAGTCTCGCAACAAGTTCTGAAAGTTTTCGACGACGAAGATCCAAGCCATTATCATCCCCAGACCCTTTACGCACACATATCTGTGTCTGTGCTCAAATGACTCCCCTCCCGATCACTTCTTCAGAGTATTTGATGACCTGTGTGGAGTGATCATTACATCTACTCCTAGACCACCTCCTCTTTTCACACATCTTCCTAAGACCGTATTTTGACTACCAAAAAATGACTGGAAAGCTTCGGTAACATCGTTCTCTTCCATAACGGTGTCTGATAAAACAACAGATAGTACATCCCTCTTTAAAAAGTTTTTGAAACTTTTTTTATAACGGTCCACAAACATGGTCCACTCCGCAAAGTTTAACTAAAACCATCGGTGACCTGGTGAAAGAAAGAGTGTAGCACCGCTAAATGCAAGCGAAACAGGCTCCATCGCACCTTTTGAGATAATCTCCGCATGTCTTCTTACATTAACTATAAAAGACAATGTCGTAGAATAACCCTTGGTTTTGATCCCTATACTCTTTGACACCCTTTTAGTAGCGGTATGCTTCAAGGGGCGTGAGTTACTTCTATGATGAAGTAGGCTTTGTTCTAAGAGTGCTAATTCAGGGGTTTTGTTCTTAAGGAAGAGTTATTTTTAAACACATAAGGATAAGAGGAAACACCAGAATCGACCAAAATAAACATGTATTTTAAATGAAACACTTAACTATTACAAACCAACAATTAACACATTTCTATCTTTGGCATCAAAGATCTTTCAATGACAAAAAATAAACAAATAGGCTTCCCGTAAACATACCAATTGCCGATTAGTATTTTTTTCGCGACTCTATTTGATTACCGTTAAACATTAAATTAACGTAACAAGGAAAGTAAGTACCCTAGGAGACCTTACGGTCCATTCTAAAAACACCGATATAAAGCTTGACTATTTAGGTTTAATACGGCCCTGAAAGGGGGGATCGATTTTCTCAATCTGATCCTATCGTTTCTCACGGAAATAGTCTTGTATGGCTGAAGGATCGATCTTCACGAATTAACCCTTCTTCTGGCGTATCGAATTCTAATCTTATTGTCTGGCTGAAAGATCGATCTTCACGAACTAATCTTTCTTCTGGCGAATCGACTCCTAATAATCTTCTTATCTGGCCGATGGATCGATCTTCACGAACTAATCCTACTCTGGCGTATCTACTTCTGATAATCCTCTTCTCTTTCTTTGCGGGGCTTATTTATAGGCGGATTGCAGCCCCATTTAAAGGGAGAAGTGACCAGGCCAGAGAGGCAAAGGGGGGGAGGGTGAATGGTGAGTTAGCATCTGGGGAGAGCGAGAATTCCTGAGGTGGCACTAGGGTGCCCAAGTCAGCTCGCAAATTAGAGGTTCGCAACCACACCGCTACTTGGCGTGCCTTCTGACTCGCACCGCTTTTTTTTCCATAACCACGGTTTTATGGGTCTCGTAGGTAATTGGATCGTTAGAGCTTCGTTTTACGGACCTTAGGTGGTTGCCTTGAAACAGATGTTAGCTCCAACGGCCCCCAGCGGCGGGGAGATCACACATGGTAAGCAGTTTCGCCGGCTACCTTTCCCACGCTTCTCCTTATGAGGGAGGGGGGTCTTTAAAGTACCTATACTCCTCCAGGATGCTTAATGTAGCCATTTCTCTACAGACAATACCTCCTCACCCGCCGAACTTCCCGCCAGGCAAAACATCACTCATGGATTCAATATACATTTACCATCTCATCCTGCACCCCACTAGCTAATGTCTGACAATGAGTACCCCAATCTCATGATATACCCTTGTCAGTGCCCCCCAGGACGTCGCGCAGAAATTTGAAAGACACTCAGATCAACCTCACATGGATTCCTTGTCCCCGAACTCAAGCGACATAAAACATTAATAGATTCGCAACCATTAATGTTTGAGACGTCTAGAAAATTGTGCTACAACGAACGCTTCTTGATGAAAGAACTCCAGGAGGCACTCTTATCGTCTAGGAACTCCACCACTTTAGATGACTTAATATCATACATACTCATCCAACGCACATGTATATGCCCTACAATGCCTCTTAACAATTTTTAGAAATATTTTCCTCACCAGAATTTTTCCCCAAGAATGGCGTTATAACACTATCCTTCCTTTCCTCAAGCCAGGAAAAGACCCATCCAATCCTACAAATTACCGACCAATTGCCCTTAGCTAGTGAATATGCAAATTGCTCGAGCGGTATCTTAAAGTACAGGAGCTTATCTCCTTGACCATGATATTTGCCTTGCTTTCTCTAAAAGAAACTTCGTCACCGCAATCATCTTCGAATTAAATATAGCATATGATACCTTCTGGAGACGCTTGATTTTACAACAGCTATACGACATGAGACTTAGTGCACCCTTGGCATTGTTTATATGTAATTGCCTGAAAGATCCCTCTTTCAGTGTCGATCTTTGGAGTGCCAGCCTTTCGAAGCTCGTACAATATAAGGGTGTTCCCATGGAAACGTGCTTAACACTACTCTTTTTATGATTGCAATCAACTCTTTCTTAAAACATATCTTTACATCCCTGCGCTGCTCCCTTTATGTAACGACATTGCTATCTGAGTGACGAGCTCATCCGTGGCGATGGCCACCACCCTACTCCAGCGAGCCGTCGATTCAATAGTGGCTCATGAATCATCAACCATATTCACCTTTTTTCTCCTTAAAACAACAGCCCGTATCTTTACCCGACACTAAATCGAGCCTAAGATAAGCCTCAACATTTCTGGATCGCGGATCAAATTTGCCACCCATGTTAAATTCCTAGGTCTTATATTCGACCAATATATGACATGGTGATATCATATTGTAAACCTTATGAGAAGATGTGTCACCGTGCTTGCCCTTATGGCCTCTTTATCGAAGCTAACCTGGAGAGCTGATCTCCGCACCTTCCTCGAGATCCAAAGATCACTTCTGTCAAAACTTGATTACAGCTGTCACTTGTATGGTCCAGCTTCCAAAAATACCCTGAATAAACCAAAGCCTCACCTTGCTACAGGAGCATTTAGGTCTTCGCCTGTGATCTCTTTCAATGCTGAAACGGGATTTTGCCCCATTCTCGTCTTGCCGTGATGAATATTGCCTCCTATTCTATATCAGATCCCTCTGTGTGCGCTATAAACTCGCTCGAATTCTCTGCTCTACAACCTCTCCACCAAAAATTCGCCCTCGTACCTTGTATTTATACACCCTACGTATCGCCCAGCTTTTAGAAAAACTCGAGCTTCGAAACCTCTCTGTTCCTCTGCAAATAACACCTACGCTACTCACGTCCAATCGCAGGAGTGCTCAGTTTGGCACTTTTCCTGAGACACCCCGAGCTTCAGATACCAACAGCAGCTCAACGCGCCATGTTCCAAGGTCATGTAGACGCTCACCACGGTGAAACACCTACTTACACTAATGGTTCTAAAACTGATGCAGGGACTGAAAGTTCCGCGGTCATTCCCTCTCATACCTTACCTTCCACCCTACCCACTATAGCATCTGTCTCTTCAGCAGAATTCACATCCATCAAAATAACCGAAAACGCCCTCGGTCTCCATTCCCTAGGGCCATATACCATATTTTCAGACACTTTGAACGTGCTGACCTCTCTTAGCGATTGTTTCCTCGCTACCCTGTATCCATAGAGATAATGGAAACTATACACCTCTTGATCAGACGCTATATTCTGTATTCTTCTGCTGGCTGTCCGGTCACTCAAACATCCCAGGAAATGAAACGACCGACCTGAATCGCCTATCTTCTACCGAGACTACATCCCTCTCATCCGTAAATTGGCTAGAAAAGAATGGGAGCGACATTGTAACTAATATGGACACCCTCACCTACTCCAACATGATAAAAAAGGCTTTTCCATCGCCATCATCCTACTCCCTCACCAGACTGCATGAGGTTATGCTCTGCCGCTTGCAAATCGGCAACTGTTGACTCACTCACAGCACTTAACGGCTAGCGAGGAACCACCATCTTGCCAGACGTGTCATTCCCTCACCTTGATGAAACACATATTCTGCTCATCGAAAGAAGTACATCAGTTTTCGCCCAGCCTTTGCTTCTTTTCTTGGAGACTCTCTGCATGTTATACCCAATTTAGGAAGATTCCTGGAAGATGCCGGCCTTTCCTACAAAATCTAATAATCTACTTACCTTCTTACTGCCCTATATTTTAATCATATTTTATTTTCTTAACTTTTATCCTAGCTTTATCCGTTCATATTTTACATGAAGGACTTTACCTTATTGCATGTTATTGCTCTTTTATTTTGTTTTTATTCTTGTAACTGAACTCATATGTCCACATTATTTGACGGCCTCTTTTGCGTGGCAGTACGAAATTTAATCTCTTGTTTTTAACACCAAATTAAGCCAGATGAGCCTATAATGCAAAAATGGCTATAAATCCTTAAGAATAAAAGATAATTTCGAAATAAAGAAAATTAAATTTTTCATTAATTATAACTTTACTCCGGCACATCGAACACTACACCTCTTCCTGTATAAGTTGAAAAGGACATTGTTTTGGGGTGAAAAAAAAGCAAAGAATCGTGAAATACGCAAGATCGTGCCGTATGAGAATTCTCGTGCGACAGAATCGGGTAGAAATATTGTCTTTTTGAGGCTTTATAAATGACAATAGACCTTCTCAGCCATCAAAATATTACTTCTGAGATTTAGTAGCTTAAAACTCGTGTGTCCGTCTTATTTAAAATTACCCTCTTTATTTTAAAATTTAAGACTAATATATGCAAACATAATACTACTAATCACCAGAAAAAGATGGCATTTTTTATTACTTTACCCTTTTTAAGAAACTTTCTTCATACACCCATTCCAAATAGTTATTCTTCTTACGATATCATTTCGTCCAAGACTCAGAATAACTTACCTTTTATACGACATTTCGTTTTGTCAAATAGGGCCTTTCCAGCTTAGCTTGACGGGCCTTCTCCTATCTCCTATTTAACCTAAACAGGATTTCTCTAATTGCACTGGCAACTTTTGTGAGAAAAGAAGAATAATAATTTTTCCTCCAATCTTAACCTTAATTTAACACTAAAAACTATCATCTTCAGATATTTTCAGATAATTCATATTCGTGCAACACAAACATTCCAACATTTTCTTGGAATCTAAAATTAACACGTCTCACGTATAAAAATTGTAAGAAAAGATCAGTTATGGAAGTAGTGAGGGTAGAGGAAGTGTGAATGTAAAAAAGATATAGGCAATGTTCTTCATACAGGCATGGTCCCTGGAAAGAAAATTGCAATTGATTTAGTTAGGAGAGCA
The DNA here is from genome assembly GCA_963969495.1 of Ceratothoa steindachneri. Classification (NCBI taxonomy): domain Eukaryota; kingdom Metazoa; phylum Arthropoda; class Malacostraca; order Isopoda; family Cymothoidae; genus Ceratothoa; species Ceratothoa steindachneri. The sequence continues at coordinate 75,856,087 of OZ018332.1, forward strand.
CAAAAACTTCCAAGTCTGAACTTGGAGGTTTAGGCGGCTACATCTAGTACACGTAGCAGTGGCATAGTCTCTCGCTTAGTGACAACAGCTGCGCACCATTACTGCCCAAATTTTGGCATGGCCTGTGTCTTTACTTCTCCCACAATTTTTGAGCAAGTTTAAATTCACAACTTTCCCTTCAAATCGCTCCTTACTGATCTGCATGAAGGCGGATGGTGTAACTACAACTGAAACCTTCTCAGCCATCTCTTACTCCCAGTGACATAATATGGTGTCGAAGAATAGGGTGGAGTAATCCCTTTCTGCATCACTCAGCCGTAGCCGATGAGGGCTATGTGCGTGGGAAATTTATAATACAAGCAGAGTGCGAATTAATTGAATGTAGGTTGGTTAAATAGTCGACTATCTTGGAGGTTCCAAGAAGTGTGCGAGAATGTTGAAGATTCGTGGAATACATTCAAAACAACGTGCATGAGTCTTCAATCATGATTCATCCTTTTGAAAAGGCTTCGTCGGCCTGCTGTTTAACCAAACTGGTTTAATCGAGAAATCGGCCAACTGCTGAGAGAAAAGAGAGCAGAGTACCGGCAGTCAAAGTTTCTGGAGACTATAAGGAGTACTGTAGGCTAGCTAAGAGGGTGAAGTCCAGCATAAGGGCTACAAAGCATGCCGAGGATCTCCGAGTGGCGAGACTCTGAAGGAGAATCCCAAGGAGTTTTTTGGTTATGTAAACAGCCGTAAACCAATCCATCGCACGATTTGCCATTTAGTGAATAGGGAAGGGGCATTAAAGCACTAAGATGCCGAAAATACTAACCTCCTGAACGACTACTTCTCTTCAGTGTTTACTGAAGAATGTGATCACATCTCCCAGCCCACGAATTCTTACTCGGGGGGAAAAAACTAGAGGAAATGGACCTCACCCAAGGAGAAAGAGAAAAAAAAGATCACTGATCTAAATAAGAATCTGTTCCCTGGCCCGACGGGTTTCTACCTAAAGTGTTGAAAGAAGTGCGAGATAAAGTGGCACGACATCTCAGCAAAATCTTTAACATATGAATCCTGACCGGATGCGGTTCTAGAATTTGGCGTGAAGCGGAGGTGACTCCTATCTTGAAGAAAGTAGAACCTAGGCAGCCGTCGAACTACAGACCTATTAGCTTAGCCTCAATAGACGGTAAGCTCGTAGAAAGCATTATGATGGACAAAATGACGTCATGTTTAGAGTCCAACTTGCGATTAAGGAGTTCTCAGCACGGGTTCCGAAGGCAACGGTCATGCCTAACGAATCATGTGAAATTCTTTTACTTCGTTTTAAATGAGCACGACCGGGACAAGGCGGTGGATGTTATCTACTTAGACTTTCAAAAAACTTCGATTAGGTACCACACCGCCGCCTCCTCCGGAAAGTGCGAGCGGTAGGAATAGATGAAAATGTAGCAAGTTGGATAGAGAACGGCAACGGGTGGTGTTGAATAGAAAGGCTTCTGAGTGGGTAAACTTTACTAGCGGGGTTCCACAAGGTTCTTTCCTGGGACCACTACTATTCATCATCTACGTTAACGACATGGATGGTCATATGGTTGCGAAGATTCCTAAATTTGCCGATGATACCAAGCTTGTTATGAACTTCGCAAAGGAAGGAAATACTGCCCGTCTTCAAGATGACCTTCGGAAGATTGGGGAGTGGTCGGAAACGTGTCAAATGCCTTTTAACGTGAACAAATGCTAAGTGATTCATATCGGCCACCGAAGCCCACAAAGGGAGCAGAGGGCGGTACAGTGAAACTTTTTCCCCCTGGCGTTATTTCTGTCTTCTCGGTAAAGGATCGCCTTCACTGTGCCGCCCTCTGCTCCCTTTGATTCTGGATTCTTCTAATGTCCCACTCTCTTGCCTTTTAAAAAAACTCCGGTTTCTTGTCTCATTCACTCATTCGCGTCCAATTCTTATTTTCTCTTGTACTATATGTATTTATAGTCAGCTACAACAGGTTTCTGCCTCTTTCTTTCTGTCTTCAAATTTTATTTGAAAGACAGAAAATAAAAATGGCATAGCCCTGTGGTGGTTGTATTATCACCCACAGATCCTGTAGTTGCTTTCTATATATATATATATATATATATATATATATATATATATACGAGGGGCGGTCAATAAGTTTTGCAATTCGGATATAAGGAAACGAGATATGAGGAAAAGTGTTTTATTATTTTTAAATATAACTACCCTCGACTTCAATGCACTTGCGCCACTTGTCCCTGAAGCTTCGAATTCCCGACAACCAGAAACCTCCCGAATGCTGCTCAATCCAGTTCTGGACGGTGAGCTGGACATCTTCATCGTCCCCAAACCGGCGTCTACGCAGTGCAGCCTTGAGTTGGCGGAATAAAAAGTAGTCGCTAGGGGCTAGATCTGGACTCTAGGATGAGAAGGTTGAGCTCCTTGAATCCGCACTCGAGTAGGGCAGCTTGTGCAACTCTGGCTTTGTGGACTTTGACGACGGTGAAGTCGATCATACGGCGTGAGGTTTTTAGGCACCCAACGGGCAGAGACCTTGGTCATGGCCAAATTGTCGTGGATTATGTTGATAACACTTCCATGTGATATTCCAAGTTCTCGTTCGATTTCTCCGACATTCACCCGTCGATTTTCGAGGATCATCTTCTCCACACGGGCCAAATTGTCCTCGTTGGTCACGTCTGACGGGCGTCCTGGACGGGGGTTATCTTCAAGGGACTCACGACCATGGTGGAACTTCCTATTCCAGGGAGCAATGGTTGCATAGGAAGCAGCGGTGTCGGTGTACACTGCAACCATGCGTTCATCGATCTCTTTTGCATTCTTGCCTTCCTGGGTCAAAAATTTGATCACTGCGCGGTGCTCAACCTTCTCAATTGTTGAAAAATTTGTGACTGAAGATCTGCGATCAGCTACTGCTTCTTAAATAGACGAGGCAGGAGCGTACGTCTGCAGGTCCTGACTTGTCATAACTTGTCTTAACACCCCCACAAACAACCACCCCCCTTTCTCTGTTTTGCCGTACCGATTCGCAAAACTTATTCACCGCCCCTCGTATATATAATCTGGTTGACGGGAATGTAAAGCCTAGCTCTTCACCAACCGATGCTTTATAAGAATGAGGAATGAGAATAGAGGAGTCCAGTGTTACATTTTAATAGAGCAAAAATGAGAATAGGCAATCTGCCATTTCAGGGGAAACTAAGAGTGCTATATTTCTATATTTATTTATAAATTAACGAGAAAGATATAGAAGTCAAACAAAGAGAAAGGAGAAAATGGGAAATACGCAAAATGAGAATAATGAATTTGATTTAATATAAATGTAGGTTTAGAATAAATATTTATATAAATTTGAGTTATAAATTATCAAATGATATATTGGATATCTTTAATATAAGATTTAGTCGATATAATTTAGAGGATATATGATATATTTAATGTGTGGATGGATGGACTTGGGAATAGTTTGAGACACAGAATACTTAAGATATTCAATTGAGTTAAATAATGGTAACGTTAATTTACTGACCTTTGTATGACAATAACGAGAACACTAGTGAACTAAAATTGTCAGCGAACATTTGGGGCGAGGAAGGTTGATGCAGATTGATTGGTCGGTTTATAATACGTCAAACAAGGATTTGGATGGTTGAAATATATATCGTACAACGTATAGGGTAATTATTATCGTACGATAGGTAGGGTAAATTTTGTTCGAAATCGTACGAGTTATATATGATTGGAAGTGTAGTAAATGAATATGAATTAATGGAAGTGAGAGGAGTAATCTCTCAGATGGGGACTTATACTTTTGTAGGAGCTAGCAAGGATGCTATCTGCTACACCACCACTTCATATAAAACTAGGCCTAATGAAGCAATTTACCAAAGTACTGCAACATAACAAGCTATGTTTCCAGTACCTCAAAGCGATCTTTCCTAAAATATGGGATGCCAAATTTAAAAAAGGCATATTCGTAGGCCCTCAGATTCGTCAACTTATAGCTAATGGACTTCGAGGCGACGATGGGTGAAACTAAGCTAGTGGCCTGGCACTCATTTAAAGATATATGCAAAGGACTTCTGTAAAAGTACCAAAGGGCCCAGCGGGAGCGTATAGTGGAGAGCCTAATCAAGTTCTGCAAAGATCTCGGATGCAATATTTTTACTGAAGATACACTTTCTTCATTCTCATCTGGCCTTCTTCCCAGGGAATGCTGTAGATTTGAGTTGTTCATTATTCAGAAATTGTTGATTTTCAAGCTTTTTAGGCTTATGAAAAAAGATTGTTATAAACGGAAACAACTATTTAGAGTTTTCATAATTTTGTTCAATTTTTAAAAGTGCCGTTTTTTAAGCTTTTGCAGGAAATAGATCAAACCTTAAAAAAGAGCCGTATTTCCAGGTTTTGAGAAAACTTCTTACCATCGTAAACATCTATTTGATATGTTTGAAAATTTATTAATTTTTCAAAAAGTGCCTTTTTTTAGTGCTGTTTCTTTCAAAAAAAAACTGAAACTTCAAAATTGCATTCGGGTCTAGCAACACCATCGGGCTACGCTGCAATTGGAAAATGGAGAAAACTAGCTAACAGATATCCTGAGCAAGAAAGATGCAATGCCAGTAGGGAGTGTTATTTGGCCTGGCTTGATTTTGAAAGACCATTGAATTGAGACAACTGCAGTGAATATCTTTGGGAAACTTCCATTGAATCTGAAGCAACATGATGGCACAATCTATGGAGAGAATCATAGACATTGTTCCTTTTGGAGGAATGAGAGGCATATCATTTAGAAGAGCTTCGCAAAGAATTGGAGATGAAAGAAATGGAAACTTTTGGAGCTTGGAGCCACAAAGGTTGCTCGGTGGGACACTGTTCTGAAAGAAGTGTCCCAGCAGAAAGGAGGTATACTACAGGTACACTGTCTTTCAACTGAGACTCAAAACGAATTCGTTTCGCTTTATTAAAACTTGTTGCAAAACAAATTCTCTTTGAAAAAAACTGCTTGAAATATTTTTAAATTATGGTGGATGCAACACCAAACCCTTCTTATAATGAGCAAACCGCCTCTATACTACGATATCTTGTGAAAGGAACGATTTTTTAAGTTTGTTGAAAGACAACAAAATCCATTTCTTAGATTGCAGGGGAAAAAGCTACGTCAATGGATTCAATATGGCGCGAAAATACAAAGGGGTACATGCACGTCTTCTATTTGAAAATGTTTTTTCACTCTTTTCACCTAAAGGATGCCATACTTTAAATTTATGTGAAACAGACTCTGCTAAATGCTGCCCTAAAGCTATTAGCTTTTTCGGAACAATTAGGACAACATACACTCTCTTCAGCTCCAGTCCACTACATTGGAAGACTTTTCTGGACAAGACAGGAAATAAGTTGCTTCATAGCAACACCGATACAAGATAGTATTCGAGAAAAGATTGTGTAAAACCATTTGCAGCAAACCGTACCAACATTCTGGCTGCACTTGAAGATCTGTTAACATTGAATCTGACAGCTAAAACAAGGACTGAAATATATTGCGCTATTAAGTATGTGTCGTAGAATAAACTCTCGACGATATACCATATATAACTATTCGTTGAGGGAACTTCTTTAATTATCTTTAAAGTGCGTGGATGTCTGGCGGGCCGATATTATGTATCTTCGATATGCTTAAGAAGTGGAACTGAGCTCAAGGATAATAAAATTGCTATCATTAATAAAATAGAGTTTTATTAATAATAACTATCAACAATACACAAAACGGAAAAATATTGACATAAACAGAGAATGGAAAGGGTCGTGGAGATTCGGGCTAATCCGAGGATTGAAGGATTTAAAAAGGTAAAACAAATATAAAGCTAAAGAGATGGGATGGTTCGCTAAACCAATTGAAGCACAGGATAGAATTGACAAAAGGGTTAAGTACTCAAAGGTAACGTTCGGCTTACGTAACTTTATACTAGTGGTGCAGAGGAAGTCGACGTGAAGGAATTTTCGGTCCGCTGGCGAGTTCCAGCCGAAGGGGGGGAATAAAAGTATCCTGACGTGGCGTCTTGGAAATGAGAACCGTTTCTCGACGAACGGCTTGAAGAACAATGGCTGTTCTAGGTTGTTCTCTTCTGAACAACAGAGGGGGTGAGAACCGTCTCTTGTCTACGGGCTCAAGAACAATGGCTGTTCTAATGTTGTCCTCTTCTGAACAACAAGGGGGAAGGGTGAGAACCGTTTCTTGGCGAACGGGCTCAAACGAACAATGGTTGTTCTACGTTGTTCTCTTCTGAACAACGGGGGAAAGGTGAGAACCGTTTCTTGTCAACGGGCTCGAACGAACAATGGCTGTTCTAGCGTTGTTCTCTTTCTGAGCAAAAAGGGGGAAGCCTTGTGGACTTAGCGTCACGAAAGGCTCGAACTTTGGCACTCAAGGTATATTGTCCTTCTTCTGGACAAGTGATGGTGAATCTCGAGGTCGAGGTCCCTTGGCACACAAAGTGAGAGAGGGTCGGGGTGATGTTTCGCGACGAAAATCTGGATCTCCAATCTGCTCTTAGTGGTAAAGTTTCCATCTAAATAGTCAAGACACTCCCTTGGAGTGGGGGACAATGGAGTGGGAGCTTCGAGGGAATGCACAGCCGAGCCTGGGAACAATGCCTTATCTGCCCATAAGCCTAACTCAATCTGGTGAGGTCGGCGTATGGGGGCGAACGGGGGAAAGATAAACCTTCTTGTTTAAACATTGACTCAGGTGGCTGCGATAAGGCGCCAAGCTTCAAAGCGAAGATGCACGTGGGAGCATCGTGGTTTTAAATAATATGTGATAGGGGTTAAAATTAACGCGGCCTCAACCCGTTCTATCACAGTATGTCTTATTGTTTACTTGTGTGATTATGTCAGCAATTTGGTTCAAGATTTCGGCACCAATTTCTCATCTGCAACAAGATTCTGAAAGCAAGACATCCTATGTACAGTTGATGTTAAGGTCACAAATGTTAACGTGTTGATAGCAAGTTTGAAAGATCTTCGTAAGAACTGTAAGAAAATCTGGAATGAAGCAAAACATGCGATTGAGGTGGATCTGAATGTGAAGAGACGGAGAAAGAGAATAGGATTCCATGACGAACAAAGCCCGGATAATGATTTCACAGAAATGAATGAAGATGATGATTCTATAGAAGAGGCAATATTCAGGAAATGTGTGTTTTACAAAATCTTCGAGAACGTCATTGGTGGCTTGACTCCGGTTTGACGCTTCAAGAATCTTGTCGGAAACTTTCTGGTTTCTGTGGAACTACATGCTATCTTCTGAACCCGGAAGAATTAGAAAGCTGGCGACAAAGCTTCTGACTTCGTCGAGAAATATAACGATGACATTAACAGTGAGCTCATACATGAACTGGAGTACCTCAAAATGATGCAAATTTGGAAACATTCCATTAAAACCTTTAGATTGTCTGAACATTGCGCTTCGTATTTTTCTGTCCAACCCTGCAACTGTCACTTCAGTTTAGCGATCCTTAAGTAAACTGAAAATTGTCAAAAACTATCTGCGTAGTACTATGGCACAAGACCGGCTTGTGGATTTAGCGAGACTTAGCATTGAATATAAACTTGCAGTAAAATTCAAATTGATGACGTCATCAAAATTTTTCAGCCAGGAAAGCTCGAAAATCATTATTCAGAATATGATTATTTTTTAATCTATTTTATTGTCCATTGTACAGGATGGCCCAGAAGTCGCACTACTATTAACAAAAATTTATACTAATGATATTTTTCGTCTTGCATTCTATATGATTTTTTTTAAGTAAGGAAATTGGTTACTAATATACAGTATGAAGACCTGCAAAAATAAATATATATTATCCACCCTGTAAAATAAGATATATATGGGATTGGTCCCAAATTTTGTCTTATACCAAGTACTATTTATCCTTTTGGTGGCCCTGCGCCCAGGATGCAAAAGCTACCATCTCAGAAACATCCAAAGAGAGAACCTTCCTACAAGTGGAGAACGAGAATTCGACGCAGATAATGGCGTGCATATATTATGCACATATTGCAAATTTAACCAGACCGAGAACATTTATAGCAGAATTAAATATTATGCTGCGGAACAACGGTATGCCACAAATGTAGTTTTCGGATAATCCTCCCTTTGGTAATGTCTAAAAATATTTTTTTTAGAAACTACAAAAGGTTGGACAACAGTGCAACCCAATGAGACCAACAATCGTCACCCAAGACTTGCCACACCAGAGACCCGAAGGAAAAATAAGGAAACAATGAAGAAAAATATGGAGCTGCAACCAGAAAACGAGGAAATGGAAACCGAGAAAACATAGGTTATAGAAAATAATAAAGAGCGTAAGACAAGGGAATGGAAACGATTTCACAGATAAAAAAGGAAGAGATCGCCAAAATCAATCCCAAGGAAGCGACAGGAAATCAATCCGAAAAAGATCCACCTGAGACTTTACGCCACCGGGAACACACCCTTTCCCACTGAACACCAATCAGAGACTATTATGGATGGAATCATTAATGTAAAAATGAAATGGGACTACGAAAACCAAAGGCCCGAAAATCAGGTAGAAGAATGAATGAATGAATAGTGCCGAGAAAAGGTGCTGCAAAACCCAAACGGACTATCCCGCACCCAAATTCAAAGACGGGCTTTGCAAAATAATTCTCAATAAAATATTAAATAAACTATTAAAGATTCAGTAAGGGATCAATATATATATATATATATATATATATATATATATATATATATATATATATATATATCCAAGACAAATTGGTGCGGTTAAGGTGATGGCATAATTAGACAACTGCTCTGCTTCAGGTCCAGCAGGTGATCCTATCCTCCTTGAACTGGAAGACAACACTTACGGATGACTCATCCATCATGATGGCTGGGTCATCCCTAAGTGTTGTCTTCCAGTTCAAGGAGGATAGGATCACCTGCTGGACCTGAAGCAGAGCAGTTGTCCAATTATGCCATTACCTTAACCGCACCATATATATATATATATATATATATATATATATATATATATATAAAGTCATAACAATAGAAATTTTTTCTAAAAAAATTTAGTTCTTCTAAAAATTTAAACATTTAATTCATGTAGGAGAAAACATATAAAAATTAAACTATTAACAATTCAAAATGGGTTAATAACATAAACTATAAATGGATCAATATATTAATTTTGTCTAAGAGGTTTAGATTCTTCTAAAAATTTAAACATTCTATTTTCATAAAAGAAGACATGTAAGAAATAGTCTATTAAAGATTCAACAAAGGATAAAAAAGAAATAAGCTCTAAATGGATCAACAATAGGTACAAAACAGAAAGTATAAAATTGTGGGACAATATATTAAATTTTGTCTAAAAGATTTAGGTCCTTCTGAAAATTTAAACATTCTATTCATATAAATGGAAACATGTAAAAGGTAAATTAGTAGAAATTTAACAAAGGATAAATACATAGATTCTTCTGAAAACTTAAACATTCTATTAACATAAAAAAGAAACTGTTAATAATTCAACAAAGGATAAAAAAAGGCATAGACTATAGATGGATCAACAATAGATACAAGAATAGGAAATATAAAATCATGGAATATATTAAATTTTGTCTACAAGGTTTAGATTCTTCTAAAAATTTTAAAATTCTATTCATGTAAAAGAAAACATATAAAAATAAACTATTAAAGATTCAACAAAGAATTAAAAACATAGATGATAGATGGGTCAATGATATATACAAGAGCAAAAAATATAAAATCATTGAATAATATATTAAGTTTTGTCTAAAAGATTCAGATTCTTCTGAAAATTTAGACATTTTATTTACATAAAGGGAGACATGTAAGAAATATACTATAAGCCAGAGAATATAAAATCATGGCACTATATATTAAAATTTTGGCTATAAGATTAGATTCTTCTAAAAATGTAAAAGTTCTATACACACAAAGAGAGACATGTGAAAAATAAGCTATTAAAATTCAACAAAGGATAAAAAACATAGACTATAGATGGATCAACAATGGATACAAGAGTTAAGAATCTAAAAAACATAGACAATAGATAGGTCAAGAATAGATGCAAGAGCAGCGAATATAAAATCATGAGCCAATATATTAAATTTAGGTTAAAAGATTAGATTCTCTAAAAATTTAAAAATTCTATTCATGCTAAAAGAGGCATAAGTCTCAGAAAAGATGGATAGTTGTACTCCACATAGGATGCATAAAGGTGGGGGCTGCCTATTCATCAAGTGTTCATGAGTGAGGCGGTAATGGCCTATCCTCAGTCGGCACAAAATAACCTCTAGTCTACGTGGTCTAATGGTACGTGGCCATGGTAGCACTGAAGGTTTTGTGAAATGGAGCTTGGTAGGAGGAAGTTCATTCCACCTCTTCTGCCATAAGCAGACTACATATTCGATGATGAGAGGATAGATATCACGAAGTGAGCCTGGGGCTGATGGCAGTGTCCCCGAAGGTGCTGCCTCCTTGGCTGTGGCATCCGCCCTTTCATTACCTGGGATGCCCACATGGCTAGGCACCTAGCAAAAAGAAAGCTTGTGGAAGGAAGAAAGATAAAAAAGCCACCGCTGGATCTTGGAAACCAGTGGATGGCTAGAACCAAAATCACCCAGTGTCTCCAGAGAACTGAGGGAGTCACAGAAAATTGTAAAACAACCAGATGGCATTGGAGCAATAACAAATAGTGCAGCAAGAATGGCAACAGGTACTGCTGTGAAAACAGAAGATGCATTTGGTAGGCGAACCAATGCTGTCTGAGATGGGAGAACAGCAGCAGCTCCAACTTCGTCCGATGACTTGGAACCATCGGTGAACCCAAAGTTGCTAGGTCGATGGTAAGAGGAGTGGTGATCAAACATGGTTCTCAAGGTTACAGGGAAGGATTGATTCTTGGGCTTGCCAGTAAGCCTCTTGCATACCACTACAGGTGGTAGGACCCATGGGGGATCTTTGGCATTGAAAATTAAATAATAGAGATCTCCCTTAGATGTCTTGTGTGCTCGGCCATGCGCAGAGCAAAGGGGTGAGCCAGAGATGGAAATTTATCATATGAGGCCACTGTTCGCAAATTGAACGTGCACTCATATACTGGTGACCATGGCAAGTTTCCAAGTCTAAAAAGATATTTAAGGTTAGACTTGAGTCTGTGAAGAGGAAGAGGAAAAATTCCGTTCTCTGCATAGAGACTCCACACAGGGTAGGACTTGAAGGCTCCAGAAGCCAGGTGCACACCCTGGTTACGCACAGTATTCAATTTTTCCAAGAGTGGACAGCGAGGCAGAAGAGCACACCTGTGACCCATAGTCCAGCTTTGACTGGACCAATGCTGAATACAAAAGCCACAGAGTACGTCGATCACTTCCCCAAGAGGTGCGTGACAGTAATTTCATTATGTCCATTCTCTTCAGGCAAGACCTTTTCAAAGCGTCCAAGTGAGGCCTCCAAGAAAGACTTGAATCAAATATCACCCCTAGAAATCTGAAATAGGACTCAAAGTTGACAGGGATACCATAGAGTGACAGACGGGGGAAGTCCCATGTCGCCAATCTATGATTGTAAAAATGGACAGCCTTGGTCTTTACTGTGGAAAAGTGGAAGCCCTTGGAAGAAGCATTATGAGCTACAGTATTTATAGCTTGTTATAGCTTACTGATGACAAATGGAAGTCTAGGCGATGAACAAATAAGTGCTAAATCATCCACATATAGAGTCGAGGAAATCTCAGCTGGGCCATTTGTGATAATGCTGTTGATGGCCACAGAGAAGCAGGTGACACTGAGGACACTTCCCTGTGGCACACCCTCAACTTGCTCTACGGGCTCTGATAGGGCATTTCCAACTTTTACACGTAGTGTGCGCCGCATGAGGAATTGCCTGACAAACCTGGAGAGAAAACCCCGCAGGCCCCAATCATGGAATTGCTTAAGGATACCATGCCTCCAGGTGGTATCATATGCTTTCTCAATATCAAAGAAGACAGCAACTGAATTCTGTCTCTTTGAAAAAGCATCTCTTATAAAAGATTTCATTCTAACAAGAAGGTCGATGGTATTCTGCTTTTTCCTGAACCGTGTTTGAGAGTGAAAAAGAGGTAGTTTGTCTCCAAAAAACATACGAGTCTTGCATTAATCATCTTCTCAAATAATTTACATGGACAACTAGTAAGGGCAATGGGGCGGTAATGGGTGGGTTCTGTCCCATCCTTTCCTGGTTTTTGGAAGGGTAAGTCCACAGCCTTTCTCCACATAAAAGGGGAGCAGCCCCTCATACAGATAAAATTATAGATGTCCATTAAATGTGAGAGGAGGGATATTTGCACATTCCTAATCATGTCATAAGAAATGCTATCCGATCCTGGTGCAGTCGATCCACAGTGTTTCAGTGCATTATGGAGCTCATGGAGAGAAAAGAGGCGATTGTAAGGCTTATTATCCATGTTAGGCTCCATAAAGTGGATACAATGCTGCTTTTGTTGTAGTCTAAAGCACTGGAATTGGATGGATTAGTTATTTGAGCTTGAAATATTAGCAAACGATCTGGCCAAGTATTAGAAATATGGGAAAAGTCTCCCAACAGTTCTCTGGCTTGAACAATGTTGGAAGCTGTAAAGCCATTGGATTTTCCCAATAGCTTTTTGACCCTCTTCCAGATTTTGTCTATAGGGGTTTTTGTAGCTTATTGATGCGATGTAACTATTCAAAGAGGTCTTTCGAGCTCGTCGAAGGGTGTGTCGTCGTGCTGCCCTTGCTCAGTTACGAGCAATTTTATTTACCATCGTGGGGCATCGGTGGTAACGTCGGCAAGTCTATTTACATTCAGTGACAGCTCTCGAGCATTCAGCAGACCACCAGGGTACTTGTGGTCTACGAGCAGTTGAGCCGGAGAGTGGGATGGAGGAGTTAGCTGCATGGTTGATGTGGGTTATAAAATTGTCAATAGCCATTGTAAATATCTTCATGAGGGAAGGATCCATCATGGCTCTAGAGGTGCCTGAACTTAGGCTAGTTTGCTTTTTTCGTATTCCACCGTTTGCTTCGTGGTAGAAGAGGACTACCTGTACATGGTGTTATTACAATAGGGAAGTGATCGCTGCCTTGCAAGTCAGGATTCACTGCCCAGTCAAAATCAGCTATACAGCTTGGTGAACAGAGAGACAAGTCCACACAGGTAAAGCTGTTTTTCTGGATGTGGAATGATGTGTGGTTTCCATTGTTAAGAAAGCAGACATCATTACTACTCAGAAATCTCTCAATCATATTTCCTCTAGTGTTGTTATCATGGACCTCCCAAACGGGGTGTCGAGCATTAAAATCGCCGATCAATAAAAAGGGAAGGGGTAGTTGGGCAATTAAATTAGCTAACTTTGTAGCTAAAGAAACTGTATTTCTTTCATCGCCATGAGGAAGATACAAAGAACAGACTGAATAATGGCGACTGGAAAACAGGCGGACAGCAACTCCCTGTAGGTCTGTATTATGAGACAGTTAGTTGTGCGGAACCCTGTTGTTAACTAAAACGGCAGAACCATAAATTGGTTCTCTGGGGTTCTTATAATACCCCACAAACCCCAAATGTTGGGTACTCTACGAGTACATAAACAGATTTCCTGTAAAGCAATACAATCGGAATTGTAATCTTTAAGCAGGAGCTTGGGCTCTTCCCATTTATGAAAGAGACCTTGGAGGTTCCAATGAATAATTCGAGACATTGTTAGCGTTTAAGAATAACGCTAGATTTTTTCCTACCGTTAGGGGTAGGAGATTTGGGGTTTGAACTACCAGCAGAAGTATTTCGTGTCATACTAACCTTAGGTTTGGAGTATGACAAAGGAGGCGTTGGAAGTTTGAGTTTTGGTTTCTCTTTAAGAGGCGGTTTATCAGATTTTTATATGTGGTTGCACAGAGAATGTCTTTACTGGAGAAGGAGAGATGGAACCAACTCCAGGAGTCAGTTAAGGTGAAGATGTAACAGATGGCGTTGAAACAGTTGGTGGTATTAATTGGGATGGTAGACGCGATGGTGGTAGCAAGGATATCGGCGAAGGTTGTGGATCAGATGCTGGCAGAGAAAGTTGTGGACTCAGATTTTGGGGTTCCTCCTGAAATGAGGAGGAAGCCTCCCCAACAGCTGGCTCCTGGGAAGGAGCAAGGGTTGATTCCCTCTCTTTTAGGGGTCAAAAGAGTTCCAAAGCAGTATCAACAAGGGGGGGGTGGAGTGTTAGTTGGCTTTGGAGCTGAAGGAGATCTTGGTCCTTTAGAAGCAGGGTGGATATCTAGAGGTAGGATGGATACTACTTGAGAACTAACATAATTAACATCCACATGCTCTGGGGCAGTAGCAAAGTGTTTAACTACCCTTGGGGAACCAGGAGAGAATGGAAGGTTCCTCTTGTTGTTAACAACCTCAGAAACATTGTTAAATGCTGAAAAACAGTGCTCATCACGAGATGCACATTTAGGACGAAGAGGACTCTTTACCTGGTCAGGCAGAAGACCTCCTAGTAGGATATCTCTGGCTTCTCTCTTTCTTTGGCCTGGTAAAACGTAGAGCATCAGAAAAACTTACACCAGATTGGACGTACATCTCCCTTACTCTTCTTCTGGCCTCTTTAAAACTGACCCTGTTTTTGTTTCTAATAGCAATGACTTCTCTCGCATACAGAAAGAAAGTACAATGCTGTGATGTTGCAGGGTGTTCTTCACGGCAGTTAGGGCAGCATGGCTGTTGAGAACAAGATGTCCCATGAAAATCTGCTCAACAATTAACACACAACCTTGCCTGTTTTCAAAAAGTGCTTACATGTCCAAAGCGTTGGCAATGGAAGTAGCGCCGTGGGTTTTCATTGTTGTGCTTGACTGGGATATTAAGGTAACCAGCCTTAATGTACTTGGGTGGTTCCAATTTTTTGAAGGTCAGGATTATTGTGGTGGTAGGTAATCTAGCACCATTCACAAACCGGGAAATACGGTGGGCACTTAAAACCTTCTGACTGGTAAGTTTTGACACCAGCCTGCCGATGTCATAATCAGAGTACATGTCTACAAAAGCTAAATACTGTAGGTTCTTAATCCGCTGATGCTGTTCGCTTGATTTTTCCTCGACTCTCAATGCGCTATCATTACGTGGCCACATTTGAGCAGGTTCGCCACATTTTTCAATAAAATCCTAGTAGACGTCAAAGATATCAGCCTTACTAAGAAGACTATTATTTGCTTTTAGAACTAAAAATCGGTCGTAATCGAGCTTAGGGTCAGCTTCTGACCCAAAAGTGTCAAATCTTCTAATATCAGGGTCCAATGCACGATGACCAGAAACCTGCGGTCTCTGGGAGTTATTTTTTTTTTAAGTTTACCCATATAGGTTATTTTTTTTTATTTTGGGCTGCCTCTGGAGCCAAGGGCATGCACCAAATCGTTGTTGTTAATCCAAAGAGTGCCCTTACAGCCTAGACGGGGTAACCCACCCCCCAACTCCCACTGTCGTTTTAAAAACAGCTGAGCCGCATAACGTAGATTCTCTGGGCTGCGGTGCGAAGACCTCCCAGAAACAAATTTGCGACCCAGACAACCAAACCTCCTCTATGACACGGTTCTGCAGACGATACCCCCCAGGCAACAATAAACCAGTAATATTTGCAGGAGGCCTAAATAGTAGATGTGTGGCCGCTGAGTACACCAGCACCAACATGGCGGGCGGGAAGAACCTTAAAATTGCTACTGGAACGCAATGGTGCAGTGAGCATAGGTCCCAATTTCCGACCTACTACTCAGTAAGAGGCGCCACAAAACCTTATATAGTACTAGCAAGCACCCAATTCCCCTTTAACTACCATATACAACCATGCCCAGTGTCAAGAATGAAGGCTCTTTGCCGCCATAAGCCCCGTCGAAACTACGAGGTCAGGCACGAAGTCAGGCCACGTGGGCGAGGACCGTGAAAACAGTCAGAATATCAAACCGCTTTCCGCGATAAGAGATGACTTGGAATCTCAAACGCGCGCTTCTGTCGTCTCCCAGGGTGTTATTAAGGAAAACATTCTATGGTAATAAGCCTTCCCGCATTAATGACTTCAACAAATGTATAACATTGCCATTTAATAATAAATTAAATAGTTTAAAGGACATATTTGGAAAAGCGGGTATTAATCTAGCCTTTAAATATAATAATTCCTTAAACCAATTGATGATTGCCAGGAAACCCAAAGAACATCATAACATAGGAGTATATGCAATACCATGCAACGATTGTCATAAAGTTTATATAGGGGAAACGGGGAGAAATCTAGACAAGAGATTGTATGAACACAAAAGAGATATTAGAGTGGGCAGCAAAAGCAGTGGAATATTTTGCCATGTTAGAGACTTGAATCATTTGATCGATTTCAATGGAAGTAAAATGGTATTTAAATCGGCTAACTATGTTAAGAGAAGAATCGTAGAATCGAGCTTAATATCGTCAGTTCCTAATTTAAATCTATCTGAGGGTCAATTTTATTTTAATCCTGTAATACGAAAGCAAATAAAAAAAATAGTTAAATGTTAGCCCTTCAATATGCTTAGGCCTAATCCCCTCCCCTGACCCTGTGTTATGTTTGTAAGCACTTTTCTTATATTTTCTATCCAGTGTCAGTTGAAAAAGGGTGTGAGATACACTGAAACTGTTCTGAATTAAATTTTCTGCGGAGAATGTGGTTTAATTCCTCATATATATATATATATATATATATATATATATATATATATATATATATATATATATATATATATATATATATATATTTATATTTATTGTTTTTCCCTTTTATTTCCTGTGTATTAAAATCTATTTTTATCATTGTGTTTGTTATATTCCTTGGTCACGCAGCTGCCGCTAACTACTTAAATCTCACTTTTTGGAACAATAACAGTTGTCGCCTTGCTTGGCCTACCTTAGAGCCTGTGTGCGCATATTCACGTACACTTGGCCATACCTCAACATAGATTCATGGACGTTCTACGCTAAGTGGCTTTCAGAAAATGGGATGTTTGTAAGGCTACCTTTCTCATATTTTACTTAGTATTTGTCAAAGATTGAATATGGATGCGAGCATTTAGTGCATCCAAGTATCTAGTACGAACGTTGAATTCAATCCCACACCCAGGTCTCTGATTGGTGATTGGTGACATCCGCATATACCTTAGAAAGAGCCTCACTTTCGAAGCAATTAGAAAATTACTCTCTTTGCGCCGCACACAGTGCCTCATTTACTTGTACATGCTGGTTCAGCATCTCTCCGCCAGTGGCTCTCAGTTCGTTGGTTACTTATTTTGACGTTGCCTTTGTTGCCTAGACTATCTAAATAATACCAAAATGTTCTAGTAGTTAGGGTAAGTAAATTCTTTTGAGAGTACACTCTATCTCTCGCATAGATTGCACCCTTGGCTCTTTCCAAAAAGCGGCCACCCTGGATGATACACTCTTTGAAAATTTGTTGCCACGTCTCTGCTCTTAAATTTTAAACTGAATAGGGAGTATCAAATGGAGCATACATCTTTTCACACTGGATCCGTGCATATGAACACAGTGGGGCCAACTCCGAATGGGGAGAAAGGATCAATGCTACATTTCCCTTGTTTGAAGTGACGGTGCTTTTTTGGGCGTTACCTCTATATTTACGGCTTAAATATTTTAAATATACCGCTAGGTACGGGTATTAACGCGCCGTGCTCGTTTGGAGACCGTTTGATAAACCATAGCTTCTCATCAACCGCGCCAAAGGCCTATGTGCCATTCGAATCTCAACATTCCCTTGCCATTGTTGTCGGGATTCATGAGGGCCTAGATTATGCGACTCCTAAGGTCGTTAACATTGTCTTCTGCTGGATTCCTGGAAATGTAGGTATTGCTGAAAAAGATCGTACTGGTGAAGAGACTAGTCTGTCACTGCAGGTTGAGCAACAAGGCCGTTCTTTTTCTATTCCCATAGATGATTACATGCCATGGAGCCAAGAGACGACACACCGAAATTTCGATTCGCATGCCAATGCACTCTGCCACTTCCCTTGGGCCAATACCCTCCGAATCAGACATATTCCTGGAACCTGCGCCATCTGATTGACCACTCCCATAACCAGGTGAAGAAGGATTTTTCCCACAGACGATATACCACATTTTGGCTGACTGCTTTTGGGGGAGAGGTTGTGCGCGGTAAATGAACCTGTATTAAGACTCAGCAGTAGTAGAGGGCTCCAGTGTGCAGGATGCCTACCACTCTTGAAGAGGCTGGCCTCCTCCATACTCCTTGAATTTTTAATTATATTTCTGGTGCCTCAATTAGGTTTTGTGGCCGACAAGCCAACCCCCCTAGAGCACTTGGGCATACCGTTTATACTGATATTTTGCTTCGTAATAGATTTATTTTGTTGCTGGCAGCCGCCACATGGGATCATAAAATAGGAAAAAAATCCTTTTCTCGATCGTCGCTTGCTGATAACACAAGTTCTTGTCATGAGAGAGGCCGCTGACTCAATCCCGGTGGATTGACTGAAAATGTCGTTTGAATAACCATAAAGGTTGCTCCCACTTTGCAAATAAGAGTACCAGGAAGGCCTTTTAATAATCTTTAATTAGATCTAATATCTATATTTTATTTTAACCTGTATGACGATACCTGTATGGATACTTGAGAAATAATCGAAAAATCTGAACGATTCGCTGAATATAATTCGACTTTTGCGATTTCGAAGGAACAAGAATTGATTGACATCGCCCAGGCTGATTACAAGAGATGGTCAAGTATCGAGAAGTTTGGCAGCAGGAGCGTTAGAAAGAGGGCCCTAGTTAAATATTAAGTTTGCACAAGACCCAACTACGACAAGCCACTATTTGAGTTAGGAAACATAAAGAGAAAAGAAGAAAGCGATCATCAGATTAAATGGAGGCAGCATTTACCGTGGTGGCTTTAGTCCTCACATTTAAGCACCAATGATAGCCAGGAAAAGGGAGCATGCGGTGACTTATTTGGGGCCCAAAAAGAGCAATAAAGAACATAATGACAATTTTCTTTAAGAAAGACCGCATCTACATATGGTGGATGATGCAGCTAACATCTTAGACAATGATGCAGTGAGTATATAATCAATCGTTAGCCCATTCATTGTTTAAGGAAAAAATTCCGAATCTGAGCATCCTAATCAATATCCTATCTGTCAAGGAGCTCCGATAGATAGGGAACCTGATTTCTATGCTTTTATGCGCATTATCCAAGGAAAGAGAAAGTTCTTGAAATACGAAAGTTCCTCTCGGTTTTTTTAGTTTATCTTTTATCGGAAGCACCACAGCCAAATAGAGCCTAGGGCTGCAGGATGATAAGGGTGGTAGCTTATGAAAATCGTACCATAATTTAGTTTATTTATTCAATACATTATTTTTATATTTTACTTTTATTATTCGCTAACTTTGCATATTTATAAAAAGTAATTCTCTTTATTTGATTTTTATATCGATAGGATAGAAATAGGTGGACACTTAAATTCTTACTCTTTCTTTTGTATAGTCAGTTGTTTTAACCTAATCCTATCCTATACATTTATCCTTGACTTACCTTTGTCAATTCAAGTTTAAGGTCATCATTATTTCGATCCAATAACAATATAAACTTTTCTACATTTATTAAATAATTTATTTTTGTTTTCTATTTCTTATAAAATTAAACTCTACTTAAAAATTATATTCATTCCCATTTATGAATTTATGTAAACTTTACTCCATAAACAATTTATTATTATATTTAAAACCGTAAACTATATAATATTTTACTATTTTCCACTTTCCCGCTTTTGGTAGCACCACTAGCACTTTTTTTAGTTATTTCATGTTATTTCCTTGTGGTTTGTGATGGGTGTTTTTCTTTTTCTTCGCAGATTAAAGATGTCGGTAAAAGGGAAAAAGCTCAGTGGACATGCCTACAGAGAACTTGGCAAGAAAAAAGTAAAGCGTATGGAAGAACAATTGGCCAGTACACCAAAGCTAGATACTTTCTTCGCTCATTGTCAGTCCACTGCTAATCAGCGTAAGCCCAACAATGATCTAGATTCAGAGCATATAGGAGAAACAAGAGATTAATTTGAATCTTATGAATGTGGTGACGAGCAAATAAGTAAGAAAGAAGTGTAAGGGTATCCCTCAAAAAAGTCTAACATCTGATGATCCAGCTGAATGGGACATAAACAATGAATTAATAGACCGTATTGCTTTCAACGGACTTCCTCAGAATGTTGAAGTAAACTTTGCACCATTAGAACGAAAGTATAGTGATCAGAAAAGATATATGTCCAAATCATTTTTTATCGGAAACTGAATAATGGTGAAGTCAGTCACAGGGTCTAGTTAACATATTCGAAGAAAACTGGAGCAGTGTTTTGCACACCTTGTCGCCTGTTTGGTGGTACATGTCAGTTTTCTTCATGTTCAGGATTCTGTGACTAGAAAAACGCAAAGAAACGTTTAAAAGAACCAAAAGATTCATAACTTTATAAGTATAATATTTTGTAGCTTAGAAAAAGATTTGCTGTTTAGAAAGCTCTCGCTTCCAGGAAATTAGCATTCAGAGGGATCAGTGAAAATTTTAGATCACCTAATTTACCTTCTAATGGGAATTATTTAATGCAATTAAAGCTCACTGCCTAATTTAATCCCTTCCTTGCTGAACACACAAACGATATTGCGTTGCTGGTTCAGGGAAAGTTAGTTACTTGTCCAAAGCAACTAGCAATGAGTTCCTAGATTTCATGGCAAAGGAAGTGAGGACTGACAAGTATTACTCAATTAGTGTCGATTCTACACCAGACATTTCACACGTGGGCCAGCTGTCATTCATCATTGGATATGTGTAGTTCACAGAGTGCACACGATATATGTGCATTTTGTGGTGCACACAATATGTGCACACACAAACCCATGAAGTAGTAATGTGTACACTCAGCCAATGTAAATAAATTTATGTGTGTGAAACGAAACAAAGAGAAACTCAAATTAAACATTGTAGCATTTAACAGTATATTTTAGAACCATTCCCATTTTGATTTACAGAGAACGACTAAAGTCGCGGTGAAGAGGTAAACTGGGAATGAGACTATTTATTCTGTGATTACGGTTTGGAAAAATAAACATTAAGACAAAAGAAAAGGAAACCTTAAAATGGGTTAGCTCGATCGTAACAACACTCGGTGAGCATCAAATTACAACCACAATATTATATTTTTATCTTTGTTAAGGAAGACGAAAAAAAGCGTTTGACCAAATTTCACCGTTTCAGTAAATTTTCTCACGAGAGAAAAGGTTTTCAAAAGTATTGTATATGTATATATCTCTGTATATCTATAAATGTGTACAAGTATATAACGAGAAAATCGACGAGGAGAGAAGTTCATTCGAGAGAAATCATTCGACAGAGGACATTCAAGAGATTCGAGGAGCAGTTTCACATATCGCTTGCGGGTCTTACCAATCAAGGCATTTACTCCGCATTAGGAGATAGCACTTACGCAACTGATCTTACATCAAGACGAGTCCTATTCATTTATCGTACCAAAGCACAAACATTAAGAGAGTTGTATTTAAGCATGATCAAAGATAAGCTCGTGAAATCGATAATCAATCTAATTCGAACTCCTCCTCCATTTGCTACCCAAAGCCAATAAATAAATAGAACTGCAGTCTTCTTGTTTTCATCGCCATTTTGCTCGAAGGCAAAATCTTATCAGAATTTCTGCTCATCGCCTAGCCAAAAATATTCATCATTACCTTTTGGAGTCAGTTAATACTTTCTCGGAACGATATCGTATCACCCAAATCAGGTTTAACGACCAACGTTTCGCAACAATCTTATGGGGAGCACAATAGCAAAGAGGATCACAAAACTAGGTGGAATATAAATATATCTGATGACCAACGAGGAGATCCATTCATCTTGTCCCTCACCGTTCATAAATTGGTGACCCTTGATTAGTGATCGAAAATTGAGTAAGAAAAAATAATATAAGATGGATTCAAAAACAACCGAACAAATAGTCCAAGAAGAAGCCGCAAACTACATCGTAGTCAAGCCTCTGATTTTCAACGACGCAGCGGTAGCTGGTAGGTTCAGAATCGTGGAAGCACAATTCCACATTGCAAAGATAACCAGAGAAGACACCAAATTATTCCATACTCTTGCAGCACTACCAGCGGAAACAGTCGATCGTCTCCCTGACGCAGTTCTTTCATCGCAGGAATATACAAAACTGAGGACTGGAGTTATCAGTCTATTTGAAGATTTAAGGAAGACGGCATTCCAAGTCGGCGTTGGTGAAGATTTGGCTAGACATACATTCGTTCAATCTCTACCTCCGAGCATCAGTCTGATCATCGTGACGCAGAAGGAATTAACACTCACGCAGATATGAAAATTGGCGGACGAACTAATGCCGTTATATAAACCTCAATATGTTCATGTATGTAACAATAGCATTTGTTCCATTCGTGAAGATAGTGCTAGTGCTTACAATAGGCAGTGCGATAATTTGAATCGTAATGTGAAATAGGCAAAGAACGCGCAGGCAATGCCTATTGACGCGTACACTGGCACGAGTAAATTTACAAATAAGCGTAATGATAGCATACCGCTAGGAGTTAAATCGTTTCGTAGTGATCAAAAACCGTTAGTATGTCGAGCCCATTTATATTTTGGTCCACAGGCAAAAGATTGCAGGCCATAGTGCAAATAGCCTAAACGGGGAGAAAATAGAGAATTCCTACCATCATATAGACACTCATCTCCTATTCCCTCGGAAAACTAGTAAGGCGTGCTGAAATTAATGCGACGACCGGTATGCCAATGTTAATCATTGTCGCTATTAAATTAAATGGAAAGAAAGGTGAATTTCTTATAGACACTGGCGCAAGCGTCTCGATTATTCCCATCAACCTCGTACAGTATGGCGAAATGAGAAAGTCGAGTGTAAATATTGCTACAGCCTACGGTGGTAAGATCAAAATACACGGTGAAGTCATGCTAGACATAGTCATACTCAGTTTACGCCGTACCTTCAATTGTATGTTCGTAGTTTAGGACATAACATCATCCATTCTAGGAACAGATTTTCTCGCTCATTGCGATTTTTTGGTACTCGTAGACTGTGGTCAAGGCATTCTAGTAGACAAATGCACCAAGTTATCTTGTAAAATTAAACAATCAGAAGCCCCGTTAGTCTCTATAATTATCAATGACTTTTCACACATCTCCGAAAAATGAAAGACTTTGATTCATAAATTCAACTCAATATGCAATCTCAACAAGTAGACATCGTTAATCCTCAACCAAATTCCGTGTTTCATACCATTGAGACAGGAAGTTCACCACCAAATTTTGTTCTTTTAAGACCCCTTTCTATGGAAAAGCTGCAATTTGCCAAAGCAACTTTTGCTTCTCTATTGAAAAAAGGTGTAGTGGGGCCTTCCAAATCACTATGGGCATCACCGATTCACATAGTGCAAAATAAAAATTTAAAAGAATACAGGGGTGGGTGATTTTTGCTTGCTTAACGTGATCAACAAGCCTGATCGTTATCTTCTCACTAGAATTCAATCATCTTCCCGGAAAAAACATTTTTTCCCGTCTCGACCTAATTAGGATGTACCATCAAATCCCAGTGAATAAAGCAGATATAGAAAATAACGCTGTCATAACTCCATTTGGACTTTGGGAGTTTTTAAGACTCCCATTTGGCTTGAAGAATGCTAGTTGTACTTTTCAACGCCATATAGACAGTATATTCCGTGATTTGGAATGTGTATTCGTCTATATCGATGACATTCTTATATTTTAAAAAACGAAGAAAAACACTTCGAGGATTTAGAAAAGGTATTTAAAAGCTTAACCGAAAACGGACTTCGTGTTTTAATAGAAAAATGCGAGTTGATCAGAAGGAAAATTGAATTCTTAGGACAGCATACCTCAGACTCGGGAATAAAACCACCATCCACAAAAAGTTCAGAAATCTCTTATATGCCGTTACCGACTGACTACAAAGAATTACGCCGTTACCTAGTCATGTTAGGTTACTATCGAAGAAATATGCCTAATTTCGCTGCAACCAAAAGCTCGAGAACTCATATGGAATGATACCGCACGCGAAGCGTTCTATAATACGAAGGCAGCCCTAGTAGGATAAATCACATTAAAACATCCCCTTCCGAATGATTCTCCGTATTAGATGGTAACTCATAGTTCTCAATATGCGGTGGGTGATGGGCTCTTCATCAAATGGTGAATGGTTTTCCTTAACCTATAGCCTTTTATTCGAGCAAATTGAGCAAGACAGCAAGTTTATTCAACATATGATCGCGAACTTTTGGCATCATACTAAACAGTCATACACTTCCGACACATGATCGACGGTCGACAAGTAACTGTGCACGGATCATAAACCACTTACTTCCGCTTTCTCATCACCGTTACGTGCGAAAACTGAGAGACAGAAAAGGAGTTGGACAGTGATATTGGAGTACATCAACAACATAGCTTACATCCAAGGATAAAATAACGTAGTGGCTGAATGTCTGTCGAGAAACGTCAACACAGTCCTGGTAGAGCCCCTTAACATTCAAACATTGGCAGCAGAACAAGCGAAAGATGGCGAAGTCGAGAAATTCCAATGTAAACTTAAGCTATTTCTATTTCCCGATAATATTACCCTTTGGTGTGATGTTTCCTCTCAATGTCCCAGACCGTTCGTTCCTTCGGTTTGCAGAAATACCATTTTTAGCCAACTGCATAATCTATCACATCTCGGCATCAACGGATACATTAAATTAATTAAAACTAGATATTTCTGGCCAGATATGGACAGGGATATAGGTTCATGGACGTGAGGATGCATGTCATGTTAATCTTCAAAAATAAATCGACACATAAAATCCCTAGTTCTTTCCACCAATGATACAATGTCGAGATTGGAAATCATACACATAGATATCATTGAACCCATTCCTCAGTATACACCTCATGGCCAATCTTACCCGTCTAATAATTGCTATATACTCCCATACGTTGACAGAGCAACTATATGGATAGAAGCAATACCGATTCACGATATAAGCGCGGTAACAGTAGCTTCGTCCTTTTTAGACGGCTGGATTTCCCGCTTTGGAGTCCCTCTGTACATGATTATCGATCGACGAACTCAGTTCGAGTCTAAACTTTTTAAAGAACTATCGATCTTCGTTGGTTTTCATCGTCTAAGAACAACGCTCTATAGATCGTCCAAGAACGTATTAGTAGAAAGGGCACATCGTACTTTGAAGACTTCCATTATGGCACGTAAACAAGGTTGGATAATGTCCCTTTCAATTGTTCTATTTGGAATCAGATCATTGCCCAACGAATCCGGGTTTTCCCCCATTTACCGCTGTCACAGATACCAGTCTTCTTGATCCTAGACCACTTGCCACTTCCTCATCATCTACAAGTAATTCAAAATTTGTGATTGAATTAGAGAAAATAATGACAGATAGATTTCGCTACATGTCTCAATGACACTTACATGCGAAAACAAAAGTGTTCGTTCCTAAAGACTTGTGCGCCGCTGCGCATGTTTGGGTACGTGTCGATCGTATAAAAAAGCCGTTAGAAGCGCCATATGCTGGTCCATTCAAGGTTATCGCTCGAAACGTCAAAGTGTTCGAAATAGAACTCCCTCATGGACGTGCTGAAACTATGTCAATAGACAGACTAAAACCTGTTAGAACTCCCCAAATAAATCATAATTCTGTAAATAAGTATAACTATTCCGGCAATGATCATATCTCTGTAAATATCCCAGACGATATAAGTGATAGTGAAGTTAATGAAAATATTTCAATAGAGAATAGCGAATCTAATGCGAACAATCAAACAAATAATGATAATACTAAAGATGTGTTCGCGTTCTGGTAGGCGAATGAAGTTAACAAGAAATCCGTGTTATCATTATTTTTAAAGCATGTTGTGTACCGATGGACTCATTGTGCGCTAATAACCAAATGCATTTTATTCTGTATTTCCTTACGTTATGAAGATGTAAATATATAAATCAGAGTATAGAATATGGTTTGTTAACGCACACAAATATAAAGGGCACATCTGTTTGTACAACTATATTATCTTAGTCGAACTGGCGAACTCTAAACTATGCCTGTATATATGTGTGTAAATACGTTCATTAGTATATGATATGTGTATATTCTATATTTAAGATACTAAGTATCTCTCTCAGGGGAAAGAGATGTGATGCACATTGTGCACACAATATATATTCATGCTGTGGTGCACACAATATGTGCGCATACAAACCCATGAAGTAGTAATGTGTACACTCAGCCAATATAAATAAATTTATGTTTGTGAAACAAGACAAAGAGAAACTTAAATGAAACAGTGTAACATGTAACAGGATATTTCAGAACCATTCCCATTTTGATTTCCCGAGAAGACCAAAGTCGCGGTGAAGAGGTAAACTGGGAATGAAACTAATTATTCTGTGATAACGGTTTGAAAAAATAAACATTAAGACAAAATAAAAGGGAACATTAAAATGGGTTAGCTCGATCGTAACGACACTCGGTGAGCATCAAATTACAAGCACAGTATTCTATTTTTATTTTTGTTAAGGAAGACAAAAAAAACAACAACTTTTTACCAAATTTCACCGTTTCAGTAAATACTTTTGTAAACCTTTTCTCCCGTGAAAATATTTACTGAAACGGTGAAATTTGGTCAAAAGTTGTTTTTTTTTGTCTTCCTTAACAAAAATAAAAATATAATACTGTGCTTGTAATTTGATGCTCAAATTACAAATTACAAGCACAGTATTATATTTTTATTTTTGTTAAAGAAGACAAAAAAAAACAACTTTTGACCAAATTTCACCGTTTCAGTAAATATTTTCACGGGAGAAAAGGTTTACAAAAGTATTGTATATGTATATATGTATATATATATATATATATATATATATATATATATATATATATATATATATATATATATATATATATATATATATATATATATATCTGTATGTTTGTAAATGTGTCCAAGTATAAAACGGGAAAATCGAGGCAGAGAGAGAAATCATTCGAGAGAGGGCATTTGAGAGATTCGAGGAGCAGTTTCACATCTCGCTCGCGGGTCTTACCAATCAAGGCATTTACTCCGCATTAAGAGATAGCACTTACGCAACTGATTTTACATCAAGACGAGTCCTATTCATTCATCGTACCAAAGCACAAACATTAAGAGAGTTGTATTTAAGCATGATTAAAGATAAGCTCGTGAAATCGATAATCAATCTAATTCGAACTCCTCCTCCATTTGCTACCCAAAGCTAATAAATAAATAGAACTGCAGTCTTCTTGTTTTTATCGCCATTTTGCTCGAAGGCAAAATCTTATCAGAATTTCTGCTCATCGCCCAGCCAAAAATATTCATCATTACCTTTTGGAGTCGGGTTATAATTTCTCGGAACGTTATCTGATCACCCTAATCAGGTTTAACGATCAACGTTTTGCAACAATCTTATGGAGAGCACAATAGCAAAGAGGATCACAAAACTAGGTGGAATATAAATATATCTGTTGACCAACGAAGAGATCCTTTATCTTCCACCCTCCACCCCAACCCCCCATATATGTAAACCATTATGGTCATCCAACTGAGAGATTTCTTGGCTTCATCAAGAACCCTGGAGTTGTTAAATGCTGTGACTGAAATGCTTGAGAAACATGATATTGATATCCAGAATTGTAGGGGACAGTTCTATGATACTACCTCGAATATGTCAGGCCATTATTCAGGGCTGCAGGCTTGGATTAAAGATGTTAATAAGTTAGCAGTTTACATGCCATGCTCTGCTCATTCACTGAATCTTGTAGGTACATGTGCAGCTGAGATCTGTACAGAAGTTGTCTCCTTCTTTGGTACCATCCAAACATTGTATAACTTCTTCTCTGACTCCAGCAATAGAAGGAAAGCTCTGCTTTTATACCTGGAGAGACCAGTTTTGAAAACTTTATCAACTACAAGTTGATCTGCTAGGGAAGAGGCTGTTACATGTTTAAGAAATTCATGGAAATAAATTATTCAACCTCTGCTAGCTATTGCAGATGATATGTCACAAAAAACAGCCACACAAAGTCGCATTGTCGAACGCATTACTGGATAGCTCATGCTTGCAGAGTGCTAGAGTAGATATGGGCAGTGTGGTTTCTCTCTACAACAGTCTTATTACATTTGTAGAGGAATTCAGAGAGGATTTTGATAAGTATGAAGAAGAAGGCACAGCCCTCTCTCGACAAACCGATCAATCCATACTCAGGACAAAAAATTAATTTCGAATTAATTGTTTATTTGTCAGAATTGATGGTCTGAAATTTGGAATCGAAAAGAGAGCAGTAGTTATAGGTCATTCTTTGGTTACTTCTCTTTCTTTGAAAAAATTACTACAGCTTTACATAGAGGACCCGAGGAGTCAAGCATTAAATCTCATGCAGCATTATTACTGAGGCATTGAACAAGGCATAGTCGATGAAGCCATGCACCTGCATGCAAACTCGCTGCAAATTGAAACACCCATCAATTCAATAAGTGGCTGGGTATAATTTATCTTGACAAATAACCTGGGAGATGTTTATCCAAATGTTACAATTACTCTAAGAATTTTCCTTTGTATACTGGCAAGCAACTGTAGAGCATAACGGTCGTTTTCTTATTTAAGAAGGATAAAAAACTACCTGTAGTCAACACTATGTCAAGAAAATTTAAACAGTCTTGCCATACTTGCAGTTGAGTGTGATCTCACCAAATCTCTGGATTATGATAATGTTATTAATCTGTTTGCTGAGCAAAAGTCACGTTTGAAAACTCTCTAAACTTTGTAACAATATTTAATTATGGATATCCTCATTATACTGAACTATGGACCACTGACATTGCCCATCCCGAATTCTTTGATGTACTCTATAAATAAATCACTGCGCTTATGTCAAATCATGCTTTTGCTTCCTTCTAGACCATAAGTTATAACAAATCATATGTTAAAATTTCTATAGCCTATAAGCAACTAGCACAATAAATCCGGCATTTTGCATAGCATCAGGAACATAGGTTTATTGCCTTGTAAGAAACTCCTACAATAAATCCAAGAGAAATATCTGTTAGGATAACATAAGTGGCATGGAAGTTTATTCCTTTATATGAAACTCCTACAATAAAGATGAAGGAGTGATCAAGTAATTCCTAAAGCCTTTGTGATTTCAAGTTCGATGAGTTATATTATGAGCTCTACTCTGTCTTTAGCAATCGCTGCTTCGCTAAGAGCACTCTTTAAAATTTTTGCTACTTGAAACTGGCGTAATGATCTTAAAATCGCTTCCAAATATTAAATCTGGATCAGTTCACTGCGAATCCAGCAATGCTACAAAGGCCGTCTGCTGCACGAACTCCACCAGCACATGGTATCCTCATACACAATTTAACGGCTCAAAGCTGATATTTTTAGGGAAGAACGCAATTCAGTCATGTTTCGTATTTGTCACGGTTGTTTCGAAACACATAGTTTTGACAGGATAGGTTCACTTCCCATTAATTTAGGCCTAATAAAATAATAAGGAAGCGGTCAAGAATGTTTTCTTCACGTAGGTGTTAGATGAGGTATCCGTAACTTTTATTATAGGATCTTCTTTTAGAGAAATAAACTTAAGTGTTCTTTATGCTATGACAAAGCAAGATAAATTTTTAAAGGGATTTACGCTAACAGGATAGGACTCTTCGACAACAGTTTCGAAACCACGACCATAGATCTAAATGGAAAGTTGAAGGCGAAAGAAAAACAGCACCAGTTCACGTTTAATAAATTTATCCATGCCCATAGAAATAAGCATTCTAGTGTAAAGTAAATCAGGAATAGTGAGGACGTAATTGGTATAACGACTTTTAAACATAAGATTACCATGTTTTATTGCGATAATGTATGCGTAATACTTTCAATGTTTAGTTTTTATTTTGATTTTCCATTTTATGCCATTATGTTTATAATGTTTATATATTTGCAATTTTACCAACTTTCACTTTTCTTATTATTTAGTTGACCATGCAGTACTGTGAACAACTTGAAGACCTAAACAAATTGGTCTTGTTTTAACGGGTGAGAATGGAACAAGTTCATCATTCTTCACTTGACATAATACAAAAAAACATTGTTGCGCATATTTTATCAATAATTAATATTTTATGTGTCCTCCTTTTGCTTTTATGCGTTTTTGCATACTTGAGGCTAAGTTGACACAGATGGTTGGCTCAATTTTCTGCTACTCTTCATGAATGTTGGTTATTCACTTTTTGAGGAACATTTGTTCACCCTCACTCTTGCCAAGTGTGACCACAAATTTTCAATGGGGTTGAGGTCTCGATATCAAGGGGGCCATTCCATCAACATCACCCCTTTATTTTCAAACCAACCCTTTGAGACTCTAGATATGTGGGATGGAGCATTTTCTTGTTGGAAGATTACACCATCTGGTATGTCATCATTGAAAGATTTACCTAAGGAAGGTTGATAAACCTGGTCTAACATACTTGTGTAAGTGTTGGAATTTATTCTGCCCTCACAAGTGAACAACAATCCTGGACCTGAAGCCGACATGCAGCACCAAACCATTACACTACCACCTCCAAATTTGAGTGTTCGGACAACACATCTTGGATCATAAGCTTCCCAACTCTTCGACGAGCGAAAACAGCTGCAGGTGCTCCAAAGATCTGATGGGATATACAAATTTTACTAATCATTTTTGGTATCCAATAAAAATTTTGATATCCAATAAAAATGTGTACCAGTGTAATAAATTGGTGGAAACTAATGTGGAGAACCTACTTCAAAGTTGCTTTCATCAGATCAAACAACTTTAGCCCATTCATCATCAGTTTAATCTTTATGATTTGTTGCCCAAGGCAATCACTTCTTCTTTTTCGCCAGAGACGGCCACAGTTTCTTTCTAGCTTTAAATCCTTTGAGCCCAGCTTCTAATAACCTTCTCACTGTGCGTCTTGATATTTCTTTGTTTGCTGCTGCCCGAAACTCAGCAGCTACATCAAAAGAGGTTTATTTCCTATCGTCCAGAATTGTAACCCTCATTTGCACCTGAATTTTGAGAAGATGCTCAGTGTGAAATAAGAGTTAAACTTGTGAACCTAACCAAGTGTCGCTACAGTTCATGGAATGTCCACCAAGGGACTACTCATAACCAATGCTGTTTAACTCTGCTTAACTGCACTTTCAACCTGACTAGACTTTCGCCCAATTTGAGTTAATTTTGATAATATTTTTAATTAAATGATGGTAAAAAATTATTCCTTCCATGGAGGATATATTTGGGTTAATTTTGTTTTCTCGATTAGTGTGGGGTGGGGGAAAACCGACCTATTAGTAGAAAAACCTGCATAAAAATTCCAAAACAAACTTCACATCATGGCCCACCTATGCTATACTCATAAATCCTCAACTAAAAAAATAAGTGTCATTTTTAACACTTCAAAATATTTGGGGACCTCGGTGGGTGTTCCCTCACAGCAGGGAAACACCCACCGGGGAGTGGGGAAACATTCACCCTTATTTTTGAAGCACTTAAAAAAAAAACATCGGGTTTTTTATATTTGCCTGAAATCAACATATATGATAACACTAGCCCCCATCCCCCATCATTATTAAGTGATGAAGTGAAAGATAAGCACATAAAAAATTAAAATTTATTTGACAAAACAAAATTAACTCTGGCAGACAAAAATCATTTTTTAAATTTTTATGAAATTTTATGAATTATTAACAACTATTTGAACCAGAAAGAAAAGTTAAGCCACCTAAAGTATATTTGAGCAACTTATAGCCTAATTACGTACAAACAGATGAAATTCAAGACATAAAACTTTATACAAATAAACCTTAGTCTGTAGGCTACTACAGGCTCAGAATTACATGTTGAAGGCAATCAGAGGGGGGGGGACACCTTAATCAGATCCGCATGCCTCTTAGTGGCACCCTTAGTGGTTTCCACGACACTCTTACACTGTCCTGGCTCGACAGACTCTTCATTCGAGGTGGTAGGGAAGGTAAAGGTGTCCTTGGAGAAAGCTGACTTCATGTGAAGGAAAGAAAGATTAACCTTCCCATCCTCCATGATGGCCAAGACCTGGGCAACATAGCATACCAATGTCTCACATTCATTCCCTCTTCCAGCTTCAGCTCAACAAAAACAAAGTCCTCCACCTGAAAAAGAATTGAAAACTGCGATAAAGCAAAACAAAAATTACATATATATGCCAGATTAGGCTAGTCGTGATAATGAATTATGATAATTGATAAACTTGGGCTGCAAAAATATAAAGTCCCTTACCTCTGGTGCCTTCTCAGTAAAAGGA
Source organism: Ceratothoa steindachneri (assembly GCA_963969495.1). Taxonomy (NCBI): domain Eukaryota; kingdom Metazoa; phylum Arthropoda; class Malacostraca; order Isopoda; family Cymothoidae; genus Ceratothoa; species Ceratothoa steindachneri. Next base: position 75,888,646 of record OZ018332.1, read on the forward strand.
TATGAAAATTCTGTCCAATCGTACTCGTCCCCCACCTCATCTGACAAATCTGAGGAGTCATCGAGCTGCATAGAAACATCATCAGCGTCTTTCTCCTCACTATCTTGATCTAGAGGAACAGACTTCCTGCGCCTTGCACACTTTTTCTCCTCTCCTAATGCCTTCTTTTCATCCACTGCCTTCTTTTTCTCCTGTATCTTCTTCCTCTTCTCAACCTTCATCCTCAGATATGTGATGGCTTCCTCATTTTCAGTCAGAATTCCAGCCCGTACCCTCTTACGTCCTTTTCCATAAGGACGAGGAGTAGCCTTGGGGAACGGCCTGACACTCTCTGGGGAAGCAAGGTTTGAGCTGCTAGGGCCTGAGGTGGCAAGGTCAGCATTCATAGGGCCCGCGATGACAGAGTCAGCAGTGCTAGTGACTGGAGTGGCTCGGTCAGCAGTGTTAGGGCCCGGAATGGCAGGATCAGCAGTGCTAGGGCCTGGAGTGGCAGGGTTAATAGTGCTAGGGTCTGGCGTGGCAGATTTATTGGAGGTGTCAGGGCCCCCATAGGAGCAGGGTTCCACCATCACATCGGCAGGGGACAGGTCATCATGTGAACGCATGGGAGAGGGATCAGGAAGGTCTACTTCTGAGTTATGGCCATCAGCTAGCCCTTCCTCTCCATCAGAAGAAGTTGGAGTAACTTCTACTTCAAAATTCACAGGTGGTGCCGGTGGCTCTGTTACCTGTGCTCCTACAAACGCATCATCTGGGAAGATGTTGCGATTTAGGCCAGATACCATTCGACCTAAAACCACCGAGAATGTTAAAGGGAGTACTGGCCTAAGTCCAAGCCTCAGAGGTGAACTCTGGCAACTGGTGCACTGTTATGTGCTCGTTAGGGTGGATGAGATAGTGGTCGATCAGTAGGCAACGCAGAAACATCTTGAAGGGACCAAACACACTCACATCCAATGGCAGAAGCTTGTCTGTCGTATGCGGGGGCAAGGTAACAATCACGATATCATAGTTGATTACAAACTCCACAACATGAATGTTCATGTGACATTCAGCATTGTCCATGATAAAAGAATCTTGTTCTCTATAGAAGAACCAGACTTCTCATGAAGATGCTGAAGTGTCTGCACGAAGCAGTCACCGTTCATCCAGCCATTAGTATGCAATATGTCTTTGGAACCGAATATCGTGTTCCTCATGAAAGCTGGATTCCATCTGCATCTGGGAATTATAAACACTGGAGGGATGGACTGCCCCACATTATTTATAATACCCTTAAACGTCATGGTGTTCCCTCTTTCCCGAGTTACCTGCGTGGCTACTGACTGACCGCTCGCACACACAACCTTAACAGGCTTCATAACTGTAGACAAAGAACTCTCATCCAAATTGTATATCTGGTCCGGAGTGAATTCGTACTTCTCCAGAGCTAACCTGTAAGCCTTAAAGAAGGTTTCTACATTAACTTTGTTGAAGACCACAATCCTGGCAATTGACATGCCTCCCGGAGCCTTCAACACAAGGTTTGGATGGCGGTCCATGAACGAGTAGTAACAGTCTCGCGTTGTCATTCAGTCCTTATTCTAGGTATCAGGATGGGCTGGCTTCCACAAGTTTTGACATACTGGTATACCTGTAGGGATGCGAAAACGTATCAGAGAAAAATTCCTTCCAGCTCGATAATATAAATAGCCGATAAAATTACCAACTCAAGACGGACTAAGCCGTGGCGTGAGGCTAGAGTGTTGGCGTTTGAATCCAATGGTACCACGTTCAAAACTCAACAGTCCAAAACCTTTTACGAAGAAATCTCAAGAAGAAAACGGAAGTCAAGGAAAAGGCTTGAAGGACTAACTCATCAAGAAGCACGAAGGAATCCTCAACTCAAGATAATTGGACGAATATGAAAAAGCATCAAGAAAGAAAAAACGAAGATTAAGAACCAACCCGGCCAACAAGAATACCTAAGTCAAGATAAATGGAAGACGAGTGTTTAAAGGGGCCATTTGAAGAAAAAAGGAAAAAAGAGAAAATCAATTAAAAAAGCAAGATGATCAAGAATAATTAAATAAAAGTTATAATAAAAAGGCCCCCCCCTCCATATACTATCCTTCGCTCCTCGTAGATGGGCAGGCTATAGAACATCTTGGCAGCTTAGATGATATATTCCGCTATGTGCAGCTCCTGTTGTGGGGTAAAAACCCTATTAGTGACCCCATCAGGCAACTTCTTGGACCGATTGAAGGCCTCCTGTAACAAAATAAATGAATTAGGACTTAGAAGGCCCTTGCTAAAAAAATTAAAAAAAAATAAGATATATAAATCTAGGCTACAAAATAAAGTAAAAAAATTATATATGGTTTCGGAAATGCTGTCAGACTTGCCTCTTAAAAGAGGAAATGTTAAACGAGTCTGGAAACACAGACTGAGGAAGTGAATTCCAGACCTTTGATATAGCCTAAATGGGATGAATGAATTTTTAAACTTACCACAAGAGTTGTTTTCTTGACCCCAAATTCCTCATCTGCCGCTTAGATGCTGCTATTGGTTGCAACCCGGTGCTTGAATGCAGCTTCCAGGTTGGTGCAATCGAGCTGCTTGTTACTTTTCCTGACATACTTGCGAGGCTTGATGATCAGGCTTCCAAGAAGGCAGTAGGCTAGATCTGAAAGAGTTAATGACATTAGACATATAAATAGTTTAGCAATATATTACAGTATTTTTTACAGTATTTAAACTCTTATTAGTACTTTAAATCATTTTTTTCAAAAATCGTAGTAATGTGGGGGTACACCGACCACCATGCCTCGAATACATCCAGTGGTAAAAATCTTTTTTGCAAATTGAATATTAATCCTAGAGTCATGTTAATAACCTAAGTCACTTATATAATAGTTATTTCATGTGCTTATAACATAATGACACTGATATCGCATCATAATTCACTAAAAATCACCTTCAACTTTACATCCCAAAAAACACTTTTCCAGTTCGACCAGTTCACCACCACCACTTATTTTCATGCTAATATACATAATCAGTCACTTTTTGTTGTTTTTCCAAGTATTTCAAAGTATATCGAATTTTCCAAGTTTCATGCATCGGTGTTCCCCCATATGTTGGCGGTCGATGTTCTTCCGCACCACCATTTTTTTACAATAATGCTATGGTGGCCACTTCGAAAGGACGCACTTCATTTCACTCGATAACATGTCCATATGGCTAAATATCGTAATAAAACTTAGCTCAAAAGAATCACGCCAGATTCACCGACGTGAGACAATACTTAAGAACCGTGAAAAATAACCTCAGACCTCAGAAAAATCAATTTTCTTAAATGGTAAACACAGACGTCGTGATGGTGGAAACCTGTTGCTCGCGTGTTGTTCACTGAGGATGGGTGCTGTGTTGGTGGTGAGTGTCAGCGGGCAATTTGAAATAGTTATCGTACCAGAGCATTCAGTCGGTATTTCCTTTCATCATCCTACACTCAAATTTGACTTTCAGCCAGGCAGTGGCATGGCTGACATGGCTGAGGCATACAGACCATAGAGCTATAAAATAAATGCATTTTTTTGTAAAGCATTAGTTTTCGTTTTACTTAAAGTAGCAAAGTAACTACTATTGGTAAAACGAAAACTAATGCTGTACAAAAAAAGGCATTTATGTTATTTTGTGAGGAGACAGCTACAGATACATTATCTGCTCTCCACCACATAGCTCAGGGCCAGCTGATCGATGTTGCCATATCAAGTTCCTTATTAAAATAAGCGTTCTTGAATGTATTATTCTAACGGAAAGTTTGATATGTAATCTACTGTAATTAATATACGAGGAGCGGTCAATAAGTTTTGCAATTCGGATATAAGGAAAAGTGTTTTATTATTTTTCAATATAACTACCCTCGACTTCAATGCACTTGCGCCACTTGTCCCTGAGGCTACGAATTCCCGACAACCAGAAATCTCCCGACGGCTGTTTAATCCACTCCTGGACGGCAAGCTGGACATCTTCATCGCACCCAAACCGGCGTCCACGCAGTGCAGCCTTGAGCTGGGGGAATAAAAAGTAGTCGCTAGGGGCCAGATCTGGACTGTAGGGGGATGGTTAAGCTCCTCGAATCCGCACTCACGCAGGGCAGCTTGTGCAACTCTAGCCTTGTGGACTATGAAAACGTTGAAGTCGATCATGGGGAGTGAGGTTTCTAGGGACCTAATGGGCAGAGACCTTGGTCATGGCTAAATTGTCCTGGATAATGTTGGTAACACTTCCATGTGATATTCCAAGGTCTCGCTCGATTTCTTAGACCTTCGCTCGTCGATTTTCGAGGATCATCCTCTCCACACGGGCCACATTGTTCTCGTTGGTCACATCTAATGGGTGTCCTGGATGTGGGTCATCTTCAAGGGACTCACGACCATGGTGGAACTTCCTATTCTAGCGAGCAATGGTTGCATTGGAAAAGGCGGTGTTGGTATACACTGCAACTATGCATTCATGGATCTCTTTTTCATTCTTGCCTTCCTTGGTTAAAAATTTGATCACTGCGCGGTGCTCAACCTTCTCCATTGTTGAAACATTTGTGACTGACCATCTGCGATCAGCTACTGCATCTTAAATAGACGAGGCAGGAACGTGCGGATGCAGGTCTTGACTTGTCATAAATTGTCCTAACACCCCCAAGAACAACCATCCCCCTTCCTCTGTTTTGCCCTTCTGATTCGCAAAACTTATTGACCGCCCCTCTTATTTTGGTAAATTAATTTTAAAAATGTGGATATCCAAAGGCCAAATAAATAAATGAAAAAATGCCAAACGTGTTTCCAACAAACCTTCTGGCACGATACAGTCGATAATTTACTGTGTAACAAGATTTTTGTCTCTGGGTAGCAACTGTTATTTTTTATTTTTTTGTGTCTAGAATACATGAAAAAACTGTTATTTATCTCAAACTTTGTTTTTATGTCGAGGATAATGATATTTATATGAATTTGGCCTATTCCCTCTGTAAGGAAATGGCGAATTTGAAATTTCATTTGCATAAAGTAGAAACAAAACGACATGATAGAAAAATATTTTAGAATTACATAAGTGAGACAATTAAAATATTAGAAATCAGTAGTTTACCGTGATTTACGCTTATACTGTAAATTACTTTCACGAATCAGCTACCAAATATAGTCTCCCATCAGATTTTCATTATACGATCCGCGATAGCGGCGTTCAAAGTGCAGTAGATCCTGGTTAAAGCGCTTGCCATGCTCCTCGGAGTACGCTCCCATGTTCTCCTTAAATTTATCAAGATGAGCGTCAAGAATATGGACATTCAGGGACATCCTGTAACCTATCTTGCCGGAGGTACTCACCAAGTTTTGAACAAGCTCTACATAGTTTTCAGCTTTGTGATTACCTAGAAAGCCCAAAACCTCTGCGATATAGCTGCCCCACGCTGCTTTTTTCGTCCTACTGAGCTTCTCTGGGAAACTCCTTGCCTTTCATGTTATTTTTTATTTGTGTACCAACGAAGACCCCGGCTTCCACCTTTGCAGCAAATAGATTAGGAAATAAATTTTGGAGACACTTGAAAGCTGTAGACTCCTTATCTAAAGCTCTGACGAATTGTTTCATAAGGCCCAATTTTCAGTGCACACTAAACTCTTTCCATTGTGGTCCATCCCGCTGATGGTAATGTGACACGGTGTCTCTACTGTCCCAAAGGCAAACATAGCAAGGAAACTTGGTAAGCCCGCCTTGGAGACCCATCAAGAAGGATACTATTTTGAAGTGTCTGATAACCTCCAAACCGTACTCTACATATTTCAATGCATCTAGCAAGAACTTGACACTGCTGTATTCCTCTTTGAGCCTGACCGAATCAGATGGATACATGATCCCCTTATGAAGAAGCACTGCTTTCAGGTTCCTGGACAAGCTGTCAATGAAGAGGTGCCACTCGTTGGGGCTACAGGCGATTCTGATTGCCTCAAAAATACCGAGTACATCGTGACAAAAGCAAAGATCATCTTGACGTATAAAAAAAGCTTGTAAAACACTGGTGAGGTTTTCTCTGACCTGAACTTTGCACACTGTCATCTAACAAATCCAGCTGCCTAAGTCCTGAAGTTGAAAGCTTGGTTTTGGACTTTGTGAGACCAAGATCTCTGACAAGGTCGTTGATATCTTTTTAGCTGGGGTAGTATGTGTTTCTCTCCTTAGTTGCACCTCTGTGATCTTAATCAATGACTTGATCCTCTTCTGAACTGACTTTCCTTTCTAAAAGCTGCTGCTCTCTTTTTGGAGGAGTGTGTACGGGGAGCTCAGATCCGTGTGGCACTGGCTCCATAGATCACTGAAGGTCGGGATACATGATAGCAGGCGCATTTTGTCTGCTTGACGTTTAGAAGTGTTCTCCATTCAGAAGAAACAATTGCTCGAGTGGTCAGTGGGCTTTTTCTAATTCGTGGAATTTCGAAATTCATAGCTCTCTTTTCTCCTCTGTACCATCCTGTAAAAAAAACAAAATGAACAAAACACATTATACATATATATATATATATATATATATATATATATATATTATATATATATATATATATATATATATATATATATATATATAAAGATCAGCAAAAAAGAAAGTGGCGCCCCGACAAACAGCTTCGGCAAAATTAATGGAGTACTTGATCAGTAAACAAGAAAATCAAACAGCTTCAATATTACAACACCCTGTTGACGCATTTCTCGCAGGTATTTCTCCAACTCTGAAGACTTTAACCCCTTATTATTTGGATGTAGACAGATCTGAAATATTTGCCAAAGTTCATAAATATGAAATGTAAATCCTTATGAATCAATATTCATTTGATAGAAGAACTGAGCCTTCAGCATCCGTACACCAGCTTCGACTCCACTACCCTCGCCTCAACCATTTCAAGAACATATGACAGCAATATATGAAGATTAGCATCAAAAGCTATCTGTTTACAACGCAATTATAAACAATGCCAGTTCCTTGTAGAACTACTTTTCAAAATTTCAGGACACTTATCTCTTTAATATGCAAGTAATGGTTTACAATTTACAGCATTTCAGAAATCACTAACATGGAGAAACACACAAAGAGATGAGGTTATCATATTTTTTTACATACAAAGAAATATACTATCACTTAGTAGCAAAATAAATACCTAGGATTTGTTTGTCTTTAAGGAAAATCTTTAGTATGGATTTGAAAAGATAAATATAGTAACTAGCATACTACAAAATATTTGTATTATTTTACCTTAAATAAACTGATAATCGTTCCTTGGTGTTATAACCTTCTTCCAGTGGGTGTGTTGCTTCTTCAGGTGTGTCTCTGCTTAAGTGAACATTATGTAAAAACAGTTTTTTGTCATTCTAATGTACCGGAAAATTTGGTCTCATCATCAATGAATTCCTCTTACAGAGTAGCAAACTCTCCCTTACTTTCTCTTTTCTTCCATGCTTCATGTACTCACATTCTTTTCTTTGCCTCTTCATCAAGAATTATGGCAATTCATTGCTAACTCCACGTCTGAAAACTCTGCCATCTTGGAAGTGACTAACTGAGTCACTACTGATAAGTGTGCATAAATGTCACTGAAGCGTCACAAATTTCACTGACACTGAACTGACACGCCACTGATATAGCACTGATATACGTGAATCGACCTTTAAGCTTCCACTGTGTGCTAATCCTCAGACCAGTTTTCACGTAAGCCCTTAATTTTGTCAGTCCAAGCGGCTGACTTAGTTAAGACGAAATTAATGAATGGCAGACATCCGAGATTAGGTCTCACGCTGGTCGATTGACTAGAGCAGTGAGGTTCTTAAGCTCTCATTTACTTATGAATTCTCCAGTGAACAAAAGTATTATTGACTCTCATTCGAAAGTATGAATAAAAATCCACAGACTCCGGTTTGGCTGATTAACTCGGCAGCGTTGCTCTTGGTTCTTTGGTAAGCAAAATGAAATATGAATTCTGAAAAAGTCTCTCAGCAAATGCTTTGCGCCGACAAGTCGGCCTTCAAGAATACAGTCACGAAGAAAGTCCAACCCTCAACACTCAAGCTGCAAGTTAGAATCAAACATTATTTTTTTTTTCAAATTCTACCCTCCTTTTAAAATACATACATTAATAATGGTATAAATTAAAAATTGGGGCAAGGAAAGATAAACCAATAAAATAAGCAAATATTTTAGTGATATGCAAAACAAAAATAAAATTACCTAAAATTCCTTAACAATATATAGTGTACTCTTGCAAAAACGGGGAAAACTGGCAACAATTTTATCTTTTTATGCGCTGTATCGTTGGAGTTGTGATAGCGACTGACTAACGTTAGAAAACTAGTGAAGAATGTCCGGTTAGAATGTTTGCGCTTATTGGTTGGTTGGTTGGTTATATGTTGGATAATTTATTTGAAGATTTTAATTATTTAAATTAGGGTTTAATATATATATATATATATATATATATATATATATATATATATATATATATATATAATATATATATATATATATATGTTATTACTAACTAA